>JAYKQN010000010.1:19522500-22282500 GCA_036785175.1 Eupleurogrammus muticus | reverse complement strand
CCTCAAACATCAAATAAAGCCTAAACTGTCCAACCACCAATCAGAGTGAACCAAGTTTTTAAACTCGCAAACATCGTATTGAATGAAAACAAACTTTATTGCCATCTGGTCCTAATCCGTGACAGCGGAATCTCTCTTTCCTGCCGGGGATCCAGCAGAGTGACCTCAGCGCAGCCGCGGAGAAATGACGACACAGGAAGTGGTGGCTGCTGACAGAGCCGCCGCCGCAGCAGCTGTGTCTCCCTGCACCTGCCCGTCTCACAACATGTGCAGCAATAAAACCACTGAGCAGGTTTTCTGTGTTGTCTTACAGCGACGCTCCGGCCCGCATCACCAAAGACGTCGTCTGTTTCCACGCCGGAGATTTCCCAGATGTGGTCATGAGGCTGCAGCTGGACCTTCACGAGCCGCCGCTGTCCCAGGTGCATCTCGCTGCTTCAGCACTTTATAAACGTTTGTGGTGCTTGAGATGGTGGGAGAGTGGCAGAGAAGGAGGAAGGAGATTAATACAAAGTTCTCTCCTGTTAAGACAAGTCAGAAGTTAATAATCATTTATTAAATATCACATCAAACAGGTGCTGAAAGGGAAGGATTCTGGGTTTATATCAGCACCTATACTGTGATTGGATGCTTCAGTGCAGCCAATAATGTTAATGATATCGCCAACAGGCCTCCCCTTCACTCAGAAACTTCTTCTGGATGTACACAAAGATCAGATGGTGAAGTGATGAACCAAACGATCAAAATAAATGTATCAAAATGAGGAGGAATAAGTGAGTAGTAAACATCACAGTAGATGAAATAGAGAAGAAACGTTTCTCACTCGTGTTGTCGTGTCTGTTAAGTTGCAACAGTACCGTAACAGATGGGAAAAGATGCGTTTGTCAGATCAAGCGTATCGAACGTCCTTCAAATTGCACTAATCAACCTTTGATATCAACCACACGGCTTTTAATAACTTTCAACTCATCACTTTGGTTTTCCGGCCACAAATTCCAGCCTCGCCATTCTCGTCAGTTTGGTTTCCTGTCTCTGAGCCAGCTGTTTTCAGCAGTAAGCCTCGTTAAACTAGAGAACAGCTGTTGAACTGCATTTAACAGCAGATAAAAACACAGATGTACCATCTGAACATGGAGACCAAAATTTCGCTAAAACAAGTAATTATTGGAAATAAATCAACCAGGGGTAAAAATGCTAATATAGGGAATTAGGGCCACTGACAAAACTGTTTAAGTGGTAATGTTCTGCGAACAAAAGTCAAAGTCTGACCTGTTAAATTCTTTGTGTATTAAAATTTTTTGAAATGTAAAAGTAAACCTTCACTAATTGCAAACATTCCCAAAACATAAATGTGAACATTGGATAAAGCCATGTGTTGACATATTAAGAGTTAGAGGTTTTTACAGAGGGGACTTGTGAAAGGCTAATATTAAGAAAACACCAGCCAATGAGATTTAAAGTTTTACTTCAAACCTTTGTTTGTTTCGTCGGTCAGCCAGGTGAAAGTGAAGTAACAGAAAACACTAAATGTGTGTTATTTACACCAATCTGCAAAAAGCCATGTCAGAAGAAAATAGCACAATCTTCAAAATGATCAATGTGTGAACAATCCAAGGCAATTTGTCCTCTAACAGACCACATTAGGTCCTGGTAATAACCCATTAAAGGATTTTTTTTTTTCTCATCTCAGTTTTAAGTTGAGATATGACAGCAAAATGGCTTTTTCCCATGCTGCATCTATAGACTCACCTAAATTCTGAAAACTCTGAACAAGAAATCTCCACTGCATTTACAGTCCATCTGGTTCCAGCTTTTTTGATTTTATTCTGGTTTCTTTAATCTTCTATAAATATACACTGGTGATCTTTGGGTTGTGGACTGTTCGTCTGGACAAAAAAGTTGTTTCTGATTGAATCAGTGATCAACATTTTACACCATTTTATGAACAGAACAACCAAATGATTAATCATTTCAACAATTGATGGACCATCAGAATGATTGTTAGCTGCAGCTTTAGTGTATAATTTTATTCCTGACTATGTTCTAAAGCTACACAGTGGTTTGTTCGTGTGTCATTCATAGACTGAAGATTGTTTTCATTAAAAAATGGCAAAAGTTTTTTTCCCCCCTGACTGTTGTCAGGGGGGATATTGTGTGATTAAAAGTTATTGTGTGATTAAAAGACATAACCAAAGTTCTCTTTGTTTACATTTCTGTTTAAAAACAAAAACAACAACTGTTTGAATGTAAGAAATGGACAGGGAAGTTTTATGGTGCAATCCCTAAGTTAAAATGAGCCTTAACTGAGTGCCTCTCGTTGTGCCTCCACAGTGTGTTCAGTGGATTGATGACGCCAAGCTGAACCAGCTGAGGCGGGAGGGGATCCGGTACGCCCGCATCCATCTCTACCACGATGACATCTACTTCATCCCCAGAGGAGTCGTCCACCAGTTCAAAACGGTGTCCGCTGTCTGCAGCCTGGCCTGGCACATCCGCCTCAAACAGTATCACCAACACGAGGAGAAAGAGGACGACGATGAGGACATAGAGGAGGAGGAGAAAGAGAAGGAGCAGGAGATGTGTGCCCCCAGAGAAATCTCAGTTCACATCAAAGAAGAAGAAGAAGAAGAAGAGGAGGAGGAGGAGGAAAAGCAGTGTGACCCCGCTGTACAGAGCGTGTCAAAGCCGGAGGAGGAGGACAGCGAGGGGAGGGTGGAGCTTCCCTCACAAACACCCACACTCACTATCAAGGAGGAAGAAAACCGAGCTGACACCAAGGATATGTCAGCTGAGACCAAGGATGTTTCCGTGAGTCCGTCTCTGCTGTGTCTCAAGAAGGAGAGAGATGAAGGAGTTGTCGCTCTACCAGAGCCCAGGGCTGAGGAAGCGGAGGATGAGGAAGGGAAGCGAGATGCAAGTGCCCATCAGATGCTGCAGAAGGTTCAAAAAGAGGATGGAGCGGACATGGCGTCCTTCAGGAGGGAGAACGACAGGGAGGACGACAGGCAGCAGAAAACGACTCCGCCAGCTCTGAAAGAGAAAAGCAAAGAGAGTGTGAGCAGCAGCTGTAACGTAGCACACATCAAGAAGGAGAAGGAGAGAGGAAAGAGAGAGAGAGACGAGAAGGAAAGGGTGAAAGAGAAGAAGGACAAGAGTCGAGAGAAGGAGAGGGACAAAAAGGATCGGGGGAAAGACAGGGACAGAGAGAAGGACAGGATGAGAGACCAGGACAAGGTGAGGGCAGAAGGAGGGGCCACACAGCTGCCAATCAGGAGAAAGGAGGAGGAGGAGCGGACGAGAGAAGGAGGTAAAGCCTCTCACACGCCACTGCCCACCCCCAGGGACGAGAAGTGGCCCAAGGAGCCGGAGTCTAAGACGCCGACGCCTCACGTCAAGAGGGAGAAGGAGCACGAGAGAGAGCGAGGAGGCGTGCAGGCAGCGCCCAACCCGCGGGCCGACAGGGAGGAGGCCCGGGAAAAACACAAGTCCTCGCACGGGAAGAAGGAGAAGAGCGCGAGCACGCCGACGAAATTGGGCAGGGAGGACGTAAAGACAGGAAAACCTGCGAGCGTTCAAGTAAAAAAAGATGGGAAGAAGGACACGAACAGCAAAGAGGAGAGGAAGAAGTCGACCGAACACAAACAGCCACGGACGCTCATCACCTTTGACCTCTTTAAGCCAATGGAGGCTCATCAGACTCTGGCTCTTTCCTTTACAGACAGTCGGCCCAAGAGCCACCACCACCACACTGACTCTCGAGGCTCGTCCTCGAAGCCGGGATCGGACGGCCGGACACTCGTTTCCTCTAAAGGACCAAAAGCAAAGGACTCGCTGCAGGCGGCGCCGGGTAGAGGCGCAGCGCCGCTGCAGGACACTCGGCCGCAGCAGCACCCGTTAAAACAGCCGCTGAAAACACACATGCCCCAAACACAGAAAGACTTCTTAATATGAACGTCTAGATGTCTGCTCTTCTTTTTTTTACCGTACAAACTTACGCCGAGGCTTTGTTAAAATATTTGAAGATGCACCCTTCCTTCAGACGTGAGCTGGTTTTTGTAATCCCCAATATTCCCTTCTGTCAGTCTGCTGACGGTGATCGGCTGGGCTTGGGCCAGTTTTAGAAATATTGCAAAATTTTTCATCATCGTGACTCCTTGTTTTCCCCCCAAAGTTTTTACCTGCTGTGAGTCAGGGCTTCATTTCTCAGCTCTGCTGACTCTACGTTGCACCTGTTTAGTGGTAATTAAACCGTTTTTATGCTCCGTGTATCAGGAACAAGCTCCAAGAATCCTGCAGGTTTGCTGCAACTGTTCTTTGAAATCAAGGTTGCAGCAAAATATTATTTTATTGATGCGATTACGTTTAATTTTTTCCCCCCAGCTGAACAATATCATGATATAAAAATTTTGGATATCGGCCCAGGCCCAGCCTCAGCCACTTTTTACTCCAGTGACGACATGGAACAAGGACGCAGCCTCTGAGTATTTTAACAGTGCCCAAGAATGTAAGCTAAGTAGCTCACTTCACGTTTGTTAGCGAATGTACGTAGGCTCTATATAAAAATGTTATGTGACCCGTGTGTCAGTGCCTGTGCACTACTTAGCTTCGCTCTTAAAGCACCTACTTTTAGGTACTCGACTAGCCAATCTGAAAACAACCACGCTTTAGTCTCTGCTATAGGAAAAAAAAAACTACATTCACTGTTTGGAAGATGTCGGCAAGTCTCTGAGCTCCTACTGAAATCCTCTCTGTCGCTTTAGTCGACAGGGTTTTGTCGTTTTAAACACTCCAGAACCGGAGCGAGTCGTTGTTTTCAGAATGGACTTTGTTTGACTCACACAGGGCTGTAAATGATACTGTATGTACCAAAACTGTACAGTATAGATGTTATTAGCACCAATGTGAGAAAATGTATACAGAAATTGCATATATTTTTTGTAAGACAAGTTTTATTTTCCATAGAACTTATTTATATCATTTACTGTCTGTTTTTATTTGAAACCAATGTATGTGAAAATTTTGTTGTAAATACATTTTATTTCCTAAGATAAGACTTGGTAGTGTGATTTATACTCTGATCAGAACCTCTCAATAAATGGTTCAAAATATTGACTTAGTCCATGTCTTCTCACTTTCATCTTCCTCCTTTTTTCCATTTTACCAGCTCGGCTCTGCATATTTTGTAATGTAATTTGCTCACAGACATTTATGATATTAGAGTATTCGAAGTTTAGTGAATTATTAAAAAAACATCTTCCTCCCCATTTTTTTCTTAAACCTGCCACTAATACCCTTCCATATAACAAAGCCTGATGAGATGAACAGCAAATATTAATTATTAGACCCCCAAATGCAGTTATTTAGCATGAAAATATTTATAAATAAAGAGTATTAGACTAGCAAAAAAACAAATATTTGCATTTTTAGAACTAATTCAAGATGCAAAATAATAAAAAAATAACTAATCCTTTTTGTATCTGGCCTAGTTACAGAACTACAGGTTTGTTTAAGTGTCTAACAAGAGAAGAGTGACAGGCCGCAGCAAACATGCACAGTTCCACATCCTGAAACTGAACCATCTGACTGGAATTCTGCCATCATTGCTTGTATTATTTACACAATTACTCTCAAGGAGACATTTAGTCAAAAATAGTTCTGTTTATGCAGAATGAACAAAAAAAAAAAGATTTTTACAATTTTTCAATTATCAGATGCGATGAGGTTAGATGCTCTTATCGTCCCCTTAGACAAAAGTTAGAATAAATGCCAAAATGCCAAACTAACTGAAAATAGAGGACAAGCAACCACAGCAGATGGATGCGGAACACAAGCTGCAGGACGACGAGCACAAACAACACTACTGTGTTTCCACAGGAAATGATTTCCCCCAAAAGCGCACAACACTACGCTGTTTACAGGAATAAATACATCTTTGCACAGTGCAAAGACAAATTTAATCTATATAGTCACAAGAAGTACGGATAGTGTATTTGGCAAACAGCTGGAATATGTCACACTTCAACAGTGAGAGGCTCAGGCTGCTGTGCTACTGCAGGAAAGTGAACAGGTGACATGTGTTTCTCAACATTTAGTAGAGTCAGGAACTGGTGCAGGTCTGACCACTGCCTTAGTTTGTCACCAGCTTAACTTTAGTTTTGATCTAATTGCAATTTTGCTTGAAGGCGAGCCAGAAGGCAGCGCTGTGAACGCCAAAAAAAATAAGACCTGAAAAAGAAAAAGAGAAAAGGCTGCATGGATCTAACCTTTTCCCTCATTACTAGTCCCTGTTTCCAACATTTTAAACTATGAACTGCAGGATCCTAACTTGCTTTGACTAAATATATTTATCTTATAGCAGTAACTGTAAATTATTTTATGCTGACAATGTAAAATAATGTGTATTCAGTGTGGATAAACCACTTATTATCGGCCCTGATCTCAATCCAGTGAATCAGTTGTTGCAGCTAGTAAAAGATACTCGAGTATCAGAGAGTTTGCGTCCCCTTTAGTCCTCAGGTTCAGTCCCTCCTGTAGTGGAAGACGCTGTGTCCCAGCTCCACCAGCGCCCCCCCCAGCAGCACCCACAGGGGGACACACACCACGCTGACCCAGGTCTCCGTCAGCAGCTCTAGGCGGGAGCACAGCGTCAGGCAGAAGGCCAGCTTCAGCAGCAGCGCTGTCAAGTACCACAACCTCCGCTTCAGGCTCTGCTCGCCATCCCGGGGGTCAAAGTCTGGTTTGCAGCGACCCGCCATCTTCACCACCAGCATGAGAATGAGGATGGTGTCGAAGGTCCAGACAGGGAGGAAAATGAGGAACCAGTTCCAGTGGATCTTGGAGTCCAACTTGAGGACCAGCATGATGAGGAAGATCAGGGCGAAGATCCACGAGAGGAGCACTCGCTGGGCCAGGGACATCTTCATGGAGCCAGTGGCACCCACAGCCACAGGACCACAGACCTGGAGGAGGTTGACCTCAGACCTGAAAACACACCACCACCACAACAGCATCACCTTTAGTACTAAAACATCCCTTTTTTGGACTGTGAAATATCTTTAAAAAAATTTTTTAAAAAAGCTTGAAAAGATCTAAAAATTCACATTTAAAGCCAGTAACTCTCTTTACAGATTTATCTTCTTAGATATTATCTGCTTCCAGGAGATTCAGGAGTGTTCCTGAATATCTGATCAACTTTGTTATTCTATTTTCTTTTTTCACAAACAGAGCACTTCTAAATCAATATCTCAGTGTGTTCATTTTCTCCTAGTACTGAACAAAATGCTTAACAAATTATGTTATTAGAATAAAGTCATATTATGAGAATAAATTAGATTAAAAAGATTAGATTAGACTTTATTGATCCCTTTGGGAGGTTCCTTCGTGGAAATTGGAGTTTACGTTACTGTTACCGTTACATTGCATTTTATAATGAAATATTTTTGATGCAGTGATGATCCTTTTGTTCTCAAATATTTTGTTTGGAAACTTGTGCTGTTTGATGTGTAATGAAGCTTAATAATATTACCAGAAAAAAAGTCACATTACCAGAATAAAGCCACAATATAACTAAGATAAAGCCATAATATTACTAGAATAAAGTCATAGTATTACCAGAATAATGTCACAATATTACTAGAATGAAGTCATAATTTATTAGAATAATGTCATATTACCAGAATAAAATCTTAATATTGGTAAAATAAAGTCATACATAAAATTACCAGAATAAAGCCCGAAATGTCTTCATTGATGATATAACATTCTGCAACATTTTATATAAAAGGTCATGAAGGTTCCATTTAAATTTGAAATGAATAAGAAAATCAATAATGTAAAACTCGTCCATTCAGTTCTTCATAATGTTCTCATGTGATGTAACTTATTTTACTTTATGTGCTGACATCCTGTTCCTGAATCTTTGTATAATGTTTTGTTGCCCAATAAAACAGGTTAATTTAGAAACATGTCTTGCAGACCGAATCACAGATCTCTAATAATATAATATAATATGAGAGTGAACATGATGTCTCAGCAGCAGGAAACGCTTCATCTGTCATCCTGAAGCTACAGTAAATTAGCATAACAGGCTGACTGAGGCTAACTCCAGAAAACACTAAACAAACCGTGTCCGGTCTTACCGGGAGAGTCCAGCTGTGACCTCGAACAGCTGCCGTCGGTACCAGCGGCTCTCAGCACCGACACTAAGGTTTAAACGACCCGTTTAGCGGCGCAGGTCGCTCACTTCACTGAATGTAAAGTTAGCTACACGCTACTTTAGCTCGCTAGCTGCTAGCTTCCGGTAGCAACTTCCGGCAAATATCAAAACAAAAGCATGACGTGTTTCTGATCTTTATTTATCAGATGTTCAGACGCATAAAGTAACAAGTACATTTACCTAACTTACTGAAGTACAATTTAAGTTGCTTGAATTTTACTTCAGTATTTTCATGTAATGCTAGTTTATACTTTACTTTACTAAATAAAAACATTTCTAGAGAGGCATCTAACACACTGATTTAGACTGACATTTGGATATATGTTTCCTAAAGCTTTTCAGACTTTACGTTTGGTTTTCTAATTTTTAAAATTAGCGAGAGAGCACTGGAACCACAAAAGTCACCAGATTAGGCATTTGTACCTGGTGAACCAGTAGATCTAAAAAATATATTGTCATTATTTCAGTTTCTTGGTAGACACAGCAGTGATTAGTAGATAAAGGGAGTCCCCTCACCTGGGAACAACTCTTTATGTGGAATGTATTATTTTGTACCAGTATATTGTATAGGTAAATAAAGGATTCAATTTAGGCATAGGCAGCTGCTCATACTACTTTCCTACAAAGAGCATTTGAAGGGGATCCTTTAAGGTACAGTAATTCACACCATCTATTGGAGGTTGCAGCCAACTAATGAACAAGTAAACTGGTAGCTGCAAAACGTGTGTCTAGAATCAGCGTTTGGCTTGTCTGTTGTACTGTGGAAACTCGGAAGGCAACATGGAGATAGTTCTCTAAAATGAATAAAAAAAAGGGCCTTTGAAAGGTTTTAGAGGTTAAAAAATGACATTTTTTAAATTAAATTATATATAATAATAAAAAAATACAATAAAATTAAATTCCATTTCTGCCATGTCTGCTCCGCTAGATGTCACCAAATCCTACACATTGTAACTTTAACAGCTGGTACGAACAAGAGGGATAAGCAAGAAAAGGTTGTTTTTTTTCATGTGGATGACTGACTGTGTGAAAAGTTATGGAGCTTTACTTTAACTGGAGTCATTTAAACACCATTGTGACATATGAGAAATTAGAATATGTGATTTATGTTTGGGGCATTATTAGCTGTAGAAAGCTTTTAAATAAGAATTTTAAAAGGTTTTTTTTTTTTTACAGAAAATATAATCAAACAATTATTTCTGATGTCTGGTCAAACTTTTATAATAAGTGTCGGGGTTCAACAAATGATGAATTTAACATCCTAGCTGATTATAGAACCTGACCAGCCAAACATAAGACAGAAGGAGATAACTCATGGTGTACATATTATTCAAATTTATGTATTCTTTACTGGGCTAGTATAACAAATTAATACAAAGTACAACTCCGTAGACATCATAGATTGTCAAAAAAAGTAAAGTACAAAACGCTTGAGGTAAAACATTGTTGAAAAAGATTGAGTTAAAAAGCCCTTATTAAAATCTTGATTCATTTCAAGGTAAAAGCTCACTTGACACTATCTAGCTGTCCTAAAAAACAACAATGCATTTTTATTTACAAGGTAGTAGTGGTGCAAAATACAGTGTGTGTGACAACATTCAATCAAGATTTTCATGTCGAATGTAAACAATAAACATCGTCATATTCCTCAAACTCCGGCTGTACAAAGCTAATACAGAGAAGCAAATGCTGTCACACTGATGTTTGGTCTAAGAAGAGACTTTTGCATTAAGACCTCTATAAGCGCTGACGATAAAAACAGTTCAACAGTCCACTTTCTCATAAGAGGTTGTACAAAATAATGAGAGCAGAAGATCTAATTTAGGCAGCAGACAACAAGAGAAAGTTGCAGAAAGCTTAGAAAAAAAAACATAAAAACAAATCCATTAACAATTTAAAGCAGGGTGATTATGTTAAAGCCACTTTTGGCAGCTGAAGACGCCGCCTACTCAGGAAAAGAAGCGTGGTTTGAAAACCTCGTAATTCAAATTTTGGTGATTTGTTAACTGCTGTTGAAGGCGAACATGCTCCTTTGTGGGTTAAAGAATAAGGCCGCAAAACCCATCAAATGACCAAAACGGAAGATGCAGCGATTCGCCCTCTCAGTACCTTAAACCCCGCCACAAGAGCACTTGTTCGTACTATAGACATACATAAAAAAACAGGCTTGATAGTTTTATAGCTTGGCATTTGTAGATTTTTTAAAACAAACAATAATCAAACAGGAGTTAGTTAGGGTATTCATTAGGGATCAATACACCTTTCATGCTCTGGTGAGTATTTACAGTACCAGGAGTATATATAAGAAACTGGTGCTGAGCAGAAAGTCCAAAAATGCAGTTTCTCCAATGTCCGTTTGAGACTCCAGAAGTGAGTGAATCCCCACAGACGCCATCTTAAAACGACAACTTGACAGCAGAATTGTTTACAGCCTGGTGCAAAAAGCACACCATCAAATGGGTGACGTCGGAGGTCACGTCCATTACTCAGAATACAGTACAGGACTGTGCTCATGCTGCAGTGTGGCTCATTGAGATGTTTTCTAGTTTCTTGTTAAGATTTAAAATATGAGGTATAGGCTTTTGCTAGTTTGATCAGTTCGTTGTTGGTTTTGGTCGTTTCATGGGATTTGTGGACTATAATAACGATTTTAAAGGTAAAGTATGTAGATTTCTGGCGCCATCTAGTGGTGATGTTGTAGATTTCAGCTAACTGAGTATCCTCAATGTGCAGGAGAAACACAAAAGTCTGTTTCTAGTGTCTTGTGTTTTGATTGAATTATGCACCAATTAATGCATATTTACCCCTTCCATGGAGGTTATGTTTTAGCTTGCATTAGTCTGTCTGTTTGTTAGCATAAGTTCTAACCAGATCTTTGTCAAAATTTCAGCAACAGAACAGATAATTCAATTTCATAATGATACAAAAGAAATCCCGGTTTCTGACCGCTTTGAATTTTTGGTTGTTTGGTAACATCGTGGTAAATGCATCACCGTTTGAGGCCTCCTGGTGGTGAAATCTGGCACCTGCATAGCATTACTGTGATACTACTTTTCATTCCGCAATAGTGCGTATACTCAATAATTATAGGACAATAGTTCTGGTTGGGAATCACAATGTGTTTGGTGGAGGTCTGTGATTTATGATTTTCCTTCTTTGACAAATCTGATCTGCTAGATCAGTGGGGTCCAGGGACCCCGAGCGGACCTTGAGGGGGTTCCAGAAAGTCTCCAGAAAAATGGGATACATTTTTATCTATAAGTCTATCAAGGGGGCTTTATACACTACTTGCTTTAAACATCTAAAAGCACAAATCTGGGGAGCCTGGATAAACTCTAGGTGGGGTCTGGGGTCTGATCGTTTAGGCACCACTGACCTAGATGACCACTGAATCTTACACACTGTACCTTTAAGAAATTGATCTGAGGTTATAAAACCTTCCAAGGCTCATTTGATTAAGTTACAACTACATTTGAAAACACAGTAAAACATCTCCTCTCTGTTATAGCGCTTTAATAACAAGGAAATTAGGCAAAGAGTATTTTTTTTCTCAGCTCTAAGAAAGTTACATTTTAGAGTTACGAGGTTTGCATCCACCAGTGAAAGCAGCAGGAACGGCCTCCGCGTACAACAGTCAGAAAAAACGACGGTACCCATTGAATGAAATGTTGTATTCAGATTTCTTCTAAACCATGTCCCATGTTACGGGGTACACACCGGGCAGTGCATCTCCTGAAGGCACCACAGCTACACCGTGCTCTGCCTGCTCTCACGGCCGAACCCCAGGGCCTCCGACGAGTGAGGCGGGAAATCGATAAATATCCCGTCCGAGTCGGAGTCTGCAGACTCCAGCACTTGTCCAATTATGGTTTCGGGGCTGGATGATTCACTGGGTGGCGTGGAGGAAGCAGCCTTACTGAGATTGGTCATGGTGGTCGTGGCCTCGGTGCCGTGGAGCGCGCCCGACGAGTGAAGGATGGACGGAGACGAGAGAGGCAGGTCTGGGGCACTGGCTCCGGCTTGGACCATACCTGGGAACCAGAGAGGTGTCAATACTAATCGATATTAATATATTATCATTTTGTAAAATAACCATAAAACAGGCAAAGAAGACATTGGAAAGTGATGAAAAGGAGAATGACTCCTAAACAATGTGATTTACCTGACATTTGTGTAATTTAACTACAAGTTATGTAAGTTTTAGAATGTTTAAAAATTGTCCTGAGTCACTTTATTCTTTAATGTTACATAAGTGACATACAACGTTCTATGTGTGTCTACAGCTATCCACTGTCAAGGCCTTTTTGACTGAAATGATTAATAAATCTAAGAGTCTTTGCATTAGATCAAGATTTTTGTATTTTCCCCAAAACCTGAAAAAATGACATTGATCATTATTTCAATGGGGTGATGATTTGTGTATAAGAACAATTTTGTGTCCATCTCATATTTGTTTGCCTCTTTTCTGATTGGTTGATTTGAAAAACTATGAATGGGTGGGGGGGGAATTCTATGTTTCTATGTAGTTCATAAATTTATGTTGTTAAGGAAAATACAAAGAGACGTTTTAATTAAAATTCCTTTAAATACTGTTTGAAATCAGTTGGAAAAGCTTAATTTTTGTGATTCATCAATTTAAAAAACTTCAGTTTACATAAATTGTTAAGTAAATGCTAATGCTAAAACATCTGTGGTTGTAGAGAAAAATCTAATTCCATCATCACAATATAGTTCATTAGCTGATCATAATTTCATTAGAAAATAATATCTGAAATTAACTAATTAATTTCATCGAACAGATTGATGTGTTGATTTGTGTTGATGTTCTCGGACGTGTGTGGAACCTTTGAACTGGGCGCCGACACATAGCCTGTTGGAGGAGGAGCCAGGAAGTTCCGATCCAGAGGCCAGGTCAGCGTAGGCCAGTCCCGGCTCCTCCAGGCAGGAAATGATCTCACAGGCCGAGTGGCGCCGGATTCCTCCGCTGCCGATGGAGCCGGAGTCCGGGTCGTACTCGGCCACCGGGGTCAGCAGCAGGGGGATGTTGTAGCTCTTCGATCGTACCACTGGGTTTTTAGACAGCTGATCTGCAGACTTGGAGCAGCCCCACTGTAGACGCTTCTCTGGGAGGACACACACACACGGAAGGCGTTGAATAACAAACACACAAACACACACACACGTTTGCCTTTTCCCAGAGTTACTGTGCACGCTGGCTCACCTAGAACGCAGCAGTGGGCCTCTGCACCATCTCCAGAGTAGAGTCCGTGGGTGCCCAGGTAAGGCGAGACTACCTTCTGCACCAGAGACTCCAGCCTCAGGTAGTCCTCATTCACACCCCGCGACTCATGAACCCCCTGGAAACACAAGACAAAGATAGAGTCTTGAATTTTAATTGTGTTCCTAATTTGTTAGTAATAAGTAAATCTTATAAAATATCTCTCCATACATCATACAAGCTTGATTACCTATAAATGTATTATATGTGTATTATTTGTTAAAATAAATATGTTTTTAAATATCAATCTAATTCAAAAAAGAACAATCATATTAAAAAAATTGAAAATGCAGCCCTAAACAAAGCACTCAATCTAAGCATGTGTTATTAGTTTAAACAGTTGATTTAACGGCCTCTAAAATTAAAAACAGGAATTAATGCTGATTTCCCACGTTCGTAACAGAGAGAAAGAATCATGTCCTTTTCTTAACTGTAAGACTACATATGTTATTTATATACTTGTTGTTCTTTGTGCGACGTGCTTCATGTGGGACTAAACGACGCCTCCACGACCGTTTGGCTGAACATAAATATGCTGTCAGATAATCGTGAGTATGCTATTGTGAAACATTTTGTGGACACTCACAATGGTTTTTCTGTGTCTTTTTCATAGCCAGAGAAAACTCAACGTGACAGAATGAGATGCTGTAGCCAAAATCTCCAGGCTTTGGTGTTTCCTGGTCTGAATAATATTATTGGCATGACATGATTTCTTTTTTTTATAGATGTTTTGTTTGTATTAATCTTTATTATTATTATAATTTTCTACATGTGTAATGAGTTGATTTATCTGTTTGTATTGATAGTGCATCACCTGTTAAAGTGTAAGTGAAAGTTTTTAGATGTTAAGTCTCCTAACAGAAAACCACTGCAGTTTGAATTAGTTTGACATCACATTTACCATATTTTAAAGCCATACGTGAACATATCTCTGAACAATTTCAAAACATTTGTTCTCCGGCTCCGTTCTTTTAAGAGAAATTCTGATTGACAACCGTTCCCTAACACTCTATTACCTGAACTCCATATTCTCTACCAGCTGACTGTCAACCACCTGCTGGTTTATGTGCGTTACATTCACATCGTTTTTTTTAACTCTCCTTTAATTAAAGCTTTTATCTCCTTGTACACATTTGAGCCTTGGCTCTGCTGTGCCAGGTTAGTTTTACCTGTAGAATCAGCAGCATCTGTGTAACAGAGGGGGGCACGCGGGCCCGAGGCCGGGACAGGGCGTCCTCTAACTTGACGCTCAGGACGATGGTGTTCCTGAAGTGAAGCAGAGCGAGCTGCCGGACAGACGGCTCCTTACCCTGTAAACACACACACACACACACACACACAGACACACACACACACACACACACACACACACATAGAAAACACTGAGCTAAAATCAACAGCATCCACTCCAGGTTGTTGGTTCAAGAGGAAAAAACTCTTAAAAGGTCATAAGATGCATATGCACTTTTCTGGTTTTATTCATGCTAGATAAGGTGTAGGGTTCATATAAAAACTGTCCAAGTATTAAAACCCCCCAAAATTGGACCAATGCACACAGGTAGGTCTTCACTAAAATTCACTGTTTTTACTCACAAATCAATAGTACTTCCTCAATTCTGTTGGGTCAGGGGTCAATAGGTCGCTCCGCCTATAGAGGCTCCAGTCATGGCCCCAATGACCCCACAACCCCCCTCTAAACCCTCTTGCCTCCCATTGTTTTCCCAGCAAAAGCTGTGAGTTTCATTGGTTGAGCTGAAGCTCGAAATCTACAAGAGCAAAGTGCAGGGGACGCTGCAAAATACATCAGGAACAACTGACACCGCACAACCTTCCCAGAGATGTCAATATAGGAGACCCGTGTTTTAATGTATGTTTTATATTTAAATCCTGGGGGATCTTTGTCAGAATGTGAGACTCATTTCACTACATATAGTTTCATCAACCAGACTGTATTTACTGCAGGTTCAGGTTTGAAGGGGCTGCAGATCGAGGAGAATCCGTGCTTCAGTCCCACTGCTGCACCAATATAGTATACACCATATTACTATGTTAACAATACTGTTGACTCTCATGATGATTATGTTAGCAGTCAGGACCTCTCTCCAGGCTTCTAGCAAAGCCTCCCTGTTCCAGTCAGTCAGTAATCCAGTGGGAGTAGAGACAACACAGTTGTTTTGTTGCCTGGGGAAAGTTAACATAGCTACGGCCTACACCTCACATATTTACATTTTCATGTTGCCCATGTCACATTAAGGACAGGTGAGGCGTTATCACGTTGGTCAGCCAATCAGAAGAGAGCCTCACGAATATTATTGAGACAGTCCAAACATGACGTGCTTTCTGGAGCCGTACAACTTCATTGGGTTGAAATGATGACTTGGCTTGACTCTAAATGTGTCATGTTATGTGGATCAGAGCAGATGTTTCAAACACACCTGGACTGGGTGGAAGATGGCCTGCAGCATGGAGAGAACATCGCAGAAGAAGAAGTCCCAGGTCTCTGCCAGAGAGTCCAGCAGCTTCTGACCTGCATCACACAGAGACACTGGTAACACACAGACAGGAGCAGCTCAAATGTGTCCAGGCCATGAGCAGTCGTACCTTCATAGAACCGTATTTTGTCCCGAAGGATGACCATGCCTTTCGTCAGCAACTGGTTCTGTGACATTAAAGATGTGAGAAGAGAAGTGTTACAGGTGTTAACATCTGCGTTTAATCACGGAGAAGTAGCACTTTAATTTTTTTCTCTCTCAATACAATATGAATATTTTCCCAATACTATATACAACTGAGTACAATAAATCATAGAAATCTTAACAAACCTAAAAAACACACAGAAAAGGTAGGCGTTTGGACATTCAATCTAGTTTAATGTGTAATTTAACATATTGCATGATGTGTTCTATTTATTTAGTAGTTTACCTGTTATGTAATTTAAGGATTATGGATGTAAATCAGCATTCAAAGTATATCTGGTGTATTTACAACTCATCTTGGCTGTTTTTTTCATTACGGTAAAATGTTGTCTCAAATAAACTAATTTTACACTAATAAAAATTGAATTAAATGTCTATATTTTGTGTTCAAACCATATATCCACCCAGTGTCAATAACATAACATTTTTTAATGTTTTATTTTTAAGTATTTATTGCAGAATGTTAGTCTCTACTGGTACACTACAGACTAACAGGAAGATAAATAAAATGTAACTTTAAGTTGCAAACATCTAAAATAATAAACCTAAATGCCTGTGTTAAATGATTCAAAACAAAATTCTAGTGACCATACATTTTTTAATTCATAATTTACAAAAATATGAACAATAAACTGTGTTCATAAACAAAAATATGAAAAAGCTACTAGAAAAGTTAATTGGATCCACTTAGTTGTCAACTAGAAAGCCTGTGTCTCTAATTCTATTCAATCAAGTATAATATACTCTATACTAACTTAATACCATTTGATACAAACAGTTGTTTTGAACCAACACATCTGGTTGTATCTGAATGATGTTTTCCCAGCTATTTGCTGATCCTCATTGTGTTTTTTTAGTATTAAAAGTCTCTGACCTGGAGATATTCTGTGAAGAAGGACCCCAGCTCAGTCTTCAGCAGATGCCTGAGAAAACACACAGGTCATCTGCTTCACTTCGTGACTCAAACACAGGACAACAGTGTGAATAGGATGTTTACAACCTGCATTAATCACACAGGTTTTCAGGTTACTGAACCAATCAACAGCTGCAGATTCTAGCTGCAGAAACGTGTCGCACATGGAGACGTGTTTACTGAGCGATGGCTGGGGCTGACGCGATGATTCTGCTTTAGAAAGGTAATGAGGTATCTGGCGCGACCACATGACTCGCCAGGCCCACGTACAGCACACCTCACACACTGACAAACCCATTGGCTGTAATGCATTCAGTCAGCAAACAGGACAGACAGCGATTAGACTAATTATAGCACAAAAATGACATCAACAGTCTAGAATCAGGACGTCTCCTCGGCACAGTCTGGACTTACCGGACACCTTCATTGAGGACGTAGAGTTCGTTATCTGCCAAGCCTTTCTTCTGGAAGACGGCGATGACGGCGTTGTGGATGCTGCAACACACACACACAGACACACACAAACCTGTTATCTTCCCAGACACATTAAAATACAGCGTTTCAGATTTCATTCCTGTACCTGTTCCAGGTGGCGTTGGCTCCTGCCCTCTTCTGCTTCTCCCCCCTGTCCTCGGGCGAACTTTTCTCGCTCTTCCCCAGCTCGCTGAGGCTCGGCGAGCTCATCAACTTCAGCCGGTGCAGAGTCCTCATGAGAAAGGGGTGGGAGAGAAACAGGCGCTAAGTGGCGGGCAGGAGAGAAACAAGGTCAGGCTGCGAGCTGACACACTGAGACGTGGGGGAGGTGGAGGGGAGGCAGCCCGGGGGGGAGGAAACGCACAATAACAGGGAACGACCGCCGGAGACGGAGCGGAGAAGTAGGACAGAGGGATGCGCGCTGAGAACAGGATGGGCTGAGCCGAGCCGGGGAGGTGGGCCACGCCGTCACCACACGGACCGGCAGAAACAATAGCACATGCACGGACGGGGCAAACTCTTCCTCCCCTCTGCCTCTCTTCTCCCAAACACAATACGACCATTGAGGCAAATGAATATTTATGCCGAACACAGAAGCCACAGGAACTGCAGGGTAAGCAGAGCGGAGCAGAGGGGACTTTGTTGGAGCCTGTCACTGTAGAGCGAGGAGGAGGAGGAGGAGGAGGAGGAGGAGGAAGAGGAAGCCGCATCTTATTGACAACAAAAACAGGGATAGGAAGCGATGATGCAATACAGGACAATAAAGGAGGTTTTCCTGCTCTGCTGTTTTGGGAACAGCTGGTGATGAGCGGAGCAGGAAGCAACAACACAGACCAGCAGTCACATCAGACACCAGATATGAACAAGCAGCTTTTATGTCTAACAAAGCACTGGAACATGCGGCTTGTGTCACTAATGTTATGAAACTCTATAATAGGTCAATCAGACGACCTGCAACAACCCCATAAGGAAATGCATCTTAAAACTAGTAATTTATGGAGTAAGTTGCAAACATTATTTGATCAGTTTTGTTGATGTAATAATGTTGGTAATTGCATTGAGCTAATATTGTGTTTAATTTAAACTTAAATTTCTGCATTAGTTTATTTAAAACAATTATTTTTTACCTTAGAACATTGAATTAATTACATTTATTTAATAATACAGGAAATGAATTAGAAAATTGTTTGTGAGTAATTAGGGTTAACCCTAACCCTTAAAATTACTTTTGTTTATTCTTTCAAATATTGAATAAATATTATGAATAAATATATAAATAAATATTATATATATATTGGTCATTTAAACTATATTTAATTCCAATAACACTATGTAGTTCATTGGATGAAGTTGTCATAACCCATTAAAGATTGATACAAAAGTTAGTATATTAATAAATAATATTTATAGTGTGTAAGCGTTCCAACTGTAACGTCCTTTTTGGTTGCTGTTTGTAGAAAAGTAATAAAAAGATAATGAACTAAACTACATATTATTAACTATCAGCCTTTGAACGTTAGTAGCTCAGAGCTCAATAGTCGTAGCTCTAAACTCTTCGTTAATTTGCTCTGATCAGAGTCACCATGTAAAAACAACAAACAATGCATGGATAAATAAACAAAACATGAGTTATATGTCAAGATCCTGCCACTGGAAAACAAAGCGGCCAAATGTGGGTGATGGCTTGAACATCTATACACCGTCACAGACCTTATTTCAGAATCTGGGTTATACCATTCAATTTAACGTTCTCCAGTGGACAAGGTGTAAGTTGTTTTTTTGCTTTTCACCATCAGTTCCAGCTACAGTTCCAGAGGGATGATGTCTAATAATAAGAGAATCCGTTGGGAAATCTGTTATTATTATTATTATTCATTTATTTTAAAAAGGCGAACAGTTTCCCCAGTTTCCAGTCTTTATGCTAAGACAAACTAACCTACAGTTTAGCATCTCATTACTCTAACACTTCTTAAAACTATTGCTTTTAAAATATATATATTATATGTATATATATGATCTTTTTTGCTGAAACATTTAATGTAAAAAAAACATCAATTTAGTCTTTTTTAATAAAGGACTGTGACACAATGTGTTAACGTTTGAAAAAACAGTAATAAATTAGTCCTTCAGGTTGAAAAACTATGTAATGAAGAAACGTAATAAAGTGCTGTTTAGCATTTCTGTAAGTTGATTTGATCTGTGGTTGATTTATTGGTCTAAATGCTGCATTCATTTAACAAATGAAAATGTCCTCATTTAATATGAACGGTTGGCTGGTGAAAACTAGAACTCTGAAGAAGATGAAACGATGAGTCCAGAATCTCTCTGCTGACAGACGGCAGTAAACAACGTCCACTCCCACATTCACGCGTGAAATGCAACACTCACACACATGAACCGATGACATGCACGTGTGTGAGGAGACGAATCCAGGAGACGTCCCAATCCTTATCTGCAGGTCAACGTGTGCTGAGCAGCTCTCAGCCAGCTAATGAAACCCTGGGGGACGGAGACGCTGGGGTTTCTGTGAATGTTAATGAACATCTCGTCCAGGAGGCTGCTGCCGCCGCGCCTTATGAAATGTTAAATCCCAGGAGCTGAATCTCACCTCCTGATTGGATGTTCGCTGCTGCTGTCCATGTCCGGGCTCGGGGGAGGGGCGGAGAAGGTGCTGAAGTTGAGCGAGAGGGGCCGCGGGGAGGGTCGGGAGGCATGCCTCCGCCGGAGTCCATCAAGCATCTGAGCACAGGCAGGAAATAATGTGTTTACTATTCATATTTTTAATAGTTTACAACAGACATGAATACATATCGTCCACAGACTCAGTCTACATGATGCGCACTCTTAATAAAATTCTATTCTATAATTCTATTATGTTTGTTTGCTTTTTTTGGTCGACTGTTTTTTTTTTTTAAATAAATAAAATTGTCTCTGCTCATATGTTTCAGAAAAAAGAGAAACACTTAAAGGTCTCTAATGGTAGAACACAGCCTGATTTCAGAAACCGAGCCTTAATCAGCTGAGGAGACTTCTGTGAAGTTATGACATCACAACTATTCAGCCTTTGCCCACCTCCCTATTCAAAGCCATTCAAACCAGCCAATCAGAGGAGAGGCTCATTGGCATTAATGAGACAGACACAAACCAATCAGACCTTCCTGGGCTTGACAGGGGAGATTTTTAACTATAATAAGATGATTTTTGGTCCTAACAACTATATATACCACACATATATATATATATATAGTGACATCCCAACTTCAAAAAAAAAACCAGGAAATGTGAACAATACAGGATGTTGATGAGAGCTATAGCCAGAGAAAAAAGAAAATCACACAATGACACAGCTGGGTGTGTTTTCTGTTTCCTTGGTCCGTCACTGACGGTTATTTTCAAGCCTGTGGGAGAGTGTTTTGCAATGATTGCTCAACCAAAACACTCCAACCTTACCACACACAGCAGTACGTAAGAGAAGAAAAGGGGAAGTCTACATGTGGCTGTACAGTACACAAGTGTGGTAGTGCAACAGTGCATGTACACTCTCTCTCTCTCTCTCTCTCTCTCTATATATATATATATATATATATATATATATATATATATATATATTTATATACATATATATATATATGTGTGTGTGTGTATGTATGTATGTATATATGCTGTATGTATTTGGGTGTCTCCCACAGGGCAGCAGCAGCCCTCCCTCCTGTGGTCAGAGGGGGAACAGCAGTCTGCTGTCAGCCTCCAGACAAAGACTCAGCAGCAGCTCCTCTCTGCCTCCCTGCTGCCTGCAACTGATAAAATGGGTGACTCGTGTATTTTCAGGGGGACTGGTCTGCAGTATCATTAGAGTAAAGACGCGCACGCACGCGCACGCACCCCCTACACACACACACACACAGGCAGACATGGCATGCCACGCCAGTCTGGGCATTTGTGCTTTTGTTCGCCCCCCTCCTTTAGTCTCTACAACAGTCGGATCGATTCCGCTTATTTCCCCCGGACCATTAGTCTCCATCGCTGCTGTGGCCTATTGATAAAGCTCGTGTCCTGCCTCGTGTCATGTTTATTCGACATAAAGCAGCAGATCAATCGCTCAGACAAGCAATCAACAGTCCACGTTTATCACACAGGGAGGAATGTTTCCACCAGTCGTGCGTACGTGGACCATTTTTTTTTCTTCTCATTTTTTTCTACCGGTGTCAAAAAGAGGAAACCGTAAACAGCGCACCAGACGCGTCGTAAAGTGCGTGAACCGCTGGATGGAAACTGGATCATAATGGCCACAAAGTTGGCGTGTGTGAGCCTCACCGTGCGGGCTCCTGTCGTGCTGCTCCCGGGGAGATGAATCGGTCATGTAGTCCTCGGATGGGGAGTCCGTCTACCGGCTGGCCGCTCCGCTGCTCCCCGCCAGGCTACGCACCCGCGCGGGCATCAGCGTGCGGGAGGAAGGGTCCGACCTGCGGTGCGCTGGAGGTGGAGGGGGACTCATTCATGAAGCATGCGGCGCTGCTCGCTCTCTGGCTCCCCGCACGCCCCCGCTTTGTTTTGACGAGATGCAAAGGCGAACCTGCGCGACCACGATCCGCCACGTGTACGCGCACCCGGGGCTTTAATCTGTATGCAAATGAGAGGAGAGAGGCACGCCAGGCCCGCGCGCACGTGACTGTAGATTAAAACTGTGGGGCTTCACCTCACAGAAAATTATTGTATTTTATTCATTAATAGACATTAAAACCGCAGAGTCATGAAGCACACAGATTTACTACAGCTCCTGAACACACCACAACAACCCCCCAAACACAACAGGCATCACTGCTACTGCAGTTTAACTATTTAATATCTTCATAAACTTGAAATATTGTGTTTATTGATTATAAATGTTTGTTTCTTGTTTTTTTACTTGCTCATCTTCGAATGAGTCCTTTATTTATATTATTGTAGTAGATTATATACAGCATATATATTTATCAACCAAAGTGAGTGTTTTTTAATGATTGCTAAACCAAACACTCCAAACTTACCACACACAGCAGTACATTATAAAAGAAAAAGGGGGAATGTAGATGTACAGTACACAAGTGTGTGTGTCTGCATGTACAGTTATATATATGTTATATATATATGATCATGTATCCATGATATAACTTGTAAGGTCCAAAAAAAGTCAACAGTCAACTAGCTGAAGTCTATTGATCCTACTGTTTAACAGTTGCAATCTGCAGTCTGCAGCCACTAGTTATACTAGTTCCTCAGGTATCATATTAACTAATGTGCAACATGTCCTGATTGGTTGACTTTTTGTGTTTTTAACTGTAGAGCCAATAAGAAGCTTTACTATAGTGTAATCTTGTTCTTGTATTATTTTAATTTCTGATTTTCCCCCTTTTATTTACATGTACTGTTTTTAAATTGTTTCTTGCCATATGTTGCTTTGATGTTTTTTGTGTTTGTTTTTAATTGTTTTTTTTTGATAAATTAAAATTTTTGATTTTCCCCTTCTAATCATCTTAAATTGTATCTTGAAGTTTTAATGTTTTATGTAAAGTGCTTTGAATTACCTTGTTGTTGAAATCTGCTGAAATCTGAAACTTGCCTTTGCCTTGCCCTACCTACCTCATTAGTATTTCTGCAACTTGTATGGCCAGTGAGTATTTTAGCCTTCACTAGTTAATTAATAAACAAGACTAACAATACAATATCAAGAACATCATATAAATTGTCAAAAGAATTCTGAGAACACAAGGAACTGATCTTTTAATTGCTTGTTAAAGCAAATAAAGGATCAGTCCTAACATCTACTTTAACACATTGGTATAAAACAAGTAATCCCTTTGCATAATCATGTTTTCTGACTGTTAGTTGAACATGATTACGTCTACAAGATAGAACCAAGAACAGTGACACAGGTCATAGGCAGTGAGTCATGTGTAATGACCCTTTTTTGTGGTTCTCTGTAATAACCATTGTGATAAGTGACTGTTTATTTTTCAACGAAATCCTGAAGCTGCTTTGTTTCTTCCTGTATGGACCAGAAAGTTTGTAATAGGGGCAACTTCTCGATTAACAAACTTTAAGGTGAACACATGAAAATAAAGGATGACTCTCTGAAGATGAACCAGGTTTGTTTTAATTGTGTACAGTGACTCCAGGTTATCAGAGCACAGAGCTGCCATGGAGAGAAACAGATCACATCTCAAACCAACAGGCCAAAAAAAAATCAACTTGGTCTTTTCTTCTTCTTCAACAGAAAGAAGACGGTCAGAGGAACATTTCTTCTCCTGCAAACATCTGTTGTAAAAGTCATAAACCCCCTTAGGATAGGTGGCATTACAGTGAGCCCATCCCCCCCTAACACCTGGACTCAGGGTGGTAGACACAGTCATAAAGTTACATTCCTGTCACCTTAGTCAGCATAAAACGAGAAAAAGAAACTCAAGTTACACAAGAAGTTTACACAATGACTACACACACAAATTTGCCACCACACCTATTTCATGGAAACACTCACGCAATAATTTAACAAAACAACTATCCAGTTCTATCATTAAAGAACATGTTTCCCTCTACTGCCAATTTCTGTGTTGATTCCTATTTTAATATTAGACAACCTTTTATAAAACAGGTACTTCATATTGTATATTAGTACACATACAGGTGTGAATAATAACATTAATAATGACCACTTTCCATTCAGGTGTGGTACACACTGATCCACTGACATGACAGACTGAACGCCTTAAGGAGGCCCTACTTTGTCATTTTCAAGTTTTTACTTTTCTTTTTTTTCATAAAAAATAAGATGATTTTATGGTTCAAAAGAAGCTAGTAAGCAATGTGTCACACACGTATCCTCGAAAACTATCTCC
The DNA here is from genome assembly GCA_036785175.1 of Eupleurogrammus muticus. Taxonomy (NCBI): domain Eukaryota; kingdom Metazoa; phylum Chordata; class Actinopteri; order Scombriformes; family Trichiuridae; genus Eupleurogrammus; species Eupleurogrammus muticus. The sequence goes on along the minus strand of JAYKQN010000010.1, from coordinate 22,258,052 downwards.
TCTTCTCCCCTCCATTATTTAATCAATCAATCAGTGAGTTTGCAGCATTTTATTGACAGAAAACCAGCACATTATATTCTGTGGTTCCATTTTCATTCTGCAATAGTTTATCATATAATTCATCACTGTAAATTACCTGTGGATGGCAAAGGTACCATAGATAGGAACATTGATTAGTGTTTACTGCAAGTAGTTAAATGAAATATAATTAGTTGACAGGTATCATATTTATCTAATCACAGGTTAATCTGATGTCACGCGGTGATGCCAACTACATGCTGTTATTTAACAATAGTTAGCAATATAGTGGTAAATTCATAATTCATAGATTTAAAACATTAAGAATATATGGAAATGTCATCGGTAATACAAGTGTAATATATAAAAGCACCTATTTAAAAACAGTCTAATAAATACATATAGCATAATAAGCTACAGGTATGTAATAAATAAAGCAAATAAAGCAAATAAAAACATAGCTTAAAACAATGAAAGAAATGGACTATTAATATTGTCATCATAGTAACAGGCTTAAGCATAAATCACTTACATGCATATTTTTAAAAATTGACATGCAGAGTTTGTTCTAATTTGTTTCTAGATTTAACAACTTTAACAAGTGGGCACCATCAGCCCTTAATCCTTGGTGTAGGTGATGGTAGGAAATTTCAAGTATTGTGTGTGAATATACTATAGAAATAATGATTAAATCACTCATCATATTATTTATAATTAAAACATTAAATAAAACCATCTAAAGCTAGCATTACACATTTTTAATCAAATCATGGTTTGGTGTTTTTGGTGTTCTCAACCTTAAACTGATAAATGGATGAATACAAATACAACAAGCAGAAAAAATAAAAGATAATATCTCTACAGTCTTAAAACCAGGCAAAAACCCAGTAAAACCCAGTTGATTAATGCACTTTATACGAACAAAGATGATTTATCTGTCCCTAAAAAGTCTTCATTTAGCACTATATGACCAGCAGGGGTCATTATATTAAAACAAAGACTGTCTGTGGAATAGTTCAACATTTTAGATAATACTTAATTATAATTATATTACTATTTTATTGTATATTCCATGACATGAAATTAACACTAGACAGTCATATTGTGCATTACAGTCAACGTTTTGTTCTTTCTTCATCATATCTATGCATAAAACATTGCATTTACTTGAAACTTCAAACTATATAGTGAACAAAAATGCGTTGACTCTTATCCATATATTAACACACACACACACACACACACACACACACACACACATGCACAAGTATTTATCTTTTTTGCTTCCGCCTTTTGCCTAAACCTTTTAAATTGTTGAATATACCTGAACTTCCTCCTGTTATGAAACATCAAATGTCATATAAACATAAATACGGCTCAAATTAACTAAAAGAAATGTTAGTGTCCATACAACAATATTTCACATGCTCTCACCACCTTCAGTCTCCAGATCGCCTCTGGCTAACCACCCTGAAGGGCATAGTTGGGGGATATGAGCTGAGGCTTGATATGACTTATATATTGTCTGACTGTCAGGTGAAAAGTGATCAGGTGTGGAGACTATGCTATAACACATCTTGGGGTATGAAGCTGGGGTCTCCAACTTTAAAACAAACAAACATGAAAAGCAGATCCCCACGCCTCCTCCTTTCTGTGTTTCACATAAATAGTTCCACCCTGGAGTACTGCTCTACCTGCCATGCACCTGCAAGCTAACAATCCGCTACAACTCATAGCTACAAATCACTGTTCTAACAACGGTTAGGGCAACTAAGAAAACATTAACCACAGCAAATTGAACACAGGGAAGGTTTGTTTGCTGTTAACATCATGCTAAACTAATAACAAGTCAGCACAGCCATAAATCCACAGTCTCCATGATAACTTTACGTCAGAAAACTAGTAAAACACAGAAACGAAATGATACAACAAATTTCTGGTTTGTATATATCATTTAGTGTGTAATTATTATAGTCTTCTTTATTTTTTTATTTGTTCAAAAAAGGTTATGTTTATCACCATTAATGCAGGTGTGCAGAGGAGATGTTGGTGCTTGAGAGAAACACACTGACCCCAATCTCTGCCAGCGAGTCTTCTCACCATCTGTCAGTGCAGTGAAGCTTTATCTACAGGCATTTACAAGATAATCCCCTATTTTCAGAAGTGGTTCTGTGAATAAGTCAACCTCTTGACTGGTATAAAAATCATTTTTTTCCTAAATGAATTCAGGAAGACAATAAATTGTAGTATACAAAAAGGTAATTTGACTGGTGCACCAATAAGCAAATGTTAAATATGACATACACATCATCTGTGTGTTACTGTGAGTTAATCTGTTCCTACAGTAAAATGCTTTTATTGGATAAAAGATCGCTATGCATCATCATAAACAAATCAGATCAGCAATCAGATTCAGTCTGTGATGTGTTTTTCCTCTCAAATTTATTCAGTGAATTTGTGTGAATGGACATTAATAATTTCCCCATCTTTTCTGCATAATTCCAGTGTTTTATTCGGGTGCTCCTTCCCAACTTTAGTCAAGTAAAGGTAACATATGAAGGATCTGCCTGTATACTACCTTCTTTGTTTTAAAATCAGCACAAGAAAATCCTGCTTACCCTGCTTTTAAGCAGAAAATAACCCTAATTGCACATCATGGGTGTTTATTTGTTGAAAGAATTACGTTACAAATCTGCTACTTATTTTTTTTATGTTATGCTTGTGGCTCATAACAGAATGAAAAGGGGAAATTTCATATTATAGCCTATTGTATTTAATCCTTCTTATTTAATAAAATAAAATATCCGATCAACAGATTTTAAAACAAATTGGTTGTCCTGAATGGGATCTATTAAATTATCTCTGCTGCAGTAGAAGTTCCTGCACAAACTGAGCTCTTTGTTCAGATTTCATGGTTATCCATTCATCTCTATTTTCCTAGGAGCTCTTAGTGCTGCATTCATGTGCTCCTCCGATGGTCATACTTCCCTATTTGGGAAGTCATTCTTGCGAACTTTTGCGTTGTGTTCATATGCTTTAAACTATAGCTCAATGACTTTAAATAATAGTGTAGAAACAACATGAATGCTACAAAGACGAAGTTGGTGTTCTATTACTCAGAGCGTCTAAAAACACGGTGAAGCTGTTTACAGTTCTATTCTACAGAAGAATGAGAGGGAGGTGATATTTCCGATGGAAATGATACATAAATGCATCACTACTATGGCGACACGATGAACCGCCCTACTTTGCTTTGATTGGTTCACCCAAACTCTAACCAAACCAACCGAATGAAGGCAACGAGTGCTAGCCAATCAGAATCGCAGAGCCGGGCATGACGTCGCGGCGGGAAATTCACACTTGTTCCCGTTTAGCTGAAATATAAATATATTCAATTTGAAGACAAGAGTATAACTTCATGAAGTGAAACCTGGTGAGTTTGTATCGCGTGACTTCAGTCGCGATTAAGTGACGTCAATATCAGGCCGGTTATTACACGTTAATGTGAAACGCTGAACTGGAAACGTTACATCAGTTCCGTGTGTGTGTGTTCATGCCTGTTTGAGCCTCTGCGGACATGTCCACTCACACCGAGGAGCCGAGCCCGGCTGCAGCCAGCAGGAGCTTCGGACAGGTGAGTACAGGTGGATCCTGATCCCGCAGACAGGTTCCGGTGCTGCTTTTTGCTGATGTGTTGCTCCCGTTCCAGTACCCGTACACGGCCGAGGAGTACCAGGCCGTCCACGGCGCCCTGCGCCGCCGACTGGGACCGGAGTTCATCAGCACCAGGGTGGCTGGAGGAGGACAGAAGGCACGTTTCTCTTTGCTTCTGTTTCAGTCAGCTGTAGAAATGTTCCAAGCCAGCGGTGGTGAAGCGATTTTGCCACCGGATGGTTTAGAATAATTTCTAAGCTAAGGTCTAGTGTTGTTTTTTGATGCACTGATAAAAGGAGTCACAACATGTCAAAAACCTGCAGAACCTCAGAGCATCCTTGAGGGCCGCATGGTAGATCTTTCTGCCCATTCAAACCAAAGCCTCTTATATATGTTTTATTACCCAAAATCTAACCCACCATGAGATCCTGTATCCTGACAGTTACCTAGAGGCTGTCTAGAAAAATACAGCACATGGCTTATAACCTTTTTTTGGACTTTTCACCACAGACTAACACAGACCCCTAATTGTACATGACATTAGATGTCAGGTCAGACCAGATCTACCTCCTATGTAGTGTCCTGTCTTACAGGACAGGAATAGAAAATACACTCTTATAGCAATAGAAATATTTAATTGCAATAGGGCCATAATGTTACCTAAATTCTCCAACTGTAACTATAGTGTCATATGACTCTTCCAGGTTTGCTACATTGAAGGACATCGTGTGGTCAGTCTGGCCAACGAGATGTTTGGATACAACGGGTGGTCTCACTCCATCTCGCAGCAGGATGTCGGTCGGTACAACTCGATGGGCTGTTTGACACTGGAGGATTTTTTTTTCCAGTGTCAGACTAAGTGTTTGTGTTTTTTTTACAGATTTTATAGACCTCATCAATGGCAAGTTTTATGTCGGTGTGAGCGCATTTGTCAAAGTGCAGCTAAAGGTCAGCATGAAAAATTCAGATTCCTGTTGTATTTTTACCTTTGTTTTTTTTTAAGGTTTTCAATTATACTAATATCAATGAACATAATCCTATAATTAAATAAATGGTGACCACATCCTCTCAAAAATGTCACCTGACCATTTAATATATGTCTGATTTTTACTAGAGACCGTAGCTCCTGATTCCATCTTCTGATATATCTTGGATTTCCAGTTTATTAAGATCATCCTGCTCGTCATGAGGCTCCAAAGATGTCAGTGAATGGGCTAGAGATAAATTAAATAGAGCCGATGAACAATCGAATATGGATAGTTAATAATTGTGAGGCAGGGGACAGGATCAAAAACATATGGCCTAATGACACTGAGTTAGCATATCTGGGACAATACTTTCACTTTATTTATCCCTCAGATGCACATATTGATCGTGGATTTGTTTTTTTTTGTGTTTGGATCTTTCCTCCAGGACGGAGCATTTCATGAGGATGTGGGTTATGGAGTCAGCGAGGGAATGAAATCTAAAGCTCTGGCTCTGGAAAAAGCCAGAAAAGAAGCTGTGACTGACGGCATGAAGAGGGCCCTGAAGTATGTTGATTTCATTATTTATTTTTCCTCATGAGTGCACCTGAAATATTAAGTTCATCAATAACTAATCAAAAATGTATTCACGTGCCGTTGTTGAGATGCTTCGGTAATGCCCTTGGAAACTGCATCCTGGATAAACAATATCTCCAAGCCATTAACAAGATCCCCAAACAGGTCAGATGAGTGGAGTCAGTCAGTTCTCATGGTTTTATTTAAGTAGTTTGGTCCAACTCTTCTGTGGATTCTGAGTCTCCACGCTTTTTCTAAACAGCCTCATCCTGCTCTGGACCCGGCCCAGACCAAGCGCTCTGAGGGAGAACCCACGGTGGAGCAGGCCCGCGTCTCCAGTCTGGCCCGGCAGGAGAAGCCCAGTTCTGCAGCTGGTCCTGCCAGGACACCCCTGGAGCCCCGCGTCCAGAACCAGAACCAGATCCAGAATCAGAGTAGTTCAGAAGTTCACACCCCTAACGCTGTCGTGAAGAGCGAGGACGGGTACGCGATGCTGAGCCTCTTTCTGTTTTCTTCAGCACGGAAATCTGTAACTAACAACTACATGATGCCCAAGTGGTAATATGCACTTGGTCATCACGCAGCCCCACCAACAACAGTCGATTAATACATTGATTATTGAAACGATTAATCGATTAGTTGATTGGTTCATGAAATGTAATTCACAATTTCCTGAAGCTGACGAATTAACTTAAAATATCTCCACAACCCAAAGATCATCAGTTTACTATTGTAGAAGACTAAAGAAAGCAATAATCAGATTTGAGAAGCTTGAACCAGAGAATTTGGACATTTTCTTCTTCAAAATGACTCAAGGGAGTTAATAGATTAAAAAAAAAAAATCTTCTCCTGGTTTCATCTCATTCGTGAATCTCCTCAGATCTGCCACAGGCGTCGGGTCTGAACATCACTCGGACCCCAAACAGCTGAGGAAACTGCGACAACAGCAGCTGCAGCAGAAGTTCAGGAGAGAGATGGAGGCAAAGAAGCTGCAGCAGAAACCAGAGCGAGTGAAGTCTGAAGCTGAAGAGGAATCTGTTGGAGCAGGATCCAGTGCGGGTCAGAGCTAAAACAACCGTTTACTCTTAGTTTTTTAATTTGCCTGAGAATATGAGTGTTTTTGTTTCCATGACGACCTCCCTGTCTTCTTCAGGTCGTGATGCTGCGTTCAGTGACGGCGTCTCAGGACTCAGGAAACCCTTCAGCAGGGACGAGTGTTTAGCAGGTGCTGTGACCCACCACCGTACCTCCAGCTGCCTCTGAACCTGCTCCTAGTCAAGGTCTTTGTTTCCCGTGCAGACGATCCAGAACTCTGGAATTTTACCCTGGACGGGATCGAGGAGTTGAACTTTCCCGCAGGCGGCCTCAGGCCCAGCACACCCGGGAGCCATCAGATGCAGACGCGCAGTAAGACCCCGCAGAGGGCCCCGGGCAGACCTCCGGACAAGACCCTGACCCACAGCAGAGGACAAGAGCGGAACCAGCACAGACCTCAACAGCAGAACTACTACCAGAGACCAGGTGAGGAGTCGTGGGCTGAGTTTTTCTGTGTGAATGACGGATCTCTAATTCAGAGTTTTCTCCTCCAGGTGAAGCCTTCAGTCCGTACAGAGAGGGACAGACCATGAAGAAACGCAGACTGGACACCTGACATTTGTCATCATCATTTAATAGAATCCAGATTTATGACATTACCTCTGTTATTATATTTCATTTAGTGAATAAACAATTATTCGGTTCTTATTGCTATGCATTCAGACACAGAGGTGTGCAGCTGTAGTTCAATGTGTGTGTCAGGTTGTTCCTCCAGGCTTCATGAATATTACGAGTAGCTCCACAGTTTTATAGGGACTATGTTAAGTTATGCTGTTTGTGTCTCATTACTAAAAAATATAATACAGAGCAAGTTGACTGTACTTAAGAATTCAAGTTTTATTCAAATGACCTTGTAAAAGGTTAAAGATTACCGTCACAGGACATGAAAATGGATTTTACCATTCATTTGTTAACTTTAAACCAACACAAGATTTCAATAAAGTTCTAATAAAGATTTGAAGAGTGATGATTATAGCAAATTGTTTTTCAATTTGTTGCTTAATCGGCCTTAAGATGGTCAGGATGTTTAAAGTTTGATGAATGATCTTTAAATCCATTCAAAAATGTGTGACTTTTTTTTTTTAAATAAATTTCCTGCATTTGTTATTTATAAAGTTTTAATCTCTCTAACAAGACCTATTTGATTTAAGAATGAAAAATCATCTCAATACTGTTTAACATCTATCTCAACCTTATCTGTAGCTCCAGAAAGATCATGTTACTGTGTGTTGTATTAATGTTAAAATTCTACTCTAATTGGCTGTGTAGAGGGGCTGGGTAACGACTTTAAAAGCATTACCCAAAGAAAATCTTTGAGCATTTACATTAAATATCTATATGTCGGCAGGGTCACCCGGGGGAAGCATTTAATAAATTAAACCTATATATAAAAATAAAAAGAATAGTCCTCAGAATCAAAAAAATGAAAAAAAGAAAAACAATGTCTGGCTCTTTAATATTATTTTTATTTGTTTTTACATTTTGTACAATGTGAAAAACATACACAAAACAGACACCAAATCACAGGAAGTCAGTAAGGAGGGATCAGAAATAAAGAGTTGAACAGAGATCACTGCGTGTCAGTAGACTCAAACAGCGCTGTATGGAGGCTTAGAAAGATCATTACTGAAAGAAGCAGAGTAGCATGGGTCCTAAACTGGGTTGTGAGCTTGTGCTGTACAGTGGCCAGATGTCAGAATAAACATGCAGAAATCATACACCGATACTGAAGTTGTGCCTGTGATATTGGTGAATGGCAATCAATCAACACTATGTGATGACTCAGGAAGGCAAAGAATTAAAAAAAAAAAAAAAAAAAAATCTAATATCCCGATATCAAAAACATTGACGTCAGTAACAACCCTCATCAGCATGCAAATGTTTCCATTACCCCTCAATCCCTAAAAAACTTTAAACATTGCATATTCTGCATTGCAGTAACTTATTTTTTTCTCTAGAGAAGTTTAACTATTCATCCAATCTACGAGCAGGTGAGAGTTATGATGAGAGCATGGCACTCGTGAGAGGTCGTGAAGTAAGGTCAGGTCAGCGCGAGAACGTGACGTGACTGTTTAAACCAGGGGTCTTCAACAGAGTTACTGCAGGGAACCAATCGGCGGAATAATAGTTTAGCCTTTTCCTGCCAAAAAAACTTAAATGCCTGAAAGGACAGTGATATGAATCAAACATTATTTGAAACAGTAATTTCTTAAAATACAAGTATAGTTAGTTTATTTTATTATATTTATGTAAGATAAATTATGCCCATTGTACATATCTTTCATGTTATTGTAGGCCCGGTTTAATATACAAGCGTATATGTAGTAGTGGTCCCTACTCCATCTACTGTCAGCTCTGATGTCCTCACTCTGAAAAACATTGAAGACCCCTGTTGTAAACTTTCACACAGCTTACTCACTGCCTGCACATTGCTGCTATGAAATGGCTTAATGATTAATCCACAAAAACAAAATGCCAGCCAAAAAACATGTACGCATGAGCCAAATATAAATACACAGCTGATTACACAACCAACACAAACTGTAACTGTAGAGAGAAAAAGGATTCCACATTACTCAGTGTGCTCTTTGTGCTGCAGTCCCGCGTGTTTGCAAAGTTTTCAGAGCGTTCTATCCTCTGAACTGGCCGTGTGACAGTTATGGAGCCATGTGATGCTTTGCGTTTGCGTGTTGTACAGGTTTTAATTAACTGTTTTTATGCAGTACAGTCACAGCTACAGGACTAGAAGAATCTGGAACTTGTCATTAGTGAGGATGCAAGGCACTAAATGTTCCTCATGTTTACAGGTTAGAGTGCGTGTGCATGTAAAGTCGATTACCACAAGCGTACTCTAGTGACTGAGCATCACATGAAAGCATGAACCTCACATTAACATATGTACAATAAAATAGAAAAGGTGGGGCAGGGCAGTCATAGATAGAAGAGCTTAATAAACGGCAGGATCGCTCCTGCGGTGTGAGGATACCGAGAACAACAACCCTGCAATTGCACTTTTTATATTCCTTTAACTACATGTTGTTTAACAACCTTTAATAATAATTACAGTGAAACAACATCAAAATCTGATGGCTGAATACAGGTCCATAAAGAACATTTGTTTATTTTATTAAATATACGCATACAAAAACAGACCACAGAGAGAGAGAACCCCAGACACTTGTGATTCCAGAGGCGACGGCTAAATGCTGAGGAGATATGCTGCAACTTCACTACGACCTGTTTCACTCGGAGTTCCAGACCTTCTACAAATACTTAATTAAAAAAAATAGTTTAAATTTTCTTTAAATATATGATAAGCAGATTCTGAACTGCCCATATCCAGTAATGAAGTAAATGGTTTCATGTGTCAATTTGGGATATATATATATTTTTTTACAAGATTCTTGCATTAAAAAAACTAAAACAAAATCACCCTGCAAACACCCCTCTCCACCCAGATGTGATTTACAGCAGCATCGCCTCTTCAATCCAAAAATCGTAATGGTGGTCAACACCAGGACAACGCTTTATTTATGCCAGACATGAAGGAGAAATCTGATATTAAATCTGTATGGATGACAAGAATCAAATCACGACACCTCACAGAGACATAAATATGATAAACATGGAATCATAACCCAGTGAGGAAATATCTATGTACAAATGTTAAATGTGTTGTTGGGGAATAAGGCCACAGTTACAAGGGACATTTTATCTTCTCTTTGCCATTATTGCATTTTATTAGGTTCGCCATTGGGATGTATCCAACCTGACCAATAACTCTCCTGCCTAACTTACTTTGTCTTTCTCCTTCCAACACTCACTATCTTCACCAGTCACACTCCACTAATCCTCTTTCTATACATTCTCCTCCTCGCTCTCTGAGACTTAACTTTACCCAATATCACTCAACCAGGTGGATGTTTAGTCAGGTTTATGTGTCTGTAATGATATTTCAGTCCCAAACCGGCTTTAAATAAAGAATCCCTCCTACCTCCTCCACTCCAGAGGCAGGACAAACGCCTGCCTTCAGAAAAACATCTTTGGCTGCTGTCAGTTGTGCGTCCTGGTCGAACACAACCGACCACCTCGTCACAGCTCGGTTCCACAGCTAATGGGGAGCCAAGTGTGAGACTCTCATGCTGTGGATGTGTATTGCACTCTCCCCTCCAATTGGCAGGCAGATTTTGTTCTGCCCGAGAGGACTTGACCACACGGGTTGACTATGACAAAAAAATAAAATTTAAAAAAAAAAAAACACCTAGTAATTGAAATAAAAAATAAAAAGCACAAGAACCAGTAAACTGCAGAGTTCATGGTTCTTGCACAGCGACTGTCTCCACCCCCTGGCCCTCCTCCTCAGCCCAGACCAGGGCCTAGACTGGGCTACGTGGGCCTTAGGTTTGACCCTCCAGGGGTGACTGATTTCTGTGGGGCCGGTGTAGTTCCCAGGTGGAAGCCTTGGTGCAGGGGCGTCGAGGCTGTGGTCGGTGGCTGGTACTGCGTTAACGGTTGTGCAGGGTTGAGCATGCTGACAGGACATGTGCCTGTGGGTCCTGCCCACTGAGGAGCGCTGAAGGGGGCCGAGGCGTACCCAAAACCCGGGCCGACCGGGCCCAGAGAGCCTTTACGGGGCCCCAGAGGGACGGAGGGGTTGGCAGGGTTGGGGAGGTGAGTGGTGGCTGTGGTGGAGGAGGTGCTGCACGGCGTGGGGAGAGTCGGGCAGAGGTAGCCTGGAGCGGAGAATTTACGGCCCATGTTGGCTGGAAGAATAATCTAGGAGAGGAAAACAGGGACGTTACTGACATACTGGGGCATTATTTTAAATCACTTTGAAAAACTCACTTTAAGTAAGGTTAGTAAATCTATATTTTCACCTTTTTATGGTAATATGTTTGTTTTATTTTTTATTTTATGATCTTAACTTGATTGGTTTATGCTGTACATAGGGTAGACAAGATCAGTTTTAATGGCGGAAGTTTTTTAGGGTTTTTTTGATAATTATGTCATTCTCATCCATTTATGAGTTTAGTTGCTTTGATTCAATATGAAAGAGAACTACAACTAAACCACAATAGAAAGTCTAGAGTGCAACTAACCAAATGTAATTTTCATGTAGAAAACTGAGTCAAAATTTGAAATCCTTGTCTACTATGACACTGTAAGGAAAGATTATATTGCACTTTTACTAGCAAAATTTATGCTTCATTCTATAAAAGTGTTGCTAGTCATTAACACATTCTCATAGCTAGCTGAAGGAACACGTAAAATCTATCAAAATATCATGAAACTGAGAAAATTATTAAACAATAACAATAACATCACTAATATTTAACTAAATATCCTTTTCTTGTTGAGTTACCCAAACATGCAAAACACAATAGCAACACTTACAAACAGCTCTATATTTGAAAGGTCTAATGTTGCTGGTATAATGTTTAGTTTTTTTTTTTTTTTTTTTTTTTTTTTATCTTCTTCAACTTTATCTTACTTTTTCTTTATCTGTAACGCTGCAGTAACACACAAATTTCCCCGTTGTGGGATCAATAAAGTTTATCTATTCTATTCTATTCTATTATAAACAGATAATATTTATTATTGTCATAAAACCGATTGCTCACGTCATGCGTTGCCTGCGGTCCAGTTTTGGGTCCCCTCTTGCACTGGGAGTGGCTGATGGCGTCCCTGGCCCAGTTGTCCACCAGTTGGTGCAGGTCGTCGGTGAAGGTGCCCTTCCCCTTCTGGGTCAGAGAAGCGTTAGGGGCTGGGCCAGTGGTCTGGTTCAGTGAGGCAGAGTGATTCTGGCAGTGGCCTGAACCGTTAGTGGAGCTTGCTCCTGTGAACACAGAAGAGCGGTGAGACTGGAACTCTGAAATAGAATCAGCTGGGTGTTCAGTGCTGGTACGAACCTGTGGAGCAGCTACTGAGACTGGGCATGGACGGAGAGGATCTGAGCGGCTGCAGCGAGGACCTGGCACCCGCTTGTGAGGCCTCTGTTGCCGGAGGTGAACTCTGCTTTGAAGGGGAATCTGGACCCCGAAGATTCTGCTGAGCTGAGGCTGGAGATACTAAAAATGAGCACAGAACACAGTTTATGAATATACACGAAAGAAAGAAAATTGTAGTAGTGAGCTCAAAGATGGCAAATCCCAGGAAAATCAGTTGACTGTTCCTACCTGAATGCACAGGGCTAGGCTGTCCACTACTGCGAGCAGATTTACTTTTGCTCTTATGTCTCCGTCGACCTCCGGGCATCACCACAGCAGGAGACAGGACGGAGGGAGGAGCTGGTTTACCCATCTGTGTGAACAGAGACTCGATCTCCTCTTTCTGACGAGACTGCAAAGCCTGAATCTCCAACATGTGTCTGAGCACACAGAAGAAAATGGAAATAATACGTGTTAAAACAACTTCATAAAGAGAAATAAAAGTCAAATAGGGTGGTGGAGGTCTGACATACTTTTCTCTAAGACGACTGATTTCTTTCTGCAGAGCTTCGTCTTCAGCCTCAGAGTCATCTTCGTTGTCACTGCTGTAATGTTTGTGTGGATTATGAGGGTCAGAGGTGGAGGATGAGGGTCCGTTCTGCAGACTGGAGCTATGTGACATGCTGGAGCCTGCTGCTGGAGCCGGAGTCACTGAGGATCATTCAACAAATGCAGTCAATGTCTCAGTGTAAATCATTCAGAGCCGCATGTGTGGGTTGTGTTACAGTAAAGGCCGGCTACTGTTATCTGTGTGGATGGATAAAGGATGAAGAACTGTCATCTTAAATAGAAAGTGCTGTGGAAAACCCTGAATTTAATTTTGGAACAATCTTCCAGGTGATAAAGGTTCATAAAATTAAAAGTTTTTCTTACTTTGTCATTAAAAAATAAGTTTTGAATTAAGGTGTTTGTTTGATTTTGAAGAGCAAATATTAATCCAAGTATTAGGACACCGTTTATAAGATCTCACTCCTGTTTCTTAATTTCTAGGAAACACCTGGCACACACCTGTGACTGAAAAGCGTCCCACTTTAGATCCAGCTGCTGTCCCAGATGTAGCGTTAGTGCTTGTAGAAACCTGGAAGCGGCCTATAGTGGTGATGGGCTCCCCAGCTGAACCAGCAGAGACCGATGAGGCTCCATTTACAGTGTCTGATTTACTGACTCCTCTGGACAATCCAGTTGACCGGTGGAGGGTATTTTCTGGACTTGAGGGGGAGGAGGAAGATGATGAGGAAGAGGAGGATGTGAGGGAGGAGGAGGAAACAATGCTGGAGGGACCAGGAACGCTACTGGATGCAGCGTCAGCAGCAACGCACACCTGAGAACAAGGAGGAGGCAGATTTAATGACTAAGTTCATAGGGTTGTCAGACTGAATTAATTTTTCAGAATATAAACCTACCTGAAATCGTCCCAGAGTGAAACCAGCTGCTGTTGGCGTTGGTGTGACTCTGTGGCTTCCCTGAACCGTTTCTGGGCTCAGAGCTCTCCTTAACTGGGCGTCTAAATTACCCAGAGGCCTCTGTGACTGTGAAGTCATAGAAAACCATATTAATTCAACACACTAAGTATTGCCTGAAACATTACATTAGGGGCTGCATAAAATGTCAATGACAGTTTCCCTCAGCCTAAATTGTCCCTGTTTGTCCAGACCCTTTTCCCACAACCCAAAGATCATCAGTTTACTCTTATAGAAGACAGAATAAGACACACTTAAAAACACAAATTGATCAATTATCAAAATAGTTTTAGGTTAATTTAGTAGTTGGCAACTAATCGATTGACTACATTACAGGGATAAAATGGGTCTCACCTGATTTGGTCCAGGAAATGGGGGAACAACTTCAGAGGGAGTTGTAGCAGCTTGGTCAAAACCAGTGGGTAAAGTCTGGAAAAAAAAAGTCATCAGTCAGATTGTAATGTAAACAGTTTTGTGGTCACTCTTGGATGCTAGACTCATCCTTACCTGAGCCCTGGGCTTCATCGGGGGGGTCTGGCCGTGTCCAGCTGGGGTGATCCCCTGCCCTGAGGTGGCAGTTGGGCCCAGAACGCCTTGAACCCCGGACATGAGTGGGAGGTTAGACGGAGGCACCAGAGCCGCTCCAGGTGGAGGGGAAGCGGTTCCAGCAGGAGGGGAGCAGGTTCCTGTGCTCTGTCCTGGATCCAGGGAGGCAGAGGAGGAAGCAGAGCTCTGGTCTTTAAAGAGGGAGCGCAGCTTTTTGTCCAGAGCTTGGATGTCGTCTCTGCCGACAGCTTTGGTCTGAAGCTCAGCCTCGGCCTCCCCCGGCTGTGGCTGACTCTGACTGGGTAACGAGGAAGGAGGGCCAGGCTGGGACGCATGGATGGACGCAACGGCACCATTAAAAGGTTGCTGGTCCGAAGCGGAAGCTGGATTAGTGGATGTAGGAACAGAGGACACAGAGTTGCTGCTCAGCTGGGACCCGGCTGCTGCAGGAATGGAGGTCTGAACAGCTGGAGGAGAGATGGGGGATGAAGAGGGAGGGACGGCAGCAGCCAGTGCCATCTGTGAGGTGGGGGCTTCATGGGAAGACTGTGAGGGTGGACCAGGTTCAGTGGGGACCGTTTGGGACTGGGAAGATGGCGGAGGGGAAAGTCTCCCAGTGGAAGGAGGGGGTGACGGTGCTGCAGTGGATGTGAGAGACACAGCAGGGAAGTTAGTGGTGTTGGTGGGAGCTGCAGCTTCTACAGGAGCCACAGCACTGTTGGGGTTTGATGCCTCGGTGGACAGGACGGTGCTGGGGTCCTGCTCCGCAGCAGGAGGGTCCGTGGTGTTCGATCTCTCTACACGAGCCTGCTTCATTCTACCAAAAGCCTGCTGCAGAATCCCAGATGGCGCGGATAGTGACAGGCCCAATGGTGCAGAGGGTCCTACAAATAATCGAGAAAAGGTAATTTCACTTAAACTTACATAAATGTGGAAAAAACATGTGATAATTTGAATAAAAAATTGGAACCAAGTCTAAGTCTCTAACATCTTGTAGAAAATTAATGATTTTTTTTTCAAAATTTCAAACATGTACAATAATAATTGTAAGTTATATAATAAGTGAAAAAAGATAAAACCAAAAGATGGTAATAAAGTTACATAACGAAACAGCACAAATTGAATGCTAGATTCTTGAAAAAGGAGTAGGTAGAACTAAACAGTTGTTCCTCCCCCGTTTTTAAACCAATTCGTGTCAGCTCAAATATTTGCAAATCGATACAATATAAGAATATTACCAGCCATAGTTCAACATGTTGAACAAACTGGTTAAAAACTTATTTTTTACATGAATAATGTATATAATATATATTAACATTACAATTAAACAGTTTATTTGCCCAATAATTATTTGACCATGAACACATAACATGAAATGCCATTGTCAACATATTATTAAATACAGACAACAGAACTGTTTGGAAGCTTTTTGGTACTAAGCCAATTCAGAACCATCAATTCTCCCGATTAAGTCCCACCCCCCACCCTCATTCTTCAGCTCTCTCACCTGGGGCAGGTTCATCTCCAAACGAGGTGTTAGCAGAAGGAGCTCCAAAGAACTGCTCCCTCAGACGGGACTCCGGCACCGGGCTGACAATGAACCTCCGTCCTGCTGAATGCACGACTTGAGCCGTGGTGCTGGGAGAGATACCTGAGAAGGAGACAGTCAGAAGAACGTCAGATGTGAGGCAGGAGATCAGAGAAATAATACGTTTTCTGTCTATCCGTCTACCTGGCAGCATGGGAACAGACAGCTCCGGCTGCTGCTGAAGATCACTCATCTGTGGACAGATACGTGGGTGGTGAGTTTCACCAGTAAGATTCAGATGATGATTAATAGTGACAGCAGAATTATTTGACTGCCTAGTGAAGAAATACCTGAGGAAAACCTTCCTTGATGCCTTCTCCTTTCTCATCAGCCATTTCTATGACTTCACGGACCTGCTCAATGAAGGACTCTCGCTCACTTTCCAGGATGAACTCACTCTCAACCTGAAATAGTAAAAATTCAACTACTGTAATTCAAACTACATAATATACTGAGAGAAAACTTAGTTTAGTAAGTGTGATAAAGCTGTTGAAGCTTGTTCGAGAAGCCAATCACCAATTCAATGTTTAATGAACAGTAGTCATGCAACAGTATACATGATCTATATACAGTTTATATGTAAAGTTTAGAGAAGAGAATAAATTACCATGATTTGTGCGATTTCCTCCGGATTATCACCATCAAGGTCAAACCTGAAGGTCACCATCTTCCTGTTGTGCGTTTCCAGCTGACACTCTGCTACTCTGTCTCCCACATTAGAGATCTGCAAGAGATTAATTCAGGTTATTACTGGTTCATGAATGATGAATCATTATGAGCGAGTGAGAATGTAACTCATCAGTTCAGATGCCTACACTAAGAACATTCAGCTTGGCCTTTGCAGTCTTGTCGTGGCGGGAGCGACTGCGGACGGATCGTCTCTGATGGCGTTTTAGCGAGCGTCCCTCGTGGCGGCCCCCGGATGTAGAGTTTCCATCATTACCGTCACTCAGACCTGAAGCAGTGTCCGAAAGGCAGCTGAAAGAAATCCATATCCATGAGAAAACATTCTGATGTGAAAAAAAAAAAAAATAAAATAAAAAAATCAGTGTTTCCTACACAATGTGCTCCCCTTCATTTGTGGGAAATATTTTGGTGATTATAAGAAAGTCCCCGAGCTCTTTAAATTCTATACTATACCATGATTCATAAGCTTCAATCCACAAAAAATAATGGCTACATTAGTTATAAATAACCAAGAGAATCTTTTTTTCATTTTTTTTTTTTTTTAATCAGTAAGGGCCAGTGCAAACTGCATATATAAGTTTAGTAACATGGAACATTATAGTGCAATGATTTTTTGGTCCTTAAAACCACACCATATATCTTATTAGTGACATTGCTACTTCACAGAAGACCCCAATAAAAGTATGATATAAGAGTTTTAGCTCCTTCCCACCTCTCCACAGATGGAGGCACCAGAGCTGGAGCACCTGCAGACTGCTCTGCTGAGGCTGACTGAGGAATGCTGGCAGGGGCCTGAAAACACAACACGCATTCATAAATGGCAAAACAAAAATGCAAAACAAGATGGCATTATGCATTAGTATTGAGATGATATAGGAATGTACATAGATAACTGATGATGGTATGTATATGTCCGTGCATATTCATTCAGGGTGACTGCCCACTTTTTAGAATCAAACTGGATGTTTTTTTAAGATCTTTTTGAAGCAGGGAAAAATAAATGTAATGAACTGTGTTATAATATACAAACAATAAATGCTTTTGATTACAATTGGCTACGAATTGTTAATTGTACACACAGGGCTGTGCTGCTCTTTTTCTCACTGATTAAAATTAAATACAGAAAAAACATAACAGTGCTAGACTAAGCTACTGGTTAACAATTACAGAACATGTAATGATTGAAAAATATTTGAAATATTCAGGCACACATTTTAGACATGCGAGTGTACTCATAATGTACAAGTAAACTATAATTCTTTGGTGTGAATGAAAGTGAGCACTGAAGCAATGACAAACTGAGCATGTAAGATCCTTTGGCTCACATAACACAATAAAAACAAAGCATCCAGCAGATGGAGATGTTTAACCTGGTAAAGTGTTGATGTATCCGGGTACTATAGGTGCCGCCATTATTCCACTCAGTAATAAGAGTTTTTATTCATTTCCTTCTGTTTATATAAACAGCTGTATTTGCCTTAAATTTAAAGGTGCAGTTAGAGACTAACCCATAACACTTTAAATATCTTCTCACACTCCACTGCTGCTTGGTTTATGTGCACAGAATACAAATCTGATCTTGATTAAAAGTTGATAATTTTGTGAATGATTTATATGAAATGGAAATAACTATATTAAACAAATTCTATTTTTTATGTCCCCCCTGATAGATGTGACAACTAACTCAATAACATGATTGACATTGCCATATATGTACAGGCTATGTTTTAACTTTAACCTGTTAACTCAAACTATGTTACATGAATTTATATAGTTTTAAAATGAGTTTATCTATTACTTTATATCTATTATTACCAGTACATTTCTTTCCTACTTTAGCAGTTTCTTTGTTTTACAAATACATTGTCATTTCTGCATTATTATTTTTATTATGCTATGAAATGTCTTCCATCCAAACTACAAAAATAAGAACATATGAACACAGTTCTGGCTGTAAATAGGAAACAAAAGTGGTTCAGACCAAGTCACATAACACGATTCCCTTTTATAGCCAATCAGCTACAGGGGGCGTTGGTGCTTGGCAGAGCTTCTAAAGGAGTGCTGAAGGGAGGGGTGTGTGTGTGTGGCTGCTGAGTTCAAATATCAACAATCTTTCTCCAGAAACGCTGACTCCACCTTTACATATGAGAACAGATTATGTCTATCAGGAACTTGCTCAGTAAAATGAGCAAGAAACCTTTGAGCTGTTTTGAGCTGGAGGGACAGAATGATGTAAAATTGATGACATTGCACCTTTTGGTCAAATATTAACAGTCATCAACATAAACACACTGTTCACACATCTTGGTGAGTGTGTTTTAGTTACTGGATTGTTGTTGCTCTATGATGAAATGTACAGTATGAAAAGGATTTTTTGTATTCAATATAAACGAAATAGACTTCAAATTATTTGTCATGAAGATACACAGAGCTGAAGGAAAACAGAGAGGAACACATGCTTTACACCTGACACACAAATGCATGTTAGTTTAGTGCAATAAGTACCTGCAGCACAGAGAGGCAAGAGGTCTGATAGAGGAAAAATAGGTGCTCTGCGTTGAGTGGAGGAGACAGGATAGGAGGACTTGGATCATTGGCCCAAGACTAATAAGTCATGCAGGAGTAAGCGTCATGCAGGCAGGACAGGTGGAAGAAAGAGGTGACAACGATGACAATGAAACATTTATCCAGAGAAAAGTCATTCAGATGAAATGCAAAAAAACAAAAAAAAAAAAAAAAAACAGTTCTGCAATTTGTGTTCGGAATATCATTTTTTGTTTGTAACACTGCTTCTATGCAATAAATGTAATACTGTTGGAAAGCCTGTGCATTTCATTTTAAAATGACACAATTTTTAAGAAACATGCATCTGTGGAATGAGAATAACGGAGTATGTGGGTTGTACAAAAAAAATTACAAATCTTATTCTGCTGTTGCCATTGATTCTCACTTTATAGCAAAATATTGAGATGAGATTTTGCAACCAGCAGAAATTCCCTTTCTCCACAGTCCAGGGCTAAACTCTATCCTCCAAGATGACACTCATCCCCACAGAGCAGGTTTATCAGAGACTACATCCAGAATTTGGGACAGAGAGAATGGTCAAGGACCGTTGGCCATTCTGTTCACACTCAAGTGACCACACAATCAAGTTAGCTGTTTGAGACACATCCTGGTTGAGGAGATGAGACTCCAGACTGTTATCCATCCATCCATCCATCCATCCATTACCCCGCTTATCTGGGTCAGGTCACAGGGGCAGCAGCCATCAAAGAAGCCCAGACATTCCTCTCCCTGACCACGTTGTCCAGCTTTTCCAGGTAAACACTAAGGCGTTCCCAGGCCAGCTGAGAGACATAATCTCTCCATCGTGTCCTGGGTCTTTCCTGGGGCCACCTCTCAAAGGTGGTTTAGAACACCTGACCAGGGAGGTGTCCAGAAGGCTCCTCGCTAGATGCCCGAGGCACCTCTTCTGGTTCCTCTCAATACAGAGGATCAGTGGTTTTACTCCGAGCTCCGCCCATATGACTGAGCTTCTCACCCTATCTCTAAGGGAGAGCCCAGCCACCCTAAAAAGGAACCTCATGTCGGCAGCTTGTATTTGTGACCTCATTCTTTCGGTCACTACCCAAGCTGTGACCATAGTTGAGGGTGTGAAAGTAGATTAGCCTGTAATTTAGGAGCTTCACCTTTCAGCTCAGCTCCTCCTTCATCATGATGGACCAATGTAGAGTCTGAATCACTGCACTACAGATCAACCTGTCAATCTCCTGCTGCTCTCTTCCCTGAATGAACGAGACTGAGATACTTTATTTCCACTTGAGGTAGGATGTCATCTCCAACCTGTGAATTGCACTCCTCTCTTTCAGCTGAGAACCATGGCCTTTGGAGGTGCCAATTCTCATCCCAGCCACTTCACACTCAGCTGTGAACCACTCTGGCAAGAGGTAAAGTTAAATTCCCACAAATCATCACATCCTGTAGGATGTTTGCTGCTTTTGATCCATCCCCTGAGAGAGCAATTGGCAGCCGTAGTGCTGCTCCCGGGAATCATTGGGGGATCTAGCCCCCCCAAGTCTAACCCTGAATACTGAAGGAAAGGCAATGGGTACCATTTTTACATTCTTTGGCAGACACTATCACTAGGCCACTGAGCTGGTTGCCAAACAGCAGCCCCACACCTAGAATTTTTTTTCCCTACAAAGGATATAAACAGAATCAGCACAACCCCCCCCCCTGTTTAACATTCATAACCAAGTAGCAATGCTGCAACAGAACAGAAAAATAATGTACCAAACACAAATTGCTGAACTTTCTGTCCAATGTTCGTAAAAAGTGGACAGCATAATATTCATATTTTGATGTGGAAAATAGTGGAATTAATGAGAGGATATACTGTGTATAACGTGTGTCACCTGCTGCTGCTGAGCTCCACTCTGAGTCGGTGGTAGACCAGCACTGTTCTCTGGTTGCTGAGGCGGAGACGACTGAGAGGACGGGGGGATCATCACCTGCTGGGGCGGCATCTATAAGAATAGAAGAGATAAAAATGGAGGATGAAATCAGATATATTAAAAGGTCAATATATTAACTGGTATTGTCCATACTGGTGTTCAGGCTGTTCATCAAAGCCTGGTTTATTTACTATCTAAAAGCTTTCATCACTTCATTTTGGCTTTATGGCAAAGTCTTATGCACTTACCTGTTATAATAATATAGTATGATAACTCACAACACTTATGTATTTGATAGAAGAGGCTAGCAATTTCCTGACCACTGAACATCTAACCATTTTAGAGACATGTATACTCCATCTCAACTGCATTCACAAGTAGGGCTGGTTAATAATTCTTTTTTCCCCCCCCCATTTTCCTACAGTCTATGAAGTGGCTGAACCAAATTGCAACAAAAACCCTTTTTAGTACTAGAAAAATTCTTCACACACGCAGGCACGCACGCACGCACGCACGCACGCACGCCAATATGATGACACAACACAACAACCTCAGAAAAACTATAAATCAATTTAAAAAAAGCGAATGAATGGGGGAAAAAAGAGAAAATGAAATTAACAGGATCCCCACAATAATTAAATTAACCAAGAACAACAGATTTGTTCACAAAGGCTATATTACTTTACAATTCATGTTTATTATGTTAAGAAAATATTTCTTTATATTTTGCATTTTTAAGTTTGTTTAAGGGGAAAAAAAGGAGTAAATTCAAAAATTGTGCATTAAATAAGTAAAAAAAAAAAAATCTTGAAGATTTTATGTTTTGGCCAAATTGCCCAGCCCTACCTGCAAGGTTTTATAAACTATGGTCTCAAACTTTTGTCAGCATGTCATTAAATCCTTTATTTTTTAAAACTTACAGCCAAGGTAAAACTTACTAAACATCTATAAAACTGAAATCTACCACACAGACCTATATAAGCTTTACATTAACTTTTTCTTTCCCAGAACACGTTATCTGAAAGGGTGTGGGTGTATTTTAAAGTGGTAAGAGGACATATTTTATCTACCTGAGGGGGAAGCGACGGTAGGTAGTAAACTCCGTACTATAAGAAACAAAACATAACACAGGGTAAGAGTAGGAAAAGGAAAAGAAAGGCAAACCTAGAAAAATATAACAGACTACATAGGAACACTAGGTCTTGGGGATTCAGAACACCTCTGTTGCTTTAACACAGACGCAATGCAGTGAAGCGTAGAGGCTTAAACGGTTAATTTAACACCATCTGAAAATCATGTTTTTGGTGACTTAGAGTGGCTAAAGTCCTCACTATACCACAGTGATATAGATGTGTATTCGGGGTGTGTTCCATGAACACTGACATGATTGTCAAATACACACAAATGTGTCTTTACCCGCAAAAGTTTTAAAACTTTTAATCACGTCAGTAAAACAATGCTTTCAACTTTGATGTTCAACTCTTTAAAAAGGGACACGTCACAAACATACCTGCTGTGGAATAGGTGGAACGGACTGACTGCTGGGATCAACAGGGACAACTTCAGGCTGCACACCTGGCATCTGGGGTTGAACCTTTAGGAAAAATCGATAGATGTGGTCAAAAATTGGGCTGAAATATAGATTTCTTTAACATATCCATCCTTGATTATGAGCCCTATACAAGGAAAGGAAGGAAACTATATCTTCCCCGATTGTCTAACACAGTGAAAAATATTCAACATGACTCACAGCTGACAACTGCTGCTGTTGCATTGGGTCATTTTGTGCCTGCGAGCAGGACGTCTGAGGCTGGAGCTGCTGAGTGGAAGTACTGCTGTAGGACAGTCCAGGCTGAGCAGGCTGAGCCTCTGAGGAGGGGAGGGGTCTGTCTCCCATGTGAGTGGCTGTCAGAGGGGACACAAGGGTTGAAAGAGGTTTAAAAGGGTTTATTAAACTAGTGTTTCCTTTAGTTTAGCTCTGAAGTTTTATGGTAGCTCATCACTGTAGATGTAATACTGCTTGCCACCAGAATGTGGGTTGCAACAGCAGCGGTGCTGTCTGTATTTTTGCTTGTTGGCTGCATAATGAAATCTGAGTCATTATGTTACTGCATTGCCTATTTCTGGTTATATCTCTCTTTAAAATGACATTGTTGTGACACAACCACAATGTTGGAAGCATCAGAGAAAATTTCAAAAATCCGATGGCAAGCGTCACCCAAAAGGTGATGGAGATGGACGAAAGCTGATCACTTGTTTTTTCAAAGCATATCAGTATTAAACAAATTGAGAGTCTAAAATGCACCAAATATGACACATACCCAGCATCACACCCACCCGGTGGGAATGCATAAATGGTTGTTAGGATATGTGAGAAACATACAGGACAGTCACATTCATATCTTTACATGGAGAGATATGGTGAGCTGTTAGTATCTCACCTCCTCCAGTGTGCTGGAGCTGTTGGTGTTGGTCAGCTTCAGGTTCATCGGTCTCTGGCTGGACGGGAGGAGCCGCACTCTGTCCCTGAACTGGGACTTGCCCAGCTGACGGGGGGACAAAAGGAACCACCTGTGCCATGCCGGAGAGCTGGGTCGACTGGGGAGTGTTATAGTTTGTGGTCTGGAGGCTCTGCTGAGACGCAGGCTGGGCAGACATCTGCTGGTTTGGTTGTGGAGGGACATAAGATGCCGGCTGGGCAGGAATCTGTTGGTTTGATTGTGGAGGGACATAAGATGCAGACTGAGGCACCGGCTGTGACTGAGGCACCTCACTGACTGGGTGTTGGCCTGGCTGCTGCGTAGTCGGTAATTGACTCTGTTGTTCTTCTTCCAGTCTTCTCTTCTCCTGATCTTCTCTGACCTTCAAGAAACGCAGTGACAGCTGTATTAAAATCCTGCATGATAAGCACAATCTCAGACATCAGAGAGTCTTAAATACGATGAGTAAGAACACACCTGCTGCCGCTGTGCTCTCTTGCGGCTGATGAGGGACACCCTGTCCTTGATGGCCTTAGCTATGGTCTTGTGGTCACCCTCGCACACATATCCAGACTCCACCTGAAGCACAGCAGAGACAATGATAAATCCAGCAGTAAACAAGTCAAACATAGTGGAAATAACCTGTTTAAACTATCAGATATAGATTCATCAGCAGTGATGGAATTAAGTGTTCAAGTTACCATTTCCTGAGCCACATCTTCTGAGACATCTTTGTTGAGGTCAAAGAGGAACTCGATAGCTTCATTGTCTTTGTACTTCCCCTTGAGCTTCTTCACATCCTCAATTCTCAGCCACAGTTTAATAGCTTCCATGACCCCGTCATCCTCCTCTGCCAACTCCACACGCACCCCTGTTTCCTCCTGAAAGAAGGCGTGGTTCAGAAGGTCCTTGATCGAGTACCTAATGAGCGGGAAACAAGCGGTGAGCAAATGGGAGAAATAGAATGTATATGTTAACAAGTATTCTTCCTAAGTTAACACCTCTCATCCTTGTTCTGGCGAATACATCCCTCGATGATCTCCTTCACTTCGGGAATGGCCACCTTGTCGAAGCTGCCTGGCTTCACCCCCTAAAGGGAACACAGATCACTGAATGAGAAGCATTCTCATCAAATCCTTTTGAATCCATACTAGTTTAGGTCAATTTTCGATACATCGCTAGCCCAAGCTTCATTTTATTGCCTTGCTTCCTCTACAATGCACCACTTGTATGATTATGAAACAGGTTTAATGCTTATCTCAATAATATAATAATCAACACTGCAGAGAAAATAACTGAAACTAAAACATTACATTTTTATATATATATAGACAATATTAAAAATTATTAAAATAGTAATATAAAATTTTGACTTCATATCAACCTTAGCCTAATGTACCATTTTCATCTATGCACTAATACTATATTTACACTCATTCTGAATGACTAAAATAATCCCAACCTTTAACAGTACAAAACATAAGTTTCCTCTTTTCATTTGTAGAACATAAAAAAAAAAAAAGAAAAGATCAAACTGATCAAAGTTGAGGTTTTCTCCACTATAAAAAGACTGCTCTCTGCCTGGTGGCATTTAAAGATTGCAGAATGTCAAATGCACAAGTCAATGGACAGCTGATGAAAGGTTATGAAATGGGCAAATGGCAATAGGTGCAAATGGCTGGTGCCATGGAAGCATGTAGCATGGAGTGGGAGCTGAAAACTGCGCTGAATGACAGAACGCGTCATCTTCAAAGGAATAAAACCATAGACCTAGAATATAAATGTATGCACAACACAACTTTGTCTCACAAGTTAAACAACTATTTTTGTTCTCTGCTGTATCTATTTATAGCATATTAAAAGGACTTAACTCATTTAGATATGCAGCAAATATAATCCTTCAATTACATGGAAAAGACTTTAGCTTTCTACTTTTTAATGCTGTTAATAATAAACTGAGAGTATGGTATGGATTTCAAGGCCTGTTTGGTAAATAAAAACCCAGAAACATGTTCAACCTCTATCTGTGGGACTAAATTAGCAAGACTATGAATCATATCAGTAGACCAGCAGAAACGTCAATAAAAAATGTGTTTCCCTTACAGTCAGTTACAGCCCTCCTGGGCGAAAACAACAGGGCTGTGCTTGTTCAGCCTCTCATCAATCACATCTACATGCTCAACCAACATACACTGTCAAAGGGGAAGGGGGGAAAAAAAAGAAGAAGAGGATGAGGTGAAGCAAAGGGAGTTGTTTGTGTGAACCACACATTTTCCCCGAGAGGTTCTGGAAGTTTGGTGGTTGTATAAGACTGGGACATTCATGAATGTACTTAGACTTGCAGCTTTTGAAGACAAAATTATAGATAAATGTAAGTGAATCTGTGTTACCTGATAATGCATCAGAATTTTTTGCCTTCTGGATTTTTAATTTCAATTTTCACACAACTCATTTTCACCTATTTTTTGATTTTCACTAACTCAGAGCCAACAATTTAAACATAAAAAATGTAAGTTGTATATGGTACGCAAAATTAAGATCCTAAAATCTGACTAAGAAAAATTCAGATTGAACATCTGGGATACCTTTGGCTGATTCTATCAGTCACATAATTGGTCATGTGATGCTGATGCCTTAAATTGCAGTAAAGCAAAATGGCAACAAACCTCAACGTCCCTTGATTAATCAATTTTTTTACTTAAAATTTAGGATCTTAATTTGGCCTACATACATATTATTATTTTTTTTTTTAATATTTAAAATGTTTTTAACGAATTTGTGAACATTGAAAAATAAAAGTAATAATAATAATTTCAATAGTAATAGTTTTAAGGAAGAGCAACACAGTGCTTAAAATTCAATGACTTTTAGACTTCCAATCGACAGCAATGTGACTATAGGAGTTCTAGCTATGTATGAATAGAATATTATTCCTGAATGGGACACTAGGCCTTCTTGGCACATAGGAAGAGGTGAAGGCAGGGCAGAGGGGTGACGTGGAGGGTTGAATAGAAGACTTACACTGGTAACTCTGCGGTAGATCTGTGCAGCGTTCTGGCACTCTGAGTAAGGGTACTCTGAGGTGGCCATCTCCAGCATGCACATTCCAAAGGCATACACATCCACTGACTCGTCGTACTTCTCCTCATACATCTCAGGCGCCATGAACTCAGGGGTACCTTAAATCAAAACAACTATTCAGAACTCTCGGACTTCCTTACTGATTGAGTGGGCTTCTCACAACCCATTGCCCCTCTGCTCCTCCAACCCGTGAGGGGTTGAGGAAGAGGAGGATGAGAAGAGTGACCAGCCAGTGTTGACTTCTCCTCGGTGTAGAACCTGTGAGGTGAAAGTTGGAAGAGAGAGAGAAAAAAAAAGAAAAGGGGAAGGAAAGCAAAAAAGAGACAGAAAACAAAAAAGGAGGGAGAAGCTGTACTCAGTTAGACCGTTAAGAAGAAGTCACGTGTTTGTCTGTGTAAGACCTTCAAATGTTGGATATAAAAGAATGTGACTGAGGCAGCCAATGTGCAGAACACACTTGTGAGGAGCCAAAATATTATATACCATATTTATTATGCGCTTTAAATTAAATATTCAAGGCCAGAATAATAGAATTTGATGCCAATGAGCTCTGTAAGAGAAATGACTAGCTATGGAACTAACTTGTGTCAATACCTTACCTTCCAACCACATTAACATTTCCTTTCATAGTAGACTCACCTTTCGAAGTCTGACTTACGATCTCTTCTTGACCTACAGAAAGTGAAAGTGTTACGGTGAAGGCTGAGAGAAGCAGATCTCATAGCTAGTTCCTGTTCTCAGTAGTGTGTCTCTGCACATCCACTTCGATTTTTTTTTTTTTTACTTGATCTTTTTAAATCTTAGGTCTTACACAGAAAAACTAATTTCTGGTTTATTTGAATGCGATTGTTTTTAAAATTGATGTGTGTTACAGCACACTGTCAGACTTACCAGGCCCATAAAAGTTCATACTTACTCAATGACCAGCAGTACCCTATTCATTCCAAACAGCAGAATGGGGCACAGCTGAGGCTAGAGCCTACATTTTAAAAACATACCCAAGAATGTGAAAGTAAAAAAAATGAAATATAAAAAAAATAAATTAAAAAAGGGCTGACAGAGAGAAAGTGGGAAGAGCTCCCTGGACACAAAGATGAAGCAAAAAGATTCTGCAGTCCTGCAATATTTTAAAAGACAGTAAGAGACACAAACACTAGGGAAAAACACCTGTTGAGGCAAACCCATAGAAAGAGATGTTAAACATTATGGGTATATAACTGGCAAACAGACCACATATTTCCAAACCACAGGACAAAGACCAGTCTAAAACAGAAGCCATACCTTTAGCCATGGCCAGGTTAGCCTGCAAGAAGGCATGACAACTATTATAATAATGATATTAACGTTTAACAGTAGGAGAAACATTAGGCGCTACTTACATTCAGTAGGTGCCTGAAAAAAAAAAAAAAAACCCTCCCTTTTTTTGGAGAAACAAGGAAAGAAATACTGTGTACAATGACCAAACTTGATAAGAGTTGCTGTGAGCCCAAAGAGAGAAAGCCTTGTGGTTATCTGCCTAAGATCACCACAGTATTTGGCCTCCGTTTGAGCTGTGGTTTGAGAGACAGCTGAAACGCTGTGGTCTGTTTTTGAACCACACCGTAAGGAAAACACCTCCTTTAAAACACCATCACTTTCAATACAAATGTGATATCATGACCTCAGAAAAGGTACTGTCCCACAGCAGGACAGGGATCAGGAGGTAGAAATGATTTTGGAGTCGTACCTATAACACTCTTGGCGAAGGATGCGCGCTTTAGCGTGGCTAGTCCCAGGTCTCCAATCTTAACGGATCCTGTCGGGCCTGTGATGAAAATGTTGTCGCACTTTAGGTCCCTGTGGATGATGGGAGGAGCCCGGGTATGAAGGAAGTGCAGCCCCTTGAGGATTTGTCTACACCAGCTCCGCAGCACTTTGATTTTCATCACCTTGAACCGCTTCAGATATCTGCAAGGATAAATGTCAAGTAAGTTTACAAAGCAATCAAGAAAACACAGTGCAGGTTATAGAAAGTTTTGGTAGAATATGGTAAAAAAAGAAATTGTGTCCCAGGTTTCAAAACCTGTCCCAGGTTTCAAAACCCTCAATACAGAGTAATGTACATAGTTTGTATTTATAAACCTGAGCCTTAAAACCTGCTGTCAGGACTTCTGTAAAAGTTTTGATGTCACAACTATAAATCACTACCATTTATATCAGCCGATCAGAGAAAAAGCTTATTAATATAAAGAACCTCAAGAGAGGACAATTAAACCTATGTGCCATTTCAAACATACAATTACTTTAGTTATATTAAATGGTTATGTTAGCTATAATAAACTACCAAGACAACCTTTTTCATACACAGTATGTCCAGTATTTGTGTGTTTATTCAGTTTTCGACTTACGTTTTGAGTGTGCCAGAAGTCATGAGCTCAGTAACTAGCACAATGCACTTCCTGCCTTTGGAGGGTCCCTCCCAGGAGTCATAGAAGCGGACAATGTTGGGATGCTGCAGTCCCTTTAACATCCCTGCTTCCTCCTTAAAACGCTGCCGCTCTGTCTTTGACAGTTTACGATCCTGTAGGAGACAGAAAAGAAATACATGGAAGACAAGGGGACATTGATGCAACTGTTATCCAGTAATCACTCAAAAATGTTACTGTATCAGAAATGATTCTGCTTCCATGTGTGAACCATCATTTCTTCATTAAAATGTGTTGACCTGGATAAATCTAAATGTGATAAATATCAGCCTGGGATCAGAATGGCATTTACAAGCTGAGTATTACAAATAAATAAATAAAATTCCTTTGGCTTCAGGTTAAAATGAAAGATTGTATAAGCTGATCAAAGCTTTATATTAATCTGACAACCAATTGTTTTGATAATTAATTTGAGTCAGTTTTAAGAAGAAAATGACCAAGTTCTCTGGTTATAGCTTCTCAAATCTGATTTTCTGTTTTCTTAAGTTGTGGACTGGCTGCCTGGGGGAAAAGGGAAAAAAAAACATTTTACATTATTTTATGATCTAAAGAACTACTCAAATAATCACTTCAGTAGACTGTAGTATAATAAACTTTTAAAATAGTTTTTAGTTGCAGCCTTATTACAGATTTGCTTCAGCACACATACAACATTCACATACATGTTTCAGAACAAGCACAGATACAGTTCTGTCTGCTGGATGACCAACAACCAAAAGGAATTAGTCAAGCTGTGTCCTAGTTTCTAGCCAAACCCAAATATCAGAAGAGTGACTGAATGAGTCTGAACTCAAGAAGATCTCACCGACCTCTTAGAATGTTTCATTTGAACAAATCATACAGCACTCTAAAGTAGGTTTAGACAACGAGGGAATAATACATATTACCATTACCTAACAGATAAAATCAGCACAAAATATATGCCTACATACTGAAAACCACAAGGAAAGCTTGATGAAAGACATTTTCGAATATGAGGCATAAACTGCATTGTTTATCAGTGTGATTGTGATTCACATTTTCATCAGTGATAGAAGATACGGAATATAATCTTCAATCTTTCAAATAACCTCTCTCTACTATGAACCAGAGACCACAGATCAAATGAAAGGCCTGTGTTCTGAAGAATGCCATGGATCATAAGTGTCAGCACATGTTCTGGCAGCTGATAACTCAATGTATGCAAATGATTTCACTTTCTGTCTAACGTGATTTAACTTTCTTAAACTGGTCTGCACATCAATGCTGATATATAGTAAAAAGAAATGCGTTTCACATGTGGATCTTAGAAAAAAGAAAAAGAGAAATGTGTAAAACCACCCTTCTCAAATTTCCTGCGCAATTCCTGTCTTGACCTACATTTGCATGACTGTAGAGTAGCAAACCCACCAGTCAGACAAGCCCCCCAGTGAAACCCTGCAGCTAAAGACCTCCCTCGAAACCCCCAGAGGCCTGGCCGGGGGCCAGGCTGTCCAGGAAATTCAACCCATTTCTAAGCAGAGGGCGAGCGTTGACTGTGTGTGTATGTGTTTGCGTTTGTGTGAGAGAGACAGAAAAATTTCCATCAGAAAACTGATATCACTTGAAGAGAATTGCACTGTAACCTTTGTTGGAGGTATGTGGGGGGGTTTTGATCCTGCAACGTCTAAGGGCAGCTTGACAAAACAAGAAGTAACAGAGAGACATGTGGAAAGTATTAGGGGTGAGGGAAGGCTCCAAATCAGGGAGCAATTATCAGGAAACAGAAGGTGAAGGAAGATGGGTGAGTACTGGAGGCTCCACCACGCGCTGACCTACTTTCCTGAGTTTACATCTCGTGAGGCAGCTATTCCCCTTTCTGTTGCGCTCTCTGCACAACACGTGAAAACATCCAGAGTAGCATCAAAGCTTTTAGTGTGTGCAACACCGCGAACCACACAAACACCAAACTACTTATCAACAAGAAAAATAAATGAAAAACGTGGTGCTTACATTTAAGATTAATGCAATGACTTCATGGATTGAAACATAGTTCTTGTGAAATCTACAGCTGCAGGTTTGTTCCTGCAATGTGAATAATGTTGAAACTGAACTCTACATAGTTGTTTTGTCTAGACCGTAACTAGCTGCTAAATTGATCAAAGGGAGAGGATATGATTATAGTAAGTTTCAGTCAAGTGATTCATGTTTTTCAATGTGAAATTTTTTTTTATTGTTCTACACAAAAATGCAGGATTTTTTTTTTTTTTTTTTTACCTTGGTCCCTTTTTTCAACACATGCTCCATGAATTATTCAGCATAAGCCAGGATGAAATGTCTACATAGCTCTTACCACTTTAAAGAAAAGCCTCCAGGAATCTACAGTCTTAAAATCATGGGACACGCATCAAATGACCTTTGACTGTAAGTTGAGAGTTCTTTGGCCTGTACCGAGTCCTGCATTACTGTCACTGAGAACAGTGCCTGGCAGCCTGTGCTACATCCACAAATATCCACCACTCACCAGACAATGGAAACAAATAGAAATACTTTCCTCCATTACAACTAAAACCACGTACTGAAGCGACTATTACCATGTCAAGTAAAAGTTTTACTTAACTTTCACTAAAATTTGAAAAATCTTTTTGGAGGAACTAAGAAAAAAAAAAAAAAATCCTTTTCAGAAATGTGCCCAAGATTAAGATTTTACAAGGAAAAAAAAACTAAATACAAAAAACAAACACAGGGACATCTTCAGATACTGTGTCCATATTTTCCACCTCTCTATGTTGCGGACAGATAGCTTCTTAACACTTTGAGGGCGAGGCTTTAAATTAGGAATATTGGCTGCCAATCAAAGGGCAACAGCAGCTGCATTGAGTCACAGCAGCTGTATCCAACGGAGGAGGCATGAGTCAGCTCAATAAAAAACCTCGACCAAGGCCAGAGGCAGCGGGCCTGGAATCAAGTCATTTTAGGGGAAATGCACATTTATCGGGAAGGCAATGGTGCAATGATAATTATTCATAAAAAAACTGTTACACACAAAACAACAATTAGAAGCCAGAATATTAAAAACGGTACTGATTTTTTATAGCTATAAACTGTGCGGCAATTTCACAAAGAATGGATTGTGGACTGCACATGTTTTGCAAAACCCCAATATCCACCCTGTCTTAAGGAAAAGATAAAGATATTGCACTAATGATATGATGGCAAGCTCATAAAGTTTTATATTTGATCAGGCGGAGTCGAGCAGATTCCTGTGTTTCGGGCTTTTCTCATTGGTCCAGAATGACAACCAGGACACAGCGGCCAATTCAAAATAGGGCAGACAAAGTGGCCTTGTTGGTAGTTAATTTTAGATTTTAGCAGGAACACTGGAGTCACACACCGAGCATCCACAGCACTGGCTGTTTGACCGTGGTATGATTCCTGCCCTGCAGATCCAATATCATAATCCTAAGACAACAGACAAAAAGATAAAAAGAGAAAGAGGGATGCCCCGAAAGGAAAATTTGTGGCCAAAGTCAAATATAAAAATGGCAGAGTATTGAAACAAATAGTGCATTGTGAATACACTGCACACTTGTATCCAACTCAGTGAGTGACATTGCTCCTCTAAATTAGCTTGGCTGCTAGCTAGCTTTCTTCCATCTTCACAATACAACACTATTGGTTATGTCAGTTTAATGATACACCTGTAAAAACGCTCTAAGTGGCAGCAAACAGCCACTCACCTAACATGTGTATTGTTGAATCACCGTCTAGTTGTTTATTGATAGAGGAAATTATGAAGTAAAACGGAGATGTCATATCGTCGCTATGGTAATGGCAATAGGTGATCATTACTGTGCATCTGCCTCAACTCCAAAGCAGCAACATTAATGATGAAGCAGTGTCAGTGGTACAATGGAAATTTTAAAGAAGAAAAGGTCCAAATTCTCTGGTTCCAGCTTCTTAAATCTGAGTATTTCACAGACAACAACAAAAAATATATATAACATCTTTGTTTGAATAAGATGAAGGGCTTTTTAATCTTAAGTGTACCCAGCCGTCGTAGAGAAGGTAACGATGAGGTGAATAAAGAGAGGAATCTAAATTGTCATTAGTTTCAGCCCTAGTTTGGAATAACATGATTTCAGAATAGACCTTCATGCAGCTGTACAGACGTGAATGAGCAACTAAAAACAGCAGGCTTATTAATGAAATAATAAAGGTTCTGTTCTACTTAGAGTAGCAGGGCCTCCAGTGAGCAAACACTCAGAACCTTAAATATAACTGAAGGGTGTGAATTTAAGTGCCCCTTAAGAATATGGAGTCTTGCAATTAAAACCATTTTAATTCTGGACATTTTACAAAAAACAACGTACAGGTATATTAAGTTATCATTTGTTCAAACTGTAGCCAAGAAAGCAAGCATTGCTTTCGCTCCACTCAGTAGCCTTCATTTACTCTATAAAAATGTAGAGCCTTAGGAGTTCAGTCCAGTGATGGTTTCAGAAACTGCATAAATATATTGTAATGTTCCAAACAGAGTAGAGAGTGCAAGAACTGGTTCAATTGCTTTATGATGTGTTTTAAGTGGAGAAACTTGCAGAAAAGAGCCCAGGTAGACAAGCCGAGAAAAACCTTAAATAGGTTTCAACATTAAAAAAATCTTTACTCACACCTTAATCAGTATCGCTGGTAGGACCAGTAATTATTATAGAGTTGGAAGAGTGTTCTTTTAATTATTGAATATGGGATTTATAGTATTGTAAATGCATTAAGATTTCTTGATGTATGAAGCTATCAGAAAAATAATGCTATGTAATTTTAAGGTCAACGTTATTGATACACCCTAACGCTATCTGAGCCACTATCAGGTGATTGTGAATCACATATAGAGACAAATGTGCCGATGCCAAAGGAAAGCAGAAAAAAAACTGCATCTAGGCAAAGACCATCATAAATAACCCAACAATCCTAAAAATAGACACAGTGAAAAGAAGCCAGTGATCATGCCATGGGCTCCTCTTGTCCTGCCCTGAGGTGGAGCCTCTGGGCCAATCACAGCCGTTTATCGCATACAGGGGCGGGTTTGACTGATGGTGAAGCGCCTCTGATGCTTTTTTTTTTTTTGCAAACAACCAAGATAGCCACTGCTGATGTGGAGCGGTCAGTTGAACCCATTGTCACAAACTGGATGGCCTTTTTTCTAAAAAAGGACAAACAACTGCACTTAAAGCTTTTGTTGAAATGAAGGATGCGTTAACTGTACCGTTTTCATTTGCTCGGTGCTGTTGCATTTTATTACTCCAATAAGGGTAAGACTGCCTACTTGCGCCCAGAAGCATTTTGGTCGTTGCCTGTTTAGAACCCCCTTTAGAAAATAAACAATGGGATTCCAGAATATTCATTTTTGCCAAGTGATCTGGAGACGCCAGACCAAATCACCTCTACATTCTTACCAAAAAAAAATCTATAAATCAATTTATTTGCCAAGTATATTCTGGATGATTATTATGATAAATAAAATGTATTAAAACCTCCTTACAGATCAATATATATATTTAGTGTAATAAAATGTAGATGCAAATGATATAAAACTTTTTCAAAGGAACTCCAATCAAGGTAGGGTACAGGTCTTCTACAGCATAGAGAATTATCGTCTATAATAATCTTGTAGTATTATCATGGCAGTGCATTTGTTAGCGGTTCACAGCATTTTAACAGAATAAGTCTGGTTTCGATTATTAGTTAATGTCACAACAAGAATGGATGAAACCTAGTATAATGGTTAGAACAGTTGTACACTGATGTACTAACAAATCAATGGAGAATACAGTCCCAAACTAATCCCTCAAAGTTGACGTATATACTGGAGGGCCTAAAAGTCAAAAAAGACTTACAAACTGTTAGAACAAACCGTTAATGAGAAGGAGCCAAGGAATTCAATAGAAGAGTATTCGTTTTTCTGCAGAAAATTTGTTGGGTAACAGGAGGGAGGGTATAAGCCCTTAAAGGCTGCGGCCACAGTCGCTTGTGTTAGCCTGAAGAATAACGGCTAACTGCTTAGCGTTTGGTTTTTGAGAGACATTACACTACTATATACTAGGCGGGGCAGGGGGTGTTTGTTGTAGAAGGCGCCTTAACTATAAGTGCTGCAGGAAACTCTGTATGTCATTTCCCTATGTCGATAAAAAAAGTCTCCATCAACCCTATCCACAAAAAATTATTTCCATTTTAACGTAATTTTAAAATATTTTCAATACCATTTCGGTTTCTCAAAATGCTGCTGAATCTCACAAATTGGATCTTCAACAAAAGGTTATATTTCACCCAAAATTTCTCACATCTATGAAATGGGAATAAGCAATTATATTTCACACTCTTATGGTAACCCTAAAGACTACCAATTATGAAGGGTATTTACAGACAAGCTGCTGTATTACTTGGGTTTAGGATGTCACTACCAGCAGATGCCCTCAGCCAGCTGGACAGGCAGCTCCCATAGCTTCTAAAGGATGCCTGCAGCTCTTTTTTCAATCTTTGAAATGTTTGGCTTTAGCCAGGACCAGAGAGGAAGGAGGTGGGGAGGCAATGAGTGGAAGATGACATGGTTGAAGATGGATGAGTGAGCAAGAAAGGGAGGCACCCTCCTTAATTTATTCCTCCATTTTCCCTCGACTTCCTCTCTGTGGTGACCTACTCATTGTCCAAACATGCCTGCAATGTGAGATCCGAAACAAATGTGCGGGTTCGTGGGTGGGTAAAACAGGATGGACGCCTAGAAATTCTTAGACGATTATGGACAGATGGCCTTTCAGACTGAGTAAACCAGAGCCACTTCATTTCAACTTGACACACTTAATTTTTTTTGACTGTGCTCACAGCGTAGCTCTGTGGAATGACAGTTTTGAACTTTGGCCCAGAGGGAAATATCTCAACAACTACTGAATTGATTGCCATGACAATTGGTAACTTTCCACTAGTCGAACGTCTTTCCGTTTTCATCACTCTCTTTCAAGTATCACTGCTAGTGAGGCTGTAGAATTTTAACCATGTTTAACCAAGATTAAAAGGATCTTGTGAGGGAAAACTTGTCAGACGTGTTTTTGTTGCATATAGATATGGGTTCTGCTGTTCCTTCCAGCTGACAACAAATTTTCTCATGAAAACAAAACAACAAGTGTCAACTGAATACACTAAAACTCCTTTCTTATACAGTGCAAGCTCAAAATTTGTTTAGGTACAGTGAAATAACCTTTATTCGTCCCCAGGGGGAAATTCTGTTGTTCTGACGATTTTAAGAAAATATAATTTTTCAGGTGACTGAGTTACAAAATGGTCAATATATGTGCATCTATTGCAGTTCAAAGCTCAACAAAGAACAACTCAAACCGAACTGAAACAAGTAAAAATATTGTTTAAGATTATTTATTTCACGGAATATCCCCTAAGGCTCTATAAGGAATGTAGCACCAGCTTTTGAGAGATCATGTGACAGCTTTGAGAACCATGTGAGGGGATTTCAGCCTCTGTGTGTAGTTGAGAGGTTTGTGTGTAGAATAGCTCTAACACTAAAACTCTTCATTGGGCAGAGGAACGATGTGGAAATGAGAGTGTAAGGTTACATGTTCATACTCCAGGATGAACCATGTGCGTGCAACAAAGATGATTGTCATTCAGCTGTGCAGTTGCTGTGTCCTTGTATATGTGGTCACTCCCATAGACACAGAGTTTAGGTGATCATAAAAAGAAAAGCTATTACAACCTTTAAGAGTGACTGTAATATTAAGTTAGTTGCAGATGAATCACTCAACAGAATATTGATAAGCAAATTCTACAGGATTATTGTGAAAATAGTTGTGTGCTATATGTAAATTAATTACCACTATATTACTTAATATAATGTGGCTCTACTTTTTTATGAATAACATTAAAATAAAATTATTTTCAAAAAAGTCACTGTCTCAATTAAAACAACAATAGCAGAATAATAATGACGCTACTGCCACGTTACTGAGAAAAACGAAAATGGCATCAAACCAATTTTTATCAATTGTGCAAAGGTAATACCACAAGAAACAAAATGCATTAGTAGAGCTATAAAAGGACCAAATGTAAAACATAAAGAGCACAATGACTTTGCTAGTGTCATGTCAAGCACACAATGTACATGCACCACATCAGTGGAATCACGGTAAAATTCCCCAGTGGTTAGTAATATAGTTCAAATTGTAATGACCATGACAATTTTGTGCAATTATTACCTTTGGAATCACAGTACACACCGCCACATTGTTCTGCATTATCCAATGTTTACAGCCACAGTGTCCCACAGATGCAGCGTTGAACATGCACATTTGTTCTGAAATCCTCCTGACATGAAACCAAAAGCCTGGCAGCAGACAGCACTACTGACAGTAATGACCATCACCACAACAACACAGCAAATAAAAGTTAAATTCACATAAATAGTTCATAGCTCGAGTCAAAAGTCACAACATTCAAATCAAATCACCTGCGCACAAATCAGCCAACTGATGTTAAATTAAATGAGGGAGACTGTGTGTGTGTGTGTGTATATGTATATATATATATATATATATATATATATATATATATATATATATATATATATATATATATATATATATATATGTACTTTAACATACAGAAGTTAAATGTATATTAAACAACAGCTACGATATCTGGCAAAAATGACTTGTCGTTGCTAAGCAAACAAAGAATAATACTATTAACCAATGGAAATATTTAGTGAGTATTCCTTGAAATAATAAGGGTTGAAGGAAATATAAATGTGGGAAAATGTAAGGAAGTTGAAGGTTGGTGGGGTGAGCTGATAGTTCAGCAGCAGGCCTTGGCAGGCAGGCCTGCTTCTCACAGGGAGATTCCTCTGTTAGGAATGTGACCCATTTTACATTCACACAAGCATTTGGAGCTGGAATGCACTGAGCATGCGTAGGATTCGTTCTGTGTGGGGGGGAGGGGCACGTGTTGGTAATCTTCACATTGTTCTGGAACCAGTGTGTATGTGCAGCTATGTTTGTGTGTGCTGCCGTATGAGGCCTGTGCCTCATGACAAGGTGAAAGCCACGGCGTGACAGTAAAGCAAACATTCATGTGGTGTAGGAGGTCAAACTTCGCTATGGGCCATGTTGCAGCTTTATCAGGACACACAGCAGAGCTGTGTATTTAAGAGAATTACTACCAAGTGCTCTGATGTAGATTCAAAGCATGTGAATTCATTATTTAATACAGAAACACTGCATTAAGGTTCATAAACATAAAATAGACTCAATAATTGATTCAGTATATCAAGGAATAAAGAATCAAATAAGATGAGATTGAAACTTCAGTCAGTCAAAATAAGTATTGAGGAAGATTTCTTAAAAAAAAAAAAAAAAAAAAGTTAAAAAAATGGGTTACAGATATAACTAGTGTTACCTGAATTAGCCTTGGAAATTGCATTTCAGATGTGTGACATCTTGAAAGGATGTTATAACGTCAATTATTCATTATTAATCTATTATTAAAAATGAAGCTTATTTTAAAATGGTATATAATGTCCTCGGACAGTGTGAAAATATAATTATAGGAGTCACTATCATAACTGCATTAATGCTGCACACTATCAGGACAATGAGGAAAAAGTCCAACACTGAAAGTAGTTCAAAGTAATTTCCTTAGTCATACAGTGCTATAAACGTTCATTATACAACCCTCCATATCCTCTGGTGATTTCCTAATGCTTTAAGGTGAAGGAGAGACTATTCAAATATTAAAGATTGACTGCTTGACTATGTCCTGTCATGCCAACAGTATGAATGAACAAAGCTGCCCAAAAAAGCTAAATGAGATCAGGGGAGTTGAAGTTTGATGTTGTGTTTTGCAGGCAAAAGCAATGCAAAACAATCAAAAGGGAAATGTCAGCTGCTGCTCAGGTAACAATATGAAAGGAAACCACATTGGCTCTACTCCACCATGCTTAAGTCTTTTCAAAGCAAACAGTATAAAAGGAGATGATGACTGCTGCAACAACAATGGTATGTAGTAAATAAACAACCAAGAATAACTGGTGTCCTCTAACTGCTAATATGTTGAGTCAGTGTACAATATCAACATTTGCCCTTTGTGGTGAGGGGTTTGGAGGTGCTCCTTCAAGAAAATATTATGTTTTTATAATATTTTGAGTTATTATTATTATTAACATTATATGTACAAAGATTGGAAAGGCTATAACAGATAATAAACAAACAACACCCAAAACAGCTTAAAAATAAAACTTAGTAAAGGGATCAACTACAACCAATATATTTGGGAAAGTTATTAGTTAGATTTGATGTTCTTCATGTATTTACATCCATTTGGTTTAGGTACCTAGTCTTAAAATGGAATGGAAAAATCCTTAAAAATAAAAGTTGATAGTGTAATGAAAAGGATTAAAGCTGCAACAATTAGTTCATTAGTTGCGAAGTATTTTTGTGATTCATTTTTTATCATTTTGGAAAGAAATTTCTCTGGATCCATTAATTTTCTATAATAAACTAATGATCTTTGGGTTGTGGACTATTGGCCTGGACAAAAAAATGTAGATATAATTTAAAAGATATTAAGTTTGAATCTTTAGCTTTGGGAAACTAGATCAACATTTTATACGAACCAAACAACTAACTGATCAATTGTTTAAATAATCGATAGACTAATCAATTTCTAAAATAGTTGTTAGTTGCAGCTCTATTAGTGTTGGCGAGGGGGTTAAGTTACAGGAACAGATGTTATCAGTATTTCATACCTGCAACTCGCACCAAGCCACCTCCACCGTGGTCTCGGTGTCCAGGCCCTTGTAGACAGTCTTGAAGGAGCCACGTCCAATTTCGATATCAAACTTCAAGAAGCGCCCGTCTGGTGACGTGCCCACCGCTTTGGTCTCCGCCTCTTCAATGTCTTCCTGCACTTTTTTCTCAGCTTCTCTCTGCTCTGCCTCCGCTCGCGCTTTGGCAGAGTCCTTGTCCTCTTCTTCCCCCTCTTCTTCATCCTCAAGCACCTTCACCTCAGTGGCGATTTCTGTTTCTGTTTGACTCGGCAATTCTGCTCCTAAACCTGGTGCAGAACGGGCCGCTATCACTTCTCCATCACAGTTTTCCTGCACAATGGTAGGCACTAAAGGCACTACTTCGACCTTGGCTATTTCTATGTCTTTTTCTTCCTGTCTCCCTCTACCACTATTAGCAGACTTTTCGTTTTGAGCTAAGCTCGGTTCAGCTCTTGCAGCAACAGCCTGTTGCCGCTGGGGGATGGATTCGCGCGGTTGAAACCGTTGTGGTGTGGGAATGGGGATCTTGCTGGGTAACGGGAGGGCCAACGCTGTGGCATTGGAATCACTGATGACGCTGCGGCGCAGGAAACGGTGCTCAGGGTTACAGCGATCACGTTCCATGGTGTGATGCCGCCGTCGCACTTCCGCCGGCCGGCACTCGCCCACCATGGAGTCTGAACCAGAACTAGGGCCATTTCCACTCTTCTGAGGGGGAGCCAGGAACTTCACCATTTTGTCGTCAGGCTTTTCCGACATCCCACCACCCACACCAAGAGAAAGGGGGTACGATAACTGAAAATTAAAATAAGGATACTTCCATGTCTGCCATATAGGCTTATATAAGCAGTATCTATCTGTGATTTAAAAGGAGAAAAGATGTGACGCCTTTCAACTTCTATATCGCACACTATCTTTCTCTGCTCCTCAAAGACAGTCTTTATATACATATAGTGGAGATCGGAGGTGTAGGATGGGAGGTGTTCTTTTGTAAAAGAAAAAAGACTGAACACCACAGCGGAACACAGAGTGTTGACGTTGATACACAAGTCTCTTCAGGTCCACATCATCCATCCTGTAAGACACAGGGTGCTGCTGCTACCAAGCATAAGGAATCACTGGCGAGAAATAAACAAGCACAGCCTGCTACAGGCACCGAACCACTGGCTGCGGGTGAGGGCAGGTTGGCCAGATAATCCAAATATGGTCCCGTCCAGTTTCACTGCAAGAGAAAATATAAAAACAAACGCTGCCTGACATGTTTCGGGAAGTAGCAAGCAGTGTGTCAAATGTCAACAAGATATGTTAAGATTTCACAAGTGGAATTTACAGTATACATAGTTAATAACATTGCTTTAGTTATAAGCACACCAAATCTGTGTCTGTATTTCAGACATCAGTACTGCAGTAAAATACTAGATTATTTTGTGTAAGTAACACCTAATAATTGTGTCTTTAGTTCTTTTAATAATGTAGGTCACGTAGGAAAAGTGCTTGCCATCACAGTGGCTTCACCACAGGTCCAGATGGGTGGATATTCTATATTATTCAGCTATCCCCAATCAATATAACATTCAGCCAATTTGTTCATCAACCATTGTGTTATTTCTGACATAATGTTTTTTTGTAAATGCGTTAAAAAAAGAAAAAAAAAATCACAAATGCATTCCTCATCTCCTTTGACACACTAACCCCCTAATGCCTCATACTTGTTAAAGGTTCAACCTCACTAACTGACTGGTTACAGTATAAACCGGACAGAGTCACTAATTTTTCTCAAATTAGCAAATACGATTTGAATAACACATTAACCTAAATCAATTGCGATAATCGCTTCTAAACGACAAAGATGCATAAAGCTATAAAAGTACTAACTTTATACTACAGCGGCGAAGACCATTTGATATGACATTTATTGGAATTGTTTGCGGTAATTTGTGGTTTGCCTCAATTTAGGTGTTTTTGACAGTCTTATAACTGATTCGTCATCTATAACGTTACCTTCTTCCAATGGTTGCAGCCATTATCACCAGCATTAGACAATCGCAACAGCAGATCCGAACCTGGCGATGTTAGCGCTAATAACACCCCGAGAAACACGCGGCGCCGAAGCGGGAATTAACCAATAATGCGTGTTAAATAAACCCCATCGCACGTACCTACTTTATTCGCATCCTGACAGTGACAGTGACACCAGGCAGCACGGAGCCGATACAAAGAGGAGGAGCAGCGTCTCTTTGTTAGCATGCTAACGCTAGTTAGCTGCTGCGAGCTAACCGGCCTCACCATATAACGAGGACTCATCTCCACCCTCCTTTTAAAAATTAATTCCGCCTTGGCTAATCGTGCTTACGGTTGAAACACACAGCTCGTGTCGCTACTTTGAATCTGTAAGCGTGAGCACCTAAATACAAGCATAAGCTCGTTATTGACAACTTTACCGGGTACAGGCCCAGTCTCCGTCGCCGGGTGATTCACGTTAATATAACGAACACACCGAATCCGTTCACCCGGTGTGACGCCGGTCGGTGAGCTACCAGGCGGCGACAAATCGTGCCGCCGCGGTTAGCCGGCTAGCTAGCGTTTAGCTAACGTCAGGTCTAGCCTCACGAGAGACTGAAGTCTCAAAGCGACCCCTCAAAAATTAGATTCAGGCTCTATACATGTCACCCATGCGTTTTCATACTTGTACCAGTCATAAAAGCGAAAAAGAAACTTTTTAATTTCAACAAACTAGTGTTTTATCTCGTTTATACCTCAAAATCCTGCTTTGGACATGTAATTCCGGGCTTCACCTGCTCCCCAGCGAAGCGGAGGCGAGGGTGCTATGGAGCAGTTGACACGCGACAGCCGAAGCGGGACTTTAATGAAAATAAGAGGCTAACGCTCGATAAAATACAATTTTATTGAAAATTACAAAGTATTGAAGGAAAAAACCAGCCCGTAGGCCCGGGTGACAGCCGTGAATTTAAGATAAACATTGTTTGTTTATGATTCGTACACGTAGGAAAAAACTGGGACCAGATCTAAGGAACCTTTGCCTAATTTTTAGAGGCAGCTCTGAGACTCTCCAGGGTTATTCTCATACCAAGCTGGCTGACGGCCTGATGTTGGTGGGCTAGAACTAGACCCTCATCCGAGGCTTCCCCCCGTTCATTAATGTTATTATCACCGGCGTTATTAGGAGACGATGTATATTAACCAGCTGGTTCCCGGCGAGTCAGGTTACCTATCGGTTTGATAGCTTCAGTTAGTTCGTCACAAGCTAACTAACGGCAGCGGCGGGGGGTAGAGAACAGCGACCTACCTCAATATCGATATCCGAAACATAACCGAAGATCATCGGCTGTTGATACCATCCCTACAGCGGAGAATCGTCTTCCCATGAAGAGGAGTAATGTTACATACGTGTCAGTGTGATACGTTGTCCGGTTGCAGAATACCAAAGTTGCGGTTAATGGGCTCGCGTTTAGAAAAGCGGCGCAGTTGCTACATATTGACGAAGAAACGTTTTTTTTCCTCCTAAAGCGCCTGCGCCACTGGAGAATGACCTCATAACGCGCGTGCGCGATTTTAATTTACTCCTACTCGCGGTCGTGTAATGTTATTTACAAAAACGAAGTCACATTTATCTGTTTTTTTTATCAAGATTTTATCAAATTTATCAATGGATAGGTCAAATTAATAGATTGTTACTAAGCAAATTTACGATGTAGCCATCCCACAGCCTAACTTTTTATTTTAAGGAAATGTGACTGAGAGAAGAAACAAACAAAAAATGACTCAAAGTTTCTCATCCATGCAAATATTACACACTGTTCTTTGTTGATAATAACGCTTTTTTGATAGTCCACTGGAATTTCAAAAACATTTGAAAGGCTGTTTTTATTGCTTTAAATATAAAGGCTTTCCCCATTGACGTACAGTAAACCTGTAAAATACTAAATTAAATATAGCTCTGTGTCCTCTTCCTCTTTACAAAATCTGCATAAATCACATTGTTGGATGCCCCACTTTTTAGTCTTTTTTAGTGGGAAAATAAGTATAGATTTTTCCATGTGTACAATTCAGAAGTGGCTGTATAAAATCTAAAAACTGTCTTTGATGGAATACACAATTCAAAGAGATCCTCCTATTTTGATAGGAGGATCTCTTTTTATATATTCTTCTACCATATATACTGTAGCTGTCAATTTATTGTAAGACATAATTTTCACTTTACTATCTGTATTTTTACTGTTTAGAACAAAAATAAACCCACTGTAATATTAATAGCATTAATACTATCATAATATTACTATTGTACCATAACAATTTTTTCAGATTTCCTGATGTGATTCTGGTAGATGGTATTGTAATGAAGTTGGCTTCATTACAAGAATTTTATTAATATTACTGTGTTTTTTTTTATATAAACATTGCTTCTTCCAAGAAACCTAGATAAGGAAAAGCTTTTCTTGTCAACAGAGCAAAAAGAGAGGGGTTAATTGAAAGTAAGGATAAAGCTGTTTATGAAAAAGAGGAAGAAAAATTGTTAACAGCTTTGCTAAAAACCATTGGGAATTTGAGTTAAATTTGGACACAAGGGATGCCTTCGGTGTAAAGCTTAGAGCTCAAAGGCTCAATAGCTTAAGCTCACCATGGCTGTATTACATATATAATGATTATCATTATGTAAGCAACCACGCTTTATTTTCTTGCTTGCCGCTCCATAAAAATCCAAAAACATTCTGTCTTCTTTTGTTTTATCCTTCCTGTTT
Source organism: Eupleurogrammus muticus (assembly GCA_036785175.1). Lineage (NCBI taxonomy): Eukaryota > Metazoa > Chordata > Actinopteri > Scombriformes > Trichiuridae > Eupleurogrammus > Eupleurogrammus muticus. The sequence goes on along the minus strand of JAYKQN010000010.1, from coordinate 22,213,453 downwards.
CTCAGGCACATACTTAACATGTCTCTAACCCTCAAATTGACTATTTGCTCTCACTTTTTGGGCAAAAATTTCTATGGCTAAAGTAAATAATGGATGCCTACATTTTTCAAAAACTGCTTGTATATATATGGTTATATTTCTTCAAAGTGTTAATTTTAACAAGTTTTTTTATCTTGTCTCAGTCTTAGTTGCTTGCATGAAAATATATTTAGTTAAAGTCACATTTTAGTCATTTTGTTTTAGTTGTAGTTACAATTTCACTATGAAATAAAATGATGTTAACAAATAGGTATAGACAGAAATTCCATCAACAAAATTGAAACACATGCACGCACACACACACACACACACACACAGTGCATTTAAAATCCTATTTAAGTAAAAGTAAACCAGCATCAACAGCTAAATGTAGTTAAATATTAAAAATACTCTTTTTGCGGTACAGTGTCTAACTGTAAATGGCCTGTGACTAACACAGTATAATTCTATGGTGTGTGTGCAACATTATTGTAATAACATACTTTATCTACATCTGTTTAATACATCAGTTACAGGGACATTAATGCGGAACAAAATTATAACAAGGAATATCAAATTAAAATCTATGGCAAAGAAAATAGGAACAAAATGCTGAAACAGGTTGTTGTGTTGTTTTGAACAGCTGGATGAATAAAAACTTCAAATGGTAGAATGCAAACATGATAGCAGAATATGAAGGAATCAGATGTCTGACAGCATCAGATCAGCAGCTCAGTGCAGTGGGGAATCGGGCTGTTTGTCAGGTGACGTCGACCTCTACTGGTTGTTACCAGGAACAGCCTGTGATCTGTTGGCTGTTTTTTTCTGAGTTTGATGATCTGTCACAAAAACAGGTCATCATTTGTTTGTGCTGCAGTAATTGGCATTAGATATTGCAATATAATGAAATATTGAACAAAACACTAAACAGGGTTATTTTAGAAAGAGAATATGAGGATACAACACTGTGGTCTACTGACCACACTGATAACCAAGATGGCCACAGAATAAATCCCAGAATGAATCACAGCAAAGTGTAAAAATCCAGAGTTTTTTTTTTTTTAATATCAGTTAATATGGTGCAAAAAGTAAGATGGACAGTGCTTTTGTACACACAAGGGCCACCATATACAGTATATATTTTTTGGATTGTCACATACAGCATAAATGATCCTGTGGGTACTCAGCACTTCTACTGTGCTTTGCTGCAGAGATTGAAACAGAAAAAGAGCATGGAAGGTATCAGGTAATGAAACTTTAATATTTAATTATTGCGTTAATATTGAAGTCAAGCAACTCTGGATGAAGACAAAAGGTCAGTGCTACAAATAGCTTCCACCTCCGCTCTGTCATCTTTCCCTCAACGCTCTAAAGATGTGTTGTGATTCTTTAGAATAACCAGAATACCTCTAGCTTGCGTGTTACAACTGTAAATATAATTATATTACTGTGTATAATGTAAATTTTCACCCCTGCATCTGGAAAGACATGCAAAGTGGCTGCTGTGAAACAGGTTGACAACAAATAGCTTTTTCCTGTGCTGCAGTATCAGCCTTCTCAAAGAAGAGAGGGGAGAAGAGTTGGAGTTCCATGTGTCGCAGTACAATAAATTACAGTATATATCACTGTAATATGGTATATGATGGCAGAAACACACTCATAAAGTTCAGCAGCTAAGTGCAATTTACCCTTTTTTATGTGTGATTGCATGGTAAGTGGTTTGACATTTCAGTGCAAAGATTGTCCACTGCAGCTGCAGAATATACGAAAGCTTCAGATTGTGTCTTTATAATTGGCACACACACACACACACACACACACACACACACACACACACACACACACACACACACACACATACATGCTTGCACATTAATATTTTATTTATTTCCCCATCCCCCAAGCCCATCTCCACATGCACAAAATATATATGAAATTTATGATAATATACATTTCATATATATAAGGATAAGATAAGATAAGACTTTATTGATCCCACAATGGGGAAATTTGTCTGTTACTGCAGCGTAAAGAGTAAAGAAAGAAAATAAAAGCTAAAGAAGATAAAAAGTATAAAAAATAAAAATACACACAACACTATGCACAAAATTCGTAGAATTTGTTGATGATCAGCATACACAGTATGCATTATGGACTTAGAATGGAGAACAAATATATTTTATACATAAAACTTCTATACTTTTCTACATACCCCTGAATATATTATACATAATCATGATCCTCCATAGCATGGAAACATACACTTTATTGTTTTTTTTAATCATATTACTATTTATTATTATTATATTTACTTATTTGGGCAGTTTTGAGCTTTGAGATGCAAGCACAGAGATACAGGTTATATAAAGAATAATTCTCTGACCCTACACAAAATAAAGTCTTTCACTATACCAATCTCTATTTTTTCTTTACCATAATAGAAGTCTTTAAACCCAGGACTGAAGTATAAGAATGAGAGGCCAAGAGGACTCAGTATCTTTTTTTCCCTATAAACTCACACTGTGAGGAGTGACTGGGGTGTTTTATTATGACATAATATAATATTGACAATACATATATAAGAAAAATGTTTCTTTTTGAAACTATTACACTAATAAGACATTTCAAACAATGACAACAATTAACATCTTTATCGTAAACAATACCAGGCTTTTAAGAGGTTTTTGAGAACTGTTAACATTTAGAATGTTAACATTTTATTAAGCCTTCCAAAAAATTATGTTTAATGCTAATACCTGTCAGGTCAACAGTTTGATTTATGACCAAATACCCGTAAAATTAATGACATCCCTATCAACCTCAGCTTTGATAATAACCAATCATTAAGCTAATCACTCATGTTAAACAAATATGTGACCATGCCTGTATCCTGCTAATAGCATTTATCTCAAAGTATGGCTGTGCCTTAATACAAACAAATGGAGCTGTTAGTAGAGTTGTAAAGTCTGCACTGAACATCAACAACAACACAACAGATATACAGTGTTTATTTATTAATTATTAAAAATGTGGCATAGAGGCCTTTATTATATAGTAGCCAGACAAGAGGTAATTGGTAGACATGCAGCAGAGGAACGCTCTGGCCAGGACTCCAACCAGGGTCGGCTGCTTAAGAGCAAGGCTCCATGTGGAAACTGCTCTACCCCTACACCACCACAGAGCACCAACACAACAAACATAATATACTCGGGAATTTGCTGTGGCGAGCTTCAGCTTCAGTGCTGCATTATAAACATACAATCATTTGTTACAACATATATGTCATGCCTTTACGAGTTTTTATTTAACAGCACACATTATAGATCATCATTATTATTCTTTAAGCTGGAACATCACCAGCTTTGCTTATTTCTCACTTTTTTATGTGAATCTAACATTGGCCATTTGAAAATTGCAATAGACAGGCAATCACAAAGGCTTTAGATCAGAAGTGGGCCTGGTAGGCTAGAAGATATCCGTCATTGTACATGTAAATCTGCCTGTTGGTGGGGTTATAGCTCAGACTGGCCACTCCCTTTGCTACCTTCTCCAGTGGCAAGGCCAGTGAGTTGTCCTCTCTGCCCGATGCTGTATCGAAGGCGTAGAACACCTCCTCCCGGTGCTCGTCCACATATCGAGTGGCGTACAGCACGCCGCATGCCATGAATGCATTGCTAACCGCCTTCTTGAACAGCCTTGTCTCCCACGTCTGTGAGACGTTGAGTTTTCCAGCCACGTCGTCCCAAACTAGCCGGCTAACCACGATATTGCCATGGTTACCGACGGTGGCATAGATTGCCCATAGTCCTTTCTCATCCGCCCCCACGTCCACGTCAGTATTTGCGCGGCAGTCGTAGTAGCAATACGGGAACTTGTTGTTGAAACCCACGCCGGTGCCCGGAAGCGTCACGCGTGTGACTATGTTGTTATTCAGGTCATAGCGGCAGACATCCGCTGAGCGGTAGCAATGATAGTACAGTGCTTCGCCGTACAGGACGGCACTGGGACCCTCGATAGCATCAGGATGAGAGTAGGATGCAGCAAAGGTGAAGTCCCTATGGTTTGTAGAGGTCATGAAGTCTTCGTGGGTTTGGTAGCAACGCAGAGTGTTTCCCCAGCTGTTGCTGTTGAGTAGAGTCTGAACCCAGTACCTGTTCTCTTGCCCCTTGATGTTCATCTGGGCCTGTGTCCCCCATGAACCAGAAATGTAGCTCTTACCATGCGGACTGACCTTAGTTGTGACTGGTTCGCTGATGTTTCTGATCAGGCCTCTGAGGCAGTACATTTCTATGCCTGAAAACAGGAAGATGATGAGGTGTACAGTGCAGCCCAGAGCATCAATGATTCTGTTTTTCCTCATTTAACATCTACATTTATTTATTTTGATTTACAAGCTCAAATTTGTGTAAATGTTTTTTTTCATAATTATTAATATTATTATTCATTCAGGCCGGGTGTCTGCTGGAATCAATCATTATACATTATAAAAGAGAGACAGGGATACACCCCGGATAGGTGACCAGCTTGTGATGTATTATTATTATTAGTAGTAGTATTAGTATTAGTATTAGTATTAGTATTAGTAGTAGTAGTAGTAGTAGTAGTAGTAGTAGTAGTAGTAGTAGTATTATATTTCACAAAATAGAACTAGGGATTCTAAAATGTCTTATGTCATTTTTGCCTTTGGATGCAGGAAAAACATATAGTCCCTTCACCTCCTTGTTAACCAATTTTGCATTATATAAACCCTTAACAATATTCAAATTATTTTCAGACAACTCCTGTTCAACTGACACAAAAAATTATCAAGAACGTAGGACATATTTATCTACACATGTTTAATATGCTTTTACTACACAGTTTACTACACACTCACTTTAACAGAGCAGACTTACCGTGGAAGTCGCTGGGGATGGACTTGCAGGCCTGAGCAGTGTTCCTCAGATAGCGCAGTTTGTCTTTTACAGTCTTCATATTAAGTGTGTTGGCATTATGCAGCCTGTCTACATCTGTCCGCAGTTTTCCCACCTAAAGTGACACACACACACACACACACACACACACACACACACACACACACACACACACACACACACACACACACACACACAATTTATGGTAAATTCATTTGATGAATCCATTTAAATTGAGTTAAAATTTGAGTTCTTCATTTTGTGATTTATGGCAAAGTTGATATTAAGAATCTTTCTTTACCTTTTTTCTGTTTTATTCCCATAAATTCCCATCTCTAAGATTCCAGAATGTAGCATCTCATTATCATCATATTGTTCCAGTCATGCTTCTTGATTTAGATTTTCTTTATTTTCACTGTACATATTTAGGACTTGTTTTTGCTGTCTGTACCTCTTTGGAGAGTGTCTTTGTTTGGGAATTGTTTAACTGGTGGTGGATGTCACTGATGTCTGTCTCCAGCTGACTGAGCTCCTGGCCCAGTAGATGCAGGGACAGAGGTGAATACAGACCCTGGTTATGCAGGTACTGATAAGGCTCCAACTGGGCCGTCATGTTCTTAATCTGGGCATGTATCTGAGGGAGTCGCTGCTTGGACAACTGCACCTGAAAGAAAACACAAGCGCAAGTTGTTTCTTGACTACCGAATGTGGTTTCAAGGTTCTATGTTCAAAATGAATAAATATGACTTTTTGTCATCAACTGTGATTTTCACCTTCTCCTGCAGCATCTTTAGGGAGAATTCATAAGAATCAACCTGCTGCAGCACAGCCTTATACTTCACAGCAGGGAATGACCACATGGTGAAGTTAACCTCACACATGCATGCGCCATTCTTCTTGTGACCTATCACACGCTGAGCCGTGTCCTCACCCTGCATTCACACATTCATTTAAAACACTCAGGTTGTATGGAGACAGTAACCAAAGAAAAAAAAAAGACTCGTATCATCAAGTGGTATATGAACTTTCATCCATTGGTTAAATAATTAATTAGGGTATAATAGTAGAAGTGTGACTCACGGAGGATGCCAGCAGCAGCAGCAGCAAACGCAACATGTTCAGAGCTGGAGAAGTGAACAATGGAGTGAAGAAGAGATCACTGAGATCACCACCCCTCCTCTTTAACACGCACCATCACAAGAAACACACACAGAGATCGTACGAGTCATCACAGACACTTGGCAACATCAGATTGGGTTGTGAAACTCTAAAAGTGACCAAAAGCTGAATTTCCCAATACTTGCGGTCAGTAAAAGGATCCTTCATTTTTGCAATGGCTGTTTTTTTGCCTTTGAAAATATCTTCTGCTGACTTGTTTCCTTGTTTGAAAAATGTGAAGTGAGCTTCAACATGGACCAGCAAATCTTAGTGACATCTACTTGTAGCATGGATGCTTGCAACCCATTCATAAAATGACATTAAGCAGTAATGATATAAACAGTTCAGGATCTTTGTACACCTGATTGAAAAGTAAAGTTCACTGTTTCTGAGACAGCCACCAACAGTTTTCTGCAACTTCCATGATGGTTTCTTCAGTAAAAGTTTGTTGATACCAAATGTTACTGGAAAATTTCCACGCGAAACCACTGTTATAAATATAGATGTGCCCGTAGCATTGATATGGAGCTTTACACTGTAACTAAAGGGCTGTTGCAGGACACATACGCTGTGATTTGTAACTCTATAGGGTTTTTGCATTTACTAAAACCCGGGTCTGCTGCTTGAGAGGCAAGCGCTCTACTCCTACACCACCACAGCACATCTATGGGATTATAACTTTTAATGATTATAATGCAAAAGCTATATCCAAAGTTGAGGTTTATCCAACAGGGATATATGTGAGTCACAGACACACAGATACTCCTTGCTTTACAGATAGATAGTTTCACATTATTACAACAGACCAGTATATAATGTTTTAGTAGAAACCTTTTTTACCATAACAATATATTATTTATCATGATATAATGTTTTCTTTTGATAAAATTCAATATTTATATTGATATAACATGTAAAGGCCTGAGACCCTGTTAAACACAAAACCATACATCTATAAAGGCGACTGCTATATGCAAAATAGTCAGGAATGCTGTAACAGAACACAAGACGTACTTTCCTCCAACAAGCAATGTACATCATTTTCTCATTTATTTTCACCCAAAGTAGAATTCAACAAATAATGAAATAGTTAAAATTCATTTACACAATTAATTGTTTCAAAGCGAAACATGTGGCATAATCTAAAATATGATTTAAATGCTACAGTCTGACTTGGGTTTGGAATTACTTCAGTGAGTATTTTCATCATTGACTGGGTGGACACTTTCAGTTCCTGAATTGTGAGGTTGGGTGAAGTATTTACAGATACAGCACGCATGTCTTATTAAATCCACCAACCACAGCAACATTTAGAATTCCTCTGATCACAGTAGTGATCACATCAGTCCCATTGTAAAAAAAAACAACAACATAGACAATAATACTTATGTCTATGCCTAATCATTGGATAATGGAGCAATCAACTTCCTGCAGAGAATTCTAGGCTGTAAGACCATAGGAAAATGTTCATATTTCTATAAAGATTCTATGGGCTTTTAAAGAGAGTCAATCACAGGACCAAGTTTGGTGTGGGCTGGAGGAAAAGTTAAGCATTGAGGTGAGTAAGGTGGATAATTGCTGATAAGGATCTTATAAATGAATAAAATATCTTCTTTGGGAGAGGAAAGACAACCAAACTTTATTATACTGACTACACTGGTGTGTATTATAGGCATCACTGGTGATCAATGTATCCAAAGGCTTAAGAGAGAAGGAACAATTCTAAAGGAGAAGATCCTAGTAAGCTCCTAAACTAGCTGGTGGTCAATGTATCCAAAGGCTTAAGAGAGAAGGAACAATTCTAAAGGAGAAGATCCTAGTAAGCTCCTAAACTAGCTGGTGGTCAATGTATCCAAAGGCTTAAGAGAGAAGGAGAAATTCTAAAGGAGAAGATCCTAGTAAGCTCCTAAACTAGCTTACTGCTGCTGATCAGAAAGATAATTTAAAATCTAAGAATAAGCCCTAGAACTAAAATATCTCAGATCAAAGATTGAGCAATAGTATCAAATGCTTTGAGGAGAGCTATAAAGACAGAAACAGAATGCCTGTTCTCATCCACACCATTAAATCACTCCTAACCATATTAAAATGATATCTAACAATGAAAACCATTGCCTGCTGGTATTCTGAAAGTGAGAAGTGCAAGGCAGTCATTTTTTCTAGATAATCCCCAATACAATAATAATGCATATGTCCTGTTTTAGTTGATAAACTAAATTCTAAAAAAATTAGAAAGGCAGTCACCACCTCCGTGCCAGGTACAGGATATGTGTTGTCCAAGTGTGAATACAAAATCAACTGTGTTAGCATGACAAAATTTGACCCAAATAACCATAAAAACCTGGAGGACAACAGGGTTCTTTAAAAAAGTTTCTAACTGCATGGCCTCAGACGTCCTACGCATTGTAAACACATCTCTTGGGTCTATATATTCCTGTATTTTCTGTGTATTCACAAAGCCACAAAATTAATAATTAAGACAATTCAGTAATGAATACCTTCAAGTACTTTTGTAATTAGTACTTTGTTCTTGTTTAGTTTTAATCAACTTCTTTTAAATTATATTTGTTTTAAATTATTGTTATTTTTTTATTCTTCGTACTTTTTTGCCAGTGTTTGCTGAAATTTTAACCGCAAGGAGGAAATGGTTATGTTCAGAAGGAATCATGAATCAGCAAGATGTGCACGCACGTCTAGGCACTCACATGCAGAGGATCATCAGATTAGGAGGGGGAGTATCATAGGTTAGAGGATGCTGCCAAACTCACACTTACATTCCTAATGTGGTTAGGGACTGTTTCATTTAGCTGGGCTCTGTCCCATCATGATGCTGTGTGTGATCATCATACTGTGTGCTCTGTTCACTCTCACCCAACAGGTAAGACAACAAACAAAACAATAAAGCGTTTATATATATTCGCATTATTGTTTTGTATGATTTTTCTAGTGTCAATATACCACATTAGGACATATAACATTTTTTTTCAAGATGTAATTCATTGCAAATCCATCATGAATGATGAATCATTAAGCTAGTGTTGAAATTGTTGTGGGGTCTCGTCTTCATTTCCAGCATAAAATTTTTAAATTAATGTGTAAGGCAACTTCGCAGGAACGCTGTGTGTGTGAGTTGACCAACTCAGAAAAGGCATTCCCACATGTAAGACTCAGCAGAGTGGAGGACAATGCATCAAAATGTAACAGTGTCATCACCTCACAGAAGGTAACTAGTCTTATACTGAGTGTTAATTTCTTAAACTAGCCTCTAAAAACATGAACTCCCTCAGCTGTGAAAAATAATAATATGAATAATATACTCTAATATTATAAACCTCAGTCCACCTGCTGTCTCTGCAGACTCTGGAACTGGAGAGCTTACTGCTGGGTTTCGAGCGGCGTTTGCCACAGCTGCAGGAAGACGTGTCGATGCTGAAGAGGGAGAATGACGACGATCTGTACGGAGCTCTCAGCCTGCAGGTCATAGAGAATGAACTGAGAGAGATCGAGCCGCTCTTCGACAGGCTCAACATCAGCACCTGGAGATACCAGCATCTCACCACAGGCACCACTGAACAGGTAGATTCTCACAAAAAAGAGCTAACCACTATATTGTATGTATTATTAAGTATATGTATATAAAATATATTTGATGTAATATAAACAATTACAATAAATATATTCTCTGTATAATGTACAGAGGCCAGTAAATTCTACAAATGATTTAAAGGTTCTTTGAATCCTACACACATTTGAGATAAAAGTATTTACTTTAAGCTTTGGATCTATCACTCAGATGTCACCAGGTCGCCTGAAACACTTTGGTGAAGTTGCTAACATTGTCACCTATGTATGAATTCATGTTCTGTACAGGTCAGGATGATATCACACCAATTTTTTGTGACATAAGGTTTTTGTTTTTTTTATGGAAGCATCACTTTCATAGTTCAATGTTGTATTTTTTCGTATTCATTTTGAATTTGTTAAAATGGCTAAAACTAAACCTGCATTGGTCAAATTGTGTCCCCTAATGCTGCATTTGCAAAGAATTAGAGATAGGATAGAGCAGCATTAGTATTTATTTAGAGGTGTATTTTTGGCCATCTAACGAAGGTAAATCTGTTATTTACTCCATGGTTTGGTCTCGATCAATGGTTTTGAAACAATTCTGGCTTTTTTAGCTGCTAGATGCCACATTAGCAGGTAGTGGCTAATTGTGTTTGTCTGTTGCTGTCTGGGTTTTATCAGTTTTTTCTGCTGTATGCACCGGTGTACATACAGAAAAAGATTTAGGGTTGATGAGATCATGATAGTTGATCAGGTAATCATCCTCTGCATATTTGTCACTTAACATTACACATTACACCTCATAATAATCATAATCATAGAGACATCTAAAAAAAATTTAGTTTAGTTTTATTTTTTTTTTTAACAAAATATTGTGATACCTGCTGCACCTTTTTCTCTCAGCTGGAGGACTTGAGGGCAGAGATGGAGGAGCTGCAGAAGTATGACATTCTGCAGGTGGTGAAGAGACAACAAGATGACCAGTGTCTGACCAGAGACCCGGACAAATGCAGGACTGGACTTCAGTCCGACTCTCAGCCCACACAGCCTCCACATGGTATCAGCCAAAACCTCACAAGTGCTTTACCTTCACTGGAAACAGTTTATGGCATCTGGTTGTGGCTGCAGTCTTGCTCACCATCCAGTTATAGACAATACCCCCCCCATAGAGTACACCAGTAAAATAGACACAATAGCATTCAATCTAGCTCATTAGGAGTTGCTTTATACTTTAAAAGTAATAAAACTGGTTGATTCTTAAACAGTTTACCTTTAATACCAACTAGAAGTGAGATGAGCATCACAATATATGATAATTACATAAATCTAACACATTTTGGCTGAATAAAAATTTTTTTTTATTAGTCACTATAGAAATTAGTCAAATTAACCACATCGGATCTAATTTGCTAATGGTGATGTTTGTCATCTTAACAAAACCAAAGGAGAGCCTGCTTCCTAAACAATATATATTCCATTGATCAGTGAGGCATTACAAAGGGTTCAATATGAGAGTTGGAGCTTAATGACCTGTAACCAGATCCAAACTAGAACCAGCTGTCAGGACCGCTTTTACCTGAACCAAAGAAATAGCAGCCTATACCTTAATATCTAACCTCCAGCCAACCTCCCCTCAGACACAGAGGCTATTCTGGCTCTCTGCCCACTGCTTCTTTTCTGTACACTTCATTCTTCTCTGCCCCTGTAGCTTGGAACCTCTTGCAGACAGATTTGCAGCCAAATGAGATGATTCCCATTAGGGCTTTTAATAATGTAGGGATGGCTTCCAGGGGAAATTTAATTGGCATTTCTAAATGCTTCCTTAGCTAGATCCATTTTCTCATGTCTGTCCTGTCATATGATTCTGTGAGTATCTGCTATATTTAAATATTATTAATTACTGTATCAATACTATCATGACCAGGGTTCTTTCCAAAAAGAGACTGTCTCCCAGTGTGACTCAATTAGTTAAATAAGTTGTATTAAAGAAAATAAAAATAAAGCTAGAAGTGAGATTATTATTATTCAGGAAATTAACATATGCTTCTTTATCTTGGTCATTTCACTTTTTCTCCTCAGGTGCCTGTCCTCATGGTAGGTTTCTGAACATTACTGGACCAGTGATCTACACAGAAGGAGAGTACCCAGGCTCTTACATGTATGGAGCCTGGGGTCGTGATCCCAAACCAGAGGCGGGGAAGGAAAACTGGCACTGGCTGGTAATGATGACCTCTGGTGACAAATACTCCAACTATGTCCGTCTCTACTCCAGCTTGAGCTCTCTGATTGTCGGAGTAAGTGTCCCCGGTAAGGAAAAGGTGCTAAGTTATACACACTTCAGTGTGTATATGCTTTATGCTAAATTGATGGATTGGCGGAGGTCAGATTCTTTTAATTCTTTGATTGAATGTTCAAAAAGAACTCAGCAGTGTGAGGATGCAACTGTGAGATGTTTGTCAAACTAAGTGGCTCTGGAGGAAAAGTACAGAAATCAGAGCTCAATGTGATTTGTGAAACTATACTTCTATGGGGGAAATGTGTTTACTGTTGCAGGCAACACAATACGCCTGCACATCCTAGACTTTAATAAGCATTACAAATGACTGAGATTGCCCTTCTTCTTTCAGGTAATGTCCAGATTCACTCCTCTAACCCGACCACCGACACCATCCAAGGACCAAATGTTGTGCTGTATGGAGAGGCCTTGTACTACAACTGTTACAACAGAGACGCTGTTTGTCGATTTAACCTCACCACCAAGACTGTGACCTCCTTGCAGCTACCCAAAGGCACCAGGTTCACTGCTTCACTTTGTTGAATGGCCCATTATTTTAACTGCTGATGCAACGATAATCAACTTGCTTTTCATGGCACAATGTATGAAAAAAAAGGTTAAGTATATATTTTCATGTACATGTTTTTGTTGTTGTCAGATTTAACTCTAAGGGTAACTTCTGCCATCTTGATGGATGCTACCTGTACTCTGACCTGGACCTGGCGACAGATGAGTCAGGTGTTTGGGTGGTCTACACCACCACTCAGGACCATGGCAACCTGGTTCTGGCCAAGGTGGAAGAGGGTGAGCCACCCGTGCTGGGCCAAACCTGGCACACCTCGGTCTACAAGCAGGCAGTGACCAACACCTTCATGGTCTGCGGGGTGCTCTATGCCACGCGCTACGTCAACAAAGACGAGGAAGAGGTCTTCTACTCGTTTGATACAGCCACAGGGGTGGAGAAGTTCAACATTGGCGTCTTCATCAAGAAGATGTCTCAAAACATTTACAGTCTGAACTACAGTCCCGTGGACCAGATGCTACATGCTTACTGCAGCTCTTACATGGTCTCCTATAAAGTTTTGTTTGAGTAAATGGAAACAATCATTTTGTAATTCTATGAACAAATGCATTTACATCTCTCTCTCTCTCTCTCTCTCTCTCACATTGTGTATATATATTTTGGGTACTGACTTTCAAAGATTAATTGGTCAAAGACTAAGGGGCTGCCCTAATATTTGACTAAATCATTGTCAAGACAGTTGCAATTCTTTAAACTGTTTAATTTTTTAAAGAACTGTGTGTATCTGATGCTGTCCTATTAAAATCTGTTTACTAAGGGAGTAACATCTCAGATATATGATTTTGTCACAGCGGAAGAGAAAGCTGTGAATAATGTAATTAAAAGTTGCAATGCAATGTAAATAATAAAACACCTGACTCTTTAAATTTTGACATAACGTCTTTATTTCTCACTTGTTACTTGATCAGTACATGGACAGAGACAGCTTACTTCGTATACGTATTTATATATAATATATTTAAACTTTACAGTACACGTTTGAATGACAACAAAGCAGGTAAGAGTCCGTCTACTGTAGTGAATAGAAACAAGCTCATAGGGAAGACTCCCACAATATGAAACAACCCAAACAAGAAAAAAAAGAACTTATTGCTCAATACAAATCAATCATAATGGCAGTTAATAAGAAGAATAGTAGTAGTACACATGAACCAATATCATTATACCAAGATGAGGTTACACCCTATTGTTACCTATAAAAAAAAGAAATTCAGAGGGAAGAGGAAAAGAAACATGTCTAAGTTTTAGAATACTGCTCTATAAATAAAAAGTATCTACAAGTGCAAGGAGGACCAAGGTCTATTCAACCAAAGTGATCCAGAGCCAGCTTATATGAGCTGTCGACTTTCACAAATCGCTACCAAACTTCACTAAATATAAGCCTTGAAAAGGGAGCAGTAAGGGGCTGTGCTTACAGGGTGAAGATGTGGGGCCAGAGTTACAGTAGAAGTGCAAACCATAGTGGGAGGTTCTGGGAGTATGAGGCTTAGGTTGAAATACTGTACAGCACTTCAGAAAGGGACAGAATACATTCAGGAGCCCCCCCAGGCAGTTTGGGTAGAAATCATGTATGTGGAAACTAAAGTGTAGATGTCAGACTACAACATAGTAAAGGGAAAAACAACTAAAAATAGAAGAAATCCTTGGATGATGTTCTATAAAAATTGACTGAGGTGTTTTTCTGACTGTCCAATATTCTCTCATAATGTCTTTGTTTCTTTAACTGGATAGTTTAAACAATTCAACAACAATTTATCTCTCCAGCTTAAACACAATGACATTCTTTTCCCATTAACATTCATTCATAAATTTTTCCAGGTCAGAATCTCTCTACATTATTTCCCTTGCATGAAAAAAAAAAATCAAATCACAACTTATTCTCTGTCATTCTGTCGCTCTGTGGGGCCCCCTGGTGGTCAGAAACACCAACACTAACACGACTGACATTTTTAAAAGTGACTTCAGCTGATAGCCCTTTAGGGTGCGACTGGGCTTGCCTGTGAGAGCCGGGGCACCTTATGATTTTTTTAGGGAGAGGGGGTTATTTTTTAAGGTGGCTGGGGGTTGCCCTACATTCCGAGCTTGGTGCCCAAATGGCTCCAAAAAAGCCCCGCCCCTTACAGGCCACCTCAGGGAAGCGCACACCTCAGCGATTGGACGCTACGCCCCTTCTGACAGGGGACCAAAGGGTTTTTGTAAAACTGGTGACAGGAGAAGGTGACTATGGTACATTGAACATTACTGTACATTACAAAGTCAAAAACCAGGGGACCCCAATCAATGATCTTTGTTCCAGGATTATAGCAGACAGCAGCACACAGCTTCACTAGTCTAAAGCCCTAATTACATACATGTACGATACTGATGAGACTATGGTTTCACAGCATATCAAAATACACACTGACCACACACTGTAGCAATGGAATCCTTCTCATACAGGACATTTGCATCTTCTCTTTGGCTTAATTCCTTTGCAGCACCCAGCCCACACAGCTTTCATATGACATGTGTCTGCAAATGTGTATGCGTGCATGTGTGTGTGTGCTTGCGTGCATGTGTGTGTGTAGCTTTGGTACTTCCTCAGAGAGGGGCTGGGCGTTGTAAGGGAAGACAGCTGCGTGTTCTCTGGTGGCGACCCAGTGAAACAGAGCGGGTCAGCCTGGTCCTGCCTCGGTCCCCCAGGTCTGGTTTGGTTTTGGTCAGAATGTGATTGTCACGTTAGAGACCACAAAGAGCCGACTGCGGCCAGAACCAGGTCCATGCACTGGAGTTACAGACTGATGAAGCAGTTGCATTCGTGGCTCTATTTAACTAGCCACATTTAAGGTGCTAATGAATGAAATGCCCTAATGCTAGACACTACCTAAATACTAGAATGCCCTAATATTACTGTCACAGTTACATGCAAATACACTAATACTTTTTCTCGCCTATATTCATGTAAAAGATTGTCTTAAATATGTGAAGCTGCACTTTTGTGGTTCCAAATGCAAGTAATGGGGGAACTTTGATTGTGTGACATGATGTCAATGAATTGCTCAATCTGTCTGAGATTCTACATTAGAGCTTCGGTTGTACTTCTGTAAAAAATATTGTGGTAAAAGCAATACAAAATGATGAAGGTGCAAATTTCTATCAGCTAGGCTCCCTGGTGTTGTAGTGGCTAGGTTTTACTGCAGGCGGTAATTAACCTGTCAGGAGGTGATTAAAACTAAAAATTCAGCAAAGTATTGTTCAGACATTACACATTTAAGTGAAAAATCTATGTGGATGCTGATGTGCTAATAGAAAGCTTTTTTTGATTATGATAGTATAGGTCTAATAAACAGCGGGCTCTTCTTTCTGTTTGGACTACACCAACTCCCTTGCAGTATTCCTACAATGGTGCTCTGAGGAGGTGAGTATAGTCCTGAAATGCATGTATGCTGATGACATAACTCTTTTTCATTCTGAATGTAAATTAATAGAAAACATTACAAAGTGTAGCCATAAATCACTGTTGTGTATTCTAGCTATGCTCTTAAGTCTAAAAGAAACTAACAAATCCTTTCTAAGCACTACAGAGGCACTCTGCTACGATTGGCTGTGTTCTGCTGTCTGTCAAATTCTGGACACTCCTGTCACTCACACAGAGAGAAACCCACACAAAGAAAGAAACCACCTGCTCGCAAAATACTGATGTGTAACACTTTTACACTGTGGCACCCCCTAAAAGCATTTCTAAACATATCCCATGCTTCCACTTCTTGATCCCATATTGCTGTGTGGATTGTTGACGGACAGGGTTTCTCTTTTTTTGTCGGGGGGTGGAGCAGTTTAGAGGATTTAAAAGGGGTGCAGGCAAAGAATGAGGAAACACTTAGCAAACACAAGTATGACACTTCAAGAACAAAAACAGCCTAAAATCTTTAAGTGCTGGGTTGAGGTGGAAGTATGAAGGTGTGGTTGGGACTTTTAGTAGCAATACATCATGGTATTTTACAGTGGAGGAGGGAAGAAGATTGCAGACCACAGGGATCTGGAGGAGAAAGATGGAGACAGAGAGACAGAGAGAGCTGTCTCATCCATGAACATTCTTTTTTTTGTTGTCTTGTATCAGCTTCTATCATGTTTGAATATTTCTCTCACACCTTAACATCTTTACTTTTGCTCTTGTTTCCCCTCTCTCTCACTCTCTCTCTCTCTCTCTCTCCCTGTCTCTCTCTCTCTGTCTGTCTTAATCCATTCTCTCCCTTTCTCTGTGGTTCTTTAGCAGGACACCTCCATGGTTTGGCTGACCGTGCCGACCCCCTCGGTGTTGTCCGACTGGGTGCAGGCCCGTGAGCGGGACCCGTCCATGGAGCTGGCGCTGGTCAGGGAGGCTGTCCTGGAGCGAGCCAGGCGGGTCATACTGGCGGAGGGCACTGAGAAAATGGGGATGGTTGAGGAAAGACAAGAAAAACCATCATTCAGCATTACATAGTGTGGTAAAGTGTCTGATTAGTTAATGTTAGGGGGCTGTGTGGAGGACATGCTCATGTGGAGAAGTAAAGATATCCCTCTTTGCAGCTGGTGCAAAGGGCAGCTGACTGACTCATACAACAGCCGTGGATAGTTGATTGTTCAGTAAAGCTGCACACACACATTGTCAGCACCATGCAACTTGGGGCTTAGGTTGTGTTATAAAAAAACAACAACAATCCTGCTACAGTCAAACCTGACCTAAACCTAGAGACCTCTGTCTATTTCAAAGACCTTAAAATGTCTTTCCAAAAAGTCTTATTAAAAAGCCTTTGTCACAAAACAATTGTCACATAATTGGTATTCATTCTTTTTCTGAAAATATGATAAGCTTGATTTTTTATTCTAAAATATTCAGATGTCTGAATAATTTAGAAAAATAACTTACTAGAGTTGTAAGATGCATTGATACTTAGTAACGACAATTAAACTGTATTTTCTTGGCTGATATATTATATATTAACTAATAATTCTTTTGTAGGTATATATTTTTTCATTTAAAGCGTGCGTTACTTTGCCTTAAATATGTTTCAGGAGGCATCTAGTGGTGAGGTTTTAAATTGCAACCAACTAATTCCCCCCAAATGCGTAGAATTGCCTGAGGTAGCTATGAAAAAGACACAACCTGGTCTGCATAGAGCTATAGTTTAGTTTGTCCAAGCCTGGCTCTGGCTGACAAAATCCTCCCAGCAGCCTAAACTTCTTTAATTAACATGTTTTTTGTAATCTTATCCTTAAACTGATTACCTGGCAACCACTTTAGCCTACCTCTCACTCCTAACACACAGCCACACTCTGTGCACGGTGAGTTAGAAGCTTTTTTGCGAATAACAGCAACGGGTTAGAACACTTAATAAAAGAGGCAAAAAACATTCAAAGAATTGAGAAAGAACTGCAGATCATAATAGCTGAAATTAACACTGTTTCACATTGACAGGAATGAAACTCATCAGTAAACATGTTGAATATTAGAGAAAGGAAGGTATTTTTTCCATATTTGTGATACTGATCATTATTATTCATTCTTGTCTAGTTCTTGTAGAAATGAGCTTTTAGAGGTGGTGTATGCAACAAAGCCCACAGCGTTTGGAGAACATTTTAAGTCTCAAAGTTACACCTACAAATATTTCTTATCATAGTGTGGTTGCGTGGTTTAGACCATCAGTTTGGTGTAGAATCTGCATAACCCTGAGGACATATTGCATTACATTAAATATGCTCCTCTTCGTTGATTTCAGGTGATTTACAGGCCATTCTCCGTTTAAAGGTTGAGTCCACAATTCTGGACAAAGAATGTTGATACTTGAACTCAATCAAGTTCTATAATAATACTTCCTGGATGCACTTGATTGAATGAACACCTGCACCACTGCACTTAAGACACAAATATACACAAGGCATTAACCCACTTCTCACTTCTCAGGCAAGAGAGCTTAATTAAGATATACCAGTTCAATAGTTCACTGAAAAGTGTCTCTGGAAACATTTCAGACATTGAATAATTCATGAATCAGTCAGAATCTGTCATTTATGTGTTTGGATTTACATTGGTCGTTGTTAATTGTGACTCTTTTCAGGTCACGAGTGAAGCCTGGCTCATTGTATCCCCCAGCCTCTCTCTGCCTTCCCCTTGTCTCTACACAAGCTGGAACGACACCTGCTTTGAGTGGCTGGAGTCTTTCTGTGTTGGTCAGAGTGAGCTGACAGAACTGACAGTTGAGGGGATATTTCTGTAATTTGACAAAAATACTGTATTGGATTAGAATTGTGGACTAAACGTTTAAGTATAAACTAAACGTGCATTCATTATTAACTTAATGTAATACAAAGACGTTGCTCAAAGCTAGCTGAGGGCCATGCAAAGAGCTATATTAAAGATGCAATGGTAAAAGAATGGGGGGAAGGGAAGTAAGGGCAGTATATTTTTCCATTCAAGGAAAAATTGTGTTTAAAAAACATGGATGGGAGTTAATGTCCTTATGATTAACAAAAAAGTAAAATTGAAATAAAACAAATGTTCATAACAGCCCAAAATATTATATTCATAACAAAATTAAATTAAAATAAATTAAAAAATGCCCATGGCATTCAACGGGGCAGCAAAAAGAGGTCAGAGGTGAACGGGGAGGAGGAAGTACCTGGCCCTCCACTCAACCTCCGATCCTTCACATAAGCGACTGAGAGAACGGGGCAAGGGAGACAGAGGGCAAGATTAACACGTTAACTCATGTCCCAGCACAACACATTCACCCACAACTACAATGATACTGCTGCTGAAATCATTATCTTAATGCAAACAATTACTGAAAGATAAACCAGGACAAAGACATACATATGAACATAAAATCTCTCATTCTCTCTCACTACAGTAGCCTGTACATTGTGAATACTTACTGTAGCCCATTCCCTGCAGGAAATACTTGAAGGCTTCAGTCAACTTTCCAGGCTGTAATCACAAGAGGGTTTTAATTGTATATTTCTATATATATTTAAAAAAATGTCTTATTGCAGGTTCTGTGTGGTTATTTTACCTGTGTGAGCTGAGGGAGTCCACCAGAGTCAGCCATCTGTAACGAGAGGAGAGAAAAGCCTTTAACCAAGGCACTGATAACTAACCATCACTTAAAATAGTCAGGAACAAATACACTTATTTCTACATGGGTTAATTAATGTTGGGTAAAAATAACAGTGATCAGTTGCTTTAGGAAATAAATGAGGCTTTTGTCAATTGAAGAAATATATATATATATTGTACTATATTATACTATATCTAACTTGATTTTGAGGTTTAAAAAAAAATCCCATCATTCAGTCTGGTTTTATTAACTAGTCAAAAGGCTATTACAGAAAGTCCAGACAATGTATAGCATGGGAGGTAATCATCAAACTAAAAGTTAAATTTGTGGTCAGTTAGATAATATTTGTTCATTAGACTCATATAATTCTTAAGACAAATAAATCATTTATAAATACAACATGTAACTTTATGCCACTAGAGAGTCTCCCAATCAAAATAATAAAAAAGACTCCATCTTGAAGACATTGCAATGTAGGTTGGAATCATGGGAATTCTCCAGGTTCAGATCCCTTCAGTGTTCATCATTCAGGATGTTTTTACAGGGAGCTGAATTATCCACAGAAACCTTGTCCTCTCCAAAAACCAACGGACCGGCGATTAAAGCTGGAAACCACACTGCATGAAGCAGTTTCACACAGAGGAGCTGCGACCTGAGCTGGCGCTGCATTGGTTCACCTTTAGTCTATGATAACTTAAAATTCCCACATCTAATAAATAAGGCCTGATTCATTCATTCATCATTTTTAGACATTTTAATGAAGAAAAGATATATATCAAGCCTTAAAATACACTTTAAATTTATTTTTAAATTGTTTTATTATTTAAAGCTGGCCATTACTGAATATCATCTTTCATTCATCAGCTGATGCCATACTGTTAGAGCATCACCTGTTGACTGAGAAGTTACCTTTAGGAAAGTGGTTTTGGTTGGGTCCAGTTTGGAGTTGCACTCGACCTTGAGGACAGAAACAGCAGGTTGAAATGAATAAGCCCACATTTAACAAGAAACGTAATGACTTTGAATTAAAAATACCTTCAAAAGAAAAAGGGAATTTAGAGAGGAAGTGTGGATGGGATGTATGGAGAGATACTCTATGGATACTACAACGTGACCCAGATTACTGCAGTGTGCTGCAGAGATGAGTCACTCCAGCAGCCAGAGAGCACAGCCGCAGTGTGCTCTCATTCACACACACACACACACACACACACACACACACACACACACACACACACACACACACACTGTTGACAGATGTGACCACAGTGAAACAATGCATGACCGCCCACACTTGACACAAACACAGACAGAATATGGATTAACAAACGTTGTCATACACACATGAGACAAGCAGATTTCTGCCGCTTTCAATCCTGCTGCAATTAATCTTTAATCCTTTGCACAGGCTGCCAAATCACACATTTTACTGCCCAAAACATGTTAAATATGAAATCACTAGAACTGAAATGCGTTTTTTAAAATGTGTTTCTACTGACTGAATGTTTTCTTTAAAGCGCTGCATCTGTTGATAGCATCAGATAAATAGGACAATTCACATGCAGGTTTTTGAATTCATAAGAAATATTCACGAGAATCACAAACGTGAGTTCAAATAAACAATATGCCTCTGTCAACACATTCCACTTCGTCTGCTCGCTCTGCATGAAGGAATGTGTCATGTAAGTGGGAGCAAACGCTTCAACTGTAGCCCCAACTAGTCACGTGATGAAATCATAACATGACCTCCATCTGTCACATCTAATAAAACAATCTTTGGTTACACGTTTTGCTTCCTCTTGCTGCTTCCATCGCTCCACAATGCTGCTGTTTCTAAAAGGTTTTATAACAACATGACACACCGCTCTCCCTCCCTCTGCACCTTCATCCCGATCCTCATCTATCTGATTTGATTTAGGTTTGAACATGTGACAGATTAACTGGTGCAGAAGAATACATATCTGGGCCACTTCAAACTGTGAAGCCGCAACGACAGAGAAAAGCCATCTGGCCCCTGGAGAACACATACCTATAGTATCAAAGACACACATGCACAAACACACACACATGCACAGGGAGACATACATCCAGTGACTGGAGGCATGCAGGGTTGTAGAGAGAGTGAACCAGGTCTTTGGAGGTTGACCTCATTTACATGCCAAATATAAAACAGTGAAGAGAGCAGGAACAGTGTGAGGAGGAAAGAGGGGGAGGGTCCATGACTGAGAGCTTCAGCTAGAATAATATTTCTTTCTTAGAGGCAGAACTCCTGTGAAAGAGGAAGATAAGGGAAATAGGGAAGGAATCAGAGGCTCTACGTGATGCGGCTAAGGCAGAGGTCCTATAGAGCAGGTGGAAAAAGGCAGTTAAAAAGAAGAAAGGTGATGGACTCACCACTCCCTCCTCAGCAGGGGCGTTGTCTCCCACAACCAGCATCACATGACACCTAAAGGAAACCCATCAGGATTCACAGTGGACATTTTGGCTTTAGTCAGAATTGGGGGCTGTTTTACACTTTTAACAAAGAAACAATTTTCATCATTAAATTGATTCTTCTAAGTCCTATTTCTACAACACACAAATAATTGTACAGTCTATAAAATACCAGAAACTGAAAAAAACACAAATAACAGTTAACATTTATTTTTTTATTGATGACTTAAACAAGTTAAATATCATATTTGGCAGTCAAATGGTTCAGACTCACTTCAGGGTCTTGGCATTAAGCACCGTCCCGCTGCGGTTCATCTCTAGGTCCCTCCGACTAAAAGAGACAACACTTTGTAAGTGATACAATAAAGAGGCATGTGTGTTTATTTGTGCATGCACCAGATATTACTCATGTTGTAGGGACATAAATCTGTTTACAAAATCACATTGTGGAAAGTTGCCTCTCATTTTGGGGACAAGGAACAAGAACAAGTAACGTAAATCATTCGGTTCTAAAGAGTTGGTCAAAGGATGAGGCTAGGGCTAGGTTAAAGTGATGGTTAGCAATCGAGTTACAGTAAGTTTACAGGAAAATATTTAGTCAACTTAAGGTCCTCTGACGTGGTGGCAACACAACTTTTTGTCTGCATATGTGGGCCTGTTGTACTCCACCTGTTGTACATGTTCCAGAAAAGCTGCAGGTTGAACTGATTAACAGTGTTGTTGATCTGTTGTCGGTAGCTCTGCACCAGCTCCGTGTTGTTCATCAGCTCCTCCTACGCACACACAAACACACAAAAATGGCTCAATACAGAGAAAAGATTAACAAACATATAGGCATCGACAAGACTCTGATCCCTGGACTCTGATCTCACCTGGCTGAAGAGATGTGGCAGCACAGTGTCTGGCAGGGCGCTGGTCAGACCTGACAGCTGGGAGACAGACAAGGAGATTAATAAAAAAATCCGGTCTTTATGTGTGAATGTGTAAGTATCCCTGAACCCTGACTGACAGTCACAGAATCGGAATCTTATAGACAGGTACCTTGGTGGCAGCCCAGTCAATCCAGCCTTTGCCATTGGGGTCGATGTTGAGCAGAACGAGACCCTCCACCAGGTCAGGAAAGATCAACTGAACACAGTGGTCATACAAGTTGTGAGATTTTAATAATTCCCTTTTAGGATGTGCATTTTGACAAGGAATTCTGCTCATAACACATAACCTGGGTACAATACCTGGCTCATATAGTGTACCTGCCAGTTGACCATTACACTGATAAATGACCTATAGAACAGAAGAATCTAGATACCACTTACAGCAAACTTGGCCAGAATATAAGCCCCAGCTCCAACTCCAATCCCAACGATGCTCTTGAATCTAAAAAAAAAACATCTATCAATTAGATGCTGTAAAAATGATGCAAGAAAGTCTGCTGTGCATCTATTATGTTACATTATTGGCAGCAAAGATTGAAATTCATCCCTGTGCAGAGCCAAGGGGTTTTAAATCTCAGCTGTGGCTGGTACTGTGTGTCCAAGCTAAAATTACTCATAGCAGGAAGCAAGCTGGTCTACAATCGATATTGTCTTATCAGAGAGGCTACACATGTTTAGTGCTTTAGGCAGAATATTATGAGTAAAGATGACTCATACAAATTGATATGAGTTGAAAATCTACATTTTTTCCTACATTTTCTTAATATTCTGAAAAATATATCTACAGAATAATATCAGTGTAGGTTCATATGAAAATAGGAGACTCATTTAATAGTGTAGATTGCAACAGAGGAATATTTTATCTTTGCCTGCTGGTAGAGTAAAAGAGGACATGATGTCCCTGCAAAAAACCGCTATGAGTAAAATGAAGAATTTGAGAGTACAAAGCACCAACCCAAAGTGCTGCACCACGGTGGGCAGCATTCCAGCCAACTGGTCCATGGTAGGGTACTGGTACCTGTGGAGAGGAAGGATATGACTTCTAGCCATCACTGCATCACATGCTGGGTTTGTATGACAGTTTTACATTATCCTGGAGAGGGGAAGTGTCCAGACTGCACTGTTTATCCACAGGGGTTCCACAAGAATCAATCCTTGGTTTCCTTTTTTTTGCATACATATGATCTCACTTGGCGAGCTATTGATATGACTGCTGTGATGATGATACCTTTGTATCATTCTCATTAGAAGACCACGCAATCTACCCTCAGATCTTCTCAAAGAATGCCACCATCAGCTTGGGCTAAGACCGAGTTGGTCATCAGGAAGATAAGACCCTTCCTAAGCATGCAGTTCATCTTCCGGTACAAGCCCATGTCATGTTACTGACTCTCTACTCACAGGCCTCCCTATATGTACTTTCAAACCTCTGGAGATGATTCAGAATGCAGCAGTGCATCAGGTCTCTAACCAGCCCTAAACAGCACTTCACCCTTCTATTCATAAGCCCCCTCTGGCTCTAAGTTGCTTCCCACATTCAATTTTAAACCATGATGGTCACTTAAAAACAGCAACCACAAGCGGCTTCCTATTACCTCCTTCATTAGTGTCTACTTACTACGCTCCATCAATGAAATGGTACAACCACTACAAAAAATTATATCTGTCTTGAACTTTAGGGAAAAGCTGTGGACGCAGGTTCATCACAAACACCTCCACATCAGAGTGGAAGAAACTGGAGAATAAGAATTCACTTCTGTGCAACAACTATGGACCTGTTGACTAGTTCCTTGCTTGTCTTGTATAAACTCTCAAATGAACATCTTTTTGGTTAAATGAGTCTGTATCCCTGTAATATTGTTCATCTGTTTCAACTTTAAACCACAACCAGTTTAGGGTAATTTATGAATGATTTATCTAAGTTTATATTATTATTATTAGATATTATCATTTTCCTGGTAAATAGAGATGCAAATCTATTCACTTGTCTTTTTTGAGAGTTATAATAACTTAACTTAACTTCAAGATGTTTTTTCTATGCATGAACTGTGATACTACATTGTCTATTCATCAGTATTCTATTCCTGTAGCCATTAGATTGAGGTTTGTTAAACAAAAACAATAATTAAGGAATCGCATAATAAATAACTTCTCATTAATTATTCAAGTTGTTATTGTCAACATGTCTGTGAATTTCTGTGGGAGTTTTGTACCCTTGCGGCAACTGGGATGCTCCAATCTGCTGTCCCGGGGCGTCGACGTGGCAAACCACAAAGTGCTTGGTGATCTCCTGCATATCCTCATTATTGAAGAAAGTGTTGAAGCACAGTTTGTCTGTGGGGAAGCGAAGAAGGAGAAGAAATAAGAGGACATAGAATTGACCGGGCATGAGAAGGGGGGAGGACGTAAGCAAAGGGCAGGACAAAGAAGAGAGAGGATAGAGGGATGAGAGCAGAGGAATGTGACATTAATATGCACCATGCTCAGAGGACATCAGAGGTGGCCATCTGTCCAACTGGTCCTGTGCCAGCAAGGAGAAGGAAAAGACTCCTTCCCGCAATGCTGATATACAATGTGTCACACAGCTCTCACACATTAACTTTAGGGTAGACCCCTTCATACTGTAAGATCTGTGTGTATGATAAGGCAGTCTCTAGATAAATATTTATACAGTAAGTGGAAGGAGGCTAAGGTCCATCATTGAATCCTGCATCGGGAGCAATTCCCTGCATGTTATTGCACATGTCTTCTGCTTCTATTCAAAGCAACCGTGTTTCCCCAAGGCAATTGAGCACTGCCCAAGCTCGTAGTTTGTTAATTTCATAATTTAAGACCCAGATTTATGTGGCTACAAATTTTAAACCAGTAAAGATAGTTTTAAAAACAACCAACATGTAAAAAAGTGTATCATAAAAACATCACAGTCATATCTGACTGAAAACAGGACAAAAAAATCAATTGACGCTAGTTTCACATGCACACAGTGAACACATGCATAAGGTGGATAGTGATAATGAGCCATATTGCCGCTTAGTTATTTAAATTAGTTTACATTTTTATTTAAAAAAAAAAAAAATTAAAAGAGTTCCAAAGGTTTTTTAAACATTTGGGATAATGAAAGTAAAGTACTCAATGCAACATTTGTCACAGGTCATTTGTAGGTAAATCTGAACATACATATTGTAGCTTTAAGTCACTAATATACAGGTTGTACAGTATATTTGTAAAATATTTTGTCTACCTGTGCTTAAGGCCTAGTCCACACATACATAGGCTATTTTTGAAACTGCGTCTTAGTCACTGCGAATGGTCCTTTTGGGAAACTCCTTCCGGTATGACCATTGACAGTGACTCACTGAAGATAGAGCTCTATTTCTTACAGTGGAATAATGTTGAAATCTGAAAGAGCTACTATGTATTATAGATGTCAGCTTTCCATTTGCCCTCCTCCCACTGGCTCTGTAGCTGGCCTACTTTCAGCCTGTGTGTCAGACTCGATGAACCCAGGCAGTAACATAGTTTTCCTCCGAGGGCCCTAACTGAGTGGCGGTAATTAAACGGACCAATTGCTTTGAGGGAGACCTTTCAATCTCTCAGCCCAGATGCAAGTTGATTTTATGTAAAAAATAAAGAGACTACGTGAGGACAAAGGTGAGAAGTTTCTCATTACTTCACAATGAATCATCGGTCAGCAGCTCACAGTCTGTTCTCCTACTGACTCCATGACCCACTTTCTCTCTCTGTAGTTTTTTATTATCTCTCTTTGATTTTCCTTTTCCTCCTCCCATTATCAGTTCTCCTCCTATTCTTTTTTCCTCACCCTTCTCTTCCTCCAGTGACAGATGCCTCCAAGTATTATTGTCTTTCTTCATCCACTCTCACACTTCTAATCTCTTTCTCTCCTTTTAATTCTCAACATTTTTATCCTCCTTACCGTTCTCTCTTTTTGTTCTACTTGTCCATTTCTAATCAGAGGAGTGGCAGACTGTTGTGCCATCTGCCATTGGGAGTAATTTTAAATGGAACCTCAAACTCCCAACCAATTGGAACTCCCTTAATTCTTCGTCTTTCGGCTCTTTGCTCTATTGTGTGTCACGTTTGAGTGACTGGCTATGAATACTAATACCACTGTGGTTCTGCTGCAACCTGCAGAAGCAATATACAGTTTTGTATATATATTCTACTCTGCCTAATTTCATTAGTCACCTTACTGCATCCTGCATTATATCTTACTGTGATACATCATTTCTTGAGCTACAGTTTGCTATTTGTTTTTTATATCGGTTTATTTTTTTATTTTTTCCCCCTAATTATTGGAATCTTTTTTTTTCCTCTCAATGAGGAGGATAATCCCTATGATAATGCTAAGTGAAGCCAGATCTCAGCAGTGAGTCGTAGATCTTTTCCGCTCTGTGTAACCTACCTCCGCCTGTTACGCCAGCGCCGCATTGCCGCTGGCTCCACCACGCCTCCCTCTGCAGGATGGGGATGTTTTTCTGACCTACATTTTGTCAACGCCTCGCCCACTCATCCTTTCATTTGTCTCATTATCACCCCTTTTTTTTTTTTCTGTCGCCGCACTTCCAGGACCACTCCACTTTCTTTATTTCTGTCATTGATTTTTATTCTGTCTGCACACACATGTTTATATTAAAATCCTTCCCTTTACTCAGGTATTGACCACTCAGTCTGTATTAATGTAGCACTGGTATGTGGGGCATGCTGTGACTCATGACAGCTCATGTCAGATCTGCTGCTACACTTTAGCACAGTACTCAAGATATTTATTATTTTTTATCATTGTTATGAGTGCCCCTTATTCATGAAAGTCAATCTAAAGCTGTACAATCACTCAGCTCTGAATTGTGGAAAATTACAAAAATACCTGATTTATTTCTGCCTTGTTTCTTTTAATTACCTATAAGATGGTGACACTGAGGACAAGGACCGCCTGCTGGAGATGTTAATGAGTGTCAGCATGTATGTGTTGTGAAGAAATGACGTGGCACGGAGGTTAATTATCACCTCCGATAAGTGCAGAAATGCCTCACTGAAAAGCCTGGAACATCTGTCAAGACAAACACACACATACATGCACTCTCCACACTCTCACACGCACACATACACACACACACATACACACACACACACACACACACACACTTGTTTTGGACACTCACGGTTCAGCCCCACGTCATGGTAGGTGAGGATTGCGGGCTTGTTTCCTTTTGGCGCCCCGCGGATCACCACATGCAGCATCCCATAAGGGGTTTCGACATCGTGTTCCTGTGAAACACAAAAACACACCCAGCAGTTTGTACACATTCACACCTTTTCAGATTAAGACTTGCTCTCTGCAGAGCAGAGAGACGGCTCAACACACATCAATGTATCAGACACTGTGCCCTATGGGATTTTTACACTATAGCCTCTTTCGTGTTGAACATCAGACAAATGCTTTAACATTAACAGCCAATTTATGCAGAGATGCTGCTCATTAATCTTCAGTGACACAGCCTCCTCTCACAGTATGGGAGAGACTCTGTCATAGATTAGCACAAGGTCGCCAAAAGGACCTTTTTTCACTGCAGACCTTTTGCCTTGTCAAAAGCAGGAAAAAGCACAGATGGAATTAATAAAATTAACTATGGCTGCATTCAAGTAGACATTAGAGTTCAATGACCATAGTGAATCTTAATAGTCAGGTATTGAACATGTCAATCTCTGCAATAATTCAATAGCAAATAGCAAGTATGAACATGATTCTATATATATATATATATATATATATATATATATATATATATATATATATATATATATATATATATATATAATAAAACCTCATTGTCTATATATATATATATATGATATCAAAATTAAATCAGCTTCCTTTCAACTAAAACATTTCTGCAGACTTGTGCTGTCTGGGAGGAGTTGCCTTGTTGCGCATCAAAACCTCTGATGTTATGACCCACATTTTGTCAGCATCTGTCGGTCAGAGCCAGCTAAACTCAAAATGGAGGTGAAGAAATGTGTTTCCATGAGCTGCGAGATTTAGATGCACACACACACACACACACACACACACACACACACACACACAAACACTTAAAGCAGAGTGGCATTTGGGGATTATTACGCATAGTTTAAGCTTCAAACTGTAGTGAAGCCTATATTGATGATGCTGACAGTTCTGTCAATACACTTCAAACTAAACACTCACATCCAATAAAACAACCACTTCATTACTGTCCTCAGTTCCCATCAGCATGTTTTCTCACCTTAAACTACTCCGACAGGGAGAAACAGCTGACTGAAAATCCTCTGTCAACCTGCCACTGTCAATCTGCAGCATCCCTCAACAACTGCTGCACATATTCAGGCAGCCATCCTTCACAAACTAATCCAGACAGATTATCTTCGTATTATTTTAGCGGCAACATGGGTTTTGTCTGCAGTGAGCAGTCTATTTCAAGGCAGCGATTGATTTGTTTTCAGTGATATAGGAGACATTTTCACATATGATGACCTTCAAATGTATAGGAGGAAAACAAGACGAGAGGAAATTCATCGTTTCCTGGAAGTGAAATGTGAACTTTCAAAAACAAGACAATGATCTCTGGTGAAATTTAAACATTTTGTTTCATTTTTACAAATGAGATGAGACCCCAAATCAACAAATATCATTAAACATATCAGCTGCAACATATTCAACAAGAAACAAATGTAATATCTGGCTACATCAAGATTCCTATTATTTATCCTCCCATCCCTTCCTCGCACCTTTACTCGTCTGCTTCAAGGTTACAAAAATGGATGATGCTGCAGAAGGATTAACACTTGCTCTACACACAGGCACACACACAGGTGCGCGCACACACACACACACACACACACACACACACACACACACACACACACACACACACACAGGCACACAGGCATGCACACACACACACGCTTGTGTCTTTATCCGCAGAGGAATTTACATTGGCACATTGCACAGCAATTCTATTCGCCTGCTTAAGTATGTCAGTGGGCCACAGTCGGGATGACCCAAGGTTTGGCACTGACACTGCAGTTTCTCCTTCTAATACACAATATAAAGACAAGACGATCCAAGTTGACTTACAAAAAACTGGTTTAAGATCATATTAACATCTTTTTTGCAAATAAATATACTAAAGTCAACATTAAGATGCAAAAACAAGCAGCTCAGAAAATGCCAATAAACAAAGAAATTTACTGATAATGTTGAGCATGTGTGTGTGTGTGTGTGTGTGTGTGTGTGTGTTACTGTATTCATAAATTACATTCACGCTCCATTAAAATAAACACATCCTTTCATCATCCACTCCTCTCTGTCACTCACCCCATCCCAGCACTCAGGCATGGCTCCACAGTAAGTGTTCTCTCAGCTGACGAAGAGGAGGAAGAGGAGGAAGAGCAGCGTGCAGACAGGCAGACGAGCAGCCAGGCCTCTCCTGTGTGAAAGGACTAGGTCCTGGGGAGCTCTCGCTGCAGGATGGATATGTGGATGATAGAAGCTGCAGGCTGCTGCAGTGTGGTTGTCTTTGTCTGCTGGGCTGCACTCCCACACTAGACTCTTAAAAAGGGAGCTGCCGTCCGCCTCCTCCTCCTCCTCTTCCTCCTCCTCCCCTTTCCCTCTCACTCTATAGGCACCCGAGTCATTGGTGGAGCAGGATAGAAATGATTGGCTTAGAGCGCAGCCTCCCCCATGCAGGATTGGTGGTCTGTATTGTCCATCTTTAGTCTCTCTCATCAGCACCACTGGTCTAGTTGCATCCATCTCCACAGACCTTGTTGTGGAGATGGACTTTTTACAGAAAATAAAGCAGTGGTTGTTCATAGCAATAAATGTGGCCCAACCTTCTGCTGGAAAAAACAGGAAACCTGTACTGGAGCTCTGTAGTCAGCTTGGACATGACAGTGTTGTGTAGCAAAAGTCAACTTTAGTGAACTTGCTACTTTGCCTCTTTAACCAAGAGCAAGCTGAGCAGTAAGGATCTATAGTGATTACAATTCAAGTTGGCCTAGTTACTATCATATTACTACATATTATAATACTTTTAGCAGAGAGATCATAATGATTTTATCTTTGCTTTTTTCCTCCTTATTTTATTTGAATTGTCCCTGTATTTCATGTACTCTTTATTACTGGAATCAGGGATTTCCAATTGATGAATCTATCACCTCTGCAATAGACCTCATTGTCCAAAACTATTCAAAGTACATCAGTAACTCACAGTGTGACACTGGTTGACACATTTCTTTGCCCTTAAGTCCCCTAAAGGTTTCCTTAAAATGTTTACTTAAGTATTTAAGGTTCTCTTCTTATTTTGGTGATATACTTAAAGAATTCCTGCATGAACAACTGCATGAAGTACCTTAGCAATGTGAGCGAGTAAAGAATCCTAAAGGACCTCTATCTCAATCTGAACTATGACATGGATGATAACATGGTAATAAATGAATATATGAACACATCCTCAGAAGAGGGTTCCGTTGCTCAGAGAATCCTTCTTGGACTTATTTTAATTACAAGTGCAAATGAAAAATGGTCTCCATGGAAACTGTAGAACGACTGTAAAGTCTCTTGCAATCTGGTAAATACAGTCAAATCTGTTTATCCTTGGGTAAAGAAACCTCTTCTGATATTTTGTGCAACTAATAATTGACTCCCTCTGTCAGGAGAAGTTGAGCCTTAAGTGCCAAACTTAAGGAGAAAACGTAAGGCTCTTTCTGCAGCCGGCCCTTCTACATGAATACGGACAACAGAAGCATCTCTGCTGTCACATCATGGTATGGATAACACATGGTAATTGCTTAGTGTAGCCATTTGTACTCATATGAATGACTTTCCTTAACATTGCAATTTTGATCTCATAACAAGGAAGGGCTTTTAGAAGATCTGAAAGTCAAGTCTGAAGGTTTGAAGATCAGTTAAAGTGTTTTTGAAAATAAAAATAAATCTATTCTTTTGGAAATAAGACATGAGTTCAGGTTAAATGATTAGAAAAGGGAAAAATGAATGTTATGCAGGTTATGCAGCCTCCTACAGTGATGCTATCGATGATGGCCTTGAAACCCTCTTTGATTCTCTCTCTGGTGTCATCTAGCAGCTCAGCTCTTTTTCCTGACTCTTTAGGACATCTCCATCTGTGCTTTCCTCTGTGTTCACAATGCTTGGTGTACTGACACTAATTTGAAACACCACTCTATGCTTTCCCATCCTCTCTCTGTCTTTCTTTCTATCTTTGCCCCCTTCTCCTCCACAGACAGGACCTCTCTCCCTGCTGACTCAACATCACAGCCACCAACATTGACAAGCAGGAGGGGTTATGCACACACAGTAGGATATCAGGGCATATGGAATCTATAGAATTACAGTATAAACTTTACTTTTACATACAAATGTCATCTGTTTCTTCTCTAGTATCCTCCATTCATGTATTTATGCATTACCTCCAAGAATAAACTACAATTCCTTTGCTGTTAACTATTATATACGTATGTAGCGCCATATTGCAAAAGCACCACCCACCACACACACACAAACACACACACACACACACACACACACACACACACACAAACACACACACACACACACACACACACACCCACACACACACACACACACACACACACAAACACACACAAACACACACACACACTCCTGCTTTCACAAATACTTCCATAGATAAGTGCTTAGAGGTTTAAATGAATAAACATTTCTTTGATTCTCTTTGAATTGTTACATGAATCACAGATATGATGTTTTTCAAAAAAAGTGTGTTTGACATTGTGCAGCGTTTCTGTGGAACACTATAGTATGTCTATGTATGTAGTATAGTCTCTATAAAAGTCTGATTAAACAATTTCTTGCAGTAGTTGTCAACCATGGTGATTTTAGAGCAAACTATTTGATCAAGCATTAAAATGTAATCATTCTTTTAAGAAAATTCCATTTTTCTCATTAACATATAAATATGAGCATGTAAACCTCCAGCTGTATATATTATGTATTTTCAATATATTAGTGTATATTAGTTATGTTTCAAAGTGTCATGAATAAAGATAAATTTGCCTGCATGTGAAGACCACTTCTGTACATATACACACCTGACAAGCTATTTATAGCCTCTCCTCTTGATCTGAATTGATAAGCTGTTTACTTTGAATTCCTCATAGCTTTTCCTGACACATTCTGCTGAAGTGGTTCAATAACTCGAGCTGTGTGTTCGCTTCTACAAATGCAACCAAACTCAATTTCACGATCTGTGATCTTCCTCAGAATAAGATAATTTGTCTGTCAAGGTTGTATTCATAGGCACATGATTAGTTGACCAATCTCAGAAGACGTCTGAGAGTGCATTCAATAGAGAGCAGTGTTTCCTCATTAAATGAAAGCTTGAAAGACTCAGTGCATTTGTTCTTCTACAAAAAAGAAAATATATGATTTCCATTATCTGCAACACTTTTAATTGTATTAATTGTTTAATGAAATCCTTCTATGAATAAGATCCAGGAAGCCAGCAGGAGGATACAGCACTGCTCTTTAAATGCAGCGTTAAGACTGTGAGGTGTCAGGTTGAACTGTGGAAGAAAGGTGTTTCATGAGAAACGTCACTGTTGTCTGACGCTCAGCACATGTCTGACAACTGGAAGAAAAATATAAAAAAGAAAAAATAAACTTCTCAAACTGATAGCGTAATGCTATTCAAGCTTAGTAAGTGAGAGTTCAGATGATGGGCTGAGTTTAAAACTATATATATATATATATATATATATATATATATATATATATATATATATATATAAATTATATAATTACTTCATTTTTTATAAAAATTGCATATTATGATAAAGTTTATCATTTTCTGTAATGTACATTTTCTGTAATGTACTGATAAACATTAGACATATATTTATATATTTGTATATTAATAAATGTATATAGACATACATTCATATATTTTAGATTCATTACACGGCATGTGTGAATGTGTAGTTTCCTGATGAGCTACCGCCACCACCATCAGTGTGTGTGAATGGGTGAATGGATACTTGTAGTGTAAAGAGCTTTGAGTGGTAAAAAGACTAGAAAGGCGCTATATAAATACAGGCCATCTCCCATTTACACACAACTGAAGTAGTTCAAGCCTTTTATTGTTTTAATATTGATGATTTTGGCAAAAAAGTAAAAATCCCCATCTCAAATAATTTGCATATTTCATCTGACCAATGAAAGAAAATACAAAGAAAGTCAACCTTCAAATAATTAGATTCAGTTATGCACTCAATACTTGGTCGGGAATCCTTTTGCAGAAATGACTGCTTCATTGCGGCGTGGCATGGAGGCAATCAGTCTGTGTCACTGCTGAGGTGTTATGGAGGCCCAGGATGCTTCAATAGCAGCCTTAAGCTCATCCACAGTCTTGGGTCTGGTGTCTCTCAACTTTCTCTTCATAGATTCTCTATGGGGTTCAGGTCAGTAGAGTTGGCAGGCCAACTCTACTGACTCTATGGGTTACTATGGTCAGTAACCCATTTACCAGTGGTTTTGTCACTGTGAGCAGATGCCAGTTCGTGCTGAAAAATGAAATCCTTATCTCCATAAAGCTTTTCAGCAGAAGGAAGCATGGAGTGCTCCAAAATTTCCTGATGGCTAGCTGCATTGACCCTATCCTTGATAAAACACAGTGCACCAACACCAGCAGCTGACATGGCACCCCAGACCATCACTGACTCTGAGTACTTGACACTGGACTTCAGGCATTTTGGCATTTCCTTCTCCCCAGTCTTCCCCCAGACTCTGGAACCCTGATTTCTGAATGACATGCAAACTTTGCTATCATCTGAAAATAGTAATTTGGACCACTGAGCAACAGTCCAGTGCTGCTTCTCTGTAGCCCAGGTCAGGTGCTTTTTTCTGCTGTTTCTGGTTCAAAAGTGGCTTGATCTGGGGAATGCGGCACCTGTAGCTCATTTCCTGCACACGCCTGTGCACAGTGGCTCTGGATGCTTCTCCTCCAGACTCAGTCCACTGACCCGCAGGTCCCTCAAAGTCTGGAATCAGCCCTTCTCCACAATCTTCCTCAGCGTTTTCTGCCACACTTTTTCCTTCCCACAGAATCCCCACTGAGGTGCCTTGATACAACACTCTGGGAACAGCCTATTCGTTCAGAAGTTTCTTTCTGTGTCTTCCCCTCTTACTTGAGGGGGTCAATGATGGCCTTCTGGACAGCAGTCAGGTCGACAGTCTTACCAATGATTGCGGTTTTGAGTAATGAACCAGGCTGGGTGTTTTTAAAAGCCTGAGAAATCTTTTGTAGGTGTTTAGAGTTAACTCCTTGATTCAGATGATTAGGTTCATAGCTAGTTTAGAGCACCTTTTATTTCTTTTATGCTAATTTTTTGAGATAGGAAGTTGAGGTTTTCATGAGCTATATGCCAAAATCATCAGTATTAAAACAATTAAAGACCTGAAACATTTCAGTTGGTGTGTAATGAATCTAAAAAATATGAAAGTTTCATTTTTTTTCATTACATTATGGAAAAGAATTTACACATACAGGACCTGTATGTCTACTGTGAAAGCTCAACACAGAGGACCTGCTGAACTATTTACTTGGTTTGTATCTTAACCAAATAATCACTGAGTCATTGATATTTAACATAAGCAATGTCATTTTCCACCTATCCATCTATGACCTATACATGTAACTATAAAGTATGTGTTTCCCTTTACCTTAACCTGTACCCAAAGTCCTAACTCCAACTGCGGATGTGAGGCTACAGGAAACTTAGAATTAAATATGTAGAATACTTCAAACAGGAGAAGGAAATAATTTGAGGGGGGGACAGACCTTGACAGAATACAATTAACCGTGCAGGGTAGCAAGCCAAAGCCAGCAATTACTGGGCTAGGTTGCAGTTTATCACAGGGCTAATATACAGTATAGACATTCACACTCCGACTGCTGAGATATTTATAGTTGCCAACATGCAAGGGTTTGAAATATGCAAACTGCCCTCCCTTTCTGTAGAAAGAATTTAACCTTTCTAAATAGTTGCTTTTTTTTACTCCCAAAGGGCAAAAATGTCCCCCTCATTCAACTGCTAAAATCATTATATATTATATACAATATTATCAAATATGTATATATTTTACACTTTTTTTGGTCAAGTATTTTATCCAATTTCCCTTTTATCATCAGTTGTTTGTCACTAGGTTCTAGTCCTTGGGCTGGGGTCTTTTATGTGTGGAGTTTATATGTTCTCTCTGTGTCTGTGTGGGCTCTCTCCAGGTTCTACAGCTTCCTCCCACATTACAAAAACATGCTGAGGTTAAGTGGGGATTTTAAATGTCTTGCCGCCTCATGTTTAGTCGTTCTTTTGCCTACTTTAGTGATACTGGTACATGTACTAAATGTCATAAATTGCTAGCGCTGGAGGTGAGGATCAGTGAGATGGAAGGTCAACTCTGCTTATTGACTAGTCAATGGACACTCACACAGAGCTGGGAACCCAGGGTTTGACCAAATGAAGCACAGTCATGAGCAGAAACCTTAATTTCCCACTAATGACAGGGAATTCAAACATAAGGGAACAATATCATGAAACAGTTTTCTTTGTATTTAGAGTGGAATCATCGCTTTAGTTTTATTTAGTTATCTTCATGAACTGAAGGTGTGAACTGTGATTTTGCAACCAAGTGGAGGTAAGAGCGAGCTGCGACCGGAGAACAGTGAACAGAAAATGAATAAAAAATTGAATAGTCTGACACAAAGCTCAGTGAGGTAGGAGTGACTGCGACAACCAGTGCTTTTAATGGCCAGCAGACTGTGGGACACTCTCTGTGCAGAGCAGGGATTTATTATATATTTAATGCTATATACTTATAGTGGCTGCTTTAAGAAATACAGTTCTGCTGTGGTACATCATTACCCCCGGCGGAGTAACAAAGGAACACATTTGATTGTATTAATGTGTAATAAAGACTAATGTTATTTCATATGCTTTTGTAAAGCTGAAATTATTGAAAAAATAAACCCAAAAGGACAAAAACTTTGTTTTTAACACTTGTCTACCCTTACACAAGAGTTGTCTAGACAGTGGACTTAACCGCTGGAACTTATTTCTGTACTAATAACTGTTTCTACACAATCTTTATTATCAATATATTGGAACCAGAAGATAAATATCTACTGTATAATCACCAGTGTGTTATGCCTTGTGAAATTACATATATCTATCACCCACTGTCCCCTCCGTCTCTATTGACTCATCTTTACTGTTTATCCAAGTGAGCGAGTGAGACACGACAAACAAAGAAAGATGACGGATGACAGACAGCGAGAACAGAGAGAGAAACTAATAGACAGGAGGGGGGAGGGAGACAGACTCATCATGACAACAGCAGCACACACATCAAATCATACCTTCCAGTCCCCCGCCGGCATCAGCTGTTCACAGCTCTCCTGCAGAGACAGAGACAGAGACAGAGGACAGGAAGACAGAACAATTAAAACTGGAAATAGATAACCTGACACACAGGGGGGGACTCCACTGTTTGAGATGAAGCCTGCTAGACAGAAGAGCTGCACAAGCTGTGCACTGTAGGTCCACAGACACAAATCTACAGTTTCCCAGAAGCACCTTAGCAGTCACATTTTGTTTTGCCTTTAGATGTTGATGTGTAATATTTTGCAATTACTACTGTTTTATAACAACAAAAAAACACAATTTAGAATGCATGCATACATACTGTGTGCAAAAATACCTTTTCACAACATAACAAGGCAGTTAATGTCATCTACTTCAGTGCATGTGGGAAACTGGGCAGAAATCAGCAGTCAAAAGTGAGGGAAGATGGTGTTTTTACACAGGATGAGAGAGAACACAGTGACCAGATTTCCCCCCTAAAGCAAATCACCGCAACAGATGTCCACAGCTGTAAATAAAGACGAGCTGGGTCATATTACTGGGGCATAAAATTAACATTTCTGTCACAGAAGAAGTCAGAATCCCTGCGAGCGAGTCTGACTCCTCGACTGCCAAAATAGACAAAAAAATGTTGACTGATGTGCTGGCTTCAGTGGATGTGTCAGCTGTGCCAGCGGCAGCCCATTTCAGCTACATTTGGTTACATTATCATGTCATGGAGAAAATAATACTATTCAGGATGATTTCTAGGGGAATCTGAAGAAGAGATGTATTGAAATAAAACATTTTTTAAATGCATGCTGGTGTGCTGGAAAGTAACATCAAATTTTCTTTGTTATTTTTCAGCACAAATGCATGCATTTAAACCTGTGTTATTTCATCACATGTCACGTAAGAGTTTATTCCTGCTCTGCTGCCTCTGTGAAGCGTTGAAGCAGAGCAGGAACATCTGGAGATCTGGACAAAGAAAATGAAGGACATGCATATGAGCTCAGACACCAACGTCACAACTGCTGGGACAGATGCTTCCTTGTTACGCATGCACACGTAAGGTCTTAGTTTGTGAGTTTTTTCTGTAGAGAGTTCTGAAAGAAAATATGACAGGATCAAAGATGGACATACAAATACAAAGTCAAAGGGAACAGTGGCGGATTAGTGCGAGAGGAAAGAAGAGAAAGGAAAGTCACTTTTTTGTTATTAGCAGTAAAGAAGACTGGACGGAACAAAGTCAGATCAGGGACACACCTAGAGAGAGAAGGACATCACTAAAACACCAGAAGCTGTGATGAATATGACAACTTCAAATAACATTAAGTTGTCCAATACGCTGCCGTGTCACCACTGGAGCAGCTGGATGTGTGAAGGGGAAGAACTGATGTCTCCTCTCAACTGAGATGTGCAACTGAAACTGCAACACCAGTCCCTGTGGATGTCATGCAAATGGCTCTTGATTGTCAGGGGGAACATGTTAGAGGTGACGATACAGTGTCGAGACCAGCAGGTGGCGGCCTTCTCTTTCTTATCTCCCCCACTGTGCTACAGTGTTCAGAGGGTGTGCAGCAGAAGTTCAGCTCCGCCAGGGGGAAGATTGTAGAGGAAGAGAGTGTGATTGAAATGTTTTTTAATCATTGGAGGACACAAGGAATAAATTCTCCTCTACAATCAATAGAAATTTATACTTAGAAGTGGTGTGCTCCTATTTTAGATAGGATCCTACCTAAAGCTGCAGCTCTGTTGTAAGGTAATATAGGCTGTTTGTTTACCCCTCTCTGATATCTGAGTCTCTGTGTCTGCATGTTGGTTTTTTTGTGAATGTGGATTTTAGCCTAAAGCCACAGTGAGTGGAGATGTCCAGAATGGAAAAACACAAAACCAGAAATACCGATATCAAGGTCAGTAGTATTGGTATCAGGTATAACCCTTTGTGCTTTGTGTTGCTGTATTTGACTCAGATATTATTAATATTGGCTCCAACCATGTGTTATTATATTTCTGTATGTGGTCAGTGTGTTTAGGTTATTGAATGCACTGTTTGAAATGATTGAGGTTTTTCATAGAAGATTAATTATTAATAAATTATAATGGCTGCTATTGCCAAATAACACAAAGATTCTGCAAAAATATTAAATCTCATCACTGGATACATTGTAAGCAAGTCACCAGTGGGCGAATACTTACTTAAGTAAAGTTTTAACTTGTATTTTACTTGAGGTTTTCTA
Source organism: Eupleurogrammus muticus (assembly GCA_036785175.1). Lineage (NCBI taxonomy): Eukaryota > Metazoa > Chordata > Actinopteri > Scombriformes > Trichiuridae > Eupleurogrammus > Eupleurogrammus muticus. The sequence goes on along the minus strand of JAYKQN010000010.1, from coordinate 22,173,807 downwards.
TTGTTTTTTGTGATGTCACAACAGGAGTGGAAGTTGATAGCAACCTTCCCTGGCTCCAAGTAGCTTCTGAAGAGCTTTTACTTGACCCCTGTTTCTCTGACTGACCCAGGCTTTCTGAGTGGGGCGGCACATGCTGACAGCATAGACCAATTACAGAGAGGGAGTTTTTTAGGGAGGGGGTGAAGGCAGTCTGCACTGCTGCTACTTAGGTCATTTTGGACCATAAAAGCAGTTCATATTTATAAACACACTGCAACAATTTGAATATTAAACCTGGAATACAGCAGAATATGGCCCCTTTAAGCACTTTTAATTTCATTTTCCATGAGCATCACTGCCTTGTGTTGTGATCCTGGCTAGCATGTGCATTTGTAGGCGAATGAAACAAACTACTCTTAATTCTATTTTTACCCTTTTGAACACAACTAAGTAATATAATAATCTATTTGTGGCTGAGTAACATTAAATATATCATCATATAGAAAACTTCTGAGAGGAATGCTACATTGAATATAAAAAAACGTCTTTGCATGTCTGCGATCTCTAAATCATTTTATCCAATTTCACAGGGAATCAACCAAGATGCATTTTAGAACAATGATATAGAAATATTCATTCCTGTTGTTGCTGATCTTTTTTGGTGATTTTGGTCATATAGCGACATCATGAGACTGTCTGGTTCAACTTTAAGAAATAGTAATTTTGTCCTCACATGTTTTGCTAGGAAAGTCTGGAAGTGTCAAATAATTTAAGACTGGGCACCTACTGCACTGCTTGATCTGATACAAGTTATTATTATTGCTATACCATTTCCTTTTCAGTTGCGGGTTAGGCCTTGTTATACAGTAAACACATTCTGTTCGATATCTCGGCAGAACTAAACTTTTTTTTGATTGTTGCTGCATTTAGCACTTCAGAAAAAAGAGAAAGAGAGAAGTCTTGACAGGTAGTTTGCTGAATGCTCCTTGGGTCTCATGTTTCTGGTGTCTGGTTGTTCTGGTAGTTACCAGGAGGACCCCAGTGTTCCGACGGCGGGTCTGGCGGAGCCAGTGCCGTGCCATGACATGCCAGCGGTGAGTGGAGCGGCTGGAGGGAGAGGGGTTGTTAAGGGGCGCAGGGCTGGCGCGGCTGGCGGGGCAGGCCGGCCCCCCAGACACCTCCTCTCCTTTGTCCTGCTGTGTTGTGAAACAACAAGCACAACATGGTGGTTACTGGGTAAAAAACAGGAGCAGACACAGCAGCAACATACACATTACATACAATACACATACAGATCATTCATTTTCTCATGCAGTGCTTATAGACGACATAGAAATCCTCCTGAAAGCCTTTAAATGTCACAAGGAGGGCCCTCTGTCCTCTCTTTGCTTCATTTTAGTCCGGTAGCACAAAGGTCAAGCTGACACTTTCCTTTAATTGGATGCGGCGAACCGGCCGTGGGCAGAGAGATGCAAGGAAGCCTCTACACCTCAAATATGCTGCAATAAAGCTCCTGAGTAGAAAATGCTGCAGCTGGTTTGCCACATTTAGGTCTGCAACCAAGATCCCACTGTGGAAGACTGCGGTCATGAGTCTGTTGCTCATGGGAATGAATTTTGAATTTGCAAAAAAGTAAAGAAAGATTCTACAAAAAGTAAAACCAATTTTATATATTTAAAGTTTTGAAGCAATGGAGAAAGCCTTTAAATGTGGACCATAGAGAGTTGCCTCTCAGGATGGTAAAACCCCAACTCAAAATTCAAAATTCAGAGGACATTATCTCAGTGTCCTCAGTGGCTACAATGTCTGATAACTTTAAAACATAAAGCATGAAGTATAATACTACTGATACTTTTATTGAAGTGTCTTAGTTGTTATTTTTTGGATGGAAAATGTTAAACTTTTTCTGGGAACATGCATTTATTGAAAAGAAGGCGAACCAACCAAATGATTGGCATCAGTTCTTGACAGCTCAACAAAACTTGCAGCAAATAAAACATGAAGGGTCAGCAAGTGGTGCAGTGGGTCGAGCAGCCGCCCCATACAAGCCGCGTTTTCATTACAGGAACTGGTGTTAACTGGTGATTTTACAGGGTGACTGCAGGAACCTCCCCCAATGGGCTATTTACAGGAACTTTTATGGAGTACCTACTCCGGCGTAGGTACTCTGTTCAGCCCTGAAAAGCTTGTTTGGATGGCTGTTGATCTCCATTACTCTCTCTTTCTTGTGCTGAACCCACAACGGAGCAGCACCAATAATTAAACAAATAAATTCTTTGTTATGATTGTTGCACCCACCAGGGTGACGTCATAGTCAAAACTGTCGCTCATGATTTTAGAAACTCTAAGTTGTCCAACAGTTCCCCTTCCCTTCACCAAGAACTCCTGCAATATAAACGTGGCTATAGAGATGCGGCCCATTCCTGCATTCTCCCTGTCTCTCTCCACTCTGTACTGTGAATAAAAAAATAAAAAAGCCCCCCCCAAAAAATAATATGATTAAAAAAATGAGAACATGAAAACGTCTGACAAGTAAAACATGTCTGTACAGATAAACGCAGCATTAGTCCAGCGTGACCTGCAGTGAGTCAGGCTGGTGTTTTACTGCTGTTTTGTGGCCAGAGGTAATCACTCAGCACTTAAAGGTCACTAACACACTGTTGCACAACACCACGGCAACAGGCTTAAAAGGTGCTCGGAGGAAGAACGAGGGGCAGGAGATAAAACTGCAAAAAGCATCTGAGGCGCACTTGTCTTCTACGGAACGAGGTTGGCCCGCGGGGAAGACGTACGAACATGGAGCTGGTTTCGCCACGGCGGTCGATGGCCTTGATTATTTACAAGCAGCGGTTCATAACGAGGGGGGGTCGCGCGACCTTTCGCTGGATAAGCCGATCGATAGCATGATTAGTCATTCCTATAGACGCGAAACGTATTACGCTACTTGGAATAGGCCAGTGAGTCATCACAACCTGACCCGCCGCGTCTCCAGTTTCATTCCTGACACACCGGCTAAATGAGTCATGGCTCCAGGTTTTTATTCACCGCCTCACACACATTCCTCCAGGAGAAATGCAAAGCCTGTCAGGAGCAGAAGAATCCTCCATGCTCGTTTGTGTTTAGCTCAATATGTTGCTTTCACGCTATTCTGGGCACTAATTATTTTGTTGCCCGTTCGCTTTCCTGAATAATTAAAAAAAGAAGAAAAAAAACAGCATTTGCTTCTCATAATGGCCTCCCATTATTTTTCCTCTTTCAGCTCTTCTATAATGGATCAAGCATCTTTTATCTATTTGTTTCCACTGCCTTCACACAGCTTGCAGGAATAATAAGTAACTTTTGCTAAGAAATAGCTGTTTAACAAGATTAAGGAAGGAAAAAATGTCTTTTTCAGGCATAAATCCTCTTTGAGTGGCTTTTCCAACGAGTTGATTTCTATCGCTTCCATCAGTGAATGGCTCTCAAATGTTCAAGAGCCTCCGATTCAGCCTCTACCTGTTGCTTAGGTAATAGACAAGTGGACTAGAATAAGAGGCCTTTATGTAACCACCCATTGCCTGTTCCTGCCTCTCTTCTTGTCCTCCAACACTCTCTCTCAGCTTAAATGAGCTTTCATCTCCTCGGTGTTGTGATCATAGAGTCACGGTTGGATGAAGTTCATTAATTTTCTCCTGGTAAACAAGCACATTGTCTAATTATAAGCCATCACGTCTAATGAGCGTAAACACCTCTGTCTCAACGCAAGCAGATTCAGAGCGGTTCACTGTGCACGCACGGATCAGCACGTGGATGCCTGGGAAGGAAGGAAGGAAGGACACAGTAGGTGAGGCATACTGACCATGTCTGAGTCCAGGCCTCTCTGCTCCGGCAGCAAGGGCTTCTCCTCCGTGAACTGCTGCTCCTTCATCCCCGCCATCCTGGACAACAACCTGCAGTCACCATTGCGACATTCACAAAAACACACACACACATACACATCTATGGTTACACTAAGATTTCATCACGTCAGTGTTTGACCTGAACAAAGCATATAACCCGTCTGCATTTGCAAAGGCTCCCAATGTGCTACATGAGGATGGCACTTCAGTTTACATTAAATGGAATGAAACAGTGACGTCTTTCATGGAGTAATTTCACAAATCCACATTGTGAAATGATGGAAGGAATCGTTTGGCTGATTGAATGTCATACAGAACTGTAAGGGATGATTGCAGGTTCTAGTCCTTGGATCTTTCTGTGTAGTATTTCATGTTCTCTCTGTGTCCAGCTTCCTCCCACAGTCCCAAAACATGCTGAGGTTAATTGGAGACTAAATTGCCTGTAGGTGTGAGTGTGTGCATGAATGGAGTCCGTGTGCTCCATGATAGATTGGCCTCATGTCTGGGGTGTATCCTGCCTCTCACCTGTAATGCTCTGGGATTGGCTCCAGCTGACCCCTGAGACCCTAATGAGGAATAAGCCGGTATAGGAAATGACTGACTGAACTGTAATAGTCTAAAGAGCTGGAGAATGAGGAGCTGATTGGAACCATAGGAAATGGAATCAATATGTAGTTTCACTGCAAATGTGCCCTGGTTTACTGGAATATGTACTGGTTAAAAACACAAATGCTTTTTTCTTTACCTCCAAGTTTATTTTATAGTCACTTCAATCATACAATCATTTGGCTTAATCAGTTTTCAGTAGGATCCTTATTACTTTCACCAGTATTTTCTTACTTGGGATTAGTTCTCAGGAATAAACAAAATGATTCAAACAAAAGTGCTCAACCCTCTTTTGACTTTTTGTTCTCTACTTCTCTCGACTCTTCTTTTTTAATTTCAGTGTGATTTCTTCTTTTGCAAGATGATAAAGTCAAAAACTTTATAAAAGCATTCATAGGGTCTCTCAAAATGTACATTTTATGTTTATATTGGTTTCTTGTCATTTAAAAGTCCATTTGTACCCTTTTTTCTTTTTTCTTCTTTTTTTTATTTTTTTTTTTATAAAATTCATGATTTTATGCGATTTTTGACACTAAATGTCAAATGGTGTAACTGAAACTACTTTTTAAAAGAGGTGAACCATCTGGTTCCATGTTTTTAGGGTTACAGCACATGACAGTTTGGGCATTGTCCCATATACTATATATACTAATGAGGACTACCAGGCACACCCACTCAGTTTATTAGGACAACAGGTATGAACATTCTGTGATTTAACATTTGATCGATCTGATTCACAGTTTTCTAAGAAGTTTTCGTAGGCTGTTTTTCTATAACCAAGACTTAGATATTAGTGAATGGGGCTCATTGCTCTCTATCAATAAAAAAAAAAACACAGTTCATGTGACTATCCTGCAGTGCTGCTGGGTGTGTGTTCTACCAACAAGTGGAACCTTATGAAACACCACTGCAGGACAGATAGGAACGTGTTTTCTCTGTCCAGCAGCAAACAAATATCACAGGAGCAGTGATGAGGTGAGGTAAGCAGCTGTTGTTCTGTTCTTGTCTGCCAGATAACAAAGACGAGTCGGCATAGATGCCCACTGACCAACATCACTCTGGAGAAGGCAGAGAGTTGGAAATGCTCCCAAAGATAATAAGGACACGACACTACGGCTGTATCAAGTTATAATTATACTGTGTGTGTGTCTGTGTGTGTGTGTGTGTGTGTGTGTGTGTGTGTGTGTGTGTGTGTGTGGCATGGACACACCGGTACAACTGGTATACAGTGAAATAAGAACTTGTTTTATTTGAATCCATGACCACTTTATTTTTTTTTAAACCATTTTTGTGCCTAAACCTGACCTACCCTTAAACCTTACATCTGTCAATCACCAGTGCTGGGCACCCATTCAGACACTTTTTGGCTTCATCTGTTGAACATTTAAGACACACATCATCACACCCACATATACACCCAGGGCTGCTCATAGCATTGGTATTGCACAGACCACAAATCTCACTGGAACTAATGCCTACTGATGTAATAATTTCAACAGTGATTGTTGAAAGTGAGGTCAGTGGCCTGATCCTGAATTACTGCTTCCCCTAACAAAACATTCTCCTCCACTGCATTCAGTTGCCAGAAAAGGGCAAATGTTCCAAAACCCTTACAAATGCAACCAAATGGCTGATTTTTTTTACAGTAATTATATTAATTTGTGAAATTCACTGTGTTATCAGCAGACACAGTACACCTCTCTGCCTCTGGCTTGGTTTTGTCCTCTTTTGTCCTCTACTGTTCTTTTCCCCTCTCTCTCTGGCAGTTGTTCAGCATAATCTATGCTTTTATCTGACACCCTTAAAGAGACAAAGTCCAGATGCCACTTGCCGTCACTCCCTGCATCTGATGAAGTGTGTGTGCGTGTGTGTATGTGTGTTTGTAAAATGTGTGTGTGTGTGTGTTACCCTGGAGCCCCAGAACCAAATATTTACAAAGGAAAATTTGCCCAAAGAAATTATACAGCAGGTCATTGCGTCTCTGACATTTTAACGTAAATCCCCACCTGTCAAAGACATAATATAATATTAATCAACGCCACTGGCACTAAGGCACAAGGTGACTTTGTGAACACAGCTGGAGCTGGGTCCAGGTGAGCTGCATTTCTTAACGAAATATCCAAATCTAGAAAATCTGCTACAGAGTGGTACCTTTTAATTTATATAATTTGGCATTTAACATGTTATTTTATTCTATTGCCAATAGGATTAGTCAACTAGAAAATCACTGAGAACGCATATTGTGACTCCCAACTACCATTGTTGTCCTGTACTTATTGAATACACACTAGCCTGGAATGAAAAGCAGGCACAGTCAAAGTCCTCTCTTAGTGATTCTGGCATAGTGCACAAAGAAAACAAGCTATGCAGGTGCCAGATATCAGCACCAGCTCTTTAAAGGTCCATTTAAATTACTGCAATGTTACCAATCAACAAAAAATTCTCAGGATTTCTTTCTGGTCATTACAAAAATTTAATCACCTTTTCATAGTACTATTCCCAACATTCAATGAAGATTTGATAAAAATCCGGCAAAAACTTCTGGAGTTATTTTACTAACAAACAGACAACCGGCCGGCTCAAATATAACTTCCTAGGTGGAGGAATTAATGGATTATTCAAGCAATAAAAAACACATTAGGAACATTTTAATAAATGCATAATCAAACAGAAAATCAGAAGGTTTTGTACCAGTAATTAGACAGAACACATTTTCGCAGATTGTTCTGGTTAATACAACTCTGGTGTGATTTTTTCTTGTTTTGTTGATTATGATCATTTATTGCAGGGGTGCTCCTGGAGAGCTACCATCCTACATGTTTTAGGAATCTCCCTACTCCAACACACCTGATTCCAATTCTTCACAAGCCCTGGGAAAGCTTTAGCTACTTGATTGTGAGTTGATGTCAGTAGCAGATGTTTATACCAGATTCATGTGATAATAATCTTACTTATTTACCTTTCTTTGCTTTTCTGAAAACTTTTTTGCACACCTGTTGGTTTTCAAACTGTATTTCTTGCATGACATAATTTCTTTTTGCCGTTTATCAAAGTTACTTTAAATAGTATTAATATTATAATATTATCAAGAGATGACCAAATTCAAAAAAGGCACAAAATTGTCCTTTAACACTCCTAAAAACTTGTTTTTTTAAATTATAATTATTTTTTCTTTAACTTTTATTTAAATTTCTATCAAATAAAAGGATCGACATAGGTAACTATTCAATAATAAAATCAGTTAATCTGTGACTGCAGTGTGTGGGTGTGGTTTTATTATATTTCATAGACAGTGGCCTGACGACACACCCGTCATCACATATTGATTCTGGCTGAATCCTGATCGCTGCTACATGACATCACCTTCTTCCCTCTGAGCGTGTGCTTTTGTTGCTATTGTCCAATCCTTTTGTTCAAAACGCCAAAGCAACAGCTCTGTCATGTTTCAAATGATAGAACTTCAGCTAAACATATAAAAAAACACTTGTAAATGACCTAATGATTGTTCTTTTTCTTCCTCCCTTGCGGTCTCCTTCCCATCGTGACCAGTTTATTAAACAGCAGACTGTGACCTTTTTCTGAGGCCACTGGAACGGAGCCACAAGAAGTAAGAGAGCAGAAGCCAAACAACACAACCTCTCATTCTGCTTCTCATTTTAAGACCGTCATCGTTTTCCTCTGTCATCAACATTATATCCATTTAACAAATCCTTTGTCCTATTCCAAGAATAATGTAATAAATTACACTGTTCACTGTATCTGAATCACATTAACCTGTGATAATCTGACAACGTGTCTAGAATCTTTGCACATCAGACAAAAATAACATTTAGTCTTGCAAGAAAGAAGAACAAGATTTCACATACAAACACAACAACCAGCAACATCACGGATCTGACCAGATAAACATTGGAGCTTCATCCACAGATAAAATAAGAGCAGCACCAACTCTGTCAGAGCACAGATAAGCATGGTGTGTCCAAGATACAAAAAAATAGAGATATTATCTCAATAAATAAATACCTTCTCATCCCTATTTTACCTCCATAAATCCCTGTTTTTTCCCACTTTGGATCTCATAGAACTTATTTTTTGCCTCTGGAAACACCAGATGTAAATGATGTAAATTTGCAATGCTTTGAAAATGTTTTCTCCCCCAAAGGCTGTTTTTGGTTTATGCACTATCAGCACAAAACTCATCATTTATACATATATCATGTATACTTACAGTTAGTGAACATGTCTTGTGATCTTGTGAAGTTGTAAATGAAGCTTTGTGGAACCTTTTAGTTTTAGAAGCTAAAGGAGCCTCCTAGATTCTCAATATGAAGCAGCATTAATTCATCATTTTCATCTGAACTCCACACTGTACTTTGGACATCACTGAATAACACAGGTTGCTTACATGTCATTTATTCCCACATGCAGCAGACAAACCTTGGTTGTGTTTCTGACCACATGATGGATAGAGTTCCAGTATTCTGCTGTGTTTTGGACTCCACCAAATCCATCGAGGCATGTCTGGCTGTTAAACTGCTGAACTGTGTCTGTGTTTGTGCTGGTCGGGTAGTGTGTGGCTTTATCGAAGCAGAAAACAGGTGCCTCCTACTGCTTGTGAAAATGGCATGAAACCAAATCAATGATCAAAAACAGTTTAAGACCTTTCTGAACTGTGAAAACTCGTAGATACAATGGACAACTGACTGATGTCTATAAAGATATGCAAAATGCTGCGTTGCACTGGTGAATTCGTAGTTTTAACTTTACACCGCATCTGATTAGTTCCTGCAGAGCAGCACTGCTCCATCTCCAACACTTGTCTCCCTCATCTCACCCATCATGTGTCTCTGTGAGTGTCTCAGCTCAACAGGCTTTGTACCCATGGATACTTCACCCTTTTTATGTACAAGGTAACTTTATTCATTGTTTATCATAATTTCTGATGACTTATGAACAATTCATCTTACGAATGGCCTCTTGGAACCTATTGTGTTGCTAAGTTGGGCCCTGTCTTCAGTGGAAAATAAAGGTTAAAGGTACAATGTGTGCAATATCAATCAAAATAATACATATTTGTGTTTTTATTGTCTATAATTGAGCCATTTTTTTTCTATATGAAGAATCTCGCTGTGTTGCACTATGATGTTTCTACAGTAGCCCAGAATGGACAAGCCATGGCTCTAGACACAGCCTTTCAGGTTTTGTGCAGCCACCGTAGCTTCTCCTCTGCTGCATGTCTTTTACATTTTCACCTAAAATATGCTGATTATTCAATTACCAAAATAATTGCTGATTGATATCTACTTCTATTAAATTATTGACTAACCTTGCAGCTAGAAAGACTCAGTTTTATTCGAATTAGATATTATATACTGTTTATATTATATGTAATATATACTACATATATCAAATCAGATCAGATATCGCCTTGTTGATACATCCATTGTTTTATCCCCTAAACCTTCCTTTTCTGGCTTCCAGCATCTTATCTTCATATGTCTTTCTCTAACCCATCTGCCACTTCCATTCTGTCACTTGCATTCCTATTCCTGTTTCATCTCATTCTATCTCTCTCTCTCTCTCTCTCTCTCTCTCTCTCTCTCTCTCTCCTGATTCTACCTCATATCATCCCTCTATTTCTAATTATATTCAGTCTGACATGCTTATGTAAGACAGCTGGTTGTGAAATCAATTACCATTACATTAAACTGCCTATATTTGGCTTCCTGATGCCACTGATGCCAGTGGAAGGAGATACGATTTCATTTTATTTCATGTTTATTTGATAGGTACATCGGTACATAGGAAATTGCATGACAATTATTCAATACAATTCGTCACAGCATTCGTAGCTTTTGCTTATTTACAATACCCACCCTAGAAGGGCTTTTAAAAGTAAGCTTAACCATCTCGTACAATCAGTTGACCATATAACAGTAATGTGACTGCAGGAATAAAAACAGCATTAACACATGCACACATGAACACATACGTACACACACACACACATAGACACATACACATACACAGATAAACGGCCTACACACACACACTGTTCACATCTGCATATGTATATGCACATACATACATACATACATACACATATACATGTATATACATACACATATACATGTATATACATACACATTTGCATGTGCACATGCAAATGTGTATGTCTTTAAGAGATCTGGGAAATTCACTGTTACAGTGGCTGGCGAGTTTAAGACCACATGACAGTAACTCTGACAGTGACTGGAATAACTCAAACGTGGGAAAACTGCACAGAATGTAAAGCCTTAAATAAGAGATGTAGCCTTGGACTAGTACAAAAAGCAGCAGCGATGGAGGTTGTGTGTGTGATGGAGGTTGTGTGAATGTTGAAAAATCAGACCATCGTTCGTGTGAACATTCTAAGTGTCAATATTCCATGAATGTGTGAATGTATTTATTTAATATTTCAGTCAGTCTGCTGCTGTTTGCATTTCTCAGTCATCATGGCTGGTTGATAAAATGGCTGTGAAGACTTTTATACCAATTGACTTCAGGTCAATATCATAACTGCTGATGTTTTACAAGTCCCTGATAACACAAATACAAAATTGTAGTTTACCTCACAGATTCAGAAACATCTATCGTTTGCATATATATGCAGATGATGTTGTAAATTCAACTCCTACATTTAGTGTCTTTATATCTTTTTATTCTCACAGCATAGACTCTTTATGTTGCATGTCATCATCTCAGCATTAGGTGAGAAGTTATTTACCAGTTTTCTCTGTTCTCCCTGTCACAAAAGGCTCTGCCAAAAAGAGCTTTTTCTCTAACCAAGGAGTTTTTTTTTCTTCTTATTCTCGTGTGGAGAGAAAACAGTCCACTGTTACAGCAGCTTGATGAGGAGAACAAATTGAACCTGTCCTCTTTTCTTTTCTTTCACACTTTTCTTCCCCTTCTTTTTAGTTCTACCCAAACAGGGTTGTCATGACAACCCAGCCTAGTCCCAGCGGGTCTGGCTCTATTCTACAGGCTGCTTTTTTTTATTTTTTTTATTTTCCCACCATCTCATAAGACCATCTTGTTAAAATTACATGTCGCACTATGTAATCAGGTTGCATTCATCTGTTCTTACTGTCAGCTTTGAAACATATCACATCTATTTGTTACTTGATTTTTCATTCACAAACGTTGTCATTGTATTAAAGGTTTAGTGGCTTTCAGTAGCGTCTTGCAGACAGACAGACTTGGCCGAAATGGATTAGAGCTGAGTACAATTAGTATCTAATCCAATCAAAATAGTACTGGTTTTGTTTTATTACCTTAAATTTAGCTGTTTGTATCTACATGGGGGGCCCACCATGTTGTACCCCTATGTCCCTACAGCAGCCCAGAAAAGACAATACAAAAGCTCTAGAGACTTTCATATCATGGGGGTCATGGCCGCTGTACTTTTGTTATTCACCTACTGAATTAGACACAATGTCCTCTTTTGGACAAGGATATTTTAAAAAAAACACACACACACACACACCTCATAGTCACACAGTTGCCTTTTCTCTTTGACTTTCCCTGAATATAATTCTCCTCTTCTTCAGGTTAATGCAGGGTTATATGACAGTTCATATTGTATTTGATTTTTTGCTCTGCAAATGTTTGTCTTTATCATCTCTTTCAGCTTCAGTTTTGAGTTGAAAATACATGATGAATCATCATCATCATCACCCGTGTCATACTGTTTTTTCCCCAGTTATCATAATATTAATATAATAATTAATCAATAAATATTATAACATGTTTATAGCCTGGTAGAAAAAAAACATTGGTCTCTGTATAGTTTCTCCATCAATAACAAACTTGCAGATTTTTAATCTCAGCTCCACAATTAGTCCAAATGTGGTCACTTATGGCCACACAAAGCAATATGGTGACAGACTAAATATCAGTCTCTGGACTTCAAACAGTGGCCTTTTTACATTGTTGGTGTTGGAGCAAAATTATCAATTCAGAATTGTCTTTCTGACTACACAATTACAGTAGTAAGTCTCTCTGCTTCTAATTTGTAGATCTAGGGCATAACATCAGAGTTTTTCAACTAAACAGATGCTGGTTGAATATTAATTAGTGCAGCTTTAAATTTCACTACTTGAATCTGTACACATAGATGACACCATTTGTGTGCAGATGATGGAATGTTTGCAGTCAGTGTTTCTGCTCTAAACAACCAGTTATAGTAGTGAGCACTTTAGGGGATGCGGGGACAGTAAAAGGTTCAGAGAGAAGCTTCCTGTCTGACAGGGAATCAATTGCACAACCATGCAGAAGGGAAGCATCTGATCTAATGTACAAACACTGAATCGATACCTGGAAACTGGGACAGCAGCAAGAGGGAGAGGCAGAGAGAAAGCGTGACAGCAAGGACACAAATAAAACAGAAGCCGGATAAACTACAAAAGTAAACGTGACAGGTTCAGAGTGGTTTGTCCAACACAGAAAAATGTAGACACAGCCTTCATAAATGCACTGAAGCTGAAACTTTGAGTACGTAGTTAAGTGTCACATTGAATGTGCTTCTTGCCTTTTGTTTTTATAGGTTGCTCAACAAACCAGAAAAGCTGTACGGTCAACAATTACAATGCATTGAGTCCTCTCTCCCCCCCCCCCGCTCTCATCTTCAGCTCTGTCAGGCTATAAGGTTGCTGCGGTGTATTAATTAGACATATGGCTGCCGCAGTTCTAAGAGGATAACAAGCCTCTAACAGATATGGATACACACACACTCCCTCCTTCTACTGAGATCACACACTGTACTTGCACACTCCTGCAGCCTGATGAGGAGCCTGAAAAGATGATCGGCAAAGCACATGTGACAAGGACACAAAAAGAGACTCCTCCAGATACTTCAGCCACTGGATAAAAAAGAAATGTTGCAATGTCAACTAGAGGCTTGAAACTCTCAATCAACAACAGGCGGCTTTTCTATAACGATAAGAAAATACATGTCGTTTCTGTATATTAACAGCTATGGGAGCCATGGTCTGTGTGAATACTCTTTTCTGATTGGCCAGCAGGTGTGTGTCAAAACCATTTAGCACACACTTAGTATGGATCAGGTTTAATTAGCGGGTCCGCTACAAAACCTGTAACCATAGCAACAGTAAAGAGCACGGCTGTCAAATTTACTTATTATCAACTGCTGCCGCCACAGCTGAGTTGTCAACTTGATAAACTAACCGGAAAGGAACAATTATTTCAATCTATTTGGAGATCTATACATCAGTTACGAAGAATACGATGCAGAAATGGAGAAGAAAAGAAAGGAATCATGCAAAAACCGGCGGATGAAGGATGGGGCGTACACACCCTGAACTACTGTAGAAATATTCCTCATCGTCTTATTGAGGATTCAGATGGATTCAATTACAGTTTATAGGTGCACAGATAGTAGGGGAGAAGCAGTGGAGTGAAGTTAATGTGTGCACATCAACCTCTTCATCAGGTCATTTGCTTGATAAGGACCCTGCAGGGTTGAACTGCTGTAGTCTAATAACCGTTTGGAGCTAGCCCAATGTGCGGATATTCTATTTTATCTTCAGTGGCAGAGAAGCAACCAGATGTAAAGGGGTGAATCTATCTGATGCAAGGCAGAATGCATGCAACACATAATATGATAATTATTATATTGTTATGCCATCTAACCACATTTAGCTTAACTTATCAAGCAGGATTCAGCTATTTTGCATTGAAAGTAATAGAAAACATATCATTTACTGTATTGTAGTATAAGACATAGAGAATGTGTAAAGGATGACCTGCATTACAGCGCAGTAACAGCGTAAACTAACTCATATTAAGATACTCTATAAAGAAATCTTTGTTTTTCTTTTAAACTGATGCTGTGTTTCCTTTCTGTTGACTTGAGGCGGTGTCGTTGAATTAAATGGATGTGATTCCTGGAGGAGCTTCATCCAGTCAGGCAGAGCGGAGCTGTTAATTCTGACTGACGTGGCCAGACATTCATTCCCACGCATTAGACCCATTATTGACTGATTTTTTAAAGGTCAATATAATAAGAATAGTGCAGAGAAGGAACAAACCAATATCCGATTAATTGGCCACTATTGCTGTCAGGATCCAACGATATTTGACCTAATTAGATACTAGTGCTGTTGGTAGAGACAAGGAGCTGGTACTGAGAGGAGAAACTGATAGAGAGGGGAGGGGAAGGTTTGTCTCAGCTAGAAATTTAGACAATCTGACAAATTTTAAAATACACAGCAAACTAATATAAACAGTTTGAGCTTGATAACAATTCATAATTATTTTTTCAATATGCTGATGCTTGTTAAACCGGTGCTGTGATAAATTACTTTATTAATCCAATGCAAAACAGTGATGTACAACTGAATAATCTGTTGAGGCCGCGCAGCCGTTGGCCACTATCAGGGCTAAACCCCACCCGTTCTTACCAACTTGTAAGATCTTATCCGTCAGTCTCTATCATACATCAATGCTTTTATCTCCATCCACTAACCTGTTGGGTCTGTGGGCACAGTGCATTGGGCAAACAAATGAAATCAGCACATAACCATGTTCTTAAATACATCATGTAAACAGAAGTACTACAACCACAGCACTACTTACAAATTACAGATAGTAATTCAGCTCTTTCCACCATTTAAAATTATACTTTGAATTATTTATAGCTGCTGAATGTCTAGAGGAGACATCTGTGGCTGCGATGCTACCCAGAGCTGAGATATCAATGTCAGAGAGGAGGATTAAATATTAAATATTAGCTATCAGCTCCAGACTGAAACCCTCAGCAGCACTTCCTCATGGCAGAATAGAAGCTTCCTCATCGGTGCAGTCAGATGAAAGCGCTTTAAAAAGTGTTCCGTGCAGTCAGCTTTACAGGCACTAAGAAAAGCAGCCCCAATTTTTTGATTGAATGCCGTGTATATGCACATTCATATTAGGAGCTTAGCGAGAATATTCAGGTGAAACAGAAAAATAAACAGGACACAGGAAGAGGGCGAGCTCACACTTTTGACAACATAATCAGAGCTCTATTTTTGCCTCAGCCCTCAATAGTGGCGTCAGAGGGTGGCGCCCCCTACAGGGTCCAAGGCACTGCTGTGAGCTAGACTCATCACAGCAGCCACAGTGCAGGGGGAAAGATAATGTTACTTCCTAGCTGAGATAACACTGGGCCTCTCTAATTCTCCACTCTGTCCATTTACTTTGGTCTTTGCAAGTTGCAGAAAGACACATCTTGAAAGTGTATTCATGACAGAAGGTAGTCAGCACCCTCATGACCATGACGCAAGAATGATTTTAATATGACAGGCTCCTTCAGGGTATTGAGGGATATCGCCCAGTAAGATGGGTTGAGTTGTTATGTCTCAGTCCGTTAGGGATGGAACAGTTTATGAAAACCACTGGAACTGTTCACAGTTCTCATGAGGTTGGTTTGGTTCATAAACACAAGCTGCTCCTTTTTCTTATCCTGCATAGGGGAAGCATTCACCCTCCAGAGCAGCAGGTGTTGCTGCACCCAAAGCCACCCGCTTATATTAAAGAAAAAAAGAAGGGAAGCAGCATAGATGGTGTAGCAGATAGTAATAAGATAGTAAGGACAGACAGCAGATAGTCAGATGATGTGGAGACTTGTGTATTTATGGAGAGTTGGAAGATGAGCAGCAGCAGTTTACAGGCCTGTGTTTAGTAACCTATGATAATGGTGCGAAGAAATTTGGTGAGAAAAGTGTGACAGTGTGCAAAACACTTCAGCAACATGGTAATTCCTGCACTGTATGTAGAGACACAATTACACATAGGGAACTAAGTCTAGGTAGTGATGAGTTGTGTGACTTTCCAAATGCATTGTCATAAACTTTCGTTAACAAAATCTATGACAAAATAATGCTTGCTTTTTGTTTTTTCCATTGAAAATCAGAAGTTTCAAAGTTGTGTTCCAACTTCCAATCTAAATGCGTCTAAATGCATTGGGTGAGAAAACACTGATGTAATTTTAATAATTACAATAGCTGAATTTCCCAATTTGGGATAAATACAATTTTTGGATTCTGGTTCAACTTATTTCTGAGTCGCCACAAATGTTGTAGGACTAGTAACCTTTATGAGAAATCAAAATCAAGTGGGACAGGACAGTTTTGCTGGGAGCAGTGTGATAAGACTCAGCAGGCCTTCTTCTGGTTATACCCAAATGTTTAGCCTTTTTATGTTCAGGAAATTTAATATCAGAGATTCTGCACCTGCACATTGATTTCTCTTTCAATGCTCTGTACTGCAGACATATCCCACAAGGTCTCAGTAAAACTCGTGACTCGTTTCTCTTGAAGATATTTATGGTTGCGAGTAAAAAAACAATAACTAAATGCTGGCTTCAGAAGAACACCCACACCATCGCTGCTTTCATCAACGTAATCATTCCATCTGCTTGATGGAGAGAATAACTTTCCCACATCGACTTCAAATAGAGAAGAGGGATGCATACTGGAACCACTGGAACTGTTACTTCTAAATAAATATTGAGTAGCTATATTTCTCTGTATCCTCTTGACACTTTTTGAATTCTGTAGAAAGTACTGTAGCTCTGATTGTTTCTCCCCCTCCTTTTTTTCCTACTGATTGTATTATCCCCTGTTTCTGTTTTCTTGTAAAAACTGAAAAAAATATAAATGTTTCAAAAACATAATGTTGCAGGACTTGTGACATCGGGTGTGTTTATGTCAGTGGAGATTCATCTAACCTGAGTTTCCAGCTTGGTATTCCAACATGAATTACCATTCCAAGATAGGACAATTAAATGTAACAAATACTTTCATGCCATATCATTGACAAATGGGGATAAAATTGCAGTTAAATAAAACATTGATAGAATTTCTTCACATTATTTTTCATTATATAAGTATAAGGTATTATTAAAATCTGATAACTAATACTGGACTAAGATGTGTTATTTTGTCTAACATAAAACTAAAATGCTCAGACTTTAGCAGGACAAGGCTAAATAGAAAACTGACAAGGTCAATTGGCACAGAATTTAGACTAAATTCAGAATAGCTGATGAAATGAACAGCATCCATGACATAGCCGGCCACACAAGCTCACAGAACCAAACTGTGTTGGGACACATTGTCTCCACCAGCAGTGTTTGTTGGGAGCTTCACGACGAGCGTTTCCATGGCAGAGCAGCGGCATGAGTAACGCCAAGTGTTGGCTGCACTTGTGTTTAGTCTCTGTTGATACTTGCTTCACTAGCTATTTGATCCGGTGGATCCCAGGAGAACACCGAACACTACCTGCCTGATTGCAGAGTGCAAACTGAAGCATGTTATGTTCCAGTTAAGGGGCAATTGCTACAGGGTTCAATGATGTCTTAGGTAATAGTCTTTTTATTGACTTTCTGGCAGCCATTTGAGGGAGGCCCTCTCCTATTTTCCAAATGTAGAGCATTTTTTTCTCTGACAAAAATCCCATCCAACACCTTTGGGAAGAACTGAAGCATCGATTTTGAGGCCAGGGCTTTTTATGAACATACAGAAAGCATCAAGTGTAATATCAAATTTCATCTACCGGCTCGCTAAGACCATCAACCAAATCCCAACATTACATCTTAGCCTCCATAACTAACATTAACTCAACACGACTTGAATTTCTTTGGCTCAAGCTGAATGGCACAGTTTCCTCACACTGGAAAATGCAAGCAAATGTCCATGTTAGAGGCTGTGTATGTATGGTCCACTCAGAGGGCTGCGGAGTGGACGCCAGCAGGGCAGATGGGTGGACAGCGTGTGGCCACCAGCAGTCGACTTATGGGAGAGGCCGGTGTTTGCCGGACTCCTTCCTGAACCGAACGGAGAACCAGATGTCAAGGATCAAATCCCAGTGAAGCGCGCTGAGGGGATTAATTGTTTTTATGAGCAAATCACAGTCTCTTCCTTCACAAGTGCATGTTTTTTTTCCTGAGAAAAAAAGGTATAACCCAGATTGGTTTTGTATTTTATTCCTAACTAGGAAATTATGCCAAATCATGTAGAGGGATAAAAAGCTTATTATTCCCCTGAAAATAAATCTCATCAATAACGAATCAAGCCAAAACAGCAAAAACAAACACAATTACAGGGTTAACTCACTTGAATTAGATAAATATGAAAGAGATTTTGCTATGAACAATAACAGTAAACAAAATAAATGACCTGTTGTTTTATTGTATTAGGTTAGGGATTAGTTAAAATACAAATGAATGCTTATACAAAAAACTCAAAACTCGAATCTGTTATTGATTCCATCCATCCATCCATTTTCTATCCCGCTTATTCCCTTTCGGGGTCGCAGGGGTCTGCTGGAGCCTATCCCAGCGCGTTAAGGCGAGAGGCAGGGATACACCCCAGATGGTCGCCAGCCAATCGTGGGGCACACACACCATTCACACACCATTCACACACACACTCACACCTATGGGCAATTTAGATTTGCCAATTAACCTGAGCATGTTTTGTATTGTGGGAGGAAGCCGGAGTACCCGGTGAAAACCCACGCAGACACGGGGAGAACATGCAAACTCCACACAGAAAGGTCCCAGACCCAGGCCCCAAGGCGGTCTTGAACCTGCGACCTTCTTGCTGTGAGGCAACAGTGCTACCCACTGCTCCACCGTGTCGCCCTGTTATTGATTCCTTGTTACTTTAATTTTAAAATTCTTTTGTTACATTATATTACTGTATTTAACAGGGATTTTGCAACAAGTTTTCTAAAAGCTTGAAAAAAATAACATCCACCAACATGAGTCTCTTAACCTCTAGATGCTGGAGAATCTCAGAGGTGAAGAACATTATTTATGTTTGTTTTGTTGTTTTATTGTCTCTCGTCCTCCTCTCACTTCTTTGCTAACTTGATAATATTTAGTTAGTGGTGCTGTTTGAGGAGTAGACAGTTCTTTAGGTTTAGACACAAAAAGCATTTGACTATGATGTTCCAGCATAATCCCAGCTGGAGAATGTATTATCTGACATTTCTGCAGGTTCACTTATCTTCATCTCTGTCTGATGAGCCAAAAAAAAAGGAAGTGAAATATTTTGAGAAACCACTGCTGATTGAATAACAAAAATCAAAAAACCCACAACTTCAGGCCAGGTTGAAAAAGAATGCATTGTAACACGTTACTGACATTTGCACCAAATAAAATATAACCATGTTTTTCTATAATGCCTTACATTACTGCTTTACAGCAAAAATAAATGCAGTTCAGTAATTCATTACTTTTGTAACACATTAATCCCAACACTGGTTATTTGTTGTCTCCTTATCTACGGTTGCTGCACATATTATTGCAGGATCTTGCGTGAACTGAGTGCTCGCTGCCTCGGTGTCTGCAGGCAGCACTGGCGGCCGCTCCGCTTCAGAAACGCTCCCAGTGGGACGTGACAAAAAACACATCACAGGCAGAAGACAACACACCCATTGTGGTTCATGTTGATAATTGTCATGTCTGTGCTGATTTATACTTTTAACACATATTATTGAGATTATAAAAAATAAGAGTGAGGTGGCGTTTGCTGAAGAGTTTGAAGGGTTCCTATTCCTATAAAATGTCAATATACATAAATAAAATAAAGGAACTGCTTCCTGTCTCTTGTGTTACAACAAAAATCTGAGTAGTCAATCAAAGTTAATGCATTGTGTCCAACATTTTTAATAACATTTTGTGTGTGTGTGTGTGTGTGTGTGTGTGTGTGTGTGTGTGTGTGTGTGTGTGTGTGACAAACCCAGAACATATTATTGCTTCAACAGCTTGTCTTAAGGTTATAAAACAAACAGGTTACACACATTATTTGACGTGGTGTGCCATTCTCCATTTTAACAGAAGTCCTCCATTAGTGACCATAGAAGGGCACAGTGCCGACATTCAATAATCAATACGGCAGCAGCATCCACTTATCGAGTGGATCCCCCTTCCCTCTAACACATCGTGACCTCTGCTCCTGCGCTGTGCACATACCGACCATGAAGTGATCACATGTACACAAAAGGTATTTCTGCCTTTTAATGGTCCCGTATCATGGAAACCACAATTTTTGGTGTTTCTCCAGAAGCACAGTGTGTTATAAACACTGTCCCTGCATCTGACACTCCGTCCACAGAGGAACACACACAGCCTGGAGTCAGAAACTTTGCCGCAAAACAACTCGTTTGTACCTTTTTAAAATGTGATGTCACAGCTCCACAGTCACCGCCCACCCGCTGTTCACAGCCATTCAAACCAGCCAATCAGTGGAGAGGTTCATGAATATTAATGTGACACAACAAAAACCACCTGTTCTTTCATTTTTTTTTACAGCTCCGGAGAAGCTTAAGAGAGCAGCTATAAAACTATATTGAGGTTGACTTCTGCTACCTAAAACCACAAATCTATCTTGTCAGGGATATCAAAACTTAAAATAAAACCCTGGAAAAGTGCATGATAACGGACCTTTATGACATGATGATTGTGCTGGACATTTACCAAGGTAATGATGGCTATAGCTCCTCTAAACCTTCTCATATAACTATATTGCATACAGACTGCAGCTCCATAATGAAGATGTGAAAGAAAAGAGTATGCAGAGGTGTCTGGAGCATGCAGCTCATTCTAGAGACTGAGATAATCACACACCACAGCCAGCGCCAATCTGATATTTCAAAGCTGATGGGAAACAGTAACAGACAACACTCAATAAGGAAAAAAAAATAATGTACTGTGTGTGTGCTGGCAGGGCATGTTGCATTCTGTTGCGCTCCTTTTCTTAAGGAGTATATTAATGAAGCCATGCCAACTCTTCTTGCTGCTAAATAATGGATTTAATGCAAAATCTCATGCACAGATGGGATTTGACAAACAGATGTGGTCTGGGGGCTTGCTAGTTATAGGAGACATTTCTCCAAAAGTGTGTTATAGCATCACCTGAAACCCTGAACCACAGCTGCAACAGAATACATGTGTATTTGTGTTTTCTTAGTGGATACTGGCCTGGGATCAGCCTTCTTCACTTTAGGTTCAGAGGTGACCAATTCAGAATTTTGCTGTAATTCATTGATTATAAAACTGAGATTAGGATTATCAGTGATGTTGTTTTTGTTTAGTTTACCAATCCTTCCACTTCCCACATTCTTCCACTTTTGAAGGAGTTTTGTAGTTTTTATTGATGCATTTAAGCACATTCATGCAGGTCTTAGACCAGATTTTTGGCCACTCAATTAATACAATTATTCATATTTTACAGACAATAATTTGCCAGGCAGTAACTGATCATAGGTTTCTCTCCACTGGAAATGCTTTCAGTGGTGGAATGGAGACTTGAAACAAGCTTCTCCCGATTCAGTCGGGAGAACAATAAAGCATCTTTTTCTCCAAGAAACTCCATTAGCACATGCTGTTCTTGTTTTATTGTTGTTAATTAGTCTATGTATGCACTTATGGATGTGTTTAATCTACTCAAGGTAATACCGGACACACCATTACTGTTTTTGCAAGAGACTACAATGCAGTTCCTGATTAGGCTGTCAGTGCTGCTTGTTTTCAATGGAGAGAAGTCAGTTCAGTACAGAAATGTGAGTTTACAGGATCAGGACAGACATAACAATCTCCACTGTGCTAGCTGGTGGTTATGTAGGCTACTGTAGAAAAAGCTGTCATAACTTCTTTTTTTTTCGGTCAACTTTTTCTAACAAAATAATATATTTTTTTTAATTGTTACTGGTTTAAAAAAAAAAGTGCAGCAAATTAATTTTGTAATAATATTAAAGTAGTAGTAATTTTACTGGCTTTGGTTCTTTTGTCCTGACATAATGCCGTGGTAATCACATTATGAACATGGGTTACTGAATTAAATACATTAGATAGATTTTGTAGTGGAAAGACATTTTGTGAAAGAGCTATTATTAAATTCTACAGGTTATTATTATAATTGTTATTACATTACATGGTATTAATAACATTTAAAACAATAAATCAATAAATGAGGTTTCTTATGTAGCAAAACAGAAGCATTGGCTTCTAATTCTCACCTCTACAGACTGAGTTGCAGTTGTTTTCTCCACTGAAATGATTGGCTGCAAATAATGCAAATCAATAGTTGTGAGATAATCCCAAAGCATCCACCTGAAAGGGATGAATACCAAACCACTCATCCTGGAACAGTCTCACCAACACAGTGTGTCACCTGAGAGAAGTCGCTGCCAAATGTTATTGAGGGAATTTCCTTTTTTCAGTTTCAACCCCGGTGTCCGTTGTGGTTTCAAATTATTGCTTAAGTGGATAGTTGTCACTTCAAGGTATCGTTGCTAACCTCTGCATGTTTACCTAATGACTAGATGATGATTTGACTTGGATTTGTGGGCATCATTTGCCGGCTGCTGCTGCGGAATGAATATGTGAAACACTGGACTGACTGGTTGACAGAATGGAGCGGATGGACGGAAAATGCCATAAATAAATCCACACAGGCTGGATAAAGGAGAGACCTGTGTGGCCCGGTATGGTAGGTTGTGTGGGTAGGTACAGTGGCTTCACCAGTCCTACGTACATGGTCTGCAGGAGGCTCTGTGGAACCGTGCAGCCAGCCTTGGGAGGGAAGTTCCAAAACAATCCAGGCCCCATCTAGCAGCGGGTATAAAAATACAAGAGACAAGATCTAATGTACTGGTGTTGGTGCATTGCAGGTGCAAAGGCAGTATTAAGATTCACAGACTCATAAGAGGAGACTTCATGCAATAATACTACATAGAGCAGACTGTATCATTATGTATAAGGAGCTTGTAGGAACAGCCATAAAAGACTAGGGAGAAAGATTTGAAGGTTAGCACTTAATAAAGGAATACTGGATAGCTTTATTCCATCAAAGAAGCTATTATACCTTAAAATTTATGCATGAATAGATGAAGAGTAGCATTAACATTCCTTAGAAACCACTGTGCTCCTTTAATGGCGGAATATCTGACTTGTTTTAGCCTCTAAAAGTGACCAGAAAAACACCACAGAATTGCAATTAACATAAATCAGTTTGTCATCTTGTTTCCAAATAGACACTAGGAAACTAAATAGAGCAAAAATCCAGGAGAAAAATCTAGCAAAGTGGAAATATACAGTATCAGCATGCAAAACACGGTAGGAGCAACACTGCTTTCCCTGCGGTGCACTCGCAGTGCCAAACTCCGTTGTTTAGCTGTTGAAAATGCCAGGGAGTGGGAGGGGGTGGGGGTTAAATGTGGGGCTCGCCGGCTCCGAGCAGCGAGAGGAGATGTTGCGAAACAGAATGAACCAGAAACAAAGAGCAAAGCAGAAAGCTTGAAATCGTCTCATCCAGGGAGTCGTCGGTATTGATCTGCAGCCGCATGAATCACAACAGTCACATTTGCAAAATATCTTTTGAAAGGACAGCCAGAAGGACATATAATATACACTGCAGCACTTTGTGCATATTTAAATGTCTAAGAACAAACTGTTTTGGATTTTGGATTGGGCGGAAATAGTTAAAATTACTGGGATGGGTGTTTTCCATAGCAGCAGGTGGCTTACCTTATATATGTTACTGACTAGAACACATTAACAGCATAGCCCTATATGCATTGTTCCCTCCTATTTCAACCTATCAACTATTAGCTATTTAAGCCATCCGCCTCTATACAGCATGTGACATTTAGGGCAACATATTAAATTAGCATTTTTCGTCATGTAAATTGAAGCTTATTAGCTATTCGCACAAAGTTCTCTGCAGCTCTTTCATACTTAGTATTATATTTGTTAAACATTTTAAATGAAACAGGAGGCGGTGGAGCTAGCATTAGCTGTCTCTCTGATAGATCGGTTAAAGCTAAAAGAAACAACAGAATGTCCTGTTGTTCCTAGGGAGGCAAAGTCCTGATCTGCCCTACTAGGCTTCTGAATGGTGAGTATTGGCGAGTTGGTTGGGTTGGTAAAGTTTATACATGACTAGTTTGATTGGTTATATTTAGGGTAAAAATATCTGGGCAAGCCAATCAGAGTCAGAGTTGGGTGGGTCAGGGCGTCGCTGTCCTAGGAAAAAAAAAGTATCTTCTGTAACTCTCCATTTGACCTATGATGCAAATAAAAAAATTCGTAGTTTTGACCATTGAGGTCTTTTGCTGAAATAACTAGTAATTTACAGATTTTAATATTAATTCCAGTTTGCCTAGTCCAGTGCTGCCAGAAGTGAGAAATCCTCTCCAAACGTGGTCTAACTGGAGCAGTGATAAGGTGTGAGCTCGTGCTGCTGTGAGCTCCATGTTGCTCACGTAGGAACAAAAGCAGGAGTGTATTGCTCTTTGTAAATCTATTTATAAACTCCGAGCCGAGAAACAGACCTGCTCCCACCGGGAAGACGGGCTGATGCCGTCACTGTTTCTCATGTGCTGAAGGAGCAGCGCTGTCATGAAAATATTATTAAAAAAACAGATTATAAGTTTTATTGTTTTAAAGCAGAGTGTGAAAAACTCTCAGCAAGGGCACAATAAGGGAGATGGAGTTTTGGAGCCTATGGGAAAAAAATTATGTAAGCGGATGTTGACGGTGTTGCTGCAACAAAGTGGAATATGATGAATAATGAACTGTGTTACATGTTCATCTTTTTAATGACTAGTTGTGGTTTAAATCATTCCACTGGAAAATTATACACATTTTGTGAATCTTATCAGGTTTATTATGAGCAGCTATAATTATTTAAATGTGAAATATAATGATCTTGATGAATTAAGTATATTAACAGATTTAAGGGTCTTTGATTTTACGAAAGACCCCCTTGCCCTGATTATTTTTAGCACTGTGCCACTGTGCATTACGGCTTCAATCCTTCAGGTGTTGCCAGCAGCATTCAGCAAATGCAGGGAGATTTGGGGCACTGCTAACCCAAGCCTGCACCAAATTCAATCAACTTTTATGACTTCCACCCACCATAGATTCATCATTCGCCTGCCTCAGTCTGCTGCAGAACCAAACATTATTTTTTTTTTAGCACACACCGCTCCCTCCTCTCTGCAGTTCAATGCCACTTTAGAATTAGATCTGTGGTGTTTGCTCAAAGTACAGAGACTTTTCTCTAAAAGAAGCAACTTACAACACAACATCGACATCCACCTGACTTTGTTATTGCATACAAATAAGGAGAGACATCATACAGGAGATAGTTAAGTGGCAGCTCTGCTTTGCTTCACAGTAAATGGTGCACTTTGCGTCCTCTGGGGTCAATAAATTCAACCTGTCGACCTCCTATTCACGGCAATGCAGAGGCTGCCTGAGGAGTTGTGTGTGTGTGTGTGTGTGTGTGTGTGTGTGTGTGGTGAGGGGTGAAGTAAAGTATGGAGTACAAAGCCTCAGCAGCAGTTTCACACACATCGCGCCAACAATCCTGTCCTCATTTCAATATCCTCCCCCTGTAGTCCTATAACACAAAAACAGCTACAGGCGTGCGAGCTTTGTTCTTACTTTCCTGGGCAGATGAATAAAGTTTAAATAATATACTCACGCATCACAAAGAGTGAGTTTTAGCCTTGATAACGGCATAAACACTTCAGAATGACTGTTTTTTTACAGAGGCAGAAACTCTAAATAAATGTCATGCTCCAGAGAGAAAAAAGCGTAACTGTACCTGTGATGTAGTTCAGAGCTTCTCCCAGCGGTACTGTCTGGTTCAGCTGTGGTTTGGTGTGTGTGTTGGGGTGTGGGTGTCCCCCGGGCTGCAAAGAACTGAAGAGTGGAGTACGTCGATGAGCGTGTGAGCGTCTGTGGGTGCACTGGACGAAATGAGAAAGGGAGAGAGAGTGGCAGAGTCTCTCTCTCTCTCTCTCCCCCCTTCTCTCTCTCCCTGAATCTCTCTCCCTCCCCGCTTCCTGATGATAAACAGAGAGCACGTGGCTTCACCAATGATGCAGCACACTAGAGAGCATCACACAGAAGAAGTGACAAAGGGAGGAGAGGAGGGAAAGAGGTGAAGAAAGTGATGGAGTTGAGTCTGGTGCATGTGTGTGTGTGTGTGTGTGTGCCCGCATGTGTGTCCATGTGTGTCTCGTTCTTGAAAGCAGGACACTGCAGTTCTGACTTGGCAGACCAAGGCAAGCTTTTAAATTACTCACGCTAGAGCACACTGACAAAAGTGAAAACGAATTCATCCGAGTCACAAAGAAAATGTCCTTTTGATCACAACAACAAACTCTGACACACTGTGACTGCGTATCGGCTCACATGACATCCTCGCCCCCACAGACACAGGCAGACCGGCACAACAGCCTGCGGGCGATCAGACCAGAAGAGATTTTTTTTCGTCTGGTCAAAGAACCAACCATGTTCGGGGCAACTGGGGCATGAAATGGTGGAACATTGATAGCAACATCACCCACGAGGCCCCAGTGGATCAATGGTTTTAGTGATTCATGTGTCACTGCACGGCCATGACAAGAGAGGGCAACGACACACAAGCAAAGCAACCTTCCACCCAATCCTAAATACAGACTATGGACCCCAGACAGTGGGATCAATCTAGAGGGATTGTCTTGGGTTCCTGAATTATTCATACAGACGTGTTCTGTGCATAACATGAACTCAACCGATCAGAATGTCATCTTCCAACCCCTTTAAATGCCACATGTGTTCCTTTCATGGGTGCATTGTTATATAGACGGAAGATTTGGCAAATTGGAGTGAAGTGTGTCATGGCCATAGAATGAAATAGGAATATTTGGGGCAGATTGCCAAAAATAGCATTGGTAATTTAGGTATACTGTGTATTATTTGATAGTAGTGCAGTGTCTGTAGGAAGTACGCTTTCCTTTGCAAATACAGAAATGAATTTGAAAGCACTTGAAAGCAGATGAGAACAGCATGGTGAATCTAGAGAAATACTACTTACTGATGAGATTACTGTAATATGGAGGACATCCAGTGTAGGAATTTAAAATTCAGATATTAAATTGCATTAAAGGAAGCTTTGAATTGTAACTAAAGTGCTGGGAAGCAACATGAGGAGGAGCTGTGATACGAAGCTTTACACTGTGACTAAAGTGCTGCTGCAGGATAGTGCTGTGATATGTAAATATATGGGATTTTAACAATGATAATGATGATAATGTTGAATATCTATTGAAACAACCATTTTTCCCACTCTAGAAAAAGAGCTGAAACACCCAATTGACTAATTTGTCTTCTCATTTTGTATAATGATGATCTTTTTCTCATGATCATCAACCATTAGTAGCTAAATGGTTACAGCAAGTAACATTTCTATGGCAATTTTAATGAATGTAATGTAATGAAACTTCATGTCCGTAAAATCATGCCTAATAATAATGGATCTCCCTTCATTCAAGCTGCACTAAAATCCTTTTCTTAGAATCACTCAAATTCAAAAGCACATGGCCGTAGATCAAATGCTCACGTGAGTAACGCTTAAAAGTTTGAATATAAATTTTGTTATTCGAATATTTGACCCATTTTTCTTATATTTTGATTAAAACTAATATCAATAAGATGAGTAATCAATAAACAAAACCTGAATTCGAAGTGTAATCGATACAATTCAAATTATAACCAACCCCACCCATCTGCACTCATATACGACTCATCGCCCACATAGTCCTGCATACAGGGAAAACTTGAAGAAAGCTCACAGCACTTTCAGCTCTAAGCCTGAAGGAGAGTGGGTGATGATCGGAGGTGATGACATCAGCCCAACACAACTGCATCAAGTCATTGCACATAATGATATCATCCCCTTCCCCCTGTAGCCAAAGGCACCTCACACTGCACCAAGTCACAAGCTAGGTTCATCTGGGACTGGGAGACTCATTCTTTTAAATCCTCACATAAGGATTCTAACCCTAATATCAGACTTCTCAGAAAGCAGCAAAATGGGCTCACGAATGCAGGTGTTTAAAGCTGTACTTGAAATTTTAATGTAATTGTAATTGGATGCCACTCACACCAGATTCTGCATGCTACACATCGACCAGACATTCTTTCAGCCAATGCATGAATCCAAAATGCATCTCCTAAATACACCAAACAAAACATATACAACAATAGTAAAAAAGCCAAAGAGCCATGCACAGTTCAAATTGAAAGCTGCATCAGAAGGGCACCAAACAAACCAAATTATGATCCTGAGCAGGTTTCAACAAACTGGCTGTACAGCCATGACGACAGAATGGGAGATGGGCTTCATTTGAATAGCACATTTCTAGCGCTTAAGAATCTACAATTTGCTATTTTACAATGTGACGATGGCTTATTAGGATGTGATCTTATAATTCATATGACAAAACCATGGGCATTTAAGGGTCTTATTCAACGTGGACTGGAGAAGCTGGGAACTGACCAGTCTTTCTTCTGAACTCACGATTAATGGATCGTCACTACGACAGGATCCACAGCTGCATTACAGAGAGTCTTCAGAAGGATAAAACTCAGTTATTGGAGTCTAGAGGTTTGGATGTGTACTGTTCTTCAGAAGATGCAGGAAAGCAGGCTCAGTCTGATTCTAGAGGAAAAGCCATATTTGCACATTACTCTGCTGCTGTAGCCTGGTTAGCCTTTAAATAGCAGACATTTCCAGTTTTGGGCATTAAACATGCATTTATTTGAGTTACAGCCCTGTTGTGGCTGCAATGTATGTTCTGTTCCATTGAGTCTATTTCACTGGAGAAGCTTAATTCGAGGAGATGAAATCGACTGTGAATTATTTCTTCCTCAGTGACAGTTGAACCTACCACAGCTTTAGAAAATACAATTATCCTGCTAAATTCTGACGGGCTTGGAAATCAAAATTCAATTGTCACTGCAGGAAATATTATTCTATTTTTAATTTTCAAACATCCCTGTGAGACAATCACAGAACAAATGCTATGACTTTAAAGAGGGCACAAGTATTAATCAGCGTTGAATGTCTTTGGTTTCATTAATCGATGCAGTCTCTGGTTTAATGTTTTTAAACCGGTCCTCTCTCTGTGCTCTGGTCTATTAAGGAGGCAGAATGAGGCAGGCAGACAAATGAGAGGTCACAAACACCATCAGCGGGAAAGCATCCGATGTGCTTCATAGCAAACATTGTGACCTGCAATTAGCTCTGTGTAGGAAAAAAAACACAGAAACACTCTCATATCTTTGAATAGGGCTGGGGTGTTCATGCAGTAGAGATTCCAAAATGATGCCCCTGCATTATTTTTTTTTGCAACACAGCATCTTCCAGCAAGGCAGTTATTTCTTTGTAACATGAACATTGCATTGGCACAATCAGCTCAATGAAAGATAAAACAGTTTTCATCAACCTTTACTCACCCAGTATATAAATTATAATAGACAAAAGACAACGTATTCATTTTATACAAATATAAATTCATAAACGGATTGCACAGCTTCTGCAGCTGCCTAATCTATAAAAATTGGATAAAAAAAAGCTATTCACAGAGCACCAGCACAGACTGAAATGAACTGGAAACTGCCTCACTGAGCAAATTGTGCCCTGATGCACCTTTGCTATTTGCATGTAAATAAATTAGGAAATGAGTGTAATAGTCCCCGTTCTTACAAATTTGCCTCATAGCAAAAAATGTCTAATTTATTGAGACCTGCACTGATAGTCACACACAGTCAAAGGGAATTATAAGCATCTCCAACAAGTTGGTGGTAGCTGAGGCACAGTCTCTCTACCTCGCTTTACCGAGCATAATGACATTAGGATATTGAATGATATCAAATCTGCAGTCAGGTATTGTTGGGGGGGGGGTGTCAAGTGAACATAGTGGAAGACTTATTTTTGATTTTCATCTTGATAATTAAGAAAAAGTATCTTGATAGTGCTGCTGGAGCTCAGCAGTCATTCTTTAGGGCTAGTTTATTATATGAAATTCCACTTACTCTCATTCTTTTTCTCTCTTTGTGTGTGTGTGTGTGTGTGTGTGTGTGTAACTCTGCTAATTGAAGACATACAATGTGAATGAAAGTTTTGATTTTTTTGTGCTATCTGCAGTCTTCATTATGGACCAATCTGTGCTCTGAGATGTGGAGAAAATGCAGAGACCCTTAAAACAATTTGTTCACTCAATTCACTCAGACAGAAAAGAGTGAATTGTACTTACCGTGACTGCAATACTTTATGTATGAGTTTGTGCAATATCTTTTGTAAACAGGACCTTAAAGCAGAGCAAACAGCAGTTGCAAATGATCTGAAATTATGGTTCCCTCAGTGGCCACAATCTTTCTCTATGAATTCCCCCCTCGATTATATCTTTTAAAATTGGAAGGAACTCATGGAATAGTGTTGGCTCACTTGCTCAAGTACAAATAACACTGTTGGCCTAAATGTTTATCCATCTCTGTCTATTCAAACTACTAATCTGAAACTTACAATCAATTTTCTCAGATTCAACTTTCAATGTGATAAGAAAAGTCATCACCTATCAACTCTCCAAATAACTACTACCTAGGCTACTCTATCACATTGTTCTTATTTTTGAATGGGCATTTTGCACCTTTATGTCGGTGCATCTTATTATTTGTGTGCTGTAATAGCTTTTTTTTCTATCGCGTGGCAATAAGACAATGAAACTGGTCCTCATGACAGCAGTGCATTGTTGATGCAGCTAATGTAGCTTCATAGATTTACAGCATGTGGTTAGAATCCCTCTATTTCTGCATTTTACTGATGCTTATATTCTTATATTTATATTGCTTATATCACCCATGTTCTTACGTTCATGCTTTTAGTGCAAAGCTCATTTGAAATGATAGAAAAAAGCCTTTTGTAAGCAGCTGCTTTATAAATAGAGTGATACATGGTCTATCTTTAGTGACCTACAGTCTCCTTGTTCCGGCCGGGCGGTGGGCGCGCCTGATTCTACTAATTACTGCTACTCCGCACCTTCGTTGGTGGAGTCGGGTGCGTTGCTGCCTGTTTGGGGCTGGGGCCTGCGCCCGCACCGGCCCTCCGGGGCCGGGGTTGCCCACCCCTGATCTACATCCATAGTTGCTCATGCAGTCTCTGCTTGTAGCAAAGCACCTTTGGTGTTTACTTCATCTTAACTGTCGTGACCATGGGGAAAGGCCCATTGGCGGTGGGGAAAGACCCACAGACTTCCATGAAAGAATGGATGACCGCACGGAAAGACGGCACGCAATAGTCCTAGGGCTGGCACCCCGACAGACTGCACCAAACGCTACGAGTATTAAACGAAGAGAATACCCCCAAGCAGACCGTGGAGGGGGGGAGGATAATCTGCTGTCAAGGACGGATCATATGGTAACTGACCCGGACGACGATATAAGGACTACGAACTTGGATGTGGAAGGACAGGAAGGTGAAGCAAACAGAAGGTGCTCCATCTGTGGGAGAAGTTTCAAGAATGAGCGGGGCGTGAAAATCCATCAAGGTAAATCCAAGTGCAAAGAGCAGTTGCAGCAGCGCAAAACACCTAGCATGGCCCAGAGTTTAATCTCAGAGTTTGTTAGCTCTGTTTGTCAGTCGATGGAGGACCGGAGTCAGGAGGCACACCACAGTGCTCAGGACCCCCTAGCTGAACCTGCTCCGAGCATAAGGATGAGCCAAGAAGCCCCGAACATGGAGGGCTTGCCGAAGAAGCTGCGGTTGAACTTGCCATCAGCCACGGACCACAGATGGGCACAACTGGATGAAGACCTCAGCATCATCCTGGACAACACCTTGAGAGGGGATGCTGTAAAAAAGATCAAGACTCTGGTGGAGACAGTGTACCAAGTATGCTACGACAGATTTGGAGTTAAGGACGGAAAGCCTGAGAAACAGCCATCAGGCCCCAGCAGAAGGCAACGGCGCATTGCTGAAATGCGCTAAGACCTCAGAGAACTCAAGAAGAGGTGGCGGGGAGCAGAACATCAGGAGAAGGAAGCCCTGAGCGAGCTAAGCTCAGAGGTGCGGAGAAGCCTACTCCAGCTGCAAAGGGCAGAGGCAACGCGGAGAAGACAGAAAGAGAAGCGCCGGCAGAGGAAATCTTTCTTCAACGATCCGTTCCGCTACACATCTGACCTCCTTGGCCAGCCCAAGAGTGGGAGACTGGCATGTTCCAAGGAAGAAGTGGAGGATGCTGTAAAGGCAGCACATAGCGACCCCAGCAGGGACCTACCATTGGGAGAGTGCCCTTTCCCTATCTCAAAGCTCAATCCAAGCACCCCTTTCAACATGGCAGACTTCACTTTTGAAGAAGTGAGGTCAGTGGTGAGACGGGCTCGAGCGGGATCCGCTCCTGGTCCATCAGGGACATCTTATAAGATTTATAAGAACTGCCCACAGCTGCTAAGGAGACTGGCCACACTCCTGCGCACACTGTGGAAGAAGAAGCAGGAACCCCGGCTGTGGACGCTTGCAGAGGGCTGCTTCATTCCTAAGGAGCTGAATTCATCAAGCCTTGACCAGTTTAGAGAGATTTCCCTACTGGACGTTGAGGGGAAGGTCTTCTGGGCAATCATCGCCCGAAGGTTGACATCATACTTACTTGTCAATGGCTACATCGATGCAAGCATCCAGAAAGGAGGAGTACCGGGTTACTCTGGATGCCTGGAGCACACGGCGGTAATTAGCCAGATAATTAAGGAGGCGAAGAGCAACAAGAAATCTCTCTCGGTGGTCTGGCTAGACCTCGCCATGGCTTACCCAAATGTTCCACACCAGCTTATCTGCAAGGCATTGGATCATTACCAAGTACCATCAGAGGTCATTAGGTTGGTGATGGCTCATATGGGTTCTTTACAGATGAGGTTCAGTGCACAGGGTTTTACCACCAAGTGGCAGAGGCTGGAAAAAGGGATCATGGCTGGCTGCACCATATCAGTCTCCCTGTTTGTGGCAGCTATGAACCTACTGCTGAAAGCAGGAGAGTCTCAGTGTAAAGGACCGACAGCGGCGGATGGGACAAGGCATCCAGCCTGCAGAGCCTTCATGGACGACATCACCGTGATGACCCCATCCATCCTTGGGACACGATGGGTCCTAAGTTCACTGGAGAAGATGGCCACCTGGGCCCGTATGCAGTTCAAGCCCAGCAAATCCAGAAGCTTGTGCATCCTGAAGGGAAATCTGTCGAATAACACCTTCAGCATCCAGGGATCAGAGATTCCAACCATTCAGGAGGAGCGAATCCGATGCCTGGGGAAAAACTATGACAGCACTCTGAATGACAGGCTAAACCTTGAAGACACCGCAGCACAACTAAAGGAGTGGCTGAGGAGAATAGACAGGAGTTTGCTGCTAGGTAGGTTCAAGGTGTGGTGCTTTCAGCACGGCATCATACCAAGGCTCCAGTGGCCATTTCTGCCCTACGACTTCCCTATGACAAGAGTTGAAGCAATGGAGAGAGTCTGTAGCAGGTTTATTCGTAAATGGCTGGGTGTTCCTCCAGCTTTCAGCGCCGTCAACCTCTACAGCAGGTCATCAGTACTCCGGTTACCATGCTCCTCTGTCATAGAAGAATTCAAGGCCACCAAGGCAAGGGCAGCATGCACGCTCTCAGTCTCTAGGGACGCAAAGTCTGCGGCAGGAAGTGGAAACCCCTCGAGGCGGTGAAGGAAGCGGAAGCCTACTGGAGGCATCAGGAAATCGTGGGCACTGTGTGTCGTGGACGGCTAGGGCTTGGAAACTACGGTGTCAAGAGCTGGTCGAAGAGCAACACGCGAGACAGAAGGGACTTGGTGGTGCAAAGGGTGCGGGAGGCAGCTGAAGAAGACCGTCGAATCAAAGCAGCAGGGCTGGGCTCCCAGGCGCGCTGGATGCAGTGGGAGGGGGCGCTCGAGAGACCATTGTCTTGGAAGGAGCTCTGGGGCACTGACCAAGGCAAGCTGAACTTCCTGCTGCGCGCTGTGGCTGATCTCCTACTCACACCAAGTAATCTGAAGATTGGGGGCAAGGAGAAAGAGGCATCCTGTAGTCAGTGCGGCGCCAGCTTCTGCACACTGAACCACATTCTGACCAGCTGCCCAAAAGCTCTGGCAGACGGGCGCTATAGGTGGAGACACGACAAAGTCCTCACCGAGGTCGCTAAGTGGGTCGAACTACAGAGAAGCCACACCAACAAACAGCCACCAGTACCACCAAGGCCCACAAGCTTCCAGCGAGAGGGCAGTAAAGTCCCAAAGAGAAAAAGACCTGACCGCCTACCATCAATGCTACACTGCGCATCAGATTGGGAGCTGCGGGTGGATCTCAAGAAGAAGCTGGTCTTTCCTCAGGAGGTGGTGGCAACTACCCTCCGACCGGATATGATCCTTCTTTCTAGGAACTCGAAGTCCATCATTCTAGCCGAACTCACTGTTCCCTGGGAAGACAGGTTAGCCATATCTCATCAGGCAAAGAAAGGTAAGTATCAGGACATAGTAGATGAGGTGACCCTTGCTGGATGGCATGCCACCCTCTACCCAATTGAGGTTGGGGCTCGCGGTTTCCCGGCCACATCTATTCGCAGTTTCCTGCAGAAGATCGGGCTTAACGCCAAACAAGTACAGAAGGCTACCAGGGAGATAGCCACAGTAGCCGAAAGCAGTTCCAGGTGGCTGTGGCTGTCGAGAAATCACAGCTGGACCCCTTCCGCAGGTGAAGAGGTGTACAGGTTAAGGGGCGAAACACCTGGGACCCTGAGATGCCTGCTGAGGATGCGGAAGGGGTCCCTAGGAACACTATGACACTCCACCAGCTAAAACCTTAACATCTACATCGGGGGTGGGTGGTTCCGGTCCCGGGGGGCCGGTGTGGCTGCGGGTCCTTGTTCCGGCCGGGCGGTGGGCGCGCCTGATTCTACTAATTACTGCTACTCCGCACCTTCGTTGGTGGAGTCGGGTGCGTTGCTGCCTGTTTGGGGCTGGGGCCTGCGCCCGCACCGGCCCTCTGGGGCCGGGGTTGCCCACCCCTGATCTACATCCATAGTTGCTCATGCAGTCTCTGCTTGTAGCAAAGCACCTTTGGTGTTTACTTCATCTCATCTCATTGCTCTTTATTGCTTGGCATTTTATTGTAAAGTGAGTCCTTCAGTCCATGTCAGGATGCTTTAGAAATGATTACTTTGATATAAATGTTTTTCCGATGAATCCTCTGAAGTTAACATGCTGTGGAGCATTAGTTACCATGGTGATGTACCCAGATTACATTAAAGTGAACCACATTCCAGATAGAAGAGAACCGGAGTTCAGTCCAAAGATAGCTGGCTATGATGCCAGCTATCTTTTTTGTATTATGTATTATATTATTTCCTATTGTGTTTTTTGTCATTGTATTGCAATGTACTGTATTATATGCAATATATCTTTTATTTTATTAGAAACAGGTGTTTGAACTCTGCAAACAATGAGTTAAAGAGTTTGATGATGGATCAGAGAGCGTTTTTCTATATAAACCCACAGTCAGTCAGCCTGCTGTAGCTTTTTCTGACACTGTCAGATGGAATCATCTGATATCAGCTGATACATGTCACACACTTTTAGATCAAAGTCTCAGAATTGTCTTGTTCACTGGCTATCAAATTAGAAGTGTCTTTTCTCTCATCAGCTGCTTCCATCACACAATTAACTGAGGCCATGTTTTCACTGAAGTCAGTCATGCTCTGTGGTTCAATGTGACAGGTATATAATGTGGATAAAAACATACAAAAATATACAGTCCGATCTACTGAAAGAGATATTACTCATGGAGTCTCAGAAAGTAATTGAGAGGTTTTGGGAGTATTGATCATGTATTGTCCTATATGGCCATGTGGATATAACCTTGACCATCTACAAAGTTTCAATACGTGTTTATCAGTATCATTATGTATGCTGTAACAGATTGGTGATATATCTGGTCTGGCTAGTGTGGGAGGCGTTGTTTGCCTAAATACATATTTCATGTCAATCATACAAATTCATCACGGAATCACCATTTATAGCAAATCTTATTATAAAAGCTAGATTTGCCGGAAGAGGCGCTGCTATTTTTAGAGAGCTCCAAAAGTCTGATCAGCAAGGAGGATTTTACTGGTAGAGCTAATCCTCTCTGATAAACACATGCAGTACAAGCACACTAATAGTTGGTAAACAAGACCAGAAGGCTTAGCAAACGAAGATGAGGATGGGGTGTGGAAGACAGCTACGAATGACTCTAAGGTGCCTCGACAGTATAATAAAGTTCCTTCTAAGGTACCGACACAAAGGTAGAAACCTAATATCTGTACTAACTCTTGTTCCTCAGTTAGGGTTTAATCAGGATGATTGAACTCAATCTACTGGGTCTCTATATGTGACAATATGGAATAAAGTGCCCTCATGTAGAAATGCAACAAATACTGTGCTGAATGTCAGATTCCTACCACCCATGTAAGGAATTGGAAGGCAGGACAAATGCCAGACCTGCCAAAGATGTTTGCTCATTCTATGACAGGGAGGAAAAACGTGTTGTCACTAAACCCCTATTTGCCAGTTTTGTCACGTAAACCATAGACAATGATGTGGACAGTCTTCCCAAAGCTGACGAAAGTAAAAGTAAAATAAACATGTTACATTTCCAGTGACAACTGCATCAGTCGAGTGATCATTCTCCTAATTGGTGCTGTCAAGAACCATGTGAATAAGTCAGTAGTCCACTGAGAGGGATGTCATAAATGACCATAATGAGGGCAATAACATTTACACACTTGTCTTGTGTTTCACTTCCCTGACAAGACTCAAAGCAGCTAATTCTAAAAATGTAAATTTCTCCAATGTTTGAACTACTGATGTGTTTGAGGAACCCAAACCTTTAAAACTGTTCCCATTCCCTGAATTTTATTACAAGGACGTTTGCAAATTAAATATTTAATAGGTAAATCATTTTCAATAAAGAGATGTTTCCCATAGGCCTCTATTCTAAATCATTCAAATCATCTCAAACCTGCACTGTCTCCGCTAACAGAGGCCCATTAAACACAATCATTTCTGATATAGAAAAACAAACAACGAGTAACGTTGTTCTGACCAGTGGTTAGTAATGGTTCTATCACATGGCTCAGCCAGCCCCTGTCCCTGGACTCAAACCTTCACCCACCAACGAAATCATTGAAATCCCTCCTGACCTTCCCCGAAACTGACTTCAAATGTTATTATATCCATCCTAAACCCTACACACAAACAGAAATACAATATGAAAGCACCAAAATCAAACATGTAGGCAGCTTGGGCCAGTCACAAAAAAAAAATCCCCCCTCGGCATGTCTGCCCCCAATGTTCATTCCCATTGATCCAGACTAAAAGGCTGTGGATGTGGCGATGCCCCAGGAGCCCACAGTGGTCCTGCTGCCAGCAGACAGACAGACTGACCCCTGGGCCGTTCCTGTTATTATCATGAGTCATCGCTCTGTCATGCTGCAAATGGGCCTCTGTAGATTTCCAGTGTGAGTTTCTGTTTGTGCAGATGCAGTCGAGGGTAACTAAATGAGTAGGGGGGGCGTGAGCAGCAACAGACAGAACCATATCTAGGTACATTTACTTAAGTAATGTTTGGCAATTTTGTGGTACTTTAGTAACCCCATTTTATTTTGTACTTACACCCCGTTACTGCATGTATTTTCCATATTGTGTTTTTAAATGACTGCTGCTTCACAAGATGCTAGTTCAGTTATATTGATAATTAATTTTTTTTTTACCAGATTCATCTGTAAGATTGCAGATTTCTACTTAATATAAAGGTTTAATATATTAAAAAGTAATGTTACTTTGGGAGGGAGGGGGGCTGTTACATGCACTTCATCAAGAACCTGGCAACAGGTCACAGCCAGAGGAATGTAAAGCAGAGACTTACCAGAGAAAAGATAGAATCAAGTTCTGAGCTTGATATAACTCCACGTACATTTTACAAGTTACATACAGGCAATTTAGAGTCTTCAGTTAACCTAAGCATATTTGGTTACGGTGGGAAAAAGCAAGAGACGCCACACAAACACAGGGAGAACATGAAAGCACGTATAAAGGTCCAAGACCAAGGATTTGACCCTGTGACCTTTTTGTTGTGAGGCAACAGTGCTACCCACTGCTACCCATGTATATATACAAGAATCATGTTGACAGTTGGGGTAAAAATTTAAATTTTCAGAACCACACACATTCACTGCTGTGTTAGGCAAAGTTTCCTCTAAATCATGTTCCAATCCAATCCAAAGTGTCACTGAGGTCTCATCCTCACACGGAGCACATTCTCCTTTCTTTGACTTCTTCACTGACTGAGAAAATGCTCTAAGCCATCTTAGAACTCTAAACCAGAATGCCACACATTTTATTCTTATTTGAGTGTTCTCTTGACTGAAGCAGGTTTGGGTCAAGTGTCAGCTCAGGGAATAGACTTATTGGTGTTGTTGGTTTCCTTGGTTTTATTAGTTTTAATATTTGACTGACACCTCCCACCTGTTGGTCTGAATTAAAATTTGAGTTAATGTGACTTTCATTTGGACTGTGTTGTTTTACAGTGAAAAAAGCAAGAGTTCAAAGAGACTAAAATCTAAAAACTAAAATTCAATTTCATGTGTTTATTTTGATATATTTTACAAGAGTAAAAAATATAAAATCAAAATATTCCATCACTCATGTTTGATGCCACTCATGTTTGGTCTTTTTCTTCTAGAGGTATTTAGACACATGAGATAAATATCAGTGACAGTCTTGTATAATTATTTCATTGCTGCAGTCTAATCACTCAAACGTTGATTGAAGTGCATGGATTCAATAGAACAACATAATCTAATAATATGTGTCATAGTTCATTAGCAGTAATTAAAAGGACTCAACAATTAAAAGCGTCTATAGGTAAAAGAGAAGCAGGGATCAGAGGCTGTATAATCACACTTCATATCTCTCTGATGTCTGATTTCTGAGTCGATTAGCATCTGTGTTATTATAATTGCAGCCCACGTCAAATTATTGATTGCTTCAAAATGTCACATGAAAATCCACCTAGTCTAAACTGTGTAACTTTGAGAAACACGCTCAATGAATTGAATTCTAATGAAAAGAATGGCATCACTTTATGTAACACCACAGGGTCCAGTTCAAATGACGCGCGTCCTTTCAGCTGCTTGACAACATTTCACATTCAAGGCTGTGGATGCTTTTCTTTTCCTATATTCTCACTTTCCAAACGACCCTGCAAGCTACAAAACCCCTCCTGGATATGGAATGTGCAGCTTTACACAGTAACATGAGGATGTTTGGACTCGTGCTGCTTCTCATGTGCCTTTGGGGTTCAGTACTGGATAATTGAAGGATTGTTAAACTCATGAAATCAGGAAAACTGTTGAACATAATTGTTTATGTTGTGATGTTTGTGCAATCTTCGTGTTATATCCAACCCTAAAACCTGGTCAGTTGTCATGCAATTATGCAATGTCAGTAACAGTTAGTGTTTTATCCATAGCACTTTTATCCTGGTCTAAAACTTCAGCTTCAAAGCTCACTCTTAAGCTTGAAAAATGTTTGACAAAACTATTCAGAGCAATGTTCACCTAACTGGCATTTACCCAGACGTGTTACCAGACATTTGTCCTGTCCCATCATGCATTTTAAAGGCTTTCATCCTGGCGTCAGTATAGGGGCACAGATTCTCAACAAGACTGAGTTGCAAGATTATAGCACTGTCATTGACTTGGCTGTTTTTAATGATTGGAATACAGCAGCTGAAGCTGTATATGTGTGAATGAAATGTTCGTGGCCTGAAACAGGTGGAAAATGAACCAGTTTCCAGTGTCAGCTGTCATAACCATATGATTCAATCCTACAATTCACCATCCTGGATATTTCTTTGAGGTTCTATTTTGTATTTTTTAAGAGTGTACAGTGGTATGAAAAAGTTTTGGTCCCCCTGATAATTTTCATTTTCCTTTATAAGTCATTGGTAGTTTATCTCAGCATGTTCATATTAATATATCACACAGCAGACGAACACAGTGATATTTGAGAAATCAATAAAATGTATAGGATTTATAGAAAGCAGTAATTACTTAAGGAAAATAGGCATGTACCGTTACATAAATCTGGGCACCTATGTTGTTTTATTGAGTTGAATTCCTTAAGCAGTAATTATTGAACAAAAATTTGTTTGGTCATCTCATGAGGCCAATTGTAAGTTGTTGTCTTCTTCGCATCTTCCCTGAATCGTGGCAACACAGGAGCCTCGAAACAATTGTCACATGACCTGCAAACAAAGATTATTCAACATCATGATTTAAAGATTTCAGCTGTTGGATTCCACTGTGAGGAACATAGTGAGGAAAATGGAAAACCACAAGCACTTACTTAAGGACGGAGTGGCAGGTTTGGAGCAAAAAAACTGAAAAAAATATATGAAATATCACTGTCCAAATATAATAAATATCACTGTCCATTTTGGTTGGTGTTTTTCAGATTTCACATGACCCCCCCCCCTTTTTTTGTCAAATATCTATAAATGTAGCTTTATGGGCCATAGAAAACAAACCATTTACTGTTCATCAATAGGCTGTAAAAGGAGAATGATAACCAAAACAACATTTCTCTCATTTCGCTCTCATGTCCAAAAACAACCATACAACCATGTCCAAATACTTGTACCACTGTTGCATAGTCAGACACATATATCACCAACTACCAAATAGCTGCCTATTTTTTGCTGGCGGCTGCCTGCCACCTGCTACAGATAATGAAGCGAGGCCTACAGCATGTTGGCCTCTCTCCTCCTCCCACATGGCATTGTATGAGCTGTTGTTCTTGTGCCAACACGGCGGGGGGGATGAGGGGGAGATAATACTCATTTGGAGAGCATAGCGGGGGTGTTGCTTCAGATACGGCTAATCCTCACACCTCATCGCCGAGACGCGGCTGGCTACTGTAGCGCTCGCCTCCGCCGCTCTCTTTCTGCTTCGCCGTCCTTTCATTTCCTGGTTCGCACAATGTTCCTGCTATTTAGTGCGACTGCTGCGGTCTGTTTTCTCCTCCTCCTACTCTCATCCCCTCTCTCCTAGAACGAGGACACAATTATGGGGCAAAAGTGTGGGGTTCTTTTCAGAGAGAGAGAGAAGAAAAACACATTATAGAGGATTTAAAAGAAAAAAAAAAGGAAGACAGAATAAAAAGGAAATAATCAGAATACAGCACAGCGGGAAATATGACATGGCACTGGTTTCCGATATTTATGCTAGGTTAGCTAGCCCGTGTTAAACCTTCATTCTGTAACATGAACCCGTGAACCGCAGAATATTTTTGCATGATTTATAGTCAAACTGTATATTATATATTATAAACTCTTTAAGCAGGCCCTCTGTCTTAAACAAGGTGTTTTAGTGCTTGTCTCTTTAAGGGCCACGCCCACATGAGTGCACTGTTCTGATTGGCCGGCTCCTGGAAGTTGTGTGATACAACCTCATCAAGAGAAAGCTGTTTGTGGGCATGATCTACCAATCTGATGCTGTCATGAGGCAGAAGTATGAATACCCAACACAGATTGAAGCTTTAGCTTAGACTTGTGTTTTATACACATTTGACCATTTTAACAGAAACATCATATAATATAAAAATACGAGAAAATCTCCTTTAAATACAAGGGATGAGACATAGCAGGGTGGTTGTGGAGTTGTTGTATGTACCTTTGACATAGGCGGGATTAGTAGTGAAAGTAATAATCATTTTTGATATGAATGATAAAATGAAATGATTATTGATTATAAACACTGAGCCTGGACTGTAAAGTGACCTGAATTTTGACAACTGCCAGTACACCAAAAACAAATCACTGCTCAGCTCAGGGCAGCCCCTCAGGGACGGTGTTTTATTAGGTTGGTGTTTTTATCCTGATGATACACTACCTTGTCACTTCATCCTGGCGAAACTCATCGGGCTAATAGACACACTCAAGCCAACTTTTTTTCTCTCTTCACAAGCCAAGAAAACACAGAGTGAAGTGACCTGACAATTTGGGCATCTCCTGCAGTGGAAGCCATAAATTAATATTCTAGGGCAAATCATCAGGTCTCAATTTAGCTGCAAGGAACATTATAATAAAAAAAGTGAAATTCAATATATTATCAAAAGTGGAATCTTGTTAAATAACCTCTTTTTCTTGGAGTTCTATCTATCGTTTATTGGTTAAGTGAAGATGATCAAATGTGAATTGCATGGTAAAATTGACTAGTGGCCACACTCACAATAGAAACTCTGCCTGCACAATATCTCCACAGCGAGAAAAAGGGATTATAGGTTAAGTTAAAGACACACTGACATGAGCTGTAGTTTGTTTTACTCTGCAAATAACATGAGATAGAACAGAAATGTCTTTACACTTTAAGTTCTTAAATGTAGAAAATGTGAGACAAAGCCAATGAGGAGGGAGCGAGAACAGGCCTTTGCCTCTCGCAGCATTTTATCATGTACACAAAGGATATCCCAACAAATACCAAATGTCAGAGGCTCTTAAAGTAGACAGACGCCAGAGGCGGCATTAATGTCTTGTATGTCAGATTCCTGGACATTTGCCCTCAGTTTGCCCTTTGCTGCAGCTAAACCTTTGGCTGAGATTGCCCACAAGGATCCACAGACAGATGCAATGAAAGGCCTGTAATAGATCTGCCAGCAGGGATATGCAATCAGCCAGTAAGGGTTAGGTCCGCCTATAAGCAGAAATCCACACTTACCCTAATGCCTCACTTAGGTAGATGATAAATTCATTATGGAGTCATCCATCCTTATTTCATGACTAACGTGACTTCTATTTGATTCTCAGGCGTCAGGATGTAGAACTGTAGAACTTTAATTTAACGTCTGCCTTGATACACGCTCTCAGGTAGAGAATTTTAACATCTGCCTTCACACTGGAAACAGTCAACTTTGAGAAGAGAAAATCAAGTTGTTTATTTGGAAATACACCAAGCAAAGGCCATTTTTCTTTCTATTAATGTGTTTTATAAGCAATGCTAATCAATTTAACACTAAAGTTTATAATAATGTATAATGAACACAAAGGAAGTGTTTAAATTAAAAAAG
This sequence comes from Eupleurogrammus muticus, assembly GCA_036785175.1. Taxonomy (NCBI): domain Eukaryota; kingdom Metazoa; phylum Chordata; class Actinopteri; order Scombriformes; family Trichiuridae; genus Eupleurogrammus; species Eupleurogrammus muticus. Next base: position 22,130,316 of record JAYKQN010000010.1, on the reverse strand, counting down.
TTGTAATAGCATCTTTTTACCTGAACAGATTCTCTCCTGTAAACAACTACGGTAATTTAAAATAAAACCATCAAAGCCATTGACTCATCTTGTTAGAAGATAATTGAGCTGCACTAAAGTAATAAAAGCAGAACCTTTAAAGCCTTTAAACACAGCTGAATTTCAAAACAGCTTAGAGGGTAATCATTTCTTATAAAATAAACTATAAATGATAAAACATAACACCTATTAATTAGTGAAAGACTAATTTCAGCAAGGTAACCATGATATATGACACCAACCAGTATCTTCACTCTGGCTTTCAAAACTGAGCTATTGCTTCTAAAAGTACTGTGTTTTTTTTTTCAAGTGTGTCAAATATTTTAAGTTAATCGCAAAACTGAACACCTTAATTTTGACAGCACTAATTATTGCTGCTCTCTAAAACATGAATTAATTATGTATTGCAGATAAATAAGGCCATTAGTAACTTAAATTAAAAGGAAAGTGGTGCCATTCATTATCCAGTGCTTTCTCTCAGCAGACGATCCAACACACTCCAAAAGGAAATCAAGATAAAACGTAAGCTCATGAAGACTTTTAAGAATCACGGACAACAGGAAGAATGAGAAAACAAGTATCAACACATTTATTAAATCGTAAACAAATGTTATGTATGCCTTCCATGCAGGACACTGTCAGAACGATCACACGTCAGGATCGATAGTTACAGCCCAGAGGCTCATGTCAATATGTTCCTCACCAGTGACCCATGTCCCAACACGGCTGTCTATCATTTCACACACATTTACCACCTCAGCAAGCAGCTGAGCCTGCACCGCCCTCACACACTTGTTAACTAATGAATAATGACTAATTGTATGACCGATCCTGCCAGTCTTTGGATAATATGATAAACAGTCACAACAACAACAAGCAGGGTTTTCAGGACTATTGTCTGCTGGGAATATGCACACACTTATATGTTGAAAATGATGGCGGAGACCTTGATATTGAGATTTATGCATTATTTAATATAGACTCACAGCTCACTCTGAATTGTACATACTGTATGTTTTATTGAGCATTCCTGTCAACTAAAAAATTTAAGTTTCTGTGTCCCAGTTCCATACTGTTTATAGACAGCATGTATTATATTGTGCTATATACCAATCGCAATGTGCCCTGTTTCTACAATGCAATACTTTATGGGATAGGATGGAACAGTACACATACTTTAGCAATATTTCATTTGTTTTCTCGTCATTATTGTCTTTAATATCAAAGCATGGGATACATATATTTATTTTGATTGGATTGTACCATAGTACAACGTGGGAGGAAGTAGTGCCTAAGGAATGTGGTCACAATTAAAGGTACAGTGTGTAGTTTTCTGGCAGCAACTAGTGGTGAGATTGCAGACTGCAACCAACTGAGTGGGCCAATGTATAGAGAACATACGATGGCCACAAAAAATGTGGAAGGCCGTCTGGAGAGTCAGCCAGCCTTTCATTTGTCCATTCTGGGCTACTGTACAACCACGGCGATGGCAGATGGCAGGTGTCATGGAGGGAGACCTGCTGCACATGTACGGGAAAAACAGAATGGTATACTTGTGAATATTATAGGAGAGCTGCTTCAGTCAAGAGCCTCTGCAATAATCTACTTCTTGGATAACATTTCTTTTCACACTTTCACCTCCTTGGAGTGAATGCAGAAAGTAAAATGAGGACACAGCCAGTCATAGTACTTTATCGCCAACTTTGATGCTGTGCTAGTATGAAAAATAACACTGTGACAAGAATGCCTTTTAATATGACTTACTTATTTAATTAATTACACTATAAGTAGCAAAAGTCCTACATTTGCAAATGTTGAGAGTACATTTGAGTCATCTAAAGCGGTGACACAGAAAGACCTCTAAAACTAACACACAGATGTCTGAATGTCACCTCTGGACAATAAACAGTGACAGTGCAGGCGTAGCAAGCTAATGATATCAGCAGCTAAAGGCCAACAGGCTCTTACACATGCAGTATATAAGGGGGTGGACAAAATACCAGCTTCACCTGCAAAACACAGATAAGCCAATTTGTTTTTTTATGTTTAATAGAATAAGTTGCTGCAGCAGTGATTCAGGCACCGTAGCTCTGATAAATCACAACTACAGTGGAAGCTTTGCAAAAGTGAGTCATTAGGCTGAATATCTAAGATGTGTGAGTCAGCGCTAACAGAGGCCTGACAGTTGGCAACACTACCATAATAATTATAACTAGCCTGACAGGGTTTATATACAAAAGCAGCTTTCACGTCAACACAACAGATAAAATGTGACGGCTGTGAGTACAGATGCAGGGGGGAAGCTAAAGAACTTTCTGGAACCTGGTGGTGACAACCAGAAGCACAACTCACCAACACCAGCTGAACGGCAGCGATAGAAATTACAGCCTCAAAATGAATTGAACGGACACTTCTGCAAACACACTCTGATACCTCGGACCCCTCAGACCAAAGAAGATGTAACATGGTCTATAGAATACATTAAATTAAAAATCAATGGTTTGATATCCACACTACCGTAGCATAGACATTACAAACTTGCCATCAGCTTAGATGCAAAACACAAACAATCCTTTTCCATATGTCTAATGATTGTTGAAATGTATATTGTACCCACAAACGCCAATACTTACATACTTGAAGTTACTGAAGACAAGTGAATCATCCACCAGCAGAGGACAGAAACATACTACACAAAACTAGGTCTCTAGGAGTGAAGTCTGCATTTGGAACACTTATCCAACCCATGCCCTCGTATCACATCCTGATATCTATCTAGTTAAATTTCAATATTCACACTGAATGCATAGACAAAAGATATTAATATTTATATGTTTATAGATACATATGAAATTAATGTCCCATTAAAATAATTCTACTAAAGACATAATTTTACCAGCATTTGTTGTCTGGCAGGTGGCAGAACAGTTTGTAGGTAGAAGTGATTTGATCGATTATGGTGATAAGCTTTGTAATGTATAATATCACATATACTGTTGATGAAATCAAGTCCAAGCAGTAAACATTGTGACAGCAGTTGGATGCTGATACCACTGGCTGCAACAAGATCGCATTCAAACATTTGAAAAATGGGGCTTCAACTGTATCGGATCCCATGAGACAACTTGGACGTGTCTCTTTATAGTAGCTGCTTCCATTAGACGGTAGTAGCTAATCTATAAATCATTGAGCAGAATGCTTTATGGTAACATTGCTATTTAATGACATCAAATGATTATCTCAAGACAGATAATCAGCCACCTATACTGACCATCAGCCAAAAATCCATCAGATATAAAACATAAAAAAAACATCTTTGTAGATCCAAACCCACCAAATCTTTACTTACTATATGATAAAAACAATTAACATTTAAAGTTACAATGTCATCTTCATTGAGCATGAATGCTGAATGTCCAAAGAAAATCTAAATGAACACATGATCATCCTGTTGAGTTTACATAGAGCTCAAACAATGTGACAGAATAAATAGGAAGCAACAGAAATCCCATCTCAGCTGAGGATGACAGATTTGTCTGAGGTAAGGTCTGTTGCTGCGTGCTCTCCAGTCGAATCTTCCACCCGTTGTCTTGGTTTAGGTCTGGAGGTCCGTTATCTTCCTCTTACGGTAGTTAAGAACCAGGCTGGAGGCAGTGAGCTGCGAGGCCTGACCTTTCTCCCAGCTCTGGAAGCCGTTGAGGCCGCTCTGGCCTGACTTGAACAGCGCCTTTTCCAGACAGTCCAGCCGCTCCACCAGGGCTGACGTGTCCTCGTTGTAGGCGTTCTGGGACGAGTCCATGGTCCGCCGGAATCGACCAATGAATGTCTAGATAAAGGAAGATATCCAGAGTTTGTGACTCGTTAGATTTAAAGGAAAGCAGAAAAAGACCAGAGTATGTAGGAGTGTGTAGTTTGGGCTCGATGATTCTTTTAATCTACCAGATTTTTTTTTCCTTCCTATGATTTGCAAAATGGATAAATCACAGAAATTGGGATTTTTTGAATAAATACACCTTCTTATTTTAGCACAAGCAAATAATACATACATTCGTAAACACGCATTTCCATTGTGTTAAGAAATAAAAATGTTATATTAGTTTGTTTCAAGAAAAAAACAGGGGGAGAAAAAAAAAAATCAAGGTTAAAATCAAGGACATTAATAAAAAAATCTAAAATTTATAGCTAGGCCAAATGACCAACTTGTAGTTAAAGTTGTTCACATTAACTGCTTCTGTTTTCTTAAAATGAATATAATAACTGTAAATTTAATAACTAAAATGAATATAATTTAATATAAAACTAATGTAAAATGTCAGTAATTTTGACTTTAATCAGTACTTGAAATGTTTCCAGATGTGATTCATTTTTCAGCTGCTATGTTGCCCAGAGTCAGTCGACCCATCATCTAGAAACCTCAAATCAGATAGAATTCTTTATTTCCATGAATATTTGTCAACAGAGTACTAGGGGCACATTACAGACTCTAGAGTGATGCAACTTCGCATCATTTCTATAAAAGTAGGGAGCACAAGATAACTAGAGGCTGCCTGCAGCAGTAAATATCTTATTCCTGGTAGACTCAGTCGCTGAGGAAATGTGGATAAGATCAATTACAGATTTTTTCCCCTAAAGTCAGGTGGTTAAAAAAACAACCAAGATTCCATTTTAACGATGAAGGAGGCACCATCAATCATGAGTTATTCACGCTTCTTTCATAGGGGTAGAACCATGTAGTGTGTAAGGTCTACAGTAAGCTATTACCTTGTTTGTGTCTGTCATACAGTGAGATTACAGTCAATCTGCCTGGTAACAGCTGCAGCAAACAGCCAATAGCCTGCCGTGTTTTCTGATCTGATTGCACCCCCTAGTTGTAGACTTGTAAACAGCACTAGCTGGATTAGTTTGATTGATCTGTGGGAGCATTTTAGATCAAAGCGTGTCAACTGTGTATTAAGTGTGTCAATACTTGGAAGTACCCGAAACCTTGCGCCTCTCTCCCTATGTGTCGTTTTCCTGACTCCTCTCTCTTCTGTGCAACCATGTGCCGTTACATTTTCTGTTTTGCAGTCAGTCCTTTTTTCCAGGTCTCCATGGTGATGGAGGTCTCATGGCTCAGGTCTCACTTTGGCAGTAACTGGAAGCTGCTTGAAGTGCTTACGATCATATTCTTTATATGTTTATTTATAACTGTGCTCTGATTCTTTTCAGTACAATCATCTATCTGTCCATCCTAGAAGGTGGTGTCTGTTTTTATGAGGAGTTTTGAGAATCTAAGAAAAGAGGTGTATGCTGCAAAGATTGCAAAACCTGTGAGGAAATTTGTTTTTATACGTGATGTTGGTTGTCTAAATAAAACTGTCTGGACTAGTCTCAATATGTACATATTCCAAAAAAGTTAAATAAGGCACATTTAGCTGAAAAGTGTTACAGTGCTTCTTTACCACTATTTATATATGATCTAAAATCCTGTTTCCATAAAACATAATCATAGTAATTTTTTGAACATACTATAGACAGAGAAAAAATATCTACAAGAGAAATTGTCCTTTTATCTATATCAAAAATATAAAGGTATACAATATACTGTGAATACTGTGATGCGTCACATCAGACCAGCTGCAACTATCGCAAATATGGAACTTTTACTTTGTAAAAGTAACTGAAGCCAATAATAAATTACCAAAATAGTCACATTTTCTGACAACCGCCCTATGAATTAATATTAATTGAGGGAAAGAGATTTTAATTGCTTTTTGATTATAAGGTGTAGGTTTTATATAACCACAAAGAAATACACCCTGTATTTAGAAACTGTGCCTTAAAAGGAGTGGTCAGACCCTGTAACTTTTTGATGTCACAACTACAAACTGACCACTCACTCCACCATCACAGCCAGTCAAATCAGCCAATCAGAGGAGAGGCTCATTAATATCAATGAGACAGAAACAACCTGTTCTTAGTTTCAGAGACAAAATTGATTTTTGGTTCTTATATTGTTGTCAAATTGTCTTGTTTGGGATATCACAACAACACAAATAAACCCCAGAAAAAGAAAAGGGTAGTTTCAACATAGGACCTTTATAGTGTATGTTTACTGATAAAGTCTTAGCTTCCTTTGAATATAATATATCTTGTAAGGTGAACCTATTCTTTTTCATCACCTTCCAAAGGCAAAAACAAAAACCCATTAAAGATTTTTGTCACTTTTTGGCAACCCCCTGTTTAAATTAACTCTTCCATGTTTTTGTTTTTTTGTATTTGTTCATGCTCTTCACCTGCAACAATGTCTGTGCGATCTCTGGGTTCTCTGGGCTGTCAAAGTGCAGCATCTGGGATCCTAGGCCATAGTAGTAGGGTCCCATCTTATGCAGGTCCACCACGTTGGAGTCTGCATTGAACACAGTCCTCCAGCCCTCCTTGTAGACCTTAGGAAGCTCGACCGACAACACCTTCCTCTTCCTCTCATACAGACCCTTGGACAGCCACAGAGGAAGCTCCATCTTTGTGCCCTGAGATAAAGGAGACAAACTTCAGAGTTGGAGGACTTGTCATGCTCGCTACTGCAGATACACTTAAATTTTAACAGTGACACATTTGTGAGAGATATACATCTAAGACTAGAACAATGACCTTTGTAGAAAAATGCCTATCTCTTCACTTCATACTTGTGTCTACTAGCAGGTGTCACAGTTCTTCCACCTGCTACTGTTAGTTTAATGAATAATGGGTAACAAATATATTTGTTACTGATAGTTAAATTTCTGAATCCTACAAACAACTCAAAACAGCATAATCAGTACCAGCAGGTCAAATGTTATATATTTCATTTGGAATTTCACTTAACATCTCATCTGTTCTGCTCATCTGATATTTACGTGATTTTCACGAACTGAACTTCAATGTAAAGGTAAAATACAAGCTTTAAAGACACAAGATACAATGCTGATAATACAGTGGCAACTCAGATATGAACTATACTATGGAGCTGTTGATAAGATGTCTCGTTTATACTCGATGAGCCTAATTTACTGTTCTGCCATTTCCAGTAAGACGGTAAGTATTTAAACTGCTCAAATCCGAAATTGTAAAACAAAACGTATTTATGGGTTTAATTCTGAGTTAAGTTCTGGCAGAAACTCTTCGCTTGAGATTAATCATTTACAATTTTTTTCCAGTAACTTCACCGACCTCCGGGATGTCCTGTGTGTCGCTCGACCTCTCTAGGAATCCAAGCCGGGGGAAGGCGCACTCTGTCCGGATAGGAAGTCTGTCGTGAGACAGCAGAATATCATCGAGAGACAGGAAATTTTCCTCCATCCCCACTCCGGGTTGCACGGGGAAATACGACTGTGTGTCCATTTGTTTCCTTATTTAGGCCAAACTCGTCTGTAAATTGGAGTATTGGGGTGAAACCTGACAGAAAGGTCCCTGTTATGTTTACATTACGATTCTTCCTGTTTGGTGTTTTGGCGCCACGACGCGACAACCAATCAGAGAGTCGCTGTGAAGTCTAGACCAGAGTAATCGATTTAATCAGTCTATTGTCACACCAAGTGGAACAAACAGAATGTCTATATCTATATCTACTCTAATATATAATAGTAGAACTTGTATGTTTAGGTGATTCTTGTTTATTTAATATATTTTATGTTCCCCTTATATTATATATTATTTCGAGTTTTGGAACCCTTTTACAGCGTAGTTATATTTTAAAACTGGCAATGACATAGTTATGAATATAAAATGCATTATGTTTCATTAGGGAAGAGTAAAACCATAACCAAAAGTACCTGAGTTGTTGCAAATGCATTACAAAATCAAATGTCCTTTTTTTCTAGTAGTTAGTTGCAATTATTGATTTAGCCATGAGAGGTCAGAATATTACCATTACAATTTTAAACTAATACCTCTTTTAAAAATGTTGTGCACTAAACAATAATAATAATAGTAATAATAATAATAATAAGAAGAAGAAGAATAGGACATTATAAGATGCATTTTAAACAAGTACTGAAAAGTCAACCTTGAATCTCTATTAAATTAAAATGGAAGAGAGGAAAGAAAATGCAACATGCTTTTCTCTTCCTCTGTTTATCTTATCTCTCCTGATCCACATCACACACAATTGTCATCTTATTCATCAGTTTATACATTAAAATAACAGCTATATACTATATACTATAATATACTATATACTATAATCCTGTAAAGTCAGGACACCATCAGTTTACACATCTAGATGAAGGAAGAACAGGTCAGTCATCTTTATTATTTTGACATTTTTTTTTAATATTATAGATTATATGTCATTATTACTCATCCCACAGATTGCACATCAAAGTCATCAGACATGTTAGTCGGCGCCCTCAAAAAGCAGGCTGCCATTCACATCCTTGAAAGGTAAAAATAAGTCATAAACTAAAAAGAGTCAAATGAAATAATGCAAAACAAAGGTAGTGTGTTCTTTCAGCTGTATGGGCAGGCAGGCAGTGAGTCTATGTCGACTGTGGCTGCATTCTGAAACACTCATTGGATATTCTCACCCTGCAACCAGACTGAGGTGAACACCATTTCCCAAAGAGATCATCCCTTCCTGTTAGCTGCCAGCCACAGGGAAAATTTAATGTTTCACAAACGGACAATGAAGTTAGCAGTTATTATTTTTGGAGCTTTTTTCATTCCACTGATGTCCTTCCACTATCCCTGCAAAAGTAAACCCTACTCTGTTCAAATCCCCGTTTGTGTCCCGGCCCTAATAAGGAACGGAGATGAACCTAGAACTGGCAGCTTTGTAACACCTTATTTGAAGTGGCTTTCACGAGGCATCATAACCACATTATGATTACATTTGCTTTAATGTTAGGTGTGATACAATAAGAAAAACACTTCTCTAGTGAAGTGTCAGAAAAACATTTTTTATATCAGATTTAAAATAATCTACAGCTGCAATAAATATCGTCGGACCAGTTAGTAACCCAGCCAATGTGGGATGATAACATGGTGATTATGTAGGGAAAATATTTTAAATCCAAACTTTCAAGCCTTAAGCTCCCATCAGTCACTAGTGGGAGGGCGATAGAACCATGCTCTGCACAGGAATTTCTTTGTTGATAGTGTTGATCTGGTGTGTCTCATTTACTGTAGCGCTGAGGGGGAATGGTGGAGTTGGATGATAATCCTTCATGGGTTTGTCACAACCAGCAACACCCTTCACATTACTCCCTGGAACACCAATCCATTGTTGATACAAAATATTTGTACAGTGTTAATTTCCGGCTCTTTGGCCTGGAACTGTGCTACTGCTCACCACTATCTTTATCTGTCTGGTGAAGGTGATGGGCAGGTAAAGTACAGAGGGTTTAACAAAACCTGCTTTACTGCAAACTGCTGCACAATGAACTAAAATTGTCCAAAAAGTTGATGGAATTATCCGATTTAAGCAATACTTCCTTTGTAACAATGAGCAGCCCTTTTTTTACATTATACAGTGATTTGATCCATTGTTTATACACAGTAGAAATATTGGATGGTGCAGCTTTAAGCTAAGATAAAGTTGTGCATACAGTCCTTATAATGCCTCATAATGCACTTCAAGTAAAGTTTCATGGTAAATATCCCCAACATGGACTCCACTGACTTCCACATCTGTCCTTGAATGGCTGGATGTTGTGTTGCAGTATGCCAAGCACAGATGAGCCATGTTGTGTACATGGTAAACTCCAACCTTATCAGAGGCAGTTTATCTATGAGTTTCAGAGCACTACAGAGACCATCTTTGGAACTTGACTGCATTAAACACAGTCAAATCCCTTCCTTGCTGGTCTTCATAAAATAACGGAGCATGGAGCAATAACCAATGGGATAAAAGCAATGGGATGAGAACCTCAACGACCTTTTAAAAGGTTGGTGCAAAGTTATACCTCAAGAATTAGAAGAATGGTTATGGTTGATAAATGAAAAAGATTAAAATATAGAGTATATGGCTGCCAGATAGCCCACACACATAAATGAATAGACTTCCAAGGGTTCTGGCTGGATTCCTTAAGTTCTACCCCAAATTAAAGCTGATAGATGATGTAACTTATAGTGTTGGTAAAAATGAAAAATGGCCGTAGTGCTCTGAAGAAAATCTCAGTTCTGAGCAGTGTTTTCCTGCCAACATCCAGCATTCAGTCTGAAAATTCTCCTGGAAGCTGAGTTTCCCCAAAAGTGTCTTAGCTGCAAGTCCGTCTCTTACACACCTACAACAGTAGAAGAGGAGTCGGGAGTGTAAGAGTGAGACCAACACGCCATTCTTTTATTGTTTTAACATTATTTTGGTTCAAGAATGAAATGTTCAAGGAAAAATCCACACTTGAATGTTTCAACAACAACAACAAAAAAAGAGCAACATCAAGCTACAACTCCCAAGGTGCATTTTCGGTACAAAACATCCAAACACCTATAGCTTAAAAGTTACATGCAGTGCTAACAGTTTACGTTAGCTCGTTAACATTCGAGTTCACCTTCAGGTTCTGGATCAGTGTTGGAGTTTTGAATTTGCTCAACTGCTGATTTGCATCTCTGATTGGATGATTTCTTCTCCATAGCAACGATGTCTGAGGCTCATGGGCAATGAAGTATTTAAAGCTGTCCACCATAACATAAACGACATGAGCTGTGTCCTAATTCCATACTAATTGTATACAGTATATGTATTACATACTATTCTTGGCAATTACTTTTACAAGAAATAATCACTGTTGCTGTTACTAACAGGAAATGATGCAATACTTCATTGTTATATTGGAATCAAGCTGCACAGAATGCAACAAAAAAAAATCCAGCTTTGAGGAGGTCCCCCAGTTTCAGGTGGGAGATTACATCACAGCACGACCATGAATCACTTTTTTAGTTTTTTAGCATACATATAGGCTGTGTACTTCATCGTGACACCTTTTTCCAGTATGAGCATGTTACATTCTTAAAACTTGCTAAAAATGTGTGTGTATTTTAACACTATGTACTGCCATATACTTTGTGTGTTCTTCTAAGTCTCCAGGAGACTCACATGTTTCTTTATGGAGGGGTGTTAAATAAATTACTGAAACAAAACATTTTAACCCAGCTGCACCCTTATAAACATGCTCCTTCAGTTTAGTTTTTTTTTTTTCCTGAAGGCATACACGTTGAAACGTCAGAGAATAAGTGAATGAAGCGAAGGGTTAGACACAACCTGTTTGGAGAAAGTGGATACATCACATTCAGTCCTAAAATAACTCAGAGGGTGTGTTGGACATTTCTGACATATGCGAGAGTGGAAGATGATTCAAGGGTGGATTTATCCTTTGAAGCCATGTTACATGATGATTCCGCAGCAGGGAAAAAAGAAAAAAAGAAAAAGAAAAGACCAACTGTTGCTCCAGATCTCATTAATATGCAGGTATATTACATACTGTGTGTCTATAGGATTAAGGTGTTTCATGGGAAACCCAGTGCTGGTCTGTTTTATGAGTTGTATCTGGGCCACTGAATAAAAGTTGATCATAAAGTCTTGTCATCTAGCACAATTTATTCCACCATTTGTTTACAGTAGCTTTGTAAATGCAGTTGTTTGTATGTTGATTTGTAGTAGTCGTCATACATCAGCTCTTGGCATTCTGAAGAGTGAGTAACACCTCACATGATTGGAATATTAAACAAATATTGTTAAATATGAACAAATGAATAAATAAGCCCCATTCAGTGGTTCCACAGTGGGACTACAGTTTTTTTTTACGGGTCTGAGCGGCTCACGTCTCCAGTCGGCCAGACCTACTCTAGCAGAAACACGATGTGGGGAACCGACAGTAGCAAAGACCAGGAGGCGCCTTTTGAATCACACACACATTCACAAACAGTCGTAAACACGGAGACACACACACACACGCACACTCTCTCTGTCTCTTGAGGCTCTCACAAGAAAATGACTAATCCATGATCACATGAAATATCTGGCAGGTCTAAAAAGAAAGAGATGAACCAAGAGAGGTTACATGTGCAATTTACAATATGTCATGTTGCTTCTCTGTAGCTGTAAACATCAGCAAAGTAAAGGGAGGACTGCCAGTTGCACACAGGGCACATGGACATCTAGACTGTAAACATTTCAATACACAGACCGACGCACACACAAGCACGCATGCACACACACACACACACACACACACACAGACACACACAAACACACACACACATACACACAGACAGCACTGTTCCAGTCAGCCCTCTACATTGACCTTTCAAGCTGTCAAACACACACACACACACACACACACACACACACACACACACACACACACACACACACAAGTCTTCAGCAAGGCTATGTTGTCACCATTCTAAGCTCACACACACCACACACACACACACACACACACACTCAGTGTCTGTACACAAACCAGGTGACGCCTGACACACGTTACACAGTTGGAGCGTAAACCACGTTGCTGGCCCGTCTTACCCCCCGATCAGAACTGAGACTGCTCAGATGGCTCCTCTCCAGCCCCTGTCCATCTTTAGATCCATCTCCTTTCATACTGTATCAACAAGACAAGCTCACATCCACATTTTTTTTCCTTCCCCATTTCTTATTTCATTCTTCCCCCCCCCGCCTGCCCAGGTGTGCACTCTGTTGTGGAGGATGTCTCCAAACCAGATCTAAAAAGCATTTTGAGGACTTTATAATTGGATTATTACTAGTCAAAGTGGTGAGGAAGAGCACAGAACTGAGGCAGGGACTATTAGAAAGAAAGCGCACCAGGGTCCAGGCTGTTATGAGATGACATCACCGAGCAGGGAGTCCTGGTGTGAGATGAGAGGCCCACCATATAATGTACAAGTTAGTCGGTTTTAAGGTTGCTCCTGCAACTCCACAATCCTCCGTTTGTCGGGTTTCCTCCTCATTCTCATCCTTCTCCGGGTTTGCCTCGAGTGGTTTTTCCCTCGCCCTCCCTCCTGCCCCTGTTGCCGCTCTGCTTCCTCACCTCTCTCTAGTTAAGGCCTTGGGAGGGCTGGACTACAAATGACTGACGGGCCCCGATCCAGAAACAAGAAGGAAGGCCGGCGGCTGGAGGCCTGCGAGGACCTGAGCACGTCAGGGAGGCGACTGGCCTCGGTTGAGTTAGGAGGGAGAAGTGGAGGCCGGTGAAGCCCTTTGAGGGACTCTGTTAGCCGGAAGGGGTGGAGGGGAAGGGAGGGAGGGAGGGGTTGTAAGCAGCCTCTTCAGCAGACATTAAATGGAGGGCTCGGGAGGGGCCCTTTAAATGTACGATGGCGTCGGTCCGACAGTCACATTTTTTTGGTTCTGTTCACGAGGAATAATTATCTTGGTTAGGATGATGGATTCTGTCAGGATAAGTATGTGTTGTTCGCTTTGATTGTTTCTTCAGATTTGGTTGCGCCTGTGTCCAGATATCCATGGCAGGACCACGAGCTGTCCTGGAGACGTAGGGGAGGGGGGGTCGGGCACAGACACAGAATGGGACATTGTGAGAAATAAAGAGAAAAAGGGACACATTATGTGTGACTGCCATTACATCAAAGATGTTAAAATGATTCAAACTTTTTATGGTCTATTAAGCAACATATTAAAGAATGAAAAACGGCCTCAGTGGCTTAAACGACAGTGAGGCGCATCATCCTACGCATCGTGTCGGTGTGAGAGGGAGTGTCTGGATGTGTCTTTTTTGACTAATATAGGGTTTCAACTCGGATCACGGCTTCCAAAGCCTTTGGAACAACCAATAAAAAAGCTAATTTACTGTACATCAAAACCAAGGACACTACCTGTGCTAATGCTAATGTCGCCACGTTTTTTTTATTTTTTAAAGTTTTTTTTTTATCTTCTTCAACTTAATTTTTTCTTTTTCTTTATCTGTAACGCTGCAGTAACACACAAATTTCCCCGTTGTGGGATCAATAAAGTTTATCTATTCTATCTATTCTATTCTATTCTATTAGCGGCCCTATCATTCATTTACATGGAGCCAGTCCCTCGATGCATTGGTGGCGTGGGGGGTGAGGTAGGCAGAAAAGTTGAATGTGACTTTCGCATCATCAACCAGCAATGCAGACATAAGCCTCATATTAATTCTAATTCTGGTTTTAGTTTCCACTAGGGGTGCCCCTTCAAAATAAATCAAAGCTTCGAAGCTCGAATCATTGGCACTGTGGTAACTGATTAAGAAGTCTCTGATCGTCGTTTTTTTAAAATAGTGTGCATGTGACATAGACTAGTTGACCCTGGTTCTCATTGGCAACCAATATGTCGGATGACTGGAACTATTTACTTGAGGTCAAGTGTTCTTGGGTTGGTTGAAAAATGTCGGGCCAGTGCAAGTACAGCTCCTTTGACGTGTGTGTGGGTTGAACTCTCTGTCTCTCTGTGCAGGTGAATGAGAATGACAGAATCCCGTTGAAAAAAAAAGAAGAGGGGGAAATCATTGCCGTTGCTGCCTATATCAGGATAGGTTTTTTTACTGACACCAGAGAAATATGTCTTAGAAAAAATGTATCTTTTGCTGCTAAATCAGGGGTTCTCAATCTTTTCATGGCCTGTGAACCCACTTGACCCCAGACATTTAACACATAGATGACATGTAATATGTAAATATTAGGCAACCCCATTTGAATTCCATGCAACCCACATCAGGTCATGACCCCAAGGTTGAGAATCCCTGTGCTGAATGCTTCACCATATTCACCAGCTCATAGTAATTTACTTTGCCTGATTGCTGTTTGTGTGCTGTGTAGGTAAATTTGATTTTTTTTCCTTTTTTGATACAACCTGCCTGTTCCTGGTTAAAACATTCAATGATTTTACGATTTTCAATGAAATCGTAGTGAAACTGAAAAAGTTGTTAATTGACTGAAACAATCAGCTAAAAGATGCTAAAAAGCTTTATAGGGCTAAAGGAATCCATTTGATTGGTTTCAGCACCTGACCTCTTTCACTTCACTCATAGTCATTAAATTTATTGGTAATATAAAAATATTGATTTAGGCAACTTTAACGTGTGATATACATTTGTATCCTTTCTACAGTAAATGGTAAAGTCAATCAGAATGCTTTAGACTCATTTATCAACGATAGAAGACATTGACTGGGCAAGATATGAATTTTAATACACAATCTGTTTTTTATATATGTTACATATACTGTTTTGCCTGTGTGTATGTGTGTATGTGTGTGTGTGTGTGTGTGTGTGTGTCTCACCTTGAGCAGTGTTCTTAGTGGGCCTAGTGGTCAGTCAGTCAGAGGGGTGTTCAGGGCAAGACCGATTGATCTCGAACCATGAGTCTATACAGCTGCAGATAAACACACACACACACACACACACACACACACACACACAAGCACACACACACACACACACACACACACACACACAAGCACACACACACACAAGCACATGCAGTAAGATATCTTGTGAAATGACCAGTCTAGCTGCACATACAGTGGACCAGTGCAGTGGACTGTGTCTTAAAACACAAACATTTATAGTTTATCAAGATAAAAGTCAGTCAAAATAATTATAAAAGGAAGAGAAACAATACGTTTGATGAAACAGGGCAGGTGAATTATTGTCTAAATTGCATTCAGTACAAAAAATGTTTTGCTGCTAGAACTATTTGGTTTTAACTGAGCGACACCTGGTAGATGCAGTAACTGAGTTGTGATTTCTGGAAAGAGATGATGCTCTTAATTTTTTTCAAAGTATTTTTTGGCCAGTTTTTTTTTTGCCAGAATTTTTTTATTTTGGTAAAATAGCAGCTATGAACATAAATTCAATCAATCCATCACAACCAAAATGGGTTTTTGAGGAAAATGTTAAATGAAAAATTCAGTTTCTGTTCTTTCATGTTTTTGTTACAGCTAATGATAAAAAGTAAAGAAGCAAAGCCTTTTTGGAACTGGAACAGGGCTGATGAGAAACACCAATTAGGTTATCTGACTTTAGAAACACTAGCAGCTATCAATCGTCTCCAACCTGCTCTTGTTTGTCCATGGTAATTATGTGACAGTGATATATATCGATGTTTAGAAATGCTACACGCAGCACATTTATTATCCAATAATATAATATGAATAACCTCTAATCAAATGCAGCAAGCACTGTCCATCTGTAAAGAAGTTCTTTTATTGGAGTGCAGAGAGTGGATTTAATTAGAAGAAGTGCAAAATTATATAACGGGCAGTGATTCAAATCTCTATGTGTGTGTGTGTGTGTGTGTGTGTGTGTGTGTGTGTGTGTGTGTGTGTGTGTGTCACCTTTTGTGGTAGATGCAGAGGCACGGCAGTCTGGCTATGGTGTCCCCTTGCTGCAGTTCCTCTAGGCAGATCACACACTCACCAGCATCTCTCGCCAACACATCATCTAAGGTGGGAGGCACACACACACACACACACACACACAGCAAGAAACGTAAAACAGAATGCAGGAGTCAGGTTGGTGCATGACACACAGTCAATGAAGTGGTTACTTTTTGCTTTTATCATGAATTAAGAGCCAGAGAAGAAATGTAACAGCTTCCATCACAGAAGAAAAATCCACCCCAGTATAATTATAATTCCACTGTCCTCACTTCTATTTCTTCTTCTACTTCTATACCTGCTTACTCTGCATTAGAGTAGATGTCGGCTGGTGCCATATATATATATATATATATATATATATATATATATATATATATATATATATATATATATATATATATATATATATATATATATATATATATATATATATATATATATATATAAACTGAAGAATATATATATATATAAACTGATGAAGTAGGCAGATGAAGTGTTGTAGTGTTGTGCTAATGTCATGGGACTAATGGTTGTTTTCAGTTGCAAATACCAGCCAATGATTAAAATATAGAATTTAGCAGTTAAATTGCTTTTTGTATGAAAATTCTAAGCTGCATTTAAACATTACATGTTGAATAAAACACACAGACATGTTATTTATTGACAGATAAATTAAAACTGAATAAGGAGCAGTGTTTCGCAAAGTAGGTTCCAGGCACCAATGGGTGCCTAAACTTATCTTTCCAAACTTCCAGATTGTACAGTTCTATGTCAACAGGGAACATATCAACAGAAAAAAAAAAGTCTACTTTTAGATCCAAAAAAAAAATTGTACTAGATTTATTCCTTCCTTCCTTCCTTTATTTATTTATATATGTATTTATTTATATGAACGTATGCTTTTTTCATAAAAAAAAAACAAAAAACAAAAAACATTTTTTGACAACAGGCTTAAAATTAAGATGAATGTTCTTTTAGTTTTTACTCAATTCCACATAACTTCATGGTCATTTTGTGTGTGTGGCTGATTCATGGTTATCCATTTTATTACCCAGTACCACACTTCAATAAAGATCATTATTAACTTTTCATCTTTTCACAACTAGATGTTGTTGTAGCGTTCTCAATCACACATAGAAACAACCAATAAACATACCACATAAATGTAGTTGAACAGGCAACACTGCTGAAAGGTAACATTGACGGTAAAGTGCAAATATTCCAAGCACATAGCAGACAGGACAAAAATCGACTGTCAGAACAATGAAAGGAAATATGCTTCATCATGAAGACGGCTCACAGAGATGCTCAAACATCTCACTCCCGGCACAGTCTGAGATGAATAACACAACTCAAACAGTTGGAAGCAAGTTACATAGGATCAGGAGAGAAGATGACACAAAATACCATAAAGAGACAAATATTCAGGTGAATACAGCCGAATCAATGCAAGATGCCATGGAAAGCGAACTCCAAATACTCTATACTTGTCTGGGGTCTCAGAAAACATCAAATCCCTGTATGTTTCAAACCCACTAACACCTCAGACAAAGTCTGGTACACCAGTTCAGAAACACAACCTGGTACAAGCAGTCCAGTGCAGTAAGGAATGCGAGGACTTCTACACGGTGGAAAGGAACCAACCTTTAAACAAACGCATGGGCAAACTCCTCAGGTCCAGTCTCAGCTGGGTTTCCAATCTAAAGCAAAAGGCTCAACGCTCCTTCAGCTATGTCAAGAGAAGACAGATGGATCGAAAAGAGGAGTAAAAGAAGATATTCATGTAAGGCCCCAGCTACACTAGTCTAGATTTTTTTAACGGATATTTTTTTATTTTCTAAAAAAGGAGACTTCAACAAGAATACAATGTGCCTAAAATCTTGCAATACCAGGCCAGTAGTGGTCAAATTCCTGCGTGAAAGAATGTTTTAAGCATGTGCTCCGTTGTTGTTCTCATAGTAACCGTGCGTCACAGCCAGTTGGTGCCGCACTGCTCCGGCTGCGTTGTGGTCTGTGTATCCTCCTCCTTGATGGTAGACATTCAGAACCATAACAAAAATGACTCCAATTAGAACAAAAATATCAAGAGCACGCTTCATCTGTGAGCAAGCGCAACATCATGGACCCCCAAAAGATCCAAATTGGGGTCACTACAATAATCTACTTAATTGGATATTTTTTAATCTCTCCACTTGTTAAAGAGGTTTAAAAAATGTGCAGATAAGTGCCGTGTTGATGTGGTTCATAGGATGAATTGTCTAGTTAAGTGTGTGGATTGAAAAAGAAAAAATAGAGTTTCATGTATTTGGAGCCTGAAAGTAGAAAAAAAAACTAAAAACAAAACCATCCCATAACAGGGATGGGGGTCTGTGAAACCTCTCATCTCCCATCTATGTCGCCCTTTCATCTCTACAACTTAACCCTAACTGAGGAAGCCATTTGGATCAGAGTCTTTATAAATAAATACAAGTCCAGTTGCCTGTGAAGCAAATTGCTCAGAGCTTGATATATATCAATAACATCGTATGACGTAACCATAACATTAGGGATTCCTTCTTTCCAGCCTAACTATAATATATTGATCCTTCAAATCCAGTCCCAAAAACACTTCATTTCACATCTGCCACTTTGGGGCACAACTACAAAGGCTCTGTAGCCTGGCTGCTGCTCCAGTTTGAGATTGGCTGGTTGGCAAAGCAGAAACCCAGCTTCTAATCCACAGTGAGTCAATTAAGAGCCAAGCCGGTCGCAGCTTGTCACCAATTATCTGCTTGTTTTGTTTTGGGGGGCTTTGCATGTCATCTTCGCTGCTAAGCTGACTGTATTTACAGCATTTGTTCATGCTTTGACCTCGTATTATTACTTTTCTCTTTTTCCTGTTCACTCATGAATTCAACTCAAATCCAATTGCTTTATCCCTCCCTCACGGGGGAATTTGAGGAAAGCTGATTTGCAAACATAAAAAACACAAGCAAAAACTTTGAGAAAGCAATCAAAACATTAAATGGGTGTGTGCAGATTCACAAAAAAGGAAAAATGACACAACGCTGACAACAGTGGTCAGTCTATCACTGACAAATGATACATGAAATAATCACATTGTGGCCTTTGAGCAGGTCTATGGCTCCTAGAATAAACCAATATTTCTCCTATTTATTTTATTTTATTTACAGGTTCCTTGTGGCACACAGAGAACTAATATCTGGGGTGGTAAAATTTGTTTTGCTATTGTATAAAATATGTACTGCAGGTACCAGCTGAGTTCAGTGAACATACTTGTACAACTACTTGTTATAGTCCTTCACTCGAGTAAAAGACAAAAATATTTCATTCACACTCTTTACATTCAAAGTTTTACCTAAAACTCATTTTAAATTGTAAAACATTTACCGTGAACCATATCAGAGCATCAAAAGCAAAAAAAGCTAATTAGGTTCATTCACTGTAGTGCTACGTCTGCCACAGAGGGAACCACCGTTAACGTTTAATCATGCAAATCCATTAACAAGCACATACAGGAATCATTGTGAATCGTTTCTCCTACGTCTATCAAATCAAATACATAGGGGCCTTGAATATATATAGATTTTATATATATTGTTGCATATCACTGATTACTGATTCACAGATCGATTACCTGAAGGTGTCTTTGTGCTGTTACAGGCAGAATGTGGGCCAGATAAGGAGGATGGGGGGGTAGACTGTGAGATGGAATAAGAGACAGGACACGTATGCTCTGACTGCAAATCAGCTTAGTTCCTCAAACAAACTCCCATAACCCCCTGCTCTCCTCTCTCTCTCTATCTCTCCTCTCCTGACCCCTCTCCTTTCTTTTATTGTTTACTGTAGCTCATCCTTTTGTCTCTCTGCCCCCCAAGAATCTCTCCAAGAATCTCTTCAGAAACTGACCCCATTCCACCAGTTTGACAGCGAGTGCAGCATGTATTAAACCTAAAGTCACTGCTGATCTTAGCTATAATAATCATGTGAAAACGATGGTTCGATCGCGTTTCTACTTCACCTGCGAAATGTTTTAACAAATGAGGTTGTTTCTCCCCAATGATGATCTGGATAAAGTTAGTGGACGACCTCGTCACTGCCTCAGCAGGACAGCCAAATCTCTTTCCATTGATTTGCAGTTGGTATAGAACTCAGCTGCGAGGTCTTTAACTGGATCAGACAGGAGCGTTTCACCTGCGCTCTAGCAAACGTCCAATGAATGTTTGAGCTGCTTGTAGAATTTTAAACCCTTAACCCCCAACGTACCAGCACATGACCTGAAATTAACTTTCATGGATCTGGAGCTAGGTCATTGCAGTAAAGTAGGGAGTAATGTACTGTAGTACAACTATGAAAAGTACAGGTTCAACACTTGCTAGAGCTCTATTACCAATTTAGCAATAATACAGTCTGCCTTCTCACACTCTCACTCTGAAAAACCCTGTTCCTCCCTCTCCCCTCCCTACTGAAACACACACTCTGTTGTGATTGGTCTACTGCTGTCACACCCGTCAGACAGCTGGGCAAAGGGGGGTTACTATTAACTTGGCTCCTGCTGTGATTTCACAACAGGAGACATTTCTTAATGGCTTGTGTTAAACCAGATTTTTGAGAAGGCCAGAGCACAATAGAATGCACAGGATGCTTATAAGGCAGTTGTTTTTTTTTCTAAGTGGGAGTTGCAAGATATCTTGATATCATCATCTTTGCGCTGAAAACACAATATCAGCCTAATAACAGATATTCTTATAATGTGAAATGTAAAATTCAGTTTCAACTTAAAAAGAAGAACGAATGGGCTTCCTAGAGAATTAATATCACTGTAGTGCACAGTCTGAAATCAATGCCAAACACTACTTTTTAGCGTATAGTATAGTGAAGGCATACAGGAAGCTTCCATCATGTATGTTTTCTTCAAAAAGTAAATATCCCTGTTTCTCTTTTATCCAGCTCAACTCAATAATTTTAAGCTAAAATACTTTGGTCAGTCCTAAATATGAGTTCTGAAATGGTGTTGAAAGAAAAACTAGAAATTTTAGGTTGAATTTTCTTGAAATAATAAAGCTTTTATCTTTGAGTTAATGTAAAAAAATAAGTTGATTCCCCCAAATTCCTGCATGATATTGGGATACAAGTGTTCTTTTTTAAAGTGTGTCCTTGTGGAGTGAAATGTTGTCACTGCTTTCACATAAAGTTGGTCACTGGCAACTTAACAATCTGGACTATGATTGGTTGGGGTCTACCAAGTATGTCTGACTCATGGTGTTCTAGCTTTCTACAACCTTGGTGAACCTTCAGGTCTGTGTAGGATCTTGGTTATCGTTAATAATAACAGCAGGTCTGTGATGGCACGCAAACCCCAGCCTGCTGCATGAAAGTCAGACTCAGCCATCCATCACCCCGACCTCTGTACCCTTATTTTCTGCCTCATTGAATAACAGCAACACTATACGTCCTGCGCTGGCACTGGGTGTTGCCATTAGAATAAAAAGGAATTTGTGTCCTAATTGACACTATTCACACAATTCAGTGACACCTGAGATCGACGATGCTGGTAAGACCTTTTATTTGCCATGTGCTTGTTATGCCTATCATAATTTATATGTATTTTACATAGAAACACTCAACATACTCGATAACCCACTATGACAGCCTCCTTTAGCCTCATGTTTTACCTTAACATATTTAATGTTTTTATTCATTCAAAACATCAGATTTCCTCACAGTCATAGAATGAAATGTGAGTCCTGGTATTACTTGCACACCATGCAGCGCCGTGCCTGTAGGCTGCTGACAGCGATGTCAGAGAGCACACGGGAAGCCCATTCCCACGGGGCGACGGGAGCGTGTGGTTGAAAGCGGTTTAGTCAACTTTGCTTGGCTCAGCACAGGAGCAGCGGAACAGTCGCTCCGGCACTGGTCTGCCCTCTGTTTCACTGCTACCATCAATTATGTACATCCGGTTTGTAAAAATGTCAAATGCCATGCTGTTATCTTGTATTACTCGGAGTACGATGATGCAGCTGGAAAAGAAGGCAGCCACACAACATGTCGAGTTGATGTTTAGAGGGCAGCTGTACCACTGGGCCACAGGAACACCCTATACATAAAAAAATATCTACTAATAGAGGACAAGTATAAGTAATTTCAGGTATAATGAACAATGTAACAAAGGAGACAGGAGGAGACATGAGGTTGTGAGGACTTCCCCAGGTCTCTTAATCATCAGCTCCTTCCTCTCCTGCTCCTCTCTCCCTCCTGACTTTCACCTGTCTCTTCTGTTTGCTGCCCTGCCAGCAGACATTTGGCGTCCAGCACCTTCCCATCAATTATGAGTTAAGCCTCGCTTCCCTAAATCACACCACTAAACTCTCTTTCTTGGATTTTTCTGTGTCCTCCAATGACATGAGGGAGCCTGTCTTCTCTGTCATCTTAACCTCTCTCTATTTCTTACACACACACACACACACCCTGTCTCTCTTGTGTGTGTGTGTGTCTCCACCCCTGACTTCTATGTCTGTATCTGGCCCCTCTCACTCTCAGTGCGAGCAGCTATATTTAGTAAGAGGCATTAAAATATCATCATGCAAAGTCGAAGCCCAGAAAAGATCCAGTGGTCATCTCACGTGGACTCAGTGTGCTACCTTTAACCCCAACCTGCTTCACACAAACTCTCTCTATCTCTCCCTCTCTCTCTCACACACACACTGCTGTCTGCAGTGTTTAACCACAGTCTTCAAAACAGATAGATATGATGATATATAATATCATAAACTTTATAGATACTGTTTAAGGTTTAAAAATAACCTACATATAAAATTTGTAATTACATATTTACATTATCTGTCATCACCATCTGTGTTCACATTATCAAGGAAAGAATAACTTACTACTAGTACTTTTACTTTACTTGTGTATCTATACTTCCATTTCAATGTATTTCAGATGTACTTCTATTCTCTTCTATGTACTACTACTCCACTACAATTGTCCGACTGCTTTAGTTACTTTCAGATCTAGATTTGATACAATCAATGATGTAATCAGCCTTTAATATAGGTCTTTTAAAGTTTTTTTATCCCATTTCAACTTCTCACAGGGTTTATTTTAATAAATGTTTAAATGATAGTCACCAAAACTCTAAGATTATAAAGAAGTCTGAAAAGGGAGAACATATTTGTGTATAAGACTTTTGTATTTTCTCTTATTCCTCTCTCATTATTTGTCTCATGACCCCTCACATGTATCTGTTGACCCTCTGGAGGGGCCACATCTCTTTTTTACCACTGGACTAAATGAACTATTCTTATATAAAAAGTAGATAAACTAGCTCTACCTCCAGCAGCTACAAAAGTAACATTTTGCTAAAAGCAGTAATGCTTCCGTGTCAATAATTAAATTTTTTAATGTAATGTAATAATCATAATCAGTCACATAGATAAACCACTACTTTTACTGCAATAATTTAACTACATCTAATTGATAATACTTAATTACACATAATGAAAGACCTTTACTTGCAATTGAGTATTTTTAAATTGTTGTATTAGTAATCAATATGATAAGGGCTGTTTTAAAATGTATGTAAGGGCTGCACATAATGACTATTTTAACCATTCAGTAACATTCCAATTATCACATATATCAGTTTAATCATTTTGTGAAAAACACCCATTACAATATTCAAAAGCCTAAAATAACAAATTAAAAGTGTTGCTTTATTCCAGCAGTTCTCATCCTTTTTTTCAGGCACATTCCCTTGAGTTGTGCACAAACAGCTGAATAATCAGACTAGAAGCACAAAGTGTCAGTGAAATGTGAACAGACACACAGTTGTGTTGATTAAAATAAGGATGAGGCAATCTATTAGGAACCACGTGATATTCATTATCAAGTCGGGGAGAAAGAAAAGAAAAACACAGAATTGCTTTCTTGCAAAACAAAGGGTATCTTTACCTCTTTAGGCCTCTAAGAAAATTAATGAGTAACTAATTTCAGACAAGAGGATCTTATATAACCTGTAATAATATAGCCCCTGCTTCCGTTTAGGGTTGAGAACCACTGCACTGTATCAAAAACTATGCATGGTTCTATATGTATGCAGATGACTGCCTGCTCATAATGACAATCTGAGGAAAGTGACTGTAAAGTCAGCGTAGCCTGTAAAGGGCCTGATTGTCTTCCTGCATGTATCGTAGAGAAACTGTGTGCATGCGTAATGGGTTTGCTAAAAGATGTGCTGATGTGTGACAGCGGGCCCAGGTGATTGACAATACACCCCAGAGCACGCTGGGAAACGAGATAAGCCGCAGCTCGGCCCCGTTTTCTGTGGGCCTCAAAACCCAGGAGAACAGAGAGAGAAAGAGAGAGAAATTACAGGGAGATTACATGGCGGGACAGACAGACGGACTCACCGAGGAGAGAGGGACATTGGGAGAATGGGAGAGAGTAATTTGCTGGAAATAAAGAGTGACAGGACAGACAGGACTGGGGAAAAAAGACAGAGGAATTATGGGAGTCTTTCTCCTTTTACCCTCTCTCCTCTCGTCCGTAATCAGCCATCAGGGTACTCCATCACTCTGGATCCCATCTTCCTTAAGACAGATTCACTCTCCTCCCCCTACCTCTGTCACTCAATCTTCTTCTCTCTCAGTCTGAATTCAGCTGCAGGGTTGAAACGTACATTATATTTTACTGCACTGGCCTTGTGGGCCTAGTTACGTACAGAGTTTATTACCTCCCTCGTCCGCCTCCTTCTAACAACTTTGCATGACTTAGACTCAGGTTGTTGCGGCGTTGTAATCATCAGAAACACAGCCCGACCCCTCGCCACCCCCACGCTGCGTGTACAATATGAAACAGTGACTTCTACAAGGTGACCTTCCAGCTCCAGATTAGACATACATGTTCAGCGTCCTGAGTCAAACAAGTAACTGTCAATCAAGATGTTACTGGGGGCAATAAACAGACACGGCGACTTTCATTCATGTGTCTGTGTGGAGGAACCAGGAGCAGTAGCTCAGGCCATGATTAATACAGCCGCCTGCAGGAGGAAATAAACTGCTGACTGGAAGGTAGACAGTGTGTCTGCACACAGTGTTTCTGACTCATTTCCTTGCTCCTTATCTATTTCATTCATTGACATCCCTGAGTATCACTATGGACACAGAGTAAGAATGATACAGCACATATTTGACATGAGTCTTTGAAGAAAGACTCATATGTGAGAATGCTGTTCATAGACTTCAGCTCAGCGTTCAACACCATAATACCACAACAACTCATCTGCAAACTGGACAAACTGGGCCTCAGCACCTCACTCTGCAACTGGCTGCTGGATTTCCTCAGCCAGAGGCCTCAAGTGGTGGGTGTTGGCAACAACATCACAGACAGGATCATCCTGAGCACAGGGGCCCCACAAGGCTATGTGCTCAGCCCCCTCCTCTTCACCCTCCTGACACATCACTGCACACCAACCCACACCTCCAACCACCTTGTGAAGTTTGCCGATGACACAACACTGGTGGGCCTCATCACCAACAGCGACGAGACCCACTACAGGAAAGAGGTAGAGCTTCTGACCAGATGGTGCAAAGACAACAACCTCCTGCTAAACATCAGCAAGACCAAAGAGATTGCTAGAGGAGGCCACACCCTACCCCACTGACCTTCGACGGTGCTGCAGTGGAGAGTGAGCAGCACCAAGTTCCTGGGGGTGCACATCAGTGATGACCTCTCCTGGACCACCAACACCGCAACAAGGGCCAAGAAAGCACAGCAGTGTCTCTACCTTCTGCTCAAACTGAAGCGGGCAAGTGCGCCGCCACCCATCATGACGACATTCTACAGAGGAACCATCGAAAGCATCCTGACCAGCTGCATCACCGTGTGGGGCGGGAGCTGCACTGACTACAACAGGAAGGCTCTGCAAGGTGTGAGAACAGCTGAAAGTATAATTGGTGTACCACTCCCCTCCCTGCAAGATTTTCACATCACCCGCCTCAGCCGCAAAGCCATCACTATTGCCACCGATACAAGTCACCCTGCACACAGTCTGTTCAGCCTCCTGCCCTCTGGAAAGAGGTAGAGTAGCGTCACAAACTCTCTCCCCTTCCCAACCACAAGACTGCTGAACTCTCTCCCCTACTCCCTCTCACCCTCAGCCCCAGACAGAAGAAACACCAGGCTGGCAGACGAAGTCTAGGTGTCTTGTCTTGGGGTACTCATGTCTTGTCCTGTCATACCTGTTTTTTCGTTCTTAGTTTAGCAATACTAAGCAAAAGTAGCCTTTAGCTACTGCACTTTACCATTGTTAAAAGCTAGTTTTAGGATTGTCTCGTATTGCGCACGTGCACTTTAATGTTGTTGTACATGTAAAACGCATAGGATAGTGAGAAACGCAATTTCGATTCCTTTCTATGTCAAGTACATGTGAAGAAATTGACAATAAAATTGACTTTGACTTTGAATGGATTAGACATTATAATCAATCAGCCTGGTACAACATGTGTTTGCAGCTGTTTAATGTTGACTAGTAGCACTAGTATGTTAGAGTTTAATGAATATAAAGTACTTCTGTTTGTTGCATTAGAATAAAATTAAGAAAAAATAAAGTTGCAAGTAATCATTATCAATCGTGCAAGCTTACTTAAAATAAACAACATAAATATGATTTCTAATAACTAAAGATTGTTTTTTCCTTCTATTGCAGGAGGTTTGGCAGCCGGCATTTAATGATTCATGATAAATTGCGCCAGTATCACAGTTGCTTAATAAATGACGACTCACCCACAAAATACACTTGTCTACATTAGCTACACTTTGCAAGCTACAATTAGTGAGATTATTACTTATTAATGTGTTCATGTACATGGTGAAGCGCTCTTGGTGTAATAGCAGTGGGAAGGTTGGCGGGAAGCACTGCAGCCAGTGATCCAGGGATCTACCCCGGCCACATGGATGACTTCGTTATCTCATTACTCGTCGGTTGGTTGATCAATCCGACAAATTCCGAAAAGTGGACCCCTTCAGGATCCGCTATAACAGCCAGCAAGTATCAAAACATGAAATGCTAGGAGTAATAGACTAGTGGTCATGAAATTGAATCAGCCGACTGCTGGTTGAAGGGGGGAGAGGAGAGTGTGGCCTGTTGGAGGGACAGTGAGCGATGAGCTAACGGAGCAACAGTGCCGCGCTACACACACGATCAATAACGCTAAATAAAAAACTCTGACATGGGTGGCTCCCGCAGCCCGACACATTTTCACAACACGGGGAAGCCTCCTGAGACCAGGCTGAGCGTTGACCATCAAGGTTACTGATGGTAAACATCATTACGCCCGGCACGCTAAATGCATTTTAAAGATGCAACTACACGTCTTCTACTGGCTTACTACACATTCTAAAATTATACCTCTGAATGCAGATGTTTGGCTGGCGCGACATGTTCAAAGCAGAAGGGTCAGCATATTAAAGTTGTTTTACTTTTTCGGGCTCTCGTCCAATCTGATTAATTTGAAAAATTATATTGAATAAAACTGTGAAGCTTCGAGCTGTGCATGCATCATAAATTCCTATCTGGAATATGTAATGATTTGCTCAATAAAGTTAATGTGGAGCAGTGTTGAGAAATCTACAGCAGTTCCCCTTAAATCTGCTGGTCTGATCGCCCACCACACGGGGGGTGGCGGGGACCAGAGTATCAGCGTCCGGTCCACGGAGACGCGTCCTTCGTAGGCCGCCAAGGCAGAACCGAGCCAGGTTTAATGACACGGTCTGGTCTACGGAGGATTTCCTATTTGCGTCACAGGCTGTTCTTGCCACTCCTGTCGCCTAGCAACCTTGACAACTCGCAGTTGACAATAATGGCACAGCTTGCAGAAACTGAGCCAGAAATATATGTTTTCCTTTTTCTTTTTTACATTTCTTAGAGGAAAGAGATGCTTCACTGCCACATGTGATGTATCGTTTCTTTTAATTAACATTAGCTTTTTAGCATCAGTTAGTTGCTGTAGTTTATAAAGCTAATATCATTTAAATTTGACAGTATAATTTCATATTTAAAATAAGCCCAACCTTAAGTTAATATTGAAAACATGGTCTTGACATTAATCAATGAATGCACTCATTTATTATTATTAATAAATGAACTTTATATTAATAGGATAGATAGATAGATAGATAGATAGATAGATAGATAGATAGATAGATAGATAGATAGATAGATAGATAGATAGATAGATAGATAGATAGATAGATAGATAGATAGATAGATAAAGATAAATATATCTAGGTAACTGACTTCATTTTTTATTCAGAATGTGTGAAAATGTGAGAAGCTGAATTCAGAGGTGAAGAATCCAGATACATCATTTTAATAAAGAAAAAAATCTAGATCTAATGATGAAATGACTTTTAATCTCTGAAATCTGGTGACACAGATTCACTTCCACGTCTCTGTCACTATTTGTGTCAGACACTGTTCTCGGCGTCCTCCGCAGCCAGACATGCAGTTTGCTGCTCCAGTGAAGTGGAATAAAAAAAAACAGTCATAACAGCCTCAGATGGGACGAGGAACATGTTGTGAAAATAATTATGTTTGTATTTCCAAAATATGTCAGGTTGTTTAAACTCATTCTATGAATTTTTATGACTTCCCCCTTATTCATATTACCACGTTTTGAAGGTCTATCTCCACAGAACATGCGTCAGTCTGCACACCCACCCACCTTGTCATGAATATTTATTAGTACAGCAGCAGTAACAGGAACCTTGTTGCCATATTGGGAAGATGAGTAAATATGGAAAAAAAGATAATGTTGAAAAACTGTTAGAGCCTAAATGAGTTCATTATTTACTCAGAGTGTGGTAAAACAGATGTGAATGACAGAAAGATCCAGAGGTGATGCTCACCGTTGTAGGAGAGGCGGGGCTTGCTTAGACACATGATGAAGTGAACTTCCATTTCATTGGACGCCACAGACTTGGAGCAGACAGGACACTTGAATCCTAAGGAGAAAACGGCAGAAATGAAGGTCAAAATTTAAATATAAACAAACTCATAAAACAAACATCCTCATTATCACCTTTAATCCAGACGTGTGTATAAGAAAATGTAAATATATATATATATATATGTGCCATGTCAGTGGACTACATTTCTGTTCATTCACCCATTCACACACATTCATACAATAGTGAAACAGCCAGTGGGAGCAATTTGGGGATAAATATCTTCTCCAGAGACACATCGACACGCAGCCTGAAAGCGCCGGTAATTGAACCACCAATCCTACAAATGGTGGACGACGGCTCTCCCTCCTGGGCAACAGCCACCAGGTGTTTTATTTATTACGGCTGTGATGGATGAACTCAGTCTGTCTAGTTAAATCCACTGAATTTTTATTTAACATCTTCCATGATTCAAGTTTACATTCCGTGTTCCTCTGAAATTCTCCCTTGATATTAAGGAAGCACCTGATACAGATTTCTTTGAAACATGTCTAACAATTTAATATAGACAATTTATACAATATAAAAGTGAAAAACTTAGAAACCATATTTGGTATCCAGTATTTTTTGGATTCAGCCACAAATTTTCATTTTGTTGCATCCCTTCTTGACATTATCCCTTCATTTCTCACAATGAAGGGCTACTGACAGCTTGTGGTCACAGGTTATATTTACTCCTGAATGGTAAAGCTGAAAAAATGAGTTTCAGATTTGAATGATGATACACATTTATCCTCTAAGGTGATGATGTGAAGTTCAGGAGCCCTTATGATAAATTACCCATCAACAGACTTGAGGGCTGCTGGTTTTCCTCAGGGCGTCTGGAACCAGTCTGATGTCAAAACTGCCACAAACTATGCGTGAATGGTGTGTCACATCACTTTTTTTGTGATAAAAAGCACAGAACAAATCGGAACAGTCTCCTTGCACTGTGATGTTTATGTTAAATACTGAAAAGCAAAACTAGTGAATGATGGTGATGTTTCATATTGTTTTT
The DNA here is from genome assembly GCA_036785175.1 of Eupleurogrammus muticus. Taxonomy (NCBI): domain Eukaryota; kingdom Metazoa; phylum Chordata; class Actinopteri; order Scombriformes; family Trichiuridae; genus Eupleurogrammus; species Eupleurogrammus muticus. The sequence goes on along the minus strand of JAYKQN010000010.1, from coordinate 22,099,933 downwards.
AATGCACTTTAGTCATAACAGCAATTTACAAAATCTATTGTGAACCTAAAGAAAAGTAGATGGTGTACTTTGAGCCATTAAATCATGTTACACCACTTTCCATTATTCTGCAAAACCTACTGAACCTCTGAACCGGAAGGAATTGGTTAAGCATTAAGTGAAGTGGTGGGAAGGCGTTACATTCTTCTAAAGGTCAGCACAGTGATTGGAGATAAATACAATGTCAACAGAGTAAAATGGAGCAAGCCAGTGTGACGAGGAACTACTTGTGGATGGAAATCGCTGCCCTCCAGTGAGGTGAGTACAGGCTTGTAGGATCTGATTTCTTGTGCAGCACATTCATACAATAGCTTTTCCTGGCACAGACCCAATGGGTTTAAATAGGTTTGGCTTTTCAAACTGGTATCTTTTAAAGGTACGATGTAATTCCCTCATTGTGGTTATACAGACTGTAAAAACGCCCCGAAAGTTGCATGTAATTTCATTGCCGGGACCATAAATTAACAGTAACACAGACTGCTGGAAACTCATATCAGGTCAGGTGAACCTTAACGTTTGACTTTGATGAAACTTCTGCAAAATTGAGTTGCACGGTGCAACCTCTGCAACACACTCGAAACCTGCCTAAAGACTCTTGACTTTGTGAAACTACTTGACGCAACATCCAAACACACAGATGATGTGACAAATGATGACGATGAATAACTGATTCATGTCAACTGACAAAGAAACTATCTAACATTAGGCAAAGCTTGTTCAATGCTAAATAACCAAAATAACCCACACACAACCACACTGCACTGAGTACAATTCCAGCTCGCTACAGCTACCAGGTGAAAAGTGCTGCTCTAGGAATGTAAAAATTCAAGGCATATACTCTGTAAGTATGTGGAGGGAAATAACATCAAACTGTCAAATCAAAGAGCTATAAAGCTAGTTTTGATAGTAACAGAAAACACTAGGTTCACCCATTGCTGCTGGGAAGGAATGTGGCAGCAAAAGCTTTGTTGTTTTGTATTATTAGGATATGTTCAACAAAACCCAAGATGACAGCACAGAAGAATGATCATGACATCTTCTGAATAACAAACACTATAGTAAATGACAGTAGATGAAAAGTCAAAGTCCCTTTTCAGGGGATTGAGTTCATTTCTCTGGGGACAACAGTTTTTGAGCTATTTCAATACAAACCCGAAATGTCAACCCCATGTTGGTGCATAGAGGAAACAGCACTGAAGATCTCTGTTGAAACAAAACTCTTTCTCTTAATAAAAAAAAAAAAACTCCAATTCCCATTATGTACTACTCACTCAAGTTGGAACAAGTCTCAGCACCATGCACAGAACATAAAGATAAAGATAGTAAAGGTTTTTGATACTTGGTAATAGTGGTAATTTTGGTGTAATGCACCATTAAGTGACATTAAGGTCAAGCAGCAAACAGCAGTTTGGGTGTTGTTTGTAAGTTTATTCATCAGCTTTTAGGAGTTACAGTACCTAAATAAATACTGATGGATTGGTTGACTTAACCAAATTTTGTTTTTTTAGCATAGGTGCTGCAGGCAAATTGTATGTGATTTTTTTTATTTTCCATTTTTTGACCAACAGTAGAGTTTACTGAAGATTGTGTAAAATATTATTTTATTAAGGAAACACATAGTTAAAAAATGAGATTTGGTGTTTAAATTGATTTGAAAGGAAAACCTTTTGTATAAATTGTAAATATAATATATATATATATATATATATATATATATATATATATATATATATATATATATATATATATATATATATATATATATATATATATATATATAAAAAACCCTAACCAATCAGCTTAATTTTGAAAAACAAATTTTGGATTAGGGTTGGAATGAGTTGTCCCATTAGATTTGCAGTACCAGGACATTTTTCAGCTCGGGCAGGAGTTAAGAAAAAGGCCTGATAATTTGACATTTATCAATGTCAGTAGGATTTATCTGGGTACCATGAACATTTGTATAAAATTCTGTGCAAATTTATCAGTGTTACCTATTCACTGAATACATACAAAATATGAGTGGCTGGTGGTCCTCAAGGAAAAGTCAGACAAACACCTGGGGTACGGAATTTATTCTCTGCATATCTTTTAGGACAATACATCCAATAATTACCGATCTGTAAAAAAAAAACACAATAAAGTAGATAATAAACATCCTAACAGAAGAAATGTCAGAAAACACTAAATTAGTCAAATTAATTGTCTGACGAAATGTTCAAGACAATCATTTAACAATTGTGGAAATAGTTGAATCCAGATCATCGTTGTGGACCAGCCAACCAACATTTCCATCTCTAGACTTTTATTGTATTACACATAAACTTTCTCTGTTTTCTTGCCTGAACAACATGTCATCTTTTGTATGACAAATACTTTTCACAATTGCCACAATTGCACTACTCAAGTCCTCAGCAATACATTTATATTAAGTTTGAAGTCAGTCATACATGTGTACATACATCCATATGTACGTATTTAACATACATGCATATCCAGACAGAGCATTTTAGTTAGATGCCAGAGCCTTCTCAGTAGTCCCCTCCTGTGCTGTTTAGATGGGACCCATTAGGCCTAACTATATTAGTTTAACACATAACAGATAATTAGATCAGCTGCTGGGCCACATGAGCCGAGTTTGCACACAGCTGAAAACAGACCCGACTGCTCTGTGACGAAGGAGACTTATAATCAAATAGCAGCAATCCTCCACTCTAAGGGAGGGTTAGATAGATAGATAGATAGATAGATAGATAGATAGATAGATAGATAGATAGATAGATAGATAGATAGATAGATAGATAGATAGATAGAACTTTATCGAGCCTCCTGCTGTGGGCACTATGTGAGTTCACTGCTCTGCTGGTGTTTTTCCATTGTTTTGAGGGTAGTCACGCCGAGCCATGACCCGCATCAGCTGTCACGGTGAGGGTGCTTTTCCATTACACAGCACGGTTAAGTAAAATAAGTTGATACCTGTTAGAGGTGTGCCGGTCATGCGCAGCTCTTCATCAGACATCTCAGTGTGGCCGTTTCTGCTCGTGCTCATCCTCCTTGCTTCATTTCAAGCTGAACAAACGGCCAAAAATATCTCACGGATCTTATTGTCTCAATCTGTTTTCAGCACTACTAACAAAGCCCCACCCTTCATTTCCTGTAAATTCTACACAATAAATGTCTCCTGTTAATTAGTCGCTTTTAATATAAATATGCAAATTGATTCTAGTCCCGGAATAAACTATGGAGCTGGAAATGAGATAATAGGCCCCCTTTAACCAGGCTCACTATGCAAATCCATTTTGTTACATGCAAGCTGCCAAAATACTGTGCAAGCAAGTTTCATCATTTTTTGAAACCCTAATTTCCTGATGCCCTCATAAACGTGTGTTTTATGTCAACCTTTCGGCTTTCATTGATTTGATTACATATTTTAAGTATCTCTCTGGTGACAATGCCACAGTCTTGCTGTGATTAAAGCATCCGCTCTGGAAATATGCTCCAATCATGTGGTGGTGTAATGTGATTATCAGTTCGTTCTGTGCGAGCAGTTTTTTCCTCTTTGAGCATTTTACTTTCTGAAGTTGTATATCTTTGAGGATTTTTCCTTTTTTTGTTTGCTTTAAGGAGTTTCCAAGAGCTTTTTCTTTGCAAACTTCTCCAGTGTCAGACTTTCCTGTCACTATAAGATGGGTCTATTAGGTTGTTTTGTCCTGTTCTTTGCATTTTCTCTCTGCTGTGGTTTCCTTTTTCTTTTCTCTTTTATCATTTGTTCTTTACAAGTTAAAGGGATATATAAAAAAATCATTTGGTAAGCTCCAAAAAATGCTTTCCTACATTTCCCATAATGCACTTTGTTATTCTTATTAGATCAATGGTTCCAAACCTTAAAATTCTGAATCTACTCTGTGATTCTGCCTCACAAATTACATCACTACTATTTGGACAGAACATTTCCACTAATGTCAGATGGATTCATTTTATATTTAATATTTTTAAGGCCAGAAAAGCAAGCAGAGACAAGAATGGCAAGGAACCTTTCTCAAAATAATACAAAAAATATGCCAATGAATGATAGAAGCTAAATCATCTGCTCTGCACTTATCTGAAAATATTGATGATGGCATCATATTTGTCAGTTTTGTCTAAATGGAGTGTGACAAAGATGAGTAGACACACACAAACACACACACACACACACTCGCGCACTCACAAGTAGATCGTTGAACGGACACACAGGCGCATGAGGAGTGGAATCTCTCATCTGGTATGAAAGGTTCCTGATTGCCCAGGATTCAAATTACAGCTTCAGAGGTTAACCTGGCTTTAACATGGTATAAGACTTCAGTACTCTGCTTGTCAAGTTTTTGTCTTATTGATTTTAGTTAAGTACATAAGGGTGTAAATACTAATCAAGTTTTTGTCTTATTAATTTTAGTTAAGTACATAAGGGTGTAACTACTTATCAAGTTTTTGTCTTTTTTAGTGTTTAGTTGTAAAGTGGTGCAAACCTGTGCACGTGGTGCAAACTCTATGCTTCAAGCACTGAAAGGTCTGCGCTGTAGTCGCCACAGTCAGGTGTTTGTCAAGTTTGTTAGGTTACACACACGCCCGCAGACCGATTCACTACACACAGAACCCCCCTTCACATGGCAGCTGACCCACTTTTCCCTTGGCTGCTATTTTCAGATGCTCCATAGGGACCACCAGGGAGAGAGAGAGAGAGAGAGAGAGAGAGAGAGAGGTGGAGGAAATGAGTGAAAAGGAGGTGCAGTAGAAAGGTGAGAGAGTTCAGGCATTCGAGGAGAAATGAAGGGTTATGATACATGGTCCACCAGGACTCGGGCTGTGCAGGCAGGGAGGCGTGGAAGTGAGAGTGTGTGTGTGTGTGTGTGTGTGTGTGTGTGTGTGTGTGTGTGTGCAGGTTTGCCTTCAACTCAGCCAGGCACCACAAATCCTTGAGGACATTTCATATTCAAGGAGCGCATAAGGTCAGATAGGGACAAAAATAAATCATAGGACTGGATCATAAATTAATTATAGTGGTGCCCATGTGAGAATGTGTGTGTGCGTGTGTGTGAGTGCGGTTAAGCAACCTGCACTGTACGTTTATCTAAAATATTTTTCTTGACTTTCATCATTCTGGACAGCAGGTGATGCACATTCCTGCTCCCTCACTGTGGTTCACTTTATACTAAATGGTAGTGAAGAGACTCCAGAGTCCAGCTTAAATCTGGACCGAGCACTGCTGACAGTTTAGATTTCTATCTCAGATTTCGATATCCAGATAACCAGCATTAACGGGAGTCCATCATTCAAATTAGGCATCAATGCTTTGGTAATAAGTCGAGATACATCCAAATTATATAAAAATCCTTGGCCGAAAAGTGATCAGATTTGGTTAAGTTTTTTGCTATTTGTTTTTTAATATTGCATAAATATTCTAAGTCTAAATTTTTAGACATGTTTTTCAAAAAAAACACTTGAGAGAAGTGGTGCAAATGTGATGCAAGATGGAAATGCTGCAAATTCCCTCCACAATCCACTCCAGTTGCACAAAAACAGCAGCACAGTTGAAGTCATGGCCTCTCGCCATTGCTCAGTGTGCCGTCTGGATGCGATTGAACACAGACATGGTAAATTTCTGTAGAGATTAGAAATGCACAAAAGTGATCATTTTCACAAAGGGTTTAAAAATGATCACTAGTAGTGACTTCTTGACCCTTTGGCTGGAGAATGAAGTCGACTTACCAGCCACTCTGGAGAGTGAAAAGAAATCCTGTACAGTCCTAACTGAACTGACCAACTGTCCCACTAACTCCCGACCCCAGCTTTACACTACCGGATACATTATGGTGTGGATCGGATGTAAAAATGATCACTTTTGTTTCATTTTAAAGCTCTACGGTTCACATTAGGATGTCTTTCACCCGGGTCAGAACGACGCTGTCCTTTGTTGAACTTTTGTCGACTTTCCAAAGACGTCAGCCACAGACAGAGCGGTCGTGCTGTGACCAATTTTCCTTTTTGCCGCTGCAGCCGTCTCGCTCGTACACAGCATATTCTGCATCACACATCACCAGTATTTGGCCTTCCTTTTAACTCGCTCCACTGAAAGCAGAATGTGGCATTTTTTTTTCAATATTTGGCTGAATATATATTTGGTTACCAAATATGGTGTATCCATAGTAATAAGCAAGTAAGGATGTATTATATATATATATATATATATATATATATATATATATATATATATATATATATATATATATATATATATATATATATATATATATATATATATATATATATATATATATATATAGGATGTCTCTAGTCTTCCTGTTAACACACAAGCTGTGAAATAACACTCACTTATTCAGTTGTTTTAGTAGTGCCTCTGGGTGTGATGGCACAACAGGAGTGGAAGTTATTGTAGTAATCAGCCCTGTAGCCATGAAGCCTGAGTGCCTCTGCTTGACTTCTGTTGCTCCTCCTGACCCCAGTTTTCACAGGGGCGAGGCATTTCGGCAAGAGCTAGGCCAATCACAACAGATAGGGCATTTCAGTGGGAAGGAATGGGGCAGGGGTGGTGCTTCAGGTGTTTCTGGTATGGGATGTGAATGGGAAAGACAAAAAAAAGTAAAGACTGGAGGCAGCGAGCTTCACTCTTTCCTTAGTACAGATAGACAAACTGTTCCTTAAGCAAATAAAGTAGTGACAGCCCAGCGCAATTTGAGATTAATATTAATCTCATCGCACTCCTTGAAAAAAAGTTAAATGTTTGTTTCTGTTGAGATTTTCCTTTCTTTTTCTGATTTAAAGGAGCCAAACCCATTTGTTGATACCTGTGTTATTCTAAATCCACAACATCCATCAACTTCAATTAGGGAAAGACACAAGTGAATTAATTACCATCACCAAAGCCTTAATTAAGGCTCTTATCAGTCAGATCAATTTAAACGGCACAAATTAGCCCAAATCTGTCCTTTGCAGCATCTGTATATGAGACTGTGGAAGACACTAAGACAAATGTAATGAATGTGAGAAAAGTAATTATAACGGGAGAAAACCTGTTTAGGTGCCTCAACACGAACCCCAATGCCACACAGGGAATTTATTTTAAAAGAAAACATAAATCGTACATGTGCCCTGTAACAAATAGCTTTCCACAGTTGTGCCATGATGTGAATTTTTGTTCTAGATACCCGCTGGGGTCCTATAACATCCCATATATCTGTGGAGCCATCTAACCACTGTAAAAATACAATCAACACATTCAGCAGGCTGCTGAGCAGAAACACAGAGGTGATGCTTCAAAGCTGAACTCAACTTTTTATCATTTTAACTGGTCTGTTTTCACAACATATTACATAAGGAGTAATTTCCTCCAGACTTTTAAAGACAGTGTTAAAGCACCTGAAGCAGATTTCAGAACATCATGGGACAGTCAAACTTTGCGCAGAAGCCCAGACTAATGGATTCAGGGTTAACAGCTATTCAAAGATAGGTAGCTTTTAGAGTGTTGTTGCCTCTCCAGCAGTGAAGGGTACTTTTTTTTTTTTTTTGCTATATATTTTTGAGGTTTTGGGCACTTCTTAGCTGTTTATCAACTTTTTATTTGTGTTTATTGAAAGGATCTTGGCTGGAGCAGAGGGTCGCTCTGTTTCCTCACAGCAAGAAGGTTACATGTTCAAGGCCTTGAGCTGGGAACTTTGTGTTTCTCTTCCTTTCCCTGTGTGTCCAAAACATGCTGAGATTAACTGGAGACTCTAAATCACCCGTAGGTGTGAGTGTGTTGGTGAATGGTGTGTGTGCTCCATGATAGGATGGTGACCTGTCTGGGGTGTATCCCTGCCTCTCACCTGTAATGTGCTAGGACTGGGGTTGGCGACCCTAGTGAGGAATAAGTGGGTATAGCAAATGATTGACTGAAAGGATCTTTGAGATGTACAGTAGCTTCTCACTTTTTCTCACAGACAATTATGTACAAAAAAAACAGCATTACATAACAAACGCAAAATGGGAATATGCAGGTACAGTCAATTCGCTCACCTACTCCTATCTACAATTTTTTTTCTTGTTTCAATATTTAATTTACTTCCAGTTATACAAATTCAATTAAGACAAGGGGAGGCTTCATCCGTTCACTCCGATCACGCACCGGCCCACAGAATCAGAGTGGGTGGGCGACACATCTCTGTCTGTCTTATCACACCCCCCACCCCCCAATACAATCCCAGCAGTCACTGGGAGTGTATGAACAGGTCATTATGGCGAGGAATATTATAAAGATGTAAAAGGGAGGGGGGGATCAAGAAAAATTAGGCAGTAAATATTGAAGAAATAAAATAATTAATTTGCTTCATGTAGATAAGTAATGTTTCATATTGCAAGCATGTTCAATTATAGATATTATTTATGATTTATTGATGATATTATTGTATTGTTTATAAAGCAGACGGTCTGTGCCATTGCAACATGTACAAAGAATGAATGGGTATTGTTAGGATCTCAATGGCCATGCAGATCATACTTCCATGACAGGGTGCACTGTTATCACACAGCGTCACTGCATGATGATGGCGGCTTCGTTATTAGAGGATGAGTCAAATGACATAAAATAACACAGAGTTAAATGGCGAGAGCAGAACCCGTAGTCCTAAAGCTTATCTGTACTCTGTACTGACCCATATATACACTGGTACTGAAAAAGACCTTCGAAGCTCAAGGTTAAAGCGATCATACTGGAATTATCGGACTTATTTCCTGAGTTGAAAGACATTTTTACAGCCTGTTCATCACGAAACACTGACTGCTTGAATCTATCATGGTATCCTCACAGCGGTGGCCTGCCAGCGACAAACCTTTCACTTGCTCCTAAAATAGCTCCGTATTAATGTTACAGTAGCCTAGAATATTCATCCATTATGCTTAGAAGCGGCGGTATTAAGGGCTGGCGTGTTTGCATGCGTGTCGGTGGGCAGGGCTGGTGGATCACTAGCAGGCCGATTGAGGATATTTCCAGTTCCGAACCTGCCTCTCTGTCCCAGTCTCTGCTCTGACTGGGACTTTAACGAGACAAACATTAATACTCTATCCAACATTTTCGGCACTAACGAGATTAAAAAATACAAGTTGAGCTTGTGTGATTTTATTCCCCTTAAAAACAACATTTTAAAGTACACTGACTGTTTTGACTGGTCATCAAAAGCATTATAAGGGGGCAAACTGCCCTTAAACCCCTACTCTGACCATGATTTGGGAGCATTCAATGATCCAAAACTGTTCTTTCTGCAACAGGGAACAACACAGCAAACAAGAGAAATATAATGTTTTGGTGGAAATGTCCTTAAGCAGAAATAGAAAGCCATCAAACAGTCCAATAGATGATTTACTGTGGATTTGTCTCCCTTGCATTTCTCCATTTCATTCATTCATTACATCTAACCAGCGCAGCAATAAATGCAAAGACACCAGCACAACTTTAAAATCCATTTCAACCTCAGTGATCATGACACTCTTTGTGCTATACAAAATTACACAGGTCGTTGCTATGCTCAAACTTAGCCAAATGGACACTTCTTATCGCTAAACCAAAAACAGGAAGTAATTCTTATGTAGAGATTATTTTTTACTTGATGAGAACACCAATTCATTGCCAGCTAGCTGAACAGAATCAGAACTAGAATTAGCATGCTAGCATGCTAGCAACCTACATGACCTGTCTAGAAATAAAATAATAAACTACCATACTTATTTTTATTAAAAACATCATTAATGTATTTATGTGACAACATATACATAATTACAAATAAAGCTAATTATGAATTGTCAGATAAAAGTAACATTATGCAGATAGTTAAGTAAAGTAAAGTTAAACACAAAGTGTTTTATGCATGATCACAATAGAAGAACCTTCACATAAACAAAAGCATAAAGTCTTAAAGAACTTTATTACATTGAATTAAATGATATTCATCACTGCAATTTATATTACATTGCAGTGATGTATATCACAGTTACACCAATAACGTGTGTAACAAACCAAACGATTTTTTAGTCGGTCAAAATTTGAGCAAGTTATGAATACTTTTGGCTGTGCATTGTCTCACTTTATTGTGGTTAGAGAACCATCCCAAGCTGGACTGTCTCAATATGGCCGCCACCAGCTGTACACCACCTTGTTTAGGAGGACCTGACCCTGGCGGGACAGCCACGCCCCCTTTTAACCTGTGCCATTGGAAACATCGTTTAGGTGTGGAAATTCATTTACATATAATAATCATCTTAAAATTAAAATCTCATTCACTTTCCTTTGTGTTTGTGTAGGGGTTTCAGTTGTTGTTCAACACAAAGTATTTTAAGCAATTATTGCCAAATCCCAATAAGATAATTATAATATCATTGCATAATTAAGGTTCTATTCATTTACAGCTCTTGGATTTCACTGAAAGAAGGAGATACACAATTAGCATCTGTGCTGTTTTCTATACTTCGCTCTCAACTGAAAAGTGAAGCATCACAAGGGAAAAGAAGAGCAGATAACAAACCAATGCAAATGATTATTATATAATACAGAACTATACAAACAAGTTCTGAGGATTGTTGGGTCAGAGGAAGACCAGCCAGCCCACAGAGATTCAATATCAATACAGATACGTATGAAATGCAATCAGAGCCTTTAAGTGCGATGACTTCAATGACCACGTCTATCAGTGTTTTATTTCCGCTCATTTTGCCAAGCATTCATTTCTCTGCCATATTCAGGGTCCCTACAGCATTTGGCTTATAGAATCATATTTGTGTCTCAATACCTCATGCACCTAAGATATATATTATCTATAAGTAGGAGTGTTTCCTAGCTCCTTGCACTGCTCCTAGCAGTGAAATGAAACAGGATAGCTGTGAACTTAAGTAAGCTGGGTGACAGAAGCAACTTATGAAAGTCTACCCACCAGCATGGCCTGTGCAAAACAACATAAACGCCATCAGTTCAAAAGTGACTGATCAGTTTTGTTTGATTTTACCGGACGACACTAGAATCTGCAGCAACACATCTGCATGATGCATGCTGCAATCCAACATTGAAACGACTATAATTCATCAAATGTAATAAAGGAATTGAATAACAATGACAAGAAAATAAAATGATGCAGAATTCAAGCAATTATTATATTGAGGTTCTAATAATAATATGGCACTGTTTATTTTACTCTGTTTACTCTGTTGATTTTAGTGTATGTATGTGTGTGTGTGTGTTAAAACTAATATAATATTAAAAATAATAGCAAGAACAACATAACTTAACTCTAAGTGGATAGGTTACTACATTGGGAGAGCATTTGGAACAGTTGGACTCAGACTGAGTTCAATATTATTTTTAAAAATGAATATTACTTTCCTTAAAGAAATCTTTGATTCTATTTGATTGAAAGTGTCTCCATGCTATGTATTTACAAACTCCTCTTCTCTACTAGTACTACTAGAACTACTAGTACTACTACTACTATGTGTAGTCTTACTACTCTAGATGACTAAGCATATATTTTACATAAGATAACATTCTACTTCAGTTTCCAAATGGTGTTATAAACATTAGTCTGACATTAGTCTATTGGTCAGAATACTGTAAAGAAATAATTTTAACATGGTACTAAGTTATATACAAACAATGTTTCTTCAAATATATTGTTATTTATAAATAAAAATTCCATATAGGCAGAAGGAAGGAGACTCTGCACAGAAGCTCCAATTCAAATCTGCAGTTGATTTTTCAATCCACCTGTCTGTGGGAGGAATATCCTACATCTACCCGGAGAGCACACAAGCAACACAAACACACACACACACACACACACACACACACACACACACACACACACACACACTGCATGACTATGCAATAACAACACTGAGAACGCCTGAATAGCTGGAGCCGTCACACACTCTAAGCTGAACTGCTATTAAATGGTCCCATGGAGGCTTATTCTTGTCAAACCCTTCGCAGAAAACACACACTCACACAACACTTTTTCAGACAAGGTCACTCAACTCAATCTCTGGCCAATGCATATTTCATCAACCCTTGGCTCAGCCCAAGACCCTGATGCAGCTCCCAAATAACCAGCGTCCACTGATGAAGACCTCAACACTGCCGTCAAGTGTGGAGTGAAGCAGGAAGCGGCGCTGCAGAGCAACAGCACAGCTACAAACTGTTTGGAAATGTTTGCACAGATTGGTACTTTTGTGCCTTTGCTGCTGAGTTCTTTGTCACTCTCAGCTTAGAAGATTCATATCAATTTAATCCCCAGGATAAACATTTGTTACTTTTTTATTCAGCAGACACCTTGATGTGTATATCCGAGAGTTAATACAACACAATCTGGATGTCACAACCTCATTCACTTAATGCTAAATGTTGGAGTCGAACAAGACTTAGGCGCCAACAGACAGTGCACAGGGGCATTGATATCACTTGTAAGTGAGTGTCATGGTGATGTGTGCAGGACACTGCTTTCTGTTTCTGGAGAATCTGCATGTGCTTGAAAGTACATGCAAGGAGACCCGCCAGTAGGGAGTTACAGTAATAGTTAGGGATGCCCGATACCAGATACTGGTACTGGTACCGGGGAATGAGTACTCATACTTGTATTTAAAATTAAGTCAATTATAAAATTGCTATTCCACACTGCTGTCATATCAGCAGTGGGAGTGGAGGTGCAAAATCTACCTCTCTCTAGGAGAACATTTGAAATCCCACCACGATGCAGAATATAGGAAGTTTACTCACAACACCGGCAATCAACTTTGCAGCAGACGTTGGCCAAGCAGGAGAAAATGCCCAGAGACAACCCAGATGCTCCAGCAGATTATACTGCCCTGCACTGTCCGTGCTTGATAAATAGGGTTTAGGTATTTTCTCAGCATACTGGAGCTGAGGTATGAGATTCCAAGTTGAGACATATCCCAGACACAGTGCCATCGAAGCTGCACGACTTTGTGAAAAAGCATTCTCTGCAAACTTGGAATCGGCAAGTACTCAAATGCTAGTGCCTGTACATTACATGTTTTGGATAAAAAATGATATCGGTATGTACCTAGTAATAGTCAGTACACAATACTGGTACAATACCTGTACCATGTTCAGACGGGTAGATTGTTTAACTTGTCTATAATCTTCATGTTGTTGTACGAGGAAAAACAAGGCTACCTAAACCCTAAAAGTGTGCTGGGTCTTTCAGGTGGACGCCCAGGTGTCAGAGAGGGATTGTGAGTATGAAGTGGATCAAATTGGGCTGCATATAGATGTGTTGTATAGAAGGTTCTGGCTGGGATGACTAGAAGCTCAGTCTTGGAGAGGCTAAATTGTCCTGATTCTACTAATGAAGGTTCTTAGCAAGGGCTCTAGTAGTTGTTTAGTAGAATCAATTGTGTTACTGCTTGGTTGGATCAAAAACCTGCACCCACACCGGCCTTTCAGTACCAGAATTGCCCATCACTGATCTAGCATAAAGACCGGACAAAGATGAAAATACACCATCCTAGTTTACTGCTGGTTGCAGTAGGTGACTGTGGGTCCTTCACCATTTCCTAACAAAGATAGATGACCCGTTAGCTTGTAAACTCAATTCGAAAAACTGAATTAGAAAATAATGCATAAATATAGCATAGGCTTGACTTAAAATGACAAGAAAACAACACGAGCAGTCAGCCATAGTGGGAGATATAGCTGAGACTTTCTTTCTTCATACTCCATAAGTCGGTTTCAGTTCAGGAGATGATGGCTTTATCTCTCCTTTGGGAACACAGCGCGTAAAGAGAGCAGCAAGGCCACGCTTACAATTAATGGAGTCCTCTTTCTCCCATTACCACTGACAAGCAAGAAGGTCATCATCTTGAGTACATAACAAGTGAACCAAACTGCTAATTAACACTTAACAGTGTGGTAGCATTAGCTTAAAAGGGCTAGACGTCTGCAAACTTTTTTTTTCTGCCAGTGTGAAGGTGGCTGTACAGCCACTGACGCTAATGGATACAATCAGAAAGAAGAAAAGGGGTGGGCCACGATACTGGCAACGGCTTCAGCTGAACTGTGAAAATGAAGTTCAAACTGTTGTTTTTAGCTTGAGAGAAAAATATTTTTATCAGTGTCACTAGAACAAATTCTGACTCTGACTTTGAGAGTATATCTGCAAGCTTGTTCCTAAATTCTTCTCAGTGCCAGCCACTGCCCAATAAACTTTGCTCATTGACTGACCTTTTACTGTTAACAGTTAACAAGATTTAAATGCACTATTTATAAGGGACTCCTAATAACTTCCAGGTTTACTCTGCAACATGTGTTGAAAACCTCGGTTCTTTCACCAAGCAGAGTAGTATTATTCAATAATATGTTAACTGATATTATCAATTGGTCAAATTGTAAAAACACAACAACAAAACAACTTTTTCTGTGAATGTTAAGTTTATTTAGATCTCTGGTGTTACTGCTAAACCAAACTGTAAAATAACTGTGTTGTGGTGTTGCTGAAACCTGGCTGAACAATAGCCATTTAGAAATGATGATCAGCTTGTGATGTCACAAACAAAGTAGATCCATGTCTCCGCTCCTTTGATCAGGTGCTTGTACCTGACTTGTTTTCCTGATCTTCCCCCAGATCTCCAGAGGGGGGCGGGATATTTACGGCAGAGCGCACCAAGTAGGAAGTCTAACGCATTGGGTAGCTGTTCAATTTCAAAATAAAACACAAATATTTAAAGACAAGCAAATCCTGCATGTGGCAAAGTAAATTCTTTATTTTATTTGGTATACTCTAAAATGTCGAAATTTGCGTCTTCCTGTAGTTGTTATATTACAGTCAGACTGATTTTATTTGCACCTGTTGACCTTGAACAACAGAAATTACTCTTTATTATTCACCTCAACACTTTTTTGTCTTTAAATATTTGTCATTTTAAAGAAACCAGCTTGTAACTTCATGGTTCATCTGAGAAAACAAGCTTGCATTAGCTTCTGTGACACAGAACAACTTAGGACAAATGTTACCTTTGAGCTAAACTCATTTACTCACAGCCAGCTGCTGTAGTACAGATGCTTCAATCCAGAAGCCCTAGTTTTGTACCTCTAATTTTACAGTTTAACAGTAACAGCGCAAAAAGTGTCTTCTTAATACCCGTCGTAATCAGTTTTATTTGTTACCAGGTGCTAGCAGCAATATTAAGCAGTGACAAGCAATTTATGGCCCAGGGTTTTCAGAGCGACAAAATCTGCTGAAGTCTGATATTTAAATCTCTATAGCCATAATGTCTGGTGAAAATAATACCCTCTAAGCACCATCTATCCCAGTTGGGCCAACGTGCTAGATCGCTTTCTCCAGAGACAGGGTTCTCGCTGCAGCAGGACACGAATCCAAACAGCACAGTTCCTCAAATGAGTCAAACACACACTGACAAACAAACCTCCGGCCTAAGGAGAAGTCAGAAGTGAATCTGACAACAAATAGGTAACATAACACCACAAAATCTCTGTGTTGAAGCAGGTGACTGATGGAACTACTTTTGTCTGTGATATCTTTCACAGCTACAGAAATTGAAATTATAGTGACGGTCCATTGTTGCTAGTTTGGCAATAAACAATATTTCACCAGTTTGTCTGCCCTATGCCTTGACAAGAAGCTTTTCAGACGTCACTAGTTTAACTTTCTCGGAATGTTTTTTTCAGAATTGAATTTCAGTGACTAAACCTGCATTCTGTAGGTCTTTATGTTTATTTACATAATTTTATTATTTTTCTTAAAATTCTCTAGCACTGGAATTAAGTGTCTTTTGGCTATGCATTAATAAAATAGAAATGTAAGCAGAATTCATAGTATCTTAGCATTTTGAAGGCACAATGAACAATGATTTTAAAGGCCCAATATGTAACTTTCGCTTTTTGTTTAATATGTATAAATATTTGTTAACACAGAACGTAATAATATTAATATATATTAGCATTGAACCTTGGTCTCTGAATGTAATCTGAAATTTTGCAGACTTGCTAGTGTCCTTGTCTGGTGTAAGTGTTGGCTGACTCAGCGTCTAACAATGCTAGATGTTTAAATGTCAAGTATGGGCTTGTTGAAAAAGTGAAAGTGTAGTCAATGTATATGTTAATAGCTTAAGTGAAAGCTGATCCCTGCAGCAACACTGGTTCAGGTTCTGATATACGTAGATGCGATTTCTTTTTTTTTTTTTTTTTTTTTTTTCATTTTCTTTTTATTGATTCCATTCAGCATTATTCCATTCACATACAAGTAGAACCTACAAATGCTTCACACCAGGGCTCATAAATCTAAACAGACTGAAATACAAATAAAACATAAATCGGTATATTACATATGAGAACATTTTTCTCTCTACCATCCTCACTCTTATTCCCCCCCTGTAAAGACTGTTCACTCCTGATGAAGGAAAATGCCGAATTCAATCCTGTATACATTGAACATTTAACATGTGTAGCCAGAACCAAGGGGGTCCATAGGATACATTGTTCTTACCAAATGAAATCAGTTCTAAATGGTGTTACAAAATCCACCCAGTTATTCCATAAAACCTTGAATTTTCCTGATTGTAATCTAACTGAGAAAGTCAACTTTTCCATTATAAAAATATTATGCATCACTTCAACCCAGTCCTCAATTTTAGGTACCTCCGTTTTTAGCCACTTCCTGGTGATGGCTTTTTTACCCGCCACTAACATCGTCCTGAATAAATATTTATCCCCTGAGCTTGTTATTCTCTGGTTCCCTGTTCCCAAGTACAAACCCACAAATGTAAACGGAAGGTCCACTTTCAGAATTTTCTCCATGCTTTTCTTTAACTCTTGCCAATAAGGTATGATAGAGGCGCACTCCCAGAAAATATGAAAATGATTTGCCCGATCGTCTCCACATAGTCTCCAACATCTCGTATCTATAGATTTGTGTTGTGCTGGTGTACTAAAGTATCTGACTATATTTTTCCAGCCATATTCTCTCCATGAGAGGGAACAGGTTGTCTTCCATTGCTGTTCATTGATCTCTTCCCACTCCTCTTCTGATAACCTCTCTCCCCCCTCCCTCTCCCACTTCTCTTTTATATAGAATGTATTATAGCCCTTTAAATTCTCCACTTCTTTATACAATTTTGAGATTAATTTCTTGCCCTGATCCGATTCATATGCTAAAACAAATATTTTAATAATTCCTGATTCCACCTCATCCACACTAGACTTTTTTATAGTCTTCTCCATATAATGCCGCATCTGTAAATATCTGTAAAAATCCTGTTTTTTCAAGCCAAACTGATTCTTTAGGTCTTGAAAACTTTTAATCGTCTTCTTCTTAAGAAGCTCCCAAAATATTTTTGGACCCCGTCCCCATCTATTGAAGCTCCCATCTAATGTATTAGGTGTAAAATCCGAATCATGTGCAATCCATCGCAGTAGCCTGCTCTGCTCTGTCAGGTTATTCTTTGATATAATCTCAAGCCAAATATTAAGAGATACTCCTAACCATGGATTTAGCTCCTCATTAAGATGTTTTCTCAGTTTTTTGTCATTTATTATAGCTTGTATTGGAATACTGGATGTGTGGCCTTCAATGTCTTTCCATCTCGCCCTGTAGGCAGGATTACACAAGGTCCACATAGTTTTTAGTTGGGCTGCCTGATAATAGCTCTTAAGGCAGGGTAGGGCTAGTCCTCCTTTAACTCTGGGAAGTTGAAGAGTTGTGTATCTTATCCGTGGTCTTTTTCCTTGCCAAATGTAACGAGAGATGATTTTGTCCCATTCTATAAATTCTTTATCTGTTACTTTTACTGGCAGACTTTGGAATAAATACAATAACCTTGGGAGAACATTCATTTTGATCACCTCTACCCTTGAAATTAGACTTGTGAACGGGATTAAGTTCCATCTTACAAT
The DNA here is from genome assembly GCA_036785175.1 of Eupleurogrammus muticus. NCBI lineage: Eukaryota > Metazoa > Chordata > Actinopteri > Scombriformes > Trichiuridae > Eupleurogrammus > Eupleurogrammus muticus. The sequence goes on along the minus strand of JAYKQN010000010.1, from coordinate 22,081,950 downwards.
ATCTGATTTTATTTTTGAAATCAATGGATCATAGTTTATAGACTTCAGTTGATCTAAGTCCTGAGGTAGATTCACTCCCAAATATTTCATGGATTTTGAATCCCAATTTAGTTTGAAGCGTTCTCTAATAGTTTGGTCTGGAGCATAGTTAAAAGTGAGGACCTGTGTCTTTTTCACATTCAGTTTATAGCCTGATAATAGGCCAAAGTCCTCAAGAGTTGACATGAGTGCTGGGAGAGATTCAGTGGGTTGTGTCAGATATATTAATACATCATCTGCGAATAGTGCTATTTTCTGTTCATCCCCCTCTATGTCTATCCCTTTTATTTCTTCGTTTTGTTTTATCCATTGGCTCAGAGGCTCTAAGTAAATTGCAAAGAGGAGAGGGCTAATTGAGCAGCCTTGACGACATCCGCGTTCTAGTGTGAAAGAGTTTGATAGGTTGCCATTTATCTTTATCCTAGCTGTGGGTTTATTATATAGAGATTGAATAGTTTTAATAAATACTTCATGAAAACCAAATTGTTCCAGCACGACATACAGAAAATCCCACCTGACAGAATCGAATGCCTTTTCTGCGTCTAATCCCACCACTATTGCTTCTAAATTTTTTTTTATGATGTTTTGCATTACATGTAATGTGCGCCGGATATTGTCCTGTGTCTGCCTATGTTTTATAAATCCTGTCTGGTCTTGATGAATTATATCTGGTAAAATAGTTTCTAATCGTCGGGCTAAGATGGCGGTGAAAAGTCTGTAATCTTGATTAAGCACGCTCACTGGTCTATAATTAGAACATTCCAATTTGTCTTTTCCTTCTTTTGGAATAACTGAAATGAAAGCTTCCCTCCAGGAGTATGGAATTTCTCCTTTTTTTAGCACCCAGTTAAATGTATTTTTTAGCAGGGGGATCAATGATTCCCTAAATATTTTGTAGAACTCTGATGTGTATCCATCCGTGCCCGGTGCCTTATTTGTCTTCAGCTTTGAAATTGCTGAGCTAATTTCTTCTGTTGAGATTTCCTTTGTCAGAGCTGAGTTATGATCTTCAGTTACCTTTGGTAAATTTAAAGAGTCCAACAGTGAGATTATCTGGTTCTTATTATCTATGTCTGGTTGGGAGTAGAGATTCTTGTAGTACCTTTCAAAACATGCATGTATCTCTTCTGTCTTATATTTCATCGAATTAGTGACAGAATCCCTAATTTTATATATATTATTAATTGCCCTTTGCTTTTTTAATTTATAGGCCAGCAGCTTTGTAGATTTACTTCCTGCTTCGTAGTACCTCTGTTTCAAATACATCAACTTTTTTTGAATCTCCTGTGCTAGGATGTCATTAATCTCTGTTTTAACCCTTTTGATTGCTAGGCTAATTTTCTCATCTACTCTATTTTTTTGTTGCTCTTCTAGTTTCTTAAGCTCTGCTTCTAGTTTATTACGTCTATCCTGTTTTTGCCTTTTCAGATATGCTGATTTAGCTATTAATTTCCCTCTAATTACCGCTTTACATGCATCCCACAGCACGGATGGAGACACCTCACCATTATCATTTTCCCTTACGTATGTCTGAATTTCTTTAACAAACTCCTCCTTCATTTGTCCTTTCAAAACATTTATGTTCAGCCTCCATAGTGTTGTTTTTTTTTCTCTTGACATAACTAACGTCATATATATCGGACTATGGTCTGATAAGTCCCTTATTCCAATTTCACATTTTTCAATCCTGTAACTGTCCTTCTTATATATAAAAAAATAATCTATCCTTGAATATGTTGAGTGAGGGGATGAGAAAAATGTGTAATCTTTTCCTTTCGGATTTAATTCTCTCCATACATCAATTACTCCTAACTCTGCCATTAGCCCCCTGAACTTCTTGCCAATTGTGGACCTCTGTATGCCGCTTGCTGAGCTGTCGAGTTGTGGATTTAGTCTGAGATTTAGGTCTCCTCCCCAAATCAAAATACCCTCCCCCTCTGTTGCCATCAAGTCGAATATTTGCCTGTAAAATAACCAGTCTGCCCCAGGGGGTGCATATACATTTAGAATAGTGACTAATTCTCCCTCTAACCTCCCCTTAATTAATATAAACCTTCCCTGTTTATCCGATACTTCTGAGAGTTTTTCAAAAATAGTTTTCCCTGATATTACAATGGCCACTCCTCTTCTATGACCTGTTCTATAGGAAGAAGAAAATACCTGATTAAAACCATTTCTTTTAAGCTTTTCATGCTCCCTCTCAGACAGGTGAGTCTCCTGCAGCAGAACCACTCCCACCCCTTCTTTCTTCATTTTACCTAATATTTTGGACCTTTTCATTGGGTTGAGTATCCCATTTACATTATATGACGCAATCTTTAATAATTTTTTCTTCTGGGTTGCCATGTTCATTGATTTTCCAGCTCCTCCTCCTCTGCTTCCCCCTTATGCTACACAGCTGGCAAACTGCCATAAACATTAAGTAACCAAACACAGAAACAAAAACATTTACTGATGAACTAGTGATTAACAAGAGAACTTCCTTGCGTGGGGTCTGCCTTCTGACCCTAGCTGGGTCCTGTTGACAGGTCCACTCTGAGGGATATGCCCTTCCACCTAGGGGAAGTGGGCCCTCTACGCTGTGGTCATTGTCCATGTGTCCAACAGCTCAATGAAAAAACAGTCTTAAAAAGAAAGAAACTAAAGCTCTATAGAAAAATAAAAGCCTCCCCGACTTTTTTTTTTTTTTTTTACGCCATGTAGAGGAAAACACCCCTAGACAATGGACAAATAAAACTTAAATATAAGATTGCCTATTTCTCACCTTGCACTTGTGCAGAACCTATTCCAAGTTTACTTAAACTAATGAAACCCCGTCCTTTAACCAAATTCCGTCCGATTTCGTCCTAGTTCCTCCTAACGGTGTTTCCCGCGGCTGGCCTGCCAAGTTAGGCGCTTGATCTTCTCTGGTCCGCTCTCCGTAGGTTTCACCACCGTCACCTGTAGCCCTCTTTTTGCCATGTTCTTAGTCGCGTCCGCCGCCGTATTGTACACACAGATCTCTCCCTCGTAGAAAACCCGTAACTTCGCCGGGAACGGAGTCTGGAAGTGTATTTTCTTCTCCCTCAAAACTCTCTTTGCCTCCGTGTACTCCTTCCGCTTTCTCAGTACCTCCGGAGCGTAGTCATGATCCAGAAACACCTTCTTCCCCTCGTACATAAAGCCCCGTTTCTGCCATGCTATCTTTATGATTTCTTCTTTGTTTCTGAAACTCATGAACCTTACCACGATGGATCTCGGTGGAGAGTCCGGAGGGGGGCGCGATGTTAGCGCCCGGTGCGCTCTCTGGATCTGGAGCTGAAGTGACGGAGGCAGCGCTAGCTTTTCTCTCAAAAGGTTCTCAATAAAATCAATCATCGACTCGGCGCTGTCCTCCGCTCCCTCCTTCACCCCGTATATCCTGGTATTCTCTCTCCTCGCGCGTCCCTCCTGGTCCACCACTCTGTCCTCGAGCCGTTTCTGTAGTTCCAGGAGTTCAAGTGTAGCATCCTCAACCCGCTGCAAGCGCTCCTCAGCTTACATTATCCGCCGCTCCGCCTCGTCTATCCTGTTATTCGCCGCTTTGATGTCCTCCTTAATTTCGTTTAGAGTCACCGAATTTTCACGACGAAACTCTCGCAGTTCCCGGAGTATGGTCTCCAGGCTTGCCATGCTTTGATTTACCGGGGTTTCTTCCCTCTCGTTCGGACTCGCTGGCTCTGCTAGCTCACTCGGATCTGTTAGCTCTGATGCTAACGAATCTTGATCGTCGCTTCCACTGGCAATTAACTCGGGTTTTTGACGCTTTCGTCCTATTTTTCCTTTTGGCATATTCCTCGCCCTTGCTGGTTTATTTTTGGTATATATGCCCGTCGCTTGTTGACATATGAATAGGGCGTTGAAAAAGTTCGAGTCGGGGAGCTTACTTTTTATGCTGCTGCCATAATGGAGGCGCACCGGAAGTCGCGATTTCTTTTTTTTTAAACGAGGTGGAAAAATGTCAGTCAGCAAACACTGACTCATTCATTCAGTCAGATCCTATATCACCAGACGCCAGTACAACACCTCAACCAGTCTTCGAGGTGAGGACGCTGGTAAGCAATGAGTGACTGTGAGGCGTAGCAACACTGCAGCAGGAAATATGATTAAAACATAGATCAGCCTGTCTCATAATGATGAATAATGTCCGGACGACGATGGCTGGACTGTAGATAGCCACAGTCGTCGAGAGGAGCCAGTCTAAATCAAACAGCGCCGGGGGGCATAATGGCTGCACAAACAACTCTCCCAGATCAAATCAATAGCGCTGTAAAATCCTGACTGTATTCAAACCTCACATAAAATATCCGCCGAGCAATAATTACCGAGGCAATGAAGGCTCGGTTATTGTTTCAAGTCCAGTTATCTGTGTTAACAGTAGATGCTTTGGTTGATATGTGCCAATAGCCGCAGAGGACAGACAGACGGATGTCCGAGGAGGAAGGGGGAGTCTGGATTAACTGTGCAGTAAAATAAGGATCACAACAGTCCGGGGGCAGAGGGAGAGATGAATCATCCAGCCATCTACTTTATGGTGCAGAAGTGAGGAGGAGGAGAGGACTGGGCGAGAGAAAAAGAGGGGACAGTAAAAGAAAAGAAAAAAAAAGGGAAACAAGGAAGGCGAGACAGAAAGTTGAAGGGGGAAATTGATGAAAAAGAGAGCACACGAGGGAGCAATAGCGTGAGAGAGGAAAAACGCAAGCACGCTAGCACTAAATAGAGGGAGTAAGGCTGAATCATGGGATTGAGTGTGGAGGGAGCGGCGGAGGAGAGAGTGATAGGTGGAGAGACAGAGTGGTGAGATAAGGAGGAGGGCATTCAGGAGGAGGCAAGACCAGATCGAATGGAAATGGAGAAACAGGAGAAAAAGGCAGAAAGTAAATAAAATGAGACGAGTGAGTGTGGTTAAGAAACTGTTCCAACAGGCTGTTTTCTCGAAGCCGTCGCAACGCAGCTTTTCCTATAGTAGCAACTGTGTAGAACTACTTAACCACTTGAATACAAGTTCAAGTTCCCAGATGAGGGATCTCAATGACTCCGGTGATTCCGTTTCTCCTCAAGTGCCACCGATAAGGTTCGCATTTGTGGCTCAAATTGAAACATCTAAATAACTATTGGACAGACTGCAGTTAAATTTGCTTCACACATTTGTGTGAAGTAGCATGAATGATTCAGCCTTACTCCCTCTATTTAGTGCTAGTATAACCAAGCTATGGATAATAGAGTTGGTGATCCACAGACTTTTCATACAGCGCCATCATCAAATCAAGCTTTCCGTTTGTATGATGCTTTTGGTTTAGTACGTTCATCTGGCAGACACTAAAATGGCTATCGTTAAGGAGTCACAATAATGGTATCAATATCAATGAAAATTAATGATCCCAATCCCTACTCAAGAGTCCTTCTGGTCCCTGCAGAGATATAGAAGCCACAAAAAATACACAGGCATCACCTCCACTGCTACAAGTCCATCCTAGGGGAAAACACACACACACACACACGGAAATCCGGTGACACAACCATGCACTTTTAATATCTTAATTAAAAAAAGAGCTGAATGATGTTTATGCAGAGTTTGCAGTTTTTTCAATTTTTCACATCCATTTGCTTAAAGTGCAATTTACACAAATGTGATGTGGAAATTAGTAGTACTAGTTAAACTTTTTAAAATAATATATATTTGCACATTTATTGGATGTTTAATGAGGGAGAAGTAGATTTTAACATGATAGTAAACACTTTTGTTGAAAAAAGAAAATCAGACAAACAATATTGTACATTGAACACCCTGAACACACCACCATCACTGTTTAACATGGAAGAGACAGCCTCGTCCCACTTGGTGTGGTTGTGTGTTCATAACAAAAAAATACAATTTCATATGTGTAAGTTTGAAGCCTGAAATGTGGTAAAAGGTCAAAAAGTTCAAATAGTTTTGTAAGGCATTGTATGTCCTAATTCATGTCTGGCAGGAATCTAAAAGTATCAACAACCTAAACCAATAATTGATTACTAATTTATCTATCCCATAGAATATTGAAAGACCTTCATTAAGTCCCTGAAGGACCCGGAGAAGTCCCTGGATGCCACTCTGAGAACAACTGCTGTGACAGATGTTACAGAGATGGGTACTTTGAGATAATAAAACAGATGATAAGAAGAGATTAGGTAGCAGACTTGAACACAGTGACACAGCAACATCAGCGACAGAGTAAACAGCAGAGGTCACCATCCGCATGCAAAACATTCAACGAGTATAATCAATATCACCTTGAGTGGAGATGGGGACAAATGAAACCGAGTCAATACAGCTAGCGTTAAGAAAGGGAAAACATTTAGCAGGAAGAATGTTGATACATATCATAGTTGACAGGTTTTTCATTTCTTAAATCAAGGATGCTGTGCCAAAGACATTTGTTATTTTCATTTTATCCTTTTCAGATTGATTTACCTTTTTTTTTTCTTTTTACTAATACTGCTTATAGAAGCAGACGTCATTTTTCACTTCCACCTCCTATCACTGTCTTCCTTCTATGTGTGGAAAAAGACACGCTGATTATGAAGAAACCAGCCTGTTACTGGAAGTGGATTGGATGACACACTATTTATTATCTGAGGTCTGATCACCTCGAAAAGTGAACAATGTTATCCTTCATGCAATACACTATTGGTAGATTTTTGGTCAGAAAAACTGAGAAGAAGTATTAGTAGATGTAACCCATGCATGTCGGGAGGCAGCTTTGTAAGCGATATTGGCAGGTGAAGTTATGAGGTGCTTTTTCTAGCCGTGCACATTTATACAGCACGGGCAAAGCCGCTGTGCATCGTAAAACAGAAAGTTGATGTATATAATAGATGATTCACACAAGCAACGTGATTGTGCCATCAAAATTACATTGGAGGAGAAAAAATGTCATACCTCTATCCCAGCCATTTGCATCAGTTACTTTTACAGAGATGTGTAATATTGTCTCTCTACATTCAAAGCAGTCTGGAAGTCAAAAAGTAAATACAGTCTGAAGAAAAAAAAAACATTAGTTGTATTTATGTGGACCCCCACCAGATAGAATCTCCTGTGCTGGGTATATATGATTGTATTTCATAATGTCTCTTAATGTCTTAATTTGAAACACAATTAAAAATGTAAGAAGATATCTTTTATAAGTGCAAGAACAAGAACACGGGCAATGAGCCAATTCACTCAACTCAAGGTAAGGTAAGGGCACACTCATCTCCACAGGCTCAGGAAGCCTTTGTCATTTTTTGCTCTAATTCAGGGAAGCCAGGACTGAGGACACTGGAGGTTTTTAGCTCGGTAGCAGGGAAGTTGGAAAGTGATTCAGCTGCAGAAACACATACACACACACATCCATGCTGAGATTTAGCTCTACACCAGACAGGCTGAAGGCAGAGATTCCACTGCAGAAGCACAACAAAGCCACTCTGGGGGTTTAGCTTGTGGCATGGCAGACTGAAGGCGGAGATTTAACACACAGAGGCACTCCAGGCAAGCGGTGTCAGGCAGACAGATCAGAGAGGAGGAGAGCGAAGACACCATTAATACTACAGATGGAAAGTCTGAGAGCAACTCCAGTCACACTACTTGTCACACTGCAGAAGATGGACGGTGGGACAGAGGAGCAAGAGTTGGACTTTTCATGTTGGGTAATGATACATATTTTCTGACATTCCAAATGTGGGGATGAAGGCAAAGTGAGAGGTGGGACACCATGGTCTCGGAATGTCAGAGAGGTATGTGTATTAGTACTATAGCGTATGATCTTGAGCAACACAGAAGTTCTTCTTCTTCCCGCCTCCTCCAAGCTGCATGTCCATGTATCCTTGGGCAAGATGCTTAAACCAGAATTCCTCCTGATGACTATTCCATCTGTGTGTGTGAATGTGTGTGATTGATTGGATCCACCTGATGAGCAGGTGGCCCCTTGTGTAGCAGCAACGCCATCAGTGTCTGAATGTATGTGACTGGATAAATGAACATCCGTAGTGTAAATCTCTTTGAGCAGTTGAAAAGACTCAAAAAAGGGGCTGTACAAACGCAATCCATTTATCATCTGTTGCACAGAACTAAAGCTGCAGACATCATAAAAGCTAGATGAAAGGAAATTTCAATTATTCTCAGTGTGACCTTTCAAACATCTTAACTGATTGCCTGCATTCATGGGTTGTTCTTAATGAGCGTGAAAATTGATTCATTTTGTGTTTCAGGTTTTTCTCTGCAGCAGTTTTAACTCTTATCCATCTCTGATTACCACATAAAATTCAGTGTGTTGAATTTGACTGAAAACTGTATTTGGCCTTGTTAAATATAACTAGAATAAATGATTAAAGCCAGACCAGCAAGGTTACTAATAAATGAAGACTCAAATGATAATAATATTTTATTAGGTCTTAGTTTTTTGTAGCTCTGGCCATCATTTCTTTTATTATACAACTGCTGTTGTAGTCAAGAGTGCAGGTGCCAGGACTTGAGTGTATATAGGGCCAAGACAAACTGAGACTTTGAAGGGTTAAGTCCAGACAAGACTTGACGTCAAGACCAAGACCAGAGTAAGTTTGATGTATTCACACCCATGACAGTAAGTGTTGCATTGTGTGTTTTGTTTTAAACATTGTCTTGCAAATTAGGTCATTTAGGGTAGTAGATTGCATAGATCCACTCCCAGGCAGCCACACCTTCATCTGTCTCCCACATGCACTTCGTGGAGTGTGTGTGAAAGGTGGTGGGGCCATGAGGAGAGGTAGAAGCCATTACCAGTATTCATATTAGAAATCAGCATTGGCTGAATTTGAAGCAAGGTGCTTTACATCCGATCTTCCAGATCCAAATCCACAATCACCTTTGTCCAAATACAAGACAAGATACAGTTATTAGTTTATTTCAAGATAAGAGCGAGACCTTTAAAAAGTGGTCATGAGACTGGTCTAGACACCAAGATGATCTGGAGTACTACAAGAAGAGTACTAATAAATACAATAGCGTGGATCCGTTCGTCCAAGTCCAGTTGCTTATAATTGACCCCTTTGACCTGGATGAGTGAGAATCTACACAGACTTTGCTGATTAGCAATAAACACCAAGTAAATACAAGATTGATGGAAATGTCATTAGTTTTCTTAGATAACCAAAGCATTGGACACATTTTGACCTGACAAATGCCGATAGACTTAATCTAATAGTCAAACAGTGTTAGCCAATGAGAAAAGTCAACAAAGTTTTCACTGGTTTTGTTTATTCACATGGAAAAAAAAATACTCCTTTTGGGAGCTGAGCTTTATCAAAATGAGGTCAAAACCATGTATATGTGGCTGGATCATTTATGTCGGTCAAAGTTTACGGACAGTCAGGAGAGTTATTTTAGTGTTTCCCTTTATTGTTACCTCCAAATAGGTTCAGCTTACATGAAGGTTTTTTTGACTAGCTCAGTGATGGTCTGTCTGCTCTTTTTTCTATTTATTTTTAGTGATGTCACCATTTCCCCAGAGCACAACTAATAAAATAGGACCCAAGCTGTAATAAACCACAGCTACCCTCTAAAGGAGTAACCAACGCAATGCCGATGCTTAATCAATGAAAGTAACCGTCTCTTTGTCCCCACGACATCAGCTTGTGTTTTTTATGTACTGATGTAGGTCAGCTGTTGTTGACTATATTGATTTATTCTTTCTCACCCCTTAACATAACCTGTGTTTTCTATGTGTCATCATTGTATAGTACTGTGCCAAACACCTCATTTGTATAATTTTTTTCTTTCAGCACCTTTTACTGTAAATGGGTCACCTGTCGTCTCTGTTTTGTTTTAGTTTTTTTTGCAACGTTACATCTCTACAAACACAGCTATACATACACAGCCACTGTAGATTAGATAATAACTGGATGCTACAGCAATATCTGTGGAATATTTTTCTGTCTCACAAAAACTCAACACACACATGCAAACAGCCCCCACCTCAGGAAGCCTGGTCGTCAGCAGCCCACCGCTGTCATGGCCATAACTGTCAGTCCTGGAAACCGACGGCTTGATTACATCACGACTTACAACTAACACATCTCTCGCCAACAAACTCCCCTTACCTTACCGGAAAGACCAGCAGTTTCCATGGGAACAGGACGGAACAAGGGAAAGAGAAAAATAGACAGAGAGAGAGAGGGAGATGGAGAGAATGGGGAGAGGATGGATGCTGGGGGCGTGGAGAGGAGCGCTTACAGGAACAGGAAAGTGGGAAACGTTTCTATTGTGCTGTTTGTCACACAGGGAGATAATGTGACCTTAGACGGAGGTGAGGGGGAGGCAGGGGAGTGGCGAAGTGGGAGGAGGCGAGAGAAACATATAATAAGAGGGAGAAGGAACAGAAAGGATGGGTCCACAGCCTGAGACGGTGTGGACTGCGTGTCAGGCCTGTGTGATCCGGCGGCCACCGGGGGTTAAATTAGCTTGTTTGCGCCGCGAGTCCCTGAGCACTCAATCAGCCCGTCAGAGCCTGTCTCTCCAGAGAACACTGTGGGCCTGACAGAGACCGGGGACCTACGTGGTGGATATAACTCACTCTGAACAACAACCGCACACACGCCATGCTGTTCCCTCACCAGCCAGCAAGCAGGTAAAGGTGGGGTTACATGAGCGAGGCTTCAACTAGGCCTGTCTCCCCCACTTTGGAACAGTCAGATGCTAATAGTATTAGTATCTATTAATAGAGCTTTTCATAATACAGTTATAATGTAGGTTAATGGGGAACAAAATTACCTTTTTTGACAGCATTGAGGCAAGTTCTGTTCATTACTATTGACTAACTGTGTCGTTTTTCCTCTCACGCAGGCAACTGCTATAGAGGGACATAGGGTCTGCATGAAGTAATTTGGATCATATCCAATGTTTTATAGACACCAATTACCCCCAAGAGCTAAAATCTACATTCAAAATAGACTTTTTTCTGCACACTTTTTTTTTGCAAGGGGATGCTTTTGTGAGCCTTCATTTTCCCATGTGAGGTTGGACATAATTACATTGTGCGATTTGCTTTAGAAGCGATGAATCCATGGAGTGATCTTTAATCAGTACTGAAGTAACGGAAAATTGAGCTGCCAATGGGCCCATCTGTTGCTTGTTGAGCTTCAGTTTGCCACAAATTATGTTGGGAGCCTATTTTAAAAAGATAAATGCTGTACCTGTGAGGAATCCTGATAATCGTTGTCATTGTTTAGTGATGTTAATTGATTGCCACCAATAAACGCAAACACAAACAACTGCACCAAGCAAGCATATCTTCTCTCCTCCCATGTTGATACAATTATAAACAAAATGTGATTTATATGAGAGTAATTTGCATTTGCCTATAGTTTTAATACACGTTTAACTACAGTCGTGTGATTATTGTGATTAAATTTTATAAAAGTTCATCTGAAGCTAACATGAAGCCATTCAAATGATGCCTATTGCCAAACTTCCTCTTTTCAGTCATATCATTTCAAAGCATAAACTCCAAAAGCTACAACCAACGAACTGCAAAACATCCTGTAACATCCTTCAAACCTCCGCCAATGTTGTGATGCAGAGTGTGTCACATGCCATGTCCCAGAATACAATGATACTGGTTGTGGTTGCTTGTGCAATTAAGAGCCTGCCCCTTTTAAATAAATTAGGCATAATTAAATGGGACTTACACAAATAACATGTACAACATACTGCGTGATTGGTTTTGAGATGTCTACCAACCTGAGTAGGATTGATGGTTAACTCCACCTGATATCACAGAGCCTGTCAGACCTGTGGTAGAATTATATGTATGAAATCTATGGTTTAAACGCTGCGTGTCAACAGCTGACAGGGATAAAAGAAGGTTCAGGGTATGACATGCAACACAGAATCAGAATGTGGAAGTTGCGATTATGTGGTGTTCTACCAGGGATACAACAGCAGGCAAGCACATTTATTTATAGATGACACTTCAGACACAAGGGAAATTCTGTGTGCTTTACATACAGAAAAAGTACATGAACAACCACATATATAGGAATATAATTAAAATTTTAATTAAATGGAGTAATATAATTAAAAGATAATTATTCAGGCGTCATAACTTTGGAATGTGTATAGATTTATTATTTGGAGTAACGTGTTCCGTTCTCCTGTTCCTGCAGCGACATTCTGAATGAGCTGCAGCAGTTTAATGAACTTTTTGGAAGAGCAGTTAGAATAATCCATCATACTGGAAATAAAGGCACGGATAATCTTTCCTTGGTTCCCCTGGATTCTGTCTCTATATTTTTGAGGTGACAGAAGGCTGTTTTAGTGATTGCTTTGATATGATGATAAACTTTATTAAAAATAAAACATTAGAGTACAGGAGAATCGAACAGAGGGACTCACACGGCTTAGCCATGCATTCAATATGTGTGACTATTATTCAAGCCACCATCTGTTCATTTAATTTTCCTCCTGATACCCTGTCACAATATTAAGAAAGAAAGCATGTGGAAACCAGCAAATGTTGGAGAAATTGTAATCAAATAAATTAAACAACTAATTATTTCCGCACTTCAGCCACACAAAGCTTATGAATAATGAATCATTTCATGCAAAAAAATTTGACCTCCTCACCTGTTGGATCATAACAAGAGAATTCTAGCTTCCTCTTGCTTTTGCTTTTGGGGATAAAATCATGATGTGCAAGCGCTCAGATTATATATATATATATATATATATATATATATATATATATATATATATATATATATATATGATTGTGTCTGTATGTGTGTGGTGATCAGGAGTGGAAGACTTGATATTTGTGTGTATGTCTGTATGAATATGTTCAATCTGATTTTATTTCTTGGGCCATAGTATTGGGATCCATTTATGATATAGATAAGGATTAAACTAAATTTGAAATGGTGCTGCAACAATATTATTTCACTCGACATGGAATTATATGAGCAGCAGACCCCTTACTTCCAAAATGAAGGGTTCTTCCAAAAACTGATTACTGCTCTCTCCCCCTCTGTCGTAATGTCTCCTCCACTCCCTTGAAATGCTATTATGGGCTAACAGTGTAGTAAATTGAAAATGTGTTGTCAACATAGTAATTATAATGGGGGCTTATGAATGAATAATTTTCAATTTTGTCACAGGCAAAATGTAAAGTAAAAACTCAGTCCTCAGTGGTTGATATAATATAATATAGTGATTTAAATTAAGTTATGTAACATAAATAAATGTTGATAATAATAATGATAATAATAATAATAAAGTAAGAGACTCTACAATAATCATGTGTTACTTGTGCTGAAAACCATTCAAAGAGGCTGGTAGCAGGGATAGTTTGGAACTATTGTGAGCTACATTAACCCAGTGATGGCGTGGCAGCCAGATCAAAGGGCATCACAGCTCTCTTTTTCTATGAAGCCAGATGTGAGGACATGTAGTCGCTGTCCATAGCAACAGTTGCTGTGCTCAATGAAAGCCGTGGCGACGGCCGGGGCATTTACTGCTCGTAATTGGCTCGGCCTGTTGCAATTACATTATATATGGTGCTGACACGCAGCCGCACTAAAGGATAATACCTGCTGAAATGAATGTTTGGATTCTGTGAAAAAGACACGACAGTCAATGCGACAAAGACGAAGACAGTTCAGACAGGAAGTGCATTAAAAAAAGAAGGGTATTTTTAAAATAGGGTGCCAAAAGTGAAGATTTTAATAAGCTACTCACTCTCTCAGACTGTCTGCCATGCCAATTAGTGTGTGAACAGCATTTATCAACGTATGTGTGTGTGTGTGTGTGCGCCCAAAGTCAGCCAGAGAGGGAATAGTGGGGTCACAGTGATATTTACAAAGGTGAGGTTTGCTTATGTGGGAACATGTGTGCACAGGGCCTATGTGCGTGTGCCTAGGAAAACGGTGATAGGCAGCTATGTGGTTGTCACAGCAACAAAATTCTGTCTCCAAACCTCACAACCTCACCCCACAATGACACCCTCCCTCCTTGCTCTTCATCTCATTGCACCCGTGCATGTATGCAGCATGTACACATATGTCTCCTCATAGGCCTCCTCTGTGGATGCACTGCGCTGATTTAACAAGGAGGAAAGAGACAAGGAAATATGGGGAGGGTGTGTATGTGTGTGTGTGTGTGTGTGTGTGTGTGTGTGTGTGAGGGAGAGGGAGAGGGAGAGACAGGCAGAGGAAACAGAAATAAATTGCAGCGCTGACCTATATTCACGCTTCTCGCGACCAGACAGTTCAGCGGCACAGATGTTCCTCCAATCCCCGTGTTCCTGAAAACCTCGGCCATGAAATCCAGCCACAACACCCGAGCGTGCGGACAGGACTCGCTGTAATTGTGCCTGCGTGTCCCTGTGTGCCCCACGCACCCCGTGCATCAGCTGCCTTTTGTTTGTTTGCAGGTGCGTGACGTGTGGGAGGACGTGTGCCAATTTATCTCTGTGCTGATATCAACCCTGTGTATGTCATGAAAAGGGAGGGTTATTAACAACTGGTCATTTTTGGTACTGGATACTAACTGCGTCAGTATCAGAGTACCTTATAACAAATGGTTCTTCCTTTGGTATTAATATTATTTTAAACCACCATTGATGATGCTGCATAACTGTGTATGTAAAATACTCCCTAGTCATTGCAATGTAGCGAAACACAATAACATCATATGTAAAAAAGGAAGTCTCGTGAAACAGAGGTTACGTTAACACCAGCAACATCATGCTGCATATTAATCTGATGCAGAGCAACACTTTAGCAAAGCAGCTAACGTTGGCAACATAGCATCCTGCTTACTGCGGCCTCCCCATTCTGACTGAAAATATCACTGTCAACCTCTTCAAGTCAGGGTAACTCATTGTTAAAAATGAATAAATAAATCTCAGTTTTTTTGCGCAAGACACTAAAATTGTGTTTTTTTTCTTTAAAGGGGCCCTGTTGTAAAAAAAACAATTTTGTCATAAATATAAGTCACACAATTATATAAGTCGCAGTCCATTCTCCTACAAGGGAAAATGTTTTTTAATTGCTATTTGTGGCGTTATGTAAAATATTTGTTTTCATTAGGGTTTTTTTTTTTTTTACAATTTTCAGGACCACAAAAGTCTCAGATTTCATATAAAGATGTAAAGTAGCTACTGTTTTATCAAAGATTTTTCCACAGCTGAATCATGTGTTAGACAAAGGGCAGCAGGCAATGAGAGGATAATCTGAGAATTCACGTAAGGAAAAAAAAAGTCACTCCTTTCCAACTCAGTTTAGCTTCTGTTGAACTTTATTAGATTTGTCCCGTTTCACTTTAGGTATTATTACACCACTTGTAGGAAAATGGCAGAAGAAGGGCACTTCTGACTGATGTCCCTGATGTTAAATAATCCCATAGGCAGCGTCAGTCAAACTGTGACAGCAGCGGCACTGTCTGAGGAAAGCAGTCAGAGACTCAAATCTAGCAGATCCTCCATCACACAGGAAAAAAACTGCATAATATCACAGGGCTGTCTTTAAATTTATTGTGAAATATTTGCAGCCTATAGTCTGACTCATATTTTTTGCATTATCGATAAGTATACTTATCGTAAATACTAGCAAAACTCATCCCTAGTCACAGTCATATGGATGCCATCTTACATTGTGAATGATTTCCATCTGATAAGAAGGCATTTTGCATCCCTCTAAAACCTAAACCTGATGATGCAAGCACAGAACAAGCAGAGGAAGCGAAGATTTTTCTCTCAGGCCTCACACCTCTAATCTTGCCTCTCCGCGACAGAACTGGGAGACTGTTTTGTCTGGCTCCTGCTGACTGTGGCTCAGACTCAGACATACGGCATAAAGAAGTTTAGATTGGAGGGAACACAAAAATGTATATTTTCTGTAAATTTGTTTTCTAGAGCATACTAAAGAGCAGTCTTTAAATTGCCATGTATTTTTTACTGCCAGCAAGCTGACAAATGCTGATTTCTAGATTCAAATCATATTACATGATACTTGTAATTCCATTTAATCAGTGTCATAAATCAGTGTGGAAGATTTAGGTGGTTCGTGTTCAGTACTGAGGCAAATTGAAAATAGTTTTCTCAGATCAGTCCACTGGACGCTCAAGTTAGAAAATTAAGGTCCAGGTTGACAAATGCTGAAATTCTCCTTCAATAAAAGCAAAATATTGACAGTCCTGCAGCACAAAAATGACTCTAGAAGGAGGAGTGGTATTACAGGCCATTACAGGTCCAGGCCAGTCATTGAGCGTACTTAATTCAACACGTTTAACACTTCAACACTGTAATTTCTCCATATACTGTTGATAGCTTTTTTGTATCTGTTAAACTTTAATTATGGCCAAACTGTACCTTTTACATTTCTTCAACTGAGTCATTAAAAAAGGGAAATATGTCAGGACAACAAGCAGCTACATGATTTATATAATTGCTCCCATGAACAAATTAATTTGTGAGTGTGCTCATTTCTAAATTCTACAGCCTCATATATCCGTGTGAGTAAGAGTCCATGTGCATGATTTACTTCTGATACAATTAACCTTTATATCAAAAGATGTATAGAAGTGGAAGATTTGCTCATGTTTCTGTAATCTGAGAACAATAGCATGGAAAGTGTAGACTTTTGCTCAGTGAGAGAGAGGGGGGGAAGTGATGGCATTGTAATTGCTTTCTACCTCAACTGGGTGAATGAACTTTTAGGCAGGAGATTATGTGCATGTGTGTTGTATAAATATATATGTATGTTCTTACATACACACTAAACACCCACAACTCCCCACAACACTGCAGGAAGGTGCCAGTGTGTCTGTTGTACTTACTTATCTCTTCCTGTGCAGCTTTTTGCTTTGCCACAGGGACCAGACCAGCGCTAACACCTGACTCCCTGCACTGTTACTGGGGTTATATGCAAGCACATGCACACATACACAGGCACTGCCCAAAGGTTGACACACTACTATGCACTTCTAGTAGATTATAAGTGATGATGAATTTCTTTCATATGAGATTGTATGAATTTAAAAAAATATCTCTGAAATGAAAAGAATTCATGAACAGTTATGTTGAAATTATTTTGGTCACCTTGGAAAACTATAGGCCTAAACATAATCATCCAGCGTTGAATGTCTAAATGTCATCAAGATTTAACACCTAAATATCAATCATCTGGGCCAGCGTTGTCACGGTTCCTGGGTCCTTGTGAATGTCCAGCCTGTTCTCAAGCCAACAGACACATTTGTCTATGTCTCCTGTTCCAGAGTTGCAAACAGTTCACTGTTCCTGAACAACAAGCGTCCCATTACAGAGTTCCAGCTGTCCCCTGCAGTGGTCCACTGAACCTGGGCTGCAGCTGTCTCCGGTTCCTGTGCTGCACTCTGACCCTGCAGGTCATCCGCTGGTTGTGTCCTGGTATCTGGTCAACCTCCAGAGGGATCCCGCCTACAACGCAGGGCGCCAAAAGGTCAGGTCCACCAGTCTGGTGCCACCCACAGTGACTTTCCTGCCTTCTGGATGCTACTACCACTGCTGCCTGGATTCTTCACAGTGCCGCGTGGGCTCAACAGACCTGAAAATCGGATTCAGCCCCTTGGATGAACCCGTTGAACTCAGCCACTTAAAAATATTGTTCAAATGGACAATTGATTTGTGAGTTGACCTATCACTACAGAGTGGCCACATTACAAACAGGCCTCCATGATGGTGACACCAGTTGCTGGGTAGATATGTGAAGCAAAGGCCGCTATTGATTTGTATTGAGTTGTATTCATCTCTGCCCTGTTCTGTTCAAACAGGCAATGTAATTAAGTGTTAAATATGCTTTTCCACTTGCAAGGTACGGCTGGAGAATTTACCGCCAAGGTCGGAGGGGATTAAACTTGTTGTTCAGAAAGAGTGCAAATGCTGTATTGATTAAGCACTGATGCTGT
Source organism: Eupleurogrammus muticus (assembly GCA_036785175.1). Taxonomy (NCBI): domain Eukaryota; kingdom Metazoa; phylum Chordata; class Actinopteri; order Scombriformes; family Trichiuridae; genus Eupleurogrammus; species Eupleurogrammus muticus. Next base: position 22,063,961 of record JAYKQN010000010.1, on the reverse strand, counting down.
ATTGACAGGCTGTGTCAATAAAGAGGCAGGAGGGTGGAAGGAAAGCCCATTGGTCTGAAGGATGACTGTGGCTGACTGATGGATATAAGGATCAAATGCTTGCTAAAGCACAGTGTAGTACTACTGTATAGAGGTAGATATTTGTGTTTGGCCTCATAAGATGTATCTTCTTAGTTTTGTCTGAGTCATATGATCAAATTACTGCAGCCTCTAAATGCATGTTAATTAAACTTAATTGAAAGGTGTCTCATGAATTGTCAAAATGTGAAATCAACTGCAATCATTTTTAGAAAACAAGTTTATCCAATTTCCAATATAACAGTTTAGCACACTTCAACCACTTAAAGCGCTTTACACTACAAATGTACATTTACCCATCACACAATGACAGTGGCTGCCATCAATCAAGATGTTGACCTCACACCAGTTGAACCTAATCACACCAACCACACCGTCAACGGGAGAAATTTGGGGTTACATCTCTAACGCAAGGACGCAATGACATGGAACTGCCCAACTGCTGACTGGTCTACTGCTGAGCCACAGCCGCCAGGCACGCAGATTTGTGATTTTTTCCTCTGCAGTTACATATAAATTTCAACATGCGCAGCAGGTCCCAGAGAAGTAGTTTAATATAAATATAAAATGATACCTGAAGTGAGTTTATGTGGCTTTATTTTTCACTTTCTCCTCACTCTGTCTCCCTGTGATGCCCAACCATGATGAGCAGATTTATTTATTTCCCTTTGTGATATATTCACTAGGTCTGTCTGTCCTGCCTGTCTGTCTGTCTGTCTCTCTCTTTCTCTTCCGTCCTATTCATTTTTTTCCTGTTTTTTGACATATTAATTGCAGGGACTCCCGCCTTCGCAGGCAGTTCTCCAGGTTCATCCTGTTTTTAAACTTTAAACTTAAACTTACTGATGGCAGATGTGGACCATTTAATCAAATCAAAGCAATCACAAACCTTAAGACAAAAATAAATAAAACAAGATTGTTTCTCAATATCTGTGAATTATTATTTCTATATTTTATATTTTCTGAATACTTTTTTTCTACAGTTCTAGTTAAAACAGGTTACAATCAGGCAAATGGTTGGCCAAAGGACAAAAAACCTAAATATACACAGCAGTGCTGCTAACCAAAGCCCATATTTCCCAGACCTGCATTTGCGCATCAGCAGTGAAATAACTTAGAAGCGCCTAAAATTTGTTCCAGAGAGGTTTAGCCATGTGTGTGTGATCATTTACAGAAGGTCCGGAGGCACAATAGCTGTAGGTGTAATAAATGTCAAAGAATAATGCCTCAACACAGTCTGGACGTTTTGTGGTTCTGCACCTAGAAAATCTGAAAACAACATTAATAATTTTTTATTATTTAAACATAACTAATCGTTGTTTTCAGAACAGCAATAGCAAAGTCACAAAAAATAACAAGAATTAAATAATTCATTAATCAATATCAAACTGAAAAAACACCAATTCAATTTAAATATATATATATTTATATAGAGAGAGAGAGAGCGAGATATATCAAAATAACATTAGTTGAGTGACACCCAGGGAGCAGAGAGAAGAGGCTGCAGCAATGACACCAATGGCCAGTTGCTTTTCACTCACTCCAGTCAGAGAAATGGCTGAAGCGGTGAAAGAGGGCACGGTTCACATTCGTCATGATTATTATGCACAATGTCAGTGATGGTGTCCATCATTCAGCAGCTGAGCTGCTCCTCCGTCGTCACAAATAATCAGTTTTCCAAATATGAAGATGCATATTTAAATGACATACCATTTACAAGCTGCCAAGAGATAGGCAGCGAAATATCATTTTTTAAGCTGGTTACATTTTTTCCAGTAAAATTCAATTAGCATCTTAGCACAGAAGACATGTCATAGTAGGAAAGTAGCAGTTTAAATAATAAAATCACTGCTTGTTTGCTGAGAAACTTGAATAGAATCAATTCATCAATAATTTATTGACAAGTCCATATGTCTGCTGTGAAAAAATAATCTTATTGACAAACCAGGTCATAATAAAATGCTATAATGACTCTATTCTTAATTTAAAAACAGGAAAAAAGGCTTGAAACAGTTGATAATGCAAAACTCCAGTTCTTATTACTGAATGCCAAATATTCACCTCAGACCTGTGTGGTCTTAATCACACAGATGTGAGGTGCTATATAGACATAGTGAGATGGAGCCAGGACCCAAAATGACGCTGCTGTAAAAGCATGAATGAATCGAGAATCCTCCAACCCATTCATGTTCTCGAATCAAGTGGCAGTCATTTAACCCGCCCCACTGCTGCATGTTTGACCTCTACCTGCACCACAGCAAGGAAGGGGAAGAGGAAGAATTTATCCAGCTGCTGTTGCTGTGTGTGTGTGTGTGTGTGTGTGTGTGTGTGTGCAACTGCACAGCTCTTACTGGTCTGTGTTCGTCATTATCAAGATTAAGCTAGTAAACGCATCTCTAAACACTCATCAACACACTAGCGCACATGCTCTTCTGCAACCCATTGTCTTGAATTTTAACAATCTGTTGTTCAGTGTGACAATGATTTGAGTGTTTCTTTGTTTTTATGCCATGCACACACACACACACACACACACACACACACACACACACCATCCTCCTCAGGGCAAACAGGGGGGGCACCTATGGCCTGGCTGATTACCAGCCATTTTACAGGTACAGCAGTGGTGTGTGTCTGTGTGTGTGCGTGTGTGTCCTCTGAGAGTCCATCTAGGAATAAAATGAGTGTGTGATTGCGTGCACATGTGTGTAACGGTGCATAACTATGTCAACAACAGTCCCTCATGTGAATATAAAGGTCAAGGTCTTATCGTGTCTTGTTCTTTATGCCTAACACACACCAGTACACATGATAACATAATGTTATCACAAGTAGACTAAAGGCTTTTTTCTTTGAAGTTCATAGGCATCATGAAAAAATTACGAATTGGAGTTTTTGTGCCTAGCTGCACAAAGAATGGGATGATTTATTCCCTCATTGAATACATCAACCTTTTTCTAGGGAGTTATGCTTACTGGTCAGCTTAACGTGGATTGTCCTTTACGTAGCCAAATAAACATAAAAATGGTCATGGTCAGATATAGTAAGAGAGTCTGATTTACCTCTATGGGCAAACTAATCCACATTCTAGGAGCAGTAACAGCAAAAGAACTGTCCCCCAATGGTCTTTATTTGATGAGGCCTTGGTGGCTGATATGGGCCTCTTCCGTGCAAGGGAAATATAGGGCTATATGTTCATGGGACAACTGTTCAAGTTTACTATCATGATGATAATGAAAATTTGCTATGATTATCTTTCTCTAAGTGTTTTTTTTATCCCAAACTGTGATAAAACCTTAAATCTTTTATCCTCCCACCCGTAGTATCAACCCCCAGTTTGGGAACCACCAACAAAAGGTACAGTATGTCTTCTATAAATCAAAATATGAATGATTCCCATCCATGACACTGTTTCTCTTGTCATGAGAGGCACAAATACATTGAGAAGTCCACATAGCTAAGTCACTTTATAACATCCGATCTTGATGTGGGTAGAACCGAGCTAAGAGTGATTATGAACACCAGGAGTAACTGTAAAGGCTCATGGTTTGCCTGTCATTATCCAGTTAATGTGTCCAGATAGAGATTACATGTACAAGGTGGAAATGGAGCCTAATTGTTGCATATTCACAAACACAGTTTAATTAATTTTGCACAAACCAGTGGCTACACAGTAAGATTGGAATTTTGGGGTCCCAGTCCAAAAGCTGGCTCCGGCCAATTGGTAAACCAGCCTTTGTGCTTTAATAAAAATGTCTTTCTGAGGGTTTTCAATGAATGCAGAATTAATCTCCCAAATGCATTTAAACAAACAGGATCCTGGCTTTTGTGCAACAGACTTAAGGTGTGCATGATTTAACTCCCCAGAGACACAAAGGCTTGAGAGAGTGCTTCGAACAATCACAACTTGTATACACCTACTGGATTTCACCAGCAATTGCTAGCTCAAAAGCTACCTATATTGTATGTGTCCAAACCTTGCTATACTCATAGGTCATCATTTTAATGTTTCCTTACAGGCAACTGAATGGAAAATGGTAAAAGGCACCTTACATAGCGCCTTAATAGTCTTTTTGACCACTCAAAGCGCTTTACACTACAAGTGTCAATTCACCCATTCACACACACTGATGGCGGTGGAGATATATTGAGCCGCCTGCACATCAGAAAACTACACATTCATACACTGACGGCACAAGCCATCAAAGGGAAATCGGGGGTTAAGCATCTTGCCCGAGGACACAACGATATGCAACTCGGAGGAGTCGGGAATCGAACCACCAACCTTCCAACTGGTAGACGACTGCTCACAAAATCACTAAATCACTTTCTATACTGTTGTGTAAACTAATAATTCATTAACCCAAAAACAGGGTCATATTCACATGTAAAGTAGCATTTTACATGGTTTTATTTTAATATTCCTGGAAGTCTCTGCTGGTAGAAATCCCTGTGCAATCTGATCCGAACAGAGGAACAACTTTTGGATGATAGCTTACTGTGTATCTTCCATCCATCTTCACCCGAAGGTAAACTAATGCAAATGAGTATAGACTCTAAAGACACACTGTGCTAAAACTAACTTACCACTCCAATGAACTGCAACTCTGTGCTTCCTGATTACAATAAAACACATAAACTCAACTGAACACAATGTTGCCTTTGCTGATTTACCAAAGGAAATTTTACATTTAAGGGGCATCTTAGGTGCAAATTAACTTGCATAGCATGCTGACATGGGTGGACAACAAGTGGGAAAATGCTTTATAAGATTTACAAACCAATGGATGATTTCTTTAAGCATTTTCTGCAGCAACAGTCTGTTGGTCCTGATTTTTTTTCAAACGTCAAGAACCATCACGGTGTAAAAAAAATGTGTCAATAGTATAGCATATTTGATTTTTTGTGCTTTAGTAGATAACTTCTGTTGCTCAATGTTAGCTCACAGCTTTTGTATGTTCCATTATTTGTCCAGTGCTGCTGTTTTATACAGATGAAACAATAAATCATTGCAGCACTGGAGGTTTATTTGCCTCGCATCTCTGTGCAAAACCATGAGGGAGACAACCTTGTGTGAATACGACCTAAGGTAGCCAATGAGTTTACAAAAATTTCTCTTTCAGCAACAGAAAGCTGTTCTGATAGGAACATTTTGCTAGAGCTACAAGAGAAATGAAAGGTGATGCTAAGCCATCACAGAAAGGTCTGCAAAATTCCAAAGAATAGCAACCAAACTTTTGTTATAATGTATAATGTTAAAAGATTCAACATCTTGGTCACAGTAATTTACTGATCAGATACGTATAAGCATTGTATGAGCTGATCTTTCTCCAACCTTGACTGTGCATTGGTTCCAATCTTGAGAAAAGGAGAAACAGACTGACGCTGGAATGTGCAACTTTTCCCAAAAAGACAGAATTGTCCTGTCATTTTCTCCGTCAGTTGGTCAAGTTCTTGTCCCAACACCTGTCACTCATCTTTATGAACTATCTGTCTTTTTTATGTAGTCTTGCCTGAAGCTGTGTAGCATCTTTCACCACCATCTTGGTTTGGTTTCTGTTTGTCTCTCCTGCTATTGTTGCTGTGCCCTTCACGATGTGGCTGCATCCAGTGACAACATGCTATCTGCTGACCACGCCCATACGGCCTCCCACACTAACAGGGCAATCTACAGGCTTTACGTAAAAACTACTTGGAGCCATAAATGATGATTTAGTAATTAACATTCTCCTGTTTCCTGTGTATCGACTATTTCCTGCAGGTCTGCAGAGTTCAACCTCTCTCGTTCTGACACATGCGCCTCCCTCAATTTTTCAGATCTTCCGACGACTGCTCCTCCTCCAACAGCGTTACCTCTTCACGCTGATGTGAAAGCATGTCGCTAGGCAATGTCGGCAAGGGAAAACAGCCGAGATGTTGACGTTCAACTTGCTATTCTCCTGCTGTGAGCCGGTCAGGGCTTTTGGTAATGAGAGCCTGGGGACCTGACTGTGCCTGCTGTGTGTGTATGTGTGTGTCTGTGTGTGTGTGTGTGTGTGTGTGTGTGTGTGTGTGCATGTGTGCAAGGAATAGAGTGTCTATATAATCTCTTTCAAAGACTTTTTTACTGAGTTTGCATGTTTCTTTACATCCAGTTGCAATGTCTATAACAACTGTGGTCATGTATTTGTGCATGTGTATACACACGTGTGTGTGTGTGTGTGTGTATGTGTGTGTGTGTGTGTGTGTGTGTGTGTGTGTATGTGTATGCAGGTGTAGGTGTGTGCACTTGAGGCAGATGTCCTGACAGGTTCTGTCACACACAGTGAAACATATTGTGGAGTGAGAGGTAAGCCGATGATAAGCATGAATAACCTCCCTCAACCCTTCATCCATCCTCTCTCTCTCTCTCTCTCTCTGCTCTCTCTCTCCCTTCCGTTTTTTCCTTCCCTGCCAGCCTCACCTTCCTCCATCTCCTCTCATCCTTCTCCCCTGTCTTTTCCCTCCCACCCTCCCTCCCTCCCTCCCTCCATCCATCCATCCCTCCCTCTCTCCTGTCTAATCGCCTGGCTAATTGACTCAGCCAGATTTGGCAACAGGCTTATTAGTGTCATTTCACACAACAAGGAATGACCTATGCAGACGGTGCGGTGGTGACAGTCGAGACGGAGTGCACCATGTAATGTTATGCTCACCACTTCCCATTTCACATGCGGCACGCACACATACACGCACACACACACAAACAGCTAAATAAAAATGACCTACTAACAGCACTTCTTATTGATTTCTATGACCAGTTTCTGTTTGGGCCTATGCTGATTCATTAACTGAACCTAAAATGTTCAATACCTCACATTTTCTTCAGACAAAAACACATGTGTGTATATATGTCAGGTGTCCCTCTGTTTCCTGCTGTGCATGTTGCTCACCTCAGCCACACAGAGATAGAGCCTGGATGAGGGGGACAAGCTGTTTTATGTCCAGGTCAGTTTACTGTTGGGGGCTAAACTGGGCTGAACTTCTCTTCAAAGGGGTGAGATTTAATGGCACTGCATTAGTGTCATCATTCAGCGGATAAACAAGGTGTGTGTGTGTGTGTGTGTGTGTGTTTGTGTGTGTGTGTGTGTGTGAGTGTGTCGCCCTTACCGCTGTGCGCGCTGAACCAGCGGGGTGCGATGTGCAGGGGCAAGGTGTCAGCCAGCGACCCCCGGGACCCCAGATAGAGCACCCCGTCCGTGTGGTGCCCTCCGCCCCCAGTGTCCTGGTAGCCGGTACCGTGAGGGGCGGCGGTAGTGCCGCCAGACCCCCCTCCGGCTCGGTCCGAGTCCGTCCCTCTGGGGGTGTAGAAGCCGAAGGGCACGGCGGAGCTGTGCTCTATGCCCATGCCGGCCACGGAGCTCACCGAGCGGCTCCGCAGGCCCATGGTGCCGCTCGGCCGGTAGTGGCCGAAGTGGGCCGAGGGTGGCACCGCGCTGTCATCCGTAGACACGCCGGGGAAAGCACCCCGGGGCCGCCCCGCAGTGCTCTGCTTTCCCCCCATCCGATGCTGGGGGGGGGGAGGGAGACGACCGGGGGTGTAGGGGGGGCGGCGGGTGCGATACCAGGAGGGGGCTCGGTGGAGAGAGCCGAAGCAGGCGGTCGCCCCCTCCCCTCGCTCCTGTCTGTCTCTCGGCCTCCTGCCTGCCTGAGCGCCTGCCTGCCGCGAGTCTCCGCGTCGGGCTCGTCAGCTCTGGCTCTCCGCGGACGCAACAGCCCGTTCCCCTGGCGAGCGGAGCATGAGCCCTGACGCCTGGATGCAGCTCACCGCGGACGCAGCCTGCTCACAGCCGGGAGGGGGCCGGCTGACACGCTGAATGACGCCGAAAGCCCCCGAATGACACACAGACGCTCCCTCCTCCTCTCGTGGCTGTCCCGGCTGATTCAAGACGGCTGTATCATTGCAGCAACACGTTCGTCCCGCCCGGCCCGGATCACAGCAGCGCCGCAACGTTCTGCCCGCCGCGCTCGTCTCATCTGATCTCAGACATCGTGACAACTGTTGCTGTCTGGCCGCCAAACAGAGGAGGAAACAATAAATAAATAAATAAATGTAAACCAAAAAACAAAAATAAGCGACGGTGTCTGTGTGTGAGTGAAAATGACGTCGCCGTCCGCGCTGTCTCTCCGGTCTCCGGTGGTCTCTCTCTCTCTCTCCCTCTCTCCCCTTTCTCTCCCTCTCTCTCTCCACTCCCCCCCTCAAACCTTTTATCCCCCGGAGATCGGGGTCAGGGTGAAGCCGCTCCCCTGCGCTCTTACAGCCGCTCCGCGCCTCCGCCGCTCCGCTGCCGGACAGACAATGGAGGCGCTCAGTGCGCAAGCTCGGATCATAAATACAGATAGGACAGGAGACAGAGCTGGCAGACACACACACACACACACACACATACCCACACGCGCGCACACACACACACACGGTGTTTTTATTGGGCTTCAACATCAGACACTTTGAGAGCTTTGGGGCATTTTTTTGAGGTTGCAGCCAAATCACATCCAAACTGAGCCTAAATTAGATTTTGAAATTTTAATAACCATAATGTTGTGATTTAGAAGAAGGGCTTTTTTGCTAATAATGATAAACTTTTTTCGCACAGCAGTTTTCATACAGATATACAGCAATGTGTTAAGGAACTGATTAAAATATAAACTATAAAAATAAGTTAATCATGATTTGTAATAGTCTGACCATTGTATGGTGATGAGAATCTCCCATCCACAGGGTACTTTTAATCGAAACTCATTAATATGTTATAGCTTACACAGCAACTCAGTTGTATATAGGTTTGGATAGCAAACATATATAGAGAAGATATAGGGAATCAGTTCCTTGAGTTAATTTCTTTGGTCGTTTCTTATGATCCTCTTCTGCTCTCTTACTTCACCAAGTTATTCACATAGTATTTCCTATCATGTGCCAAATTATTAGAATTACCTGTTTACATGTTTTCTTTGGGATTACTTGCTCACTTGCTCTTGGTGTGTGTGTGTGTGTGTGTGTGTGTGTGTGTGTGTGTGTATGTGTGTGTGTGTGTGTGTGTACAAGAGAGAGAAAGGGAGAGAGAGTTGAATTAAGTTTGAATCATGTTTTATTATGTTTGTTTCTATGTTATTTCAAATGTGCACACAAACATATTCCTGTACAGCCAAATAATACATACGTACAGCCAAATAAGGTAAACGATGGTACTGTAGCTTACTTACTGCCTGTGACAGTGGGACTATAAATGGTCCCCTCTTGGTTCCTCAGGCATGCAAACACACACACATACACAAACACACACAAGCTCACAGATACTTAAACTAGTATACACACAACTCAAATGGTTTGCTGTCTTTAGGTCTAATTTGACAGCTTCCCACCATTAAAATATAAACAATAATAGTCTGAAGGCTTAGCACACATTAAAAATAGGTGATGACACAGACATCCTGCAAGAGTCCTGCATTCACGATCAGTGAGTAGACAGATGGTAACAGACTGCAGTATACTATACACCACAGAAAATATAAAAATGTGTATTTTTGATAAATATGAGCATTGCCACAAACTCAACCACAGATTCATTAAGATATTGGCCACTCACAATAATAAATAGTTGAGATGAATACAGTGAATGCATGGCTGCAGCCGGGATTTTAGGACAACTGAGGTCATGAGTCCAAACTCACCAAGCAGACTGAAAATGATCCAACAGTTCACTGGCATCGAATGCAACAACAATACACCCAGCTCAGACATGCTGACATCCCACTTTCTAATAATTTGCCTTTAATAATGGGTTTGTAAGGCAACTAATGTTTTTTTTTTAATTTAACACGAGGACACTTTAATGAAGCACTTCTGGGTAACAAAAAAAACTGTGTACCGACTGTGAGTACTTAGAACCTATTTATTAAATGTAAAAACAAAGTCACGCAATTTCACAATTTAATTTATCAATTTAACTATTCATTATTTTTTCATATTACGGTCAAAAAACAAAATTTAGCTCAAATGTCCTTTTGACGTTACCAGGTGACTTATTTATAAATGATAATACTAAATGAATGTAAATGTAATTTGTAAAAATGTTTTTCTTTGCCAAAGCAGTTGATTTTTAAGAGTTCAATGATGTGATTACACACCTTAAGTGAATACAGCCAAAAAAAGCTACTTTAAAACATTCATGCATGTAAAAGAGACAAGTAGCCCCAAGGAGAATCTTTTTTTACTTTTATTTTTTACAATACAGTATGTGAACAATTTAGAATCTGCACACTTATGGCAGATTTACTGTTAATCCAATTTAATTCAAACCAGTTATAAGTCCCATGGTATAATGTTATTGAATTAAAACTAAGTGGCATGTATTCAACTAAAAACAAATCCATTAAGTTGTATATAAAGGTGCTGGATTCTGCAGCTAGATCATTAAAAATTGAACAAAATAAAGACTTTACTGCACCTCAGTGGCAGAATGTGCTCTGTTTGTTCCATAATGTCTGGTTAATCGCTGCGAGCTGTGACAGCAGCATTTACAGGCCTATCGGGGCAGAAATCTGCTTTCACCCTCTTATTAGGTCCGTCTTCTAATGTGATGCACATGACTGAGACACTGCATGTTTGTCCCCAGCGAACTGTGGGGAAACACTGCTGACACGGCTGTGGTGGAGCCGAGTATTGCTTCTTAACTGAGATTCATGGGCGAGACAGCAGTGACATCTTTGAATGGGTCTGAATGTGCATTTGTCTCTTTTTCTATAGTCTAATGTCATTGTGACCACGGCAGGAATCTGACAGCTTCTTTAATTGTCCCCAGCAAACAGGCAAATCATTTTGATGTCTTTATTTTCCTGGGAAGGAAAAAAGGAAATGTCTCAACCATCCAGCAATGTGTGTGTTCAATATTCTGTTCTCTCAAGCAGTTTGAAACAGTACAAATGAATAAATATACACGGGTCAGTGACAAATTATGTTTGGGACGATGAGGAAGTCAAGAACTTTTTTTAAAAATACAGTTGTAAAAGCACTCATCAGGTCTCTCAAAAAGTACATTTGTTGAATTTTTGTCATTTAAAAGTCCAGTTGCATTACAAAAAGCATGATTTTGTGCGATTTTTGACACAAAATGTCAAATGGTCAAACCTAAAAAGAATGATATTTAATCTACCTGGAATATAAAATGAGTTGATTACATGTGTTTTTCATTTTTTAAAAACCTTTTTATGAGAGTTAAACTGTGTTTAGGGTTACACCACATGGCAGGTTTGGCATTGACACACACATCATAGGTGTGTGTAGGCTAGCATAGGACACACTTTTGCAGATTCTCTGTAAATAATTGATAAGGGACAAACCTCACTTTGTATCTGGGTTGTGTAAACACTTTTTATTTATGTTCTTGCCTAAACTTGGATGAGAAGATTGATACCAAACGCCTAAGTGTTTTCTGGCTTATTAAGTTCTACTAATACCCTTATAATGCAAGATAATATAAAAAATAATGGTTCCTTGCATTGTATCAATTGTATATAAATGAACATTTGTGATATTATAATAAATTTAAAAAAAGACAAGCAATGCTAGGTGCCAAACTGCTCGTCAGGATCATTTCATATCTGAGGATCAGGATCTTGCCTGAGGAGACCGGAGGACGCAGGAATCAAACTGCCAATCTTTGGATTCGTGGATGACTGGTCGTTTCCTCCTGAGGACACAGCAGCTCCAACAGATAAGATCCCAAATAGAATCTGTATTTTATTATTTAATATTTTTAACCTATTTTATTGAGGGATGCAACACCCTTTGGGCAGTGCCAGTGCTATTGTTGTATACTTATCTTGACAAGGCTTCTACTTTAGTAATTCATTATCTTCCTGAGATTGACGTCCCTCTTGAATATACATCATTATAACATCCTAAACACCAAACATCAGGCCTTCTGGAGGAAGTGGTATACGAACAGATTTCCTCTTATTCATGATCTTATCCATGATTGTGTTATTTTGTTTGTACATATTGATTTCTGGGATGTAATGTTTTCTTATTGTTGCTTGTCTGTTAGGAGTCAGAACAGCCTTACACGGAATAGGAAAAGAAATGTAATATAAGACACACTGTTTGGTATACAGTATAAATACATATTTGCAAAAAGGTAAGTATCTTTGTTCTCAGGCCCAAAACAATTTGAAAACTTTAAAAAAGCTTTTAAAAACTTTAATATATTCAAGGTATAATAAAATTAAATAGAACAATGAAAGGTAGCAAATCATTTACATTTGAGATGTGATCAGCAAAAGATTTGCATTGTAGCTTGTTCTCATTAAGGAGACAAACTAAATATTACATTTCAAACATATGTTTTCATTTAAAATGCAAAAGCAATAAAATTAAGTTATTAATAATTTAATATTTCCTCATAGTCATTATATATGTTTTATCCAGCTGTAACTGTATTTAATAGCAGACACAGACATACCCTCTTTATAAAAAAAAAAGCCCACATAGACGTCTACCACAGTCCATTGATTGTCTTGATCCTCTTACATTTTTAGATTAAAGGCTTATTGCTTTTGTACCTTGGAGTAAAAAAAAAAAGAGTACACGAGGTCACCTGCTTCAATTGAATAAGGTGAGTCTTTTGGCTAAAAGAATGATATAGGCAATGCAATTTGCCAAATCTGTGTGCCACCTTGACTTGAAATAGACCATGCATAGCACATTTCGATGAGGAGGGTATTCTTTAGAATATAGCTGAACACTCAACATTGTACATTCAGATCAACCTGCTATGCCTCTCTCACTGCATGAGAGATGCAGTCTGTACAGATGAAAGTTCCATATACATAACTGGAATTATCCCTTTAAAAGATGCAGCAGCTATCTACAAGCTGCTGTTCAGGGATTTTAGGAAATGATCCCGTATAGTTACGAGTCTAATCCTAAACTTGTAAATACCGAAAAAGCAAACTTGGGCTTGATGAGTGTAGGGGTAAACTGATGATTTGCCACAATTGAGGCATAGAGTCAATCAGCAAACCAGCTAAAGTGAGACTTTATTCTCTTTACCTAAAAGGTCTCAGGTCAAACACTGGTGGACTAAAGAGACAGTTGCAGCTGTCATGTGCTGCACTTCTACCTCAATATGAGAAACGTCCAATGTGCAAGGTGCTCTGTAAATGCAATTTCAATTCAATCGTTTTCTGTCCACAATGTCTCTCTGACTGGCAGTATCTTCAAATATCTCTTGGCTGCAGAATTTTCCCAGGATTCATCAGGTTATTCGGGTCGAGGGTGTCCTTGAGGCCCTGCATGACCCGGATGGTCGTGGGTCCCATCTCCTCACGCAGCAGCTCTCTCTTGCCTAGACCCACTCCGTGTTCCCCCGTACACGTACCGTCCATGGCGAGGGCTCGCCTGGGAGGGAAGACAATGTCATTCTAGCACCAAAATCAATGAGAACATTTAAGATATTCTTAAAAGGAATATTGAACAGAAGCTGACTCCCAACATATGTACCTTTTAAGACTTATATCTTGGTGACAAACGTTTGGATTGCAGGTTTACTGCCACTCTATGTGTTGTGGGCTTGTACCGACATACTTTCTTATCTACTCCACTGTGCCTTTGGAGTCTAGAGCTGCCTCCAGTACAGCTAGGAGTGTTACAAATCAGATTTGGAGAAGGTTGTGTAGGCACTTCGCAAAAAAAAAAAATCATTTACAGATAGATCAAACAATATCTAACCTCCTTTTCAACATCTCATACTGAAAGTTTCAATACCAGCTAAGCATTATGGGCATAAGTGCAATGCCAAAGGGGAGGTGAATCTGTCTAAAGACAAGCGAGTTGAATGACAAGGATAAGGGACGGTGTGGGGAGGATTAAGGGGAAGAGAAAGGTGTCGACAAGTGATGGAAAAGTTGTTAAAAGAGAGCAGAGAGGCCTGTCTACCTGACTAAATGTGAAGGAGCTTCAGGAAATACGCACTTGAGCGACCCTCAAAAATCAGTTTATATGGGAGCCCTGCAGAGTTAAGCCCTGTATGGTGGAGGTTGTAAAAGAGTGAAGAGCATCAGAGGAGCGAGAAATTACATGTTACCTGGCCAGTCTATCAGTGAACAGATGGACCCGGTGCAGCTCTTCTGGGTCGTTGGGGTCCACGACCATCAGACAGTGAAAGTTACCGTCACCCACATGACCTGCTATGGGACCTGAGGGCAGACAGATTCACAGGCATAACATTGAACAACATACCAAGTCAATGTGGTGCGTCACCTCTTCATTGTCTACATTCTTAAATATAAATGTTTTTAAAGTCTTTTATTAAGACCTGTTCAATCCCATCCCAACACTTGTCTCTTAATGGGATGACCTGCCTGCCAGGGATGGGTACAACTGATTACAAATTTTTTGCAATGGGCAACTGAATTTTTGGAGGGTTAATTATAGTATATATAAGTACCTGATGCAGAAGCTGTTTTGGACACAACAGTACATGCATACAAGCATCCTAGCACTGTCTCTTAATCAAACAGATGCAAGGTTTGAATTACATATCACTTCATATAACATTGCACGGATAGATTTGCTGCTATTTTAGGTCTACTTTTGTTGCTTGTCTTGTTGCTATGCAGCTCTCTGGCAGGTAAGATCTATGTGAAATTATCAAAATCAAGTCTATCATTGTGACGCAGAATTGCAGTCTTGTTGCGTGTTGTTTCCGACTGCAAATTAAAACAAATCAAATAAATGTTTATTCATGATTCTACAGATTGGAAAGTGCTTATAAAAATTAGTGTAGAGTAAACACATAGGTGGTTATAATTGTTGTCTTCTTATTGCTTTAGTTTTCAGAATATCCTGCACAATATCCCCTTGAAATCTCCTCAAAGTCTCAGCAGAAAACACAGCTGGCGCACAGCAGCTTGCTCCAAGGACGGCCTTTGTAGAAGGTAAATTAACCCTGCGTAGCCCTGCTGATGGGACGCGGCGCGTATCTCACACGGCTTGTGTTGCGGATGAATCCGCGAGAAAGAGGTTCGTACTTTATCGGCGAACACTTAAAAGCTGTGAAAAGATTAATTTAAAGTTCACCACAGTATCTGCACTACCTGCAGCTGATTGATTGTCAGCCGATAAGATGAGAGCACAATTTATGCAGCTTCTCCGTCCTTGCTGCTATGTAACAAGCATCAGCACAGGCACTTTAAAGGGTATGCAAACTAAAAAGAATACCAAATACTAATACTACTCTGGCAGCAGAGATCTATAAATGAATTCATCTTGCATTGAAACAAATTTCAATAATTAGAATCATATATCTTATTCTGTCAACTGGGTTCAATGTCTATTTTGTGGTCAGATTATAAGAAGTATCACAGATTCACAGGTTTTGTATCATGTTTAATGGGTCGACTTCAAGGAAACTGTTTACTGAGCTCACCTGTAAGTTTGTTCTCAATCAGATCGGCCTTCGTCTCCACTATGATTTGGGGCAGTCTAGACAGAGGGACACACACATCTGTAGCGTAGGCCTACACACACACACACACACACACACACACACACACACACACACACACACACACACACACACACACACACACACACAAACAGTGCACAAGAAGAGAAGGTCATAGAATTGGACCTACATCAAGTGGTTGTCTTAGGCGACCACTAAGATTTAAAACGTTAATAAAGTGAGACATAAAAGTGCCTCAGAGTGGTTATGGTGTTAGTTTAGCACAGAGATGTCAGGCAAGTCCTTTCTACAACAGTAGTAATTAACTGCTCTGTTGTTCATCATTAAAAGGAAACATATTTATCCAGCACCCCTACCTTGAGTCTCCAGTATGGAGTTTTCCACACAGCAGCCACAGAGGAGAGTAATGTAGCAGTGAGCAATAACAATACGATGCAGGCAGCTGAACACTGATTTAGCCTTTTGGAATATTATATTTACATAGCTTAAGGATCCTCTTAGTTACTCATCAACAATCTGTCCATTCCATTCATGAAATAGGATGAAATGTTTGTAAAGAAATTTTAATTTTCAAGATTCCTATGATTCCTATTTAATGGTTTCATTTACTATAAAATATGTTTCTTATATCTTTTAGTTGGAATAATATATATTAGTGATGCACGATATATCGGCCAACCGATATATATCGGCCGATATGTCACGTTTTTTAACTTATCGGTATCGGTCCGATATCAACAAATTCTGGCCGATATGTCAACAATTGTCAGAGTTAAACCTACAGTTAGTTGGGTCACTGTCTGCGTGTCTCTCGGCGACGCGCTAAGCTAGCTGGTCCTAGCGGGCTCCTCCGTCACATCGCATCGCCCGAAAAGACAAAAAAAATGCGCGGAACGTTGCTCCGGGTGTCGGACGCCGTCCTGCCGCCTTCTCGTCGGCGGCGGAGGCGGAGGCGGAGGAGGCCGCTGTCTTTTCGGGCGATGCGATGTGACGGAGGAGCCCGCTAGGACCAGCTAGCTTAGCTTAGTGCGTCGCCGAGAGACACGCAGACAGAGACCCAACTAACTGTAGCGGTTTCTCCTAGCGGGCTCCTCCGTCACATCGCATCGCCCGAAAAGACAAAAAAATGCACGGAGCGTTGGTCCGGGGTGTCGGACGCCGTCCTGCCGCCTTCTCATCGCCGCCTTCGCGGAGCTCCATCGGGTCCGCTTCGCTGTACTTCCTCTAACCACATGACAGAGTTTTACAGTGAGCCTTCCTTTAAATAAAGAGCACTGTTGTGCTTTGCAAATGTACAGTTTTTTTTCTGGTCTGTACTAAATTTGTGACACTACAGAAAACTTTTTCTCTACATATATCGATATCGGCAAATATCGGTATCGGCAGTGACTGCTGATATGTATATCGGATATCGATATCGGCCGAAATTTTCACATCGGTGCATCCCTGGGAGATTAATGCATTAGCTATTATTAATTAATTATTAATTACAAAGAAAATAACACAATAACTAACACATTTTATCACAGTTTGGACCATGTTGTGGTATATCAGTATTACACTCACATATACAGCTCTGACTACAACAATGATATTTTTGCTGGACGGTAAATTTCTGTTAACAGAACACCTGATGTAAGTATTTGCAACAGTGTGGTTTATTGCAAACTGTACAAAAAGAGTTTGCATATGACAGAAGCATCATCCTATGATAACATTTCAATACAAAACATGTCTGAGTGAGCACAGAAACTCTGGGGTTGTTGGCGGTTCTGGTTCTGGTTCTGGTTCTGGTTCGAGTACAAAAAGTGGCCCAAACCCAAACCAATGACGAAGTCTCATGCTACAGCTAAAGCTGTAGTATAAATCAATATCTGATACATCCAAGCACTTATCAATGGACACTTCGATTGTGGATAAAATAATTTAAACTCACTGCTCTTCTAGACCCTCCAAGTGTCTTCAGACCAAATGGATCTTATTGTCACTATTTGTGTAGTTACACTTCACTACCAGCAGTTGGAGCCAGAACTCCTACACAACAGCTTTAAGTATTTTATTGCTAATCCAGCTTGTTAAGCGCCACAGGTGGAGTGGAAGGAGACTGTCTTTACCTTAGAACATGGCCTCATAGCCAGAGCAGCATACCAGGCGTCATGACGAGCTTTCCACAAGCGGCTCCGCGTTTCTTCGTCACGTGCCCATTGGAAATCTGAGCCTCCATTACTCTGTGTGATGTCCTCTGTAAAAACAAATAGAGAAAATGTTTTTTGTTGAGACAACACACTGATATATTTTTTTAGATTTAATGTTTATAACTGATGGCCTAAGTTATTATTCCAAATCATTCAGCATTTCACTGCATCTGCTTTAGGTTTTGGTCATTGTTAAAGATTTGAAAGTGTGTATCATGTCAACCATAATGTTACTTTCTTAGTTGCAATTGAGAGGTACTATAATAAGATTGAGTAGTATTATAAGCCATTATAAGCTTGCTAATGTTGCTATTATTGTAAAACATTTTTGCGAAACTGGACAACATTAAAATGCAGCTCGTCACATTTAGAATGTAAGCATGCTGTGGTTGCTGTATTAACCTACTAATGATTACTATTATATTGACACCAAAAATTTCTTCAAATAGTCTATGCTATAGTTATCAAGGTGTTTTACTCTGCCCCCCCCAAAGAATTTTATTTAAAAAAAAATAAAGACTTAAAAAGAGTTATATGTTGCATTTTCAAGAACCTAAACACAGTGTAATACAGTGAATAGTGATTGTATGTGACTTTAATTCTAGTATGACTATTACTGTTTGTGATGAGTCACTCACACACCAGCTGTGGAGACTTGTTCCTGGAGACTCTGGGCAGAGCCGTGGAACTCCAGGAAGAGAGTTGGGCTCACAGGGTATGACAGAGAGCTGAATTTGTTGCAAGCATCTATCATCACATCATCTAGAAACTCTGGATATTACACACACACACACACAAAGGAGGAAAAAAATGTCTAAGTCAGATACACATTTTCTATCTGCCAAAAATTGATATTGATCCTAGCATTAAATTCCCTAATGTATTTTCTGTGCTGTGTCTGATCACCCTTCTACTGCAGGAATCTATTTTCCCTCACGGATCAATGAAGTCTCATCTCTACCTTGTTCTTTCCTTAAAGTCAATTTTCCTGAACCCCGTTCATCTTTTCCCCTACTTCCATCTCGTGGGTCATTTGTTTTTAATTGCATCCTCGATCTTGACCACATACTGTGACAGAAAAAAAAAGCAGATCATCAATGACACAAGCTGAGAGGATGTCTTCCTTTGTGAGCTTGTACAAAACAATAAAGATGGAAATTCTCTGAATTTTATCATTGAAAGTTATTTTTGTGATTTTATTTTGAAAGCTGCTCTTGGAGTGTTTCACTTCCCAAGAATATCATAGTCGATTTAACCTAATCTATTTGTGACACCATCTTAAATATGCTTAAGGAAGAAGGCGTCAGAACAGATCTCCTCAGACTCAATTGTCAGTCAAAGTAAAAGCTAACCGGAACATACAGCTAAAGTCTTGTTTAGACCAGAGCCAGATGTTACCAGTAAGCAGATCATGATTTGAGAGGGTTTCAAGATTTATTACTTATCCTCCGTTCCCCCAATGCAGCACACTTTAGTGCAGGTTCATGACCAAATCAGTAGAAATATGCTGTTCACGTTACAAAGTAATCCACCAGGAACTTGTGCTTGCAAAAGTTTGATTTGCCAACACGGCACTTTGCTGGATGACAAAAGTTGAGCCAAGTTTACATTTTCTGCACACAGTGCCAAACATAGCCTAAAGCTTTAGTCTGCATTCAACATATGCAGTTATCCTAATTTTGCTTCAAAACTGTTTTAAGAGTAGGGCTGGGATTCATGTTTTTTCCCCTCCAGCTTCGCATTTTTTTCATGATTTCTATTTAATTTGGTATCTTTGCTTAATGCAGTATTTAAATTCATTTTTTTATTCAGATGATTTTGAATAATTCCTGTGCCACCTGCAAGGCTGTCACCATCATACATAAAAGAGCTGACATGCCAGCTCACTATTTCATCTTCTCACTGCTTCTTCACTTTGCTATCCAGCAGGAAGAGATAAACTGAACAAAGTCAAATTTGTAAAATATCATATGATCTTTTATCAGGGAGTTTCAACATAATATGATTTTTAATGTACGTTAAACCTTCATGCTTCCAGGTAACTTTAATGTGTTATTAACATTATTCATTCAAGTCCCTTAATGTGCATATCAGTGTCATTTGATTAGTGAGCCTAATGCAGTCTGGTTGGTTCTAACTATACTCAATATGAATATAAAATATAACCAAGATTCTGTTATGCCCCTGAGGCTGTACAGTCACACTTATATTTCTTATACTGGTCACAGACAAATAATGGTTAACAAGATGGGAAAGTAAAAAACTTTTTGAAATACAGTTTTAAGAAGCATGTTGTGTTCATGTTGGTTTCTTGGTATTTAGGTCCATTTATATGTATTTTTATATAAAAGCTTACTTACAGAAAATGTCAGTTGGAGTAAACAAAAAAGAATGACTAATTTTGAATATTTAATTTACCCAGAATAAAAAAATAGGATATCATGTTTTATTTTTTTTAATTTATAATTTTTTTTTTAGCTTTTGTGAGTTAAACTATCTGGTACCATGTTTTCTAGGATTACACCACATGACAGTTTTGATACTGTCATATATATATATATATATATATATTTTTGTGTTGTGTGACTGACGCCCCTCCCTGTGTGTGGAGCTCCCTCCTTTTGTTGAACCTGCTGTAGCTCTGTGCTACAGCAGGTGAGTCTCTGATTGCCTGTGTGAACGATTGTGTGATTATGGTTTTCCAGTGAGATAATTGATACCAGCCTGACAGCTACATGAAACACATTGAAAACCATTGAGTCGTTGAGTCACACTCATCCCAACTCAAGCATCTATTTTAGTGTCTTTCCTCACCGATTCGAGCAATGGGAACTCCAGCCTGTAGCACCTGCACAGTGCTGTCCACGGCAGCCTGGATGGAAGGAAAAGAGCAGACGGCCGACACCATGGCCTCAGGGATGCCATAAAGACGCAGTGTCGTCTTGGTGATGATCCCCAGGGTGCCCTCTGACCCCACAAACAGATTTGTCAAGTTATATCCAGCTGAAGTCTTCCTTAAGATTTGGAAGGAAAACACATGAGAGACGTAAAAATTGCACAAGTTGACGCTTCGGTGGCATTGGTATCTATCATCTAGTAATGACATGTTTTTCTGTTTTGACATGTGATTATCTTTCCATTTTGCCTGTCATCGTCTTACCTGGGACGACGGCCCTTCCCTGCGGTGTGTATGATTGTTCCATCAGCAAGCACCACCTCTAGATTCATGACGTTTTCTCTCATGGTTCCATAACGCACTGCGTTGGTACCAGATGCACTGGTGGCGGCCATACCACACAGAGAGGCATCAGCTCCAGGATCTGGGAAGAAAACTTCACATCCATAAAGCATCCTAAGCCATTTTAAAGGTGGATACAAATTAAACATGTTCAATAGGTAGGAAATACAAAGCATGTATTAATCAAGAAGCCTACTAATTGATTGATTGAAAAGTGTCACTCAGCCTGTACCGTTTATAGGTTTCTTATGAATTCACTCTTTGCTTTCCAATAAAGTAAAAAAATCACTTTTGGGTTGTTAGTATTCCTTATCCAATATCGCCACCTGCTGGATGTATAATTTCAATTAGGTTCATGAGAGCCGATTCCTATAGAATTCCCTTACATTTTTGATACGCAACATTTGAAATTTTTTTTTAAAAATGTGGATTATCACCTGCTTGGATTTTAGTTTTTTGATATTGCACAATATTTCGTTAGGAAAACCAGTGGAAGACATATATGACATTACAGACTTTTACTCCCTGAAAGGATGGACAAGTCCTTGGGGGGGGGACTGGATGCCAGAATGGAAATGATTTATAAATACACCAAAGAGACACCAGCACAGACGGTTGCTGCATATCA
The DNA here is from genome assembly GCA_036785175.1 of Eupleurogrammus muticus. Classification (NCBI taxonomy): domain Eukaryota; kingdom Metazoa; phylum Chordata; class Actinopteri; order Scombriformes; family Trichiuridae; genus Eupleurogrammus; species Eupleurogrammus muticus. The sequence goes on along the minus strand of JAYKQN010000010.1, from coordinate 22,042,340 downwards.
CACTCAGGATGTGGATGTGAGGGACTGTTGTGTTGGACAATATTCTTTGCCAAATAAAACAGACTGACAATATGGTGGCATTAGCATTTAACTCAAAGCAAAGGTATAACAGAGCTGCTAACATGACTCTTATCTTGTTTTTGGGGTTCAACAGATTTCCTCCCAGATAGTTTATTAACAGGTTCCATAACTCTGTTGCCTCCTGTTACATAGATGTTGCTACTTGCTGAATGTGATCTGTTAGAGAGAGACAGAGGTAGCAGGACCAGCAGGGGACAGAAAAATGGCCACATTAACCATACAGAGGATCCCAGGGCTTTCCAAAGACAGTTTCAAGATATAATCCCTCCACCTAATCCTCTGGTCTGCCACGTTGCCAGGTAGACCTTCCCAGAGGGGGGCTACCATGCAGTATACTGACAAGATGACAGAACCACCTTGGCTCATTTTAGCGGTGGCTTTACTCCAAAGCAAATCTACTCCTGCTGTTTGCTCTACTGCTATATTTTAATTAATATGGCAATTGGCTATTGATATTAAAATACTGCATATAGCACATTTACTCCTCACATGAACTCTAATTATTATTTACTGTACTCTTTTTCCAAGCTTCTGGAATCTACAGAAAAAAACAGTGAAAGGGTTTGACGGACCAACAGGGAACCACAGCCCGGTGTCTCTCAGGTAGGTGTTGAGGGCCTTCCTGGTAACTCCAGGCTCCACCGTCACATCAAAGTCCTCCTGGTGGAGATCCAGAACCTGGTCCATGTTCCTCAGACTGAAGCACACACCACCCTGGAGGCAGGAGAAACAAAAATATAGATAGGAGGGTGTGTCCAAACTTTTGACTGAGTTAGGCTTAACTGTTGACCACAGGGCTCCTCGCTCACTTTCACTGCACTGACCCCTCCCTCCAGGCCAGTTCCAGTGCCAAAGGGGATGATGGGAAGGCGGTGGTTGTGGCAGATGCTGGCCAGAGCACTGACCTCCTCAACACAACGAGGAAACACCACCACATCTGGTGGATGACATCTGGACAGTGGAAAAACAACACTGTCACACACTGTTGTGCATAATTTATAAACCCAGTTATCTCTCTGCCAAGCACCAAACAAGAGACTTCCTAAATTTAAACTAGTGAATGAATGAAACACAGTGAATGAAATGGAGCATTAAGAGTCTAGAGCTGAATAGTATCCACTACACATAGCATTTAGCCTAACGGCAAAACTTCAACTACTACTAAAATTACACAAATCATTTTTTTCTTTTATTTCTAATCACTACCATGTTGCAGTGCACATGTTCACAACTTTTTTTTATGTTGCTTAGTAGGCCACTAATGGCCTGGCATGGTTTTACAGGCTTTTCAGGCAGATCAATATTGGGTGCGCTTTAGGCAGGTTATTATAATGTTGAGGTTTCTTTCCAGTCTGAGATATTTGTCAGTCAGATCGACATGTGGAAGGAGACTTTTTTCGCTGGGGCCTAGGTACAGCCTCAAGAAGTATCATGATTCTACATGGCTGTAGGTTCTTACAGTCTACAGTCTGTTGGACTGGTGGGTCTAATTTTTGTGTAGATTTGACCATTACAATGAATGTGCGTGAATGTAAGAGTGAGAGAACAAACCTGTGTACAGACTCATCTTTGCCATGTTGTTCTCTGACAGCATCACCAAACGAGACGCCATTGTCACCACAAACCAACCTGAATGTAGAGAGCAAGCTGTCCAGAGCTGCACCCTGTAAACACACACACGTTTTTTAATGTGATTTGTGTCCTTCTGAATATAAATAAATCAAGGTATGCAGCAAGAAAATGACGAAACACATATATTTAACATTTGGACATATTACCCATATACACATATGCAGCCTGTGAATCTAAACTGAAAGTTTCAGAGCTACCAATGCATTGGTGGTTCAGTGGTAGAATTCTCGCCTGCCACGCGGGAGGCCCGGGTTCGATTCCCGGCCAATGCATAACTATATTTTAATTTCACTACAATGCAGTTGCATAGGAAAGCAGCATTAAAGGCCCAGCTGTCTAGCCACATACCCAGGTTTGTCTGGAAATTTGATTGCAATTTACCTTTCAATGCAGCCCTAGAAAGTGTTGTAGTGTAAGTAAGTAACTTTAACTGCACAAATACCCATTTGCATTGTATGAGGTGTGCAAGGGCTACCCATGTACAAGTGTGCTTGGAACTGATGATGAACTTTGTCGAAAATGCATTGGTGGTTCAGTGGTAGAATTCTCGCCTGCCACGCGGGAGGCCCGGGTTCGATTCCCGGCCAATGCATAAGTGCTTTTTATTTTCCACTACAATGCGGTTGCATAAGAAAGCAGCATTAAAAGCTCAGCTGTCTAGCCACATACCCAGGTTTTGTCTGGGAATCAAATCTGGGGTTTGAAATTGCAGACTCTCGTTTTATAACAAAAAACGTAATCAAAATCACAATCACGTGGAATTCAACATGTAAAGGGAGGTTCTGCATGACGTCAAGCATGAAGTTCATTCAATAAAAATTAATTTCGTGGAATTCAGTCTGGACGTCAAGGACACAATTTTCCACTCATCTAGGGTTCATATCATCCTGCTTCGAGATCTTATCCCAGGAAGGTTAACTGCTCTTCACCATCAGAGCAGGACTCATTCTCTGGATCATGTAACCACAATGACTCTCACTCCACTTCACACCTTGAAGTGTGACTTATGGACCATTGTTATGAGAGTGTTGTTTACATTTTCAACCAGAGATATAAGCTCCTGGTTTCCAGCATCAAGCCAGAACTGAAGAAGCTGCCTGGATAGGCAGTGAAATGTCTTTAAAGCTACAAGAAGAAGTCCAGTTGTTTACAAGTGCCTCCTAGAAGCAACTTTGAATATACATATAGACCCAACATGGAGGCAGATTGTTATTTACCTTTAGCTGCAGCCTTAGAAAGTGTTGTAGGGTAAGTCAGTAACTTAGACCGCACAAATACCCATTTGCATTGTATGAGGCCATGTACACGTGTGCTTGGAACTGAGGATGTCTTCCTTAGAAATGCATTGGTGGTTCAGTGGTAGAATTCTCGCCTGCCACGCGGGAGGCCCGGGTTCGATTCCCGGCCAATGCAAGAAAAGCTTTTACTTTCTTAAGCATTGCATTGCTCACAAGTTCGTACAGCGTGATTTTACAACCTGTAAGGTGTTGTAGTGTAAGTCAGTAACTTAGACCGCACGAATACCCATTTGCATTGTATGAGGTGTGTAAAAGCTATCATCTAGGGAGCCATGCCACGAATTGAGAAGGTGCCGCAAGATGATGACAAAACATAGAAGCAACTTTGTCACAACTTTGTCTCATTCATCCAGGTCATTGTAGTATCGAAGGGGTTACTTGTAAGCAACTGGACTTCTTCTTGTAGCTTGAAGACGTTTCACTGCCTATCCAGGCAGCTATTTGAGTTCTGGCTTGATGCTGGAAACCAGGAGCTTATATCTCTATCTATCACTGTTTGAAATTGTAAACAACACTCTCATAACAATGGTCCATAAGTCGCACTTCAAGGTGTGAAGTGGAGTGCGACCCTCAGTCTCTGTCTGAGGGTGTTGCCAGGCTTGAAATAAACAGGGATGTTGTGTTTGCTGAAGATTCTTCTCAGTTTTTCAAGGAGACTGTATACATATTTAATATATCATTGTAGTTGTAGGAGCCATTCCCTGAATTAATTTACTTTGCCATTTTATAAATACATGCATTCTTGTATTTCTGTGAGCATGTGCCCCCTACAGGCGAAGGTCACCATAAATTGGGAGGCTACCTGGAGGAGGCGTGGCTGACTGGGAGCACAGAGCCTTTGAACTTCGTTGTCTGCTGACTCACCTGCTGCTTGAAACCTTTGTGCTCATCTATGTTAATTTACCCATTCTGTCTTTATTTTTCTACGGCTACAGGAGCCTATTTTATTTGTATTTTGAAATCAATTAAGAAACTGAAGGCAAAATCTATCAACTTACAACCTTGTCTGTCTTCTTGGAATTCTGGACTTTGGTCAAGCTAACACACAAGCGTCATAAGGTATCAGTCACCACCAACAGAGGGACAAAACAAATGGACTTTTAAACAGGAAAATTTGTCATTACATTAGTCAAAGGCTCTTCTCTGGATATTGGAACTTGTGGATTACACGGAGTATTGGACTCAGGAGCGCAGAGAAGAACAAAGGATTGAAACGCCAGAAAACACGTGCACCTGAAAATGACGGTAGGACGCATCTAATTAATTGTTTGAGCTGGATCTCGTTCATGGAAAGGAGTGAAATGAATGCATTCGTTTGATTAGAAGCTCATATGATCTTGGGACTGTTTTTTGAGACAAGTGAATGAACTTTCCAATTTGTTTTAATCAAGTTTGAAGAAAGGATATTGAAAAAGCGCAGTTTTACGCGCGGCTTTATTTTTCATGAATTCTCAGTTTCACAAGGTTTATTTGAACGAAAAAAACGCTTTGACTCTATAAAGACAAGAATTACACAAAGATATGTTTAAGTTGAAAGAACATGGCTGATTCGGATGTTGATGCAGCATCGCAAACTGATGTGGAGGAACTCGCAGCGATAGAGCAGGCTTCTCAAACAGAGGGTAATTTACGCATCAGAAGAAGGATAAAATTGGGACAGTTAACATGTCGGATGGACATTGTCGAAAAAATGCTGCATGATGAATCAAATGTTGAAACAGTTAAAACTACTATGCAAAAATACAGAGAGTTAATGGAAGAACTTGAGATTATTCAAAGCGAATATCAATAAGCACTTAATGAAGAAGAGCGTAAAACAGACCACGAGGCGTGGTATGCACCAAAAAGAGAAAACCAACAAGCATTCGTGAATTGCGTGGATAAGTGGCTGGCTAAACACGAAACGGACGATATACCCCCAGGGGATAGCGCGTCTAAAGGTCCTGCAGGATCAAGGGTTTCACGCACTTCTTCTGATTTGAGGCGCGCGGAAGCGCAGTCCGCTGCGCTTAAGGTTAAATTGGCTGCGCTTAAAGAACAACATTCCATTGAACAAGAAGAAGAGTTAAAGAAAAGACAAGAGGAAACAAATAGAGCGCATTGGACGCGCATTGGACGCAGCTAATGCAAAAGTTGCTGTATTATCTGGCCCTAGAAGTGACACTGCAGCAGACGCAATGAATGAATATTTAGAATCATCGAAATTACAGGAATCGAAGGAAACCATTGGAAAGGAAAATGGTGTGCTACAACCTGCAAAGCAAACAGCAAATGGTAGTGTATGCTACTTACCCTGTGGCTTTACCCCCTTCTACAACAGTAGGCCTACAGCAGCCTTTACCTCCAACTTTGCCCAATGCACAAAGGGGTCAACCCAGCCATACATACCAACCACCAGCCAGACGAACGCTTTCACAGCCACAAACTGTACATGTAAGTAATCAAACCCATCCACAGCCACAGCCCCATACCCCATTGCACCCTGTGCAATCTTTACAACCAAGGCAGCGCCCTCAACCTGCTGCCCCACCTGGTGGTGTGCCAGAAGCACCCCCTCAAAGTAATACTCAGCTGTACAATATTTTACAAAGGCAAAATGACATCACCACCTCTCTTATAAAACAGCAAGACCAGCCCAATCTACCACGAAAGGAGATAAAAGTATTCTCCCTGGACTGACCTGAGGTGTACTGCTCAAGATAGTACAGTTTGTCTTTGGCATGTTCAATTTTACTTTCAATCACATGTTCAAATGAACTGATTAATGACCTGTACTCGATTGGTTCATTATTGAATACTTGTATTTCCTTTCGTGGTAGATTGGACTGGTCTTGCTGTTTTATAAAAGAGATGGTGATGTCATTTTGCCTTTGTAAAATATTGTACAGCTGAGTATTACTTTGAGGGGGTGCATCTTTCTGTGGCAAATCATTAAATGCAGAATTGCTTAAAGGGTCTGATTTAACAAACAGTCTTGTGAGTGTGCTCAATAGATTCCTGCAGGAGCCAGTTGGACTGATTGCCGACATTACCGCCATGTTCCACCAGGTGAAGGTGGCAGAGTGTGATGTTGATTTACTTCCTGGTTTTCCTGCAGGAGCTGTTTAAGATTAACCTGGGCTGGGATGAGGAGGTACCACCACACATCCGCGAGCAGTGGTCAAAGTGGTCAACTGGCTTCACCCTGATGTCCAACTTCAAAGTGCAACGGTGCTTTAAGACAGTGGGATTCGGGGTGGTGACACAGGCACAGCTACACCATTTTGCGGATGCAAGCGACCAAGGCTATGGAACTGCATCTTACCTAAGGCTTCGGAATGGTCAGAACAACATTCACGTCACGTTGGTGATGGGAAAAGGACGCATGGCACCACTTAAGAGGATGACAATTCCAAGGATGGAACTTGCTGCTGCTGTGCTGGCTACAAAGGTGGATAAAATGCTCACATCTAGCTTGCAGCTAAATCTGGATAGGTCTGTGTTCTGGATCGACAGCCAGTCTGTAATAAAGTACATAGCCAATGAGCACTCTAGGTTCAAAACCTTCGTCGCCAACAGAGTTTCAGCTATTAGAGGTGTAAGTAAGTTATCCCAATAGAACTACATTGACTCTAAATAGATAGATAGAGATATAAGCTCCTGGTTTCCAGCATCAAGTCAGAACTGAAGAAGCTGTAAATTTCCCCACTGTGGGACAATAATCGAGCTATCTAATCTAATCTAATCTGACTGGATAGGCAGTGAAACGTCTTTAAGCTACAATAAAGGGTCCAGTTGCTTACAAGTGCCTCCTAGAAGCAAATTTGTTTATAAATATAGACCCAACATGGAGGCAGATTGTTATTTACCTTTAGCTGCAGCCTTAGAAAGTGTTGTAGTGTAAGTCAGTAACTTAGACCGCACAAATACCCATTTGCATTGTATGAGGCCATGTACACGTGTGCTTGGAACTGAGGGTGTCTTCCTCAGAAATGCATTGGTGGTTCAGTGGTAGAATTCTCGCCTGCCACGCGGGAGGCCCGGGTTCGATTCCCGGCCAATGCAAAAAAGCTTTTACTTGCATTGCATTGCTCACAAGTTCGTACAGTGTGATTTTACAACCTGTAGCAGAGGAGTGCTGGAGGGCCACTGTGGATGCGGATTTTTGTTCCAACCAAGCAGTAACACACCTGAGTTAGTCAGGAAGGGGAGTACAGGTGCTTTTACTTCAATTTCTAATTCTTAACTTCTCCATCACATCCTCTCCTACAGGTAGACTCCCTCCAGTCTAACCTTGTAATCGAGACTGACTGCCCCTAAGCTATCCTTTGCATTGGTGGTTCAGTGGTAGAATTCTCGCCTGCCACGCGGGAGGCCCGGGTTCGATTCCCGGCCAATGCAAATACCTTTTTAAGGTAGACCTTCCTGCCTCACAGTGTAGCATAAATTAAACTTTAAAAGAGTTTTTTTTTTAAAAGAATTCAAATGAATGCAAATCCGATTATATTTTAATACATCAGTGCATTGGTGGTTCAGTGGTAGAATTCTCGCCTGCCACGCGGGAGGCCCGGGTTCGATTCCCGGCCAATGCAGTAGTTTTTTGACTGTATAATATGTGTCTTTCTCTCTCTATATATATAAAGATTCTCTCTCTCTCTAGATATACTCACCCTCTCTTTCTCTCTCTAGAGAGAGGGAGAGACTTCAACTGTAATACTAAGACTGTAATGTTATAACAAGGTCGCTACAACAATTAAACTGCATCCCTATTGCTTTAGTGTTGCGTAGTTAGATATTAACTATAAGATAGACGGACGCAACAGTATCCCTCCGTCTCTACACCAAACACATTCGACCTAGTTACTGCTGCATTAAATTTTACATTCACGCACAACCTGTGAGCTCTAATAAATCTTCGCAAAAATCAATACATAATATTTATAAAGCACTTACTCTGGCACTGATTCCTGATATTATGTTGCGACATTGCAGGAAACGATCCCGAAGAGAACGCAGCTGTCGGCTCGGTGTCAAGACAAGCAACATAATTAATGTCTGAGGTTCCGCTGATGAAAAACTAAACATGACAAATACACGACTTCCGTTTAACTCATTTCAGATTAAAATAAGATACACTGGTACGACAATGTACAGCATAAACAACATATTATAACATACTATATGCAATATATTATATATGTTATAACAGATTATATGTTAAATGTACTTCCACAAATTCAAATGGAAAAAAATGATTTTTATATATTTAAAACAGATGTGTTAGTCAACTCAATTTAGATTAGATTAGATTAGATAGCTCTTTTATTGTCCCACAGTGGGGAAATTCACAGTGCTACAGCAAAGCTACAAAAAACTAAATTATATATATTATATATATATATATATATATATATATATATATATATAAATATAAATGTATTGCACTGGTCTATGTATACAATGTCCATTTTTTCTGTTGGGGGGGGGGTTACTGAGAGCTTACTTGTTGTACAGTCTGAAAGCTGCAGGAAGGAAGGACTTAATATCGCTCCCTCAGACACTTTGGATGGATTAGTCTGTTGCTGAGGGAGCTCGTCAGTCCAGACAGTGTGTCCTGCATGGGGTGGAAGTGGTTTTCCATCATTGATGATATCTTCCTTATCATCCCTTTCTCTCCCACCACCTCCACCGGGTCAAGGGAGCACCCCAGGACAGAGCTGGCCTTCCTAATGATCTTGTTCAGTCTCTTCCTGTCTGCAGCTGTTATGCTGCTTCCCCAGCAGACAGTTTTATCTTACACTGACTGTTTAGTAGAAATATTTAACTAACGTAAAGAAGTGTAAAAACTGCTTTATTTCCTTTTCCTTCTTTGGCTATCATAGCCCTAAGTAACTCCTCACCATCTTCTAACAAACCACCATTGAGAATGTGCTAACCAGCAGCATTTCTCAATAGTGACAGAGCAGACCGGCACACAGCAGGGTCATATTACCACCAATGGATCATCAGCGACCCCACTCAACTCTGGAGATACCGTATACCATGACAGTTTCTATCCTAGAAAGCTTGGACTCTATTACCATATATTGATTCAACTTAGAATATAAAACTAGTTGTGTTTTTAAATATTTTTTAAAAGGGGAGTTGAGTAGTTTTGACATTGTTCCCTGTGTGTCTGTAGATTCTCATTTATCCAGGTCAAGTCAAAGGAGTTACTTGTAAGCAACTGGACTTCTTCTTGTAGATTGAAGGCGTTTCACTTCCCATCAGAAGGCTTCTTCAGTTCTTCAGCTTTCTGGATGAACACTAACCAAAACATTAATAAAGGATACAATAAATATTTTATTGTGATAATACCTAAAATAATAATAATTTCAATTTTTGAAAAAAAAAAATCATGTGCTTTTATTTTGATCTCCATCTTCATCACTTCCGGTATTGTCGGCGCTCGCGCTTGTAGCGGGACACGGTGACGTAATGTGTTTCTCTGTCAGAGAGGGGCGCTGCAGGCCAGAGGAAGAAGTCCAGGTAGGTTAAAGTGGCATTAAAGTTACAGGTGGAGACGAAAGCGCCTACTTCACATTTAAGAGACTCTAACGTTGCCGCTCACGTCCGGACTGAGCCTGATCAAGTTTGTTTGAATCCATATTCTGTTATATAACCTGTCGTAAACACGCGACTGACGCCGCTGTTCGATGCATGAAGTTACGTGCTGATACTTTTGTTAGCATCGAGTTAGCAGTTCAGAGTGAACACGACTGTAAAATCTTATCACGGTATAACTTCACATGTGATTAAATAAAATCTGTTTTCTGAACCAGTAGCAGATGTCTTGCTTATCTACTGAAGTCGTTTTATGTATACAACCTAAAACGACGATTGAAAACACGCCCCAGCACACGCAAACATTCGGTAATACGCGTGACTTTAATCATGCGTGAAGTTAATGTTTAATTAAGTGAGGTTCATTTACGGTAATGACATAAACTGATGAAGCTGGTGGAACTAACATTGTCAAAGGTCACTTGAATTTCATTTACCTTATTTTAATTTAGTTCCACTCCACTTAGGAGGGAAAGATACTACTTTTCTCACATTGATAAAAAGTAGTATAATTTGCTCTAATATTATAACACCCTGCAAGATGAGTACTTTTAACTGATGACTTAAATACATTTTGCTGAAAATATTTGTGCTTTTTCTTAAGTAAAATTTTATGTTCAGGACTTATTATTGATTATTTATTTGGTGACAGTATTTCTACTTTTACTCAAGTGAAAGATCTGAATATTTGGTTCACTGCTGTATTTACAAATATACCTGTTATTATTTGCTTACAGTTTATTTCCGTCATAACACCCATAATTTAAAAAGGCGCATTTGTTGCTTGTTGATGTTCATAAACCACTGTAAATGTGTAATTGACCTTTACAGAGCTTTGCCATTGGGAGGCCATGTACCCCGTAGACCTTCCAGCTGTGGATGACACTGACCTGGTCTCAGCATCTGAACAGTACTTTTCATCGTTGGAGTCTGGTGAAACTGAGTGGTTTCAGTCATCACAAACCTCAAAAGTACTACAACAAGGATGATGTCCCTATGTGGGAATTTACTGTCTTCAGACACAATATTCAAATACACATGTTGTTTGGTTGGGTGTTTATTTTTGGACCTTGAAAAGTCTTATGTAAAATATTAACATTTTGTCAGCAGTATTTCATTATTTAGGAGAGTGTTTGTTGTTGCTGTGTTTAGTTACAAAGTATTCTAAACTTTTTATCCTACTCAGGTATCAATAACAGCAAATAATGTAAGACGGTTAAAAGTGTTTGAAGATGACCAGCCTGAATGCACCGTGTTAGCCCTTCACCCTCCTGATCAGCCAACACGAGGTCTGGAACCACACATGCACGCAGACACGCACGCATGCACGTACGTACTTTGCATACTGTATATAGGGACCTCCTCTGACGTAATCCTCTTCCTCCCAGTTGTGGCTTTGTACCTACATGGGAAGTGGTGGTGTGTGGACGATGTCTTACGAACATCCTGCACATGGAGAAGCGGCTTGGTAGCGGTAACCTGACATTTCTTTTTATGCCAGTGTAATAACAGCACAGTGATATCCAGATCAGGGCTCCATAGAATTATAATTGACTGAATTGCAGTTAATGAAGCATTTTAAAATAGTATGAAAAAAATATCTCAAACAATTGAGTACTTTCAATGCTGATATATCTGCCGGTTATGTTTCTCAATTCAAAATTTAGTCTATATAATGCCAAAATATAAGGGCAAGGAAAAGTGTTACTTACAGTAACACTCAATTCCTAGTGTATTCCACCTATGTTTGTTTATTTAATTTTTTAGTTAAGAACAGATTCTTATTTACATCGACAGTCTGGTGAGAGGCCAAAGGAGCTCTTGACAACGAAAGTGAAAAAGGTTCACAACTTAATCTCTTTATAAAGACCAACTCACATGTGATAATCCATATTACTATTTGAATTATATATTATATATAGCAGTTAGAAATCCAGAACAAAAAAATAAAAAAATACCTGAGATTTTAGCCGTGTAACCAAGACCGGCAGGAAGAGTCACATCCATTGCATTGGTGGTTCAGTGGTAGAATTCTCGCCTGCCACGCGGGAGGCCCGGGTTCGATTCCCGGCCAATGCAGCATTCCTTTTTTTTAAAGTGACTTTTTTGCTTGGCATACTGTTGCAATTACTGTGAAGAGAAAGCAAGATTTCATTAGAGCAATGTTTTCCTCAAGTGCAGAATTCCGAAAGCTCAACGCCTGTGTCAGTTTGTAACCTGGAAGGCAAAACTAAGACGTATTTAATGTTCACAACATACTTTAAAAAGGCCAACTCACATGTGATAATCCATATTACTAAATATATGTTAACTTTAAGCATATAAGAAGTCCAGAATAATCTTGATTAAACTAAAAGCAATGAATGTCTCAGTTAAAATAAACAAATTGTTCACTGGTTTGTTTTCCACACACACTGGCATGCTTCCTAACATGGGCTCTTTTCCCCAGGTGCAGACGATTATGGAGCGGCTGATTGTGTTCCTGCTCAGTCAGGTAGTGGAGAGGCCTTCACAGGAGGAGGCGTTGTTCTCCCCGCACCCCCGCACGGAGAGCTGCAAACTGCTGTGGAGCGACAGCCAGGCGGTCGGCTTCTACAGCGTCAAACACAAAGGTATGATTGAGGAGGAGGAGGAGGAGGAGAAGCAGACACCTTTTTTTAATGCATGAAAAATGGCCTTGTGCAGTTTTAACATCAATATTTGTCCCTTCATAAGGACCAAATCTTATTTACCACATGTTGGGTAACCCCCACTTGACAGTAAATAAATTTCCTTGAAACCAACAAAAAGTCCCTAACCACACATAAACCTGTCTTCAGTTGAGTTACATCTGTGTACAGTAGAATTTACAGATGCACGAAATGGCAATGAGATGCAAAAAGAGGAGGTTGTGTGCCCCAAAATTAAAACCAGAGGGCTGTTGTATGTTAGGATCTGTCCACTGTATGTTAACAGTAGACAGATGAAACTACACTTTCTTAAAAGCATATGAATTGCTTGTGGTAATGGTAGACTCCACCATTAATAAAGAAATAACTAAATAGAGAGGAAATTTCTGATCCTTAATACATCGAATAGCTATTGTATAATAATGCTGGCTATAAATAACATTAAAGCCATTTTTGATTTTATGTAAAATTATAAATGATACAGATTTTAAAAATATTCTCTTAATTTATTTTTATTTAAATGCTAAACTCTGCTGTTTTTGGACCTAAATATCCCTTATGGCACACGTGTCATCAAAGTCAGGTCCTGGAGGGCCGGTGTGGCTGCAGGTTTTTGTTCCAACCAAGCAGTAACACACCTGATTCTACTAATGAAGAATGGTTCTAGTGCTTAATTAGTAGAATCAGGTGTGTTACTGCCTGGTTGGAACAAAAACCTGCACCGACTCGGCCCTCCTTTGACACCCCTGCCTTATGGGTATCTGGCCGTGACATCAAAATATCTAATGCAATTAATAAGAAATGTTCATATGCACATGTACTCAAAGATTAGAGATTTTGGACAATTACAAAACTGTCACATGGTGTAACCCCAGATAGTTTAACTCACTTAAAAAGTTTCTAAAAGTTTTTAAAAAATGCATGGTATCAACTTGTTTTATATTTTTGTGGATTAAATATTTAAAATTTTTCAACACAAAATGAACACATTGAGAGACCTGATGACTGCTTCTATTATACATTTTTTCACTTTCTCATCTTGAGAACCATTATTTGTCACTGAGCCATTTATAACAGCCGTTTCCAAACAGATTAATAATCTAACTGTCAACACACATCAAACGTAGAAGGGAAGTAGTTTGCTCTTTTCTCCCTTACCCTTTTAATGTGGTTACTTTTTTCCTCAAATTAAGATATGAATTTCTGAATTACTTACTGTGGATGCTGTCACTTTTTCTTTCAAACAGCACCTCTACTATTTCAGGCAGCCTGTGTGACAGCTGGAGTGGTCAATGCTACTTGCTGCCTGTTCTGGACACTGTGCTGGTGAGGAGGAGCTGGAGGAGACGCGGTTTTGGCCTTCAGATGCTGGAGGACTTCTGCTCCTCATTGTCCCAAGAGGACGTGCTGGGAGTCAGCGCTCCACTGTCACCTGGCATGGTGGCAGGTAAAAAAAGAGAATCAAAAAACAGTTTTGTTTAGATTATAGTTCCCTTCTTTTATTCTTATCCAAAGGAAGCAGCTTGTCAGATATTATGCTACTTTCCAGTCGGTTGTTGCTATAGTGTTTTTGATGCTACAATGAAACTAACCAATGAAATTACCAAGAAAATCAGTAAAAATATAACTGTTTATTATGCAGATGTATACAGAGATGATGCATTTATATTTCGCAACAGATCATTCATCAAACTGTCAAGACACACCAAACCAGAATCCATTTGGCTCTTATCTCCGGTATTTTTTTCCTTCAAATGAAACACAGAGCTCCCAGGTGGTGTTTTAACAATATTTACATTTTGCGAAGGAGTTGCGCGATGTGAGGCACAATTCTCCTTTCTTTGTAGAATAATGTTTTCTCTCCAGCAGCTCATTTACACATCGTGTCTCCTGTGTTTTCAGTGTGCAGGCGGTTCTTGCAGCTGCACAAGGAACACGGAGAACGCCTGTACGAGGTGGAGGCTCCGGGGGGGTGGGCTCAGCGACGAAACATCTGGCTCAACATCCAGCTCCACCGCTACTCCTCTGGTAGAGATTACGTTGGCTTTTTATGTTGAGCATGAAAGCTCATTTTTGACAATAGAAGCAACAGTTCTTTTACAGGTCTTGAAATAAATCTTAAATCAAATTCCACTCACTGCAGGGAAACCAACAGCTGGTGTCTTTCCGGGTACCAATGAGGAGAGGAAAGCAGCTTCAGGAAGAATTATGAGGAATGAGAGAGAAGAGTCCTCTTGGAAGGTGAAAATTGTAATTTGAACGACAAATTACTGTAGACAACAAAAAACTGCTGATGTGATTGGTGGATTCTCATGAACAAATGGGGGAGCAATGTTGAGATTAAGATATTTTGATAACTGATGAGGTTTTATATATTTGAGTTTTTCTCAGATAGAAAAACATCTATCAGTTATATCACAACTATATTATTATAATTATACAGATATATAACAATTAAATACCAATGATTTTCAGCTGTTGTCGAGACTGTTCAAGGTTTTCATCCAAATCATTGGTCATTGTTAAAAGGTATTGTTTTCTTGACATTTGCTTGCTTTTCTAGCACAAACCATTTCTCTTAATTTGTAATTTTTAATTGGAATTGCATGCTGGGATAGGCTCCAGTGCCTCTCGATTAAAGTAGAAAACCTGTGAACATTGGTGGATGGATGCAAGTTGAACAGCATTCTGGGAAATGTGGGACATGATTGATTTAAGTATAGATTGAAATTTGGAGCATAAATTGACACGGACTAATATCTTGTGACATAGTATGATGATTATTTGGGGGATTTAAAGAGCAACCAGTGAATTACAGTGACTGCCCTCTGGACAGCGTTGTCACTCTCAAATTCACAGGAAAACTCTCCACACTCCACACAAATCCTTGATGCATGAGCATTGCAGTGTGACAATTCCTCTGATAATAGGCTCTCCTGAACAACAGATTAAAGCTTGCGATCCAAGCGAAGAAAGAAGCTCCCCGAGCAGCGAACTCTCTGGAACAGGATGTAGCCCTGCAGCCCACGCTTATGATCCAAACTCTGGACCTCTTACCGGATCACCAGAGTCCCCGAACACAAAACAAGCTCTGAAATCTAAGCCCACCGTACCCACGGCCTCTTACAAAGAGAAGCCAGAGGGAACACATGGAGCGGCCAAAAGAACTAGAAAAACATGAGTCAAACCACAGCCTTCAAGAGGTCTTGTGTGTGGAAGCAGCCCTCATAGGATCATGTGAATACTGTCCCCACCAGAACATAGTGGGCCTTTATTTACCAGAGCTAAGAGAGAGAGGACAGTCCAGTCCTTGCTGCTCTGCACTGGCCTCCTGTAATTGTTAGAATGGACTTTAAAGTCCTTGAGATGCACCAGCCATTGACAGGCTACATGCCGTCAGGAACACTGAGATCATCTGCTGCTGGTTTGTTGGTTCCTGGCAACAACAGAAAGTAGATGGTGATGCAGCCTCTGTGAATTGTGCCCTGAAGCTCTGAAACACCACACCTGTATTTTAGAATAAAGTTCACATTGATCCAGCTTACTGTAGCTCGGTGCTACACTTCTTAATGTGCTCTGAGATGCTTCAAATGATTTATGAGATGATTTTATGACACTTAGGTTTGGGTTGTGATTGTCTAATGTTCTTTTGAGGGTTTTTGATTCCTTTCTTAAACATTTTAATCATAATTTTATGTCTGTTGTAAAAGTCTGTATAATAATTACTTTACAAATAAGGATCATTATTCTGTATTTATGGGCTTTGACTTTCTTAGACTGATATATGAATAAATAAAATACACTACAACTACTACTACAGAGAAAAAAATTAATAAAGTGTCTTTCTTGTTTCTTATTTTTTCTTGTTTGTAACTTTGGACGGCTTTCAACTGGTGAGAGCGGACCGAAACGCGAGGGAGAGCGGTAAGAGGAGAGGAGGGGGACTGGCAATGTATGTGAATGAGAGATGGTGTAACCCGGGACACATTACGGTGAAGGAGCAGCGCTGTACCAAAGACATTGAACTGTTAGCGGTTAGCGCTCGGCCATATCACCTGGCCCGGGTGTTCTCGCATGTTATCGTGTTAACTGTTTACATCCCACCATCGGCAGATGCTAAGGTAGCCTGCGAGGACATCCACACCACTGTCTCTCAGTTGCAGACAGCACATCCACAGTCCCTCATTATTATCTCTGGGGACTTCAATCATGCCTCACTCTCCACCACTTTCCCTAACTTCACCCAGTATGTTGACTGCCATACCAGGGACAATAAAACTCTGGACTTGCTGTTTGCCAACACAAAGGAGGCTTACAGCTCATCACCCCTCCCCCCACTTGGCTGTTCAGACCACAACCTGGTCATCCTCCAACCCACCTACATCCCCCTAGTGAGGAAGACCCCTCCCACCAAGAAGGTGATCAGGCTGTGGTCTGAGGACTGCAGTGAGGCCCTGAGAGACTGCTTTGAATGTACAGACTGGCAAGAACTCTGCAGGCCACACGGTGAGGACATCGACAGCCTCACCCACTGCATCACGGACTACATCAACTTCTGTGTGGAGAACACTGTGCCGACCAAGAAGGTATGGTGTTTCTCCAACAACAAACCATGGGTGTCCCCAGAGTTGAAGGCCCTGCTTAATGAAAAGAAGAGGGCCTTCTGGTTGGGGGACAAAGTGGAACTAAGGAGAGTGCAGAGGGAACTAAAATATAAAATCAGGAGTGACAAGGAGAGTTTCAGGAGGAAGATGGAGGAGCAGCTCCAATCAAACAATGTCCGAGAGGTCTGGAGAAGCATGAACAAGATCTCTGGTCACCTCAAGGACAATGGAGGAGCAGCAGTGTCCACCGACTGGGGGTGGGCCAATAAATTGAATCTGTTTTTTAATAGATTCGATTCTGGACCAACAACCTCCCCCACCCCCCAGCCTCCATCAACCCCCCTCCATGTGCTGTCCCCCCCCTCTCCCCCCTCTTCTGGCGCTGTGCTGTTGCCTGGTGCACTCTCCTCGTTCCATCCCACCACACCCCCTTCACACCTACCCACATCAAAGCCAGCCCCACCCCTCACCCCATTACACCTACCCACATCAAAGCCAGCCCTTCCCCCCACCCCGGACCAGCCACAGATCTGCCTCACAGCTGATCAGGTGAGAAGTCAGCTAAAGAGGACAAAGGTCAGGAAGGCAGCAGGTCCAGACGGAATCAGCTCCAGATTGCTCAGGGACTGTGCAGACCAGCTTTGTCAGGTGGTCCTGCACATCTTTAACCTGAGTCTGAACCTGGAGAGGGTTCCTGAACTATGGAAGACTTCCTGCGTAGTTCCAGTGCCTAAGATCGCACGGCCCAGGGAGCCCAACCACTACAGACCTGTAGCCCTGACTTCTCACCTGATGAAGGCCTTGGAGAGGCTCATTCTGCACCACCTTCGCCCACTGGTGAGCTCAGCACTGGACCCTCTGCAGTTCGCCTACCGGCCCGGCATCAGTGTGGATGACGCTGTCATCTATCTGCTGCACCGATCTCTCTCCCACCTGGAACAAGCGGCGAGCACGGTGAGGATCATGTTTTTTGACTTCTCCAGTGCTTTTAACACCATCCAGCCTGCACTGCTGAAAGGGAAGCTGGAGGGAGCCGGAGTGGATGAGCAGCTGACGGCCTGGACCATCGACTACCTCACCAACAGACCACAGTATGTCAGGCTTCATGACTGTGTGTCTGAGGTGGTAGTCAGCAGCACGGGGGCGCCACAGGGTACAGTGCTCTCACCCTTTCTGTTTTCTGTTTAGTTTGTACACCTCAGACTTCACCTACAACTCGGACAACTGCCACCTACAGAAGTTCTCAGATGATACGGCCATCATCGGGTGTGTATCAGATGGGAACGACCAGGAGTACAGGGGGGTCATCAATGACTTTGTCAGCTGGTGTGAGATCAACGCTCTCCAAATCAACGCCAGCAAGACAAAGGAGATGGTTGTGGACTTCAGGAGGAAGTCCCTCCCCACCACACCGGTGAGCATCCAGGGGAAAGACATTGAGACAGTGGTCTCTTACAAATACCTGGGTGTTCACCTGAACAATAAACTGGACTGGACCACAAACACTGATGTCCTGTACAAGAAGGGCCAGAGTCGACTTCACCTGCTGAGGAGACTAAGGTCCTTTGGTGTGTGCAGGACTCTGTTGAAGACCTTCTACGACTCCGTCGTAGCATCTGCCCTGTTCTACGCAGTAGTCTGCTGGGGGGGCGGATGCTCAGACGGGGACAGAAGGAAAATTGACAAACTGGTACGGAAGTCTAGCTCTGTACTGGGATGTCCTCTGGATTCGGTGGTGGTGGTGGGAGAGAGGAGGATGTTGGCAAAGCTGACATCCATCATGGACAACCCCCATCACCCTCTGCATGGGGTAGTGGGTGCGCTGAGCAGCTCCTTCAGCCAGAGACTTAAACATCCTCGCTGCAAGAAGGAGCGCTTTCGCAGATCATTCATCCCGACAGCAATAAGACTCTATAACATAACATAAACATAAACCTCACTGTAGTCACTGTCATTTTTCACTGGTCACTTTTTTCTCTTCACACACACCCTGCACCTTAAGTGTGCATTAGCTATGTATGTGTACGTGTGGGTATGTGCGTGGATATGTATGTCCATATATATATATGCAAATATGTGTGTATGTGTATGTATGTAGGTATGTATGTCCATGTATGTATGTATATATGCTTTGCTTATGCATACTTTTTACTTTTTTTCTTACTATTTATTAGCATTTTCTCTCCATTCTGTCGATAATGCATACTGTGTATGCGGATTAACAAATTCTGCGAATTTGTACATCGTGTTGTGTGTTTTTTATTTTTTTTTTATAGTTTTTTTTTAGTTTTTTTTATCTTCTTCAACTTTATCTTACTTTTTCTTTATCTGTAACGCTGCAGTAACACACAAATTTCCCCGTTGTGGGATCAATAAAGTTTATCTATTCTATTCTATTCTATTGTTCTTCTAATTATTCTGACTGACCCTTTGCAGGACTGTAACTGTACTTCAGTGACTTTTCCCTGACTCCTGTTAATTTGGCAGGTAAATTACACCTTTGATGATTTTTATTGGCTCATCGTGGAGTTTGGTGAACTCTGAGGCCCAGGGTAGTTCCTCGGAGGGCTCAGCAGAGTAACTACTAACACCTGTGCAGGGCTTTTAAAATATCTTCACTGCACACAGAGTAGTACAGTAGTTTGAACAAAGCTAAACTTGAAGTGAATCTGAAATAACCTCTGTGGACAGCAGGAAATTAAAAAGGCTTCTTAAAATATGACCCTAGCCCAGCAGATCTTTTCAACTTGCGGCTTGTATGATTTGTCCAGTCACTTTTAGATTCTCTGAGCATCTGAAAGGTTCCATTTTGTCACCCTATTCAAATAAGTAATTTTTAACTAAAGTGAATTTTGACCTAAATCATCTCATGATAATGTGTGCTGCCACCTCTGGTAAAATCCCTTTACTCCTTAGTTGAAAGGATCATACTCTTGATGCCCTATAGGAAAATGAACATTTTACCTAGGCCATTTTATCTTTGCCAAAGTCTAGATAAAATAACAATTTAACAAGCTCTCGTGACATGGCAGCTGCTTCAAGAAGGTTCTATAGAGCAGAAGAAGCTTTAAACGTGATTCATCGTAAGGCTATAAGCTTTAATGTTTTATAGTAATTTTTGTCCAGATTTCACAAGTTCTAGTTAAACTAGCTTCTTATTCCTGGCTGGCCCACTTCTTTCTGTTATTCAACTTTTTATTTAAAAAAATATTGAACATTTACATAAAATATGACAGATTAAAGCCATAGGCTACCCTCCATATGTAGTTCCTTGGCCAGGTTTAAAGTTGCTTAAAGTCACACTTGAATGTTCAAAAATTGGCCTACATCCTTTTTAAATATATTTTAGAACATTAAAAACACATGCTATCAACTACTTTCTTATTCTAGTTGGAATAAATATTATATATCATTCTTTTTTGTTACACTATTTGACATTTTGTATTAAAATGACATTTTATATTAAAAGGTCAATTGGCCTTGAGAGTGGATGAATGTCATCCACTCTCAAGGCCTTTTTGATTGAAATGTTGAATAAATATCATATTCTCTGCATTTGATGAATTTTTAATGCTTCCCTTATAAAAAAAAAAAAAAAAAAAAAAACTTACTGACGTTAGGCTGACTCTACTTGCACTTTTAGTTGATGAATGAATGAATTGGGCCATTCTGTTAATTTGTGTCATAATTTAATAAGGTGTCAAATATATTGATAAAGTCTTGAGAGGATCAACTTTCTTTCACTGTTGTATATTTGACATTTGGGGGTGGAGTGGGGCTCTTGGAGCCACATATTGGATTATTCCGCCCACAGTATAACATCAGTGAGCCCAGACTGAATATAGGCCAAATGCATCAATACAGATGGTGAATATAACAATCATATTCTGATCTGATTGTATCTTAAAAGTCTATTTATGCTTGTTTATTCCTGAATCCCTTTTTTTCTTTATGTGCTGGTATGGATAGCGGCCCACTGACATTAGTGTACAGGGTCCAGAATTTGGTTGTAGCCTAGAGGACTCAGCAGGGTAACTACTAATACCTGTGGCCTGAGCAGGGCCTTTAAAATGTCTGCACAGGAATTTAAAAATATCAACATTGTTATAAAACACGTTTTTTGAAAAATTGATCGACTATGAAATGATAATCAACAAAAAAAACACAAGAAAACGACCATTTTTTAACGTGTGTGTGCGTTAAAGGGTTAACACGTGGCACCGCACGCCTTGAGTCGTTTCTGTCGCCGGGACGTGCCGTCTGGAAAGCGAACGTCCCTCTCACGTGGCCACGCGTCGGAACCGGAAGTCAACAGCAAGGAAATCAAAATACAAGTTAGAATATTTACTCTGAAAGATGAGCCGAATCTACCACAACACGTCTTTACTAAACAAACCTGTACACAACGACACGTTCGACCGTGTGTGGTCTCACTCTGCTGACACGAGGTAGGCTCCAGTATACAGGAAGAGTATTCTGGTGTAGTAGGAGTATTCTGGTGTAGTAGCTGGAGTATTCAGGTGTAGTAGCTGGACTATTCTGGTGTAGTAGCTGGAGTATTCAGGTGTAGTAGCTGCAGTATTCTGGTGTAGTAGGAGTATTCTGGTGTAGTAGCTGGAGTATTCAGGTGTAGTAGCTGGACTATTCTGGTGTAGTAGCTGGAGTATTCTGGTGTAGTAGCTGGAGTATTCAGGTGTAGTAGCTGGAGTATTCTGGTGTAGTAGCTGGAGTATTCTGGTGTAGTAGGAGTATTCAGGTGTAGTAGCTGGACTATTCTGGTGTAGTAGCTGGAGTATTCTGGTGTAGTAGCTGGAGTATTCAGGTGTAGTAGCTGGAGTATTCTGGTGTAGTAGCTGGAGTATTCTGGTGTAGTAGCTGGAGTATTCAGGTGAAGTAGCTGGAGTATTCTGGTGTAGTAGCTGGAGTATTCTGTTGTAGTAGCTGGAGTATTCAGGTGTAGTAGCTGGAGTATTCTGGTGTAGTAGCTGGAGTATTCAGGTGTAGTAGCTGGAGTATTCTGGTGTAGTAGCTGGAGTATTCTGTTGTAGTAGCTGGAGTATTTTGGTGTAGTAGCTGGAGTATTCTGGTGTAGTAGCTGGAGTATTCTGTTGTAGTAGCTGGAGTATTTTGGTGTAGTAGCTGGACTATTCTGGTGTAGTAGCTGGCGTATTCTGGTGTAGTAGCTGGAGTATTCTGGTGTAGTAGCTGGAGTATTCTGGTGTAGTAGGAGTATTCTGGTGTAGTAGCTGGAGTATTCTGGTGTAGTAGCTGGAGTATTCAGGTGTAGTAGCTGGAGTATTCTGGTGTAGTAGCTGGAGTATTCAGGTGTAGTAGCTGGAGTATTCTGGTGTAGTAGCTGGAGTATTCTGGTGTAGTAGCTGGAGTATTCAGGTGTAGTAGCTGGAGTATTCAGGTGTAGTAGCTGGAGTATTCAGGTGTAGTAGCTGGAGTATTCTGGTGTAGTAGCTGGAGTATTCTGGTGAAGTAGCGTGAGTATTCAGGTGTAGTAGCTGGAGTATTCAGGTGTAGTAGCTGGAGTATTCTGGTGTAGTAGCTGGAGTATTCTGGTGTAGTACCTGGAGTATTCTGGTGAAGTAGCTATAGTATTCAGGTGTAGTAGCTGGAGTATTCTGGTGTAGTAGCTGGAGTATTCAGGTGTAGTAGCTGGAGTATTCTGGTGTAGTAGCTGGAGTATTCTGGTGTAGTACCTGGAGTATTCTGGTGAAGTAGCTATAGTATTCAGGTGTAGTAGCTGGAGTATTCAGGTGTAGTAGCTGGAGTATTCTGGTGTAGTAGCTGGAGTATTCTGGTGTAGTACCTGGAGTATTCTGGTGAAGTAGCTATAGTATTCTGACTAGATATCTCAGATCATTTTTCATGTTTTTCCACAGCATTTTAATCATAACAGCACTATAACATCACTTCCTAGACTGGAATATTTTAAAAACTCTTTTTAAAATTGTAGCTTCATCTAAAAGGTATAATTATTCAGACACTATTATTATGAATGGATAGGCAATTATGTAATATGATAACAGGTTGATATTTATATAATCTTTACAACTGACCCTTTGAGGGAAACATAATGCTGATGTGGTGTGTGATGAAACTACTAAATACTGTCACATAAAATACTCCAGAATTTATAATTTAGTTAAAGTAAGTACGTAAATAAGTGTTATTAGCAAATTGCATGGCATTAAATGTACTTAGAGTATCAAAAGTAAAAGTACTCATTATACAGACTGTGTTACATTATTATTGTACATTATCCTAATTGATTTTTATAACTAAATACAGGTGACTAAATACAGTATCTAAAAATGTAGCTATGTAATCATGTACATTTAGTACTGTACCAGCTTTGAGATACTACTTTATACTTCCACTTCGAATCTACTACATGTATCTAGACCTGTTAAAAAAAAGGGGCATATAGACAAATATTCTTAAAAACGAATAATGAATATTATTTCGAATGAAGCTGTGGAAAACCTGTTTTTTCAGTTTAGTTTTTACTGAAGAATGTCTATTTTATATCTCATCTAATGTCTTATTGTTACTTATTCCTATGTAAAATTCATTAAGGAAAACTGTGACCAAAAATAATTCATCACTAATGTATTTCAGTGCACGTCAAAATAAGATATTTCGGAAAATAGAGAATGATCCTCAATGTTTTTGAGAGTAGTTTGGTTAGCACGTCTCTACTGTCTTAAATATGGCCTCCACACAAGCAAGAACACAACAATGAAGTTGTTGCTCACTGGTTTTCTATAAGCAACAGATGTTAAAACATTTTATTATTTGATATTTTCCTCACAGTGGCCAGGGAGTTCTTCTAGAAGGGAAGCTTCTGGATCTTTCTAGACATGCAGTCACTGATGTCAACAATCAGAAGGTACTTTATACTGTATTTCTACCACTATGCAAAACCATCCAGCGTCCTATCCGTATGGCACCTTCCTCCTGCTCATCAGAGCACTGTGTAATTCATGAGAGATAGGCAGGACATACACACATCAAGCAATTGCTTTATTGATACTCACTTACTTTGTTTTGTACCCTCCTCAGTTTTTGCAAAATGGTCTAAACCATGTTTAAACTACTGTATACAGTAGAACGTGTTTATTAAACACCCAGCAGATCACAGTCTGCCAACAGAAACTCTGAAAGCTTCAGTTCTTGGTTTTAGACAGACTAAACATAAGCACTCAAGGACAAAACAGAAACCACGAACTCCAACCATTGTTCTTTTCTTCTTCTTCTTTCGGCAGGTCCGTTTCTACGTGCTGTACATCAAACCCAACCGTATCCATAAGAGGAAGTTTGATGCCAGCGGAAACGAGATTGAGCCAAACTTCAGTAACACTGGAAAAGTCAACACCGGCTTCCTCATGTCTTCCTACAGTGAGCACAACAAACATTTTACTTCATGTTTGAATATTTCTTTTCCAACCCCAAACTTTATTCCATCTAGAGGTATTGTCGGGATGGCCAAGTATGTTTATTTTAAGTATATATATTTTTATGTAAGTATAGTATACAATACAGGTGGTAGTTTCCCTTGATGACATGGTCACGTCTCTTTTCCAATGAAAGACATTTCTAAACTGAATTAGACCCCAAATTTGTGATAGTTGGGTAAAGAGTTGGTGAAAAGCCACAGAATAAGAAGAGCACTGCAGGTGGTGTTTAGCAGAAAGCCGTTTGTCTACCACTGTGTAGAACACACACATTTTTTATTAAAATATTTAAATATTAAAAGCTTTCATGGGTAACAGTCCAGTTGGTCTAATTACGTAAATGTCAAAGAACTTGTGACCCTATCTGATTATCAAGCTTGTAAGCTTGGCAAAATTAATTCTCCCTTTTGCGTGTGTGTTTCTGTGTGGCCGAGGACGTCCTGATTACTACTAACGCTCACGACCTTTCTGTATGTCCTGTCCATGCAGAGGTGGAAGCTAAAGGGGAATCGGACAGCCTGTCTGAGGAGCAGCTGTCAGCCATGGTGAACAGAACTGAGCTGATGAGGATAAGTGATAGGCACAGACCGAGTGGGACGTGGGCCTTCTGGTACCCCGAGGCAGAGATGGAGAAAATAGACCTGGAGACTGGACAGGATGTCCGGCTGAAGACCAAAGGAAACAGTCCTTTTATATGTGAGTCTGTGTCCGCATTGCTGTCATCAAACTGTCAAGCTGCTTGAAAAACAGAATGTGTGGAAGACAGAGTTCTCTGAACCTGGCTCTCTGCTTTAAGGTATTCAGGTATTGTATGTCATGCTCCAAACTAATAGGGGGCAGCATTTCACCTCTTAACACCCCCCTCTTCTCCCTTAGCAGTTACACCATGGTGTGTCAGTGCAACCGTGGATATTTCATTTATATTTCATTTATAGCATTAGTACAATAGACACCTCATCAGAACAATATTCTGCTGGACATCTGCATCTAACGCATAAAGGTCAGTCTGTTGGCCCTTCTAATGTCCTGGATTTGGACAGAGAAGACAGATGGCGTGAGAGAGGAGTAAGCAAAGCTGTATTTGTTACTCAGAGAAACCTTCACTAAACAGAGGTGGAGGCCTAATCATAATTTATCCCCAATGGACAATGTTGTACTGGGCT
Source organism: Eupleurogrammus muticus (assembly GCA_036785175.1). Classification (NCBI taxonomy): domain Eukaryota; kingdom Metazoa; phylum Chordata; class Actinopteri; order Scombriformes; family Trichiuridae; genus Eupleurogrammus; species Eupleurogrammus muticus. The sequence continues at coordinate 22,016,845 of JAYKQN010000010.1, read as the reverse complement.
CTCCCCAGAAAAATTAAAGTTGTTCACACCCCAGTTTCAGGGGTGTGGTCATGTCAACACACTCTGAGCTTTGAATTCCTAAAGTTGTGAAGTGGTCTTCAACAAAACAACAAGAAGGCCAGTTGCTTTTCTTTACAACTCTACAAGACCAGTACAGTACAACACCCCCCACTGTCCCAGCCCCTGTCCCAGCCCCTGTCCCAGCCCCTGTCCCAGCCCCTGTCCCAGTCCCTGTCCCAGCCCCTGTCCCAGCCCCTGTCCCTGTCCCAGCCCCAGTCCCAGCCCCAGTCCCAGTCCCTGTCCCAGCCCCTGTCCCAGCCCCTGTCCCAGTCAGTTCAAAGGTCTGACCAGACCAGCTGTGCCACATCAGCATCACTCAGCAAGAGTAACAATATGAACCGCCAGAGTGGTTTCACACTTTCATAAATAAGGTAAAGGTATTGAAAAGAGTTTGAACCTTGTGATTTTCAGAAGAATCATTCAGCCTTTTTATATTCAAATGTCAAAGTGAAGTGAGTAGAGACTTTGGTCCAATTAGTCCCTGAATATTGTCAACCGCCGCATAATACGTGCGTCTAACAACATGAAACTCACTGTACTGTACATTTTTTATTAACTGTAACTGTAACTTAATTCTTACACCATTTTTTGGTAAAATAATATGTAAACATATTTAAAAAATGCCTGGGTAGCTGCCTACAGATACTTGCCTCTAGGATGAAGGAATTATTCACTTTTTCTTTTCATCTTGTGTAGAGTACTTTAGCAAGATAGTCATTCATTCATTATTGATCACTTACAAGTGGTCTATGCTGTTAGAAAGTTTTTGACTAAGTCTTCTAAAAACCTAAAAAACAACTAAACAACAGTTCTGGATTCTTGTGATTTAGTGTCTTTCCTTCGCTACAGGCTCATAACTAAAGGAAACTGTGGTTTTGCAGATCTGTCCTTTTTCTTAAAACTGTCCAAACAGCTCGTTATGTCTTGTTGTGTCTTGTTATGCCTATAATTCATGGCTGTTTTTCATGAAGCACTTCATGATGTCTGCTCCTGAAAGGTCCCATTTAAATGAACTTGCACTCTTCCTTAATTTTGTGCTTCCTTAGTCTCCTTGGCTAAAGTGGACGGTGGCACGGTAACCAAGTGTAACTTTGCTGGAGATGAGAAGGCCGGAGCATCGTGGACAGACAAGATAATGGCCAACAAAGCAGAAGCAGGCAGCGCACAGAAGCCCCGGGTGGAAGGAGAGGCGGCAGAGGAGGATGAATGGGTGAGGTCAACTACTCGCTCCGAACTGAGCTTAAAGACAAGTTGTCTGAGTCGTAGGAAGGCATCCTAGGTAATGATATATGTAAGCGCAGATTTTATTTTCAAATTCATCTGCAAAAGTAGGAAAGTTTCTCCGTGGTCATCTTAAAAGTAGAGTGTTTAAGATTAGCAGCATCTAGTAGAACATATTTGTGCAGAAATGGAATACAATATATTTCATTGTAATAATTCAATTAATCAAAATAAGATTTGTGTTATAACCCTAAAATGAGCTGTTTTTAATCTAGATGAGGAACAAGTCTACCTCCATGAAGCCCACCAAACACCAGTGTGTTTCTACAGTAGCCCAGAACAGACAGAGGTAGAGATAGAGATGCAAGTGTTTCCCACATAGATTAATCTGTGGCGCAGGGCCACAGAATGATACTGAGCACCATAAATTGATACTTCCTCTTTTTTTCTCCCCCCCAAACCCGATACTGTCATTCTCATCCACATGCACAGAGAGCTAGCGATGGCGAGCAGGAGAGAGTGAGAGATCAGCTGTGCATTCATGTCAATGTCAACACATGCAACCCAAATGCAATTTAGACTTCAAGTTAATATTAAAATTTTGCAACCCGCCTTTTTTAAAACGTATAGGTCATGCTTTTGAATAGCTCATTCATGGCCTTTTTGGCTTCTGTAAAACTCACATACCTTGCATTTAAAACAAGGCTTTACAATGTTGATGCGTAACTCCAGTTGTGAGGAACTTTTCTTATTGCAACCCATCAGTGTGAACGTTATTAATAGCTGAGCTTAACATTTACAATTAATGAGAATTTTCCACTAGCCTAAATATAATGCTTGAAAAGTTACTCACAGGGATTCCTTATTAATACTTTCCTGGAAAGCTTTGCACAAGTCATATATCACTGGCAGCCCAAAATAGGCAAGGCAAAATAAATGACAAATAACATCACTGAATGTGACAAATAGTTATTTTTGCAAAATTTATTATTTGTTGAATTATCTTATTGTTACACAATTTCTATATGTTTATACATTGACATCATTGTGACTTTACATAATCCTGCCAATGCAAAATACCTTATTGAATTGTATGTTTTCCTTGATACTTTGGCAATCAATTGAGAAGTGAGCCCTGGCCCTAATCTAAACATTTAATACTATAAAAAATATATATAGAAAAAATGATGTCCAGCAAAAAGGGCAGTTATCTAGTCAAAGAGACAAAAGGCACCTGAAATTTTAAAAAACTTTATACTATGTTTGAAAGAATCTTTGATTTCGCAACTTCTCTGCGTTTGTGGAGCACAACTGCAGCTTCAGATTAGAAAGTACAGGAAATAAAGTCACTTTCCACGTTGACACTTACAGGGTAACTCCTGTTAACCTCATCCTGTGTCTGATATGTGATCTGGAAAATGTGATTTTTTTTTTTTACTTAACCGTGGGAGTGGGCGACAGAATCTCTCTGTGGCTGCAGCTGTTGTTCACAATACATACAAAGTAGGTGATGCACCAGACAAACCTTCTCCACTTTGTTTCTCTCTCAGGACGACTGAGGAATCTGTCTTTACTATCACCCTGGCATCATTCCAGGCCCCAGGTTGGACCGTTTCAGCTTGGCTTGAATCCCTGTCTCTCTGAACCTCTCACATATGTGGCCTTGGGGCTAGAAACGTTGCTTCACTCCTACTACACTAGGAGACTGGACCCTTCAAGCTCCGTAGAGTGAATCTGGCTGCACAGCTTTCTTGTATACTTTGGATATCATCCCTGAATTTACATGAGTGGGACGAAAACTCTGCACTTTTGTTCTTCCATCTGTTTGTGTCTGCATATAATGTACAATAAGTTACACAAGGCCCATTCAGACAAGATTTTATTCTCTAAGGCTGGGTTATTTTAAAATATCATTCATTGATCAGTGATTCAAATTTCGACCAGAGTGCATATGTATGATTTTTCTGTCTGTGCCAAATATTCTTTGATTTATAGTGTACTCATTGGCCTTCCTGTGTTGTAATATTTCTATTCTAAATTATGAGGGGTTTCTCTCTATCAAAATTAATTAGGTACACTGTTGAGTTCTCTAAAACAGCTGAAAGAAAAAAAGTTTAATGGATAGATTTTTTTTAAGGTGTATCCTAAAATAATACTAACATACCCAATTGTGGGACAAGAAATGATGACTTGGGTATGATGTTGGAATCAAACCATTGGTTATATGGTGTATTAACCAGCCCATCCAGATGGCTTAATCGTAGCTGCCCTCATGCAACATTCCCTTAAAACCAACACAAAAAGGGGCTGAAAAATGAGAGCCTGAACAGAACTAATGTCTGATCAACTAGTGAATCAAAATGCCAAATAAACACTCACACTACCACTTACAAAAATGACAGTCAATTAATTGCATTTAATAAACGATTTTTAATATAATTTAGTGATACTACTACAACAAAATTGTTTTAAATAGGCAGTGTAATAAAACCAATTAATGTATTTTATGTCATATAAGTTAATACTTGATTAACTCACTAACAAATAGACAATCATCTCAAAATGTTTCTTCTTCATATAGCTCTGTATTCTTCTCCACGATATGGCAACATTGAAGACTATGAATGTGGTCAAACTATAAAGCCTGTTTTTCTTAAATGTGCAATTGTACCTGAAGAAATTTAAAGTGTTGTTTCCTTACTCCTGCTATATTAATGCTTTAACATACATTTACATATTTTAAATAAATGTTTAGTTACCATGGTGAACAAAAACTATGTCAAACAGTATAGAGAAGTATTTGAATCTTCAGAGTCTTGCGTTTTTGATTCTGAATTCACGAAGATTGAAAAAAAGAGGAGTTAAATTCAGAGGCTGAAAATGCACATGCTCTAATTTCAATGCAAAATTCAGTACAAGAAATTCAATGGCTTTTAATTTCAAAATCTAGTCAGACAGATTTATACATAAAATAGATATATAGAAACAACAATTTATCCACATAGGCGCCCCCAGCCGCCCAACCACTGATTATTTGCACATTTATCATTGTAGACAAGAAAAATGGACTGCAAATACTGTCCAGTGGTCATGTTTGACAGATACACAAAGCAAAAAGAATGCATCTCAATGTATTTAAATACACCTAAAACGTGTTCCAGTAGTGACTTGACAAACCCTTTATTGCTTATTATCATAAAGTTGTAATTGTAGTAGTAATACAACATGTATTATTTTCACCATTTAAAACATAAATACGTTCAGTGGATTAAAAGACATATCTTATGCAATGCTTTTGTTTATTATTAATAATAACAATTTCAGCCACACAAAAGAACTATTTGGTTCCCCGATTACATCATGGTATTAGAACACATGCTCTGACTTGTGCAGATGTTGCTGAGCTGGAACGTGACCCCAGCAGTTGTCACATTTTCACAAAAAACTTGGTCTGGATCAGCCTCTTAATATAACCAGTGAATAGTTCAATCTGTTGTTCAATGCAAAACGCACAGATTATTGATTTTCAAATTATTTTTAAAAAAAATGAGCAACAAGGGGCAAAGAATTATTTTGAAAAGTGAATAAGTTAAAAAAAACCTTAAGGTTGACAATGCTGTATGAACATCATGTGCAAAAATCACAAGCGGCTGAGTAAAATCGTCTAACTTTGACCGTTTTCTCTCTTTTTTTTATCAAATCCATTATATTGAGTATACTGAATAAATAATGTGTATTGGGTATATACATAAACAGTGATTTGTCTTTATTATTGCTGATTCCATTTCCACATTACTCCTATATGTGTTAGTCTGGGTGCAATTGGGTTAATTGTTGGAAATTGGACTTGGAAAAAGTGAATCTCTCATTTCATGATTATTTTTCTGGACCACTTTCCTGGCAAACTCTTCATCTTTTTATGTTTTTTGAAGTGGAATTTGGTGGAAGATGAATGTCTCAGCTGCAAAACTGGAAACTGCCAACTGCTGATCTTTGAAGGTGGGCTTTCATCCTAGGTGGAGGTTTCTCCTTCAAACCACTCCAATATATTGTCCTTGTTCGCGTTGACCCACTCAATGTTGACTTGAGTTTGCTCTATGGCATGTTCCACCGCCATGACGGCAGGACCCAAGTCGTAGGTTGTTGAAAAATGTTGCAACTGTGTGTACACACACACACACACACGCACACACAGAAAAAAAACATTGAGATTAGCAGAAATGGCATTTTAAATTACAACATTGCTGTATCCTTTTCTTATTAGCAAATCCTATGGAGAGAACAAAGCCACCCAGTGTCCTTTAATAAGTACCCGCTAAATCTGTGCCATGAACAGCAATCGTCTAATCATAGGTCAGCAGTCATATCTAGCAAAAGGAGGTACTAAGTCTATTATCCCCACCTAATTTTCAGATTATTAGTTGGGGATAATAGACTCTTTGGGATATGTGGGATGCAACTCTGGTTTTACCAGAATGGTATGTAACACTGAACATATTCTCGTTTTAAAAAGGGTCAGCTGGAAACAAAAAAAAGTCTGGTAGGGCTTCCTTTTTTTTCTCATGTGCACAATGCTACAAAGCTAATCTTAAATTTTGTTTTGTTTTTTGCCAGTTTCTATTCGTGCAATAGAACTTGCAACCAAATTGCTTTGCAAACCAAATCCAAAATGAATTGATCCTACTTACAAATATGGCCTGTAGCCAAAGCCAATTATTTCTTATTTCTTTGTGCTGTAGAGCTTCATTCTTGTCCAAAAACTATTAAAAATACATCAGCGGGTTCCATGAACACACACACACAAACCCACACTAGTTTGTTTGGACTCCCTGACACACCATGCTGCCAGAAATACTCAAGCAAATATGTAATAATTCATGGCTGAATATAGTCCCCCACCCCCAACTGGACTATTTACTCATGTTTATGACATTTGCTAAAAATTCAACACTATGCAGCATGGAGGTCAAATAAACTACAGTGTGTGTGTGTGTGTGTGTGTGTGTGTGTGTGTGTGTGTGTGTGTGTGTGTGTGTGTGTGTGTGTGTGTGTGTGCGTGTGTGTGTGTGTGAGAGAGAGAGGTAAAATAACAGCCTTATGCTTTCAATTAAATATAAGAATTGGGATAGAAGGAGCATGTTTGAGTCATGCTACACACAACTCATGATGACAAACACTTCTGATAGTCTATCAGGGTGAATCCAGAAACTCATTAGATATTGATTGTTGTTGCATGACTACAGGACACAAGATGGGTGTTTCTCTCTAACGTCATTGCATATTTGTAATATCACTTTGAAATAATACAGCATCAATAAATTACCTCCTGCAGTTCAAATTCTGTGGAGAACCTGCTGGTCACTCCCAAGATCAGCGAAACTGTGTCTCTGATGGTGGAGAAAGATTGGACAAAATATTACAAGCAGTATATTGTGAAGGAAATATTTAAGTATTTGCAGCCAAAATGTGAATGAAATAAAATAAACTAATGCTAATTACTTTATTTTAATAAGCCTTGGGTGGGTGGGTGCGACTTATTGGATAAAAACTTCTAAAACTACTGTCTATATGTATACTGATACAGATCAATGCATTTCGATGGTGACGGGAAACAAACAGCAGGGACTTTATGGTAGAACACTAACGATAAGCACTGATTAAATTAGAAGACCTTTGTACTCCATGATGTGGGCATGATTTTTATAACCCAATGTTTATTGTAGCTTCTGATTTTATGGCAGTGACGGTTTATTCTAGTAACTTGGCTGCACCTCACTTCAATGTAGATGGATCCTCAAAAAAACTTTGAAAAGCAAAATACTCCTGTGACTGATTGGGTTAAAAACTATGTAGAGTTGAGAGGAGCCGCAGATTTGGGTGATTATTCTCTTTGGGTTTGTGACTAAGTATGGGACCTTTCACATTATATTGTAAGATTGTTTCTTTAATGTCAAATAAAATCTTGTAATTTTCCAGTTGTATAAACATCTCATTGTCCATCAGATCTGTTGACCTTTGGCCTGGTGCCACCAGTTATAATATAGTGTTTGATGTGCTTCTGAACGCTGCCGTGGAATCAAATATTTATTCTCTTTTCCAAGTGTGTCAGTCTACTGTTTTCAGAAAAACAAGCTCTGATGAACCCACTGTGCACTTCCTGTCCAGTGGGAACCTCCATAGTGGAGCATTTAGCAGCTAAAGGGAATAACATATTCTCAGGAGACCAAAAGTGAAGTGAAGAGTATTAGATATCGGCCTTTACATTCACCAGGAGACCAGAATTTACATACAGATTTATTTATGTTGGTGTATGTCTGCTGGATGTGTGAAGCATTTGTTCTGTTCTATATTAATACACACTTAGCGGTGATGATCCTTTTTCTTCATACGCAATGTCAAAAATGTGTTCATGATTAAGAAAATGAGGGGTAATGTGTAATGAACAATATGAGCAACATTAGATGTAGTCCACAAACAGACCTACCCCATACTGACGTAGTCCCAGTTTGCTCTGATAAAGTTCCAAGCCAGCGCCTGCCCCGCCACATTACGGGCTATGTAGATAATAGTGGAAGCGACGTCCATCAGCCGTATCTTCTCAGGGTCCAAAGTGTACTTCAGGTATCTGTAAGATAAAGAAGGCACCACCCAACCCATCACTGAATAAAACCTGCACGCTTCAAGTTCGGCCAATCACAGGCGTGCCCATAATGAAAGCCACTGTACATAATGTACACAGTCAAAACAGTCACATGTCGGGACGTGATGTTAAATGTTTGTTGGCTTCACCTGTTGAGCAGCCAGATCTTCTTGGTGCAGGACAGAGCTTGACGGAGATATTCTTTCTCTGAGGTTTCTTTGGTGCTCAGAAACTTCTCCCAGGCAAACTCCCACTCTTCCTTCCCGCCAGCCCCCACGGCTTGGCAGTAGATCACAGAGCGCAGGTTGGGGTGGATCCTGGTCCGCACGCACGCACACACACACACACACACACACACACACACACACACACACATTCGTCATTTCCCTGCATCAGGGCTACCTCACTTTCCACTTTACTCGGTAATCCTGGAAATTTGTTTTGACCCTTTTCTTGATTATCAGAACATCTCCAGACATACTGAACATTTTCTTCATCTGGTCTACTTCCATGTGTTTTTTTTACTTAAAAGGATTACATCTTGGGAATATTAAAGTGTGTATGCTGCTATGGACAGGATTACGTAGCAAAAACGTCACTGACATTTAACTGACTGACTGAGTCCTGATGTACAATGCAAACACAAATCCATAACACACATGCACTCACACAATGTACAAATGTGGGCCATTGTAAATATATATAACATGCACACATGCAGGTGTGGATGCAATGCGCATATACACAGCATACCCATCATACATAGCATGCACATTTTTTAAAGATACACTGACTCTGTCCTTTAATGCTGCACCAGTGTTTCACTTTGGAAAAACACCTTCTCAATTACTAGGAACCTTGTGATTTAAGATAGGAGGAAATATCAGCATAAAGATCCTGCCAAGCGAAGCTTTACAATGCAAAACCACAGAATAAGTAACAGCCACAAACAACTGTCACACATATAAGCCATTAAACGACACATACCTATACTAAAGTGATTGCTGGGAAGTAAGGCTACAGAATATGACTACGTGGCTTACAGTGGAACCGTTTTTATTGGCAACCAGCCACATAATCCAGAGTAGGGTAATGCCGCAAATTTAGGAAAAAATGCAGAAAATAAGGGATTAGAAAAGGGAAAGGAAGAATTATGTAAACATATTTCACATAATTCAAATACAAATGAGTTCAATTGATGTTTCTGCAGCCGTCTAGCAGTGTCCATACCTGTTGGTGCCGTTGACCTTCATCCAGTCAGCAAACATCTCTGTAGCCATCTCCAGGCATTCTGGGAGTCCGTTGGAGCAGGCCATCTCTATGGCGATGATCTGGTTGTGCCTTGGTAATAACCCAAAGACATTTTATATCAATGGACTTTTATTAAATGTAAGTCATCATGATGATGCAGTAATCTGATATACATGAGTTATTTGTATTTTGGGGGTTCATTAAAATCTTTTGTTATTCTGTAATCAAATTACAACAATTTATTGTCTTTGATAAAAACTAAGATCTATCTGCCTATTTGAATACAACATTATCCACATATTGCTATGATCAAATGCTTTTTTTGTGATGTGTGTGTTCAAAATAAAAAAAGGCTTATTACTGTAGAGAATAAGTGATTTCCTGTTGGCTTCTGAGTAATCATGTGATGAGGACGTGAGGAAAAAGGTGTAGATGAGAAACACACACCTGACAGAGTCATAACAGACTGTATATTTTATAGGGTACTTTTTATTCCTGTGTTGGACTGTGAACTGTCTGCGTGTATGGGCGGGGGTTATCACCCTAATACAAAAACTAAACATGACTCGGCTCACTCTCTGCATTTATTGTAACATCCCTGTCTGTAAATAGAAAGCTGAAGTGATATAATGTTATCGTGTTCATTTTGTTACTCCTCATCTGTTGCTGAACTGTTAAAAAGAAAGGTAATTCAGTTATTTGCACGGCATTATTTTAGGTTATTAACCAGAATTATTCTCTTAGGCTCAAAGTTAGGTCCATAGTTTACCCTAGTTAAGGTGATATATAAATAAAAGGTTATAATGATGATTAAGATTATTATTGTTTACAAAAAGACGTGTCTTTCACTATGTTACCAATAGTTTGGAGTTTGGCCTAAAAATTCAGATTACTGTTTTAACTGTTTTATTACTGTTTTGTGTAGGACTGTGAATTTCAAGTATGTTCAAATTCGGAGAAAGAATTCTTTCTAAGATGATGTTACCCCTGAGAATTTTGTTTCCTTACTGTAAGGAGTGGTCCGTTGGGACTTTTGAATAGTCAGTGTAGTTCTTGAAATAGTTGTACAGGGGTTTAACTTGATTCTGGAGGTACATCTGCAGGAAGAAACTGTGTTATAGCAGAGTTTCAGGAATACACATGGTAATATAACATTGTTTTTACTGGACATCTATCTATTTTCTGCTGAGGGATGAACATTATCATTCAGAATGTATAACCATAGCCATGTGTAGAGCCAGTTTTGAATGCACATGCCTGCATAGGTCCATACACCTCGGAACGGTCGAACATCTGGACAAAATAAAAGAGGTTCCTTTCTGTAGCCTCCCAGGGAAGGTAGCACGTCTCATTATGAAGGAACCGGGTTGTATTCAGAGCTAGAGTCACGTCCACAATTTCAGCTCTGAAGGATTAGATTTGGGAAGTTCAGGGAAGCAATGAGCTGCTATCAGAACCGTGTGTCAAAGCATGCATTTAAAATTCAGGGGAACATAATGTGTCATAAATGGATCCCAATACAGTTAATGTGCAGCAAATATAATTGGAATAACTGAATGCCGAATGGGAATATTGAATTTATTACCTTGCCAAGTTAAATGCATCATCAATAAGCTGTGCTCTGTTCATCAAAGGGATCCTCTGGAAAAGAAAAAAATTGACCAGAAGTTGGATATGAAATAAAAAACAAGTTCTACCAGCAGCATAATCAGTCAGTTCATCAAGATAAAAGAAACTTGAACAAATTTCAGTATTGACCTAAAGAATTATTATTATTATTACATTAAATTTAAGTTTCCATAGTCAAAATCAACTGTGTTTCTTTTCTATTAGGAGATGTAAACTTTTATTCTGTAATAGTGCCAAGAGTTCTGGAAAGGTTTCAATTTTACAGCAATTTATTTTACATTTGTTAAGTCTGGATGGACTGATCAAGACTGATCAACGGTAGAAGTGAACCGGAGTCCAGTCCAAGAAATACATTCCTTTTACCTATCAAGACTATTGTTTTACAGCAGTTTCTTGGTTAAAATCCAGTTCAAAATGGTCTGGTTATTTCAGCCATGCCATTCAGCTGCCAAATTTAACCCACTTTTCATCATTTTAAAGAGGAAGCATATTTTAGAAGCCTTAAATTTGCTCAAAACAAAGGCTTTCACTGAATCCAAACCAAAAGGCTACAAAACCAAACAAACATAGGGACTATTTCTTCACATCATTTTCACATTTCAAATTTTCATTTAGCCACATCTTTTTTAATATAATCTATTTAATCCAAACCCAGTTATTTGACCTAAATGTGGCATTAAATGGTGCACCCACAGCCCACATTCTCTCTGGAGAAGGTTTGGGAGAAGACACATGAGGGTTTAACATTTAATTAAAAACATGAGCTAGTGAGAGATGGATAAAAAAATGTAAAAATTGGAAAAGGTGAGCTTCTTAAAATGTCCTATGATTCAGGAAAGGGCATTGCAGTGTCAGGAGAATTACAGCTTTGTGGTGACAACAGATAAAATCCTTCGATATGCCTCCACAACTCTGCTTACTGTATAAAGTTCTGTTCTGGATCAGCGCCGTATTGTTTTATTGACTGTTGACAAGTCGAGCTGGGAACGACATTTTGACTTTACCAGTCAGTTTTCAGTAAAGTTGAAGTTTATCTACCAACCAGCAAGGCAGGTCATCTATTACTTTGAGTTATTGACATTTTCCATGTTGGCAAAAGACTGCAGTTACTTCCCTGAAGTTGTGTAGTCATATAGCACATTTTGTGCTGAGGGGCTAAAGGAGAAAAAAAATAATGTAGCCCCAGATTTTGGGTCAGGTTTGGGTCTCAAATGTCTGCGGTACAAGGTGGGAACAGGCCAGGTTTGGGTTTCCGCTTTGGGGCCATTCAAGCCTATAGTTCGTTAGACTGCTTCATGAGAACACAAAGCAGAACTATCCATGGATGTTCCACGAAGCCTACTGCCTAAGAAACTTAAAACACTGCAAACTACAAGTGTGTTTGCTTTGAATAGTAACATAATAATGAATCAACAACCAATACAATGTGTTAGGAACACATAGTTTTCTATTTGATAACCTGAATTTGGATAAATGAGCAAAGATCCCATTTAATATTCAGGGCCAGGGCTTCAGGGGGCAGCCTGAATCTAACTCTACAGCTGGTAAAGTGAACTGTTTGTGGATAGAGCTTGGGTTCTGCTCGGTTCTGTGATTTGTTGACTCATGATTTGGCCCAGTACTCACACTTGGTTCTGTCTCCATCTGATTCAGGAGACGTTGCCAGTTCTCTTGGTCGTAGTTGACTCTGTAAAATCCGGTGCAGTTGATGTTTGCTAAGATCCACTCTCCACGCTCAGACTTGAATAGTTCATTTGTTACTGTTTAAAAAGGCAAATTTTAGATGAAGGTAAGTTATACTTTATGACCACAAACCACAAATACAACAACAAACGGTTACAAATTCAGTTTTTAAAGCAGCAAAGGGTTAATCCAAGGATCAACGTTGAATATTCTGTTACCTTTAGCCGGGGTTCGCAACCAGACAATAGATTTGCCTGATAAAGTTTCAGAAGTGACACTGATCGGGACATGCCACCAGAGACTAAACAGGTGAAAAAATAGAACAGGGTATAATCAGAATCTATGAAAAGCTGACACAGAGCAACGACTCGGGAAAGCAACTGTAAACAGTGTCACAGTAGGTTAAAATATTGTGCAAGTCACCATGGCAGTGTTATGGAGCCCATACCGTAGTTACAAAACATTGTTTCGAAACATTTTACATGGCCAAAGTTATAATCGACTGTCATCAGCTGCATGATTTTTTCGCAGGCCCTGCTGGGACTATCTCGGTTTATAAGCTAGCATTGATGTAATGGCTTACAATTTATTGCCAAGAGAAACACACAACGGAAATGGATTCTAATTATTTGGCCACAGTTGATTTTTTAGCATTTATAATCCCAATTTGGCTTTTGAAGAGACATCGAAGTGTAGAGTGTAAACTAGCAAGGATTGGACCACATTAATGACCACTCAAGATGTAGCCTTGGTATACCCATCCTTCCTTTAATCTGGAAAATTTTACCCTCAGCAAGAGAGAAAATCTGAGCAAGACTCTAGTCCATTTGACAGGAGAAATGCCTCCCCCTCCATTAAAAAACAGTGGTATAGAGAGTAATATCTCATGAACTATACAAGGTCTGTGTCCTCAATACAACAACCATGAAATACATCCTTTCCCTTGCTGTTGTGATTCCTCCCATCATCTTGATTTACTGTGAAACCATTCTAAGTACATATTCAGATTCTCACTGAACAGTTGGTCATATCATTAAAGTGAACCAGAGTAATCCACTTTCCAGGACAATTAACGTCATTGGTAGAAGATACTGTGTGTTTAGCACATACCTAGATTCTGCAGAATTATTGAACAGGAAGTGCTTCTGGTAGAACGTTCCGTCAGTAGTGTTGATGGTGATGACAGGATATCCAATTTGATTGGTCCAAGAGTCCATCATTTCGGCAACGTTAATGCGACCCTTATCATCATCTACAGCCTGCAAACATGACACAATTGAATACATTTTTATGGTATTATTATGATGTGTAAAAAAAAAAAAGCCTGACTAAATCTTTGTTTTACCAAAACCTTACCTTTTGAATGTACTCCCATAGGTCATTCTGGTCAGTGTTTTGATATTTAAAGGTCTGGAGGTACCTCTGAAACACACAAAACGGAGACACTGAGAGAGGTTATAGTGAACACAGAGAAAATGTAGCTTTTAAAATTGACACTGAGACCTACATTTTAGATGAAAATATGCAAACACAGCTGCTAAGATCCCACTGTAATGTTGAAATAAAAGTTTTGGCCAAAAAATAGTTATTCAGTGATTTTATGACACACTCAAAAACAATGATGTGTTATAGATCTGTGGAAAGCGTGTTCTCATTTTTGCACCTGCCTGCTCCTCAAGAGATTCTGATCACTCTGGCCTGAAAAAAGTGTCTCGCTTTGGTAATCTCTGGGCTGAATCTCTGGGAAATAAAGGGGGGACTGTTAACCTGTGTTTTCCAGGCCAGGATGTTAGATTTCACAGTGGAAATGTCTGTGTTATTGTCAGCAGAACAATTTTGGGTATACTCTATGGACAAAGTTTTGTTTATAGCTTACATGACCCCCTCAAATTAAGAGAGAACTCTAGATGGATTGTCAACAGCACATTTGACATTGCACTTTACAGCTGCTCCAGGGCCTCAATCCCTGATCTAACAATTTCTAACCAATCTTGCGCCTGAATTTTAGAGGTGTCCTGTTTCTTTCTCTATTTTTCTTTCTTTCTGTTTCATATTAAATATGCTCTCCATAGCTGTGTTTCCATCTGAGAATCCAGGTTGTCAATCATGTCATATGATGAGCCATCAAATTATAAAAGTGTAATCTCTCACAAACAAAAAAATGTCTGCAGGTCAGTGGTTTGTCTGACTGGGCATGCCAGTAGGGACCTTTTAGAGTTCAGATTGAAAGAACAATTGATTCAGCGAGCTTGTGTCAGGGACGGACTGCAATGCCTTACCAGAGGAAATTAGAAAGATCACAGGACAGTTTGAGCTAATCTGAATGAGGGTGAGCTTGCCTTAATCCCGGCGTTGAAGACCCTTTCCCCTATGGTGTCTGCCAGCATTCTCAGCACCATTGCCCCCTACGGAGTGAACACCAAATACATGTTTATGTGAACAACAGAATAAAACAAATATCTACTGGACAATCTAAATTAGACATTCCATGATTGTATGTGATTGTGTGTGACAACCTTACTATGGTCATGGTGTATGCTGTCTATTCATCTACCTTAAAGTAGGTTATCCTGTCGAACATCGAAAGGATCTCATCAGTGGTCTGGATCTGTGACTGTGGAGCACTGAGGGGACGCGACGAGGCCAAAGCGTCCTCACTGAACGCTATGTGGAGGTCGTTCACGACCAATGTGTCCTTCTGAGGTTGGCAGAAAGCACGTGTTGCATGATTACAAACAGGGAAAATACAATACATCAAATGTCTCCTGAGAATAACTGGATACAGATCCAATGTTGATTTCTTGTCAAACCAAACATTCGATAAACAGTTTTCATAACCTTTCCAAAAAGCAGCTGATGCTCATAATGACAAAGCTAACATGCTGATGCTAAGCTCACATGATTACCATGTTCACCATGTTATTTGAGCATGTTAGCTATAAACATGGAGTACAGTTGTGGCTGTTGGATAATTCATCAGATTCGTGCACTCCAGTCAAAAGTATTGATTTGTAGTTAACATTGTGACATGGATGATGGCAGTGATGAAATATCAGGAAAAGCCAACACATTACATGCCAAGCCATCCAGCAGTCATTGAACTGTCTGATTAGTAAATGTTAAATCTGCCACCATCCTTTTAAACTGCAGATGAAGGCTGCTATGTGAGAATAGAAAAAGCTTGGCAGGCAGGGCAACAGAAAGTCAGAAGGCGGACCTTATTCAACAGTCAAACTGCACTTGAAACTTTGGATCGATGACGTGAAAAGATGTAAAACTAAACTTACTATTTGGAACGAATTCTCAACATGGTCAACCGCAAAATATGACATGTAGGTGGCGAAGCCCTCATTCAGCCAAATTTGGTTCCACCATTTCATCGTCACCAGATTTCCAAACCACTGGTAGGAAAAAGAAAAAATAATCATCACCACAGAGAAGGCGGTCCATCAACCTGTAGATATTGTTTATAGACATGTGTATACTGTGGGTGCAGAACAGTGTTACGTGATGCTTTTTTGAAGGTCATGCAATTTTCTTTGGTTTTATTTGAAGTTTTGACCCCCCTAACATTATACATTGCATCATATATTTGCTAACATTATACATTTAAAAAAATGTATTTGCATCTTTCAGGTGCACTAAAGCTTCAGAAAACACACATGGTCTGGTCTCATAAATATTCATGAGCCTCTCTTCTAATTGGCAGATTTTTAGTTGAAAGGGAAAAAGTGGGTGCCATGATTGGGGAAAGTGGTTGTAACGGTAGGGGCAGGTGGGCCTGCTAGGAGCCTTCAGGAAGATGCTACTGCATGACCTCACAAAGTCAGGGAAGTATAAATGAGCCATGAGACTGCAACATTTCTAGATCAAGGCTCTGCGCTTTTCCTTTAGGGTCAGGTACCAGGAAGAAATACAAAATCATTTTGTAGAATTTTTATGAAGGGTAACAACAGCATTGATTTCATTGTCTTTCTTTCTCTAACCTGGTGAGCCAGTTCATGTGCAATAATACTGGCGATTGTTTCCTTGTGCAACAGTGAGGAGACGTCCTTTTCATACAGTAGCATTGCCTCCTGGTATGTGACCAATCCCCAGTTTTCCATTCCTGCTGGTAGCAAGTCTGGCAATGCAATTTGGTCTGAAGGAATCACACACATTGATGTAGACAAATAAACAAATCACACACCTACAATAAATTACGTGAATATGCAGTTAGTATGGAAACATCAGAGTATATCTTTACAAAGTTTTACCTAGCTTTTTGTCAGGGTACTTGATTTCAAAGTGATTCTCGTAGAACTTGAGAATCTCTCCGCTGATGTTGACTGCGTACTCGGCGTGTCCGGCTGCTATGGCTTCAGGGCGAGCATATATCTGAATGAGCGAATCACAGGGACAGGATAAAGACATTGCTGTTTCTCTGTTTTATTTGAGCTTAATAAAAAGAAGAGTGATTGGAAGGTTAAACTCCTGATTTGGTTGTAGGACACACAAAACCATACAGAAAACCATACATGGCTGGGTTTACTATACAACAGCATCACACACATCTTGAAGCTACATACGTGAATTTCCACTCGTTCGTGTTTGGAAGGGGCTGACTTCTCAAGCTCTGAAACTGTGAAGGCAAACAAGTACGTCGACATCTTCGACGTTGGATAAAAACTAGTGACTTTCCACCCATCTACGGTTGGGGAGTCTATGCGAGTGGGAACAAAGCAGACCAGAATAGAGGAGGATATCTGTTATTCTGTTACTGTTCAATCATCATGACATGAGAAGCAATCCAGTGTGTTAGCATTGGCGTTATGACAGGAGCTTGTTCTTTCACCTGCCATTTTGGCATTTCCTAGAGCTGTTGTGCGTGGCCTGTGGATGATGGTCACGTCAAACACGGCTTTCATGTCTGGCTCATCGAAACAAGGAAACACTCTTCTGGCATCTGTTGGCTCCAAATTGGTGGCGACAAGGAACCTATGATTACAGATAAAGACAGTCAGCCCATCATTATCAGCTAGTGGTGCAGTGCCCGTTCCAAACCCCTGAGCAATATACTGGTCATTTTTATTCCATGTAAACACGTTTTCACTCAGTGATTTTATATTGTGTTGGATAAAAACAGGTATATGCAATGCTTGTCACATTGTCATAAAGGATTTCTCTGTGTAACTGTTTTTGTATGCCTATAAATGTACCATTACGACCCTGTAGATCCTGGTACCATGGAGTAGTTTTCAGAATGCAGTAAAGACAATTTAAAAACTAACAAATGACAATTAACAAAAATTGAGTGGTAATTTCAATAGTTAAACTTCAGTTAATAGTTGTTTCATTGTTAATGGTTAGTAATTATTTTAAATATTTTATATTAATATTTTATTTAATTTGAACCATCTAAAACATTATTTGAATGGCTATTATGAAGTTGCCGAAGTTTATAATAGTTAGTGATTGGCTACTAAGTGCTTTGCTAAACATTTATGCACTTTTTTTTGCACTTTTCTCATCTTCTTTATGTTACTGATGTATAGAACAGTAAATATTTGTGCACCACTAACAAAATTGCAGTTGATCTTTATAATCATCTCATCTCATATCAACTTTATTTACAGAGAAACCACAGCTGAAACAAAGTTCTGTACATAATTGTTTATAGAAATATAAAAACAATAAACAAATAAGAGCAAAGTCCATCACTAGGTTGAAAGCCAAGGAATAAAGTTTTAAGACTATTTTAAAAGCTGAATCAAATTCAACAAACATCATTTAACAAAATAAAAAAGTGCATGAACCCTAAACTCTGGGTTTTGCTGGTTAAAAAACAAGGCAGATAAATACCACAGATACCCTGAGAGTGGACTTCACAGTGAAGGAGGACACAGCTTGTGTTCAAGAGTTAAACTTTTGAAAATAGATTCTGGATCTTTTAATGAAGGAAAATGGGAAATTTGAGGATTCTAACAAGGAAATTAAACATTTGTTATGCACATAAGATATCCCCGACATCTTTTTAATTAGAGTATTCTAATTTTTTATTAGAATACTTTAAATACATTTAAAAATGTCTGGATGGAATCTTGAGAACACCGACTGGTGGACCGCAAGCATGGTACGAACCTAGAAAGTGTCCACTACAGATCCAGAGCTCAAGCTTAAACAATAGATTTAGATTTCCTTTCTATTTTAACTGGTGCAGCTTTTGTAGTATTTATGGTACTGGATTAGCAGAAGAGAAATATACAGACTAACTGAATGCACGATCTTGCATGATACTACTCACTTTATCAAGTCTGTGAATTCCAGGTAGTAAACACTGTAAAATCTACAGTGCACATAAAAAGGAAGAAAAGGAAAAGACAGCGCTACAGAGTCCATGGATAAAGTACTTTGTGCATTCTTAGCTGTTGCTGTGACAAACATACACCAAACAACAATACACCATACAACATAAAAATGGTCTATGAAGACCTGTACACTCCCCTTCAGACCAGTACAAGAGGAGGGAATCTACCTGGCTATTGGGAAGATGGTAACAACGAGAGGAATAGATCCAAACAGGTGTTTTCAATAACTACAGATGAGCTCCTGCTATGAAAGGGAGAAAGTAAAGGTCTAGAGCTACATATCAGCAGCCATATACAGTATGTTCAGTTCTATTGCGTAATCATAAATATTGTCAAATCAAAGGAATTGTAAATTCATTTGATGTATGTATATATCATACTAAAGGAATTCTCTTTACTTAGAATTAGGGTTAAGGTTATTTTGATTACTCCTGATCTAGAGAATATCTTTAGCCTTTCAAAACCTGAGAACATGACAGCTCTTAAATTAGCCCATGTCAACCTCAATGGTTGGACAACTGCATGGTCTAGTCTTTATAGCTTTGAACTTACCATTGCTTTATTATTTTGCTTACCTCTCTGAATTTGTATCACCTTCATCGACTGGGACACCTTCATGGTAGCTGCTGACATACGCCCCCTCAAGATTACCTAGTTCTCCCTCGAAAGCTAAAAACAAACTGTAGTTATTTTCAGTCTCCAAAGCTTGATTCAACGGGATCTCCAGAAAATCGGTTTCATCAGTGTGGTATATCAAGCCGGGGACCGTTATGAATTCATTAGTGTCTTTGTTCTTCAGCACCGGGCGGGACACATTCAGTTGTTTGCTGTGGAGGTAGATAGTGCTAGTACCCTTGACACAGAGAAAGTGAACAGTAGAGTTTCCTTCGAACTTGAGTGTCTGGTTGGGACTAGTGACATTCACTTCCTCAATGATTTTAGGGTAGAGGTAATGCTTGATGAAGATCTCGTATCTCTCAGGTATAAGATTCTTTGGTAGCCGCATGTCAGGCGGTGGACCTACAGTGGTCGATGGTTGGGTCGGACGCCGTGTTGGCTTCAATTTACTGAGCTCAATTTGGTAGAATGTGATCATGAGGATAAGCCCTCCAATGGCAGAGATGGTCAGTACAACAAAGGTGCCGGCGATGGCCTTGGACATAAAGGCTCCTGTCGGCATGGTGGCTGTATCCTTTAGATTCTCCTCAAAGGTCCCGATGCTTTACTGGTAGAACCTAGTCCCAAAGCGTAGATGCTTCTATGCCTCTGGTCTGCAATGACTGATCTGTATATATCCAAGTAAACTCCCTCCCATAAACTGGGTTGGGCCTCAGCAATTAAGAGTCTGTTCCTAGATTAAGCATTAACTTGAGCATTCCCAGAAGAGCAAAGAGTAAATGTAATGTGTGAAGAAGGCGATGTTCATTGACCTTGTTGTAAATAATCTCCTAGATTGTGCTCTCAAACATCTGGAGGTGGTTACTGTGGTCTGTGGCCACTAATGCACAGGTTAGGTAAACCGCAAGGAACACTTAATCCTCATATTGCACTCTCCAACCCATCACGCACACCTCTTCACATTCCCTTTCTTTGAACGTTGGCGAACACTGGTCCGAAGCATGCCTCCCTGGACCCGAGAGCTGCTGGTGAAGAAAATCTTTGAGAAGTTACATGAACACCAGTATCGAGTGGGTGTCGAAAGTCCTGAGTTGCAGTAGCCTACCCTCCAACTTCTGCCATCCACAGCCAGGTGAAACCTCAGCGCAGGGGGTCAGATGCCGGTTTCCAAACTTACATATCAATACAGATCCTGTGCAATTGACAAAATCTCAACAAATGAGAAGGCATGTGAAGGGAGGAGTGCTGAGAGGGCTGGATAAGAGAGGAGGGGAAAACAGAGAGGAGGAGAATAGAGGACAGAGTGATTTTGGAAACCATTGAATTTGCTGGAAAGCCCCCAACCTCAGGGAACCACGACCACCATGACCAAGACGCACACATTCCTCACCTCAGGAGAGGAAACAGAAGGGAGACAAATAGGCAAAATAGGAATAGTGAAGAAAAAGAGGGCATGGGCTGCTGGGTGTGGTGATGGTTATTTATTCTGAGAACAGATGTTCATGTTGCAGTGGCAAGGAGATCAAAACGAACTGACCATATTGAAACAGTAAGATGGCACAATGAAGGAAAGCCATGGCAGCACGGCCACATTCTTGTTGTACACGATCTGTGATTAATGTGCTGCAAGCGATGTAATTGTGTTTGACACTTGTGAAAACACTTTTCGGTGAAAAAGCTTTGTAGGGAATTCCGTTCATTTAGTCATATTTAACAAGTGTAACAATTCAAATGAAAGCCCAGAAACAAGTCTCTGGTATTATAAAACAAAGTGTTGTCTATTTGGACTTTAAATGTGTGTAATAGACCAGATGTTATAACACAGTTAAAATGTTAAAGACCAGATGTTCCAACATGCGTCCAAATGTCAGAGCCTCCAGCTCACTTCTGATCAACATGACCATGTAGTAGATCGGACTTGTGCTGTTTTCAGAAAGGCTTTATTTCTTTGGAAGCAGGAGGTAGGAGCTGGAGCAATTGAAACTGTAAAACTTCCAGCTGAAACACACACATACATGGAAGGTAATCATATGATCATCAAATATTGATATATTCCTAAGAGCACAACAAACATTCAAGCACTCATCTGCTACTTGTGTCAACACATTTTCCTGCAGTGAAATGATCAGAATCCATCAGATTCTAGGACAGTGTTGCACTACTGCAGCTGTAAGCACAGTTTCCACTGTAAAAATGAGAAATCCTTATGGTCAAACGTTTGGCAATAAGGACCTCTGCTGATTTGAAGGATAATTGCAGGAGCACTGATTTCTCAGCTGTCAGCAGTTGAACCTAATCCACACATTGGTCACTCACTTGCTGCAGTGTTTTGAGCAACAAAAGGTTTCAATAACGGCACTGTGCAAAGAATGAAAAGCATATAAATTATATGTCTTCTGTTTGAGACAAGGATTTTAAATGTTTGACCCCTCCCTATAAAATCATTACATCAACCCATGCTGCTTAAGGGGTATCACATACATTAAACCTCCACTAAATGCCACACATTGACAAAGAAACAACCCAAAATGGTCTTTTTAGACAAATACTGTACATTAGGTGGGAAACTGGTATGAATGACCTCTGGTTTAGTTGCATTCTGGACAGGCTGTAATAGGAACTACACCAGTTTAAAGCTGCCTGTGAATGTGCTGAGCAAGAAACAGGGTTTTGCAGGGTATCTCAAACTCTGTAGCATTTTGGTCCTTGATTCTTTTTTTTCTCATACAGATCCTGACACAGACTCCTGAATTTTTCTGTATTACTAAAAATGAAATGATCCAAACATGCCATTTAGGATACAATTTATTATATATATGATCAATATAAGTCCATTTTTAAAAAACAACAATATTTACAGCATGTGCACACCTAACCGTATTGGTCAACTGTGCAACTCTCTATCAGAGGGCTTCATTTCTATATTTTCTCTACAGCCTTCTGTCCATTGGAAACAGTGGATGGCTGCTTGTTTGAGGATAAATACAACTGAATTAAATCAATAACCAAACTATTGACAAGAGTTGAACTTACAGTACAGTACAAATCAGTTTTTTGTAACAGAGTATGGAGGACTGCTGTTAAAAAAAAGTATTCAACTTCAGCCAAAATATTTATTTAAACACATATTTTGAGAATAAATTTGAGGAATATTGAGAAAAAAAGTCTTAATATTATGAAAAGAAAGTATATTTCAAGGAAGTAACTTGTGATATTTACAGTTATTATTTAAAAGTTGGACCACATGGCTTTTTCTCCACAGTGAGTAAATTCTCCTTTGGTGTCACTGTAGGACACACCAATAAAAAACATACACAGAAATAACATGTGTTCATGCCATGATTTTGCCTTTAAATACTACAACTTTATTTCTCAAAATATTTCAGAACTTTATCCTCAACATATTACAGCTTTGTCCTGAAAATAACGGTTTTACAAAATATAATGCCTTTTTCTTGAAATGATGACTCTTGCCTTATAACAGTACACTTTTTTAACATTTTGAAATACTACAACTATTTCTTGTACAAATACAATTGTGTTATCAAAAAATGTTTCCTTGATTCTCAAAGACTCTCTTCATCATTGGTCCTAATACTCCAACGTATTATTCTCTCAGGCTACACTCACACTGGATCCACAACTTGAGAGAAGCTTGGTCCAGTCACTGTATTCAGTCTTTTTTAAGGCTCAGGTGGAGTTGTGGTTAATAAGGGACAAGGCAGGAAGCCAAACATGAACGCATCGTCCTACGCAATTCTTCTTATCCATGATTTGCTCTTGTTTTGATTTCAGAGATTCACCAATGTTTTCAACTCATCAATTAGAGATACTCCAATCAAGTTCAAAAATGGTTGTGGCAAAAATAAAAGATAAAAGATAAAAAAATATTTCATAACCTAATTTAGATTATTAGATATTTAACATTAATTATGTTGAATGGTTTATCAAATTTGTCGGTGAAAGAAATACTTGGTCCACTGATCCAATTAAGACCATGATATACAGAAGATTCCCAACATGAACATATATCTATAAATTACATTTTCTTTTAATTAAAGTCATTGTGCATCTAGGGGTTGAATTTTCCTGCAACTTATATTGATTCTCTGGAAATCACATGAAATCACTTTGTTTATCTATCTATTTTTTGTAATTGTATTTTTATTTTGGACTTTCTTTATTTAATAGCTTTAGTAAGTTTAACTATATGGCTATTCAGTTTTATAGAACTAAATACCTTTTAAAAAAGAACAGGTCAACAAAATGACTAAAGTTCATATTCATTGTCACTACTACCAAAGTTCTTCTCATAGACCTTTTTTGTGGAATTTTTAAGCATATGCTAATAACCAACAGTCATTTACACCGCTCCAATTCATGGTCAATAGATTCATAATCTAGGTAAAAAAGGATTTGGATAGTTAAGAATTTTTGTGCATCTGGAATTGACCTCCAATTTTCTGTACAACAACAAATTAAGAGAAAATTTAAAAGAAATATAAGAGCATGTTGCTGCATAAGGACCATTGTCTTGTCAATTTTGCGAGAGTGTTTAGACCTATAACAGAAGCTTGTTGTAAACAAGCTGGAAACAGCCTGCAATCTTTAATTTTACTTCAGGTCATAGTTTTCATCTACACAGTATTGTGTCCCTCTGAGTAAATGAGTTCATTCAGGCGGGGCAGAAAGGGTTTATGTTTTCTGGAATCTACCACTAAATGACCAGTATGCATTTGATTTGTTGCGAGTCATAGCGCTGCCTACCACAGCCAGCTGTCTAGATGCTGGACACAGTAACAGGACTGGACCAGGATGGCAGACAGCTCTCCATAGCTCTCCTCTCTCCATGTGGGAAGGAGCCTCTCGTTGTTGAGAGCCTGGAGCTTCGGTGTTCCCTCGCGGAGGACGTGGTACAGGCAGGGCCATCGGCTCTGGATCCTGAGTCTGGTCCGTCTGTCCAATGTGATGCCGCGAACAATCTTCTTGGCTCGCAGCTCACGCAGGGCAGGCAGCTTCAGACAGGAGAAGACCAGGCCACGGCTGGGCGACACATCCAGGAACTCCAGAGAGAGCGACTCCAGAGTGTAGGAGATTCCCAGGTTCCTCAGTGGCACCAGGATGTGCAGAGTCAGAGACTTCAGGTTAGGCAGGGACGTGGTGAGAGTCTGCAGCGTCGAGGGAGTCACTCCCTTGAAGACCCAGAAGTATTTGAGCTCGAGGACCCTGAGCTGCTGGAACTGGGTGAGCAGCGACACGGACACGTCGGACCAGTCGAAGTGTAACCGCATCTTGGAGATTCGTGGGCAGCTGTGTGTGAGTTTGGTCAGCAGCTCCTGGAAACTGGTCACCTGGAAAGTCAAATTGAACAGGTGATATATGTGCCAGGAGATTTGTCTGGTTAATAAGTTGCGATTGCGATTTAAAATGAACACACAGCATCATAAAGGTTTTGATTCTGGCATCAATGTTGTTCTCCCTTCTCTCCTCATTTACTGTCATCTCTCTCTGTCACTGTCTGATAAAAGCACTTATTCACTTCTTAAAATTTAAACTTGTATGCAAACACATACAGCTTTCATTGTTGTTTCATAATTATTATATATCTTATGTTAATTTCATTTTATTGGCCTTAAAGACTTCATTCAAAACACATTTCTCATATCAAGTAGAACCAAGCTGGTAAATATGAGGTCAATGAATAAAACTTCGGAACTACTGAAGTTCTGATTTTTTTGCTGGTACTGCAATCGGAACATGTGAATCAGGCGCAGCTTCAATTCTAGGCACAGATGTAAGCATGTTACCTGGTCCATTTTGGTAATGCTGTCCTGGTGGGACGTGGAGCTGGAGTGGACCCTGAGGTCCAGCGGCTCCAGGAGAGTGAAGGTCCAGTTAAGGTCCAGGTGGCTGAGGTCCCTGCAGTGGATGTTGTCCAGCAGGTGGCTCAGCAGCTCGCCCCACTTGTTGCAGCGATCCCCCAGGTCGAAGCTGGCTTTCATCGTGAGCAGGCTGGCGTGGCGGGAGATGAGGTGGTGGGTGTAATGGTGCACCCACGACTTCCACCTCTCAAACTCCCGGTTAGAAACGAGTAGCCCCTCTTGGCCCAGATGGAAGACGCCGCGGCGGGAATAGTCGGCCACGCGCCACAGCTTCCATGAGCGGACGAGGCAGCTCCAGCTCAGGCAAACTAGAGCACAGCTGCATTTATCCACCTCGTTCAGGAAAGATAAGACATGCAGCTGGCACTCCACCGGCAGGAGGTTGAAAGGGAAATAATCGTCCACTGCTTTCCGCCGGCTGCTTACAGGAACCAGGGGTCTTTTCCGCGGGGACATAATGACAGGGGGGTATATAATGTTGGTGGTCATTGGTGGAGGTCAGAATCTCCACCGGGAGGTCTTGTGGTCTGGCTTTGCCATAAATCTCTCTATCCTGGTGAAGGCTTAAACAAAGACACCGGAAAGCAAATGAATACAGACAGATGTAGACATTTTTCTTTTATAATTTCATGTGTAAACTCTGCACACTTGTAAAAGAACTCTGCACACTTGTAAAAGAACTCTGCACACTTGTAAAAGAACTCTGCACACTTGTAAAAGACATATTCTTTCTGAGGGTAAGTAAAGGTTGATTAAGAATAGGCAATTATTTTATGTGACCAGGAAATAGAAGAAAAACACCATTCTGGTTTAGTAAGACAGTTTGTTTTACAGTAGACAATATAACTCACTAAGTACACCGCACTAAAAATGAGGTTATCACTCATATACAATAAACTTCACTTCACTTTAAGCTTCTTCCCGTGACGTTAGTTGTTAATAATCAGCTATTCCTGTTTGTGAAGCTTTTTTGATTATATCGTATTTGTGTTACCTTTTGCTGGAACAGCTTCCACCGTCCTCGGTTAAAAGCTAAGCTACTAGCAGCTAACGTTAGCCCGCAGGAAACAAAGGATCCAATTGAGACTTATTTGCAGTAATTGATAACGGTGTCGCGGTTTGGGTGTAAAACGGCGAGTTAAAGTCTGTGTGGAGACTTCATGAACGCAGAAAGTAACAGAACATCATTCAGTAACTAGGCTATTTAGCTGCCGAACAGCTGAGCTCTGTTGTTGTTTTTGTTGTGGCTCGC
Organism: Eupleurogrammus muticus; assembly: GCA_036785175.1. Classification (NCBI taxonomy): domain Eukaryota; kingdom Metazoa; phylum Chordata; class Actinopteri; order Scombriformes; family Trichiuridae; genus Eupleurogrammus; species Eupleurogrammus muticus. The sequence goes on along the minus strand of JAYKQN010000010.1, from coordinate 21,990,262 downwards.
TGGTAATGATGTCATCAAAAGCCGCCGAACTGCTTGTGCTTCGGCGTAGCGCCGCCGGGCGGAGGTTAGTGTGTCGTAGACGGTTCTATCTTGCCGATAATGTTTTATTTTATGACTTTATTAAACACACTGGAAGCAGCTGTAGGAGATTAATTTATTTAGACCAGTTTTACAAGAAACATTAAGACTAACGTTGTATTTCCCTCCCTAATAATAATTGTAGTCTTGCGTAATATTTAAATGAAAAATGTTCATCCTCTGTTGGTGAATGTATGAGGTAGCAAGTAAAAGAATAAATACTTTCTTTTTTCTCTGCTGTTTGTTAAACCACCTTCTTACGTTATTGATTTATTTGTTTCAATATTGAAAATGTTTATTTTGTGAATTCGCTCGTTAGGTTGTTTTAAGATCTTTGTATGAAGGTAGTATTCTTGTTTGTTTCCAGCAGGTGGTGTTAAAACACAGCATGTTGCTGCAGAATCGTCTGTGCAATCTGCAAATAGTCTGTCTGGAACCAAGAAACAGATTTTAATTGCATTCACTATTACATGTGCAGCTGCATGCTGTCTAAAGGCCCTGATAAAAGATGCATGTGTTATAACACTGGCACATTTGCAACGTGAGTTGTCCTCATAAATAAATAAATTTAATAAAATTTGATTTAGTGTGTGACCTATTACATTATATATTATATTTGCTAACGTGAATTTTCCTCATAATACATATATTTGATGAAATTCAGTTTAGTATTTGACATTACATTTAAACTCAGTCAGGTATATTTGGTGATTTGTGTCTTTCTTTGTTAAGCCAGAGGAAGGGTGTGTGTGTCAGAGGCATACAGCTGCATCAGATATTAAGAGGAATACCTGAAACAGCAAGATGTAACGCCTGCCTTCTTTCGGGATGGTAAAGAAAAGAAAAAAGCTTTACTGGCGACAGGCTACGTGATGAACGTGAGGGGATAAGGTGACAGCTGCGTGTGCTGCATTCCTGGACCCCATGGAGTTACTTCTGCAGCCGTGGCCATATAGCGGAGGTGTTAATAAATTGTGTCAGTAATTCTAACGTAAAGAACCTTAGTCTTACAACAATTTTCAAATGTGATTATCTCTCTCACATGGGTTGTGTACCGAATGTACAAAAGGAGATGGGTTACATATACATGTATACTTGCAACAGATTCCACATTATACCGTATTATATTATGGTAAAATTAAATTTAATGGCATAAATACAAAAATTGAATGAAAGCTGCGTGCATTTTGAAGGTTTCAGACACAGTCATCAGTATATTCAGTATGTCCGACAGATCATGAAGGCACCGTTTGGTTTGTTTTGGTCTGATTGAACGGTGTCGAGCCAGCCAATCAGGAACGAGAGGGGGAGTGGTCGTGTCATGTGACCCCCTCTCCTCCCTGCCTTTAAATCGGCGCTTCCCTTCAGATTTCATTCATTCTGCGGCGGCCTTCGATCAGCTAGTCCTCAGTTTGACTTCTTCACGGAGCCAGAACGACATTCCTATCTCACCAGCGAATAATAAACGAGAAAAGAAACAAACTACAACACTTCTGTCTTTCATAAGCCTACCGAGGAAAAGGGGAGAGTGCTTATAAACGTTAGCGAATAGCGGAAACATATTCTCCTGCGACACAACAGCGGCTCCGGGGGGCGTCAAGCTTACAGCATTCCAGTTCTATTACACATTCTTAAAAGGGCCAGAATGAAAACCAAATTCATCAACGGGGTTTCTTCCTCTCCCTCCCTGTCGCTGGGTCTGCTGGTGACTGAGAACGCCTTGCAGGTCCAGCCCGACGCCGAGGAAGACTGCAAGGAGCTTGTCCGCCTCGACCGGCCCGACCCGGACACGGAGCGCAAGGCGTATCTGTGGTGCCGAGACTTCCTCCACGGAGCCTGGAAAACCCTGGCGGAGGAAGACTTTCACATCACTATCATAAGGTACAGTGTGCGCTTGTGCGATGGGTCTAGCCCCTGCTGGGTGAAGCTATAGCTATAACATTTACAGGCTAAATATAAATAAATATTTACAATGTAGGGTATTGTTGCTATAAAAAACTGTCTCCCCTTAGCCTGAGTGATGAGGTCATTCTGGAACACTCAGTCTGCTGCAATGAGTGAACAAAAAGGACAGTGTGGCAAGAAGCTGTGACTAATACTGCAAAGTCACAAACGAATCCTCATTTCACACCGCGTACATTAGTACACGAAGATCTCCGCCAGGTGTAGATGGGGAGATCAGGAATTGCAGATCAGGCTGTGTGTCCTTTTATCATGAGACTGGTACAATACAGTATATGGACAATATACAGGCATCATTGTCAAAGTAAACAGTAGAAGTTGCGGATCAGTCACCATCAGACATAGAATGTGTGTTAAGGGTCGAGTATTGCGTGAGATAAAGCACAGAACCATACTTGGCAGCGAGAATACATTTCTTCAACCAGATGCTAAATCACTGTCAGCCGATCACCCATCAGATGGACACAGTTTTAAAGGTTTTGCTGTCACCAATATACAAAAGAGGGTGAAATAAAATATCACAAGTATAATGAATTTGTTAAAATTGTGTTCTGACTCAGTCCTCTGAGTAGTTTGGTGCTTCTTTTTAATGTAGCTTTTTTTAAAACTACTGTCTTAAGCATGAAATCATTTGTAATAGAACTGACAAAGCCATCAAAGCTAATGCAACAATTCAACCCAAGCAACCACAGGTATTAGTTGAGCCACTGTAGGTGAGGAGAGACTGTACATTTGGTTAGATAAGTTTTAATGTATAGATTTAAGAATTAAGAAAATAAGTAAGAACCTACATGCAAAAAGAGAAAGAATGTGGTAATAATAGATTTGTCTCATATTTGCTGACTTTGACCATCTGCCCTCCAGGGGTGGTCTGAGCAACAAGCTCTTCCTGTGCAGCCTCCCTGACAGCCTGGACACTGTCGGGGACGAGCCGAGGAGCGTCCTGCTGCGTCTGTACGGGGCCATCCTGCAGGTGGGAGTCACTTCACTCTGACAAACAGCTGAAGGCTGTAGTATTATTGTACAGTAACAGGACCAGAGGACCTGTGTCCGCTCAGGTGATTGTAGGCACTAGTCTGTAATTATTCATTTTAGCTACTTGTAATGAAGGTGAGCACACACAGCTAAAGTCAGAAATGTAGAAATAATAAGCAGATTGTCTTTTAAACTACAAAATAGTTTTAACTTGACTTGTTGCCTTTTTCACCAAAATGATTAAATGGGGTCCAAAGTAACTTTGTTGTAGAAGTTGATTAGAAACAATAAACTCATCAAAAAGATTATAGCTGTGTGATGTGACAGTGCGACCACCAGGTCGCTGTGTGTGTGTGTCTGTGTGTGTCTGTGTGCAAATCTGTAGGTCATATGCTTATGTTAGTGCATGCATGTGCAGTTTTGCCTTCACGTGTGTGTGCGTGCGTGTGTGTGTGTGTGCGTGCGTGCGTGCGTGCGTGTTAGCCATTGTTGTACATGGTGATGTACCCCCATGGCTGTACATGCATGTGTTCTTTGCCGTAGGCTTCCCAAAGGAGCGTGCCTTGGGCACTCTTGTTCCCAGGTGAACCAAACACCAAAAAACACGGTACAGTATGAGATCGCTGAAATCTCAGCCTAATACAAAGATGTAACACACATGTACAAACACTCATGTAGCAAAACCCCAGTTGCCATCATCGAGAAGATACAGAATGAAGAGAAAACAATGTGCTGAACCATCTCTCCTGTCTGTCTCTTCTCTTTAAATCCCTGCCTTGTTAGTCATAATCATTAGGAGTCAGCTGAATTTTCATAATGAACGAAGGACCCTGAGAGTAAATCTGCACATTTGCAGCTTGACAAGCTGGGAAAAAAACAACTTCGCAACAAGAATTGACATTTGTCTGAGGACAATTTAACTTGTTGTTTTTCACAGTTTGCACAAAAATTCAATAGATAATGTCATGTTGCACCTCGCCTCAGTGGTTGCAGTTAGCACAGCGATAGAGGCACATTTATCTCTCTGAGATCATGTGGCTGACGTGTCAAGGGTTCATGCTCAGCAGCCAAACACATTCTGCAGCAGAGCAAAGTGTAACCAACCCGCTGCAATGATAACTGTTGAGTCACCATCACACGCCGCAGTGGATTGATTTGACTTTCAAATACCAAGCAGCAAGAGTTCGAGAAATTCAAAAACGTTTGCGCAAGACTCGGGAAGGCAGCATTTCCTGATCTTCTGCTAGTACTTCACTTTTGAAAGTGCTATGTTTGTTTGTTTTTGTTCTTTTTTTTTTTTGTTTCAACCTGCTGCAAAAATATTTTTGAATAAAACACAGAGCCAAAACAAAGGCACAGGGATGTTGCTTCATTTTCATGTGCTTGTTAACTGCAGGCCCTGACAAGGCCTACATTAAGTATTAACAGAAGTCAGTGTAATTGCTAATGGGCACATAAGCAGTTAGTTTTTATTACTAGGAATGTGTGTGAGAGCACTATGTCCTTCACCAAGGTAACGTCTCCGTCAGGACAGCACTGCCGCACTGGATTTAGTGATGTCTAATCAAAAAGCTAATATGATTAAGGAACTCCGATGTCAGCCAGAGTGCATGCGTTTCTCAGCAATGAAGATATGTGCATCGCACGTTGAGTAATGGGTAAATTCAGCAAATAAATATGTTCAGCTGTAATTAATATGTTCCACAGTGAAATCTGAGATCCAAAAGCAGGTTTTCAGTTTGATCCAAAGTCTTCTTTTATGGTAACCTCTGCTATCTTTGCTTTACTTCCTATCTCTGCTCCGTTTCTGGCTGTTCATTGTTAAGCGGGTAGTCAGGTGGATGCAACCAGTCTGACCAATCCTCTCTGCACTGTTATGTCTAAAAGACTTGGTGTACATTTGAACTCGTACTATCCGCACTGGCTATTTTTATTGTTTTATTTATGTTGAGACTCCTGGACGCCTTCACATGTATTCATGGATAGTTTTTTCCTTTTTCTTTTGTTGATAGATGTCCTGTAATAAAGGGGATTCCCGACAGTCAAACAAAGAAAATCACTTGCAAGTAAGTAACTGATGAAGGTGCCACCGTGCAGAATGTCTCTCTGCCCAGTGTCCATCCAGCTGTTCAACACAACACTCACCATCTCATGTGTTAGCCCCTGATGTTTGAAAATGTTTTTTTCTTTAATTCCCTGAAGTCCGCTGTGACTCATGTCTCTATAGGGATGGGGTTTCATTCTCTGTGAGCTGCAGTGGTTTTGAGGACATTACACAACAATGTCTGAATCTCTTTTAGGCCCCCATGGGGTTTTTGATTTCATGTCTGCGTCCCCTCGCTAACTTCCCTGCATGAGCATGACTGTAAAACTATTCATAACAAAACAAATAAAAGACTCTTATTTTAGTAAGCTTAGCCAGGGCTGCAATGATAATTCAATTAGTCGACAGCTATTCATTTTAAAAAGCTATTCTGATAATAAAATACTATTGTTTCTTAATTGTCTGTTTCCTGCATCTATGATATTAAATTACTTGCAAGACAAGAATGTTTAGGGATGTCTGCTGGGGCTTTGGGAAACACTCATCAAGACTTCACACTGCTTTCTGACATTTTATGGACCAAAAAACAAATCGATTAATAGAAAAATTCTTGGAAGGTTAATCTATAATGAAAAATATAATTAGTTGTGGCCTTGTTGAACTGAGCAAATCTGCCTGTAACCCACTGACACAGAAATTCCTTTACGTGACAGAATGTAGTTCACGGTGTCATGTGAGTTTGACTCTTGCCTTTAGCGTGAAGTGACGTCATCGGCTGCTGCTGTCATCTCTCTGGCATCTTCCCCTCAGGGATTCGCTGTAGTTTGGCCTCTTGCCTCCCGGCTAATCCCAGCCTTCAGTAAGCTGTGCTGGGAAATGCAGAACTTATGCTGTCTGGTCAATCCTATCTAGATTAGATGGCATGACGCTGTATCAATCCCAATGAGGATATTTTAGAAGTCACAGTGGTGTAACCGCACATGTGAAACATAGTGTGTATATGCTGTTGTGTATTTCATTGCACATATAAAAGTTCCCATGAGATGTATTTATCATTAGATGTCTGTCCCTATAAAAATGCACAAATATAGAACAGATACAAATTTTACTGTCAAATAGTAGCCATAGCCTCATAGCTGTGGACGGACTAGTGATATTTAAGGGCAGGGGCAAAACATTTAAAACTGGCTCTTGAATACAAAACTTCAGAGTCTAAGATAATGAGAGCTGAAGAATGGTGCAATCGGTACAACTGACACATTCAAATACCTTGTTTATACCCACCCAGCTCTGTGGTGATCATCAGCACACCTCACACCAGACATCTGGGCCCATTAACCCTCACCGCTCTCCCCCAGCTGGCTTCAGATTCAGGATTTATGACATCAAAACATACCAAAACTCCAAACTTTATGGTGATTTGTTTCGATCAGTTTTTAAATAACATGGTCATGACAGAAGGTCAACCTCAACAAGTGAAAATGTCTGTCTATTTGTTTTATTATTGAGTACAATTATCATATTCCTTTGGGGGATTAAATTGCTTATTTCAACTTTTTTTTCAAATCAAATCAGAAAATTGTACTTAATATTGGATGCAATTATACAAAAAAAGGATATTTTCACCTGAATGTTGTACACCGGGCTGGTCTAGCCAAACTTGTTCACAAACTGCTGAACATAACAAGTCAGACGGTGTGTTTCTAACTGGCATGTTGAAGAGCAATGACCAAACCAGTCTATTCTATGTCACTTTGGACTGTAGACAAGCTACTCACCACAAATTGATTAACAGTGAATGAAAAATAAATCGGCAGATTAAGAGATAATGCTCTTGATAATTAGTTACAGCCGTTCTTTAATTTCTAATCTGTTGTACTTTGCTACTGACTCAACTCCACAATTCTTGACTTTCATTTATGGTAACTAAAGTATGCTCTAACATACTCTTTGGTTTGAGAATTTATGGAATATTACCCAGAGATATAAATTACATAGTAAAATAGCTCTAATATGTTTACCAAAGATAAGAGTCTATAAAAGATTAGTGAGTAACTGTCACGTTGCAGTAATTAGTGCCAAACCCACAATAAACGGCCCAGGCCAAAGTATTGGCTAACATGAAGTGTGTTGATGGCTCATCCTGCACTCAGGGTGTGCGTGTGTGTGTGTGTGTGTGTGTGTGTGTGTTTTTTTTACAAGTTTATCCAATCTACTCTGTTATTATCTTAGGAAAAAGTATCAATACTTCTGTTTTCTATAAACACTAGTCTCCACCCATGTCCTCATTTAATTAGTTTCACTTAAGAAACTAAAATAGACTGACACACATACTGAGATCACAGCACAATGTTCTATACCCCTGTTTCATCGAGCCTTCTAATTTTCACTACCATCCTTGTGAATAGTTTTATGTATATAGAGGAGTATATTTACCCAACTCATTGTTGACTCCTGTAGACGGATGATTTGAACAAACGTAACACTGCTTCTGTTAATACAGACTAACATGCAAATGCTTAGTCTGTATTTATAATCTATTCCATTCAGGTCTATTGACACACATGCCAGGCCAGATAAGTATTGAGGTTAACACAGCACCTGTCAGCAGCTAAACCTGCACCTGCTGCAACTCTCCCAAGGCCAACCACTGAATATCTGAGCAGCAGCAGTGCCAACTTCAGTACTAAAGTACTCATTCTAGATCCTACTTCAGTGGTCAATAAAAAGAATGTAGGGTTAAAATGATAAAGATAACACCTTTAGTAATGGAAAATCCAAAAGGATGTTGCGGTTTACAACAGGATTTAGCCCTTTCCTGTCTTGTACGCAGAAAGTAGTAGGACGGAGTAGCTCGTTAGGAATGTTAAAATTTTTCCGTGCCTTCACATTGAGCTGGTTTGACCTCTACAATTGGACTTGCGTCAATAATTCACTTTCGGTCAGGGGGCTGGGACGGGGGCTCGCCTGGGAGACTGAGCCAAATCAAACAAGCCACAAAAACAAGAACACATGACCATTTTTAAAATAGGTCAGAGGAAATGAAACAGGGGCTGATGGAAGGACTGCGGCGCTGTCAATGGTGAATATAGGCGCTCCATAGCCACCGTGGGACATTTTTACAGCAGGTCAACGCTTGACTGGCGCTCTGCTTTCACTAAACTAACATTTTTTTCTGAGTATTTACTGAAAGCATAATATAAAAACATATACTTATTAACGTTTAAGCATGTTTTCTGTCAAAAGTGATTTTTTTTTTCTTTTGATGTCTGGCCAATTCAATGTCACTGCTGCAACTCTTACAACTATTCGCACACCCAATTTCTCTTCATCGCCACGGCTAAATTTAAATCTGTGACCCCCACATGACCAGAGTAAACATTGTTATCGCTGGCACAGTTCTAACTCAAACTTTACATAGTGATCTCTACGGACTGGATCCCCTGGTATGATGGTTTGATCTGACCCTTACTGTCACTTGTATGTAGGTTAGAGCGAGCCCAGCATAAGCTCCGGCTCTACATGTGTATCAAGGCTGGATGCTTCAGATTTGGGGCAGTACATCCATGTTCGCACAGATAATGTGAAATAAAGAATTATTATCCAGAGGACTGATTCAGCCAATAAAACGACCCCGCCAGAGTTCAGTCTCTGCATGACACACATCAAGCCAGCTGGCCTGTTGTCTCACAGCATGTGTGTTAAGATGATTATGGTAATGTGGAAAATTCACATTGGGGATTTGGAAGTGCGCAGGATCGGCTCTCTGCAGATAAGATGTTACATAACGATCTTAGCATATTCTGTGGGAATGAAGCAGATTGTGTTACACACTGTGCAGGAGGTGGATAGCTTTGTTTGCTTAAGACAGATAGATAAGCGGTTCCATTCTCTTGTTAACATTATTCTCATAGAAATGCTGTGCAAATGTTTTAAACACTTTCTCCAAAAAAAAAAAATCGCGGGACATAAAGATTTAATGTGACTTCATCCAGTTGTATGTGTGTAAAATAAAATCTCTGGATTTAAGAAGAAAAGTAGAAAGAAGTAAGAAGAAAGATTTTTTTTCCTTCTTCTTTCTTCTTAAAGAGTACTTTACATTGCACTTGCACAGCTTTGTTAACCTGCTGATGGACATTGTCAAAACAAAATGGATCAAAATCAATGTCTGTTTTAAATTCCACTCTTGTCAAAATCTTCAATCAACTACATTATTCTCAATGCGATGTGGCTAATGAAGCCTGGAGCCAGGAGCCTGAATCAGAGATGAGGAGCTACAGAGGTAACCTCACTTCATTTAATTTCCTCAACATTGAAGACTAAATGTTGAACTTATGCAGCTCCATTTAGACCAAAGTCTGCATAAAAAACGGCAGAGGAAATCTTGTTTCGTCCTATTTAACGTTCATTTTGAATTTGAAGATAACCCATAAAGTCAGTGACTACCTATTTACAAGTCATGAGGTGACGGTCTTCTTATCACCAATCACTTCTGTTTGAATTGCTTTGGAGTGTATTTGCTTAGTGTTTACAAGTTTTACATTGCACAATGTGTGTCAGAATGTGGTGATAAAGTCCATTGTGCTGTTCCACTTTTCTTCAATGAAAGGGCCATAATACTTGTTTATCAGCTCCAGGAATACTTATCACAAATATGACTCATTTGACCAGCTGCATGACTGATGTGTTAACGTGGTGAAGATTGATATTTATTTCCTCTAGGTGACTGCACAGTATGTAATTAATTCATTGCTGCTTGAGCAATTTCATGATTTTCATCTTTTTTTCCTTTTTTAAAAATATGTCAAAGAAGCCAGAACAGAGTTGGGGTTCATGTTAAATTCAATCAAGGTAATTGCTAGAATTAGATAAGGATGTTCCCCTTTAATTTATAGCGACATGAACATACATAAATTAGATGTCTGCACCTTTACAGTTCACTGTTTGGTACTTAGCTTTTCTTTTTTTTCATTGAGAAACACGTGATTCAAAATGACATCTAAAAGGGCATAAGCTGGCTTCCTGTGGTCATTTTTTGGCTGTGAGCCTGGTGTTCAGTTCCAAATCTCTGTCTCTGCAGCAATTTATCTGAAGGCTATTCACTTAAGAGGGCTATTGTAACAATATGCTGTGCAGCTTTTTACTGCATCTATTTAGGGTCATAAATTATATATATATAAAAAATAGACTGCAGCATAAGCTTGCAAACCTCCATATCCAAATGAAAATATTGTTGTGGCTGATTTAGTAGAAGCACCATTGAAGCAACTATATAGTTTATAGCTCATGGTTTATATTTGTCTATTACAACAACTGTGCTAAATCCTGTGTTCTTTGGCATGAATGGACACTCCAAGACTCTACATGAAGCAATAGAACTGAAGATTTTCAGTTTTCAGTTTAGAGTTACAGTTTCTGCTTGAAGCAGCAATTTTCTCATTGTATGAATTAAATCAAGGAGAACCAGTTTTTCCAGAAATCTTTTTTCTAACAGGCAGAAAAGAAACTCAAAACATGAATATAGGTAGCCAGCTAAAGTCACTAGTATGAATCTATCATCATTAATATGAATTGGTAATTGTCTATGTTTTAGTCAGTAGACCGAAGTATGAAATTCCTTCATTGTTCTTTTTGGATTAATAGTTTGGGAGTAGCTGTATACTGAGGATTGAACCAGTTCTGGTTGCTATAGCATGTCTCTGCTAATTAGCCAACAATCTCCTGCCCTCCTGCCTATTTGGTTTTAAGCCCAGTTTTCTGTCTCCTCACACAATAGAATGAAACTGAATAAGGCCGGTGAGAAGACAGCACACAGCTTTCAGGCTCTTGAAAATATTTGTGCTGGGATGAAACAAGGCTCCTCTGTTGACCTTGGCCCCTGTTGTGCGTCAGGCTATGTGCGTTGTTGTGCAGGTTCTGTGGGTCTCTAAGATAAAAGGAGAAAGAGACGAAGGCTGTCCTCTCTGCTTCAGCTGCTTCTAGTGACTGCTGCTCCACGGGAGCCACAACTCTTCCTGGAAGCCTCAATCTGCCTGTTGTGCTCTCATCGCTTTGACAGGCAAACCCAACTAACCCTAACCACAGCATTTTTTCTCATTTAAACTCCACCATGCATCTCCTCCACCTCCTGGTTTCCACTTAAGCCCCTTACAGACTCACCTTGTTAACACTCAGATTTTTTACTTTTTTTTTTTACATTATGTCAGACCATATAAGTTTCACTGGCAGTCTGCCTGCTTGGATACCTTAGGAAATGTTTGTGTGTCTATATAGTGATAAACTCCAAATGCTCTATTCTTATGCTCCTTACATATTTTTAAAAGGTCCCATATTGCACACTTTTCCTTCCCTACACTCAAAAGTCATGCTTAATGTTTTAATTACACTTTCAGGGTTTATATTCAACACAGTGCTTTACTTACAAATCATGTCAGCGTAATGGTATAAAGAATTTCACCACCAAAAACCCAGTTTGTGATACTACTTATAGTTTCCTCTCTGTACAGCTGCATGAATTATTAGTGTTGGAGCTGGTGCACATAATGATTATGTGTATAAAAGTAATATGTGAACAAGACCTGAAGAACTTGACCATCTTTTTCTGTGGTATTTGTGATATTGCAGCTGCTCAGAGTTGGTTTCCTGCCCCCCATTGACTGATAAACACAGTTTTGAACAGAACTCTTTGACATTGTATCAACATAGTGTAGAGTAACACATGCCTCAACATCTTATCTTGTGACAGTTTCTCTATTGGTGAAGGTCCTTATATCTTAAACAAATTCCATGTTTGAAAGGGGCTAAAGTCTTTTCCCCCTTTATGACTTTCAACCCACTTCACCCCAACTTTTATGTTTCCCGACACTTTTTCGTCATATTTTCCATGTGTGCCTGTTGCAGTTTACTGCACTGATGGCTGGTTTGCTGACAGGTTTCTTACTGTGTGTGTTTGTGTGTTTCTTCAGGGTGCAGAGGCCATGGTGCTGGAGAGTGTGATGTTTGCGATCTTGGCGGAGAGGGAGTTGGGACCTAAACTCTACGGCATTTTCCCTCAGGGCCGCCTGGAGCAGTATGTCCCTGTAAGTCCCCTGTGAGATAATATATACTCAATGAGCTTCATATAGAGTAAAAACAGTTTTGGTTGCAATTTCTTACTGTGCCTTTTTCCATTGGTTGGAAGTAGGAGCTCAGTTGGTGAAAAGATGATTCTGTGCACTAATTTCAGTTTAGCAAAATTTTGACCCATATTTTGTGGATGTTGTTTGCCTATAGTGTCAAAAAACCCAAACCACATCTAACAATAGGGTGGCTTCACTAAGTTAAGGAATTAATAAACCATAAAACATCTGCTCTCTGATATCTAAACAGGACCGTGCTTCACAATTTATTGTACATATGGAAAAAAGTATTATTGACCTCAAACAACGTCATGTATGCTATGATTAAAGTGACTGGCTACACGTCATTCAAGACATTATGTACTTTGAATGTAGATGTACTGCAAGAACAAGAAAGCTGATTGAACTTTAAACCTAGCTGTTGGGAAACCCAGAAGAATTTCTTAATGCAAGTAAACTGCACATACTATAGCAGATCAGTTTGTCAACCTGTCTGGTTACAGCAATGTCGGTGACTCAAGATTTGTCAGGATTTTGCCGTGGGGTTAATTCCAGGAAAAATTCTGACTGTGCATTCTTCATCTGTTGTGATTTTAAAATAACCAGCTCTAACATCCTGTTAACAGAGCCGTAAACTGGAAACCTGTGAGTTAAGTGAACCTAGTATCTCAGCTGAGGTTGCAGAGAAGATGGCCAAGTTCCATGGAATGAGGATGCCATTTAACAAGGAACCCAAGTGGCTGTTTGGAACCATGGACAAGTAAGCCAACTAAGTTTTGTCCCGTTATTCTGAATCTGAAGATAATACATGAAGTCACTGATTGTAATGAGCTTATCGCAAAACACTTCCGTTTGAATTGCCTTGAAGTGTGCTTGTTGGGCCTTCACAAGGTTTACATTGTGCAATACATGTCCGATTGTCAGATAAAGTCCATGAACCTGTTTTTTTTTTTTTTTTTTTTTGTTAAACAAAACTGGTTTATCACCTTCAGGAATGCCACAAACATGACTCATATGTTAAACTGCGTGACTGATGTGTTAATGTCGGGAAGGTCACAGGACGCAGTTCAGTCATGTTAAATTCCTTAACTAATTGAAGCCCAGATGCTATAATCCTTTGGTGACGTTAAGTGGGCCAACAGCAAGTACACTTGCAAGTACAAGTGCTGTCAGTCATTTGTTGTGGAAGCGGCTGCCTTCACTATAAAGAACTGTGGGAAACTCTGCATTAATTAACACTTACATCTGCTTAAAACCACATTAGAATATGAACTGTTTATGTACTGCTTGAATTCATGTGAATAAACAAATGCGTAATAGGGGCACTTAACTTAATTATTAGAGGAAATGAAGAAGAATGAAAAGCTAAACAATCTTAAACTTCCACATGTCTCAAGTTCCCTTTGGTCTCATAGGTTGCCTGCAACCATAGCGACAACAGCCTGCTCAAACATGATTTGTCAATAGTATGCAGCCTCATCCTCATGTATCCCACTGACTCATCAGATCAAAGACGAATATTAAATAGAATAATATTTGTGTTTGTATAATAGTGTGTGTGTGTGTGTGAATCTTGAATCAGGTACCTGAGCCAAGTCATGAGGCTCACCTTCACCAGAGAGTCCCACCTGCGGCGCTACAACCGCCTGCTCAGCTACAACCTCCCACAGGAGATGGATATGCTCAAGTATGTTCTTGCACACACACACACTGGCACACAGCAGTACACTTGAAATATTTCCAGCTGCGGCGTTATGCAACGGAATGTACACCATGCGAATATCCTATGATGGTGTTTACTGGCTGAAAAACCTCAGATCACAGAAAACTTGGACACCAGACACGCTCTTATTAATACTGCAGTGTGCTGACATAATCATGTCTTTAAACAGTGACTCTAGAAACAGGAAGCACAAATCACAACAAAATCAGTCAGTTTAGCCTAGTAAGTGATCCAGTAACCTGGATGTGTGCACACGGTTGATTTTGAACTGAAAAACTCTTTTTTTGTGTATTTTCAGGTCTCTGCTGGAGTCCACTCAGTCACGTGTGGTGTTCTGCCACAACGACTGCCAGGAAGGTAAAAACATACAGATGCCAACATCCTCTTACTGTAGACTAGGGGCTATTGATTTACAGTAAATACCATTTGTGTGTGTTACTTCCAGGGAACATCCTGCTTCTGAAAGGCCGCCAGAGCTCAGACAAACAGAAGCTGATGCTCATTGACTTTGAGTACAGCAGCTACAACTACAGGTTTGTTAGCAGCTACAGATTTCAACTGTAGCGGTGTTAATTTTTAAAGATGATTCTAGTGATTTTTTGTATTTTCAACTGACATGCAGACCCAAACAGAACTAATATATAAGCCCAAATATATAATTCCTCCATGTGACAGAGCTCAATTGTTGTTCAAAAGCTCATTAAGATGAAGATCATTAACAAACATGAAAAACACACACACTTTAGTTAATTTTGAAACAACCCAATTTATCCTGCTGCTGCAAATACTCACTAGAGCAATTGTTGATTAATCCTCCACTAAAAATAGTACTCAACAAACGCTCCATTTCTTTTGTCGTTTAGTGGTTGTTAAAAACAAGGGCCCAGGCTTTGTTTTTTGGAAATAAATTGCCTTAATATTATCAGTTAACGATGCAAATAACAAAGATGTAAATGTATCCTAAATCTGTAATAATGGTAGTATTATCCTTCTATTCCTATCCTATTTTTCTGGATTCAAATTTGATTTATGTCCTTTGCGCATGCATCCGTGTTCTCTTTAACTGCTGAACGTGGCACTTTTTATTCAGTTTTATGCCACATTTTGATGATATAAGAACCATGTTTTTACATTCAGTCATTATTTAACTATGTTGAATCAGTATAAGGGTTTTGTCATTGGACACACTAGAAACGGTATCCTGTAGTCCAGTGTAGGGGAAAAAAAGTCAGAGCAAGCAGCTAATTGGGGAAATGTAAGATATAAAAATATCTGGCCTCTGAAAGTATTTTGTTGAAATAACTTTCACTTCATCATACAGTAGAGGAATGAAATTAGATGATAAAGAGAAGAAGGTTCACAGCAACTGGTGTCCTGGTGGTTTCCTTTTGACCCTGAGCACCTTTTTTCTCAAAAATATTTTTTGGAAATTACACAGGGAGCTTAGAATTTTTAAACTGTGGATCTCCTTTTTTATGCAGTTTGTTGGTAAATTCTAAAGGTAGCTTAAGCTCTGTTAAGACGGCTCTTCTTTCTGCAATATAAGGCTAACAGGGTTTGAACTTCACAACCTTTACAAGTGAGTTTAATAAATGATCCATAAAATAACCTGATCTAAATGGCCTGTGCAGGCTGCCAGGCTTTGCTGATGTTCGGGTTTTAAATCTCTTTTAACTGCCTTTGCTGCGTCACCTTCATCAGCCTCGTGCCATTTTTTTCCCAAGCAGCTGCCCTTGCCTGCGCACAGTGTGTGTGATTGGGGGGATGGTTGTGAGAGAATGAATATTGCTCTAGTAACAATGAAAATCAGAGGTGAAATGAGAGGAGGAAAAAGAATGCAAGCCTGGCCTGTATCTGTCTTCCATCAGTATTTCACCCTGGTGTACATAATGCATGGCCGCTCTCCTCTGTTAAAATATTCACTGCAGCTGTTATGTAACCACAATTTGGCTGGCCAATGACGCACAGGATGCAGGCAATGGAAAGACCTGTCAGTGTGCTGAGGGAGCTGATGGTGCAATAGATTTCCCGTACAGTGGTGTATGCAGAACAGTATGATCGATCGTGTGTATGAAGAAGCGCATATTTTTGAAAAGTCTTGGTGCGTTTGTGAGTGAATTCCTGAGTGGCTCATTTATGGTTAACAGTGTAGATCACTGCGGCCTTGACGAACTCAGACAAAGCTCTCTCTTTCTCTCACACAGACACACACACTCCCATACCCCCCTGCAACTCCCTTCAGCGTGGCCCCTTTAAGTCTCCTCGTATGTTTCACAGCAAACATGTGACCCACAGACACACATACCTAACATGTGAGCACACGCGCCGCCATGTCCAGGACCAACACGCCCACCAGTGGACACACAGACACAAATCCTGTGGATTTTTTTGTTCTCATTGACTGATGTGCTCGATGTGGAAACAAAACTAAATGAATCCCAGAGAGCAGTGGGAGGCTTTGTGTTGGAAAGGTCCTGATAGCACCGTGGGAATCAGCATGCACATGTTGATGAACTGGAGGGCACAACATCAGACACCTGACTTTATTTACCTCAAGATTTATCTGATGGCCTTTATTTGCTATTAGCTTTCATTCATTTTTTTCTCATTATTCTGCTTTTATGGATATACAGTATAATAATCACCACCCTTTTTAGGTTCAACCCATAAAATAAATGCACAATAAACCGAACAGAAGTTGACCTATTCTCCTGAGCAAACAAAACCAAGTCAAGGAAATTGATGCAGGGTTTGAAATGCCCCTTTTATGTAAAGATCTGGTGGACTGACGGAAAGAAGACCCTTCATTATGTCAATGTTGCTTTGCTGCACTAAACCAAACAGAACTGGCATAAATTGCTCCCCGTGCGTGACAGTGTTTTAAAATCAGAGGCGTGGTGTGTAACATGACAGCTGCTGTATTTGCACGTGTCCTTTTTACACACACATCGATCTGCAAAGTGAGGACCTCCGCTGGCCGGCTTAAATGGCACAACAATGGCCGTGTTAGGGTTAGGGTTTGGACCTTATAGGACGTAGGATAACATTTCTACCTTGAACAGGCTTGGTAAAAGGCATAAATTGACCTGTAATAAGCAACTATGTGAAAGCTCCTGAACCCATACAAATACTCACACACAAAATAAAAAACGTGTTGTGTCTGGTTGACACAGTCAAGGACACTAAAACTTGTTTTCACCCACATTGAGTTATAAACAGTTTTTTAAATTTTTCCATCCATCTCTTAACCTTGCAGGGGATTTGATATCGGCAACCATTTTTGTGAATGGATGTATGACTACAACTGTGACGAGTTTCCTTACTTTAAAGTTGACTCCAAAGCCTACCCTACAAAGGCCCAGCAGGTGTGTAGGATACTGTTGATGTATTTAAATACATTTTTTGGTAGCTTTTATATTTTTCACTTTGTGTGTGCTTTAACTTCTTGAATGCTGACTTGTCTAAATGTGTGGTGTGTCTGTACAGCTTCACTTCATTGAAAACTACCTGCGTGAGTCTGACCAAGGGTTCGACAACCTGAGCAAGGAGGACCAAATGAAACTGAAGGAGGAGCTGTATGTGGAGGTCAACAGGTGAGTTCAGTTGTAGGACACGGTGTGGGGCGAGGCTACAAACTACATCTACAAACCCTGTGTCCATGTGTTTGTCACCGTAGGTTCGCTCTGGCTTCCCACTTTTTTTGGGGCTTGTGGTCCATCATCCAGGCCCGGCTCTCCACCATCAAGTTTGGATACCTGGTGAGTTCTACGTTCTATTACTCTAATGCTTGCTGACCCATTTAAATAGGTGGCGTATATGAAATCAGCTAAATATCCCTTTGAGGGAGGTGCAGTGTCAATATTGACTGTGTAAAGAAAAGCAGAGGTGAGAGACCAGGTCAACCTTGCTATATCATTGAGGCACACTAAGGAAGGTTGTCTCACTCGTACTCTGTGAAAGGTACATTTCACCCCAGTCATTTCTAAATTCCGTGAAATTCATAATACCCAGGCATGCAAATTAATAATCATCTTTTCAAACTAGTTGTGAGCTTTTTATGAAATGTATTGTGTCAACATATGTGTTTAGGGGATGTTTTGCCCCTAAATGATTGTTTAGAATATCTTTTCAGGCAGATGAATATATACAAAAGTATACTACTGGCAGGTTTTCTCTATCCATGTCACATTCTCGCTGTTTTGACGTCTTTTTCAGACCTGATCTGATATGTTTTCATTTTACAAGTGTTTTCTGAATTCTTCTACTTGGCCAGCTGTGAAGACTCAGTAATCAAGGTCATTGTTGTACAAGGAATGTGAAATCAAGGGCAAAAGTTTCTTGAAGATGATTCCTTCCTTTTCATTGGTCATTGGGGTAACACCCATTTAGATAATGCCCTACTATAAGTGATTGAAAGAAAAAGCCTCTTGGACGAGGATAAACAATGTCAAGTTTCCACAACCAAGTCCAGATGTCATTGATTCAACCCTCCTTGCGGTTCTTCTTTGCTGTTTCGGTCACTGTTGAGTTACCTTCATAAAACTTGACATTTTCTGCACATATGTTTCACATTAAAAGGGTTCCAGTGGTCCAAAGGGTATAATCCCTCTCAATCTTGGTAGACTTACTGTGAAACATTTCCAGGCAATGTCTACCTTTTATTAATGGTAGCCTTCAGTGATTGAGAAGATGGCAAAGTTGAACCCCTTGACAACAATTAGTGAATGATTGTATTTTTGTTAAGTAGGAGTATTCAGATTGATATTAATATCTACTTGACTGTGTTCTAGGAGTACGCCATGGCCAGATTTGATGCCTACTTCCAGCAGAAGAAGATCTGGGCTGTCTAATGGGATGAGGTGATTGGATGGATCGACATGTTCAGCAGCACGGCAGGAGTAGGACACACCTGCCGATACAGATTCCATGATCCGCAATTTACGTACACTCCCTTCCTTGAGAGTATTAGCTGGGTACTATTGGTGATGCATTGACTGAAGCCAAAACTTGACCATGTGGTGAGGTGCTTAAAGTACACATCTAAAACCATTGCAGCTCAAAGTTTACACTGCGTAACTCCCTGATAGCCAAAAAAAAAGACAAAACATCGACTTGTACTAACCTTCATCACTGGTGAGAACTGCTCTCTGCTTCTGCCTTGTTAGAACCATATCACTAACATAAGGAACACTATGTTTGCAGCAGGAGAAGCTGGAGTTTGGTTACAGCTAGGTTGGAAATTTTAACATTGCATCAATGTATATGTATTGATCATTCCCTTATGGAAAAGTTCTATGGGAAAGAACCAAAATGTGAACTTCTCTTAGTAGATTCCTATTTACAGTCAGTTGCTAACTATTATATTATATATAGATCTCTGTGTGCCAACAACTTGGGCCCCGTCTGTTATTGGTGGGCTGGCTCGTTGGCTGGTGGAATCATGACTTGATCGATGAATCTAGATATTACACATTTGGTATTTGTTCAATTTTTTTTTTAAACCGCTATATTTGATATTTTCTTCAGGCCAGGACATGAGATTATGTTTTTTTTTTTTTTTTTTTTTTACATGTATGTGAACCGTTTAGGTTTTTTTCTGGGTTAAATTCCACCAAATCAAAAAAATCAAACTTCAGGTATATTCTCTATAAATAGGTTTGATATTGCTTGGGTTTCTAGCTAATGATGCCCTCCCACTGATGAGCTTTTCAAGCTTTTGAGCATGTTAAGTCTGTACTGACAGAGGTGTGGTCAGTTTATGGTATTAATACGTATCACTGGATCAAGTGATTTCACATCTTTGTAGTTTACAAATTGGATATTTACATCTGCGTCG
This sequence comes from Eupleurogrammus muticus, assembly GCA_036785175.1. Taxonomy (NCBI): domain Eukaryota; kingdom Metazoa; phylum Chordata; class Actinopteri; order Scombriformes; family Trichiuridae; genus Eupleurogrammus; species Eupleurogrammus muticus. Next base: position 21,970,526 of record JAYKQN010000010.1, on the reverse strand, counting down.
TGCGATTGTAGCTGAAAAGACATTCTAGTTATGCTTTATGATCCTGAGAAATTGTTGCTAAATACACTATTCGTAACTATGGCACTACAGGTAATAACTGTATGTTTGCATTGAAGAAGCCTTCACATAAGTATGCTGTGGTTCCTATCTGTGGTTATGGATTCTTTGATGATGATACCATTGGCTCAAGTGCCTCCTATCTGCCACATCAGAGTACCCATAATCAAGAATAACACGCAGCCATTGAATACTGCGAATCAGAATTTTGTACAGATTATCTAAAAAAAAATTGCAGCTGTGTAGAAACTCTGTTAAAGGAAAATGTTGCTTTTATCATATCTATCAGTGACCAAGATCACTGTATTCTAATCACTTTGTCAGAACCCTACCCGCTCTGGCTCATAAAATGGCGGTCGTCTTCTATAACAAGATTAAAATCTTACTTAATGCACAGTTAACAAAGGGATTCAATTCTAGGATAGAGAAACACTGTGCCCTGTGTGCATCAGGCTTACCTCATAGCTTCAGGTTTCAGGTTTTCTTGTGTGTGGTGGGATAATTGTTAAAAATTCTTTAAAATGAGCAATAGCGAGAGGGAAAACTGTGACTAATTTGAAAACATCCCGGGACAAGCTGGATTCTACCTCGGCACAGAAGGTTATTACATGTCAGAAAAACTCGAAGAAGAACTATACTATTATCCCAAGACACATGAATTCATTATCTGTTGCTTGGCCAGACGTTAATATCTTGAAATTCATTTTAATTTGACTTTGCCTGGCACTTGTTGAAAAACAGCTTTTGGTGTTCTTAGCATTTCTATTCTTACTCCAAAGCCAAAATCATACAAGCACTTGAGAGTCTGATTTAACGTAAGTGTGTCCGTGTGCGTAGGACATTTGCACATGTTTGTGTACCTCCGATTTGTTCGCTGTGACTGCCTGGACTTGTCCTTCTGGTCCACCAGTCAACAGACCTACTGCACCTGTTGAACTACTACACAAGAGCACTGAGCTTTCCATGTATGCTTCCGTTTGGGAGATTTTTCAGGCCTTTTTGGTTCCAGTGGCCATGAGCTAACATTGATCAGCTTGCCACTACAGTAAAAGTGCCTATTAGAGTTGTATAGAAATGCCAATGATGGCAGCAAAGCGTTTTATGGTAGAAATCAATTGTCCACATTTATCTCTCTTCACTTTTTAAATGTTGGAAGGGTACAGTACCCATTGACAAACAAAAGACACGAATTGACCTTTCGCTAAGCCCCACCCCAATAGTAAGTTTTATAAAGTTCAGTTTTAACGTTGATTAACATGCATTTGATGGCTACATACGGACATCATGCTATAAGATCAAGGTTGAGCTACTCATCCCAGACAAAAAACGAAAAGATAATATGTAGAAATGTAGGGAAAAACATTTTTTCCAGTATTGAAATGTAGCACTAGTTAGACATAATATTTTTTGTAATAATTGTTTGAAAAGCCAAAAATATCCATACTAAAAGGTTCAACAAGAAGAAAACCAAAGTTTGACAAACCTGCTTGTCCCTAGTTACAATTGGTTGCTTAGCTATGATTGGAAGATGGAGGTGTAGTGAATGGTCAAAATAAAATTGTCTAAATTCTACTACTGTCTAAAATCAATGTTGTTTGCCCTTGTAGCATTATGCAGTATGGCCTAGAAACATGTTATATGGCCCTTATTTGCCATGAAGCATGTAATTCATTGTTAAAATGCTGTGAAAAGAAGCATAAATGAAAGCATCTGTGTGACGGCTGCTACAAATGCAAGCTGTGCCCTCACTTTAAGAGTTGATGCAAATATTCCTGTTTTAGACCAGTCTGTCTGTAGCAGATTACTGCGGTGGGGCATGTTTCCTGCTAACCTGTGAGCTCCTGGGATTTAGTGGTGCAAGCCCCTTAAGTAAATGTGACTTTGTGATGTGTACAGTAGGCATTGCTTGATACTTGTGAGAATGGCTACACAGTCAACTGCATTGTACATAAACAGAATGAACTGACTGGGTTCATGGAACTTATCGCTGCACCAGTCACGTGATACTGGAACCATCCAGAAGTGTGAATGTCTACTGTAGCACTTTTGATTTTTGGGATTAAAAAAAAACCCAATATATATTTGGGTAATTTCATGTTAAAGGGGACCTATTTTGCATATTTCCATGTTGTTGTTTTTTTTAATCATGCATCTATACTTGAATATCTTTGCATTATTCACTCCTTATTTGTCTTACAGTGACCCTTTATGCAGCCTATCCAGTCATCCCAGGGGTAGGCAACCCTGGTCCTAAAAAAATAAATTGATCCCCATTCGAAATCCAATCAGCTCGAATATGAGAGTAGACAATGCAAATGACAGATGGGGAAAAAAAACAAACTAAAGAAACCAAGGCTACAGAACAGATGGCTTTTTCTGATGAATTCTACATACCATAACCTCAAGCTTTTGAACTCTGACAATGTTTAGCATAGATAGATGATATCATCACCATATACAGTATAAATCACTAAATATGCATAATAGGTTCTCTTTAAATTTCAGAGGGTTATTGAACTGTGACTCAACTCATTTCTTGAAATGTTAGTTTTATTTTATATACAAGTGTATATTGTATATTTCGATGTTATATTTCATTTGGAATGTGTTTAATGTACAGTTTTATGCTTATGTTGAGACACAATGGGATGAGGGATGCACCAGCTGAATGTGTTACTGGTACATCTTGTGTGAGGCAATGAGTCTTTATTCTGTTTATTACACAAGGGCACATCTTTTCTTCTTTCTACCCAACCAGATTTTTTATTTCCTTATTCCAAAAGTTGTTTCCACTTTTGAAATGTATTATTTGCCCTGACCTGTCATTATATGCTCTTATCAACTCACTACTGTTGTCCTTTATTATGATTTCCTTTGTTACAGAAAACATGGACGCCATGATCTGTAAATGCTGTACATTCCATACTCGTTGCCATGTCATGTTCACTCGGGACCAAAAGAACTACAATTTTGATCTAATTGGTTATTTCAGTAAAAATGTCATTTGTCCCCAATCGAGAACAAAGAAACACTCTCCCGTCTGTTCACACATGTGATGTAATATATGTAACAGTTACTAACAAATATAAAGGGTCATACTAGAAATGGTCCAAGTATAAAGTATGGCAAACGTGTACCTTTTATTCTTCAAAACATTCTTGAGAATGTACATTGTGTTAATGTTTCAAATGTATTTTTTGAAAAAAGAAAACTCATTGTGCTCTGAGGCAGCACAGCACCCTTAACTACCTGTGATTTACAATTGTAACCTTTGCTATCTATGCAGCTATACTGAATGCATACAGTGTATACTCATAAATGCATACTTTATCCTATAAGATGGTTTTGGGTGATTTGCTGCAGCATAGAAATGACCTTGGTTGTAAATTTATGTTTCTGCTTTGCACAAATAAAAATTAAAGAGAAAACATCTGAATGTCTCTTTCATATCATATATGCTCACTTCCAAGGACATGTACCCGTGGTTAATATTAACATGAATATGAAAACATGGTCACTAATTGGAGATATTTTCCGTTAATTGTTTCCATCATTTTAAGACAGACCAGCTGAAAATGCAAACATATATTTACATTACATATTTACAATCAAGCATGCAATTCAACATCTCTGGAGACGCAAGATGAAAATGTTATATTAATGATAAATTAATATTTATTTTAGTTTGAATTGCATTTTATTTTGTAATTAATACTGTATTAATAGTTAGTTCCAGGAAACTTCCAAGAAGTTATATGGAAACTCATAGGAAGTTATAGACACAGGAAATGCAATATTTATCGAATAAGTGAATTATCACTATTTTTTTATTTCATTCATAACAAATAATGTGCCTAAAAAAATTAGCAATAAAGTAAATAGATGCTAAACCTTTAGATAAATATTCAAACAAAATATGTACTACATGTTTTAAAGGGTTTAGTAGAAATAAACACTTATTTGTCCCAATTTCATATATAACCAACTACAATTTAAATACAAAAACTCCTAAACAATTAACCTGATTCTATAACCAATTCAATGTAAATAATTCTAAACAATTCTAAATAATTTAAATAAATGATTTATTTTCTGATTGTGCTTTCATAGCATTTCTAAACAGCATTCGAATCTGGTCATTTCTAACTAACTGGAAGTGATGCAGCCTCCACTGTGAGTTGAACTTCCTCTGGTCATAGTTTCTTTTCAAAGCTTTGCAGAAAATCACTCTATTTACTTTGGATTCATCACTTTCTGTGTTCCATGTGGGCGTCCACATGTGACAGCTGAATGGGTCAGATGGGTTGAATTCACTGTTCTATTTTGAAGCCACCAGCTGTCCACTGACGCCTGTGTCATGACTTGTCTGACAGCTGTGATACTAATGCTGACTATTTGCTGATTGTAATGATGTGGAAAGATATTATTTTTAGTGATGCACGATATATCGGCCAACCGATATATATCGGCCGATATGTCACGTTTTTTAACTTATCGGTATCGGTCCGATGTCAACAAATTGTGGCCGATATGTCAACAATTGGCAGAGTTAAACCGCTACAGTTAGTTGGGTCACTGTCTGCGTGTCTCTCGGCGACGCGCTAAGCTAAGCTAGCTGGTCCTAGCGGGCTCCTCCGTCACATCGCATCGCCCGAAAAGACAAAAAAAATGATTGTACACGAGAAGGCCGTCCTGCCGCGAAGGCCGACACCCAGGAGCAACGTTCCGCGCATTTTTTTTGTCTTTTCGGGCGATGCGATGTGACGGAGGAGCCCGCTAGGACCAGCTAGCTTAGCGCGTCGCCGAGAGACACGCAGACAGTGACCCAACTTACTGTCGGACGCCGTCCTGCCGCCTTCGCGGAGCTCCATCGGGTCCGCTCCGCCGTACTTCCTCTAACCACATGACAGTTTTACAGTGAGCCTTCCTCTAAATAAAGAGCACTGTTGTGCTTTTCAAATGTACAGTGTTTTTTCTGGTCTGTACTAAATTTGTGACACTACAGAAAACTTTTTTCTCTACATATATCGATATCGGCAAATATCGGTATCGGCAGTGACTGCCGATATGTATATCGGATATCGATATCGGCCGAAATTTTCACATCGGTGCATCCCTAATTATTTTACAATCAGCTCAAATTATCACATTTTTAGGATTTTTATTTAGAATTTTGATTTAATTTTTTCTTTCATTTTTCTTTATGGATTCAGATTTAACCTGTATCAGAAGAGAATAAAGGTATCTAAAGGATTCTGAGCGCTATTATTGTCTATTTATTAGAGTTTATTTAGCGGCTAGTTATGGAACAGAGATTGATTTTGACCTTATGTCCTATGGTAAATATCTTAAATACCAAAAAAATTATGATAGAGAAGCTGACAAGATGACAAGCAGCAAAAGTATTGTGAATGTTGCATTGCATTCTGTTAAACTGCTGCTTTTAGTAAGTGTGTAGCCTACATAAAGCTGTGGCATTCATCATTTTATAAACATCGTCACTTACATGGGCCCTGCATGTTTTACTTCACCGCAACAACAAAAGGCACTGGAACACAACACTTAATAATAGTATTTTCTCCCTCAGTGGAAAGTATTATCTTTCCCATACCATGTGAAGGCAGCATTAGTTAGTGGTTACCATGACTAAATAATATATTATTTTGTAAGATCACTTTCATACAGTCCCTTTGTCAGTGAAGGTTCTCAGTGATCCAGGTCATTTCTACCTTGCAAAACCTCAGTAATGTTGTATATTCAGTCCAAAGCAGGGAGGAGTGCTGAGAGCTCTGCACACATAGATGAAACCAAACTACCCCTTCACCAACACATGGTCACATGGCTCAACACAGAAGAGACAGGTCAGGAGGTCACTTCTTTGAGGACTCCAATGTCCTGGTTTTGGACAGAGAAGACAGATAGTTTGAGAGAGGGGTGATAGCAACCATATTTGTCCACTTAGATAAACCTTCAGTGAACAGAGGTAGAGGCCTAAGATGTAACTTATCGACAATGTACAATGCTGTATTGGAAAGTCTCCCCAGGAAGATTAAAAAACTGAGATGAAGACATACAGTCTATAATTTGTATGAAACATGCTGTAGAGTTAAAGTTCATTGAAAGTGAAAAGCACTTTGAGCCCTCTTACTGCAGACCTACCTAAATCATAACTATTGTATTTGTTGTTTTGTTCTGACAAGCATCAGGGTGTTAGATATTCTTCCTGTTTGAATGTGGTCAGGGGTTTGCACTCAGATAAGGACACTGACGTAAAATGCAGAGCAGTCAATACAGATCCATGTGGAATGTTCTTTGATATGATGGACACTGAGCTGATGGAGACGCTGGAATGTCGCAGTGTGAGCAGCGATGAGTCAGACTTGGCCGGGTGGAGGGAAACTTCAGCCAACACATCCATACACAAGATTACCTCGTCACTGCACTCAGGACTTTGTATTTTGAATGGACATCTACTTTTAAATAAAATGATGAGACAAAATGTTCTTTTAGAAAACTAAGACAAAGTCATATATATATATATATATATATATATATATATATATATATATATATATATATATATATATATATATATGAACTCTATGAACTCTATGAACTATATATATATATATATATATATATATATATATATATATATATATATAGAGTTCATAGAGTTCATAGAGTTCAAAGAGTATATATACATATATCTAAACGTATTTCTTTTCAGTGCATTGCATCATATTGTCTATTTTAATTTATCTTAAATATGTAAGAAACTCCAATCACAGTGTACTTTTAAAAACTACCTGTTAAACTATCTGGTATCAAGTTTTTTAGTATTACACCACATGACAGTTATATTATAAGCTCTAATATTTTAAGCCTTAATCCATCTATTTGATGGAGAAATTGTCATAAAATGTCTCCTTAACAATTCATCGTCATCTGACTACACACAGATTTTTTAACAGTGATTTTTCCCCCCTCCTCTAATCTGGTCACACACTATTCAATTTCAGGAAATGTTAAAATGATGCAATATTTTACAAAAAATGAAAGATCTAAGAAAAATACTGAAAACAGATTTATGTATCAAAACTCTTTTTTTTATTTCCTTTCCCATTATTCATCTCACATTTATTAAGTAGTAAAATAGCTCCACCTTCAGCAGCTACAGTAACTTTCTGCTGAAAACACTGATGCCTCATTTTATTCTAATACAGACAATGTACAGATAATGTGCTGGGAGACTCATTATGGAGGTCTTTGGAGTTCAGACTCTACATGGAGATTCAATTTCAATTTTCAATTCAATTTATTTGTATAGCCCAGAATCACAAGTCAGATTTGCCCCAAAGGGCTTTACAGTTTGTACAAAAGCAACACAACATCCCCTGTCCTTAGACCCTCACATCGTACAAGGTAAAACTCCCTAAAAAAAAAACCCTTTAACAGGGAGAAAAAACGGAAGAACCCTCAGGAAGAGTAACAGAGGAGGAATCCCTCTTCCAGGACGGACAGGCGTGCAGTAGATGATGTGTGCAGGTGGAGAACATTACAGAGAAATTTGAATATTACAAACAAACAGAAATGTAATGAATGTTGGTAGAAGTGGAGGATGAGGAGCAGGATCCATCATAGCTTTCAGGTTTCACCAAGGCAGCCTCAGACCCTCCAACATCCGTAGATCCCTGAGTGGCTGTACTGCAGCGTGCTCTGTGAAAGAGAAAACACAGGGCAGGACTCCGGAACCACAGCAGATTTAAAAGTACAGTAGTGGTACAACAGTATCACAGATAGAAGAAGAAAAAGAAGCCCAGGGCATCTCTTGAGGACCCGGCAGACTATCCTATCGCAGCATAACTATAACTAGGCCAGCCAGGGCCGGCCCTAACTATATGCTTCATCGAACAGGAAAGTTTTTAACCCATTCTTAAATATAGGAAGGGTGTCTGCCCCCCGGACTGAGACTGGAAGACGGTTCCACAGGAGAGGAGCCTGGAAGTTGAAGGCTCTGCCTCCTGTTTTAATTTTAGAAATTCTGGGAACCTCCAATAAGCCTGCATATTGGGAGCGTAATGTTCTTGATGGGCGATATGGGACTAAGAGATCCCTAAGGTAGGATGGAGCCTGACCGTTGAGTGCTTTATAGGTGAGGAGCAGGATTTTAAATTCTATACGAGATTTTACAGGAAGCCAGTGTAGAGCGGCTAATACAGGTGAGATATGCTCTCTTCTTCTACTGCCGGTTAATAAACGAGCAGCTGCATTCTGGATCAGCTGGAGAGTCCTTAGAGACTTTTTGGTGCAACCCGACAGTAAAGAGTTGCAGTAGTCCAGCCTGGAAGTAATAAATGCATGGATAAGTTTTTCTGCATCTTTCAGAGAAAGGAAGTGTCTGACCTTTGCTATGTTGCGTAGGTGGATAAAAGCAGTCCTAGAGATATGTTTAATGTGGGCAGAGAATGACAGGTCCTGGTCCAAGATGACTCCCAGGTTTTTCACCGTGGAGCTAGAGGCCAGGGAGATGTCATCCAGGACACCTATATCACTGGATATTGAGTTCCTCAGGATTTCAGACCCGAGTACAATAATTTCAGTTTTTTCTGAATTCAGTAGAAGGAAATTGCAGGTCATCCAGGATTTTATATCCTTAAGACAGGCCTGAAGTTTAGCTAGCTGATTGGTTTCATTTGGCTTAATTGATAGATAGAGTTGTGTGTCGTCAGCATAACAGTGGAAATTAATACAGTGTTTTCTAATGATTTTACCCAATGGGAGCATATAGATGGTGAAAAGTATTGGTCCAAGCACAGAACCTTGTGGAACCCCATGATTAACTTTGGTATGGGTAGAAGAAACGTTATTGATATGGACAAATTGGGAACGATCTGAAAGATAGGACTTAAACCAATTTAGTGCAGTCCCTTTTAGACCAATAAGATGCTCTAGTCTCTGTAACAAGATTTGATGGTCGACTGTGTCAAATGCAGCGCTAAGATCTAACAGAACAAGGATGGAAATGAATCCTTTATCAGACGCATTGAGAATATCATTTGAAACCTTAACTAAAGCCGTCTCTGTGCTGTGATGCATTCTAAAACCTGACTGGAAATCCTCATATAAGTTATTGTTGTGTAAAAAGTCACACAGCTGTTTAGCAACTGCTTTTTCCAGAATCTTAGAGAGAAATGGAAGATTAGAAATGGGTCTATAGTTGGCTAAAATACTTGAGTCGAGGGCAGGTTTTTTAAGGAGAGGTTTAATTACAGCTACTTTAAAGGACTGCGGTACATAGCCAGATAATAAAGACATGTTTAGCATTTCTAGTAAGGAAGGGCTAATCAAAGGGAAAATGTCTTTTAGCAATCCGGATGGAATAGGGTCCAGAAGACAGGTTGAAGTTTTAGATGACGACATCAGTGAAGCTAGTTCAGTGAAGTTGATTGAAGTAAATGTGTCGAGGTGAATATTAGCTATTTCATCTGTCTCTACACTAACAGCATCTGAGGGCAGATTAGAGCCAGTGGATGGAACAAGGTGATAAATTCTGTTTGTTATTGAGTGTAGCATAAATCCCCCCATGGAGCCCCATGGAGCCCAAACTCTGAGACTGTTAGTTTATACAGGTAGATAAAGTAACAAAACTGATAATCTGACGGGTAACAAATACCAAGGACACGGCCACATTAGAGCCAGAGAGAGAGACGAAACATTTGAAAAGACAGCAGCACCATGATAGGCTAACAACGGAGGTGTGTCACTGTGCTATTGGACAGATGTGAACAGCTGATGTGAACAGTGACAGTGACAGTGTCCAAAGTTAAGTCTGAAAAGTTGGATGGATGAACACTGATGGCCACAACGCTGCATGTGTGTGTTCCGTTAAATCCTAAATGTTGTTCTTGAGATTAAATTAAAACATGACTAGCATTGTGATTTGATATGAATCAAGTGATGTTATATGTCAGGGGACACCAACTATATTTGTCCGAGGGCCCTCAAATGAAAATTAAATAGAAATCAAATTCGGGCACATCATCCATCCATCCATCCATTTTCTATCCCGCTTATTCCTTTTCAGGGTCGCAGGGGTCTGCTGGAGCCTATCCCAGCGCATTTATGGCGAGAGGCAGGGACACACCCCAGATGGTCGCCAGCCAATCGTGGGGCTTCGGGCACATCATTTGATGCTTATTGTTTATACATACTTTTTTTTTCCTTTTTATTACAAAACTGAAGGCATTTTTCTTTTTTTTATAGAGCACTTGAAAAGAGTCAAAAATGGTGTGGGTAACTGATAGTTAATAGTTGCTTTAGTGTGGACAACATGATATTTTCTCTTCGATCCTCATAAATACAGTGGGGAAAATAAGTATTTGAACACCCTGCTTTTTTGCTATTTCTCCCACTTAGAAATCATGGAGGGGTCTGAAATTTTCATCGTAGGTGCATGTCCACTGTGAGAGAGATAAACTAAAAAGAAAAATCCAGAAATCACAATGCATGATTTTTTAATGATTTATTTGTGTGATATAGCGGCAAATAAGTATTTGTACACCTGAGAAAATGAACGTTAATATTTGGTACAGTAGCCTTTGTTTGCTATTACAGAGGTCAAACGTTTCCTGTAGTTTTCCACCAGGTTTGCACATACTGCAGGAGGGATCCTGGCCCACTCCCCCACACAGATCTTCTCTAGATCAGTGAGGTTTCTGGACTGTCGCTGAGAAACACGGAGTTTGAGCTCCCTCCAAAGATTTTCGATTGGGTTCAGGTCTGGAGACTGGCTGGGCCATGCGAGAACCTTGATATGCTTCTTACGGAGCCAGTCCTTGGTTTTCCTGGCTGTGTGCTTTGGGTCGTTGTCGTGTTGGAAGACCCAGCCACGACCCATCTTCAATGCTCTGACTGAGGGAAGGAGGTTGTTCCCCAAAATCTCACAATACACGGCCCCAGTCATCCTCTCTTTAATGCAGTGCACTCGTCCTGTCCCATGTGCAGAAAAACACCCCAAAGCATGATGCTACCACCCCCATGCTTCACAGTAGGGACGGTGTTCTTCGGATTGTACTCTTCATTCTACCTTCCTCCAAACACGCTTAGTGGAATTATGACCAAAAAGTTCTATTTTGGTCTCATCTGACCACAAAACTTTCTCCCATGACTCCTCTGTATCATCCAAATGGTCATATGCAAACTTAAGACGGGCCTTGACATGTGCTGATTTAAGCAGGGGGACCTTTCGTGCCATGCATGATTTCAAATCATGACGTCTTAGTGTATTACCTACAGTAACCTTGGAAACGTTGGTCCCAGTTCTTTTCAGGTCATTGACCAACTCCTGTCGTGTAGTTCCAGGCTGATTCCTCACCTTTCTTAGAATCATTGAGACCCCACGAGGTGATATCTTGCATGGGGCTCCACTCCGATTGATATTGACCGTCATGTTTAGCTTCTTCCATTTTCTAATGATTGCTCCAACAGTGGACCTTTTTTTCACCAAGCTGCTTGGCAATTGCTCCGTAGCCCTTTCCAGTCTTGTGGAGGTGTACAATTTTCTCTCTTGTGTCGTTGGACAGCTCTTTGGTCTTCACCATGTTACAAGTTAAAGTCTTGCTGATTGTATGGGGTGGACAGGTGTCTTTATGCAGCTAACGACTTCAAACAGGTGCATCTGATTAAGGATGATACATGGAGTGCAGGTGGACTTCTAATGGGCGGACTAACAGGTCCTTCAGGGTCAGAATTCTAGATGACACACAGGTGTTCAAATACTTATTTGCTGCTATATCACACAAATAAATCATTAAAAAATCATGCATTGTGATTTCTGGATTTTTCTTTTTAGTTTATCTCTCTCACAGTGGACATGCACCTACGATGAAAATTTCAGACCCCTCCATGATTTCTAAGTGGGAGAAATAGCAAAATAGCAGGGTGTTCAAATACTTATTTTCCCCACTGTATATGTTCCAGTCGTGGGCCAGTTTGGCCAGTTTGGTGGGCCTGATTTAGCCTGTGGGCCACCAGTTGATGATTAATGTTATATATTCATGTATGTACTTTTATATAAGGAAAAATCCTGTTGCCACTCTTGGACCAGGACTCCCTCTCGATGGGACCCTCTTGAATGAATAAAGGTTGAATAAAGGCTAAAAAATGGGCAATAAGTAATAGGTAAAAGTAAGGGAAAAAGGTGAGTCTTGTGTGTGTGTGTGTGTGTTCATGGTTGTGTTTGAGCCTGAAAGGAATGCAAAACTGCATCAGGCAGAGACTAGGAGAAAGGACAGAGGTCATTAACCACTGCTCACAGCACTTTCTCTCTTTCTTCCTTCCGTCCCTTATTTTTATTCTTCCAGTATGTGTGTGCATGTGTGTTTGTGTGTAAATTCCAAGGTAGAGACAGCAACGTGGGTATTGGTTGGTAAATTTACCATCACATATGCATGTGCATGTATGTACATGCATACAGTGACAGGTTGAGTAACGCTCGGGTCCATGTAAACACTGCTGAAGAACAGAAAAGTCACCTCTATTATGGTTCTCCTTCTTTCTCCTCAAAAAATGATCATTTAAACAGGAATAACCCCAAAAACGTAAAACTTTTTTGTGAAGCCCAGACATCTTGATGTGCAGAGAGGAGGAGTTTTAGTGTATATTGCGGATTCATGCTGAGGCCTTGGTTACCAGTGCTGACACAGAGACAGACGGGACAAGAATGCAGTGTAGAGGAATGTTAACAGAGAGGGACAAAGAGTAGTGGGAGCCTAAATGCTTTGAATAGTCAGCTGGGGTTTTTTGCCCATGCAAGTTGCTTGTTTACAACTATCCTGCAGTCGTGCTTTGGGTAATAAGATAACAGACAGTGGTACACACACATGCATGTCTGCATCTATAGATACACTGCGTCTTAAAATGAACTCAAGGTTGTATCTACCATGATGTAATGTATGCATGAATGGGTTGTAAAACAGGTACAACAGGTAGGCTGCAGAACAGGCGTCATGTTATGCTATAATGCATATAAGCTGCCAGAGAGTTCATAGAGTTCATGGAGTATCTATATATATACATACTCTATGAACTCTATGAACTCTCTGGCAGCTTATATGCATTATAGCATAACATGACGTGCACATATAGCTCATAGAGTATACAGAGAGTTCATAGAGTTCATAGAGTATACATACATATATATATATATAAACTTATTTCTTCTCGGTGCATTGCATTCTATTGTCTATTTTAATTTATGTTAAATATGTGAAAACTCCAGGCTAGGCAAATCAGTGACCACTGTGTGCAAAGATTCACTCTTTTTTCCTTAAGCTGATGTTCTTTTTAAAAGCCATTCATGTGTGAATGTGTAAAATGCATATTCTGTCATTATACGATATTTACTCGAATAATCACATGAGTAAAGAATTTCAGTCCCATTTTCAGTACAGTTTGCATGTTTGTGGCTCAACAATGTCACCTAGTGGTTCCAGTAATGATGGGGCTCCTGCTTCCCTTCCTGTAATTGGCGCAACATGAACCTTACACATAGATGAAGCATGTCTAAACAAATATATAAAGTGGACTTCTCATCACATGATTAGATAATTCAGAGAAAATATGGGAATCTAAAGTCAATGGGCAGAAAAGTTTATTTAGTTTAAAGTATTTTTCAGTGGTAGAGGACTATCACTATAGTAATGTCCCCTATTCCATCACCACAATGTAAACTATCTCTCTCACTGGGGGCAGGCAGGTCACTGCTCATTTCTGTCTGAACTGGTTCATCTTGGTTGTGTCACTATAGGAGCAGTTTAAGTTGAACAATGTGTAAAGTAAAGGTTGTGTTGGGAAAAGAGATGAAAGCAGACTGTGGCGACAAAAAAAAGACTTTATTAAGAATTCAGTCTTTGGTCTGCAGCTGTAACAGCAGCAGCTATATAATATATATTATATTAAAGAGAAGACTGATCTGCATGTACCATCTTCACATATAGCAAACCAACTCATTGAAGATGAAGAAAATTCAGACAGAATTCCAAATGTATTATCATTTTGAGAACATCTGTAACAAGTTTAGCTACTCCTTTCTTACTATGATCATTGTGAAAAATATGTTTAAATGTGTGGAAATATTTTCGGCACGAGCGGCCAAAGACAGTTCTGGTCCTCCGGGCTCGAGGGTTTGCCCAGTTACTGAAGTGTCTTCTTGAGGAACTCGACCAGGAGGTGATGAGGGAAGCCGAAACCCATCTGAATCACAAAATAGCCCTGCAGCAACCGGAGAGACGGGAAACAGACGTGAAAGTCAAACAAAGGCACCAGAGCGACGACAAGTGACAGAGGACTCACGTCTCGAGGAAGCACTTCTGGGTCGGAGATGTCAAACAAGTTTGTTCCTTGTTTGTCCAGCAAACTGGTTATCTCGGTCCCAAGAACTGGAACACACAACACAAAGTCTTTGTTCTTAACAACACATCTGAAGGACGCAAACACAAGTAGAAAGAATTTTAAAACAATCATGATATAAATATATATGAACATAGTTTGACTGCTGGCAGATAAAATAAAGAGCAGTCAGCTATTTGATTATCCTTATAATAATTCATGTGTATTATATTATATTATTAATTAATATGTCAATATGCATGTGTGTGTGTGTGTGTGTGTGTGTGTGTGCCTTACCAGACAGGACCTTAGGGATCCCTATCTTTTCCACCGCTTCTCTTATGAAGTCCACTAGTGCCAGATACTGCTCCTGTAAACATCAATGATAGTCGAATTAAACATTAAACATTAAACTATACGCTGTGTGTGTCTTTTCAAAACTCAGCACCACTTCAGCGAAAAATGGGAGACCCTACTTATTACTGATAGGGGTTGAAAAAAAGAAAATATTTTTTCTTACATGCCTGATGATACTGTAGTTTCAGTCAGTCATTTTCTATACCTGCTTATTCCTCATTAGGGTCGCAGGGGTCTGCTGGAGCCTATCCCAGCGCGTTACGGCGAGAGGCAGGGATACACCCCAGATGGTCGCCAGCCAATCGTGGGGCACACACACCATTTACTCACACACTCACACCTACGGGCAATTTAGAGTTGCCAATTAACCTGAGCATGTTTTTGGACTGTGGGAGGAAGCCGGAGTACCCGGTGAAAACCCACGCAGACACGGGGAGAACATGCAAACTCCACACAGAAAGGTCCCAGACCCAGGACCAAGGAGGTCTTGAACCTGCGACCTTCTTGCTGTGAGGCAACAGCGCTAACCCCTGTTACATCCGTGCCCCCCCACTGTAGTTTCAGCATGAATTAAATTGCATATGAATAAATATCATTTCCTCCTCTCTATGAAAGTTTTCAAATCTTTTTGTGTGAAATTCGGGGCCGTTGTGCAAAATCAGCAGGTACAGCTTTAAAGTAGTGTCGAGTTTAATTCTCTCACTGTCTTACCATTTCAATCAGTAAGGGCCCTTCAGCTCGGACAACAGAAATCCTGAAACAAAAAAAAATCTCCATCACTCAATAAGCACCAAAACACGTGACAATTTTGTGCAAATATAGTGTATAACGTTTCAGTAACGACTAAAAAGAACAAGGCATATTTTAGGTAAATCCCTTCATAGGAACTTGAACTTATGTCAAAAGTTGACAACTACATCTCAATGCTGACAGTTTAGAATTCATTTTTACTAAAATGAAATACGTATCAAATTAGCCTCTCTGTGTTTAATGGATATTTGAATAAACTTTCAATAAAAACTGCAGGTTTCATAGGTAGAAAATATTTTGTTAAAACTGGTAGAGAAAGACAAGCCCAAACTATGTATCATCGAAACTCAATGAAATGACATTTTCAAGAAAAGTCCCGTATAATGCACTTTTATGGCTGTTAAGATATCAATATGCTTTAATTAATTGAGTTTTAAACAGCATATTGAAACAAATGAATGGTCACATGAGCAGACTTTGAACTTTTATGTCAAGCTGTCTCCAGGTCGGTGCAAGCTCAGCAATCCTGAGCTGACAATGGACGAGAAGGCTCTTACTCTGACGGTTTGCCGTGCAGGGACAGCTTCTTGTCAGCATAAGAGGCTGTGACATCAATGGCCAAGTCCTGGAAATGAAAAACATAGAAACAGCAGTCAAACAGCCTGAAAGCTTCACACTCTGATCCTCATGTTGAACGTATATAGTATAAAGTATATGACAGATGGTGCTGTCATAGATCATCCGAGGTATTCTCCCTTTTGTAACAATTCAGGCAACAGTCACAACCTCTCTGTAGTGGACCATGAAGGTATAGCTTTCTAGCAGCTGTTGTAGAAACATGTACTCTCAACTCTCCAAAAATCACATAACCACCATAAACATTCCAGATTTCCTAATCCCTGTATAGGAGAGGAGTTCTGCTGGTTGCACCTGTCAACCTGCTTCACTGCTCAAATATCAGTGATGAGGGAGGTTCCTCTTATGCCCTGACTCCCAGTTTCACCATAATATGGAATATAAGTGTCTAATGTCCATATAAGTGCAATACCAAGGGTTGCTCAGCAGATGTCACCCTTATAAAGCAAAGGGCTGATAGTCAAATGGTGAAAAACACTCATTTTGATCCATCAAGACACCCGGAGATTTGTTATGACCCTTAAAGGACAAGAAGGCACATCTTCTACAATAGTGACAACCACATACTCCGTACTGCTTACTACATACTAGATACTGCATACTAATAAATAAATGCAATATTCAGCAGAATTCACACTGCAGTATACAATCAAGTTTGTGCCAACTAGCAGCAGAAAGCAGGCAAAAGTTATTATTATTTTCGTTGTTCAGGACAGTTAACACCAGGTTTTAACATGTTTTTAGTAAGTAAATGTATATTCCTAGCATATAATTATATTACGTTCACTGATCTGTGCAGCTCTTCTGTGATTTACTGCTGGCTCTAATGTCTCTGTAGAAGAACTTTGGTATATCTGGAAGATACATGTTGCACTCTAATAAGCTGCAACATTTTTTTGAACACATTACACATGAATCACGTGTTTCCAAATGTTGAGTAAAGGATGGAATGAATCTTTTGGGTGTTCAGAATACATCAAAACTGGTCAGCAGTTACTACTCTTAACTCATCAGCTTTTCTGTTTTCTATTATCAGGTAGTGGAAAATGCCATAACATGTTCAATTATGATTAAAATCTTCCCCCCAAATCCCATCTGACCACTTCGAAGAAGAGGATTGGTGCGCTTTGACTCCCACAATGCAGCTGTCCAGAGGCCTTTGCCCACACCATGGTACCGGAAGTGGAGGTGTTTAGGAAAGGAGTGGATGAACTCCACACCCTGAGCTCTGGAGAGTCTGACTCCAACAGACACTGGAGACACACACACACACACACACACATACAAACGTAAAGCAAGATAATACAGTCATGCTTCAACATTTCCTCTGTAATAATAAAGTACATGGGCTTGGATGTGCTCACGTGAAGATATGTATGTGTGTGTTTTGGGGAATTTAGAGGAATGATGATATTTTCCTACCTTGCTGATAAATTCAGGCGTGGGACTGGAAAGGCTCGTCTTGAAGATTTCCTAAAATCACATTAATTATTGTAATGTAAGAAACCATTAGCCGTGTTTCAGTGATTTTACATGGCTGTGTTGTATGTAATAAACTATCACTCAGGGACTTGTTTCTTGTACTGCAGACACTGTTTGAACTTCAGGACGTTCACAACATTTGGACTTTTCTAAGTTGTCTTCTATGTTATGATTTCTTTGGTACTTTTGGATCAATTTGTGTTCAAATTGAACAGTTTACCATTTTCAGGTTTTATCAGTGCAGGATCAGTCAGGGTAGAGAAGAGAAATTTTCAGACTAGATTTAAGAAAAAAATTCTTCACGCCCCTCACACCTCAGGATGTTGCCACAGGCCTCCTCTCTCACAATGTAAACACATTTGCCACAGGATTCATAGTTTTTGAGATCCTAGCGGCAGCAGCTCCCACACGCACTTTCTCCAGAAATAGCTTTTCTACTTTGTGTTTGCAGTGTTTTTTGCATTATGCAACAGAGCAAATTAGAAAATCAGACCAGTAGTTCCAAGTTCCAGAAGGCTACCATCAGTTAAAACCTCTAGTGCCAATTTGATCAATAGGATACTACACCCATGTGGCCCTTTCTTGACATTAAGAGGCCATTTATGAGGGCGATGGACTCACAGTCAGCTCTGCTCCGGAGATGTTGAGTTTGAAGCGCCCATCGTGGTGGGCAGCGGCCATCATGGGGATAAAGACCTGGTCTGAGGTTACAAACAGGTTAAAGCTACACAAGTTTTATTTACAAGTGCACCTCTAAATCTCAAAGAGAGAAAACAACCCTGACAACTGAGAAGCTGAGCTAGTTAACTGCTAATGAGCTGCTGAAGTTCTGTGAGAATTTCACAACGCAGTGCAAAGTCAAAAGGTTGTTATTTGTGGTACAAAAAGCTAGCAAAGCTGTAAACAGAATCATGAATCATGTGTGTGCACAAGCTCGGCAGCATCTGCCTTACACACAACTACTCTCCAGACACTGAAAACATAATCACTGTTATAATTCTTTAGAGCCTTGTTGAACTAAAGTGGCCATTATCTTCATGATGAAGAGACATGTCATTGGGTGCAGTAGAATGACTCGTTGATGGGTTTTTAATAGTCTTTGCACAAAAATGGTGATTAACATCAAAGAGGAATACGATGTGTTCAGTATAAAGCTTTGGAAACACACGCAGTGTCAGACTGTCTGCTAGATCACACCAGATATTTCTGCAGCCTGGTGTCGAACTTGACCATAAAACGAACAACTCTAAAACAGAATTTTGTCTGACATTTGGGTAAGTCACAGGCCTGACATGCCATCATATCAGAAATTCAGACATAAGCCCAAATATATATGTAGTAATGTACCTTTTTTCCATTTCATCTGCAATCTTAAATTTCAAAAGAAAATGACATGCCGGCTGCTGACCTGAGAGCCAAAAGTAGAGCATCTTGTGTTCAGTCAGCTGACTGGGATGGAAAACAGAGTCACTGATGACGGCAGACGTGTTGTTGTAGTTGGTCAAACCCTGGATAAAATTCAAAAAAGGAAAAGTTGAGGGCTGGAAGTCATGGCCATGCTTACCTGTTTGAGTGTTTTCACGGGTGTTGTTTTACCTTGTGGTATGATTCTATGTAGTTGGCAGTGATGAGGGGAGGGGCCGTCACGCCGATGTCCATACTGATGTCTCCATCACTGAGAAAATGCTCTGGAACACACACACACACACACACACACACACACACACACACACACACACACACACACACACACACACACACACACACACACACACACACACACACACATATGCATATTGACATATTAATTAATAATAGAACATAATACACATGGACTATTATTAGGATAACTAAAACATCTTTGGGGATTAGGACTTAATTCAATGACACAGCTGACTGCTCTTTATTTTAAAAATTTCATTTAAGAATTCACATAAATGGACACAGCTGTGGTCACATACACCCTTACACACACCTGCCGTGTCTTGTATAAAGTCAGCCAGTATATTTGCCACTTTGTTGATCTCCTTGCAAATCTGCATTAAAGATGGACAGAATTGACTTTACTTTGACAATAAGAGGACATGAAAATGCAGCTCGCTGTGATTCTTTCCCTTCGCCCTCACCTGTGCCTTGACGGCCATTTTGACAGTAAAGGTGATGAAGTCAGTGAAGAGCTTCTTTAGCCAGTTTGGTCTGAACAGCAGCAAACACACACACACACACACACACACACATGAATGGGATCAGATGGCATGAAGCGTGATAATGAAATGAAAATAGGTGGGCTGGCGTAACTTACTCTTTGTCTCCCTGCAGATGCAGACGAAGCTTATGAAAGGTCAGATAACAGTCTGAAGTGTCAGCGGCCACCTTCCCTTTACCACAGTCTGACAGAGGAGAGGGACAGACACAACACAGAACAGGTGTGAGATGGTCTGAAATCTGCATTGCTTGAGTCGTGCATGTGGACAGTAGCTCCTGTAAAGAAGGAGATTTACACTGTGGAGGCTGAATTACACTGTGGAGGCTGCGCACGAAATAAAGTGTGTAATGACTTGTCTTTTACTGTTTTGTAAGATGAGATGCTCTGGGATGTAGGTCTTATAAGAGCTGATGTACATTGAATTGACTTTCTGTGTTGTTCTTTGGCAGGAAACCCAAATCAAAGGTTAAAGGTCACATAGCCTTAAGAAAACTGACCGTTTGGACAGAGGACATCCTGGTGGTTTGGGGAGAGGTCTCATATTGGCATAGAGGCTCTCTAAAGATTTAGCATTTTTTGACATGTAATAAACATCTTTCATCAGCAAAGAAGACAGGTCTGAAGTGTTCATCTCCTTCATCGGCATCATCATCAAATTCACAACAACAAGTACTCACAAAGTTTGGGATTGATTCCAAGGTCAATCTGAGACTCAATGTCAAAGTCAACTGATTGTGCAACGTTGACACTAGATGAAAAAAAAAAAAGTACAGCTGTCAGTCAATCAATTGAGATTTCCTGGAAATCTTTTTTGGGCAAAATTTTACATTTCAGGGTGGCTTTGTGTTAAGACTGAAATGTCAGAGCTCACACACACTCAGAACTCACAGCCAACTGCCGTAGCCGTACTGGATGGTCCCTCTGAACACGGCAGACACGTTGCTTATCTCCATGGAGATGCCTTCGCCTGGATGCAGCTCAAACGTGCTCCGACCAATCGTCAGGTTGTGAATCTCCAAACTGGGCAGTTCAAGAGAGAAACTCTACATGACTGACATCATCATGTTTTGTGTGTCCATCGGTGTGTGTGTGTGTGTGTGTGTGTATGTGTGTGTGTTTGTGTGTGTGTGTGTATGTGTACTCACTTCTCAAGACCATATATGACTTTTCCTATAAAGAGCAGCGACTTCTCTCCCTTCACACTCGGGTATCTGGCATGTTGGAACGCCGCCTCTATCACTTTAGTGGTTTTCTCATTCACTGCAAGCAGCACACAAACATGTAGGCGGCTAATCAGGTCCATGACAGGCACACACACACGTATCTTTAAAAGTCTGACTGAACTTGATGTTATCACTTCTTATCTAAGAAATTAAAATGAAATGATATTGACATTATAGCTATTCTGTATAGTTTTTCTTCAAAATCAATTTTACTCACTACTTTTATTTCCTTCTCTTTCAATTCTTTTTTTTCATTTTCAATTATAAATAAATGTCCATTCATAAAGTGGTTAAGGTGGCACTCACTGACATGGATAGTGATATGCAAGATAATGCTGTCAACTTCTTATTCGATGGATCAGACAATCTGGATGGGCAAATTCTAATTGTGCTTTTTTCCCTCTGCATCCCTAGTCATGGTGGACCACTGGAACTGGTAGCTGTGAACCACCCCCTAAATAAACTCTCTGTCAACACAGGTTGATCAGGTTTATTTCCGGAGTGATATCAGCTGAGAATAATAATAAAAACAATACTACTACTACTATTATGACTAATAGTAATAATATTATATTTAATATTATGGTTATTATTAATGTTATTATTATTAGTATTAGTAGTATAGGTGTATGTATGTATGTACGTATGTACAGCAAGTATGTATGCATGTTTGTCCATGAACCTAGATAGCCTATGGACTTGAGCAGTGTTTTCCAACCTGGGGGTCAGGACCCCGACAAGGGGTCGCTGGGAGGATACAAGAATGTGGTTCTTTTTCAAGCTTCCTTCAAATTTTTGCTTAATTTATTGTGGGTTTTCCTATTTTACCTCCTCAAGCCTCTAAAAGTTATTTGGTACAAATTAAAAAAAAAGTCATCAAGCTGTGAGGTAAGTCAATTTATTGATTAGCTGATCAAGAGAAAAATTAATCAGTAACTAATCTGATGAATGAATAAATATTCAGGTTTTTCTTTATAAGCAATTGGCTAGGTTCAGATTCTCAAATGTTCTTTTCTGTTAAACATTGTGATAAAAAATATCATCATCATATAATATCTTTGGGTTTTGGACTAGATGCACTTCAATATACAAAATATATATTTATGTACTTATATAATAGTTTTGAATATTTTTGATTTTTCAAAATAATCTTATGGTTTGTGGATGAAGCAATTAAACAGTAAATCAAAACACTATTAGGTTTTGGTATTTTAGGGTAACATGTGACCAAGAGTCTCAGTCCTGGTGCATTTATTTATGTTGTGCCAGGCCAAAAAGGCATAAAATCAAAACCCAAACACACACACAAACGTGTATGAGGCTGCACCGCGGCTACATTCAGACTCCTGATGCATTCATCTATGACATAAAGGACTGATTGATGAGTGAAATCTCGCTCCCACTCACACACAACAGCAGCAGGGTAGGTGAGGCGGCACACAGCTCCAGTAAATCTGTAGGCGGCAGCGGGGTCCTTCAGGCAGCCGCGGGACGTCCCAAACACAGATAGGAAAAGCAGCAGCAGTGGTGGGAAAACATACCCAGGCATCCTGCACGTGGATATTTCAGCTCTCCGAGAGTTGGTTGAGTTTTTTTTTTTGTTTTCAGTTCACTGGTGCTCAGCGTAGGTTTCCTCTGATGAAACTGAGTCATGAACAATGCTGTAAACTGACACGGTGGACCCGTGAATGCTGTGAAGACTGTACAGTTCCTCTTTTCTCCTTTTTAAAATTCCATACCAGCCTTTTAGTCCTTTTCCTTGCTTGTTTCTGAGGGGAAAAATGAACCTTGTCCTTTCCACTGTCAGAGGAAACTCTATTTATTTCGCTATCTAGCAAGAAACCCTGTCATCCACCCAATCAGAGACAACATGCGTGACTCACAAAAACACTTGATGAAGGACAAACATGGGTCCCCATAAAGTAAACTGACCAAAGTACAATTTGAAGCATGCCGTGAGTGCTACAAAACCTAAGATAGAAACAAACTGTTTATTATTGCTCAACAGAATAGACAGAGAGACGAATCCTCACCAGAGGACACACAGCACTGAATATTTCTAAAGAAAGATAGCACAGGAAAATAGAGAGCAGATGATATTATAACCATTATACATACCACATAATGATGTTTCAAAATGACCAGACAAAGTAAATCCACTCACAGAACAAACGTTATGCTGGCACATATAGACTTGCTCAGGTCTGAGTTCCTCTGAACAAAGACTCTTTTATCAGCTCCATACAAAGGCAGGCTGTAGAGGTGAGCTAGTCATTCCTTGCAGGTGACCCCCTCAGAACCTCATCTAGGCCTCTCTAGCCAATCAGGTTTGGTTTAGTCTGAATTTAAAAGGTCACAGTGGAACAGTGGGGCAGGAGATCAATCAGGGACTCAATCTTTATTTTGTTAACAAAACAGTGTGTAAAGTGCATTTCATCCCAGAGTGTTGAAAAGAAACTTACTGTCCCTCCAGAGATGGTTCTAGTCACCATGGAGGCCCTTCAGGCACCACGAAGATCATTCACAACAGAAATATTTTATTTTAAATTACAAAAGTGCAAAATCACAGTGCATGATCAGCTGGTAAAATTTGAAGGGATCAAATTCCATCAGTGTTCCATGCTGCTGCTGCTGCTGCATGAAGGTTGGTAGAAAAAATATTCACAATGTACAGGATAAATGAGTAAACATACTGTAATTGTTTCAGCCTGGATGAATGTCACATTTTATGAAACAGCTCTGAATGCATCACCTGCTGAAATTAAATGCAGTTTATGCAGTGCAGAACTGTGGCATAAATGTGCATCAGTTATAGAAATTAAGTAGTAATATAAACTAATATATGTAAGAGTGTATTCATATCATTTAAGGATTTTGGACTGGAATTGTCTGGATCCCAGCGCATTTTATGGCGAGAGGCAGGGATACACCCCAGATGGTCGCCAGCCAATCGTGGGGCACACACACCATTCACACACACACTCACACCTATGGGCAATTTAGAATTGCCAAATAACCTGAGCATGTTTTGTATTGTGGGAGGAAACCGGAGTACCCGGTGAAAACCCACGCAGACACGGGGAGAACATGCAAACTCCACACAGAAAGGTCCCAGACCCAGGCCCCAAGGCGGTCTTGAACCTGCGACCTTCTTGCTGTGAGGCAACAGTGCTACCCACTGCTCCACCGTGTCACCCTGTCTATATTCACTCAGTACTAAATCTGAGATTTAGCCTTGATCAGTGCAGAAGAAAAAGAAGAAGTGTGGTGGTGTGTATTCATGCCTCTCACCTGAAGCAGACCCCTAATGATGAACACTTTTTGAGGAGTCATTGGGAGGACAAGATGAGTTTCTGTACATGTAATATATGGAACATTATTTCTTCTTTATTGAGCACAAAGATAAAAAAAAAGAACAACCAATTTACACATGATATAGAGAAACATAACAAGCAGGGCTGGTCATGCTTGACTACAGATGGTCGATTACAACTACAAGGAAGAGACAGTGTTGTCACAGGTTGTTTTCTTTGTTATGAAAGTTATTGACAACCGTTTCAGAAAGTATAATGATTTATAATAAAATGGCCTTTTGTGTGTATACCAAACCATTAAGCAGGGCAAAGCAGATAATCGAACCCCATCCCAGAATGAACCAGGAGTACCATTACCAGTGCCATTGGCTTTTGGTGGAATACAGAAGGTAAAGCAAAACCTACATTACAACAGCTTAGTATTATCCCAAATAGGAAAACTGCAATTTGTTCACCAACTACACCAACTCCACAACTAGTGAAGTTCGAAATGACTGGTTCAGTGGCCCCAATATTTCTTTGTTTTATTTGAGAAGTTTTATAAATCCTGTTGTTATATGAAAGAAACTCTTTTTAGATTAAAAAAAAAGTTACTATTATTATTTTTTAACATACAAACACGTGAATTACAACACATGAAGGCATGTAAATGCTAATTATAACATAGACACTAAATATAACATCCATCCATCCATCCATTGTCTATCCCGCTTATTCCCTTTCGGGGTCGCAGGGGTCTGCTGGAGCCTATCCCAGCGCGTTAAGGCGAGAGGCAGGGATACACCCCAGATGGTCGCCAGCCAATCGTGGGGCCTAAATATAACATGTAAATGCTAAATGTAACATACAAAAAATTACAACCTGTAAAAGGAAATCATTATGATTGTCCTTAACTGAGCAGACAATGGCGATATGGATTGAAAGTTATTAGAGTACAGGCTTCATATCATAGCATTACAGAACATGGGTATAAGTATTATAAGATAATAAAAATCATTAATTACACTCAATGTCTCTGGTCATAGCTACATAACATCTAGTGTCTCAAAGTCATAGTTTCAACACAACACTCGGGTTGCCAAAGTTAAGAAAAGATAATCTAAATTATGAAATATGAACATATATAATAATGATGACATATAAAGCTAAATTACAACATAAAAATAAATTTATATTGACTAAGTTCAACATAAATAAATTATAACATTATAACATTTGTAATAAAAGATAAGCAAATTACTTAAAGAAAAAGAAACTAATTATCACTTATAAAAACTTCAATTCTAACTTCTAAAGACTATATTCTAACGTGAACTATTCAGTGGTGTCTCAGGTGAATCATACCCACTGCGTTCAGTTCGCTTCAAGCGTTTGGAACAAATTTTGTGTTTCTTAAAACATTTTCATAGGTTTCAATCCAAGTTTCTGTCGACCAGTCAGGAAACATCCCAGTGAATTCATCTCTGAATCTGCCAATCAAACAACAACAAAAAACATTTATATCATCACCATAGCAACGTTAGCATAACACAGTAGAAGCTAAAATAATAATAAAAAAAACAAGCTAACCGTAAAAGTTAAGCTATATTAACGAAAGATAAGCTTACATAAATAAGCTACAATCAAATAGCAAATAAGTACAGATAAGCTAATGTCACATGGCAAATAACGGGTAGGCTAACTTAATAAAAGATAAGCGAATTTTGCAAAAGATAAGCTAACTTAATAGATAAGATATATAAGACTTAGAAGATTAAATCCATCCATCCATCCATCCATCCATTTTCTTCCGCTTATCCGGGGCCGGGTCGCGGGGGCAGCAGTCTAAGCAGGGACTCCCAGACTTCCCTCACCCCGGACACGTCCTCCAGCTCCTCCGGTGGGACCCCAAGGCGTTCCCAGGCCAGCCGAGAGACATAGTCCCTCCAGCGTGTCCTGGGTCTTCCCCGGGGCCTCCTCCCGGTGGGACATGCCCAGAACACCTCCCTAGGGAGGCGTCCAGGAGGCATCCTGAGCAGATGCCCGAGCCACTTAAATCATTTAATAAAAGATAATACAAAATATAAATTGTCAACATATATAAAAACTGATAATATAAAGCCAAACTATAACATAAAACCAAACTTATATGAACTGAATTCAAACAAGAATATTATGGCATAAGTTTAAAAAAGATAAGCTAATTATTAAAAGAAAATCCAAACTATGGTTATATAAACTCAAATTCTAACATAGAATAAATTGTGACAGAACATGGACTTTTCAGTCGTGTCTCAGGTGATTCCTATCCACTGTGTTCAGTTTGCTGCAAATGCTGTGACATTCAAAGCGGTTTCTTGAACATTTTCATCGATTTCAGCCCAGTTGTCTTGTTCTTTCAGCATCTCGTCGTTCTGCTGTCATCCAGTCAGTGAATCTGACGACATCAGACATGATGTCATCAGACATGTGATGACTGAAATCTGTCAATCAAACAACAACAAAAACCGAGCCTAAACATCACCATAGCAACGTTAGCATCGCACGATAGAAGCTAAGCTAATCATAGATAAGCTAAGCTAATAGAAGATAAGCTGGATTGATGCAAGAGTGTTTATATAACAAACGATGAAGTAAGTTTTATTTTTCTCTTGTTAAAATGTGGACATTAGGTGACAATATATTATTGTTATATTTAATGTCATATTATGGATTTATAATTGCCTATAACTAAGCAGACATTTTGGACTGGCGATATAGATTAAAAGTTATTAGAGCAGTGTTTTTCAACCTTGTTTTTAAGCCAAGGCGCATTTAAAACGTGGGGAAAAGTGTTGTGCTGTTAATATACGTTTTTTTTAATTGAAGAATGACGTTATAACATCTTGAAGAGGAATATAATAATCACAAAGAAAACAGTATTTTATAATCATTCATTCTGAGTATAAACTCATATATGAAAAAACAGCCACAAATGTAGTAATTTCTTCATAAATAAAGATTTAGAAATAATGATAAACATCAAGTTATCTTAGTGTGGTGTTGTATCAATGTAACACTTTTTTTAGCAATTCAACAATAACAACACAAAAAAGGTTAATTTTGTGTGTTTGTCATATACAATTCATAACCAGATTTTAGGCACATTAGCTACTGGACACCAGGACGTATCAATGTCTTGAAAGGTTGTCCCATTTCATTTGAGATGATTTTGACATTTTTACCAAATCCAAAGGAACTCCATACTTCTAGCCCATCCATGTGCAGGGAATGTAGGACAGAAAGATGAATGGAAGGAAAAAATGGGTGGTAGCCTCACATTGATCTAACAGGGCTTATTGATCTCAGTCTGTGGGACTAGTTTGATGCTGTTAGATTGGAAGATCTGATTGTCGGTGAGCGTGGTGAGCATCACCAGTGTGCCAGGCACAGTGGTTGAAAAACACTGCCTCAATCTCCATTCTGGAGTTAAAAAAAATGTAATTGCACACGGATTTCCACGGGGGGGCAGTCATGTAAAGTGATTTCACTGTGACCAAACATTGATGAGAGAAAATATGGCGCATGAAGTCTATCTGGCTTCTTGCCTTTTGTTTATCCTGATAATCTGTGTGTTGAAGTTTCAATTAGACGTTAATTGGTTCAAAAACCATCCTGTAACCTGTATTATAAAATGATCTTTTAAAACAAGATCTAAATACTGCTCATCACACAGGGAGAAATTAGAATCAGTAAATTATGTTGCATAGATACAGACACAACTAGGTGGTAAATAAGGGTGGTTATTAATGATTATTAATAGAAATACATGTTTGATCATGTTTACCTGTACTTGCAAGACAACTCTTATAGCCTCTGTGGGCAGGTTGGCTCCTTTGGAGTCAAATTTCACTGTGGAAGTGTGTCTCACTGCAGGAAAGGATCTTTACTCAAATTGTGCATTACAACCTTTGAAGAAGGAATATGATAAACTAATTATATAAAGCTGTTGTGTTATGTTTAGAACATTGAGGAAAATAGATAAAATGGCCCGTGAAAACACAAGAGCTGATATCAGAGGAGTACGCTTGAAGATATATTGTGCACTATGAATGTTTTCTGTAACGTCCCTTAGGTCTAATTAGTGTCAATGGAAGGTTCGGGGATGAACGTAGTTATGCAGGAACATCTCATATGAATAGGAAATTGGGATTAACTGAAAATGCCACATAAGCCGGATGTATCTACACATTGCTGCTTTTACATGTGTTACATGAAAAAGGTTTGAGATCAGTACAGACGGACATGGTCACGGACAGAACCAGCGCAGTCCAAAACAAACTGTAGGAGCAGGAACCTGTGGGAGTGGAAGGTGTAGGAGTGGATAGTAAAGGTGTAAATTAGAAAGTTAGTAAATTGGTTTGGGTTTCTTTTTATCTGATGTAATGCATAAATAGTGCAGTTCATTTTCTTGGATATTTTAAATGACTTCAACCATGTAACCCCACAGGTTTTCTGCATTATAGGTCTGGGGAAGCTGAACAAGCGAGTGCAATATGGTATGAGTGCAATCAGCAGACGCCACAGAACAAAAACCTACTCAGCCAGACATCATTCATTAACCCAGACACACACAGTCCAGCTTCAGTGGACCATCTGTACAATCAGTGTGTGTCTAAGTTTGTGCCACTTCCTGAAGGAATCCTGGGAGTCTCAGAGCTCCAACAAGCAGTGAGAGCCTTTTCTTTAACTGAACGTTAGACAACGGGCAAAGACAGAAGACGAAAAGGGGGTGGAAGAAAGAAGGATAGGGTGAATAAACACTCAAAAGTTACTAAAAAGAATTGAAGAGTTACAGAAAGTAATTAACAGACTATGGTGGGAACACTAATTCAAGGTTCCTCCAAATATATAATAATGTGTCAGAGCTTGGTGCAGTAAACCTGAAGATGTAAGTTTTATATCTACTGCAGCAAGGAAACTTTTACAAATAGATTACAATAATACAAAAACACTCGTATCTTGTTATATCAAATACAGCATTTAATATTTTCATTTTACATATTCAAAATAGTCTTTACCTGCCACTACCAAGTCACCTTCAGATCAAACATTACCTTCTCTGTCTTTTTAGCATTTACAAAAAAGATTATTGATTGTTCCATTTTTGTATGTATCTACTATATCGGTGTAAATGTGACCTTGCAGATGTATTTATACTGATGCAACAAGCAAATCTTTGATAAATGAGTTCAGAAAGCAGTTGTAAGTTATCACAAGGTAACATTATTCTGTCTGTGTGTGGCTCATACAGTAAAAACAGAATGAAGGGAATGATGTAAATTCAGGCTCCAAAACGGTCCTGGTAAAATGGAAAAAAGGCTCTGCCACTCAACTTGAATTATATAAAAAAGACAAGTGAGTTAAACTTGCAGATTTCCTCCTTGTCATCTCCATGGATTCACCTTTCAAAGGAAACTTCTTTACATAATCATAAGCCTCTGTTTTACATGCATAATTAGATGTGGGAACCTGATTCTGTTTCTTTTATGGAATATAGCATGGATGAACTAAATATTTATTTTATTTAGTTTATTCATCCCATTAACCCTTTTTTTTTAACTTTCTTTCAGAACACCACAATCTCTTCTTGTTTTTCCTAGATGTTACAGTGGATGCATGTCACTGAGCTCAGGGTCTTTTTTAGATGAGGTGGCAAATTTGTCATCTTTGTGCACAGATACTGCAGATGAGATCCTCATCTGAGATCAACACGTTTCCATTTCCATTTCAATAGTCAGGGGACATGGGTGGCACAGTGGGTAGTGCTGCTGTGCTGTCTGCATGGGTTCTCTCCAAAAACTGGTTTGTATCCATGTCTCTCACCAGGTATATAAAGTGGATAAATGGATAGTTAGGGGAAATAATACAGCTAGCTCCTGTTTTATTTTATAATGCCTGCTTTGTTCTGTGTTACCTGGACTTCCTGTGCTTCGCTGCCTTTGTTGATCACCTTCTGTGTTTCACCTGTTCCCCTCAACCTCTCTGTTGTTTATAATTAGCTCCCTGTGCCTTTATGTCCTGCTTTGAGTTCATTCTTTGTTTGCACCTTTAGTGATGCAGCTTCTACCTATTTTTGTATAGCAATACAAGTAAAAACAACATTATGTACCAGTGGATAAGCAGAAAATTTCATTTTACATTGTAAGTCATTCCTCTTTCAGTGAATAATTCACTGTGAGGTCAGTCAATGTTAATAAGAAGAATAGAAACAAATAGAAACACATAGAAACAAATAGAATAAGAAGCAGGACAAACAGAGCTAGTTAGTAACAGAGATGTTGCAGCACTGCTTTACCCCTGGAAAAAATATACATTGAGAATATGTGCAGCATGTGTGCTGACTGTATTGGCAGGCATAAAGAAACCTTTCCCTTAAAAAACAGGAAAAGAACAGTTAGGTGTGCTGTTTATTCTTATCAATTCTTCAGTGGATTGTTATATTGATGTAGGACCGTGAAATCTGTTTTGCTGTATTGAATGAAACATGCTTGTTTGTAATTAACATGGCTGCTACAATATTAAGCCAAAAGCATCTTTAAAATTCTGAATAAAATGATTTAGCTCCCTCCCTAAAAGCAGGATTTTGGAAGCCGTTCTTAATGGCATAACATCAGTGTTTTCTATTTCAGTCACTGAATGTGAGGGAGGCCTCTGTTATGATTCCATTCATAAGCCGCTCCTGGCACCTCATCATCACTGCAGCATCCTCCACTCAAATTAGAGCTTCTGTTAGCATTGAAGCGTGATTATTAGTGTGACCTGTCCGCCGGCCGGACTATTTGGGCTCCAAGATTCCTGAGGATAGGATTGTGTTTGATGACAATGTCCTCACAGAAATCTAAAACTATTACATTACGTGATCCACAGTGAGCACACTCAGGTCTGCACAGAGAACAATTCCTTCTAGTGGCATCTCCTAACATCAGAATGCATGCATTCAGACATTTAAGATGAATCTAGAATATACTGCAGCAGTTTGTCTGTTGTGGTTTGCTTTTTGATTTTGGCCACATGCACAATAAACAGCCTTAAACCTCTTGTTCTGCAGCTCTCAATCTCAAAGTAAACTTTCCTCGCCTGCCTTGTGTAAAGAGGCGATCCTGTCTGTGTTTTTTGGCAAATTCGGGCTGAGCTCTCCCTCTACAGTCAGTGTGATGTGGCTTCGCTGAGGCAGCCGAAGCTTCTCAGATACCACAGGGATGCCCAGGAGGTGGAGTACACATATTAACACTGGCACGCACAAAATGTGGTTATGAAATACCTACATTATGCATCACCCTGCAGCGTCTGAGATGATCCCATGATAAACTGGGGATGACCCCGGATGACCACGGTCTCAGCGGGTCTGACCTCCTGACCTTTCACAGCAGGCTGCTCGTTGTTTTCTTGCCTCCTTCTGCCCCCCTCCACCCGGCTTGCCAGTATAAAAAATGAGCAGGTAATTAAAAGAATAACAAGTAGTTAACTGTTCCATTTTTCAGTCTCCTTCCTAACATTTAACCATTGTTTGTCCATCCATCCATTTTCTATCCCGCTTATTCCTTTTCAGGGTCGCAGGGGTCTGCTGGAGCCTATCCCAGCGCATTTTATGGCGAGAGGCAGGGATACACCCCAGATGGTCGCCAGCCAATCGTGGGGCACACACACCATTCACACACCATTCTCTCACACACTCACACCTATGGGCAATTTAGAGTTGCCAATTAACCTGAGCATGTTTTGTATTGTGGGAGGAAGCCGGAGTACCCGGTGAAAACCCACGCAGACACGGGGAGAACATGCAAACTCCACACAGAAAGGTCCCAGACCCAGGCCCCAAGGCGGTCTTGAACCTGCGACCTTCTTGCTGTGAGGCAACAGTGCTACCCACTGCTCCACCGTGTCGCCCCACCATTGTTTGTTTTCCTGTAAATTCATTTACCTTCTTTACCAAAGTCTGCACGAAACTTTTTTTTTTTTAAGTACAAACAAGTTTTGTGATCGTAAGCAGTAATTTCCCTGTGGAACAGTGTATGGTCATTAGAGAAACGGGAGCTGTTTCAGTATCGCCTTGCAAAAATTGCAGCAAACACAAACCAATCTGACCCGTAGACAGGAAGTTGGACAGAGGCACGGATTAAGAAGGAGAGAAAAGAAAAGACAAACAAGAAAAGTAACAATAGAAATGTTGCTCCCAATGTGGAGTTCAGTGCATGCACGGAGGATGTTTCAGGACTTCCTGATGAATGCGAATAGTGCTGAACAGACAGGAAGGGCAAAGAAATGTTCTGCTGAATTGCTCATTTCAACTAAATCAAAAAATCAATATGTCCTTGTTTTGAATATCAATGATAACTGGTCTGGAAGGCTTGCATACTTAGAGGGAGTGAATGCACAAAAGACTAAACTGTGAAACACTCCACTTCTATTTAAAGTCAATGGAGTTCCTTTCACCTGCTTTTTTAGGTAAGAAGTAGGTAAATAACTTTGATGCTGGTGTTAATAGTTGATAAGAGTGCGTTTAAATAATCAGACACTAAATGACACCCTATCCCACAACATTAAAGTTTGGGAAAAATCTAATTAGACTTCTTTAAAATATCATTCACTGCACATGGATGAATAAACAGATGGCAAAGAAAGAACAAGGACAACAGAACATCAAGGAGGCAAATTCATTCAAAACAACAGAGAGGAGCTTGAAACGGAGCGAAGGAGGGACGACATGAGTCTCTCAAGGCTTAGTTAGCTATGACCAGCTTTCTCTAACTCCAGTAATGGCCCTCATTCTATCTCTAGCCATCTGTATATTCAAAGACGAAAGAGCTGCCGGAAACACTAAACTCAGTGTAAAGCCCTGTAGGCCCCACATGTCTACTCAGATATATACATGTGTAGCTGTGGCAACGGTGGAGTCAAGGCTGGAGCTGGTTTCTGAGGCTTGATTTCCTGTGTGTGCCCCTCCGCCACCTGCCGCTGTGCTGCCGCCTCTCTGCTGGCACATCCAGGGCCGTAGAGGTAGAACAGGAACAGCTGCTGGTTCGCAGGGTTGCAGCTGACCAGAGAGAACATGACTAGTGTTTCTTCACTTTGTCACTCGACCAGTGTCGCATGTCTAAAAAAAATCAGACAGGTTTCATTCCCGTTTTCATTAATTCTCCCTCTGTGCTGTGCAGAGGTGTCGTTTAGGTACAGCAAGGTGTGGCACTCACCATATCATGACTATAGTTTACACATTTTTAATCAGAATTATGGCTTTTAAAGTTAAATTAGTTTTAACTAATGCAGGGACACATGAAGAGAAAACATTACAGATGTGTTTAGAGTCCTTTTTGTTTGTCATTGCATTCACAAATTGGACTCTACATTGTGTGAGTAGGACTCACATTACTCAGTGAATGTTAAATTCAACAGGTCAAGATGACTGAGGCTCGTTTGGTTTGTGTTTGCCATGTCAGCATTTTTAGGGCAAAACTGAGGTTTTATGTTACTGAGACTATTTCTTATTGTTCCAATAATCATTTGTCCACTCACATGTTAAAAGTGTTAAAAACTTGAAAAATATCCCTGTAAGGTACATTCAGAATAGATAAAAATGCTATTAATTTGCAACTGGGGAGTAGAAAGGAAGGCTAATATTATGCGTAATAGTGTGCATTGTCTACAGATTCTTGATTATGCCTTTACATTTACAAATTTCAGG
This sequence comes from Eupleurogrammus muticus, assembly GCA_036785175.1. NCBI lineage: Eukaryota > Metazoa > Chordata > Actinopteri > Scombriformes > Trichiuridae > Eupleurogrammus > Eupleurogrammus muticus. Next base: position 21,936,407 of record JAYKQN010000010.1, on the reverse strand, counting down.
ACCCTTAGAAAGACGTGTTGCTCATCTTAAACTGAAATGACACCACTTGTACTATGATTCCTCCCTTGAAGGGAGTTGAATCTCCACACTAGAGTTTATGGTGCAAAAAATGTGTGCTTGTGTGTTTATTTCCACAATACATCACAGAGACAGGTAATGACTCTGCCATTAGCTGCTCTCAATTGCCCTGAGATCTCAGGGGAAAAATCTCAAAATCATTCACATGTGAGCATTCACCTGCATCTTCCCGCACGCAGAGCAGTGTGTGTAGTGTTCCCAAGCAGCAGGCTGGAGGCTGAGAGCTGCCGAAAAAGCAGGAGAAAGCAAGCTGGAATCTGGAGGAGCTCCTATCTCTTCAGTCTCATTTATTCCACCTCTTTCTCCGGTCACCTCTGTCCCTCTGTGAGGGCGAGGGCCCTACTGAAATATATATATTCTGCATGATAAAAGTAAAACTGGAAATTTAATTATACATGCAATAGATGAAACATGGAAAGAAAAGAATCAATGGGAAGAGGCAAGTGAATGAAACCGTGTTCCAGCTTCATGAAATAGACCATTCTAAGCCGTGAGATGTCCAATAAGTAGCAGATTAATACGTCTGCACAGAAAATGCCGTCATCAGTCAATTATATAACCATTCCAATATAAATGATATTGAATATATCATTAACACTTTGTTATACCCAAGTGGCGTCGAAAATCTTTAGCGCTCACAGCCTGAAGAACTCTCATTTTGTCTCTCTGTTTCACTCTCTCCTTCCCTGTGAAATCAGACTGGGTGCATCTATCAAGTTAATTAAACAGAGTGTTCTATAATTAAGAGGAATTTTAATAGGCAAGCAGCAGGAAACAGGTCAGGATAGATTGCAGTGAAGTGCTGAATAAACATGGAAGAGAATGAAAGAGATTTAGTGAGTGAAGCCATCTCAGAGCAGCGATGGACAATTCTATATCGAATCACCACATACTGGTTATATTATTGCCAGATTGTGTGTGTGTGTGTGTGTGTGTGTGTGTGTGTGTGTGTGTGTGTGCACGTGAGTTTCTGGGTATGTCTTCTGGGTATATGTTCAAGCATGCTCATGCATTTGTCACAGCATCATCCAGCCCGAAGTGTCCTCCTCTAATGATGGATGGAGCCGGTGCAGCCAGCAGGGGGCACTGTTGTATGGCCAGTGTAAATGAAGAAGAGAGGACAAAATAGGTCGTCCAGCAATCTAAAAGACATACCGTAGATCAATGTTTTAAAAAATAGGGTAAATCTCTCAGTGCATAAGAATATGGACCAAATAAAAAAAAACATAGGGAGGAAGGAGGAAAAAAAAGAATGAGGGTACTCTAAGAAAGAGTTTAAAAGCCACTGGTGCAGACAGAGGAACAGATGGTGAGAGAGCAGATGATGACTCTGCAAGAGCTCGGCTCAAAACAGAAATAGCCTATTCTGACATTCTCATATCTGCCTTTCTCTTCATTCTGTTCTTTATTGATGCACATGGTATGTTTGACCGTGTGTTTCCAACAGCTCATTCTCATTCTTGCTAAAATTGCAGTAAAGTATTCGCTCATCCATCCAAACAATCAGAATCAGGTGTTCCCATCACATCCTTAATATTCCACAGTCAACTATTAGCTGTACTATAGGAAAGTGGAAGTGTTTGGAAATGACAGGAAGTGGTAGGCCACATAAACTGATGGAGTGGGTTCCTTGGAAGAGGCCGTCAGCTTTCTGCAGAGTAAATCACTACAGACCTCCAAACTTCATGTGGCCTTCAGATCAGCTCAAGAACAGAGCTTAGAGAGCTTCATGGAATGAGTTACTAAGCATCCAAGCTGTACAATGCATTGCTGAGCAATGCAAAGCATCAGATGCAGAGGTGTGAAGGACGCCACGACTGGAGCAGTAGAGGCTGCAGTTCTCTGAAGTGAGGAATCATGTTTCTCTATCTGGTGATCTGATGGACAGGTCTGGGTTTGGCGGTTGCCAGGAAAACAATACTTGTTGGACTCCGTTGTGCCAGGTGTAAGGTTTTGTGGAGGGAGATTATGGTGTGGGGGTGTTTTTCAGGCTTAGTCAGGTGTATTGAACTCCATAGACTGGGGCTGGGATGCCATTTAAAGTATGCAAGTCAAGGCAGGTGAGTGAGTACTTTTGTCAAAATAGTATATATGTTTTTATTGTTTGTAAAGGTTTTACATATCATCAACAATAGGTCAAATGCTGATTTATGAAAGAAGAGCAGATAATACTCAATAGACAGTTTACTTGGAGAACAAGGCATGCCCCACCTAACTGAAAGGACTCATATGGTTTCAGTCAGACAATGACATCAGAACAGGATACACCCCAAAATAGATGAGGAACTGAGCACTGGATTGCTTGAGACTGGTTTGGATCAAGTGACAGCCAATCAGGGAGAGCTAAGTCTAAACCACGGCTCCTCCCCAACTATAGCCAACCAATCACATGATGAAAATGATTTTGAGAATGCATGTGTTTGTGGGGGTCAGAGATAGAGAAAAGACCAACAAAGACAGAAAATGAGGGGAACATTTTTATTATACTCATAAGGTATATAAAATGCTTGTTTTTATTTATCATTTTATCCGTCAGTTTTACTGCTCATATGCAAATTTGCTTACATTTTATTAATAGAAGAGGACTTACCTTGCACTCTGCTTAAGCATTGTTTTAAGGCACTCTTTTATACTTTTCATCTGCAGAAAAACTTGACCACCTATGTATCAGGCTGGTACAGAAAATTAAAACTAAAATAAAAAAATGTTAAATGCAGACAGAGCATTTTGAGAATTGTTCAGATTATTATTTAAACCCCCCAGTTCCAGTCACAGTCACATTTTGCCACTGTCCAGTCTGGACCTACAGTGGTGTCAAAGCAGCAATATTCATATGTTCATATCAAATCTGGGTTATGCAATGAATTTGCTACTTTTACATCATCAGTTACATGTTTTCTTACCATCAAGACTTCACATTATAAATCACCTTTTCATCTCATAACTCTTACAGTGTGCAATGACAAAGTTGAACATTATTATAATCTAATATGGCTATGTAAACTATGGATACATCCATCCATCCATTTTCTATCCCGCTTATTCCCTTTCGGGGTCGCAGGGGTCTGCTGGAGCCTATCCCAGCGCATTTATGGCGAGAGGCAGGGGGATACACCCCAGATGGTCGCCAGCCAATCGTGGGGCACACACACCATTCACACACCATTCCCTCACACACTCACACCTATGGGCAATTTAGATTTGCCAATTAACCTGAGCATGTTTTGTATTGTGGGAGGAAGCCGGAGTACCCGGTGAAAACCCACGCAGACACGGGGAGAACATGCAAACTCCACACAGAAAGGTCCCAGACCCAGGCCCCAAAGCGGTCTTGAACCTGCGACCTTCTTGCTGTGAGGCAACAGTGCTACCCACTGCTCCACCGTGTCGCCCACTATGGATACAACAAAACCTAAATACAATACACAATAAGCACTTCAAGTTCTCTCTAGACAGAAGTTATGCTTCTATCACTTCTGTTTGTCAAAAATACTAAAAGTAGCTACTTCTTTACATTTCTGTAAATTAGAAGGAAATTCAGGCTTCTATTTGAAAAAATATTGTTAAAAGATGGAAATGCTGACCAAGGACAGTGTTATTCAAGAATCTACCTCACCTTCACCTCACTAATCCCTCTATACACCTTAGACTCAACATCTTTTGCCTAGAGTTAATAGCTTCCATAAAGTGAAGTTACACTATTTAAATATATGTAGCTATTTAATAAGTTGGATAGATGGATAGAAAGGAGTTGGCTCTATTGAAATTTCCTCTCTTAGGGCTGTGGTTTAATTACTGATAGGGATGTAATTATCTGGATATGGCTAGCTATCGCAGGTTTTGTGAGCAAGAAAGAGTGACTTTAGAGACCATGTGTGCACAGAGTGAGGTCTCCATTCAATTAACAGGACCACCTGCGAGACAGGTTGTTAACAGAGGTCAAGATTTAAAAGGGAAAGGGTGAAGAGAGAAAAGAGAAGAGAGTCCTGATAAGGATTAAGTAGCCAGCAGAAACACGGTGGGAGAGCAGGAGAAGAATGAAGGAAAAACAAAAAGAAAATAGGCCAAAAATGCCATGCATTTATTATTTTTAATGCTACTGCTGTAGCTTGAGGTCATGAATTGATGAATTCAATAACCTTGAGATAACATTGCTTGTGTTCTTGTGATAATGATTTCATTTATCAACTGCACTCAAGCATGTGATTCTGGTCCTGTTTCTATTCACTGTAATAATAAGTGGTTTCAACTATATTATCAATATATACTATTCACAATACAATATGCAAGTTACACAGCCACAATAAAGCACTTCTGTGTTTATGGTAAATAAAATAAAATGTTTAACTACATTACTGTAATTGAATTTTGAAAAATGTAGGTTATACGGTAGTCATATTAGTTTAATAAAAGACTTCACCTGCCATAAACTGCCACTTGGTCTCAAATAAACACCTGATCTGTTATTTGGTGTTTTACGCTGTAAATACATATTTATCTTATATCTCATCCAGGTAAGCAGCTATTGACAGATATTAGCAGTTCATTTTCAGCTGAGATTGGGGGATGGCGATAGCTTTTGGAGAGGAACAGTTCTTGTGTGGTGAGTTGTGAAGGATGTCCAACTTTCTTCAGGGTGACAGATGAATCAGATGGAATCCAGTTAGGATCCATGTCAGGATGCTGGAGGTGAGGACGTTGTAGAGCACAGAGGTAGAATGACGTCAGCTGCTGCTGACAGACGTTGACCTTTTCCTGTGTAAAGTACAGCTTCTGTTGTTCCTTCTTAACTATTGCAGTTGTGGTAGTTGTCCATGACAGGCTTCCTGAGATGTGTGATCCCAGGAATTTCTCTCTCCACCCACCCCACCCCACCCCTCCATGTGCAGTGGTCTTTGTGTTTGTCCTGCTTCTACCTGAAGTCAACTATCAGTTCTTTATTTTTACAATATTGAGGCTCAGGTCTTCCTGTGTACAGATAGACTCATTGCCTTTTTCCATCGGTCCCACTGTCATGTCATCTATGAATATGAATGCCATGTTGGTGTTGAGAGATAGAACACAGTCAAGAGTAGAGGAACGGTACCCTGGGCAATCTCCTCCTGTTGTAGATTCATGAACAGAACAAAGATTTCAGAATTCTAAAACACAGAAGTCATGCCAGGTTAGGTATCAGTGTTTTTTTTTTCTAAAGCTAAAAATTTAATTGTTATCACAAGAAAACAAAATAATACATTCATGAGCTCAAGATTTTTGAAATATTAAGTCCAACCATGGCCACTTAGGACTTATGTATGAAACCCTAGGATGGAGAGAAGCTCAGGGGAAGAATACCAATAGAGAAGGAAGGGAAAAGAGGGTAGAGGGTGATAAATCTTGTAGAGCTGTTACGCTTAGTTGGCTCAAGGCCATCCAAAGATAGTATTCACAGTACATTTAAAGGGTTAGAAGCCAAAAAAAAAAGCTTGAGAGAGGCACACTGTAACATTTTAAAGTACACAATCAGTAGATGTGTCTTCTGGAGAATTTATAATGGTTTTTGGCTTTCAGTTCAGAAGATTAAATGTATAGCTACTGTACTAACTCCATTGGACAGTTTTAATAGATGGCCATGGTCCTCTCAGCCCTCGCTCCTGATTCTTGTCTATTCAGTGTAACTTTCTCCCTAATCTGTAACAGAAAACTAGTCGTGACAGGAATTAAGGGGCGCGTTTTACTCAGCGCAGGTTCTTTCATTTTTGTCCAGTCCTGCAGCAATGAACATGATCAAAACCGTTTTCACTAAAGATTACTAGGCTATGAAATATCAGCATCTTTTCAATTTTGTAGTGAATCTGAGAAATGTATTTGTGATCAAATATTTTCACCCAATTTGTTAACCTGCCATAATTAGTTGTTATTGTTCTAGACAGTTATGTCCAGAAATACCATCTATACTCTCCAAAAAGAAATGGGCTATAGGAGATGAATAGAGTATATAGATAAAACTTAGATTAGGCATAGCCAGAAAGTGTGGTTGGTTGTGGTGGAGTGTACTGTAATTACAAGTATAAATTGTAACTGATATAATAGTGCATGGATATTTTTCAGGGTAAATGTACCTGATGTTTGTGTCTCTGGTCCAGCAGATAAGCCCAGTGGAAAAACACAGGCCACTGGGAGAAGCTGGTGATAATTTGTTAGGCATTTTTGTCCCCATATCATCTCTTCTTTCAGACTACTGAAAACAGGATGCCAAAAAGCTGCATTTAGGTGTTTATTTTACTGCACTTTTCTACCCAACATTTATTTTGAGCCAGGATTTACCACATCAGTACCCCAGACTTTAAAGTTTCATTCCTAACTATATTCTGAAGTTTTTAACAAAAGGGTTTTGTCATATTTCATTGACATCCTGAGTTACATTACATAAAAATGGAATTAGTGCATATTTACTCATATAATATCTACTTTGCATATTTAAACATCAAATTTCAAAATATTACAAAAAAACACACATTTGTTTCATTATAAATTAGTTGGGGAAGTTTCATGCTGATATCTATAAGTTAAACTTCTTCTGGCTAGTGAACCCTAAGAATCAAGCAATGCAATAAATGTGAATATGAGGTGTCCAGTGTCACTATTACATTTTTAGGATTTTCTAGAGGTCTGCGGAGGTAAAAAAATATACTGTTTTTGAGCAAAAACTAATTGAAATAATTTTCTATGGAATTCTTTCTCTCTTATCCCTTTCATTATCTTGAAACCTGTGCTGTATTAGCACAACACTAATGTATTAGTTTGCTCTAATCAATCGAGTTGAAGGTATTATTGCACATGCCCAGAAATGTACAAGTCTATCGTAATTGCATATTGAACTGAGGGTCTCAAAAAACACAATATAAACGTGTGCAGCTGTCTCTTTATTGGTGTACAACACAAACCCAGGAGAGTTTCTCAAATCCATACTGAGAACCACTCCATGTGCACTTTACAATAATGTGCTCAGTAACAATTCAGCCCAGCATTACTTAAGACATTTTGCAAAAACCTATCATGATTTCCTAACACCCAATCTTCATGATAACATAGATTATAGTGGACAACAACTCAGCCTTTTTCCTTTTACCTAAAGCCATAGACTGGAAAAATACAGCCAGTGATTAAAACATATAAGGTAAAGGTATTAATTGATGTAATGGTGATGAAAACATTAAATCATGTTCACGAGCTGATGACTCCCAAACCACAAGTTCACGCCCCTTTTAAAATCCTGCCCACGGTTTAATGAAACTTTTATTATAATCCCGCCATGGGACACATTCATTCAGAGACCTGCCAGGGGCTTCAACACCATTTTAATGTGGATTCCAATCCTGTAACTCACAAAATGGAAGTCTGATAAAAAGAGAATATATGGGCACACAGGAATATATGAACTGAACTTCCACCTCAGTCATCTCCAAGGTGATTTTATAATGAGTGAGTGAAAGTCATTAGAAAAAGTAAATTGCAGCCATGAGTCTCATCTGTTCAAAATACAGTAAGGAACTTCTAATACATACAATACTTAGACTATTACTGTAACTCTGGTCAATGAAGCGAGTATTCTTTCATCTCCAGTGTGTGCCCCAGATATTAAACTTCTAGCCATGTCACTTTGACTGTTTCACTTGCCTGTGAATTCCAACAACATTGTCGTCGAGTTGTTAATAGTAAATGTGTGTGATACAATGGCAACCTTCCCTTAAAAATAAAGGAAAACTGAACATCTACTGACACAACTATTTAATTGTGTCAGTAGATGCTCACACAACTATTTAATTATGGGGGAATTTAATAACTATACTTTGTCAAGGACTCAAAGACAGGTGACATACTTTTCCCAGTATGTCACCTGTCCAACCAAACAGGGTTCTGTCCATTATGAGAATGGGGATAAAAAAGCAACTTTCCCTATTTAGATGAAGATTTAAAAAACATATATTTCATATCAGATTTGAATAATTTTATCAACAAGCTTTTTAACTATAGAAATGAGCTTTCTGACTGCAAGATAAAAAAATGTAAGTAAATCCTTGGGTTGTAAGGAGAAAAAAATCCCTGGTAAAAAACTATTGAAGACCTGTGCCAGTAATCAATATATATTCTTAGCCTTAAACCACCTTATGTCCTGTATGCTATGCTGATTTTAACAAGCATTAACCAGCAATTAATGTCCATTATTTACCTGAGTGTGTGTGTCTTACTGGGTTACTTTGTGTGATGTATTTGTTCAGTTTTGTTAAAATATTTACCTTTATTAATAACATTCTGTATGCCAAATTGCCTTACAGGATATTAAAGTTTTACCTCATCTTACCTTAACCTGAGCTGGATGTCAGGGTGAGATAAGGTGAGGTCCTGCCACCTGCCACCTGAGCTCCAGCTGGTCTCCTCGTGGCACTTCACCCTCACTAGGTCCGGAATGCCACAACGTCCTTCTATGGTCTTTCTATCTATTGTATTGTATCTATTCTGTACAACAACAATTGCTGCTGATGGCCAATGGACCATTTATCAAAAAGTTCTAAATTAGTTTTCACTACCTATGGGGAAATACAATAGAGTGTTGATCAATGAGTTAAATTTATACTTCTCTAAATTATACTAGACCTATACACATGATGGTCAGTTGAAACAAACTTGAGGTGAGTTGATAGAGTGACAATGGAAATGGGTTGAACAGCAACTGGAAACATGGATTTTTTTTTTCTCTCAGTCACTCTGGTGCATTTCTTTCGGCACTATTTGCATTTGAATGACCTTTAATGCATTTCTCAAAACAATTAGTACAAACAGCAACATTTCGATAACCTGCAAAAGTGTTTCACTCGCTCAAAATGGACAGCTCATCCCTCAAAGGCTGGAATTCATGTCATTGAAAGTGTCAGTGTAATCAAGGCGAAAAGCCATGACATTATTGTTTATGTCAATCTTAAAAAGTCAGATGTTGGTGACACTACTTGAAAATTCTTGAGACAACACTATTCACACAGACATTTGAAAACTACAGTAATGTCACTCATAGTAGTATAGTTCATGTTATGACGTTTGTATGGAAGTATAACAGCAATTGGCAAATGTCTAAAAGCTCTTGGAATTAGTTATTAGTAATGAGAAACTGCTACTATGATGTGCACAACTGACTAAATGTTGTGGAGGGCAGACTAACTTTGTTAGTATCCCAAAGCAACTATGAAAAAGTGTAATAATCACATCAAACCTGCTGCCTGCCACAGCTTGATTAACATTGATTGCAGCACAGGAGAGAAGGGCTTAGAATCCAAATCTTTGCTCTATGCTCTACAGCCAACAATAGTATATCAAGCTGCATCAATCACTTATTGGTGCAGTGACCACTGCAGACAGTTCTCCTGTCAAATATTATACAGCACAACCAAATCAATATATTGTAATGTGAATCTAATTTGGCTCAGTGTACTGGTTGTTGGCCAAAAAAATCTGAATAAAATATACATTTTCCCACCAACCTATTTCCAGGGAGTGCAGAAAATGTTGTATGAGGTAATTTTGGCCCACATTATGTCTGTATGTAATGTTTCTAGCTCTGTGCCTCTACAGACATACAAACAATGGTTTAGACAAAGGTTTTGCCATGTATAACATTTTACTATGCTATTCATCACACAATTGGATTGTCTGTCTGACTGTTGATAATGGTCGCATCCATGACAAGATAGTGTGGACACATTTCTCCATTTCAATAGGCTTTCAATAGGCTAAGTCATCAGGTCTATTTGTGTGGCTATCTGCCAAACTATTGAGCGTGATGCAATGTAATTTGAGGAGAATCTGCACTGATTGATGCTTGAGAGTGCAGGAGAGGATCTCCTTCTCCCAGAGGAGACGACAGGGTCACACAACTGCAGTTACACCAGACTCACATCTGTGATGGCATTTTTGTGCTTAGTTGCGTTCATGCCGGTTTTAGGGAGTATTGAGGCATGGTTCCAGTCAAAAAGTGGTTCATATGAATATAAGGAAACACTGATTTGGAGATGTGCAGTGAAGAAGGGCTTTCAAGAGGAAAGAGAAACATTTAATATAAGGAATTAGAGATCTCAGGTTGCAATGAAGTTTAGACTTTCACTTACACCTAGTAAGAATATAACAATTCAATCTAATGTCCTTACCCCTCTCATGCATGAATTATGATAAGCCCAGTCAGAATTTTTGACAGTCTTTTATACACTTTTAGGGAGGTAAAACTAGATTTGAAAAATTATCTATCTATCTATCTATCTATCTATCTATCTATCTATCTATCTATCTATCTATCTATCTATCTATCTATCTATCTATCTATCTATCTATCTATCTATCTATCTATCTATCTATCTATCTATCTATCTATCTATCTATAATTGAAATTATAAACTTAATTTTTCGTCCACCCAACACCAATCTTGTTATGTCTAAAGCCAAATGTGAAGAGTTTTTAAGTAATTTCAGAAATAAGAGGAATCTATTAGAAGAAACAACCTGCCCTCTTGATACTATCCCCACTGCTCTTATGAAGGATGTCTTGGAAGTCACAGGTCCATCATCAACAGTTCTATCGCCACTGGCACTGTCCAAATGTGGTTCAGCCTCTTCTGAAGAATCCCAGTACTGACCCCACATTAGACTACATAACAACTACAGAACTATCTCCAAACTACCATTTCTGTCAAACATTCTTCAAAAGGCCATCCTCCACCAATTACTCTCTTACCTACACCACAACAATATCATGGAAAAATTTCAAGCCCCACCACAGCACAGAATCTGCTCTATTATAAGTTCATAAAGACCTACTCCTCTCCATCGACTCCTGCTCAACCTCAGTGCAGCCTTTGACACAATAGACCACATCCTAATAGACCGGAAAACTGGTTCACACCCTTCCCCAACAATAGAGGCTTTTGTGTAAAATTAGAAAATTTGTGTAAATTAGCCCACACTGCTTCACCTGAGCTACCCTGTCCTGCGGCATCCCCCAAGGTCCAATCTTAAGTCCCATCATCTTCTCCATATATATGCTCCCCCTTGGTCAAATTATTATTATAACACATCACATTTCCTTTCAATGCTGTGCTGACACCCAGCTCTATCTTCCCCTTCAACCTAATGACAAATCCAAAATCACAAACATCCGCCAACTGTGTATGAAATAAAATCCTGGATGACAGCAAATGACTGGATGATTTTAAAACAGAAATCGTTCTTTTTAGAATCTATAACGACATTAACTCAATATCCAACAGTCTTGGAAACATATTCATTATCCATTATCAGACCATATGTAAAAACCTCGTTTTATTTTCAATTCTAAACTCAAGTTTATCAGAGAAAGTTAATTTTTTCTAGCTTTTTACAACTGTGCCATCACAAGGCTCAAGCCATTTCCAATTTACTGGACACCAGAATCATTCAATCAATGATCCATCACAATACAAAACGCTGTAGCCACACTTGTGACAGGAACTCAGAAAAGAGACCACATCACCTCCATCCAGGAGGTCTCCTCTCTCCACTGGCTATCCTTAAATTTAAAAATCCATTTTAAACAGGTTTTTCTTATTTATGAATCCCTTAATGGACTGGCCCCCTTTCCTTACTGAAGTACTGAACTAACCCCCTACACCACTTTCAGATCCCTCAGGTCAGAAGACCTTAGACTTTTACCAACAAATATAAAATCAAAACTGAGTCACCTTAAATATAACTTGATGCAATTATATTTTTTGACCTGTAATGACATCTTTCTATAGAAGGCAGAAGCCAGAATAAATCTTTTAAACAGCTATACACTGTAGTGACTTCCATGCATGCAAGGGTTAAGCAATAGAAGTTTTTTTTCTGAGCTTGCTTCACTGGAAATTGCAATTGTATTAGCAATAATGATAATAATAATAACTTTATTTTTATAGTACCTGTCATACATAATTGCAGCCCAAAGTGCTTTATAGCAGTAAAATATGCATAAAATAAAAATAAAGTAGACATAATAAAATCAGTAGACAGAGTAAAAGCAGCAAGGATGTTAACCTTGTTTATAAAATGCCACAAAACATCTTTACATGTTCACTGTTGAAAGCAGTTGGAATGTTGGTCCAAAAAACAGGGCTGAATACAGTGGAGGAATGAGAGATGAAAGAAGTTGAAAATGTGTGTTCAAATATAGTAAATATGCATCCTAGATGCTGTGAATAAAATGTTGCAGACAGCATTAGTCTAAGATGAGTATGGTCCAATCAGTTTCCCAGATCACGCTGGCCTATTTCATTCACATCATATTGAATTGACAAACTGTCACCATCTCAGTAATGGAATCACAAATAGGTCTATCTTGAAAAAGATTGCTTATTCTTCAGGGGAGACACAGGTCTGGCAACTAATTATTTCAAGAAAAACAAACCATTGAACCTATCAACTCATTAATTACCTATTCAATTAGAGATGGTTTCACAAAGTAAGCTAGTGGTAATTAGAATATCCCTCTAAATTCTAAAAAAGCCTACTGCTGGATCAGAAGGTAAAGTAACCTGGTTGAATGGTAAGTCTAATAGGATACTTGCTGCTGCAGGATAGTGCTGTGATCCGCAAGTAAAGTTTTTTATGAAAAAATGTGGCATAGATGGTCTTATTTTATTTTTATTTATAGTAGCTAGACATGAGGTAATGGGAGAGACTTGCAGCAAAGGAATGCTTCGGCCAGGTCCTAAACCCAGGTCTGCTGCTTAACCCTACACCACCACAGCAGACCCATTTTACTTTCTTCTAATGATAATAATGATGTTTTAAATACCCATCCAAAGGATACACAGCACCATGCCATATCTGAAAGCTGAGGTTGATCTGATGAACAGTTAGATACACGAGCCACAGACTGACAGACACACAGACACTCCTTACTTTATAGATAGAGCCAAGGTGATGTGGAACAGATGTCCAGTTTGACAGGTTTGACAGCTAATAAAATCCAGCTCTCACCTCTTTAAATGAAATATTGCCCAAAAATGGACAAGAGAACTTCTTGGAAGAGAAAGGAAAACACAAAATTGACTGACTCTTTTAGAGAAGGACTGAATTTTTTTTTGTGCAACATTGTTTTTTTGTATTATTATTAGTTTCTGCTAAAAAATTGCATGAGTTGGTTCTTTTAGGTGACTATAGAATAATTTCTTGTGTGTAGGTAAAAGCTCTTCTTGTAGGTCTTTAAGGTCTCAGCAATGTGATCTGAAGGTGTCTTCCACTGAGGGCAGGGGGACACCAATTATTCTCCAGGCTGTGTCCATGACTCTCTAGAGAGCTCTCCTGTCGAACAGTTGGGAAACCTGCTGTGATATAGTATGTCAGTACACTATCTGTAGAGCTGTTGTAGAAGGACACACACAAGCAGCTTCCTGGACAGGTTGGCTTTCCTAAGCGTCCTTAGAAAGTAGAGCTCCTGTTGAATCATTTTCAGCAGAGTTTGATTGTCCATGTTAGATCCTCTCTGCTGTGGGTTCCTAGAAACCTGAAGCGCTTCTTCATTGATGTTTAGAGGTCCTCCCAATGTCTTCCAAACTCCCTGCTCTTCCTTGAGAGATTTGGTGACATTTTAGTGGTGCTGGAAGTCTCATTTTGTTATCTTCTAGATATTTCTTGTCAGATATACATGTATCAATGTATTAACTATTCCTTTAACAATCCCATATCATACATTTTTCTGGCTTATATTTTAGGTTCTTATATCCCCAACATAACATTTACCTCCGCCAAGGAGGTAATTTTTTCCTGTTTGTTGGCAAAATAACTAGCAAACATTGTGAATGGTACTATGAACAGATCATTGCATTTTGGTAATGATCTGGAAGTAATCCTGGTTTCTGAATCACTTAGAATTTGTTGTGTTTGATAATATTGGGGTAAATGGACCTTCAAAAATGCCCCATCGCCCCATGGTGGTGACATCTAGCACCTGTATAGTTTGTTTTTTGTGCACACGACAGAGACACAATGTGTGTGTGTGTGTGTGTGTGTGTGTGTTAAATAAGTGTAGGGCAAAAATGCTGGCTCAATCACCCATTTTCGATACCTGCTTATTCCTCAATAGGGTCCCAATCCCAGCACATTACAGGGGTAAACTCCGCACAAATACTGGGTGGGAGTCACAATTTCAGTTTGAAGTACCAAGTACCCCAATATACTTGAACATGCTCCCCCCAAGCTTCTCTCTGGAGGTGACGTAACTGACATCATAAATTCACAGAAGAATAAATGAGCTGTTTTATGGTACAATTTCTGAATCCAGGCTGTGGGCATTTCTCTGTTGATTGGGTGTTTGATGAATGGGACAAGACTAACTTCCATGATATAAAAGCTTTAAAAGGTGGTTAGCTCTGGAATATTGTTTTGATTAGAAACAGGTGTTTAAAAACAGTTCATTTATGGCCTAAAATATTAAGAATATTAAAGATTTATGATTATATTGCTCAGCACTACCTATTATTTTCTATAACTAACTTGCCACATACACACACTATAATCAGTTGCAGTGGTGTACTTCACCTGGCCCAGCAGCAAGTAGCAGCCAGGAAGCAGAGCGGTGTTGTTGGTCAGGAAACACCTTTGAAAGCCTCATACTGGGGTCTTCACAACAATCTAAGGTACAACACACTGGTTGATGGAGAATAAGGGAGAGAAAGACAGAGGAGAGAGTAATTGCATCACCCTGTGCCAAAACCACAGCCTATTAATTAGAAAATTTACAGTGATGGTGATGGCTGAGAGGAAGTCAGATTACCATTGCCCTATTCTGAGCGATAGTGCAGGTGACATTCACATGTATTATTATGTTAATCGGCTGCTGAATATGTAACAGATACTCCGCTGATGTGTTGACACCTGTATATAAGTTCAATGGAGCACTTTCACATCATGTCAAAGCATCGGTGACAGCCGGAATCACAGCAGAGGTTACTGCCAGAAAAATGTCAGCACTTGAGAAGAAAGGGTGGCACGAGCATTTGGAAGAAGGAAGACGAACCTTTTGCTTTCATTTTGTAAAAGTCATCACATTTTATGTCAAAACAAACAGTATTTTTATATTCAAAGGTGGTAAACTATTTACTAAGGCACAGCATTGTAGATTCATTTTCATTTGTGCATCTACAGTGGTGTGAGAAAGTGTTTGCATAATGTGTTCACTTGTGTTGTCTGACTAATACTGTATTTAAATTTGTTTGATGATCTGAAACATTTAAGATTAACCAACATGCAAAAAAAGTAAGAAAGAGGAAAGACTTCTTCACACCACTGTATCTATAAAGCAAGGATTATCAGCAAAATGCACTTAAAGTATTAAAGTAAAACTACACATTCTTCAGTGTATTACTTATTTTTAGTATTGTAATGTTTTAGATCATCAATGTAAAGGTAATTTGGGAGCTTTTTTGGATTAGTAAGTACATGCAGTGCATCATAATATTTGGCACCTTTCATGTGAAGTACAAATTTAATGATTATTTTTTCACATGAACATACTCTACCACCTAGCACACCTTTAATTAACCTTTCTTCTCATTTAAAGGGATTTTTACATGATCAGTTTACATGACTTGCTTTAATGCCTTTGTCATTTAGTTGGTGTGCACCTTAACAACTTAAAGACTTAAAGAACAGTGCTGTGACATCAGAATGAATCTGAATGGTGTTCTCACTTCACTCATTAGTCCAGTCACTTATGTCTTAATGGTGACATCTGACAAGGCAGGCAGAGCAGCCACCCCTTGCATGATGGCCTCTAACAGCACTTTGCCAATCAATCAGGGTCAAATCGGACATCTGTTTGATACTAGATGACTCCAACCCATCTCCCAGGACTGCAAGGGACAAGGTCACATAAACCATGGAACCATGTTGAAGATGGTGGAAGTCATTGTCCATAGAAAGCCTGACCAGAGGGATGGGGATGGAGAGGAAGGTGCAAAGATGAGAAAAGATAATAACCTGTGATAACAAAGATGGAACCTATATGGACCATAAAGAAGAGACTATAGTGGAATATATGAATTGAAATATAACAAAACAGTGAGCTTTAGAAAAAGTACAATTTATGCTTCTCTGAAATAAATCATATTGTATAGACAGTACTTATATGATGTATTTTTTTAAATTTATTTAAGCGTTCAATAGTTTTCTGTCAAGCACTAACAGTTGTTGTAACATTTTATAAGTTTTATTATTAGAGTTACTACACTAGCTTCACCTGAAGGTCAATGTAAGTGGTTGAGGATGTGACAGTTAGCAGCGAGTCTTCAGAGAAAGTTTCGTGAGATGCAACTGGGGAAGGTGACTTCCACAATCTGGCAGAGCCCGGAGGGAATAACACCTTCCTCAGGACTGAAGGAGAGTTTCCTAAAGTGGTGTTGGGACAAGACAGACTGAACGGAGCATCAATCAGCCCTTGGTTGGACAACAGCACCTGGTCGAATCTACAAGCTTTTGTAATAAATGCATATGTGGAAAGGTCAAGCCCCGACAATTACTAGCATGTCCTAGCTGATCATTTGTCCAATCAGCAAGAGATCGATTACTTGCTAATGGTGTTTTTGATGAATAAATTGTTCATGTCCTGTAGTTGAACTGAAGTTCAGGTCCTATGAATTCATGGCCTAAGTGCAGACACAAACAAGCAAAGTTTAAGTATCTAAACTCCGACAGCTTAAATATAGAACTTTCTGTAGTAATGAATCTTTACAACTGGCAAATTGATCTGCCACCAGGGCTTCTGACAAATGTAAAGTGTATAAATACAAGACAATATACACTCACTGGCCTCTTTATTAGGTACACCATGCTAGTAATGGGTTGGACCCCATTTTGCCTTCAGAACTGCCTCAATCCTTCGTGGCATAGATTCAACAAGGTGCTGGAAGCATTCCTCAGAGAGTTTGGTCCATATTGACATGATGACATCATACAGTTGGTGCAAATTTGTCGGCTGCACATCCATGATGCGAATCTCCCGTTCCACCACATCCCAAAGATGCTCTATTGGATTGAGATCTGGTGATTGTGGAGGCCATTTGAGTACAGTGAACTCATTGTCATGTTCAAGAAACCAGTCTGAGATGATTCCAGCTTTATGACATTGCGCATTATCCTGCTGAAAGTAGCCATCAGAAGTTGGGTACATTGTAGTCATAAATGGATTGGCCATGGTCAGCAACAATACTCAGGTAGGCTGTGGCGTTGCAACGATGCTCAATTGGTACCAAGGGGCGCGAAGAAAATATTCCCCACACCATTACACCACCACCACCAGCCTGAATCGTTGATACAAGGCAGCATGGATCCATGCTTTCATGTTGTTGATGCCAAATTCTGACCCTACCATCAGAATGTCGCAGCAGAAATTGAGACTTATCAGACCAGGCAACATTTTTCCAATCTTCTATTGTCCAATTTCGATGAGCTTGTGCAAATTGTAGACTCAGTTTCCTGTTCTTAGCTGAAAGGAGTGGCACCTGGCGTGGTCTTCTGCTGCTGTAGCCCATCTGTCTCAAAGTTCGACGTACTGTGCGTTCAGAGATGCTCTTCTGCCTACCTTGGTTGTAACGGGTGGTTATTTGATTCACTGTTGCTCGACTTCACTATCAGCTCGAACCAGTCTGACCATTCTCCTCTGGCCTCTGGCATCAACAAGGCATTTCCGCCCACAGAACTGCCGCTCACTGGATATTTTTTCTTTTTTGGACCATTCTCTGTAAACCCTAGAGATGGTTGTGCGTGAAAATCCTAGTAGATCAGCAGTTTCTGAAATGCTCAGACCAGCCCTTCTGGCACCAACAACCATGCCACGTTCAAAGTCACTCAAATCACCTTTCTTCCCCATACTGATGCTCTGTTTGAACTGCAGGAGATTGTCTTGACCATGTCTACATTTCTACACACAACTCCCTGTGCCTGGGTACATGAAGCCTGTTTGTGTATTTTCCTTTAGAGGTTCCATGCTCGACCCCCCTGCTCTCCACTGTCCCACACAATGCTTTCAAATGAAAGTCGTGATTTTCATTTGGCGAGTTTAAGTTAGCAGTCTACAAGATTAATGTTGAGGAGATGCTGCAATGAAGCAAAAGTAAGACTGCAAAACCTTCCAAGAATATTAATATGGGAGAGGACTTGCTTACGTTTATTTTCATGCTTTGTGTTTTCTGATCATTTTGGTAAGAATATGACATCTGTTGGCTAATATCACAGCGGACTGCTTTGTCAGTCAGGCTCCATTCAGGTCAGCTCCAAAGAACATAAGCAGTTGGATGATGTTGTCATGATTCCTCACTGCAAAGGGGGCAGTAGGAAGGAGCCTAGTATCTTAACCATGTTAGCTTTGCTCATTGAACGTCACCGTGCAGGACCGCTCCTTTCTATCTTTCTCTGCCCGACCTGAGCTTCATTCTTTGTGCAACATGTTTAGTTGGTGCTCTGTTACCAATGTTACTGTACTGTTAGTACTGGGTGCATCTCAATTATTTTTCACCTCCCTGGTGGGATGAATAAGTAGAAGAGAATTTGTTTTAAAGTACATTTTTGTACCTTAAACTACTAATATATAATGTTGGGGGTATCAAAACTTCAAGTAAAACCCAGAAAATTGCAGGATGTGGGACCTTTAAAAGGCAGGTGAGGTCTATCCTTCAGTTTTGCTTAGTAAGCTTCTGAATCTTTTTGCAGAGTGAGGAATCAGGGTGCACTAGTCTCCAGTCCGGCTGTCATTGACCTCGGCTGCTCAGGTTGTCTCCTGCCTCAGAAAACATGGAAATTAATGTAAATCTGGCCTCCGCTTCAGAAGACATACATGAAGGCCACATGCAAATTTGCCAACAACCTTTTACTGCCTCTGAGAGGAGATGAATATATTAGAGCCTCATAGCCACTATGAAAATTAAATCAAGTAGACAATGTACCACATGGTCCTTCCATGATTTCGGAGATCATTAGTAGTCAAACAAGTTTATCAAAGGGAACATAAAAGAGGCATATTTGAGAGCATCAGGTGTCCTCTGCAATAAAGAGACAAACATTGTTTGCTACCCAGACGTGTCTGTCTAACCTTTGTCTGAGGCAAGGAACAAGCACACTGAGTGAAGGAGGATCTTTTATGAGAAAGCCAAAGCTATCGATTTACAGGACAGGCACACTGTCTGCTTCAAGTTGTCAAAAGGATTGATACGGAGGTGTTGAAGAGAAAACAAAAGTAAGAGTAATCTTACCAAGAGGATTGAGGTCCAGGAAGCAAGTCAGTATCACTGAAGACTGCTGTCAATGTAGTCTCAGAAGACTCCACCACATTAGACTTACAATGGAGAGTTTAAAAAGAAGAATCAATATCAATGAAGCAGAACCAGAGATGTATTCTGTTTTATTCTACCCATTAATCATCCTTGAGTCACAAGCTTTAAGCAGCGATGAGGATCAAGCAATCTCACCTCTTTTTTTCAGATTTTCGTGAATTTTCAAATTTATAGACTTCAGCTTTTACTTTGTGCACATGGTTGTTTATGTTGCAAGAGTCAGTGACCAGTTCAAATCTGACCATTGTCAGTAATGTTAAAATAGATCGTATTTGGTTGCAATGAAATACTGTCATGTCTCGTCGTAAATGTTAAGTTGTCACTCGTGTTGTCTTGTCCTGCACTTCCTGTTTTATTGTGAAATGACCCTTCCCTCTTGTTTCAGGCACCTTTGCTTCCTGCCCTTTTGTGTTTCCCGCCACAGTGATTGCCTTCCCCTGCCCTGATTGTTTCCACCTGTGCCCTGTTACCTCTCCTATATATTGTCTGTGTCTCCCCTTGTCCTGTGCCAGTTCGTCACGTCCCATGTGTCAGAGCCAGCGCCCAGCTCCAAGTACTACCAGGTTTTGTTCTCTCATGCTCAAGTTCCCAGTCTTGTTTTGTCGGCCTTTGCCTCGTTATTTTTCCTCGTAAGAGTGACTTTTTGTTTATTCCTCGTAAGAGTGACTTTTTGTTTATTCCTCGTAAGAGTGATTTTTTGTTTATTCCTCGTAAGAGTGATTTTTTGTTTATTCCTCGTAAGAGTGATTTTTTGTTTATTCCTCGTAAGAGTGATTTTTTGTTTATTCCTCGTAAGAGTGATTTTTTGTTTATTCCTCGTAAGAGTGATTTTTTGTTTATTCCTCATAAGAGTGATTTTTTGTTTATTCCTCGTAAGAGTGATTTTTTGTTTATTCCTCATAAGAGTGATTTTTTGTTTATTCCTCATAAGAGTGATTTTTTGTTTATTCCTCATAAGAGTGATTTTTTGTTTATTCCTCATAAGAGTGATTTTTTGTTTATTCCTCGTAAGAGTGATTTTTTGTTCATTCCTCGTCAGAGTGAATCTTTTGTACGGAACCATAATAAAGACCTTTTCTTTGATCGATCCGTGAAGAGTCGTGCATTTGGGTTCAGCCTCCGGCCCCGCCTTGTGTCAAAATACATGCAATACTGAACTTTTGTATGGTACAAAAGCATGAGAGTTGTATTTCATAGCGAGCCACTGCCCTGTGCCACCAGTGTGTATATTCTATATTACTGTAGTTTGACCTTCTCTGGCTTGAAGACGGTGAAGAGATCTTTGCTCTGGTCATGGGCCATATTTCACCCTGCTGAGCCGTGTGAGGACACGAGCAAAAACAATTACTGTAGTGAAAGGATATAACGCAGACATGCACACTGTCACGGTTTCTCTCTCTCTCTCTCTCTCTCTCTCTCTCTCCTCCCTGGAGTCTATGTTTGGTAACTCCCCCCTCAGCCCCCACACACCTTGTTTGTGTGCCTGCTTTACTCTTCCCTGTCGTCAGGATTACCTGCCTGCAAAGCCTCTGCTTATCCCATCTGCCCTGTCTCCCATTCCTGAAATCCCGTCTGCTACGTCTCCTTTCCCTCATCTCGTCAGCACTACTTCCCTGCCCTGGACAGTCGTTTTCACCCTGAGGATTTCGCTCCAGATCTGCTCCCCGGTGCCCCAGCTTGCCTCAGCTCCTGGTGTCCAAGCCCCATGTGTTCCCAGCTACTAGTCCATGCATGCCCAAGCCTGCATTACCCTTTCCTTGTCCTAATAAACAAAGAATTTCTTGTTCCAGTCACCTGAGTCTTAATTTGGTTTCTACTTAATATTCACACATACTCTACCTGAATTCCACGAAGAAAAAGTTTTATAAAGACAACAAGAGGTTTTTTGGTTGAGTGAAGGAACCCATGTGTGTGAATGGGTGGGTGTGCCTTTGTGTACACATCTGAGCAGTCCTCTCAAAGTTTGTGTTGTGGCTGCAGACTGTTTACTCTATCTTTCGCTCATCACAGCCCTTCACTGTTTTTTTCATCCGTCTCCTCTGTCGAACGCGACCTGGCTGAGTTGAGCAGAGGAGACACTGGCAGGAAAGCAGGATGGCAGTGTCAGAGGAGGTCAGGCTGCATGGGCAGAAACGGGCCCGATCCATGGCCCTCCTGTCACAGAGGAGTCACACTGGGTTTACGCACCAAACAACAGGAGACAAACCGTAACCCTTTGTGACACGTCTAATCTCAGATCTGGACTTTTCGGGGAGGGGAGGGGAGGGTGTCCACAACAGATTCTGTCCTGCAGCACTACGGCAGCACACTTTAGGTGGCATAGTGTAGGCTGTCTTTCAAACATAAGAAGGACGACGATTTAAATACTCTGACTGTTGAGTTGCCCTTGGACAAGCTCCTGAATCACAGTCAGCTCAGAGAAAGCTTAACACACACACACACACACACACACACACACACACACACACACACACACACTGCTGGTTCCACAGTTCCACAGTTATCTAAGAGGGCATGCAGGTGGTCCTTTGCAGCCCGGCTGCTGCGTCCTGAAATCAGTGGATCAGTGTAGCAACTGCTTCTCTTCTTCTTCCTCTTTCTGCTGGAGCACTCAGCTATCTCTGCAAAGAGGGACAGAGGAAAGGTGAAAGGCAAAACAAAGTGAAAGAAGAGGAGGGTCTGAGAGAATATGATGGAGTTAATTTTGGCACATTTTTGTTAAAACAATGCGTTCAGAAGAGCAGGTGATCTTGTCTGTATACGCACGTACCTCAGACAGCAAAGGTCTTCCTTTTGGGAGATGTAAGTCCTCTTCTAAAGGATAGTAAGGCTTAGCTACGCACACACTCCATACACGCTGATCTGTACATCTTCACCAGGGCAAATTACATGCAAACATCAGGCACACACATGAGCACACACAAATCATCCATGCACAATTTTGTTGGCTTCTGATCTGAGCTCTTAATTAGTCCTCAGAATACAAAGTCACACAACACTCGGATGAGTAAAAATCTGAGTGAAATCTTTATCCAGTGCATCTACTGTAATATAAGATAAATGAGAATACATTGTTTTCTTATAAAGATATGAGCATTAAAGAGCTGCAAGTAAAGCCCTAAATGAAGTTTTATTTTAACAAAAGAGAAAAAGGCAGTTCAGAATCATTTCAATAAACACATATTTCCTTCTGTAAGCTTAACTTGACTACAGGACTTACTGTAGTAAAATCCAATAACTATGATATCAGTTAGGGAGAGATGATGTCTGATGTCTAGAGGTTTAAATTCTTCCCCTAAAGTCACTGTTGTCTTGACAGTCCCCCCCCCCCCTCCCATTCAACAATATAATAATTGCACGATTTTTTTTTTTAAAGCACGACTGCACAACCATGGAGTAACATTGTATCTGATGAAATGACATTACAGTGCTTTGAATAATGATGTTTTACATCCTACACTATGAATGAAGGAAACTACTGTGATTTGCACCTTATCTAAGTGAGAATAACTATCTCTAATTAACTCTAGATCCAACTTACCAACAGTTGTGTTGTTAGGTGAAGTAGATTATGTTTGTTGCATTGTGACCCTGTTCACTGGGTCCTTCTTAATGGGCAGTCCTGTTTCTTTTCTTGTGCTTCAAGGCTCTGTGGACCGCTGCACTGTTGCCTAGGTGACACATTGGGGTGGTTCGCAGGCGTCTGAAGACAAAGTCGGCTTAAGTCTCTTTAGTGTTTATTTCTGTAAAACTTTCTTGTGGTGTTTTGGACACTGGATAGAAACTGGACTACACTTAATAATCACCCTATAATTTTACACATCAGTCCTTACAGACCTAGTGATTCACCTGACCTCAAGGTCACCTGAGGCCTTTATCAAAAGTAGTCCATCTGTAAAATTGTGGAAGAACTTATGCTGCTTATTGGCCAATGAGAGACCTGCCAAACACCTTCTCCATCCCCTGAGTAAAACTGTCTAGGGAGGCACAGATAGGTGAATTGGCTGAAATAAGGTTCCCCACTCTCTCACTATACCATCCAAGAGGGTGACGATGTAGGCGACCTGGGAGTGCTTGGATGGAAAGGTGGATGGTTGCAGATGAAATACGAGAGAGCATTAGGATAGAAAGGGCAGGTTCACCACTGTAGTGACTGGGGGGAGGCAAGCGTGGCTCATGGCTTGGGGGTTCTGCTGAGACAGGTCAGACAAGTTGCTCATAAGGCAGCACAAGTGACCAGATGAAATACATCAATCTGGCAAACAACTGGAGAAAATTGACTGGTATAAATACTGATAGGCAATAAGCAGAGAGAAAACAGGTGTGAGCAGGAGCAGCAGCGGGAGGGAGGGGCTAAGAAGCTCCAGCAGAGTCTATAACTTTTATGTGCAGAATGTACCTGATAGATTTGAACATACTGTTCATGTTATGTTTGCCAAAACTACATGGTCTCATAGTTGTAATGATTTAGATCCGTGCAGCAAAAATGCAGTTTTCAACTGGGAGCTGCCCGACATAATAAAAGGAATAGAGAACTAGAGGAACTCATGGTGGAGTCAAGGACTGTAGAGCTGAGCTTTGAAAAACTGGATCTGGATCAGAAGGAGCCTCGCAGAGAGATTAAAATGGCTCTCAAAATATCCTGGAAACCTGGCTTCTAAAACAACTTTCTTTATTATGTTGCCAAAGCCTTTTGGACTCGCAGCTATGTGAATAATATTCAGACTAGAATAAATATGAACGGTTCAAAATGAGGTGGACGTCCCTGCACAGCGTAGTATATAAAGACCAGTAACGTATGGTTCCCTGGAGTAAAGTCTCAAAACCCTGAGCCACAAGAGACAAAAGCTTTAATGTTAATGGGACCACTAATAAGTCTCTATGGAAGTAACCAGGTGACACCATCACATTGTGCATACCTTCAACAGAGAGACTAACTAGCAACAAAAATAAGATGCAAACGGTTGGTTTTGTATGAAGCGAACAAGAACCATGCGTTAAGTAAATTTCCTGTTTGTTTGTTTTCATTCAAATCAGGAGGCTTGAGCGTCAGCCTGCAGAGACACATGGAGCTTTATCCAAGGTTCAGGCAGGAAGGCGATCGTTTGTATGCTTAAGCTGGTAAGTTTATTTCTCACCCTGTGTTCCCACCTCTCATATACACTGCCTCATAATTTCCCAGGCTCTCAAAGTAATATATATCCTGCTCCTCTCTGTCTAATAACCAATGTCGGGTGGGTTACTTTTATGTATTCCATTACTGATTACTGAATATATGGCCTACAATGTAACATTCCATTACTCAAGTTAAGAAAAATAAAAATTTGGGATTATTTTTGAAATAGTTAAAAATTTTCTTGCTCAACCTATTGGTCTGTGTCACTCTGTAGATAATTTTAGGAATAACCTAATTAGTCTTCAGAGATAAAGTTACGCAATTCATCAAAAATTGGCATGTATAGCAAATTTGGTTTTCAAAATCAGAAAAATAGAATCGCTATGAAATAATCCTTTAAAATAATCTATTTTATTAAATAGATAATACAATCTATGTATACCACCAATTTAACTGTAACTGAAGTCAAATACACTAACTCAAATTTCGTATTTCAGTACAGAAGCTCTGTTCTGTTACTCCCCAACCCTCCAACACCACAGTGACCCACATCGTTAAAATATCGTCTCTGTTGTTACGTTCCTCCCTCTCCACTTTAGCACTACATGCGCTGTTATGCACTGCTGCACCTCCCAGTCTCTGCAGATTCATTACTGTTCATCAGCCTATCAGTCCCAGCAGAGTCATCATCCAGCATCAGCAGCAGTTCCTGGACTCCACAGGGGGATTTATCCTGTGCTGCTCTGATGCTCCTCAATTACAAAATCTCCCTGTAGGGTCTAAGCATCGAGGACTTTCTCGACAAGACTAGTTACTACTGCATCATTTGTTATGATAAACAATTATCTTTACTTCATTCATTTAATACTCCTTACTGAAATGAGTCTAAGTTTATTTATATTTGCTTCGTATACCTGCAGAGGTTAAACTGTTAGGTCCAACTCAAACCATAAAAAGGAACTTTTGCCCATTAAGATAAAATCAAAATTAAGATCAAAATCACATACTTTGGTCAATAATGTTACCAGAAATAAAACTATGAGTGTCCAGCTGAAGGAATCCAACTGGTGTTTCATTTTACTGCCATTGTTCTGCTTTTCAAAGTTTAGTTCTCATGAAAAATACCAAAAATACTTGCCAAAAATTACTTTTAACCTACAATTTTACTATCCTGTGTCGTTCATTTGGTTCAAACACACTGGATGAGTTACATTTCTCTGAAACCGCAGGTTTATTCAGCAAATAAAAAATGACTGGCAGAAAGTGAATGATAGTCGCTCTGTGGGAGGATGAATGAAATCCTCTCTCTTGGCTCAGGATTAGAAATTTGACTCAAGGGTTTGACAGTGCAAAAATGTTGTGGAACAATATGACTTGCACTTCCGTTGATTTGAATCCAGCAAGGATCCACAATGTCATTGAACCAAAAAAAACAACTAAAAGGGGACCAGCAAATCTGCAGCCTCAGCAGGTTCAGAACCATAGACCCAGACCTGTAGTTTCACTCCAACCAACAGCAACAAGGAGCCACAGTCTTGACCTTCAAATCAATTTGTCGATCAGGCACAATTATATTTGGGAAATATCAGTTTGACAGGAAAAAAGAGAAATTGTATGCTCTATACTTTAGCATCTTTCACAATGCACTTTGGACAATGTCTAGAGAATCCGGTCCAGATATTGTCTGGCATTTACTTTTCATTCATGCATCACACAACTGATCCTGTATAATGTACTCTGGTTTAGGTGAAGGAGGGGGCAGTGTGAGCAAGAGGCAGCCATCACGTGACATATTTGCAGTCAAAGTTCAAGTTCATTAATTTAGACTGTATTGATCCCCAGAGGAAAATAATTCTCTGCATTTGCCCTATCGATTGGGATGAAGTATGGACTACTATATTGGTAGCCAGGATCCTGATTATCAGCGAATAAATTATAATTGTATACACATCATTCACCTGAAGCTCTGTATAAGGAAAGTAAACTCCAACCTTTTTTGTATGTATATATCTGTGTGATATCAGAGCTGATGGTGCTTGTTTCCGAATGTCCATCAGTGGCCAGATTCTGGAATATGATCTATCCCTTTACTAACTCTGTTGTTTTGCCATTGGCTACAGCCACAGTAGCCTTTGTTGGTGTAAGGGATAAAGTAGCAGCTAAACCCGCTAACAACCATAGAGGTGGCTGCCTCCACTATAAAACCTGCTGTGGTAAGAGAGCTAGACCATGAACTATGAAGAACAAGAAACTGGCGATGAGACAAGACACAAAGGGGAATATTTACAGTAGTGATGTGGAGTGATTAGGAGGAGGTGCAACCAGGAAACACACAGACCAGGAGGGGGCAGGCCAGACAGGAACCAGAAACAGACACAGGTGAGTGCAGGGGTTAGATTTATATTTTACAATAAATCCTAGTAGTCAATTCAGTTGATTTCAGTTGTTAATAAAACTGAAATCACTCTATTTTTTTTCTATTTAATTTTATCTCCAGTGGCTGTAGCTTGGAGGTAGAGCAGTCATCCACCAGTCGGAAATTTGGTGGTTAGATTCCCAGCTCCTCTGAGTTGCATATCGTTGTGTCCTTGGGCAAGATACTTAACCCTGATTTGCCTCCAATGGCATGTACCGTTCCCGATGTGTGAATGGGTGATTGGACACTTGTAGTGTAAAGCACTTTGAGTGGTCAAAAAAGGTAAAAAAAAGTAGAAACTGTTATGTAAACAGATCATTTTCCAGTATGACTACCATATAACTTACATTTTTCAAACTTCAGATTACAGTGAGTTAGTTACTGTAGTTAATTATCTCGTGGCTGCTTCTCCAAATGTTTTTCTCTGTATATTTTGCCAAGAAAAATTTGAATTTATGTCGTCCTTTTTATGTTTTGCTGCATTGGTGGTAGCAACACGAGAGCAGCTGTAGCTCTATTTGCAGCAGGTGAGGCATGGCCTCCTGCTCGCATGAAGAGTGTTGTGTATTGTACATTCTAAATTCTAGGTGAAAATGGATAAAAAAAAAAAAAACAGTGCATGCACAGCTTTTAGTCTGAATGCTGCCGTGCAGTTTTTTTTTAAATACATTAGACTCAGCATTTATTTAGAATCGGTGGTCATTTATCAAAATATACACCTGCACCTGGCGTTTAAAAGGGGTTCTGTTGAATAATTGAAACCGGGCAATCATTTGGTATTTTACGGTAATCCAAGCTGGATATCGCACATATACAATACCATGAGCAGGAACTATTATTAAACTAAAAATGAATGAGTAGCAGGAATCAAACTTGTTTCCAATGAACTCAATCAATCGTATATCTTTCATCCAACACATTTTCTGCAAAGTAAATCGAGTAATTTGGTCTGAAAGGTTGTCACATCCAATTATATCTATCAGTTATTTTCCTAAACAATGCAAGTCACATTATATATTTATCTATTTTCTTCAACCTTTACTTTAATGAGGATAGTACAGCTGCGATCAACAATGTGCTTCTTGTAGAGATCTTGCCAATAACAGCAGACAGGTGAATCAATGAACACTACGCTTCATAAGAAACTGCACGCCATCAAACAGCAACTGAGAAAAAAGGAGAATCAGGCTAACAAGTGAAAGATCATGTGAAACTACCAGACTTTTTTCCAGTAATCTCTTTGTTGGGAATAAACATAAACACTCCTGGATTCCAATATGTGTTTTCACCATAGTGCTTGTTGTTTCCAATACATCTACAGCAAGAAAAACCATGTGTTGAATTTTCATTAGATGAGCCTTCCATTTAGTTTTCAAGACCTGCTCATCGCTGGGCTTTTAATCCATCTCTGCCCGGGCTTTAACACAACTGAGCAGAAGTAATTAATTGGGAGTAAAATGAAAGCCTCAGTAGCAGTAAAACTCTCCCAGTGTGACTTCTTTAGCTTTTAGATGTATCGACAACAAATTGACCTTAGTCCTGGTATAAGGGGGAAAAACAAGACTTGAGGAATAGAGAGTGAGAAAGTCTGTGTGTGAGAAAATCTATACAATGACTGAAAACACATATTAGAATTCAGGCAGTGTTCACATTTACCTCCAATGGGCCAATTATCTGAAAGAGAGGGAAGAGAATAAACAGCCTATAGTTTCACAGGAAGGCCACTTCTTTGATTTTAGTCTGCTAGAAAGACAGACTACCAAACAGAGAGATATCCTTGGATCGAGAGGAAGAGGGGAAATAGAGCATAGAGGACAGACGATGAGTGATAGAAGGAAATGAGGGAGAGAGAAATAGGGGTTGGTGAATGCAGAGAGAAAAGCAATTATCTCCCAGCGTCCTGATGCGATGACACCGGTTGACAGACAGGGAGAGCTGCAGCTTATTGCTCAGCTTTCATCATCACTGTCAACCACCCATTGCTTCCTCCTCCCATAATCTCTCTGTGTGAACACAGTGAGGGAACTTCTCAATGTCCTCAGCTACCTTTGATGATAGCACACACAGCCAATCTGCAGTGTGTGTGTGTGAGAGTGTGTGTGCGCACATGCACTCCTCCCATTCCCACTTGTGTGTGCGCTGCTTTTCCAAAAGGCTGAAGTCCCATCGGTGCTATAGCCCTGTCAAGGCGGATGTCTCAGTGCTCCCTAAGAGCTGTCCGTCTTTTCATTTAAATCAGTGGCAGCGACAGTGGAGCGTGTGTGTGTGTGTGTGTAGGGTGGGGGTTACTGGAGTCTTACTTTAAAGACAGAACAAGGATTGTCTAACTCACCATGATGGAAAAGCACAAGTGGGGAAAGCTGCACCAGCTTTTAACTGACAACAGGAAATAAAGAGGCAGCATGTGCCGTTAAGTACTTGGGTGTACATGCAAATTTACGCACACACAACGTATACACACGCACACACACAGGCCACATCAGCCAGCTTATGCTGAAGTCTTCAACAGCCTCTCAACAAGAGTCGAGCCTCCTGCGGCATGCTGACCTGAAACATACATGAGAGTGGGTGAGACAGGGAGGGGTGCTAAATTAAAAATGATAGGCTCTTGATGGGCTGTAAGTGGTGTTCTGGACCTGGACCGGCCCTCCCATTATAAAAGCTTAATGCTGCCACTGTTGCCACCCCTTTAGACCTGCCTGCTTATGCAGCCACGCAGCACCGTAGGAGGTCACGCACACGGTGTGACCTCACACACAGGCACACACCCACACACACACAAACATATATATATATATATATATATATATATATATATATATCCATCCATCCATCCATTTTCTATACCTGCTTATTCCTCATTAAGGTCGCAGGGGTCTGCTGGAGCCTATCCCAGCGCGTTACGGCGAGAGGCAGGGATACACCCCAGATGGTCGCCAGCCAATCGTGGGGCACACACACCATTTACTCACACACTCACACCTACGGGCAATTTAGAGTTGCCAATTAACCTGAGCATGTTTTTGGACTGTGGGAGGAAGCCGGAGTACCCGGTGAAAACCCACGCAGACACGGGGAGAACATGCAAACTCCACACAGAAAGGTCCCAGACCCAGGCCCAAGGAGGTCTTGAACCTGCGACCTTCTTGCTGTGAGGCAACAGCACTACCCACTGCTCCACCGTGCCGCCCTATATATATATATATATATATATATATATATATATATATATATATATATATATATATATCCATCCATCCATTTTCTATCCCACTTATTCCCTTTCGGGGTCGCAGGGGTCTGCTGGAGCCTATCCCAGCGCATTTTATGGCGAGAGGCAGGGGGATACACCCCAGATGGTCGCCAGCCAATCGTGGGGCACACACACCATTCACACACCATTCACACACACACTCACACCTATGGGCAATTTAGATTTGCCAATTAACCTCAGCATGTTTTGTATTGTGGGAGGAAGCCGGAGTACCCGGTGAAAACCCACGCAGACACGGGGAGAACATGCAAACTCCACACAGAAAGGTCCCAGACCCAGGCCCCAAGGCGGGTCTTGAACCTGCGACCTTCTTGCTGTGAGGCAACAGTGCTACCCACTGCTCCACCGTGTCGCCCTATATATATATATATATATATATATATATATATATATATGTATATGCTCATTTAATTGTTAATAATAAATAATAATAGTAACAATTAAATTAACTCAATGAATGAACATAAATATGAAGTAAAAACAATTCAACTCATATCCAGCATTGTCCAATTATAAACAGGCACTTTTTTCCCCACAAAGTGACTTTGCTTTGCTGCAGAATCATGATTGCCATGTCAGCATGCTACTGCCCCCCCCACACACACACAGTGTGTATGTATGTATGTATGTATATATATATATATATATATATATATATATATATATATATATATATATATATATAGGTATAGATAGATAAGAGTGAAATTCATTCTTTATTTGTGAATTGGCATCTTTTTCTACTCAAATGACTTTTAGAGAGCCTTGCAGCTGTCACTGCTGAAATTATCTCAGTAGGAGACTTTAATGTGGACGACTTTGGTTGAGAAAAAAGGCTGATTTAGTACTGATTGAAGAACTCCCTTGCTTGAATACCAAATATCAAATACCAGACAGTCACGTTGGCTATTGCTATTTTCAGCTTACATTGTTAAATCACTTCTCGTTTCTATAGCTGTTAATATGAATTGGGAGAGAAATCATCACGGCTCATTTCATAACAAACTACAATTGGTCTAGTCTAGTTTCAATCTTAAAAAAAAAAAAAAAAAAAAAAAAAAAAAGAAAAAAAGACAGACTCGGATAAATCCCCTCCTGTTATTTAGTTTGAACAGGAATAAAATAACTGATGTTTCCAGCAACTCTCTCCTTTTAGTTCTAATTGATCCCCTTGTGTGTATAGAGGAAATGCCTTTGATGTTAACGAAACTGGATAATTGCAAAACAACTGAGGCATCTCTAAAATGTACAGTATGACCACTGATTGTACAGCAGTACAGAATGGATAGGAGCGAAGGAATCATGCTGTTATTAAGATTATCATAAATCAGCAGATTGATCAAACATACACACCTTCACTTAAGTCTGCATAAAAATAAACATTTTTTATCACATTTGTAAAATGGACAAATACATAGAGGATGAATGAGTCAGTAGTTGTGTCTGATTCCCTAAAAGCAATCCCCACAACAGAACAGAAACTAAAAAAATTAAAACACCCTCAAGGCAGTTGTGTTACATTATTTACTTTTGAATCATTTTGCTCCTAATAAGAAATATCTATGTTTAACAGCCTATTTTATAAATCTGTTTCCATGGAATGCTACTTTTTATGGCACAACTTGTTCATGAGGAGAAACAGGCACTATTACCCTCTTCAGCAATGTCATTTGCTGTCGAAATCTTTGCAATCAGAAGAGGTACATAAACTGGGAACTCTCTGTCAGGTCGACTGTCATGCAAGTTCTGCTAAGTTATAATTATACATAATTCTGCACAATTTTCAAAATCAAACATCAGACACTTGTGGTGACATTCGCTCTATTATTCCTTGCTACAACAAGCAGTCACAGTAATGTGTTTCTGTGTATTCTAAGTGCAAGTTATGATGTAATTTGAGAAGAATTCAAAGCTACAGATAAAGAACGTAGTGTAGGAGCATCAGGAGGGTAGGCTTACTGAGTAGAGTATGAGAGGAGGGGAGATAAAAGATGAGATAACAGAGGCAGCTGCATAGAGCAGTTAATAGAATACACCACATAGGCTGATACCACAGCCCTGTTCCCCCAGGGTGTTATAGATTCTCACAAGCTCCAAAGTACCTAGTTAGTATCTACTCATCTGCAACATCCAAGGTTAAAGGGTCATTATGAATCCTAACAGTCCAGTTCAGGCTTACACATGTCCAAGGCTACACACAACATACTTCAATTAACCAAGCAGCAAAAAGAATTAGCCACGAGCAGTTAATTGGAACAGCTTGATGAATCTAATTGTGCTGAGTGCCTACAGATTGGGTCTGTGAAAAACACTGATAAATCGCACTGAAACACACATGGAATAATAATGAATTCACAGAATGAATCAAACTGGCTTCTCATTTTACTGTACATTAACCATTATTAAGAATACATGTGCCACTGAATCTTTTTTCTGCTTGGGGGTCATCTGTGCCGCAGAAAGAGAATCTTACTGTGGTGATTACCTCGCGGTTGTGCGTTAGACAATGTGCTTTGTTGAAGCGACACATCTTTTACAGCTTGAACTGTCATTTATGTGGGTTCATGTCCCCCTTTGTTACAAAAGAAAAGCAGTTGTATTGATACTATGTTGTGACATTTATGGTTTTCATTCATGTCAGACTATAAAAAGGCACCAAACGAAAACATATTTGCATGACGCCATGAGACAGATTGAGATACACATGCAGACAGATGAGTGAGAGAACATCTGTAAACTCTCTCCGGAGGCTTTTAGAGAACACTGGCTCAGACAATATTATGTTCAAAAGACTGCTAAACTGAAAAAATGGTCTGTTTATTTCTCACCAGTGTGGTTGTACAGTAGAGGGTCCTGTCTGCTCTGCTGTTGTCTTGGGGTTGAAATCCACAGTGACTCGCATGCTTTAACAAACATCATGACTAAGAACAGGGCCTTACTGAAAAAAGTCAAATGTTTAATGTTAAAAGATTCAATTGTAATCCTTAGTGTTTACTATAATTGCTACTTAGATTTTTACCTATAGGTGTATACAAACCAGTATTAATTAATTCTTTTTACATTGACAGGTGTAAGTTTATTATTTAAAGGTACAGTGTGTAGTTTTGGTAGCATCTAGTGGCATGATAGTAAATTATGACCAACACAGTGTAAAAAGCACAGTGTAAAAGGCACTTTATTCATTTCACTGTGGTTTTATGCAATATATAGTTTTGTATTATAATGTATGTTTTTTAATGCTTTTATAAACTGTATTTTTTGTTTACACACTTTATCATGCTCACTGTATGTGACTATGCTGCATGTTTTTATGTTTATTTGTCTCGTCTATTGAATTTATGTTGCCCTGCTGCACACCAAATCACCCTTCAAGGAACAATTAATAAAGTAATAAATCTGAATTGGTCCTGGACTACTTTAGGAACATGGTGGTGCAACATGGCGGACGTGTTCCCACGTACATAGAAATGGTTCATTTTAAGCCAATAAAACAGAACAATTCTAATTTTGATTGAATTTTATACAAATTAAAACATACTAATAAATATTAAATTACATTTCTACCAAGTCAATACTGCTAAATCTTGCACACTGCACATTTAATGTACTTTAAATATTTAATTAGTTTTAGATAGATTTTTAATTCCTACTTTCTGCCGAAGAATGTAGAAACAACCTTTCAAACTCGTCACACATCAAGGTTAGTCAACACATACATTCTAACTTATGTTAATAGTCAATTGGTGACTAAACCATTGTTGTTTTTAATTGTTATAATAATTATAATATAATAATTATAATAAATATAATAATTATATTATACATGGACACTGTTTAGCAATTCAGCCTTAATACCTGGAATAAAAAAAACTGTGTGCAGTGAGCATTGTCAAAATGAAAAAGATGAGGCCATAACACACAAGAAGGATTATGTTACCTTTAATCTAATGTGACCTTTAGGTCTCAGTTTTCACGTTCACCCACAGTATCAGTAATAGATGACCAAAGGATGTGCTGGTGTAACTTAATGCCTGACCTTTGACCCCTAATTCTGAAATAGCCATAGTCACAATATAGATATGTAAAGTAAGTCCATTCATTTTGACTTCTGTGATTGATTATACTACCTGTGTATGTTTTTATTCGATTATTTTCTTACTTGTTGAATTATCTTTTTAATTTACCTACATCATATCCTCTGCTTCCCTGGCTTAATCGAACCATTGAATCTAAATATATCAGCCTTTAAAGTGTAGGTTACAGTGATACTTCATTTGCTTTCTATTTCCAGTACGTTGTTCTCTCATGGGGTGAAGCAGACGGTGAAAGTGTCAGAGAGTCCTGGCCCAACTTACTTTATTGCATCCTCTGAACCAACCACAGTGAAATACTCCTGCAGCTCCAACTTCATTTGCAGAGAAACACTGATCAAAAACCCCGCTCAAACACAGAGCATGGGACTCATGCAAGTATTGATATATTCACTCCTAACTGATTGCTTCTTGTGAAAATTGCAGTGATAAAGCTGCTCCAATGCTCCGTGTCCTCTTCCAATCACACTGCACTCCCTCCCACACACACACACACACACACACACACACACACACACACACAGACACATGTTGCAAACACTCCTTTTTGTCTATGTCATAGTTGTCCTTGATAGAAACATTATAATAATTACACTGTTGTCACTCATTCACACACTGGGTTTGTGTTGAGGAGGCAAAGTTCAGACCAGCTCAGATGGGGATTGGGCTGAAGAAGCACCTGATCCAGATGCATAAATGACAACACACAAAAACACTGAAAAACATTGTTCAAAAATTAATAAAACACATGAAATATAACCACTACACAACACATGAATTAATGATTGACATGCCATGTCATTCTGATTTTAAGGATACATGTAAACATTATTATTTTTTTATTATAAAATCAAATACATTCAATGTCTCTCCACAGTTCGTAGAAAATTCACATCTTTAAATGGATACTCCAGAAATTTAGCATTACACTTCCATTCTGAACTGAATGACTCAAAAGAAGCAAACTGGTGTAACAAGGGCTTTAAAGCCCTATATGGGACAAATTCCCAAAACACCGGATATTACAATTCCCAAAATTCAACACAATATTATATTTTAATAAAAAAGAAAAAAAAACATCATACCTGCTCCTTAACTCCAATTTAAAGGTTTGTCTCAAGGCCATACTGAGACAGGCCTTGGGAATGCAGTGACCCTTAATCATAATACAATAGCAATTCACAATGTAATAATATTATTGCATGTTGAATTATGTTGTTATGATTTTTTTTGTATCTTTCAAGATGACCACTCTATGACATTAGGCACATTAACATTTACATATTTGACAAGTCAACAAAAACTGTGGGCAGGGTGAGATGTAAAAATGGATCATCATATTTATGATGAGGGGGCATTTCATGAACTTTCAAAGCATTTTTTTTTAAGTTTTTTGCTCTGTCAAAGAACAGAGGATTCATTCACATTGGTTGCCCTCTGCCCATCAATTAGTGTCCGCTGACTAAGGGGAAGCAGCATTCATGTAAATGACCTCAGCAGATAGCTTATGTTTGGTATGCACAGGCATGATGATGAAATAATGAGTGTGTTTTGGCCAAAACTTAAAAAAAGTGCAGTAACTGGGCCTTTAGGTGCTCCCAAATTTACCGTATAAGTAACATTGCAAACTAAAAGTTAAAGTCATCATTTTTTATATTTTATTAAATTTGCCTATAGAGTGGAAGTGGAACTTGTATCCTCTTCTGACTACTGATGCTGTTGGACCAGCTTCTAGTTTGTGCTATAACAAACACTGACATTTTAATCGGTGCTGCATCGTCCTTGTAGTTATCTGTGATATACAGAATCTTTTTGCTGTCACCTTCATGTTGTCAGTGGAATAATACCAAGTTATTACACTGCTGAAGAAGCTGGCTGACAGTTGCCTCGTGGCGTGGCCTTGGTCATGTCTGGCACTTCCACCATGAAGGGCGGCTACCTCTCCCTGGTGTTAGCCAAGTTCTGCTTTATAGGCCATAACGTCTCCTGGGTGTAATCAGCTGGAGTCACCTGCAACCCCACAGCAGCACATTTCTCCACTAACTACACTGACAGCCCGTTTCCTGCCTCTTTATTCAGCAGTGACCATGCGCCGCAGCAAACGAAATGTTACCACTGACAGAGAAAGATGGAAAAAGACAAGGAGTGCAGGAGCCGCAGGCTGTCAGGCTGAAGCTGTCGGGAATGACACCCATGCAGAGATGACTTCTGCACATACATAGAGGGACATTTGCATCAGCTGCTTTCATGTGCTAAAATAATGCTAATAATGTCCCTTTGAGTAACGAAAAATCTGCAGCATTTATTAGGCTAATATTCCTCCACAGAAAACCTCTGGCACATCGGTGCACCAGGAGCATCAAAACATCTAACTGCACTTAGCCTATTTCAAGGTTAGGCCAGCAAAGGATTTTTAGCTTAAAATCTGAATGAATAATGTAGCAGAAGGGGGAGAGGGGTTATCACATATGCAATATTTAATAGCTGCCACTTAGATGTGGATTCATAATACACTCTGTGCTATGATTCAGAGACAACAAAGTTGCTTGAGTAAACACAATTCTTTGAAAGAGTGGGACGTCCACACTACTACAGCGCCCGGCAAAACTTCTGATATCAATAATGCCGTCATTTTGTGATTTATTATGGTATGCTTTGATGAGATCAGGAAGAGGCTATCACGGAACTCTCGGCTGAAATATTGTAAGGACAATAATCAGTTTTATGTGGAATCTCTTGTCTCGCTGAGAACTCTCAGTACTTCCTCTTGTTCTTGTCACTGCGGGTGCAGACATGAGCAGCCAAGGAGAGAGCAGTTGCATAAAATTGCTGAGCTGAGGGCCACTTAGGCAACAAAACACTGCAGGCAGATATTGATCTTTGTTCCATGTAAGAAGCCAAAGTAATTATTAGGACAATCTGTCATTTGAAGCATCATGGGACAAAGTCCAAAAGATGGGTCAGGAAATGGAACCATGTTAATTCATATATCTGATTTAAAGAGTTAATTCATTTCTCACATTGTGTGTGGAAGCTTGTGTAGAAGAGAGTACCCAACAGGACATCCTCACCTTTCTAATCTGTTTCCTCCATTAGAAGAGGTTTATGATGACATGCCAGAGACACTTTTGCTCAGTGTGTTTGTGGATGGGATCTGAACGGCTGCAGTGTGGTCAAATTTAGTTGCAGGAAAAGAGACAAGAGACGAGTTCCTACTTCACAATGTTATCTTCATGTTGTTGCAAGGGTTAGATATTGCTTGGATATTTTGACTTCTCTTTTTGCAGTTTTCCTCAAAAGAGTGATTTTTGGTCCCAGATTAGTTCTGAATGTCCTATTTTCATCCTCTGTCTTAGTTATACATTTGGATTAAGGTCCAAGTCCATTTTTTTTTTAAATCTAGTTCAAACTTCAGTGATTAGTTTTAAATGTCCAAGATGTCAACAGGCTTAAAAGTCATCATATTTATACACGCTTATTCCTTGGAGTCACAGGGGTCTGCTGGAGCCAATCCCAGCTCATTACAGGTGAGTGAATGTAGTCTATTCAAAGATGTCATTTCACAGCATTTAATGTTTCATAGAAAAAATGGCATAACTACGCACCTACAGAGGCTGTGTGCTTAAAAATATAATAATAATGATATTCAATATAACATGAAAAGACACTGTAAGGTGCATAAAACATACACTGTACAGCTTCTGTTCATTGTGATAAACACAAATTAACAAAATTATGAAATAAATTTGTGTTTTTCTCGCAGTCATCTCTAGGGCTTACAGAGAATAGTCCTAAAAATAGCAAATATCCAGAGAGTGGCAGTTCTGTGGGTAAAAATGCCTCGTTGATACCAAAACTACTGCTCGATTTGGTCTGCAACATTCGGTAGTATTTCTCTTCAGTGTGGGAGGCCTGTACAGGTCGGTGGTGGTGAAGTACACAGACAACATCATGAGGGGCTTCTCTGCTGCAGCTGCCATCCATGCCAAGTTTATTGTCCTTTAACCCACCTTTCTTTGCCTTTCTGATGCTTGGTTTTACCTGCAGCAGATTGTCCTGACCATGACTACACCTCTAAATTCATTGAGTTGCTGCCATTAATTGGGCGATTAGAAATTCGCCTTAATAAAATAATAAACAGGCCGGTGGGTGTACAGTAGTAGTATATGTAAAAAAAAAAATTTAATTCTACTTTTTTCTTGTGGGACATCAGCACTGTCAACCTGGAAACAAGAGATAAGTACACTTAAACTACCTATTATATCTATCTCATAAAAAAGATTTAAATAATATTCACAGTATATGCATGAACGCTGAGATGTGATTTTTTATTGCTGCTTTACTTTCTTTGTCAAAGTTGCAGCAGGAAATATAACAGTAACACACAAAGTTGTCTGCAGAGCAGAGTGACAGGGTTTTAAAGCCCAGACTATAAATTGTTTCATGATTCATTGTGTAGTTGTACGAAACAAGGATTGTACAATGAAATGCAGCACTTTTGAAAGAAAATATAGAGACATTTTAACTCCTGATCAACACTGACAAGTATAATTTTTTTACAGAGGCTGCTTATCTGAGATGTGCAGTGTAAAATTATACATAATGTTTGGCTATCACTCATACAGAATAATAAGAGAGTTTAACATTAGAAGGCCAATTCCACATTCAACTATTGAAGAGGTTCTATGTGCTCACATTGAATCTAACATTTGTATACAAGTGTGATTTTGCGACATCATAATTAATGCTGTGTGTGTAATTTCAGCCAGATAATTTAACATACCTGTGATATATATTCCCTTTAATACTAAAAATACTGGAACAGCCTATAAAATGCATGCGCTGGTTTTCGTATTGTGTAATCCACCCAGGGTGCTAACCCCTCATTTTCTAATTAGAAGTATGTATAGTATTAGGACATAACTTCATTATCCGCAAACAGCGAATCTGCTGCAGAAATTCACTACACAAACATTTGAATCTGAAAATGGTAATTAGATAGTTAATTGAGGAGGGAATTTATTGTTTTTTGATGCTGTTTCTCTGTTTGTTTGTTGTTGTTGACTATGAACAAGATTACAAAAAATAAAATTAGTGGGCCAACTTTAGTGAAACCCATGGTAGAGTAAAGAACTGACCAAGGACAAATTCATTACATTTTGGATCAAATCCTGTTTATAGAATCTGCACAAAACTTAGATAAATGTTTGTGTACTGCACAGATCTAAAGTGATATAAGTTGTGTATTTTCAATGACAGTACTTACTGGAAGTATCAGCTTTCACTTTGACTACTTTACATTTTCCCTGAGCATCTTTGTTACTTACTACAAAATAAAATTGCAAGAAATATACTGCTCTTTAATGTTCTTTAAACTCTTTATGTAGGTGCTATTTTTACTGTGGTGTACATGCTGAAGTTCTACAATTGAGTTTCTCTGTACACAACTATGATTATGAAGAGTTTAAAAAATAGATTTTAAGGGCTCATGAGCATGACTTGTGACATCACAGATAGTTTGGATGACAATACTGGTTCAATATTCATTTCACACAACTTGATTCCTTGTTTACTAACAGCATTAATTTGTATTTATTTCCAGTACCAGCTCATTTAATATTAGAACATTTCTCTTGATACTTAAATGCAATAAATATCAGATACTTTTACTCAAGAAACATTCTAATAGGAGACTTAGCTTTTACCAAAGTCATTTTCTGTTCAGACCTCTGTACTTTTACTCAAATGTGGCTTTCAAATGGTTACATAATATACCATTATGAGTGGAATGATGTCAAACACTGCAGATTCAGGCTTAGGACATTTTTTTCATAAAAGTTGACACTTTGAATGACATGTATAGTGTTTAGTTGGACACATAGTGTTGTGCTACACATTTGCATGTCAGATAGAAGAGTGCCATGGCCTTGGTGAAGTTATGCAGCCACCCAGTTACTTTATAGATGAAGTTATACTTTTACTACTCTCTGCACCTAAGCCTTGGTTGTAGGCCTTTAAAGAGTTTATTATAGTCACAATTGGTTACTAGTGTTTGTTCAGTCAGCACTTTTAATTGTTGCACAGCCTTTTTGTGTGTGTGTGTATGTGTGTGTGTGTGTGAGAGAGAGAGAGAGAGAGAGAGAGAGAGGGAGAGAGAGACAGTCAGACAGAGAGAGGGGGGGGTCTATTCATACAATATGCTTTAGGCACATTCTTTGATTTATAATGAACAGGAAATAAATATTAAAAACATATTATTAACAGGGTCAATGACAAATAATGTTATAATATATAATATGATAAAGTGAAAAAAATGTAAATACATTTTTAAAGCAATAATTTGCCCCTCAAAATATATATTTTGTATTCATGAAAATCCATTTTTACCATTTTATAAAAATCACACAGAAGCTGTGGTTTGGTGTAGCTGAAAAAAAACATATATAAAAATGGAATATTCCACTTAGAATACAAAACTAACTTTTAATGATTTTTTTTTGTTTTATTTTTCAAACCCTTTTTAAGAGAGTAATTCTATCTAAGCTTTTTGGGTTACACCATATGACAGTTTTCTTATTGTCCCATTTCACTATAATTTGTGAAAAGAAGTATACAACCAATGGTCACTGAGAAATAAATATACTGTACTATCAATCACTGTATATATTTGTGGCAATTTGTGCCAGGACTAGTGTCGGAAAGGTTGTCTGCATTTTGCTGTTGAGCTCACTATATAGTCTACATGTCCAGAACACATGACATGAATGAAATATGCAGTGAATGTGAATACAAAACTTATTTGCCTACTTACTTAAACCTCATCTACTGTATTGTGGTTTTTTTTTTAGATTTACACCACATGACAGTTTTGACATTGTCCCAAAAATATAAAAAAGACACTTAAATTGAGATAAATTAAAGCAGGAAAGGGGAATTATATTGGCATGTAGGAATAGTTGTGTAAAGTGGTATTAGTGTGTGCTCCCAGCTCTGTGTCTGCCTCTGAACGGA
Organism: Eupleurogrammus muticus; assembly: GCA_036785175.1. Lineage (NCBI taxonomy): Eukaryota > Metazoa > Chordata > Actinopteri > Scombriformes > Trichiuridae > Eupleurogrammus > Eupleurogrammus muticus. Next base: position 21,895,054 of record JAYKQN010000010.1, on the reverse strand, counting down.
TCACTGAGCTGCTCAGCCTGCTAGAAAATCGGATTTACTCTTCTTCAAAGGGAGCGTGGGTAGGCCCCGCCCCGTTCGTGCCATACGCCGTGACGTCAGCGCGCAGCACGACCTCCACCACACCGTCCGCCGCCAGCAGGACTCTCCATCAGCCCTCCGGCTGCCGTCAAACCGTGAGACGTCCATCAGCGACCCCCCACGAACGGCGTCTGATCGGCGGAATCGATCCGGGCTCATCGCGGGTCATGGCCGCGGCGGCGTCCTCCTTCAGCTGCAGGTGAGGCTGCTGGTCGCGGATGGAGCGGAGGAACGTGAGCCCCCCCGGCGTTGTCAAGGCTACGGCATAGCTTACTATTATACTATTATAGGATATCCGGTGTTTCTTAGTGTTTTTTTTACAGCGTAGTATCACAGAATGCAGTGTGGATTGTTCTATTTGAGAATTGAACTCATCAGGCTAGCAGAGAAGATCCAGAGGTGCCGGGGGGGGGTCCCTCGCTGTGACGTCATCGCGCGTGTTACAGGTGTTTCTGGTGAACGACGCTCTGGCTTCACGCGAGGAAGCGGAAGTCTTCTCATTCATGTTGTAGATACCGGATTATTGAACACAACAGCCGAGCTTCAGATCCTCGCAGATTATCGACAACCTGGCGTGACCCCCTCCCCCCACCACACACACACGCACACATACACACACACACACACACACACACACACACACGCACACACACAGCACCACGGACAGCTCCGCGCTGAGCTGAATGCTAAACATCAGTAACTGTATTACACTAGTGGCAGTTTCAATTAATATTCCATAGTTGTCATTAGTTTCAATATATTTCATGAAGGTCTTTTACTTTATTGATGTGTACCTCATATTACCATTAAAACTATGCCAAAAGTAATCAAAAGAATTCAGCCTACACACAAGAAACACACACCAAGTGATGCTTATTCAGTGATATCAAACCCTCCCAATACTGAACATTATAGAGGGGTATACTACTGTTACTATAAATATTTAGATCGTGTGATAAATACTGAAGAAATACTTACAAACAAGTAAAAACCCTTAATTGAAAATATTTGTTGTATCTAAGTACAAAAGTATTATTGGCAAAATGTACTTAAAGTAATAAACGTAAAAGTGCTCATCATGCAGACTGTTTTATAATTAATATTAAAGTATATTATACTACTTATTTTAATCACTACATACATCTGAGATTAGTATGTTTTAGTTTCTAAATGTGAAGGAAATTTTGGTATTTCTGGTTGATTAATAGTAATGGTACTGCATCATAGTATTTCAACTTTCACACAAGGTGCGAAACATTTGTTTTGAAGAGCAATAATTGAAACAATTTAATACAATATATATAATATAACATTTCTGTATGTATTAACTTCATGTGAATTTTTAAAAGCTTCATCGAAAAAAATTAATCTCAAATAAAAGCAAATATTTCCATCTGAAGTGGAGGAGAAGTATAAAGTAGCATCAAAGGTAAACACTCAAGTAAAGTACTGCAAAACTACCTATTTAACTTCAGTACTTTAAGTAAATGTACTCTTCCTTAAAAAAATGAAAAACAACTTATAATGAAGTAATAAGCATTACTTCTTAAAATAAAAATCAAATGAAAATATGTGAATACCATATAAGTTTTAATATAAATACAATTTAAATTTAATTACAAAAATGAATTTAAAAAAATACAATAAAGCTTACAATAAAGTTTATTTAATGCAGCTTGTTGTAAATAAAATTATTACAAAAATGTGCTTTATTACAAATGTAATAAAGCATATAACCTCTATGTTATTATATTGGTTGCATAACAATAAAATCATCCTGATACCTTGTGGATGGATTTGGGGGTGGCTTTTATGCACAAAATATATATATGAAGCTACTTATCATCATGAAAACTCTTAACAATATATACCTAAGTAATCAAATCCAGTTTTAAAAAACATCCCACACTTAAGTGAATTAAATGGCTTTTTTTTTTTAAAAACTACACAAATCATTGTCATCTATCCACTTTAAAATGTAAAAACTGTTGTTATGCCTGAAACAACACAAGGTTCTAAAAGTGAGTTTTCTGCTAGAATTTGATAAGCATTTGTTCTTCCATAAAGGGACTAAGACCATGTTGTAGGTCATTGTCAGAACATCACTGTTTAACCAGTCTTTAGTTGTCACTCTGCTCATCTAGTTGGCTAATGGTTAATTCAGCAGTAGGACACACATGGAATATATTACAAAACTAAAACATTATAAAACTTTAAACATTAGGGCAGGATTACAGATACATGAGCTGTCATCATTTTTCAGATGGAATTTTGTTTTAATTACTGGGTTATATATCACATTTCTCCAAATTTCAGTTTCAGGTTTATGAGTCATCTCAGAAAAAAACGAACAAAAGAACGAGTTGTTCATTTGTCAAGTTGAGTGACCTCCGATCATTCATTCCCCAGCTTCTGCTGGCACTGTTTCCTGTGTGTGTGTGTGTGTGTGTGTGTGTGTGTGTGTGTGTGTGTGTGTGTGTGTGATAGTTTTTGTTTTGCTGTCATTACCACCTGAAGGACACCTCCCTGATGGGCAACGCCTGCTGCTGACAGCCCATAGCCTTAAAGTTGTGTCTCCATTGGGTGTAGCTTCATGTGAAATGTATGGATTCCTTTAAAGCTATTAGATGCGGTTTATACAGGAAACAGAAATGATGCTTTCTTCATGTATTGATTTATTATTCTTAGTCATTATGAACTTATCCGATAATGAAATATAACCAACTGAGTTAGAAGAACTAATGTAGAAGATTAAACACCCAAGGCAGGTCTCTAAAATTGGCTGAAAATCATCAGGTTCTCCAGCCAGTCGTAGATTGTTCCCGTGAACGCTGCAGCCTGAAGGTTCATTGTGCTTTAATAACAAAGCTTGAGGCATGAAGAAGAATCATTAACAGGATTAGAGATTTATAACTAACTAGACTTTTTATAATGTAGCCACCTCCAGGCAACCCCCCACCACCACCCCAGAATCACATCAGCATGCCTGTATAATAATTTGGCTGGTGCGTTTTTAAAGTAAAAACCCCAGAGTGCTGTAGGATGTATCATGTGTTTATAATTTACACACTGTCCCCTTTCTTGTGCTTTTGCTGCTGCATTTCAGAATTTTTCCCCCTCCAGCTGATCTTTAAAAATGATGGGTTGAAGAATATTGGATTACAGTATATTATCAAGATAATATACAATAGTGATGATGTGCAGAAGTTGATCAGGAGTTATATATTGGGTATAATAGATAACACATGAGCTTTATCTTATATTTTCACATGTTGAATCTCTACTACGGTCAGAATCATCTAGGTGTGGATAACTCTTTGTTTACTGATGATTTAAGTATTCTTTGTTTTTCTTTGTTTGTTTGTTTTTTAGAAAAGTCTCCCATTGGTGTTCCTATTGTAATGCACTCTTTTCTGTATGTGCTGTTTTTATCCATGCTGCTTGCATAGTGGATGGCAGAGTGGATCAAACAAATCTTTTGGATGGATTTCCATTAAATTTGGTACACGTATTCACGTCTCACTCAGCAGCAACTTCAATACATTTCGTGATCCCATTTCATTGAACACCAACATCTATCTGTAATGCATGGAATCTCTGTCTGTCTGTCTGCATGTTCCTTGCCTATCTCAAGAGCTGTCTATCTGATGGATTTCACACCTTGCAGGTGTATTTCTAGGGACCCAAAGAAGTGCAGTGTCAAACCTGATGTCTTTGATATCTGGGACATCATCTTTGATATAAACTTGGTGTATCTTTGATCATAAGAACTCAAAGACACACAGAGCCCCTAACAGACAGGAGCATGGCAAGTTATATGAGGAGGACCATATAGTTTAATTCAGTTTAGTTTATTTCAGTGTGATTTTACACAGCTCAAAAATGTACATAAAAATATTAATCTAACATAAATACAGTAGATACGGTTTAACAAAGTAAATAAGTTCTGTATTCACATTCACTTCATATTCATTTTCATGTGTTCTGGGCATATAGACTATATAGTGAGCTCAACAGCAAAATGCAGATGACCTTTCAGACACTATGTGGGTCATAGTCCTGGCACAAATTGCCACAAATATATACTGTGATAGTATACATTTATTTTTTTAGTGACTATTGGTTGTACACTTCTTTATGCAATTCAGTTGCAATATGGTGTATTGAAATGGTGTAAAGAAAAAAAATGGACTTTCAAATGACATAAAACCAAAATGAACACCAAATGTGCATTTTGAGAAACCTGATGAATGCTTATAAAACTGAATTTTAATTTTAATTCAGTGGGACCCAAATTCAATGATGTTACTAGATTATAATTTTATCTTACTGTTGTCAAAGCGAGACAATGTTTCCCTTCACCTTAGTTGGGATTTAATTTATATTTCTGCTTTCCTCAGACAGCCATAATGCTTGATTCTACAGAATTTAGTATTTATGATGGTGATAAGACATATGTAAGATATGATAATGCTTATCTATATAGATTACTAATCCATCCATCCATCCATCCATTGTCTATCCCGCTTATTCCCTTTCGGGGTCGCAGGGGTCTGCTGGAGCCTATCCCAGCGCGTTAAGGCGAGAGGCAGGGATACACCCCAGATGGTCGCCAGCCAATCGTGGGGCACACACACCATTCACACACCATTCACTCTCACACTCACACCTATGGGCAATTTAGAGTTTACCAATTAACCTGAGCATGTTTTTTGTATTGTGGGAGGAAACCGGAGTACCCGGTGAAAACCCACGCAGACACGGGGAGAACATGCAAACTCCACACAGAAAGGCCCCAGACCCAGGCCCAAGGCGGTCTTGAACCTGCGACCTTCTTGCTGTGAGGCAACAGTGCTACCCACCGCACCACCGTGTCGCCCTAGATTACTAATGTTTGAATATATTTTCCATGCCTTTCAGCTACAGCTATGAGGACTACAAGGAGACAGCAGACTGGCTGCTGGCCCAGACAGAGCAGCGTCCTAAGGTCGCCATCATCTGTGGTTCTGGCCTGGGTAGCCTGGCCGATCTGCTGGATGACAAAATTGTCTTCCCATATAAGAACATCCCGAATTTCCCTACTAGCACCGGTAAGATGTTTCTATTGATCACATTTTCATCACAAAATAAGTCGCAAGTTCTATGGAAACTCACCGGGAGTGTTTGGGTGCCGTACAGTGACGGGCCACGTTGGTCAGCTGGTGTTCGGGAAGCTGCGGGGCTGCGAGTGCGTCTGCATGCAGGGGCGATTCCACTTCTATGAGGGATACAACATACACACGGTAGGCTTCATGTATGTATCTGTGTATGTAGGAACAATGTCATTAGTCAGGCCATCAGATGGTTAATGTGATAGATGAGCTGTAAAATAGCTATAAACATGACTGGTTTTGTAATATTGTATAAGAAAATCACTATTCTACATTCAATCTTGGCTTTAATCCCAGTGTTATATTGTTTGTCTGTTAGATGTCTATGTCTATATTCATTAGGTTGTCTACGTCATACTACATATTATTTAGGTTGGAATTACAGGAGATCGGATTAAATCCAAATGATCTATGACAGTGGATGGTGCAGAGATACAGTTTGTCACAAGCCAACTCGCTTCTATATTGTGAAACATTGCTGATGTAAATATTACTCTACAGTGTAACTGATCTGAAGATGGCCATTTAAACCACAAGCATCTTCACAGAGGGAAACTGTAAGACACATGATCCATTTTGTGCTTCTGTTCAACTTAATAACGACTCTACATTTTTAATTTCCATTATAAGATTGGCTGTTGTGATCATCATAGATCCAGAATTGGAAACTTTAAAAAACTTTTTTGAAAATGATCCACATTTAATTTCAAACTGAACTTTCTTCAACATAGTGTGATAAACCTTGAACGATTGAAATTCCTAGCTACAGTATGATTTTCAGTTTCATGATTATAAGCTGTGTTAACCTTTTGACCAGAGTTTGATAGATCATTAAGATGCAGGCAGCTTTGGCTAAAAATTCACTGCATGTTCAACGGTCAGCAGCAAGTCTTGATGACAGTACAAAAATGTTTCCTAGTGTCAACCTGGCACCGGCCTTTGACCTGTTGTAGACATCATATCAGGGTTTTATTTTTTACCAGCTGTGATGTGCCATCTCCAGATAGAATCTATTCCCATCAAATCTAATCTTATCTATAAACCCCACCCATGGAATCATAAAATCTAGTTCAGACATGCAGTAACATACGACCTGTTGCACTGTCTCCTGTTAGGACTTTAGACAGGCACCGTACTATGTTAAATGTCTTTAGTTGAATCATCTACATTCATTAAACTGAGCGGAACTCAAATATTTAACTCACCTTACTGAGCTAAATTATCACCAGGCAATGTGTGTTCAAATTATTCTGTAAGCTTTTCTTTGAAGTTGGGTTAAACTTTGTGCAGTGTTATGGACCTTTTGTTGGTGCAAACAGACAAGATGAGTAGTTTTGAGACCAATAAAATTATGTATTTGCTTTTTGAAGGATAAAAATTGAATACAATGTAGTTTTTTCTTAACCCCCGGTCTCTCATCCCCCTTTTTATTAAATTACCAGAGAAATAAACAAGGAAGAGAACTTTCTTCATCCTCCAATGCAATAAGGTCAGGAAACCGTGCTGGATATGTATCATGATGCAACAAGGAGAGATTCTTCACCAGCAAGAAGTCAAAGCCTAAAGGGAGGTGGCATCCCGATGAGTTTCAGAGATACACTGTACACACATCCTATTGAAGCGTTAGTAACATTACGCTGCGGCTGCCTTAGTCACTGTCAACCTTTGTTCGGTATGTTGTAGATATCATCATTACTGCATTGAAATGTGGGATAATTATACCAGCATAGTGTTCAGTCTGTAATCTGCATACTGTAATCGCTCCCTGGAAACAGTATGCACCTCACATAGCATTGGGTTCATATTTGAGGTTTGGATCTACTTGAAAGCTCACATGATGTTTTATTACAGCATGTTTGTCTGGAAATTTAGAAAATCTGGTTCTCTTTGAATTCTGTCTGTTTCTGTGTGATTTTATTTTTTCTTCCCTGTCATTTATTTATTATTTATTCTTCATTTATGACAAAGACTATACCTTTTGGTAAATCAAGTCAATTCACCTTTAACAACTTGCTGATACAAATTTAATGCCACACAGCTTTCGTCTCTAATACGGCCACTTGTTACTTCACCAAACAATATTCAAAAACTTAACAGGCAACAGGCAGTGTTCCAAACTGACAGCACTGACCTTATCAAGAAGCCTGGGTTCTTGATATAATTTCCATACTAAGGAAAAAAACACATTCAGAGGCAATTCTAGCTGTTGAGAAATGTAAAATAGCAAAAGCAATTTTCAAATATGACTGCAGTGAAATGTAGCAAGTCATTTACAGGCCATCAGCTGCCCTATAAAGGTTAAGAGCAGCAGTTTCAAACATGCACAGTTCAACATCAACCTGCAGTAATGAATTTCCTGGAGTCAATTGTGCACATGCCAAAGCTAGGACCCGATAAAATATTGGCTTTTCATTGTGACGCCTTTCCTTTCTGTTCCTTCCAGGTGACCCCAGTTTTATAAATGTCATTATAATAATGTGACTCATATTGAAGCAATAAAAGAACGACAGACACTCTAGTTCTCTGACGCACGCTGTGTTTGTGGCTCCAGGTGACGTACCCGGTGCGAGTCTTTTACCTGCTGGGTGTGGAAACGCTTATCGTGACAAATGCAGCGGGAGGACTCAACGGCAGCTACAACGTGGGCGACATCATGCTCATTAAGGACCACATCAACATGCCAGGTTTTGCGGGACAGAACCCACTGTGTGGGCATAATGATGACAGGTAAACCACACACACATTGATGCACCCAAAACACTGTCAAAACTAACCACACTAACTTCTGGCTGTTGGTATATATACAATTTGTCATTTAATACATGCAAAAAGAATTTGATCTTGTTGCCTTCCAACAAAATGTCAAGAGGCGGCACAATGATTGTGAAACTTCCACAGTGGCAACATCTGTGTTTTATCGACTCCTTGCTACATCCTATTCATGCATTGAATGTCTCTTCAGGTTCGGAGTGCGTTTCCCCTGCATGTCGGATGCATATGAACGTGATCTGAGAGCTCTGGCGAGGCAAATAGCAGAGGAGCAGGGCTGCAGCAACTTCCTGCAGGAAGGGGTTTACTGCATGCTGGCTGGACCTACGTTCGAGACCATTGCAGAGTGCAGAGTCCTGCAGACGCTGGGGGCTGATGCCGTGGGTTAGTACAGCTCAGTCATGCTTAATGAAGGATGCCTTCACAACAACAGCATGCAGCCTACAGGCCGTGTTTGTGTGCACAACAGGTTCATCCAGGTTAAGCTGTTTGCATGGATGACAACATGCAGGTAATGACACCCTGTGAATAAACTAAAGGCCAGTTTCTTCCTGTCCAACAAAAGCCTGCTGACAAATATACTGCTGCCTGCATACAAATTTGTTCACAAAGCAGCTTGAAAATGAACTAGAGGCAGTAAGTTCAACTACACAGAGTAACATGTTAATGACACTCTAAAATGGATGTTATAACATTAGCATTGTAGAATTATAGCTGTCAGTCTCAACATTGTGACTGTTAACAGCAGTGCAGAGAAATGATGACGTTGTCAGGGATATATCTAGTTGGTGTATGTAGCTATTGATGTGGGCTCATCCAACAAAAGTCTCTGTTGCTGCTTTGATTTTGACCATTTAAAAATGTATCTCTTGCAATAATAAGATAATAATAATAAATCAAAGGAATGTCCCATATACATATATTTATATGATTAAATCTCTATGTGGATATGTGTTTAAGCCTCAGGGCCTCAGTATCTAAAGTGTCCTCTTATGGGTCAGTCGTGTCAGTAGCTAACACAGGCTTTTCCATCTGTCCAGGTATGAGCACAGTCCCAGAGGTGGTGGTGGCCCGTCACTGTGGCTTACGTGTCCTGGGCCTGTCGCTCATCACCAACAAGGTTGTTACAGACTACGACAGTGACGAGAAGGCCAACCATGAGGAGGTGCTGAGGACCACCCAGCGCCGGACCCAGGACCTCCAGAAGCTTGTCAGTCACCTCATCAATAAGATCTAGTACCTTCATCCCAAATCTGCTGACACAAAAAATGAAAGATTTCCAGCTTTTAATTCAGTAAATGGTGAAATTATAAGTTGTTATGTGCAGATGGTGGTTGTCGGAGTTGAGGGGGACGGGAGGGTTAAAGTGGCTAATAGGACACTGAATGAGTGAGAACGGTGTAAAGTGGAGATCAGAGTAAACAAATGATGTTTGTGAAGGTTAAAATGTCTCCTATGGGAATGTCCACAGCATTAGGGCTGTATATGGTGTAACTGGCTCGTTTGCTATTCAATGCAACCACAGTGGGACTTCACAAAATAAGGAAAGCAAGCTTTAATACAGCCCAACGAATTTACTTCATGGAGATCTTTTATTTTGAGACGTGTGTTGAGCAGACAAACACATTATAGTGGCAGTCAAGGGTTGTCTATTCTGACAGCAAACTGAATGTGTTCTTCATCAGGGTATATTTAAACGAAAGAACAACTAGCCAGTGTGTAAAAATGTGAATGGAAAGCAAAAAGGTTTTGACTATGCTTGGCTCAACACTGTCCAACTTTTTGAGTCAGGTAAAGAAAATATTTAAATCATGTTGAAGAGGATGATTTTCAGATGCAAGTGTAAATCACAAGATCTGAAAAACAGGTCAGGAAGAATGAAAGTAGAATTAGTTTCATAATTATGGATTTTGTTGCGTGCGTTTGTGTTGTGTTTTGAATCCACATTCAGAATATGAATGGATGACTTATAATCACAGCATACTAGTCCTTTATTTGAAATGACTGTGTTTTCATGTGTCCCAGGAGAAGATCGATAAATGTAACAGGAATACAGCAATGTCCAATTTCACAGCCCCCACCGGTATCTCCATCCTGCAGTAATGCTGCTGAGTAATTTGGGGTTTCCCTGCACATCTTATTACGGCTGGAGTGGCAGCATATAACAAGAATGGGACTTCTCTCTGGCCAATGACCAAATATTTAAGCTATCTGGAACATAAAATAATTTTATGGACACATTAAAATATAATGAGACAATGCATCATATGTAGAGATTATATTAATCAGTAGGAACGAATTGTTGTTTTTATCTCATCTTTAGATTATTGTCTATCATCAGAGGTTCAATGTGTAAGATTTGACCATAACTTTCAGTTTAAAGTATTCAAATGAATTAACAACAGAATGTGAAGAAATAACAGCGGTGATGTTGCAAACCATTGTCATGTGCTGCAGAGATATCTACAGTTTTGTCCAGTCTGTAATCAGTCCAACAGGGAAGGAAAGAAAAGAATAAACATGGTGGCTGCATGTAGGACTATCAAAATGCCACTTGATTAACTTTTGAGAGACAGAAGCTGATCTGAACTGATCATTTTGGTTGATAATTCACCTCTGGCTCTAATGCAGCATGTTGATGATTTGATGACACACTCAATGTGAAGAGTAGGATTTACACTATATTCAGTGAAGAACACACACAAATGCAGAAATCTTTTAGATTTAGAGAATCTGTTTAGATCAATTCTTACACATTGTGCCTTTAGGTTTTACATAGAATGACTTACTTACAACTGTTTATATCAGGCTGCTGCTGGTAGACTGATACCCTCCATTCTTCATACTTTAATTTGTTTCAGTGAATGCATGGTACACTGAATGTTTTATTTGCCTTTAGTGAAAGCTGTTTGAACTCTGTGTATTCAGATGACACTGTGCATTCATGGTTTGGTCTTAGTGTTGGGCTAAAGGAAGGAGCCCATTCCTATTCATGCAGGGTCAATTCATGCCTTACAGAAAGGAATCGAAAATTGGCACATAAGTTTCTTTATTTTATGATTACTAGTTATTATTGATGCACACTTAACATGTATTTTAGCTATTAAATTGAACAAATTAATAATATATTTAAATAAAAATATTAATATATGTACATTTATTTTCTCTATAACTGAATCAATTTTATTTTTGAAGTTGGCAAATCACTTATAAAACCTAATGTATTTGATATGAACAGCTGAGGTCAACAGCCCTCTTCATTTTTAGAGCAGTGGACTTATGTAAAGAAATCTAATGAATCACAATAAAGCACAGTATACTTGAAAGAAATACATCAAGTCAAAGGCTAATCCGCTCAAACAGTAGTGATGTATGAGGGTTTTTTTCTGCGGTCGATGGCATTTGGATCAAAGTTATTTGCAAAAAACACTTTTTCAACCTTCTCTGCACCGATCTGGGACCTCCTGCCAGGTTCCTTTGACCGTCTCATTCATTAGAGCTGGAATAGCCAGAGAAATCCTACATCAGCAGTCCACCTCTTAGACCATTTGTATCAGGCTTAACGTCAAGATGTTAATGGACGTCTTAAAGGGACATTCCACTCAGAACCTGCCATCATCAAAATGTACAATCTAGGGTTTTCCCATACATATACATATATAATATACTATTTATGTATACTATATGCTCTACATTGAAGCATGTTTATCATGCTTGTTATTTTTTCTGTATGGATAAAAACTTGATTTTTGCATTTTGTTCCCTTGTTAGGCTGAAGTTGTCTGGTCTGTGAAGTCTTCCTCATGTTTGCATGTACAATATTACATAGCAAGATATGAATAAACTTTTATGTACTGTATACTATTTACAGTATCCAGGTCTCAGGTTAGAATCTAATTCACTTCTATGACAAACCTGCAACTTCTCTATTGACTTGAAACTATTTATTTTCAAATGCTGTTGCTGTCAAATAAAAAATTGCCATTGACATTTGAGATGCTTTTTTTTCCTGGTTACGGTTAAGTGCACACATTTCAGTGTGCATGTGTGTGTGCATGTGTGTGTGTGTGTGTGTGTGTGTATGTGTGTGCATGTGTGTGTGTGTGTGTGTGTGTCATCGTCTGTTTTAAGGAGCAAAGCAGCGAGATAAATGAACAAACACACATATGTAGCTCAGCCACACCTCTACACACACTTGCTCTATATGCAGTTTCTTTCTTTCAATTCCCCACAACACACACACACACACACACACACACACACACACACACACACACTTTAAGCACACCTCAAACAGATGAAGATGCTGTGAGGTTGAGATGAAGTGGAAATGGCTGTTCCGTGCTCCGCTCCTTTCTGCTACATAATTCATCTACATACAGCTTGTAGAGGTGCAGCCCTGCCGTGGAGCTGAAATATTAATACAAATGAAGCAGGCAGTCTGACAACAAAAACACAACACCTATACCGGGCTGGATTTACACACATTCACACAGATGCCTTCAGCTCAGGCTCGGCTTCGCTGCACAAAATGAGACGTTGGCAAAGACAGGCCGTTTATGTCCGATGCAAATATCCTCCTCTCTGCTTTGAATGAAGGGAATGAAGGGTCACACAGATAAAGACAGACGATAGCAGGGCCTAAAGAGAATAAGAGAGGAGAATGAAGTGTGTTTGACTCGGCAGTCCCTGCAGGCTGGCGACAGGCCTCATCTGTAATGTAATGTTGATCTATCTATTGTTGCCGTGCCAACAGAGCCCAGGGCCCGCTATTGATTATTATAGGGTGAAAAGAGAAGCATGAGGAAATAGAGCGGGACAGCTCTGCTGAGTTTACACTCTTACACACTGTCACACAGCCACATACTCAGTCTTTCTACCTGTCTCTCACACACACACACACACACACACACACATACACACACACACACACACTGTCCTTATGCATTGTCATGTACCTGAACTGTCTCTGAGACAGTGAATGTGACTTTTACAAGCCTATTAGAAGTCCTAGGGCGGGAATGTCTCTGTTGACTTTCACACGCTGCTTCCAGAAGGAGTCAGAGACCAGCATGAGGGGTGATGGTGGATTACTGCCCACCCCTCTGTGGAGATGTGACAGGTCAATAGCTCAAATACGCATCTAGATGATGGGATGGCTGCCCATTCCATCAGCTTTGAGGTAAGTAGAGTACCAATCTTTATTACCTCTGCCGGGGAAGTTGTGTTTAACCGGCATTTTCATCAAACTTTCAGCAACTCTTGGGAAAGGTACCATCAACAGATGATTACATATTGATAATGATCAGAAGGAAATCCTGGTTTCTGGATCACTTTTTTGTTGTTGAGTAACATTGTGGTAATTGGACCTCCAAACAGGCGCCGTTGTTTGAGGCCACCTGGTGGTGAAATCTAGCACCTACATAGAATAGGATAACATCGGTGGGAGGGAAGCACATTATATCTAGCGGGGGTCTATATGCTTTTCTAGTGATTATGTTCCATTGTTAAATCGTTACAATCCAAATAGCCACTTTTTTGTTATTTTTTCTATTCTAAATAAAGTCTTATAGATAAAACTGACCTACGGATCAAACACATCCAAAGCCTGGACTTCGACATTTCACGGCTTGTTTGTATTGCACTTCCTTGACTTTGTGATGTCATGCAGTAGCTCCTTCATTCAGTAGAGGGTCCCAGCAAGGACCACCTGGATCACCATTAAAACACATTTTCTTCAGTCTTCCAAGTTAAAAATCAGCTGAAGAGTGGCCCAAGATGAATATTTATGAGAGAAGATGAAGACGTTCCAGAACTCGAGGCGCTTGAGGGAACACTGTGAAACTACATTGAGTTAAATTTTCTGTATTTTAAAATTGCAAATATACAGTGCGAGGGGGATCAAAACTTAAAAAAAAAAACAGTAAAAGTGTATGATATGGGACCTTTAAAGGTAAAATAGTCTTTAATGTTGGTGGATGCAACATAAAAAATGAAAGCAGGAGGAAACGGCTACAACTACGATGGACTATTGTAACCAGGTCTGGTAGCGGCCTCACAGTGCATAAACCTGACTGGTTGTCGGTGTGGCAGCCTGTGCTCTTGCTGGAGAAACCGTACTCAAGTGTAGATTATCTACCTCTAACTCTTCCTTTAAATCAAACCGTGATTTTTACATTTATGTTTGAGGAGTTACCAATGAATAAATAAACAGCAGCAGTATTCTGCCAGTTTTCACTTGGGGGTTCAAGACAGGGCAAAAAGGCTGTTAATACATTAACTAATTTGTATGCCAGTGATGGTTGTGTTTCATCATAGAAACTCTTATACGCTGATAATACATCAGTGTTGTGTTTACAGCTTGTTGCTCTGCCTCAAAGTGGCTCAAAAAAACTGACACTGTAGTAATGTGGTCCCAGATGATATAGGTGTTTGCTCTGCAATACTGACACAATTGATTGCACAAGACACTTTAATTATGTCTTTTCAACTCTGGATTCACCTCAGATGATTGTATGTGCTGCACCAGATAACGACCAGGTGTGTGTTTTATCATTCATTAATTGAAGTCCAGGACCCAAGACCCATGCTGCTTTATATTGGGGTGATCACTGAAGCAGTCAAATGGAACATTGTTAATGACATCCATTACATCTGTGCTCTTTATTCTATAAAGATAAAATATCTGTGAAAGGGTCCATTGAAATCAACATATTGGGCTTCTGAACCACACTCGGTGCTCTTAAGTCAATTAGAAAATATTAATATTCACATCTTTTTGTAGGTTTTATCAAACAGCTGGAACATGCTTCGAGGGATACTTGCCAGTGTGCTCATTATAGTCGTATTACTTCATCCTGAATGTTATCGGCTTGCGCAGTAATTGAGTACATCTTTTTTTTCATCGTAACTCTCCTAATAGGATCTATGACTTCGTCTGCTGCCCCTTAATGAAAAAGTTCTTTTACCATCTTTTCTTTTCCCTTTCAGAATTTACATTTATTATGTGGGCTAATCACTGCTGGCTGGAGGCAGTGTGGGAAATGTGATTAGTATGTGGGTTCTAATTAAGTCTGCAGCCTCTCACACTGGCAGACAGGCTCCGGGAGCTGCACGCTTAGATAGGTACACACACGTAGTAAGGAGGAACTGAGTGAAAATACACACACACAAGCATGCGTTTCTGCCACATATAAATATAAGAAGTCACATGCATGCATGCAAGCAACTGTAAGTGCAATGGATCAAACACACGCACATGGCGTCTAGTTTAAAGCCTGATGGTGCAAGAACAGAACAATCTGCTCATTATCTGCAACACTCACACACATCAGCCCATCCACTGCAGTGGCCAAGACGTCCAATCACACAACTACATCAAGCACACAAACACACACACACACACACACACACACATGCAAAGAGGGACGCTGACTCAGATGGATGTATTTGGTGACGCTGCGCCCCCAGCGGCGAAGCGGCGGCGCTGCCGCTCCTGCGCCGGGGTTAAAAAGCGGCGGGCGACGCACCGGGGCCACAGTGTGGGGTGTGTTTGAACAGAGACACAGATTAAAAAAGAAAAAAAAAAGTTAGTAGTGGATTTTTGGTTTTCTCCTATCTTACCTGCAGGATCCGTCCAGAGCATCATGGCAAACAAAGCGCAGCAGCCGCCTCACCTGCACCTGGCCGAGGTCACCGCGTCCCAGTTCATCGACATTTGGAAACATTTCGACACTGACGGTAGGAGTTTTTTTTTTATCCAACTTTACCTCCAAATTAAAAAAAAAAAAAAAAAATCTTAATCTGCTATAGCCGAATGAAGGGTATAACAGGGAAATGTATGAAGAGAAAAACATTTATAATTAAAACGCAAAATAATATAATATGAAATTAGAATTATAGACACCAAACTTTCGCTTTGTGGTGGTGATTCTATAAATGTGGAGATTTAGAATAGAAAAAGTATTTGGTCTATAATGTTAAATAACACTTTTCCATTTGTCAAAGAGGCAGAAGAAGCCACAGTGACATGTGTAGGCTATTTTGGGAACACTATAGGGACAATTTCATCGCTAATTATTAATGCTATTCGCCGTTGGTATTAACACCTTTCTGAACACAATAGTATAAAAATAGGATAACTTATTATAACAGTTGATTTGGGGAAATAAAGTTTAAATTAACCCTTTAAGCGGAGATTTTTCTCTTTTTTCACCGTTAGATCGATTATTTCCCACCAAACAGGTAAGTTATCATTTTAAACAGACACTATATTTAGCCTATATACATGCTATATATGATAGAGTCTTTCATTTGGCGTAAACTGTGGACTGTAAAGCGTATATGGCGATTATTCCTCCGCAAATTAAACCTTAATGAGAAACGCTTCAAGAGAAAAAGTGCAGAAGGTCCATCCTGACTGTGACATTCAGTCTGATTCACTGTTATCAGGTAATCGATGTATTTAATTGGTGTTTTTGTGGGTTTCCTGTAATCATTGTGCAGGGAAAGTCAACTACAAGCAGAATTGGATTTGGATGTTGCGCCTCATATTGATATGATTGACGTCTCGGGTTGCATTAATGTGCATTAGGTGATGTTCGTGCAGCTCAATTAGCTTCATTTACTGATAAGGACAGATAGCCTGACCCTGCTGCCTCAGCACACCTTATTATTTCATTTACATTTGAGTTCTCATTGCTGAGTACTTGGTGCTCCTTTTTATAGGCTCTATTGTGTTTTAAACGTGTTTTGCTTGCTATTGCTTTGCTATTGTGTTTCATATAGTTATGTCCTGCAAGTCTGAGATACATTTCTGCCTTTTGCATGCAAAAAGCAGACAATACAGTGTTTTCTATTCATGCATATGGAGCAACATTGTAGTAATTTATTCACCAACTCAAAGCAGGGAAGAAAATAAAACCACGCTTCTTCTGTTAAACCTATTATTTCACTCATTTTTCCCTACTGAATGGAAGAATAGGTTATGATTGGCCCGAAGTGCATCAGGGGCTTCATCCTTCAGGGAGAACATGGCTTTTGGGATGCTGGATAAATAACATTAAGATGACACGGTTCACCAACCCCCCTAACACCCCTATTAGACACTTGCAACTTTTTTTTCAGTACATTTAGCAGAAATCATCATCTTTTATTTCTGGCTCCAATGGGCCATTATAACAAACACTGAGTCTAATGTTAGACTTCTTTTTATACTGGTCAACTTTCTTGCCATGTTCGCAATAAACCTGTGACAACAGTGTCGCACCTATTTTATTTACACACATACACACTTGGGACTTTATTGTGTTAATGTAATCTGTTTTGATGCCTGCGTGCTGAACCATATTCTACAGGGAAATCAAAGCGGAATAAGGAGCTGGGTGGGGTGGAGGAGCTTGGCAGCTGGGCTACTATGTGCAGATAAAGTTGTCGTATCTTTGTACTTGGCAGTGTGCTTATGTCTAACGAGCATCAGTCCAACCACATTTTACATCCAGGTGAGTCCCGACACTGTGGCGTTTTACATATTGGGCTTCGTGAACGAGACACTTTGCAAATCAAATAAAACCTGCAGCTACTGAGTTGGCTGCACTGATTTCTGCTCTCATTACTGGGAGTGTCTTCTCACTCCGCAGATAGAAAGAAAGAAAGGCTAATTAGTTGCTGAGTTGCAGATAAAAATACACAGAAGGCGATGCACCTAGAGATGATGAAACCACTTATTCCCCTGTTGGCCCAGGATCAGATCTCATCTGGATTGTGTCTCTTGCAGCTTCTCCGCTCCGTGTCTCTCTCATCTTTCTCTGCTGTCTCTTTCAGGCCTTTTCAATTCCATCACTTCAAAGCTGAAAAAGGAAGCTCAAGTTCCCTTTGCTATTTATAGAGCATTTTCAGTCAATTATTCTTTTTTTTTTTACCTGAATTTGATAATTCTAATTATGAAGCAAAAGCTCACACCTCGTAAATTTGCTCAACTGTGATCTTCACACAAAATACTTCAACTGACAGACCCTGCTTTCCTCTGTAAGGCAAACACACTTCACGTTATTTTTGAATATGCACACGGTTGGCACAGCTGTCCACCTTTGTCTTGTGTTGAGGTTTGAATTTCAGAACCAGAGCTGCAGAACAGTGAAGCGTCCTGACTGGCTTCTCCTGGGACTGATGACGCAGTTCTCCAAAGAGTGTGTATATGGGCCAAAAGTGGTTTTGGAGCCTTTTATCTTGCTGGTTGGTGCAATGCTTTAAGTGCTGTTCCACCATGGCATTGTGCAGAATGTAAGTTCCAGAAGAGTAGGAAAGCTGCTGTCGACAGAGTGCTTTCATTATGACATATAAGAGCCCATTTGACATTTAAATTGAAAAATCTGGAAGTCGGAAGTCAGCCATAAAATGTATCCACTGGCATAATTTTTTTTACACATCTGCACACTGATAGATCACCATCTAAATCATGTATATGAGGAGTGTGCTTCCAGTTTGCATTTGGTAGCTCAGTGGGACAGTTTAGCAACGGAAGTATTAGAAGTCACTAAGCTGCAGGACATAACATTTCACAGAGATATACCATAGGATACCTTAAGCATATTGTTGTGACATAAAGGCTGCCTGGAGGCGAGCATACTTACATCTGAATAAGCACAGATCCTCAAACAGATGCTCCCTTAAGCACAAATAAAATGGGATGTATAGATCTATTGCCGCATTTATTTAACATATGAAAGTGCCTGAACGTAATCTATACGTAAATCTATTTTTATTGTCATTTTAGGCCGATCGGCTCGCAGTTAATCACATTTTACTCATGTTTAATTATCAAACAGGCCATTTCTCTCCAGAGTGCTAAATGTCAATAAGACCCGCAGGAGCGAGGCTTAATAGCAGCAAGGCATTTCATCGTCCCACTTACTGAAACAGCCGAGCTTTGTATTCATGAGTTGTGATAGCATCACTAAGGAACACAGCCCAGTTGCCAGAGGGGAACATAGACAGTGTACGTTACTGCAGATACATTGAATGTCAATGTTTCCTATATATCAAATCAACAGCTTTTGATACGGGCATTTTCACTAATACTACTTCATGGTGTGACAACTCTGTGGTTAAGGTGTGGTTAGGTTTAGGCACTTAAAACACTCAGTGGACATTAGGAAAAGATCAGGGTTTAAATGATTATGAATGGGACAAAATTCTGATAAAATGTGATGGTACGGAACATCCGGCTGCCAGTGGTGTCGACAGGCATCTCCTCATTAAAATGGAGCATTGAGCCTTCACCCAAACCCTCCTCCTGCCAAGAAAAGAGAAACCTAAGAAGGACGCTGTCTGAAACGTTGACATTCAACATATCGGTGGTTTGCAAAATCGTAAACTGCCATGAGTACCCTTTAGAGACTGGGTTGAGGAACACACACACACACACACACACATGCACATGCACACTGTTCATACAAAAATTTCCATATACAGAACAAAGACGCTGCATAGAAGGAAAATGACAGACCGAGATGGCAAGTTAGAGGGAGAATGGAGGAAATGGATGGCATAATAATCTTTGTAAGTGTTTAATGAGGCATCTCTGCCTTCTAGGGTTTCATTGAAGCAGCTAGTTACATCTTTTGGAGCCATCTGTCCAGCCATTCAGCGCGCTTGTTGATAGAATATTGGCACAGGTTCACTTCACATGCTAGCTGGGTAAAGCGGGCACACTCATTTGTCCTCTGAATTGGTATTGTCAGAGCAGAACGTTGGGAATAAGGATATGACATGAGAAGCCACAACTTTTGTTCCCAAAGGTTGTCAGAACTAATTGTAATCGACAACATCTCAGCTGCACATTCTAGAAGAAGATAAGCAGCATTTGGGGCACGTAGCCTCCAATCTGGAAAAATACCATTGTTTCTGTCTACTGTAAGTATTTTTAAAACTGTCGCCAGTTTTTCTAAATCCAAACCATAAAACAAGGAAAATTACAGCTATTCTTTATCCATCAACAGTTCTTTGGATCTTTCTGAAAGTCAGCAACACTGACTATCATGAAACATCAGGACTTATCTGTCGTTTAACTTTGGAGATTTTTGCCTAAACCCCCACAGCACTCCATCCTGTTGGGCAGCACAGAATAAAAACACGCAGGTTGGTGTTGAGCAGAGGGCAAAAACACATTTGAACAATTTGGGAGAAATTTATGAGAACTCTCACAATTATTTTCTGGTAATCTAACATTAGCAAATGTGTGTTCTTGTTGTAAATGCGATGGTGACAGCTGCTGTCCCCTCGCCCCGGTGCTGAGAGTGTGTGCTACCAGCACTGAATCTTTTAACTGTGCAGAATGGAGTATTAGACCTTGCCGGCCCACTTTCACCCCCTGGGTACAACAGATGTACAGAACTCAGATACAGAGGCTAGAGAGCAAAGACATGAAGCAACGTAACATCTGGCAGAGGGCAATAGAAGTGAACTGATGAGAAGTGGGGAAAGGCCAGTAGAGGGAAGGTCTGAGGGCATCTGGTGGACAGCGTGAGGACGGCAGGTCTGGGGAGTTGGAGGAAAGTGTCCGGCCTTAGAGAAGTGAGCAGAGGGTTGATACAGAGAGGACAGAAAGCAGGGGGCCGAGGATGGGAGACTGTGGAGCAGATTATGACATCCGTATTAATTTGCCCCATTTGCTAAACTCCCCCGCTGAAGGTAGTATTGATCTCCGTGGAAACGAAGACGCTGCCCGCGGATCCTCACCTTCGATATCCTAGGAAAAGCCATTTTCCATAAATAGCCTCTCCTTGGTACAACATACATGATCAGTTTGCAGCACATCGGTCAATAGTCTTATCTATTGAACCAGAGGGGAAGGAAGAAAGTTGCTGGTGAAAGGTTAATGTTCGAATCAATATTGATGCAGAACTGAGCCACAATGGGATCTGTTTGACACCGTGACACACCATCACCATATCCGCTGCAATGGGGTTATTGTCGTATCAGCTGAGAGAGGCTCTTGTGGCAAGTGTGTGTGTGTGTGTGTGTGTTTGTTTGTGTGTGTGTGTGTGTGTGTGTGTGTTGTGATAATGTGCCATTCCGGTCTCTCTGTCTCACAGGTAATGGCTACATTGAGGGGAAGGAGCTGGAGAACTTCTTCAGGGAGTTGGAGATGGCCCGGAGAGGAGCAGGGGTGGTGAGTTCAGGGACTGGCGATTAAACACGTCGCGTGCCCTTTTGAGTTTAACTTGTGCTGAATAAGCAAATGTTTTCTAGGACCCTACAAACCCCATATTCAGGGAAAAGATGAAGGAGTTCATGCAGAAGTTTGACAAGAACAAAGATGGAAGGATTGAGATGTCGGAGGTAAGGCGTTAATGTGATGCTTGAATCATGCATGTGCTTTTCTTTAAAGGAATAGATCAGTACTTTTGGAAATACTCTTTGCTTCAAACAATAAGTGTATTTCATAGACTAAGGCTGTATTCACCTAGGACCAGGATTTGCTGGAAAAACGCACATCCTCTCGTTTATTTGAATTGGGGTAGTTCATTTTGGCTGTAGAGTGCCGACAGCATAGGGTGGCAAGAAAAACAAACAGCTGTCAGACAAGAAGCTGAAACAGAATGAACATAAATGCAACCTGACATCAAGTTGTGGGCATCCTGATCAGAGCTGTAAACCCTGGCAGAAGGGAGCACAGAGAGGGGAGGACACTTGTCTTTGTTTGATAAGGTTAAACATAAAAAGAGAGTTTGCAGTTGGCTTCATGAATCATGAACAGTTTTCAACCCAGTTAGAGAGTAAATAAACAGAGTGTGAGCAAAACAGTGAATCAGAAAAGAGGAAAATCCTGCGACACAATCCTGCAGGAACGTACCACTATGCCTGGTCCTGAGTATGTTGATCATTCTAGTACAATTTTAATCAATATAGCTGTAAATGTGCATTCACCATATGTTTGATTTTGATGAAATGATGCTCAGACCCCATAAATACAGTAGGTGATGTTTGGATTTTCTTTTTTTATAGTAAGGGGGAGAGTAGTGAGTAAATCTTCACAATGCTAAAGGAAAACAGTCGGAGTCGCACCGGTTGATACTCCAGTCATTGGTGTGAATGGTCTTTATCATAGTTCCTATGAAGAATCAGTTTGGGAAGCTGTTGTCCTCAATTTCACAATTTTTTAGTTCACAATTTAAAATGATGCAAGAGGAAAGACTTCTGCAAAGTCAATAATCAGCCACCAGCATCTGCAAATCACTTTCAGGCCCAGTTGTTCCTGTGGGTAAAATCCATCATGGACTGAACCTCCAAAAAGATGATTTATGAAAATAACTCCAAACTTGGCTTTCTTGGTTTATGACACGCTAATATTTATACCTGAGTTGCCCATATGAATCTTCGCAAGTGAAAAGCTCCTGAGTTCTCATCTCATTTCCACCATGTCATGCTCTCTCATTTCTCTCTCTAGCTGGCTCAGATTCTCCCCACTGAAGAGAACTTCCTGCTCTGCTTCAGACAGTTCGTCAGCTCCAGCGCCGAGTTTATGGCGGTAAGAGTGTTTATGGGCGGGTAGATTCCTTTAATACAAAGGTGCTGCACCCTCTTGACAAACCCTTTAATTTTATTTTTCTTTTCATGATACGTTTTATGTTTTACACCAAATCCTCTTTATATAAAAATAAACTGTTGTATGGAGAGAAAACCACAAACTCTCAGCCTTCATTGCACATGGTCACCAGGGCCGGCTGATGAGATTTATCAGTTTGATCACAAATCAACTGACCACATCATGAACATCGACTGTAGAGCTGACTGAGGACAGATTGATTGAGGATTGGTCAAGTGAGGAAGGGGAAGACATGCACTTTACTGAAAAAAGCAGTTTCAATGTGAGCCCCTTCACTGAGGTTATAGTGGGGATAAACGATGTGATGCAAATGTAATTTCACATTTTGGTTACTGTCATACAATAAACTCACCTGTCTGCAACATGTGGTGGCTTGAGAGGACGAGAATTTTACTAGAACTATGAGATTTGCTATCGATCACTGTGATGGCAATTAGTGATAATTACTCAAGTTGGGAATATAGTTCTCAGAGAAGGCTGTTATAGGCCAGTAGATACATATTCAACAAAACTCAATAAGTATCAGGCTGTTTGATTTTTCCCACCTCTCCACCTGTCTGGAGGTTTGATTTAAACAACTTCATACCTAGTATAAACAAACACCCCACGTTTCCATATGACCCAGTGGCATTTTATGCCAGTATTAGCATTTATATGAGATAATAATTACTGAATAACACATTTATAAAATATAAAGTAACTGCTTTACTGTGAGACCACACATTTCAGGGTAAATGTAATGTAAATTTATACTGCCTAAGGTCTTTTCTGCTTTTAATGAGAACGTGTTCCACTGCTGGTTCAGCTGTAGATAAGTTGTCAAAGGCAAAGCTATACAATTCAGCTTTCAACTTTTAATTCTCAGCGGACAGAAGGAGAGTAAGAAACTCCCTGAGGTAGAAAGATAGATAGAGCTATGAATGGACAGAATGGATACTGTAGTTGTAAAACTGAAGAAGTGCCTCAACGAGGGAAAGTTAAGATGGTGCAAAATGACTAAATCAATTACAGTGTTGACATTAGTTACACATACAATTAATCACAGGTAACAAAACATTTAGTTATAAGAAAATTCTTATTCTATTCAGCCAAGTGGGTGTTGAACCTCTAAAGACATTTGCAAAAAAATGGTCAATTCAAGTCAAGTAGCACAGTTCCCACATGTCACACATGTCGTTCTCAAGCCCAGATTTGGATGGTCTCGTCATGGGAAATTTCCATTGGGTTGCACTGCTGTCTGTCTGCTGTTTAATTGACTTGTGCATGGTGTCAATTGATGCAAAACAACTTTATGACCATAATTGTTTCATTATTTGTGCATAGAAACCAATGATTGAAGCGTAGCATTGCTGTAAATGACCCCCCACCACTCTCTCACAGTACAATGTGTCTTAAGAGGTTAAGAAAACGTTAATATACAATATACTGCTGCTGTGAATTATGAATAATGAATAACTGTACAATAACATAAAGCCTTCAGCAGAGCAAGACGTGTGCTGAAAGGTAGCAGAAAAAAGGAAATGATTATGCCACAAGAAATGCTTTCAGAAGAAAAGAAAAATGGCAGATTTTATGTTAGATCTGCTGCAACGAAAGAATGAAGCCAATTAGAAAGCAATTACATGCGAGGAAGAGGCTGTCCTTGTCTCCTGTGTCGTATTGAGTGGAGATAATGAAATGGGAGAAGGAGGATGAGTGAAATAGGTGTGGAGGGAGAAGGATACAAAGGGCAAACGAGAGAAAGCAGGAGCGGAGAGGAAATGTCGACGGGAAGTTGAGAGCCCGAGTTGGAGAACATAGAACAAGAGAGGAGGACTCATCAGTCTTTGTTGAAGGGTGTGTGGAGGAGGAAGTGGGCAGAGAGGTTTTTAAAGAGTCAGAATGAGGAAGCAGAACCTTCTATTTTCAGAGTCATATATAATGGATAACACCACTGTAGCTCTTCACTGCAGAGCCCAGAGGAGGAGGAGGAAGAGGAGGAGGAGAAGGGGCATCTATCTTTGATAAGGAGCCCTTCTTTGGACAGGGACAGCTGCGAGATTAAAACATTCATTAAAACGACTTTCTCTCCCGCTCCCGTCCCTCGCTGCGTGTCTCGTTGCCCTCTGCCCAGTATGTGGGCTGAAAGGGGATCGCAGTGAAACCTGCGGCGTGATTACCCCGATACTCCGGGCTTTTGTGAGCGTATTCCCCTTTCTGGAAAGATTTGTGCCCCGTGACACAGAAAATCAAAACTCTCAGAGCAGTTACAGTAATCTGTGTTCGATCAGAGAGGGTTAGCGTCGGGGGGGAGAAATGTAAAATCACCCTGGAGGAGACAGAATCTTTGTGCTTTTTTGTGCTTTCTCAGGGCTGAGA
Organism: Eupleurogrammus muticus; assembly: GCA_036785175.1. Lineage (NCBI taxonomy): Eukaryota > Metazoa > Chordata > Actinopteri > Scombriformes > Trichiuridae > Eupleurogrammus > Eupleurogrammus muticus. Next base: position 21,870,091 of record JAYKQN010000010.1, on the reverse strand, counting down.
AAATGCTTTTATCCACTGTTTCTCTTGATTGTTCTGTTGGTTTATTGCAGGCGTGGCGGCGATATGATACAGACCGCAGTGGCTACATTGAGGCAAATGAATTGAAGGTACGTTTTGATTCCCATTCATACATTAAAATCCATATTCTAAATATGCCTCATTTATTTGTATTGGTCATGCCTGTTTTTATTTGGTTATCTCCTTTTCTCATCCCCTTGCCATTCACATCTAAATGCTCACAGACAGAACACCATCCTAACCTGTAATGATCAGACAGCAGATCATTCAGATTGCCATGTAAAACATATTCCTGTTGTTTTCTGGTAATCACCTACATGTGTAAACACCTGTAATAGTCTTTTATGTTGTTGTGTTACCCTCCATGTACAGATTTGTATCCTGTTAACTCAGTTGTTCAGTCATCTGCACCAATAAAAAGAAAAGAAAGAGACAATCATCTGAATTTTTCTTGTTCGTATGATGGTCAATAACGACCTTTTTATTTTTTCACATATTCACATTTATTTGCTGAGGGCAACAGGAAGTTTCTCTGCACTCGACTTGAATTTCACTTGAACATGATAATGTATGTGATTATTTTAAGATGTCACAACTAGTTTGGAGGCAAATGTTTATTTGTGGGTGACATGGGAGAGCAGTGGGAAGCAGTGAGGCTCACAGCAAGAAGGCCACAGGTTCAAGTCCTCGGGACCTTTCTGTGTGAAGTTCATGTTCTCCTGGTTCTCTAGCTTCCTCCGACAGTCCAAACACATGCTTAGGTTATTTGGAGATTCTAAATTGCCTGTAGATGTGTGTTTAATCCATGATAGCCCACTACCTGTATGAGGTCTATCCCTGTAATGTGCTGGGATTGGCTCCAGAAGACTCCTGTGACCCTAGTGAGGAAGAAGCAGGTACCAAAAATTGAGACTGGTTGACATCTATTTGCATTCTTGCCAAGTATGTGCAATCTTGTACTTTGTTTTTGGTTCACTAGGTGGCATATTGAACAGGTTTGACCCGTGGTCAGAGGCTAGCTGGTTCCATTTGGTCCCAGTCTTTATGCTAAGCTAACCCAACTCTGCTGCTGGTTCCAACTTTATATGAGACATGACATGAGAGGAGTATCCATCTTTTTTCAGAAGTCAAAGAAGCTATAAGCTAGATAAGATAATCAACTCATTTTAGTGTGAATCTGTGCAGTGAATCTTTCCCAAGCTGAAATCTCTGAGGCATTGCAAGTAACATACTAGATGGAAACACATAATCAACTTTATTTTAAAAAGATCGATACTGAGGCGTTTTAACGTCCGTGAGCTTACTGTATGTGTGAGAGCAGCCAAGGAGACACTTTGACAGAGGAGATTTATGTGGCTGCACTGCAGGAAAATCCCCAATGTCCGTGATATCTCAAGGATGCAAAATAAGATCTCCAGATTGCACAAATGTTTCCTTGATTTTTTGGAAATGTTGTGTGAAAGGATGTAAAGGCCAGTGTCTGACACTTGGAAGTCATGTGTAAATGGGGTCACTTAATGTTAATGGGGTCGTGTTTGGGGTCAAGTTTTGAACAGGTGCAGCTGAGATACTCAGGTGCAGTTTATCGAATGCTATGGAAACAGAGATCTTGTAGGCAGCAGTCCTGTGTCACACAACATGAATCCTGACTGATTATTATTATTATTATTAATAAGTATTATCAACTGCAGTCAACGCAACAATGTCTTTTCAAAATGTAGAATGTCCATATTTGTGAATCTGTTATTCTGGAGATTCCACCAGATGTATTTGGGTGTAGACTATATGGTTCTCTAAGTTAAAATCTGGGCTACATACTATCAAGTTAATTATAAATGCTTAGTGTAAATGACCCCAATACAGCATGCTTCATGTGCATTGTATTTATTTTAAAAGAGACCAGATGAATGTAATGTGTGCAAAGTGGGAAAACTTGTTATCATGAGAATCAAGCTTTATTATCCTGAGATGACAAAATATTGCATTTGTGAAACCGAGATATCAGCATTAAAATAATATTTGCAACCACTGATCTTCTGGCTTCTGAATATATCGGAGATAATGGTTCATGAGTATTTTCAGATACTTTATACTTGTACCTAATTTACTGTGTACGCAATGTTTTAGTTTAGTCCGAAAACACAATATAAACTCATAAATGCCTATTATCAATATCATCATTCTTCTTTTCTTCCCTACATCATTCAATTCACAGTAGCTGTATTAATATACAAATTCCATGGTGTTTTTGCATGTTGTCGCATGATGAAATGTGTATGTGTGTGTGTGTGTGTGTGTGTGTGTGTGTGTGTGTGTGTGTGTGTGTGTGTGTGTGTTCTCAGGGCTTCCTGTCAGACCTGCTGGAGAAGGCTAACAGACACTATGATGACAAGAAGCTTCAGGAGTACACACAGACCATAGTGAGACTCTCTCTCTCTCTCACACACACACACACACACAAACGCACATTTTTTTTAATTCTGATTTTGCTGTATGGACACTGTTCTCCACAGTCAAGTAAGCAAGACCGTTTTTCAGTAAAGTAAATAACCCAAAAAATCTATACTACTTAACCTATAATATAAAGTTAGCCAAACTGTGATGGTGGCAGCAGCTGAGGACTCTTGACAACTCATGTCCTGCAGGATGCGTGTTGACTGGCCAGATGTGCTAACATCTGCTCTTTCTTGGAAGCCCCAGAGCTGACCTGACCTGATTTACTGAAGCAGTTTTATGAACACTCAGAGATAGAAGGCCATTTTTTTCTTCACAGATTAATTACACGTTAGAGCTCTAATTGACTAGAATACAGCAACCATTTAGGTATTTGGAAGATATTGATGACTTCCATGTATTACAGGCATCTTTATCTGTCAGATGTTCCTGGTTGAGCATTTTCCTTTTGCCAAAATCTAAATAAACATAATGTAAATTGAATGATAATGAAAACACAGATAGCTTACACAATGATGGGGGAATTTAGACTGCATAATGTATAGTTAATAGTTTCATTCCAAAAGAAAATTTCTTGTAAAACATTTTGCTTATTTTCATGGTTCTATACCAAATATATTGCAATAACATTGTTAAGAATCAAAAAGATTTTTTTTTTGTTTTTACTTGATGTGAAAAAATTATTTTAAAGAAGTCTCCTAATGTAACCATCTCTTGAAAACAGAGAGATTTCATTCTATTTTATCTTATTTCAGGATTTCATTCTGCGAAGCATCCTATATTTTCAAGTTGTACAGCTACTCCCTTTACTGGTCCTCTGTAAACATCTAGAACTATGCAATGATGTTGGTATTTACAATAAAGAGAATTTATGACATTCTATTTACATTTGTATTTCTCCATGTCACGTAAATTCATGCATCTATGTTCACCTTCATCTTGACAGTGTGATGCTGTAACTGAAGTTTTTTTCTGTCTGTGCTCCGCTTCTACTTTGTAGCTGCGGATGTTTGATCTGAATGGGGATGGGAAGTTGGGCCTGTCAGAGATGGCGAGGTAACATGCCGTTTTTTCCCGCTTCCGTTCGACATGTAAATGTTGAGATATATCACCTGCTGATCGATTCATTCGCTGTCAATGGTTTTGGATAATTTAGCCATTGTGTTTGCTAACGAAGTCCTTGCATCTTACAGGCTTCTACCTGTTCAGGAGAATTTCTTACTCAAATTCCAGGTAGGGAGCAAACATGGGCAGAAAGCTCTTTTGCATAATGAATTGATCTGAGATGTTTAATAATGTGAAGCCATTGTCCTAAAATACATATTAAAGTTATTGTTAACTAAATATATTATTGATTATATGTAAGCAATGAATGTCTAATCTTCTTTTTACAGGGTGTCAAGTTGACCACTGAGCAGTTTAATGCCATCTTTACATATTATGACAAGGTGGGTGACATTTTATTCAGTGTGGGATAAATACGGGCTAGTTTTCTGTACCCAAAACGCTTGCTTTTAGTTTTCAATGTGTATTTCTGCCAGTGTTAATATAACACTTATATTATACAATTAACAGTGTTATATTAACCCAGGCAATTTTACTGTGTAGTTCCCCTGATATCCAAATGTCATGGGAGCTGTGGCCGCTTGTTATATATCATATTGGATGTGATTTATAATTAACAGGCCACATCTACTGGAACAAAAGCTAGCTTGAAAAGCTGGATTTGCAGCTTTCCCTCATTTGGCTCCAGTCCTAATTTTGAAGTGGCCCACATGTTCCATGTACCAAGTGCAGGAATGCCTTTTTTTAATCCTAAATATATGTTGTCCTAAAGCCATACTTAATGTTACAAATGCTTGAGTTTTAGGTATGGAAAACATGGTGGTACACATGGTACACATTTGTGTATTTGTAACGTTTCAGAATTTGAAATCGGCAGCAGTGGCCCCATAAGTCTCAGTGTAATTGACATTGGTCCATTCATTTCCCATTAGAGCAACATTTCACAGCACATTAAGCTGTGCCATTTTGCACTGTCAACATTATTAGGGGAGGAAAGCTGTAGAATATTTCTGACTGAATTGAGACACATTGAGTTTCTTCTTTAGCTGTTGGAAGTAGATGTTCTGGCATCTAAAGATTTCATTAAGTGGTGAGAGGTTTGTTTTAGATGGAAAGACACAATGTTTTGCACCTGCTGATTATTAAATATCAAATATCATGTCATTAGAAAACAAACGATAGAAATCTTAAGAATCTACATTTTATTGTAGTTCTTGCACTAGAAATAACACTCAATATAGTTGCACGTCTGAAAAATCCTACAAAATACTTTTACAACTAATATATTTTTTCTGTTCTTACCGTGAGGTTCCAGGTTACTGGAAATACTTTCGTGTTTGCAGCCACATCCCAGTTCTCTCTGCTGATGAAGGCTATTGTAAATTGAACTGACTCATTGAAAGATCCGTTCCCATTGACTACATGACATGTAGTATCAATCTTGGCATTAAATTTGGACGGTGCTGTAAAGACTCCATATGTTGGGGGTTTGCGTGACTGTCCGTGACTGAACTGAAGCCGTGAACTTTCCGTAGCCCCCTTGCAGGGGACAGATTTGAGCGTTCAATAATGGATGAGCCACTGCTGCCCATTCGCGTAGACGCTCTCTGCCTATGGAGCACCAGCATTTATGTGTGTAATTAGTTCATCACCATTTAGTTATGAGCTCAGCCCCTGCGGCTGGAACACAGACAGCTGCTGTGACGGGTGCTGAGACATCGACGGCGGGGCGAAGCAACGCCAGTCAGCTGAACACTAACATAGCTCACAGTGGCGGGGCAGCAAACCCAGCAAAGCCTTGAACGTGTCTGAAGCGCAGCGCGGCCTATAATCAAGACGGACCGCCTGATTCCTGAGTGTGCGCTGCCGTTTCCCATAACTCCGTGGGCCCGGGCCTTTTATCCTTACAGAGGAAATAAATAGAATTCACGTCTTTATTCCCAGGATCTAGGCCTGGCTTTGTAAACATCAAAGAGTTTCTCCTGAAATTTTAAATAAATAAATAAATCAATAAAATGTGACTGGCGAAGCCACTCAGCTCTGAAGTCATCTTGAAACTGAGCCTAAATGAACAGAACATGGCTTTGTGCTGTTTTCTAAGGATTTTTTTTGACAATTTGGAATCATTTTCTGGCCCCAAACTTTCAACGCAACTGTGAGACATAACTCATTAATCTTTTTAAATCATGGTTTGTGAATGAGCGTTTGGCCGATCGCTCTGTGGTAGTCATGAAGTATTGAATGAAACTGCAGCAGAACATACAGAGAGAATCAGAATCAGAGCTGCAGATCCTTAAGCTCTTCTTAAATAGTTGCATATATCTCTTAAAGTGTGTTTCCTGTCTTTACAACTTTCCTAATGATTTGTCCATTTGGATCAAAACACATGCTGTTTCTTTTTTCTAGGATGGGAACGGCTACATTGACGAGCAGGAGTTGGACGCTCTGCTACGAGACCTCTACCAGAAAAACAAGAAGGTGAGATGAGGACTCTTGTAAAGGTCTATGACTTTAATGTAACAACGCTAATGTCGTAACTTTAGGATAACGACTTGAAGATAATGACTTTTGGCACACGCCATATCTCTCTGGTCATTTCTGCTCCCTTTGCATACTGCAAACACAGAACAAAAGCTTTAGTGCTACCAGCAAATATTACAACTGTTTACTGCTGTTTATTAGTCCAAACACTTTACTGACAGCTACTTAATGTCATGTGTCTTGAGGCTGCAAAAATAATGCAGAATGAGATCATATTTAATAATAATATTATAAATGGCAAACCTAGTTTATTTTATTACATTTTCATTTTTAATTTGTTGTCTTAAATCTAGATTTTACTGGTTTTCATTATCACTTTTATTACAGCTTCATAATTTAGCTCATTAGAATTTACAGTTGTTATTTCTTCCAATATTTTTGGACACTTTTTTGTTTTATTATCAGCTATTTATCCATCTGTGAAAAACCTTGAATTGCATTAACCTGTGTAAAAGATGACACATAAGTGAAGTTTGATTGATTAATCAAAGAATTTTAATGTTAAACCTGCTATTGGAGAGAGTATAGCAACAGAGGCTATAAAGTGTCAATTGGCAATCAGTCTTACATCATCTCACTTCCCTATCAATTAAATAAACATTTCTTTACAAAAAACTAGATGTCAGATGTTCTCATTCATCATGCTCTCCTTACCTAAACAACCATAAAACAGATCACAAAGAATAATCTGAGCATAAAGGACAATAAAGGCTGAACATAACCCCCTTAGATGAGGTTAGAATCCGAATGAAGTATTCTACTTGATTAATGCTCAGCAGTTTTATTGACTCTCATTCCTGCCTGTCTCCTGTCCAGGAGGTGGATGTGAAGAACTTGTCGGGCTACAAGCAGAGCATCATGAGCCTGTCTGACGGGGGGAAGCTCTACCGTAGTGAGCTGGAAATCGTCCTCTGCAGGGAGCCGATTGTGTGACTCCCTCTAGTCTTCTTGTCGCATATCATAATTTTCTCTGCCTGCCCTGCCCTGCTTTCCCCAGACCACAACCACTTCCAGCTGCCTGGAAACGTATACCAGGTGCATGTGCCGGACACCCCCCCTCTCCCTCCTAGCGATTCCTCCATGCCCCCTGACCTAAAGTTATAACTTCAAAATGAATTATAGGTGCACTGTCAGCACGCAAACAGCTCTCCTACATCCAACCCTTGTTTTCTGCCTCCTGAACTCTCGACCCCCGACGATGACTTGTCTGAAACTTGCTCTCTAGCTTTTCACCCTCATGTCCTATTCTGACCTCATTCTCGTCCCTGTCATCCATGCTGTGCCTGAGTTGCAACTCCCGAACGAAAGGCCAAATCCCGCATTCCACAGAGATGCCCCTTTGACCTGTTGATAACCCCTGAACCTTGCCACCCAACACACACACACACACACCTGCATTAGAAACAATATATAGTCAAACAAAACTACAGACAGCTGTGTTTGAAGTGTTCTAATTTATAATATAATGGACCTGATATTGATTTTCCCAGCTCTATTTATCCCGAAAGCCCCCCCATTGCCATGATATGATTTCATTTTCAATGTTTGTTTTTGGCTGAAACTGTCAAATTGAAAATATGAATAAAATGTCTTAAGATAAAATCCTTATTGATGTCATGAATGCGATTTTGTTAAATTGCCTGCAGCAGTATCTCGATGAAAAGATTTTCCACCTGGACAGAAAGCTACTGATGTATAAAGTCTTTTTGCCTCACAGTCTGAATATTCTCTACTTTAGAGCCATGCGGCGCTCTGTCATTCTCTCAAAGTCACACTTCCTACATTATTTCTGATGTGCTCACCTTCTGCATGCTGACTTTACTATTTCATAAAGGCCTCAACAGCTTAAAAATAGCATCCGCATAAAAAGGATTAACGATGTGAGCAAGATGGTGTAGGATTTAAAGCTGCAGTAAAGTCGGAGCAGAGCGAGAGACACTAAAACTGGACTCAGTGGACGTTGGTAGTCAGTGGTGGAAAACGTAACACCCCCGACTTCTAGCGCTCTCCCTCCTGGTTTTATTGCTTTGTGTGCATTAGAATCAGGAAGATGATGGGAGTAATGGCTGTTTCCGCCGTAGCACTGACTCTGACAGCTTCATTTGCAGCATGATGTCTTTCTCCCGGTTGCATAATGAAAATGACTGAAGAAACAAGCCGAGTGATGCTGCTGATTCAGCACTGCGAGGCACTGACTGTGTTTTCCATTGCGTGAAAGCAGCATAACAAAGCACTTCTTCGCTGCTTTGTGTTTCTGAGGCAAACCTGAACTGCTCCTAGAGACAACGGCTGACTTAAACTTCCATTTAACATGCACTTAAAAAGAACTGCTCAACAATTCACAGTTTGAATGTTTAAATGGAAACATTTAAAACAACCCTTAACTAAATCATAATGAGATATTTTGATGTGCCATAAGTCAAAAGCAAAATCCAGGTATGGCTCACAAGCTTTGAATGTCATTAGAAAGATGAATATATTAATGATCTAAACTGACAACTAAAGACATGTCTCTCTTTTCCAGTTAAATCCATGGCCAAGTGCATTAAACCTTGTCTAGAGTCATGAATGATCCAGGAATATGCAGATGTATTTTTAAAAATATGTACGATTCTGTTTAAGAAAAATCCCAGTTATCAAGGAACTAGAAATATGAGCATACGCCTCATTTCCTCTCTCATAATGAGCCACACACTACTGTTATAAAGTTTGGGTTCACCCAGACAATTTTGTTTTCTGAGAAGGTCACACTTTTATTTATCAAATGAGTTGCAAAATGAACAGAAAATATAGTCACAACAATTGACAAGCTTAGAAATAATTATTTTTATTTGAAATATAATTTTCTCTTTCAACCTTTTTCTTTTATCAAAGAATTCTCCATATAAGCAGCTAAACTGTTTTCAGCTGTGGTAACATAATTGCACAAGGGTTTTCTAATCATCTATTAGTGTTTAATGCAATTAGCAAACTCAATGTACTATTACAACACTGCAGTGATGGTTGCTGGAAATGGGCCTCAATACAGCTATGTAGATTTTTCTTTAAAGAACAGATAGTTGTAGTACAATGTATACTGTATTTCTGATTAGTTTTATTAATGGTAATTAATAATGATTAATGTTATCTTCATTACAAAAAAAAACGATATGTATATGTACTTTAGTATAGTTTGTTGGGTCTTTAACAACCACGACAGTTGTCATTTTGCATCATTATTACAAGGATTTATTTATTTTAGCAATTATTTTAACAATATCATTAACTCATTCATGGACTACAAACCATGGTTGGCAGTGATATCTCAGAAATCTTATTACTGTGTTTATAGAACTCATATATAACTCTACAAGTGATTTCACAACTCAGGTTAAATGAAAGGAGGGAGATGAAATGTTGATTCTTATGTAAATTAAAATAATAATAAAATTAATCACACAAAGTAATGTGTTGAATGTTACCTTAATGAGTGTGCCTCTTGTGTTATGCACAATACACCTTTTTAACACAACATGCTTTGTACACATGTCACTTCAGATTTGGAAACACATGTGCCACACCCACCAAAATACTGGCTGCATCCAAAACCCTAGTAGCACTGCTAGTAACCAGTAACTTCTAGTTAGTATCACCACCAATTAACCAGTAACTAATGGTTAAAATCACCACCTACTAACCAGTATAATCAGTAACTACTAATTAGTATCACAGCTTATTAACCAGTAACCACTAGTTAGTAGCACCACGGATTAACCAGTAAACAATAGTTAGCAGCACTGCTTATTAACCAGTAACTACTAGTTAGTATTACACCTACTAACCGGTAACTACTAGTCAGTAGCACCACTTATTAACCAGTAACTACTAGTTAGTAGCACTGCTTATTAATCAGTAACTACTAATCTGTATCACCCCTAACTAACCAGTAAGGAAACTACCAGTAAGGTAGTACCTTCTATGTCAGAAGTTAGTAGAAGGCTCAATTCGGACATACTACAGCAGCCATCTTGCCCATCCAAGATGTTCTGATATGGTCTGATGGTGAAGAAGCATCTCGACAGCTGATGAGAAAAGACTTTAAACCTGATCAAGAAGCCCATCTCAGTCCTGGGTCTCAGTGGAGATGGTAGGTGAGAGGGGAATGACGACCAAGCTGTCATCCATGACTGAGAACATCTCCCTGTCCCCTGCAGGACACCTAGATTGCACTGGAGAGCTCCTTCAGCACCAGACTGCTTCACCCAAAGTGTGTGAAGGAGCGCTATCTCAGGTCCTTCCTTCCTGCAGCCATATGTGTATATACTGTATATATAAAACACTTTAAGGAGGAGGACACATAATAGGGTGTCCTTAACCACCATCAGGCTGAGAGGCCACCATAAAGTATGGGAAACTACAGAGGCACCTCTAGTTGTCTAACAATATGAAGTGCAGTATTAAAAAACCAAGGTTAAAAACCAAAGGGCTTGAACCGTTACTCCTTACACTCTGCAGTAAATTCCTGATATGGTAGCCCTGCGGTATGTGAGCAGATTTATTTCTCTTTCAGCTAAACACTTGTCCTATTGTCTTTGGGTGTGCATACTCCCTCTTACTCACTTAGAGGAAAGACGTAAGTCATTGCAATACCGTTGACGTCATGCCAAAATGACCCGACTGGGACGTGGTTGTCTGTCTTGAGGTGTTACTGGTTTGGGTCATCAGTATTTTAGCATGGACAGAATAGCGTTCTTATATTTAGGAGCCTACATAAAAGTTACTCACCAACAAGCCATTCACTCCCCACGGCTCCTGCCACCATACCCACTGTGCTCTAAAATAAAGACGTTAAGTTAGGGGTAACTCCTGACCAATGGGCCACAACTAGAGTATGTGACAGTCAGCATCACAGATTACCTGCAAGTCGATGGAATCATCATTTTTTCCTGTTCATAAACTGGATGGAGTCAGTTGGTGCACATCACATGCACAATCAGTTGCTCCAGTAGCGTGTGGCATTCTTATCATTCTTATCATGTAACCCCCTCTTCACATTACTCTGTTGTGTATTAAACAGGGACTTAATATGGTTGGACATTTGTCTTCAAAACCTTTTGGATGGCATGGCTCAGGGAAGGTTGAAAAATCCCATCCAGCCATTAAACTGACAGTGGGCTGGGCGATATATCAATATCACGTTATAGCAATATTTTGATATGAGAATATATATCGCCTTAGATATTGGATATTGTAATATCTGGAATTGACAGAAGGGTTCCTGTTTCGCAGTTTTAACACCTACATTATATAAAAAATTAGATTTTCATCTATATTATTTTAGTTATTATACCTTACTGATGATTATTAATCAAAAAGCTCATTCACAAAAATTAATTATATCGCTTATTACTAACTTGAACCGGAGAAGGACTCTAATCCCATATTTTGTGCATAAAATATTCACACAAACATACACGGTTTAAGAGCAGATTTGCACGTATGCGCTGTTTGTGAATGTGGTCCAAATAATTTTAAATATGTACAGTTGATATGTGGGAAATGCCCTATGCAGTTTCTGCTACGTACCCATTCTTTATAGATGTGTCCCACCCTGGGAGCAAGAACCTCCCATCCTGAGCGGTTCTTGCTCCTGAGCTGACATGTTACTCCTGAGGCAGCAGGACAGAACATGAGATTTCTAGTAAAACCGCTGTAATTGAGTTGACATGCTTTTAAAGCCATCTGAATAATACAGCAACCCACAAGCTCCCATCTCACTGTGGAGCTGGTGCAAACCCCCATCAATTAATCAGGAGCATTCAAATCATTATATGACATGCAGCTGCACAGTGCATATCACTAAAATGCTGAAATTTATTTAACTTCATCATCATAAGCGTGTGTAACCTTTTGCCCAACACACTTCCATTAGAGGAAAAAAATTTAAAACATAATATTAATAAAAAAAAAAATATATATATATATATATATATATATATATATATATATATATATATATATATATATATATATATATATATATATATATATATCAGCAGAACTTCATATATATATATATATATATATATATATATATATCCTCAAAAAGTCAACATTAGACGTATAATTCCAGCAACACACAACAATTAAAATAATAATAATAAAAATCATATCAAAACGTCATTCCAGTTTGCACATTTGCATCCTCTCCTGTCACGGCACAAGCCTGCAGCTGCAGGTCTTCCCTGTCCCTGATTATATAGGACATTTGTCCAGCTTCAGCGGATTTTCTCACCAACGTGAGATCTTTAACTACTGTTCCAAGTGTATAGATGACTCAGCTGTAGTCATCCGACTTTCAAGCAGGGAAAGGTGCACGCGGGAATGGGTGCATTGGTGTGGGAATAATTTCTTACAACTCTGCATCATCATTTAAAGGGGAAAAAAGGAGCTGCTGATAAATGTCAGGAAGGAAATGCATTTAATTAAACATTTTGCTGAAGAGGCAGTCAGTGCCAGCTTGGGCAGCTGTAGATAACTCTGTGACACTTGGTAAGTCTCTATCCAGCTATATTGTGTTAGTCACACAGGGGAGTAATTATAAGAAGAAATAATCTCCACATGTTCTGTACCTTTTACACAAGCAGGGGAAAGTAACCCCCTTTTCTGGATAAATTAACATTTTTGAGATTCTGTCGGGCTGCTACAGATCAGTTCTCTCACACGCTGAAGTCTTTTCAGGAAGAACATCAAGAGTGAGTTTTAACCTGCATGATACAGCAGGAAGAGTCTTATCTAAAGGCAAAAAATCATCTAGACTCCCCAAACACAGTCTTACTGCACACTGCCTTCTGCTGCAAGATTAGAGATTGAAAATCCCAATGTTCTCATGCACAAGACAGATCTTAGGCATTGAATCTGTCCAAGAGGCAAAACTCTAATAACAAATACATTATGAGTCAGGAGAAGAAAAGAGGAAATAATGCAGAATGACTTGAGAATCAATAAAACATGTATCACTAGTTGTAAAGGATCTTCGTTTTGTTGACTTTAGAAAGTTGACCAATTCAACTAAAGGTCTTTTCAACTTCATTTCATTGAAGCCAATAATGAATATGTTTTATCTATTCAAAAAATATATATTAAAAATCATTATAAAATTCATCAAGTAATTATACCACTCAAGTGAGTGAAATAAATAAATCACTGAAATAGAAAAATTACAGAACCAATCTGGGGATTAAGACTCTTTCACGAGGGCACAATCAGTCAGTAGAAGAACCAGCTGTGAACTGAACCTAACACAATCACACATGATTGAACTGACTCTGTATGCAGCATAGCTTTGCCATAATTTAGTTCTATCCATGTAAGACAAATCAAGATGTTCTACATAGTGGAATAATAAGGGTATTGTAATGCAAATGTACAAATTAGTTCTTCAGTTTCTCACAGAAAAAGGTTTTGAAAACAGTAACTGCAGTTCATCAGCTTTACATACTTAAAAAAAAATGCATCAGGTAGCTTGAGTGGAATTTATTTGCCTGCTGACAACACAGTTTGTGTGCCTTTTTATATCTGTTGAACTGAGTGAATCTCCTGTCCTGTTTGGTGCTGCACGCTATGGGTTTGCAGGATTTGTAACAGGGGCAATTATTCCAGTTCTTGTTTACATGATCAAACTAAATGTTATAATAAAGACTAGAAACAGAGAAGTAGAATATATATATATATATATATATATATATATATATATATATATATATATATAGAGAGAGAGAGAGAGAGAGAGAGAGAGAGAGAGAGAGAAAGAGAGAGAGTGCGCGTGAGAGAGAGAGAGAGAGAGAGGATAACAGCCATGATTTATTCATTGATGAAAGGAACCCTGTTATTTTATTTATGACATCTATATATAGCTCATGTGAATTAAATGATTGAAAATGGAAGTTTCAACTAGATTCTTGTGTATCCTACATTTCCAGCCATATGCATGCTCATGCATAAGCATACTGTACGTCACAGCATAATACTAACTAGCTATAACACTGTAACAGAAAAACTTTTACACTGCTGTAAAATGCTTGACCAATCAGGACTCCACAATAATACAACTTAAACAGCAAATTTCTGGGTTCAAAGTTCATATATTGCAATTTCTAAAGACACTGTATGTGACTGCTGACAACTGGTTTAGATCTTATCACTGGAGGCTCAATCATATTGAAAAATCTCTACAGAGACTAATGATGCCTGTAGGTGGAATCAAACATACAACCCGTAGTGGAACAGCGAAGCCATATCCTGACCACCATCACATTCTCATATTAAGACTTTTAATTGCATCCATCAATAAGGGCTGCACCATGTTATGAAAGAGAGCTGCAGTTGACAAGGAGGCTAGTTTGTGTTTGTGTTTGTGTCAGCGCACAACAGGATGTTTGGTTGTTTTTTATCGTTTGCTTGGCAGTTTTAAATTTTGAATGCAACTGAATGTTCAAGGTGATTAACAGAGTGAGAGAGAGAGAAAGAGAGAGAGAAAAGGGCAGAAAGTCATATCAGAAAGGACAGTATTTTGCAGATTGGGGAAACGTCTGCATGCTGGATTTGAACCAATCTGTAAACCACATAAGCAACAAGATTTTAAACCACTGGACCACATGTGACAAACTCATGGCATGGGCCAAATCTTGCCCAGCTCCCCCAGAGAAATGGAATGATGAATAAATGTTTAAACTTAAGGAAGAGAAGAGGTCATGTCTTCTTTTTCAGCTTCAAGGAGCCTCAATAACTCCGTTATAGATCAAAATCATAATGACAATATAACAATTTTTACATTGACTTAAATGAATGGGGAGGCAATTATGTGATGTAATGAGAGATTCCAGAACCTTTTTAATTGGCTCTTTGAAGGAAACCAGAATGCTGGGCCTGGATGAGTTTAACAGCCCTTCCCTAGACGATCAGATATACTGATCATCAGGGGGACACGAGGACCAAGCCACTATTTGGCCAATCAGGGTGGAAGCAGTAGCTCTATAAAAGGTTATAGAGAACAGATGTGTTTCCTCAACAATAGATGTTAACATAAGTTTATCCAAGTCAGAGGGTAAAAATGTTGTGTGGCAGGGAACAGTTCTCGTAAAATGTCCACAGATCAAGAAACAAAGGGCAGGCTTTTTTCTCAATTTCTAACTCAGTCGATGGTTGTAGAAGCGAAGGAATTAATCATAAGGAACAACTTTGTATTGCTAGATTGGTCATACAAGTCTGAACAGTACTTGATTAGTTTTGGGAGAGCATCAGAGTAGCTTGTGTTCTTGACATAGCCTGAAACAATCCAATATGTACTTTTTTGCAGAAACTATGTCTGGCTTGGAGGAATTATCTCTGAAAAGCATTTTAGAAGCTGGGTCAGGTGGGAAGTGATATTTGGTGCTCCTGTAACTGTTTCTGTCAATCTGTCCTTGTATTAAGACACACATTGATTGTAAAGGGAATGCACTCTTTTCCCTGTAAATATTTAAATTCTATTTTATGATTAAATGAATAAAATTTGTATCTGTTTTAGCTGTAGCTACTTGTTCTTTTTCATTGTAACCCTAATAGGCCAACAGTGAAATGGTATGAATGTCTTTGCTCTTATGTATTTACTTTTTCTGTGTTTTCAGTATATTAAAATTAACCATAATTAAATAAACAAAGCAAAGTGCTGGTAGTCATTTATTTTATTTTCATTTTAATATTATTCTACGTGTGTTAATAGTTTCTTTTGTTCTCCAGTTGGTGTCAGGTTATGATTAAGGGTGCAGTTGGTCCAGTGGGAGTTCACCTTTTGTGATATGGTGGTGGTGTTTAAAGTTTATATGAAAAGAGTTTTTGTTTCTTGTGGTTTAATACTTCAGTGCGTTTGCTTGCTGACCACAGAATCACACCACTGCAGCAATGAAACCTAATCTAAAATTTTTATATTATTCATTAGGACCCTTCACAGAATGAATATTTACTAAGTATATATATACTACATAAGAATATATACTTTTGCATTTGAAACTATACACTATTGCATTTGTTACACACGCTGGTTGTTTATTTTTTTGAATGAAGGATGTACCCTTTTTGTGAGAGGTTTTGGCAGGTTACATGACAAAAGATAACGTTTTTAAATCATAAATATCAATCTACATAATTATGAAGTTTGAACCAGCACTCTGAAGAGTTAAAGGTAAAAGATGCAGATATGCACAAATCCCAATCTGCTGATAATAATTGACAATCACACAATATAGAAAAAGCAGAATATGGTGTCATGCCATGTTGAGTGCTGAGCGAAAAGACCGACTTAGTTTAAATAGTTTTACAGAGACATGCATACCGGTTTTTCTTGGCTACATTCTTTATTCAAAGCAAACATATTTAATGGACATTAGAGTAGTCCTTAACATCAGGACTTTCCCTAAAACTCGAACTAGCTCTTTAAATAACTATTTCTCCTGTGTTATACTTTTTTGAATTCATAAATAATTCATTTCTTAAAGATCCACTCGAGAGCTGGCTTGAAATACTCTACTATGAATAATAATTTCAATTTGACATGGTTTTTATACAAAAAAGTCCAATTATTTCACTAGAATCCCCAAAATAGCTTCTCCACCTTCATTAAAAATCCAGAATTTATAAATGTGCTAATATTTGTCTGTTGAACAGTGGGACACAAGTTGTCTCTGCCTTCCCTGAAGTCCCTGCTCTGTGTTTGTGCACTGGAGGCTTTTAGATTCCACAGTAAATGCATAGGTTGAATATTTGGGCCTTGACTGGTGTCTAAATGACTTGAGACACTAAAAAATGATTTTCAATGAGCTCAGAGAAACTTTTCACTTTCAGCAGATGAATGTGAAAAAGGCTTTTTCCTGTCAAACTCCTGTCAAACGTTCACCTGATCTAACAGTAGTTAGGACCCTTGTTACAACTGTTAAAATAAATTGAATTCAGTGCCACTTCATGGTTAATTGATTTGGTTGAATAGGAGAAATCCAGTAGTTACAAAGCAGGTGCTCATTGATTATGTGTTTTTCACATTCTTTCTTTCCTTTTCCTGAATTGTTGCAATCATCCAAGAAAACAGCTGAACTATCATTACTTAGTATTTACATGAGATAACCAGATTTTTTTAAAATCATGGATGAAGGTAATTACTTTATAAGAGTCAGACTCTTCTGTTTTCTCCATGAATTGTTATCGCTCCACTCAAACAATTTCTTCCCGCCGAGTTGGTCCAGTTTTCCTGAGTCACTCAACAGAGACACCAGGACTGCGTCAAAATACTTCGAAATATCCTGCGTTGGTGTGTGTGTGTGTGTGTGTGTGTGTGTGTGTGTGTGTGTGTGTGAACTGAAGTGAACAGCACGGCTGCACCCTCTCGGCCCTGGGGAGCCCCGACGTTGGTTGTGATGGCAGATGAGAGGGTTTTGTTTACTTTTGCCATCTGTGCTCTGCTTGTGAGAAAAGAAGCAAACCAGTGAAAGTCAAATAAGGAGTTAGTTCCTGCTGGACAGTTTTAACACTGAGAGTTGTGTTCCTGTTGTATATTAACAATAAATTACACAAAAGGGGGGCTTTCGCATATGTATTTGGTTTGTTTTCAATGGTTAGAAGTAATATAAACCAGAGTGGAAACAGCATCTTCAGCACCACAACCATGCAGGTTCAATGTATTGTTGCAGCAACAAAATGTTTGAGCAGAATTCTTCCTAGAAATGTTATAATCCCTGACAATCCTAATAAAAGCAACTCCAGCAACTGTTTGTGTTGATTTAACTTCCCTCTCTCTGGATGGCTTGTTTTTACTTTTAAAACTTTTAAACTTTTAAAATGTTAGTTACATAACTCATTATTATTGGTGTATTTTCCTTTAATGATCCCTCATTAGCTATTGAAGTTGACAACTCAGTTGTGCTTGTGGCAAACAAGTCAGATTGTGGATGAATTGAGAATAGGTGATTAAACTTGAGCCAAACTACGTGTGTTAAAGGGTTCCAAACTACTTTTAAAGGGTTAAAGGTTTTTGTTCTGTCACGCCAGCCAAATAAAAGAATATTGACCCAGACCATGACATAAAACCTATTGGTGCCAGCCTTGGTGACCGTGATGCTGTAAACTCTTCTTCTAGCAAAGATCAATGAATTTTTTTAAAAAATGCTGGTGGGGAAAGAGTTAAAGTGGATCTTCATGTTGAATGTTAATTGAAATAATCTACACAATGTGCCGGTGAAAAGGAATCCTTTTAGTCGGTCTCTCAAATTTTCTTTGAGAGCGCTCTACTGGAAATCCAAAACTCTGTAAGCCCTCCCAGAAATTAAATACCGGTTTCATTGGCTTGTATGATGGGTTTGATCTTTATCATCCTTTATATTCTCACAGGGCTCATGACAGAGTTCCAATCACCTGTTTAATGTATATTTCTTACCGCCAAGCCAATATAAGATGGGTCAGAAAGAGCATATGAAACAGGATCCTTAAGGGATGCAGGGAAAGAAACGAGACCACAATAAGATGATATGATCAATACTGCCATTTTTAGTTGCAGGAAAACCACCTCCTTAATCTTCAGTCTGCTGACTTTGCTTAACTATAAGTGGAAAAACACACATGGATAAGGATGTGATGGATGGCTACCAGGAAATTACATGCTCAGTATTACACATTAGATTGTAAAAACAAGAGTCATTTTATTTTTTGTGCATCTGTGTTTCTGTCCTTACATGTTGATACTGAATTTGGCCCTTTTTTATTTGAATATTCAAACGCAGATGTTAGATGGAGGTCATGTCAGTTTGTTCCTGAATCAAACCTGCACAGGCTGCTTATGAGGCTGTATCACATGTCATCTGGAGGTCAACTCCAGGGCCTTCACTACAAATTGTCACTGTGTCTTTCCTTATGTGTCCATTCACAGTGCACCACAGTGTCACTTGTCAAATGAGATTACCGGGGAATTTATGTGTGTTCTGGTATTATTACTGCATGCATATTTCTAAAGTTAAAAACTATTCCTTGTTTTCTTTTCTATGCATTTAGATGAGACTATGTTTGGAGTTAATATATTCAAGGTTGCGAGGCAACTGACGTGTTACATGAACTCTAGTAGATATGGGCACCACATTCATTATGAGATTTTGTTGAGCAGGCTGATGTGGTGGCAGAGCTGGCAAAATAAAAAACACTGTGTTCTATATCTCTACTGTTCCTCTGCGCTGATTACTGGGGAGACCAGCAGCAGTCTGAGCCATGAACTGATGAGCCGTGAGCTGAATTTATGTGAAGACAATACATCACTATTGTGTATTCAGAACAGCGCCAGTTAACATCATCCAACTCCCTGAACGCAGCTCTGTACCACACACTGGACCACACACTGTGGTACCACCAACCCATCATTGGCTCTGTGTGCTGTGTGCCAAAGTAATGTGTCTGTAAATGAAGCCATAGGAGCCAAATTGCAAATGAAGTGACCTGAAGCAGACCAGGCATATCTGCTGTTCCCAAGCACCAGAAGCTTTAAGAAAATCTGGACTCAGGAAGCTGCCAGGGAAACCATCTGTGTGCTGGGACTGCATAAGCTCCTTCAGCTGTGCTGTCACCCTTATCTCCGCACCTCCACTTAGCTTCAATGTTTGGAAAATGAGTGCAAATCAAAAACACAACATGTCCTCTCTACTTTATAAAAAAAGAGCATTTAGTATCCAATGCAAAACATTCTGTAAACTGTGAATAATAATTATGCATTTTTATGGTTTAAATCGGCATTGTCACATGTTACAGGCATCAACATTTAACCTTTCTGATTAGTTGCATAACAGTAGTTGAAATTCTAACCTCCTGCAGTATTTGTTTTATAATTTAAATTAAATACTAATTTATTTAGGCAAAGGTAGAATGAATTCCCTCTCCTGGAATTCATTTGCATATCATATATATTTTGTTTCACAGCAATTACTTATCTAATCCCCGAACAAAAAGGGATTATCGCTTTCCTGATTGAATTAAAACTCACTCTGACCAGAGAGTGTTTGCAGAGCAGAGTTTGCTGCATACAGCTGAGTGCTCTACTCTGCGTTCCTGTGCAATGCATTATGGGAAGGATGAATGTACCCCTCGGCGTCTTCTCCGACGCTCCATGCCGCGCATTTCAACTGTGGTGTGCGGTAGTTTACAATAAATTATTATTTATTATAATTTAATTTGTATTTTTCCACTAAAATCCTCCGTACGGGCACCTGGCGATGTGTAATTCCGGGATTCACCTGCTGTACAGTGGACGAGAGGTGCGGGGCGCTGTGGAGCAGCTGGAACTTTAAATTCGACGAACCGAAGCAGTTTTTTTTTTTTGAAGAAAATAACAGGCACATTCGAGATAAATCGTATTTTATTGCAAAGAATACGCAATACTGAAGAAAACATACACACCGTAGCCTTGAGTAAAACAAGCGACTTTAAGATAGTCGCTATTTAGTTTTATGATTAGTACACGTAGAAAAAACGAGGGCGAAATGCGAGGAGCCTCTATCTCGTTTGGAGTGCGGAGCCCGGAGAGTCACTTATCTCCGACGTGTAGAGGGTCTGGTCGGTCTCAGGCAGGCGGTGCAATCCTCCCACCTGGCGGGCGAGATTTAGCAAAGCTCCGTCCTTAGATAGCTGAGGTTCACCCTTTCGAGGACTTCGTCGAGTGCGGCGCCGGTTCGGTTCAACATTCACGTTAACGATGAGCGGTGCCGTGAACTTTAAAAACTGCGGCTCGGTGCTGGTAACGGGAGCCAGCCGCGGGCTTGGGCTGCAGATAGTCGACACCCTGGCGGCTGGAGGGTTCTGCCCCGGAAAGATTATAGCCGCCACCAGAAACCCCGCCGGGGCGCAGGTAAACAAGCCCTGCGGACAGCGGCCCGCTGCTTTATTATAGGGCCTGCTTTATTATAGGGCCTGCTTTATTATAGCGGTTAGCAGGCTGTGGCCTTGATAACGTGTGATAACGTTAGATGGCGCCATCGCTCCTGACCTGACCAGAGTTCTGCTTTAACCCACAGAAACTTCAGGAGCTGGCAGAGAAATATCAGAACATCCACATAATCTCAATGGGTAAGAACCAGAACCAGAAGCCAATTCTGGTTCAGTTTAAATAAGTGTGATGTGGAAAGCTGAAGCCTCCCATGATGCGTCAGAAGAATATATGAAGAAGCAAAAGACCTTAAGCAGCAGGGATCTTATTGAATGGGAAAACTGGATCTACAGTACAATAAATGTTTAAAACACAAAGAGCCTCAATGCATAACATTATTAATTGAATTGTCACTGCTTTACTGACTTTTGTGTTTTTTTTACATCAATTTTGACATAAACCAATGCAGAAAAGCCATCAGAATTCACCAGAATGCAAGAAATGAATTCTTTATCACTCAAGTAATTCAGGGGAAGACTCCTAATGTCTAAATGAAACCTGTGTCCCTGCCTCTTGGTGTTTTTTTAGACATGTTAATCAGCAGCAAAAAAAATAAATAAATAAATAGAGTCTACTTCTCAAACTTCTCAAATGCATGGTCTCATACAAGTTTGAACATCAATCCTACATAGTATTCACACAACCCTGCACACAATGGAAATGTTTTAAAGGTAAATCAGAAATATCATTTGCTTTATTGTTAATAATTTTCAGCAGGCTTTTTCTTCTGCTTTGATCAGTTTTGTGTTTGTCTCTCTTTATCAGATGTAGTGAGTCAGCAGAGCATAGAGAAGTCTGCAGAAGAGGTGCACCAGCTGGTGCAAGAAGAGGGTCTGAACTGCTTGATAAACAATGCAGGGATCAATGTGGTGGCCGACTTTCATACTGTTACTGCGGAGAAGATGATCGAGAACTTTCACACCAATGCTGTGGCTCCTCTGATGATCACCAAGGTAATTGATGTGCAAATTCTGGCAATACACTGCGTTCAATGATATGATACAACACACAATGCTGCCTTTTACTGTTCATGTCATTATTGGTACTGATGAGCTTCATCTGCTTGAATAATATTAGTAATATGGGGGTTGTCTCAAATCCTCCAAAATCCCACTTCATTAGTGCTGCTATGAATAAAGGATTCCAAAATGCTGCCACCAGAGGGCAGCACTGTTGTTTTCTTCAAAGCACACAAGTGCAAAATGTTTTGACTCACTAGGTCCGGATATAAAATTATACATTATCAATAAGAATTGTCACAAAATGTTAATGTAACACTCATGTAAATGTAGATTTACTGATTGAAGCTGTATCTCTAACTCCTGGTGGGCTGATTTTCATTCCTCAACTGTAACATGTATTTTATTTCCTGCCCTGACCAGGCCTACCTGCCTCTGTTGAAGCGAGCTGCATCCAGAGCAGGCTCAGGTGGTGCGGGCAGCATGGGCATCCAGAGGGCAGCCGTCATTAACATGACCTCTCTGCTGGGCTCTGTGGAACTCAACTGGGGGGATAGGGCCAACAACTTCAAGTGGTACCCCTACAGGACGTCCAAGGTATTGCAGTGACCAGACGATGGGTGCCATACCAAATAATAAATTATTGTTGAGGCCTGGGCATTGCATTTGCGAACCTGTTCCTGCTCGTCTTTTCAGAGTGCCCTGAACATGGTGAGTCGCTGCATGGCTGTAGACCTGGAGCCTGATGGGATTCTCTGCATGGCTATACACCCTGGCTGGGTCCGCACTGATATGGGAGGGTCTCAGGTAGGGGCCTGACTGAGAATAATTCGATGAAATCATGTTGTGTTGTGTTTGTTTATTTTTTATCAGTCTTTCTCCAGGCCCCGCTGAGTACTGAAGAGAGCATTTCCTCCATCTTGTCTGTGATTGGTGGACTGACTGAGAAGGATCATGGGTCATTTCTGAATTTTACAGGAGAGCCGATACCTTGGTGACTCAGATCACTACGGTAATGAGTCGTGTGATTGTGAGCTCTCTTAACACACCTTAAAGTAATACTCTTAAGGATTTTCATTTAGATAAATGTCTGTTAAGTCTTTAGCTCCCACTAAAGAATGCATTTGCAGTATGATGAGTGTTTCTGATCTCTCCAGGTGTTACTGACTAGATAGTCTGCCAGATAATTCCGATGGTAAGTAGGCTGTTTCCTGTCTTGTGACAAGAGATGTGAAGGTAAAGATACAGAAAATGTAGAAATTATGTTCACGTACAATGTAGAAATTATGTTCATGTACAATCACATGATGCAACAGGAATGAAAAGATACACACATACAAAAAAACAACAAAAAAAAAAAAGAAAAGCAAAGGCATGTTCTTTCAGGCATATCTTTTCTAAAAAGAAATGGAGATTCCTGCTAGCCGAAAGGAATAAACTTACACTCAAATAGCTAAAATCAAGTGGTTACACTGTCCACCTACACTGAGAAGCACAATTATGAAGTGGGTGTCAGTGGCAACATTCGTTCATTCCTTCTTTCTGAGTACAATAAGCTGCTGGCCAAGTTTCACAGCTCACATTATGCACAATAACAAACAGGACAAAATACATAGAAAAGTGCTACATGCTAAATTTATTTTCTACAGATTTTCAAGGATTATAAGGTCACTATAATGCAGACCTAAAAGAATGAGGGGAAATGTTGCAAATGAGATTATAGATCAATAAGCCCCAAAAAATCATTTGACTATCAGTCAATGATAAGGCAAGACCTCACCTGTCAAACGAAATCATCAGCACTTTTTTTTTATACATTCGTTGTTTACTTTGAGTTTCTTGATGAAACTGATCTTCAAGTTCATGGTCATTTAGCAGCTAGTAAGACTATTGAGGCTTGCGTGTCTATGGTCACCACTAGCCTGCCATATAACCACATTACCAGTCCTAAACAGAACGACAAGTCTGTTTGAGCTCAGTTATTAGCATTAACGCCATTGCAGGTCATGTAATGGCGTGGGAAGGATTCTGCAGCGCGCCCAGTACACTACACACTCTCCAAGACCACACTACACCTGCACAGTCACTGAAGTCACGTTACTGCACATCAAATTGTTCATATTTTTCTATTTTTGTTACATTCCTTGCTTATATTGTCTATATTTCCTGTAAATTGAGCTTTGTATTTTTTCTGTCTGCTTTGCTGCTGTAGTTATTGAAATTTCCTCACTGTGGTACCAATAAAGGATCATCTCATCTTATTGTCTTAGCATGTCAATAATACAGGGTGGGAGGCTTTAATGTGGCCTCTGTGTGCTCCTCTCCATCATGTTACAGCAGCCCTGTGCCAGCCTAGATGTTTGAGGGCAACCTTTCGGACTTCCAGCAGTGCACGGCAGCTGTTTGTAGGCTGCTCACATATTGATGATGAATCGTGAGTGTTGATTCTCTACTGGGATGCTCTTGGTCAGCAGGCAGTATCAGTTGTTGGAAAGGTGATACATCCCGAGCCAGAGAGAAGGCTCCTACTGTCTGTAGTCGCCCTGACCTCCAGCAGAAGAACCCCTACTGTATGTCGCCATGCACCATAATGGAGCCTAACACTATTTTAGACTACTGGTGGACATGACTGTAACAAGAGTAGTGTATTTAGTTATGAAGGGTTCAGTGGAGTTTTACAGTGAATGGGTGTGGTTCTGTCTGCAGTTTTTTTTCCCTCCTGTACATACAGTATACTGCATGAGCTGCATTAAAGTGTTAACGTAAATTATTTATGTTTCCTTGGTCTGACAACGCACCAAAGTCACTGCCAGCCAAAGAAACGAGACGAGAACGACAAAGTGAATGGAAAACTGCCCGAGTTGTACTTTGATTCTTCTAAATCCATGTGGACGTTTGAGCAGGATTCCAGTCAGTTTCCTCTTAACGCTTCCAAGATGAGCTGCCATGGCCACACATTTATCAACATAAAACAATTTCAAGAAACTGAGTAATTTTGTGCCCTGGGACTTTTACAACATTCAAATGAAATACTAGAAAGGTACCAATAAATTGCAACCTCTCTCTAATATTGGAATTTACTGAAGGGGTCTCATTAATTTCACTTAACTTGCCTGTACATCAGCACAGTAGCATATGTACAATATATAAAGATTGTGTTTAAGATTGTTCAAAAGTGAAGTGATTCATCTGCATTGATCACTTCCTACAGTTTACAGCACAAACTAAATATGTAATCTGTATTTTAATAATCTCCACTATGTTTAGACTAACTTGCACTCCTGATGCAGATATGAGCTCAGTTAAAGCTGTGTTGCGTATTGTTCTAAAACCACAGTAAACAATTGACTGTGTGCATATTTTCAATAGATTTAATAGATTAGAGGTTTATAATATGATACAAATTTTCTGGTTTTGAAAAAAGTTGCATAACCATGCATCAAGCGTCCAGGCAAAGTGTATTTAACAGTTAACAAAGGGAACTGATTGGGTGAAATATTGCAATAGAGATGTTGCTTGAGGTGTATAGCCAGCAGACACAAGTGTAATGATGTGACATAATGCAGCAATCCCTCAGTATGTGTGTATAAGTCTCAACTGAACATTCAGGTAGACCTGCAGCGCCTGTAAGAAGAGACCTGGGCAGCTCCCTGAAATGTCATGCAAATATAATCAAACGAGTTTGCCCAGAACGTTATACAGGAAGTCATGTGCTGGGTGTGTGTGAGTAAGTGTGTATGGAGAGAGATGAGAGCGAGCACACATAAAGAGCCAAACAGGATAAACATCACAGTTTATTTCTGTGAAAATGTAATAGCTCACAGCATGGATTTATAACACAGCAGAAGGCTTCTGTATCCGGGGGGAAAAATGATTATTTTTTAATTAATGAAGGTAACCATTTATTTCTGTTTATTATATATACATGTGTTTAGTAAATGATTCAAGTAAAGGTGACAGTAGTCCTGTACGCTGATGGAACAGAGAGTAGCAGTAGAAATGTTACACTGACAGTCTTATTATATTGCATACAACTATCAGTTATGGCTATAACCACATCACATACATTTTATGATAAAGTATTTCATTCACACGTGTGACATTTAATTCGTCATTTTTTACACCTCTATCTTCAAATTCTGTGCATCACTGCACAATGTGAATCTACAATGATGAAGAGTGTCACATCAACTTTGTTCTACAAAAGTACTAGCAGCAACTCTGGGCATTTGTCTGGTTTTGCATGAAGTGTGAGCAGGGCAAGAGCTATTTGACTGAACTGTTTCTGATAGGAGGTAATCATGTCTTTCTGACCAGGTTGTGATCGTATCAGTTTTCTTTACCTCAAAAAATCCCATTGTTAAAATTAGAAATTAGCAGCCAGCTCCTAATCTGTGCAAAATGTATAAAGGAAATATGTTTCCACATGTCTGGGCTCTTTAGTAACATATTGAATCTGATGAAAGGCGCCAGCTCTAATGTGTTATATTGGTAAAGAAATAATAGGACATTTTGAAACAATTTAATAAGACTAGAAGGCTGAGAAAATTGCCATATTTTGTATATTCAGAAGTTTTTGTCTGTTAGCAGAGGCTTACTTAAATATGAGAAAATATCTGTTTCATCAAAGTAAGCTGTCCTAGCATCCACAACTAAATTAGAATTTGGCTGTACTTTTGCTGCCCAATGACTGAATCATCAATGTGGTAACTAGAGAAACGCTATGTGACCCCAAAGTTGTGTTGCAGCTGTATGCATAGGCCACATGGAGGTAGAGAGTCATGGTGACACTGGTGGACCTTCCTGAGGAGCTGAAGCTGCCCTTGTCAGACACAATAAAGTTCTGCATCCTGGGCATCTCCGTCATGCTTCTTCTGCTGGCGCTGGGCATATTAGCCTGGCAGGCCATCAGATGCTGCACACATACCCCATACACCCGGCAAGATATAGGTGAGTGGGGAATATCAACAGTACAGAACATGATGATGGTTTGGTGGCTGTTCATCATTTGCATCTGATCTTTACTGTAGTGAAAAGTGAACCGCTGCACTCGAATGGCAAGTACACAACAGCAGGAGCATCTGAAAAAAACACGGTAAGACCAAATGGAAGTAAAATCCACCTCCGCCCAGGTGAGCCTGAATGTTAATAGGGGATATGAAATAGTACTCGAAGGCCTATCTGTTTGTGACTACATGGTCTTCTGTGGCTATTTTACCTTCCTAAATCTCAAAGTAACACCTGCACTGTACGGCTAATAATTAGCCTTTCATAAACTATAGATGATAGATTTCATGGCTGAAATTCAAATGCCTACAATAGAATCATATATGTGGCAACTAATCTCTTTAAGTGCATAATTGGTGTGTTATTTACCCAGTTATCCATTGTAGCTGCAAACTATTTTAAATGTGATTGTTGTTAATATACGTTATATACTGGCAGATTAATAAGGTAATTTGCCATTTGGTGGTTTAAACCTGTTTTAGCAGATAAATGGGGAGCATTTGAAAGACAAGACATATTTTGGGATATTTTTAAGAGAAATAAAACATCTAGAGAAATGTTGGACATTATCAGGACCTAGCAGCAAACAAAACACAGAGTCAAAGAACTCTGCAAAGACATTATGGAGGGTGTGATCTGTATGTCTGTTCTCACTGTACCAAGGAATATTGGCCTACTACTAGTTAATTTCTGTGTAAATATTCACATAGCACCTCTAGTAGCACTTGGTAAATGTAACAAATGTCAACTCGGCTTCTTGCCAACTGTATACTGACAGAAGCCTTTAATATACCGTCATGGCATGTATATGTTTAACATAGTGCAACATAAAAATAACTGTATGAGATGTCAAGTTGGTCTTGTGAAGAGGAAACCACAGGCTGGCTAGTTGATGGTATTACTCCTACTTGCTGTTTGAGAACTCAGTTTTATTGATTCTAGTGTTCCCTACCTGCCACATGACTGACACATCATTAAAAGATCTAGTGAGTTGAAAAAAACAGAGTAGTATATACTCATGCATTTCTCTGGAAGCTTAAATGCATATTTAACATTATCTGCTTCAATTATATTTTATTTTTACATATTGTTTAATTAAAGGTTGACTGCAAGGGATTACACTATATTTATACTATACTCTAATGGTCTGTAGGGAGGCATGTAAGCAACATAATCTGTGTACATAAAAATTAGTGAGCACATTGTTTGGACAAAAAAGAAGTGAGACTTGTCAAAACTCAAATAAATAAGGCTAATCAAATAAATCCAACATTGATGAAAATAAAATTAAAATTAAGCCTAATAATGTGTGTATGTGCTCTTTAGGTGGAGGACACCAGCATGGAGGTCCGCAGGCTGAGCCGTAGTTTCTCTCAGGCCTCGTTTCCCTCCTCAGAATCCATCCTATCAGATGGGGACACGGGGGGGCAGGACGGCAGTCAAAAGGTAACAGATATTACTGTAATCCTGTTTTTTTGGTCTTTTCATTGAATGAATTATATACTTCTTATCTTACCTAAAAGTACTAGGACCTCCTTTACCATTACATCTTACTCAGTGATTAGGAATATCTTGAATACATACTATATAATAATGTACTTTTCCAGGGTAAGAAAAGACCGGGGAGATTCGTCCAATGCACAAGAGACCATTTCTATTAGAATCTTAGAATAATATCTGCCTAATCTTAGAGAGTGTATCCTACATCCTACAGAGATACGATTTATAAAAGACCACTCAATTGTGTGAGACTTATTTCCTACTCCTACGTCATGCTCAATGCCAACTCTACGTTGTCGTTGCTGAGGTTTAGTTGGTAATACAGGGTCACCCTTTAACTTGTATACATTCTAAAATGTAATAAGCTGGGGCTCTTTGGAGTGTCATTAGTATTCCAGCTATTTCATCATAAAAAACATCTATGTGCAGATTAGAAATTTTACTCGATGATTGTCCTAAATCAACTGTCATGAGGTCACCAAGGTTATGAGGATTAGTCCTCTAGTGACATACTGTATACTTGCAGCAGATTTTACAGCAATCAATCCTAAACATATTTAATGGATTTCTGTACCAAATTTCATTGTAATTATTATATTTTATGGCAATCTATCTACCTATTTTTATACTTGGTTGGTGGTACCTGATCAGAATTTGTTCGGATATGTGAGCTACTTCTTATTACTTTTTAGATGTCATATTTCAACATGTTAACTCTTCTACATCAGATCAATGGATCGCTACGATTCTCCGTCTACTACGACCAGCTTCAGTCCCGACTGGTGGTCACCATCTTGGAGGTGGAGGGGCTGCAGGAACAAAGCCAGACACGCAGCCTCCAGCCATTTGTCAAGATAAGACTTATGTGGGCAGGCTTAAATGGAGGAGTAATGGCAGACAGTATTGATGAGGAGGTAATTGATCTCATAAAAAAAAATGAATTATTATTATTTTTTTAATAGTAGGTTTAATACTTCAGTCTTGAAATAGACATTTTGTCATGAGAGGAAGATTGATATAATATAGCAAGCAAACACAGGTTTAAGTACTCATTAAATAACATTTACAGTACATGAACAATAGAAGCACCCTGACTCTGTTTGTCTGTAATGTTCTCTACCGTTTAAATGTTTGTGGTCACTCAGGCAATTTTGTGTTTTCAATGAAAGGTCATACTTTCACTTATCAAAGTATCAAATGAGTTGCAAAATGAATAATATTCTCCATCAAATTTTGCTTTTGTCATAGATTCATCTATTAGCTTCTAATGCGAATAGCAAACACACTTTACCATTAGAACACTGGAGTTGAGGTAATAGGCCTCTATATTAATATATTGAAATAAAAACCAGAAATTTGCAGCTAAAATAGTCATTTAACACATTGAAAATGTATAGAGTGCATTTCTGATTTGTTTAATGTTATCTGAATTGAAAAAGCAGTGCTTTTCTTTCAAAAGTAAGGCCATTTCTAATTTATCCCAAACTTTTGAACGGTAGTATAAAAATCACTGCTTGAAAAAGATCTATAGTAAAACTCAATCAAAAGAATGACATCATTAGATCACCTCCCAAGCAAAAGAATCAGCAGCAGCACCTCAGAGGCAGAAATGCTTCTGTTGAGATGGATCACATCAAGATTTTATTTAACCTTGTCTGTTTGCAATAAATGTGTGATTGACCCGATGCCTTGCACATAAATATGTCAATGTTGTTTTTCAGTTTGTCATTCAAAACCCTACTATGGTGTCTTTTACTGTGTAAGACTTGTGGATTACTGCTGTGATCCTCTTAGGATGAAGGAATGCCGCCTGTGCTGTGGACGGTGCTGCAAGAGTGGCGGACCCGAGTTGTGAAAGGCAGCTGTGATCCTTTGTTTGGAGACCAGTTCAGCTGTGTTCTGTGCGGGGATAAGGAACTTCATCACATGAACCTCAGGATGGAGGTCCTACAGCACACAAACACAATTCACACTTTCTGTATCTCTTGCATTTTTTTAAAAAAAGCTATGAAACAGACTGAAAAGAGATAGTTTAACTGCACATCGTGTACATTCTGCTCGGTGGCAGACACTTAATTTGCTTGCATGCTGATTAAGCAGGTTAAGTTAGTTGTCACACTGTACAAATGACCAAAAGGCTTGAAGTAATAATACAATCGGCAAGTGTCACATTACAACATCAAAGACACAGTGCTAATTGTCATTCAACTCTACATACACTATGTCCTGATGCCAGGTATGTCTAACACATACAACACACTTAAAGAAACAAATCTACACAAAGAAATGTCTGTGTTTGTCTGTTTTATTGTTCTTTTTGATAGTCTGTCCATCATGTGTCGTGTGTGCATCTCAGGTGAGGGACTTTGACAAATTCTCCAGACACACAGTGTTGGGAGAGGTGAGGGTTTGTCTAGGGCAGCTCAATATCTCCTCCCCTCTGGAGCTACAAGAAGATTTGCAGACCCCACAGAAGGTGCAGTAGAACAAGGAAACACACATACTGCATGCTGTACCATCAATTGTACAAATGTGTGTAACGAAAGAGGATTTGTTTGAATACAATAGGATTGAATTTAGGGAATACCATATACACATATCAATTCTATTAGCCTGTTACAAAAAATTAAACACTGACATAAACTCAGTTTCATCCATTTTCTCAAATGTATGTCTGTATGTTCTATTCAAGCCACTAAACAATGATATTTCAACCCTAACTACAAAAGCCTTGGTATAGACATTCCTGGGCCTAGGTTTATAAAATCAAAAAAGTGAAAAAAAAAAGTGTGCATCACATCGTCCTAGAGTCCAAGATGTCTGCAAATGTCTTCACTTGACAGCTAAAGTAAATTAGAGAAAGACAGCCAATTCTTATATAGCAGCTGTTGAAACCAGAGAATCTGTCCTTTTTTCTTTTTTGTTTACTGATAATTGATTCCAATGAGCAATCAGTAGAATCAATCAGCAATCAAAACAATGTGAAATCTGGCAAGAAGTCAAAATATTTTTTTAAGAAAAACAGATATGTTTTTGAAACCAATTATGAAGAGCAAACGATGATACTTTGGTCCTCTTTCTGGTGTGACAGGATCTTGTAGGAGAAGTACTTCTGTCATTGAAGTTTCTTCCAACTTCTCAGAGGCTTGAGGTTGGACTGCTGAAGGTCAGAGCGGTCCTCACAGAGGCCTGCTCAGATACAGGTAAATAACAAACAGCCACACACAAATACAGCCATCATATCCTTAGATATGTACGTACCGTTCCTCATTGGCCTTCTCTGTGTTGTACAGCCATGTATGCCAGGATCAGTGTGCAGTGCAACCAGTGCAAGTTGAGGTATCAGAAAACCTCTACCGTGACCCGCTGCGTGGTGACTGTCTTCAATGAGGTTCTCATGTTCTCTTTGCCAGAGTTGCCTCTGGAGCAGTGCAAAATTTTAGTTTCAGTGTATGAGACTAAAATGACTAGGA
The DNA here is from genome assembly GCA_036785175.1 of Eupleurogrammus muticus. Taxonomy (NCBI): domain Eukaryota; kingdom Metazoa; phylum Chordata; class Actinopteri; order Scombriformes; family Trichiuridae; genus Eupleurogrammus; species Eupleurogrammus muticus. Next base: position 21,838,106 of record JAYKQN010000010.1, on the reverse strand, counting down.
AATCAAACAAGACTCTGATTGGACAGTTGACCGTGGGTAAGGAGAGGAGTTCAGAAGACAAGCACTGGGGCCTGATGATGTGTTCAGTCCGCCAGCCAGTAGCAAGGTGGCATGGTTTACTCATCTGAATTACTGCTTCTCTGTAATGGAGTTTGATTTGGTGTTGCTCGTGTATTCGTATACACTGAATACAAATATAATTGTAGCACTCTTGTTCTTGCTCCCATTTTTGATGAACTCAAAGATTCCCTACAGACACAAAATAACTCAATAATTGTTCACAAAGGAGTGGACCAACATTCCACATTTGACAACCTGATCAACTCTATGAAGGAGATGTGTTGCACTGTATGAGGCAAATGTAGGTGGAGGAGATCCTGACTGGTTTTCTGGGTCCTCAGACCCCCAATGAAACTAAACTGCATGTTTCAGAGTGGCTTTTATTGTAATAATCATGCTGTCTAATCTTGATATGCCACCTGTGAGTTGAAAGGAAAAGTGATTAAGACAGACTGGTGAACAATATTTTGGAGAAATGGCTATTTTTGTATGTAGAAAATATTTTAGGTCTTGGAATTTATCTCCTAAAAAATGGAAGCAAAAACAAAAGTTTGCATTTATATTTTTGTTCAGTATATTATGTACTACAATCATAAGCAGGTAGGATATAACCTCTCTAATATACAAAGAAAGGTGTGAGATAATATCCTATAAAATCACTATCATCTTTCCAGAGTTCCCATGTAAAACTATAAGTTCAAAACAAATAAGTCTCAGGATAAAACCCACAGTAAGAGCAATTTACATTTACATTTCTGTCTTTAACTTTTGTAATATTTGTTTCACTGGATATGAACATAGACTAAATATGTTCATGGAAAATAAATAACAGAGCAAAAATAAAAACTCTAACATTTTCAGTAAGTTAAAATAAAAGATCTAAAACCTGTTCTACACATACACATGTCTTATTTCTCTTAAATTTCGTTCAATAAGTTGTTTCAATCTGTCTTAGTGAGCACTTCCACCTGACAGGATGATTTCCTGTGTGAACAGAACCTTCTGGAATCTCCCATTTATTGAGTCTTTGTGTTTTCACTCCTAACCAGTAGTACAGTAAAGTAACAAAGTTATGATACCGGCACTTTGCTTTTAGTAGTATCTATATATACAATTACATAAGTTGTTCACTTTTTCTCCACTATATTACCAAATAGAAATTTGCTGGAAATAAAGATCTGCTATAGCCAATCACTTAAGTTTGGTCGTCACTTATATAGGAGCAGAAGTACACTTGTACTGCTGTACAAATTTATTTGAGTAAAAGTAAAAGTAACTAATTTAAAATGTATCAACATTTGTCTATTAAATAGCCACTAGCTGGCAGTAGAACACTATCAGACTAGGCTGGCTGCTCTTGACTGGCTTCTAAAGAAAACCACAAATAAAAAAAAATGATAATAAAAAGTACAAAACCTCTTTCCTTTCCTTCTTCCTTTCAATAGTTTGGTGTTGATACTAATTATGAGTCAGGATTTGAGCAGCATTCCATCAATATGTACTAAAATAATTGATGAAGTGCTGTTTTATTAAAAAAAAAAAAAAAACACGATTTAAAACTTACTGAAAAAGTACGAGCACACAAAGAAGCAACACAGTTTTACAGTAATAAGAATAAATGCAATGTGTTATTCTAATCCTGGGTTTTGATGGTTGCATAAGAATGTGACAGACAAATGTGGCACCAGAAGAGCTGCTGGAGAGGTCAGGAAGTGTGTATCAGATCAGACAAGACACACAGTTATCACACTTTTTGCGGTTCACATGTGTCACAATTCAAAAGGAGCCCTCATCAAACAACAGTAGCATAAGCTAGGAGATCTGGTCTAATCTAAAACTAAAAAAACATTGCAATATAAAATCTACGATTAGACCGCTACATATTTCTCAAGGCTTTTATTTTTGTTTATTCCTAGTGTTTTACTTCTGCTGTAGCTATTAAAACATAATAAGAACAAAGTTGAACAAGAATATGGACAGTACTCATTTTGTATATTTGGTTTTATATTTCGACAGCCAATTGACACACCTGGCCAGAATCTTTTTTGTTGAGCTCAATGTCTCGCATCTTATGGTTCTTCAAGTCTGATTTGACCTGAAAATGGTGCAATTATTGGGTGAAACTCCTCCGATTTTCAAGATCCTAACACCACCTCTGATGGTAAGCCATAAACTTTACCTTTTTATCATTTTCTTTTATGCTACATAGGTTCATTTAGCCTAATTTTAATAATATGATTTTAGCTTATTGATTATAGTCCTTCATTTATGAGCTGTCAATACCAGTTTAACAAAGTAATATTTGAGTTCTCTAACCCCATTTAAGCTGTCCAGATAATATGAGTGAACTTTGATTTTCTCCAGCATGTACTGTGTATGTTTTATTCTGCGTTTTACAAGACAATGCATCTGTGCATGCTCCACACCCCCCAGGTATGAGCCCGGAACAAAAACAGTGAAAAGCCAGTCACAGAAGAAGAATACAATCACATTATCCTATCTACGCAATAAGTAAGATACATACATATCAACTAGAAAAAGTAGGCAATTATCTATCTTTATGTTCAAAAAAGCCATTTCTTTGAATGATAGAATTGTACTGCACCCCATCACTTTATTAAGAAATTCAATACAATGCACTAAAACATTATAGTGCAATGACATTGCCAGGGGGATACAGATATTCAGAGTACTTATTACATAAATTTATTACATAAATATAAGGCACATGTGGTCGGAGTTTCAATCGCTTTCATGTTAGTAGTGTAATCAGTGTTGCATCCCAATCATTTGTTTATAACGTGACAACGTAAAAGGTCTGTAAAGGGGGCCGTATTTACCCACTATCAACTACCTCACCAACAGACCACAGTATGTCAGGCTTCATGACTGTGTGTCTGAGGTGGTAGTCTGCAGCACAGGGGTGCCACAGGGTACAGTGCTCTCACCTTTTCTGTTTAGTCTGTACACCTCAGACTTCACCAACAACTCGGACAACTGCCACCTACAGAAGTTCTCAGATGATACGGCCATCATCGGGTGTGTATCAGATGGGAACGACCAGGAGTACAGGGGGGTCATCAATGACTTTGTCAGCTGGTGTGAGATCAACGCTCTCCAAATCCACGCCAGCAAGACAAAGGAGATGGTTGTGGACTTCAGGAGGAAGTCCCCCCCACCACACCGGTGAGCATCCAGGGAAAAGACATTGAGACAGTGGTCTCTTACAAATACCTGGGTGTTCACCTGAACAACAAACTGGACTGGACCACAAACATTAATGTCCTGTACAAGAAGGGCCAGAGTCGACTTCACCTGCTGAGGACTAAGGTCCTTTGGTGTGTGCAGGACTCTGTTAAAGACCTTCTACAACTCCGTCCATCTGCCCTGTTCTGCGCAGTAGTCTGCTGGGGGGGCGGATGCTCAGACGGGGACAGAAGGAAAATCGACAAACTGGTACGGAAGTCTAGCTCTGTACTGGGATGTCCTCTGGAGTCTGTGGTGGTGGTGGGAGAGAGGAGGATGTTGGCAAAGCTGACATCCATCATGGACAACCCCCATCACCCTCTGCATGGGGTGGTGGGTGCGCTGAGCAGCTCCTCCAGCCAGAGACTCAAACACCCTCGCTGCAAGAAGGAGCACTTTCGCAGATCATTCATTCCGACAGCAATAAGACTTTATACCAACACATACAAATAACCTCACTGTAGTCACTCTGTCACTTTTTCACTGGTCACTTTTTTTTCTCTTCACACACACCCTGCACCTTAAGTGTGCATTAGCTATGTATGTGTACATGTAGGTATGTGCGTGGATATGTATGTCCATATATATATGCAAATATGTGTGTATGTGTATGTATGTAGGTATGTACGTGCATGTATGTATGTATATATGCCTTGCTTAGGCATACTTTTTTCTTACTTTTTTCTTACTATTTATTAGCATTTTCTCTCCATTCTATGTCGATAATGCATACTGTGTATGCGGATCATCAACAAATTCTGCGAATTTGTACATTGTGTTGTGTGTTTTTTATTTTTATTTCTTTATAGTTTTTTTTTTTATCTTCAGCTTTATTTTCTTTTCTTTATCTGTAACGCTGCAGTAACACACAAATTTCCCCGTTGTGGGATCAATAAAGTATTATCTTATCTTATCTGAAATGACAGATATTACTCTTTTGTGTTAAGTGATGGGGTGGGGGGTGTTACCGTCAATAATTTGGTTTCTGTTACTAATGAAAACCAGTATTCCCAGAGATTATTACTATGCAAACTACAATAAAGAAGTTAATTCCAAAGCAACCCTGGCTTGTTCTCAAGTCACACGAGTGTGTTTTATTTAATGTATATCATATATGAAACAATGGTGTCTCTAAAAGCCTTAAGTCTTCGTCTTAAGTAGGACAGATTGTCTACAAATGGAGAAAGTTCTCCCTAGATGTGATCGTCCTGTAAAGATGATGACAAGAAAACAAAGCAGAATGATTTATAAGGTGAAAAAGAATCCTAGAGTGTCAGCTAAATACTTCTCTGGCACATGCTAACGTTTTTGTTGACAAATCTACAATAGGTAAAACCTTAACAATAATGGAGTTCATGGAAATAGACAAAGAACAGACAAAGCCACTACTGTCAAAGAAAATATTACTGCAAATTTAAGGCACCTGTATGTTCTACAGCACTACTGATAAAATATTCTGATGAATAATACTTAACGTTTTTTATTTAAAATTTCTTTAAATGGCATCCCTTCCTTCTCCATATTTCGAATGAAAAATTCCATTCTGATTGAATGAGTAATTGGGGTTCACATTCAGCATGTGTATGTCAAAACAACCTCGTAGAGTCACAGCAAAGCTCAAAACATCCAGTTGGACTTAATTTTAATTTATGCCATCTATTTATTGACATTCCTACCAATTCTTGTTTCTTTCAGTGTCATTAGCTTAATAATTTCCCTTGTCACACATCTCAAATATGTTGCACTTTCACATCATACATGTACAGGTACTTTTCCATAATGTAATAATACAAAGTAAACTTTCATATATTTCAGAATCATTACACACCAACTGAAATGTTTCAGGTCTGTTATTGTTTTAATACTTATTTTGGCATACAGCTCATGAAAACCCCAAATTCATATCTCAAAAATTAGCATATCATGAAAAGGTGCTCTAAACAAGCTATGAACCAAATCATCTGAATCAACAAGTTAACTCTAAACACCTGCAAAAGATTCCTGAGGCTTTTAAAAAGTCCCAGCCTGGTTCATTACTCAAAACCGCAATCATGAGTAAGACTGGTGACCTGACTGCTATCCAGAAGGCCATCATTGACACCCTCAAGCAAAAGGGTAAGACACAGAAAGAAATTTCTGAACGAATAGGCTGTTTCCAGAGTGCTGTATCAAGGCACCTCAGTGGTAAGTCTGTGGAAAGGAAAAAGTGTGGTAGAAAATGCTGCACAATGCAAAGAGGTGACCGGAACCTGAGGAAGATTGTGGAGAAGAGCCGATTCCAGACATTGAGGGACCTGCAGAAGCAGTGGACTGAGTTTGGAGTAGAAGCATCCAGAGCCACCGTGCACAGGTGTGTGCAGGAAACGGGCTACAGGTGCTGCATTGCCCAGGTCAAGCCACTTTTGAATCAGCAACAGTGGCAGAAGCACCTGACCTGGGCTACAGAGAAGCAGCACTGGACTGTTGCTCAGTGGTCCAAAGTACTATTTTTGGATGAAAGTTTGCATGTCATTCGGAAATCAAGGTGCCAGAGTCTGGAGGAAGACTGGGAAGGAAATGCCAAAATACCTGAAGTCCAGTATCAAGTAATCTGAGTCAGTGATGGTCTGTGGTGCCATGTCAGCTGCTGGTGTTGGTGCACTGTGTTTTATCAAGCTACCTATCAGGAATTTTTGGAGCACTTCATGCTTTCTTCTGAAAAGCTTAATGGAGATGAAGATTTAATTTTTCAGAATGACCTGGTACCTACTCACAGTGCCAAAAACCACTGGTAAATGGTTTACTGACCATAGTATTACTGTGCTGAATTGGCCTGCCAACTCTCCTGACCTGAACCCCATAGATAATCTGTGGGATATTATGAAGAGAAAGTTGAGAGACACCAGACCCAAGACTGTGGATGAGCTTAAGGCCGCTATTGAAGCATCCTGGGCCTCCATAACACCGCAGCAGTGACACAGACTGATTGCCTCTATGCCATGCCTCATTGAAGCAGTCATTTCCCGACCAAGGATTCCCGACCAAGTATTGAGTGCATAATTGAACATAATTATTTTAAGGTAGATTTTTTTTGTATTAAAAACACTTTTCTTTTATTGGTCGGATGAAATATGCTAATTTTTTGAGATAGGGATTTTTGTTTTTTCTTTAATTTTTTTCCAAAATCATCAATATTAAAACAATAAAAGGCTTGAACTACTTCACTTGTGTGTAATAATTCTAAAATATATGAAAGTCTAATGTTTATCAGTACATTACAGAAAATAATCACATAATCATAATATACTAATAATATCACAATATTCAAATTTTTTGAGAAGGACCTGTATGTCTATTTGGTCAATGCCATCCTCCAAAATTCCTGCACTATAGGCTGTTAGACCACCAACCTCTGCTGTTTGGGTAGGGGTTTAACTGTCAATCGATCTACCTTGACAAACAGCTCAATAGACGCTGATTTTGTAAAATTGTAACATGCTTTTTAATAGGGCTTATATTATCCAAATCTCACATTTGCTCTGAACACATTGAGATGAGGCACAAAATAGCACAAACGAAAATTAAAGATGAAAAGAAAATTTTATTGAGGTATATTTCATGTCATATTATATGACTAGAAAAAGACCATCAGAGTGATTTATTCTGCCTCTTTTCCCTGTAAAGAAAAACAAATCAATACATGAGAACATACCAACATTATATAGAGTCATACAGTAAGACAGTAATAGGCTGCTGCATTATAAACAAGATCAGGAAGTATTTCCTTTGTATTATTTTTGTGAAACTAAAAGGTTTATACATCTACCTTTCCAGCATCGCGGGACTTTGATCTCAGCTTGTTGACCTGGGACTCTGCAATGTCTGCACGCTCCTCAGCCTCCTCTAGCTCATGCTGAATCTTCCTGCACTTGGACAGATGAAGGTTGGCCTGCTCCTCCTGAAATACCAAAGACATAAACATGTTTGAATGTCCACAGAAACCATGCATCTGTTATATGTAAGGTAATTGTACAATCAAGGTATCATTGTAACAATTATTCTGTCCTTACCGCTTCCTCAGACTGCCTCTTGTAGGCCTTCACCTTGAGCTGCAACTTGTCAACCAAGTCCTGCAGCCTGGCAATATTTTTCTTGTCCTCCTCAGTCTGTGATAGAATGTATGTTTGCATGTCAGTTGGACAGTAATAACTATGTTTGAATAATTTGTACATTTTAAATCTAAAAATGACTGTACCTGGTAGGTGAGTTCCTTCACCCTCCTCTCATATTTGCGGACACCCTTAACAGCATCTACTCCACGTCTCTGTTCAGCCTCAACCTCTGTCTCCAGATCACGCACCTTCAGAAAACCAGAAAATTCATTAAACCTTTACAATACATGATTTCTAAGTTTTCTTACATTTCTTCAACTTCAATGTATGTACTCCTAACAGTCCTACCCTAGACTCCAGTTTCTGGAGCTGCTTCTTGCCACCCTTCATGGCCAAGTTCTCAGCCTCATCCAGACGGTGCTGCAGGTCCTTAACAGTGACCTCAAGGTTCTTCTTCATCCTCTCCAGGTGAGCGCTAGTATCCTGCTCCTTCTTCAGCTCCTCAGCCATCATTGCAGCCTACGGTACACAGCATTACACATTACATTACAATGGAAATGTCTTGAAAGAATTGGGTTGTACTTAGAGTTAAAATTAAGGAGAATGTAAATGTTAACTTACATCGGTGATAGCCTTCTTAGCCTTGTCCTCTGCATTTCTTGCTTCCTGAACAGTGTCATCCACTTCACCCTGGATCTGAACCAGGTCAGCCTCAAGCTTCTTCTTGGTGTTAATAAGGCTTGTGTTCTAAAAGATATGTAAATACAAGATATGTAAATAATATTGTTCTTGAAGTTGTCAAAACCAAATACAAAAATTGACTGTTTGGGTTTTCAATTTGTTCAAAATATTATTTACCTGAGAGTGCAGAAGTCCAACACGCTCACTGGCATCCACCAGCTCCTGCTCAGCAACTTTGCGGCCTCTCTCTGTCTGCTCCAGAGCAGCCCTGAGTTCCTCAATTTCAGCGACCATGAGACCGTTTCTGCGATCCACCATAGCAGCTTGCTCCTTGAAGTCATCCTGGGCTCTGACAGCATCATCAAGGTGCAGTTGTGCATCCTAGTGAAAATGTTTCAAGAAAATTATTCACATTAATGCTTAACACTATTGGTGTGGCCAGAGTTTGTGCAACAGCAACAATGTGTATTACAATACCTTCAGCTGTGCCTGAACATTCCTCAGCTGCTTCTGGGACTCTGCAGCCTGGCGATTAGCATGGCTCAGCTGAATCTCCATCTCGTTCAGGTCTCCCTCCATCTTCTTCTTGATTCTCAGGGCATCGTTTCTGCTCCTGACCTCAGAATCCAGATTGCTCTGCATGGAGTCAATGACCCTCTGGCTGTTCCTCTTGACCTGCTCCATCTCCTCATCCTTCTCTGCAATCTTCCTGTCCACCTCACCTTTGAGCTGGTTGAGCTCCAGCTGGACACGCAGGATCTTGGACTCTTCATGTTCCAGAGTTCCCTAATGGAACAAGAAAATGTTAATCTCACATACATTATTTGAAATTTCTTTATAGAAAATCTCCCCATAATGAAACTTACCTCAGCCTCTTCAAGAGCTGTCTGGATCTCAGCCTTCTCTGTCTCCACCTGCTTCTTGCACTTCTCCAGCTCATGGATGCTCTTGCCAGTCTCGCCAATCTGTTCAGTCAGATCGGAGATCTCCTCTGCAGAGAAATACATGTTTAGTATTGGTGAGATGTAAAATGTCAAATATTAACCACTATAATAGTCACTAGAAAGAAAGTCTGTAACTCACGTTGCAGGTTCTTGTTTTCACGCTTCATGGTCTCCAGGTGATCCAGAGCTTCCTCATATGAGTTCTTCATCTTGAACAGCTCAGTGCTGAGAGTACGAGCTTCCTTCTGAGCTCCTTCAAGCTCAGCCTGACCCTCCTCATACTTTTGTTTCCACTCGGCCAACACCTAAATTACACAATTTATACAGTTGTCTGAGTTGTCTATCATCTTGAAACCAAATATGTGCTGTTTCCTTTCTTCTTCCCACTAAACAAAAGGTGGTACCTTGTCAAAGTTCCTCTGCTTCTTGTCCAGGTTGGCAGCCAGTCCATTAGCTCTCTCCACATCAATCATGAGGTCCTCCACCTCGCTCTGGAGCCTCTGTTTGGTTTTCTCCAGAGAAGCACACTTGGAGTTCACAGCCTCGATCTGCTCCTCAGCATCCTGAAGGCGTTGGGCCAGCTTTTTCCTGTGAAGAAAATGGGAAAATTGGTTACTTCGGTAAAAGTTACTACAAAACAAGACATAGATCTTTTTTTATAGAAATTTAATTTGAAAAGTACTTTGAATTTATTTATTACAAATATTGATGTAAGTAATGATGCTAGACTTCTGACTCACTTGGCCTCCTCAAGCTCCTCAGTGCGCTGGATAGCATCAGTTTCATACTTGGTTCTCCACTGAGCCACCTCACTATTGGCCTTGGACATTCCACGCTGCAGCTCAGCCTTGGCTTCCTGTTCCTCTTCAAACTGCTCCCTCAGCAGGTCACAGTCATGGCGGGCTGATTGCAGTCCATGGGCAAGTGCATTCTTAGCCTGGTATCAGAAATGATATTGAATGTAAAAATGGGTCTGGATAATAGAGATAAGTGATACCCTATCAGAGATGCATTTAAATGTTCAAATTACCTTAACCTCCTCTTCATGCTGTCTCTTCAGCTCTTCAATCTGCTGTGTGAAGGCCTGTTTGCCTCTGGTCAGCTGGGAAACGAGAGCTTCTTTCTCTTCAATTTGACGGCCCATCTCACCTGGTGTGAAAATTATATTTAGCATTAATATTGATTATATTTCTCAGTTTGTACTGTAGATCACAGTGTATTATAAGTTTAATGCTATTTCATGCAAGATTGTATTATTTGACAGGTTCATTCCACAATTGAGGCTGCAGCAATGACGGGAGGCTGAACGAGATAACCATTAACACTAGGGAGCAGTAGAATGCTTGTATCCTGATCAGAGAATGTTCTATGTACCTGCTGTGACCACAAAGCTGTCAGCAATATACACTAATTGTTCCACACTGTGGATTAACACTTTTTCCTACGTACCATTTTCTGTCAAGAGACGTGCTTTCTGTGCGCCCAGGTCATTCACTTGACGGAGATTTTCATCGTTCTTGGTCTTCAGTTCGCTAAATTGGTCCTCAAGAGTACGACACATCTTTTCAAGATTTCCCTATTGAGAAAGAGTTTTCAGTATCATATATGATATTTTTTACACTACTTACTGTTTATATACTACCATCAAGTAATATCTTTCTAACCTTTGCTTTAGCAACAGCCTCCATGTTGCTGGAGAGGTCATCAATCTCCATCTTGTATTCACTCTTTTCCTTCTCAAGCTTCTGCTTGACACGCTGGAGGTTGTCGATCTGCTCTCCCAGCTCAGCAACGCTGTCAGCCTGCTTCTTGCGCAGAGCAGCAGCAGTTGCTTCATGCTGCAGAGTGGCCTCCTCAAGATCACGGCGGACCTTCTGGAACTCAGCCTCACGCTTCTTGTTCATCTCAATCTGAGCAGCAGTGGCACCACCGGCCTCCTCCAGCCTCTCACTAATCTCCTCAAGTTCCCTGGAGAGATCAGCTCTTTGCTTCTCAACCTTGGCACGAGCAGCACGCTCAGCCTCAATCTCTTCCTCCAGTTCCTCAATACGGGCCTGTTGAAAGTAGAATTGTTGCCTTTCAGTAAATATTCATTTTAAAACAAAAATTTGAAAATATACAGAAGATTATTTTATGTAACACAGTATGTGAGTCACCTGGAGCTCCTTGATCTTCTTCTGAAGCTGAGCACCCATTGATTGCTCATCTTCAATCTTGCTCAGGAGCTGACTAACTTCGAAGTCCTTCCTGAAAAAATAATGAAGCACATAGTAGGAGTTTATTCATACTGCTGAGCTTGTCTAGGTGCCTTATTATTGGTTTGGAGATGAAAACAATTGTTTTACTTTTTGATCTTCTCATCAGACTGCTGCTTGTCGTTCTCAAGATCCATGATAGATTCCTGAGCCAGTTTCAGATCACCCTCAAGCTTTCTCTTGGTCCTCTCCAGGTCCATACGCAGCTTCTTCTCTTGCTCCAGAGAACCCTCAAGCTGCACAGTAACAGGTAGATATTTAGTTACAGGTACATATGATCACATACAGGAAGAACCTTGTTTTGTGAATTCAAATTAGTTCATTAACTCACATCATCCACTTGCTGCTCAAGCTTGGTCTTGGCCTTGGTCAGAGTGTTGACTTTGTCTTCCTCAGCCTGCAGGTCATCCAGAGTCTGCTGATGAGCCTCCTGAAGGGCTTTCTTCTCCTTGGTCAGCTTAGCAATGCTCTCATCCTGAGAGGCCATCTCCTCAGTCAGGTTCTTCACCTATTTTTGCAAAAAAGAAAAGTGTTATCAAATGGTAACTTTGATAGTGTTTCTTGATTTGCAACATATTAATATATATATATAGATATATTTATAAACCTTGTTCTCAGTGGCATGTTTCTCCTTCTCCACTTTGGCCAAGGTAAGCTCCAGGTCATCAATGTCCTTCTTGAGCTCAGAGCATTCATCCTCCAGCTTTCTCTTCTTGGCAGTAAGCTCAGCATTGATTTCCTCTTCATCCTCCAGTCTCTCAGTTGTTTCTTTGAGTTTGGCCTCCAGCTGAATCTTGCTCTTGATAAGTCCCTCACATCTCTCCTCAGCATCTGACAGATTCTCCACTTCCTAGTTCACATTGAAAAAAATATGTTAGGATAAACCATCTTGTGTACAGAAAAAGGATAACTGTCTCTTGATGTCCACTTACAGATGCTACTTGCAGGGCCAAATCATTCTTCTCCTGCAGAAGTGACACCATCTTTTCCTCCAGTTCCTTCTTCTTGGCCAGGGCATTAGCCAGGTCAGTTGTCATCTTCTCATAGTTCTCCTTCATGTTCTGCAGCTCCTTCTCAGTTTCAGCACTCTTCAGCAAAGGCTTGATCTTGTAGTACACCTTCATCCATGGCCAATGTTTGACATTCATGAATGAGCGGACATTGTACTGGATTGTATAGATAGCCTCCCTGTGGACAAAACAGTATGGTTATGGGCAATGATACTTTTTTATATGATGGACTGTGTATCCAGCATTAGAAGTTGTAAACATGCCTCCTCTCCATCATCTTCACAAACTCCCTTCTCATGAGGTAACCACGGCAGAGAGCCTGAGTCATGGTGACCAGACTTGCCAGTTTCTCATCTCTCATCTCCTCAAGAGTACCCAGCAGACCAGCCTTGAAGAACACCTAAACAAAATAAGACTAAAAATGACTGATTGCACAATAAAACATTAAACATCCATACTAACTGAATAAGCATACCACACACCATGTAAAACAAATAAATTAACAAAGATGACAATTAAGTGCCCTGGTTTCTTAGTAGGTATGTTTTACATATATATCTGATCTACAGCTCCATATATTCAAATCCTTATGAAACAAGTTCACACAATACCAATTAAACTTAGCATCTTAGTCAGAAGAGGAAAACAAAAACATTACACCTTTACAGTATGGGTTAGGGATTTCAGATCTATCCATTCAATTACAAACAGATGACAAAGAACCTGGATTAAATAAATTACCCTTCTTTGTATTTATCTATCCCTTTTCAATATCTGTTTCTTTATTAGGGTCAACAGCATGTATAATGCTTACCTTGGTGTGTCCAAATCTGTACTGGTCATGATCAACATCAATTGAACCAAGCAGCTTCTCAGACGCCTTCTTGTTGTCAATAAACTGGCCATCGGGGATGACACTGGCATTCAGGACCTTGTATCTTTTTATTAGAGAGGTATAGGTCAATGTAAAAAAAAATTTGTGAGTTTTTTTCAAATATTACTAGTTAAAAATATATTCATTAGTACCTCTGCTTGAAGTCACCATAGATGATTCTGCTGGGGAAACCTTTTCTGCAGATTCTGATACCCTCCAGTACACCGTTACACCTGAGCTGGTGGATGACCAGGAAGTTCTCCATTAGACCTGTGATAAAGACATTTCTTAATTAATTCTCTGAACAGTTATTATCCTGTTAAATCAGCAAACAATTAAATAAACCATACAATTCATTTATTTCATGTTATACATGTACCTGGAGTCTTTGACTCATTGGGGATCAAGCAACGCACAAAGTGAGGATGGGTGCTCCTCAAGTTAGTCATCAGCTTGCCCAAGTTCTCCTGTAGACCCAAAACAGAGAATCATGTCATAAATTGTAACACATGTATGTTGAGTATAAACTGACAAATGGTGGTACTAAAAATTGTATTATTAAACCTTACTCTGAACTGTGAAGACACAGTCTGCATAGAACCACCCTTCTTCTTGCCTCCCTTCTTGGTAGTATCTGTTCATAATTTGGAGTAGAAAATATTAAGTTAGAAAAAAGGTTTCACAAATCCGAGAAGATATTCTACAGTTAGTTAAAATACACATCATAACATAACATAAAATATGCTTTAAAGGTTATTGTTGTTAATATCATACCCTCAGCTGCTGCTGCAGGGTACAGGATTGGCATAATTTTAACTGAAGACTTCTGGTACAGCTGGACGACAGAGTCGTTCAGTGGATCCTTGTTCTTGTCCAGCCAGCCCTGGATGTTGTAATCCACGGTACCAGCATAGTGCACCAGGGAGAAGTGGGCCTCAGCCTTGCCCTTTGCTGGCTTTGGCTTCTCAAATGCTTTGTTTTTGCCAAGATGCTGGTCATACAGCTTATTCTTGAAGGATGTGTCTGTTGCCTTGGGGAACATGCACTCCTCTTCAAGGATGGAGAAGATGCCCATGGGCTTTAAAAAGTAGAAAAAAAACTTGTCACTCAGCTCAGTGATAAATGAAGTTATCTTAACAACAATTACATGGATTCACAAAAGTATGTGCTTACCTTCTCAATCAGCTCGATACAGGCAGCCAAGTCCATACCGAAATCAATGAACTCCCAGATGATACCCTCCTTCTTGTACTCCTCTTGTTCCAGGACAAACATAGTGTGGTTAAAGAACTGTTGCAGCTTCTCATTGGTGAAGTTGATGCACAGCTGTTCCATGCTGTTGAACTGTGAGTAGAAAAAACATTTCCAGTAAGCAATGAAAATCAGTAAGAATCCCTTGTCATACCCAAATCAGCTTTGCTAGAAATTAGCCTTACATCAAAGATTTCAAAGCCAGCAATGTCCAGGACACCAATAAAGTACTGCCTGGCTTGTTTAGTGTCCAACATCTGGTTGATACGGATGACCATCCACAAGAACATCCTCTCATAGACAGACTTGGCAAGGGCAGTCACAGCGTTATAGACCTGTGGAAAAAGAAAAGATATAATTTGACTAAGTCTGTCAGTGCATTACTGGTATGTTAAATTTAATTTTTTAAACTCTTATTAAAGATTTTTGACCTTTCTTTGAGATGAGAACAAAATTTTACACTAACAATCCTCTATTAACTTTGAACTACTAGTTAAACAAGCAGTGCTTGTTTAACTAGTAGTTTTCCACTCATAAAACAACAAACTTAAAACAATAAATGAATACCACTATTTTTTGTTTACCTGAGGTACAGTCTGTCCCTTGGTGACATACTCATTTCCGACCTTCACTCTGGGATAGCACAGGGCCTTCAGCATGTCAGCAGAGTTAATACCCAACAGGTAAGCAACCTTGTCAGCCTCTGAAAAAAGTGAATAGTTTTACTGTTAATACATTGATGACAAGATGTTGTTATGATGTTGATAAATACAGATAATAGGGACTGCAATTATTCTTGGAATCTTCCAGGACACAGGGTAAAGTACCAGCGGAAGCACAGCAGGATCGTGACCATTTTTCTTCACGCATTTGCTTTGAACTAACACTCAGCACTCACCCTCTGTGCCATCTGGCTCAGCCTGCTCCTCACGCTGCTTCTGCTTGAACTTCATGTTACCATGGTGGATGACAGCACCAGTCAACTTGTAGATGGATGTCTTCTCCTCAGCAGTGAAGCCCAGGATATCGATAGCATTCTGTGTACAAAGAAGGTGTCCACAATCACTTCAGAAAGCATACTTATTGTTAAAAATATTTTAATATTAAAGAGAGTTTTTTTTGATGTTGCATTTAAAACACAACATATATTAGCATATTTCAAAGATCACTTACATCAGTGGCTTCCAGTTCAACTTTGTCATCAATGGAGGCCACAGTAATCTGACCCATGCTGCACATGGGGAAGTCGTAGGGGTTGGTTGTGATGAGTGACATTTCTGGAGATCATAACAGGGTGAAATGTTCAGAAAAGTATGTTTCATAGGAAAACTGTGAGTAAGTTTAACAGTGAGCAGTGATTCAATCTGCTCACCAACAAGCTCAGGCATGTGGTTGGTCATCATCTGGTAGAAGATGTGGTAGCCTCTCTCATCTGGAAGCTGGAATGACACTCTGGACTTCTCCAGCAGATCTACAAATATTATTAATAAGTTACAATTTGGCTCTTTTCAATGTAATAGAATTAGTTTTTAAAATGAGAATGTGTCACTTACATGTCTCAATATCAGCACTAGCCAGTTTGCCAGTTGTACCGAAGTGGATTCTGATGAATTTACCCTATTTGGAGCAAAAGCATTTTTAACATTAATTCACCTGGCCAATGTGTAACAAGACATTTCTTGTGTGTGGAAATCACTTCATACTTACAAAACGAGAAGAGTTGTCATTTCTCACGGTTTTGGCATTACCATAAGCCTCCAGCAGAGGATTAGCTGCAATAATCTGATCCTCCAGTGACCCCTACAATCCAGTGTCAGAATTGATATCAGCCATGGACATAACTTGAAAACATTCTATAATTTCAGAAATGGTAACAGACCTGAATCTTTGATTCAGCTTTCTTCTCCTTTGCTGCTCCTGATCCAGAAACTGCAATTGTTGCAAAGTACTGGATGACACGCTTGGTGTTCACAGTCTTTCCGGCACCAGATTCTCCACTGTGTATAGATAAAGACTTATAAGAATTTGATCAGGATATTTGATTCTGTTGTAAAATCGGACAAATGTAACACTTACGTGATCAAAACAGACTGGTTCTCCCTATCTGTTAAGATAAAGAACAAAACAGTTAGGTGTATTTCTCTAAAAGAAACCTCATTCTGTTGATAAAGTCTACATTGTCAAGCTCAGGACTTACCAGTAAGCATGAACTGATAAGCGTTGTCAGAGACAGAGAAGATGTGGGGAGGAGCCTCCATACGCTTCTTGCCTCTATAGGCACATACAACTTCAGCATCGTACACTGGGAGCCACTTGTAGGGGTTCACGGTGGCACAGAACAACCCAGAGTAGGTCTGAAAATGTCCGTAGATAGATTACAGTTACTTCATGTTGTCTACAAGCATTGTCGAGTGGTGTCCATATTTCTATTTGCTCAGATATAGATTGTCTTACGTAGATCATCCATGCTGCATAACGCTCTTTGAGGTTATACAAGACAGAGGCTTCATTGAGATGGGTCATCATGGCCATGTCCTCAATTTTGTCGAACTTGGGAGGATTCATCGGATGGACGTCATCTTCCTTAACTGTCCTTTCCTGCGGGGACATTGGTTACAATGAGAAAAGATCACATCTATTTCACAGTTGAATTTTACTTCATGATACCAACCTCCTGCGTATCCAGGACTTTGACAGTGACTTTGGCACCATCTTTCTTGGTGATTATGGCCTTCAAATAGAGCTCTTTGACATCAGCCACATAGCAGGCTGTCTTGGCATCGAATGGTGCAGTTTGAGCCTCAATTCTCTCCCTCTCTGGCTTACGGAGATAAATGGCGGCTTTGCCATAAATCTGCATCTCAGCGTCCGTACTCATGGTGACGGCTGTTGTCTGTGAGAAAAGTCTTGGCTTAAAACCTCTTCAGTTCTAACAGAGTGACTGAACAGCCTAAATAACAGAGTTCAACTTAATATTAACAGAAAAGTGCCATCATCATAGCTCAATTAAAATTATTATTTCAGTGATGAGTAATGATAATAATAACAGTAAACTCAGTTTTAAAAAAAGATAATCCATAACTATCAGTGGATGAAGTGTTTCGCAAAACATGTATGCAAATTAGAAAGTAGTAGAAACTTGTCCATACCTGACCCTCTCTCTTTTAAAAGAATGTTATATCCCACAGTTCTGTTGAAAACATATCACATATTTGCAGCTTGAAAGGAAAGTTCTGCTCAACATATATATCAATTAAGTCATTTTTTAACATCTGAATAATATTTTAAATGAGGAATACATTGAAATGCTTCCCAGTGAAACAGACACAAAATAATGCTCACCACAAGCAGGTGTCTTCAAGGGTCCTGGACTACACACTGAGAGCACATCTTGGAGTCTTTATATTGCATCCAGTTTGCTTACACAGCTAAAGTTATTATGGGTCACATGCCAAATGTGGTGTGGATGACACTTAAAGCAGCCAATCGTCCATCCTTACATTGGTAGTGTATACACCCTGTTATATTTTTATTTCAAACAGTTTCTTTCTAAAAAGATTTTGACAAATTGTTAAAAAATAACTTCATCTTTTTGTTTGCATGACATGGCAATTCAAGGTTTCAATAAAAAAGTGATATTTAGGAAGAATAGAAATGATTTTAATTTTATTAGAGACATGCAAATAGCCATGTATCATACCCTGTGGCCTCTTATGTGATTAACACTATGTTTATAAGATTGCATATCAGACTTTTTTTCCAGTCGTTCTTGTTACATATAAGCTTTCATTTAATCAAAACAGCTGTCAGCTGTGTAGCAGCTCATGTTCCACAAGTGATTTTATAAGCATGAGGACGACCTCAAGTATCCTTTTTGGATTAGGTCTTTGGGCTGTGAGGCAAGTTACTTTGTTATTTATTACTGTTGTAGGATGTGCATTTATTAATCACAATTTTCAAATGCTGAAATGTTTCCTTTTGAATATTTGCCATATACTAATAGGACATGGTTTCATAATATGGCAAATAGCACAGAATAGTAAAAAGAAATCCATCAGTGTATGATCCTCATCAGGGAATCTTCCTAATTTTCCGGGGATATCCTTATATATAGCATTTTTTTACTTAAATATGACACAAAAGAAAGTCTGAAGCCATAATTGATTTGTGTTTTGTTAGAATGTGTAAATAAATGGAGTGAAAACAAAAAAACCACATCCAACAAATGTCTATGACATAGAAAGCGCCTGGCAGGGCATGATTTTTGAGTAAAATCTTTCTTTATATGTATATATATATATATATATATATATATATATATATATATATATATATATATATATACACTTTTTAGTTGAAAGACTTTGTTTTGTGTTTATTTTTAGGTGAAATAATCAAGAAATCCCTTGTATTTGATAGGGGTATGAATAATTTTGGGCTACTCTTCATGCACACAAAATAATTTTTCACATATTTGAACTCTATCCCCACAAAGATCAGAGGAAGATCATCCATTTTTTAAAAAATATCTTGAATAGATAAAAATTACAATATATACTATGTGATTTTTAGTTTTGCAGAAAATAGTAAACTATTACGTTGCAGTAATGCTTTGAGATTTCTGAACTATGGTATATTTAGATGTTTTTTTTTCCCTGACTCGGGGTGGTCATTGGATTCCATTGCTGTAGCTATGAATTCAACATGCCAACAGTTGTTGTTGTCGTTCACCAGGGAGTGAGAGCTACTTTTTTCTGTGGCAGACTTCAAACTTAGAGGTGATCATTATAGGTTTTGGATTTGAAAATGTGTGAATATTGACAGTTTTCTTGCTACTTTCCTTTGGTTTGTTTGGTATTTGTATCTTTGAGTAATTGGGTTTTGTTTGATTGAAATGTAGTATTTTTCAAACATTGAATAGAGTCTTTCTTAATTGACTTTTTTCTACCATCTGTTTATTTTAAGAAGTTGTTTTAAACTGACTACAAGCTTCTTCCGCTTGATTATTATTTTCTTTAGTTTGCAGTTAAAGTAATATGCAAGTGGTAATACTTTCAGTAACATAACAACTGCATACATTGCATTTATTTGATTTTTTTGTGTATTTAATGTCATTGTACTTTGTACGTACTTCTTACTACCTGTGTATTAATTCCACTTTAAAATTATTATCTTTTGTAAATGTAATTGAGTTCTGCAAAAAATAAATATATTTACTAAATGTCTCAATTTACAATTCTGTTCAGGGAAGCTTGTAATAATGTTTAAAAACACATTTAATTAGTAAGCTGAGATAACAATAATTTTCAGTATGAATTATTAAAAGTTGTACAATCTGGTGTAGACCTGACATTGACATTTTAGGAATTATTGAACCACAAACACAACTTCACGAGTCTTCCACCACTCTCACTGACTTGAATTAGAATCCTAGCATTGAATGTGTCTTGCTTACAATGCAGGAGTTAAATATGGGTCTCATGCCAAATATGGTTAGCATGACAGCTGATGCTTACTTCAAATTTGTTGCTACACGCATATTATGTTTCGAGTTTCCACTAGCAAAAGCAAATCCTGAATTTGTGATAATCCCTTCTTAAAATAGGTCAATTTAACTTTGGGATATGCATTGAATTAGTCAATTTATTGCAGCATACTGAGAACAGCATTATTACTCTTCTTATTTAATTGATACATTTATTTGATTAAAAATAAATTAATTAGTAAAAGTTGTAAATACTGAATGAAACAAAAGACTTCAAATAAAAAATTAAATAACTAAATAAAAATGTGAACATTCTGTTAAATTAAAACCATTAAGGTGAGTTCCAAAAAAAATTCTGAACATTATATAACCATAAAGTGTGATGAGGTGTAAGAGATATCTCTGCTATTCACACTCATATGTCAAGCTATTAACACTTTAACTGACTCTGCAGACATAGCTTCAAGTCCATATTTGGTTTCACACCAGTGGCTGAATGTCAGCCTCATTCCTGTTGAGCAACATATTTTATAAATAATTAAGGCAATAATTAAGAAATAGCACTGTAAAAATCATTTAAAAAAATGTCCACATTATATTGTCACATAGTAAAGTGACATGAATAATTGTTGTACTTTAAAGCATATCTATGAACCAATCACACTTACAACTACTCAACATTTATGTTTAAGTCTATATTTGAATATGTGTGCATGTAATTATTTTACAGTCATGCCACATCTTTTGTTCCTGTGTTCTGCCTGATTCAAAAACATGTTATTTTATATGAATAGACTCTTTTGACTTTGGTCTGTTTCAGTCAACATTTATATAATTTTTCTGTAAATATATTGTGATAACATATACAACAAAGCTAACCAGGTCAGGAGTCCATGGATGTGTAGTTGTGCTGTATGCATCTGAAAATGTATAAATAATCAGATTATAGATTTCACTACCTTAGTATTCTAATACTGTATGTACATAACACAGTGCTATACAGAAAGTTATATTGTAAACTTGAATTTTAGATCCTCATTAAATGTATTGAAGTATGTTTTATACATTAATGTGTTATTTAATGTATATTATTGTATTAATGTTGATATAATTATATTTTAAGGTCCTTGCAAAATCACAGCCCTAATTGATTTTCTGAGAAAGTGAAGTAAATGCTTTCTTACCAAAGCTAAATATAAGTATACATGGTCTGATTTTAGGATGCCAGGATGTTTTGCTGTCAAATTTAAATTAAGTTCACTCTGTTAAGCAAGCTTATTTATGAGTTATTCTAAAATGAAGAAATTAATTTATCTATGTTCATCACTTTCATTCAGTTAGTTTCTCATATTGAATACAGCAATGCTCTTTAACAAGCTTTTCTATCATTTGAGTGTCTGCATGTTTGGGACAGGGTTATTAGCTGCCCATACCACCTTCACCTCAAATGTTAAAGATTTTTTTTATCAGATAAGGCATTTATAGTCATTGTTTGGCTGGAAACTTTGTAATACCACATTCATTTTCATCTTCATTTTCATTCATTTTTGTATATGTGAGTTAGAAATCGTCCAATTTCCTCATTAGCTTTGTTTCATTGGACTCAACGAGATGAAAGTAATACAGACAGCATTTTAAGAGCAAAAGTTTTACCTTTATTGTTTCAGCATGAATTGTGTCATGTTACATGATTCAACAGTGCAGCACACTCAGTGTGCTTTATTCAGCTGTCTCTTTTCCCTGTAAGCAGAAAAATGTTGTTTGAGTTAGATTTTAATAATTTAGGTGACAATAATTTGAATTCATTTAACCAATTACAAAAGCAGAATATAGTACTGTAAAACATCTGTTCTAACATATTAAGAGACATAATTCAAGAATAGCAATAGTTTTTTTTTACTAAACTGATCTACATTTACCTTTCCAGTGTCACGGGTCTTTGCCCTCAGCTTGTTGACCTGGGACTCTGCAATGTCTGCGCGCTCCTCAGCCTCCTCCAGCTCATGCTGGACCTTCCTGCACTTAGCAAGATGAAGGTTGGCCTGCTCCTCCTTGAATACAACACAACAAAATGTTCAAATGTTCAAAGACACCCTTAAGATCACTGTGTATAAGATAACTGTGGTGTGATTTTCTTATCCTTTCAATTGAATGTTATGTTCTTACCGCTTCCTCAGACTGCCTCTTGTAGGCCTTCACCTTGAGCTGCAACTTGTCAGCCAAGTCCTGCAGCCTGGAAATATTTTTCTTGTCCTCCTCAGTCTGTGGTAAAAAGTAATGATTTGCATGTTTGTTTAGATACTTTCAAGTGTGTGTACATTAGATCTATTTATAGGTGTTTTTTTTCTTTCTATTTTATTGGGGAAATAGCATGACGGTAACAATGTCGTAGGAAAAATTACATTAAAAACTTATGATGATGCATCCGCAGTAGCAGTATTTAATATTTTTTTAACTTACAGCAATACAATACAAAAATAATATAAATGTAAACATGACTGTACCTGGTAGGTGAGTTCCTTCACCCTCCTCTCATATTTGCGGACACCCTTAACAGCATCTACTCCACGTCTCTGTTCAGCCTCAACCTCTGCTTCCAGCTCACGCACCTTTAGAAAACCAGAATTAACCAAAATTCATTAAGGATTCAGAATGCATTTTTTATATGTTTTCTTACATGTCTTAAACCATATATGTTTGTATTATGACTGTCTTACCCTAGTCTCCAGTTTCTGGAGCTGCTTCTTGCCACCCTTCATGGCCAAGTTCTCAGCCTCATCCAGACGGTGCTGCAGGTCCTTAACAGCAACCTCCAGGTTCTTCTTCATCCTCTCCAGGTGAGCGCTAGTATCCTGCTCCTTCTTCAGCTCCTCAGCCATCATTGCAGCCTACGGTACACAGCATTACACATTACATTACAATGGAAATGTCTTGAAAGAATTGGGTTGTACTTAGAGTTAAAATTAACGAGAATGTAAATGTTAACTTACATCAGTGATAGCCTTCTTAGCCTTGTCCTCTGCATTTCTTGCTTCCTGAACAGTGTCATCCACTTCACTCTGGATCTGAACCAGGTCAGCCTCAAGCTTCTTCTTGGTGTTAATAAGGCTTGTGTTCTAAAAGATATGTAAACACAAGTTATGTAAATAATATTGTTCATGAAGTTGTCAAAACCAAATACAAAAATTGACTGTTTGGGTTTTCAATTTGTTCAAAATATTATTTACCTGAGAGTGCAGAAGTCCAACACGCTCACTGGCATCCACCAGCTCCTGCTCAGCAACTTTGCGGCCTCTCTCTGTCTGCTCCAGAGCAGCCCTGAGTTCCTCAATTTCAGCGACCATGAGACCGTTTCTGCGATCCACCATAGCAGCTTGCTCCTTGAAGTCATCCTGGGCTCTGACAGCATCATCAAGGTGCAGTTGTGCATCCTAGTGAAAATGTTTCAAGAAAATTATTCACATTAATGCTTAACACTATTGGTGTGGCCAGAGTTTTTGCAACAGCAACAATGTGTATTACAATACCTTTAGCTGTGCCTGAACATTCCTCAGCTGCTTCTGGGACTCTGCAGCCTGGCGATTAGCATGGCTCAGCTGAATCTCCATCTCGTTCAGGTCTCCCTCCATCTTCTTCTTGATTCTCAGGGCATCGTTTCTGCTCCTGACCTCAGAATCCAGATTGCTCTGCATGGAGTCAATCACCCTCTGGCTGTTCCTCTTGACCTGCTCCATCTCCTCATCCTTCTCTGCGATCTTCCTGTCCACCTCACCTTTGAGCTGGTTGAGCTCCAGCTGGACACGCAGAATCTTGGACTCTTCATGTTCCAGAGTTCCCTAATGGAACAAGAAAATGTTAATCTCTTATCCATTATTTGGAATTTCTTTATAGAAAATCTCCCCATAATGAAACTTACCTCAGCCTCTTCAAGAGCTGTCTGGATCTCAGCCTTCTCTGTCTCCACCTGCTTCTTGCACTTCTCCAGCTCATGGATGCTCTTGCCAGTCTCGCCAATCTGTTCAGTCAGATCGGAGATCTCCTCTGCAGAGAAATACATGTTTAGTATTGGTGAGATGTAAAATGTCAAATATTAACCACTATAATAGTCACTAGAAAGAAAGTCTGTAACTCACGTTGCAGGTTCTTGTTTTCACGCTTCATGGTCTCCAGGTGATCCAGAGCTTCCTCATATGAGTTCTTCATCTTGAACAGCTCAGTGCTGAGAGTACGAGCTTCCTTCTGAGCTCCTTCAAGCTCAGCCTGACCCTCCTCATACTTTTGTTTCCACTCGGCCAACACCTAAATTACACAATTTATACAGTTGTCTGAGTTGTCAATCACCTTGAAACCAAATATGTGCTGTTCCCTTTCTTCTTCCCACTAAACAAAAGGTGGTACCTTGTCAAAGTTCCTCTGCTTCTTGTCCAGGTTGGCAGCCAGTCCATTAGCTCTCTCCACATCAATCATGAGGTCCTCCACCTCGCTCTGGAGCCTCTGTTTGGTTTTCTCCAGAGAAGCACACTTGGAGTTCACAGCCTCGATCTGCTCCTCAGCATCCTGAAGGCGTTGGGCCAGCTTTTTCCTGTGAGTAAAATGGGAAAATTGGTTACTAAGGTAAAGGTTACTACAAAACAGGACATAGATCTTTTCTATAGAAATTTAATTTGAAAAGTACTTTGAATTTAATAATTACAAATATTGATGTAAGTAATGATGCTAGACTTCTGACTCACTTGGCCTCCTCAAGCTCCTCAGTGCGCTGGATAGCATCAGTTTCATACTTGGTTCTCCACTGAGCCACCTCACTGTTGGCCTTGGACATTCCACGCTGCAGCTCAGCCTTGGCTTCCTGTTCCTCTTCAAACTGCTCCCTCAGCAGGTCACAGTCATGGCGGGCTGATTGCAGTCCATGGGCAAGTGCATTCTTGGCCTGGTATCAGAAATGTTATTGAATGTAAAAATGGGTCTGGATAATAGAGATAAGTGATACCCTATCAGAGATGCATTTAAATGTTCAAATTACCTTAACCTCCTCTTCATGCTGTCTCTTCAGCTCTTCAATCTGCTGTGTGAAGGCCTGTTTGCCTCTGGTCAGCTGGGAAACGAGAGCTTCTTTCTCTTCAATTTGACGGCCCATCTCACCTGGTGTGAAAATTGTTTTAAGCTTGAGTATTGGTTCTATTTGTCAGGTTGTATTATAGTGGTATGGTATAATGGTGTTTTATGCAAGCTTGTTTTATTTGACAGGTTTGCTTTCACATTCCACAGTTGCATTCCACTGCAGCAATGACGGGAGGCTGAACTAAATAACCATTAACACTAGGTGGCAGTAGAATGCTTGTATCCAGAGAATTTTCTATGTACCTGCTTTGACCACAAAGCTGTCAGCAATATACACTGATTGTTATAGACAGCAGTGTATATCACTGTGGATTAACACTTTTTTCTACGTACCATTTTCTGTCAAGAGACGTGCTTTCTGTGCGCCCAGGTCATTCACTTGACGGAGATTTTCATCATTCTTGGTCTTTAGTTCGCTAAGTTGGTCCTCAAGAGTACGACACATCTTTTCAAGATTTCCCTATTTAGGAAAAGTTTTCCATATCATTAGTTTTCTTTTTTAAACTACTTTCTTTACTTACTTTATATGCTACCACCAAGTAATATCTTATTTTACCTTTGCTTTAGCAATAGCCTCCATGTTGCTGGAGAGGTCATCAATCTCCATCTTGTATTCACTCTTTTCCTTCTC
This sequence comes from Eupleurogrammus muticus, assembly GCA_036785175.1. Taxonomy (NCBI): domain Eukaryota; kingdom Metazoa; phylum Chordata; class Actinopteri; order Scombriformes; family Trichiuridae; genus Eupleurogrammus; species Eupleurogrammus muticus. The sequence goes on along the minus strand of JAYKQN010000010.1, from coordinate 21,812,457 downwards.
AAGCTTCTGCTTGACACGCTGGAGGTTGTCGATCTGCTCTCCCAGCTCAGCAACGCTGTCAGCCTGCTTCTTGCGCAGAGCAGCAGCGGTTGCTTCATGCTGCAGAGTGGCCTCCTCAAGATCACGGCGGACCTTCTGGAACTCAGCCTCACGCTTCTTGTTCATCTCAATCTGAGCAGCAGTGGCACCACCGGCCTCCTCCAGCCTCTCACTAATCTCCTCAAGTTCCCTGGAGAGATCAGCTCTTTGCTTCTCAACCTTGGCACGAGCAGCACGCTCAGCCTCAATCTCTTCCTCCAGTTCCTCAATACGGGCCTGTTGAAAGTAGAATTGTTGCCTTTCAGTAAATATTCATTTTAAAACAAAAATTTGGAAATATACAGAAAAATATTTTATGTAACACAGTATGTGAGTCACCTGGAGCTCCTTGATCTTCTTCTGAAGCTGAGCACCCATTGATTGCTCATCTTCAATCTTGCTCAGGAGCTGACTAACTTCGAAGTCCTTCCTGTAAAAATAATGAAGCACATAGTAGGAGTTTATTAATGCTGCTGGGCATGTCTAGAAACCTTATCATTGGTTTGGTGATGAAAGCAATTATTTTACTTCTTGATCTTCTCATCAGACTGCTGCTTGTCGTTCTCAAGATCCATGATAGATTCCTGAGCCAGTTTCAGATCACCCTCAAGCTTTCTCTTGGTCCTCTCCAGGTCCATACGCAGCTTCTTCTCTTGCTCCAGAGAACCCTCAAGCTGCACAGTAACAGGTACATATTATAGGTACATATGATCACATGCAGGAAGAACCTTGTTTTGTGAATTCAAATTAGTTCATTAACTCACATCATCCACTTGCTGCTCAAGCTTGGTCTTGGCCTTGGTCAGAGTGTTGACTTTGTCTTCCTCAGCCTGCAGGTCATCCAGAGTCTGCTGATGAGCCTCCTGAAGGGCTTTCTTCTCCTTGGTCAGCTTAGCAATGCTCTCATCCTGAGAGGCCATCTCCTCAGTCAGGTTCTTCACCTATTTTTGCAAAAAAGAAAAGTGTTATCAAATGGTAACTTTGATAGTGTTTCTTGATTTGCAACATATTAATATATATATAGATATATTTATAAACCTTGTTCTCAGTGGCGTGTTTCTCCTTCTCTACTTTGGCCAAGGTAAGCTCCAGGTCATCAATGTCCTTCTTGAGCTCAGAGCATTCATCCTCCAGCTTTCTCTTCTTGGCAGTAAGCTCAGCATTGATTTCCTCTTCATCCTCCAGTCTCTCAGTTGTTTCTTTGAGTTTGGCCTCCAGCTGAATCTTGCTCTTGATAAGTCCCTCACATCTCTCCTCAGCATCTGACAGATTCTCCACTTCCTAGTTCACATTGAAAAAAATATGTTAGGATAAATCATCTTGTGTACAGAAAAAGGATAACTGTCTCTTGATGTCCACTTACAGATGCTACTTGCAGGGCCAGATCATTCTTCTCCTGCAGAAGTGACACCATCTTTTCCTCCAGTTCCTTCTTCTTGGCCAGAGCATTAGCCAGGTCAGTTGTCATCTTCTCATAGTTCTCCTTCATGGCCATCAGCTCCTTCTCAGTTTCAGCACTCTTCAGCAAAGGCTTGATCTTGTAGTACACCTTCATCCATGGCCAATGTTTGACATTCATGAATGAGCGGATATTGTACTGAATTGTATAGACAGCATCCCTGCAAACAAGAAGTTGTTGTTACAGACAATGTCATTTGTTATATTTTATATGATGGATTCTGTATGAAGGATTAGCTGTGTTAAACATGCCTCTGTGCCATCATCTTCACAAACTCCCTTCTCATGAGGTAACCACGGCAGAGAGCCTGAGTCATGGTGACCAGACTTGCCAGTTTCTCATCTCTCATCTCCTCAAGAGTACCAAGCAGACCAGCCTTGAAGAACACCTAAACAAAATAAGAGTAAAAATGACTGATTGCACAATAAAACATTAAACATCCATACTAGGAGTAACTGAATAAGCATACCACACACCATGTAAAACAAATAAATTCACAAAGATGACAATTAAGTGGGGCGACACGGTGGAGCAGTGGGTAGCACTGTTGCCTCACAGCAAGAAGGTCGCAGGTTCAAGACCACCTTGGGGCCTGGGTCTGGGACCTTTCTGTGTGGAGTTTGCATGTTCTCCCCGTGTCTGCGTGGGTTTTCACCGGGTACTCCGGCTTCCTCCCACAATACAAAACATGCTCAGGTTAATTGGCAAATCTAAATTGCCCATAGGTGTGAGTGTGTGTGTGAATGGTGTGTGAATGGTGTGTGGGCCCCACGATTGGCTGGCGACCATCTGGGGTGTATCCCTGCCTCTCGCCATAAAAAATGCGCTGGGATAGGCTCCAGCAGACCCCTGCGACCCTGAAAAGGAATAAGCGGGATAGAAAATGGATGGATGGATGGACAATTAAGTGCCCTGGTTTCTTAGTAGGTATGTTTTACATATATATCTGATCTACAGCTCCATATATTCAAATCCTTATGAAACAAGTTCACACAATGCAGATTAAGCTTATCATCTTAGTCAGAAGAGGAAAACAAAAACACTGCACCTTTACAGTATGGGTAAGGGATTTCAGATCTATCCATTCAATTACAAACAGATAATAAAGAACCTGGATTAAATAAATGACCCTCCTTTGTATTTATCTATCCATTTTCGATACCTGGCTCTTTATTAGGGTCAACAGCATGTATAATGCTTACCTTGGTGTGTCCAAATCTGTACTGGTCATGATCAACATCAATTGAACCAAGCAGCTTCTCAGACGCCTTCTTGTTGTCAATGAACTGGCCATCGGGGATGACACTGGCATTCAGGACCTTGTATCTTTTCATTAGAGAGGTATAGGTCAATGTAGAAAATTTTTGTGAGTTTTTTTCAAATATTACTAATTATATATATTATTAAAATTAAATATATTCATTAGTACCTCTGCTTGAAGTCACCATAGATGATTCTGCTGGGGAAACCTTTCCTGCAGATTCTGATACCCTCCAGTACACCGTTGCACCTGAGCTGGTGGATGACCAGGAAGTTCTCCATCAGACCTGTGATAAAGACATTTCTCAATTAATTCTCTGAATAGTTATTCTCTTTGTTCAGTCAGCAAACAATTAAGTAAATCATATAAAAGATTTATAATCATGTTATATATGTACCTGGAGTCTTTGACTCATTGGGGATCAAGCAACGCACAAAGTGAGGATGGGTGCTCCTCAAGTTAGTCATCAGCTTGCCCAAGTTCTCCTGTAGACCCAAAATAGTGAGTCATATCATAAAATGTAACACATGTCTGTTGAGTATAAACTGACAAATGGTGGTACTAAAAATTGTATTATTAAACCTTACCCTGAACTGTGAAGACACAGTCTGCATAGAACCACCCTTCTTCTTGCCTCCCTTCTTAGAGGAAGTATCTGTTCATAATTTGGAGTACAAAAAATATTACGTTACAACAATTTGCATGAAAAATAAAATAATCTATGAACATAAAATGCTTTATATATTTTCTGTTAATGTCATACCCTCAGCTGCTGCTGCAGGGTACAGGATTGGCATAATTTTAACTGAAGACTTCTGGTACAGCTGGATGACAGAGTCGTTCAGTGGATCCTTGTTCTTGTCCAGCCAGCCCTGGATGTTGTAATCCACGGTACCAGCATAGTGCACCAGGGAGAAGTGGGCCTCAGCCTTGCCCTTTGCTGGCTTTGGCTTCTCAAATGCTTTGTTTTTGCCAAGATGCTGGTCATACAGCTTATTCTTGAAGGATGTGTCTGTTGCCTTGGGGAACATGCACTCCTCTTCAAGGATGGAGAAGATGCCCATGGGCTTTAAAAAGTAGAAAAAAAACTTGTCACTCAGCTCAGTGATAAATGAAGTTATCTTAACAACAATTACATGGATTCACAAAAGTACGTGCTTACCTTCTCAATCAGCTCGATACAGGCAGCCAAGTCCATACCGAAGTCAATGAACTCCCAGATGATACCCTCCTTCTTGTACTCCTCTTGTTCCAGGACAAACATAGTGTGGTTGAAGAACTGTTGCAGCTTCTCATTGGTGAAGTTGATGCACAGCTGTTCCATGCTGTTGAACTGTGAGTAGAAAAAACATTTCCAGTAAGCAATGAAAATCAGTGAGAATCCCTTGTCATACCCAAATCAGCTTTGCTAGAAATTAGCCTTACATCAAAGATTTCAAAGCCAGCAATGTCCAGGACACCAATGAAGTACTGCCTGGCTTGTTTAGTGTCCAACATCTGGTTGATACGGATGACCATCCACAAGAACATCCTCTCATAGATAGACTTGGCAAGGGCAGTCACAGCATTCAGCACCTGAGGAAAACGAAAAGATATAATTTGACTAAGTCTGTGTGTCAAGTCTGTCCTTTTGTAAAAATATAGCATTACTGGTAGCTTAAAGTGTATTTATTAATTTAAATAATCATCTGTTCCTTTGCTATCATGAAATAGACTTTTTAAGTTCCCTGAGATCAGAACCAAATTTCACATTTCAGCTGATGTTACAAAACCTGATGCATTCCTAATCTTCCTCTACTAAAAATGTTTAACAGTGCTCCTTTATTACTATTTTTTAACATTTATAAAACTATCAACTTCAAACAAGAAATGAATACCATTATTTTTTGTTTACCTGAGGTACAGTCTGTCCCTTGGTGACAAACTCATTTCCGACCTTCACTCTGGGATAGCACAGGGCCTTCAGCATGTCAGCGGAGTTAATACCCAACAGGTAAGCAACCTTGTCGGCCTCTGAAAAAAGTGAATAGTTTTTCTATGTGACAGACTTCATAAGCATGTAACAGAAACTGAGCAGGAGTTGGAAAAAGAGACTGAAAGGATCTCAACCACTTTGAACTAACAATCAGCACTCACCCTCTGTGCCATCTGGCTCAGCCTGCTCCTCACGCTGCTTTTGCTTGAACTTCATGTTACCATGGTGGAGGACAGCACCAGTCAACTTATAGATGTATGTCTTCTCCTCAGCAGAGAAGCCCAGGATATCGATAGCATTCTGTGTGCAGTGAAGGTGTCCATATAAAACACAATACATTAATACAAAAAATGCATATTTAAATGATTTGTTTTGATGTTGCATCTAAAACACAACATATATTAGCATATTTCAAAGATCACTTACATCAGTGGCTTCCAGCTCAACTTTGTCATCAATGGAGGCCACAGTAAGCTGACCCATGCTGCACATGGGGAAGTCGTAGGGGTTGGTTGTGATGAGTGCCATTTCTGGAGATCATAACAGGGTGAAAAGTTCAGAAAAGTATGTTTCATAGGAAAACTGTGAGTAAGTTTAACAGTGAGCAGTGATTCAATCTGCTCACCAACAAGCTCAGGCATGTGGTTGGTCATCATCTGGTAGAAGATGTGGTAGCCTCTCTCATCTGGAAGCTGGAATGACACTCTGGACTTCTCGAGCAGATCTAGAAAATGTTATTATTAAGTTACAATTTGGCTCTTTTCAATGTAATAGAATTAGTTTTAAAATTAGAATGTGTCACTTACATGTCTCAATATCAGCACTAGCCAGTTTGCCAGTTGTTCCGAAGTGGATTCTGATGAATTTACCCTATTTGGAGGAAAAGCATTTTTAACATTAATTTACCTGGCCAATGTGTAACAAGACAGTTCTTGTGTGTGGAAATCACTTCATACTTACAAAACGAGAAGAGTTGTCATTTCTCACGGTTTTGGCATTACCATAGGCCTCCAGCAGAGGATTAGCTGCAATAATCTGATCCTCCAGTGACCCCTACAATCCAGTGTTAGAATTGATATCAGCCATGGACATAACTTTTTCTTCTAGAAAAACATTCTATAATTTCAGAAATGGTAACAGACCTGAATCTTTGATTCAGCTTTCTTCTCCTTTGTTGCTCCTGATCCAGAAACTGCAATTGTTGCAAAGTACTGGATGACACGCTTGGTGTTCACAGTCTTTCCGGCACCAGATTCTCCACTGTGTATAGATAAAGACTTATAAGAATTTGATCAGGATATTTGATTCTGTTGTAAAATCGGACAAATGTAACACTTACGTGATCAAAACAGACTGGTTCTCCCTATCTGTTAAGATAAAGAACAAAACAAGTTAAGTGTATTTCTCTAAAAGAAACCTCATTCCGTTGATAAAGTCTACATTGTCAAGCTCAGGACTTACCAGTAAGCATGAACTGATAAGCGTTGTCAGAGACAGAGAAGATGTGGGGAGGAGCCTCCATACGCTTCTTGCCTCTATAGGCACATACAACTTCAGCATCGTACACTGGGAGCCACTTGTAGGGGTTCACGGTGGCACAGAACAACCCAGAGTAGGTCTGAAAATGTCCGTAGATAGATTACAGTTACTTCATGTTGTCTACAAGCATTGTCGAGTGGTGTCCATATTTCTATTTGCTCAGATATAGATTGTCTTACGTAGATCATCCATGCTGCATAACGCTCTTTGAGGTTATACAAGACAGAGGCTTCATTGAGATGGGTCATCATGGCCATGTCCTCAATTTTGTCGAACTTGGGAGGATTCATTGGATGGACGTCATCTTCCTTAACTGTCCTTTCCTGCGGGGACATTGGTTACAATGAGAACAGATCACATCTATTTCACAGTTGAATTTTACTTCATGATACCAACCTCCTGCGTATCCAGGACTTTGACAGTGACTTTGCCACCATCTTTCTTGATGATTGTGGCCTTCAAATAGAGCTCTTTGACATCAGCCACATAGCAGGCTGTCTTGGCATCGAATGGTGCAGTTTGAGCCTCAATTCTCTCCTTCTCTGGCTTACGGAGATAAATGGCGGCTTTGCCATAAATCTGCATCTCAGCGTCCGTACTCATGGTGGCGGCTTATGTCTATGTAACAGATCAAAGAAAAACAATCTTACTTAAATGACAGTTACAATACACGTTATATTTCTACATCCACATCAAACTTTATATTATTATCTTATATTAATGTCCTCGTCCTGTCCGAATTGAATGACGAATAAGAGCGGACACCGACTAACATGCATAAACGTAAAGTTATCATATTACCATATCATGTATATTGCCATTTTCGTAACATATATTTAACTACATAGAAGGTCTGTGCAATATACACACTGTCTCAAGCATCAAGCTAACAATCCAGAGAGAAATGCAGACAGCGTAGATTTAAAAACTGTACAGATAGAACAGTTCAAATAAAACCCAGGAAAGTGCATGACAACAGACCTTAATTATGTCAAAAAATAATGAATGATGAGAGCCTTACATACCTGATCCTCAGTCCCTGTGAAAAGAATCTCGTATTCCACAATCCTATTAGAAAAAAAATAAGTCAGTGTAGAAAACCAATTAGAATTTTCAAAAATGTACATTTACATTCTTCTTTTGCTGTTTATTGTCAAGTTTTAAGAACCATTTACAATTTAAATTTATACTGTAGAAAAGCAAAGAGTGCACTTTTTCAAAACATCTTTTCACTCCCATGAATGAGAATGAGGATACCATAGTAGTACAGTAGTGCAATGCTTAACAGTAGAGAAGCTCACCACACAAGAACGTCACTGGCCTCCTACCACTGACTCTGATGCTCCTGGTCCATCCCTTATATTCTGTCTTGGCTGCTTACAAAGCAAAGGTTAAAGGCGGGTAACATCCAAATATGGTTAGAATGAAAACTGAGACACACTGCAGAGCATCTGAAATATTTTGCTGGCACTTGCTATTTGGAAGAATTCATACTTAAACCAATTAGTTTTGAGGCACTCAAATATATATACATATAAGCAATACATGGAATTGTTGTTTCATATAAAAATGCCATTCAAATTATAAAATTTTACTGCAATCTGTTGCAGTATCACTCACATATGATGGTATGCACACCTTCAAAAGGTTACATTGTTCAACTGTGTCCTCATGCCAAAAAGCAAGATATATAATACACATATTCTTTAATTTTTCATTTTTTTTTCTTGTGGAAAGCTGGAGGGTGTGTAAAAGTTGAATTTTGGGGCTTTTGTTTATTTTTGCATCTAAATAAATCTACTTTTGTAGAGGTGAGTGGAGCACATTTTTTAAAAAATATTTGTTTTTTTAAATATTTTTTTTAAAGAATTAGTGACAGTGGATTTGTGACTTGACTTAATGTTTCGCTTGATTTTTTCAATAAACCTCTAGTTTAAATTGTTGAAATAGTAGAATATATTCTTACATTCTCAGACAGATAATGACCTCCAGTTTTATTTTTTTAATGTTATTTTCCCAATATTCATATGTATATTTTGGATTATATTTTTGAAATATTTATTGTGCACATGTAAATTTACCCAAACAATCAGGTACATTTTTGCTACCTTAGCAAAAATGTACATTTTTGCTACCTTAGCAAAAATGTAACTGAATGTTATATATATATATATATATTTATTTTTATTTGTATTAACAGTTAAATAAAATCATATTAATTAGTTAATTAATATGATTTTATTAGAATGTTAATGTCTTCTGAAACATACATTCTACATATTCCAAGCTCCATTATGTGTAATTAGAAAAGTTTCTATCCAGATTGTGGGGAGAATTTGATTTAGTGGTGAAAGTGAGCCAGTTGTCAGCTAAGAGATTTACATGCCATCTGTTTCAGCTGCATTTGTTAGGGGCCTACTGTCATACTCCATGTCATTTGAGTAGTTTTAAAGGAGATGAAAGAAGTGCGCATGTCATTTAAGACTGCAATGCTCACTCCGGATTGGTTGACTATATATTTATCTGGTTATTGCTCTGAACTTGAGAAGAGATAATGTGTTAAAATGTTGCCATGAACTGGCATGTACTCATTTGAATGCCAATGTATTTTAATTGTGTAATAATATGAGGTTATATCATTCATTGTTTTTAAGATGATTTGTCATGGATTCATTTTCAAAATGTTATATTTAGTCAAATCTTTTTTGCAACTGGCAAGACTATCACAATATTGATTGATTGATTGATATTGAAAATGAACATGCTTTCTAATTGTGTTTCTTTGCTCGATGTGTAAATATAAATTTCTGCTGTCAGGTGATGCAGAGAACCACTTGACTCTTAACTGATGCTAAATTACGTTTAACACTATTCAATGTTCAGGTGTCAGTTTTCCCACCAAGGCAGTAACAGTGAGAATGATTGACGGCTCAAGGCGAAGCCCTCCCCCTACAGTTTTCCTGACTTGGTCGGAAAATTGAGCCACATACTATTAAGGCTTTGATAAGAAAAAGAGTAAAGCTGTTATTCATACAGCTAACGTTCTGTTGCATATTCCCATCCATTTATCAGTCAACAAACATGACAGTATTTTTTATTTCAAGCAAGGAGTTAACTTCTAAACAATTTGATTTGAGAGCAAAAACAATTGCGTATCATCTCAATTTGCACAACAGTCTAGTTGTAAATGTAATCATCCATTACTGAATATATGCAGTGTCATGGCGACAATACATACTATAAGCATTGTCCTTTATTAACATGTCTTCATGTAAAGTTGCACAACATTTGGGATATCTGATTACCTCAACTCAATGCAATTAGATAGCTTTCTGAGAACTGAGAATAACGTGAGAAGCTCACAAGGTCAAAGGTCTGGTAGATGTGGGGTGGGCGATTTGGGGGCGCAAGGCAGTTGTTGAAGTGACTGTAAAAATACAGTCAGCTGGCTCGTTGCCAAAGTGAGAGTGCATAGTACAAAAAAGGTCTGCAAGGTCCTTTTGCCTTTGACCAGTCATGGTATATTCTATTTAAAAAGAAGATGAAAGGGTCACCAGGGGCTGGAGAAGGATTCTGTCTATCTGCTCATAGTTGCGGTGAGACATTCCTCTTGTTGAGCCCTGCAGTTCTCAGTACATCCTGGTGCTTTGACCTCATTCAGATTCTTAGTATTGCTTTTAGGCATTTCACAGGGATGAGAGTTTAAACTGTTGCATTGGTCACATATACAACTAATATTAATAATGGCTACATTCCATTAAGGTGTGCTGCAATATGCATACTGGTTGCCACACCTTAGTCAATTTTACTCAATTTTTTCCTGCTTTCTTCTGCATCTCAGCTGGTTTTCTGGATCATGGCAACCAAATAACATAATAAAGTGATATCTAGTCCAAACTCAGATGGATCAAAAACAGATCATAGCCACATTTGTATTTGTAACTGAGTAACTTTGTTAAGTACAGTCACCCAATTACAATTTTGCAATGTGCCTAATGCACTAGTAATTTATCTAGTTGTAGCATCTAAAATTGGGCCCACCTTGATGAACTTAAAAATCTTAGTCATAGTGAGAATAGGCTGTAACATTTTTTTAAAGTTGCCATTCTGCATAATGAGTTGGCTGCATTTACTTGTGATACTCAAAGTATATATTTGCAAATATTCCTTCTTTACTTTTATTTGAATGTATTTTCAATTCAAGTGTTTTTATTGTAATTGAATGGCTGCACTATATATTTTTTTTATTTTGATACTTCTTCCACCGCTGAATATGGGTTTGCAACCAAGACATGATTAGGGGTTAGAATCCCCAGAGAGAAAAAACACTGACACTGAAAAAAGCAGACCTGGATTTCAACTGGATGGGCAATTTATTGAGTGCTATTTGAAAGAAGAAAAATCTGCAATTTGATAACATTTAAAGTACACAGGACTAGCTTGGTTAATACACATCCACATATAGTAGGTTTAGGGTCTGTCTGCTGTATAATACAGGACAGGCAAGACCACAGTAGCTTTGACAATCCTAAAATGAAAATTACAAAGTGTGACACAAAGCAACCTCCTGAATACCTTAATCTATACTGCAGACAGCTTGTATTCTTTACCTACAGCAACATCCTTTGAATTACCCAGCCCTGGCCAATATATTCTGCCTTATACAACCCAGAACATCCAAGGCACTGCAGTATAAAATGTCATCTATTATAATCGATGTCTAAACCAGCAAACACACAAAATTATTACAAAGCAGTGATTTTGCTTCAGTATATCACTTCCATGCACATCATGTGGTGAGCAGCAGGTTATCAAGTTGGCTCAAAATAGTTGAAATATAGAAAAAGACAAACATAAAAGTAATTACCTAGTCTTTAAATAGTAACTACTGTTACACAGTAGGTAAAGCAAGCAGTCTCTAGGCTTCTAATGACAGAGGCAGAGGGTGGAGCTTCCATGGAGGAGGTAAGTCTACCTTTCACAGGTGATAACGCCGCTTTATTCAAATAATACTCAATAATACTCAATAATTTTCTCCATAGGTTCTGTAAAAGACAAAAAAAACGTTATCAAATGACAATATATATTTATTATTGATTTAAATTAACAGCAGTGGATGACTGTGGGCACACATGTGTCACTTATCTAACATAATAAAGTGTTTCAGGCCAATTTTCTACCATTCAAGTGTGACTTTAGGAAACCCTGGCTATTGGATTTATTGAAATGCACAGCACTTTATATTAAACTATTAGTAAAGTATAACATGTGAAATTTAGACCAAATTACTATAAAACATTATAACCTATAGCCTTTATCACTTACCAGTTTAAATTGATTTAAGAATCATGAGCACTTGTTAAATTGCCCAAGTCAGGGAATTTAGAAATATCCTACAAACCTACATATAACCTAACAAACTTTGACTTAGACAAAAAAATAAAAAAATAAAATGGGTATACAGAATGAGATCCTTTCAACTTAGGGTTGATTTTACCAGGCGTGGCAGCATCATCAACAAATGATTTAGATTTAGGTGACTCGAAAATTACGAGTTTGACAAATAATGGCCTCATAAAAAAAATGATGCCATTATTTTAATGAGTATCCTGTTTAAAATATGTTTTTAATAATGGTTAACATTATTAATGTAATGAGGCGCTGTCTATCTACACTAATTCTATTCGTTCTCGTTTACAAAGCGTCACTGCCCGACTGTACGCGCGGGATTAAATTAGATATTTTCTTAAAGTTATGCAATATTGAAGAAAACAAACACAACGTAAACCCGGATAAGAACCCTGACTTTAGCAAAACTATGCTTTTTCTCAATATTACTGCACGCAAGAATAAACAGGGGCGAAAAGTACGAAGCCCGTATCTCGTTTTACAGCTATCGCTGTGAGACTCCCACAGACTCACATGGCGTAATATGAGCCGATTATTATATTTTAAACTGCAGCTCGATAACGAAACCAAAACCTAAACACGTTGGTTTCGTTTTATAAAAAACACACCAATTGCAGAAACATGCCGGCCAGGACAACAGATATTGGTGAGATTTTGTTTTAATTCAGTCTTAGTTTACCTATTCCTGCTTTAGAACTGCATCGGTGAGCAAACGAGCAGAACATGATTCGGTGGGGCTGCTGCTAAAATGCTTTGTCCTTAACGACCTCAGTTTGCGAATTCAACAAAATGTCTGGGAGTAAGGTTCCATTAGGAAATTATTTAATATGCACAACAGCAGCACCATCGCCTCTTCCTGTTCATTTTGATAAGATATCTAAGTTTGTCTCGGTGCTATACACAAAGAGAGGGAGATAATCCTTTATTTGTCCCATAGACAGGACATTGCAATAGCAACCGCAGCAGGGACAGAGAAATGGAAGAAAGGAGAGATCGTGCATAGAATATAAAAAGAAATAAAATATATTAAATTATATACAATATAATGTTATATAGGATAGCTGCACCATATATTTGGTTTTTAGCAGTTTTTGTTGTAAAGTCTCACAGCAGCAGGGAGGATAAACTTTATAATGAGTTAAAGTTACATTTAAGTTGCTTCTCCACACTGGCAGGGTTTCCCCCCAATAGGTTGCAACACCTACACTTTTAACAGGAGTTTCACTATTTCTCGGGTGATAGGGTGTGAATGAAAAGCTGTATGTTTGTGTCCATGTTTGTTTGTGCCCTAGCTGATGGAGTTTGACCATGGATGAGGAGGGTGGCCCTGATGAGGAAGATGTAACCTCTCTCTTGGCTGAAGTGTCCTCAGAGCTCTTTCACATTCTCAGCAGGGAGTCATCCACAACCATAATGAAGTTGTATCAAATGCTGCGTGGTGATGCTGGTTGTACCACCGACCAGCCTTACCACCCGGCGGCAGCAGGGACAGCACACATCAACGCCATATTGGAGTGTTTAAAGACGGTTAACCCTGCGTATTGCTGCAAATTCCTTCAGAGCATGTGCATGTTGTGTGAGAACATCCCCATGGACCTGGAGGCACGGCTCATGTCCGTGGTGGGATATACAACCGGTGAGTATGAGAGGATGTCACTCATGTTGATGCAAGTGATGCAAGTCATTGGCTTGAAGGTTAATAATCTGTCAACTGTTCACTGAATGATAACGTCCCCGGTCACCAGCAGTCAACCACTCATTGGCCTATGTATAGTCCAACAATGTATATGTAATTTTTTAGGGATACAGCTTTATCTGCCTTTAAGGACAATCTATGTGTGGTATGAATGTTGTAAAATATAGTGTGTAGGGGTATTTGCATATGTATTGTTTGCCTGGGATAGTTTACGGAAATCACCTGCAGTTACAGCCTGAGAAGTGCAACACCACACTGCACAGCAAAGCAGAATATTTCATCCCTCGGGTGAAAAATATTTTATATGTGAAGGAGTAACAAGCCCTGAATAAAAACTCATCCATATGATTCTCAACCTCAAAAGTGATGAACAGTGTGTGTGTTTCATTGCTCCCTATGGAGCACAGCTTTTTAAAAAATATATACTCACCTATAATACTTTAGACAGTATGCTTTAAAGATGAAAATGCAGCCTTTATTTGTGTTTTTTTTAATGTTAAATAATCTGTTAAGCATGTTTTTTTGCTCCAAAAAGCTGCAACTCCATTTTATCCGTTTTTAGGTAAAAAGAAGTTTCTTCTCTTCGTCTCTGCTGCTTTAGTTATCTCATAGTGATTTATTCTACAGTAGGAAGCATTATGAGCTCTGTAAAAATGTGAAAGGGAAGATACTCGTTCTCTCTGTGCAACAGTCTGTGTAGAAACAGCCATCTCATATTAAGTAAGTCATGTGACATTTGTCTAATGTTTCACTTTGGAAATCCCCCTTCGCCGATTTGATTACTTTTATTTCATCTCAAGATGAATTAGAAATTAAAGGTAAAGGTATATGATAGTTATCCTGCACTGCATTAGATCACATTTCTGTGTGCTTAACTCTAATTTTCCTCAGTATTCATCTCTGTTTTGTCTGTAATTTTTTTTAGAAAGTTCCTGTTGCAGTGTAATATATCAGAAGTTGCGTCCACATCCTTCCAAGCGGCCACGGATTGGTACTAAAAAACTTTTTACATGCACCAACACACCTTCCAAATTTCTGGTAACTAGGTAAAGGCCATGGGTTTATTATAAAAACAGAACACAATGTGGTAGAACTAACTTTATAATTTCTGATTATAAAGTTCTACATTTTATTAAATGGACAACCAGAGACAGAGGTTGCAGTTTAGCTTTAGCTATAAACCTGTATGCATGACATTGGTTTGTATTTTATATGTATTGATGTTCAGTGCATTGCCCCTGCACAATAAACACCTAAACAAGAAAGTAAATACGTTGAATGATACACAAGGTAATTCAAGTCTTTGTATTGTGGATTTTTTTAATTTGATTACTAAATCTTTTTTTCAGACTACTGGAGGGACTCAGTTCCATTTTAATACATTGAATCCAGTTACGATAGTAAATCTTTGTTAAAGTTTCAGATAGGTTCACATGCATATGTCATAGGTTCAGAAAACAAGTTGCTTGCCACCAACATCAACTAACCATAAAAGTCAGGTTTTATGGTTAGTAAAGGTTATGAGAAGAGTTCATTCCACAGTGATGGGTTTACTATAGGAGTAAACCAGGCATTTACAACTTACTAAATGTAACCTTACTCGTTTCAACCATGTTACATCTGGGTGTGAACTCTAATCAGGATGCAAAAATAACCAAGCAAAATTCACTCTTAATGCACTGTGAATACAGCCACTGAAATATTTGTGGTCTTTGCAATTGTTTATGAGTTTATAAATGATTTTAAAACCAAATAATCATGCTTATACTTTTTTTAAATATATATTATTTTTGTTTCGTATGTTAAGTGCTCTAAAATAATATTACCACCTACGAACACCAATTTGGCTGTTGAAAGTGCAATTATATCACTAAATAAGGTGTCCTCTGCCCCTGTTCGATGTGATATATATATATATTTTTTAAATGTGCTGCGATGTAACTTTTTCACAGAAGATCCGTTTTTTAAAATAATTCGATTCGACAGATCACTGGGAGCGGTACATTTCTGCAGTGAGGAGTGTGCTGCTAACAAGATGGGAGCGACTGAGGGAAAACCTCACGCAGGAAGTCCAGCTGGAGAATGTGTGGGTCAGCACAAAAGCAACCAACAGATGCAAGGACAGACCGGATCAAACCCCCGGGTCAGCAGACAGAGGGAGCAGGACACCAGGTGGGCATGACTACTTGTTGTACTGTCAATAAAGGGTCCTCTTGTAGAGCTGTAGAAAAGCAACAAACGAAGAAGAACAACAAACTTTCTCCACAACTCTACAAGATAAAAATGACCTGGATGACAGGAAACGAAAGATTATTTTTTGCCTGATCTAACAGACACAACAAAACTCCCTTACATGTGCATAATGACGCTGAGATGCGCGCTGATTAAACACATTTGTCACCCAACTCAGAGCCTGATGGGGATTTTGGATCTGTGGAGTCTAGAGTGACACTGGAGACGTTCCTCCAGGGATGTGCAGGAAAGGTGACGGCTCTTGTTGGCCAAGCAGGATCAGGAAAAACGCTGCTCATGTCTCGTTTAGGACAGCAATGGGCTTGCGGCCTTGTAAGTTCACATGTTTTTTTCCCCTCATCAATAATATTTTTTTTAAATAAATGTTTACATTATTATCACATTATGTCGTGTATCCCCTTGCTGGATTGGTGTAAGCAAATGTATGACCTGCACACAGCAAGCAGTTTTACTTAATGATAACCACACTGACAGTGTTTATCAGCCATCTTGACCAAATCAGGTCAATATGGCTCCATTTCTTCTATAAATAGCATCAACACCACAAAGTAAGTGAAGTCTGTTGCTGTTGACAACAAATAAATCATCGGCTGTCCTTTGTCTAATATAAAAACTTTATTGTACGAGCCTAGTCTACACTGTATGAAAGATTCTCAATATTTGTTGTTGTTCAATTAGGATCTATAAATCATTTATTAGTATGGCCTATTTATTAGTATTTTTTCTTTTCCTTGAATTTGTAATTTCCTCTAAACTTCATGCTCTCTCTCCTTCCCTCTCTTATCCCGCAGGGCCTCATCCCTTCATCAGACTTGTTAGTCCTGCTAGAATTCCGTCAGCTGAACCTACTGTCCCGCCCGCTCTCCCTGTCCGAGCTGCTATTCCAGGTCTACCTACCTATGAATCGGGGTGATGACGAAAAGGTGGGTAGCAACGGAAAACATGCAGCTTGACAAATGTCTGACTTTTCTGATGTACAATATGAAAGTCAGATCTTTAATATGCCATTATTAGCTGATTACATTTATTATTTACGGTACTCAACCACAGTATTGACAGTTTTTCAGGAGCTTTACTAATAATATTATTTTAGTGTTAATATTGCTACTATTACCTTTTAATTTAGGGAATAGAAAGCAGAATAAAGCTATGTCAGTTTTATACAATTCCACTTTAAATTAAATAGTTTCTAAAGTGTAAACGTTTAAAGAAAGAGGAGAACTGTGCTAATGAAGGTGAAGGCCTGTTAAAGGTTAATATTTCTTTTTATTACAGGTAGTAAAGTTCTATAGATAAATGTGTACAGGTTGATCTTGCTTTTTTTAGAGGGACATTTTTATCTTTTTATGCAAGTAACTACTTGTTATACCTTTACTGGTATTCACTGGATAAGTTTACCAGTCAAATATAGAATATTTAACATCATGGCCACTAATTACTAACACTAACACTTTGTTGTTGCTACTCTTTCATTTCATGTGTTTGAGCAGCGGGCCATTGTGGAATACCTCCTTTCCAACCCAGAACAAAGCTGCTGGGTGCTGGATGGCTACAACGAGTTTCAGAGAAAGGTCACCAGGCAAGAGGAGCAGAGTGCCCCGTTGGACCCAGAAACGCGTCTGCCAGTCGCAGCCCTCGTCTCAGGGCTGTTAAATCGTCAGCTTCTTCCAGGATGCACCGTGGTGGTCACCTGTCGTGTGAGAGACGTCATCAATTTGGAAAGAAGGTCAGATAGAGTGGGGCAGCTGCTGGAGTGGAACTCCCAACAGATCAAGGAGTATATCTACAACTTCTTTAAAGTAAAAGGTGAAGACTTGCAAATTTATATCCTGATTGTAGTTAATTTGTTAAAACACATTTCAATTTTTGTCTAACTAGACTTAGCTATATATATGGATACAAATTATATATATTCTTACAATATATACAGTAATATAATATAGTTATAATATAGGTAATAAAAATTAAATGTTTAAAATTTGTTTATTCAAAATTCTGATAGAATATCCCCTCATCATATAAAATATCAAATTGCATTATGGGAAGTGCAAAGATCCATTTTTTTCGGAGCTTGCCCGATATTACCAATAAAAGTTATTTAATTAAAGTTGGTTTAGACTCATATAAAGGAATTTTGTATAGGTTTGGAGAAATTTATCTTGCTACAGTGTTTTATTTGCTTAAAATTAAATTAGACCACTGCAATAAAAAGAATTTTAAGGTGAAACATGAAAAGCAGAGTCAGGGAGATGATAGTCAAACTCAACCTAGATAAGTCGCTTAACTAATTTATATCTCGACTGCAAAGGTCACACAGGGAGAGCACTTGGGGTCCAGGCAACAGATCTCCTTCTTTCTAGTCAACACCTTCTTGCCATGTCCTCCATCCCTGCCCTCTGCAACATCTGCTGCATCTGTCTGGAACATTTGGTGCTGCAAGGTACAAAGGAAAGAGAGAAAGCGGCAGAGAAGGAGGCAGAGCAAGTACAGATTCAAGGAGGAACACACGGCGAGCCACATCGAACACTACCCATGATACCCTGCACACTTACCCAGGTTTACCTCACTGTCCTCGGTGCATTCCTCAGCCATGACCGTGATGAAAGAGAAAGAAATGTCAAACCAAAGACCTCGAGTCTTCCACAGAGGTGAAGGATTATTATATTAACGCTAATTTACACCAGCAACGGAAACGTATAGCATTACATTCTAGTAGATTTGATTGACAAAGTGAATTAGCAAAGCTTTACTGTTCGCTTGTCATCTATTTAAAGAGCACATGTGTAACTTCTTTGCCTTAATGCTATGCATAGTCACTATTCAGCATCATTTGAGTTTTTACTGTCACATAAAACAGCATTTCACTATGATCAAACTAATTAATTTATGTATTTTCTTTCATTTGGTCCAGCATTGCTCTGACAGCCCTGGGTCAGTATCCGTCTGAGTTGTGTGAGCTAAGTCGGCTGGCCTGGAGAGGGTTAGAGGAAGGCAACTTCCTCTTCAGGGAACATGAGATTCTTCAGGATGTTTTGCAATTTTCAATGAGGATAGGGCTATTGTCAAAGGTTAGAATATGTGTGAATATTCTCTGCATATCTGTACAGTGTACTGGGTTTCTTTAATAACTAGGAGGAGCGATATGTGGTATGGGTTTCAGGGGGAGATGTGTGTGTACATTTGAGCTTCTTGGGGGGGCATTTTTTCTTTCATACTTTGAAGTACTAATTAAATAGCGTTAGGAATGTTTTTTTTTTAATTATTTCTGGATCTTCCAGCTCTTCATTTGATTCTTAGATCACTTGTTATTTTATTAACACATGTGAGAGCGCAGGAAATGAAAGCTGATCATATTTGTTAGAAGACTAATAACACAAGCACAAGAATGTCACTCTCATGTTGCTGGATTGTTGATGCAGATCAGAATGAAGTTTTCTTTTGTATCATTATAAATAAAACACATCCCTGTCTTTCTGCAAGGTGGAGCTTAGAGGGGAGGATGGGATGGAAATCAATGCCTATTGCTTTGTCCATGTGACGGTACAGGAAATTTTGGCTGCACTCAGAATCATGACCAGTGATGATGTCAGTGATGACCAGCTTAAGAAGAGGTAAGAATTCAAGGAAACAAAATCTAACAGCATTGGAACTTTCATTTTTCAAAGCGACTGTAGTGGTTAAGGTTGCCTATCGGTGACCTTTATATTATATAATATAATAATATATATTATATATCTCTATCATTGGGTGTCTGCTCCATTACATTAGCATGCCGCAATTATCAGTGAAGTTGGTGTTCCCCAGAAACTAATTATAAAATTATTTGGAGAATGCGCTCATGCCATCTTCAAACTGAAGGCTAAGTTCATCAGATTCAGCAATGTCAAAGACAGACAATTTACAGGAACCATAGAATGTCTATCACAGGTTTTCAGACAAGGTTTGTAGACAGCAGCATTATGGCAGATGATCAGAAACAGACTGCACACAGCCAAACCCTGAGCTTATAAGTTTGCCAGGAGGCCTGCTGAAAATGGCCCGTGCAAGAGGATCTGAACAGGTGGGGAAAAGTCATGGTTAGTAATGAGTCCAGGTTCTGTCTGCATAAGTGGAATATATGGAGACAACATGAAGAACGCTATGGTGGTTGTTGCACTGGTTCAGTAAAAGCTTCTAATGGCGGCAGTATCATATTGTGAGGCTTGTCATCATTGAAGGCTACCTTGGTGCTGAAGGATATCAGGACAAGATTCTGTAGGTGCCCGCATCTCCACAATCTGGCACCTAACTCGATCCTCTGAGATGAAGACCCACAAAGCCTGGGTTCCCATGGAGCCAGGGTTCCCACAGAAAACCTCCATGATGTGGAGGCCAACAAAACCTCAACCCAATTGAGCACTTATTCAACTTAACATGCTGTATAACCAATGCAACTATATTAGCTGAGCTGAGTGGAATGCCATCCCACAGAAAGATGTCAGCATGTACCAGGTGTTGTGGCACCAAAAGGGAAATTTGGCACATTTCATTTAGAACTGTACCCACTTCTCTGCTGTGCTGCTCATTGCATAATTGCATGATCTTTATAATTGGAACTCTGTAGAAGGAAATAAACAAGCTTTCCAGTGAAATAAGATACAGTGGCAACAGTGACAGGAACAACCAAACCCAAATTTCCCAACGTTTTTTGCAGTTTATGCCAGTGCTATACAGTTGCTGTGAAGTTCCTTTAGTACTGTATGTAGGTGTTGATAGAATCAACGCATTATCAGCTGAGTGACGTCCTGGAAACAGACCAGGTTCTCAGAAGTGTATTTAAAGCATGTACGGGATGACCCAATTTTAACATTTTCTGGAATACCAACACCTTGCCTTGTGGCTGGCTAAAATGCAACAACATATGTTTACACCTGTTCTCGAAACTTAACAGTGTACAAAAATACCAAAGAGACGTGGGTAAAGTTACTATCAGTAATGCCGTGTTTACTGCTACTAAAATAGAGACCTGTAACATAAGATTGATGATAATATCTATAAGTATTTATCAATCATTGAGCTTTAAACAAACTAAAAATCTTCCCAAACTCATAGTGCTTTATGTGGTATTTTGGATCTTGACAATGACACGTTTGCAGGGTGCAGAAACATTTTTAAGACCATTTAAAGTCACACAGAGGATACTGAGACTTAAAGTAAGGAAGATGAGCTGGCTAAGTTGAGCACACTGCCAAACATGGCCTTCCTCCCCCTATAAGGAGGCCAAAAATGTAGCCCTGCACGCATGCAACAGATGGTCCAATCAGTAGAGTGGCTAGTCAGCATCTGTGGGGTGAGTATAAGTTACAAGGCAAGTCAGACATGGTAAAGGTGGAGCTGATCACTGTCACTCACTTAAAGTCTTACTTGACATTTACATTTGTAAAATGAAGGAGGTTTAAGGTTTAGACTCACCTGCCTGGTGGCCTAATGCTTGAAAAAACACCTACCATATAACTGCAACATGTAAGCTGTATAATAACAAACAAATCTGTAAATCTGTCACTGCAGAAACATCTTTATTATTTTCAACCCTTTTAATGACTCATATATATATATATATATATATATATTACTGCGTATGGTACAAAGCACAAAAAAGTCAAGCAAAAAATGATTTGTAAAATGAATCACCAGTTTCCTTCACAACATTAAAAAGTATCTACAGCCTGTACACAAACAGATTGTCTCATGCTAAAATATGTTGCGGTCATGTGGCAATCAACTAGGCTGGTGCTAAACTGTTCCTTAATCTTGATCTAATAAAAATTTGGACTTTGCTCCATTGTCTTCCTAATTTCTTTCTTAGATTCAGCCTGAAAACCCGTTGGATGAAAAAGTCAGACCAGAGCACAGTCTTTACTGACTCTCTGCACCAGTATGTATGTGGTCTGACGTCCCCAAGCTGCACCCCGGTGCTTGTTCAATTAGCCAGAACTTCTGATGGAACAGGAGGTCACTGCTGGGTCAAGAAACGACAAACCCTCATTTTGAATCTGCTAAAAAAACTGTGTCACAGAAACACTCTCACTGGACCAAAGGTAATACTAAATACTAAACTAAAGTGAATGATTTTATCTCTGTCTCTTCTCTTTTTCAACCACCTTTCTTACATCTCTCCAGATATTAGAGCTATGCCACTGTGTCCAGGAGACTGAAGACCTCCAACTGGCCAAGCAGGTCGTTGGTACAAGAACCAGCCTGGAGCTGCGCAATATCCAGATACTACCAAATGATATAGATGCTCTGGCTTTTGTACTTAGATCAGTGGGTGCTAATGGCATCGGTTTGGACTTTGGGTCATGCTCCATGGAGTTGGAGTGTTTAGACGTCCTGCCTAGCTGTAAGAACATTCAACACCTCAGGTGGGTGGATACAAGCACTCACATACCATCAACATGCACTGGTGTACAGAATTAAATTGAAATTTAATGTAGACTCACTTCTCTGTATTCACAATTTAATTAATTGCACTATTATCATTTTATTATGATTTTGAGTTCAGGGTTTTTATTTTAAAAGTGCTACCTTAGTTAATATTGACTTGATGGCTGTTTGAATGTTCTTTACGTTTTTCCTGCTCAATGATGCAGTTACACTTCATCTAGCAAGAAAAACAAGAAAACAATACATAAAGAATGTAAGACAAGCTAGAGTCTGTGTTTAGTGTTTTTTATATTTATTTTTTTAACCGTAGCCACTGGATAACTGTTGGATCAGCTGTTTGGCGGCATCATCATCTGTCACCTTATCTTAGCGTTTTGATTGGCTGTTGCATGAAAGTAGTTTCACAAAGTTGCCACACTTGCAAATTTTGCGGCTGAGTTTCAGGCAGGTTTCAAATGTGTTGCAGGGGGCTTTGCACCCTGCATATTACAACTCACTTTCACCCAGGTTTCACCATGTACAACCTCAGGTCTATTTTTACGGCCGGAGACATGGGGTGCTGTCAGGTCGGTTGCAGAATGTTGTTGTAACACACAGAGATGACAAGGTTAATGGTGTTGATCTTCTGGACATTTCCAGAACTGTTTCACAGAGGCTGTGAATACTGCTCCGGAAAGAGCTGCTGCTTTGCCTTTGACATTCTTCAGCCACCTGTTCTACATACTGTGAAAATTACTCTTGAGCTCTTGGTCTCCTGCTGTGTCTGACACTTGTGAAGGAAATATATCAGTAAAACTGCAGCTGGGTTGTTCTGGTTAAATAAAACAGCTGCAGCTAACTTAAAATGTATGGGTTATGTTTTAACATTCTTCAACATAAAAACAAGTTTTTGTGAGTGGGACTCTAGTGGGACTTTACATTTGTTGGCCTTTGCTACTGCACAAAATCTTATAAATAATAATATTATGTATTTTATCCCAGTATCTCAAAGGAGTGTTAGAGATAACATAGAACTCCTATTGCCTCTTGGAATCATGTTCATTTTAATTAATGTAAAAAGCATTATACTATTAATTTATCACAATAAGTATTTTAAGGTTCCATTGCATGCAAATAGAACCTTTCCTGGCTTTCTTCATGCTAAATGCAGACAAGCTGGATAAAAAATTTCCCAGTAAATGGGCTTGCTTGTGCTTCCACTACATGGTGACTTTGGCTTGGAGCCCCCCTGCCTCAACCCTCACACCCAGGTTTGTCTTCAAAGCGAAAGTAATGACTTTCATTTTGCAGCTAAAGTTAGCATCTACAACAATATTGAGGCAACATTGCAAAATAAAAGAATCTCGGAAACAACTAATACTGCACAACCCTCCACAGAATATTAATAATATAATATTAATACCGCACCAATGACTTGTAGTTATTTTAATGTCTGCTTCATCAACTAGGCCTTATTTCAATGCAGGTTCAGGTTCAAAGGGGCTGCTGATCAAGGAGAAACATGATGGTTGCATAAAGTTGTTCTGATTCTATATCTAGGAGAAAATGGTTCTGCACACATCCTCTCTGTAATAGACATTGAATTCTTCTCAATTTTTTTTTCAGTTTTCGTGGGCGCCGTTACAACGACAAGTTTGCAGAGAAGTTGTCTTCCATTTTGCCAAAATTCACAACCTTGGGTAAACTAGAGTAAGTAAAAAAAGAAAAAAAAAAAAGAGATAAGAAAGTAATTTTAGTTTAACAGATTTTGTGTTAGTGACTTACATATCCCATATAACTGATTCTTATTCGGCATTGAAGAGGCAACTGAACAATCACATAGGGACACTGGGAAAATCTTCAACAGATTTGTTCTTCTTCAGGTTTTGTGGTACCAGCCTGACCGCCATGGGAGCAGCAAGTTTGGCTTCGGCTCTACAGAACTGTCCAGACATCACTGAAATCAAGTCTGTTTGCTATTTATTTGTTTATGCATACAGTATTTCTAATTTCATTTCACTGCTACGCCAAAGGCTGTTGTTGCATGTTTCATGTGCAAGCATGTATGACGGGCTTTTTTGTGTGTTATAGTCTGAGTGACAACAACCTGAAAAATCAAGGGATTATTCACATAGTCGACATCTTTGCCAAACTACCAAGACTGGTCTCTGTAATGTGAGTTCCTACTAGTGTTTCGTCAATCAACACAATCTATCAGATTTTTGTGGAGAAGGGTGTTTTGTCTAAGAGTTGTGTTCATGTGATCCTCAGGCTCGGTCGAAACAACCTCTCTCTGAAAGCAGTGGACTTCCTCATAGGGAAGATGTCTTCATGTTTGAACATCCAACATATTCATGCAGAGTACGACCATAACCACACACACACACACACCCACCCACACACACACATATACAGTTCATGTAACAGGCATTGGTGCTTTAAAATGATATATTTAAGAGGTCAATTGTCTTTCATAAAATTGAATATTTGACTGCAGTGCCTCTCATTGCTGGTTCAGTGATATCCGCATCTCTGCCAACAAAGTAATTTCTGACCCTCAAACTTCAAAGCAATTATGTAGAAGTAAATAAATTAAAAACAAACTTTGTAGATTTGTTCTACAGTCATATCAATATAGTTTTTATTTTCTTGTTTTGCAGTGAGATGAAAGAAGTGACAGTAACTCTCTCCCAAAGGTGAGTTTTATTAATAAAGATTTTAAATCATACATTTTATCTATAATAAAGAGCAGTTTCCTTAAACAGCATTTACTGAAATCCTGTTTTGTTTCCTCATTTGACGAAGCCATGAAAGCAAGTCTGAACCAGTAATCAGGTAAGACATTAGATGATAACTTTATTATCAAATGATGACTACCTTACTACTATATTTGATGAACTTTGATCCTGCTATAAATCCGAATGGCTGCATCTAGACTTCCTACTGGTTCATCTTTGAGTCTGTGCGTAAACAGCACCTGATTCCCCCACTGATTGTTCTTCATTTCATGGCTGATCTTCACTTCATTGCTTTATTATTTTTGATACCCTTCTCTCTAGTCTGTTGAACCAGAAATGGACCAAGTCTGGCTTACAGACACTTGCAAAATCCTTGATGTGTTGCCCCAGTCTGTCCGTCCTGGAGTAAGTACAGATATACAGAATGTTCAAGCACTAAATACAATTCCTGACTTACCGTTTTCACATTGGGAGCAATTGATTTGGGAGCATTTCAAGTGGTTGGTAGAACTCACAGTAGTTTATCAGTTGATCTGTTATATAGTAGCTTTCCACTGACATTGTACTGGTCTTTATCAGTCATATCAAAAGACAATAAAGTTCTGTGTGTGTTTTTGTGTGTTGTGTATTTGTGTGCACACCCCAGTCTCTCTGGAGGCAAATGGAATGTGGAAACTCTGAAGACATTGACACAGTTCCTGCGTGAGTTCCGTGGTACAAAAAAGATCATGTAAGATCATTATTTATAATATAGCATTTTTTTTAACACCATGCTACCTATCGCAAACACATAGAAGTAATAAAACCTAATAAAATCATAAAACTGACAAAAGGCTTTCTTCTAGACTTTATGCATTTTATAGCCATGTGCGAATAACATTTAATTTTGACGGTTATTAATACATCTGGTGCACTACTTAATTTTGTTATGGTCAGGAATAAGCACAAAAGCAGTGTTCAGCATCCATAGGAATAACTGAGTTTGCTGAAGCTGTGTCTCTCCTCAGTGTGAATGACAGCTGCTCTTCAGTGGAGGATGTGGTGGTTCTGACTGCTCTGCTGTCTGATTGTCCTGCTGTGAGGCAGCTTCATATCAGGTGAAAACACACATGTAATGTATGCTGTGTAGAATATAAATGCACACACAGATGCACACACACACACAATTGTTAGAGACAGTAGCAAACACATTATTTTAGACATACTGTACCAATCATTTCATAATTCCAGCACCCACATCCCTGTTACCATATTAGTTTGGTTCCTTTTTTATACTACATGCTCCTTTATTATTAAATTGCAGATTCATTCTCAAATACTCTTAGAATTGTTCTTGAACAACCATAATCCCACACAGATAACTTAATTTCTTTGTTAAAAGTGATGTCACCACTGCTTCCTGAATGTAATTAATGTGTTTCAGACTACCGAACCCAGGTGACTTTGTTTCAGATGACAAAGCCCACGTGTCTGTCCTATTCTTTGAAGAGAGACAACAACCTGCAAATGAAATATCTAAAACACTCTGGTATGTGTTACATTATTGTTATAATGAAACAAGAGAGAGAGTTTCCACTAGTGATGATGATGATGACGATGATGATGATGACACTATTGCCTCTCTCAGTCTCAGCTGCTGTGGTCTGCTGCCTGATGATCTGCAGAAAGTTCTGAAGAGTTTGGGAACTTCATCTGAGCTCACAGTGCTGGAGTAAGATACAGAAACATATGCAGAAACAATATTTACCTTCATTATTTACCAGCCCATATATATGATGAATGTAGTTGTGAAGTTGTTAATTTATGAGTGGTGACAGTGTGACATGAATCCATCCCTCAGTAGACCTTATTTATATCGGCCTATATCTTTAGGTGTAATGAGAGCTTTATGTAATGTAATGTGAACTTCTAGAAGTACTAGAAGTAACATTATGCCAGTTTGTTTTGGATGAATCTACCTCCACATGCTATAAATTTCTAACATTTGCAGCTTATTGTCAGCTTATATATCATTTTTCACTGCAAATTCAATAAACTGCAATTCAGACATGGCTGTAAATTATAGTTGACTTGAATGTCCTTCATTTTGGCAGCTACATTGAACTTCATACTTCTTTTATGTCATCCTAACCCACTTATTTAACACAACATTCTCACTCGTCAGTCTGTCCAGTAACAAGTTAGGGAACAAAGGTCTGAGGATGGTGTTGGATGTCCTGCCTCATCTCAGCAACATCCAAAAAATCAAGTAAGACTCAGATTCAACAATACAAAGAGACCCTGAAAGCAGCTGTGTGTGTGTGTACTATAGAGAGAGCATGAATGGACAGATGATATGTGGTAAAAGACAACCCCCATCTCTCCGTGTTTGTTTGTGTTGTTCAGTGCCAGTAATAATAACATCAACATGGAGGGAGTGGTGATGCTGGCCAGTGCTCTGTGCACGCATCACAACTTAAGAGAAATACACATCAGGTACTTTTTGTTTTAGATTTTGATCATTTAATGATTTCAAGTTTTTATCATCAGAATGAGCAAAAGACAACAGCTGATGATCTCTTGCTACATTGATTTCTACAGTGATGAAGGCAGGAAGGAGGTGATCCTAAAGTTCTGCCCTGAAAAAAGGTAGAACATCTGCATATGATGATGCCTTCTGGATACCTCTGTCCACATTTGCATTTCACAATGAATAGGCACTTTCTATTCTTGTCTAATTTGATTCTTTTTTTTTCCTTTAAGGAAACAACAGCTTAAGATATTCAGGTACAGGAAGCTGATTAAGAATTGGAAAAAAAAAACACACACATTTGCCATGTTTCTAACTTACAATTAATACTTTTCAAGTCATGAATATCAGAATTGTGTGCAGAAAACAATCCTCTTTTATGTTGCAGGATAAGCAACAGCAGTCTGCTGCCATCTGATATGACCAAGATGTGTAAGACGTTGGTCAATTGTAATCTCCAATTGGAGTTACAGTAAGTTTAATAATTGTGTAGGCATACAAATACTATTTTATTATGTAAATAACAGGTAGGCAATTGTATTCTATGATTTTTTGGCAGTTTGTCTCACAGCTCATTAAAAGACGAGGCTATTAAGAATCTGCTTAAAGTCCTGCCCAAGATGGCGTCACTGCAGAGAGTCAAGTAAGACCTACTCACATGATAATTTACCTGGTGGAAGTGTGTGAGAGAAATTAAGATTCCACAAGAAGTATCTGTTTTTCGGTATTTTGTGAAACTAGTGTTGGGAGTTTTCACAGGAATCTTCCACACAAATAGTGAATGTGTGTACCGTCTTAACATTTACTATTTTATTGTTATATTAATTATTTTCATTGTAATTGAAAGAAAATACTCCAATGATGGCAAACAAAAGTTGCATACACAGAGAAAGATGCAGCCAGAAAAAAGCACCTGCAAAGAAAAACATGTAAATGTGTCTGGAGGTTCACATGATATAATATGGAATGCAATACTGTACATATGTTACAGCAATAACAAAACCACACTGTTGCAATCTATTGCAGCACTTCACAAAATCTCGCCATTTTTAGTCACAATGACAGTTAAACGTATAAAAACTAGCATGTATTATATCAATGGCTGCAGTGATTCTGGATTAATTTGATTTATCTCCATCCTCTCTTACTCTTTTAGTTTCTGCCACAGCATCACGTCCACGACTGGAGCTCTGATGTTGGTCGGCTGTTTGACTGGCAGCCAGCGAGTTTTAGCTGTGGAGCTCAGGTGTGACACTTTCCTGTGTTGCTTCAAAAAAATATCAACTTTTCTTATCTTTATAGAAGCAGTTTGCAAGTTTTCAAAGTTGAACTCATTGCTCTATTCAGGCATTCTTGAGTAATTATGATGGATATTGTTATGTTAAGTCTCAAGTGGAGAAGCATTGTTAATATGTCTTACAAGTCTTTAAAATGTTGTAATTTTTTTGAGATATCTGTTACTAAACAAATGGTTTTGTTAAATACTGCTTTAAAATCTTCTCCAGGCCTCAGAGTGAATCCTTCATTCATTTCGATGGAGTGACAGCAGAACAAGCCAGCTGCAGGTCTGACTTAATTTACTGGTATAACTCAACCGGATGGGCAGTTGTATTTAGGCAGCTCAGTTTGGCAATTATCCAAACATCTTTTGCATGGTTGTCATAACAGATCTAGCTACTTTAGTTTTTCTTTCAGTTTGACTGACAGTGTAAGTGGTTGAGTTTGAAAATGATCACATGCCCTGCCAGCACTGGCAAAACCACATTTGAAAAACCACAGCACGACATCCTCCCTTTGAGTTCTTCTAAAAGAAAATGCACATTATGTCTGTGAAATTCATGTGACCTGCTTCTCCTAATCAGCACAAAAATATAGCTTTGTCAGCAGAAAAAGGGGCACACAAACTATAAGTTTCATTTACCGTTGATTTATTTTATCTGTTTGTCTATACACAGGTTAACTCATTTCAGTTTGAACAGTGACAACGTGGAGAGGCTGCTTGATATCCTACAGCAGGGACCCCAACTGTCTTATTTAAAGTATGAGCCATGCAGACACTCTTACACATACATACTTTAGCACACAAACACACACACACACACACACACACACACACACGATGTATTTGGCTACAGACAGTAGTATGATTTAGTCATTAGTGTAAATTTTGCATATCAAGAATCAGCACTAACAGTTTTTTTTTTTAATTTGCCAGTTGTGGCAGCTTCTCTAATCCACTTTGTCTAATCTCTACTGAGATTGCCCAGAATTGTGATCTTAATTCTAAGCAAATAAAAAAAATGTCACTCACATTTTTCCAGAATAGTGCAGCCCTACTAGCAACTTAATTTAAGCTACTTAATTTCTTTCATTCCGGTGTGTTTTTTTCCACCAATTTGTACCTTTTCTATATCAGTTTACGATGGATATTCATATAAAGAAAAGCACACAGTTTAGGCAGCAAGTGAAAATATGACATAATATAATGCAGTAAGGCTTAAAGACATACTTATCTGTGTTTTTAATGTATTATTCAGATGTTAATGTCACACACACTGAAGAGAAGACTATATTACTTAATATTTACAAATTACCTAATTTTAGACCTTCAAAATAAAAGTCTTCTTCCACGTTTTTATTGAAACGATAACTGGACTTGTTCTAAATGTTGATGGAGATATATCCCCTAAGCATATGATGCTTAGCTCTTTTCTCTTTTGACTGCAGTTTATCGAGTAACCAACTGGAGAATAAAGGAGTGAAGCGTTTGGTGGATTCATTACCAAATCTTAAAATCACCAACTATGTCAAGTAAGCTACATGTTGTGAACTAGTATACCATTTCTATTTGTAGATGTTGTGTAGAACACCATTAAGTAAAGAAAAAAGAAACAATTTGAACACAAAAATACTTGATACTAAATTCCAGCAAGTGTTCATGATTCACTTATTTGTGTGCAACACTTTGAAGAACATAAATATAATTTTGTCCATTTAATGCCATTAAATTCATCTTTGGATTAGAGGTTAATTAAGTTACCAGATTTAAGTAATTGCCATAACTTGGTATTAACTGTATAATAAATGTTCATTTCTAAAGAAGGTCCCAAAATAGTTGGTAGCAATGTACTTATAATAACAATCTTGAAAGTGTTAACTAAGGAATAACTCTCTTAAGGTCTTAAATTATTATAAATTATTTCTTCCTCTACAGCCTAAGCAACAATAGCCTGAGCCAGCAGGGGTTGTTGGACGTGGCCAGTGCTCTGTGTACCTGTGATAACATCTCTGCTGTAGAAGTTGGGTGAGTCTGTGCACTGACTGAACGGATAAAAAGAGAAATTAAATGAATGCTGGAAAAATAAGTGTTTACTTATGTCTTTATCCTTGACTCTCTGATTCTTATCCTGACTGCTGATAGCTTGGGAGCTGAGGGGAGGTGTCTCATCTGGTTCGGACAACATGGAGGTTGTGAAAAATCTCTGAGGTAGGCCAAGAATCCTAAATTCTAAACTAGAAGCTAATAAAATGAACAGTAAAGTTGTACAGAGAGGGATGTTTAATGTGCAGCATGCACCATTATCTTGACTTCTTATGAATCCACAAGTGAAAATAACTATCTTTGCAATGTGAAAAAACCTGTTTCCCAACTTAACCCTCGGACTTTATGTGTGTCTAAATATAGTTCCCACCACTAAGTCATAGAATAAGTTGACAGATATTACTGTAATGTTTTTTGAAATTTCATCCTCATTTTAATCCCATCAATCAGATTTTCTGCACATGATATACCCTGTATATGTTTTATATATATATATATATACAAACAGAAGGCATTGACCGATACAACCACAACATTATACTACACGCAGCTACAGAGCTCCCTGTTTGCAGTGTGGTTATGTAGTTTACAGGCTACAGCTCATTCACTACATTGAACAATGAATGTTTTTTTTTGTAATTTTCTCTTTCCCTCTCTGTCTTTAGTGTCAGAGAGAGCAGTTTGGAACGTGATCATCTAATCAAATTTGCAGAAATCCTGTCTAACTGCCCTAACCTGACCAAACTGGAGTAAGTATGTCTATCTTTGTTGATCTTTTAAAGCTTGGAAACAGATATGTCATTACAATCTTAGCATGAGCTTAGAAATTGAGTTTTGGTAATTTGAATAGTTTATTTTCTGTTGAGGGGTAACATTGTCACTTGATGTTTTTAGGAAAGATATGATGTTTTGAGGAAAAATTCTCAGTCATGAGAAAATTCTCAAAACTTTTTGTATTTACTGGAGGTTCAGTCATACTTCACAGCCTCTTTCTGTAATATTAGTTTCTAAAGAGCTACCATTTCAAGATGTTCAACTGACTGGAGACATGAAGGAGGAACTCTACAGAGCCTCAACTCGATTTCACTTTGTCTTTCTTTGGTCCACAGGTTCAAGAACAATTTGCTGCAATCTGAGTGGATTGAACATTTTGTCACACTGTTGAACACTCAGAAACAATGCATTGTCAGGTGAGGAGCATGGTAGAATTAGGATTAGGGCAGCAAAGGGACATTTTTACTGAAATTCTCTCTCTCTCTCTCTCTCTCTCTCTCTCTCTCTCCCTCTCTCTGTGCTTAAATATTTATAACTGTTATTATACTGTAAATATCTGTATATTATATGTTTTCAGTTTTGAGGAGTGTTGGATCAGATCTGTAGAAGCTGTTAGTTTAGTGTGTCGCTGTCTGGACCTGAACAGCAACATAGATGCCATCAGGTGAGTTGACAAGGCAAACACACACATCATAAATTCAGACTATATGCTCTTGATGACACTGAAACTGAATCCTGCAGAACATCCCCAATCAGGGTTAAGGTAACCCTATACACATTTACTTTGCAGGGTGCACCAGACAACACTACATCTGTCTTTGATGAAGTCCAATGAGCTGTCTTTAGTGAGGTAATAATGTCAATGCATGTATATAATTATAAAATAAAAGAACTGGCCTGAAATTTTTCAATTCTGTCTATGGAGAGACCAGTGCCAGAACAAATGAGAGCGAAGAAATGTTCACTAAAATGTGGAAACCCATGGTTGACGAGCTGATGAATTTAATTGATTATTCTTTTATATTTATTATTTTTCTTTAATTTCTTTTTTATAAATGTTCACATGTTCACTTGTTTCCCCCCTGTTTTGGCTGACTGTGTCTTAACTGTATGCTTAGCATTAAATAAATCATAATCATTATGTTTTATCTGTTCTTGTGTTTTCAGTGGTGATTCTGCAAATCCAGCTCCATTAATGGCCACAAAGAAAATAGGGTAAAATAAATTAAAGAAAGTAACAATCTTCTCAAAATGTTGCAGTCTTGAAAAAAAACTGCTGTTACATGTACATGGCAGTTGTGCATATCTTGCTTAGAGCATCTGTAAACCTCTCCTCCTCTCCTCCTCTCCTCCTCTCCTCCTCTCCTCCTCTCCTCCTCTCCTCCTCTCCTTCAGCCTTGTGGACTGTGCAGTAGATGGCCACCAGATTGCAGCTATGAGCAGTATCATCCGGAGGTGTCCATTACTGACTGAGCTGGAGTTAGTTCTCTCCATTTTCTGTATGAATATAATAGCAACTAACACACACTGCCACTGTTTAACATATTTTTGAATTATGTTTTCTTGTCATTGTTCACAGTTTTTCCCAAAACAGTCTTGGTGTAAAGGGAGCTGAGATTCTCTCTTCTGTTCTTCTCTCGCTACCAAATCTCACTTCTCTCAGGTTTGACTTTCTTTTCCCCTTTTGACATTTCCAGTATTTGTATTTAAAGGTCCAATGACTACAATTTACATACGAATTGTGGTTTTATGATGTTAGAACGTTTTCTCTAAAAAGCCTCCTATTTATTCTTGTTTGTTTTTTTGTGTTTTGTGTTTTTCTTCACAGCCACTATAGTTGATTTATTGATAAGTTGGTGTAATCTGCAACAACACCTCTAGATGCCGCCTGAAGCTACACACTGTACCTTTGATGTTCTAACATGATAAGATACACACTTTTCGCACTTTTTTCTTTTACAGCATTGGCTCTAAAGAAACATGTGTCATCGTGGCTGAGAAGCTGTTAGAGGCCCTGCAGAAGTCTTCAGTCATTCAGAGCTTAAAGTGAGCATCATATGTACTGACACATTTTATTTATTTTCTACAGCATTTTCTTTTCATCTTCTCGTATTGTCTTAATTCTGAGGGTGATTAAAGGCACTAACGGCATGTACAAATTAGGCAGTCAGAATAATGTTTATTTATAAGTACACATACATGGAAAAGTATCTAAGAAATCTATAAGCTATTCCATTTTTATACACACAAAGATTAGTGTGGTAAGAATTATTGTTCATGTGTAGTTGACAACAAAATGACAAAAATGTACATCGCCATATAGAATTTCATCTACGGCTTTTGTGTGTGTCTGTTATATCTCATGAAAGAATTGAACGTTGGGTAACTGTAATTGTCAGGCCAAAGAAAAGAAAATTACTTTCTCCACGAGTCATCACCTTTTACATATTATTTGAGTTAAATTTTTCATACAAGATGTGATATTTAATTTTTGTTTCATGTTATAGTAAAGAGTCGCAGGTTCAAGACCGCCTTGGGGCCTGGGTCTGGGGCCTTTCTGTGTGGAGTTTGCATGTTCTCCCCGTGTCTGCGTGGGTTTTCACCGGGTACTCCGGTTTCCTCCCACAATACAAAACATGCTCAGGTTAATTGGCAAACTCTAAATTGCCCATAGGTGTGAGTGTGAGAGTGAATGGTGTGTGAATGGTGTGTGTGCCCCACGATTGGCTGGCGACCATCTGGGGTGTATCCCTGCCTCTCGCCTTAACGCGCTGGGATAGGCTCCAGCAGACCCCTGCGACCCTGAAAAGGAATAAGCGGGATAGAAAATGGATGGATGGATGGATGGATGTTATAGTAAAGAAATCGTTTTTGTCTCTCTCTCTTTCTGCAAGCCTGTCAGGTCATGTGATCAATGACACAGCAGCTCAGATTATCACTACAATGTTACCCTGTCTGCGATCCATCAGGTAAGCATTTGTACATTTTATATATATATATATATATATATATATATATATATATATATATATATATATATATATATATATATATATATATATATATATATATATATATAGTTATGAACCTGATGCACAGCCACCTGGTAAAAACACAACTCTTAACAAGTGAAAATATGTGATAATGTTTCATCAATTCCATACAATATGAGAAACTTGTCTTTTCTAGTCTGTCCCACTGTGTCTGGTCCGCCACTAGGGGGCTGCAGATTGTCAAAGCACTGGAACAGTGTGGCAGCCTGGAAGAACTTTGGTAAAACACTCTCTCACTAGTATATACACATATACAAACATGTAAAAAGAAAATGGAATACAAATTTAGCAGCTTTCATTAGGTCTAATGTGCATGTGTGTGTGTGTGTGTGTGTGTGTGTGTGTGTGTGTGTGTGTGTGTGTGTGTGTGTGTGTGTTTTGCACCTACAGTCTGGACTCTGTGCAGCTGCATGACAAAAGCAGGCATTGTCTGGCCGAAGCACTGAAGAAAACCCACTCGATACGCGTCCTCAAGTGAGGAAGCACCCCTGAGTCTGTTTATAACTATTCATCACTTAGTAATGAACAAAGAGTTAATTTATGTAGGGAAGCCTACCAAGCTATTTTGTTTTGACAGACCTTGTGCCTTGGCAGCTACACAGACATTTAAACTCATATGTATCAAGTGCCAAGTCTATTTCTGATGAGAAGCTTTCGCTTACACCCACTACTCACATTGCAGCTACTACTGTTGCAGCTCCACATACCAGCATGTCACCAGTTGTATAAAATGTGGAGGGTCTATTCTCAATAAAGCCCCCCCCACTCCCTTCCTGGGGGAAGATCATTCAATGATATCTGAAATAGTGCTAAGCTGTAAAAACGTTCTAACTAATGAGCAGTAAGGTCAGAACATAGATGGGTGGGTTCTTTACATGGATACAAATCTTCTGCACATGAGCTGTCTGACTGAAATGAGTTTTCATTTAGCTCTTTCTTAGCACCACTCATCTTTCCCTGGCAGTCACCTACCACAGGGCCTCAATATAGTGATATCTTAAGTCTGACATCTTATGTAGGTTTTGGATGATGTTTAGAATTAAAAGGAAATAAAAGAAAATCCATCTTATCTTATGATTAAAATTTTGTTTGTAACCTGGACACACTTTTGTTTTAGTGTCTCTTAATGTAGGATAAACATACATTAAGATATATATATATATATATATATATATATATATATATATATATTTACAGTATATATATATATATGAAAAATGCTGAAATT
Source organism: Eupleurogrammus muticus (assembly GCA_036785175.1). NCBI lineage: Eukaryota > Metazoa > Chordata > Actinopteri > Scombriformes > Trichiuridae > Eupleurogrammus > Eupleurogrammus muticus. Next base: position 21,776,761 of record JAYKQN010000010.1, on the reverse strand, counting down.
AATGAGACAAACAGGAAATCTGCATTCACATGCCGTGTGTGCCTGTGTGTGTGTGTGTGTGTGTGTGTGCCAGGTTAAATACAGTTGCCACAGCAACGGGGCCAGAAGCAATCGGAGGGCTGAAGCTCCTGGAAGCCATGCAGGAACTCACACATGTGGAGGAGATAGAGTGAGTTTTCAGACACTCAGGGAGCATGCTGCGCATAGATTTACATGATAAGCATCCCTTCAGTCTGTCATTTTAAAAATCATCACAGTGATGTGTGATGTGGTTTCAGGTTGGAGGGATGGAGGCTGGCTGATAGAGCAGAATTATTGACCAGACTCCTTCCTATCTGGACAAAGCTCAAAAAAATACGGTATGCTGTCTGTCTCATCCGTCTGCTCCTCAGAATCAGCACCAATCAGAACTTTTCCTCTGATTGTTTTTTTTATGTATCTTTTTTTATCTTACTTAATTATCTAAAATATGACGCAGTCTGTGTAACCTCAAAACATGCTTTGCCAGTTAAAGGAAGAGTTTAAATTCAGATTGAAAGAGAATGGGCCAAACCAAAACAGATGAGCTCGACAAAATTGTTATTCCTACACTTCCCATAATGCACCACGATATAACCTTTCATTATAAAGTACACATTAAGCTCAGAGACAACCGTAATGACTTGGACTGGATTGTTTTTCATCCAGAGCCACAGAACACATAATTGTTTTCGGCGCTTAAGCAGCAATCATCCTGACAAGTGTTCTGAGTGATTTAATTGGATTCTAATGCCTGTTGTGATTATTTCAGTCACTCAAAACACTCATGCTATTTCATGAGGCTATCATCGCCTTCTTTATGGTGACCAGCTGTTCCCATTTGACAGCCAGTTCTTTACCCAAGAGTGTGACTTTCTTGTCATGCGTCTCAGGAACTTGGCCTTTAGTTGTATGTGCTACTCATTACTTGTGTTATATTGCCCTGTATTTATATCTATAGGGGCATCAAATTGCTTAATGTGACGATTTCTGCATTTGGCGTCAGCTAGTGGTAGAATCATAAATGACAGTATGGTAAAGAACAATTTACAGTGAAGTGGATTAATTTCAAAGATATCTAGTTTAAATAAACATGTAACGTTTCCAGATTAAACTTATTTAAACAAAAATAAATGCAACTAAATATGTGTTAAGTCTTTTGTTGAGTTGTGCACTTAGATGAACCCAAATGTTTCTAACAATTCAGCGATTTTTGGAAATTCATCATTTTTATATTTAATATCATATCAGGGTATGTCCTTTAGCTGCCTATCAATAGCCCCTTTGCATGTGTCAGTCTTTTATGTTTCACAATCATTTACCAGAGGAAGACGTTAGTTCTCAGCTGTATTAACATATGAAGAGCAACACACTGAGCTCCCATTAGTTCAGTAAGTGAGACATCAGCAGATAATCCGGCTCCTGGTAAAAATCCTCTGAGTGTTTAGATGTTAAATTCTTATGATGATGCTGTCTATCTGCCACCTGCTGGACAGCATCATCAAAATTGTGATTTTTAACATGAAACAGCTTGAGTATAATTTGGCTTCTGATAAAATACTCCTGAAAGATCAACACTGGTTTCCTGCAGCGCAATAAAGCGCAACAGTTCCAATGATTGTAAACTACTTTCTGACATTAATGGCATTGAATGAGACAATCCCAGCAGCAATGATACAATATTGTGCATTTAATTTTTTTAATGTGCTTTAATTCAAATCGCAGAATATTTAACTCCTGTGTTACTTCTACATTCGATATTGAGTGTTTGTTTGTGTGTGTGTGTGTGTGTGTGTGTGTGTGTGTGTGTTTATAGAATATCAAAGAACCATATCAGCGATCAATCAGGAGACAAGCTGCTGGAGTCTCTGAAAAGCTGCATTCACCTGGAGGAGCTCTAGTAAGGACGTGTTGTGTGCTGCTTGTTTGTGAGGCTACTGATAAAAGACTCAGATCTTACTGTACTGTTTTTTTTACTGCCACTTACACACTACAAACATCAAGCCTTCAAAATTCTGTCTTTTGCAAGGAAAGTTTATATTTTTAAACAGAATCACACAAATAGAAATGCATGTTTAGGTGCATTTAGGAATAAAAACGTGTGTTTCTGTTCTCCTAGCCTGTCTAGTAACAGTCTGGGAGATCTCACTGCTGCCAGGCTGGCCCTCATCCTGCCATCACTGACACACCTCACCGTGTTAGAGTAAGTCTCACACTCACATCCTTATGTGTATTTGGGCATTTATTACACTAAAGGTAATTTTTCATATGTAATATAGATGTTTAAGCTGTTTGAGCTAAAATAATAGTAACATTTTATATGTTTCATATCTAAACATAATAAAATAAATCTAATAAATCGATAGCTATTTGGGGCCCTTTTAGTTGAGGACTGTTTCTAATGATAAAGTCCACCCCTGATTGGATGTGGAGGGTCGGTAAGTCTATGGCACAAGTTTTGGAATAATATCCACAAAGGACCACACCAAGATTTAAACAGTCATCAACACCTTCCGCTGTGTCGAGAAAGCAACCTACAGTAAAGAAACAACTATCTTGAGTGATCAATATATTTTATATCCGTTTCTTCTTCAGTCTGACCTCTGCTGGGACATCAGAGCTTTGCGCTATAGTTGCAAATCTGACCCACTGTCCCCTCATACAGGATGTGCGGTAAGATTACTAAGTCTCACAAGATGAATTGTCTTTAAGTAATAATAATGAATTGTCTTCATATATACCACAATATTCTGCATACTTAAGTTCAAATGATCAGCCATACACCTCTGTGACAACATAATCAGTTATTTTCTAGAAAACAAAGTGTATCGGTAGGATTTCAGCAACACGTTTGCACCACTGACGCTATCAAACAGCATTGACCTTTTTAGCGAGTGTAGGGTCCAAAAATACAGGATCCTATCATTCTATTAACAGCCATTTTAAGCAATTAAAAAGTCAGGTGGTGTTTTCAGCCATCAGTAAAGATCTACAATCAGGTAGAGGCTGATAATATTTAGTTCTGCCTATAATCACAACATGCGACGGCATATGACTTCCCACAGGCAACTTTAAGCATCACAACAACCTATAGAGGACCCGGACATGATTGATTCTGATTTAAAATGCATCAGCTGTTATCTCAATTCTAAAAGGGATCATTTGGTTTCAAATCTGATACAACTCTCTCTGTGTGTCTCTAGTCTGGGATGGAATAACTGTGGTGATGATGTGGCACTGGAGTTGGCCAGAGTTATGCCTCTTTGCCAGAAGATGACCAGAATAGAGTGAGTTTGTTCACACACACACACACACACACACACACACACACACACACACACACACATTTCTTTCCATTTCATTTAGGTTTTGTCCTAACAGTCAATAAATTGTGTTCATGCATGATTTAGATTTAGTTCAAATATAGATTCTAAGGTATGTGCATACTTCTTTGCAGTCTGGAGTCCAACAGTGTGAGTGTAGTTGGAGCGGAGGCCCTGGTTAGAGCCTTACAGTCATGTCCTGCTCTGCAGCTCATCAGGTAAACGTGCTCAGATGAGATTTAGCTTTTGTAGATCATGCTTTTTTTGTTAAGGTCTGTTGAATCATGTTTAATCATTGAAAATATGACTGTGTTTTTCAGGCTGTGGAGGAACAAATTTTCTCCTGGTGAATCTCAGAGGCTCAGTCTAATGGATGGGAGGCTGAATTTCTCCTCCACCTAAGGAGATTTAGGTGGAGGAGAAATTCAAAAACCCCTGGCTTCAGAAGAAACATTCCTGTTCATCAACATCAACAGTTACTGCTTAAGTTAGAAATCAGTTGGCTTTCTGGATTTGTGACATCCCAAATAACTTAAGCTTGACCAGTTTATTTGAATCTTAGGAGGAGGAGGAATGTAAAAACAGCTTTCTAGTGATACATCTTGCGCATATAACAGTAATAGTCAGGATAGTCACATAAATACAGTAGGAAAAGTACAGTTTTGAGTAAGAAACTTTACATTTTTATTGGAAAATGTCAAATTAAGGCAGCATGGTGGAGCAGTGGGTAGGGTAGCGCTGTTGCCTCCCAGCAAGGAGGTCACAGTTTCGAGGACTTTGTCGGGGACGTTTCTGTATGAGTGAATGGTGTGTGTGTCCCACAGTAGACTGGCAACCTGTCTGGGGTGTGTCCCTGCCGCACACACTAAGGACACTGGTGTTTCTAGTTCAATGAGGAGACACTTATTTTTTAACAGTTCTCAATTATTTTAGTGACATGTGCACAATACGATAAAATGTGAAAAGAGGACCATGAGCTGGCGGTGAATGCCATGGAGCAGGGTTACAATGATTTGCACAGAAATGACAGCTGAGGGCACTAGAGAGAACAGATTTGAAGTTTGGCAGCTAAGATGTGATTGGCTGATAGAAATCATTGCAAATTTTAATTGGTTTATTGAAAAGAGAGAGATGAGAATGAATTTAAATTCAAAGATTCCTACTTGACTTTATTAGCAATATCAGCGAAAATACCATTATGTGGTCTACTTGAATTGAATGAACACATTAAGATATGTACTAAAGTGTATGTCTAAAAGAGTTTTTGTCTCTTTTGACATATCCCTTACATGCCATGGAAGTTGTTTTTTTCTGACTGTGAATTTTAAGGCATCTGAGAAAATAATTGCACACAGGCTAATTCAGAGTCACTTTGCAGTGTGATGTGTTTACAGTATTAGAGGCCACATTTGTGCAAACACAATAAATCATGAACTCACAGGGAAATATGAGTTAAGAGGGGAAAAACTTCTCTCTCTATTATCTGCTTTAATGTTCAACTTAGGTTGTGGTCTCTATCCAATTTGCATATTTGTTTTCAGCTTTCAACATTTCATTTTGTTTTTAAGTTATTTATTGAGGATGTATTCAAAATATTTCTCATGAAAACATGAGTAATTTAAGATAGTATTTAATATTGTATAAGAAATATTGATTATATTTAATTTCTTTTCATTTGCTAATGAAAGTCCCATGACTGGCATTCCTTTAGTTTCACACTGCTAATAATACACCTTATTTCCTTTCTCTTTCGTGTGTATATTTCCATTTTTTTCTGATTCATTCTGTTTTATTATAACTAATGGACTGAGACTCCCTGATCTTATTGTGTTTTTTTAAATAGTTTTTTTCTATTGTAAGATTTAGGTCAGGGTTAAGTTTGTTGTTCTCAAATTACAAACTGCTTGTATCTTTTACATTCATTCTGACCTGCACTGAAATATTTAAAATCTTAAAGACTTCTTTGACCTGTTCATGCGTATTTAAATATATACAATCACATTTTCTTTTCTTTTGCCACTCGATTTTATTTTGATTGTGTTATTCGGGTTTAAATACAAATGATGTTTAACCAAAAAATACAAAAAATACATGCTGGGTATTTAGTAAATGTGACACATCAATAAACCTTACAGTTTTCATAGAGACAATACTATATATAGTTTTGTTTGATCTTCAGGGGCCTCCTACTTTTCACCTCCTAATACTTCCATTGTGAAATAGTCACCACAATGTTCATAAGCTGTGCAAGGAAACTTTTTATAACTCATGGCATTAGTCCAAATCAACGGTGGATATTAGGACTAATCCCTTCCCTGCTAAAACATAAGAACACTGACAGGATAGTTGTCACATCCTGCCTGTGATGAGTGATGAGAACAACTGAAGTCGCAGCTGTCCCTGTCAGTGATCCAATTCGCTGTAAAGTTCAGGACCCTTCATTCATGTTCATTGTGCACTCTCTAGTGGTTGAGGGCTGGTGGTGCAAATATGAGGCCAATTGTGTAGTTTTCCTGTGTTGAGGATTTCAGTGGACACATCTAACAAGAACAAAAAAACAATGTAATCACAAAAGTCATGACTGATCCTTGAGCCCTGTCACACCATATAAGTCACACTTAAAATCTTTTTAATAGGGGAACCACAACGCTGGTCTGCCAGTCTAGATGAACCGCCCCTAATGTTCACACATTGCTGCAGAGTCATGTCAGCTGCACAACATCCAGATACTTAAAGCACTCCAGGCGGATCTTTCCATGCTGCCATGGATTTTTTTGTCTAAAACAGCAACCTCAGCTTTAACGTTGACTCGCAGCATCAAATGGAAGTCAGCAGCACCCCACCCCCATTGAACACGGTGTTGATGGTGCACTGCTTCCCCCCCCTGAGCTGCCAGATGGTGGTCCTGGAAGCCTTTTAAAAATTGTTCTCTATGGACAAGTGTCCAAAACATACAGCTGTCAGGCACACAGTGAGGCCAGAAGTCAGACCACCAGGTTCCCCCCTATGGCTGCTGCCAAATTCTCTTTGCACATTACATTGCGTTTGGTGGGCCCATGGGAAGGGGGCCACATTGCGTGTTAAGGCTGTGCCCGGCCAAGCCCCATGGTTGGAGGCCCAGCTACCAGGTACCCGCCATTAAGCCCCTCCCCTGACCTGCATCCAGGTGAGAGAAAATGGGATCAAGTATTCTTTTCCATCATACAGGGTTTTGAGCTGTGCTTTATCTGGTCCCTCACCAAGGACCTGATTACCGTGGTAGACCCTACCAGGAGCATTAAGCCCCCTACAACAAAGCTCCTGGAATCATTAGAAAATGCAAACCCCTCCACAGCAATAAGGTGGCATCAGGTGATACATATACATTGCACCTTTAGTTTATTTAGTGTCCATATGCATTACCATCATATACAGGTAAATTTAACTTAATTTGTCTGGGTAAACAGGTAACTTGTAGGTTGTGATACCTACATTAACCACAAGAGAGTGCCATGAGATCAATACATTTCTTATATAATATTTCAGAATCCACCATAATGTTAGCACGCCTAGACACCAAACTGAAAAAAAACAACTAACTGCCAAGGGGTCACAGACCCTCGGGCTCCTCAGATGACTCAGGTTCACTCTTTCGATTTGTTTGATTGATTAACTTTGTAAATATGCTCTTCTACAGTCTTTATCAACAAGTATGGTGGCTGCGTCAAAACCAACTTTTAATACCCTCATTCTTCAGCATAAGAAAAATTATATTTTGCTCACAAAGTGCACATACAATTAGTTTAATCAAATTCCATCCAACAGACATGGAGCTAAGTATTCGAGGATTAATGTAACATTACACAAAGGACAGAGATTCACGGAAACGGGATATATAGGTATGGGGACCCAGAAGCATTAGTGCAATTAGATGTGCACTAATCTCATTTCAGTTATACTGCCTCTACAATGATATACATGACATAATCTACAATTGAACATCCATCCATCCATCCATTGTCTATCCCGCTTATTCCCTTTCGGGGTCGCAGGGGTCTGCTGGAGCCTATCCCAGCGCGTTAAGGCGAGAGGCAGGGATACACCCCAGATGGTCGCCAGCCAATCGTGGGGCACACACACCATTCACACACCATTCACTCTCACACTCACACCTATGGGCAATTTAGAGTTTTACCAATTAACCTGAGCATGTTTTTTGTATTGTGGGAGGAAACCGGAGTACCCGGTGAAAACCCACGCAGACACGGGGAGAACATGCAAACTCCACACAGAAAGGCCCCAGACCCAGGCCCAAGGCGGTCTTGAACCTGCGACCTTCTTGCTGTGAGGCAACAGTGCTACCCACCGCACCACCGTGTCGCCCTACAATTGAACAAATCAGGAAAAATAGTAAAACAGTAAGGTGAAGACATATTAAAAACACAACACATTAAATATTGAAAAAAGTTTTTATACAACTCTGACCCTTTACCATATGTTAACAACTTGAGTAATGCTTGTAAAGGTATAACACACCTTAAATAAATAACCAATTAAACAACTGAATAAATGATTTTTAAAAATAAAAAATTATGAATTTAAAATATATCTGGGCATTTCAACATACATAAAACAGTAAAGACAACAAAAAGAGACACAAACACATACTGTATCTATATAAATTCTGTTTATTATTCAATTACAATGACAATAAAACAGTATTTAAAAAGTCATAATCAGTATGGGCATACGAGTTTACAGTAAAAAACAGGTCATACCTTTTAAAAAACGTTTTAAACAAATAAAATACTTTGGACGGAAGTTCTTTATGTTTACCAGCCAGTGAGACGTTTATTCTGAAGGGAGAGGCGCTTTACTTCCGGTGTGATGCTCACTTCCGTCGGCTTGACGCAGCTCCACCAGCGGCGCTGCTGGCACAGCGAAGACAGTCCAGGCTGAGGATGATTTACGGACACTCACTGTTGCGCTTTGCAGGATACTCGGGATGAACATGGAAAGAACAACTTCAGTTTTTACTCTTCTGTAAAGAAAAAAAAAAGAAAAAGAAAAAACGGCGTCCGGGGGGATTATTTCCTCCTCACTGTGCGCAGTAATTAAAAGAAATTAACAACTAAAAGGAAGAACTTGGACGTCGTTCAAGTGAGGTGAGTTTCGTGTGTCCTGCTTCGATAATCATTTGTAGGGATTAAAACAGCTGGTGTTTGCTGTCATATTAGAGGCTGAATGTAGAGCCAATGTGATGTTAGAGAGGTTAACAGCGAGGGTCGAGGAAGGAGGAAAGGAAGAATGGAAGGAAGGAAGCAAGCAAGGAAAGACACCTTTATACCAGTTTAAAGCAAACATTCACACGTGTAAGAGAGAGTTACTGTCCTCCTGTTTTTGACCCATTTCACGTTAAATTTAAGTTGTCAAATCTCCAAACATTTACTCCCTGTGCAGTTAACAATGAATGAAACAACAATGAATCAGTGCTGAGGTGTGAAGGTCTAACAGAGCAGAACAGGACCAGCTCACCTGGGCTGCTCTTACCCGGACCGGGTCTGGGGGTCTGGGGTCAAACACTTGGCGTCTTTACATACCTATATTATATTCTATATTACTTTAAAATTGATATATACTCCCACAGATCTAATTGTCTTATTTATAATTACGCTGTTGAGTCACTTGCTTTTTTTTTTTTTAGGGGACACAAATACACACTGTTTCCCTTGAATCTCCCCTCTCAGGTGGTACAGCAGGTTCTGGCACCAGAAGATCATAAGTTTGCATTGGAGGACGTAAAAAAGATGTTTGTCCTGCCTGTCGCTCTTATTTAAAAATCGGTCACTAGAAACTAAGACGAATATAAGCTGTTGGAATATTTTTTCTCTCAGACACCAGCTCTGAAAAACAAATTTCTAGCATCTCCTGCTTTAGTGCATCGTAAAATAATGTCTTTTCTGGTAATGACAATTTTTGGGAAAATCTCTTCTTTTTTGCCTTTTTAATTATAATATTTAGGATTCCTCATCATGTCTTGTTTAAGCAATCATCATCCAAGCCATGTGAGGGAAGCTGAAAGGAGCAGCAGGTGTCTGCTGAAGGCTGAATCTATTAAAAGCAGGCCCCTGATTGACCAGCGTTGGTAATATAATCGGTAAATACCGGAGAGAATGTGAACCTATGAACAAAGAATGAATTAGTTTAAAGTCATTTAGCCGGCCTTTCACCACCTGTGAATGACTGGGGAAATGAATGGAGATATTGCGTTGGTATTTCCAGCACATCACCACTACCAGTGTGACATCACAGGAGGAGCACGCTGGTTATGACACATTAGTCTCCTAGCAACAGACAGCATCCTTTTAGCATGCCGCTCTGAACAAAACCACCTTCATGGACACGAGATGCTGAGCTGTTTGTCTGTCCTTTAGGATAATCTAGTTCAGGAGCTGAGAGTTATGAAGTCGTTGCTGAGAATGACGGCTTCGGAGTTGTTGTCACGCACCAAAAGTGCCTCGAGATGCATGTGCGTGTGTTTTCTCTGAATGGCATGTCAGTCTTCTTCTTTTTGGAGTTACGCCGTTGGATTTGATGTGTGTTGGTTGTTTCCAGGGTCGATCCATGACCCACACCTGGCAGAGGTCCCACATTCTGTGTGTCATGTCATTGTTTTCACACAAAGAGCAGCTATTACTTTACTAATTAAACTATTAAACTATAGTCCTATAGGCTGTACACCCACAGCCGGGATGTTTTAATGTATGGATCCCATCCATTTGACTTATGCTTGATAATCTAAATGTGATTTCAGTAAGTATATGCACCGTCAGCCTGGTTGTAGAAAGTCCAGTGTATTTCCCGTGTTTTCTCTCCATGCTGCTGTTTCCAGTAATGTGTGTTTTTGCGAGCTGCCACACACACGCTGTAGCAGAAGCTCACAGTAACTCACTGTAAAGTGCGGAGAGTTACGTAAGACTCCTAATGAGAAATCGCATGTTACCTAGGACAGGAGTTCCATTCCATAAAGACTGTGTCTTCATTTTTAAATGATAGCAATGAAATTGTTTGTTTTCCCATTCTTGTCTATTCTCATTGTAGGACCAGCGATTGCAGAGTTTCAGAACAGTCATTCCAATCCCTACCACAGTTTCCCTAAAATGTTTATATTTTTCTTGAATTTATGATGTAATGTGTCAGTATTAGATTAGATTAGATTAGATTAGATTAGATAGCTCCTTTATTGTCCCACAGTGGGGAAATTTACAGTGCTACAGCAGCAGTTAGGAAAGTTAAAAAAATGTTTTTTAAAAATTTAAAAAGGAAAAGAAAAATTAAAAAAAAAAAATTAAATTAAAAAAAAAACAATATACAGATATATACAGGTATATACAGGTATATATAAATATGAATTAAAAATGTATTGCACTGGTATATACAGGTATATATAAATATGAATTATTTAATTATTATTATTCCCCAAATATCTAAAGATAATAGCTACAAGGAACAAACAAAAGGAGTCTGTGTTCTGTTAAGAAATACAGCATGCAGTCAGGGGACTGCACTGAATAAATATAAAAGCATATCATGAGACAAAATTCTAAAGATAACTCAATCAATAGGGAATATTAAATACACTGTATATGTAGTATCTATCTGTATTATTGTATCAGGGAAAGCTGATGTTTTCTTTATTTTTCATCCAGTTATCACTGAAACAGTAATTACCACATTAACAACTGTATGTTGGTGAATGTGGAATATATTAGTAATAAGATGGTTTAATGTAACTTGCAATTTTTAACAATTATTGATTGATTTCAAGTGAGTTAATGTCTGACCAAATGAGATTGAAACCAGGATATGTTGAATAACCAGGAATGTAATTTTCTCCATTAAAAATATGAATTATCAATTATTTGACTGTTTAAATCGTTGTGGATAAAGATGCTTGCGATTGATAAACAAATGTGGGAGTGTTTGTGAGTATCTATTAATATATTATTGATTTATTTATTTATTTCTCTCTGTTGAGCAACACGGTGAAGCAGTGAGTAGAGCTGTTGCCTCAAAGGGGGATCTGGACTTTTCTGTGTGGAGTTTCCATGTTCTACCTGTGTCTTCCAGGTTCTTTGACTTCTTCCCAAAACAAGCGCAACATGCTTTATTCTTGTATGCTGAGACTGGCTCCGGCAGACCCCTGTGACCCGATTGAGTATAGAGACCGAATGAGTGAACTTCTCTCTGTTTCCTCTCCTCCAGGGCGAGTCAGCTGCCACAGCAGACCATGGCGTACACCCTCAGCTCGGCCACTGAGGGCCAGACTCGCAGTGTCGTCCCTCAGCACTGCGTCACGCGGGTGGAGATGTCGGTCACCGCCAACAGCCTGCTGGACCGGGACGTAGCCTCCAAGTCGGACCCCTTCTGTGTTCTCTTCCATGAAGTGGACGGAAACTGGGTGGAGGTAAGGATGGAGGGATGAAGATCACTGGGGAGGTAGAGAGAGGGTGGCAGATTAAGGAGGAAAAAAAAGGACTGAACAGAGAGATAATGTATTAGTGTTTGAATCATTTCTGTTGCTTCACCCACCTCTGTATAATTATGAAGAAAAATGTTGCAGTGAAACGATTATTGCAGAAGAATATGGTTGAGTTTTATGATAACCACTTGATGAGATTTTTGATAAGACCTTTAGAAATTAATTGGTTATCTTTATGATTTTAGCATATAACTATTAAAATGTTGCAGTAAAACAAGATGGAAAATCATCACAGGGATACCAAGAGATGCTGATCTTAACTGCTGCTAACAATTTGATTTGATTTTTTTGCTGAATTTCGAAGATTGGAATCTTTAGTACTGAGTGGGTGATTGTTATAGTTACAAAATGCTGGGTAAGGTTAGGATAGATTTGTAATTCTGCAAAGGAAAATTAAAAAAAAAATGTTTGTAGTTATTCATGTATTGCCCAATTATCTGACTTTGGTTTCCTGAAGTTTAGACAGCATTGCCACAGGCTGAGTCAATCAACGAAATTCCATTATTTACAAAAAGATTTGACCCAATTTCAACAGTTAAAAATATGTGGCAGTCACCATTGATGTTGTGGTGGAGCATAAAAAATCTATGGAACCACTGGCAGGGCAACAACCACCAAAGACTTTCTCATTCAATTAGAAGCAGTTCGTTTTAAGACATTTGTCAACCTTTCATTGCATATTTATCATATTAAATAAATTATTAAAAAATAAATAATATACATTTTTGGAGGATGCAGGGCACCTCAAACCAGAATAGTTTAATTATTCAGTCCACACCAGGCAATAGGATTTTTACTATGTAGCATATAGAGTCCAGCGTGGTCCACTTTCACACATACTAACCAAAATTACTCCGATTGACGTTTCATCAATGTTTATCTTCAAACAAACAGGAAATTAAATAATTACTATCCCTTCCCATAATGCATCTCAAATAGTTCTTTTGGACCTGAGTTTTCACATTGTGGCCAGAGAGGCTGGGCTGTTTGTTATTTGGTGCAGAACCAAGCGGACCGAGACCACCTCTTTTCGGAGGTCTGGGTCTGTTTTATTTAGAGCACCCGAGTGTGTCTGATGCTTTCACAACAATGAAAACAAACCAAACTAGGCGCTTTGGTTCCAATGGACCGTTTGGTCCCTCAGGAAGTGTTATAATATGAGTTCCAGAGCTGAGAACGTTTACTGTGGTGATACTATGGGTTTGGCCATGGATCAAACTATCACTTCCATATTAATGTGCACTCAAATTCCCTCATTCATTTACTCACTGCTGCAATCCAACCATAAATACATATCATGTAAATAAACAGGATAAATCCAATCGATTTCTGAGACCGTATGGCTCGTATCTAGCAGGCGGTAGAAATTTAAACATTTGAGGTTTCAATCTCAAGAGCTGTACTTCATACCGGCATAAAGATATCAAGCATATTGTGGTGAAAAAGGCATTCAATCGTGGCATCAAACATACGGCTTCATCAAACAAATCCATTGTAAATGTGCATCAAAGGATTCATTTTCCTTTTTTTTACTTCTCGTAATCCACTCTTTGATCAGATACATCAACAGTTCCATGAGTCAATGTCCAGTCGAGTAGGACTCGTGTCACTGACTCGAGATTTGGCCGACTATTAGAAGGGCAGCCCCGGCGTGGAACGCCAGGGAGGCTGAGAGGAAACAATGAAAGGAATGAGGAAATAAAGAGTAGATTGTGAAGAGGAGAAAGGTTTGAAGACTGTGTCTGCATGCTCTCAAGGTTGCGTCCGCCATGCCGGCTCCTCCTGCAGAGAGAAACCACCACAGGGTTTTGTGTCTGTTCTCCATAGCTTCACAGACATTTGTAGTGTGAGCCAGATCAACACTCATGATGTCCCGACCATCTGTTTCTATCTTAGTCTGTTCTACTTCACTATAGGCTGCAAAGTTTATGACGGTAAGGTAACAAGTGACATTACCGTAGACCTTTGATAATAAAGCAGGAACTATGGGTAAAGGAGAAGTTTAGACGTTTTGGAAAAGCAATTAGGAAAAAAACCAAATGTTAGAAAAATCCTGAAAGTGGACATTTAAAAGTAGGATATCAACACCCTATTAAAATACTGCGCTGTGTCATTATTTCACTATTTCAAGTGAATTTTTGGCCTAATTCACCTCTCTCCTGCAGCGTCTGTTAAAATCACTTTACTCCTGAGTTGAAAGGCTCAGACTCTTCATGCCCTATAGAATAATGTATATTTTTGTAGGCCCTTTTATTTTTTGCCTAAGTCAAAGGTCTTTGCCAGAGTCAGGATAAAATGCAAATTTAACAAGATTTTTTTAATAAGCTGCTTCAAGAAGCCTTTATGGTGCACAAGAAGCTGTAAATATTATTCCTGAATCAATTTCTACTGGTGAGTGATAAAGGCTTTAAGCTATAATGTTTTATTAATTAGTAATTTAGTCTCAATTTTAAGTTTTATTGCTGATAATTTAATATAACGTACTGTGCCTAAATTTAATAAATATAGCCAAATATAAGGAAAGAAAGTCCAGTCTATTAAACATGTTGATGCCTGAGTGTTGCAATCTTGAATGAAATGATTAATACATATAATATACTCTGCATTTGATAATGTTTTTTTTTTTCCTAAAAACCTCACAAAATGACAATGTCCATTTTATAATAGTGTGACGTTGTTTGTGCATCCTTTTGTATTCTACTACTACTACAAGTTTAAATTCACTGCAAAGTGTGCACAGCTGTGACTTTTTTCCTTTACTATTGATTCCATTTAGATGTAAACTGATAAATACTATACATTATGGATAAATATTTTTAGTTTCCATAGAAAATGAATTCCTATGGAAACTGACAGAAGTGTCAGCGAAGATTCTGCTCTGATATTCGAGTGGAAAGATATTCATGGTTGAATTTTCAAAGCTTTTTTCTGTGTTTGGATATCTTTTGTACATTTGGAGCAATTTGAGTTCAAACTGAGCAGTTTTCAGGTCTCATCTGTGTGTCCCATGATCAGAGGGTAGAGAAGAGATAAGAAAAAAATACGTTCTACACTCCTCTCACTCCCATAAATTCTCATGCACAATTCTACCTCAGGATGCTGCCACAAGGCTCTTCTCTCTAACAATCTATATACATTTCCCATAGAATTTATCGCTTTCAAGAAAATGATTTTCTAGAAGCAATATGGACAATCTTCTCCCTTACTCACTCTGAAAAGCCCTGTTCGCCCCCCTCCTCCTCACTGAAACACCCTCTCTGTTGTGACTGGCCAGTCTCCCAGAGCTTGAGAAATGTCAAGCTCCCCAGAGCTGGGTCATAAGTCCGAGCCAGAGTCAGCTACTCCCAAATTCACTCAGTTCCTATAGTTTTAGCATTCACTGCAACTACATTACATATCAAGTCACTTCCCTCCACAGAGCACAAACAATCACACTTAGAGTGTGTTTCAATTTCACCAAATTCCATGTTTTAACTTGGTGGTCAGGTGGTTTGTCCTAAACTTAAAGTAAATGTGGAGTTTGTTTAATAGGGATAATGATCAGCGACATGGCTGACTCAGCTACATGAGGTGATGCTGTAGATCTCTCAACAAGTGGTGTTAAAGCTACTTCCAGTGGACAGCTATTTACTGTAGAGCTTTTGGTTTCAGTGATACAACAAAAATACTGCTGTCAGACTTTGAGCAATCGAGCATAACGAGAATTACTTGTTGAGAGCAGGAGGTCTGCTGCTTCTCCAGCAACAACGTTACTATTTATGACTGCGTCAGCGTCTCCTTCCACTTCCAGGTGAAATCCACTGCAGAAATTCGCGAGCATGCGCAGAACACAAATACCCAAGAAGACACAAAGCAGATTCTTCTTCTTGGTTGGGTAATGCTGTGAGTCTTTTTGGCTGCATTGGTTGGGGTGGAGGGAGCAGACAAGGCAGAGCTGCATCATGTGGTCCTCTTTTCACATTCACTGATCCACATCTGGCCACAGCAGCTCTGACCATCCTGTTCTCAGGTGGTTTAGTGTCCTCCACCAGACCCAGGTGCTTCTAACCTGGAGGGGAGGGATCTTTCCCAAGATGGTGACAGGGACTGGACATGGTGGAGGGAGCTTCTACTGGACTTTAGTTGTTGGGCTGGAGGTTCATGTCCATCTCAAGCTAAAGGTTCCTATCTGTCAGGGTTTACAAAAGCGGACTCAAATGCAGATCCGTTATTGCATTCAGAGAGTTCTTTATTTCTTCAGAAAAAAACAAACAAAGGTAGGTTGGTCGTTCCAAAACAAAAAGGCACCAACAAGCTCTCAAAAAATCAAAAACAAGCAAAACACTCAAATAGGAAATCCACAGATTAATCACAGGTACAAGGCAGCAGGCTGGGAAACTGGAACAGAGGTATAGACTGGACAAACATGGTCAAAGAATCAGAGAACAAACAGAGGAAGTGGTGGGACCTGAATAGTACAAGGAACAGAACTAAACGGCAACAGGTGACAACAATGAACTGATTGAATGTGAAGTTCCAAGGAGGAGGTGGGGCAGTGGGCAAAACCAGAGACACAGAAAAAAACACTCCTGCAGTTCCTTTGAAAGTCCAGTGGGTGCACCCAGTCAGACCTAGGGACCTGACACTATCATAATAATGAATACTGTCTCTATGTGATCCTTGGTCTGTGCACATGAGTTTGATACATGACAAAGCTTGTTTAGGTGCATGCAGCGATTGCTCCGCCTGGAGTGTGGCAGCATCAATTCAAAGGAAAAAAAAACAGGCACCATGTCACCATCACCAACCTTGTTGGCATTGATCCGGCTTTCACAAATAGTAATTCAGCAAATCCTGCCTTGTGTTGTCCCAGGATGGTGAAGTCATTTTATTCAGAGGTGAAATAGTTTGAACACACAAAAAAAATTGCAGCACCTGTAGCCGGGATTTACTATCAAAAAAATATGCTCTTTCATCCAGTGCTGGAAGACAAAATTAATTTTGTGCTTCTGTCGGCAAACAACTACCAAGCATTAAGGTCTAAATTTCAACATGTTGAACTCTTTATTCCAAAGTGTGAATGACAAGGGTCCAGCTGATGATTCTCTGAGCACAGGGGAAAGAGCGGGAGTGGCCAAATGAATTTTTCTGATCGTACAGGTAGTTATTCCACAGTCAGTGGTTTAACTACCGCTCTTATTGAGTTATTCTCTGGCAACTTGATTGTGTGTTCAAATCCAGTACCTGACAACAATGATTTTAGTGCCAGCGGAGTGACTTTGCTTCAGTACAGACGTGGTTCTGAGTCATCTATTCTCAGCACAGCAACACCAACAACGTGCTTTGCACTGCTTCATCTGAATAAACCTCCTTCACCTGCATTGTTCTGCAGACAGAAAAACAGACCTAGTATAAAGCGCTGTTAGGTTCTAATCACTAACTAGAGTAACGTCTGTCTCTCGCACTCGCACCAAAATAACCTGTGAGTTATTGCATCCAAACAATAATCAGCAAAGTTTGGATAGTAATTCACAAAAAGCTTCAGAATAACAAGTCCGTGATCAAGCTCAGCCTCCTCTAGTCTTTTATTAGCAGCACCTGGTCCAGAGGCCAGACACACAGGGACATTCTAAAAAAAACATGCAGGTATGTGCCATAACGTCCCTTTTTTGAGAGTGAAAACAGAAACTCTCAGTGTAGCTGAGAATTTACTGTTACAATCACAATAAGGAAAAAAATGCATGTGGTGTAGCCCTAAAAACCAGAAAACAAAAAAATTAAAACACATGCTATGAGCTAGTTTCATATTCTAGGTCTATAATTTTTTTCACAAAATCAAGATTTTCATAAAATAAACTGATACAAATAGAGTTAAATAACAAGAAACTAACATGAGAACAAAATGCACATTTTGAGAAACCTGATGAAATTGTATCTTAAAAAGTTTTTGACTTTTTCATCCTCCAATCATGATTTGTCTCTGACCGATGTAATATGATAACATAATCCTATTTATTTGTAGAGTTAATCTCTGAGACATCGGCTCATCGCGGCATCCCTGCTCCAGTGTGACATGTACGTGGCAATAGTTGAGGCCTGTTGGTGTGAATGTGTTTGTTGTGTCTGTGATAGACAGCGCAGGGTCCTACCTCTCCCTCCCACTGTGCTCTGGGATCAGATCCAGCCCGTGACAACCCTGCACAGTGTGAGCTGGATCAGCACCATCACAGATCAAATGATAACCCACTGTAGATTTTTTCCCACACAGAATGCAGTTATTACTCCTGTATTGTGTTTCCTGTTTAGCCTTGTGCCTCGCTATGGTTCCATGCACACAGAATGTGTGTATGATGCGTTTCCATAATGCAGGGAGAGGAATGCATAAGTTGAAAATGCTCGGGAGGATCATGGCGTTGAAGTTCTGGTTTGTGTAGGCTGCTGCCTCAAGGCTTTTGTGCTGCAGCCGGTCAACAGGGCAGGCTGGCGTTTGCCGTATGCCTGCGTGTGTGTAGGCGAGCGCCTTGGATTGTACCTAGCTGTCGGTCAGCAGGGCATGTGGCTCCGATGTGAAATTGCCACCAGTTACTATGGTAACAGGTAGGGAAACAAAAGCTCAGTCCTCCTGGAGTGAGAGAACGATGGAGGAGGCGAAATGAGGCCCGAACCTTTACTTGGATATTATCCGCGGCGCGCTGTTTCTCTCACACTCCGTCTTTCTCACTTTCTCTGATCCCCTTCTGTTATCTTTTTTGTTTTCGCTCTCCTCCTTTCTTCGATTGTCTTCCTCATTTTCTGTCGCCGGTCTCCCCCCTTCTGTGTCTCCCTCTGTCTCACTTTCTGTCTATCTTCGTCTGTCTTGTGAGATAGAGGTGTGAGAAGCAGCTGGGTCCATCGGGGGGAAAGAGTGAGATAGGCTAAGAGAGGGTAAGTGTGTGTGTGAGAGAGAAAGGAGGTGTGAGAAAGACATGAGGAAAAGGGGGGATGGGGGAAAGAGAGAGTGAGGGGGAAATTAGTGAAAGAAAGAGACGTCGGAGAACAGAACCATAGAGAGGTGAGAACGGGGATGAGCCACACACAGAAAAAGAAGAGACACTGTGATAGAAAGATAGCATATCAGCTTACAGTGGTGTTACAGACATGATGGGCCTACATAAATATGGATCTCAGCTATGCAAATGACATGGCACCAGTTAGCAGACTACTTGGGCTATTTTCTAAATCCCCCGATTTTTTCCTCTCTCTCACCAAATCCTAATACTAATCTCAACATGTGTCATATACGGCTGTAACACTGCAAGTGAAAGCTCAGAGGCACTGATGTTCCCCCACATACAGCAAGGATTCTCTTATTAATACCAATTTAAATGGGGAGTATAAGGAAAGTTAAAAAAAAAAATGGTGAGGTACATCACTATAACATTATGTTCGTTTCTGTGTTCACCAATTTATGTATTCATATGAAGGTGAACATTTGGATTAAGATGTACAAAAAATTCATACTGATATTATTTTTGAATATTCCACAATATTTATTATCAATGTCCAATAATTGCTGCAAGTCATCACTTGTTTTCAGTAACTCTTGACTGATATTTTTTGTCTATAATTGTCAGGAAGTGAAAATGTCATGTTATAATTCTCCGGCATCAATGGTCCCATCTGTATCGGCGTCTCCTGCATCTCGACGTATGCAGTGAGAAGATCCATGCATGGTTTACTATCCTGTCTGCAAGTGGAAGAAAAACAAATGAATGCAAAACAAAAATCAAAAAACAAAGTCAATTATTTTAACTGTGGAAGAACATAGAAAAACATAATTCATAGTTTACGTGACATCTTTGATGAATATTATGAAACATATTAACATAATAACTCCTATAACTATAACCTAGTTCATTTAGTTTAAAAAATTAGATTTTTGCATGTAGACCGTCGTTTACCTGCAACTGAGAAAAAACAATTCCAGGACCCTCATGCCACGTCAGCTGTTGTTTCAGCAGATTAATACAGCCATGTACATGGCCATGTGTATTATCTGTTGACTTTTCTGACACCTTGTAAGAAGCTAACAAATTAATAAGCCCAATAAATTGTCAACTCCATTAACAGACCAATCACACTGGTTTGGGCTGGTGTTCCCTCTGAGAATAGCACACAGGTTTCCTTTTGTCTCTCTCTTTTTAACTAATCATACTTGCTGGTCAAACTGTATGAAAATACATTGAATCTGTGCCAAAGTCATTTTTTTCTTTTTACTTGGCCGATTCTGGCAGCTTCTCTGCTCCAGTTTGTCCCATCTCTACTGTTGTGTATCATGTATCGTTCAGCTTCAGTCTGACTAAGGCATATACATAAATAGAAATTACAATTACAATTTGTCCAGTAGATGTGTTAATCCGACTATGAGAAGTCCAACTCTGTTCCATTTTAACAAGACTAAGGTGTGTACATGTGTTTAAAAATCTGACCATAGTCAGATCGGCACAATAATTCGATTTTCTGGATGTATGTAATCATGTTGTCACAGGTGGATCCACAGTACAGAGCTGAAACTGTAGAAAAAATACATTTGAATAAAGCTTAGCTGGAAAGGTTTGCCATAAGTTGGCCCATTAAAAACAAGTCCGATGTAGTCACATATTTGCAAAATTATTTTGCAAATATGTGACTGTTTTGAAGCTGCTGGTTTGTTTACTTGAACCCTTTTCAGCAGCAACTTCTCTGATGTCTCAATGCTTGTCTCATTGAGTCAACCTTTTTGCTTTGAGCAGAGTGGCAGATGTGTCTCTGTTTTTTCTCCCTGTTGACTGGACATCGCAAATTATTCTCTTTCTTATTTTATTCCATCAACAAATCTTTTAAATTCACAAGTTCACACTCTGGTCTACGGCACATTAACTGAATCAGTGTAAATTAGGCTGTAACTCACTATAAATGTATAAATCCAGAAATCTCTTTCAGTTGTGTGAATTGTCCTTACATATCTCACATTAGACTGTTCATCTGACTTAGTTACATAAACACCAGGATGAGTAAATGTGCCACGAATTCTTACAATATCCTTAAAAGTTTGTTGAGTACTAACCTGGCAAGGCAGCTGGATTTGTGAGATCACAAGTGTATGTGTATCATACCATCTGGCCACATTAGGTAAGCAGAACACAGGCCAAGCAGTAAAATGGGATATTATTGAGGCTTATGTGATATTTAATTTTCATGTTTGACTACAGTCTCAAGCCGTTCTTGTTATCATGGCTGTAAGAAGCTATTGATGCATCCAGATGGTCATGTTGTTATTTTTGCAGCATTTGTAGCATGGCCTGTTTTATTGGCTGTTGTTATATATCTCTGTTATATCTCTCTCTCTATATATATATATATATTTTATGTATCTGTTAGTAAACATGTACAGATGAACAAAAGTGGACAAAAGGGAAAGATGCCACAAGGATGTGATTCATTCCTATCGTTTGATAAGCCAAGTTCAGATCCACAGTGACACAAATATGCGATGTGCACTTCACCTGTCGCTGGGCTGCCACGCTGGCCCAGTAATATCAGGTTTGTAGCTACGAAGTGCAGCCGTCCCCCCCCCCGCTCGCTTCCCATACGTCAGACAGATGGATAAGTGCCTTAAGCTGAAGTCAAAACTCCTTTCCTTCTGAAGTCTGTGGCTGCGCTTTTCTCAGATCGTGAGAGAGAACGATGTCAGTAGTATTGAAGATATTAAGGATAAAATTCATGATGGCATGTAAAATGTACTGTACAATATGTAAAGTCACCTATGTTTTGCACTATATTGTCACCCTATTAAAATAAGGGCCTAAGTTGTTGGTCTGAATAATCTCTTGATATTGCTGCCACGTCTGGTGAAATCACCTTAATACTGAGTTTTAAAGGATCAGACCCTTTATGCCCTATGAGACAATGGTCTTAGTTAAAGCTTTTTGCCCAAGTCAGGATAAAATTCCCTGACTGAGGCAGTTTAACAAGCTTTCATGATGGTGGCTGCTTTAAGAAGATTCTATGGTGCAGAGGAAGCTCGTGGAATCAGTTTTACCTTGGGACTGATAAAGGCTTAAGGCGACACTGTTTTCTCAAGTTGTACATTAATAATAGTTTAATCTAAAGTGGCATGCATATCAATAAATTAAAAATATAAAGAAAGAAAGGAAGTTTCAGAATTTTTGCCACACCTCAGGTGTCAAATTATCAATTAAACTGATTATTAAACATATTATACTCTGCATTTGACAAAGTTTTGTGTTTTCCCAAAAACGTGCGAAAATTACTTAAGACAGTATTTTATTAGGGTGACAATTAAGTCACAACAGGTTGCAAACCGAAATGAAGAAATAATAAAAGTTACTTGATAGTAGTGTGAGCTGAAATGTCAGGGCATCACCACCAGCCAACAATGTTTCATCAGAAAACAAATAATCAAATGTCCAACACAGCAAAACAGAGCTTGAAAACACTCGTTTTTACAACTTCACTTAATCAGGTCAGAGAGTATTTTCACTTTCTTCTGATTTGGACAAATCAGTTCAGTTTAATTCAGCTACACATAAGCTCTGCATTTCATAACTTTGTCGGGGTGTAAATATGCCACTGTCAACTGTAATGACCAAAATAAATATTCTACCCTCTGGACACTTGCTTCTGGAAAATAATGAGATCAGGTCATGGTGGGATGGGTATGACACATTCAAAGTTTTTTAGTTTGTGTCCTGTCTTTGATTTTGTGACAGTGGGGCTGTTGGGACAATATTGTAATTATTACTATTGACAAGCAACCACCACAATGTTCATGTCCTTTTTCATCAGGCTACAGACTTCCTGTTTCACATTGTAATGCATTTGTATTAAATACCTGTAGTGAACCACCCTGCAGCTGCTGTTTGCTCAACATTTCAGCCCAGATTCCGTCATTGCAGGCGCTGTCAGTGGGTGGGAGAACCCGCTTTGACAGACAAACCCCATTCAGCCAATCAGCTGGTTAGGTTGATAAATCAACTTCTTGCAAATCCAGACTGGCAAAAGCATCTTTTCTTCCGAGCAGTTCCACTATTCCAGAGGCTACTCCTGTTCATGATTATCAGTTGTTACGGATTCTATTTCTGGAATCACTGCACTTTTGTCTCTGTTTATTCTACTAAGATTATTGCTTGTTGCTTCAGGAGCCAGAAATACTGAATTAGACACTACAAACAGTCCCTAATGGTCTGAGTTTCACACTAGAAATATGTGTTTCTCCGAGGCAATTTGACTGATAAAGTCAAAACACTCAAACATTTTGAATAATGAAAGTCCATAACACAACAAAATATTAGAGGTGTATTCATTTTTAGACATTTCAATCCAGAAAAATTACAAATTGTGCTTTTAACAGTCTACCATTGTTAAACCTTAAATAATCTTTTCTGTTACTTTAAGATTTTTGCAGTTATTGGATCTAAATTGGGAACGATGGCTTATTAAGGATGATAAATCCTTTGTTATGCACTTATTAACATTTATTTGTTCTTTTCACAGCTCCTACATCTGGAATGAGCCCTACATGGGTTCAAGGTTGATTAATGTGACATAAAATGCACAATAATGTGCACAATAATGTGCACAATGTGCAGTAAAGCACAAACACAAACATGCATGAACATAAATATACAGTATGTCACATGCTATGTATTTATGTTCATGCTTAACCAACTGCTGACCTAATGAGCCGTTGAAGGGGCACGTATAATTCAGTCATGGGGTGATGACATCTCTACTGTATTAGTCCTGTAACCATTCAGAAATATATTTTTGATTCATTCTTATTCAGGAGTGGTGACAGGCTAAAGCTACACTGACCTAATCTAGTGGTGGATAAACACATGATGCAGTGTGAGTCAGACTTGAGCGTAGCGCAGTTGGAGAGTATTATTCATCCCGCCACCTGGTCTAGAGGACCCGGAGCAGATAGCATGACTCCCAGAGACACCCACACACTGGGATCTGTCTGTGTTTTGAGGAATAGCTCAAAGCTGTATCCATCTGGGACAAGGAATATCAAGTAGAGCGTCAAATTCAACAACAGCAAAACACTGCTTGCACCGCTTCTTTATCAAACTCTGCAACTCTGCCGAAGGTTTTAAGCTTATTGTAGTTTTGTTTTTAATTTGTGCATATTCTGTGTTGGATTCAGTCTCACTGCACACTGCCTGCACAGCACCTAACAACAAAGTGCACAGACAGTTCAGCTAAAGGCCCAGATATTTTTTTCATATTCATGTTGTTGCCATGTCAGCCAGTTCAAAGGGTTTTATCTCAATTTCTTGTCTTTCATAACTGGCTGTAACATGGAGAAGCCACTTCCCAGCAACCAGAAACTAAAGGTGGTTCATCCTCAACCACAGACATTACTCAGTTAGTACAGATATGATAGAGTGAGGCTGCACAAGCCTGCACTCACACAACCAGAAACCTGCCTGATGTTAGAAGAATGGAAGAATGGTATTTTATTAACTTTCCATGTTAAATGTGATATCTGGTATACAAGCATAACTACTAGTGTACATATAAACAACAACATTTTCATATTAAAGTTGTCATGTATAATAAATTGATAAATTCTAATCCACCTTCCATTAAAAAGAGCTTATCCTATATGATCCAAAGTCTTCCTACTATTCCCGTGGACACACACATATCACCTCAAACCACTCAAATAGTTTCTGTTGAAATGTATTTTTTAAAATACAGTCTCTCTTTTTTTGTGTGTTTTAGCTCAGCCGCACTGAAACCGCTGTGAACAACCTGAACCCCGTGTTTGGAGTGAAGTTTCAGGTGGACTACCACTTCGAGGAAATCCAGAAGCTTCGCTTCGCCATGTTTGATGAAGACAAATGTGCTACGCAGCTCTATGAGCACGACTTCTTGGGAGAATTTGTTTGCACACTTGGAGTGGTACAGAACGATTTCTCTTTTTCAGTTCAAAGTTGGTTCCATATTAAAGGTAAAGCTGAAGATGAAAAGTTAGCTTTTGGATTAGGAAGCTATTAAACAGAACTTATTCAGGTGATTGGATCAGACTGTTTTCCCTAGAATAGGTTAGAATAAATGTTCAGTGGTTATTATTATGGTGATCTGGTGTTTCTTTGTGTCTGTTGTGTCTGATCTTACAGATTCATGTTCTGTGTGTCTCTCTTTTATTATCTCCTAGATTGTGTCCAATAAGAAACTTCACAGGCCGTTGATCTTAGCCAATGGGAAGCCAGCTGGCAAAGGATCCATTATGGTAAAAATCTGTATTTCTTTTAAATGTCACGTCTGTATCCTAAACTCTATTGTTGACTCTTTCCTGTTGACACACATACACACACACACACACACACACACACACACACTCACTCCATTGTGGTTCACTGGTGTTTACCTGGAGTGGCGTGGCTGCTGCTGCTAATGGTGATGACAGTGATGATGAAGATATTATTGAGGTTGCAGCCGTTGCTGTTGTTTCAGCTAATGTTGTTCTGTAATGTTCTTTTAGATAACAGCTCAGGAACTGTCTGACAACAGAATCATCACGCTGACCCTGAGTGGGCGTAAACTGGATAAGAAGGTAGGCGGTACCCGCCCCTGCAGTGGTTATTCACTCCACCAAAAATCAGATATCAGGTGCACTAATGGCTGGAAAATAATATCATTTCTTTTATTTTTATAACAGTTATAATAAGTATTTTTGTACAGATTGAAATAGCTGCCGGTACATAGGGGAGAATGACAGTGGGTGAGAGACGGCACAGCTTGAATTGTGTTTTGAAGTCATGCTGGTGTGTGCCAGCTGTGCACCCTCGGGACAAACCGCCAGGATGCAAAAAAACATTAGATTTACATTTCGGATCTTATCCAGAGCGACTTTACAAGTGAGGCGAGACAGTTGAGGTGCAGTGGTTTCCAATCCTGGTCCCAGGGCACCGGGGCACCACTGCCCCATGTTTCCCTCTTCTAACACACCTGCTTTAAATGAACGGCTCCTTATCAGGCTTCTGCAGAACCTGATCACCCTAACCAGTTGTGTCGGAAGAGGGAAACGCTGCGTTACCCCGTGTCTAGACAGAAAGTGTCACGTCAGAGCCTCATGAAACAGCTTTCTGCACTGGTTCTGTGACGCTCAGCTGCATCTCACAAGTGTAAATGACATGTGTTTGTCCTCTATTTTCTATATGCCTCTGTTTCCATCTATTTGTCCAGTGGTTCTTAAACAGCAGGATCTCAGAGTACATGAACGCCCAATGTGGCTACAGCAGTTTAATTTAAACAGTGGTCAAATGTGATGCAGTTTGACTGAGGGGACGTGACAAAAGGATAAGACTGGAATCATTGTCGAAAGGCCTTTACCACACAGTGTCTCTGTCCTCTGCAGGACTTCTTTGGGAAGTCTGACCCCTATCTGGAGTTTCACAAGCAGGGAGAAGACGGCAAATGGATGCTGGTGCACAGGACAGAGGCGAGTCATTGGTGGGGATTAGAACCACCTTCCATGAACTGTCATTACTGTAAATTGTCATTGTCAACTTATCTAGTCGGTGACACACTGTAACTTTATCGGTAAGCAGAAGGTTGGTGGAACTGATTACAGGCCAACTTTATATGATTCTATCTCCTACTGTATAATTTAATGATTATGTGTCTATTTCTGTCTGTGACTTCAGGTCATAAAGAACACTTTAGACCCAGCATGGAAATCCTTTACTGTGCCTCTCATTTCTCTCTGCAATGGAGACGTGGACAGAAACATCAAGGTTAGAGTTTGTTTATATTTTCAGCTTTATTACAGTGCATGCTGAGACAGAAGGTGTTCTGTTTATCTACTGGTTAGCAGTAGTTTTATAATGTGTCATCAGACCATTTTTTATAAATGACTGTTAAAACCTAGATTTCATTTTTGAAATGCTGATTTTTTAAGGACACTCACATATTCAAGTTTGACAAGTATATGGATGATCAAATATAGAAAAAAGAAGGCAATTTGTCTTTAAAAAGGAAGCTATACATTTGACCCATTTAAAAAAATGTTGACAATATGATGTGTTTTACACAATGACAGGTCCTTTGTTATGACTATGATAATGATGGAGGGCATGACTTCATTGGAGAGTTTCAAACCACAGTTGCCAAGATGAGTGAAGCCCAGAACTCGGTGGAGGTAAAAACCCATTTGATGTTAAAAATGTATTTGTCATTTTGATGTATTGTTATCTATACATGAGTACAGCAGCTTCTCTTTTCATCTTGACCCGGAACTAACAATTACTTTATTATTAATCATCAAATAATCTGTCACGTGGTAAAAAATGGCTATGACTTTCTCTCAAAGCCCAGGCTCCGTGTACCTGTAGCACTGCACCACTTCCACATCCTGCCCCCTGGATGTAAGCAGGGCTGATTTGAGTGCTTCTAACTTCCCCACCTTTAACTTTATGCGGTTCTGGCTGTGATACTCCTCAAAGTCGTAGTAGTTCAAGCCTTTTATTGTTTTAATATTGATGATTTTGGCAAAATAGTAAAGAAAAAACAAAAATCCTCAATACTTGGTGTGCTGAAAAATGAAATCTTCATCTCCATAAAGCTTTTCAGCAGTAGGAAGCATGAAGTGCTCCAAAATGTCCTGATAGCTAGCTGCATTGACCCTGCCCTTGATAAAGTGGATAAACACCAGCAGCTGACATGGCACCCCAGACCATCACTGACTCTGGGTACTTGACACTGGACTTCAGGCATTTTGGCATTTCCTTCTCCCCAGTCTTCCTCCAGACTCTGGCACTTTGATTGCCGAATGACATGCAAACTTTGCTTTCATACGAAAGTAGTACTTTGGACCACTGAGCAACAGTCCAGTGCTGCTTCTCTGTAGCCCAGGCCAGGTGCTTCTGCCGCTGTTTCTGGTTCAAAAGTGGCTTGACCTGGGGAATGCGGCACCTGTAGCCCATTTCCTGCACACACCTGTGCACGGTGGCTCTGGATACTTCTACTCCAGACTCAGTCCACTGCTTCAGCATGTCTCCCAAAGTCTGGAATTGGCCATCTCCAAAGTCTTCCTCAGTCCGTTCACTTCTTCTGGTTGTGCAGCGTTTTCTGCCACACTTTTTCCTTTCCACAGACTTCCCACTGAGGTGCTTTGATACAGCACTCTGCAAACAGCCTATTCGTTCAGAAGTTTCTTTCTGTGTCTTACCTTCTTGCTTGAGGGTGTCAATGATGGCCTTCTGGACAGCAGTCAGGTCGGCAGTCTTACCCATGATTGCAGTTTTGAGTAATGAACCAGGCTGGGAGTTTTTAAAAGCCTCAGGAATCTTTTGCAGGTGTTTAGAGTTAACTCGTTAATTCAGATGATTAGGTTTAAGGCTCATTTTTTGAGATAGGAATTTAGGGTTTTCATGAGCTGTATGCCAAAATCATCAGTATTGAAACAATAAAAGAGCTGAAACATTTCATTTGGTGTATAATGAATCTAAAATATATGAAAGTTTAATTTTTATCATTACATTATGGAAAAGAATTAACTTTATCACAATATTCAATTTGTTTGAGCTGGACATCCACCAACAGCAGAATCATCTCCCTACTTTTGTCAGTGAGTCAGATGTATAGAAGGTGAACAGAAAGGGGATGAGGACAGTCCCCATGAGGGAACACACAGCCCTGCAGCCTCATGTTCTCTGTCGTCCACCTGCATTGTCCGCAGCTTGTCTCCCAGGAGTAATGGCTGATATTTAATGATATTAGAAGCAGCACTAGTGAAAGAAAAAAGACATTACTTGCAGGCTGATGTGCTTATGCTATTTGGATCATAAGTATTTCACACTATATAAAACACTAAAAGTTTTGTTAGTATGATTACATGTACTGTCATGCATTTTTGCTTGCAGGTTGCTAAAAATCAATCAGCTTGAAGCAAAGAAGAGCTTGACATACTACCTTAAGTTGAACTTAATGTTGAACAAAATCAGACAATGTAGAGCTAAACCTGACAGTGAACCTGAATCTAAGACGTCTTAAAACATAACATGAACCCATTTAATTAGGTAACAAATGCCATTTCCTCTGGCACCACCCACAGGGGTGTCAATGTTTAGTTGACATTTCCCCCCACTAGCATAAGAATAGCAATATCTTCTTTTCTTCTCTTCTTTTTCAATTTTAAATCGACCCGGCATTTTCCTTCACTGCTGTGTAATCAGCTGCATGCTGTTATTCTTCTTTCCCCTCCATTGAAAAAAATCCTGCATTACCAAACTGTGAGCTGTAGCTTAATTTACTATGACATTGCAAAGGTCAACATTACCTGGCTGTAAACCATTACATCATTCGGTTTGCGATGTCACACCCAAGCTGCTGAATGCATCCAAATGATTTTGGACTAAACACAATGTTTATTTTCTGCATGTACAGTCCAATCCTTCACAGAATAATTGAGAGATGTCATCAACCAAGAAATCTGTTTTATCATATTCTTGTTAATTTGCAGATAAAATGCACCCATCAATGATAAAGTTGGAATAATCAATTGTATGTGCTTTGCTGCATTCACACTTTATGGCCACAGAGGATTTGATTGGGTCTTAACGCTGAGCTGCTAATGAATAAATACTTTTGAGATTTATTCTTGTCACTTTTGCATTTCTAGTCTGCCACAGATGTAAAGATGCACGGATCAGAAAACCATTCATTCATTAGCAGCTCTGTGTGTGTGTGTGTGTGTGTGTGTGTGTGTGTGTGTGTGTGTGTGTGTGTGTTTGTGTGTGTGTGTGTGTGTGTGTGCGTATAAGCAAATGTGCGTGTGTTAATTTGTGAAACTGCATGCGTGCATGTGCCAAAACCGCCTCATGACTTGTTCTCCCACTGAGTCTCTTCATGTGTGGTAATGATGTGAGGGGTGGGGGTGCACGAAATAACAAATGAAAAAAGACAGAGGCAGGATGGAAAGATGGGGGAAGGAGGTAGAGAGAGAGAAAGAGAGAGTTTGAGACTAGAAGAATGAGGAAAATGAGAAGTGCTTTTTGAGATGTAAAACAGCTTTTAGCAGAGCCAGAGTAACATGCTTTCAGAGCACCTGTCATGTGAATCACCAACAATTGTATATTATTGTGTGGTTTACAACACAGAAAGCTTCATCTTCATATTCATCACGTTAAATTAATTCACAGTATTTTTAGTAAACAGCATTGCTTTGTTTCCTATACAGTTTCCCTAAAGAATCAGTCTATGGTTCACTGGATATATTATTTATATCATATATATATACTGTATATATTATATCTTCTGACAGAACTGAAATTGTTGTGCTCCAATAGTCGGAAATAATGTGCAAAAACTTCACAAGAAACATGACTGCAATCAGTCAGATGGTGGCGCTGTAATTTATATTCCAAAAGAAAAAAAAACATCGCAGGTATTCTACAAAATAGCCAGGTGACCAAACAGGGCCGACATGATGAATATTTTGTAATTATTGAAATTTTGCAGGCTCTGTGATGGTTAAACAACTGTGTGTGATTGTTGTCGCTGCTCCTATAAACAGAATAAAACTAGCGTAACTTTGCTTCCCTGAGTGGAGCGTAAAAAACAATTGAGCTGCCTTCAGGTTTCAACCCTTAAAGGTGACTTGCAGCTATATATTCTATATTTGTTTTACATATTTAACAACACATTTGTGAATTGATAAATCTGGTTTTCACTGTCAGGGTTTGGGACTGAAAAAAGCAGCTTATAATACAGCTTCAAGTGACTGAAGACAGTGCAAGGAACGAGTCTTCTGCATACCTTTGTTCATTTATACTTTCACCCTGATTTTCTTTTTGTGTTTCCTATTTTACTATTTATGATGTTAATGCCGCTCATTTTCCTTTTGTCTTTAACAATTTTTCATTTCTTTGCAGGTGGAATTTGACTGCATCAACCCCAAGAAACAGAAAAAGAAGAAGAATTATAAAAACTCTGGAATTATCATTGTCAAGTCATGTAAGGTGAGGATGGATGAATAGAGGGAGGGTATGGATGAATTTAACTTTGTCATTTTTCTGTGGCATCCATTTCTTTACAAGCTTTAAACACTTAATTGAAATCCCAGTAATGCTTTTTTGAATAGATGGTCAAAATAATCTTTATAGCTTCAAAGAGACCTGGGGAACCACATGTAAGCCTGTTTCCCACATTTAAAATTAATGTTGTTTATTGCAGTGAGGGAGAGTGAGTCACGGTGCAGGTGCCTCCCCCTCTCCGCCCCGCCGGGCCCAACAAAACACCAGCAGCCTTAGGGTGAACAGACAAACATATGTATGTTTACATATGTAAAAATTACAAACACAGCAAAAAGACCCTTTTATTTGAATTGGGGAAAAAATAAGTTATATAATATATGTATATGGGCGACACGGTGGAGCAGTGGGTAGCACTGTTGCCTCACAGCAAGAAGGTCGCAGGTTCAAGACCCGCCTTGGGGCCTGGGTCTGGGACCTTTCTGTGTGGAGTTTGCATGTTCTCCCCGTGTCTGCGTGGGTTTTCACCGGGTACTCCGGCTTCCTCCCACAATACAAAACATGCTCAGGTTAATTGGCAAAATCTAAATTGCCCATAGGTGTGAGTGTGTGTGTGAATGGTGTGTGAATGGTGTGTGTGCCCCACGATTGGCTGGCGACCATCTGGGGTGTATCCCCCTGCCTCTCGCCATAAAAAATGCGCTGGGATAGGCTCCAGCAGACCCCTGCGACCCCGAAAGGGAATAAGCGGGATAGAAAATGGATGGATGGATGGATGGATATATGTATATTATATTACACTGTTTGTAATATACACTGTGTCTATTGATTATTTATAACCATCTGTGATATGTGTATTATTTTCACCATACAAGAGGTCGTGTTTTCCTGTCCTGGTTCAACAAAGTGCAAATTGAAAAAAAAACTAACTGGCAGGTCATGATACTCAGAGAACGAAAAGAATGTTTTTCAACAGGTCCTCAGATTTAAAAAAAAAATGTAAAGCTGCTGTTAATAATTTCTGACCACTAGAGGGCAGAAAGTTTCCAAATCAAAATTTCGGAAACACGTTATTTTCAGAGTAGTTTAAGCTGCTGACATGTCGAGAAGACACAAAGCACCATTATCAAACCACTGGAATTGTGCCTCTTTTCTTTCTTTTTTTTTTTTTGCTGATAAAAATTGCTGCTAGTGATTTTATATGGGAAGTGGTTGTGAACCATGACACTTGTAGAATATTCCAATGTGTTGGAGGGTTGGCTGATATTAAAGGGAAATTTGATCCAGCATCAATATCAAATTGAAGCTGAAATATATAACTTAATGCCATAAAAACAAACAAGTTGTATTAGTCTGTTTCAGGTAGAGTCATATTTAAAATATCAACACAATAGGTTTTATCCATTCAAATTATATGATGAAAGACTACAAATTGAAGAGAAAAATTCAGCTTCTCTTCACGTCACCTCGTAATGACCCATCTTACACTTGACTCAATGAATCATTTGATTAAACTATTGTGGTTTTGATCAGCTGACGTATTTCTAACTGGGCCGTCATAGCCACCTCTGAAATATTAATTAGTGCAGCAGCTTTGAGCCCAACACAGGACACATTAAACTGGTGTCTTCCGATGCCTATTGGAATGACATTAAAGCTGTGTGCAGATGATGACAAGCCTTCATAATTGATTATTTTCTTTCTTTCAGTTTGCACAGACGTGTGCACACACTCTCACACACACACACACATGCACAAAACTGCTAATACAGTAATTATATTTGTTGGCTGCCGACAGGGATTAGGCTAATGACAGAAAAATCCATGCTAAACATTCATTGTAATTGGAGTGGAAATTGTGTTCAAACAAGATAATCATTGGTGGCCCATTGGCGACACCTTATATCAGAACACACATGGGTTGTTTTCGCCATATTAAGACAGATTTTTGGCTTCTGCTTGTAAAAAGGTTAGGTTAGGGAGAGCTTAGGTCAAAATCTGTAGCTTGTGAATAAATAGACGATCAAATATTGAAGAAAAACAGTGTTTTATTTATTTCAGAGTTAATATTGACAATATTAATAATTTAATTATTGTTTAAAAGGTCAATGTTCTTCTCTTCTCTTGCTCGCTATAGTTATTTTCTATAATGTCTCACTGAAACCTGTGACTCTTGTGTCTCCAGATTACAAGGGACTACACTTTTCTGGATTACATCCTGGGAGGATGCCAGCTCATGTTTACTGTGAGTATGATATTAGCATGCCTGTTCTCCTGCCTCTGCAATGATGTGATAATGAGATACGTGTTCCCGCATGCTTTGCGCTCTCAGAACCGATGGAGAACATTCAGAGTTTCTATTTTCATCTCCCAGGGTTACAGTTGGATCACAATCATTTACATACAAAAAGGGAAGCATGTGATGGACGGGGGGGAAGGAACTGCGAGCAGCACAGAGAAGAGTAATGGGGTGTTGTGAAATGTTTAAATGTGGGTATTTTTTGGGAAAGGGGATTGCAGAAAAGAGAGCAGGTAGAAATACAATACATTGATATTTTGAAATGGTGTAAAGTGAGTGGAAGATTAGGAAATAGGGATAGAAAGAGAAACAGGTAAAGAGAGACAGTATTTTATAGAGCGATGAGGAGAGAAAGAGAGAAAGAGTCTATTTTAGTCTTTCGTTAGAATAAACTCTTGTGTGGCCCTGGTGATGTCACTCCTTTGTGTGTACGTGAGTGTGAGTGCCCTGTTTTATAATAGCCAATCTCTGTCTCTCTTTCTCTCTCTCTCTTTCTCTCTCTCTCTCTCCTTCTCTCTCTCTCTCTCTCTCTCACACACACACACACACACACACACACACACACTCACACACACACACACACACACACACACACTCACACACACACACACACACACACAAACAGATAAAGCTGTATTAGTATTATTCAGACTGGTTTTGTTGTGCATTTTACAACTGCCTTGCTGATAAATCTCTGTACCATTCAAGCTCGCTGTTACCGTGAAAACACACAAATGTACACAAATTCTGAATCTTTTTGCACACAAAGAAAAATGCAAAGACACACTCACAAGGCAGCCCATAGACACACAGAGAGAACACACACACACTGTGCCAACTATATATACATTATGACCTTTTTTCCTCTTCTCTGTCTTAACAATTTTCCAGCTTTGTGAGCTAGAACCAGGCTCCAGACGTAGTATGGTGGAGATAATCTAGTTTTAGATTTTGCAGTATTTCCCCTAAAGCATGTTGTATTATACACCTGTGCACCACATTGTATAGTAATAGTGTTCTTTCCTGAAGGATACTTTTGACATACAATGTCAAATAATAGCAATGATAGCATCTAAATACATTAGATAAAAACCAGAGAGTAATTTAAATGTGTAAATACTGTAGTGTGCGGTCAGGTGGCTGTAAATGTGAAGCAATACCTCTGAAGAAATTATATTCCAGGGCATTGTAGACAGTAAACATACATATTTTTTGCATATATTATTCTATTAATTAGATTTAATTTAGGAAGTTATTGACATGCATTCACAAGATTATTTTCAGTATTGATACATCTTTTTTGGCTATTCAATTATGTTTTGAAAACCACAGTTTTACACACTTTAGATGCTACAACACAACTATATTCAATTTACTATAATTGTAATCTCTATATATAGATATGGGCAAGCAAATGTATAAGAATCTGTAGGTGAAGGCAATTTATTTTGTAACCAAAAACAGTTCCAGAAACCATTTGCAGCCCGAGTAGTATTGACCAATCATGTTTGACCAGGCTATGGTTGCTATGGTTGCGTGCAAGAGACAGATCTGTATGGAGAGCTGCAAAGAGGAAGAAGGCATTTGCCAAATGCTATCTGAGGACTCATGGAAGTCTGTCAACAATATTAGCTTAACTGTCAACTGAGTGTATACTGGATACTTATGAAATAATCTGTCGTAATTGTCGTATTTTTGTCATCTTTAACAACTCCAACTCACGTCTCAAGTTTCTAATCAGAACAAACACCAACAAACAGAAAAGATCTGCTGGCTCCAACAGGACATACTAGAACGTGCTTCCCTATTAATCTAAAAGAAAGTAGTGTTTGAGAGTATTTTTCTGGCTCAAGGTCCTGGTCAAGTACGATGTAGTTCTTTTGCAGAGGTGACTTCGCATGTGTGTTGTGCAGAGGTGCCGTCATTGTCAGAGGACGTCCTTTGTTCTGCTCGACTCCTGGGGGCAGATTGCTGCCAGATCCTCTGTAAAATTCAGGGCATTGTTGAGGAGCGCATACGCATAAGCAAGCACACACACGCACATGCACACACATACACACACACACACACATAGGCAATGACAACCTTCACTGGCAGCCGGTTATTTTCACCTTATCTTATTGTTAGAAATGAGGCTTTAAACCAAAGAGCATAGTTGAGCATAGTGACTCATTGTGCTGTTGTGTTCATCATGTTTGCATCATGATGAACACATGAGGAAGAAAAAATGTGCGCTAGAGTTTAAAAGAGCAATAAAACAGTATGAATGCATTTTTTGTCACTCAGTTAAGCAAATGGATTTTATCTTCACAATTATTCTCAGCACACAGTAGATTTCTTTTTTCAGTTACACAAAATTTATTTCTGACAAAACTTTCAAATGAATGTATATCCTAGAACATTTTTCTTTGAATTGAAATGTTTTTTTCAAATTAGTGATGTTAACAGAAACACTTTATGAATAGCAATCATCCATTCATAGCTTAGCAACTGGCAGGTCAGTCAAACTTTAGGATTACCTGAATGTGAAGAGGCCTCAGCTAGTAATGGTCTGTGTGTGTAAAAAAGTGTTCATGCACACAAATACATTACAAACTGATGTCTTTCAAATGTAAAATAACATAAATTATGCAGTTAGTACCTTTAAGAATATGCAAGATCAATAAGATGTCATAAAAAGTCAAATATTGTTAAAAGATGAATGTAGCACAGCCACAATCTAAAATTTTTAATTTTCTGTAATGGAAGCTGCATCTGAATTTGATTTCATAACCAGAGCACAGAGAACCTTCAAGAGGAGGTGCAAACGGCCTCACATACAGGCACAATGAAAGGATCAATTTTATCAATATGCATACTAATGTATTCCTACTCGAGGTCACTGGTGGGTGGAGAGGTGTGATTCAAAAATCTGCACAGAAACTAACGTTTAATATGCTTGAAGCAGGAAATCAGTCTGCACCGATCGATAAATGAATGCGGGAGATTTTTACAGTATCTGCTGCCCACAACTGATTTATACTGTATGAAAAGCTTCTTCTGCATCATCAGCCAGAGTTCAGTGTCTTTACGCACAACTCTTCACTGCGTTTATCTTCTTTAAATCACTTTCAGGAAACTACAGTAGAACCACACACTATACACATCAGGCTGGTTGGTTATAGCTTTATAGGAAAGGAAGGTGAGAAAGAAATGTTTGGTGAGAGTGCGTATTAGCTTCTTTTGTAACTTTCTTTTAATAAAAGTAGCATCTGATGTCATATCATTGAAACACATTGCAGGACAAACCATGTGACTATAATCATATAAACGGATTTACCAAATCAACCTATTTTTTATTTCTATCATTATTATTGTTGAAAACAATGCCTCCATCTGCATTTGTTTGCAAATTTGTAGTGATGTGTTCATGACATGACACTCTGAACCATCTAAATGTTTCCTGAGGAAAAGCTCATCTTATACATGCAGAAAAAGCAGGCAACAGAAAGGTGTTGCCAGTCCAAACTCTCTGTAGAGACCATTACAACAGGCAAAAATCTCATTTAAATGCTGCCGGCTCCACCACATTTAGAGCTGTTGTCATTCACACAATTATTCTTAGTAAGTCACCCACAAACCATCCATCAATCACACAGGCTTCCTGATTATTTAGGATCTTGATAGATCAGGCTCGGGGATTTATAGGGAGAGTACTACACAGCAATGAACCCAACCCTCCCTCATGTAAAAATATTCATATTCATATTCACTAATTCATATTCATCCTATTCCACTGGTCCAACCACATCCCCCTGTCTTCTGTGACCATCGCTGGCTCTTGGCCAAACACAGGCTATATTTGAAATACTACTCATTGTCTGCAAAGCGCTCTACAACCTGCTTCCCTCACCCCTTCTCTAACACTAACCTATTACAGCCCATCAGGACTAAGCTCCAGACCTGGGGCGACAGACTGCCCCGTCCCTCTGGCACGTCTTCCCCATTCTCATCCATGTCAACACTCTTCAGTCCTTAATACCCACCTTGCACCTTTCCATAATTACTGTGTAATTTTTCCACACTGTATAGAAACCATGAATGCTGTCAGTACATTTGCTATAATAATTTGTTATAATCCTGTACATCG
Source organism: Eupleurogrammus muticus (assembly GCA_036785175.1). NCBI lineage: Eukaryota > Metazoa > Chordata > Actinopteri > Scombriformes > Trichiuridae > Eupleurogrammus > Eupleurogrammus muticus. The sequence goes on along the minus strand of JAYKQN010000010.1, from coordinate 21,739,467 downwards.
GTTAGCCATCATCTCATGAGCTTTCTTCTTTGTCATATTTCCTTGTCTTAGCTTTAGGGAGCCTTTCGTTTGTCTCTTTATCTCTGTCTCTCTCCTCCTGCCTTCTCATCGCTGTTAAAAAAAATTTGATTGCGTCACTTGAGCGTCTGCTACACTTTGTGTCTACACTTCATACTCATACTCTGTGCTGTATGCTCCCTGCGCACACTCTGCCAAAGAGAGTGACACTGTTCCCTAATTTAGTGGAGGTGCAATTGCACTTTATTCTAGGACAGTAAAAAAAAAATGAAAATAAAAACAGCATGTTCCTCGAGGTCAAACTCGCCCCCCCCTGGACGGAGCCTCACTATTTGAGGAGCCACTGTGTTAGCATAACATGTATGAAGCGCAGTGCATATTTAAGTGCTTGGAAAACATTAAATAAATGTGTATTGTGTAGTTTTGTGGCAACATTTAGTGGTGAAGATGTAGATTGCGACCAACTCAGTCTGGTGGGACAGGGATCACAAACCCTGGTCCTAGACAGCCACTGTGGGTGCAGGTTGATTAGTAACTCCTTAGTTGGAACCAAGACCTGCACCCACAGTGGTTCTCCAGGACCATGGTTGGTGCCTACTGGTATAGGAGATCCTACTGTGGCCATGAAAAATACAATGGGGCCGTCTCTTGAGCCATTGTTTGGTATGTCTGTTCTGGGCTACATGGATGTATAACTGACAGGTTTTTGGAAGGAGTTCTGCTCCCGTGTAAATAAAAACACATCAATATAAGATTAAAAAAAACAGTCCTTTGATTGGATTATATACTAATTAAGACATGAATATTATATTTGCTTTCTTTCAAATGTGTTAAATGCTAGATGTTGCTAAATGCATCTAAATCTAACATTGTAGCTTCAATGCCGGTGGAGCTTAGGGAACAGCCAAATGCTGCCAGATTTCAACTGAAAAAGCACCTTGATGGGTCATAAAATCACAAAGCCTTACTGTCTATATACTGTAATGTAGGTTCCAGTTAATGAAACTGATCATCTGAGGATTCATTGAATAATAAAACAGTTTTAATAGTAAATCTGTTCTCTGGTTATCTCTTCATACCCATTATAAAACCACAATGTGTCGAAGGGTGATGAGCTTTGAGGTTTAATGACTAGTAAGACTCTCTGCACCCAACGTGCTCTTTCAGCTGACTAAACACTCTATCCAGCTGCCATCAGCCAGCAGTCTAGTGCCTCAATGAAAGGTCAGATAGTGTTGGACAGATGGGCAGATGCCAAAATCCAATATACTGTGTTAAAATCGAAATATCATTAGTTGTAGAATCTGCAAATGGCAGACTGGAGTAGATTTTTTAATCATTTCTTTGCCCAGAGCCTTGTGTGTTTGTAATGAGCAGAATTTCAGTGCAATAGTAACATTTGTGAGTTTTCGTGGTGATGAGATGAGCAAATTTAAGGCGAAATGGGAACTCTTAAATCCTTGCTGCTCACTCCTAATCTTCCGCCGTGTGAGAACACAGACCTGCAGCTCTTTCAGTGAAGCACACACACGCGTATGTAATTCTGTCTTAACACAGATACTTCCTCTCTCCTGCTTGCAAACTCATTTACATACACACACATGTGAGCGAAAACATATTATATCCTCGTCACACTCTCTCTTCTGCTTTCACACTTTAACATTTACATGCAAACCTTCAAACCCTGTTATTGGCACACACACACACAGAAACACACACATTGAAACACAGCATCCTCATACAGACATTTTATCACACATACTTCAACATACACACATACATCACACATAATCTCACGCAGACACTTGATCACTGATGACATCTTCTTCTCAAATACACACTCCCACCTATATGTACAGATTTTACATAAACACAGAAGCAGAAAAAACAGCAAAACTCACACTTGTGCAGACACGCACACGCACACACACACACACACACACACACACACACACATGCAGGAAGAGCTGTTCTGCGGTGTTCAATCAGACTTAGTATGGCTCTAATCCTAATCTCCAGGAAAGGAAAGTCTCTCCTCGAGGCTGTGGGAGCTGGAGGAGCAGGCAACATTTCTATGTTACACACTCCAACACAAAGGCAGCCTGCTACTGCTGATGTGCTGTTTGTAAAAGACTCATTTCAACTGAAAGACACTATTATTCATATCATACGTTATCTACAGGTTTATATGTGAGACAATTCAGAGCTGTGTTGGAGTATAACTGGCTGTAAGAGATTTTGGCAAGTGGAGAGCATATTTAGTGTGTAAGAGCCATAGAAACTATACAGTATTCACCACGTATATCACACTACAGTGGAGGAAACCACTTCTTGAGGTATGAGCTGTCCCATTAGTTCCAAAGGGTAGAAAATAACAACATGAAATGAAGTGAATATCCAACAATTTAATTCGCCCAATTAATCACAAATCACAAATGTTGTGTCTCTGTTGATTCATGGAGAAGACAAACTTCTCATGAATTAGTGCACAGGTTATTTTTGCAGCACAGCAGAACTCAGGGCCTATTTTTTCCTAATCATGATATACAGTAGCTATGTTCCATAACATTACCTGCGCTTTTTGCATGTGCTGAGATCATTAGTTGTAGTGTTCCTGTAACAGTGTGGCTGATAATCAGTCAATTTATTATTCATGTCACACAAAGAACACAATACACAAGTGTCAGTTGTGCAATTTATCTTCCTATGCTTCAATATTTAATTCAAGCAGTGAGTCACTAGGCACTTTCATGTTTAGGGAGAGAAGGTGAAACTGTTCTGTAGTGTGTGATATTCTGTAAAGACGCGGTGAGTTCATGGCTGCGCATGTGCCCCTTGGATAAATTGTGTTTGTCAGCAGTAATGATAATCTTAGGTAAAGCAGCATTCAGACCAAATACCACCTTGGGAAATTTACTCATGTCTTAGACTGCAGTCTATCAGTTGGTTTCATTACTTTTGATTAATTTTTGCCTCATTAATGTTTTGTTGTATTTAAGACAATAAAATCCACCTTTTGCATGTGTACCCGCTTACTTACTTTTAAACATCATTTTTAATGTTTTCCTGTAGCAAGCAACAAGGCCTACCTTTTGCATAGACCAGCAGTCCTACATGCAAAAAGAAGAATTCCTTCTTGAACAGGCAGACTTGCAATACGTGTTTTCTGTACAGAATATATTCAAAAGACTGAGTTAGATAAATTCTGGGCACCTCCTTTCTAACAAAACTCACACACAAGCTTATCTCTACTGAACATGATCAGTAAACTAATGTAAAAAAATGATGAAAAAATGAAATAATTTACACAGTTTGAACAAATGACAAGTTACTGCACTGTAACCCCAAATTGAACAAAATTGCAGTAGCTTAAAGCCTATGAAAAAATTTTGAGGTATTAGAAGAATCAGCCATATCAAAAACACACAAATAAAAATGAAGATCAGACAAACAGGGAGATGTCTTACTCATATATGAGCAAATATACATATTATATGAATATAAATCAGCAAACAGTCTGGCAGTGGACAGCAGCTCCTGGTTGTCACTGAGAATGAGGCAGAGAATAAGTTAAGAAGATTTGTACAGACTTTTACACACTCATGCCTCCAACCAGCTTCCCATCCATCTCTCTGGCTGTTTAACTGCAAATGAGTCTGCTAAGCCCAGGCATGAAAATTGGCTGATACTCAACGAGGCTTGGCTCACAGAACTCCAATGTGAATGTCCGTATATCAATTATTAGACAGTACATTGGCAATAGTGGAATCCCTCTAATTGATTGCATTCACAGACTTTGTCTGCCATGTCGCTACTCTGAATTATACAGTAATGAGATGCTGCGCTGTTGCCTTATGTTGATTTCAATCCTGTGAACTTTTTTATTCAAACTGTGTTCATAATTTGGTCACACTGTTTTTTCTACTCATGTGTTAGCAATTACTAATAGCTTGGGGTGAGGAATAAGTTGTAACTTAGCTAGTATCATTTACTATCACATTTACAGCCACCATTGCCAAGTATTAATGTCTGAGAGGAATTTCTAGAGGAAATCTAACCTAATAGTTTGGGGATAAACCTCGGTGTGGGCTGTCAGTATCTGTAAATTAATTTCCAGAGTTCAATTCAAATCAGGGGTGGCACAGTGGGTAGAGCTGGTTCCTCACAGCAAGCATGTTGCAGGTTCAAGTCCTCAGGCCGGGGCCTTTCTGAGTCGGCATGTTCTCTAGCTTCCTCCCACAGTCTAAAAACATTAGGTTAATTGGAGAATTTAATTTGCCTGTAGGTGTGAATAAATGGTGTGCTATGATAGGCTGCTACCTGTCTGTGTTGTATTCCTGTCTCGCCTGTAATGTGTTGGGACTGACTCCAGCAGGCCCCTGTGACCCTAATTAGTAATCAGCAGCTATAGAGAATGACTAATATTCAACTTTATTAAAGACGTGTGTGTGTGTGTGTGTGTGTGTGTGTGTGTGTGTGTGTGTGTGTGTGTGTGTGTGTGTGTGTGTCACAGGGAGAAAAGTCCCTGCACCTCTCATGTACAGGTAGTGAATTTAGTGGGTGTGCTGCTAACAGACCTAACGTCTTGAGTATAAAAATATGGTCTTTTGAGTCTCTTTGTTCACTTTAGACATGTTTTTTCGAAGGGAGAAATATATACAACTGGAGGAAATAAAACATCAATATAACTGGAAGCCCTGGTAGATGCATATAGTGCTGTGTCAGAAGGCCTTGAAAGGAAGGACGAAAACGCTGACACATCATGGCACTTTGGAATACTCTTTATTCTATGAGAAAGTGGATATGGAGCTTGGATGCTGTTCCTCTTAGAATAGAAACTGTATTTGTTCCAAACACAAGGCATTTAATCAAGCAACTAAATATCGGCTACAAAATTACTATAGTTGTTTTGGCTCATACCCAGGTACATTTCGCAATCACAATGTGATCTCATGTGACAAATAAAGATTAATTGATAAATGGCATCATATCCAACCATCCATCCATCTTCTGCCACTAGTCTGGGTCGGGTCATGGGGGCAGCAGTCCAAGTACAGAGACCCCCTTTCCCTCTCCCCCACCACTCTGTCCAGCTCTACCAGGAGAACCCCAAGGCATTCTCAGGCTATCGCAGAGTCTGGCCTAGGTCTCCATCTAATAGTCTGCCCAGTGTGTCCTGGGTCTTCCTCAGGGACGCCTCCTGGAGGGACATGCCCGCAACACCTCAGCAGGTAGGTGTCCAGGAGGCTCCAAATTAGATGCCTGAGCTACCTCATCTGGCTCCTCTCGATGCGAAGCAGCAGCCCAGCCACCCTGCAGAAGAAACTCATTTCAGCTGCTTGTATTCACAATCTAGTCCTTTTGGTCACTACCCAAAGCTGTGACCATAGGTGAGGGTGGGAACATAGATTGACTGATAAATTGAGAGACCATGACGGACCAATGAAGAGTCTGAGTCACTGAAGATGCTGCACAGAACTCCAGATTCTTACTTAGGCTGGATCTGATCCCCGACCCGGAGATTGCACTATGATTGTTATGCTGTGATTGGTTCATTAATCCCACATGAACACTTTCTCATACTGCCAATTCTACACTTGGATCTGCACTGGTGCCTATACTGGATTGATGAGTGAGAGCCACTATGAGGAGGAGGATGGAACAAACCATGATAACAAAACAAAAATTATGAAAGTACAATAGAATCGACTTTTAAACTATAATAGTAATATAAATGTAATCGTTTAAAGAGATAAATGAGTTAGAGTTAATAGAGTTATTTATGAGTTTATAGATTTGACAAAACAAAGACAAATACAATCACCAAGAAACTAGGAAGGAAAATATTTAATATATATGAAAAAATCATTCTTATTCTGAATTCAAGCTGGTGAGGCAGGTTCAAGTTTATGTTAAAAAATGTTAAATCTTCCCGCTACTCTCACACTCTCATCAGCATTGGCACATAAAGATGAAAGCTGCTTGACCAAAGGTTTTAGTTCCAAATTTAAAAAAAAAAACAAGAACATGAAGTACTTAAAAAAATGACTTATCCAACAAGACATATGCAGGTGGTTGTTTGCCTAAATCCAATCCACTGCTTCAACATGCAGAAATATAAAGCAAATGAAAGAATTAATTATACTACACGATTAGTTTTCAAATAAAGCTTTTTTGAAAACTAATTGTGAGACAATCGTAAGAATAATCTTTGGTAATTAGTATTTCTAGTGGACATTCATAAGAATCTATGTTATATGATTTTTCAAAATCCTGCTGGATTCAATGCTGGTATTTTCCTTGCATTTATTGCATATTGTTATTTGCGTATGCGCATGTATGAATGTATGCATGCTCATGCCTGTGTGTGAATATCATTTGTGTCATTTGCATTGTTATATAACATGTATGTGGATGTTTGTATCGTCACTATGGAAATTATGTAGGCCCTAGGAAGAATAGCTGCTGCTATGCAGAATTCAAACAAATCATTGTAGGCATTTTTTCCTGTGAATAACTGACTAATGAAAACTCAGCTGACTATTACTCTTCTCATCAACACGCTTTATGTTCCATTATTGTTATTAGGTTGTAACCCTAATAATAACTCCCATTTTTGGACCACTTCTGTAGCCAAGATGCTGATATTAAATGTAAAAGCACTGCAAGAATTTATTTTCCATATTCCACTGGTTAAGGTGATTCCATGGAAATTAAAATTTTTATCTGAAATTTTGCTGTTAAAAATCTGGTGTTACCAAGCATTGAGAAGAAAGTACATAGCATAAATAAAGGATGCATGCCAAACTGTCATGGCAAAAGGATGACATTTAAAGAAGAAAGACTGAGCAACAATTATCAAACCATGTTCTCAAGCCAAAAGGCCAAATGATAACAGGACTATAATCTTACACAAAAGATAATTTGAAGACTTGGCAGCCTGAACCAAGCTCACTGTGCTGTACTGTACATGTCCTTTTTTCTCACATATGTATGTCATTCCAGGACTTACACACATATGCACAATAAAGAGCAGCACCCTAATTCTGTCACCCTGCATCTCTACGTCTGTCAATCCTACTGCTCTTTCCTCTCTTTATGCTCTGTACTCTCGCAATCTTTTACCACATTTGCCCAATTTCCTTGCCATTTTCCACCACATTTGCTTCCCGCCTCTCCATTTTCTCTGTCTTTGTCCATTGTCCTTTTGAACCGAAACATTGTTGTTTTATAACACTCCTTGTGCTGCCAAACAAAAAGCAAAAGAAGACGATGGTTCAGACCATCTCTAAGCTGATAGAAGGGAGGTGGAGTTTCTGGGTCGGGTTCTTGTCAGCACAGAAACCCCGATTCACTGCCTGAGGAAAAGCTTGTCACTCTTAATCTAATATTATGCTAGGGTGTGTGTGTGTGCCTTTGTAGTTTGGGTACATGTGTTATATATCTGGCATATATACAGCATGTCAACGCAGTGTCACCCTGTGGTCATTTGTGTTAAAAATATCCCTTCTTGTGGTTTCAGGGCCATTCGCTCTTTTTTAGACACGACTGCACTTCAGAATTCTCATCTGTCCTCGGAGAAAACCTTGTCATAATTAAGAAAAAGATTGATTCCTTGCTTGGTGACCTTAAAGTTTAAAAATTACATTTTCTATGTATTCGATGAATCGGAAAACTTGTTTAGTAGGTCCAGCAGAACCATGTGCATTTATTTTAAATGTCAACATTGCTGATATAAAAAGCTATGATGATATATTGTGGCAAATATTATGTGATTCGGAAACAAAAGACATGACATGCATTTTGGAGTTGAACATTTTTTTTCCACAATATCAAATAAATCTTATGAATTGGCTCTTAAACAAGGTGGGTAAGGGGTGTAAAGTAGGAGCCCATCACGTCTTTTGTCTGTCGATCATATCTCAACTCAGCTGATTCTCTTTCTTTCTTGCTTTTTTCATACTGAACCATGAGTGGACTGCATCAATGGACATTTTATGTTTCAGTGAGTTATATACATATTTTTTTGAAAATGGGACCATGTAACCAGTGTGAATCCACCATTTGAAGAAAAAGCCTAGAGTAACATGTAGACAATCCTGTAATGTGATGCCAGTAAACCTTGCACAACAGGCTCATGAAGCTTTGGAGAAAACAGCTTTTTCTGGACAGAAAACTGCTCACTGGTTTGGATCTCACACCTCATACGTTAACAGGCAGTTTCACATCATTTTGGTTTCTACATTTTTAATAGAGACACAAACAAAACCATTAGTGCTAGCAAAGCTATTGAAGCATTAATGAGAGTAGCATATGCCACATTTGTGCGTCATCCCACATCCATTGTAGATGAGATAGAGAGGAGAGTTGAAATGAATAAGATTAAATCTCACAGCGTGTGTTTTTTCGAACAGTTATTGTCCTTGCCGGATTTGTTTTTCTGCTTCTTGTTCCCATTAGAGTAAACTAGTGTCCAAAGGGAAAACAATGAAAACACAAAGAGTGGGCTCTTACATTTTTATTTCATTTAAACAGATTCAATTTATAATTGTTGTTGTTTTGTTTTAGTTTGTGTATTTTTGGCATTTCATGCTGTTTGTTTCATATTTGCAGATGTTGCTTCTGCTTTGTAATTGAAGGGCAAAAGAAACAGAAACACATAACGATTAGCCAACACATAAATTCAGTTGACAAGAACATCCAGTTCACCAGGGAGAACACCAAGGACTACAGGTTGCCCTTCCTGGATTGTGCAGTGTCCCCAGACAAAGAAGGCGACCTCAGCTCTAAGGTGTACTGCAAGCCCACATACACAGACCACTACCTTTTGTTTGATTCACACCACCGACTGGAGCAAAAGATGGGGGTTATCTAACTCCTCACAACACCGGGCCCAGAAGGTTCTCTCGAGTACAGGACAAGAAAACAGAAGAAACTAACACACATCAGGACAGTGCTCCAAAGCTGTGGTTGTCGGAAGTTTAGTCAAATCATCAAAAACAAGCATTGTTATTCTGTATGTGGCAGACTTATCTGAGAAAGTCAAGAGGATCTTCCACAAGCAAAATATTCAGGTCAATTTCAAATTGAGCCAAGTGCACCCTAAAGACAGAACTGTGAAGACAGTGAGGAGGGCTGAGAGCTCTACGTACATAGATGAAACCAAACAGTCTCTCCACCAACACATGGTGGAGACAGCAGAAAAACCACCTCATCAGGACAGAGAAGGCAGATGGTTTGAGTCGGGGGTGACAGAAGCCATAATTGTCCACTTAGATAAACCTTCACTAAACAGAGGTGGAGGCCTAAGACGTAATGCATCCACTATGCACAATGCTGTGTTGGAAGGTTTCCCCAGGAAGATTAAAACTCGTTCACACCTGGAGGCAGGAGAGTCACATCTGGGACTGTGTGGCACCTCTCACTGGTTCACACAACCACTCTCCAGCTTCAGTGGTGTGATCATGTTAATTTGCTTTCACACTCTGAGCTTTAAATTCCCGACTTCCCCAGCACTAAATCCCAGATCTGAAGAAGCCTCTTGGATGGGAGGAGAAACGTCTTCAATCGACTAAGAAGTCCAGTTAATTTTTTCTACAACACTATAAGCAACAGATAACGACACAAAAAAACAAAAGTTAGTTGTACAGCAGTACAACATTACCATAATACTTTGATAAAAGTGCAGGTTCCCAGGATGACCTCTAATCTAATAATTCTCTGTCTTTCATAGGTCGGGATAGACTTCACAGCATCCAATGGGAACCCACGAGAGCCGTCCTCCCTCCATTACATTAACCCACTGGGTAGCAATGAGTATCTTGCTGCCATTTTAGCTGTGGGACAGATCATACAGGACTATGATACGTGAGTTTCTAACGCAGCCTTCCTGGTTGTTGCATGTTCTTGAATCAGATAAAAACAATATTAAGAGAGGAGGTTGGTTCATTCCCTAATGTATTTCTTAGGGTTATAAACACATACCATTACCATTCCACCCACTGAAGGACTGATAGAATAAAATAGACCTGTGACACATGAGAAAGACAATGATGTGTTTGGTTAACCACAGACTGTAAATAATGGATGTAGCCACCGTGATGTCACTCGTTGGTTTGTGAACTATTTTAAAGTCTCAAGTTCAGAATTGAGGTCATCACCATCTCGTTGTGTAGCCAGAAGAGTCTCTCCCATTCCTTCCCATGATGATATTTAAATGAGAGTGTGGAGGTATGCCTTACACAGGTAGCGGCAGGTGGCTAGTCACCTGTCAATCCGAACGGGAACTCCCTTTATTTTGCAGAACTTTAGGCCAGAATACAATGGAAACAGATGAGTAATGTAACATTGTAAATTTCATACAGTTGTCATGAGCAAGGAACTTATCTATTAGAGATGATAAACCACAGCCTGTCCCGGACTGTGAACTGTAAAGTGGGTCAGTGAAGGTTTATGTTGCTGCTCAAATATAATTAGAAATTTCATTACTAGGTATTTACAAATTTAACAGAATGGTTGTCCGTCACAATATGAAATTGATTGATTTAGCAGTTCCTTAATATCCATCTTAATCCCATCATTTACCCAAGAACCAATATGCACCACTTCAACCCTGATATTAACACACACCTCTGTTTATATGCCATTAATGGAAAAACCTTATAGGGTGAAAACCTGACTTAGTGACATCATAAACATGCTGAGACCACTAATAATGACATGAAGCACTGCACAAAATATATCCATATGCCATATTGAACATGTTTCATCACTTAAAAAATTTGAAGGTGTCATGAAGATCACTGCAGGTCAAAGAAACCATATCAGAATTTCTGTGCATCGTGTGTCTATCTTTGTGAGAAGCCATTTGCTTCAGTTCTCTTCCAGCCCTCAGCTTGTTTCCCCGTTAATGCCTTTGAATGTGTTTCTTTGTGGAAAAAGATAACAGGATTTCCACTCTTTTCTAAATCCAGCTTGTTGAATTTGGTTGAAAAAAAAAAAGGTTTAACTAACGTTCCAATCTGTTGTCATGGTTTCCTCCTCAGCGACAAAATGTTTCCTGCATTGGGATTTGGAGCCCAACTCCCACCAGACTGGAAGGTGTGTGCGTGTGTGTGTGTGTGTGAGTGTGTGTGTGTGTGTGTGTGTGTGTATGTGTGTTTAGTTGTTGTTGTTTTCATTCTGTGTCTGTACATATGTACATGGGGGAGGGTCATATTCAAACACGTTAAAAGCAAGCCTGCAATATACATGATTTTTAAACACACACAAAACTGTAAGCATTATACATGTATATTCCCATGATTACGCAACTGTCAACCGATCTCTGTTGCCATGGCACTGAGCTGATGAAAAGGACAAAGGAGAGAGCGCAGTACCCACAGAGACAGAGGGAGAAGGTGGGAGGGAGGGAGAAAGTGTGGGAGAAATGGACAGTATCTCTCAACAATATTTACAGTAAAAGAGTGTTAACTTAATGACTGTGTTTCTCACCTCAACAGGTGTCACATGAATTTGCCATCAACTTTGACCCCACAAACCCCTTTTGTTCAGGTCAGTAACTGTGCTCTGCAGTTTAGATGTCATTGGTGACCCTGCTGCAAATGTCCATTTTTACATTTGTGCATCATGTCTCTATTTTTTTTTACTTTTAGACTGATCTGTGGACCATTACTGATACTGGATTCATATGACTGAAGTGATCATTAAGACAAATAAAAGGGCTACTGTACAGTATATGTAATTTTTAAAAAAGATTTGTGAAGTAATGTAGATGTAGTCCCACATTGCTGCTAACTCTATAACTATGCATGCATGTGAAGGTGACCAACAGGATGCTGACTTTAACTCACTTAAGAGCCATCACTAGCAAGACAGAACATCTAAGAGTTACATATGGTACCACTGAAAATCTGATAATTCATGCACTGGTGCTTTTGTAACATAAAACATAACACCTAAAGCATTTTTATGATATTAAGGACATTAAACCCCCTGATTAGTTGAAATGAAATATCTTAACGTAACTTAAAGCCCACGCATACATGTGTCTGAGTAGGTTGTGTCCACTAATCTATCTGTCTCAATAGAAACTTTGCCTCCAGGTAATGTGTTTCTGTAAAGCCTATTGCAACATTGCATATGATATTCATACAAACAGAACTAGCTGAACCTTGAACTATTCTTGATACCTTACTAACCTTGGTAACTTGTTTGACATTTTTTTCACAGCAAGCTTTATGTAACGGTGGACGGTTACTAAATTGAGGATGTAAAATATCATGTTATCAGTATACAATCATACTGCACGTGAAAAGGGAATACAGGCATTTACTATAATATGACCACACTATGTTGCCCCAGCCCCAACCTGAGCTTGAGAGACTGAAACAGAATTACAGACTTAAAGGTGTATAATCATTTTTTATATTATGGACACACTCCGCTGCAATGTCATTGTCTTGACTTTGTGGAAATAGATAGAGAGCTACAGGAAAAGAAGAAAGCCATCATCATTGCAAAAAAATAGGTCTTCAGTTCATCAGACATGCAGGACACTAACAAACAGACATCTCCAGATGTGACAGCTGCACTAGTCTGTGAGTGTCTTGCTGAGTCTGAGTAGGCTATAACATGTTCACACTTCACTTCACACTTCTACTTCGACTATTGATAGGGTACAACTCTAAAGGGTGATAAATACCTGATGATAAATCACAAATTTGCCTCAGAGGGCGTTACAATCCGTACAGCGGTCAGAACTGAAGACACGCGAGGGAAATCTTTACAGGATTCTAGTCAAAGAGTCACTTTCGAAGCTGAAACATGTTTCCCACCTTTTTTAATAATTTAGCATGTTTGCTACATCCAACAAGATAAAGACATCAGGATCAGACAGCATCAGGCTGAGCAAGCTATCTCAACATGCTGTATGTGGCTAGATGTAGCAATACACACCTGTTAAAATCATGATTTGGAAATTGGAATGGTTTGCATTAATACATATTGTAGTTATCATTTCCTCAAGTTCATCTTATCTAGTTAGACCTGAACAGACTTATAAATATTTTGTATCTTTCATATCAATATACTTGAGATGCAAGTAATTTGTATAATGTAAATTTGGATCTGGAAATGCATTATTAGCTTTGAAATGAGCTGAGAGCACAACTGTGAGACGCAGAATGAATTTGTGTAATTTATATATAAGCCACATGAATGAGCAGAAGACAACAGATATTGCTATAGGAAATAAAAAATGTAATAAAATAAACAGCTTTTCTTAAGTTGCAGCATTGACTTTTTAATTTGCCTGTATCAGCATGTATGATTTACTGGGATCTGTTTGCAGTGTATAATCACCTGAAAATTCCAATCTAAAAAGAAAAAAAAATTAAAAATAGAAATTTAGTAGTGCATGGACGGTTTTGATGATTTTGGGGGGGCTCTTTTGATATTAAAAGTCACAAACCCCAAAGCAAAAAGAATTCTAATCTAACCCATCAGTTGCAAACTGAAACATCACCACTAGATGTCAATAAATCCCACACAGTTGCCCTTTAATTCTCACTTCTAGTAATGTTCTTTAATGTTTACTTAGCAATCATCAAACCTAATAAAGTTTGTTGGAATTTAAATTCTCTCTTTTTATCTGTTTCTGTCTGTAGGTGTAGAGGGTATTGCCCAGGCCTACTCCGCCTGTCTGCCTCACATCCGTTTCTACGGCCCAACGAACTTTGCTCCGATCATCAACCATGTAGCACGCTTTGCTGCCCAGGCCCTGCAACAAGAGAAAGCAGCGGTTAGTCGTGACACATTTGCTTTTGCTTCTCCATGTTTTTATTTTTCTTCAGTTAAATCTGTATAATGCAACTGTGTAGAACATTTCAACGACAACGTAACTCAAAGAATTTTGACATAGAAGTTTCTGGAATAGTGGTGCAGGGCCTTTACCATGCAGCCATCTATTTACCACAGTCTGTACACAAACGTGCAAGAGCAGACATCCACAAGTTTTTTCCAACAGTGAGTAAATGGAATATACCAACTTCCCTAAATCATACTGCTCGCTTGTGATTCTTTCCGAAATGATCTACACTTCCTGCTGTTGTTGTTCTTCTCCTTGAAGAACAAAGATTTGACAGCTTACAGATTGTATAACACACTTTATTTCTTTAACCTTATCTCATCATTAGATTATCTGTCACAATGGAAAAAAGAAAATACAAAACTAAACACACCGGAAACGGTAGGTCCCCTCACACGACATGAATCATCATAAAAGGTTAGAATGGAAGATTAGTCGTTGGCAAACATAATTTTAAGTATCCATCATGCATGTCATGAACTCAGTATGACCTTACCACTATATTTTTGCCTATAGGTTAGTGGGCTTCTTTGCCATGACCAATTTATTCAGATAATAACACTGTCAGGTACTGACTGATTATGATGTGGCAATGAAATGCAAATCATTGTATTACTGGTTATCTGTATCATAAAGTAGTCTGCTGTTTACTGGGTTTATGACATGCATGAAGGACACTTAAAATGATGTTGCCTATTGGTCCTGAGCCACTGCAACTGAGAATCCTGCTGTCACTATGGGCAAACATCATTTTAAGTGTCCACCATGCATGTCATAAACCCAGTAAATAGCAGATTACTTTACGATACAGATAACTGGTAATACAATGATTTGCATGTCATGGCTACACATTCATCAAAATCACAAGTAGATATGTACAAAAGTGAAAACAACACATTCATAAATCATTCTTTGAATTATAAGGTTGCAGAAAAGAAGGCCATTAGTAGCCTATTAGTAAAATACTGGTCAGGTCATACTGGGTTTATGACATGCGTGATAGGCACTCCATTCTACCCCATACTCCGTCCAATTAGTGACCATTGATGTTGCCTGAGGGGACCTACAGTACCTTTTACAGTTTAGTTAATCATCATTGTGATTTTTGATTTGCCATTTTGTTTTATGATTTGCTCCAGGGTCACTGTAACTATCTGCCTTTGTGAGTACTATCAAACAGCTTTTAGGATTTTAGGTTTGGTGTGTGTGTGTGTGTGGCCGAGGTGTGATCATATACCGTAGGTCTGTCATCCCATAAAAATCACATCAAAGAATCCACTAAATAAATCTGGTGTGTTCTCACCAGTTGTAGAAGAGCAGTCAGCAGTGAATGCCTGTCAGGGCAGTTTGTACTCATGGTTAATTTACTCTGTTCAGCAGCTTGATGATGGCTGTCGGGACAAACGAGTGGGTGCATCTGTCAGCTCGGACTCCTGGCATGTTGACTAGAGTGTCAGGGAGGAGGGTAACAGACTAAAGTGACAATATCTGTCCTCTCCTCTTTCTTTTTACAGATTTTCAGTTGAAACACAGACTAGTCATTTGAAACATTTCCATTTCATTTTATTCTTTTCTGTATCACTTTTACAGTAAACATATACAGTGAAGAAAACAAGTATTTGAACATGCACCTACGATGAAAATTTCAGACCCCTCCATGATTTCTAAGTGGGAGAAATAGCAAAATAGCAGGGTGTTCAAATACGTTCTTTCTTAACTGTAAACAGGAACCTAACATGTTTTGTGTTCAGGTATAGCTTCACTTACCATAATTTCTCTAATATAAGCTGGGGCCTTCATTTACTCAAGTGCATTGATGTGTGGTCTCTTTCGATTTGAGCAAAACAGATCAGCAGTAAGTTTTTAGAGTTTGTGTCTGTTTGAACCTATAAAATAGAGGCTTCCTTTGTTGAAAAAGTACAGTGATATTACGTTATGCATACAGAGCAATAACAACACTAACAAAAGGCTATTTACTGATTTAGAGAGCTTACCACTCTAAAGTGTAACTATTCCCATGTAATGTCTTTCTCTCTGCCATGGTAACATGTCAGCCACCATATATGTCACATGACCAGGCCACCGTAGCCATGGTTGATATTTTAAGTGCTCTGCTGTCTTTCTAATGAGCTAAACAGTCTCATATATGTATGTTTGCATTCAATGACACATTTAAAAATGTTGTTTCTAATAATAGTTCAGGCCTGTATTAGAGACATGCCTTTACTTACCCCATCAACAGAAGCCTATGTTAGCCACTAATAGGCCTATATTAGAGAATTTACACTTCTCATATTCTATAAAGCCTGTCCTGGTATAACCAACTCTGAAGTGTCACTGGGCAGTAACACGATGTTGTTTCCCTAAAATCCGTCTTAAAGCCACTTTTCATTTAAGTTCATTCCTTTAGTAGTTTGCCTCATCAACCAAGACTAGTGGTCATTTCTAACTTTCATCTCTTCTCGTTAGAGGTCGGAGTTTTTAATAGCAGAGCCATCCCAGCTCAGCTTGTTTTTGTCAGATTTTTATTGCAGTATGAACTGGTGGATTGTAGCTTACTGTACTTCCAACTGGTATACACTGTTCCGGGGGAAGTAAGACACAGAATCCAAATAAAGAACAAGCCCAAGGCTCTGTCTCACACCCAAGAAGTTTTTTTCTATTTTGGTAGCATTCATGGCAGGAAGTCATACAGTATTCCTCGAGCGGTGGGATCATATTATTGTGGTGGTGTGGTCATGTTGGTTGCTACAGATACCAATGAGAAAATTGATTAGCAACCAAGAGGACCAGTACTGGCAGATTACCCTTGTTTTTTTTTCCCAAAACCCTCTGCAGCAGCAGAGGTGTTTCTTGTTGCACAACAATTGTTAGTCTGAATAGAGACTTAATGCTTCTCTAATCAATATGTTCATAATAACAATGCTGAAATTACTGAATGATGATGAACTCACAGAGAATTATCGCCTGGTTGTGCAATTCCCCACAGCTCTATGCAGCTTTTTAGCTCATTGTTTTTGGTTCACGGCTTGCATTTTTGGTTTATTCTCAATAGTCTCATCAGCCTTGTTCCAAAAAGCGTCAGGCAGATGTTTTACGCAAAAAGCTGTGATAAACCCACTGCACACTTTCTGCCCAGCACCAGATAAAAAAAAGAGGTTTTACAGGTGAAAAAAGTGGTCAGTTAACAACTAAAGAGCCAGATGTTTCCCTCAGGAGTTGATGCAGACCGCCGGCTTACTATGTTCACCAGGTGGCCAGAGACATTAGCATTTTTAGCTCTCTAATTATAGACTAATTTCAGTCCCTCCTGCAGCTATTTAACACCTCGTCACTTGTGTCAGCGCTGACCGAGTGCCTTTTTTTGGGCTTTGACAGTTCTATTGCAATTATTCAGATGTATTTGAATAAAAAAAAAAGGTGCCTCCAGCTTGCTGGCCACTTGCAGTAGCCTCAGCGTGAACTGGTCGCGGAGCCAGAAAGCTCCAGCAAAATGTGCAAAACTGAGGCGGTCAGCAGGGCTGAGAGAAGGAGAAGGACGTCACCTTGACTAGCTGCCTGTCCCCCGTTACTTTCCTTGTCTCTCCCTCTCTCTCTTCCCTTGCCTCGCCCCTCGTTCAATACATTTCTATATATGAATATAGTAATGATTTTGAGGTCTTTGATTTCAAAGCATTCAGTAACACTCAGTTAGTTTGTGCACTGAATGTCTGGTTCCTTTTGCTATTTGCATGAGAATAGGCTGCATAGAGACAAGTCAAATCACAAGCGAACATGTAATCACTACTGCTGTAGCTAAATCTATCACTACCACAGAGATCTAAAAAAAACATCACTTGCCTTTTAGCTGCAGGTTTTCTCACTCTGAGGCAGCAGTGGGTAGAAAGGTCCACTGATGCAGCAGTAGATTCATGTCAAGCCACGATATCAACTTTCTTTAGCCACTAACTGCAAGCTTAAATAACCTAAAAGGAAGTCTAATTAATTATTATAAAGTATATTGATTACACAGTGTAATGTCTATAAAATAATGGCATTTTTGTATAATTCTCACTTTCAGGATGTAATCCAGTCTGCACCTGATAGGATCTGCAGGGAATATACTGTAAATGCTTGCATGGTTTAAGCATGAGATAAGATTTGACAATAGACTACATTAGTGAA
Organism: Eupleurogrammus muticus; assembly: GCA_036785175.1. Taxonomy (NCBI): domain Eukaryota; kingdom Metazoa; phylum Chordata; class Actinopteri; order Scombriformes; family Trichiuridae; genus Eupleurogrammus; species Eupleurogrammus muticus. The sequence goes on along the minus strand of JAYKQN010000010.1, from coordinate 21,721,418 downwards.
AAAAACCCCTCAAACTTCTTTACCTAAAAATTTCTCCTGACATTACTTCCCTCCCAACACCAACACACAACAGTTTTTGCCTGTTCCCAATTTCAATTTACCTCTTCAGTGAGCATGCATCTTTCTTCTTTCTTACTTCCAAAGTGATGTGGATCATTTCTGCAGAGTTAGGTTCTGAGGAAAACAGAAAGCAATCAGGTTGTCTTCATGACAGCAATGCAACCTGTGAAGCTCAGCATGATGCAGCCATCATCCAGAGCTAGGAACCTTTGTCTGACTGTGTAAGTGTCTCTAACTCCCATATCTTGCAAACTGTTAATCTGATCCCAAAACTGTTAGTCTGATCCACCCATATGTGTGAAGATCCAAGTAAGAGGTCTGCATAATATGGTGCAAATTGGCCAGATGGTGGTGACAACAAACTTCCATCTTTTGAACTGTACATCTAAAAAAAACATGACAAATTTGGTGCAGTAGCATCATTTATCTATAAAACAACAAATATCTGTCTACATGTATGATTGTGCCTCAGACTTAGTTACATATGTATTGCTAAGGTAGCAGGGGTAGGAGGGGGGGGGGGGGGCAGGATGGAGTGTGAAGTCGATCGGATGAGCGGTTCTCAAGATTTAGCCACACTGTGTGTGGACTATGCTGCCAGGAGCATTTCCAGGGGTCTGAGAACTGATACTGGTTCCCGCCGCAAAGAATAATACAGGGACTGAAGCAAGTGACCCGTGTGGAACGGGTTCTGCACAGAGCTTTACATCTACAAAGTTCCAGCAAACTGTGCATGCTCCCCTCCGGTATGTATCCAGTTGCACATCTTCTGCCTAAATCTGAAGAGAGTGCAGAAGGCGGGTATCATTATGCTCCCACTGTGCTTTTTGTCCCTAATTGTACCCTGTCACCCTGTGGAGAACAAATACAAGCCCGAACATACACAAAGGAGTGTACTTGTCTGTGTGTTTGGTGCCAAAATCCTTTTGTTTCTGCAAGGAAATGATTGCAGGACCCTTTCGTGTTTTATATTACAGTGAGTTCAAACAGGGGTTGAACATGAGTAACAGACAATGAGATGTGACAGCCGCAGAAGTGTGTGTGTGGACCACATACTGGGGTGGTGGTTAGACTGGTGTACGCCTGTATATGTGTGTATGTTGGCTAAGTTGTCAGCTGCTGCTCTGCCTCAATGTTCCCATTCCTCAGATAATGAGAGAACCTGTGCCTGCAGACTGAGCAACTGTGTGCAAACACACTCCTGCTACTCACACACACACACACACACACATGCACACACACACAAGCTGCACAGGCTGTGCATTATGTGAGCGACCCTCTATGTCTTTGTGATAATGATTCTCTAATGAGCGCTGCTGTTAGTACATTAAAGAGACAGGCTTCAGAGCCTCCCTGCATGTGTTTGTGTGTGTGTGTGTGTGTGTGTGTGTGTGTGTGTGTGGAAACTGTATTATAAGTATTGTGACTATATTTCACAGTTTTGTTGAATTTCTGTCTCTGACTGGCCAATGGTTAATATTGTTATGTTTTATATGTAAATCACTTGTTGGTCAACCTGTGAGTTTTCTACCATTGAGTTAGTTCACAGAAATGCCTCATTATTCAAAACTTTCATGTTTGATAGTCAAAATTGAGAAGTTTCTGTGACTGTTTGGGTGATTCTGGCTGAAATGATATTTATTAAATACATGGCACCAGTCAAAAGTTTGGCAAAAACTTTCTAACTTGTGACTGGGGCTGTGCATGAACACTGTCCAAGTTTCTCCCTTCAGGGAGATGCAGACTGGCAGGTTGTTCACATATTCCTTAGGCACGGATAATTTTGTGGATTTTGTCTCTATTACCTCTCATTTTTACAAAAAACATTTCTTATATCTTAAGTTCTATACTATATTTAGCCAAGAATTGTAGTTTAGTGTGTAGGCCAAAGAGATTTTAGTTTTTAGTTTGTTTAGTTTTTAGAATTTAGTTGCAGTATCATAAAGGTTTAGGTTGTTTGACATCACTTTCTTTAAAGCTACACATTGTTTTTCTTTTATTTAACAATAGGACAGAATACAAATTATGCATGGAAGGTGAAAATAATCACTTAACACTGCAGCTTCCATTGGTGCTTCATAGCTTTTAGCATCTTTCAGCTCATTGGTAAAGGCAGCTTATCACCAGAGTTCCAAATAGACCTGAAGCATGTGTGAATACTGGTCTTAGATTCATCAGGTAGAAAAAAAAGAACATGACCCAAAATAAAATTAAACTTGGTCCATCCTCTTTCCTAACATTGACATTAATTCAAGTGTATTTTTCCCATCATGAAATTTGCCCCTTAAAGTGGTCTATTTATCATTTGCATATGTTTGTTTCTTGTAAATAAAATTTACAGAGAAGAGACAGGATGAGTGCCATCTGTCTGCGCAATTTCATCTCCACACTTAGCCAAGAAACCCTTTTTTCCTGTTTAGATGAATTCTTACATCCTTATCCAAAAGAAATCTCTTTTCTTCCCGATGTTTTTTCTTCTTTTTTTTCTCACAGGCTCCGTCATATGAATAGGGCCCAACATTCTCAACGTTCATTTGTGGTTTGTTTTTTTCTCTCCCTCGTGCAGCATTGTCCAGCTCCCAGTTTTCTCCTTCTCGAGTCATTTCCTGTCACTCTGCTTACCATTTCTCACAGCATAATCAACAGAATTCTAATTACCTAGTAAAAAAAACACAGCAAAGCTCATCTCAAAGTCACGTTGTCTCTTCCTTTCTCTCCCTCCCCTCTGCAGCAGTACTTCACTCTCCTCATTATAACCGACGGCGTCATCAGCGATATGGACGAGACCCGTCACGCCATCGTACAGGCGTCTAAACTACCCATGTCCATCATCATCATCGGCGTGGGCAATGCAGACTTTGCTGCCATGGAGTTCTTAGACGGAGACGCCAGCGTTCTGAGGTCCAACACAGGAGAGGAGGCTGTGCGGGACATCGTGCAGTTTGTTCCTTTTAGGGATTTCCGTAATGTGAGTATTGGTCTCAGGTTGCTAGAAAATGGATATGAGAGGTCAAGTAAAGTCAATTTTATTTGTATGGCCCAAAATCACTAAATGCCGGTTGGCCCCAAGGGGCTTAACAGTTTGTACAACAGCAACACGCAGAGGGACAACAAGAGCAAAAGAAGCTTCAACTGCTGAATAATGGAGGTTTGCTTTACTATTGAGAGCATATTTAATTATACATAGGTACAAGTGCTAAGATTTATCACATTGTGTCTCAAATGCACATATATAATATAACACTATACATATTCAGATAAATAGACAAGTCCAGTCTGACATATTCATGTTTGGTCAAATTAAATTAGAATATTTATAGATGGCAAAATAGCTCAGATCACTTATTGGTTCCTTTTCTTTCATAACTCCTTCAAAACCTGTTTGGATAGCAGAGCTCCCTCATTAAAATGAATGAGTGAAAGCTCCAAAGTATAATGTTAAATAATCATGTATTGAGTACTCGGCTAATCGGCTTAATCCTGGTTGTCTGGGTGGGATTTTGATCAGATGTGATTGGCAACGTAAGCAAAAAACCTCACTTTTGTCATTAGATTCTGACTGAAATGTTGCTGAATAAACCATACTCCTTTAGTTGATGTGGGATCCATCAGTCATAGTGAGTATGGGTGTTTTTTTATTCAAAGTCCCAGAGGTGAAAGAATTTTATTCACTCTATTCTTGTTTAATTTAAAATCAATGTAATAATAATAATAAAGTTTCTACATTTTGGCAAAAGTAGTAATACAATATACTTCAATTTTTGGAATCAATAGTATGTACATGATGAAGAAAGTTTCCTTTACAGTGTTACATGAAAATAATGTTCCAGCTTCAATCTTATTGCAACACCCTGTGTTTAAATTTAAACCTTAAAGAATCAATAATCTTTTTTTTCCAACAATGAATCACAGAAAAATGGAACCTGACTCTGCATGGCTTTAAAGCCTCTTTACACTCAGTGTTTGGTATTATTTACTTGTCAGTTTTTAACATTTCCGAAAAACCAAATGGTAGACAACATTAGCAACTAGCTGCTCAACATAGTGGAGCATTTAGCAGCGTCCGAGAGCTAAGCTTTTGGTGAATCAACCACTGAGTTCAACAACATGACAGGTCTCAGTGACGTTTGGATTCTCTTAGTCACCATTTGTAGAGAAAGAACCTAAACTAACGTTGCTACTCACTGGTGGGATCTGCAGGTTTACTCCATCTTACTTCTGCAGCAGAAACATCACCTAATGACATGATGCCATGCTGCCTGAGTGTGAATGTGTTAGCACACAGCAGCCTGTTGCTGCTCTCACACACACACACACACACACACACACACACACACACACACACACACACACATCAGGTCTGCAGGACAGAGATAGCTGCCTGCTTATCTCACGCTGTGACACTGTGTTTGTGTGTGTGTGTGTGTGTGTGTGTGTGTGTGTGTGTATGTGTGATGTGCTGGTGAGGATAGATGCAGGCAAAACATGTTCATGTGACTCTTCATTTATATTCACATTCTTCTCATTCATACATGTGCTGTAAGCACACAGGCTACTCAAAGGCTATTCATTTTTTTGTTTTCTTAGTTGTAGTCTGTGTGTGTGTGTGTGTGTGTGTGTGTGTGTGTGTGTGTGTGTGTGTGTGTGTGTGTGTGTGTGTGTGTGTGTGTGTGTGTGTGTGTGTGTGTTGGAGGGTTCACTTCCTCTGCATTGGGAGAAACAGACAATGTTGACGGCTTCATTCCATTTTGTTGCGAGGGTGAAAATGAGAGAAAACAGAGAGGATAGAGATTTATCTTCGTAAAGTTGTTGGAGTTGTGATGATTATATTCTCTGAAAGTGAGGAGCTGTTGTTGTCAGTAAATGTCTCCATTTTATGAAACAAAGAAATGAAATGAAGCACAGTCAGCTGAGACGTACGGCATTTAAATCAGCAAGGCCAATAGTATATTTGTGATCATTTAGTAGAATTTAGTTTGTCCAACAGAGCATTCGCTCAAGTTAATTCTTTCAACACAAAATATCCTGTTGATTAATTATCATATTTAAAACTTTTATTAAAAACAAAAGTATATGGTGCTCTGTTTAAAAAAATTGTAAATAAAATAAAGAAAAGAAAAACTGGTGATGCTCATCAAGCAAACGCAGACACGCTGCAAAGAACCACACTTGTCTCTTGAGTGGATATAAACGTCCTGACCCTAACGTCACTCAAAGCAAGACGAGCACGTCATCCCGTTGTCTTCTCATGTTTTTTTCCTGTCCACCCTGACGCTGTCTCTCGCTCTCTCTCAGGCACCCAAGGAAACCCTGGCCAAGTCCGTCCTGGCCGAGCTGCCCCAGCAGGTCACCCAGTACTTTAAGCAGCGGAACCTTCCGCCCAGCAACACAGCGCCGGAGTGAGACGCCCCCCACACACATGAGAGCCCCGCACGCTGTACAATAGCCCGACAATAACTTTCTTCTCTTTAACGGCAAACGATACAGAAAGAAAGTGTGTGTGTATATAAGCTGTGAACAAATATGAGTTGTGGACAAAAATAAAAACAAAAAAAAATGAAGAAATTCTGCCATTATGTTTGCAAAGGTCCTACTGGTTAAAGAATGTTCTGTCTATATCCAGTGTGAATCCATCAGAAGTGATATTCTGTGTTTGTTGAAGCTTTCCACAGCTGTGATGATCATGTTCTGAGACCCTGCATGTCTACAGTGATGATGGCAGCTGTCTGCCAGTTTATATGAAAACGCAGGTTCTGAAACTGGCCTTTTTTAGAGAATGAAAAATACCTTGATCAATCAGGAAGTAGATTTCGTTTCTTTTCTTTTTTTTTTTTGCTTTTTGCATGTGTGTGTCTAGTGATTGATACCATGTGGTACACGGCAACCCCCCCTCCCCTCTCCAAGAGGAAATATCCTTCCATTCATTTGTATACTGGATCTTCTCCAGGCAGCAGATCAGCTGAAGGCTGTTTGACCCACAGACTGAACATGAACATGACTTTGTCACCCCTGCTCCGTCTCCAGGGGGAGGCTTTCATTTTGAAGTTTGGGTCACGAGCCGCTGTAAGAGGCGGGTTCAACGCTCTGCGATGCTTGTTTGACTGGAGAAGACGAGGCTGCAGCAGCTGTAGCACTAACACCTGATAGATGTAGGATACAGTAGGGCTGATAAATATGGGGCCATTTTGCCAGCTTTTGCAAAATCTTTGTATTTCTTCTGACTTTGGTTCATCCTGCATGTTGCCAATATCTACTCACTGTTTACAAAGGGATGCTGACGATCACAAACGCATGGTTTATTTATTTTTTCCAAATTATGTATCGGAGAAGTTGTAAATATTTAAATGAGATTCTATTTAAAGAGGAGGAAGTGTTATATAAAAAAAATCGAAGATGTCAGACAAGGCTGTGACCATGAGAATTTACCAGAGTGGAAGCAGAAGAGGCGTTTCTGATATGCATATATATCGAATGTATATTTATATGATGCCGTTAACGTTTCTGACATGTTTTTAATGTACTTTTTATGCAGTGCTGAGTTGTGTACTAAGTGTTTTGCTGTTGCATCTTTGTACTTAAATGTGTTGCTATTCATTTTATAAAACTGTGTCTATGTCCACACTCAGGTTAATAAACTGAAGAAAATGTCTCATGTCCCCCGTGTCTCTGGATGAAAAAAATGGTTGCAAGTTGGTAAAAAAGGACTCAGTCCAAATTTCAATCTCATCATCTATGCAACATTTTTAGGCAGTAAGTGGATTTTTTCTTGCCAAGGTTTGTTGCTGCAATAAATACAAACCAAACTAAACAAGCTCCAACAATTGCCAGAGTGAGGGGAAAAATGGCTTAAATGCTTGTGCTTGGTACTACCTCAAAGCTCCAATACTGAAATGACTTTTTCTATGTGTGTATTATTTGTTGTCATAGCAACTCACAGCTACTCTAGTAAAACTGAGCCTCATCTGTCGATTAAACCAAGAAACCCACGACAGCTGCATTAATGATGTTGGTGAACTGTCCTCAGACATGTTATTGGCCACAAATACAAGATAAAATAATCCTCAGTCCTCATCATCACACGACTCAGAGTTCCTCTCAAACCTCCAACCTCACGGATACAAAGAGACTTACAGACATTACGCTGCTGATTTTGTTTTATGACGCTTTTAGGATTTACACTTTGATATCATCTCACCTGGACTGAAACCCAGTTTTTTTTGTCATTTTAATCAGCTCTAGATGCACAATCCTCCTGCCAAGGATTTAACAGGGACTGAATACACATCCCAGAATCCAATTACACAAATTAGTTCTGATCTTGTCCAATTTTACACATTTACACACAATTTCATGGCCCATGTGGTTCAAAGATACATCTCAGAACAAACTTATTTTTCATAATCCTTCATGCTACAGTCTGTATAAGAGGCTTAGAGAGGCAAATCTAGAAGCATCTTGCAAACCAGTTGAAGCTAACTATAACAAAGGCTTGTGAGATGTTATCAAGTTCTCCAGTTCTTAGGTCTACTGAGGTGGAACAGTATTATATGTGTTGCTCCCTACAGAGACCTGGCACCCGTCTTTTCCTCAACTATACTTGTTGTCATAGCCCTGTGGCAACAGGGAACATCAGAGAGACAAAAGACATGGACAGGATTACACACAGGAAATGTCTCACATATTGTTACCATAGTAATATATAATAGTAATAATATAATAATTATAAGCCTGTTATATATATGTAATTATATACTTATGCTTGCATTCAGTATATGGCATACATACAAATATACATACATATACATGTACAGATGGAAACTCATGCATACAAAGTAAAAGTATCTTTATGAATCAGACACCTTGACAAAAGAAAAACTCCGTTCTGTCTTGTAGCTCAGGTTTGTTAGGAGACTATGCTGAAGTTTTGGAATTGTGGGCTAGATCCCCTGAATGTTGAAGTCCAACATCAAAAGGAGAGAGTGAATACTGTGAGGGAAAGTGTTCCTGTAGCAAGTATTGAATGGCTCCCCAGGAAAGATATTGACCTGTAAATGCTACAGTTGTGGGTTCTACCTCCATTTATGTCTTTTAAAGTCAGAAGACCAAAAATAAAGAGTGAAAATTTAAAATAAACTTCCATTTACATGACTGTAAGTCAAGAATTTGTATTATTACTATATATATTTAATATTAATATTAGTAGCATGTATAGGATCAGGAATGAATCCATCAGAGGGACAGCACACGTTAGAGGTTTAGGAGATAAAGTCAGAGAGGCCAGACTGAGATTTTTTGGACATGCCCAGAGGAGAAATAGTGAATATATTGGTAGAAGGATGCTGAGTTCTGAACTGGCAGACAGGAGGCCTAGAGGAAGACCAAAGAGGAGGTTTATGGACATAGTGAAAAAGGACATGAGGGTGGTGTGAGAGAAGAGGATACAGAAGACAGGGTTAGATGGAGGCAACTGATTCACTGTGTTGACCCCTGAAGAAGAGTAGCAAGTGTTCTTATTTTGAAAGTCATTGTCATTATATAATTCTGTGACTTTGATTAAACATGGGATTTGTTAATGTTTATGCCTGTGAATCATTGATGAGGCAAATCTTTAATTACTCATCGTTGTATTGTGCAGCCACTGCTCCTCTCCAGCCCTGTTGTGTTTCATTGCCAATTCTCCTCATTTCCTTTTAAAATATTTATTTACATTTGGAAACACACGTCTGCAGCATTTCTATAATGAATTTACTGGCAGAGCAGAAACAGCCAATCACAGCTTTGTGAAATATGACATCATCGACAGCAGCAGGGGTCAAACACTCTTCTCCTACTTTTAAGAGTTTTTCTAATTCCTCAAAAGTTGGTCTCAGCAGCTTTGTGAACAGAGGAATCGCTCGGCCAGCACTTTTAGAGCTGTACAGAGTCCTACTAGCAGCAAGATAAACTGTTTTGTGAAGACGGGTCCTGGTGGGCAGTCAGGTTATGAAGGATGTTCAGCTCCCCCACACCGACTGGCAGACAGCGACTCTTTCCCTGGCCCCTGCTCAATTTTGCCAAGTTAAATTTGTCTTTCGTTGAATTTTGTCTTTAATGAATTCTTTTTGTCAGTACTTTTGTGAGCCAGATACAGAACAGACAGTAAATCTCCAAACTGACAAAATAATGGCTCTATAAAAAACATCCTATCATGTTGGTCTAAACTGTAGGACTTACAGAATACTCTGACTTTTCATTAATTATAATAATACATTACAAAATTGACCTCTCGTTCTTAGATTATATATTACAGTTAGTTAATTATTATTCAAACCTCACATTTAGTGTTGTGCAGCATCCCAAACAACAGATCATTTAAACTAATGTTTTTTATATACATTTATGTCACTGTCATGATTAAATATAGTGTTATATAATAACAGTCAGTGAAAGCGTCTGTGTAATTGAAACATAGGCGTCATTTTGCATGTAGGTTTGCTGCTTTAAAGGAAATATTAATTCATTTGTGTGTTGCAGGACCACTTTCAGACTGTCACTTTAAAGTTTTCTCTACAAATTAAACTTTACTACATATTTGAAAAAGCATGTCTGGTGGGAACTCATACATATTTTTTTTTTTATGAGTGGATATGAGAGGTCACTATATTTACCGTTTATTCTCTGGTGTCTTTTGTGTTGGAAACAGTGGATGCTTTTACTTTTGGCCTTCAATCTATTAAAGATAACTAGGTGATCAGATGTAGACGTCAGTAGCTCTGACTTCAGGAAGTAGTGTCTGCTGGTCCAAATTAAAGGCTAAAATAATACAGTATTTACATTGTGCTTGATATTTTATAGAAAAAAAAATGTCAGTATCTTAGTAGCCTGCCAATATCAGCGCTTAATGAAACAGTACACACTGTACAAGGGAAAGCTCTTTATTTCTCATCGCTCAGACTTTGACCAACAAAACACAGCTCCGGCGGCTGAGACAGCAGCAAACAGTCCCGCATCTCTCAGCGATGTGACTTTTAAACAAATTACTGTTAAGACACACATTACAACACACAAACAATTATTTGAAATAACTCAGACTTTGCATTTCAACCCGAGGAGAGCGAGAAGTGTGTCCTGCCCCGGCTCTCCGCCTTCGCTCTCCTCTGCTGCTCATATTTAAAAAAAACAAACAAAATAACAGAAGGGTGTGATTGATGTGACAGTATAAGCAGTCTCTTCCTTGCTCCACAGCTGTCAATCACTGTCCCTCAGCCAAAAGCACAGCTTGCAGTTGCCGTGGCTTGGGTTGGGAGGGGGGTGTAGGGGGGCGGGATGTCGTCGGGGTAGGCAGTGCGGGATTGGTTGCTCGGCTTAAACTGCGTGAGATGTGATCGAGGGAAGGAAGGGTGGAGGTGTCATATTTGAGAGCCACAATAGCAAAACCACAAAAAATACATGGATTTAGTTCAGAATAGAGTTAAGAATTGGTTTCAATCTTACTGTTTATTAGGATTATACTACTGGGCTGAACTTTGTCTGATGACAAAGAGCAACAGTTCAACTCACAGCTGTGAAAACAAAAGGAACTACTAAACAGACTTTGTGTATGTGTGTGTGTGTGTGTGTGTAGGTTGTAGATATACTTCAATAGGCTGTGTTTTATGTGTGTTTCTATGTGTGTAAATCTGACCTATTGATCTGTCTCTTTGTATGCATGTGCTGCGTGAGGTTACTTTTTCTGACTTCTCAAGCCATTCTAAAGGTGTGTGTGTGTGTGTGTGTGTGTGTGTGGTTGTGTGTGTGTGTGTGTGTCTATCTGTAGGCCCTGTTGTGCCGGGGGTACGGCGACATAATTGCGTCCACGCTACCTTCGCTGTCCGAGCTGCTGTCAGAGTCGCTGCTGCCGGAATAAACCCAGAGTCCTGGTAAAACTCCGACGCACACGGCTGCTGACGGGAGGTGTAACACGCCTTGACCGGAGCTCACGGGGGCCGCGGGGGCCTTCGTCGTCAGGCCGGGGACTGTTTGAAGTTCAGCTCCCCCTGCTCCTCCTCCTGCTCCGGCCTCCTGTTCTGAACAGCACAACATAGTGTCAGATGGAGAGCTTTTACATGCAGGCATTACCGTATCACTCTTCGTAAAAATAACAAAAAAAAACGGGCAGAGATGGACAGATGAGATTGTCCCTCTGACTTAAACCTAACATCTTGGAACAGCCGTGAGCGAGGAGGCACGGCAGCATCTTACGTGGAAGTTTCTTATCAACAAACAACGCCACAGGAGTTGTTGATTGGACACTGCAGCTGATCTGATACGTAACATCAATGCAGTTTCATACCAAAGTGAAAAGTGATAACAGACTGAACTCTTACGTTTGTATCACTGACAAGTTCAACATTTTATCTGTTTGTCTAATTAAAACTCTTAATTGTTGATCAACGAAATAACCATAAACATTCTTATTCATAATTAAATAAAGATTTTTCTTTTTATGATCCGTTATTTGTTCTTCCAGATACAACTACGGTAAATGAAAGTCAGAGTGGGAGGGAGTCAGCAAATAACACATCTTAAAACATATTTATATTTTACATCGTTTATCATCATTTCCATTCCTGAAAGTTCCTGAGCGTTGGGTTTGATAAGAGTTATATCATTTACATTTTCCCTGAAACATTCAGCTTTATAAATTATTTCCAACATGATCATATTCTGAGTTACTAAATAATGATTCACAGCAGAATATCAATTAATACAGACACAAATAATGAATAAATCATACAAACACATTCTGCCTGTAGAAATGGATCATGTGCGTCTGAGCAGGACACAGAACACAGTATAAATACAGAAATATAAATACAGAATGCAGCTTTTTAATTCATGTGCGGGTGTTTAACAGGACAGAGATGCTGCTGCTCTTTTAGTGAGAACTGAGTATCTTTATTAGTGTCAGCACAGCACACATGTGCAGATACTGATTCTCTTAAAGCCGGCTGATGAGGAAGCTTCGCAAGGACACGGTCTCCTTGCATCTCCATGCATCCCCGGGGGAAGGACAAAGACACGCACAAAAGAGGCAAAGTGAGAGAAACACGGAGGCAAATAAAAGACTTGAGATGCACCTTCTGATTCCTTGTCACTGTCCGATCTGTTCTGTGAATGTGTGGGATAATGTCTTTGTGTTTTAAAGCTACAGAATTATTATTACATTCTTAACAGCATATGTCTTATTTGAATGTTTGGGCGAAAAAATCAGCTGTACTTATTTAGTAATGTATTTGAAATGATTTGACTTGATTGATTTTTCAATGTAACACTTTGGTTTATATTCAAGATGCAATTATTGGACCCTGAAAATTATGAAGTTACATTAAAATGTTAAGTACACAAATGTATATTATCTGTTAAGCATTCATTCTGAAACAAGGTCAAAATTGAGTAAACAATTACATTAAAGGGTTTTAAGTTGTGGGGCGACACGGTGGTGCGGTGGGTAGCACTGTTGCCTCACAGCAAGAAGGTCGCAGGTTCAAGACCCGCCTTGGGCCTGGGTCTGGGGCCTTTCTGTGTGGAGTTTGCATGTTCTCCCCGTGTCTGCGTGGGTTTTCCCCGGGTACTCCGGTTTCCTCCCACAATACAAAAAACATGCTCAGGTTAATTGGTAAAAACTCTAAATTGCCCATAGGTGTGAGTGTGAGAGTGAATGGTGTGTGAATGGTGTGTGTGCCCCACGATTGGCTGGCGACCATCTGGGGTGTATCCCTGCCTCTCGCCTTAACGCGCTGGGATAGGCTCCAGCAGACCCCTGCGACCCCGAAAGGGAATAAGCGGGATAGACAATGGATGGATGGATGGTTTTAAGTTGTATTTTGCCTGGTCACCTTCAACATGTTTATTTTTATGTAATTTTAAATTTACTGTATTTATCTGTTCAGCACATTTTTGTCCCATTTTGACACAAGTCTGATTTCTGTAGATTTGGGTTTAGGTGTGCTTTTGTTTGACAAAATCTAAATGAGCCTGGTTCCATCACACTTCCACTATGCAAGCCCACCTGTGTGTCTTTCTCCATTTCCTGTGGCTGCTGTCGTGATTTCCACCTTCTGTTTCTTACTGCTGTCTGATGACTGGGACGAACTGGATGAGAGAACAAAAAAAGATTACAAAGATTTAAAGCTGCCCCGATCAATACTTCCTTACTGACAATGTCCGAGGGCTGCATACGATGGCGTATGGTGTCGACTGAAGTGACACCTCTGATTTGGTTCAGTCTCACTGTTCTTATCAGTGTAGTTTACAGATCCTGCTTTCAGCAAAAAGAACTCACACTTCCATTTCCTGTCCAGCACTTCAGTACAAACTGATGCGGATAACGATTAGTTGTTTACAGCACTTAGTTACAACGTTTAGGAGTTTGCCTCAGCAGCTGGTGGAGATCAAAAAAAAAAAAGCTAATAAGGGGAGACTAAAACTTGGGATTTACATTCATTAGAGGAACACAGACTACAAATGAATGCTAATGTGTGTCTATTGGATTTGACCCATATCAGCTTTAAAAGTTGATAAAATCTGTATGTTGTGTTTACAGCTTGTTCTACTGCTACTAATTGGCCAAAAAAAAAAAACACACAGATGTTAAAGGATGTGCATCTACCTGCGTCTCTTGACAGCCCCAGCCAATAAATGGGCTTGAGACAGGTGGCTGGTTCTTTGTTCCGCCCCTGAATGTTTAGGTGCCACCTTCTTTTCAGGATCGGGGCGGCTGTCGGCGGACGCTTGCTTCGCTAGAGCGCTGTGACAGTGCAGAGTTAAGGCGAATGAACCATAACGTAGCCTGGGAGAGGGAACACATAGTGCACACACGAGCCGTTCAGTAGCGGCCCATTCAACACGGTCGCAGCCTGTCCCCCCTTCAGGGGGGGACATTACAGCTCTCCATCAGCGCGCTGGAGGAAGCGACACAGTTCTGACAGGCTAAAAACACTCAGGCAGAGAGGTGGAGAGGAGGAGAGGCGAGAGTGTGACACAGATAAAGAGCCCTAAAACAAGAATGGCTCAGGGGACATGAAATAGGGTCAGGATACAGAGACAAAGATGCACGGACACATAAAGACAGAGCAGCAAAGGTTCAAGACAAAAGGGACGAGCGGACGATGATCCGGAGACACACAGCGGGACATTCGGAGGCAGCGCGGACAAGCAGGTTTCTCTGCATTGAGCTCGGCACTCATGTGTGCACGTACTTTGTGTTCACAGCAGCAAACGAATGCTTTAAATCGTCACCGTAGTTACCAGCCTATGATACAGTTTCCACGACAACCCATTCTCTTCTTCATTTGCAGACAACCAGAAACTAGAAACCTGTCTGTCCTCAAAGACAAAGAGAGTGTGACAGAGAGGAGCAGATGAAACGCACAGAGAGAAACGATCATTAAGCAAAACTCCAACACAGAGTCAAAACTGCACCGTGGAACAGTATATGAGTTCAGTTCATATTAAGGGGGTCTCATTTAAATTTAAGAATCCATCATATATCATTTATTTGATGTAAGATTGTAACAGTAAACAAAATTTGGGAGCAGAGTAAATAATTGTTTAGACACAATGCAACCCTCACTTAATACAGTATCAGTGCAAACATGCTTCTTTCTGCATGCTGTTATGTAGTGAAATAACTAAAGAACACAGTCGTATGTCTGAATCACCCGGATTAAAAAAAATTCTCTGGTACCTTCACTGCATGGGCTAATGCAGTGAAGGTACCTTAAAGCATGATAATTAGAAGTAGAAAGGCTTGGTGCAGACATCCAAATAGCTGCCCAGGTCTCAGATTTGCTTAGCGATCGCGTCCATTGACAGCAGCTTTTTTTAACCGTTGCAGCCCACCTTACTTACTATATTCAAAGAGAGCAGGCGGTTGCTTAACATCAACTTAGAACAACTCATAAATGGACATATACCTTTGATTATTGATACATCACTTGCTAATGATTGGGTCGCCTGAAAAAACATTAAGCTACAACAAGAAGAACGTTGGCATTGCAATCATTTTGTCCCTCAGATAAAGATAGATACCTTCTCTGTTTATAGGCGGGATGATTCATGTACAGCATAGCTCTGGTACCAAACAAGGATGGACACATGGACATGCAGTGTGCGTGTGTGTGTGTGTGTGTTTGTGTGTGTGTGTGTGTGTGTGTGTGTGTGTGTGTGTGCGTGTAATGATACTGTGCCAGCAGGCGCTTGACTATGGTCGAGATGAGCTCTGCCAACACATGTAAAGCTGCTTATCATAGATGGACCGAGAGAGCAGCATATATGTCCTTTAACTGCTGTAAGCAGAATGAAGGCATTAAAGTGTCAGGACGCAGCAGACACACTGAAACTCTGACTGAGAAACACCACACAACATGATATCTGGAGAAAACTACTGCCCTGCTACAACATTCAAATCACACTCATCACAACGGATGCCTGATTTAGGACTAAAAGCTCTGATCTACACTATATTTTACAAAAGCATTCGCTCACCTATCCAAATCTACCATCCAGTGCAAAAAGCAAGGTCCATAAGGACATGGATGACAGTCTATGGAAGATTTAACTGGCCTGCACAGCCTTGATCTCAACCTGATAGAATACCATTGAGAGAGGAGACTGAGACAAGGCCTTCTCTTTCTACTATTTCTTCTATCAGTGTGTGCGCACACATACACATGCACTTCTAAAAGAATTGCTGAAAATTCCCATTAACACACTTCTAAACCTTATGGACAGCCTTCCCAGACGAGTTTAAGCCATTATAACTGCAAAGGGTGGACTGACGTCATATTGAACCTCACAGACTAGGAACAGGATGTCACTTAAATTCATATGTGATTCAAGGCAGGTGGACAAATAACTAACCTATTGGAAACATAGTGGATTACATTATATCTCAGTAAATCCTGTTGTAAGGTCGTGTGCACAAACCAGGTGAAGGCACCCAAGATGCATTGAGATCCCATGACTCAGACCACATTTAGAGGTGTCTGGGTGGCATAAGGCCGCATTCTTTTAGTGAATGCAAATCCTGAGCCACATTGAGGGACCGCCTACTTAAGTCTGGCAGAGTAAACACAGGAGGTTGCATAGCTGCCTCCCAGTCCGTGTGAAAACAGAGAAATAACAATGAGAAATGAACGATAGCAGAGTTACAGGATGACTGTAAATCACAGCAAAATGCAATCAAAATAAACAAATGC
This sequence comes from Eupleurogrammus muticus, assembly GCA_036785175.1. Classification (NCBI taxonomy): domain Eukaryota; kingdom Metazoa; phylum Chordata; class Actinopteri; order Scombriformes; family Trichiuridae; genus Eupleurogrammus; species Eupleurogrammus muticus. Next base: position 21,705,138 of record JAYKQN010000010.1, on the reverse strand, counting down.
GAATAAATTAGGAAAATACTATGTTACGCTGTCATTTATGGTCACACTCTCTTTTTCTCTGTACTTCCCTGATGCACCTCACCTAAAGTAATGTTACCTTAAACTAATTTAAATGCAATAAAAGCTCTGCAATGAGAAAACACAAATAAAGTACATGTTAATTTGAATATTTTAAGCAATATGAAAAAAAATGTTTTAGTAAAACATAATCCACCCAACCTTCAATACCAGGTGTACACACAGGGTCTCAGAGTCCTATCTTATTGTAAATTATTACAAGTACAACAGTAAGTATTGAGTCGTATCTGCCTTTTTCAGCAGAAGGACGTACGTCCATCAGCAGCAGCAGATCTCTGGCCCAGCTGATGCCGCACAACCACCTGACATAAAAAATACAAATTTTCACAACAGCAATGTGTGACATTGAGAAATATAGCTGAAACCCAACAGGGAATATCTACAGACGGGCTGCTCAATGTTTGAAATGTTAGTCAGTGTAGGTGTCTTGTAAACCGTGTTTTTTTTTTGTTACTGGTCTGTATGATGATGCATTTAGTGTTAACAGGTTCATTTTAGCATTTGATTTTATATGCAATTATGTTTATAAGCTCTGAATACACGTTAAAGTTCATCATCAGTTTGAACCGATTTTAGATGTTTTATCTCCGTGACTTGCCTCTTCAAATTGCCATTTCATACATAAATAAAAAAAATGAAGTGCACAATGCTTATTTGGAACCTGCAACAACCTGTTACCTCTCACTAAAATATGAAGCAAAATCTGTGATTATTCATGAAATAATCACAGAGGGACGCTAACAACTAATTAAGATGGTTTTATATAAACAGGATGAAAGGATATTCTGTATTCCAACAGTTCCTGCTTCTCCTCATCCCTGCGTTGCTTCTCCACCAGGCTCTGTTGCCGGGAGACCTCATCCAGGAAGCTGGTCTCATCATCATCCAATCCCCTCACCATGTTCTCTGTCACCATGGAAACAAACATGCACTCAACACATGGAAGTCGAATCATTGCATTTTTTCAGAAAAACACATCATACCCATCAGTTTTAAATCTAAATGGAAAACCCCAAAATGAAGCGCAACTTCATGGTTAAAGACAGTAAAGCGTGTGCAATTTTAACAGAAGCTGTTTTAGAAGCCGTGTTCATGAACACAAGACTACAGCCTTCATAATGATTTGAATTTATTAAAACTGTTTTTGCTTGAACTATGTAAGTGGGAGTCCTAGTTTGTCTCTTTACCAAAGACCCTAATGACTTAGATGAATGAATAATAGGATAGGGTGTTGTGTAGCTGCAAGTCACAATTTTGTTCACAACACAAAGATTTTCAGTTTACTGCCATAGAAGCCTAATGAAGCAAGAAACCCTCCATATTTGAGAAGCTGGAATAAGAGAAGTTTTCTTGTTTCCTTATGACTGAGAATTATTCTATTATCAAGTTAGTCAGTGGTTAATTTTAAAGTTGGCAACTAATACACTATTCATCAATTTGACTTTATTATTAGACATAAATGAATCTGTTTATACACTGTATGTTGAGGTTTCAACAATCAAAACATTAAAGTACTAAAAAAAGGTTACTAGCTAGTGTAGCTGCAAATCTATATGTATAAAATGTTAAAAACTAATGAGCAGTATGGGCAAGAAAACTTTAAACAGACACTGCTGTCTATGAATATTGGAGATTATATTGTGGTAAAGTCAGCAATATAACCTGAACAAGACACGTCAAGCAGCTCTACAAACCTGAGAAACAGGGATGTATAGTTTTATGATTTCAGCATCACTTACTAGGTTGTAGTGCCAATGTAAATGATATTTCATAAAAAGTTTTTTGTGTACATACTGGATGGATTCAACTTCTTTGGGCCAATTAAATGTAACCATTCAAAAAGTTTAGAGGGAGAATTCTGTTGGTGAAAGTGTTCAGCTCAGACATGTGAACATAACAGAGTCATGTGTCACTGATCCTTACCAAGACTGGTGTTCTTTATAACATGTACATAGCTACTATAAAACACAAACCAAGAGACACCCACTGAATTTAAATTGCTCCTCAAAATCTTCCTGCTTCTTGTCTTTCTGCTCCTGAAGTCGTTCATAGAGGGAGCGCGGGTCATACTCCACCTCTGGCGCCTCTATAGGAGAATACAAGATAAGAAATACAAGGTTTGAACTTTGCGCAGCTACATGTGATCTTAAAGAGTTGCCTTTTTCTTTTATGGATACACAAATGTGTTTGCGTGTGTGTGTTCTTACCCTGTGGGTCGTCAGGCTTCCTGACTTTCTCCCATTCCTCCTGTCTCTTCTTCCTCTGCTCATCAAGCTCTGATTCCGACACAAACTTCCTGCTGAGGTCGACGCCCGCTGCCCCTCCCCCAGCCATCACAACACACCTACACAACAACCCTGTAAGGCACAGAGGAAATAGTATTCAAGAGTGTCACAAATCCAATGGAAAGTAGTAGCAGCAATTGTACCAGGATGGCCGAGCGGTTAAGGCGTTGGACTTAAGATCCAATGGGCATCGACCCACGTGGGTTCAAACCCCACTCCTAGTAAATTACAGAGCTTTAAATGGAAGGTTCAATATCCAGGGTCATATAAAGGCTTGTAAAGAAGCAGAACCCATCACCAACTTTCTAATAGTGCGGCATCAGCTGGGCCAAAGTACTACCCTTTTTTTAGGCTCAAGGCAGATTTTGAGGATTCTAAAGTGTGTGTTTTGCATTTTTAATCATGTCACAAATCATGCTCAAGTCATATTCATGTTGGGGTTATTGCCGGTTATTTCCACCAAATTACATTTTGCTTAGGGGGAAAAAAAACACTCAAGTCCTGTATCAAAACTATTAATACATTACTGTTTTATAGCACATTTTGCATGCATTTTTCAAAAATTCGTCAATAATATTAATTTATGTTTTCATCTATCTAAATCTATTACAAAAGATGTTAGAAGTAGATAACCATTGCATGTATTTTAAAATATTTAAGCGCTAATCTGAATCCAACGCGTGAGGCTTTGCCTCCCCCTTGTGGCCAACTTTATTCATCACAGGAACTTGAAGGTATTGTCAATTATTTAACTTTAAGAATTAATAGCAGAGGAATCATGTGAGGATAAAACAAGCAATTTTGAGTATATTTTCGCACATTCGTCTGTTTATTGATCTTTCGAGCTTTTTAACTTATGGGTTAATGTTGCATGTCCAGTCTCGCACTACGACAACCTTCAGGAGGGAAGCATTAGAACGGGACACCCATAGCTGCCTATCCCATTAATAAATACAACGCTGAATGTGTAACATATGAGTCAGAGCCATCAGCGACCACCTGCTGAGCTTCAGGCCGTGGTTTTGTCATCTTAAGGCTCGCAGTCCTCACACATACACGTACAGGTGCACTGCCCGCTGCAAAACGGCTAACGTTAGCTTCGCTAGCATCCAGGAAAGCTGTCAGTCCGCCGACAACCGCGTCACGTCCACACATGAATACTTCCAGAGACTCAACACACCCGAGATTCAGCTTGTTATTATTATTCAGGTCAATATGACGTAGAATAAGTGTATCACTTCAACTTACCAAGCTCGGCTAGGCGATACTCCAAATTAATGACGTATTGTGTCACTGCCAAAATGTCTCGTCGCGATCTCCGACGTGTGTCTTTAGTTCCGAGTGTCTTTTTTGATATTGTTAGTAGATTTGTGAATTTGATGCCTATGCATCACAAAATATGACATAGACATAAATACAAATATATAAATAAATAAAGGCAGTAGTGAGTGATTTAACAAATATATGTAGGTAATGACTTACTGCTGGTAATATAATGTGGATTTCTTTTCTGGGTTTTGAATAAATAAATCCAAAACTTTTTTAAAGGCTAGTTATTTCTGAAGTATTAATTTATTTATTTATGTATTTCTACAAGTATTCTTCATGCATTCATTCTTTTGAAATTTCACAGCATTAACATTGTTTTTTTCCATGAAATAATGTGTTTTCCCATCACAATGCATGTGGTGTAAATGGCTGTTGTGGAAATCATTCAATTTTGTCCTGTTTTTGCTTCACTACCTAATGATTTGCCAGCCCACTGAATTTTACGGTTAGCATTATATTATATATTTTATTATAGCTTCATATACACAAAATACACATTATGTAATATTGGTGTTTCAATATATGTTATATACAAAGGAAATATGTGTTTGTTTGGAATGATTCTATAATTAATGATTATTTTCAGGTCAGGAACTCAAACTGTTCCTCAGCTATGTGGTATTCTGTCACTAACACACAAATAACAACACTTCAGTATATAATGTGGAAGCCCAGAGAATACTGAAACAGATTCCACTCAAATCCTCACCCAACATTTGTCACATTTTACATATATAAAGCACAAAAGCCATTATATTTATTCTCAGGCAAAACTGGTGAAATACTTTAAGTGTGTTAACCATCTGCCCGTCTCTGCTGTGCGTGAGCAGACCTCACTGAGATGTCCTGAGTTGGATCTTCATGCGGTAAGGTTTTGGAGTCAGCGTGACCCCGTAGACCGGAGTGTAGTCTGGCTCTCCTGCATCCTCAGGCCAGATGAACTTGAACTTCCTCAGCAGCGTCACCATGATGAGGAAGAGCTCCATGCGAGCCAGACCCTCTCCAAGACACATACGAGGACCTTAGACATCAACAAGCCTCAATATCACTGTCTGCAGGTGTGAAACAACAAGGCCTGTTCTGTGAGATTGTTTAATGTTAATGTACCTGCAGAAAAAGGCAAGAAAGCCTCTGGTTTGAGAAATTCTCTCTGGTCATTGAGGAAGTTTTCAGGGTTAAATTCATGAGGGAACTTCCACTGTCCCTCCTCTTTTAGAACTGAGGTCAAGTTCGGGATGATCAGTGTGCCCTGAGGAGAAAACGAAGCAATACACTATTTGCGGAAATCTGTCGCCTACATTGAGAGACCACCGTGTAATCACAGTAGTGAAATCAAGAAATGTGTGATTAATTATAAATTAGTATTTATTAAAAAATCATGTTCAACTGTGTTCTCAGCAGAACTTGCCTCTATTTATAATGATGGTACAAACTGCCTTTTCATCATGACGCTATAAAATACTTATGAGGTTACTTCCCACAACAAATAGTAACACTTAGGTGTTAAGAGCAGTTGCCTAGCTCTTACCCGGGGAATGGAATATCCCATAAGCTCTGTGTCTTTTGTCGTACAGTGAGGGACGCTGAGTGGCACGGTGTTGGCGATCCTCTGCACTTCATGAATCACAGCCTGGAAGAATAGAAATTTAAAGTTTACGTTCACAGTTTGCTACAGTGATGTACAGGTGGGGGTAGACAGGTGCAACAATGCAGTAGAGTTCTAGTTTATTTCCTGAGTTTACTGTGGAACATGAGGCAAGTATGTGATAACTGAGGAAAAAAAGGAAAGTTGCTGTTGTCTTTTATCACAAGAAAAATCCACTTGTTAGCTGGCTCCTGTGATTATTAATGTGACCTAGAGATAGAACTTGTCAGTCTTCACCTCCTTTTCCTCTGAGTTTCAGCAACAGAAAGCGTCAGATAATACTTTGATGTCAGGACATATTCAAAATGTTTTTCTTTTTTTATCCAACTAAATAGCATACTTGTACGGATTTAAAACCTTAGCATTTCCTTAATGTTAGTAAATCTCTACATTTCTTATTTCTAGTTGATAGCCAGTTTTGAAAAATTGTTCATCCTAGAACATCAATGTTAGATTATCCTGGATTGTAATAGAGGCCCCTGAAACTGATGTTTGTAACATTTCCCACTTGTTACTACTTCTAGCCATATCCAAGGTTTTAACCCAGGCTTGTTTGTCCAAAGAAGCAATTAGACCAAAGTGAATGGATTGTCTCACCAGATTTATAGCTTCCTTTTTTCGTACCACTGAGACTCATGTGTACACATAAAATATGTGAAGTTATTGATGATGGTTTACCTGCGTGTATGGCATGCTGTGTCTGTCGTTAAAACTGGCCTGTTCCTTCCCTTCTAACACCCGGTCTATCTCCTGCTGACAGCGCTCTGACAGAGACAGCACATCACAAGTTGCATTCCAAATTTTACAGTACAAATGTAATATGAACAACACAGCGACAACATATTGAAAAACATGACTAAATGGGCGAGGGGTGTCCTACTGCTGGCCTGTTTGCAGCATGTGGGAAACGTCACCTGCCCAGATCTGACACATTTACATCACATTGGTGTTAATGTGTTTATCTCTGATATGTAAATGAACATGGTAAATTAAAAAACAACTGGTAATGTAGGAATTGCATGAAGGGCGGTAGAATGAATGATGGACACAAATGACAAATTTTAAAACTAACACAAATAATACAATGGGAATGAGTCTGTGGCAGACCTTTAAATGACATCTAACTTTTACAGAAATAATTTTAAAATATATGAATAGATACAAACATTTTGATAGAAAAACAATGATAGAACTATAGTGCCATTATAAAAGCATGCATGCATACCTTGTATGTGTGGGTGGGTCATTAGATAAAGGAAACCAGTAAGCAGGGTGTTGGAAGTAGTGTCAGTGCCAGCAAAGTGAAGATCTAAAGCATGACCAACAAGCTCTTCTTCTGAAAATGAAGAAGCTTCATCTCTCTAAAAAAAGGGGGGGGGGGTTGTTTTAAAATAAGCAAATTTTAAGTTAGATTATACTTTCCTGACACATACAAACTTATAAGTCAGCTCACAATCAGACACACAAAAGTTCTAGTTTTTCATTAACACACAAATGCCCATCAGTCTTTGTGTTTTCCTGTCCTCCTGGCAGATATTGTATAAAGTGCTGCAGGATTGAGTGTGGTACCTATTCGGGACCAACCCATCTATGGAGGGCCAAAGTTAGAGCTACAGTAGATATAGATTCTCCGCAGTAAGTCAGACGTGTTGTTGCACCTTGTCACCTATGCTGTTCATGATATTTATGGACAGAATCTTAAGGGGGGTCAGTTCAGTAGAATATGGGTTGTACCGCTGCTTCATGCAGATGATGAGATCCTGATGGCACTACGGTCTGTCACCTTCAAGCCCTTACTGGATCTGCTTGCAGCAGTGTGTAAAGTGCACAGTGCAGTTATTAGCAGTAAACTACTCAGAATAGCCATTGTGATGAAAAGAGTGCTCAGCAAGATGGTATAACTCCTAATCTACCAGTTAGTCTATAATCATAAAAGGTGAGTCATGATAGAAAGAACAAGATCTTGGATACAATGGTCTAAATAAGAGGTGCTGCTCCTTATTATAGAGAGAAGCCACATAAGGTGGTACCAGCATCTTGTAAGGATGCATTCTGGTAAATGTGTGGCCAGGGAACAGAGAGTTTAAGGCAACCTGTTCTAACAGCTTCCTCAGCAACCTGCCTTTAGATAAATAAACACACACACACACACACACACGCACCTTGTCCAGTTCATCCAAATAGCAGTCAACATAATCTCGTGGCTCTTCAGGAACTCTGGTCTTCTTGTGTTCATCCAACAAACGCTTTCCAATATTCTGACAAGTCTGAAAAACAAAAATCGCTAAGAATAGTAAGAACATCTCATCATTGGCTGTTGGATTAGGATTTTTTTTAAAGATTCTAGATGAATACAACAGGGCTCCAGGCCCTCTCAACATACCACAACATTCCTAAAGGCCTTGGCGAAGGGCAACGGCAGGTTACGGATCATAGGAAAGGAGTCATACAGCTGTAAAGAAAGATTCATCAACCTGATCCAGGTGATTTTATTATTTACTGGACATATTGTGTATTTTGCAAGCTAAAATTATGTTTTTAATCAATATTTATTGTGAGGGAAAGCATGGAATGTTATCAAGGTGGTCTTATCAAGTGTTTTTGGCACAAGTTATTCAACTGAGAACAGCCAAACACAAAAAAGTTTACAGCTACTGTGGTTGCATAAGTGGGAATGGTTAAGAAAAGAACAAAGAGTCTGAACCCCCTGATTCAAATTGATAGTATTGTCCTCTTTGCCTGGGTGCACTTTGCAGGTGAGTGTGGCACAGATGTAATCTGTCAGTCTGCCCTAGTAACACATTTTTTTTTGCACAGTAACACACTAAGCTATAATGGTGAACATGGTAAACATCACGCCTAAACATCAGCAAGATTTTACCTCAAAACCTCACAAAAGGGCCACACACTGATTATAGCCACTCTTACACGTGTAAGAGTGGCTATAATCAAGATGCGTTACCTTGGAAACAAACTTTGACTCACCATAGCCCATGGGCCATTGGCTATCTTGGAGTTCTCAGTGAAGCACTGAACAATCACTTTGATGAACTCATCATTATAGTCGTAGCGTTTACCAAATAAGACCTGGCAGATTATGTTGGATGCTGCATTATGAAACATAGCCTGAGGAGTCATGGTTTTACCTGTAAAAATATAGAACATTAGAGAAACATTAGCTAAATGCAAAAGTTATCCTGGCAACACAGACTCATACAATGAGACATTTATTTATGTTATGTAAAGCAACTACACAACAGCTGACATGCCAATGCTCTTTTCCAGTGTTTTCATGACATATTGTATCTCTCCCAGAATCCTCTCCTCCATGGACTGCTTCCCCAGACCAAAGTTCCTCAATGTCATCAGAGAAAAGCGACGGTGCTCCTTCCAAGTGTAGCCATAATTTGCCAGAATCACTCCTATGACAGGTGTTGTGACACAAAGAGCTGATGTGGAAACAGATTTTCACTACATTCAGCAAAAATTACAATATCTGCCCTGACTCTCTGATGCCACCTAACATTTTTCCCGCTCATCTGTCATGTCTCTCCTACCTTTCCCTTTGGTGGTGGCATTAACGAACAGGTCTTGAGGTCGTCCAGCAAAGTCAATACCCTTAGACACTATAGCCTCCTTCATGGCCTTCAAACCACTGATGACGACAGCTGGTTTAGACCCGATGTACAGACTGTAGACATTTCCATAAGCCTTCCTCAGCTATGAGAAAACAAGACAGCTTGTTAGTCTTTTTTAAATTCATAAACAGAATATCACAAAACTTATTTTATTACTCTTTATAAAAGGACAATTCACTAAAATCTCAGCAGTATATTTGCCCACTTACAGCTCATGTTATCTAGACATGCAGATAGTTATAATAGCCTGGCCTTGACATAATTACTGATACTGCCACCACGTCTGGATGTCTGGCCTTGAACTTTAGTTTGTGACAAAATATATTTTTAAAATTCAAAAGGACTGTCTCTTTCTAGAAACAGTATCACGATTCCTTGGGAGCAACATCTGTAGATTATCCTCTATCACAGCTTCTGTAAAAGCACTTTTCTCTTGGGTTTTAAAAGTGAATTTTCAGTGTTCAAAGTGCGCAGGATGTCAACTCTGTACAGACAATGACAGCAGGTTTCACAATCAGATGAAAACAGAGTGCTGTAAAAGCAACCCTTGCCCCTTCAGTGTGTGGTGCCCACATTTTACTGGCTTTGCGTGTGTTTTTATTTTGCAGTATTTAAGTATTATAGCACAGCAACTCTTGAATATAGTACTGTTACGAAAAGCAGCACAGTGGCACCAAGTTTAAGTGCAATTTAGATTAATTTTAAGTACTACTAATAATAATTACATATATGATGTAACACTTACCCTCTCAAAGTCATTCAAGGGGTTGTCTAGGCTTAGAGTCAACACATTCCCCAAAACCGGTAGGATGATGGGTCCTGGTGGAAAGTTCTTGGGTCTCCGCGTAATGAGTTGATTGAAGAAGATAAAAACGCAGAGCAATAGGATGATTGAAGCAAACATGGTGGAATGGACTGAACGGAACTGAACTGGACCGGGCTGAAGAGGCTCAATATTATTTTAAAAGGGGTTGCTTTTAGCCCCGCCCCTTCTGGTCGTGCACTTTGTTCCTCTGTATTAAACACATCAAACAGAGAAAGGTCACACACACTGAGAGGAACAAGTCGACAGAGTCAGAATAACACAGCAGTGAGCCTATTTTAACAGATATTCCCATACAACCTGTTATAATAAGGAATTGTCAGCAGAAAAACTCAAGTAATAAACATTTACAGATTGGGACACATTTTTGCCATATTTAGAGGTAAATAAGTAGGACACACTACAGACTTGTGTTTACTGCCACAATTACATATTGTTTGAGACTCTGCTGTATAACAGAGACAGTCACATGAAATGGAAGTAATGAATAAATGATGCACTGAGAGTTCATATTCCCTCAATATTACCAGTTAATTTAATATGCTTAAATGTTGTTACCAACTACACCCTAGTGCAGGGGTCACCAACCCTGGTCCTGGAGGACTACCGTGGGTGCAGGATTTTGTTCCATCCAGGCAGTAACACACCTGTTTCTACTAATGAAGGTCCTTAGCAAGGGCTCTAGTGGTTAATTAGTAGAATCAGTTGTGTTACTGACTGGTTGGAACAAACACCTGCACCCACGGTAGCCCTCCAGGACCAGAGTTGGTGACCCCTGCCCTAGTGTCACATTCTCTGAAGAAGCAGAGACACCATATGTTGGCTGGCTCAGGAGCAAAATAATTTATAGTTCTGTAATGTCCTATATTTTATGCTAAATATGATGAATGATGTTGTTATATTCATGTTGTATCTCAATATAACTTTGTGAAAGTATGTGTCAAAAGTGGACTAAAATTTGAAAGACAGCCTATTACACTACCAACAAGTTTTTTGGCCTAAGAAAGTTTTTTTTTTATTTTGTTTTTAATTTTCCCTAAAATGCCCAACCCCTTTTCATTTCACTGTAAAGCCTTCACCAAACACAGATTACAGCCTCCCAGAGATCACAGACCACAGATTCACAGTAACAGTGTTAAATGACTAGAACTTCCTAATAGGAACAAAACAGAGAAGCAAGAGCACTGTATGAATAATAATGTTAAGTGAGGTAAGGTTGATTCCTGACTAATCAAACAGCATTACAATGGCAAACACACAGACAAGCTGATGATTCTGCTGAAATCAAATCAACTACCTTATTCTAAACAATATAGTTTATACACAAGAGAACATATAAGAGATGAGAGAGTATAAGGGCAAGGCATACATTTTTTTATTTTGCATTTCAAGAATGAAGGTCAAATGATATTTAACATTTTAAATTTTAAAATTATCCTCTTCACCTTATATGTTTGAGCACCTGTCACTAATACTGAAATGTCATCTATTCTAAAACTGCAAAATAAAAATAATCTTTTTTGTTTTTCAATGCTTCGCACTGATAATCATGCGCACTAACATTAATGTAAATACTGCAGATAAGAGAAAATTCTGCACACATGAATGAGACACAGATCTGTGCCAACAGTTCAGCTCATTTAAATAGATTGGACATTACATTTGTTAAGCTCTACATCCTATACGAATAATACAAAATAATACAATTTACTCACAACCCAGTAAATGCAGGTACATAGTCAAAAACTGCAGCCTGGAGCACTGTGGCACTCCTTTTTCTCTGATTTCAACAGGGAAATTAGAGAAGATAAATCCTCTTGGGAAATTAGAAGGGAAAAAAGATAACAAAATATATGAATTCCGACTGAAAACAGCCCTCCATTGAGACAAAAAAAGGGGAAGTAAGTCGGGGTGTACGTGTTCCGGTGGTATGCTTGAATAAATGTGGAGCATTGTGTGGGCACCCTGCATTCTAATTATATATACATAATAATGTAGGGATTTTAAGTAGTAAGTATACAAATAATATCCTCCACTACATTGTGTTAGCAGGTACAGTGGCTTGCGAAACTATTTGGCTCATGAAGTGGAACACACTTTATTGGATATTTTAAACTTTTTTAACAAATAAAAAACGAAAAATTGGGCGTGCAAAATCATTCAGCCCCTTTACTTTCAGTGCAATAAACTCTGTCCAGAAGTTCAGTGAGGATCTCTGAATGATTCAATGTTGACCTAAATGACTAACGATGATAAATGGAATCCACCTGTGTGTGATCAAGTCTCTGTATAAATGCACCTGCACTGTGATAGTCTCAGAGGTCTGTTTAAAGTGCAGAGAGCATCATGAAGAACAAGGAACACACCAGGCAGATCCAAGATACTGTTGTGGAGAAGTTTAAAGCTGGATTTGGATACAAAATGATTTCCTAAGCTTTAAACATCCCAAGGAGCACTGTGCAAGCAATAATATTGAAATGGAAGGAGTATCAGACCACTGTAAATCTACCAAGATCTGCCCGTCCCCCTAAACTTTCAGCTTATACAAGGAGAAGACTGATCAGAGATGCAGCCAAGAGGCCCATGATCACTCTGGATGAACCGCAGAGCTCTACAGCTGAGGTGGGAGAATCTGTCCATAGGACAACAATCAGTCGTATACTGCACAAATCCGGCCTTTATGGAAGAGTGGCAAGAAGGAAATCATTTCTTAAAGATATCCATAAAAAGTGTCGTTTAAAGTTTGCCACAAGCCACCTGGGAGACACACCAAACATGTGGAAGAAGGTGCTCTGGAGGGATGAGACCAAAATCCAACAATGGCAACAATGCAAGACGTTATGTTTGGCGTAAAAGCAGCACAGCTCATCACCCTCAACACACCATCCCCACCGTCAAACATGGTGGTGGCAGCATCATGGTTTGGGCCTGCTTTTCTTCAGCAGGGACAGGGAAGATGGTTAAAATTGATAGGAAGATGGATGGAGCCAAATACAGGACCATTCTGGAAGAAAACCTGATGGAGTCCGCAAAAGACCTAAGACTGGTACGGAGATTTGTCTTCCAACAAGACAATGATCCAAAACATAAAGCAAAAGCAACAATGGCATGGTTCACCAAAAAACATATCAAGGTGTTAGAATGGCCAAGTCAAAGTCCAGACCTCAATCCAATTGAGAATCTGTGGAAAGAACTGAAAACTGCTGTTCACAAACGCTCTCCATCCGACCTCACTGAGTTCGAGCTGTTTTGCAAAGAGGAATGGGCAAAAATATCAGTTTCTCGATGTGCAAAACTGATAGACATACCCCAAGCGACTTGCAGCTGTAATCGCAGCAAAAGGTGGCGCTACAAAGTATTAACTCAATGGGGCTGAATGATTTTGCACGCCCAATTTTTCGTCTTTTATTTGTTAAAAAAGTTTAAAATATCCAATAAAGTGTGTTCCACTTCATGATTGTGTCCCACTTGTTGTTGTTTCTTCACAAGAAATTACAGTTTTATATCTTTATGTTTGAAGCCTGAAATGTGGCAAAAGGTCACAAAGTTCAAGGGAGCCAAATAGTTTCGCAAGCCACTGTAACAAGCACTACAAAGTTCTCATGCTATGGGTGCAGTGGATCTATCAAAAGGTAAAAAAAAAATGCAGAAATTCAAAAATTAAACTTGTGCTCACAACTAATATTTCATTTATTTAGCCCCCTTCTTTTCATTAAACTTTGTTTAAAGCCAATTGATAATTCCAATTTATTTGTGGCATATTGTTTAAAACATCCTCACTATATTTCTAGTGCCTAAAAAATTTTCCACAGTTCTGAAGGTGATATATGTATGATTGTTTTTATATGTTCAAGGACTTTCTCTTTGCTGTCTACTTTACTTTTACTAATACAGCACTGTCTCTAATCTGGAAAGAATTGATAAGATAAAACATAGGCAATGGCTCCCTCGTGTGGACAGCCTTGGATAATGGGTTTCATTTTAAAGATGATTTTTTAACAACAAAACCTTCTACTAAACTTTCTTCTAATATTACAGTACATTGGGAGTTAAAGTTTGTATTAAAGTGACTTGTTCTTAATTCTTAATTTAATAGATTTTAGCTCACTAGCTCACATAATTTGAAAGGGACAAAACCATGTGTAAACTGTTCCTGTGGTCCATGGATAGGAAGTAGTTCCTGAAATCTAAAATAACTGAGAGGATATGTTTTGTGACCCTGATCAAAACTACACCGAAGTACTCAGTATGATGTGGAAACTCTTGCCTCTATATGAAGTATTGGGCATCCTCCAGCAGCGTCAGGAGAGGAGATTCAGGGGGATAATGTAAAGCGTCCTCCGTAGTCCTGAGCAGAAACACTGGTGCTGAGCTGTGATGTTGAAGGCAGCTTTTCTCCTGCCAGACAGAGGACAGAAAGAGATAAAGCTAGTTCAGACCATCTGAGAGTCTGGGGACAGAACAAGAGAATCTGAGATGGGCCCCTGTGCCCAAATCTTCATTTTTCCATTGTTTTGTCTTACTCTACCTCAACCCAGGTACAATCAACCCAACCTTTCCTGTTCAGCTCCTCTGTTCTACCTCTAATTTTCTGTATTAATAAGATAAATTCCACAGGGTTGTCATTGACCAAAAGTTAACCTCTTTTTCAGAGGTTGCTAGCCATAAAAGTTGAAAAAGTCAATAATATAAAAAATGCTTTTATAAGCCTGTGCCTTCTCAATCATTGTTTAACACAGGATTGTTGGTTTTGTGTGATGTAATGAAAATGCTATGCACAATTTTTTGGTGTCGTGCTGGTACTTCTTAAAATGTCATGCCATTACTTCTTTCAGATTATTATGATTATTTTTTAGGCCTCAACAAAAATTAAAACATAAAACATGTTCATAAAAAGATGCAACTATCATATTTTACACATTTGTTTGCGCTGCTCAGGCTGGACAAGCTGTGACTAGTTTATCTTATAAATAATATATGATAAAAGAGTCAGAGTCCTTCTACAGTACAAGTAGCAGAACATTAATGTCACATTTACTTTAATAACTCTGCTCTTGAGCCACTAATGAAAAAGAAAGTGTTGTCGTTAGATAGTAAATAACTCTCACAGTAATTTCAATAGTTAATATTTGAAATAATTACAGATCATTCTCAGTTAATCCTGTGTAAACTGGCAGTTTGATTCTTCTTTTAAAAGAATCAGGTGTCCTCATTTGTTTTGGGAGGATTTTTTAAACGATGTCCAAACTTTAAATACTGAGCTTCAGATCCGCCAACTCAATGTCAGTTCAGCAACACATAAACCTAATGCAGAAAATCGGTAATTTTCATGAATTTATGTATAAATAAACCTTTAACACTGGACGTGTCTGGGTGAAAGAGGAGGTTTGATCACTTCTAGGCTAGCTAACTGTAGGCTAGTTGACACACCAGTCAAACCAGCGGCTGCACACATTATTCATAGCAAACATTATTCACCAGCAAAGCAAATCGCATCATGAGATTACTTACTGTATAATCAGGGTTTGATGTGTCGCATGTGCATCAGTAAGTAGAGTGTCGTTACTTCGCACTACTGACGAGGTAACGTCAGTGAAGTTGTTGCGGGAATATCTAAAATGTACCTGATAATAAAGCAACGCCATTTTGAATTCACTTTTCGGTATTCTTATGTTTGTTTGATTGGCAGCTGCCTTCTGACGCTTTGGGTAACCGGATCACTATACCCACGCACACGCGCGCGCGTACAGTGTGTGTGAGTGTGTGTGTGTGTGTAGACCAAACTGCGTCGCAAGGGTACGTGTGTTCGCGCGTGTACACACACACTTCATCTCACGTGTATATGTTTATGACGTAATATCTCACGTGTATATGTTTATGACGTAACATTATGTATATGTTTATGACGTAACATAACACGTGTATATGTTTACACATGCCATGTGACGTCACACGTTGCGTCAGAAAACCAATGATTTTTTGTCTATATATAGATATGTTCACACATCACCTCATTACCAGTAAAGAAAATATCTCTCACACATGATTTAGTTTAGTCAGGACAAGCATTATCATAGCGGCAACTTGGACAAGCTACTTTTCTACCTGTGTTTTCAGGTTTATAAATATTCAAATCTATATTGGACAATAGGAAATACAAATAGTGTCTCCATCCTTAAAAAGCACAATGTTCTGTGAATATTTGTGGACGACAGCTCTTGGGGTTAAAAGAGCTGTTCGTAACCTCGGTGTTGCTCTGGGAGTGAATCGTCGCAGCCGGGTCAGATATCTTGAGGCAAAGGAACATCATGATCTGCAGGAACAGTCTCGACCTGACAATCAAGGAGCAGGTACTTCTGAGGGTTTAGGACTACAACAAGACTTTGCAGTCCATCCTCTGACAAAGGCTAACTCAGAGCAAAGGTTTGAGCCAGAGACACAGGAACCTGCAGCCAGTGGGATCACAGCTGTCCAGGGTATGACACTGGCCACCTTAGAGAAAAAGTTTGAGCCAGAGACACAAGAACCTGTAGCCAGTGAGATCTCACCAGTCCAGGGTAAGACACTGGCTAACGTAGAGCAAAGGATTGAGCCAGAGACACTAGAACCTGAAGACAGGGAGCTCACAGCAGGCCTACGTTTCATATTTGACTTCATTGAAGAATCACAACCTGTAACCAGCTGGCTCACAGGAGTTCAGCGTATAAGAATGGCTGACTTAGAGCACAGTTCTGATTCAGATATGGAGGTGTATACTGCCAGGAAGACAAAGTGTCCTAGAGCACGTCATCATAGGAAAAGCGTGGCTATTCCAAAGACTACAGCAGGAAATGGTTGTGTTTTCCGCAAGATTTGCACAGGATGCAGTTGGGTTTTCCACAAGATCTGGACTGGAATCAGTTGGGTTTTCAGCAAGCTCATGGCTGGAACCAGATGGTTTTACAGCAAGATCTTGGTAGTATTCAGTAGGTATTGTAGATTCATAGGATTTTCTATCTATTATAATCCAGACGGCATTTACATACTTCGACTGATCAGGGCACCTCAGAACATCCCCCCAGACAATGAGGTTCCTAGCACCAGCGGAATGAATTACAGACGCCCAATAGAGGGGATCCGTGAACGCCGGATCACTCAGGACTGTCACATAATCAAAAGATGCCAAGCTCCAACTGCTAACAAATCTAGCATTAGTGACTCAATGAGCTTGAAAACCATTAAAGCAGATGCTTCGATTTCTACCAATTATAGTGATAGACCCAAAAAGTGTTTGAAAAAGACCAAACACCTAACAAAGAAGAAGAAGAAGAAGAATGAAGACATATACTGGTATAATTAAGACATTGGATCCCAACCCTCCCAGACACTTACCAAACAAATGCACACACAAACACCACAAATACACACACGCACACATCCACACAAAGACAGATATTGTTCCTAGGATAATTCTGTAATGATTCACCTTATCTGCCTCTGATCCATAACATTTATTATTATTCTATTATGGGGATGCAGGTGAACGAGGATGTGACATTGTATGATCCCATATGGTATATCTTTGTTCACCTGCATCCCCACAACAGGCAGCGAAGGTGGTTAAAAACAGACTACAACAGGTCAAATAGCTGCACAAGTAAGATCATCACAATAAACCAATCCCAGAGGTTATTGACCCAGGATGTTGTTGGCTTAACCCTAAAGGTTGTCATGGGTCAATGACATCTGGGATTGGTTTACTGTGATGTTTTTACCCTGAATTTAACTAATCCAAACACTGATCAGAATGCAGAAAAAAGTGAATCATCCCAGAATTATCTGAGGAAAAATGTATTCATGGCTGTTTTCAATCTGATCGGTTCGCATTACAGAGCCACCTACTTCGTTATGCAGCGATAACCATTAGGCGTGCACAAGCCAGAGTCCATAAAACTGTAGGTAAATGTCCCACAGCAGAGACTCATGATTATCCTATGGCGATGCTGACTTGCTTCTGTTGTGGGGATGCAGGTGAACAAGGATGTGACATTGTATGATACCATATGGTATATCTTTGTTCACCTGCATCCCCACAACAGGCAGCGAAGGTGGTTAAAAACAGACTACAACAGGTCAAATAGCTGCACAAGTAAGAACATCACAATAAACCAATCCCAGAGGTCATTGACCCAGGATGTTGTTGGCTTAACCCTAAAGGTTGTCATGGGTCAATGACATCTGGGATTGGTTTACTGTGATGTTCTTACCCTGAATTTAAATAATCCAAACACTGATCAGAATACAGAAAAAAGTGAATCATCCCAGAATTATCTGAGGAAAAATGTATTCATGGCTGTTTTCAATCTGATCGGTTCGCATTACAGAGCCACCTACTTCGTTATGCAGCGATAACCATTAGGCGTGCACAAGCCAGAGTCCATAAAACTGTAGGTAAATGTCCCATAGCGGAGACTCATGATTATCCTATGGCGATGCTGACTTGATTCTATTATAGGGATGCAGGTGAACGAGGATGTGACATTGTATGATCCCATATGGTATATCTTTGTTTACCTGCATCCCCACAACAGGCAGCGAAGGTGGTTAAAAACAGACCACAACAGGTCAAATAGCTGCACAAGTAAAAACATCACAATAAACCAATCCCAGAGGTCATTGACCCAGGATGTTGTTGGCTTAACCCTAAAGGTTGTCATGGGTCAATGACATCTGGGATTGGTTTACTGTGATGTTCTTACCCTGAATTTAACTAATCCAAACACTGATCAGAATGCAGAAAAAGTGAATCATCCCAGAATTATCTGAGGAAAAATGTATTCATGGCTGTTTCAATCTGATCGGTTCGCATTACAGAGCCACCTACTTTGTTATGTAGCGATAACCATTAGGCTTGCACAAGCCAGAGTCCATAAAACTGTAGGTAAATGTCCCACAGCACAGACTCATGATTATCCTATGGCGATGCTGACTTGCTTCTGTTGTGGGGATGCAGGTGAACAAGGATGTGACATTGTATGATACTATATGGTATATCTTTGTTCACCTGCATCCCCACCAAATAGGCAGTGAAGGTGGTTAAAAACAGACTACAACAGGTCAAATAGCTGCACAAGTAAGAACATCACAATAAACCAATCCCAGAGGTCATTGACCCAGGACGTTGTTGGCTTAACCCTAAAGGTCATCATGGGTCGATGACATCTGGGATTGGTTTACTATGATGTTCTTACCCTGAATTTAACTAACCCAACCACTGATCAGAATGCAGAATAAGTGAATCATCCCAGAATTATTTTAGGAAAAAATGATTTATGGCTGTTTCAATCTGATCGGTTCGCAATATTATAGAGCCACCTACTTCATTATGCAGCGATAATGTTTAGGCTTGCACAAGCCAGAGTCAATAATACTGTAGGTAAAGTCTCACCTAACAAAGAATCAGAACATATACTGGTATATTTAATACATCAGATCCCATACCCTCCCATTCAGATTCTTAAACAGCTGACAGCACAGTTACCAACCAATATAATAGAGGAGGTCTCAAAGTTCGTAGACAAGGTACAAATAGCAAAACACAGCAAGAGCAAGGAAAGATAGTCCCGGAAGTTCAACATCCTTCAAAATTGGGAGTCACGTGGGATCGCCGAACAAGATGGCTGCTCACTAAAAGTTGTCCAGAAGTCTCACCGATATAATGTAATTTATCCGTCAATATTTCCTTATTTGTAGTTATATTTAATTCGAAAAACAACATTTCATAGTTTTTTCGTCAATCTGTCCGCCAAATACAAACTATGGCGTCATCCTCTAAATATTTCAAGCCCACACGAGGAAAGCCTTCTCTGGATGCCGGAGGTGCTAGCCCGGAAAGTTTTGAGAAGAACGCTAGCTTGGAAAACCTTTTGGCGGAAGTGAGCAAGATGAGCTCCACGCTTAATACAGTGGCCACAGACGTGTCGACTATTAAAGAAACAACTACGGAGCTGAAAAATACAGTAAGTGCCATGCAAGAACGACTGACTGAGGCAGAAACCCGAATATCCGATGTGGAGGACACCACACAACAGTTAGTCAATGACCGCGAGGCACACTGTAAGCGAATTGAGACTTTATGGAGCCGTGTAGAGGACTTAGAGAACAGAAGCCGCCGCAATAACATTAGGCTGCTAGGCTTGAAAGAGGGCAAGGAAGGGAACAACATAAAGACTTGCATTGAAAAGATCTTGTCTGAGGGCTTAGGCATGGACATCGACAGTGAATTTGAAATTGAGAGGGCTCATCGTTCGCCTGGAATTCGTCCGGAGAAGAACCAACCTCCGAGATTAGTGATGATTCGATTCTTGCGCTCTTCTGCGAGGGATAAAGTGCTTAAAGCAGCGAGGGAAAAAGGTGGAGCAACATGGAATGGATGTAACCTCTCACTTTTCCCAGACATGACAAGAGACCTGGCTGAGAGCAGAAAAGCCTTCACAGCTGCCAAACAGCTACTGCACGCCAAGAAAGTGAAGTTTACCCTCGCTTTTCCAGCGACACTCCGGTTTACATGGATGGGGCGGAGCAGAAAGTTTCAAGATGCGTCGGAGGCTGTCAAGTTCATTGAACAACGAATGACGGAGGCAGAGGGCGATGAGAGAGACATTATCAATGAAGATTAATCCATCATAGACAATTACCACTAAGGGAGAGTCTGAGAAAGGTATGGTGTGGCTGGATAACTTGTGAGGCTGTCTGGACCTAGGAGACTAGTTGGACGTTCCACAGACCAGCTCAGCTTTTTGTTTTGTTTTTTCTTTTTTATTATTTTTTCTTCTTCTACAATTGGACCGATTTAACAAGGAAGAGTCTCTAGTTAAGAGTCTCTTAAGTATGACTGCTGTTTCAGTTAGGGGGTTTAATGATAAGGGGGGGATTATTTTGGCCAGTTTGGTCAAGCTTGTTCTTTGTCTAGTTATAGACATTTTGGAATTGTTCAGCGATGGTACAACAACAGCTTTGAAAATTATACAGTTTTATGAAGGTCCGACAAAATTGAATTGCCTTTATTTGCCCATATTTACATTTTTATTTACTTTGAATGCTTGAATGGCAAAAAGCTTCTATGTTAAGGTAGTGTCCTGGAACATTAATGGCTGCAGTAACCCAGTGAAAAGAAAAAAGGTGCTTTCATATCTTAAACTTCAACAAACAGACATAGCATTTATTCAGGAAACGCACTTAAAAGACGATGAGGCTAAAAAATTTAAAAGAGACTGGGTAGGACAAGTTTTCTACAGTTCTTTCTCAAGCAAGAAAAATGGAGTTCTTATTTTAGTACACAAAATGTTAAATTTCTCACTAGTAAAGGAATTTTCGGATGCTAATGGCAGAATTATTTGCCTTGACACCATTATAAATGGCATGGAACTAACACTTTGTAATATTTATGCCCCCAACAAAGAAGAGCCATCTTTTTTCCATGAGGTTAATAGAATATTGGGGAATGCACAAGGACAAGTGCTGTTGGCTGGAGATTTTAACCAGGTTCTTGATAGTGCACTAGATAAAAGCAGATTTTTTCAAACTGCCATACCTAAGGATAGAGCAGCTATTCATATGCTAATGAAAGACAATGGTTTGATTGATATATGGCGTATGGTTAATCCAAGTAAACGAGAATATTCTTTTTACTCACTGCCACAAGTCCTACTCACGTATAGATATCATTTTGATCTCTCAGAATCTGGTTGATGCTGTAGTTGACAGCAATATTAATGCCATTTCTTTGTCAGATCATGCACCTGTTGTACTATGTATTAAAATACATTCAGACAGACTCAGACGAGGTAGATGGAGAATGGATACCTCTTTACTTCAAGATGAGGTATTTCATAATGAACTAGCAAAAGATCTATCATCATTTTTTGAGATCAATATAGGTAGTACAGACAGTATGGCAATGGTCTGGGAAGCCTCAAAAGCATATATTAGAGGCAAAATTATAGCACAAACGTCTAAAAAGAAAAAAGAGCACATTAACACTATTAAAAAATTGGAAGCAGATTTAATCATAATGGAAAGGAAATTGGCAGAACATTACTCTGATAGTTTGTTTAATAATATTTGTAGAAGTAAATTCAAATTACATGAAATATTCAATAAAAAAGCGGAATATGCTCTATTTAGGTTAAAAACAACATTTTACGAAGCAGGAGAGAAAACAGGACGACTCTTGGCTAGACAGCTCAAAGAGCAAAGTTGTGCTCATGTAATTCCTGCAATTAGAAGAGAGGGGTCACTAGTAACATCTTCCAAAGAAATTAATGAGGTCTTTAAAAAATTTTATGAGAAACTGTACAGATCAGAAGGCATGCCAAACAAACTATCACTGCAGAACTTCTTCCTCAACATATCTCTACCATGCTTGTCACCTGCACAGGTAGAAATTCTTGATAAACCTGTGTCCCAGGAGGAGGTGAAGAAGGCTATTAGATCTATGAAAACAGGGAAGTCACCTGGAGCCGACGGGTTTCCTGTTGAATATTATAAAGAATACATAGACATACTTACCCCTGTTTTGACTAAAGTGTATGAAGAGGCCTTTCAGAAAGGCTCACTCCCACCATCTCTGAATGAAGCACTCATTTCATTGATTCCTAAGAAAGGCAGAGATCATACAGATCCTGCCAACTTCAGACCAATTAGCCTAATTAATGTGGACAGCAAAATACTGGCCAAAGTACTGGCTATGAGGCTAGAGACAGTATTACCAGACATTATACACCCAGACCAGGTTGGTTTCTTACAAGGCAGGTCCTCTACTGATAATTTAAGAAGGCTCATGCACTTAATGTGGTGCAACTCCTCCGACACTGCACCAGTGGCTGCCATTTCATTGGATGCTGAGAAAGCTTTTGACAGGGTCGAGTGGGGTTTTCTTCACTCGGCCCTGTCAGAATTTGGATTTGGAACTGGTTTCATGAAATGGATTCAAATACTGTATAGTAATCCTAAGGCAGCAGTCATGACTAATGGGGTGATCTCACCATTCTTTAATCTCTCCAGAGGAACACGCCAGGGGTGTCCCCTTTCACCACTTCTATTTACAATCGTCCTTGAACCTTTGGCGATAGCAATAAGAGCAAACCCCTCTATCAAGGGAGTGGATGGAGGTGGTAGTGAACATAAACTAATGCTCTATGCTGATGACATTCTTTTTCTGACTAGAGACCCACAAAACTCCCTACCTGCCTTGATGAACACTATCAATGAATATTCTCAGTTTTCAGGTTATAAAATCAACTGGACCAAGTCTGAAGCAATGCCAGTGTCTAAACACTGTCATTCACAGATAATCACTCAGCATAACTTTAAATGGTTGTCAAAAGGCATGGTCTACTTGGGCATCAAGTTGAGCCCAGACTTTGATGAGATGATTGCCCTGAACTATGAACCACTACTTAAAAAAATCAAGACGAACATAGGAAAGTGGGGGAAGTTAAATCTGACCTTGTATGGTAAAGTAAATGTTATTAAAATGGTGATTGCTCCACAGTTTAATTATATATCAATGATGCTACCACTTAGCATACCAGATCATATTTTTAAACAGTATGATAATCTCACCAAAGAATTCCTTTGGGCAGGGAGAAAGCCTAGATTTAAACTGAGTAAATTATATTCACCAAAAGATAAAGGTGGGCTGGGTTTACCTAATATTAGACTATACAGCTTGTCTTTTGAAATGGCAAAGATTGTTAAGCATTGGAGTGGAATGGTGTCTGGCCTTAAATGGGCTGCTATAGAAGAGACTCTTGCCACACCCTTTCATCCTATACAGGCATTATCCCAACAGGTAACTAACTCAGAGAAGGATAGAAACCCAGTCATTAAGCACTCAAGGGAGGTTTGGGTGAAAATTCATAAGTTACACAAACTGTCTCATTACAAACAGCAATATGCCTCACTATGGCTTAACCCAGAAATTAAAATAGGGAAACGTACAGTGTTTTGGAAAAAGTGGCTAGAGAATGGAATATATACAATTAATGACCTTTACAAAGAAGGTACTATTAAATCCTTTGCTGAGTTAGCTCAGGAGTACAATCTGCAAGAAAAGGGTGATTTCTGGAAGTATTTGCAGATCAGAAACTGCATATTAAAAATACCTCAGCCAACTGAAATAGACAATCCAATTGTTGAGTATCTCCGATTGCCATGTAATCCTAAGGCATCAATGTTTTACAGTAGCTGGATTTGTTTGACCAGTAACTCATGTGAAAACTTAAGAATGATCTGGCAGAGAGATCTGGAATGTGACATTGACAAAGATACTTGGGAACACATTTTGGCTGATAATGGTAAATATATCAAAGAAATTAGATGTAAATTTATTCAATACAAAATCCTACACAGGTTTTATTGGACACCATGCAGACTTTTTAGAATGGGACTAATAAATAATAATATATGCTGGAAATGTAAAAAGGAAACTGGCACGCTTTTACATCTCATATGGGATTGTGCTATGGTCAAGCCATTCTGGTGTAAAATATTGAAATTCCTGGAGAAATGGACAACAGTAAATCTCCCAATATGCCCACGTTTATGTCTTCTAGGAGACAAAACAGTAATACCACAACTGACAAAAGATACACACACAGTGCTGATAGTAGGGCTAACATCAGCTGCTAGAATTATACTAAGACATTGGAAGTCACCCGATAAGCCGACATTCCAAGAATGGAAAGTTCTGATGGTTGAAACTGTCTCATATGAGGTCATGTTGACTAGAATTGGAGGCAAAAGGCCTGAGGTGTTGGGCAGTTGGAACTTTTTTCAAGAGTACCTTACCGCTAATTAGTGACTTAAGTGTAGAACTCTACTGCAAAGCCTAACATTTACTTTGCAAATTATGTATATCCAGATTATACTTTGTATGTTGTAAAACTTGCATATGTGTGGGTATGATATATGTATGTATATCTTTTTTGTCCAGGAGCACTTTCTAATTTCTAATTTTAATGTCTGACCATGTGTTTTACTCTTGTTTTATTCTTTCTTTTCTATATGATGCACAACATGAGCTATGTACCATCGTTGTTTTTTGTTTTTAAAAATGTAAAATTAAAATAAAAACTTCAATTACAAAAAAAAAAAAACATCCTTCAAAATTGATTACAAGGAGCAACCTCAAGTCCCAACAGGTCTGAACACGAACCGCTGGAGACCACAAATCAGTCCAAATGGGTGAAAAATCTGTCTGACAGGGAGCTCACAAAACCAGAAAGGGACGTATTAGCAAAAGGACTCAACTTTGCCATTTCACCACATTGGTTTCCCACAATTGAACTCATCACAACCACAGAGTCAGCCATTAGAAACAACAGTATTCCTCATGCTGAAGCAGAACAAATCAGGATGAAGGTATCTGCAGCACTCATGAGTGCAAAGGTTCCTGCGTCAAACCTCACTTACCCGGAGAGGAACGCCATTTCTGAGCAAGGACAAAAATATCACCATACTACCAGCAGAAAGGGAGATTCACAGTTGTTTTAAACACAACTGAGTATAACTCAAAGATGGACAATATACTCAGTGACACCAACACATATGAGAGGCTCAAAAGAGACCCAACAGAGTGCTATAAGAAATAAGATTGTCCGCTGCCTACAAGACCTGAAACTTACGGAAGCCATTGACCAACATATGTACTACCGACTCTACCCAGGGTATATCATCCTTGCATATACGGGCTCCTGAAGATACACAAGGAAGGGGCCCCCCTCAGACCAATTGTTAGCAGCATCAATTCTGTCACTTTCAATATTGCAAAACTCCTGTCAACGATTCTGTCCCCTTTGATGGGAAAAACCCCACATCACATCCAACTCCATGGACTTCACAGACAAGATCAGCCAAATAAAACTGGACCCAGATAAAACCATAGTTTCATACGCTGTCACATCCTTGTTTACATGCATCCCCACAACAGAAGCAGTGGAGGCTGTTAAGAACAGACTTCAACAGGACAAAGGGTTGCACATGGGAACTAACCTCACCCCAGACCAGATTTGCTCCCTCTTGGAACTTTGCCTCACCACCACCTACTTTAAGTACAATGGTGAATTCTACAGGCAGAAACATGGCTGTGCCATGGGCTCTCCAGTCTCCCCCCTTGTGGCGAACCTCTACATGGAGGAAGTGGAGAACCAAGCTCTGACCTCTCTCAAAGGAGCAACTCCTAGCCACTGGTTTAGATATGTGGATGGATACATTCTGCAAAATCAAAAGCCAAGAAGTAGAAGCGTTCACAAAACACATAAACTCAGTCAACAGCTACATCAAGTTCACCAGGGAGGACTCCAAAGACAGAAAACTGCCTTTTCTGGATTGTGAAGTCCTTGCCGAAAAAGAAGGTGGGGGTCTCAGCACAGAGGTCTACAGGAAACCCACACACACTGACCAATATTTACTCTTTGACTCTCATCACCCACTGGAACACAAACTGGGGGTCATCAGAACCCTTCAACACCAGGCAGACAGCATCCCTTCCAAAGCAGAAGAGAAAGAGAAGGACCACACACACATCAAACAGGCACTTTGAAATTGTGGTTACCCCAACTGGCCATTCACCAAAACGGATAGAAGAAAAAAGGAAACCAAAACACAGACTGACAACAAGCAAAACAACAGAAGACTTCATCACCCGAAATCCTTGACTACACAGAGTTGAGCCCAGGAGGCAGAGTCACAGTCCTACACGCTTCTCTGTGTCTACCTAGAGTAGTTACCCACTCAGAACTACATAGAGACAGTGTCTGTCCCCCGACCACTTAATTAATTTAAACATTTAAATCCTTTATATCCAACAATAGGAGACGAGTCACCCACAGCAACTTAATTAATATTAGCACCAATACAGCCATAAAGCAACAGGACTAGAGAGTAAAATGTGGACTTCTAAACATTAGATCTCTGTCATCCAAAACTTTCTTAATAAAAGATATGATATCAGATTATAATATTGACTTGCTCTGTCTTACTGAAACCTGGCTGCATCCTGATGAATATGTCAGACTGAATGAATCCACTCCTCCCAGCCATATTAACACTCATTCCTCTTGACACCGGCCACGGTGGTGGAGTTGCAGCCATTTTCAACTCCAGTTTCGTAATCAACGCTGAACCGAAGTGTAGCTACACAACATTTCAGAGCCTTGTGCTTGTCTCTCTCACCTAACTTGGAAATCACTACAACCAGTCATATTTATCACTGTGTACCGCCCTCCGGGCCCATATTCTAATAATTTTTATCCAAATTCTCAGAGTATCTCTTGACTTTAGTACTCAGGACAGATAAAATAATCATGGCAGGTGACTTTAATATTCACGTTGATGTTGACAGTGATAGCCTTGGATCTGTCTTTCTCTCTTTACTGGAGTCAATCAGCTTTTCTCAGAGAGTGTGTCGACCCATTGCTTTAATCATACCCTTGACCTCAGTCTGACATACGGCATCAAGGTTGAAGACTTATTTGTCTTGCCACAGAATCTCCTCCTATCAGACCATTATCTGATAACTGTTGAATTCCTGCTATATATTGAAAAAAGCATACTCACTCGATACCTAACTGACAGTTCTATATCTAAATGCAAGCAGGTGATTCCCTGAGTATACTGCCTTGCCTCACCACAGCTGTAGATTTATATGCTGTTGCATGTCCATCTGAAATGGATCAACTTGTTGAGAGCGCTGCAAGTTCACTGTGAACGACCCTTGACTCCATCGCTCCCCAAAAAAAGTTATTTAAACAAAAAAGAGTCACACCCTGGTATAACTCTCTCACCCGTAAACTAAAGTTAACCTCTTGTAGACATGAATGAATATGGCGCTCCAGCAAACTGGAAGAAGCTTTACACGCATGGAAAGAGAGTCTCGGAATGTACAGGAAGGCCCTAAGCAATGCCAGAGCTGCTTACTACTGATGGACATGCTGATAGAAAAAAACAAAAACAACCCAAAGTTCCTCTTCAGCACGTTAGCTTCAATGACTAAATGTAACTACACTATTGATTCAAGTATTACTACAACCCTCAGCAGTGATGACTTCATGGACTTCTTTAATAACAAAATTCTGACAATTAGAGAGAGAATTTATCACCTTGTCCCATCCACTGGCACTAATCTGCCCTCAAATGCAGTTATTGTAGAGACAGATGAAATAGCTAATATTCACCTCGACACATTTACTTCAATCAACTTCGCTGAACTAGCTTCACTGATGTCCATCTTAAACTTAGTTCCTATTCCATCCGGATTGCTAAAAGACATTTTCCCTTTGATTAGCCCTTCCTTACTTGAAATACTCAATATGTCTTTATTATCTGGCTATGTACCACAGTCCTTTAAAGTAGCTGTAATTAAACCTCTCCTTAAAAAACCTGCCCTCGACTCAAGCATTTTAGCCAATTATAGACCCATTTCCAACCTTCCCTTACTCTCTAAGATTCTGGAAAAAGCAGTTGCTAAACAGTTGTGAGACTTTTCACACAACAATAACTTATACGAGGATTTACGGTCAGGTTTTAGAATGCATCACAGCACAGAGACAACTTTAGTTAAGGTTTCAAATGCTATTCTCAAAGCATCTGATAAAGGATTAATATTCTCCCTTGTTAGATCTTAGTGCTGCATTTGACACTGTTGACCATCAAACTTATTACAGAGACTAGAGCATCTTATTAGTATAAAAGCAACTCCACTAAACTGGTTTAAGTCCTATCTCTCAGATCATTCCCAATTTATCCATGTCAATAATGTTTGTTCTATCCATACCAAAGTTAATCATGGGGTTCCACAAGGTTCTGTGCTTGGACCAATACTTTTCACTCTCTATATCAGGGATGTCAAAGTCAAATGGAACAAGCCAAGGGCCGGACTGATCGAATGTTCATTGAAAAAAAATAAAATGGCCACATATAGTCTAGTGACCCCCATTAAACAGACTGAAACCCTAAAAAAAATACTTATAACATACTAATAATTACTATATGATCAAATAAATAAATAATTTCTTATTTCTCTGTCAGTAAATTTTAATTTTTAAAAGGGACAAAATCTTTATGTAGAAATCCCCAAAAAATAAACATTAAATGAATGAAGCGGTATTATTCAAGGCACCATCAGTATTACTTCTCAGGGAAATAGCAAAAGTGGCCTAAATTTACTTCAAAGAGAAAAATAATATCAGCAATTTTCTATAATTCACTAAACTGAAATATTTTTAAAACAAATTGGATTGAAATACAATAATAAAGTGCAAAAATCTATTAACATGAAACATTTTTTTCTTCAAGTAAAAGTCACGTGGTGTGACAACAAATAGTTCACTTTTAAACTTTAACTGAGTGAAAACTCTAAATCATTGCTTAATGTTAACTTTTAAGAAGATGTTAAGAAGATGGGGGTGTCGGCACATAGGTTTACAGGAAACAGACACACACTGACCAATATCTACTCTTTGAATCTCATCATCCACTGGAACACAAACTGGTTGTCATCAGAACTCTATAAGACCAGGCACACAGCATCCCTTCCAAAGCAGAAGGAAAGGAGAAGTTTTGCAGGAATGTTGCTCACTGCAACCCCTTTATTACTCAATTTTGATGTTGAAAATAAGGACACACCCAGTCAATTTCCTTTCCTTGATTGGGCACTTGCCTCAGATTAGATCTTATCGTTAGTCAGCAGTTTAAAAGAGTGCAGTTATCACACCTTTGGGGGGCTGCTGGACCAAGTGGACTGGAAAAAAATCATGGCTCTAACAAGAGAGATGTCTCTTGAAACCAAAGAGAGGATTGTTAAACTTCTTGAAGAAGGTACCTCTTCACGTATGGTTGCCAAAGATGTGGGCTGTTCACAGTCAGTTGTATCGAAGATATAGACCAAGGACAAACAGCATGGGACAGGGTTTAAATCCAAGTGTACAGGTAGACCAAGGAAGACATCTAAGCATCAAGCCAAAAAACTAAGGGCCATATGCCTTGAAAACAGAAAATAAACAACCTAATACTAAACTAATAAAGAAGAAATGGGAGGAACCTGGAGTCAATGTATGTGACAGAACTGTGCAAAATCGTCTAAAGGAGATGGGATTTTCATACAAGAGAGCTAAAAGAAAACCATTATTGATGCCATACAGAAAAGAACAAGACTGCAATGGGCTAAGGAGAGGCAATCATGGACTGTGCATGACTGGATGAGAGTTATCTTCAGTGATGAATCAAAAATCTTCATTGGACAAGGTGATGATGCTGGAACTTTTGTTTGGTGCGGTTCCAGTGAGATTTACAAAGAGAGTGCCTAAAGAAAACATCCAAATTTTCACACTCCTTGATGATATGGGGCTGCATGTCAGGCAAAGGCATTCGGGAGATGGCTGTTCTTAAATCTTCAATAAATGCACAAGTTTACTTTGGCATTTTGGCCAGTTTTGTTATCCCTTCAATTGAAAAGATTATGATTGGGATGACAATACAACATGCCATGGAGCAAAAACTGTGAAAGCATTCCTTGGAGTAAGACACATTGAGTCAATGTCATGGCCTGCAAATAGCCCAGATCTTAACCCAATTGGAAATCTGTGGTGGAAATTGAAAAAAATGGTCCACAGCAAGGCTCCAACCTGCAAAGATGATCTGCAACTGCAATCAAAGAGAGTTGCACTAGGTTGATGAAGAATACTGTTTGTCACTCATTAAGCAAAAGCCAGACAGGGTGCAACTAATTACTAGTGATGTGTTTTGAATGTTTTTGTTTGTCTGTTTTTCATGATTCCATATTTTTTCCTTATAATGCAGTGATTCCATATTTTTTCCCATGTGCTTGGTCCATAAAAGTAACATTTACTGACCACCACAATGTTTTGTTTCTGAATGCCAAGGAGTTGCACTTTTGAATGACTTAATTATGGTTTCATGCTTTTGATACGAGTTTGTTTTACAGAATAAAATATCTGAGGGAGTGCTTGTCCAAGACTGATGATTCCAGACTTTTTGCTAGGGGTTGTAGATTAATGCGTATAGATTGAGGAAACAACAATCACCCAGTACAGTACAGAGTTCTACAAATCTATAGAAATACAAATACATGTTTTGACGATGTGGAAATCAAAACACATAAAATTTACTGAATTGCCAAAAGCAACAACGAAGGAGTTAGATGAGCCTATAGAGGAATGGGATATAAAATAGGTGATCTCAACACTCAAAAAAATAAAACCTGATGGATATGTTAATGTATTCTACAAAACATTTAAAAATCTACTGGCTCCCCTGTTGCTGAAAGCATGCCATTATGCATTACAATCTAAAACTATGGCACCATCTTGGATAGAGGCAACCATTGTAGTAATACACAAAGAGGGTAAATACCCCACTGAATGCCAATTACTCAAATCATTCATCCAGATCAGACAGGATTCATTACTGTAAGATATCATGGAGATAATTTACGGATTGTATATAAAACAATAGATATGTGCGTTATGCAGAACGTCGTTGTTTTGACAACCCTGAAAATGGCAAAGAGACACACTTATAAAACCAAGTTTGAACTGAAGGCAATCAGCTACGTGGCTCAGTTTCCGCGGACATAAGGCAGGTGGCACAAGTTGGAGGAAAGATTTGAGACTGTTTTGCCAAATTGGATATTGGTCATACTCACACCTGTGTGTGTGTGTGTGTGTGTGTGTGTGTGTGTGTGTGTGTGTTCTCACCTTAACACACTTGAGAGCTGCCACAGCAATACAGAGAAGATCAAGCCAACAGTGGAGATACACCAACCTCTGAGTGTTTAAATTACACTAAAAATCGCAAATTCTGTGATCCCCAAACTTGCCAATGTGTAAAAAAAACTCAAAATGAAGCGGAGGAAATCAAATCACAGAAAAGTTTAAGTATTTTGTCTTCATGCAGTTGGGTTGGTTTAATTTAGGGCAAGAATATGACAGTAAACTTGCTTGGCTTAACCCAGCGCTTCTCAATTATTTCCCCCCTATGGAAGAAGAAAACATCTCACATTCCCGTGCTATTATAAATATTATCATTTGTCTATAAAATTGTAAATTAATTAAAAAGTACACCTCTGTGTAACACTTTATCCTTATTAACATATAAGAGATTAAGAAAAGAAAGAAATATGGACAACTTACAACAAAGAATAGCTTTATTAACTGTCACAGAAAATATTTAAAGTGCATCTAAAATTCAAAAATAAATTTAAATCCTTAATTAAACAATAAACATTTTTTGACTAACCATGTCAAACCATAGGATACTGAAAAATCAAATTACATGAAATCGGCTTATCCGCATGATCGGGGTGTAATATTGTTTATTTGTCTTCATGTTCTCCGCTGCCAACATAGACACAGTTACACACCGGTCTTTCACAGTAGGGCCAAGCGCTACATACACTTCATCATATTTCCTCGTCTTAGCTTTCGCGAGACTTAGTCTCTTTATCTCCGTCTCTCTCCCCTTTTCTTCTCATCTCAGATAAATATGTTTTCATGGCGTCACTTGAGGGTCTGCTACACTTTCTATCTACACTTAATACTCATACTTTGTGCTGCATGTTCCCTGCACACACTCTGCCAATGAGAGTGACACTGCTCCCTAGTGTAGTGGAGGTGCAATTGTACTTTATTCTAGGACAGTGAAAAAAAATTAAATGAAAAAATTTAAAGGCATGTTCTTCAAGGTCAAATGCGCCCCCTTGATGAAGCCCCCCCCCCCCCCCCCCCCCCCCCCCCCCCCCCCCCCACATTATTTGAGAACCACTGGCTTAACCTCAGAGGTCCTCGTGGGTTGATGAGCTCTGGGATTGGTTTACTGTAAGGTTCTTACCCCAACATAAACCAACCCAACCACATGAAGACAAGTATCAACTGATCAGAACACAAAGGA
The DNA here is from genome assembly GCA_036785175.1 of Eupleurogrammus muticus. Classification (NCBI taxonomy): domain Eukaryota; kingdom Metazoa; phylum Chordata; class Actinopteri; order Scombriformes; family Trichiuridae; genus Eupleurogrammus; species Eupleurogrammus muticus. The sequence continues at coordinate 21,672,390 of JAYKQN010000010.1, read as the reverse complement.
AAGTGAATAATCCCAGAATTATCTTATTATTGAATTATTCACAGCTGTTTCAATCTGATTGGTTCGCAATAGTTGCCTTCATGCAGTTGGGTGAGTTAGTTAGTGTAAGAATTTCAGCAGTTGGTAAATGCATCTCAGATGCATAATCATTTTTGAGTATTTCTGAGCATCTTTGGGTATGAATGAATGCAAGCAATGATTACAAATGAAGGCACCGTGGGCCTTTTTTTTAAGAAAAATAGTGCAGTAATCGGGGTGAAAATGTAATTCTCAAAAGGGCATGTATACGTCAGGGTCAAAAGCTAAGAAGAAGTGGTGAATCAACGCACATTAAAAATCCATAGAAAGCTAGTTATAAGGAACAGTTGAACAGAGTCTACATAGGGAGTAGGGCGAGCCATGAGAATAAAATTTTGAGTGATTGATTCAATAGATTTACTGTAGATTCAGTGGATTGTTTATATAGGTAAAGTTGCCTTGCTAGAAAAAGCCTTGTAGCACTGATAAAATATGTTCTTACCAGACTGCAGCTTTAAATCGCCAAATACCAATTGATGTGAAACAAGTGCTCTGACTAGACCAAGAAGATTAGATTGAAGAACCCAAAAGCTATGACAAATAATGTCCAGAACGCTGCATGGAGAGCTGCTGCAGTGTGAAAGCTGGACTCTGTGGGAATGTAGTGGAAAAATACAACAAAAAACAAAACAAACACCTGCCTCGAGCCCCTCTCTGCAATAAAATGTTATCAGCTCACCCAGGACCCCAGGCTGTCTACCGGCCTCGCCCAGGTTTCTTCATGACATGACAATTGGCCAGGAAGAAATTTGAGGGTCCTTGTTGGGTTGCATCCAAGAGCTGTGTTAACGGTCCCTGTCTGCACAAAATCTAAAGGTAAGCACAAACCTTTTTACCAATTCTGCCTGGCGCATGTAGATTCTGGGTTTGGATTTCGTCCTCACGACAGGGTGTTGCATCAATGCTTTGCATGAAGCATGTCAAGGACTGGGTTGCAAAAGCAATGACCTTGCGGAGACGCCCGTCTGCTCCACAGACCGGCCTGTCGCAGATTACGCCCACCACTAGTTGTAGAAGAGGGGAATCCATACCCGGAGCTAGAGTGATCCCTTGGGTACTTAGCTGAGCTGTAATGCTGCCTGCAGCATTGTTCTGCTGAGCAGCAATCAAACAGGCAAAGGGAGTCCGACATGGACAGGACTAAGCACATCTCGCAACAGATGAACATACCCATTTGGAGCAAACAGTGTAAAACATTATAGGCTGATAGGCTTGTCATCCTGGGAAATACCATTACGTTAGGTACCTGTGCATGTAAGCAGAGCAGGAACAATGGTATGGTCTTCCTGAACGAACCTTCGCTAAGCTTGATTGACACATAAAAGGGCAATAACAAGAATAAATTATGTTGTTATTGTCTCACTGCAGTAGAAAAAAAAGATCTAATACAAATTTTTAAAGATGAAGTGTTAATTCACTACTTCCAAAAGCTGAGGTTGACATTTACCTGCTGGGAATCAATGCCTTACAAAAGGTGAAATGCACTGAGCTGGATAATGATCATTGTGTATTAAATGTTGGAAGAAACTGCTGCGCTGAACCTCATTTTCTGCTGAACAGAGGCATCATGTAACAGCTATTTTGTGTCTATACTTTCCTGAATTTAATATTTTACTTTCTACTTCATTTAAATATTTGAATATATCCCTATTACTCCAGATTACTGTTGAGTCAAAAAGCGATTTACTACCAGCAGGTAAATTATTTGACCTTCTCTCTAAATTATAACCAATTCAGCCCATTTTCCTTTCGTTAAAATACCTTTAAAAGGACTATATAACACTATATGTTTTTCTCTTGGTAAAAAGTCATTACAGCTTATACTATACATATAGATATATCTATATATATGGATATAAAATAGACAGTAATTTAGACTGTTTTTTATACAGAGGTATACACATAGATCTTTTTCTCAATTGATCAATGCTAAACTTCATGTGTTGAATCGAAGGTACTTCATGGGAATCATTTTAAAAGCTACTGTGACAATTAAAAGGTACAAATAGTATAATATTGTGATTGTTATTGTATGTCTTAAAGGCAACAAAAGAAAAAAAATGTAGTGGAAAGAAAGTTCTCAAATGGTGTAAATAATCAACCGTGCAATATCAAAAGTTACAGACAAAAGCAATGACGTTTCTGTTTTAAATAGTTTACATTTTTGCCACTTTCTGATTATACCTGATCTACAGATCTTTTGCCTTGCATAATAAAGTCATCCTTGAAATTGTTTAATTTAGATGTATTCTCTTTTTGAAAGTATGCTATTCAGGTCTAAGCAGAGTTCAACAAGTGATAATTCATTCTCAGGCTATGTGAGAAGTTGCCTGGCCTGAGGTCAGCTGCTAGGAGGGTTTCCAGAAGTGGAGAGCTAGATTTAAAAGAAATGAGAGTAGAGCATGTTTTTGCCACTGAAGGATAAACTGGCTGTGCCTGTCTTCTGGTCTAAAAATAAACCATCTTCAGTGAGCTTTGAATCATATGTTCAATTCGCTGATGCATTTATTTACAGCAGTCCATCTCACATTAGTAAAGGTAGATAACAGCATTGTCCACTATGCTATATACATTCAACAATCATGTCTCCATACATTTAACATGCTGTCACATGTCAAGTTTGATTTCCCTGTTTTTCACCTCATTCCCGTCACATGTCCACTACCCACATTACCTTCCTCCAAACACTGCTTTACCCTATGTTGAATGAGGGAACTGTATGTGTATAAATATATTCACAGTGTTTTAAATAAAAAGAAAAAAACATTACAGCAATTGAGCATGTTATGGCTCCAACAACCTATATGTACATATTACATAAACTACATTCTTCAAACTTGCTGTCATGCACATTTATAATGAAATAATAATTTCATTCATCACTGATTTATAAATGTAAATGTTATGGCAATTCATGATGTATTTTTTCAGACATGGTTGTTATTATGTGAGTTTTCTGAAGATGTGGAAGTTTATCAGTTTTGGATAGATATGAGGAGGAAATCTGACTTTCAGTTCTGTGTTCAACAACTCTGTCTTCATATGTTCTTCTATGACCTTCACTTCATCACCTCACTTGTTTTGTAATGACGCAAAGTATTTGTTGATCCCAGCATATTTAGAACCTTCAGACCCCAGTTATGTGTTTAAAATCCATCCATCCATCCATCCATTTTCTATCCCGCTTATTCCCTTTCGGGGTCGCAGGGGTCTGCTGGAGCCTATCCCAGCGCATTTTATGGCGAGAGGCAGGGGGATACACCCCAGATGGTCGCCAGCCAATCGTGGGGCTGTGTTTAAAATCAAAAAAGAAAAACTGTTTCAGTGTTTTTTCTCCTCCTATGTTACAGTAACGTCCTGAGAGCAGCTGGAGGTTTGTAAGGTTTGTGATGCATGTACTGTGTAAAGAGAACTGGTTGATCCAGACCAGCAGGATAATAACACATCAATTTAAAGCTTTGTAGTCATACCAGTATCTGGTTCTTTATCCTCTTACTGTCCAAATACCAAGTGCTGCATTTATGTTCCAGAGTCTCAACAGTTCAGACTGAAGCAGCGTGTCACTCCAGGAACTTCGGAATGCATCCTTGCATGTCGATGAGCTCGGGCCAGTTTTCATATTTGTTTTTCATATTGTCATTTTTCCGAAACTGAAACAAAATGACAGATAATTGATTCCCACTCACAACTGCTGAGAGTGAAATTCTTCACTTCACTTGCAAACTGTCTGGTCAAACCTGTCAGTGGACAGAGGTTCACTCTGTCTTAATAAAATACCGATGTGTTATACAGGGAAACAGGTCTTGATTACTGTAACAAATCCCTACTCTACCTACTGATCCTGAAGCTACCACCAGAATGACTAATTATGAATCATTATTTATAATAAATTAATGGATTATTATTAATAATAAATTAAAAAAGTAATTTGTTTCATACAAATTCACTAAAACAGAAAAAAATTCTCACTGGGAGAAGTAATTCACCAAGATTTAAAGATCCACAAATACTTGACTCTTTAAAAAAGTGATCAGGGGAGGTTTTTGATATGGGGAACAAGTGGGTGTTCATGCTGCCCTGACCTTGTCGCCACATTTCATGATTGCATTGCCACCTATCAGTTTTCTATTGCCCACTTCTTAAATGTGATTATTTTTTTCTTGTTTTCTTCGTGGTCTGGTGGTCTTTTATTTTGGAAAAAAGAAAGACATTTAAGATTCAGCTTTGGGAGGCAGTAATCTCCTTCATGACATTTTTATATTTCTTACATTTGACATTTTACATTTGGCACTTCTTATGTGATGATGTTGTATGATCACAGTTAAGGTTCAGATAAATCATAGTGTATCTGATCTGGTGGTTCTTACCTTCTCAAAGTTGCTTATCACTGTTGCTCCTTTAGCGCCAACAAACACCCAGTTGTCTCTGAAGCCCAAAGACTTCACCTGAGAGCTGCCCAGTTCTGCTATCAGTTTTCTTGCATCTTCATTTAACCTGTCAAACAGAGTGAGGAGCAATTTTTAACACACATATGTGACTGATCATTACTGCAGTCTCCAAATCAGATTTATTCCCATGTAGGTTTATACATACAAAGCCTCAATGTTTACCAAAATCACAGAAATATTCATACAGTATATATTTACTGTAGTAAATCTCATTGGTGAAAAAGAATTTATCATAATACATTTAATTACCTAATACTGTAAATACAACTGAAATCACACTAAGACGCAATAATGTAAACAGAAGTACAGTACTTCTACTGTAAAAAAAAAATAATAATCATAATAATAATTACAGTAACTTAATAGATAATTGCTGTCAGTTTGTTGCTATAAATTTTAAGGTAACTGTTTCACAGTGCGGACCAAAATGTGACACATTTGCGTGGTTTTCACATCGACACTTTCAGTGACCACAGCGTTGAAATACGAATACGTTAATTCAAACACCCAAACAACCAACAAAACTCTGCAGCACATTTCACACATTTACATCTTCACTAACATGTATTCAAAACTATATTTAGTAAACCTAACCTCACTGTTTGTTCTGTTTTTCTTTCATTGTGTCTGATTAACACATGTTGTGCGTAAAATGCTATTTGCAGCCGTGTGTTAGTAAAGATGGCAGTATGAGAGTTTCAGAGAACTCAGTATTGCAGTGTAAATGTTTCAGTCTCTTATTAATACTGTCCTTCCACTACAGCTCACCAGTAATGAATAACACCTATTTTCAATGTTATCACTGAGTTTATTGTCTGTTAGCAGTGATTATCAGACTCAAATTTATTAGTTAGAAAGAGCCTGCTACACCCGCTAATAGGTTGATTAGGTTGTTATCTACTACTGATGAAGCTAGAGGTCACCTAGAAGCTAGAGGTTTCCTAGTTAGAGCTGCCATCTAGCAGCGGTAGTAAAAGTGACCCGGGGAAGTGATGTGGCAGATGGCCTGGTACTTAGTGAGATGGCAAAAAGTTGCAAAAGTAGCAGTAGATGATAAAGTTTAAACAATTATTTTTACTATACTATTTTACCACAGTTCAACCAATGCTTTAAAGTTTTTATATATTTTTTTCCTAACCTTAACCAAGTGTTTTTGCGTCTAAACCTAACCAGACCTCAACAACAGCATTAAAACATCATTACTTTGTAACAGGCTGCTCATGATGACATCACAACTGACGTCAAGAACCAAGAACTGCAAACGTGTCCTTCAATAGCAGCTTGGAAAATGAGATCAAATTTACTTTGATGAAGGGTCGTCATAAGATGCCATAAGAACAATGGAGCCTTTGGTGATGCTCTTCAGGAAGTCAATAAGAGGTTTCACATCTGTAAGGACAAACATATGCATTCATCTTTCAAATCAAACCATTTACGTAATTATATGAATTAAAATACACGCTGCTTCTTACCACCACTGTACATGTCAAAGTGTCCTGTCTTCATGACTTCCCCCGTTTTCCCTGTTAGACAGAAACATGCAAATGGTTTGGAACTGGAACCGGTTTATTGTGAAGGATCGAGGCAGCAGCCCCGCGGTCCATCACTCACCGTTCAGAATCACGATGTTGATTCCAAAGCCGGCGTTGTTCTTCACTGTTGCGAGAACCCTGGGAGAAGATAGAAATGCTGTGAGCGACAGCAAACATGTCAGGAATAAAGAAGAGGGAAAAAAAAAGAGCTGCAGGTGGAAGTGAAAGAAGAAAGAAGAAGTAAAAGCACAATACTGCGATATAACATGAGAAGTATAAATGTTTAATATTATCACAACTACTAAATCTATATATATAATTGACTTACAGATTGTTGTCCACGCAGATTTTTGGACCCACGACGTTGGCGGCTCCGCTCTGAATTAAGAAGCTGAACTGATCCTTCGGGCACTCTTTGTTTGGAAAACATGGTCCAACTGGAGAGGTAATACAAAATATGAATTATTCCCATATTTAGCTCCAGCGGACGACTTGGTCAGTTTCATCCTGAGCACGGGATCGGGTGCGTTATCGATCTCTCACCTGACTGTTTGGTGGGTTTCCTGTTCTGACTGGAGTCGTGTACACCTTCAGAAAGTACCCGAGTCCATTCTGTTGGAACAAGAGTCAAGAGTTTTGTTCACAGGATAACCAAACATCTGCATGAACAAACAGCTTTAAAGGCATGTCATTTACTTTATACTACTGTCCCATATTCATTATTTCATATGTATGTGGTGGACCAGTCTGTGCTGTCATAAAACATTAGAGATGCACAGATGCCTGCTCAGAATCCACATGTCAACTCTGATGATGAAATCTGTGCACATTCTATGTTACTCTTTCTCACCTCTGCCTGTATTCTTCACTGCAAAACCTGAAACCTTAACAGATAAAAATATCTTGTTTTTAGTACAAATAGCCCAATATCACATAGAACTATCTTATTCTACTAGCAGATAATTTAGCTTATTTCAAGTTTTTTTTTCTGATTTGAGTCAATTTGGTCTTTTTTTTTTTTTAGAAATTTAAGACTAACATTTTCTCAAAACTTGAATGAGATAATTCTCCTCACTAATTATAGCAAAAATAAGTCACTTTTTGCAGTGTTCTACTGCTATTCTTGTTTTTGTTTTGTTTTTTGCTAGAAACAATGAGCAGCAGCTCCTGGAAGCTTCAATATCACCAGGATGCAGATAAAGTAGGCGATTGCCACATTTCATAATTTATATGACCTCCTCAGCGCTGAAACTTTTAAACCAAGACAACAGTGCAGCTGTTCTTATCAAACAAAATCAGCTTTATGAGTGAAAGTATTGCATCAGAAAGGAAGTGGAGTTGCCTTTTTGTTTGATGAATCTCTCCAGTGCAAGCAGATGTTATACAGATGTTATTTTGCACAAGATTTTGTGACATAACATGCAGCCACCTTCTTTCAACAAAATGTGCCATAGAGAAAGGCAATGATGAATTACAAAGCATGGCTGCCTAGGATTATAAAATGTTTGGCCCCTTTACCTCACCAACTAATACATAGATGTGAACACTAACAGCAGAAGGTAGAACGTGAGGGAGACTTTAGGACGAAAGCTTGAAATAATGGGGTTGGCCTGATCTTTTTTTTTAATTGTTCAAATTTGGATGGGTGGTTATGGCATATCTCTGTTGTGGACATTTACTATTCTTACCTGTGAACGGGTTGCTGTATTTCTGCAACATGACAGTGATAAAAATAACGGCTGGCACCAACACCAACATGCACTGCAAAATCCCTTTGAGACAGAAACAGGTAAAACAGATATGGGAGAATTATTATTTAGGCCATTTTAGGCCATTCAAAACATTTGTACCGTGTCTAAATAATATTTCATGCAATAAAGGGTTAATAGCCAACATGAACAGGCTGGTTGTCACTGTTCGTATCTGATTGAACTCAAGTTGTTTTCATTTACATAAATTCAAATTTTACTAAATTTTTTTAATGACACTTTTCATATAAAGCTGGTCTAGATGATGCTTTTTAAAATATGTCAGAGTTACTATATGCAATCTGAAGATAAAACCTCCACTGAGTATGAATCAAACAATAATGACTAATGGCATTTCTGACTAAACGTTATCATTTATCAAGGAAGTAACTGCACTAAAATTACACACACACACACACACACACACACACACACACACACACACACACAAACTCTGCCAGATGAGATGAAAACTTACTCTGAAAGCTCCGTCTTGCCATTTTTTTTCTTCCTGTAAAAATAATTAAAAAAAAACATGAATGGCCTTATACCGGTACAGTTATAGCTACATTTAAAGTCTGGTTCTGCTTCACTCGCAGAGAAACACATATATTCATTCCTCAATCAATCATTTTAACTGTGAAATGTCAAGAGATAAAGAAGCCCCAGTCAGGTTAGTTATTGAGGCAGACTAAATGTCCAAGACACACATATATTCAGTTTAAAATCTGGAAAGAAAACCATAGAACCAGAAAATCTGTAATGCTTTTGAAAATTACTCAAACTATTAAATTACTGATATAAGTTTGGATTGATGAAGTCTATAGAAGCAGCATCATAAGCAGAAGCCTCAAGCTATAGGAAAACATGTAATTGCAGTGATCCATTCACCCTGAATAAATGCAAACACCTGAACCACATCAACAGTCTGAGTGTGACGACAAAAATGTGATTAAAAACAGAACTGAGTGCCTGAACAAGGACTGACCTGAGAGACCTGATGATTATAAATACAGCTTGATGAATGTTAAATGAACTGACCGATTGTCACTGTGAGCATGTCTGACGTCCTGGCTCGCTGTCTGCCAAGCCCTGAGAGACGTTCAGACAAACAAGTCGATCCTGTTCCTCCTCGCTCGGCTTGATCACTTGGTTACAGCCAATCAGCTGCGACCAGGAGGCCAGAGTCCACGTGACTCACCTGGTGATAACATTATAAAGTATAAAGGAGGAATACTTTGTACAGGGATTACCAACACTGGGACTGTTTCACTTGAGCTCTGCTTATGTATATTATATTAGGGCTGTCAACTGATTAAAAAAGCAATTAATTATTTGCACAGTTTGCTGTGATTATCACAATGTAAATAACCTTTTTCTCAATACTGGGGGATATTTGAATTTCAAATCAGGGAATTAATGTAGAAATAACACAAAGGAAGTTATATTTAAGTTCAGTTGTTATCTTTTCCTCCTGTGAACTACATCCACAAAACTCTAGTTTTATAGATGTGCTGTCATATAGTGTTATCTTTTATCTTTTAGAAACCAGGCTTTTATTTTCACTATTGAGCTCTTTGTCTTTTCCTTCTTCCTGTAGGTATTCACAAGTGACAGAAAGCAGTAGTTTGCAAGTTCAACCATTGGTTTCGTAATATATTCTCCACCTATACCAGTTCTACAGAGATGTATAGGATCTCCTGGACACGTTTGGTGAGTTGATGATTGATGATGCCCTCAGTAACAGCTTATGAAAAAAACAAAGAAATTCTTTGTCTTTAGTGCTTTTTATACAAACCCGTCTATCATGCCTGCTGTAAGATGTTGGTAATGACATTTTGGTCACAATATCAATCTGAAGGCTGTTGGATAGTGACATCAAAAAATAGAAACCAAATAAAGCAGTAAATTAAGCATCTCTAATGTAACTCAAACACAAAAGAGGTGTTTTCTTTCTAATCTGTGTTTTATAATTGTGAGGGCTGGCACCTCAGGTAGGAGTAGCACTGCCCTGTGTAGGTTATTATTCCCTTTCAAAGGAAGGGTGCAGGAAAATGATGCCTGTTTATCTAAAGGCCTAGTAGATGACTGGAGGATCTATTTGTGCAGGTTTGATTGGATTTTATTAGGTATGTAACTGGGTTTCTTGAAATTTTATTAGTTTCTTATATGATCCCGTCTGGAGAGTGTTTCTGAGCTGCATGATGATGAAGAAGGATAAGGTTCAGGTAATTTGGTTTTTGTTAAACTTCACTGTACTACACTAGTACTTTTTAAAGTCCTGTAATAGAATTTGCTTATAAAATGCAAAGGTCAGTGTTAGGTTTGTCGCTCCCTTCTACAGTAATATTCACTGTTTTAAGTATATATCAAGTCCTGGATTGAATGGAAGCTGTAGCTCATTTTGAACTTGGGAAAGAATTCGCTTGTGTCAATACTTGTGTGGTTGAGTGGTTTATGGAGTGATGTTTCTGTCCCTCCCCCTCCTGTACACTGGCTCAGCTCACATAATTTACACTTTATTCCTGAATGTTACAGCGGATCAAGGTTCATCCTCAAAGGAACATAAATGTCTGAACAACATTTCATTACCATTCTGATCTTTTATTAGATCACCAACTCAAGACTCTGTCTGTCCCACACTTCAGTTCAGACTGAAATATCACAAGTATTTGATGTATTGTTAAGAAATGTTCCTCAGAGGAGGAATCCTGCTGACTTTGGTGATCTGACCTTTTCTCTGAGGTTGACATTTGTAGTTCTGAGGTCTCTTATTGAAATGGCTCAACATTGTTTTACTGATGGATTTCTGTGAAATTAGTTTCACACATTGATGCTTGTTGATGGCATTTTGTGGTTTCTTAAGTTGCAGTGAAACTACACTGTAAACTGATCCCTTAAAATTCATGGTAACTAACTGGCATTATTCACAGTATTATTATTGTGAAAATGTTCTTCTGTTTACAGTTTTATCTTCACTGTAAAAATAATGAAAAAATACTGTTATTTCAGTTGTATTGACAGTATTGTGTGAAAACTATTATAATAAGTAACTTTGACGTCTGTGAATTATTCTAAAATATACAGCAATATACTATAATAATCATTTACAGTAATGTTACATTACTAATAAATTTACTTGTATGTGCATTAATACAGTAAATAACTGCAGATTTCACAGCAAAGTTTTACAGTGTTGAACAGGAAAAAACTGAAGAAAATAAATGCTCAGGTATCACTCATCATATATGTCTTCAAAAAAAATTTGTTTTAAGATTCATTTTAAGATTTAACATTTTAAGTGGTTTTTTTTACAGTTTGTGAAAAAAAAATGGGGAGACCGAAAATTCATAAAAAGTTGTAATCTTCAAATAGTTTTAACGCTTTAGATAGAAAGATTCAAAATAAAATCACAATATGAGCAAGAATGATGAAAACAGATTTAGCTCTTCTGCACCATTTGTAAGTTAAAAAGAGACCGACTATTCTAGGAAAAATGCATACTTATTTGCAAAATGAATTGATGTATTTATGTGCAATTTTTAAAAGTCTGTCTAAAAACTGTTGATTCGAATTTCTCGAATTTGTCTTTTTTTTTTTTTTACAGTAAAAAAATAGAAAAACACCTGTCTTTTCTTTCTTTGTCACATGACCTCGTCTCATTAAGCTCGTCAGTGTTCGATGACAGGAGGTTTCCATGGTAATGGCCTGTACATTACGGGTCCAGATACTAGAAGTTCTGGTCTGTTTACGGCTGCATCAGGAACTCGTCATCAGACCTTCCTGTAAAACAACAAGCAGATGAGCTTTGATAATCATCTCTGCTGTAAAAAATCAGACTTTACATTTCACACAGACGTTATCAGTTTCAGACACATTCAGACTTTTGTCTCCACTCTTAACTTAATGGAGAAAAACAACAGTTCATCATTGCGTTCACACAAAGAAATGCACAGCTGAACTGTAGAGCAGCTCCACTGAGTAAAAGTCACTTTCCTACAGGAAGTGAACTCGTGTGTGGAGATCAAAGCAGGAAGTCAGAAAGGTTAACACTGATTTATCTGTCTGGGAACAAAAAGGTACTTTAAAACAAAATCTACTAACTGGAGTCTTGACTTGAGTCACACAACCGGTGAAACAGCATCCACTGAAAGCTCTGGAGAAAACCAACTGGATCTTGTGCAAATATCCTTTTAATAATTGTTACCAAGAATTAACGCTTGACTGTTTTCTGCTTGAAGAAACTAATGAAACCAGGATGTATGAACAAGCTGCATTTTAAAGATGACTGGAGAATAATCACATTTTGTGTTTAAAGCACTCAAAAATAATTTATTGGAGTAAGGGTCACTTGAATAAGATGTTCCCTCCATCAGCAGCTTCAGTCCCACAGGTTTTGGTTCATCAATCCAGAGAGAAAGCTACAAAACACAGCAGCAACATTCTTGCAGTGTCACAATGCATGACAGCAGACAGAAAACAAGTTTGTGCCACTTATGTGTTTGTAAGATACTCACGCATACATTGATATGAAGAGTTGATTTACCATAAAAAGACAAAAACTTGAAATGAAAAGATGAAAACTAGAGAGGCAGTTTTAATTTGATGTGCAAGATCAAAAGTCGAGAAAAGACAAGGAGATAGATTTGCTCTGGTTCCTGTAGCAGCTAAAGATTTATGAAGTTTGAAGACCTGATGTGAAAATATAAGGTTTCTATTTCTAAACATTACTCCACTGTGAGCTGTAAAGAGTTAACCTTTATGTCACATTATCACAAATATTAATTCTGTATTTCCACCTTCTGATCTTTGCAAATCCAAAAGACGGTTGAATAAATCATCCTGGTGTTCTGGAGCTATTTCCACAATATTTGAATGGTCTGAATGAAAAGATTTTAACCCAAGGTTTATTGATCAAAACAAATATGGAAGCTGAAAAACTCTACTTCTTGCTCAAGTATACGATGTATAAAGGTTTTATAAGTTTTATTCACCTTCACCATACGTTAAACAGTCAGACTCCATATCACCTTTTGAACCTTAACTCAAAACCCATCTGCTGTAACTGCTCCCCGCACTACACTAGAACTATACTATAAGCTACTATACAAGGTTCTAATGGTAATGATTCAGTTTTAATGTCTTATTTTAATTGGGGAAATGCTCTGTAGCGTGACCTTTACTGGCCTGAAAGGCACCTCCAAATAAAATTATATGTTTTTATTTTGATATAATGATAACACTACAAAATTATTATTTTATGTTTTCATACCACTCGTTCGGATCAGGAAAGTTTTATATCTTTTTCATGATGTAACTATTAGAGAGTCTGAAGCGGCTGGAAATATCTCCAGAACATCAAAGGTGTTGGTTTTCATTTCTTTTACATTTTATTTAAATGTTTTTTGCTGCAAGGGGAACACATGAGAGGTAAAAAAAAAAATAAAAAAAAACTGCTGCCTGATGACCTCTAAATACAAATAAATACAAAAAATGGAAAAACTCAGTTCAGCCTCAGGAAACACCTGAATGGAACGATTGCATGTCATATCTATTCATCTGGATTCACGTTCAGTCCGTTTCAGTTGAATTTCTCCAATGCCATGAGCCACATCAGCGTTTTCCTCCTCAGCGTCAAACACTGTCCCCAGGTAGAGCTGCACTGTCTTTATTCTAAACTGCCTTCACCTTGTATTTCAATGAGTCCCATAACATGTTTAGATCTTCAGTTCAAAATAGGTTTCTCTAAATTTTTTAAGTTTAAAAATTATAAAGCCTAAAATTGGCCCCAAAGTATATCCATAATTCCAGTGCAGCGCCAAATGAAATCTATAGATGAAGAGTAAACTGGTGTCATGCATCATCTCTACGTCACAACCCGGATCTTTAAACTGAAACGATCCTTTCAGGTGTGTACTGTCACTTTGTTGAACCATCATGCACTCAGTAGGCAAACAGTCGAGTCAACCATAGACTTTTACCATCAGGCTTATAAAATAAACACTACGTCCTCAGTGTGTCTTTAGTACATGCCTGTGTTGTCACAGCGAGTCCCCATACAGAATGTTGACTTTGTAACATTAATTTGATTCAAACAATCACACTCAGAGATTGTTTCATCACATCAGGGTCATTACGTGTTGTCACATATTAAACCAGGAAATTATTTTTCATGCTCCTACGGCAGGGGTGGGCAATCCTGGTCCTGTAAGGATGGTGTGGTTTCAGGTTTTTGTTCCAACTAGGCAGTAACAAACCTGAATCTACAAATTTACCACTAGAGCCCTTGCTAAGGACCTTCAGTAGCAGAATCAGGTGTGTTACTGCTGGGTTGGAACTAAACCTTGCACCCACACCGACCCTCCAGGACCAGGATCGCCCACCCCTGTCCTATAGTATTATGGTGGTGCTGTCTGATCATGTTCCCATGTTCTACAGACATTTTACCAGATTAAACAACGTCAAAGTCTGTTAACCAAAACACAAGATTCTGTGATAAACATAACAAAAAAGCACAGGAGTTTTATTCACAAAACATTTTAAAAAGGAGATAAACGTTCCCTTTTCAAACTCTTTTTACAGTGTTTGACACTGACTGGTTGGCAGGAAATAAAATAGCCGTTACACAGCAGTATGAATTAAATGAAGGATTCATTTATCACTGTAATGCCTGTATATTAACTCTGAAGGTAGACAATATCATGATGTGCAGCCTATGTAATTGTAATTTTAAAATGCTTGAAAAAAAAAAATCTGTTACTCAGCAGGGCCCATTAAAACAGTAATATTACATCACATATAGAGCTGACTTGTCTTTTTCATTCTATTGTTCTAATGTTCCTGTTTCTTGCACCCTTCCATGTTTTGTATATAATTTTGTGTATAATGTATAAGTGTTTTATTAATAGTCAGGACTGAGAATGCTTCCTCCGGGATGTTTAGATAACACTTCTCCTTCCTTCCTTGCAATATGAAAATGTTCTTTCACCAGGTGCCTGTATCACAATGCAGCAGAGGTTGTTGAGTTAACTGGTCTAATTCCAGATTTGCAGTATCACAAAGCTGATTCACTTTTTACTGGGTAGATCACCATGGCAACTGACTACTGAAATAAAAGGCGTCATTATTCTTGTAGGATCCCAGCATGGACAAAAATCTGGAGTGTGCAATAAAGTAACATAGGATAGAAAATCTATAGATATACACTATTTTATCTAATAACAATATATGGTATTTATAACATTTAATTGTCCCCGATTTCTGTTTCCAAACTTTTAAATCAGAGCTCCTAACAAAGAGGTTGTTTATGGTACTTAACACATGATGATTTTAGCTCATTTTATTCTGTGATGTTGACAGCATGGATGATTTTCACTCATTAAATGCAGCTCAGAATAACCTAGGACAACTGTGTGATGATGAATGGAAATAAAATGGAAAGTCACTGTTTATAAAGATAATAATCCTCACAATTAATCCAGTCCTGTGATTGTTAAATAAAATTTGGGTGAGAAAGATCTCATCAGTCAGACATTACTTTTAAGTGTGTGCAGGACATGTTCAGCTAAATAGCATAAATGATGTATATTTAAATCATATATAATGCATGTATTTTAAGCCTTGGCCTTCTTTTAAAATTATGAGTAATTTCTAGTGTTTCTGTATCTTTTTCTGGTGAATAAGAATAATTCTGCTTTGTAAACGATACAGTATGTTGAAAAAGACCTTCGGTTTGGATGGTGTTGTTCATAAAAAAAAAAAAAAAAAAAAAAAACTGCCTCTTTCACAGGAATGCATAACTGGATAAGGAAATCACAGATTCACTGAGTTAGTCGATAACCAGCTTTGTGATACCTGTCACCTTGGATCACCAACTTCAGGTTTGGCGCAGCCAGCTAACTCAAAGAGTACAGAGATTGTGATTCCAGGATTTGTGATACAGGAGCCTGCAGTGTGTGTGTCAGACAGTTTAGCTGCAAACAGACGCCACCCTGACAGAGCAGCAGGTAGAATCACTCACCTACAGACTAGAACTCATGATAAACAGCAGCTCAATGTGCAAACACATGAGGTGTAAAATGCTTCATGGACAAATCATGACAATTGTCTGTTCTGCTTTGGCTGAATGTGAACATGAAACGTTTACTGAAATCTTTGTTTATTTGATCGTGTCTTTATTTCACTTTTGCTGCTATTTTCATCTCATCGAAAAACATCAGACTTCTGGCAGCCCTCTGATTGCTGGTTCACTCATTGACACCTTAAAGAATCTTCAGTTCTTGATAGAGCTGCTGCACTGCCCTAAACGCTTATTCTGTTCATGCACATACGTGTGGCGCCCTCGTCTGTGCAGGAGATGTCATGGCTCTCTGACACGGAGGTGGATAAACCTACAACAGCACACAGGAAGAAAAGAGAGACAGCTCCTCGTTCTCATCTTTCTAAATGCTTTGGCTGTCTGAACAGCAAGTGGTTGTGTCAGGGGCAGACAGTAACTAACAATTCTTTTCAAATCATTTTTCTGAATATTCCTCAATTGATTCATTGCTTGGTCAATAAAAAGCTCTGGGGGGGATATACATTCAATCTACAAGAACAAAACAGCAGCAAATTTTAGAGAAACCGACTTTGAACTGATATCAAAATACTTTGCATGAATCTTGTCTTCTCTGGCACTACAGACTGAGGAGCTTCCAACCGTAGGTATGACACCGTTCCCACACCTGGACACCTGCTGGGGAGTAACGCCCACCACCTGGTGTCAGGAGGCCTGAACCTGACGGTCAGGTAACGATGGAACAAAGCGTCATGGCTGAAATGATGATTAACTGTGCAGCTCTACAGCTCTGGTGGGGTCCGCCTGCGGGGCCACTCAGCCCCCAGGGAGCTCCGCTCTCTGTGGGAGACCGGCAGCCAAACGTGGCTCTCAGCTCTACGTGGGGACGGTCCACGTCCCGGAGCACGAGGGTCTAACGTTCCATGGTGTGGCGGGCTACATCAGTGCGTTGAGGTGTCCGGAGTGTCCCACAGAGTTCAGCATCAGGGCCCTCTGGTCCAGCACCTCCCTCTCCCTGCCCAGCCCCGCCCTCTCCTGCTCCACCATGGCTCGGTCCCGCTCCACCGCCGCCCGCTCTCTGTCCAACCACAGCCGCTCCGCCTGCACTGCCGCCCGCTCCCTCTCCACCGCCGCCCGTTCCCGCTCCACCATCTCCCTCTCGCGCTCCAGCGCTGCACGCTCCCTCTCCACCACCTCCCACTCCCTCTCCAGGCCGCCCAGCGTCCCGTCGCAGGCCTCAGAGGTTCGTTGATTCTGCTCGGCGCCATCGCCAAACGCCTCCTGACCGTAGTCCGAGGAGGAGGGGGGAGGAGGAGGAGGAGGAGGAGGAGGAGGAGGGGCAGGACGGGATCGATGTCTGGGGGCGGGTTCGGGGTGCTGGTCATCATCGTGGGTGACGGGGGTGAGGAGAGGGGCACTGCTCGCCAGACGGCCCTCCATCGCCTCATTCATCAGGTGAAACCACGGCCAGGAGGCAGCGCCGTCTGCAACACTCTCCATCCCCACGGGGGGATACTTCAGGTCCTGAGGAGGAGGATACCAGAAAAGAGGGATGAAAGGAGGAGAGAGGAAACAAGAGGGGAGTTGTTTTGTAAAAAGAAAAAAAAACTATGCATAGGTAGTGCAGAGAGAAAGAATCACATGTTGGAAGAAGTGACTTAGAGACAAATATTATACAGCAGCAGATTAATAGTGTACATTAGAATTGACAACCTTGTATCTTCTCTTAAGATTGTCCCATTTCTTCGCCATCTGGTAGGTGGAGACTTTACCCTGCAGCCCCAGCTCCCTCAGGATTGCTCTGAAAGACAGTCAAAAGAGACTCCTGAGTAAAACGATGTAATTTATTATGTTGACTCATCTAACAAGTTGACAGCTTACAGGTCCCATATATTCCCTTATTCAAGTCAGCCTCCCAAATAGAACTTTGGCCACCAGAAATATATTATTTTTATTGTTGGAGCTGCACATGTGTCTCTGTCCATCACTGATATGATCCCAAACAGACCAGTCATATGTATTATCAGTTGACACTTAAAACAGTTAATTATGAGCATTCCTACCTGGTGATATTAGTCATTTCACAGATTATAATAGATTAAAATAAAGTGCATATAATAATCAATAATAATATTATTCAACACTGTTCAAGTGTTTAAGTATCTGATTTTTTTCTGTATCTGTCGGTTTACTGTAACATTTTTATTGATATAAAGAAATCGTATCAACCTGTCACCACCCAAAATGTCACCAATTGTGTCACATACATTTATTTGGTTTAGTAGATGTAATTTTTTGCCAAACACCAAATGCTGGTAGATGTTTCTGATTGGTGATGATAGTGACAGATGCTCCTTCACCTCAAACAGTACCAACTATATAGAGATAAACACAAGCCATCATGCTAGATGTTATAAGACTATTTTGGTACACATACAGTGGGGAAAATAAGTATTTGAACACCCTGCTATTTTGCAATTTCTCCCACTTAGAAATCATGGAGGGGTCTGAAATTTTCATCGTAGGTGCAAGTCCACTGTGAGAGAGATAAACAAAAAAAAATCCAGAAATCAGAATGCATGATTTTTTAATGATTTATTTGTGTGTTATAGCGGCAAATAAGTATTTGAACACCTGTGTGTCATCTAGAATTCTGACCCTGAGGGACCTGTTAGTCCGCCCATTAGAAGTCCACCTGCACTCCATGTATCATCCTTAATCAGATGTACCTGTTTGAAGTGGTTAGCTGCATAAAGACACCTGTCCACCCCATACAATCAGCAAGACTTTACCTTGTAACATGGCGAAGACCAAAGAGCTGTCCCACGACACAAGAGAGAAAATTGTACACCTCCACAAGGCTGGAAAGGGCTACGGAGCAATTGCCAAGCAGCTTGGTGAAAAAAGGTCCACTGTTGGAGCAATCATTACAAAATGGAAGAAGCTAAACATGACGGTCAATCTCAATCGGAGTGGAGCCCCATGCAAGATATCACCTCGTGGGATCTCAATGATTCTAAGGAAGGTGAGGAATCAGCCCGGAACTACACGACAGGAGTTGGTCAATGACCTGAAAAGAACTGGGACCAACGTTTCCAAGGTTACTGTAGGTAATACACTAAGACGTCATGATTTGAAATCATGCATGGCACGAAAGGTTCCCCTGCTTAAATCAGCACATGTCAAGGCCAGTCTTAAGTTTGCATATGACCATTTGGATGATACAGAGGAGTCATGGGAGAAAGTTTTGTGGTCAGATGAGACCAAAATAAAACTTTTTGGTCATAATTCCACTAAGCGTGTTTGGAGGAAGAAGAATAGAAGAGTACAATCCGAAGAACACCATCCCTACTGTGAAGCATGGGGGTGGTAGCATCATGCTTTGGGGGCGTTTTTCTGCACATGGGACAGGACGAGTGCACTGCATTAAAGAGAGGATGACTGGGGCCGTGTATTGTGAGATTTTGGGGAACAACCTCCTTCCCTCAGTCAGAGCATTGAAGATGGGTCGTGGCTGGGTCTTCCAACACGACAACGACCCAAAGCACACAGCCAGGAAAACCAAGGACTGGCTCCGTAAGGAGCATATCAAGGTTCTAGCATGGCCCAGCCAGTCTCCAGACCTGAACCCAATCGAAAATCTTTGGAGGGAGCTCAAACTCCGTGTTTCTCAGCGACAGCTCAGAAACCTGACTGATCTAGAGAAGATCTGTGTGGAGGAGTGGGCCAGGAACCCTCCTGCAGTATGTGCAAACCTGGTGGAAAACTACAGGAAACGTTTGACCTCTGTAATAGCAAACAAAGGCTACTGTACCAAATATTAACATTCATTTTCTCAGGTGTTCAAATACTTATTTGCCGCTATATCGAACAAATAAATCATTAAAAAATCATGCATTGTGATTTCTGGATTTTTTTTTTTAGTTTATCTCTCTCACAGTGGACATGCACCTACGATTTCAGACCCCTCCATGATTTCTAAGTGGGAGAAATTGCAAAATAGCAGGGTGTTCAAATACTTATTTTCCCCACTGTATGTGTACCAAAATAGTCTTATAATATCTAGCATGATGGCTTGTGTTTATCTCTATATAGTTGGTACTGTTTGAGGTGAAGGAGCATCTGTCACTATCATCACAAAATAAAAATACTTATTTTCCCTACTGTATATACACCTGCCAGCATGGCAGGTGGCGTTTTTGGATTTAGTCACCAAAAGACATTCTACTCTCATTTGTCAATAATAAGGGACGGTGCATGCAGGCTCTTACTTCCAGGCAGCTTTGGCAGCATTTCTCCTTCCAGTAAACAATGCCTCGTTAGCTGCTCGTAGTTTAATCATCATCCGGGTGTCCTGGTCTGTCACTGAGAGACGGACAAGTACACAGAGAAACACATTTAAATGGAGAATAATAATTGACATGTATACAGAGTCTCAGAGACAATAAACAGCTGCTAAATGTAACTGTCTGAGGTTAACTTTGTTTTGTCTTTTATGCTGTAGTAAGGTCAAACATCATATGCTGACATTTTATGGACAAAACAGATCAATTAAGAAAAAGAAAATAATCAGCAGAATACTTGATAGTAAAAATCATCATTCACGTCTGCTTTATAAAGTCATAATATCTCAGGTTCTTAAAAGTAACCATCATAGATGATAATGAATATGGATTAAATGGTTGTAGAATTTGACTTAAAAATGTGAAATGTAATCAATTTACTCATATTAAGTTTCAGATCATATAGATCTGATACTTAATAAACATGTAGTATTCCAGCCACTACAGCCACTGTGTATTTTCAATTTTAATGAACCAAAAACAGAGGGTGCTGCAGGGCTAAAGAGGCTGAGAACTTCTTATGGGACATTTCACCCCACGTCCTTGGATGCAAATTCAACAAACTGGTGGAAAGTCAACAGGAGGAGATTCCCCAGAGGTAAAGCTGGCACACAAGCACCCACCTATCTGCAACATCAGTGCCGTACTGCAGGGGGGGGGTTCTACTTTTATTGTCATATGGATTTATAAATTAAATAAATAAGTTTAGGCTCTGATTCTGTTCTGAAAGTCAGTCTTACTCTTATATGAAAGGTCAGAGGGCGTTGAACACTCCTCTCCGCTGGCATCGATGTAGGTGATGTTGCCTTCGACCTCCGTGTGGTCTCCTCCCACTATGCTCTCCAGCTCTGACATGCTGTTCCTTTCCGCCAATAAACAGTCTCTTTCAGGAGGTGGAGACGAGCCGTAGGTAGTGTCCTCCTCGTTGGTCCAGATTGGCGTCACTCTGGGTCCTTTCCCCACGAGACGTCCCTCCAGAGCATCACTCATCAGCTGGAACCAAGGCCACGAGCCAGGGTTCGTCTGGCCCTCCATGCCCCGAGGAGGAAACTTCAGGTCCTGCAGGGCCAGAGAGACTGATCAGACAAAGTGTTTCCAATATACTTTTTACAGAAAAAAAAAACTTTTCATGTGCATGGCTCCACTTTTTTCAATGGTGCCACTAAAATTTATTTTGGTTGCATTAGTGTGACCAGGGGGAAAAAAACAAAACAAAACACGAGACTAAAGGTTTCCCTGCAACAAACACACATTAGAACCGGGAGCTTGGTCTAATCTAGAGATAGTGAAAGGCGGGGTGGCGGGAAGGGGGCACAAGTCAGATATACTTTACTATACTTCATACAACTTTTGTGCTGGGGCAGCCAAGGAAAAAAAGTTAGGTCTACCAGTGCAGTGTTTGATTGGAGCCCTGATGTACATAATTCTGCAGAGAGAGAAGACCATCAGCACACTGATGAATAAGAAGAAACTGTCACATTAAAGTGATTGTTGAAAGAAAATTGTGAATACAGAGCCAGTAAGCTTGAAATACTTTGTGAACTGGCTCTGCTCAAACTCCAGAGCGAGTAACTCCAATCAGAACACTTCTATTTTCTGATATGTCACATGGTCACATGATGGTTGAAAACCGGTAAAGCTTATCACCTTGAATTTGGTCTTCAGGTTGTCCCACTTCTTTGCAACCTGGTCAGGTGTTATCTTCCCTGTCAGACCCATCTCCTTCACTATTCCCCTGCAGAACAAACAACACTATTTCATCATATAAACCACACACACACACATATACACACATTTACCATACAACTGTTGTGGTGTGACTAACAACGTTAGTTACTCATGATTATAAAGATAAAGTTCCTAAACCTCCTGAGTTTTTTCACTGCTGGTTTGATGATCACAGACTGAACATTTAAACAGGAGCAAAGAAATTTGGTTGGTTCACCTCCAGGCTGGCTTAGCGGTGTTCCTCCTCCCAGTGAACAGAGACTCATTAGCAGCTCGAAGCTCAATTAGTCTCCTGGTGTCATCTTCTGTTACTGTAATGGAAGTTAGAACCCCATAAAATGACAGACAGAAGAACATTAGACTGAGTAAACATGAAAGAAGCAGACGACCCCTGTAAAGCTGCAACAATTAGTTGATTAATGCATCATAATATAAAAAAAGAATATCTTTGTGTTTTAGACTTTGTCACACACATTCATTTCTCACAATTCATAGACTATTTAAAATTAAGAAAATACTCAGGGGAATTAAAATAGATATAGAGACTGTTCAGCATAGTAAAACAATAAATTAATTATGATTAAAAGCTGCACTGTGATAAGCCATGCATGTCCTCTACATCTGGTCAGTTAGACATTAATCAGAAGAACACAGATGTTTCCTTCCTCAAGGAATCATTTGATCTGTATCATGAACGAATTGATGGATGCAAACAAAAGGAAAATCTTTGCTCTCTCATAAATAGTGAGATTTCTTACATTTGTAAGTGAACTCTGCCATGCGATGCAGCTCCCCCAGAGCGGATGATCCATTCTTCTCTTCGTTGTCGACCAGCAGGTCCATCTCTGACTCAGTCAGGAACTCTGCCATCCCCCCTCGGCTCCGCCGCGCTCTCTTCTTGGGCGTCGGAGACAGCGGTTCGCAGTCTTCGTCTTCGTCCTCCACGATGGGCGTGAGGATGGGCGCGGCGCCGGTGAAGCGGCCCTCCATGGCGTCGTTCATTCGGTAGAACCAGGGCCAGGAGCTGGGGTTCGTCTCCACGCCTCGAGCGGGAAACTTCAGCTCCTGGAGGAGACAGAAAAGTCTGCAGATCGTCCACAGAGGACCCTTATCCTCCAGTTACCAGCGCCACCAACACCAGCTCCTGTTACTCACCACCACCAGCCACATCACTGCTTTATGCAAAAAGAGGGAAACAACCAAAGCTGGAACCATTTGTCTGTCAACATAGAACTATATCTTATAATCAATTACTTGTTTTGAGTATTTTTTATTTTAAAGAATTAATACAAAAAAGTTTGTATGTAGTTCTTTGTGTTACTGACAAGACATTTGAGGGGTTCGATAATTAACAAATTAATTGAGTAAATTACTGCAGAGACACTGAGCTGTTCATGAGGAGCTACATGCTCCTCGGCTCTGTATACACAGAGTTAATACATTAGTTTAAAACTCATAGCAGCTATAAGTGTTAATCATCAGTCAACTACTACAACTCTTCCAGTGGACACATAGATGTGTTTTAGCATCATTCAAAAACATGAACGTAATTAAATTATTTATTTAGTGTGTGTCTGTTCTATTTTATTTCAGTTTTTAATTTAAAAAGTGATGAAGGATTAAAGAACGAACCACGTTCTGGTTCACAGTGGTGTCACTAGAGGTGATGGTTGGCAGGTTGTGGTCGGTTTTACCTTGTATCTCCTCTTCAAGTTGTCCCACTTCTTAGCCAGCTGGTCTGTCGTCAGTTTCCCCTGCAAACCCAGCTCATACAGAATGGCTCTGTAAGATAACACATTTTAGTTAAACCACAGACACAAAACGAAGGCCTTGGTCCGTCGGAGTAACAACTTGACTGAGCTAGTAACAGGGTTTGAAATATAAATAGCAAATAGGAAAAAAACAAATACGTTATAGGAAATAACTATTAAATTAATTATTATGGTAATTGGATAAAAAATAAACTGAAATAATAGTTTATGGAATCCAGAAAAGCAGAGAAAAAAATGTGCGATCTCAAATTTATAACAGTTAATGGTTAAATGTTATTGCCCCAGCCCCCAGTGTATGGGAGTCTCTCAGAGCAGCTGAGACAGTACAATGACATTTAATCGAGCCAAAAGGCATAGTCTGTATATGTTTAACTTTTCTCTGAATGGTCTCCTGGAGTAATTCTGATATTTCTGTTTCTCAGTGTGCTGGCTTAGAAAAAAAAACTACCAACAGACACAGAAATAACAAGAATCCTCTTCTCTGTCCATCCTTTATGACTCTGGATGTCTGTTCCTGTGGTAATAGGCTAATAAAACCTTAAATTACAGTGTCATGTTAATCCCAGCTAAAAAGTGAGGAGAGTTAGGGTTCTAGAGAGGGAAAGTCCTGTCTGTGTCAATCAAATATTTTGCATTTTTGCCTTAAAACAACAATTATTCACAGATCAGAAAAAACTAAATACTGTAAATTACCAAATAATAGCCAGGGTGTTTATTTATTTCAGTCACTTCTTAGATTAGGTATTTATTCAGATGAAAGTTTGGGACAGGAGATTAATTCCTTTCTGACAAAAATCCTGTTTGGCAAAACTGGAAAATATAATAATTTACTCAAATCCTTTTATTAAAGCAGTATGACTACTGTATACCCTACATTTTTCAGAAGTAATATTACATTACTATAGTTAAATGTCTCCAGGCTACTTCTCCCAAGTCTTCCTCTGTAATTTATGACAAACAGTTAGAATTTCATGTCATAATTTTTAATAAAATTCGTCATAGCGATCGACAATTAAGCTACATTTCCTGAGAGTGTGTAGAGAGTAATGTGGTAGAAGCCTTTTCTGCTCACATGCTACAGTCAGTCGCTTGAGGTATACTAAAGCACATTTAGACAAGCCAGCTTCCTTTTGGTGGACTAATAAGACTAAAAGTCAATATTTTTGACATAACAAGGGGTGGTATGCATGGCGGATAACGAACACAGCATTCCAAGACAAACACTTGCTTGTGTTTGTCTACTCTATGATATTTTTAACTGAAATTGCTGATCTGATCAACCCATGATTTATAAAGGGAAATGTTGAAAATGATAAGGGGGTGGCCAAACTTTTTCATATGACAGTAATAGAAACTCGGAACCAGCAGAGAAAGCCGCAGAATGTTTGATTGTTAGCCGGCCACTTCAACTAGCCAGTAAAAGAACACTGTTCATTTTGATGATAAGGTTTATTGTTATGATGTTGTAAGAGAAAATGGAGACTGACTGAAATACATCCTTGGATAGAAATGCTGCTCCTCCTCCGATGTAACTCTGCTAACCCGAGAGCTTGTTCTTCACATAATAAACATCTGCAGTGGAGGAGCAGCAGTGCAGAACATTCTAAACCTTTCCAGGCACTTAGATATAAAAGACTGCTAATAGGTCTAAAGTTACTGATAGACTGGGAGTCTCCCGTTTCCCTGATTACGGAAGACAAAGATTCGTCCAGCTTCCTAAAGAATTTGGCTTGACCTTGTAAAGTTCTCATCGGGGAGAAGCAGAAACTGCCACGTTAGATCTGGATTAATGTGAACTAACCTCCAGGCTGGTTTGGCTGAATGTTTCCTGCCGGTGAAAAGTGCTTCGTTCGCTGCTCGGAGTTTGATCATCCTCTCAGTTTCTGGTTCCGTCACTGTTGATGAGAAAACAAAGAAAACAAGTCTCAGTCACAGTTTGGGAGAAAAATGGTTGTTCCAGTTTATTACTAGCAATTATCTTTTGGATCTATGATGATTATAAGGAAGAGGTGAGTAGTAGTTAGTTTACTGGAGCAAAAGTGGGACATGTGTAAAAAAAAATGGGCATCAGAGTTGCTGTGATTGGCTAGTTGTTTGATTCAGAGTTTAAAAAAATTAAATAAAAAGAGCAAGTAAAAAATAAAAACTAAAACATTTGTGACCCTTTTATTAAATATTGTTAGTGACATTGTCATGTGTTATTTTAATGAATATATACCTCCTTACTTCAGCTTTAAGCAGTATCTGAGACTCCTTGTTCACCTTGGTATGGTGACAAAGTTGAAAACAGGCCGACACTTTACGTTATAAAGAGAAATAAACATTTTCTTATCAAGTTAGATATTCTAGATTAAAGTAGAGGTCCGTTTTATTTCTCAACACAGGTGCCAGTAGGTCAATGGAAATGATTCATGACCTCCATACTGACCCTGAAGATATTCTTTCTGAACAAACACAGGTGGAACATTCTGGTGGTGGCGTCTGTTTTCGGACTTGCACTCTCCAAGATGTAATCTGACAAAAAAGTGATTTTCTTCTTTACAGATTTGATAGCTGGAATACTTGTGAGTCTGTGTTTTTTTGGCCCATTTCCAAAAAGTAGTTATATGGCTTGCTTTATTTTGATTTAATTTGAATGGATAATGAGGGAAAAAGGATGCACCAAATATCCAGTAACCGAATATATTCATTCAAATATTACAAAAAATGCCACATTCAGCTTTGGTGGAGTTAAAAGCAAGACTGAATATTGGTGCGCGATGCAATCAGGCTATCAAACAGTGTTTTTAAGTGAGAATATCGTCAAAGTTTGCAACAAGTGCTCAACCAAACTATCTAGAGGTGGTTACTGTTACTGTGCAAAGAAATTCTGCTCTACTGCTTTAATATGTCATTTTAAAGCCCTGAACAGCAGCTGTGTAGGAGAGAGGCGGCTGCAGCAGCTAAAAGGAAAACTGATCACGGCCCGTCCACTCCGTCAGTGGCTTAAGTCAAGAAAGTTCACAGAGGACAGCGCCAATGCAAAAAAAAAAAAAAAATCAAGAAAAAAGAAAGGTGATGGTCATGATCATCCATTTAGTGTTGTGGAGATGTTGGTTTTAGAGGCTTGTGGAGCACATTGACCCTTTTAGATGCAGACAGTGTTTTTCAGATGTGTGCTTATTGAAGGGGTTTGTTTGAAAAACATGTATAAAAATGAATTCTAGACTGTTTATGCAATATAAAAAAATGGAAGAAAAACCTAAAAACTGCATTTGATATTCAGTATTTGGCCAAGCATTTAATTTTATTGCGTGCATCCCTTGAAAAAAAAACAAAAAAAAAAAAAAACACAAATGACGTTGGAAACTTTTCAACTAGAAGCATTCAGGACTCTCCTTCAAAAGGCACATAGATGGGAAAAATGTGATGCCCTCATCAATGTAGAAAACTTTACACTCATTGAAAACAATGACAAAAAACCTCCCCCTTTGGCCAAAGAGCTCGACCAGGACCTGACACCGTGGTCTAATTCTCAACAAACATCTTCAGGGTCAAGACTCATTTTCACAGGCAGAAAAACCTATCCTCTAATGTGAAATCTCCTCAAGGGAGAGCCGGTCCTACTCTTATAGGAGCACTCGGTCATCCTCCTCCAGCCCATCGGTACTCCCTCTGTGGGCGGAGCCTCGCTGCTGTGAACCGTCCCGTCATTGTCTGTGGTTTCTGTGGCCACCGTGTCCTCCATCTCCGTTTTGATGAGGAACTCCAGGATGTCGGTGTTCTCCTGGTTCTGGTTGGGCTGGCTGTTGCCACGGTGACCGCAGATGCTGTCGGGGGTCAGCACCAGATTGCTGTTGTAGAGACGACCCTGCATGGCTTCATCCATGATGTGGAACCAGGGCCACGACTCCACCACACCCCCGAGGTTGTCTTGACCCTGATAAGGCTGCTTCAGGTCCTGAAGAGACACAAGACTTTAGAAACCCACATGAACCCTCATGTAAAAACATTTATTGCTCCAAAAACACAAGCTTTTTTCTGTTTGTTCCAACAATCTCTCTTAACAAATTCTCTGAGTTCTATTCACAGAATAATTTTCCCAAAGAGAGAAAAGAAGATTTAGAAACCAACACATTCACCAGTGTCAGTAGTCTTATTAGAGATTTTGGGACAAGTTAAGGTTGTTAAGGTTAATAATGTGAAAAAGTTACAGAAAGGTTATGCTCTTTGTCTGTAGAAATAGAGCCAGTGTACAATTTGCTCTGAAACAGAGTCAAGCTGCGTCGCATTTTATTACCTTATATTTTGTCCGAAGGTTGTCCCATTTTTTGGCAATCTGATCTGCAGTCAGCTTCCCTTCCAGGCCCAAACCTTTCAAAATGGTGCTGAGGGACACAGTGGAGGGTGACGGCAGGTCAGCGAAGAGGAGAACTCCACCAACATAAGTCTTAAAACAGCCAGCCACGTTTTTCTTAGTCTCTCATTCCTTCAGTTAATACTGACCTGTGATCATTAAAAGATCCCTTCAATTATAAGTGATGGGGAGAAAACATTCAGCGTGTCCCCACAGTGATAGAAAAGCAGATCTGAAGGTTATATGAGGGTTCATCAGTCTGTTAGTCTTACTGAGTGGTTACCCTTAGTGCTTCAGCTAAATATTATTCTCAATATTGAATAATCAGTGGATGATTTTCTCAATTGATCACTCAGTTGTTACATGAAATGGTGGATGTCGATCACTGTTTGCAAAGCAGAAGATGCAAGGTCAAATGTCTTGTTTTGTCCCAACCAATAGTCCACAAACCAAAGATCATCAGTTTACTATTATAGAAGAATAACGAAACTAGAAGATAATCAGAATTTGATTTGGAGATGTTTTTCTTAAAAGAAACCTCAAACATGACTTCATCAAAATAGCTGTTGATCAATATAAGAGTAGGCAACTAAAATATTAATCAATTTGCTCGAGACATCTACAAAAGTTCCTTATTTCCCCACCAATAGCCCAATAAGGAAACATTGTCTGAGAAAGCACAAAGAGGGAATTTGATGGTGAAAAAACTTTAACCGTGTCTGATATCCACATTAAGGGAATGGTGAAGCTTAATATAAACTTCACATTTATTTTCCAATGACTGTGTGGACACACTGAGGATCTTGTCCTCCATCACTAACATAATCTTCTATTGGCCAGGACTGATTGCAGAATAAAACCACCTGACAGCTGCATTTCGGACACACCTGTCCTCAAGGTAAACACTTCCTACCTCCACGCTATCTTTGCAGAGTTCCTCTTCCCGGTGAACAGAGCCTCGTTGGATGCTCTGAACTCAATCAACCTTTTCACGTCCTCCTCGGTCACTGCAGGTGGAGAGGTCAAAGGTCAGCATTCTAAAACCTCACCTGTTTACACTATCTGCACCGTTACTTACTTTTATAGGAGTTTTCTACGAACTGAGGCAGCGGGCTCAGGGTTGACTCCATTGCAGTGCCAGGAAGGGGGCAGCCCGGGGGGGCGGGGAGGAAGTGTGCTGGTATTCAGGCCTAATGCTAACTAGCTACATCCGCTAGCGTATCCTGCGGGGTAACCGGCGGTGTTTCCTGCGTCCATCCTCAGCGGCCGCCCCGGTACAGGTTTCCCGTGATGTTCACTGGACGGCGGGCGGCATCCTTCGCCGGCGGCGGACTGCCAGCTACACGCTAAAAGGAAGCAGGCTAGCAGCTAGCTCCCGGGCTAAGCCAAACAGCACACCAACACCGGACCGGACTTTCCTCCACACCGACACACCGGGTTCCCTTAGTGCGGACAGATTGTGACATCTGCTGCTCGAAGATATTTACGTCATCTCCGGTGAAATTACGTGAAACGGTAAATAAAGCCGTTAGCGTTACCGGAGCGAGCAACAATAACCCCGCCCTGACCTGCCTCCAGTCACGTGACAACACATCTCTGGAGGGCGGGGATAGAGTAAACAACAGCAGTTCACAAAATATCACTATCATTGTGGTACACTTTAGTAGTTACACGTTACATTTAACAGGAAATGTTTTACTAACAATGTCAGTTTAAATCAATTTTAAAAAGTAAAACTTTAAAACAATTAAAAAGGGAATTGAAGGAAATTAAAAACAAGAAGAAATGAAAGCTGCAAGCATCATTAAAAGGCCCTCAGTTTGTTGCTTAGTTAGTTTTTATAGTTAGGAACTTTATCATTTGTATGAATTAAAAATGTGTATAATCTTTGGTCAAGCAACCATGAAATATACTGTATTTCATACTCCATATCTCTGTTGTCCTGCAGTGTCTCAAGGAACCAAATTAATTAGTAAGTTAAAGGGATAAACACTTTATATCAATGCAGTTTTCGTATTACTGTGTGGTCTTATTTGTCTTAGTACATGTGATCCTCTATCCCTCTGAAGCCACAACAGAGCAACAAACTCTAAAAAGGAAGGAGGATCATTTCTTTACAAATAGTAGTTTGTCAGCATTATTTAGGATGATTTCATGATCCCAGAGTAAATAGGAAAATAACTTAATTGCAATTATAGGGTATAAAAAAGAATTCTACACGTAATATTGACTTTATGCAGTGATAATTTACCCTAAATTGTTTCATTCTTACATGTGTAAATAGTAAGAATGAATAGTAATACTAGTAGTGATGAATAGTTAAGCAAAAACAGATCGCCAAATGAATGCAAAACAGAACTTTTATATGTGCATCTGGGAGACAACATTTCCTTCTGATGAATGGACTGAACTCAAATTAATGGTTAAGTAAAATAATTAAAAAAAACAAAACTATTTAATAAAGCTAATCCAAACATAGGTCTGTTCAGATTAAATATTTTCCTCAACATGAGAGCTGATGTGATTTAATTCAGGTGTCATGGCAACAGGACGGTGACTTCATGACAACCATGTGATTTATAGAGTTGCGACATTTAAACTTTGACTTTCGCACGTGAATTTGACGTGAGTTGACCTCTGCTGCAAAGAGATAATTAAAATAGTTTGGTAAAATATTATAACCTGGATCTACTCCTGGATTACCCGCACCTAGATAAAACTACTTATCACCTGGATTAATCTACTCATCACTTAGAATAAACTACTCATCACCTGGATTTCTGATCATCTTGAAAACATCTGTTGGTAAGGTATTGCTTTGTATTCTATTAGCCTATAGCATATAGGCTACGCTAGGCTATTTTAGTACTAATACACTCTTCATTATTATTATTATTATATATCAATATTATCATTGTCTTTATTTAAATATTTATGTATATTTGAAAAGACACATTTTCAATTGTAAAATTGCTGAATGCATAGCTATTAAAATGTATCGATAAAGCTCTGAAACTATCGATAACAATCGAATTGTTGTAAAAAGTAAATGAACCCACGTAGACTTTGTTGTTGTAGTAGGGGTTATTGTGTTGTTTTTATCACTAACAAACATATGAGAACATTTCAGTTTTGCGCATGCTGTAATGTTGTTGCTAATGTTTCTATTATAGTAAAGAGAAAGAGAAATGATCGTTTTGTCCCACAGTGGGGAAATTGGATTAGCAACAGCAACGATATGCAAGAAAATAAAGATTGCATACAGAATAAAATAAATAAAATATGATAAAATATATAGTATAATACAAAATACCCGCACCATATATATGGTTTTTAGCTATGTTTGTTGTAAAGTCTCAGCAGCAGGAAAGAAAGAGGTTGTTAGGTTACTTATTTGTTGCATAAATTGAAAAAACTATGGTTCTATTTTCCTGTGATTACTGTGATTTCCCGGTAAAGGTTTCTTATGCAGTGATGTTAAAAGGTCGTATTTTCACGTGAAATTATCCGAACTTGTCGTCGGCCATTGTGAGGGAAAAATATTGAATGAAAACAAAGACGGATCCATTTTTGAATTATGCCAAAATTATTTTTTTGTCACCATGGAGACAAGGGTTTAAGAGCTGACGGTGACGTCAGCGCGTTAGAACGTGCAGGGCTGCGTTTTCCAGCTGCTGAGCTAATTTTGCTGAAGATAAATCTCGTTTTACTGACTTAACATCTGTATTGAATATACATAAAGAGCTACATTTACTAAAATAGACCTCTCTTTTACAGTAACAACTGTATTATTAATAGTATTATTATTAATAATAATAATGTAGTTATTATTATTTTAGATTACTATTATTGTTATTATTGTTATTATTATTATTATTGTTTTTAGGACATATCATGTTGTTTTCATCACTAGCCAACACTTGAGAACGTCTCAGTGTTGTAGTTCATTGAAGAGAGAAGTGTTATTCACTGTTTGTAACTAAGAGGAAGGTCTCCTGTCTGGTGGATTCCTCCTGATTGTCTGTCTTCAGCTCACATGTCCTATAGGAGCAGTTTATAGACAAATGTAAAATTGTATAAACGTAAAGTTTCAGTTTTTGGCATTCTTGTTTTCTCTTTTCATTTACTTGGAAATAAATGCATAACAGTTATTACATGTTTACGAATAATTTAATGTTAAAAATATTGAAACATTTTTTCCTCCTCTATGTGCTCCTCAGTCTGCTCCTTCAGAAATTCCCACTCTTTCACCATGTTATGTTTTTGTTTCCATATTTATAAAGCCAAATTAAGCCATTCTAAAGCGTTATTAGAATTTAAAAATTAAACCAAACACATTGTTCTGGGGCAGAAACCCTCCCTACATTTAAGAGTAGGCAAAAACATTATTTTTGATTATTCCTTCATATATGGCTGGCCCTGGCTTGCCTAGAACATTGTAGGTGACCCAACCCACAATGAAGTGGACTGGGTCTTAACTAGTCCTGGGTCCTGGTTCACCTGGAAGCTGCCATGGAAGCTGCCATGGAACCTGTCACCTCATCCTGCACATACATGACAATTCAATACATTTCTGTTAATCTATCTAATGTCATATTAAATTTTTCTTGTTTAAATGTATTGTTACCATCCTGGACATCATCCATTGTAGGCCTGTCTGTCCTGGAAGAGGAATCTTCCTCTTTTTCTCTTACTGAGCTCCTTGCATTTTCCCCCTGTTGGAAGTTTTTTCTTTTTTAGGGAGTTTTTCCTTGTACGATGTGAGGGTCTGAGGACAGGGAATGTTGTGTTGCTTTAGTACATTAGTGATTTGTGATGCTGCAGCCACAACAGACCAAAAGGAATGATTTCTTCACAAATATTATTTTGTCAGGATTGTTTAGGATGATTTCACAATCACAGAGAAAATACAAAAAATATTTCTTTACGGTTAAGGGAATTTAAAGGAATTTGACACATACGATTGACATTATGCAGTAATTCATTTACCCTGTGTCTATATACTCCTTGTAGTTGCCTTATAAAGTGTCTCATCCTAATTGAGCATAAGCAGATATAAAATCTTCAAATAAATGCAAAACAAAACTTTCATCTGATCAACTTCATCTATAATGTGTATTTAAGTTACACACACTGTAACAAAGACCATCATGTGAGTCACATATCCAATGTTTACACCTTTCTCTGCGATATAATACTAGAGGAAAGTCTGCTTTCTTTATATCACCATGTAGCAGAGAGAGAGTCCACACCTGAATAAAGGTGCAGTACTTTACTATTGAACTGTTGAGGAGTTTAGACTTGTTTTTTGTGCTTGGTCTAATCTCAATTACACATTTCAAACATCTATTTGCTATTGTAGGCAGTAGGCCTCATTGACCTGGGATCATATAACTTGATTTTGAGTAAAACAGAAAAGAACATCATTTATGTATTATTTTAACCATAAATGAAACTGATGAAACATATGTTGATACTTATCACAGACTACTGGGCATCTGTGAGACAAATCCCTCTGATGAATAGACTGATGTCAAATTCATGGTTAAATAAAATGATAAAAACAACAAAACTATTTAATGAAAGTATTTCAAACATTTAAATGAACAATAAATAAAACTCATATGAAAAACAAACATTGCTGATTATTACGGACTACTGTGCGTCTGTTAAATGTTGTTAAATAAAATAATAAAAACAAAAAGAATATTTAATACAACCATTGCAAACATTAGGTCTGTTCAGATTAAATATTTTCATCAACATGAGAGTTGCTGTAATTTAAATAAGGTTTCATGGCAACAAGATGGTGACGTCATCACAACCACGTGATTTGTAGAGTTGCGACACGTGAATTTGACGCGAGTTGACCTCCGCTGCAAAGAGATAATTAAACTAGTTTGGTAAGATATTAAAACCTGGATCTACACCTGGAATACCCTCACCTGGATATGACTACTTATCACCTGGATTAAACTGCTCATCACCTGGATTTCTGATCATCTTGAGAACATCTGTTGGTAAATTATTGTTGTACATGCTATCGGTCCAGGAGAGACACCTTTTAATATGTTCATTTATTGTTTCAATACGAAACTATAACTTGATTCGTGTCAACTGTTGAACTACTCATCACCTGGATTCCTGTTTGTAAATTATTGTTGTACATTCTATCAGCCTATAGTCTATAGGCTACACAAGGCTATTTTTATGGCCCGAGCTGTGGTTCCATTCAGGTAAAACACATTTTATTATGTTCATTTATTGTTTCAATAACTACAACTATACTATATCTATGACTTGACTCGTGTCAACTGTTGAAATTAAATCCACCTGTTAGAGAAACTGATTCGATATAAAATAAATATTTTGTATACTTGTTGTGATGTAGGATATTCGAATTTGTACCAAATGTTCAAGTGTAAAATTGCTGAATGCATAGGACATCAAAATATTATCAATAAAGCTCTGTTTAAAAAAAAGCTATCGTTTACGTGGCTGAAACTATTGCTAACAACCGAAATGATTGTTTCACGTACTGATTTAAAGTCTAAAGGTACGACGGTATTGTAATATTATCAGAAAAATGTACATAAAGTGTTAAAAGTAAAACTACTCATTCAGACTGTGTTATATTATTATATACGGATTTATTATGTTGTATTTATCAAACTAACAAACGCATTAGCCATTTCAGTGTTGTACATGGTGTAATTGCTAATGTTGCTAACGTATCTAATATATTTAATTGTTAGGTTACTAAATTGAAGGAGCTGTGGTTCTATTTTCTGTGATTACTGTGATTTATTGTGATTTCCGGGTAAAGGTTTGTGAATAAGATGAAATGATGTTAAAAAGTCGTGAAATTATCCGAACTTGCCATCGACCATTTTGAATTATGCTTAAATTATTTTTTTTGTTACCATGGAGACGAGCGTTTAGCATCTGACGGTGACGTCAGCGCGTCAGAACGTGCAGGGCTACGTTTTCCAGCTGTTGAGCTCCATCCATCCATCCATCCATTGTCTATCCCGCTTATTCCCTTTCGGGGTCGCAGGGGTCTGCTGGAGCCTATCCCAGCGCGTTAAGGCGAGAGGCAGGGATACACCCCAGATGGTCGCCAGCCAATCGTGGGGCACACACACCATTCACACACCATTCACTCTCACACTCACACCTATGGGCAATTTAGAGTTTACCAATTAACCTGAGCATGTTTTTTGTATTGTGGGAGGAAACCGGAGTACCCGGGGAAAACCCACGCAGACACGGGGAGAACATGCAAACTCCACACAGAAAGGCCCCAGACCCAGGCCCAAGGCGGGTCTTGAACCTGCGACCTTCTTGCTGTGAGGCAACAGTGCTACCCACCGCACCACCGTGTCGCCCCTGTTGAGCTCCATATACTAAAAATAGACCTCTCTTTTACAGTAACAACTGTATTATTAATAGTATTATTATTAATAATAATAATGCCGATTGTTATTATTATTTTGTATTACTATTATTATTAATGGCATTAATATTATTATTATTTTTAGGACGTATAATGTTGTTTTTTTTATCACTAACCAACACTTGTGAACGTCTCAGTTTTGTAGTTCATCAATGTGGAATCAGTTTTCAGACTTTGGTTAGATTCATATGAAATAATAATTATCAATTATGCAAATAATTATCTTATTAAACTTTACATATGTATGAACATATCATGCAAAGTACCCAGAAAAATGTAATTGATAATAATTAACTCTACTTTAACATAATTTGAATATTATTTTAGTAATTTTTCCATAATTCTAAAGTGAAGTTCAGCCATTTTAAACCGTTAATAGTAATTGAAAATTAAGCTTAACACATTATTCTGGGGGCAAAAACCCTCCTATATCTAAGAATAGGTCAAAAAAAGTTTTTTTTGATGAATCTCATATTTAGGTCTGGCCCTGGCTGACCATTGTTATGCTGCTGTAGGTTGCTGTAGGTCACAATGTACAGTAAGAGTACACCCCTCATATTTTTGTGAAAATATTTATCAATAATAACAATAATTGTTAATACTGTTATCACTAACCAACACATGAGAACCTCTGTGTTGTAGTTTAATAATGTGGAATCAATTTTTTAGACTTTGGTTAGTGTATCACACATGTTTAATAGGCTTTATATAGCATTATTTCCACAAAGTGTATAACAGATGAAAATTAAAATAAAAGAACAAGCTAAACATTAAAAAATATTATTTGATGTTATATCTGCAACTTAAAACTATTGAAGTATAAAAAGCATCACATGGAAATACTCAAGTAAAGTACTATGACTTTAAAACTGAGGGGAGATGCTGCGAGTGTTTTAGACTCATAGGAAGTGAACTAAAAGGACCATTTCTCCTGTTTGGACACTTAGTGGAACTATTGTGATTGTTGAAGCATTGATGAATCTAGAAATGTTGTCAAGTCCTTTGAAATTCACTTCAGAACAATAAGAAACCATATTTTTCGGTTATTTATAATATAGATTTTCATATCACTGCTGTGATCTTGAGTCAATGTGATAAAGTGAATCAATTGTTGTTGCAACTCCAGACCCAATGTTAGCTGTTTTCCTTAGCCATTTGTTATGTTTTCATCATGTGTTAAAATGTAAGTTAGTATTTTCATATTGAAGAGAGTGTTGTTATTCACTGTTTGTCTGAGTCTTGTCTTTCTAGGAACCAGAGGGGACCAGGGTGATTCTAAAGCTAGGACTAACTTTCTGCAGGGCTTTTCTTGGTGTCTGGCCAGAGAAACAAATCATTGGTTAGTCTTAGTGTCTGGTGAGTCTAACTAAGAGGAAGGTCTCCTGTCGGGCTAGATTCCTCCTGATTGTCTGTCCTCAGCTCACATGTCCTATAGGAGCAGTTTATAGACAAATGTAAAATTGTATAAAAGTACAGTTTCAGTTTTTGGCATTCTTGTTTTCTCTTTTGATTTACTTGGAAAGAAATGCATAAGAGTTATTAAATGTTTACAAATAATTCAATGTTAAAAATATTAAAACATGTTTTCCTCTATGTGCTCCTCAGTCTGCTCCTTCAGAAATTCCCACTCTTTCATCATGTTTTGTTTTTTTTCCATATTCATAAAGCCAAATTAAACCATTCTAAACCATTATTAGAATTTAAAAATTAAACCAAACACATTGTTCTGGGGCAGAAGCCCTCCCTACATTTAAGAGTAGGCTAAATACTTTATTTTTGATTATTCCTTTATATATGGCTGGCCCTGGTTGACCTAGAACATTGTAATGCTGCCGTAGGTAACTGCTCTTTACCTCATGAGATATTTGGAGCTTTGTATCTTCCATCTGTAAACACTCATGATCACTGATGTACCTTCACATCTGTTTGGTTCCCAGTGATTTTTGCTCATTTTTAGACCATGCTGCAGTGTAGCTGCCCACAAAGGGTCTTTTCCTTTGGAGATGATGTGGTCTGGGTCTTAACTATGTCCTGGTTCACCTGGAAGCTGCAATGGAACCTGTCACCTCACATACTCCTGCACTTACATGACAATTCAATATATTTCTGTTATTCTATCTAATGTCATATTTAATTTTTCTTGTTTAAATGTATTGTTACCATCCTGGACATCATCTATTGCAGGCCTGTCTGTCCTGGAAGAGGGATCATCCTTTGTTTCTCTTACTGAGGTTCCTTCCATTTTCCCCCTGTTGGTAGTTTTTTCTTTTTTAGGGAGTTTTTCCTTGTACGATGTGAGGGTCTAAGGACAGGGGATGTTGTGTTGCTTTAGTACATTATTGATTTGTGATGCTGCAGCCACAACAGTGCAAAAGGAACGATTTGTTCACAAATATTAGTTTGTCAGAATTGTTTAGGATGATTTCATGATCACAGAAAAATATTTCTTTACAGTTAAAGGGTATTAAAAGGAATTTGACTCATACAATTGACTTTATGCAGTAATTAGTTTACCCTGTTTCTATATACTCTTTGTAGTTGCCTTATAAAGTGTCTCATCCTAATTGAGGACACAATTGAGCAAAAGCAGATATAAAATCTTCAAATAAATGCAAAACAAAACTTTCATCTGATCAACTTCATCTATAATGTGTATTTAAGTTACACACACTGTAACAAAGACCATCATGTGAGTCACATATCCAATGTTTACACCTTTCTCTGCGATATAATACTAGAGGAAAGTCTGCTTTCTTTATATCACCATGTAGCAGAGAGAGAGAGTCCACACCTGAATAAAGGTGCAGTACTTTACTATTGAACTGTTGAGGAGTTTAGACTTATTTTTTGTGCTTGATCTAATCTCAATTACACATTTCAAACATCTATTTGCTATTGTAGGCAGTAGGCCTCATTGACCTGGGATCATATAACTTGATTTTGAGTAAAACAGAAAAGAACATCATTTATGTATTATTTTAACCATAAATGAAACCGATGAAACATATGTTGATACTTATCACAGACGACTGGGCATCTGGGAGACATTTCCCTCTGATGAATAGACTGATGTCAAATTCATGGTTAAATAAAATGATAAAAACAACAAAACTATTTAATAAAAGTAATTCAAACATTTAATTTAACAATAAATAAAACTCATATGAAACAAACATTGCTGATTATTACAGACTACTGTGCGTCTGTTAAATGTTGTTAAATAAAATAATAAAAACAAAAAGAATATTTAATACAACTATTGCAAACATAGGTCTGTTCAGATTAAATATTTTCATCAACATGAGAGTTGCTGTAATTTAAATCAGGTTTCATGGCAACAAGATGGTGACGTCATCACAACCACGTGATTTGTAGAGTTGCGACACGTGAATTTGACGCGAGTTGACCTCCGCTGCAAAGAGATAATTAAACTAGTTTGGTAAGATATTAAAACCTGGATCTACACCTGGATTACCCTCACCTGGATATGACTACTTATCACCTGGATTAAACTGCTCATCACCTGGATTTCTGATCATCTTGAGAACATCTGTTGGTAAATTATTGTTGTACATGCTATCAGTCCAGGAGAGACACCTTTTAATATGTTCATTTATTGTTTCAATACGAAACTATAACTTGATTTGTGTCAACTGTTGAACTACTCATCACCTGGATTAAACAGCTCATCACCTGGATTCCTGTTGGTAAATTATTGTTGTACATTCTATCAGCCTATAGTCTATAGGCTACACAAGGCTATTTTTATGGCCCGAGCTGTGGTTCCATTCAGGTAAAACACATTTTATTATGTTCATTTATTGTTTCAATAACTACAACTAAACTATATCTATGACTTGACTCGTGTCAACTGTTGAAATTAAATCCACCTGTTAGAGAAACTGATTCGATATAAAATAAATATTTTGTATACTTGTTGTGATGTAGGATATTCGAATTTGTACCAAATGTTCAAGTGTAAAATTGCTGAATGCATAGGACATCAAAATATTATCAATAAAGCTCTGTTTAAAAAAAAAGCTATCGTTTACGTCGCTGAAACTATTGCTAACAACCGAAATGATTGTTTCACGTACTGATTTAAAGTCTAAAGGTACGACGGTATTGTAATATTATCAGAAAAATGTACATAAAGTGTTAAAAGTAAAACTACTCATGCAGACTGTGTTATATTATTATATAAGGATTTATTATGTTGTATTTATCAAACTAACAAACGCATTAGCCATTTCAGTGTTGTACATGGTGTAATTGCTAATGTTTTTAACGTATCTAATATATTTAATTGTTAGGTTACTTATTTGTTGCATAAATTGAAGGAGCTGTGGTTCTATTTTCTGTGATTACTGTGATTTATTGTGATTTCCGGGTAAAGGTTTGTGAATAAGATGAAATGATGTTAAAAAGTCGTGAAATTATCCGAACTTGCCATCGACCATTTTGAATTATGCTTAAATTATTTTTTTTGTTACCATGGAGACGAGCGTTTAGCATCTGACGGTGACGTCAGCGCGTCAGAACGTGCAGGGCTACGTTTTCCAGCTGTTGAGCTCCATTTACTAAAAATAGACCTCTCTTTTACAGTAACAACTGTATTATTAATACTATTATTATTAATAATAATAATGCCGATTGTTATTAATTTTTTGTATTACTATTATTATTAATGTTATTAATATTATTATTATTTTTAGGACGTATAATGTTGTTTTTTTATCACTAACCAACACTTGTGAACGTCTCAGTTTTGTAGTTCATCAATGTGGAATCAGTTTTCAGACTTTGGTTAGATTCATATGAAATAATAATTATCAATTATGCAAATAATTATCTTATTAAACTTTACATATGTATGAACATATCATGCAAAGTACCCAGAAAAATGTAATTGATAATAATTAACTCTACTTTAACATAATTTGAATATTATTTTAGTAATTTTTCCATAATTCTAAAGTGAAGTTCAGCCATTTTAAACCGTTAATAGTAATTGAAAATTAAGCTTAACACATTATTCTGGGGGCAAAAACCCTCCTATATCTAAGAATAGGTCAAAAAAAGTTTTTTTTGATGAATCTCATATTTAGGTCTGGCCCTGGCTGACCATTGTTATGCTGCTGTAGGTTGCTGTAGGTCACAATGTACAGTAAGAGTACACCCCTCATATTTTTGTGAAAATATTTATCAATAATAACAATAATTGTTAATACTGTTATCACTAACCAACACATGAGAACCTCTGTGTTGTAGTTTAATAATGTGGAATCAATTTTTTAGACTTTGGTTAGTGTATCACACATGTTTAATAGGCTTTATATAGCATTATTTCCACAAAGTGTATAACAGATGAAAATTAAAATAAAAGAACAAGCTAAACATTAAAAAATATTATTTGATGTTATATCTGCAACTTAAAACTATTGAAGTATAAAAAGCATCACATGGAAATACTCAAGTAAAGTACTATGACTTTAAAACTGAGGGGAGATGCTGCGAGTGTTTTAGACTCATAGGAGGTGAACTAAAAGGACCATTTCTCCTGTTTGGACACTTAGTGGAACTATTGTGATTGTTGAAGCATTGATGAATCTAGAAATGTTGTCAAGTCCTTTGAAATTCACTTCAGAACAATAAGAAACCATATTTTTCGGTTATTTATAATATAGATTTTCATATCACTGCTGTGATCTTGAGTCAATGTGATAAAGTGAATCAATTGTTGTTGCAACTCCAGACCCAATGTTAGCTGTTTTCCTTAGCCATTTGTTATGTTTTCATCATGTATTAAAGTGTAAGTTAGTATCTTCATATTGAAGAGAGTGTTGTTATTCACTGTTTGTCTGAGTCTTGTCTTTCTAGGAACCAGAGGGGACCAGGGTGATTCTAAAGCTAGGACTAACTTTCTGCAGGGCTTTTCTTGGTGTCTGGCCAGAGAAACAAATCATTGGTTAGTCTTAGTGTCTGGTGAGTCTAACTAAGAGGAAGGTCTCCTGTCGGGCTAGATTCCTCCTGATTGTCTGTCCTCAGCTCACATGTCCTATAGGAGCAGTTTATAGACAAATGTAAAATTGTATAAAAGTACAGTTTCAGTTTTTGGCATTCTTGTTTTCTCTTTTGATTTACTTGGAAAGAAATGCATAAGAGTTATTAAATGTTTACAAATAATTCAATGTTAAAAATATTAAAACATGTTTTCCTCTATGTGCTCCTCAGTCTGCTCCTTCAGAAATTCCCACTCTTTCATCATGTTTTGTTTTTTTTCCATATTCATAAAGCCAAATTAAACCATTCTAAACCATTATTAGAATTTAAAAATTAAACCAAACACATTGTTCTGGGGCAGAAGCCCTCCCTACATTTAAGAGTAGGCTAAATACTTTATTTTTGATTATTCCTTTATATATGGCTGGCCCTGGTTGACCTAGAACATTGTAATGCTGCCGTAGGTAACTGCTCTTTACCTCATGAGATATTTGGAGCTTTGTATCTTCCATCTGTAAACACTCATGATCACTGATGTACCTTCACATCTGTTTGGTTCCCAGTGATTTTTGCTCATTTTTAGACCATGCTGCAGTGTAGCTGCCCACAAAGGGTCTTTTCCTTTGGAGATGATGTGGTCTGGGTCTTAACTATGTCCTGGTTCACCTGGAAGCTGCAATGGAACCTGTCACCTCACATACTCCTGCACTTACATGACAATTCAATATATTTCTGTTATTCTATCTAATGTCATATTTAATTTTTCTTGTTTAAATGTATTGTTACCATCCTGGACATCATCTATTGCAGGCCTGTCTGTCCTGGAAGAGGGATCATCCTTTGTTTCTCTTACTGAGGTTCCTTCCATTTTCCCCCTGTTGGTAGTTTTTTCTTTTTTAGGGAGTTTTTCCTTGTACGATGTGAGGGTCTAAGGACAGGGGATGTTGTGTTGCTTTAGTACATTATTGATTTGTGATGCTGCAGCCACAACAGTGCAAAAGGAACGATTTGTTCACAAATATTAGTTTGTCAGAATTGTTTAGGATGATTTCATGATCACAGAAAAATATTTCTTTACAGTTAAAGGGTATTAAAAGGAATTTGACTCATACAATTGACTTTATGCAGTAATTAGTTTACCCTGTTTCTATATACTCTTTGTAGTTGCCTTATAAAGTGTCTCATCCTAATTGAGGACACAATTGAGCAAAAGCAGATATAAAATCTTCAAATAAATGCAAAACAAAACTTTCATCTGATCAACTTCATCTATAATGTGTATTTAAGTTACACACACTGTAACAAAGACCATCATGTGAGTCACATATCCAATGTTTACACCTTTCTCTGCGATATAATACTAGAGGAAAGTCTGCTTTCTTTATATCACCATGTAGCAGAGAGAGAGAGTCCACACCTGAATAAAGGTGCAGTACTTTACTATTGAACTGTTTTTTGTGCTTGATCTAATCTCAATTACACATTTCAAACATCTATTTGCTATTGTAGGCAGTAGGCCTCATTGACCTGGGATCATATAACTTGATTTTGAGTAAAACAGAAAAGAACATCATTTATGTATTATTTTAACCATAAATGAAACCGATGAAACATATGTTGATACTTATCACAGACGACTGGGCATCTGGGAGACATTTCCCTCTGATGAATAGACTGATGTCAAATTCATGGTTAAATAAAATGATAAAAACAACAAAACTATTTAATAAAAGTAATTCAAACATTTAATTTAACAATAAATAAAACTCATATGAAACAAACATTGCTGATTATTACAGACTACTGTGCGTCTGTTAAATGTTGTTAAATAAAATAATAAAAACAAAAAGAATATTTAATACAACTATTGCAAACATAGGTCTGTTCAGATTAAATATTTTCATCAACATGAGAGTTGCTGTAATTTAAATCAGGTTTCATGGCAACAAGATGGTGACGTCATCACAACCACGTGATTTGTAGAGTTGCGACACGTGAATTTGACGCGAGTTGACCTCCGCTGCAAAGAGATAATTAAACTAGTTTGGTAAGATATTAAAACCTGGATCTACACCTGGATTACCCTCACCTGGATATGACTACTTATCACCTGGATTAAACTGCTCATCACCTGGATTTCTGATCATCTTGAGAACATCTGTTGGTAAATTATTGTTGTACATGCTATCAGTCCAGGAGAGACACCTTTTTATATGTTCATTTATTGTTTCAATACGAAACTATAACTTGATTCGTGTCAACTGTTGAACTACTCATCACCTGGATTAAACAGCTCATCACCTGGATTCCTGTTTGTAAATTATTGTTGTACATTCTATCAGCCTATAGTCTATAGGCTACACAAGGCTATTTTTATGGCCCGAGCTGTGGTTCCATTCAGGTAAAACACATTTTATTATGTTCATTTATTGTTTCAATATCTACAACTATACTATATCTATGACTTGACTCGTGTCAACTGTTGAAATTAAATCCACCTGTTAGAGAAATAATATATCGATATAAAATAAATATTTTGTATACTTGTTGTGATGTAGGATATTCGAATTTGTACCAAATGTTCAAGTGTAAAATTGCTGAATGCATAGGACATCAAAATATTATCAATAAAGCTCTGTTTAAAAAAAAAAGCTATCGTTTACGTCGCTGAAACTATTGCTAACAACCGAAATGATTGTTTCACGTACTGATTTAAAGTCTAAAGGTACGACGGTATTGTAATATTATCAGAAAAATGTACATAAAGTGTTAAAAGTAAAACTACTCATGCAGACTGTGTTATATTATTATATAAGGATTTATTATG
This sequence comes from Eupleurogrammus muticus, assembly GCA_036785175.1. Classification (NCBI taxonomy): domain Eukaryota; kingdom Metazoa; phylum Chordata; class Actinopteri; order Scombriformes; family Trichiuridae; genus Eupleurogrammus; species Eupleurogrammus muticus. Next base: position 21,628,063 of record JAYKQN010000010.1, on the reverse strand, counting down.
TTGTATTTATCAAACTAACAAACGCATTAGCCATTTCAGTGTTGTACATGGTGTAATTGCTAATGTTGCTAACGTATCTAATATATTTAATTGTTAGGTTACTTATTTGTTGCATAAATTGAAGGAGCTGTGGTTCTATTTTCTGGGATTACTGTGATTTATTGTGATTTCCGGGTAAAGGTTTGTGAATAAGATGAAATGATGTTAAAAAGTCGTGAAATTATCCGAACTTGCCATCGACCATTTTGAATTATGCTTAAATTATTTTTTTTGTTACCATGGAGACGAGCGTTTAGCATCTGACGGTGACGTCAGCGCGTCAGAACGTGCAGGGCTACGTTTTCCAGCTGTTGAGCTCCATTTACTAAAAATAGACCTCTCTTTTACAGTAACAACTGTATTATTAATACTATTATTATTAATAATAATAATGCCGATTGTTATTATTATTTTGTATTACTATTATTATTAATGTTATTAATATTATTATTATTTTTAGGACGTATAATGTTGTTTTTTTATCACTAACCAACACTTGTGAACGTCTCAGTTTTGTAGTTCATCAATGTGGAATCAGTTTTCAGACTTTGGTTAGATTCATATGAAATAATAATTATCAATTATGCAAATAATTATCTTATTAAACTTCACATATGTATATACTACGTATATGTACATATGTAAGAAATGCATAAGAGTTATTAAATGTTTACAAATAATTCAATGTTAAAAATATTAAAACATGTTTTCCTCCTCTATGTGCTCCTCAGTCTGCTCCTTCAGAAATTCCCACTCTTTCACCATGTTTTGTTTTTTTCCATATTCATAAAGCCAAATTAAGCCATTCTAAAGCATATTAGAATTTAAAAATTAAACCAAACACATTGTTCTGGGGCAGAAGCCCTCCCTACATTTAAGAGTAGGCTAAATACTTTATTTTTGATTATTCCTCTATATATGGCTGGCCCTGGTTGACCTAGAACATTGTAATGCTGCCGTAGGTAACTGCTCTTTACCTCATGAGATATTTGGAGCTTTGTATCTTCCATCTGTAAACACTCATGATCACTGATGTACCTTCACATCTGTTTGGTTCCCAGTGATTTTTGCTCATTTTTAGACCATGCTGCAGTGTAGCTGCCCACAAAGGGTCTTTTCCTTTGGAGATGATGTGGTCTGGGTCTTAACTATGTCCTGGTTCACCTGGAAGCTGCAACGGAACCTGTCACCTCACATACTCCTGCACTTACATGACAATTCAATATATTTCTGTTATTCTATCTAATGTCATATTTAATTTTTCTTGTTTAAATGTATTGTTAACCATCCTGGACATCATCTATTGCAGGCCTGTCTGTCCTGGAAGAGGGATCATCCTTTGTTTGTCTTACTGAGGTTCCTTCCATTTTCCCCCTGTTGGAAGTTTTTTTCTTTTTTAGGGAGTTTTTCCTTGTACAATGTGAGGGTCTAAGGACAGGGGATGTTGTGTTGCTTTAGTACATTATTGATTTGTGATGCTGCAGCCACAACAGTGCAAAAGGAACGATTTGTTCACAAATATTAGTTTGTCAGAATTGTTTAGGATGATTTCATGATCACAGAAAAAAATATTTCTTTACAGTTAAAGGGTATTAAAAGGAATTTGACTCATACAATTGACTTTATGCAGTAATTAGTTTACCCTGTTTCTATATACTCTTTGTAGTTGCCTTATAAAGTGTCTCATCCTAATTGAGGACACAATTGAGCAAAAGCAGATATAAAATCTTCAAATAAATGCAAAACAAAACTTTCATCTGATCAACTTCATCTATAAAGTGTATTTAAGTTACACACACTGTAACAAAGACCATCATGTGAGTCACATATCCAATGTTTACACCTTTCTCTGCGATATAATACTAGAGGAAAGTCTGCTTTCTTTATATCACCATGTAGCAGAGAGAGAGAGTCCACACCTGAATAAAGGTGCAGTACTTTACTATTGAACTGTTGAGGAGTTTAGACTTGTTTTTTGTGCTTGGTCTAATCTCAATTACACATTTCAAACATCTATTTGCTATTGTAGGCAGTAGGCCTCATTGACCTGGGATCATATAACTTGATTTTGAGTAAAACAGAAAAGAACATCATTTATGTATTATTTTAACCATAAATGAAACCGATGAAACATATGTTGATACTTATCACAGACGACTGGGCATCTGGGAGACATTTCCCTCTGATGAATAGACTGATGTCAAATTCATGGTTAAATAAAATAATAAAAAAAAAAAAACTATTTAATAAAAGTAATTCAAACATTTAATTTAACAATAAATAAAACTAATATGAAACAAACATTGCTGATTATTACAGACTACTGTGCGTCTGTTAAATGTTGTTAAATAAAATAATAAAAACAAAAAGAATATTTAATACAACTATTGCAAACATAGGTCTGTTCAGATTAAATATTTTCATCAACATGAGAGTTGCTGTAATTTAAATCAGGTTTCATGGCAACAAGATGGTGACGTCATTACAACCACGTGATTTGTAGAGTTGCGACACGTGAATTTGACGCGAGTTGACCTCCGCTGCAAAGAGATAATTAAACTAGTTTGGTAAGATATTAAAACCTGGATCTACACCTGGAATACCCTCACCTGGATATGACTACTTATCACCTGGATTAAACTGCTCATCACCTGGATTTCTGATCATCTTGAGAACATCTGTTGGTAAATTATTGTTGTACATGCTATCAGTCCAGGAGAGACACCTTTTAATATGTTCATTTATTGTTTCAATACGAAACTATAACTTGATTCGTGTCAACTGTTGAACTACTCATCACCTGGATTAAACAGCTCATCACCTGGATTCCTGTTGGTAAATTATTGTTGTACATTCTATCAGCCTATAGTCTATAGGCTACACAAGGCTATTTTTATGGCCCGAGCTGTGGTTCCATTCAGGTAAAACACATTTTATTATGTTCATTTATTGTTTCAATAACTACAACTATACTATATCTATGACTTGACTCGTGTCAACTGTTGAAATTAAATCCACCTGTTAGAGAAACTGATTCGATATAAAATAAATATTTTGTATACTTGTTGTGATGTAGGATATTCGAATTTGTACCAAATGTTCAAGTGTAAAATTGCTGAATGCATAGGACATCAAAATATTATCAATAAAGCTCTGTTTAAAAAAGAAAGCTATCGTTTACGTCGCTGAAACTATTGCTAACAACCGAAATGATTGTTTCACGTACTGATTTAAAGTCTAAAGGTACGACGGTATTGTAATATTATCAGAAAAATGTACATAAAGTGTTAAAAGTAAAACTACTCATGCAGACTGTGTTATATTATTATATAAGGATTTATTATGTTGTATTTATCAAACTAACAAACGCATTAGCCATTTCAGTGTTGTACATGGTGTAATTGCTAATGTTGCTAACGTATCTAATATATTTAATTGTTAGGTTACTTATTTGTTGCATAAATTGAAGGAGCTGTGGTTCTATTTTCTGGGATTACTGTGATTTATTGTGATTTCCGGGTAAAGGTTTGTGAATAAGATGAAATGATGTTAAAAAGTCGTGAAATTATCCGAACTTGCCATCGACCATTTTGAATTATGCTTAAATTATTTTTTTTGTTACCATGGAGACGAGCGTTTAGCATCTGACGGTGACGTCAGCGCGTCAGAACGTGCAGGGCTACGTTTTCCAGCTGTTGAGCTCCATTTACTAAAAATAGACCTCTCTTTTACAGTAACAACTGTATTATTAATACTATTATTATTAATAATAATAATGCCGATTGTTATTATTATTTTGTATTACTATTATTATTAATGTTATTAATATTATTATTATTTTTAGGACGTATAATGTTGTTTTTTTATCACTAACCAACACTTGTGAACGTCTCAGTTTTGTAGTTCATCAATGTGGAATCAGTTTTCAGACTTTGGTTAGATTCATATGAAATAATAATTATCAATTATGCAAATAATTATCTTATTAAACTTCACATATGTATGAACATATCATGCAAAGTACCCAGAAAAATGTAATTGATAATAATTAACTCTACTTTAACATAATTTGAATATTATTTTAGTAATTTTTTCCATAATTCTAAAGTGAAGTTCAGCCATTTTAAACCGTTAATAGTAATTGAAAATTAAGCTTAACACATTATTCTGGGGGCAAAAACCCTCCTATATCTAAGAATAGGTCAAAAAAAGTTTTTTTTGATGAATCTCATATTTAGGTCTGGCCCTGGCTGACCATTGTTATGCTGCTGTAGGTTGCTGTAGGTCACAATGTACAGTAAGAGTACACCCCTCATATTTTTGTGAAAATATTTATCAATAATAACAATAATTGTTAATACTGTTATCACTAACCAACACATGAGAACCTCTGTGTTGTAGTTTAATAATGTGGAATCAATTTTTTAGACTTTGGTTAGTGTATCACACATGTTTAATAGGCTTTATATAGCATTATTTCCACAAAGTGTATAACAGATGAAAATTAAAATAAAAGAACAAGCTAAACATTACAAATATTATTTGATGTTATATCTGCAACTTAAAACTATTAAAGTATAAAAAGCATCACATGGAAATACTCAAGTAAAGTACTATGACTTTAAAACTGAGGGGAGATGCTGCGAGTGTTTTAGACTCATAGGAGGTGAACTAAAAGGACCATTTCTCCTGTTTGGACACTTAGTGGAACTATTGTGATTGTTGAAGCATTGATGAATCTAGAAATGTTGTCAAGTCCTTTGAAATTCACTTCAGAACAATAAGAAACCATATTTTTCGGTTATTTATAATATAGATTTTCATATCACTGCTGTGATCTTGAGTCAATGTGATAAAGTGAATCAATTGTTGTTGCAACTCCAGACCCAATGTTAGCTGTTTTCCTTAGCCATTTGTTATGTTTTCATCATGTATTAAAATGTAAGTTAGTATTTTCATATTGAAGAGAGTGTTGTTATTCACTGTTTGTCTGAGTCTTGTCTTTCTAGGAACCAGAGGGGACCAGGGTGATTCTAAAGCTAGGACTAACTTTCTGCAGGGCTTTTCTTGGTGTCTGGCCAGAGAAACAAATCATTGGTTAGTCTTAGTGTCTGGTGAGTCTAACTAAGAGGAAGGTCTCCTGTCGGGCTAGATTCCTCCTGATTGTCTGTCCTCAGCTCACATGTCCTATAGGAGCAGTTTATAGACAAATGTAAAATTGTATAAAAGTACAGTTTCAGTTTTTGGCATTCTTGTTTTCTCTTTTGATTTACTTGGAAAGAAATGCATAAGAGTTATTAAATGTTTACAAATAATTCAATGTTAAAAATATTAAAACATGTTTTCCTCTATGTGCTCCTCAGTCTGCTCCTTCAGAAATTCCCACTCTTTCACCATGTTATGTTTTTTTCCATATTCATAAAGCCAAATTAAGCCATTCTAAAGCATTATTAGAATTTAAAAATTAAACCAAACACATTGTTCTGGGGCAGAAGCCCTCCCTACATTTAAGAGTAGGCTAAATACTTTATTTTTGATTATTCCTTTATATATGGCTGGCCCTGGTTGACCTAGAACATTGTAATGCTGCCGTAGGTAACTGCTCTTTACCTCATGAGATATTTGGAGCTTTGTATCTTCCATCTGTAAACACTCATGATCACTGATGTACCTTCACATCTGTTTGGTTCCCAGTCTTTTCGCTCATTTTTAGACCATGCTGCAGTGTAGCTGCCCACAAAGGGTCTTTTCCTTTGGAGATGATGTGGTCTGGGTCTTAACTATGTCCTGGTTCACCTGGAAGCTGCAATGGAACCTGTCACCTCACATACTCCTGCACTTACATGACAATTCAATATATTTCTGTTATTCTATCTAATGTCATATTTAATTTTTCTTGTTTAAATGTATTGTTACCATCCTGGACATCATCTATTGCAGGCCTGTCTGTCCTGGAAGAGGGATCCTCCTTTTTTTCTCTTACTGAGGTTCCTTCCATTTTCCCCCTGTTGGAAGTTTTTTCTTTTTTAGGGAGTTTTTCCTTGGACGATGTAAGGGTCTAAGGACAGGGAATGTTGTGTTGCTTTAGTACATTATTGATTTGTGATGCTGCAGCCACAACAGTGCAAAAGGAACGATTTGTTCACAAATATTAGTTTGTCAGGATTGTTTAGGATGATTTCATGATCACAGAAAAAAATATTTCTTTACAGTTAAAGGGTATTAAAAGGAATTTGACTCATACAATTGACTTTATGCAGTAATTAGTTTACCCTGTTTCAATATACTCTTTGTAGTTGCCTTATAAAGTGTCTCATCCTAATTGAGGACACAATTGAGCAAAAGCAGATATAAAATCTTCAAATAAATGCAAAACAAAACTTTCATCTGATCAACTTCATCTATAATGTGTATTTAAGTTACACACACTGTAACAAAGACCATCATGTGAGTCACATATCCAATGTTTACACCTTTCTCTGCGATATAATACTAGAGGAAAGTCTGCTTTCTTTATATCACCATGTAGCAGAGAGAGAGTCCACACCTGAATGAAGGTGCAGTACTTTACTATTGAACTGTTGAGGAGTTTAGACTTATTTTTTGTGCTTGGTCTAATCTCAATTACACATTTCAAACATCTGTTTGCTATTGTAGGCAGTAGGCCTCATTGACCTGGGATCATATAACTTGATTTTGAGTAAAACGGAAAAGAACATCATTTATGCATTATTTTAACTATAAATGAAACTGATGAAACATATGTTGATACTTATCACAGACGACTGGGCATCTGGGAGACATTTCCCTCTGATGAATAGACTGATGTCAAATTCATGGTTAAATAAAATGATAAAAAACAACAAAACTATTTAATAAAAGTAATTCAAACATTTAATTTAACAATAAATAAAACTCATATGAAACAAACATTGCTGATTATTACAGACTACTGTGCGTCTGTTAAATGTTGTTAAATAAAATAATAAAAACAAAAAGAATATTTAATACAACTATTGCAAACATAGGTCTGTTCAGATTAAATATTTTCATCAACATGAGAGTTGCTGTAATTTAAATCAGGTTTCATGGCAACAAGATGGTGACGTCATCACAACCACGTGATTTGTAGAGTTGCGACACGTGAATTTGACGCGAGTTGACCTCCGCTGCAAAGAGATAATTAAACTAGTTTGGTAAGATATTAAAACCTGGATCTACACCTGGATTACCCTCACCTGGATATGACTACTTATCACCTGGATTAAACTGCTCATCACCTGGATTTCTGATCATCTTGAGAACATCTGTTGGTAAATTATTGTTGTACATGCTATCAGTCCAGGAGAGACACCTTTTAATATGTTCATTTATTGTTTCAATACGAAACTATAACTTGATTCGTGTCAACTGTTGAACTACTCATCACCTGGATTAAACAGCTCATCACCTGGATTCCTGTTTGTAAATTATTGTTGTACATTCTATCAGCCTATAGTCTATAGGCTACACAAGGCTATTTTTATGGCCCGAGCTGTGGTTCCATTCAGGTAAAACACATTTTATTATGTTCATTTATTGTTTCAATATCTACAACTATACTATATCTATGACTTGACTCGTGTCAACTGTTGAAATTAAATCCACCTGTTAGAGAAATAATATATCGATATAAAATAAATATTTTGTATACTTGTTGTGATGTAGGATATTCGAATTTGTACCAAATGTTCAAGTGTAAAATTGCTGAATGCATAGGACATCAAAATATTATCAATAAAGCTCTGTTTAAAAAAAAAAGCTATCGTTTACGTCGCTGAAACTATTGCTAACAACCGAAATGATTGTTTCACGTACTGATTTAAAGTCTAAAGGTACGACGGTATTGTAATATTATCAGAAAAATGTACATAAAGTGTTAAAGGTAAAACTACTCATGCAGACTGTGTTATATTATTATATAAGGATTTATTATGTTGTATTTATCAAACTAACAAACGCATTAGCCATTTCAGTGTTGTACATGGTGTAATTGCTAATGTTGCTAACGTATCTAATATATTTAATTGTTAGGTTACTAAATTGAAGGAGCTGTGGTTCTATTTTCTGTGATTACTGTGATTTATTGTGATTTCCGGGTAAAGGTTTGTGAATAAGATGAAATGATGTTAAAAAGTCGTGAAATTATCCGAACTTGCCATCGACCATTTTGAATTATGCTTAAATTATTTTTTTTGTTACCATGGAGACGAGCGTTTAGCATCTGACGGTGACGTCAGCGCGTCAGAACGTGCAGGGCTACGTTTTCCAGCTGTTGAGCTCCATTTACTAAAAATAGACCTCTCTTTTACAGTAACAACTGTATTATTAATACTATTATTATTAATAATAATAATGCCGATTGTTATTATTATTTTGTATTACTATTATTATTAATGTTATTAATATTATTATTATTTTTAGGACGTATAATGTTGTTTTTTTTATCACTAACCAACACTTGTGAACGTCTCAGTTTTGTAGTTCATCAATGTGGAATCAGTTTTCAGACTTTGGTTAGATTCATATGAAATAATAATTATCAATTATGCAAATAATTATCTTATTAAACTTCACATATGTATGAACATATCATGCAAAGTACCCAGAAAAATGTAATTGATAATAATTAACTCTACTTTAACATAATTTGAATATTATTTTAGTAATTTTTTCCATAATTCTAAAGTGAAGTTCAGCCATTTTAAACCGTTAATAGTAATTGAAAATTAAGCTTAACACATTATTCTGGGGGCAAAAACCCTCCTATATCTAAGAATAGGTCAAAAAAAGTTTTTTTTGATGAATCTCATATTTAGGTCTGGCCCTGGCTGACCATTGTTATGCTGCTGTAGGTTGCTGTAGGTCACAATGTACAGTAAGAGTACACCCCTCATATTTTTGTGAAAATATTTATCAATAATAACAATAATTGTAAATACTGTTATCACTAACCAACACATGAGAACCTCTGTGTTATAGTTTAATAATGTGGAATCAATTTTTTAGACTTTGGTTAGTGTATCACACATGTTTAATAGGCTTTATATAGCATTATTTCCACAAAGTGTATAACAGATGAAAATTAAAATAAAAGAACAAGCTAAACATTACAAATATTATTTGATGTTATATCTGCAACTTAAAACTATTAAAGTATAAAAAGCATCACATGGAAATACTCAAGTAAAGTACTATGACTTTAAAACTGAGGGGAGATGCTGCGAGTGTTTTAGACTCATAGGAGGTGAACTAAAAGGACCATTTCTCCTGTTTGGACACTTAGTGGAACTATTGTGATTGTTGAAGCATTGATGAATCTAGAAATGTTGTCAAGTCCTTTGAAATTCACTTCAGAACAATAAGAAACCATATTTTTCGGTTATTTATAATATAGATTTTCATATCACTGCTGTGATCTTGAGTCAATGTGATAAAGTGAATCAATTGTTGTTGCAACTCCAGACCCAATGTTAGCTGTTTTCCTTAGCCATTTGTTATGTTTTCATCATGTATTAAAATGTAAGTTAGTATTTTCATATTGAAGAGAGTGTTGTTATTCACTGTTTGTCTGAGTCTTGTCTTTCTAGGAACCAGAGGGGACCAGGGTGATTCTAAAGCTAGGACTAACTTTCTGCAGGGCTTTTCTTGGTGTCTGGCCAGAGAAACAAATCATTGGTTAGTCTTAGTGTCTGGTGAGTCTAACTAAGAGGAAGGTCTCCTGTCGGGCTAGATTCCTCCTGATTGTCTGTCCTCAGCTCACATGTCCTATAGGAGCAGTTTATAGACAAATGTAAAATTGTATAAAAGTACAGTTTCAGTTTTTGGCATTCTTGTTTTCTCTTTTGATTTACTTGGAAAGAAATGCATAAGAGTTATTAAATGTTTACAAATAATTCAATGTTAAAAATATTAAAACATGTTTTCCTCTATGTGCTCCTCAGTCTGCTCCTTCAGAAATTCCCACTCTTTCACCATGTTATGTTTTTTTCCATATTCATAAAGCCAAATTAAGCCATTCTAAAGCATTATTAGAATTTAAAAATTAAACCAAACACATTGTTCTGGGGCAGAAGCCCTCCCTACATTTAAGAGTAGGCTAAATACTTTATTTTTGATTATTCCTTTATATATGGCTGGCCCTGGTTGACCTAGAACATTGTAATGCTGCCGTAGGTAACTGCTCTTTACCTCATGAGATATTTGGAGCTTTGTATCTTCCATCTGTAAACACTCATGATCACTGATGTACCTTCACATCTGTTTGGTTCCCAGTCTTTTCGCTCATTTTTAGACCATGCTGCAGTGTAGCTGCCCACAAAGGGTCTTTTCCTTTGGAGATGATGTGGTCTGGGTCTTAACTATGTCCTGGTTCACCTGGAAGCTGCAATGGAACCTGTCACCTCACATACTCCTGCACTTACATGACAATTCAATATATTTCTGTTATTCTATCTAATGTCATATTTAATTTTTCTTGTTTAAATGTATTGTTACCATCCTGGACATCGTCTATTGCAGGCCTGTCTGTCCTGGAAGAGGGATCCTCCTTTTTTTCTCTTACTGAGGTTCCTTCCATTTTCCCCCTGTTGGAAGTTTTTTCTTTTTTAGGGAGTTTTTCCTTGGACGATGTAAGGGTCTAAGGACAGGGAATGTTGTGTTGCTTTAGTACATTATTGATTTGTGATGCTGCAGCCACAACAGTGCAAAAGGAACGATTTGTTCACAAATATTAGTTTGTCAGGATTGTTTAGGATGATTTCATGATCACAGAAAAAAATATTTCTTTACAGTTAAAGGGTATTAAAAGGAATTTGACTCATACAATTGACTTTATGCAGTAATTAGTTTACCCTGTTTCAATATACTCTTTGTAGTTGCCTTATAAAGTGTCTCATCCTAATTGAGGACACAATTGAGCAAAAGCAGATATAAAATCTTCAAATAAATGCAAAACAAAACTTTCATCTGATCAACTTCATCTATAATGTGTATTTAAGTTACACACACTGTAACAAAGACCATCATGTGAGTCACATATCCAATGTTTACACCTTTCTCTGCGATATAATACTAGAGGAAAGTCTGCTTTCTTTATATCACCATGTAGCAGAGAGAGAGTCCACACCTGAATGAAGGTGCAGTACTTTACTATTGAACTGTTGAGGAGTTTAGACTTATTTTTTGTGCTTGGTCTAATCTCAATTACACATTTCAAACATCTGTTTGCTATTGTAGGCAGTAGGCCTCATTGACCTGGGATCATATAACTTGATTTTGAGTAAAACGGAAAAGAACATCATTTATGCATTATTTTAACTATAAATGAAACTGATGAAACATATGTTGATACTTATCACAGACGACTGGGCATCTGGGAGACATTTCCCTCTGATGAATAGACTGATGTCAAATTCATGGTTAAATAAAATGATAAAAAACAACAAAACTATTTAATAAAAGTAATTCAAACATTTAATTTAACAATAAATAAAACTCATATGAAACAAACATTGCTGATTATTACAGACTACTGTGCGTCTGTTAAATGTTGTTAAATAAAATAATAAAAACAAAAAGAATATTTAATACAACTATTGCAAACATAGGTCTGTTCAGATTAAATATTTTCATCAACATGAGAGTTGCTGTAATTTAAATCAGGTTTCATGGCAACAAGATGGTGACGTCATCACAACCACGTGATTTGTAGAGTTGCGACACGTGAATTTGACGCGAGTTGACCTCCGCTGCAAAGAGATAATTAAACTAGTTTGGTAAGATATTAAAACCTGGATCTACACCTGGATTACCCTCACCTGGATATGACTACTTATCACCTGGATTAAACTGCTCATCACCTGGATTTCTGATCATCTTGAGAACATCTGTTGGTAAATTATTGTTGTACATGCTATCAGTCCAGGAGAGACACCTTTTAATATGTTCATTTATTGTTTCAATACGAAACTATAACTTGATTCGTGTCAACTGTTGAACTACTCATCACCTGGATTAAACAGCTCATCACCTGGATTCCTGTTTGTAAATTATTGTTGTACATTCTATCAGCCTATAGTCTATAGGCTACACAAGGCTATTTTTATGGCCCGAGCTGTGGTTCCATTCAGGTAAAACACATTTTATTATGTTCATTTATTGTTTCAATATCTACAACTATACTATATCTATGACTTGACTCGTGTCAACTGTTGAAATTAAATCCACCTGTTAGAGAAATAATATATCGATATAAAATAAATATTTTGTATACTTGTTGTGATGTAGGATATTCGAATTTGTACCAAATGTTCAAGTGTAAAATTGCTGAATGCATAGGACATCAAAATATTATCAATAAAGCTCTGTTTAAAAAAAAAGCTATCGTTTACGTCGCTGAAACTATTGCTAACAACCGAAATGATTGTTTCACGTACTGATTTAAAGTCTAAAGGTACGACGGTATTGTAATATTATCAGAAAAATGTACATAAAGTGTTAAAGGTAAAACTACTCATGCAGACTGTGTTATATTATTATATAAGGATTTATTATGTTGTATTTATCAAACTAACAAACGCATTAGCCATTTCAGTGTTGTACATGGTGTAATTGCTAATGTTGCTAACGTATCTAATATATTTAATTGTTAGGTTACTAAATTGAAGGAGCTGTGGTTCTATTTTCTGTGATTACTGTGATTTATTGTGATTTCCGGGTAAAGGTTTGTGAATAAGATGAAATGATGTTAAAAAGTCGTGAAATTATCCGAACTTGCCATCGACCATTTTGAATTATGCTTAAATTATTTTTTTTGTTACCATGGAGACGTGCGTTTAGCATCTGACGGTGACGTCAGCGCGTCAGAACGTGCAGGGCTACGTTTTCCAGCTGTTGAGCTCCATTTACTAAAAATAGACCTCTCTTTTACAGTAACAACTGTATTATTAATAGTATTATTATTAATAATAATAATGCCGATTGTTATTATTATTTTGTATTACTATTATTATTAATGTTATTAATATTATTATTATTTTTAGGACGTATAATGTTGTTTTTTTTATCACTAACCAACACTTGTGAACGTCTCAGTTTTGTAGTTCATCAATGTGGAATCAGTTTTCAGACTTTGGTTAGATTCATATGAAATAATAATTATCAATTATGCAAATAATTATCTTATTAAACTTCACATATGTATGAACATATCATGCAAAGTACCCAGAAAAATGTAATTGATAATAATTAACTCTACTTTAACATAATTTGATTATTATTTTAGTAATTTTTCCATAATTCTAAAGTGAAGTTCAGCCATTTTAAACCGTTAATAGTAATTGAAAATTAAGCTTAACACATTATTCTGAGGGGAAAAACCCTCCTACATTTAAGAATAGGTCAAAAAAAGTTTTTTTTGATGAATCTCATATTTAGGTCTGGCCCTGGCTGACCATTGTTATGCTGCTGTAGGTTGCTGTAGGTCACAATGTACAGTAAGAGTACACCCCTCATATTTTTGTGAAAATATTTATCAATAATAACAATAATTGTTAATACTGTTATCACTAACCAACACATGAGAACCTCTGTGTTGTAGTTTAATAATGTGGAATCAATTTTTTAGACTTTGGTTAGTGTATCACACATGTTTAATAGGCTTTATATAGCATTATTTCCACAAAGTGTATAACAGATGAAAATTAAAATAAAAGAACAAGCTAAACATTAAAAAATATTATTTGATGTTATATCTGCAACTTAAAACTATTGAAGTATAAAAAGCATCACATGGAAATACTCAAGTAAAGTACTATGACTTTAAAACTGAGGGGAGATGCTGTGAGTGTTTTAGACTCATAGGAGGTGAACTAAAAGGACCATTTCTCCTGTTTGGACACTTAGTGGAACTATTGTGATTGTTGAAGCATTGATGAATCTAGAAATGTTGTCAAGTCCTTTGAAATTCACTTCAGAACAATAAGAAACCATATTTTTCGGTTATTTATAATATAGATTTTCATATCACTGCTGTGATCTTGAGTCAATGTGATAAAGTGAATCAATTGTTGTTGCAACTCCAGACCCAATGTTAGCTGTTTTCCTTAGCCATTTGTTATGTTTTCATCATGTGTTAAAATGTAAGTTAGTATTTTCATATTGAAGAGAGTGTTGTTATTCACTGTTTGTCTGAGTCTTGTCTTTCTAGGAACCAGAGGGGACCAGGGTGATTCTAAAGCTAGGACTAACTTTCTGCAGGGCTTTTCTTGGTGTCTGGCCAGAGAAACAAATCATTGGTTAGTCTTAGTGTCTGGTGAGTCTAACTAAGAGGAAGGTCTCCTGTCGGGCTAGATTCCTCCTGATTGTCTGTCCTCAGCTCACATGTCCTATAGGAGCAGTTTATAGACAAATGTAAAATTGTATAAAAGTACAGTTTCAGTTTTTGGCATTCTTGTTTTCTCTTTTGATTTACTTGGAAAGAAATGCATAAGAGTTATTAAATGTTTACAAATAATTCAATGTTAAAAATATTAAAACATGTTTTCCTCTATGTGCTCCTCAGTCTGCTCCTTCAGAAATTCCCACTCTTTCACCATGTTATGTTTTTTTCCATATTCATAAAGCCAAATTAAGCCATTCTAAAGCATTATTAGAATTTAAAAATTAAACCAAACACATTGTTCTGGGGCAGAAGCCCTCCCTACATTTAAGAGTAGGCTAAATACTTTATTTTTGATTATTCCTTTATATATGGCTGGCCCTGGTTGACCTAGAACATTGTAATGCTGCCGTAGGTAACTGCTCTTTACCTCATGAGATATTTGGAGCTTTGTATCTTCCATCTGTAAACACTCATGATCACTGATGTACCTTCACATCTGTTTGGTTCCCAGTCTTTTCGCTCATTTTTAGACCATGCTGCAGTGTAGCTGCCCACAAAGGGTCTTTTCCTTTGGAGATGATGTGGTCTGGGTCTTAACTATGTCCTGGTTCACCTGGAAGCTGCAATGGAACCTGTCACCTCACATACTCCTGCACTTACATGACAATTCAATATATTTCTGTTATTCTATCTAATGTCATATTTAATTTTTCTTGTTTAAATGTATTGTTACCATCCTGGACATCATCTATTGCAGGCCTGTCTGTCCTGGAAGAGGGATCCTCCTTTTTTTCTCTTACTGAGGTTCCTTCCATTTTCCCCCTGTTGGAAGTTTTTTCTTTTTTAGGGAGTTTTTCCTTGGACGATGTGAGGGTCTAAGGACAGGGAATGTTGTGTTGCTTTAGTACATTATTGATTTGTGATGCTGCAGCCACAACAGTGCAAAAGGAACGATTTGTTCACAAATATTAGTTTGTCAGGATTGTTTAGGATGATTTCATGATCACAGAAAAAAATATTTCTTTACAGTTAAAGGGTATTAAAAGGAATTTGACTCATACAATTGACTTTATGCAGTAATTAGTTTACCCTGTTTCAATATACTCTTTGTAGTTGCCTTATAAAGTGTCTCATCCTAATTGAGGACACAATTGAGCAAAAGCAGATATAAAATCTTCAAATAAATGCAAAACAAAACTTTCATCTGATCAACTTCATCTATAATGTGTATTTAAGTTACACACACTGTAACAAAGACCATCATGTGAGTCACATATCCAATGTTTACACCTTTCTCTGCGATATAATACTAGAGGAAAGTCTGCTTTCTTTATATCACCATGTAGCAGAGAGAGAGTCCACACCTGAATGAAGGTGCAGTACTTTACTATTGAACTGTTGAGGAGTTTAGACTTATTTTTTGTGCTTGGTCTAATCTCAATTACACATTTCAAACATCTGTTTGCTATTGTAGGCAGTAGGCCTCATTGACCTGGGATCATATAACTTGATTTTGAGTAAAACGGAAAAGAACATCATTTATGCATTATTTTAACTATAAATGAAACTGATGAAACATATGTTGATACTTATCACAGACGACTGGGCATCTGGGAGACATTTCCCTCTGATGAATAGACTGATGTCAAATTCATGGTTAAATAAAATGATAAAAAACAACAAAACTATTTAATAAAAGTAATTCAAACATTTAATTTAACAATAAATAAAACTCATATGAAACAAACATTGCTGATTATTACAGACTACTGTGCGTCTGTTAAATGTTGTTAAATAAAATAATAAAAACAAAAAGAATATTTAATACAACTATTGCAAACATAGGTCTGTTCAGATTAAATATTTTCATCAACATGAGAGTTGCTGTAATTTAAATCAGGTTTCATGGCAACAAGATGGTGACGTCATCACAACCACGTGATTTGTAGAGTTGCGACACGTGAATTTGACGCGAGTTGACCTCCGCTGCAAAGAGATAATTAAACTAGTTTGGTAAGATATTAAAACCTGGATCTACACCTGGATTACCCTCACCTGGATATGACTACTTATCACCTGGATTAAACTGCTCATCACCTGGATTTCTGATCATCTTGAGAACATCTGTTGGTAAATTATTGTTGTACATGCTATCAGTCCAGGAGAGACACCTTTTTATATGTTCATTTATTGTTTCAATACGAAACTATAACTTGATTCGTGTCAACTGTTGAACTACTCATCACCTGGATTAAACAGCTCATCACCTGGATTCCTGTTTGTAAATTATTGTTGTACATTCTATCAGCCTATAGTCTATAGGCTACACAAGGCTATTTTTATGGCCCGAGCTGTGGTTCCATTCAGGTAAAACACATTTTATTATGTTCATTTATTGTTTCAATATCTACAACTATACTATATCTATGACTTGACTCGTGTCAACTGTTGAAATTAAATCCACCTGTTAGAGAAATAATATATCGATATAAAATAAATATTTTGTATACTTGTTGTGATGTAGGATATTCGAATTTGTACCAAATGTTCAAGTGTAAAATTGCTGAATGCATAGGACATCAAAATATTATCAATAAAGCTCTGTTTAAAAAAAAAAGCTATCGTTTACGTCGCTGAAACTATTGCTAACAACCGAAATGATTGTTTCACGTACTGATTTAAAGTCTAAAGGTACGACGGTATTGTAATATTATCAGAAAAATATACATAAAGTGTTAAAAGTAAAACTACTCATGCAGACTGTGTTATATTATTATATAAGGATTTATTATGTTGTATTTATCAAACTAACAAACGCATTAGCCATTTCAGTGTTGTACATGGTGTAATTGCTAATGTTGCTAACGTATCTAATATATTTAATTGTTAGGTTACTAAATTGAAGGAGCTGTGGTTCTATTTTCTGTGATTACTGTGATTTATTGTGATTTCCGGGTAAAGGTTTGTGAATAAGATGAAATGATGTTAAAAAGTCGTGAAATTATCCGAACTTGCCATCGACCATTTTGAATTATGCTTAAATTATTTTTTTTGTTACCATGGAGACGAGCGTTTAGCATCTGACGGTGACGTCAGCGCGTCAGAACGTGCAGGGCTACGTTTTCCAGTTGTTGAGCTCCATTTACTAAAAATAGACCTCTCTTTTACAGTAACAACTGTATTATTAATACTATTATTATTAATAATAATAATGCCAATTGTTATTATTATTTTGTATTACTATTATTATTAATGTTATTAATATTATTATTATTTTTAGGACGTATAATGTTGTTTTTTATCACTAACCAACACTTGTGAACGTCTCAGTTTTGTAGTTCATCAATATGGAATCAGTTTTCAGACTTTGGTTAGATTCATATGAAATGATAATTATCAATTTTGCAAATAATTATCTTATTAAACTTCACATATGTATATACGTACGTATATGTACATATGAAAGAAATGCATAAGAGTTATTAAATGTTTACAAATAATTCAATGTTAAAAATATTAAAACATGTTTTCCTCTATGTGCTCCTCAGTCTGCTCCTTCAGAAATTCCCACTCTTTCACCATGTTTTGTTTTTTTTCCATATTCATAAAGCCAAATTAAACCATTCTAAAGCATTATTAGAATTTAAAAATTAAACCAAACACATTGTTCTGGGGCAGAAGCCCTCCCTACATTTAAGAGTAGGCTAAATACTTTATTTTTGATTATTCCTTTATATATGGCTGGCCCTGGTTGACCTAGAACATTGTAATGCTGCCGTAGGTAACTGCTCTTTACCTCATGAGATATTTGGAGCTTTGTATCTTCCATCTGTAAACACTCATGATCACTGATGTACCTTCACATCTGTTTGGTTCCCAGTGATTTTTGCTCATTTTTAGACCATGCTGCAGTGTAGCTGCCCACAAAGGGTCTTTTCCTTTGGAGATGATGTGGTCTGGGTCTTAACTATGTCCTGGTTCTGTCACACCACGGTGAAGTTTGTCCTGTCTTGGGGTTTTTGTCTTGTCACTTCCTGTTTTATTTTGAAAGTCTAACTCTCCTCTCGTTTCAGGTCACTTGCCCTTCCTCATGTGTCACCGGTCTGATTGTCTGCCCCGCCCCGATTGTTTCCACCTGGTTCCAATTACCTTGTGTATATATTGTCTGTGTCTCCCCTTGTCTTGTGCCGAAGTGTTTCGTCCCGTGCGTTCACCCAAGCCATTGAAGTCCTCTGGTCATAGTTCTTGTTGCCTTGCCTCGCCTCGCCTTGCCTTGCCTCGCCTTGCCTCGCCTTGCCTTGCCTTGCCTCGCCTCGCCTTGCCTTGCCTCGCCTCGCCTCGCCTTGCCTCGCCTCGCCTCGCCTTGCCTCGCCTCGCCTCGCCTCGCCTCGCCTCGCCTCGCCTCTTCGGAGCGATTTTTTGTTGTAGTTTTTCATAGCCTTAGTCTAGATAGCTAATTGTAGATTCTCAGTTCAGCCCTTGTTTTCAGTTATTTGTAAAGATTTTGTTTTATAGTCATTGAGTATAGTTCCTCCAGTTTTTAGGAGAGATTTTGTTTCATAGTTGAGTTTTTTCCCTCCAGCCTTTTCGGAGATAGTTCAGTTTCCCCATAGTCATAGTCTAGTCCCTTATAGTATAGTGATTTATAGCCATAGATATTTTCTTTGTATTTTGTCATAGCCCTCTTTTGCTCCCTGTGGAAGAGGTTGCCTATTTATTAATAAAACCTGCTGTTCCACTCCGCATCTGAGTCCTCTTTTTGAGTCCCGGCCTGACAGTACACTTCGGCCAGTATGGACTCAGCGGAGAGAGAGCAGCTCACGGCAGCCCTGCGAGCCCAGGAGGCCCGGCTCTCCCGTCAGGAGGAATTCCAGACCGCCCTGGCCTCCCAGATGGCGCTCCTATCTTCACAACTCCAGGATCTGCACGATCACCTAGTGCAGACGAAGGCTGCACCTGAGCCTCCAGTAGTGGCGCCCACCAACCCAGTGAACCCCGTTCCATCGATGACTGTAGTGGGAGCAGCATGTAAGTTAGCTCCACCAGCCCGATTCTCTGGCGAACCGGGCTTATGCAAGACCTTCCTCATTGACTGTTCATTACATTATGAGCTAAACCCCCAGGCTTTTCCCACTGACCGATCAAAGATTGCCTTTATGATTTCCCACCTGGCCGGGAGAGCCAAGGCTTGGGCTTCGGCAGAGTGGGCCCGAGACTCCCCGGTTTGCAGTTCTTTTTTGGAATTTGAACAGACTCTAGAGAGGATTTTTGACCCTGTCACGACTAACCGGGAGAAGGCTCAGGAGCTGAGCGGGCTGAAACAGGGCAATAACTCAGTTTGTGACTATGCCATCCAGTTTCGCACCTTATCGGCGGGGATTGGTTGGAATATGACAGCCCTATACGACGTCTTTTTAAAGGGATTGGCAGCTCCGATCCAGGACCTCCTGGTTCCTCTGGATTTACCCACGGACCTCGACTCGCTCATCGCCCTCGCTATCCGGACGGATAACAGAGCCCGCCAGCTCAGGCAGCGACGCGCTACGAGAACCCCGCCGATGGAAGGGTCCATACACCCACAAACACCAGGTTGGCCGGTAACCCGTTGATCATCACCAGAGCCATGTCACTGTCATCATCCAGAAGACGACGGAGAACCCATGCAGCTGGGGAGAGCCCGACTATCGCCGAAGGAACGACGGAGACGGCTACAGGAGGGTCGCTGTTTCTACTGCGGGGAACCCGGCCATCTCGTCGCCACCTGCCCTGCCAAGAAGAACCTGGTGGTGAGAAACGTCAAGGGTGCAAGCACCCCACCACGTACCCTCACTACCGTCCAGGTAAAACACGACACCACCATTGAGCTTAACGCACTCATAGACTCGGGGGCGGACGAGAGCCTGATAGACGGGCGCTTTGCGGAACAACTGGGCCTCGAAATAGAACTTTTAGCTAAGCCCATCCGGGCTAAAGCTCTTAATGGACAGGACCTTTTCACCGTCACACACATCACAGCACCTCTCAGATTGATCATCAACAACCACCAGGAGAGCATTCGTCTGTATGTAGTCAAGTCACCCTCTCAGACTCTCATTTTAGGACAGCCATGGTTACACCGCCACAATCCCCACATAGATTGGAGATCAGGGGAGATCCTGAGGTGGGGAGCGGACTGTGTGAGGGTCTGTATGAAACTCCCACGGCAAAGAAAAGAGGTCACAGGCAATAGACAGATTTCTGCTAACTCCGTCACAGACCCCAATGACCCTGAGCCTGTTGCCAAGGATCCAGAAATGATCCTCCCACGTACATGTGTGGTTGGAGCTCTGACCTGGCAAATAGAAAATGAGGTTAAGCAGGCTAATGGTGAGGCTCCGTCACCTAGTGGGTGCCCAGAGAACCGTTTGTTTGTCCCGGCTTATATGCGCCCACAGGTGATCCGTTGGGCCCACACCTCACTGCTTTCCTGCCACCCGGGAGTTAGAAGGACGATGTTCGCTATCTCCCGGAGGTTCTGGTGGCCCTCCATGGAGCCGGAGGTCCGGGAGTACGTAGAGGCATGTTCGGTCTGCGCCCTGAACAAGACGTCCTCCGGGTCACGCATGGGCCTGCTGCAGCCACTCCCCATTCCCTCCAGACCATGGTCCGACATCTCGGTGGACTTCGTCACGGGGCTTCCGGTCTCCCCACGGTCCTCACCGTGGTGGATAGATTCTCCAAGATGGCTAGATTCATTGCTTTGCCTAAACTGCCCTCCGCCAAAGAAACGGCGGAGATCATGATGAACAATGTTTTCAAGGTTCACGGATTTCCCAAGGACATTGTGTCAGACCGGGGCCCCCAGTTCGTCTCCAGGTTCTGGAGGGAGTTCTGTCGACTCGTCGGAGCGAAAACCAGCCTGACCTCAGGTTATCACCCGGAGGCCAACGGCCAGACCGAACGCCTCAACCAACAACTGGAAACCGGCCTCCGGTGTCTGGTCTCTCAGAATCCCTCGACATGGAGCCAACACCTGGTCTGGGTCGAGTATGCCCACAACCTACTGCCCACCTCAGCCACAGGTATATCACCGTTTAAATGCGTATTTGGTTACCAACCTCCTGTGTTCCCAGACAATGAGCAGGAGGTGTCTGTTCCCTCCGCCCATGCCATGGTTCGCCGCTGCCACCGCATCTGGGCAGCTGCCAGGGAGGTTCTAATTCGCCAAGGGGACCGGGTCAAGAAAACTGCAGACCGCAAGAGGCGACCCGCCCCAACTTACCGGCCAGGCCAGAGAGTGTCGCTTCCCACCAGGGAGAGCCCGATGGTCCCAACCACCGCCCCTCCACCGCCCCCAGAAGTGATAGACGGTGGTCCGGTCTACAAGGTCAAGCGGTTACTGGCAGTTCGCAAATGGGGCCGAGGAGAACAATATCTGGTGGACTGGGTAGGATATGGTCCGGAGGAGAGGCAGTGGGTCCCGGCGCGTTATATCCTAGACCCTACACTCATCACAGACTTCCACAGGGACTACCCTGACCAGCCTGGGCCGTCAGGAGCCGGCCCTAGAGGGGGGGGTACTGTCACACCGCGGTGAAGTTTGTCCTGTCTTGGGGTTTTTGTCTTGTCACTTCCTGTTTTATTTTGAAAGTCTAACTCTCCTCTCGTTTCAGGTCACTTGCCCTTCCTCATGTGTCACCGGTCTGATTGTCTGCCCCGCCCCGATTGTTTCCACCTGGTTCCAATTACCTTGTGTATATATTGTCTGTGTCTCCCCTTGTCTTGTGCCGAAGTGTTTCGTCCCGTGCGTTCACCCAAGCCATTGAAGTCCTCTGGTCATAGTTCTTGTTGCCTTGCCTTGCCTTGCCTTGCCTTGCCTTGCCTTGCCTTGCCTTGCCTTGCCTTGCCTTGCCTTGCCTTGCCTTGCCTTGCCTTGCCTTGCCTTGCCTTGCCTTGCCTGTCGTGCTGTCCTCTTCGGAGCGATTTTTTGTTGTAGTTTTTCATAGCCTTAGTCTAGATAGCTAATTGTAGATTCTCAGTTCAGCCCTTGTTTTCAGTTATTTGTAAAGATTTTGTTTTATAGTCATTGAGTATAGTTCCTCCAGTTTTTAGGAGAGATTTTGTTTCATAGTTGAGTTTTTTCCCTCCAGCCTTTTCGGAGATAGTTCAGTTTCCCCCTAGTCATAGTCATAGTCTAGTCCCTTATAGTATAGTGATTTATAGCCATAGATATTTTCTTTGTATTTTGTCATAGCCCTCTTTTGCTCCCTGTGGAAGAGGTTGCCTATTTATTAATAAAACCTGCTGTTCCACTCCGCATCTGAGTCCTCTTTTTGAGTCCCGGCCTGACAGGTTCACCTGGAAGCTGCAATGGAACCTGTCACCTCACATACTCCTGCACTTGCATGACAATTCAATATATTTCTGTTATTCTATCTAATGTCATATTTAATTTTTCTTGTTTAAATGTATTGTTAACCATCCTGGACATCATCTATTGCAGGCCTGTCTGTCCTGGAAGAGGGATCATCCTTTGTTTCTCTTACTGAGGTTCCTTCCATTTTCCCCCTGTTGGAAGTTTTTTTCTTTTTTAGGGAGTTTTTCCTTGTACGATGTGAGGGTCTAAGGACAGGGGATGTTGTGTTGCTTTAGTACATTATTGATTTGTGATGCTGCAGCCACAACAGTGCAAAAGGAACGATTTGTTCACAAATATTAGTTTGTCAGAATTGTTTAGGATGATTTCATGATCACAGAAAAAAATATTTCTTTACAGTTAAAGGGTATTAAAAGGAATTTGACTCATACAATTGACTTTATGCAGTAATTAGTTTACCCTGTTTCTATATACTCTTTGTAGTTGCCTTATAAAGTGTCTCATCCTATTTGAGGACACAATTGAGCAAAAGCAGATATAAAATCTTCAAATAAATGCAAAACAAAACTTTCATCTGATCAACTTCATCTATAATGTGTATTTAAGTTACACACACTGTAACAAAGACCATCATGTGAGTCACATATCCAATGTTTACACCTTTCTCTGCGATATAATACTAGAGGAAAGTCTGCTTTCTTTATATCACCATGTAGCAGAGAGAGAGTCCACACCTGAATGAAGGTGCAGTACTTTACTATTGAACTGTTGAGGAGTTTAGACTTATTTTTTGTGCTTGGTCTAATCTCAATTACACATTTCAAACATCTATTTGCTATTGTAGGCAGTAGGCCTCATTGACCTGGGATCATATAACTTGATTTTGAGTAAAACGGAAAAGAACATCATTTATGCATTATTTTAACTATAAATGAAACTGATGAAACATATGTTGATACTTATCACAGACTACTGGGCATCTGGGAGACATTTCCCTCTGATGAATAGACTGATGTCAAATTCATGGTTAAATAAAATGATAAAAAACAACAAAACTATTTAATAAAAGTAATTCAAACATTTAATTTAACAATAAATAAAACTCATATGAAACAAACATTGCTGATTATTACAGACTACTGTGCGTCTGTTAAATGTTGTTAAATAAAATAATAAAAACAAAAAGAATATTTAATACAACTATTGCAAACATAGGTCTGTTCAGATTAAATATTTTCATCAACATGAGAGTTGCTGTAATTTAAATCAGGTTTCATGGCAACAAGATGGTGACGTCATCACAACCACGTGATTTGTAGAGTTGCGACACGTGAATTTGACGCGAGTTGACCTCCGCTGCAAAGAGATAATTAAACTAGTTTGGTAAGATATTAAAACCTGGATCTACACCTGGATTACCCTCACCTGGATATGACTACTTATCACCTGGATTAAACTGCTCATCACCTGGATTTCTGATCATCTTGAGAACATCTGTTGGTAAATTATTGTTGTACATGCTATCAGTCCAGGAGAGACACCTTTTTATATGTTCATTTATTGTTTCAATACGAAACTATAACTTGATTCGTGTCAACTGTTGAACTACTCATCACCTGGATTAAACAGCTCATCACCTGGATTCCTGTTTGTAAATTATTGTTGTACATTCTATCAGCCTATAGTCTATAGGCTACACAAGGCTATTTTTATGGCCCGAGCTGTGGTTCCATTCAGGTAAAACACATTTTATTATGTTCATTTATTGTTTCAATATCTACAACTATACTATATCTATGACTTGACTCGTGTCAACTGTTGAAATTAAATCCACCTGTTAGAGAAACCGATTCGATATAAAATAAATATTTTGTATACTTGTTGTGATGTAGGATATTCGAATTTGTACCAAATGTTCAAGTGTAAAATTGCTGAATGCATAGGAAATTAAAATATTATCAATAAAGCTCTGTTTAAAAAAAAAAGCTATCGTTTACGTCGCTGAAACTATTGCTAACAACCGAAATGATTGTTTCACGTACTGATTTAAAGTCTAAAGGTACGACGGTATTGTAATATTATCAGAAAAATGTACATAAAGTGTTAAAGGTAAAACTACTCATGCAGACTGTGTTATATTATTATATGAGGATTTATTATGTTGTATTTATCAAACTAACAAACGCATTAGCCATTTCAGTGTTGTACATGGTGTAATTGCTAATGTTGCTAACGTATCTAATATATTTAATTGTTAGGTTACTAAATTGAAGGAGCTGTGGTTCTATTTTCTGTGATTACTGTGATTTATTGTGATTTCCGGGTAAAGGTTTGTGAATAAGATGAAATGATGTTAAAAAGTCGTGAAATTATCCGAACTTGCCATCGACCATTTTGAATTATGCTTAAATTATTTTTTTTGTTACCATGAAGACGAGCGTTTAGCATCTGACGGTGACGTCAGCGCGTCAGAACGTGCAGGGCTACGTTTTCAGCTGTTGAGCTCCATTTACTAAAAATAGACCTCTCTTTTACAGTAACAACTGTATTATTAATAGTATTATTATTAATAATAATAATGCCGATTGTTATTATTATTTTGTATTCCTATTATTATTAATGTTATTAATATTATTATTATTTTTAGGACGTATAATGTTGTTTTTTATCACTAACCAACACTTGTGAACGTCTCAGTTTTGTAGTTCATCAATATGGAATCAGTTTTCAGACTTTGGTTAGATTCATATGAAATGATAATTATCAATTTTGCAAATAATTATCTTATTAAACTTCACATATGTATATACGTACGTATATGTACATATGAAAGAAATGCATAAGAGTTATTAAATGTTTACAAATAATTCAATGTTAAAAATATTAAAACATGTTTTCCTCTATGTGCTCCTCAGTCTGCTCCTTCAGAAATTCCCACTCTTTCACCATGTTTTGTTTTTTTTCCATATTCATAAAGCCAAATTAAACCATTCTAAAGCATTATTAGAATTTAAAAATTAAACCAAACACATTGTTCTGGGGCAGAAGCCCTCTCTACATTTAAGAGTAGGCTAAATACTTTATTTTTGATTATTCTTTTATATATGGCTGGCCCTGGTTGACCTAGAACATTGTAATGCTGCTGTAGGTAACTGCTCTTTACCTCATGAGATATTTGGAGCTTTGTATCTTCCATCTGTAAACACTCATGATCACTGATGTACCTTCACATCTGTTTGGTTCCCAGTGATTTTTGCTCATTTTTAGACCATGCTGCAGTGTAGCTGCCCACAAAGGGTCTTTTCCTTTGGAGATGATGTGATCTGGGTCTTAACTATGTCCTGGTTCACCTGGAAGCTGCAATGGAACCTGTCACCTCACATACTCCTGCACTTACATGACAATTCAATATATTTCTGTTATTCTATCTAATCCATCCATCCATTTTCTATCCCGCTTATTCCCTTTCGGGGTCGCAGGGGTCTGCTGGAGCCTATCCCAGCGCATTTATGGCGAGAGGCAGGGGGATACACCCCAGATGGTCGCCAGCCAATCGTGGGGCACACACACCATTCACACACCATTCACTCACACACTCACACCTATGGGCAATTTAGATTTTGCCAATTAACCTGAGCATGTTTTGTATTGTGGGAGGAAGCCGGAGTACCCGGTGAAAACCCACGCAGACACGGGGAGAACATGCAAACTCCACACAGAAAGGTCCCAGACCCAGGCCCCAAGGCGGTCTTGAACCTGCGACCTTCTTGCTGTGAGGCAACAGTGCTAACCACTGCTCCACCGTGTCGCCCTGTATTCTATCTAATGTCATATTTAATTTTTTTCTTGTTTAAATGTATTGTTAACCATCCTGGACATCATCTATTGCAGGCCTGTCTGTCCTGGAAGAGGGATCATCCTTTGTTTCTCTTACTGAGGTTCCTTCCATTTTCCCCCTGTTGGAAGTTTTTTCTTTTTTAGGGAGTTTTTCCTTGTACGATGTGAGGGTCTAAGGACAGGGGATGTTGTGTTGCTTTAGTACATTATTGATTTGTGATGCTGCAGCCGCCACAGTGCAAAAGGAACGATTTGTTCACAAATATTAGTTTGTCAGAATTGTTTAGGATGATTTCATGATCACAGAAAAAATATTTCTTTACAGTTAAAGGGTATTAAAAGGAATTTGACTCATACAATTGACTTTATGCAGTAATTAGTTTACCCTGTTTCTATATACTCTTTGTAGTTGCCTTATAAAGTGTCTCATCCTAATTGAGGACACAATTGAGCAAAAGCAGATATAAAATCTTCAAATAAATGCAAAACAAAACTTTCATCTGATCAACTTCATCTATAATGTGTATTTAAGTTACACACACTGTAACAAAGACCATCATGTGAGTCACATATCCAATGTTTACACCTTTCTCTGCGATATAATACTAGAGGAAAGTCTGCTTTCTTTATATCACCATGTAGCAGAGAGAGAGTCCACACCTGAATAAAGGTGCAGTACTTTACTATTGAACTGTTGAGGAGTTTAGACTTGTTTTTTGTGCTTGGTCTAATCTCAATTACACATTTCAAACATCTATTTGCTATTGTAGGCAGTAGGCATCATTGACCTGGGATCATATAACTTGATTTTGAGTAAAACAGAAAAGAACATCATTTATGCATTATTTTAACCATAAATGAAACCGATAAAACATATGTTGATACTTATCACAGACGACTGGGCATCTGGGAGACATTTCCCTCTGATGAATAGACTGATGTCAAATTCATGGTTAAATAAAATGATAAAAAACAACAAAACTATTTAATAAAAGTAATTCAAACATTTAATTTAACAATAAATAAAACTCATATGAAACAAACATTGCTGATTATTACAGACTACTGTGCGTCTGTTAAATGTTGTTAAATAAAATAATAAAAACAAAAAGAATATTTAATACAACTATTGCAAACATAGGTCTGTTCAGATTAAATATTTTCATCAACATGAGAGTTGCTGTAATTTAAATCAGGTTTCATGGCAACAAGATGGTGACGTCATCACAACCACGTGATTTGTAGAGTTGCGACACGTGAATTTGACGCGAGTTGACCTCCGCTGCAAAGAGATAATTAAACTAGTTTGGTAAGATATTAAAACCTGGATCTACACCTGGATTACCCTCACCTGGATATGACTACTTATCACCTGGATTAAACTGCTCATCACCTGGATTTCTGATCATCTTGAGAACATCTGTTGGTAAATTATTGTTGTACATGCTATCAGTCCAGGAGAGACACCTTTTTATATGTTCATTTATTGTTTCAATACGAAACTATAACTTGATTCGTGTCAACTGTTGAACTACTCATCACCTGGATTAAACAGCTCATCACCTGGATTCCTGTTTGTAAATTATTGTTGTACATTCTATCAGCCTATAGTCTATAGGCTACACAAGGCTATTTTTATGGCCCGAGCTGTGGTTCCATTCAGGTAAAACACATTTTATTATGTTCATTTATTGTTTCAATATCTACAACTATACTATATCTATGACTTGACTCGTGTCAACTGTTGAAATTAAATCCACCTGTTAGAGAAATAATATATCGATATAAAATAAATATTTTGTATACTTGTTGTGATGTAGGATATTCGAATTTGTACCAAATGTTCAAGTGTAAAATTGCTGAATGCATAGGACATCAAAATATTATCAATAAAGCTCTGTTTAAAAAAAAAAGCTATCGTTTACGTCGCTGAAACTATTGCTAACAACCGAAATGATTGTTTCACGTACTGATTTAAAGTCTAAAGGTACGACGGTATTGTAATATTATCAGAAAAATGTACATAAAGTGTTAAAGGTAAAACTACTCATGCAGACTGTGTTATATTATTATATAAGGATTTATTATGTTGTATTTATCAAACTAACAAACGCATTAGCCATTTCAGTGTTGTACATGGTGTAATTGCTAATGTTGCTAACGTATCTAATATATTTAATTGTTAGGTTACTAAATTGAAGGAGCTGTGGTTCTATTTTCTGTGATTACTGTGATTTATTGTGATTTCCGGGTAAAGGTTTGTGAATAAGATGAAATGATGTTAAAAAGTCGTGAAATTATCCGAACTTGCCATCGACCATTTTGAATTATGCTTAAATTATTTTTTTTGTTACCATGGAGACGAGCGTTTAGCATCTGACGGTGACGTCAGCGCGTCAGAACGTGCAGGGCTACGTTTTCCAGCTGTTGAGCTCCATTTACTAAAAATAGACCTCTCTTTTACAGTAACAACTGTATTATTAATACTATTATTATTAATAATAATAATGCCGATTGTTATTATTATTTTGTATTACTATTATTATTAATGTTATTAATATTATTATTATTTTTAGGACGTATAATGTTGTTTTTTATCACTAACCAACACTTGTGAACGTCTCAGTTTTGTAGTTCATCAATGTGGAATCAGTTTTCAGACTTTGGTTAGATTCATATGAAATAATAATTATCAATTATGCAAATAATTTTCTTATTAAACTTCACATATGTATATACTACGTATATGTACATATGTAAGAAATGCATAAGAGTTATTAAATGTTTACAAATAATTCAATGTTAAAAATATTAAAACATGTTTTCCTCCTCTATGTGCTCCTCAGTCTGCTCCTTCAGAAATTCCCACTCTTTCACCATGTTTTGTTTTTTTCCATATTCATAAAGCCAAATTAAGCCATTCTAAAGCATATTAGAATTTAAAAATTAAACCAAACACATTGTTCTGGGGCAGAAGCCCTCCCTACATTTAAGAGTAGGCTAAATACTTTATTTTTGATTATTCCTTTATATATGGCTGGCCCTGGTTGACCTAGAACATTGTAATGCTGCCGTAGGTAACTGCTCTTTACCTCATGAGATATTTGGAGCTTTGTATCTTCCATCTGTAAACACTCATGATCACTGATGTACCTTCACATCTGTTTGGTTCCCAGTGATTTTTGCTCATTTTTAGACCATGCTGCAGTGTAGCTGCCCACAAAGGGTCTTTTCCTTTGGAGATGATGTGGTCTGGGTCTTAACTATGTCCTGGTTCACCTGGAAGCTGCAACGAAACCTGTCACCTCACATACTCCTGCACTTACATGACAATTCAATATATTTCTGTTATTCTATCTAATGTCATATTTAATTTTTCTTGTTTAAATGTATTGTTACCATCCTGGACATCATCTATTGCAGGCCTGTCTGTCCTGGAAGAGGGATCATCCTTTGTTTCTCTTACTGAGGTTCCTTCCATTTTCCCCCTGTTGGAAGTTTTTTTCTTTTTTAGGGAGTTTTTCCTTGTACGATGTGAGGGTCTAAGGACAGGGGATGTTGTGTTGCTTTAGTACATTATTGATTTGTGATGCTGCAGCCACAACAGTGCAAAAGGAACGATTTGTTCACAAATATTAGTTTGTCAGAATTGTTTAGGATGATTTCATGATCACAGAAAAAAATATTTCTTTACAGTTAAAGGGTATTAAAAGGAATTTGACTCATACAATTGACTTTATGCAGTAATTAGTTTACCCTGTTTCTATATACTCTTTGTAGTTGCCTTATAAAGTGTCTCATCCTAATTGAGGACACAATTGAGCAAAAGCAGATATAAAATCTTCAAATAAATGCAAAACAAAACTTTCATCTGATCAACTTCATCTATAAAGTGTATTTAAGTTACACACACTGTAACAAAGACCATCATGTGAGTCACATATCCAATGTTTACACCTTTCTCTGTGATATAATACTAGAGGAAAGTCTGCTTTTTTTATATCACCATGTAGCAGAGAGAGAGAGTCCACACCTGAATAAAGGTGCAGTACTTTACTATTGAACTGTTGAGGAGTTTAGACTTGTTTTTTGTGCTTGGTCTAATCTCAATTACACATTTCAAACATCTATTTGCTATTGTAGGCAGTAGGCATCATTGACCTGGGATCATATAACTTGATTTTGAGTAAAACAGAAAAGAACATCATGTATGTATTATTTTAACCATAAATGAAACTCTAATGAAACATATTTTGCTAATTATCACAGACTACTGGGCATCTGAGAGACATTTCCCTCTGATGAATAGACTGAACTAAAATTGATGGTTAAATAAAATGATAAAAACAACAAAACTATTAAATAAACCATTTAATTTAACATTTAATTTGACAATAAGTAAAACTTATATGAAACATACATTGCTGATTATCACAGACTACTCTGCTCTACTCTGTTAAATGTTGTTAAATAAAATAATGAAAACAAAAAGAATATTTAATACAACTATTGCAAACATAGGTCTGTTCAGATTAAATATTTTCATCAACATGAGAGTTGCTGTAATTTAAATCAGGTTTCATGGCAACAAGATGGTGACGTCATCATAACCACGTGATTTGTAGAGTTGCGACACGTGAATTTGCCGCGAGTTGACCTCCGCTGCAAAAAGATAATTAAACTTAGTTTGGTAAGATATTAAAACCTGGATCTACACCTGGATTACCCTCACCTGGATATGACTACTTATCACCTGGATTAAACTGCTCATCACCTGGATTTCTGATCATCTTGAGAACATCTGTTGGTAAATTATTGTTGTACATGCTATCAGTCCAGGAGAGACACCTTTTAATATGTTCATTTATTGTTTCAATACGAAACTATAACTTGATTCGTGTCAACTGTTGAACTACTCATCACCTGGATTAAACAGCTCATCACCTGGATTCCTGTTGGTAAATTATTGTTGTACATTCTATCAGCCTATAGTCTATAGGCTACACAAGGCTATTTTTATGGCCCGAGCTGTGGTTCAATTCAGGTAAAACACATTTTATTATGTTCATTTATTGTTTCAATAACTACAACTATACTATATCTATGACTTGACTCGTGTCAACTGTTGAAATTAAATCCACCTGTTAGAGAAACAGATTCGATATAAAATAAATATTTTGTATACTTGTTGTGATGTAGGATATTCGAATTTGTACCAAATGTTCAAGTGTAAAATTGCTGAATGCATAGGACATCAAAATATTATCAATAAAGCTCTGTTTAAATTAAAAAAAAGCTATCGTTTGCGTCGCTGAAACTATTGCTAACAACCGAAATGATTGTTTCACGTACTGATTTAAAGTCTAAAGGTACGACGGTATTGTAATATTATCAGAAAAATGTACATAAAGTGTTAAAAGTAAAACTACTCATGCAGACTGTGTTATATTATTATATAAGGATTTATTATGTTGTATTTATCAAACTAACAAACGAATTAGCCATTTCAGTGTTGTACATGGTGTAATTGCTAATGTTGCTAACGTATCTAATATATTTGTTAGGTTACTTATTTGTTGCATAAATGGAAGGAGCTGTGGTTCTATTTTCTGTGATTACTGTGATTTATTGTGATTTCCGGGTAAAGGTTTGTGAATAAGATGAAATGATGTTAAAAAGTCGTGAAATTATCCGAACTTGCCATCGACCATTTTGAATTATGCCTAAATTATTTTTTTTTGTCACCATGGAGACGAGCGTTTAGCATCTGACGGTGACGTCAGCGCGTCAGAACGTGCAGGGCTACGTTTTCCAGCTGTTGAGCTCCATTTACTAAAAATAGACCTCTCTTTTACAGTAACAACTGTATTATTAATAGTATTATTATTAATATTAATAATGCCGATTGTTATTATTATTTTGTATTACTATTATTATTAATGTTATTAATATTATTATTATTTTTAGGACGTATAACGTTGTTTTTTATCACTAACCAACACATGAGAACCTCTGTGTTGTAGTTTATAAATGTGGAATCAATTTTTTAGACTTTGGTTAGTGTATCACACATGTTTAAGAGGCTTTATATAGCATTATTTCCACAAAGTGTATAACAGATGAAAAGTTACAAAAAAGAACAAGCTAAACATTAAAAATATTATTTGATGTTATATCTGCAACTTAAAACTATTGAAGTATAAAAAGCATCACATGGAAATACTCAAGTAAAGTACTATGACTTTAAAACTGAGGGGAGATGCTGCGAGTGTTTTAGACTCATAGGAAGTGAACTAAAAGGACCATTTCTCCTGTTTGGACACTTAGTGGAACTATTGTGATTGTTGAAGCATTGATGAATCTAGAAATGTTGTCAAGTCCTTTGAAATTCACTTCAGAACAATAAGAAACCATATTTTTCAGTTATTTATAATATAGATTTTCATATCACTGCTGTGATCTTGAGTCAATGTGATAAAGTGAATTAATTGTTGTTGCAACTCCAGACCCAATGTTAGCTGTTTTCCTTAGCCATTTGTTATGTTTTCATCATGTATTAAAATGTAAGTTAGTATTTTCATATTGAAGAGAGTGTTGTTATTCACTGTTTGTCTGAGTCTTGTCTTTCTAGGAACCAGAGGGGACCAGGGTGATTCTAAAGCTAGGACTAACTTTCTGCAGGGCTTTTCTTGGTGTCTGGCCAGAGAAACAATTCATTGGTTAGTCTTAGTGTCTGGTGAGTCTAACTAAGAGGAAGGTCTCCTGTCGGGCTAGATTCCTCCTGATTGTCTGTCCTCAGCTCACATGTCCTATAGGAGCAGTTTATAGACAAATGTAAAATTGTATAAAAGTACAGTTTCAGTTTTTGGCATTCTTGTTTTCTCTTTCCATTTACTTGGAAAGAAATGCATAATAGTTATTAAATGTTTACAAATAATTCAATGTTAAAAATATTAAAACATGTTTTCCTCCTCTATGTGCTCCTCAGTCTGCTCCTTCAGAAATTCCCACTCTTTTACCATGTTTTGTTTTTTTCCATATTCATAAAGCCAAATTAAGCCATTCTAAAGCATTATTAGAATTTTAAAATTAAACCAAATACATTGTTCTGGGGCAGAAGCCCTCCCTACATTTAAGAGTAGGCTAAATACTTTATTTTTGATTATTCCTTTATATATGGCTGACCTAGAACATTGTAATGCTGCCGTAGGTAACTGCTCTTTACTTCATGAGATATTTGAAGCTTCATATCTTCCATCTGTAAACACTCATGATCACTGATATACCTTCACATCTGTTTGGTTCCCAGTGTTTTTTGCTCATTTTTAGACCATGCTGCAGTGTAGCTGCCCACAAAGGGTCTTTTCCTTTGGAGATGATGTGGTCTGGGTCTTAACTATGTCCTGGTTCACCTGGAAGCTGCAATGGAACCTGTCACCTAACATACTCCTGCACTTACATGACAATTCAATATATTTCTGTTATTCTATCTAATGTCATATTTAATTTTTCTTGTTTAAATGTATTGTTACCATCCTGGACATCGTCTATTGCAGGCCTGTCTGTCCTGGAAGAGGGATCCTCCTTTGTTTCTCTTACTGAGGTTCCTTCCATTTTTCCCCTGTTGGAAGTTTTTTCTTTTTTAGGGAGTTTTTCCTTGTACGATGTGAGGGTCTAAGGACAGGGGATGTTGTGTTGCTTTAGTACATTATTGATTTGTGATGCTGCAGCCACAACATTGCAAAAGGAACGATTTGTTCACAAATATTAGTTTGTCAGGATTGTTTAGGACGATTTCATGATCACAGAAAAAAATATTTCTTTACAGTTAAAGGGTATTAAAAGGAATTTGACTCATACAATTGACTTTATGCAGTAATTAGTTTACCCTGTTTCTATATACTCTTTGTAGTTGCCTTATAAAGTGTCTCATCCTAATTGAGGACACAATTGAGCAAAAGCAGATATAAAATCTTCAAATAAATGCAAAACAAAACTTTCATCTGATCAACTTCATCTATAATGTGTATTTAAGTTACACACACTGTAACAAAGACCATCATGTGAGTCACATATCCAATGTTTACACCTTTCTCTGCGATATAATACTAGAGGAAAGTCTGCTTTCTTTATATCACCATGTAGCAGAGAGAGAGAGTCCACACCTGAATAAAGGTGCAGTACTTTACTATTGAACTGTTGAGGAGTTTAGACTTATTTTTTGTGCTTGATCTAATCTCAATTACACATTTCAAACATCTATTTGCTATTGTAGGCAGTAGGCCTCATTGACCTGGGATCATATAACTTGATTTTGAGTAAAACAGAAAAGAACATCATTTATGTATTATTTTAACCATAAATGAAACCGATGAAACATATGTTGATACTTATCACAGACGACTGGGCATCTGGGAGACATTTCCCTCTGATGAATAGACTGATGTCAAATTCATGGTTAAATAAAATAATAAAAACAACAAAACTATTTAATAAAAGTAATTCAAACATTTAATTTAACAATAAATAAAACTCATATGAAACAAACATTGCTGATTATTACAGACTACTGTGCGTCTGTTAAATGTTGTTAAATAAAATAATAAAAACAAAAAGAATATTTAATACAACTATTGCAAACATAGGTCTGTTCAGATTAAATATTTTCATCAACATGAGAGTTGCTGTAATTTAAATCAGGTTTCATGGCAACAAGATGGTGACGTCATCACAACCACGTGATTTGTAGAGTTGCGACACGTGAATTTGACGCGAGTTGACCTCCGCTGCAAAGAGATAATTAAACTAGTTTGGTAAGATATTAAAACCTGGATCCACACCTGGAATACCCTCACCTGGATATGACTACTTATCACCTGGATTAAACTGCTCATCACCTGGATTTCTGATCATCTTGAGAACATCCATCCATCCATCCATTGTCTATCCCGCTTATTCCCTTTCGGGGTCGCAGGGGTCTGCTGGAGCCTATCCCAGCGCGTTAAGGCGAGAGGCAG
Organism: Eupleurogrammus muticus; assembly: GCA_036785175.1. Lineage (NCBI taxonomy): Eukaryota > Metazoa > Chordata > Actinopteri > Scombriformes > Trichiuridae > Eupleurogrammus > Eupleurogrammus muticus. Next base: position 21,592,392 of record JAYKQN010000010.1, on the reverse strand, counting down.
GGGGATACACCCCAGATGGTCGCCAGCCAATCGTGGGGCACACACACCATTCACACACCATTCACTCTCACACTCACACCTATGGGCAATTTAGAGTTTACCAATTAACCTGAGCATGTTTTTTGTATTGTGGGAGGAAACCGGAGTACCCGGTGAAAACCCACGCAGACACGGGGAGAACATGCAAACTCCACACAGAAAGGCCCCAGACCCAGGCCCAAGGCGGTCTTGAACCTGCGACCTTCTTGCTGTGAGGCAACAGTGCTACCCACCGCACCACCGTGTCGCCCGTATCTTGAGAACATCTGTTGGTAAATTATTGTTGTACATGCTATCAGTCCAGGAGAGACACCTTTTTATATGTTCATTTATTGTTTCAATACGAAACTATAACTTGATTCGTGTCAACTGTTGAACTACTCATCACCTGGATTAAACAGCTCATCACCTGGATTCCTGTTGGTAAATTATTGTTGTACATTCTATCAGCCTATAGTCTATAGGCTACACAAGGCTATTTTTATGGCCCGAGCTGTGGTTCAATTCAGGTAAAACACATTTTATTATGTTCATTTATTGTTTCAATAACTACAACTAAACTATATCTATGACTTGACTCGTGTCAACTGTTGAAATTAAATCCACCTGTTAGAGAAACTGATTCGATATAAAATAAATATTTTGTATACTTGTAGTGATGTAGGATATTCGAATTTGTACCAAATGTTCAAGTGTAAAATTGCTGAATGCATAGGACATCAAAATATTATCAATAAAGCTCTGTTTAAAAAAAAAAGCTATCGTTTACGTCGCTGAAACTATTGCTAACAACCGAAATGATTGTTTCACGTACTGATTTAAAGTCTAAAGGTACGACGGTATTGTAATATTATCAGAAAAATGTACATAAAGTGTTAAAAGTAAAACTACTCATGCAGACTGTGTTATATTATTATATAAGGATTTATTATGTTGTATTTATCAAACTAACAAACGCATTAGCCATTTCAGTGTTGTACATGGTGTAATTGCTAATGTTGCTAACGTATCTAATATATTTAATTGTTAGGTTACTAAATTGAAGGAGCTGTGGTTCTATTTTCTGTGATTACTGTGATTTATTGTGATTTCCGGGTAAAGGTTTGTGAATAAGATGAAATGATGTTAAAAAGTCGTGAAATTATCCGAACTTGCCATCGACCATTTTGAATTATGCTTAAATTATTTTTTTTGTTACCATGGAGACGAGCGTTTAGCATCTGACGGTGACGTCAGCGCGTCAGAACGTGCAGGGCTACGTTTTCCAGCTGTTGAGCTCCATTTACTAAAAATAGACCTCTCTTTTACAGTAACAACTGTATTATTAATACTATTATTATTAAAAATAATAATGCCGATTGTTATTATTATTTTGTATTACTATTATTATTAATGTTATTAATATTATTATTATTTTTAGGACGTATAATGTTGTTTTTTTATCACTAACCAACACTTGTGAACGTCTCAGTTTTGTAGTTCATCAATGTGGAATCAGTTTTCAGACTTTGGTTAGATTCATATGAAATAATAATTATCAATTATGCAAATAATTATCTTATTAAACTTCACATATGTATGAACATATCATGCAAAGTACCCAGAAAAATGTAATTGATAATAATTAACTCTACTTTAACATAATTTGAATATTATTTTAGTAATTTTTCCATAATTCTAAAGTGAAGTTCAGCCATTTTAAACCGTTAATAGTAATTGAAAATTAAGCTTAACACATTATTCTGGGGGCAAAAACCCTCCTATATCTAAGAATAGGTCAAAAAAAGTTTTTTTTGATGAATCTCATATTTAGGTCTGGCCCTGGCTGACCATTGTTATGCTGCTGTAGGTTGCTGTAGGTCACAATGTACAGTACACCCTACTGTACTGTAGGTCACAATGTACAGTACACCCCTCATATTTTTGTGAAAATATTTATCAATAATAACAATAATTGTTAATACTGTTATCACTAACCAACACATGAGAACCTCTGTGTTGTAGTTTAATAATGTGGAATCAATTTTTTAGACTTTGGTTAGTGTATCACACATGTTTAATAGGCTTTATATAGCATTATTTCCACAAAGTGTATAACAGATGAAAATTAAAATAAAAGAACAAGCTAAACATTAAAAAAATTTATTTGATGTTATATCTGCAACTTAAAACTATTGAAGTATAAAAAGCATCACATGGAAATACTCAAGTAAAGTACTATGACTTTAAAACTGAGGGGAGATGCTGCGAGTGTTTTAGACTCATAGGAGGTGAACTAAAAGGACCATTTCTCCTGTTTGGACACTTAGTGGAACTATTGTGATTGTTGAAGCATTGATGAATCTAGAAATGTTGTCAAGTCCTTTGAAATTCACTTCAGAACAATAAGAAACCATATTTTTCGGTTATTTATAATATAGATTTTCATATCACTGCTGTGATCTTGAGTCAATGTGATAAAGTGAATCAATTGTTGTTGCAACTCCAGACCCAATGTTAGCTGTTTTCCTTAGCCATTTGTTATGTTTTCATCATGTGTTAAAATGTAAGTTAGTATTTTCATATTGAAGAGAGTGTTGTTATTCACTGTTTGTCTGAGTCTTGTCTTTCTAGGAACCAGAGGGGACCAGGGTGATTCTAAAGCTAGGACTAACTTTCTGCAGGGCTTTTCTTGGTGTCTGGCCAGAGAAACAAATCATTGGTTAGTCTTAGTGTCTGGTGAGTCTAACTAAGAGGAAGGTCTCCTGTCGGGCTAGATTCCTCCTGATTGTCTGTCCTCAGCTCACATGTCCTATAGGAGCAGTTTATAGACAAATGTAAAATTGTATAAAAGTACAGTTTCAGTTTTTGGCATTCTTGTTTTCTCTTTTCATTTACTTGGAAAGAAATGCATAAGAGTTATTAAATGTTTACAAATAATTCAATGTTAAAAATATTAAAACATGTTTTCCTCTATGTGCTCCTCAGTCTGCTCCTTCAGAAATTCCCACTCTTTCATCATGTTTTGTTTTTTTTCCATATTCATAAAGCCAAATTAAGCCATTCTAAAGCATTATTAGAATTTAAAAATTAAACCAAACACATTGTTCTGGGGCAGAAGCCCTCCCTACATTTAAGAGTAGGCTAAATACTTTATTTTTGATTATTCCTTTATATATGGCTGGCCCTGGTTGACCTAGAACATTGTAATGCTGCCGTAGGTAACTGCTCTTTACCTCATGAGATATTTGGAGCTTTGTATCTTCCATCTGTAAACACTCATGATCACTGATGTACCTTCACATCTGTTTGGTTCCCAGTGATTTTTGCTCATTTTTAGACCATGCTGCAGTGTAGCTGCCCACAAAGGGTCTTTTCCTTTGGAGATGATGTGGTCTGGGTCTTAACTATGTCCTGGTTCACCTGGAAGCTGCAATGGAACCTGTCACCTCACATACTCCTGCACTTACATGACAATTCAATATATTTCTGTTATTCTATCTAATGTCATATTTAATTTTTCTTGTTTAAATGTATTGTTAACCATCCTGGACATCATCTATTGCAGGCCTGTCTGTCCTGGAAGAGGGATCATCCTTTGTTTCTCTTACTGAGGTTCCTTCCATTTTCCCCCTGTTGGAAGTTTTTTTCTTTTTTAGGGAGTTTTTCCTTGTACGATGTGAGGGTCTAAGGACAGGGGATGTTGTGTTGCTTTAGTACATTATTGATTTGTGATGCTGCAGCCACAACAGTGCAAAAGGAACGATTTGTTCACAAATATTAGTTTGTCAGAATTGTTTAGGATGATTTCATGATCACAGAAAAAAATATTTCTTTACAGTTAAAAGGTATTAAAAGGAATTTGACTCATACAATTGACTTTATGCAGTAATTAGTTTACCCTGTTTCTATATACTCTTTGTAGTTGCCTTATAAAGTGTCTCATCCTAATTGAGGACACAATTGAGCAAAAGCAGATATAAAATCTTCAAATAAATGCAAAACAAAACTTTCATCTGATCAACTTCATCTATAATGTGTATTTAAGTTACACACACTGTAACAAAGACCATCATGTGAGTCACATATCCAATGTTTACACCTTTCTCTGCGATATAATACTAGAGGAAAGTCTGCTTTCTTTATATCACCATGTAGCAGAGAGAGAGAGTCCACACCTGAATAAAGGTGCAGTACTTTACTATTGAACTGTTGAGGAGTTTAGACTTGTTTTTTGTGCTTGGTCTAATCTCAATTACACATTTCAAACATCTATTTGCTATTGTAGGCAGTAGGCATCATTGACCTGGGATCATATAACTTGATTTTGAGTAAAACAGAAAAGAACATCATTTATGTATTATTTTAACCATAAATGAAACCGATGAAACATATGTTGATACTTATCACAGACGACTGGGCATCTGGGAGACATTTCCCTCTGATGAATAGACTGATGTCAAATTCATGGTTAAATAAAATAATAAAAAAAAAAAACTATTTAATAAAAGTAATTCAAACATTTAATTTAACAATAAATAAAACTAATATGAAACAAACATTGCTGATTATTACAGACTACTGTGCGTCTGTTAAATGTTGTTAAATAAAATAATAAAAACAAAAAGAATATTTAATACAACTATTGCAAACATAGGTCTGTTCAGATTAAATATTTTCATCAACATGAGAGTTGCTGTTATTTAAATCAGGTTTCATGGCAACAAGATGGTGACGTCATTACAACCACGTGATTTGTAGAGTTGCGACACGTGAATTTGACGCGAGTTGACCTCCGCTGCAAAGAGATAATTAAACTAGTTTGGTAAGATATTAAAACCTGGATCTACACCTGGATTACCCTCACCTGGATATGACTACTTATCACCTGGATTAAACTGCTCATCACCTGGATTTCTGATCATCTTGAGAACATCTGTTGGTAAATTATTGTTGTACATGCTATCAGTCCAGGAGAGACACCTTTTAATATGTTCATTTATTGTTTCAATACGAAACTATAACTTGATTCGTGTCAACTGTTGAACTACTCATCACCTGGATTAAACAGCTCATCACCTGGATTCCTGTTGGTAAATTATTGTTGTACATTCTATCAGCCTATAGTCTATAGGCTACACAAGGCTATTTTTATGGCCCGAGCTGTGGTTCAATTCAGGTAAAACACATTTTATTATGTTCATTTATTGTTTCAATAACTACAACTATACTATATCTATGACTTGACTCGTGTCAACTGTTGAAATTAAATCCACCTGTTAGAGAAACAGATTCGATATAAAATAAATATTTTGTATACTTGTTGTGATGTAGGATATTCGAATTTGTACCAAATGTTCAAGTGTAAAATTGCTGAATGCATAGGACATCAAAATATTATCAATAAAGCTCTGTTTAAATTAAAAAAAAAGCTATCGTTTGCGTCGCTGAAACTATTGCTAACAACCGAAATGATTGTTTCACGTACTGATTTAAAGTCTAAAGGTACGACGGTATTGTAATATTATCAGAAAAATGTACATAAAGTGTTAAAAGTAAAACTACTCATGCAGACTGTGTTATATTATTATATAAGGATTTATTATGTTGTATTTATCAAACTAACAAACGCATTAGCCATTTCAGTGTTGTACATGGTGTAATTGCTAATGTTGCTAACGTATCTAATATATTTAATTGTTAGGTTACTAAATTGAAGGAGCTGTGGTTCTATTTTCTGTGATTACTGTGATTTATTGTGATTTCCGGGTAAAGGTTTGTGAATAAGATGAAATGATGTTAAAAAGTCGTGAAATTATCCGAACTTGCCATCGACCATTTTGAATTATGCTTAAATTATTTTTTTTGTTACCATGGAGACGAGCGTTTAGCATCTGACGGTGACGTCAGCGCGTCAGAACGTGCAGGGCTACGTTTTCCAGCTGTTGAGCTCCATTTACTAAAAATAGACCTCTCTTTTACAGTAACAACTGTATTATTAATACTATTATTATTAATAATAATAATGCCGATTGTTATTATTATTTTGTATTACTATTATTATTAATGTTATTAATATTATTATTATTTTTAGGACGTATAATGTTGTTTTTTATCACTAACCAACACTTGTGAACGTCTCAGTTTTGTAGTTCATCAATGTGGAATCAGTTTTCAGACTTTGGTTAGATTCATATGAAATAATAATTATCAATTATGCAAATAATTTTCTTATTAAACTTCACATATGTATATACTACGTATATGTACATATGTAAGAAATGCATAAGAGTTATTAAATGTTTACAAATAATTCAATGTTAAAAATATTAAAACATGTTTTCCTCCTCTATGTGCTCCTCAGTCTGCTCCTTCAGAAATTCCCACTCTTTCACCATGTTTTGTTTTTTTCCATATTCATAAAGCCAAATTAAGCCATTCTAAAGCATATTAGAATTTAAAAATTAAACCAAACACATTGTTCTGGGGCAGAAGCCCTCCCTACATTTAAGAGTAGGCTAAATACTTTATTTTTGATTATTCCTTTATATATGGCTGGCCCTGGTTGACCTAGAACATTGTAATGCTGCCGTAGGTAACTGCTCTTTACCTCATGAGATATTTGGAGCTTTGTATCTTCCATCTGTAAACACTCATGATCACTGATGTACCTTCACATCTGTTTGGTTCCCAGTGATTTTTGCTCATTTTTAGACCATGCTGCAGTGTAGCTGCCCACAAAGGGTCTTTTCCTTTGGAGATGATGTGGTCTGGGTCTTAACTATGTCCTGGTTCACCTGGAAGCTGCAACGAAACCTGTCACCTCACATACTCCTGCACTTACATGACAATTCAATATATTTCTGTTATTCTATCTAATGTCATATTTAATTTTTCTTGTTTAAATGTATTGTTACCATCCTGGACATCATCTATTGCAGGCCTGTCTGTCCTGGAAGAGGGATCATCCTTTGTTTCTCTTACTGAGGTTCCTTCCATTTTCCCCCTGTTGGAAGTTTTTTTCTTTTTTAGGGAGTTTTTCCTTGTACGATGTGAGGGTCTAAGGACAGGGGATGTTGTGTTGCTTTAGTACATTATTGATTTGTGATGCTGCAGCCACAACAGTGCAAAAGGAACGATTTGTTCACAAATATTAGTTTGTCAGAATTGTTTAGGATGATTTCATGATCACAGAAAAAAATATTTCTTTACAGTTAAAGGGTATTAAAAGGAATTTGACTCATACAATTGACTTTATGCAGTAATTAGTTTACCCTGTTTCTATATACTCTTTGTAGTTGCCTTATAAAGTGTCTCATCCTAATTGAGGACACAATTGAGCAAAAGCAGATATAAAATCTTCAAATAAATGCAAAACAAAACTTTCATCTGATCAACTTCATCTATAAAGTGTATTTAAGTTACACACACTGTAACAAAGACCATCATGTGAGTCACATATCCAATGTTTACACCTTTCTCTGTGATATAATACTAGAGGAAAGTCTGCTTTTTTTATATCACCATGTAGCAGAGAGAGAGAGTCCACACCTGAATAAAGGTGCAGTACTTTACTATTGAACTGTTGAGGAGTTTAGACTTGTTTTTTGTGCTTGGTCTAATCTCAATTACACATTTCAAACATCTATTTGCTATTGTAGGCAGTAGGCATCATTGACCTGGGATCATATAACTTGATTTTGAGTAAAACAGAAAAGAACATCATGTATGTATTATTTTAACCATAAATGAAACTCTAATGAAACATATTTTGCTAATTATCACAGACTACTGGGCATCTGAGAGACATTTCCCTCTGATGAATAGACTGAACTAAAATTGATGGTTAAATAAAATGATAAAAACAACAAAACTATTAAATAAACCATTTAATTTAACATTTAATTTGACAATAAGTAAAACTTATATGAAACATACATTGCTGATTATCACAGACTACTCTGCTCTACTCTGTTAAATGTTGTTAAATAAAATAATGAAAACAAAAAGAATATTTAATACAACTATTGCAAACATAGGTCTGTTCAGATTAAATATTTTCATCAACATGAGAGTTGCTGTAATTTAAATCAGGTTTCATGGCAACAAGATGGTGACGTCATCATAACCACGTGATTTGTAGAGTTGCGACACGTGAATTTGCCGCGAGTTGACCTCCGCTGCAAAAAGATAATTAAACTTAGTTTGGTAAGATATTAAAACCTGGATCTACACCTGGATTACCCTCACCTGGATATGACTACTTATCACCTGGATTAAACTGCTCATCACCTGGATTTCTGATCATCTTGAGAACATCTGTTGGTAAATTATTGTTGTACATGCTATCAGTCCAGGAGAGACACCTTTTAATATGTTCATTTATTGTTTCAATACGAAACTATAACTTGATTCGTGTCAACTGTTGAACTACTCATCACCTGGATTAAACAGCTCATCACCTGGATTCCTGTTGGTAAATTATTGTTGTACATTCTATCAGCCTATAGTCTATAGGCTACACAAGGCTATTTTTATGGCCCGAGCTGTGGTTCAATTCAGGTAAAACACATTTTATTATGTTCATTTATTGTTTCAATAACTACAACTATACTATATCTATGACTTGACTCGTGTCAACTGTTGAAATTAAATCCACCTGTTAGAGAAACAGATTCGATATAAAATAAATATTTTGTATACTTGTTGTGATGTAGGATATTCGAATTTGTACCAAATGTTCAAGTGTAAAATTGCTGAATGCATAGGACATCAAAATATTATCAATAAAGCTCTGTTTAAATTAAAAAAAAGCTATCGTTTGCGTCGCTGAAACTATTGCTAACAACCGAAATGATTGTTTCACGTACTGATTTAAAGTCTAAAGGTACGACGGTATTGTAATATTATCAGAAAAATGTACATAAAGTGTTAAAAGTAAAACTACTCATGCAGACTGTGTTATATTATTATATAAGGATTTATTATGTTGTATTTATCAAACTAACAAACGAATTAGCCATTTCAGTGTTGTACATGGTGTAATTGCTAATGTTGCTAACGTATCTAATATATTTGTTAGGTTACTTATTTGTTGCATAAATGGAAGGAGCTGTGGTTCTATTTTCTGTGATTACTGTGATTTATTGTGATTTCCGGGTAAAGGTTTGTGAATAAGATGAAATGATGTTAAAAAGTCGTGAAATTATCCGAACTTGCCATCGACCATTTTGAATTATGCCTAAATTATTTTTTTTTGTCACCATGGAGACGAGCGTTTAGCATCTGACGGTGACGTCAGCGCGTCAGAACGTGCAGGGCTACGTTTTCCAGCTGTTGAGCTCCATTTACTAAAAATAGACCTCTCTTTTACAGTAACAACTGTATTATTAATAGTATTATTATTAATATTAATAATGCCGATTGTTATTATTATTTTGTATTACTATTATTATTAATGTTATTAATATTATTATTATTTTTAGGACGTATAACGTTGTTTTTTATCACTAACCAACACATGAGAACCTCTGTGTTGTAGTTTATAAATGTGGAATCAATTTTTTAGACTTTGGTTAGTGTATCACACATGTTTAAGAGGCTTTATATAGCATTATTTCCACAAAGTGTATAACAGATGAAAAGTTACAAAAAAGAACAAGCTAAACATTAAAAATATTATTTGATGTTATATCTGCAACTTAAAACTATTGAAGTATAAAAAGCATCACATGGAAATACTCAAGTAAAGTACTATGACTTTAAAACTGAGGGGAGATGCTGCGAGTGTTTTAGACTCATAGGAAGTGAACTAAAAGGACCATTTCTCCTGTTTGGACACTTAGTGGAACTATTGTGATTGTTGAAGCATTGATGAATCTAGAAATGTTGTCAAGTCCTTTGAAATTCACTTCAGAACAATAAGAAACCATATTTTTCAGTTATTTATAATATAGATTGTCATATCACTGCTGTGATCTTGAGTCAATGTGATAAAGTGAATTAATTGTTGTTGCAACTCCAGACCCAATGTTAGCTGTTTTCCTTAGCCATTTGTTATGTTTTCATCATGTATTAAAATGTAAGTTAGTATTTTCATATTGAAGAGAGTGTTGTTATTCACTGTTTGTCTGAGTCTTGTCTTTCTAGGAACCAGAGGGGACCAGGGTGATTCTAAAGCTAGGACTAACTTTCTGCAGGGCTTTTCTTGGTGTCTGGCCAGAGAAACCATTCATTGGTTAGTCTTAGTGTCTGGTGAGTCTAACTAAGAGGAAGGTCTCCTGTCGGGCTAGATTCCTCCTGATTGTCTGTCCTCAGCTCACATGTCCTATAGGAGCAGTTTATAGACAAATGTAAAATTGTATAAAAGTACAGTTTCAGTTTTTGGCATTCTTGTTTTCTCTTTCCATTTACTTGGAAAGAAATGCATAATAGTTATTAAATGTTTACAAATAATTCAATGTTAAAAATATTAAAACATGTTTTCCTCCTCTATGTGCTCCTCAGTCTGCTCCTTCAGAAATTCCCACTCTTTTACCATGTTTTGTTTTTTTCCATATTCATAAAGCCAAATTAAGCCATTCTAAAGCATTATTAGAATTTTAAAATTAAACCAAATACATTGTTCTGGGGCAGAAGCCCTCCCTACATTTAAGAGTAGGCTAAATACTTTATTTTTGATTATTCCTTTATATATGGCTGACCTAGAACATTGTAATGCTGCCGTAGGTAACTGCTCTTTACTTCATGAGATATTTGAAGCTTCATATCTTCCATCTGTAAACACTCATGATCACTGATATACCTTCACATCTGTTTGGTTCCCAGTGTTTTTTGCTCATTTTTAGACCATGCTGCAGTGTAGCTGCCCACAAAGGGTCTTTTCCTTTGGAGATGATGTGGTCTGGGTCTTAACTATGTCCTGGTTCACCTGGAAGCTGCAATGGAACCTGTCACCTAACATACTCCTGCACTTACATGACAATTCAATATATTTCTGTTATTCTATCTAATGTCATATTTAATTTTTCTTGTTTAAATGTATTGTTACCATCCTGGACATCGTCTATTGCAGGCCTGTCTGTCCTGGAAGAGGGATCCTCCTTTGTTTCTCTTACTGAGGTTCCTTCCATTTTTCCCCTGTTGGAAGTTTTTTCTTTTTTAGGGAGTTTTTCCTTGTACGATGTGAGGGTCTAAGGACAGGGGATGTTGTGTTGCTTTAGTACATTATTGATTTGTGATGCTGCAGCCACAACATTGCAAAAGGAACGATTTGTTCACAAATATTAGTTTGTCAGGATTGTTTAGGACGATTTCATGATCACAGAAAAAAATATTTCTTTACAGTTAAAGGGTATTAAAAGGAATTTGACTCATACAATTGACTTTATGCAGTAATTAGTTTACCCTGTTTCTATATACTCTTTGTAGTTGCCTTATAAAGTGTCTCATCCTAATTGAGGACACAATTGAGCAAAAGCAGATATAAAATCTTCAAATAAATGCAAAACAAAACTTTCATCTGATCAACTTCATCTATAATGTGTATTTAAGTTACACACACTGTAACAAAGACCATCATGTGAGTCACATATCCAATGTTTACACCTTTCTCTGCGATATAATACTAGAGGAAAGTCTGCTTTCTTTATATCACCATGTAGCAGAGAGAGAGAGTCCACACCTGAATAAAGGTGCAGTACTTTACTATTGAACTGTTGAGGAGTTTAGACTTGTTTTTTGTGCTTGGTCTAATCTCAATTACACATTTCAAACATCTATTTGCTATTGTAGGCAGTAGGCATCATTGACCTGGGATCATATAACTTGATTTTGAGTAAAACAGAAAAGAACATCATTTATGTATTATTTTAACCATAAATGAAACCGATGAAACATATGTTGATACTTATCACAGACGACTGGGCATCTGGGAGACATTTCCCTCTGATAAATAGACTGATGTCAAATTCATGGTTAAATAAAATAATAAAAAAAAAAAAACTATTTAATAAAAGTAATTCAAACATTTAATTTAACAATAAATAAAACTAATATGAAACAAACATTGCTGATTATTACAGACTACTGTGCGTCTGTTAAATGTTGTTAAATAAAATAATAAAAACAAAAAGAATATTTAATACAACTATTGCAAACATAGGTCTGTTCAGATTAAATATTTTCATCAACATGAGAGTTGCTGTTATTTAAATCAGGTTTCATGGCAACAAGATGGTGACGTCATTACAACCACGTGATTTGTAGAGTTGCGACACGTGAATTTGACGCGAGTTGACCTCCGCTGCAAAGAGATAATTAAACTAGTTTGGTAAGATATTAAAACCTGGATCTACACCTGGAATACCCTCACCTGGATATGACTACTTATCACCTGGATTAAACTGCTCATCACCTGGATTTCTGATCATCTTGAGAACATCTGTTGATAAATTATTGTTGTACATGCTATCAGTCCAGGAGAGACACCTTTTAATATGTTCATTTATTGTTTCAATACGAAACTATAACTTGATTCGTGTCAACTGTTGAACTACTCATCACCTGGATTAAACAGCTCATCACCTGGATTCCTGTTGGTAAATTATTGTTGTACATTCTATCAGCCTATAGTCTATAGGCTACACAAGGCTATTTTTATGGCCCGAGCTGTGGTTCAATTCAGGTAAAACACATTTTATTATGTTCATTTATTGTTTCAATAACTACAACTATACTATATCTATGACTTGACTCGTGTCAACTGTTGAAATTAAATCCAACTGTTAGAGAAACCGATTCGATATAAAATAAATATTTTGTATACTTGTTGTGATGTAGGATATTCGAATTTGTACCAAATGTTCAAGTGTAAAATTGCTGAATGCATAGGACATCAAAATATTATCAATAAAGCTCTGTTTAAAAAAAAAAAAAAAGCTATCGTTTACGTCGCTGAAACTATTGCTAACAACCGAAATGATTGTTTCACGTACTGATTTAAAGTCTAAAGGTACGACGGTATTGTAATATTATCAGAAAAATGTACATAAAGTGTTAAAAGTAAAACTACTCATTCAGACTGTGTTATATTATTATATACGGATTTATTATGTTGTATTTATCAAACTAACAAACGCATTAGCCATTTCAGTGTTGTACATGGTGTAATTGCTAATGTTGCTAACGTATCTAATATATTTAATTGTTAGGTTACTAAATTGAAGGAGCTGTGGTTCTATTTTCTGTGATTACTGTGATTTATTGTGATTTCCGGGTAAAGGTTTGTGAATAAGATGAAATGATGTTAAAAAGTCGTGAAATAATCCGAACTTGCCATCGACCATTTTGAGAGAAAAAAATATTAAATGAAAACAACGACGGAGCCGTTTTTGAATTATGCTTAAATTATTTTTTTTGTCACCATGGAGACGTGCGTTTAGCATCTGACGGTGACGTCAGCGCGTCAGAACGTGCAGGGCTACGTTTTCCAGCTGTTGAGCTCCATTTACTAAAAATAGACCTCTCTTTTACAGTAACAACTGTATTATTAATAGTATTATTAATAATAATAATTTACATTGTTATTAATATTTTGTATTACTATTATTATTATTACTGTTATTTTTAGCATGTAGCATGTTGTTTTTATCACTAACCAACACATGAGAACCTCGGTGTTGTAGTTCATCAATGTGGAATCAGTTTCATAGACTTGGTTAGTCTATGGTTAGATTCATATTAAATAATATTGATCAATTATGCAAATAATTATCTTATTAAACTTCACGTATGTATGAATATATCGTGAAAAGAACCCAGAAAAGTTGAATTGATAATAATAATAATTAACTCTACTTTAACATAATGAATTAGATTATTATTTTAGTAATTTTCCACATTCCTAAAGCCAAATTCAGCCATTTTAAACCATAATAGCAATTGAAAATTAAGCCTAACACATTATTCTGGGAGCTGAATATTGTTATGCTGCTGTAGGTTGCTGTAGGTCGCAAATGTACAGTAAGAGTACACCCCTCATATTTTTGTAAATATTTATCACTTTTCATGGGACAACACTGAATATATGACACTTTGGTACAAAGTATAGTATTCAGAATCCAGCTTTAATAATTGTGTAAGGGGGTTTGAAAATCATTAGGTGGTGCTGTACAGCCACTTTACCATGCCCATATTAAAAACCTATATATTACATACCTTTTCACCAATACAAATGTGCATGCCAATTTTCATTTCAATTCAATTTCAATTCAATTCAATTCAATTTATTTGTATAGCCCAGAATCACAAATCACAGATTTGCCCCAACAGGCTTTACAGTTTGTACAAAAGCAATACAACATCCCCTGTCCTAGTGTATAGTGTTTGGTGAGTTTCAAGGTATTTTCACACGATGAAAGCTGCAGAAGAAAAATAGCAAAAACCCTGTTTCTTACCTGGATGGGATTGGACCTTCACTTGCCAAATGATGTCCTCAAAATGTCTTCTTTCATACACAAACCAAAGATATTCAGTTTACTGTTGAAGAGGACGAAATACAGCAAAACATATTAATTCATCTCATATTATATTCATTTGAAAAGCTGGAACCAAAGAATATGGGCTTTTTTGCATAAACAAATACAAACATTGTTATTCAATTATCAAAATAATTTCTGAATAATCTTCTATTGATTGACTTGTGTCTTAATTGAATCAGTGTGGCAGCTCTAGTCATCTGTTATTTTCTTGTACAAATATCTGTAATATACAGATGTCACCACTACTACTACATCTTCAAGTGTTGAAATTGTCAGGTTTATTAGACTTTTCTAAAGACTTTTTAAATCTGGACCTAAATAGTCTAACTAAACTTTATTCCTATACAATATATAACATATTATATTACACCATTCTTTATGTGGTGTACATGAAATACTATATAACAATAATTTATATAAACACTGAGTTCATATGACATATAAGGGACAATGCCAAAACCATGTGGTGTAACCCTAAAAATTTGGTACCAGATAGTTTATCTCTCCTACAAATGTTTTTGAAAAATTAAAAACCAATAATAATTAGCTAGTTTTATATTCTAGGTGGATTAAATATTTAAAATTTATCATTCATTTTTGGTTTCACCGTTTGACATTTAGTGTCAAAAAATAGTTTTAAAAAATGGTACAAATGGATTTTTAAATGACCAGAAACCAACATGAACATAAAATGTACATTTTTAGAGACTTCAATGCTTCTCAAAACGAAAATTTTTGATGTTCTTATCTTTTTAAACATGATTTGCCACTGACCCTTATACAATATAATATAATAATAATAATAATAATAATAATATAACACTGGATTCATGTAATACATATACAAAATAATAATTTATACAATCATTTGGTTTATGAGGATGTGTTATCATGTATGATGTAAGAAGAGAAGGAACAATGAGACAAAATCAGATGACATCGGGGGACGTTGACTCTGTTTTTTGGTCTTTAGTCGCTCATGTCTACAGGTCCGTCCTCCTCAGTCTGTCGTCCGATAACTTCCAGCTGCACCTTCTTCTTCTGCCCTTTCTGCTCCACCTCTTTGTCGGGCTGCTCTGAATGGGTGTACCAGGGCTGAGAGGTGGTGGCGTCGCAGGCCCGACCTCCTCCCCTGCGGAAGCCTCCTCTGCCAGCTCGGACCAACCCCCAGCCCTGTAGGTGGGACTCTGACCCGCCCTCCTGGACGCCACGGGTCTGGTCCAGCTCCTTGGCGCTGAGAGACGGCATACGGACAGGAACCGTGTTGCCAAACTTTGAGTAATCAACGCAGTAGCGGCCCTCTTCCTCTGTGATGATGGAGACGAAGCGCCGCCCCCACAGGATCTCGTCAGGAGTGTAGGAGGTCCGCGCCTGCATGGTGATTCCGGTTGTTTCCACCACACCTGGAGAGCAGAGAACACCAAGCTATAACAGATTGTAATTTTGGCAGATACAACTCAGGTTTCTTCAAGTTAAATTTAATCCTTTTTAAGTAATTTTTACTATTGTATTAAATATGTACTTGGTCCATGCAACATATTTTTACTAAAATCTCAACTGTAGTAGTCAGAATATTGTGAATATTATGTACTATAGCAAACCGGATAGGGAGAAGTCATTTTGTTTATTTTTCATCAATCATATTATACTGAAGCACGTAACTTGTAGGCGGTCCCTAACATGGACCACAGCGAATTAAAGTAGATAAGAAATGTGGAAACACTGTTTTCTGATACAATGTAAAATCATGACAAAAGCTGACAGTAATAATATAGCACTCTTTATTTACATTGACACTGTCTTGGTCTCTGATTTAAAGCACAAACAACAAGCTGATTTCACCACAGGATTGGCAATAAGATTCTAGAGCCCAACTTCTGACAAGCCAAAACCTTTGGGTCATGACATTTCTGCCCTTTATTTAGGCTCTATTATTAATTAATCAAAATAATAAGGGTTGACAAATTAAACTTTTGAAGAGAATACAAAGAAGTTTGACTGGACACAGATAGCAAAATTCAAGACTTTTTCAAGTCAAGGTATTATTTCCATATTCAATGCTTTTTAGACATTTTAAGACTCTTCTGGACTTCCATCTTAAACACCAATATTTCCATGGTTAAACTTCTAAATTGAATAAAAATCGTCATATTGTTGAAGCGTGTGGAGCTGACCTTCCAGGATGACGATGATCTCCAGGTCCTCAGAAGCCAGAGACCGGGCAGACAGCTCGTACAGAGGACTCCCCCTCTCCATGGTGTGACTGACGATCAGCGGAGAAACCAGGAAGATGCCGTTACTCCTCAGAGGGTTCTCCACCTGGATGTCCAGCTGACACACTGGGATCACCTCCCCCTCCGCCGTCACCGTCCGCCGGATCACCTGCAGACAACGGACCACCGTTTACAAAGTAAAAACATTTGTAAAGAAACTTGGATCTTATTTCCGCTGTTGAAAGGATATGGAGGGAAGTTTGAGATGAAGATAAATGGATGTCAGATCAAAGTAGTACATGTCAATGTGAAATAGGGGTGGACGGTTTTTGGTTTGGGGTTGCGGTTTATAGTTCTGCTGTTGGGAAAATCAATCAGGTCTTCAACTTAAAACTGAATTTCGTTATATTCTGAGGTTAAAAAAATCTATGAGATTCTGGCTGCAATAGCGTGTTTCATTTATTATTGCATCAGCACTAGATTTAGGTCCTTTTGTCTGAACTCATGTCTTTTAATGCAGTGCAGAAATGACCATGTTTGCTGAAGTGTTTGTGGGGGATGATTATATAATACTTAAAAAGATTCTTACTTCCAGGTTATTTTAAAAGAAAAAGAAGCAGCTGATTATAAATTGAACACATGCAAACTGAACCGTGACAGTCAAACGGTTCTGATGGTTTTTGGTGATCCATTCCATCCCTAGTGTAAACTGTGTCCGACCTAGATCAGAGTTGTAGTAATGAGACCTTGTCACCTGCAGCTGGACAGTGGCTGAGATGATCATACTTTTCCTTAGGTCTCCCACTCTGAACATGAAGGTGGGCCGGCCGTTTCGAGGAGCGATGACGGCGTTTCTGGAGAAGATGAGGGTCTCTGCGCGCCGGTTGGCCTGTGCTGTCTTCATAAACACGCAGCCAAGCATCACAGCATTGATGATCAGCCCTAAAATGTTCTGGACAATCAACACGGTGATAGCCAGGGGACACTCCTCCGTGACCATGCGGCCGCCAAAACCGATGGTCACCTGGAAAGGATGAGAGTTAGCACATGACTGACGGCCGCGCGTGCGTCTGTCAGGCGAGGTCATGCTGACAGCTGGTCTCACCTGGACCTCGATGGAGAACAGGAAGGCGGACGTGAAGGAGTGGATGGCGGTGACGCAGGGGACGGGGCGTGACCCGTCCGTGGGGTCGGAAGGCACCAGATCTCCGTGGGCGAAGGCCAAGAGCCACCAGATCATAGCAAACAGCATCCAGGAGCATAGGAAGGCCGAGGTGAAGATGAGGAGCGAGTGCTGCCACTTAAGGTCCACCATAGTGGTGAAGACATCCTGCAGGAAGCGACCCTGAAACACACAAAGAAGGTGTTTATGTAGACATTATAATAAAAATACTGTTTATACAGTATTTATTTTATAAATCACAGTCATTATCCTGTACAAACATGTATTTAAATTTTTATATGAAGCATAATCCTGTTTTTTCTTATTCTTAATGCTTTCTTTTGTTATTCTCTGTTTATAGTCGGTCTACAATATATTTATATTCAGTAGCTTTCTTTGTATAAATGTGGTTTCTGTCCCAAGAACAGCTTCTTCCTATCCACAACTGTTCTCGTAAACAAGTCCTGAGACTCCCCCCCCATAGACAACAGGCACTTCAATGCCTCACACACTTTATTTTATCTCTCTCTGTATATATATTTTAAAATATTTTTTTTAATGTATTTACTATTGTTATTTGTTCTTTTTTATATTGTTATTTGTCAAGCGCAAAGTGAAAACTAACTTGGCAATAAACTTGCTTCTTATTATAGTTTACTGTTGGTGAAGGTTCAGATTCTGACACATACACACACACATACACAGGATGGTCTGAAAGATAACAATAAAGAGTATGATGCAGAGTTATTTTCAATTTGATCTACCTGACATCGGCCTACCCATCCAACACAGCGGTTCTGGCTCATTGCTAATGCTGATACAACCTTTTTCAGCTTCTGCCTCACTTTAAATGACATGATGAGGCTTTTATTGTGAAGGAGTCACAGGAAATGCGTATTCATCACTAAAGTTGGTTGTAAATATGTCTGGCAGTAATAAACAGTCAGTAGAAGAGCGGTTGGATCACGTCCATGATGAGTTTATTACTGACTGACCTCTTTATCAACACAAACACCAGCTGCTCTGCTGTTGCATTGTTCTTCTGACAGTTAAAGGATTATTAACGTGAAATGTGCAGTAACTGATGTTTCATCAGGAAAAACGAAAAACGAAACGAAAAACGAGCGAACGCAACAACAACTCTGACACGTCATCATCGTTTAGGACTGGACTTTCACAGCTGCATACTTCCACATCTGGCACTTAGAGAGCAACATTATCTGGTGAACATCTAATATTAGCGCTCTGTAAACTTCATTCTCTCTCTGAGGAAGCTCTTTAGATGTTCCACTCTGTTCACCAGCTGCTCTACAGCCCACTGTGTTTATACTGTAGTTTGGTGCTACGCAGACAGTGTCCTATGGGTTTTTAGAGCTTTTTTTCTGAAGACAAGTACCTGCTGTGGCCAAAACCACTGAGACTACAGCAAAGACAGTGTGAAATGTGTCAGAATGACTATGATTGACTATGACTAATGGCCACACTCAACACATCACATGACTCCTCTGACTGTGGAGGGACAGAGAGGGGACGGGGACGCCAGCCTCTACCTGCTCCCTGATGTTCTTGTGAGCCACGTTGCAGGATCCGTTCTTGGTGATGAAGCGGGCTCTCTGGCATCTGGATCGGCTGCGGTTCGGGTGATTGTGGTCCTCCGCTAGGCGGGACAACAGGAAGCCGTCAGGGAGGAGACCCTTCCTGGCCAACATGATGCTTCGCACCTGCACGCATGCGCACACACACACACACACACACACACACACAGTCCTATTTCCATCACTTCGGAGAACGTCACATTAATCTTAAACCAACTCTTCACCCTAAAATTTAATGATTAATGTTATAGGGACTTGAGCAATACAAGTAAGCACACACAGACATTAT
Source organism: Eupleurogrammus muticus (assembly GCA_036785175.1). Taxonomy (NCBI): domain Eukaryota; kingdom Metazoa; phylum Chordata; class Actinopteri; order Scombriformes; family Trichiuridae; genus Eupleurogrammus; species Eupleurogrammus muticus. The sequence continues at coordinate 21,572,575 of JAYKQN010000010.1, read as the reverse complement.
TGAATGAAGGTTTGTTCAGCAAAGATCCAGAAACATCAACACTTTAATTGTTTTTTATTTGAATTATTTTAAGGATAAAACTAGTTTCTAAATAGTTTTTGTTTTTGTTCAGAAGTTATTGTCCTTATTTTAAACTTTGAGCAAAATATGCCTTAAACAAGCATATACTCTATTTTAATACTGTAATATAATATAACATATTTCTATATGTGGTGTGTGCCAGGTTATATTTGACAGTTTCCACATTTAATGAAATAAATTCCTATAATGCTGTTGATGATGTTTTATTTACCATGAGATCAAAACATAGAGCAAATGTATTTCCTCTACAAATAAATAAAGGTTGCTCTCTAAAAGCTTCATGAAGGATTATTCCACTGATGGAGGATTTATCAAATTCGTAGTTCAGAGGTTTGCAATAAGACATAAGAAATATGTGGTGCTGTCTTATTATTGGTGGACATTTCTTTCTGAAATTAATTGAATCATCAATTTTTCAATCAACATTAAATCAATCAGAAACCCTTTTAAAAATAAAAAAATATGAAATATTAAGAATTTTTTGTATTTTTTAGGTTCAGCTTTTTAAATAAGATGACTTGTTTCTTTTCTTCATATCATTCATCATATCAGCCAGTTACCTGATTATTAATCAGTTCCGTTCTGTTGATTGATGTCTTTGGGAATTTAATAGCAAGCATTTATCCTCATTTTCGGGCACAAAAGGATGTCAATAAGTCCACTTGATTAATAAATGCACACACACACACACATATATATATATATATATATATATATATATATATATATATATATATATATATATATATATATATATATATATATATATACAGACAGATATAGATTAGCCATATTCTGCTATTATTATGGCTAAAAATATATAGGCTTTAAATATTAAAACACATTTTGAAGTCAGTGGAGTTTAAAACGTTACCTCCTGAATTTTAAAGATGAATTATCGTGATTTTTGTAAGACAATTATCGCTCAGGACATCGATATTAAATACAAGCAGCCAGTTTATCTGTGTTGGTTATCTACAGCGTCATTACAGATTGTTTACATGACCGTGATGAAAAGACGCAGATAGACGCAGCGATGATACCTGAAACCGCAGCTCAGCTCACGGACGAGTTAAAGAATCCGATGTTTCTGTTCGGATGATTTAAAACGACGACAAACCTAACACAGAATCCATCGTTCACACATCAGGATGTTCAGAGGAGCGACAGCGGATCAAGCCAAAACATCTCACGGCACGAATTTCCTCAAGACCTTCAAAATAAAAGTATTTAACGACCGCTGTAATCTCAAAACGGAAGTCGAATGAGAAAGAGAAAAAGGCAAAATAAAGTTTTAAAAGCGTTAATCAGGTCTCTCAATATGTAGATGTCAAGATTTTTGTGTTCATGTTGGTTTCTTATTGTGTGTTACACTATGCAAGTTTTGCGGAACCATTTTATTTGATATATTATTTCTCCAAAAATGCTTTGTTAACACAAAAGTATTATATACTAAATATATATTTATGTCTATATTTCTGTCGTTTATTTGTGTTTTTATTCACGGATTTTTCATCTATTTCTGATTTCAGTAAAACTTCAATTTAGAATAAATAGCCTACATAAATATTGTAAAAAAAAAATGAATCTATTATTAATACAAAGCCACCAGCAGCCTACAGGGGTCAGCAGAGCCCTGTGTGTGACGATGAAGAGGAGGAAGAGGAGGAAGAGGCTGTGTCTCTTCCGGTCTTGGGCTCTTTACAGGCGAATGCGCACAAAAATAAAGTCGTAATTACGAGTGTTGATTATTTTGTATTTGATAAAACATTAAGTCAGACTGAGAGACCAAACTTTTTATAACAATACTGTTGTTGGTGACAGATTCAGAATATATACTTCATCATTTCAACTGATACACTTATTTAACAGGTTACTTAGACAGTTAAACTCATATTATTGATGATACGGGTACAGATCCTATTTGACTGAAATTAACAATAAAATGAACTGATTAATCTGAAGATGACAGCCTCCTTTAGTTTCTGTAGATATATATATTTAAAGTTCTTATGGTGAAACTGTTTTCATTGTGACATACATGAAGCTGATGGTGAAACTGTTTCCTTACTGATAGAGATCTCAAACAGAAGGTGAAACTGCCATAGTGACAGATGTGGACACATGTGAGGCTGTTTTCACAGTGACATTCATGAGGGTGAAGACAGACATCAGGCTGATGATTTATCTTTCTGCCACCAACGCCAAACTCTCTGAGGCTGGAAGTCATATTTCATTTCAGTTCATATTTTCTTTGATCCTTTAAGCTCCCTTCACTTATTCAGTCTAATCATGTCTAACTCACAACTCACAGGAAAGACCTGTGTATCCTGCAGGCAATAGAAAACACAGAATCTCTCTTAAAAGTCACCAAATCAGATTAAAAAGAAATTAGATTAGCCTACTTTATCTTTCCACTTTTAATTTCTTCCACCAAAACCCACTTTTCAGTTCCTTTCTTAGTAATGTGATGTTGAAATCTGATATTCATCAGCTTTAAACTCAAGACAACTCATCTCCCAGCATGTCACTGATCATCAGCTGAGATGCGGCTGCCCGCCAGCAGAAGGAGAAATGGAACAACATGAAGGGGGAGCATGAGATCAGTCCAGCAGATCAGAGTTCACACACGATCAAACAGAAGAGGCTGAGCTCGACGGGGAGCTGCTGAACAGAGGCAGAAACAACAGAGCAGCTGTGGAGAGGGAGGGCCTTTCTCAACAGGGTTGACAGTGCATTTTTCCAGAGAGATGCTGCATGCTAGTCAAGTGTGAGACAATCAGAGAGGTAGTGGTGAGGTCCTGCACCAGGAGGAAACGGCTGTAGACGGGGATCAGAGGAGGTGGTGCTGCAGACCAGGATCGGCCAGAGCCGGACAGCTCCAGATGTGGATCCAGACCAGCTGAAGACCAGGCAGACATGTTTGGTCCAGATGCTGGTGGAGAAACTTTGAGATGGAGGATCTGTTGAGAGACTACTATGATGAACTTGCGGCTGCAACCGTTAAACAGAGTTGGATCCAAGATAACTCTTTGGTCCTCTGAAATAAACATGTCTTCATGTATACAGAAATGTTCCATTTTCCCCCCCTAATTGAAATTATTCTATGTTTTTTCTTTTTTCAGTCACAGATCCGAACACTGGACATCTAACTAGTGATGTTGTGTGTGTGGATGTATAGAGAAAAACATGAATTTGATGTAATATATATGTAAGATTATAATTTAAGGTATTGTATCGGGTGTTTTAATATGCACACACATATTACTTGTGATTTTTAAATATGTTTACCTAATAATGTCAACAGAATTATACAATAAATACATAAAAGGCCCAAAAAAAATAAACAAAATGTTCAGAGCAGGCAGAAGATCTGACTTTTGACTTACTGGCAGCATTTTTCTATGTGCCTTAACAAGTTTTGTGACTTTAACTACATTAAGCATCATCAGGACTGGGAATAAACATTCAAAAGTATATCAATTAGATTATTAGATCTCAATGTGGGAGACAAATGACTGTTAGAAAAAAACGGGAGACAAAAGTACAACTAAAATGTGTTTAATTTGTTTGTTGGATTTATTGTTAAACTTTTGAAAGTATGAAAATTAGCAAACAAGATAAAGGAAAGTGTCATTCTTTATTTGATGACTTTGAAATGCGACCTGAGAAGCTACAAACAAACAGCAATGACACTCAGTTTAATTCATGTTACAAAACCACAGCAAAGATCCTCAAACGTTAAACCACTGTAATCTGTAGTTAATCTGTGACTGGGACATCAGATCCAACACCACCAGATGCTCAGCAGTGACCCAATCAGAGCCAGGATGGGTGTTGCCGTGGCGACACCGTTGCTGGAATTGCACAGGTTGCTGCTGCAGCAGCGGTATGTGAAGCCGGAGATGGACGGAAACATCTGGCTGAGACGGGAGTTATCGCAGTCTGTGTATCTGATACACTGACGGATGGTCTTCCCTCCTGCAGACACACATACACGGGTCAGTGATGGTGGTTAAGAAAGCCAAAAACATATTAAAATATAGTTTTAAAAGCATCAATCAGGTCTCTCAAAATGTATATTTTGTGATCATGTAAGTTTTGTCATTTAAAATTCCATTTGTACCATTTGTGTTTACAAAAATCACGATTCAGTGCAATTTTGTCACAAAATGTCAAATGGTGTATATGAAAAAGCATGATAGATTTTATATATTTACTTCACCATGAACAGCCAAAATGAAACTAGTTGATTGCTTGTGTTGTTGATTTTTTAAAGGCTTTTTAGTTAGACTAAACTAGAGTTAAACTATCTGGTACAAAGTTATTATACCTGTTACAGTTAAAGTGCAATCAATCTATGTCTCCAGGATGCAAACAACAATATAAGACATGTATAAGTATGTTCTAAATGTGAAGGTGAAAGTAGCATCAAAAGACATGCTTTCCAGCTCAGTATCTCAGGTTCTGCCACAGAAGGATACCTGAGATACAGTACAGACAGAGACTCGGTTCAGATTATCATCAAGTCTTGGGGATATCTCATCTTCACATCGTCCTCTCGGAGGCTGAGCTGCTTTTCTTTCCAGCCAGTCCTGCTATGCAGCAATAGATCCTGACTGGATCTAGGACTAGGATGTCTCCTACTGGGTGCTTATTTTTGGAAGTTTTAGGATTAAAACGTTGATTTCTCTTCCCTTTCACTTCAAGCAGATGAAGCAACAGGCAGTCACACACCTGTGCTGTCATCAAGAAGAGATAAAGCTGGCATGTGTAAATATATATTTCTCTCTCTCTCTCTTTCTCTCTCTCTCTCTCTCTCTATATATATCCATCCATTGTCTATCCCGCTTATTCCCTTTCGGGGTCGCAGGGGTCTGCTGGAGCCTATCCCAGCGCGTTAAGGCGAGAGGCAGGGATACACCCCAGATGGTCGCCAGCCAATCGTGGGGCACACACACCATTCACACACCATTCACTCTCACACTCACACCTATGGGCAATTTAGAGTTTACCAATTAACCTGAGCATGTTTTTTGTATTGTGGGAGGAAACTGGAGTACCCGGGGAAAACCCACGCAGACACGGGGAGAACATGCAAACTCCACACAGAAAGGCCCCAGACCCAGGCCCAAGGCGGGTCTTGAACCTGCGACCTTCTTGCTGTGAGGCAACAGTGCTACCCACCGCACCACCGTGTCGCCCACCTCTATATATATATATATATATATATATATGTATGGCAGAATTTATAATAATGCTGTGATGATGCTGTCCACAGCTGCTGCAGGCAAATACATTTATGGGTGGAGGATATCATGTTCACACAGCTCAATGATTACTGACCTTTTTCACTCAGTGATATACACGAGTCCTCGTATGTGCACTCTTGGACATTTTCACAACGACCAGTGTAATCTGAGCACTTGTAACAGCGTAGTCCAGAGCCTGCAGAAGAAGATGATGACACTGGTTTTACTTCATTCGGCTCATTCAACAGTCAAATGCTCTCTAAAAAAAGAAGCTGACTAGTTTCATCCCTGTGCAGTTTGGAATGATGTTGATAGTTTCATGCATTTCTATCTTTAATAGATTCATGATATGTTTCATTAGTGGTGAACTTACCTTTTCATTTCAGTATGTTTTGACAATGATCATACTTTTAATTTGAGTTATGATGTCTCATGGTCCTACAGGTCCTGTGATAATAATAAATTCTCTTCTGTTCACTGTTCAGCTAATTATTCCTATGTTGAAATATTACGACTTTTCTGTGTAGTAACTCAATTATATATAAATCAAGTTTAGATTTGCACGATATCAGCTGATGTAACCAACATCTTGAAGTTGGATTCAAAGCCTCAGGATCAGGAAATAAAGCCCTGAAGCCCTTTACGTGCTGCATTATTTAACACTTGATCACAATTTTGAACACTCTCAAACAATTTCATTGTAATTTTATATTTAAATATGGCTGAAACGGTCCAAGAAAGGGACACATTATGACACATTACCCGTAACATCATATGATGAGCATGAATGAGGCTGGTTAGGTCACAGTTCTATATGAGAGTCTGAGAGAACATTTGTGTTTAATTTGAGATTCTATTGATGGTCAGATTTATTATCCATCAGTTTTCTGCCTCTTTGTTTGTCACTGTAGTTCAGACTGAAATATCTCCACATGCACCAGCTGGATTGTCATGGCTTCATTTCACACACTCATGTTTCCCTGAGATTCATATTTGTGACTTTGATGAAAAAATCTTACAGTCATTAAAGGAACTGCTGTGAAATGAGTTTTTCACATCCATGTTTTCCTCAGGATGGACTATAATCACTTTGATCCTCACTTTTCATGGGGTGCCATCATCTGGTAAAAATGTACTTTTGTTTAAGACCAAATACCATCAGCCTTAGTTGTACTTTGTGTTAAGTGTATAAGCAATCATGAGCATGTTTAACATACCTGCCCAACATCACCATGTTAGCATTTATCTGAAAGAACCACGGTTTTACTACAGGCTCACACAGCTGCTTCATTGCTGTAGACACTTAAAAATCAAAATGAAATAAAAAAAATCCTTTTATAGTTTAGATCACCCACATGACAGGTTCCCCTACTATGAGGTGTTTGGTCATGTTAGTTAAACATACATGTACATTTAATGCTGCAAAAAAATAGTCTGAATATTTTTAGTCACGCCACCCAATGCCATTTTTATTTGGTGTTCCTAATCATAAACTAATTCATGTAAATACTAATGCATATTAAGGACTGTGCTACAGGGTGAGGTGTCTCTGCAGTGGTCCACTCACCCACATGAAGCATCCCAAGGCAGATGAGCAGGAACAGACCACGGCGGAGCTGCATGTCGTCCCCTGAATTAAGAGAAATAAAGGTGACAGAAGGTGAAGGCTGAGTGACGGCGGGAACAGAACGACAGCAGAATGTCCTCCGGCTCTCCTCTGCGTCCACTCGCTGCAATGCCAGGCAGACGACAGACGACGGACAGCCAGTCTTTGTCCGGCTGACCACAAAGACGTGCTGTCTGGCCAAACTCGCGGCCCCACTCCTCCTCCTCTGCAACAATCACTTGGACTCTCTGAGGGCTGTATTATGGCTGAACTACACTGTTTATGTGTGCTTCTCTTTTTTTAAATCTATTTAAAGGTCTTTTTTTCTACACAACAGTGACAGGCCTTATACTCACATTATATCTGGTGTATAGTGATGTGTGTTTCCATCTCTGTGTCCGCTTATAGAAGGCATTTCACTCCCTGCACTTAGGAGCAGCCGATCAATACCAGAAATAACATTTACATAAATAATACACAAGAGCAACTGGAGTAAATGTAATGGTTGAGATGAGTGTCTTACTTAGAAGCTAAACCAATGCCAGTCTCTCATGAAACAGAAGGTAGAACATCTTATGACTTCACAGTAATTACTTTTAGGTTTGAACAGTTATAAGAGAGATTTAAATCAAAACCTCATATTTGATTGAACAAGACCTTCACAATTACATATCTACATACCTACAAATAGAACATATTTAGAAAAAATACTTATTTTCACAGCCCAAAGAGAACCAGCAAATATTTGATCAGTTTTACCATTGAAACTATGCATCAGATTCATCTTCATATCAGTTTTAATCCTTATCCAACCAGGACTTAGTATTGATGTGACAGCCCTCTAAATACATATTATACTTATACTTATTTCTCACTTTGTTCCATCCATTCAGTCCACACCAGTAGTAGCAACTTTCACTACACTAGATTTATAAACATGCTGCTTAAATTGTCTTTATCATGAAAATAAAAACAAGACTGTAGTCCTTAAGGTGCAGTTTGGGTCAGTAGTGACTTTTAAATCAAATTGTGTTAATGGTCACAGCTGTGGTGCTGCCTTCGTCCATGCTCCTGGCCTCTGCTCTGTGTTTTATGATGTATTTGTTATGTGTGATGGGTATGACAGCTGCTGCCAGATCAGCTGGTTTTCAGCTGCATATCAAGGTCTGTTTATTGTGAGTTTTAGCCAGGTTTTCACCTGGAAAGATCTAATAAAGTATGGCACACTCTTAAACAAAGTTTTACTACGAGAGAGCACCGTTCACAGCCACCAGAATGAACGTGTTCACAATAATGTTTATCAAGAGAAAAATACACTGCATTCACTCCACATTCACACAAAATATGAAAAAGTTCATGAAAGGTCCTTTATTCAACATGTTCGGACACAAAACTGCAGCTCAACAATGAGTTGAAACTGAATAGAAGGCTAGAATCAAATCAGGAGGAGCTGTAGAGCTTCTGATAACTTTAGACTTTAACAGCGTTTTTGCAGGTTCCACTAAGTTACTTTGAAGCTTTGTAAATTAATTTAAAGACTTTGGTTTGGAGTGAGTACATGGTACATGGTTGTATATCTATTATGTCATGTTTATACATTTTGATTCATTGTGTGTCCTTCTCACAATCTATAGCTCTTAAGCACAATGAAATCCAGTTAAAAATAAACTTTGTTAAAGCATGAGCACAGTGTTTTTCAGAGAAGCACAAACTGTTAGTGAATGACTTTTTTCTGCAGGGATGTGTATGTGTGAGTGTGTGTGTGTGTGTGTGTGTGTGTGCACGTGTGTGTATGTGTGTGTGTGTGTGTGTGTGTGTGTGTGTGTGTGTGTGTGTGTGTGTGTGTGTGTGTGTGCTGTCATGTATCAGTCCCAGTCTGTGACAGACACACACAGAGCAGAGACTGTTTCTGCATCCAGCTGCTGTCTAAAGCTGATGGAGAGCTTTTGTCCAAACATTACTTTTCTATTTAGACTACTTCACTTCCCACAATTCACCACACAAAATCACCATAGGACTTAGGGCAGATACTGACACTATAGTTTATTTAGTTTCCCCATTGTCACTTTTAGTAGACATTTTGAAAGAGTAAGATTTTTTTTAACCTTGAGTCGAAGTGGAAAAAAAAATGTCCTTATGACCAATTTGGAAAAATCACTGCTCAAACAGACGTGCTGGGATAGAAATAATTATTTAGAACATGTTTCTTTAGTCGACACGGTGGAGCAGTGGGTAGCACTGTTGCCTCACAGCAAGAAGGTCGCGGGTTCAAGACCGCTTTGGGGCCTGGGTCTGGGACCTTTCTGTGTGGAGTTTGCATGTTCTCCCCGTGTCTGCGTGGGTTTTCACCGGGTACTCCGGCTTCCTCCCACAATACAAAACATGCTGAGGTTAATTGGCAAATCTAAATTGCCCATAGGTGTGAGTGTGTGTGTGAATGGTGTGTGTGCCCCACGATTGGCTGGCGACCATCTGGGGTGTATCCCCCTGCCTCTCGCCATAAATGCGCTGGGATAGGCTCCAGCAGACCCCTGCGACCCCGAAAGGGAATAAGCGGGATAGAAAATGGATGGATGGATGTTTCTTTAGTGTGAGTCAAAACTAAATCCAACACAAAACAAAAAACATGTTGATCAAGCCACATTCAAGGGATGGTTGCAACATGACAATAATACAAATTGCATTAATATCAAAGAAGTGCATCCACTCCAAACATCACAATGGCTTGTGCATGATAATATGCAATATAAGACAATCTTTTTTTATTTGTAAAAAATGTTATAAAAGAATTTCTGGCCACATTGTTGATCCACCTAAATGGATACAGGCTGTAGGCTGTAGCAGCAAACACAATTAATAATACTCAAGTTCAGGTAAAATAGCAAGATTATTACAAGGCACGTCTCTATAGCAAAGGTTTGTTTAACAGTTAATTTATTAACATAGTGAGTGTGTGACAGCAAGGCAGACAGCATTGCTGCAACAGATCTAACTAGGTGCTATGGAACATAAACACATGCTAAATCTTATAAGAAGACCATGACAATAAAAATATGAAACTCCTTTAAATACAGTATATGAAATATAAAATAGAGAATTAAATATCTGCATGTATGTTATAACTCATGCATGCACATATTGACTTTGTTGTCTAGCAAGTGGTGTCAACTACAGCTATCAGTTACAGGAACTAACATTTTATACAGAGGCACAAACCACAGCTGCCACCTGTACCTTCCTGTTTCAATTTAACCCTAAGTATAGGATTAAAGAGTATACAGAACAGCGGCAGGACATATTACTCAGGTCATGATAGACATTGATAAACAAATGTTTCATCAGGTCACATGACAAGTATTCATGACAAGTATGAGAAGGGCTGTTCCCTTTTCAACATAACACCAGCATGAGTCATGTTGCTGTCTGGTTCCTCCAATCTATTGTTTCCCATCAAGCCTATAATTATATATATGAAAAAGCAAAGGAACAATTTCCAGCTTCAAAATATCTTGTTCATCTGGGAATTTCCACTTGTAACCACATCTAGAGATGTTATTTATCTGTCATGAGATTGCACTTCTTAGCATTATGTTTTGTGTTATATTTTTTGCCATACTGTGAGCATCTTTTTTTTGGAGTTTGTGTTTCTGTGAATCATTAAACTGATATTTACTTGTATAACCATGGTTTCTGAAAACTGCTTTATGTCTGTGTTGCATGGAGTCGACCAACTTACGGCTCCTATGAACAGGTATCCTCATATTATGATGCTTGACTTAAGTTACTAGTGAGTACTATGACAATCATAAAACACAAGTATGGGGAAAAAACACACACACACCAAAAAACACACACACACTGAAGAGGATACAAATTGCTAAAGAACGCATCATCTGGCCTGAAGAGAAATGGAGAAACATTTTGTGAAATGATTAAGGTTATTTTTTTCCTAAAGGCTGCAGGCAGTTTGTCAGATGATAATTAAACCAACCAATAAACACTGAATTTAACATACAGTTCACTCTGAAGAAAGTGAAGAATGGAGAGGCCATGTCGCTTTATGCCAAAGTGGAAATGCCCTTGTTGAAATGTGCGATTTAACAAGACAAAGATCCAAAACACACCTGTAAGCTCGTAGCATCTTGATTCCAGACCAACATAATTAAAGTTCCCAGACCCGAATCCCATCTAAAAACTGTGGGCTGGGCTTCTGAGGCAAAACCAAGAAATGCAGAGGAATAGTGGGGCTACAACACATGTTCAGATGAGGCAGTAGTTGGTCAACTATGCCACACAAATGTGAAGCAGTTCTCAGAAACTATTATTATAAAACCAAATATTCATTTAGTGATTGACAGAAATGGTAAATCGTGAAGATTTTTCAGTTTATATAGTAAATATTTGAGTTTGTAAAAAAAAACAGATACTGATATTTCTTTGAACAGCCCAATAATCATTTTTAATGCTCTGTAAAGTAATTTAAATAAAGACTTTTTGTGATTGATTGAAAATCAAAATTATTTTTCTTCACATTTTGATTAAGGGTATAAAATGCAGTGTTCCCATTGCGTTGAAATACAAATTAATGGTATCATTTGGAACACAACTGTACAAAAGCTGAGCGATGACATATCCACTGACAAGACAACCTGAGTTGCACCTTTTCAGATGTTCAGATGCTTTGATAGATCATCCATATATGCATTAAATAGGATAGGATAGCAGACAAGATTCCACCTTGATGAACACCATTTTAAGCATTAAATGGGGCGGATAAAGTGACTCTATTCAAACAGCATTTTCTGCTGGGCGCATCAGAACACTAATATTCTAAGAATCTACTCAGAAACACCTCAGAGCCCTCAGAGCATCAATAGATCAGGTAAAATCAGTGGAATTCTGGCTTCTAAATCCCATATTTGTGCCATACTTTTTCTTAAAAGCAAACTGATTATCAGTGGTGAGAACACACACATATCTAATCTTGTTATCAAGGTTTTTCCAGCACTTTGTACAGGACACTGGCAAGGGCAACAGGTCTAGGTTTGTCGGTGCTATTCAGATCCCGGGCACTATCATTATTAACAGGTTTAAGCAGCAATTTCAAAGATACCACAGTAAACTTTAAAAAACAGGAGCAATGACAACAAACAGCAACAGTCTTGCCCATGTACAGAATACATAAAGGGTGTGGTTAAATGTTATTTGGTGGATACATTGGATGCTAGAACAGGAGTGTCATGCAGGAGCATAGAAGTAAATAGGCAAGCATAACAAACCTATGTTTCAACCGTTTCAATTGAAATTTGCAATTTGTTGAAGACACACTAACATTTGTTTCTTGTTTAGAGAGTTTTAACATTAGGTTGATGTGCACACTCTTGCAAATATCACAAATATTAAAGCCACACATGCCTCACAAAGTAAAGCATTGTATCTTTTCAGATTTTAATGCATCAGAGATGCATGGGCATACAAACATACTGATAAATGTTTTATCAGCTTCATGTCTTGTATCAAAGCAGCCCCCAGATGATCATGGCTGGGTGATGGATCCAAAAGGAGTTATTATATTATAATTATGATTATTACTATTTTGAGGGGGAATGTCCGAAAAAATAAGGAACAATCGAATAAATTAAAAAAGGCTGTGGGTCAAGATGAGCACGGCCCATATCCCCATATTAAAGAGCAACAGCGAATAGAATTGTTAAATAACGTCAGTTTATTTATCGGCTGTGATACTTGAAACGCTGAATCTCTAACCTTCTTCTAACTCCGCTGCATCTGCCAGTCAAAAGTGCGCAGCTTCAGTTGAGGGTTGCCAGATCCTCAAGATCCCATATCCACGCACTGTCATCCTGGTAGCTCTCTCCCTTTTTACCGCAGCGTTACCGGTAACAGGTTAAAGCAGCTGTAGTGTTCGAGATCAGTATAGATGCGAGTAGCATGATTCAGCAACACGTTGATATTGTAGAAACATGTCCGGAAACACACCACACCCACGGTAAATTCATCACTCGTACGAAAATATCTGGCACATTTCTCCTCTGCAGAAATGTGTGTGTAACGTTATATACATCTTTCGGACTGAGTTTTAACTTACCTCCGGTTTTGGGAAAAACAAGGCTGAAGGTTTTTCTTCTTTTCCTGCTAAGCCAAAGAATGAAAGGGCTCGAGTGTGGGTCTGGGTTCAGGCTCTCGTCCTGGACGCTGATACACCAGATATTTAAAGGTCCGCGTGCTTATCTCAGCCGGCTGTCAGTGTGATGATGGGCGTTGTTGTCGCTCCATCTAGCTTTAGTCAGTTAGATATTTTTATTCGCAAATATAAAAGGAAATACCTCTGTTATTTGAAACAACGATAGAGCCAAATTTAAAAAAATGCTCCGATATTGGTTTTCTGCATACAGGTCCTTCTCAAAAAAATTGCATATTGTGATGAGGTTCATTATTTTCGGTAATGTACTGATAAACATTAGACTTTCATATATTTTAGATTTATCACACACAACTGAAGTAGTTCAACTACTTCAGTTGTGTGTAATAAATCCTTTTATTGTTTTAATATCGATGATTTTGGCAAAAAAGTAAAGAAAAAAAACAAAAATGTGCATATTTCATCCGACCAATACAAAAAAGTGTTTTTAATATAGAAAAAGTCAACCTTCAAAAATGTATGTTCAGTTATGCACTTAATACTTGGTCGAGAATCCTTTTGCAGAAATGACTGCTTCAATGCGGCGTGGCATGGAGGCAATCAGTCTGTGTCACTGCTGCGGTGTTATGGAGGCCCAGGATGTTTCAATAGCAGCCTTAAGCTCATCCACAGTCTTGAGTCTGGCGTCTCTCAACTTTCTCTTCACAATATCCCACAGATTCTCTATGGCGTTCAGGTCAGGAGAGTTGGCAGGCCAACTGAGCACAGTAATACTATGGTCAGTAAACCATTTACCAGTGGTTTTGTCGCTGTGAGCAGGTGCCAGGTCATGCTGAAAAATGAAATCTTCATCTCCATAAAGCTTTTCAGCAGAAGGAAGCATGAAGTGCTCCAAAATTTCCTGATAGGTAGCTGCATTGACCCTGCCCTTGATAAAACACAGTGGATAACACCAGCAGCTGACATGGCACCCCAGACCATCACTGACTCTGGGTACTTGACACTGGACTTCAGGCATTTTGGCATTTCCTTCTCCCCAGTCTTCCTCCAGACTCTGGAACCCTGATTTCTGAATGACATGCAAACTTTGCTTTCATCCAAAAATAGTACTTTGGACCACTGAGCAACAGTCCAGTGCTGCTTCTCTGTAGCCCAGGTTAGGTGCTTCTGCTGCTGTTTCTGGTTCAAAAGTGGCTTGACCTATAAACTTCTGAACGAATAGAAATATTCGTTCAGAAGTTTATAGTTTCCTTTCTGTGTCTTACCCTCTTGTTTGAGGGTGTCAATGATGGCCTTCTGGATAGCAGTCAGGTCGACAGTCTTACCCATTTTGTGGTTTTGAGTAATGGACCAGGCTGGTAGTTTAAAAGCCTCAGGAATCTTTTTCAGGTATTTTTATTTTATTAGTTAACTCATTGATTCAGATAATTAAGCTTATAGCTCATTTTGAGCACCTTTTTATGATATGCTAATTTTTTGAGATAGGAATTCTGAATGCCAAAACCATCAGTGTTAAAACAGGGTTAAAAGACCTGAAACATTTCAATTGGTGTGTAATGAATCTAAAATATATGAAAGTTTAATTTTTATCATTACATTATGGAAAAGAATTAATTTTTTTAGAAGGACCTGTATTCCTTTTTATTGTATTCCTTCTTTAATGGACTCGAAGTGGAAGTTAAGTTTAATAACTTCAAAATAAAACTATAGCGTGCTGGTGCTAACTTCTTATTGCATACTAAAGACTACTGGTCTCTTTTTTCTGCCTGAAGTGACCTCTTGTTCATTTTTTTAGTTTGTGTCTGTGTAAAAACCTCCTTGTGGCCCTTCAAAATATTATAATATAAAAACAGTTTACAATGTTACAATTTTGATAATAATAATAATAATTAACTGTAAAATGATCAACACAGATGTGCTCTAAGCAGCTCTGACCTGCACACTGTTTATCAGTAGTAGGCTTGGTGCGGAACTCTAAAAAGTCATTCCTTACACCAATTAATATATGTAAAGTAAGATTTTCACATGGCGATTTTTTATATATATTTTTTTAAGTATTGTAGAAACGTGTTCTGATATGTTTGTTGGTTTAATAATTCACAGAGTATGAGGCGTGATGCCAACAGCATGACAAAAGGGAGAGTTCTTTTGTAGAAATGAAAACGGTTTAATGGAACAAGTTGAGGTCAAATCCAGTAATCAGTCAGTGTGGCAAACAAATCCAGAGAAGGGTCAAGCACGACAGAAAGTCAGGAGGACTTTCAGGCAGAATCAGGCCTGCTGGGATATGTGGTATACTGAGGAGTCTGAAAACAATATAAAAGGCAAACAGGAAAATGGTTTTATTATTGAAAATACCAAAACCTGACTGATGTTGTGACATTTTGTACATTTAGTACTCATAATTTTAATGCCATTTATGTAGGGTTTACATTCACATATGAAATCATTTTCTTTTTCTTTATTGTATATATTTATACATTTTCATTATCATCAAAGAGACCCTTAAGAAAATAATGTTCTGTCAGTCAGATTTGGTAAATAAAGTTACTTGTTACTTTTAGTAATACATTCAATGTTCTATATTATTGATTTGTAGGTAGGAAAAAAAGTTCGAAAGGCACAACTTTCATGCTGTAAGAGCTTCTTGATAAAAATTTTAAAGTTTCATTGTCAACCTTGGAATCCCATAATTACAATAATCGCAGGTACAACTAATTACAATTAGGACCACCCACCTTTTTCAATCTGTTGTGTGAGATGAAGGATCATATTGAATTTGATGCTTTTAAATATTCTTAAGCATTTTACCTTAAAAGTAAAATTCATGTACATGAAGCTCAATACCCCAAAGCCACCCTCAGCTTTGGTTCTAGAAAGTGACATCTTTAAATTCAAATGACTGTGTTAATTTTTCTATACAAAGATTATGAATGTTGTTCACATGTTGAGTCAGAATTGTCAGGAGGAGTGTGTGTATAATTGTAGGTAAATGTGTGTAAACATAGTTGGGAGAGTCCAGAACAAATTTCCTGGGGAGAATGTCTATCTTATCTTTTATAGCCTATCTGTCACCACTAGGTTATTTGATAAGCCACTACCAGTCAGCCTAAAAGAAAGAAAGGGCTCCTAGTGTGATTACTGAAGGGCAACCAGCATAGTGGTTACATTAGTGTGCTTATGAATAGGTGATAAAAACTCATACCAACCCGTAATCAGGAATTATCGACCAGCCTCATGTGTGACTGGATTGGACAGGATGATGAATAGGAAAATAAACAAAACTGCTAATTTCTTACTGACATGTGTCAGATATAAAATTTGTGTCCTATCAAATCATACAGAATTTGTCAAGCATTTACCATCCTTTTTCTCTGCTGACAGTCATTTATTTGCAGATGAACAGAACTCCTTCTTATAGTAGGGTTTCTTTATGCTGCCCAAATCATAACTCACATTTCACTTTACAACCCATTTTTTCCCAGTGTTGTAGTCATTGCCTTACAAACAACTGACCACAGGAGATCAACTAGTGAAGATAATCTGGATCCTTTCTTTTTAAAACTTACAGCAGCCTTAATCACTGAGCAAATTACATTTACACAACAACATTTTTAATCTCTCTTCATCAATTATAGTTGATAAAGGTTTCGATTAAAGTTTTATTCCCAGTATCTGGAAGCTGGCTCATGTATTTCCTTTGTAGGGAAGGGAAGAGAAAAGAGTGACCTCAATAATTACCGGCCATTACCTAAACTTCCCTGCCTGGCAATAATCCTGGAATCATTTGTTTATAACCAAACTATAACCAACTGTTTCTCTCAAGACTCTCTGTCCTAAATCCTTACCAGTCTGGTTTTAGAACCATGCAGAGTACAGACTCTGCTGTCACATTGGTTGTAAATGATATTGTCACTCCCATAGACAAAAAAAAACATTGTGCTGTTGTTGTTTTTTTATCATTCTCTGCTTATCCAGAAAATATGTAATATTGAGTTTGATTTTTCGGCTTGTAGATGGTTTCAGAATGATCTCACAGAAAGAACATAATGTGCAAAAGCTGGAAACATCCACTCAGAAGTTGTGTCTATAACAAAAGGCGCCCACAAGGATCAATTCTGGGAGCTGTGGTATTTTAGATTTTTATAAGTGATGTTACCACTGCATTTGGTAACTTTAATGCTCATCTGTATGCTGATGACACTATGTTGTTTTGCTCCGCATACACTGTACAACTCACAATTAAGAATCTACGGCTCTTCTCCACTGCTCTCCAAAATGCATTTATTCATCCTAAATAAACTCTCAACAAAGCCCAGCCAGAAGTATTGACTTTAACAGTCTGCACCTATCAACACTGAATGGTAGTCACATTAAATGATTCTTCGAGTACAAATACATTGGTATTTGGCTCGATGAGTCATTTACTTTAAACATCACATTGTCTTTGCTCTGGATAAAAAACTGTTTTTAATAAAGAAATAGGTCTAATTTCCACCAGCACTGTAGAAAAAGGAGGAGTCAATTTTTTATCAGTGCTTAGTTATGGTGACTTCCATCAGGTTAATCACTGGTGACCCCTATAATGCCCACCACTGTTCTTTGTATAATACTATTGGCTGGATCTCCCTTACACAGAGGCCAGATTAACACATGCATTTTTTATTTACAAAGACTTTACTGCACACTTACTATTGACATATCGTCTTTGCTGAACTCGACCACTTACCAAACCCTGTTTGCTGTTTCATATTTCTGCTCACGTTATAACTCAACATCATTGTAATTGAGGAAAACTTCAATGATCTTTGAGGCTTAAAAAAGCATCGGAAATGAAATTAAAAACAAAAAGTGTGAAAAAAAAGTGTTTAAAAAGTGTGTCTTGCTGATAGACAAGTCTCTTTCTGACTTTGATTAATCTATAGTAACAATTCAAGGACCCGGGTGTACTATTAATCAACATCTAGCAGAATAAACTTGGCATATATGGAATATAATAAGTATGTTTTAAATGGTATAATCAAAATTTTGATTGTTGTGTTAAGTGACCTTGGATTGAATTATTTTTTATCTAATAGGTGGGGGGCAGGGGTCAACAATTTACAAAACCTACTATTGTGATGCCACGTGTCCCTACTTTGGCTCTGATAAGTTTACCCTGGTTGCTCTTAGAGAGGGGTGAAAGAAGCAATATAGGCATGTGTGCTTATAGAAACCTTCACTAAACAGTGGTGGTGGTCGAAGACGTCACGGAGACAAGGAGACACCTTACTACTCCTGGGAGTGTGTAACACCTATTCACATGACCACTACTCAGTTTCAGGGGTGTGGTCATGTTGATTTGGTTTTACTATCTGAGCAATAAATTCATGAGTTCCCAGTCACTAACTAAATGTCTTCAACCAACTTAAAAGTCCAGGTGTAGAAAACTTACCCAGTTTAGGTTACATTTAGAACTGCAGAACTGATGGCTATAAGTAATTACTCACAGCTTACAACCCAATAATATACTACTAAATCTTCTTTCAAGTGGAGATTTAGGATAAAAAAAAGCAAAACTTCATCCAGTATTATTGCCTCATTACCATAATGAGATGTATTCACACTCAACCAGACGTACTGTTCCAAAACTCTAATGGATATTTAATAAAGAGTTAAATATATCTATGAAATATAATAGAAAATTAGAATGTATCAATTTTATTAAACTATAAACGTGTTACATAAACACATGCATGTGTCAGTGCAGCAGGTGATGTCAGCTGTGATGGCAGCTGCAGCCTCTGGTTAACCACACGTTAGCAGACAAAGATCATTTCATTCAACGTTGTTAACAAAGAGCTCACAGTTTGACCATCAGCAGGGTCCATTTGGGTTCTGACAGCCAGAGGATCACTGCTCAAGCAGCTCAGAGTCAGCTCTGAAAGTGATTTTAAGAAAACTGTTTGGCTTCTCTTTCATGAAAATTTCAGGAGCGTTATGGGGTCTCACATCTCTTCCTCAACTCTTTTGTTTTTGGGAATTGATTTATGTACTCCACTGAATACATTTCCGTCCTTTTCTATGGGTTTAGTCCGGTTTGTTTGTTGTTCTCTTTCTTGGAGACCTGCCACATCCTTTTTGGCAGAGAAACAAGAGGCAAACTGTTTTTCTTTGATGCATAAGTTGGAGAAATTTTCTGGAATTTTTACTATGACTTCTGATCATCCTCCACTTCCTGACCCCCTTCACCTCACACTGGTTCTATGGTGAATCTCAAGTCTTCCAGATACTCTCCATCTGGTTGTTATGATAGGCTGGTGACATGTGTGGGGTGTATCCCTGCCTCTATGCCCTATAATATGCTGGGATTGGCTCCAGCAGACCCCCACAACCCTAGTGAGGAATACCAAGTATATAGAATAGGACTGGCTGTTTTACTTCCTGTAAAAGAACTTTTCATATTAGATGCTTATGTTTGACACATTTGAAAAGAGCTGTATGCTCTGTAATGAACTGAGACACAGACCTTTAATTGTTCTCAAAACTGTATTTCCAGCCAGTTAAAACCATAGCATTATTGTTCAAGACAACTGACAGAGATCGATAAAATATCTTTTAAAATGTACTTTTAAAGCATATGAAACAGGGAAAACACTTTAAAGAGAGAAATCAAGTAACCACAAACAGCCTTTGTTTCACGTGTAACCAGAATATCTGGAGGGAAGTAGCCATGGAGAAAAAAAATAAATAATTTGTGCTGTTGATTCATCTACTTTGTCTGTTTGTCTACAAACTGGATCCAAGGGGGCCAGGAAGATCCACACCCATGGGTGGTAACAGTGCGTGTTTTCCATTTGACTTCACGCTTAGCAGGTGTATTTCTGAGGATCCATTGAAAGTATGTTTGGCCTCTAAAATTTAATCTATACATCTAGGAAACTAAATTAATTTTTCATTTCATATAAACCATTTCCATTGGTTTAACCACAATTTAGATTTTCTTTGTCAAACAGTTTTTTTCACCATTCCTACAAATTCTGATCTGGTCCAACTCTGAAAAAGGATTTTTTCCTGATATTCTGTAAAGTTTTCTCAGAGCTTGCCCTCAAAGTTTCCTCAAAGGTTGTGGACTTATATTACAAAAAAGTGTCATATCTACCATGCTTTTGTGGTCATTTGTTGGATATCTGTAAAAGTCTATGTGATTGTGATGGATTTAGCACTATGGCAGTAGCATCTGTCTATAAAGGAAGAAATCTCTGTGCATGTAGTGTGAACTTCACATCCTTTGAGAACCGTTATTCTGAATGACTTCACACTCGGCAGGTGTTTTGCTGAGGATCTGAGGGAGTGCAGTACTGAGTATGAAGTTGATCAGATGAGCAATTTTTGCAAGCATCACTCTAAGTGCAGAGCAAACCCCCTGCTCTGAAAGGGAACTGTACTAGTATATTCTGATGGGTTCTAAAACCTGAAACTGGATGACATGTTGATCACATTCAGGTTTTAATTCCAAAACCCTGTTATCCCCAAGAATATGTTTATGTGTTTTGCACATTCAAATATCTCAGGCCAACATCAAAATAAAAGGTATTTAAATCCACATGAACTACAGTGAGGCTATTTAAGAAGTTCTGTTTGACCAAAAGCACAAATTATTATATTTTTTTCCTCTCTAAACCTTCCAAACATTTTATCCAACACTCCAGCAGTGAAAGATCTCACAGTTCAGCAAACATCAAATCGAATACAACTTAAAGCATGTAAACTCCAGCCAGCTGTGGAGTCACATTACAATCAGGAAAACATCAGTATGTAGGCGACCAGCCATTAAAACACATATAAGGCCGAAAACAAAATGTTGGCATTCATAAGTCAGACGTTTTTGGATTTAAACTGCAACAGTAAAACTGAAATGTGACCAGACTGGCACTCTCTTTATGTTTCATCAGCAGTCTTAATTCAACTCATCAGCCCAACGTCACAGAACAGCTGAGGCTGCAGCTTGCACACAAACATAAACCATGTCCAGTTTATACAGTAACAACTGCATGCATACAATACATGCGCAATATAAGAATCAAAACAAAAGGCATACAGGTTTGATCTTTTAGGGATATGAAAAGGAAGTGGTCTGAAGCTTGGAGCTTATCGTGTAGAGATCATTATGAAATAGTTCCATGTTTTTAGAAATTGAAGCTTATTCACAAATTTCACAAAAAAAAAAAAAAAAAAAAAAAAAAAAAAAGATACCACCTCTCTCATATCTGTGTGCCAATTATGGAGGCAGGAGGTCATTAACTTAGCTTAGCATAAAGCTGGACTCGAAGCAGCTGGCACGGGCCTGTTTAATGTTTATAGATAAACCTTCCATCATCTCTAAAAAATGACTTATTAATATGGTTTCTTTCCCCCCCCCCAGGACAGTACCAGGCTTGCGGTTTACCATTTGTTTCATGCCAAGCAAAGCAAAGCTCCAACTCCTAAATCAACACACAAGTTCGACAATGATATTCCGATTTACCCAATTATAACCGCTCTCTAAATATCTATTGAGCTTTTAGAGCAGAAAGCTTATTTTTACTAAAATGTTGTACAAAAATAAAACCAACGTGACCTTCTGCCTGCTAAGGTCAGCTCATGATATACCCACCATCTTCTTTTTTTCAGTATATAATCATTATTATTCTTATAAACTACTACGAAAATTTATGCTAAAAGCAACGTTGAATATCATCATGCTTACTTATGTTTTGAGTCATAAAGACTTTGAAGCTTTGGCCAAGACTGATGTTCTCCTGCTAGAAGCATCCAAACATGAAGTCGATGCACCAGAGAAAGACAACAACTTTTAAATATATCATTTGTTGCAGCACACATCTAAACAAATATGGCGTGACAAAAATGCAGTTATGGCATAGCAGGATAGCACCTTTTACTTTCAGTTCTTTTGCATCGACCATTATGGCACAATCATCAGATTCAAGAGAAAAATACTCTCCTTAAAAACAAGCTGAACAGCATTTACAATATATACAGTTAACTGTATATAAAATATACAGCGAAGCAGGGCTGTAAGCATTTCGAAAAGAAATATAAAGCCTTTATACATACACTTCAGCTTCTTTGTTTCTATCAGGCACAGCATGACTGTTAGTAAATAAGCCAAAGCAGCGTGCAGCTTAATAGCACATTTAGTTGGACACTAACTGATTGTTCTCAGATATTAAATGCTTTATATTCCAGAATTAGCCGCTGTCTGAGGATTACAGCACGATATTCGGTTGAACTTTTTTTCTACAAAGGGGTTTGCATTAAAGGTGTAGAGGAGAGCCTTACAGCTTAAATTAATAGCTTTCACACCAAAAGTGATTTCATTTCAGAATCCTTATCATGTACAGGCCACAGAGACACACACAAGCCAGATTTTTCTTCAGCTTCTTCATTGCAAAGTGGTAGTAAGCAGTGCCCTCTCCCCCCGCTCCTTCAGAACATTACATCTCATTTATGCTGCTTTTGAAGGCTTTTACTGGACCGATTTCAAAAACTCCAAACTGTATGGACTCCTGAGGCTCCATTTTCTTTAGATGTAAGTGGAGGCTGGTCCAACAGAATATCTCTTAAGAAGAACCGGAGCAAAAGCAGCAATGCTCACTCCATTTATACTGTTTTTGAAGCAAATACAAAAAAAAAAAAAATCTTAAAACGTGTGTACTCCAAAAGGCACCATTCCTTCACATCCAATTTTATAAATTAAAATGTCCTTATATCTTCTAACAACTAATTTTTTTCTCATAAACTTTTTATTAAGTCTATATAGTCTTTATAAATATTAAATAGAGAGGTTAAGGAAAAGGAATGCTGGGCCACCATCCAAAAAGTCAAACTTTTGGTGGAATTAAATGTCATCTGGCAACAAACTGCCAAATACAATTGTCATGTGAGTGCCATAAATTACCAAATAATAGCTGAGTTTCAATTAAGTCCCACTCAAATGCTGGGTGCAGGTGTACATTTTGATAAATAAGTGCTCAAAAAAAAAAATACAAGGAAGAAGACGAGTGATGATTCTGCACTTTTGTCTTCTTTGCCTACCACCCCCGCAAGTGCCTAACATTAACATCAAATGACATTAAAGAACATCCTCTCAGGGAATATTGCTTAATTGTAGATCACCATGGCTCTGGTGCAGCAAAAAAATTATGTATGTAAGTATGACATGAAACTTAAAATTTCTGTGGTAAAATATGAAGAGAAAAGCTCTGAAGAAGCAGCTGCGATACATTCAACTACAGTGTTGTAATCTGACATTTTAAAAATGTAAGTTATATGGTAAACATTCTAGTTTAATAGTGGAATTTGAGTAAATTATCAATTTTTTCTAGTTTTGTCACTATAATGCGTATCATAGTGAAATACAGTATCATAAATCTGTCAGCCTTTAAAACGTCCTTATTTTTAATGATCAATTATCTCTTATTTTCATTCTCACTTGTCCTGTCCACACTATCACAGCCTGTGTTCTGTGGCTGCAAAACTCACGAGTGCAGCAGTCGCCTAGAGTTGTTTTCACTTTGACAGATAAATGGAACAAAGATGTCTGAAGCAGCAAATACGAACAGAACAACAGGAGAGAAATTCGATTAAGGATCCAAATATAAAGTTGGAGCTGATCAGAATGCTTCTTTGACCACAGTAGTAAATAAACATTGAATGTGCACTGTATTAACGGCACGCAAGAAACAAAGAAATAACAAAACACAGAAGATGCTATGTTTGACCTTTGAATCCCTCACGGGGGAAGGACGGAGAATTCTTGTGTGAATGAAGAGGGGACAAAGTTCCACTGGAGTTTCTGGAACTGCTTGTTTGTTTTCACCCAAATAAAAGGTCAATTTCTCTCATTGCATCAAGTTTATAGCACACCCTCACTGCAACACCCAAGACTGCAGCTCACACTTGTGTTTTTTTGTTGTTGTTTTTCTTAAGGTGACATGTGCAAAACAGCAAAATATGTGTAATCAATCTTGCATGTGCCTTGGTTTTGTTGTGTGGAGCATGTTTGGGGCCTAAGGCAGATATTCTGGAGGGGGAGATCATTAATTCCATACTCCACGGGGTTCTTCTGGTTAGATGTCAGGGTAGAACTCTGTGTTGACATCGACGCTATGCAAGACTGACTTCTGATCGGCAGCAGACATCCTGTTCAACACCTCAGCTGAAAGAGAATAACTGCTGCCAGACTTCTCCTCAAACCAGCTGTCCAGCGCTCGCTTTCCGTCAAAGTTTGTGATGTGCGGTCCATTAACCGCGACAGTCAGCAGGTCGTTCATCTGCTCCAGGGTCAGCCGGGAGCGATTGTTCTTACACATCTTCTGTAGAGAGCCCCGTCCTTTATCACAGCAGGCTGTGGAACTGGGCAGGACCCGGACAACCTGCACTATCCGATTGAGCAGAGGAAAACGCTGCTTGTACCTGCAGATGTGACTGATGACTTCTTTAAAACCATTCATGCTGTAGTAGTCTGCTTTCAGGTCCTTCCATTCCACCACCAGACTGCCCCTGGCCTCTGTCCTGGCCTGGAAACCCTCTTGGACCACAGAGGGAATCGACTCCAGATGGTTGAATATCATCTGGATTTCCTCCTCACCGTAGGTCTTTAAGTCCTCCCTGTTGTGAGGCCAGGTGGCCAGGTCCAGGACCTTGCAAGCTTTGGCAAACGAGCGGCTCTGCAGGTCCAGTCTCTGAGATAATATGCCTTGGCTCCTGTTGCAGATCTTTTCTCGAATGGACTGAAACTTGGATTCAGCAACACGCAGATTCTTCAGAGCGATACCGTTGAAACTTTCACGGAAATTTTCCTCAAACTCCTGCAGATACTCTCCAGGGCAGTCCACCAATTGGCCAATCTCCTGGATTGCTTCCTCTATTTTGGCTTCCACCTGTGACACCAGCAGGTATTCTCCCTGGAAGGTGAAAGCTAATCGAGAGAGAACAGCTATGATGTCCAGAAGGAAATAGATCAGCTTTACTGACTGGTAGTCCATAAGGAACTGGAGTAGCGTAAGAGCGATGGCAGCAGCATCAGCCCTCTGGGTCTGGCTACTGATCTCCTTTAGGTGGGTGACAACCTCCAGGTAGTCTTTGATGAGTGCATTAAGGACATTTGGTTCTCCAATAATCCATCGTATGGCTCTGATGTCACCAAGAAACTCAGTCTCCTCTGACAGTGTTGGAGCAGTGGATCGCAGCTCGGCCATCATGCGAGGGGAGTAACGGTAGAAACTGAGAAGCTGCTTGAGGTTGTTTTCCAGATCCTCCAGACAGGAAAGTTCCTTCCCACTGATGGCATCTAGCACTTCCAGGTGAGGCCGGTGAATCATGATGGGAAGGCAGAGTATCCAGGGAAATGTCTTTTGCACAGCTATGTACAGGTTCGCTCTCATTCCTGAAGAAATGTTGGTGCCGTCTGCCCCCAAACCGACCACCACTAAGTCCTGGAACCTTAGCCCCAGGATGCCGAAAGCTCGATCCATAGCCTGGAGATATCCGTCCACACTGGACATGGTGAGTCTCTGCAGGGAGAGAAACTCTGTACTCGGGGAACCCTCATTGGTACTGAACTGGACATAGACTGCCACCATGTCTGAGAAAAGGTCGTCATTTTGTGCATCCATTATGACACTTAGGAAGGGAGACAGACGCATTTTCTCAGCCAGATCTTCTTTTAGGGCCCGGGCAATGTGGTGGATGAGGATCTGACAGTCTCCTTCGTTCATATACTGATCCACCACTTTGAGGTCACACTTCTTTAAAAGCTCTGCCAGTGGACGGAGGTCGGAGAACGGCCGTCCTTCCAGGGCCAAATGGTACGCTGCATTGAACAGCAACATCATGTTCTTGCACATCTCCTCCGTCTTTTCTGGATGCATGCGCAGCTTATACAGCTGCAGACACTTCTTATGGAGGTTGCTCTGGCTGTGGAGCTTGATGGTGTGGATTTTAAACTGCTTGGAGCCGATGATGAAGGCTGAAGTGCGAGACGATTGGACGGTGTACTGACGGCAGACGTGGCACCACATCTCATTCAGGGTTGGTGAGTAGCGGAGGAACCAGAACTTTTTCAGCCATTCCTGCTTGAAGCGACGAATCCTTCTGCCTCCTCCTGACGAAAGCTTTGACGAGTCCTCGGGAGAAATCACAAGATCTGCAGCAATGGACTCATCGGCTGAGTCCACATCCTGCTCATCTTCGTCCAGAACCACCTGAGTCGGCGTCAAGGGCTCCATTCCTGCAATGAGAAATGTAATCAACATCTGCTAACAGCTTAACGTCATTTTTGTTGAACTAAATTCAAATATTGTCATCTTTTCACATAAGTGGAAGCAACTATGTAAATAATTATCAGTTGTACTATTGGTTGGACATCACAACACAAACTGATTTTTGAACCTCACTACAGAAAACATTAAAATATGTTGTTCTTGCTGTTTTCCAAAAGATTTATCAAGGGCAGACAGATAAAGATAAAGCTATCAAACTATAAAGTTGAAGTTAATAACTATAGGTGTTAACACACAGTCTCTCACATTTATTTCCAATACTCACTGAAGACAATTTGAAAAAACTGAAATCCTAACAAAGGATTAAAATTTCTGCTCTAGGTCTGAGGAAGTTTTTAATCTGGTCAAAACTTACCTTGAAAGTCTTCGATGGGGCCTTGTTCGGGATGAGGGGGTGCTGGGTCTGGTTGGGAAATGACGCGTTCAGACATTGATGGACGGACCGCGTCCCCTGGTTGTCCTCTGAGACAGGACAACTCCTCCTCCAGCTCCAGGATCCTCCTCTTCAGTTTGACACAGTTGGGGCAGAAGGAGGTGGAGGCCTCCTTGCTGGTCTGGTTCTCCTCCTCTTTTTCCTCCACCTTCAGGTTAGGAATGTTAAAGCAGCTCTCAGACGAGTTAAATCCCAAACCAAGTGTTGTTTTACACTCGGGTTGGAGGGAGGACTGGGACCTGGACTTGCTGGAGTCCTCCAGAGAAGCCTCCAGGACGTCTTTGAAGATGAGGTCGATCTTCTTCTTCTTGGCAGGAGGCTGGCTGTCTGCCTCCTCACTGGGTTGTTTACTGGGGCTGGGTTTGCCCTGCAGAGCTGACTGTAGACAGGGAGATTTAAAGTCCTTGCGTATGTTGGACAAGATTGAAGGTTTTCCCAAATCTGTAACAAAATAGATGTTTGTATTACATAAAGCTACATAAAGACCTGACAACCTAACAGCTGGTCTAGGCTCTTTATGGTCCTTTTATAGGCTGTTTCTCACCTGGTCACATGTTTGTTTTTAGATGATAAACCCACACAACAGCTTGATCTATCTCAGTCACACACAGTCGACTCACTGTTGTGTTAATTTAAATGTTTTTTTTTTATTTTATTTTTTTTTTTTATTGTTTTTAATTTAATTTTCTTTTAACTTATTTCAATGCTGCTGTAGCACTGTGAATTTTCCCACTGTGGGACAATAAAGGAAATATCTATCTATCTATCTATCGATCACCCAATGCTGAAAAGCTAAAAGGTAAATGCCGCCATGATAAGAGTTTTAAAACTCTCTTTGTGAGAAATACAAACCAATGCACTTTTTTGTTTTTTTATTGTCACAAAACCATTAAACTCCACTTTACTGATTGTGATTCATGTCTCTCTGGGACCTTATAGAACATGCCCCCACAATGCACGACTGTTTCAGGTCTGAATGCAGAATAAACTCAACATAGCTGACCAACCACTGTTTAAAGCAAGTATAAAAGTCAGATTAGCTGTTACAGAAATGATTGTCAATAGCATCTGATAAGGGTGTCTGAAGGAGAACACTGGCTGCATCACACTCACAACAGTTTGATGTGAGCAGTGAGCTTCATGCTGGGAATCAGAGGGAAATCACTTTGCTACAGTCATACTCTCCTGCTGGTTAGAAAGCGGTTCACTTCAGGGTAAATAACACAAATCTCTGTGTATGACAGCAGCACCATCTGCTGGAGAACTGAGCTCCTTGGAGGATTTTAACTGCTCTACAGACAGCTGTGATTCAAGTACTGATATTTGTGAAACTTTAAAACAAAAGACCCTATTAAAAGAGATTGAGATGTGGTCACATGCACCTGTTTTATTAGATTAGTATTTAAGAAAAAATATATTGATTACATATCATATATAAAGTACATATTTCATTTGTTATTGTAATAGCACTTATTTTATTCATATAAAATAAATGAGCTGCAATTTTTTTACTTCAATTTCCACACCAGAAAAAAAATCTGACATGCTCCCCGGAATAGTCTGAATGAATCTGACAACAACTGAACCACTTCCATCACCTCTGAGGAGGTGATGGAGCCGCACCTGTGTCCAGGTTGCAGTCGATGCTCTTCTGGGAGACGCAGTGAAGTCTTTGGATGTAGTCGTCACTGTACCAGACTCTTAGCTTCTCTCTGGCTGCCAGCTCCCGACATACTCTGAAGTAGATGTTTTTACCGTGTTGAAACGCAGTCAGGTTCCTGTCGCTCTCCTCAGACGAGGTCCGCACAAACCTGCAAACATAAGAACACTGATATCTCATCATCACTAATATATTATTACACTTTTACCAAATTTGTTTTAATTGGACAGTTTTAACTAGTGTGGAATGCTGAATTATATTTCTATTGAAATAAAGAGCATTACCTCATCCAGTTGGCTTTGGTCTCATCACTGCCATCAATGGATTGATAGGTGTTGTTTAAATCAACAATCTGGAAGAAACGCATCTTGTATTAGTCTGGTTCTAAACCAATTGAGACATTTTGACCGTCATCATCTTTGTTTTTGAAACCAAAAGTGACCATATTTGGTCAAGAGTGTGGAGCTGGGGAGGAGCTGAACCTAGCAGATAGCTAGCAGCTAGTTACAAGGCGGCTTGCCACATAACCATAAGCCACAATAAAATTTAAGCAGGTGAATTATATACATCTAGCCTCATATGTTTTGCATGAACAGAAAAATGATCTGAAGAGACAAAAAAATCATTATTACACTAGGTGTTTTTCTGCTATAAAGTTGTGCATTTTAACATAAGAGTCTATGTCAGGGGTCTCCAACTGTGGTCCGAGAGACCTGCTCTAGAGAGAGGTCAGAACTAATTCCTGCACCCACAGTGGTTCTCCGGGACCAAGGTTTGAGACCCATGGTCTATGTGGATCGACTCACTTTTGGAGACAACCTCAAGAGGCCATTTGAGGAACTGCAGTTTCTGATACTGCAGTTTTTTGGCTTAATTTTCAGCTTTGGAGGTTCCAGTTAGTTCTAAACCAGTTTTAACTCATTCTAAACTGGCTTATACAGGTTCTAATGTGGTTAAGAATAGTAACTTACTATCCAGGAGAAAAATCCAGAGGATTTGTCCTTGGCCACCAGCTCTCCCTCATATGGACCAAACACTGCCCCCCTAGGGAAACTCGGATCCAGGCAGCGAACATCCACCTCGTCCCCCTCAGAGAAGACCTCCAGGCCTGATGGGACTGTTAGTGCTGCTCTATTGGCCGACCCCAGAGCCGCTGGTGTGTCTGGGACAAACAGAGGGGGCCCGTGGGATGGACACTCCTTCTGGAAATAGTCCTGGCAGACCTCACAGACTGGAGGAAATAAAAGGCAGATTTCATGAAAGGGCCAAATTCATGTTTCAAGACTGAATAATATCTGATTTAACAGGACAATAATGTGTGTATGGTCTCTGCTGTGTCTACAGATGTTTTAGCAAATGTAAGTGAAGGTTTCAAGTGATTTCTCTGCAGGTCTTCTGTATATAGCAGAGACCAGCAAGTAGTTCAAGTGATTCTAAAGGTCAATGTGTCAACATTTAGCTAAAAAGCAGCAGTGTTCTCCAAGCATTTTAGCTGTAAACTTGTTCAATGATGCAACAGGAGAAAGTGAAGTCAGATCTTACACCAAAGGTCCGGCGACTGCTCGTTCATGTTGGAACCATGTTGGTAGAAAACCTGCAGGTCACAGCCCCCTGAGGAAAAACACAAAGAGATTGTTAAGTGTTCACCAATAAAAAGATTAATGACACTAACACACAGGTGAAATCATCATATCTGTAATATTTTAAGATATTCCCCCTGCAGGTCTGTACAAAGCTAATTAATGTTGATTATATTATTACACATATTTGATAAGTGGATTTGCCTGCTGGGGAAAAAAGTCTCCTTAAATATCACATTTAAACTAATTTTTCACAGTTCCATCATAAAAACCTGGTTTCTCTTGAGACAGCAAAGTATATCTCAATTCAATTATAGAGGATTCTTCAGATCTTTTATGTAAATGGCAGAATTAATATACTCATTAATTCATATTCCAATTTTTCACGGATTATAGGGTAATTTTAAATATAAAATGTGTCTTTTTTTAAATGTATGTGTATCGATATCTCACATTCACCATCTTGTTCTTGTTAATGTCTAATTTAAAGTATTAGATCATAGTGACAGGAAATCTGATTGTTAGACAGAAAAGTCTGATACACTTTGTTTAACCACATCAAAATATCAGTACAGAACATCTGCTGATGGAGCAGATACATAGGGCTGCTACTGAGGATTGTTTTTTATTATCAATACATTTGTCAATTTGGTTAATCGATTAGTTTGTTCCATAAAATGAGGATCAGCATTCCCTTAAATCATCAACTGCCTTGGTTTTGACCACAATATTGACTGGCAGGCAGTGATTCTGTATTCATAATAAAAGTAAACAAGTATATATATATATATATATATATATATATATATATATATATATATATATGCATATGTTTACTTATTCTGTATGACAAGTTTCATATTCACAAATGTTAAATCTTGAAAAGCATCCCTAATTTCTCTAGGTTTTGACTGGAATTTGTTGATTATATTAAATGCTAAATTATAATAATATCTCTAAAAGTAACAAATCTATTTATATTTGTAATGAACTTTTTTTTTTAAAGGAAAAATGTAAATGTTCTCCATTTTCCATATTTCTGATCTTTGGATTATTGTATATGATTTACACTGGTAGACACTATAGCTGAGCACTTGTCTGTCTAATTTGTAAATGTTTTCCTCAAACCTCAAAGGTATTCACTTTACTGTCTGGCAAAGTAAACAGAAAACATTCAGAGAATTTTGACTCTCAAAAGAACGATTATTAATAATCAGGTGCTAAATAAATTATTGGACTGGACAGATTACTCAACTTCTACTGTAAATCCTAATTATGCGTGATGTGAATGTCATTTATTTCCCAGGAACGTGGTATTTATTATGCGAAAAGACGCGTCCTCTCGCAGCCTTGTTAATCCGACTCTTTCCTGTCCGCACGTCACATGTAATCCAGCTGTTCACATGTCGGACATAAACAAACAGCTGCAGCTCGAGTGTTGGATCCGGTCCGAGGCAGAAAAACACCGAAACAAACCCCGAAACTCACTCAACTTGTGACACGGCTTCCGCATAATCGCAGAAACGAGGCGATTTCGCGGAGAACCGGAGCCTGCCGGTTTCCATCTGCGCCACGCTTTCTCTCCCTGCTCCGTTTCGATCTGCAGGCAACTGGCAATCTGCCTGCAGTTTTCGGAAGCCATTTTCACTCACTGGCCACAGTGGCTACCGACACAGACCCACCTTGTGCTCGCACGCAGCGGGGATACACGCTCCGCGTCGCCGGGTGAAGCTCCGTGTGCCCGCCGGCCGCCGGGCACCGACCTCCGGCCGCTGGCTCCGCGGCTGCCCGCTGATGCAAAGTTTCCCGTTAATTTTTTGCAGCGACTCGGTCGCCTCCCCGAACTGTGACCACCATTTTTTATCACAGGAAATGACATGGGGAACGGAAGAAAGCAATTGCGCAGAAATTAAAGTTCAACGTGTGAATTTAATTTCCAAATGTTTGTCTTTCTGACAAAGTGAACGCTGAGGTTTTCTGATTCTGTGGTGAAAGAAGAACAACTCTTGAAATGTGTGGTGGAAGGCAGAAGTAGACTTCTACTTACTTTATCTGCAAAGTAACTCAGTATTTAAAAACATTTACTCATGAAGACTACAATGTTGGGGTAGTTCCTTTCAAAAGGGAACTATGGTCCTTTCTAATTTACTCCACCACATTAATTTGACAGCTTTTATATTTCTTGCTCAACATAATTGTAAACTGCCGCAACTTTCAGTTGTTTAATGACCAAAGACTATTCTGTTTGCAGCCTCTTATTGGGTCAAATGATGATTAATTTCTTTTACAATATCTCCTGTTCTATTTTAATGTATTTTCTTAATTCTTCAAAGATTGTTTCATATTGTATTTATGTCTGTTTACATGATGATTTCTGTATCTGTTTTATTGTTCAGAGTTGAAGTGTCCTATATATATATATATATTATTGTATATGCAGGCACATGTCAAAAAAGACCTAAATAAATAAAATAAGTCAAATCGGTACAATATAATTTTGGATTTATATCTGTTCATGAGACATCCAAAAGGGTGTGGAGACATTCTTGTGACTGATGTTTCATATTTCCACGTAAAGCATGACCAATGCAGCTATGTGGTGACAGATCTTGAGGACAGAAAACTATGTTATGATGCTGCTGCAGGTGTTGAAAACATCTGGAGCTCATCTTCGCTGTAAATAGATGAAGACAGACAAATAGGAAAACATGTTTATAGCCTCAACAAGCTGCTGAACAGATGAAGTTAAGATCAATTTTGATAACATTTATAATATAAACTTATTATTTTAATGAGAAGGTTCACCATATTGATTCATTTTGTCTTCTTTCCCCATCTGTTTTTTTTTCATTATTTCCTGTTCGCTCTAAGTAACAAACAGCTGTTCCACTGAATGGTAGCAAAGCGCTGCCAGTCCAGACACTCAGGCCAGTCTAAAACTGTTATTGATGATTAAAAAGGTGGATGAACCACAGACACTACCTGTGTGTGAAGAAAATCACTAAATTGAACCTGCCAGAATCTGAGGTCAAATAATAAATGAGTTATAGAGCCAGGTCCTCCAGCAGCTCCTGGAGAAATCCCATTATCTGGAGCTTCTTCAGTAGAGTCCAGCTCCTTTTTCTTCTTCTTCTTCCTCTACCTTCATCTTCAACCTCTTCCTTGCACAATGTGTTGACTCTTAGGTGAATCTGCAGAGGGTGGCCACCAATTGGAAGCTAACATAATTACAGTATAAAGACTGTTGGCATGTTGTAATATTGTGAACATTTTATATAGTATTGCATTGTATCAGAATAGGACACATTGCACATTATTCAATGAGCTCCAATTGATCTAAACTCACTAGCAGCTTCATGCAGTAACACTGTAAATATATTTGATGCTAAAACATCATTGAATTCTAAGATACATGGATATTTCCTATCCTGAAAAAAAATCAGTGATTAAAACAGTATGTAAAATTCCATTATTGTACAAACACATCTGTCTGGGGATGTAATGATGAAGTCAAATTCACAAAGGTAATGTAAACAAATCCACCTTTTGGTTTATTGTTCTCAGGCTTCTCCATTTTTTTGCCAACCTGTTGATTTCAAATGAGGCCTTGATTATACTCTGACATGTAATTTAAGTGCATTGAAGTGTATGAAGGAGAGATGTGTTTGCATTAAGGTGTGTGAAAAGATGCAATCTGTGTGTACCATTAAAGTTTAGCAGTTCGGAGTCTTTTTGTTGACACATTAACATTCCAGAATTTATTAGAATGTGCATAATTCTACTTTGTATGTGTATATGTGACTGATGCTATGATACAATATAGATTAACAGCTTCTGTATGTAAAGCCTGAAAAAGATTATATGTTATTATGTGTTATTATAATATTATATGTTTCTTTCCATAATACACCACACTATATAAAAGTACTGACAGATCCTTACTCGTAAATCAAGTGATAATATTCCGAAAAACGTGATAATCGCTACTAAGCAGCCAGAGCCTCATAAACAGACGCCAGGTCTGTAGAAATGAAGTCTTTCTAATAAACGTCGTCCTATGAGTATCGATAGAGCTATTATGTCGTTAGTGAGTAATATCAAAGATATTTTATGTAATTTTGTAAATATTTGACTGAAATGATTGTATTTAATGTTCATTTCAATTTGGGGGGGTTATTGACGCCCTTGATTGTGGGATGTTGCGACCCGGACATGGCATCCGTGACGTACAAACAGGAAGTAGTCGCTGGCGGGAAATTTTCTAAATATGATGAAAGCGTTTCTAAACATACAATACGCTTTACTTTTCCCTCTCGCTGGCTACGACATGAATTCACATTGAATTCTGTTAAAATTAAGTTAAGTTAAGTTAAATGTGACGATCGTTGCCATTCATGAAACAAACGGAAATTTTACAAGAGCAACGAAAACTCAATTTCGCGGAGGGTAAAAACAAACGGGGATTTACTGTTTTCCGACAACAGTGTTTTACCATAAAAATTTATAATGAAGGCTGACATGGATAAAATCGTCTCGCTGTCAGATGAAGACAGAACTGCTGAACTCCAGAAGTACCTGTCCTCCCTGAATAATGACCAGGTAACTTCAGATAAGACCAGGGCACATATTAAATCTGGAATCTGTCAAATTGAATTCTGGTGAATTTTATTGCACCGATTTATGGTGTAATCTCTTTATTTATTTAAAGGAAGACACAGAATTTAGCCACCAAATGACAATTCAAAAGATATTATATTATATAGTGCAGTCTGACTCCGTATTCTGTGTTGATTCTAAATATTTATTCTACTGTAAATCCAATCTTCTCGTGTAATATACTCCCTCCCCTAAAATGAATCTTCTGCTTCTTCCATTTATAATTGTTGGAGCCAAATCCACATCTTCTAAATATTGAAGGGGCAATATCCCACCAAAATCTTCACCTATCAGATGTACTTTATTGTCTCCATACTACAAGACATTTTAACACATGGTTTCCTACACATCTGCTTGGGCACTCATACACATTTGCTGACAATTCTCTTTTGCGAACTTAACATTATTTTATTTTTTATGTAGAAAACAACTTATAATACCGTCAGATGGTATCGGTCTTGTGTCATAGCTTAAAATATGCTTCTTCTTCTTTCCAGCTGATCACTGTCATTACCAACAGCGCACTGAAGGGTAAGAAGGCTGGTACCATGATTAAAAGCATATTCAAAGGTAAGTAAATATATGCTGAGGTCTCCACTCACAACGTCTTTAAAACAGTTCTTATGAGCTGCCATTTTACTTTCATACAGTGCATTAAGAACACCTTTATTATCCATGTTATATAATATTGCTTTAGGGTCTCCTCCCAATTCCACTGAAGGCTCAAACCGCAGACTCCTGCTTTATCAACACTGCATCCCCCTGTGTGAGTCTGGTGACCTCCAGGCTGAGGTGGCAGCTGATATCATTGGATTGCTGATGCTGGAGGTAAAAATGTCAGATTATGATGCTCTCTAAATGATCTTTTTATGCAAGAGCATAGTCAAATTTCTTCTTCAGTGTAATAAACAGGGTTTCTTTGGGACTGCTTAATTGACAACTTAAAATTCTCAAAATTTTATTTTAGGGGCATTTTATTAATGCGCATAATTATTCATCAACACAGCAGGATTTATTTTAATAAATCACAATAACAATTCTATTTCTGATTTCTATTTCTCAGTATTTTTCCTCAAGTCTTTAAAGAGTCCTTTTGTCACAGAACAAATTAATGAATTGGCCAAGAAGAAATCTGGGTTCTCGTATGTATCTTATTCTGTCAGCACCTGGACCATATGATTAGTGTATTTTGCACACTGCAGGTGTATACGAAAGTAGTAGTAAACTACTACAAGTAAACTACTGTCTTGCATGGATGGTGATTATATGAAATTGAAATTAAATTCTAACATGGCACTTTTGAGTTTCCTGCACTCATGAAAGTCATAGATCGTTACATGACGTTATTTTTATATTGCTGAAATGTGTTGATGTAGGAGTGATAAAAGAATATGTTGTTTATTATCCCATCAATTTATTGCACCTCAGAGAATTCTGATCTAGTGTCATTATCTATTTTTTTTTAATTCTATAAGATTTTTGCATTATCCCGTACACGGTTCCTATTCATTCTTTATTATCATTATTATTATTATTTTTCAAAAAGTATACGAGTTCCATGTTTGACATGTATTGTTTTTTCCTTCTTTAATTGTATTACATCCTGTTTGCCACAGACACAGCTAAAATAATTTATGTCTGATTCCCATTTTTCTTCTTAAATGTTCTACACAGACTCACACACTGTCTGGACCCTCACTGGCACAACTGGCGTCTCTCTTTGTTGAATCCATTAAAGTAGGAAAAATGGGCAGTGGGAAATCCCTGGAACTATTTCCTACTGTGCTTACTGCCCTGGCAGCTTGTGAAGCCTTGTCATATGGCGAAGGTAAGTGGGCATTACTTGCCTTGGTATCTTTGTTTATTTTACATCAAATACATCGTATTGTTTTATTCTAACTTTAGGTGAACTCAATGGTGATGAATACAAGAAACAGCTGATCAACAGCCTCTGCTCAAGCAGGTAAGAACTATTTCTTATTACTGCAAAGAAAGGGTGCACCGCCACCCAACACAACTTTGTAAAGAGCACAGCTGCTGCATCTTGGACTTAGCACTCCCAAAGATTATTGCAATTGCTATTTGAAGAAAGGCTAAAAGTCCAAGAGTTTTTTTTTCTCCATTTAGCAGAAATGATGAGGCAGCCAGACCATATTATTTGTATAGTTACAGTATCATTATATCTGCAGAGCTCTGTTTCATTGCTCTGTTTTAGAAGGCACTGTACCAGTGTTCCAAATGTATTGTCTGCTTTTTATTCTGAAAAGGCTTCACACAAGCACCACTCCTCTCATGATGAATTATTAAAGCTAGAACTTTTTAGTGTTGATGGTTAACAGTGTGATAGAAATAGAAAACCATAAGATGTTTGTAATTATCTTTTTCATGCAGATGGGATCCACAGTGTGTTATACACCTGACAACCATGTTCAGGTAACATCTTTTACATCTTCTTAGGCACTGTTCTGTTTCCTGAATAATAATAGCTGTAGTCTTATTGTTTCCTTCTTTGTTGATTCTCAAGGTGAATATTCTAGGTTTTTTTGTGTCTGCTTCCTTTTAGGGATGTGCCCTTGTCATCAGAGGAACTACAGTTCCTGGTGGAGAAAGTAGTGCGGATGTTCAGCAAACTCGATCTGCAGGAGATCCCACCACTCGTTTACCAGCTGCTGCTGTTATCAGCAAAGGTGTCGATGTGTGCAATTTATTATGTGTTCCTCATTCTTTTTCAGTATCTAATGCTCTTTTGTTCCTGCCAGGGTTGTAAAAAACAGATCCTGGATGGAATCATCAGTTATTTTAAGGAGCAAGACCTTCGTCAAGAAGAGGAGCAGAAACATAGCGAGTGAGTTACTCAAAGATTGTACATAACATGTACAACTGGCTTCTAATTAATGCTAACCATTAAATGATGATTTTTTTTGGTCTTTGCCTTTCTCTCAGGAGCATGGATTTAGAAGTTCAGTCCATTCCGCAGGACCAGCTAAGACATGTAGAGGGCACCGCTATTCTCCACATTGTCTTTGCTATAAGACTAGACCATGAACTTGGGAGAGAATTCCTTAAAAGCTTTAAGGTTGTGCTTGTTTAAACTGTCTTTTGAAAATTTATTTAGATGTGTACTGCAGAGTATGCAATAAATCTAGAATTGCATTTTTTTTCAGACATCTTATGGCGATCTGTGCCCTTTCAGCATAGCCCTGTTGCTCTCAGTGGCACGTATCCAGCGCTACGAGACGCAGGTGAGAAATCTAATCTCATGTGAGACCTTTTAAAATTAGAATGTCTTGCTCACTCATTTTTTCTGTCCCCTGTTTGTTTGTAGGTTTTTGAGATTTTGAAGGGGGCAATCATGAAGAGCTTCAAGGATGAACAGCTGCAGCAGGGGTCAAAGTTCCTGCAGGACCTCCTGCCTGGACACTGTGGCATGGCTCAAATGATACTGGACACAGTGAAGAACAGGTAAGCGCATCAGCATGCACATATGCACTGTAACTTTGAGATGAACTAAACACAATATTTGTAGGTAATCTAATTCACATGTATTGTACACTTCCATCTGTGCAGTGTGTTTGGTTGGGATCATGTGACCCAGGGACTGGTGCAGCTGGGCTTCTTCCTCATGGACACATTTGGACCCAAACCTGGACCATTTGGCAAAACCATAGAAGGGTCCACTACTGTGGCCAAGACCCCCACTCAGTTGGCATGTAAGCTGGGAGGTCAGGTGCTCTTACAGGGCTTCAAGGTAATGTTTTTTTTTAGTTTGTGAACTTATTGTTATCTTAATTAGGCATCTGACAAGAGTTATGTGTGTATATATTTTCTCACTGGAGGATGTGTGTTCCTTTTATTATAAGATGCACGAGCCTATCCGAGGCGAGATACTGGAACAAGTTCTGAATCGACTGGTCACTAAGACAGCCTCACCTGTCAGTCATTACTTGGGTAACGCATTTTTCTGGTATTTGTCCAAACTTTCAAATGTGCAATAGTGACTAATCAATAAAACCAGCGAATAGATTTTCATTCATTGTGTTTGTGCATGCTTCATCAGACCTGTTCTCTGACATCGTGGTCTCTGCTCCCATGATCCTCTTGGAGTCATCGTCTAAGGTGACAGAGACATTTGACCA
The DNA here is from genome assembly GCA_036785175.1 of Eupleurogrammus muticus. Lineage (NCBI taxonomy): Eukaryota > Metazoa > Chordata > Actinopteri > Scombriformes > Trichiuridae > Eupleurogrammus > Eupleurogrammus muticus. Next base: position 21,533,686 of record JAYKQN010000010.1, on the reverse strand, counting down.
CCTGTCATACCTGCCCTTGGCGACTGTTCAGGGCCTATTAAAAGCTGTTCAGGTACAGAAACACACACACAAACACATAGACTGGACATTTTTGTGACTTTTTAAACCCTTTTTTTTGTTACCTCCAGCCTCTGCTTAAAGTCAGTATGTCGTTGAAAGATTCATTGATCCTAGTTCTCCGCAAGGCCATGTTTTCTAGGTTTGTACATTGTTTCTTTACTTTTTTTTTTGGAAGGCTTTCTTTGAACGCCTCTAACTAAAGTTACTGACCCTATCTGATCACTGTTCTACCTTTTAAATAACTGATAGCCAACTGGATGGAAGGAAATCTGCAGTGACTGGCTTCCTGTTGCTTCTGAAGAACTTCAAAGTGTTGGGCAGCTTGGCCTCGAGCCAGTGCAGCCAGGCAGTCTCCTCCAGCCAGGTATATGTCCCATTGTTAAAGGTTTGCATCTGTGGAAACATGTTATAATCATCTTTGTCTTGCAGTAACTGTCTGCATGAACCCCTAAACAGGTCCAGGTGGACGTTCACGCTCGTTACAACTCTGCTGCCAATGAAGCATTCTGTCTGGAGATCCTGAGCAGCCTGCGGCGCTGTCTGGGCCAGCAGGCCGACGTACGCCTCATGCTTTATGAGGTTAGAGGTCCACTTTCTTTGCCACGTTTAGGAATTGATTTGACTTGATTTGTGAATATTATACGATGATATTTAAATTTCCTGTTAAGGGCTATCTTCCATCCATCGTCTATCCCGCTTATTCCCTTTCGGGGTCGCAGGGGTCTGCTGGAGCCTATCCCAGCGCGTTAAGGCGAGAGGCAGGGATACACCCCAGATGGTCGCCAGCCAATCGTGGGGCACACACACCATTCACACACCATTCACTCTCACACTCACACCTATGGGCAATTTAGAGTTTACCAATTAACCTGAGCATGTTTTTTGTATTGTGGGAGGAAACCGGAGTACCCGGTGAAAACCCACGCAGACACGGGGAGAACATGCAAACTCCACACAGAAAGGCCCCAGACCCAGGCCCAAGGCGGTCTTGAACCTGCGACCTTCTTGCTGTGAGGCAACAGTGCTACCCACCGCACCACCGTGTCGCCCTTAGGGCTATCTTCAATTTTGTAAATTTTAGATTTGTTCCGGTTTATTCCCATGTATTCTAATTAATTCCCATGAAATGTGTCCAATTTTAAAGATTTGCAACCCTAGTTGATAATTTTTTATACTGATAATGCAAACTGTTATCTGTTTCAGGGTTTCTATGATGTTCTCCGTCGTAACTCTCAACTTGGAAGCTCCATCATGCAGACCCTCTTCTCACAGGTCTGTGTGTGTGGTGTGTGTGGTATGTGTGTGTGTGTGTGTGGTATGTGTGTGTGTGGTGTGTGTGGTGTGTGTGGTGTGTGTGTGTGTGTGTGTGTGTGGTGTGTGTGTGTGTGTGTGTGGTGTGTGTGTGTGTGTGTGTAGAGTGCCTATTGTTTTATGTATTATCACCTGGTCCTTATCGTATTTCTCTACATGCATGGACAGTCGTATGTCATGTCTCTGTATCCTTAGCTGAGGAGATACTATGAACCTGAACAAGACCTCCTGCCCCCTGTGAAACTGGAGCCATGTATCACTGCTCATGGAGACCAAGTTTTCCTCCAGGAACCATTGGTACTTTCTGTGACCGTGTGGACCTACTTTAGCATGAATATTTTAATGTGTTCCTTCTCTAAACAGCATTTGTTCTACCTCAGGCTCATCTGGTGAGCTGTACCGTGCACTGCCTGCTGTGGCTTCAAAACATGCGGCGCTCAGCAAACCGGAACGCCGGTGATAGTGACGATGATGATGAGGAAGAGGAGGAGGGATACCAGTCTGAACTCCAGACAATCCTAGAGAGCATGACAAGACGCATGATCAAGAGTGAACTGGAGGACTTTGAACTGGTCTGTATTCATGACATATTGGAAAGAATACACTGACTGGCTTCAACACGTTTAGCTAAGCGTAAAACTGCATTTTGTCATTAACCTATCGTCTCTAAATACACAAGTACTGTGTGGTGCACAAGAAAAATAGGAATTCAGAATAAGATGAAGCAAATAAGAATTCATTAATAAATCTCTTGCTTTAAAGGGGTGCGTTATGTTACAGAAGAGTTTTTTTAAGATTTTATTCTACACTTGGGCAACCTTCTACAAGAGATAGAGCTAAAGACGGGAGGCTTTTGTCCACCATGCTGGCAGTGAGTAAGATGGCCATAACAAAAGGCTGCAACAACAGCCTCCCTTGTTAAATAATTGGACAATTGACTTATCTCAAACTTCGCCAGGGCGATTTTCTTTGTATATGGTTTCAATTTGACTCTATATATAGCTCCTAGAAGAGCAGACTTTATATTTTAAATGCAATTATTTATATAACTACCTCCCACTTCTTTCGTGAATATTTATGATCATGGTACCATAAAATCCATTGATTGAGGCACAATACATACGTTTTACTAACCTTAACTTACTTAACATAACTTTTTTTTTTTTTTTTTTTTTTTTTTTTTTTAACTTTTGTTTCATTATATAAAAGACAAGTAATACCAAGGAGGGCAATCTTATTTGGGTATTTGTTAGTATCTGTAATCATACCTTCCAGCGTGCCTTTGCCTTTTATCTAAGCCCCCAATCTGTACTGCTCTGGATTCAAAACAAAAATATTGTATCCAGAATATTACTGAATTTAAAAAAGAAAAATAATTCAATGAAAATAATAAAAAAGTGATGAAATATTTTCATGTAGACTTGTATAAAGGCAACCATCAGCTTTCAGTATTCAGTTGTTGTGCCACTCTGCTCTTCCCTTATTTATTTAGTTATTAATGTTATGACAGTGGAAGTCTCGCCTAAAGACCTGTACCGTCTGTGTTCATCAGGATAAGTCAGCAGAGTTCTCCATGGGGTCCAGTGTTGGGGTGAAGAATAACATCTATGCTGTGCTGGTGATGGGAGTTTATGAGGTCCTCATAGAGTACAACTTTATTAAAGCCAAATACAGGTAACTGTGCTGTGGACATTTTATAGCACGACTGTATATTTACTACTCTTTTTTACCTGCCAACCACCATTTTCATTCCTCAGCTCAGAGACTCATAGTCTAAGTAAACAGTGACAGAACTGTCATGGCAAACTTGCTTGCTGGACCTTCTGCCTTCTAGAATCTTGGTGTCGCTCACATTGCCAAGCTACCGTCATTTGTTGTGGTTTGTGTTAGGCAGCGTCTGCAAGTTACACTTTTCAGTATGAATCCACTGATGAAAAATGTCCACCAAAAATGAACAAAATTACTTTTTTCCTACTTTGTTTCAGGGTTTCTACTACTATCTGCTACCACTGAGGTTTTACTAAAAGAATATGTTCTATGGACGTAGTATGCATTTAATACCCGATATTCACAAGAAATCTATTCAAATGATAAATATATAATAAATAAAATCAAATAGACATTTTATCATTCTGTTTGCTGTAGTAAATCATATTATCAATGCCCTAACCATTACATGTGAGGTCTTAGTGAAACAATATTTTAGTTTTTTTATTTGAAGAAATCTGTAGGACCCTGTGTATAACAATAATAATATGCATCAAATGTTTAATGATATTGTGATTGTGCTGGTTATTATTGTTTATCCTTATGATGTCTGCAGTAAAACCCACTTTGAGGAGCTCATGGAGCTGTTCCACCGCTACCACAAGTTGTCCGAGATCCTAAAGGAGAAAGCTGGAAAAGGTCGTGTGCCCTCAAACAAGACTCATCGCAGTTTACTGTCTATGGGCTTCATATCGACTCTCCTCACTGTGCTATTCAGGTGAATGTTCTCTGGGGACAAATATTGCTGTTGACTTTTAACTGGTATAGATAAAGATTACATTTATGAAATCAAATCACTGTAGTAATTCTGAGAATTCATTTTATACATAGTGTTCATCTCAGGATTTAAATGCAATAACTAAAAGGGAAATGTTTTTTCTTTTCTTCTTTTCAGAGACAGTACTCAGAGCAGAGAGGAGGCTCTCTCTGTGCTGCGTTCAAGTGGAGAATTTGTGCGTTATTCAGTAAATGTGGCTGTGCAGAAGATTCAGCAGCTGGAGGAAACAGGGCACATGGACGGCCCAGATGGACAGAACACAGACAGGACTTTCACCTTCCTCTGTGACATGACAAGGTAGGAATCCATGGCTCAAAAACCAGCATTTAATTAGACCATGTTTATGACATTGTTCTTTGTAATATATTTTGACCAATGCCAGATATATATATATATATATATATATTTTTTTGACTCATGGTCTTTCCCAGTGTGCTGATGTGGCGCTACACCAACATCCCCAGCATGGTGGAGGATGCTGGGAAGAAGGAGAAGCGGTGCAGTGTGTCCCAGCTGTGTCTAGAAGGTCTGCTCAGGATCTTCACAACCTGCCAGCAGCGGTACCCACACAAGATGGCCCAGCTCCTCTCTGCAATGGGTTAGATAAGCTCACTTTTCAAACTACTGAAACTGTCAGTAGGTTTACACGCACAACTTGATCAAGACATGCTCAAAATTCTGTATTGCGTTTAGTCAGACTTCTGTCCTTGTCTCAGTTTACATGCAACTGAGAAAATCGTGGAACTGACAGGGTCCCCCCCTTCATGCTGTCTCACCTGTTGATTCAGCAGGTCAATACAGCCATAGATGTATACACCTGTATATCTGTTCACTTTTCTGTCACCTTGTAAAGCCTGAATATAAACACCTTAAGTTAGTATATTAGGTAATAATAAATTCTCAAATAAAGTTCCTGATCAGATGGGTCAGCAGCTTCTCTGCTCTACTCTCCCATCTTTACCGTTATGGAGCATGTGCTCATGTATTGTCCAGCTTTAGTCTGACTAGGGCGTACACATTACATGTTGGAGAAGATTCAATTTCAAACGCATTATCTCGGTGTGTTAATTCCACTGAGAGGAGTCCAACTCAGTCCAATTTCACACTCTGTATATTAATTCTGACTGACTATAGTCAGATCAACACAATTTAATTTTCTCGAGGATCATGTAAATGCCCTGAGTGAAATAAAGGATCTCCCCTGACATGTTTTTCTGTGTGTGATGCATGACGAATTGTGTTTTTATTTTTGCTTTTTTTCCCCCCAGAGAACTCCCAGGATGATGCAGAGCAAGACGACGGTGACGTCTCGGAGATCAACTTGTTTTACATCAGACAGTTTCAGGTGCATTTGTAGACAGCTGTATCTGTAGTTTCTCTCCCATTTAAGCATATCCACTAATAATCTTTGTCTTTCTTTGTCAACAGAGGGCGCTGTTCACTCAGCTAAATAGAGGAGAGGAGGAATTTCACAGCAAAGAGGCTCAGCTGTTGGTCAGCATTTTAAGCGTGCTCTCCTGCCAGCTGAAGCCCTCCTCCCAGCAGGTAGGTGCAGTCTTATGTGAACTTCACAGGACAAAGCCAATGGTATTCCTGCTAACAGATGTCTCCTTCTAACAGTTTGTACAGATGATCACATGGACTGTGAAAATTTGCAAGGAGACCAGTTTTGGTGAGTGAAATGTGAATTAACCTTATGTTGCGTTTGGTGTGGTTGTCTTCTGAAGTTTCTCTTTCTGTCTCTTAGAGGATCCTGTGTTCTCCAAGGGGCTGCTCTCACTTTTGTTCAACCTACAAGTTCTCTATAAGAGTCCTGTAAGCCTGCTGCTGGAACTCTGTCAAGACATCCACAGCCAACTGGGAGATATTGATGAGGTAATAGTCATACCTGGAATAAAAAGTGATTGAATTTTGGATAATGGGGCAGCCACACAGTTGATTAGTTTCTAGATATTTAATTAATTGGCTTAACAAGAAACACGAATGATGTACATCATCAATCAAATACATCTTTATCTAGAAGAAAAATAACTTGAGGCATCAATGTTTACGTTCCAAATATGGGCAAGTAAACCTCTCTTTAAGTACACAGGCTTTTGGATCCCTCTTGTAACATAAATATTGCAATGACGCTAATAATTTTCTCACAGTTTTTTTTTTCCTAAAATGACCCCACACATGACTACTTAATTACTTATTAGCGGTTTTTATTAGTTTCTTGTCCTGTGGTCCATTTTGGTAATGTGCTTTTTTTTCCTTTGTAATAAGGATGTTGAAGTGGAAAAACAGTCTCACTTTGGTATTATCAACATGAAGACTGCAACAACAGCAACAGTAGGCACTGTTTATTTATTTATTTATTTATTTATTTTTGTTACCTGATGCTTTTGACTTTCGTTCATCCAGAAAAACTTGAAACTGTGCTTGGTGTTTTCGATCTTCATCATTTGAATCTCTTGCCCTAGCTACTGGTGCTGTCTCAAGTTGACAAGGTGCTTGATGAAGTGGACTGGCTGATCGCCAGAAAGAAAAACCAGGCGCCCTCTGACAAATCAGGCTCCGGTAAGACACCTTTTACACAAGATGCTTGCTATGATTAATGGTGTGAGTTGAGAGGGGACAAGGGCACGGATGCATCTGTGTCAAAAACCTTTTGGGATGTATTGTCACTGATGCTTAGAAGAGGCCACACAGACCGTAGGCCAGCAGGACCCGGTGGAGAAAGCCATGACGCTGCAGCTTGGGACCCTTTTGACAGCTTTAAATGAGCTGGTCCAGACAGCCCTGGTGCCTGGCACCTGCATCAGTACACTGCTGAGAGAGCTGAGTCGCACCTACACTATCCTCACCACCCTCGTCAAATATGTGCGTTTTTGTCCACTATTTGCTTTCTCTTTTTTGTATTTGCCCACTATGATGAGTTGTTTTTGCCACATCCTGTTTTAGTACATCCACAAGTGCAGCAGCCAGCCTGGTGCTCTACCTACACGCATAGAGAAGCTGGTGAGTCTGAGATCCATTGATGACCCAGTTTCTAGTGTTTCTGACCTTGTATAAATATACGTTGGGTCTCCTGTATCGTCTGTGCAGGTCAAACTGTCTGGAACCCACCTGACGCCACAGTGCTACTGTTTTATCTCATATGTACAGGTACAAATGCTGTTATGTTTTAATCCGTACACTAGACACAAGCATTTCATCCTCAAGAGAAAGTGTTTGATGTTTTTGAAAATTAAAAAAAAAGTGTTATCTGCCAGAATGGAGAATCCATTGGTGGTGCAGATGACAAGAAGAAGAAAAAAAGGAGTCAAGTGAACACTGCTGCCTCTGTAAGGATCCTTCACCCCTACAATTATGCAACAGTGCTGATTAATACACTTGATTATAACAACAATACATCTTTATGGTCTCAGTAAAAATGTATAGATATGGCTGTCAGAGCATAGCGAGTGGCTTTAGTAAATTGAAATCTGTTCTTTTTCCTTCTGTAGGCAAAGGTTCTACGTGAGGCAACAGGCATTCCTAACTTGATCTTCAGCATTGAGCAGTATGAGAAATACCTCATCACACTCTCAAAGAAATCAAAGGTTTGTGTGAGGTATCTCAGACTTTCACGACCCATGTTAAATGCTGTGACCTCTCTGAACAATATTTGCACAATGTGATTAGTTTTAAAACTCAATACTGTATTTTAACAACATCTGTGCGCATGTGCAGGTAAATCTGATGCAGTACATGAAGCTGAGCACCTCAAGAGACTTCCGCATCAACGCTGCTACTCTGGACGTAGCCCTGCAGGAGCAGGACGACAGTCAGGAGGTCAGTGCCATCTTAAACGTGGCAGCTTCCCAAACGACCAATAACACAACTGAGATACGTGCAGTCAGTATTTAACAATATCTGTTTCTTCTTCTGATCCTTTCAGAACACAGAGTCACAGGAAACAGAGGAGACACAAGAACCCAAACAGAAGAAGAGAAAACAATGAGTTGACAGGCTTCACTCCTCTTGTTGTTGCAGATCCCCAAATCCCTCATTGATCTGGAACTGGACCAGCAGCTGATGAGCCTCCTGGCTGTCAGGTGTTTGCACGGTAATTCTGAGTCCACAGTAGGGTGACCCACTAAGTGCTATCTGGCTTTGTTCAATGAGCCTTTAGTGGCGTCTATGATTTGGTAGATGTCCAAGGCTTCACCTGTAGAAAGTTTGCACATATTATTTAATAGTCGGTTTGTGTCCATTTTGTATTCTTTACATGGAATGTATTTCTAATACTTTATACAGTATTTCATCAATTCTGTTAACTATGTGATGATTTGTTAGAAGCAACCAAAGGTAAAATAGTCAGATTTTCTAATTTAAAATAAATTCATGATGAAAACTGGTTTTGTCTACTGTTTTTCATGACATCAATTCTTATGTTATGGTTGGCTTGACTGTAAAAATATAGTATTGAAGGAGGTAAATACTATATTTAAGCTTACTATGAGGTTAGCTTGTCAGTCTGAAGAAAGTTTAGTTTTCTATCAAACTAATTTTCATAAACTTACACTTTTTTTTTTTTTTTTTTTTTCTTTTCCACTGTTGTGTTTGTCATGCCACTTTTGCCATGGTGCAAAGCATTAAAAAAAAAAGTCTTGACCCTTGCCATTATCAATTTAAAAAATCATTTGAAATTGATGTCATAAGTTTTGGACTAAGATGTGGAAATAAACTTTAGGTTTTGCCTTATGCTCTTATCTTTGGTGTTCCTAAATTTATTTGAATACAGATGGTGGAAATAACTATTTTCGTGCAGGTTTGAATAGAACCCCCCCCCCTTTTTATACATTGAATTATAGTTAATGTAATGTAAGCGCATGACATCACAGTTAAATAAACCAGACATAACGGTGTATGATTTTACAGGGCTCACCAGGTGAAAGGTTGTATTTTCTCTCCAACCCTGTGGGATTAGAGGGGGTCACGCAGTCCATGGTGACCTCCTTCCTCAGACACTGGTCTATGTCAACTGCACTGAAGAAAGCTACTGACTGTGGAAGGTCTGTAATGCCCAACGCGTGGGCAAACATACACCTGCAGGAGACAAACACACGCCGTTGAAAAAAGCTGTAAATTACTTGTCCATTCTAGGGTGGATATTTCCCGCAGGGAGCTGTAAGTGAACCTTGTGAGCAGGTTGGTGATCTGGAGTGCGAGCGCTGCTCGGTAACGGTCCTCGCTACGGACCAGGTACCGCACTTCGTCGTGGATGCTGATGCAAAAACGTCCGTCAATGTCATACTCTTCGAAGAGCCACTTCATCGCCACCAGCATCAGATGCAGGTAGTCCACTGCTGAGCTCTGGACCACCCAGTTCACTCTACTGGTGATAAACTGATAAAAGAAATCCAGCGGCGTTGCACATGTGAGATCACTTTGTGGTAAAAAGAATCAATTTCACAGTTACAGTAGAAATGTTATTAAGCCTATTTCATTAAGGCCTATTTCAGTAACACTTTACTTGATGGGTGAGTTTACGACACATTCATAGCAGCTGTCATTGACCGCACATAAAGCATTTATGACATGACTCAACATTCATACCAAACCTTTCAAAATGAATGTCCAGCAATTGCAAAGTAGCATTGCTGTTTCTGCTTTAAAACCTCCATTGACCAGTAAGAGTTTTGGAGAAAAAAACTCAGGGCTGTTTGGAAACTGCTGGATTTGTCTTCGTTCTGTCTTCCATATCAAAGCTTTGGTATGAATGTTGAGTCATAAATGCTTTATGTTAGTTCATGACAGCTACTATAAATGTGTTATGAACTCATCAGTCAAGTAAAGCATTACCCATATTTGATGAAGTTCTACATTAGAACAAAGATGCAAATGAAAGGGAATTTTTTTAAATACAATTTAGGTCTGAATAGTTAAACAATAAAGTTGCCATATGGCTACAGACAGTAAAATAAAAAAAATGACTATTCACATTGTGAACAACAACAATCTTCACACATTTACACACACAGCCTTATTTGTTACGGACTGCTATGCAGCAGCGATGCCTCACCTCATTCTTCACTGCACTGGGCTCCAGAGCTCTGCTAATCCTGCAGCCCAGCACTGGAGTGACAGGCTGGGCTGAATGGGCGATGCTCTCCAGTTTATTGAACATATCCGACTCCGTGCCCCCAGACCAAAGACGTTTGCCTACCATATCCCACTTCCTCCGCCGAGCGCTTAGGGGTAAGATGCACAGAGAGAGAGAGAGAGAGAGAGAGAAGTCAAGCAACTACGCAACTGGAAGTGGGAGAATATTAACATGACCGTGAAAGGCTCAAGGCAACTGCATTTACTTGATTTCTCACCTTTGTGAGGCCAGTCTATTGATCCTGCGCAACTCCTGCAGCGAGATGCTTCCATCCTGCTCCCGCTCCACGTCTATGTCCAGCTCGTTGACCAGCCACTCGCCATCCTCTGACAGATGGTATCTGGCAAAAAACACAAAACATGAACATGCAGCATTAAGGCTCATCTTTGCACAAACAACCAAACCTGTGTTAGAAAGGGCATGTACCTGCGAATTCCCTTGGTCAGGGCGTACATCTGCTTGGCCTTATTGGCGGCCTCCTCCTGGCCGAGGCGGTGGTTGAACTGCATCAGCAGCCTCTCGGCGAACGGCTGTCCCGCGCCGTAGATGCGGCCGTAGTTGAACACCTTGGCGTGTTCCCGGCTGATGCCCACGGCGTCGGCAGTGCGACTGTGCAGGTCAGTGCCCTGGCTCTTCTTTCCCTGTAGGGTCATCCAGCCAAACGCTGTGCAGCCTGAATGCAGCGGAGGCACCAGATGAGTGCAGTTCATCATCAGATGTTTGTGCGAATTTAAATGAATGCACTCTACAACTAATAATAACATTTTTGGTTTAAAGATGGGGTGGATCCTAATTGACAGGTAAAATATTATATCTTTTGATTGATTTTTTTGAGACTAACTTTGTTTTGCAGCATTATGTTGTAAATCGGGATGTCCCCAATCCAATCCAACGTAACTTTCAAAGCCCAAGTAGTGTTTTAAATACTACCATCACTATGTTGGATTTTCTCAATTAAAATGTCACTTTCCAAATATAAGAAAATAATTTAAAATGTTGGAAGCAAGCAAACAATTACTGCATGACTGATTCAAGTTGAGACTACACAGCTCTCGGCCGCATTAATGCACAAAACACACATAAACTCTCGGTAACAACCATTTTGTTTTCCTGTACTCATGCATGGCTTCGGGGGGGGTTCGGGGAGGGTTCTGTAGAAAGGGGTTTGAATGTTTTTTTTGTTCTTGTTTTGTTCTGCGTGGTTGATCCGTTTTTCCAGGATCCTCCATCCTACCTTTAAGTTGCACTGTATTTCCAAAGGTATTCGCTCACCTGCCTTGACTCGCATATGAATAAGTGAAATCCACTCATCTGGGAAGGCAGTTCACAAGGTTTGGGAGTGTGTTCATGGGAATTTTTACCACTAGCGCATTTGAGAGATCACACACTGATGTTTTCATTCTAATTCATTCAAAAAGGTGTTCTATTGAGTTGAGATCATGCCAGTTCATCCATACCATCCATCCATGTCTTTATGGACCTGGCTTTGTGCACTGGATGCTGGATTTGGATGGGTGAGTGAGTGGTTTTGGAAATATAGCATGAATAAGATTAAAATGGGACAAGTCTCACCGTGCATGCGAGCAAAGTGTGCCTCTCCGAGTACCGCGGCAATCCACAGCTCCTGGGAGTCCACATCGGCTCCCACCAGGTGGTACCCGGGCGGCACCTGCACCATGGCCTTCAGCTCGCTGCCCACGCGGTCCCGCTGTGGACGCAAGGTACAGTCGGTGAAACGCTGTTCCTCCACTGTCTCATACTGGCCACTCTGTGCGTTTGCCTTACTGCCTCTGCCTTACTCGTGCGTTACTGGCGGTCAGCCACGTGGGCTCCACAGCCCGTCGTGTTACGGTCCCGGCCGTGACGACCCTGGGTAATATGGCACCGTACTGCCCCTCGTCATCAAACGCTTGGTGTCTTTGGGAGAAGATGTGAGAAAATTGTCACTGTACAGATGATATAGAATAGGGTGTAGTAGGGCTGAACGATCATTTTAGACTGAATACTGCAATTTCAGACAACGCAGTCTTGAGATCGTCAAAACTGCATTTTTTTTTCCTTTCCTAACACAGGTTTTGTTTTCTTCAACTTACTTTTTTTTGTTGCAACACAAATACACCAACTCTCTACATTTACAGCAGAGTCAGATAACTATCTCGCCCAGTAGCTGCTCTTTGATGGTTGCTAAGCAGTCGTCACCTAGCAACAGGTCAGACAGAGGAGTGTATGGCAGCGAAATATTGAAAAAGGTTAAAGACTTGAGGTATGAGCTTGAGATAACTCAACATAGATTTTACCTGTTAAACAGACGTTGAGAGTACGTTGACGTACGCTAACGTTAAAATCAAGCTGCTGACTTTTACTGACTCAATGGTAATAGTTGACTCTCTAACCTTGAAGTTTTATGTAATCGCATAAAACAAGTAACATTAGACGGGAAGAGCAGGAGAGAGATGAGAGAAGAGGAGACATAAGGAAGCACAGGCAAAAAAAAGCATGCTTCTTTTTAATAAAAAAGGACTACAAAGAAATCAATCCTTGACCTTAGTTGTCATTCTTGTATTAGTGTCATGTTGTTGTTTTTTTGTTTCAATGGTATGATGTAAGTTTCTGTTATGCTTGTAAATGTTGTGCACTGAAACTTGAGTAGAATAAAAACCTGAATGAAATCGGATCTGAAAATATCTGTCAAAAAAAAAAAAATCTCAATTCAATTTTCTCTTAAAGTCATTGAGCCCTCGAAATGTAGCTACTGATATATGTGACAAACCTGCTGACGAATCGAGGAAGTTCTCCCTTCCGCAGGTTGACAACCATCTGAGAGCTATGAGAGGACAAAAGAGGACAAAGAGGAGGTATCCACCATTTTTATGATAACACGGTTGATCATGAATAATGGGTTTACGGTGTATAAGGATACCTTATACGTTTGTGTGCATTCCTCCAGAATGACATCATTTTGTTGATCTCCAGAGCACGTGTAGCATTGCTTCCATCCCTCCCCGCCCGAAGAGTCCCATCCTCCATGTTCGGCAGGAAGTCTTTAGAATAAGGACTGCCAACATTGTTGTGATTACCGTCCTGGAAAACAAACACACACACACACACACGTCCTGTTACACAATCATAGGAGCACAATGTAGCTATGATGTGAAAGTGAAACTTTTACTCCACCTTATGAGGTAATTTGAAAAACCAGCAGCCTGGTATGTTGATATCGTTGTAGGGGCCGTTTCCATGGTGACCAAGACATTGGCTCTCCTCTGGGGCACAATATGGATCTTGGGACTGTTGTTGACACAGGATACTGAGCACGACTTACAACACATCACAACAACCCAGTTCCATTCCTACAGTGTGAATTTTTTTTTCAATAAATCACAGAGTGCTGCTTCAATATACAAACTAACTGACCCAGTCTGCTACAGTCCTTTTTATTGTAATGATAAAGACAACTAAAGCAGCATTTTTTTTACTCATGTTTGAGAATATTTTGAAGGGTGAAAGTTGCAGCTGCTACTAGTGTGGACTGAATGGATGGAAACAAAGTGGAGATGACAGAACTGAAAGGCCGTCACCTCAATGCTAAACCCTGGTTGGATAAGGATTAAAAATTGGACCCAAAGATGAATCTGATGCATAGTTTCAATGTTAAAACTGTTAAAATAATTGCTATTATTCTATGTGCTGTGAAAATAATTTTGACAAATAATACCTCATTGCAACATATTGGGGGAAAAATATGAACACAGTTACAAATTTGAATTATGAACTAGCATTTCAAAGTTTATAAACTGAACTTTGAACTAATTAATGTAGAAAGTGAACTTTTCCCCACACAAATGTAAATTACAACACAGTGTAAACTTGTTCATGATTGAGGTAAATTTTTTTAAAGCATCTACAATAGAACAATTCACTTACCCCATTGTTGTTCTTCACGATTTTCTTTGTCGTGAAATAATTTTCCTCTTTCGGATTATCCCGGGAAATGAACTCCTCCACCTTGTAAAGAGTTTAAGAAACAAATGTCTAGTATGATAAATATTCTATCTTTCAAGACCATAAGGGTCTGATCAATAATCCGACCAATGTCCAATGAAAATCACATGAAACCCGGTCCAGAACTGGCACCATAGAACATCCTGCTACATCAGCTTGTTTGTGCTGTGGATGACATGTAGTCACTTTGATCACTACTGAGGCTAAAAAGTAAAAATGTCATGATTTTGTGCGGAGCCCAAAACGGATATGAATAAACAAGTAAACACACATTTAGGGTGCTCACGCTAAAGTTTCAGGTGCTTGTGAAACTTTACATCACAACGTTATGTTCTACTCACCCACGGTGTTTTGCCTTTGGATTTTCACCTTGGGTGAATGCAACATAACGTTGAGATGTAGAATTAAGGCCCCAATTGAAAAAAATGGTGTTATCCTTTAATGAATATGTGATAGTAGGCCACAGCATTACAGCAGCTAGTTTTCCAGCTAGCTGCTGTAACTGTACAACCAGTAACTCCTGTACTTTCATGTTTGTGCAGAAAATAAAACTTTCTGGTGCACAGGTTGAAAGGTTCAGGTGCGCTACAGAAAAACTGTCATGTGCTCACAAGAAGGTTTCTTTCCTTTAGGGGCTCCGTAGTACCGAATCAAGATTTAAATTTCAACTCTTGATTTATGGATGTTTATCCTGTATGTGGGTCAGTGACAATAAAAACACCACAACAGTGAATCATATTACCTTTTCCCACATCGCGCTGTCTGCCTGCATGAGGTTATCTGAGGGGTTGCAGTCCGGGTATTCAGGTTGCTCTTTGCTGTTCTGAGCACAATAGTCTCTGTACATACTTTCAATAGCACTGTGGAAGACATAGAGAGCATTTTGTACTTGTACACAAATCCAATCCAATGTCTAAATTTGACCAAGGCTAAACGATCAATAAAAAGATCCAAACTGGTTCTCAACAGACCGGTATGCTGCATGACAACACCCTGAAATCAAATACCTATGTGGACACACTGGCCCTGTGTTCTCCTCCTGAGGGATCAGGTTATCCCTGCGCCCGGGGACCAGGTAGCCCCACCCATGCTGCTCTGTGTAATGCAGGGGGAATCCGTCCCACGTCAGACCCATCAGCTTAGGAGTCACTCTCATCTGTAGGCTGATGAGGCTGGCTCCAGGAGACCAGCTGTCCTGCTCGCTCATCTTCTCGCACAGCTTACGGTACCATCTGCTTACACAGTGAGGACGGGATGATGCGGTCAGGAAGGGAACAGACAGGTCTGAGTGGCCCTGGGGGGCTCTGTAAATAGCTGGTGGTGGTGGTGGGCTCACCCTGGGTGCCCGGGCAGGTACTGCCTTCTCTTGGGGAGTCGATTCACTGTTTCCTTCAGCTTCTCCAATGCCAGCCTGCTGGGGTCAGGGCCCGCAAGCTCCTCCTCTGAGGGTGGACCCGGGTCTAGTATCACAACAGCCGTTTTAATACAGGAAATGTAAAACAATGGCATTATGAACATAGTGTAGAGTTAAGCATTTACCTTCTTCCCAGTCTGGAAGAGGAGTAGCGGCTCGCACTTTATCTGCGTCTTTCTTCTTGCGGACCGGCATTTTCTTCAGTTTGAACTCCTGCACATCCCATTCAAGATCCCAAAGCCAGGGATCGTTTTTGTACCTAAAGTTAAATACACGAAACATAATAATATACAGTAGGTGTTTTTTCTAAATAAATCTATAATTAAATTATGTACTTGATCACACACATATTAGAAAAATTAAACATCCTCACTTGTCATCCTGCAGGAGCTGGCAGGCATCGTCCGCTAGAGACATCAGAGACTTCTTTAGTTCCCGCTGAAGCTCCTCATAAATGTCCTGAGAATCCTCTAGGTAACGTGCCCAGTTTTGATTGACAGGAAGGTAGCTCACACCCATCTCCAGCATTCCCGCAAGCGTCACCGGATGAGGACACCTTGTGCAAGACAGAGCCGCCGACGTTAATATGAAATCAATGTCATGATTCTAAAACGTTAATGTTGGTGTGTGTGTGTGTGTGTGTGTGTGTGTGTGTGTGTGTGTGTGTGAGGGGGGGGGGGATATACAGATATGCAGACCTCTCCATGAACATGGGTAGCTGTTCTGTGAAGACTTGATGAGTGGCCTGGACATCCAAGGCACAATACCGTATTAACTCCTGTAGGGGGCAGCATAGGCAAAATATAGATGCCAACACATGACAAATGCAAGTCATTCAATAACCTAATGGGATGAAACATTTGGCCTTGAATTAAAGACAATCAACCACAGGAATCATCATGAGTCTCAGACCTGGAAGTTGTTCCTGACGTCCGTCATGTTGCCCTTTACAAAGGTCTCCCTGGCCTCTTTCTCCAGTGGCAGCCCTCCCACATAGAGAGCATGGACGTCAGCCAGGTTATTGATGCTGCTAATATTCACCCAGTCCCAAGAGCCAATCTATATGCAAGAAAACATGTCACAAGAGGTTTCTGAGGCCAAAAAAGCAAGCAACCAATCTCACCTAAAAGCCCTTACGCTTTTAACCAAAGCAGATATGCAATACAACCGCTTATAATGCACATGGTAGCTAAAATATGGTGGGGGGAAAGGCACAAACCATTGGGCCTTTATTTTTCTGTCCAGCTTTTTTAATGTGATCCTTGACCTCCTGAAGGCCTCTTTTCTTTCCCATCTTGCTGGCCATCCACAGCGTGCGCTGGAAGCCGGTCAGCCCAGAGATGGCCATGTGAAGGCTCATGGTGTCCATGAAGCGTACCTTAGAGCCCTTTTAAACAATGACATATACGTAAAATATGTACATACATTTGTATCACATTATACCAAAGGGATTGTAAATTCACAAGAGAAGAAGAGGCCAGGGCAAAATAAAGCTTAGCCTGAATACTGACCTTTAGCAAGTATTGCTCCTTGATGTAAGATCGGTCAAAACTGACATTATGACCCACGATGAGCCTCTCCTTCCACTGACCCCCAGGAGGCCGCACGCTGTTGACCGGTGTCTCCAGTGGGATGAGGTCAGCGAGGGTCAGCTGGTTCGACCATGAGTAGCGCTCTTCAATCAGACGCTTACTGCACCACGAGTACCTAGCAAGAGGTGAGACATTTGAAAGAAAAAAAACAGTGAATGCTGCACATTTACAAGCTGTCTTGATGTCTGAAAATATGCAAGATTTTAGCTATTTTGTAAGCATTAGTGGGACATTTCTATCATCTACAACACTATCTTTTCACTTCCTCACCAGTTAGTGGGAGACATAGCAACAGCCAGAGTGGGACATTGTCCCTCTGTCATGCACACCTCCACATCAAACACCAGCGCTGTCTCCTCTGGGAAATCAACCTTTTCTCTCTCCCCGTTTGGCCCGTAGCGTGTCCAACCAGCCTCCAACGCCCATTCCTGAGGCATGGGTGGAATTGTTTCCTGCTGCAGCTGGCTGGCAGCCTCCAGGTACGGAAGGTTTTGCGTCTGGGCCAAAACCCGGAAGTGCTCGTCAATGTTGTTGCCGTACATTTTGGAAAGCTTCAGCTCCACCTCGGGTATCATGGAGGTTTCTTTGCCCCACAGCTGGTGCTTCTGCAAGTGTCTGATGCTGCGCTCCACATCTTCCTCTCTGTATTCCGGCTGCAGCCCTTGGAAGATCTGCTCATGGAGATTCCTGGACAGCATCTGGATGTTCAGGGGGTTCATGCGAGTCTCTGCGGAGTCCTTGCCCTGGATGGAGTGAGGCTGGGTGGAGTAGTAGAGGTAGTGTGGACGCGTCCATCGTGTAGAGATGAGAGGCTTCTGCAGATGATGGCGCAACACATGCAGCATCTCCTCATCAGGACCACTCACTATGGCTGGAAAACGTTAATACAAGGACATTAATACAATAACATTAATATAAGAAAGACATTAATACAAGAATGCCTATTATAATGTTAAGTGACTTGCATCTTCCTGTTCTACATCCATGTGATTTGAACTTATTCATAAGAACAGCAAAACTCCCTTCTCTTCTTCTCCTAAGTAATCACATTAATATTTTAATATTAGGTCTATAACAATTATATAAAACACTGGTTATTTAGTCCATGAAATATCCAATTATAACTATTCATTGACATAATTTGAATCCATGACTAAATTATAACAACTAAAACCAGACTAAACAACACTAAAATGTGACTTTAAGTATATATGATTCGCATGAAAACGACTATAACTAGATCAAAAATTCTTGGCGAAATTAATGCCGTTTTACTTTTTTCCAGCAAACCATAGAAATCTATTTGTATTTAAGTACATTCTATTTTTTTCAAACTACTACAGTATTAAGAAACTGGACGAAGCAGCAGCAGCAGAATATGTGTAGAAGATTTCCCTGAGCTCAGACTGTGGTTGACCTGTAAATGGTGAGTAGTTAAACACATTTATAGCTGGTTAGTCCCGCACAGGCTACGTTTATAAACTTGAATGTCGCTAACAAACAAATGTATCGCATCTCACCAGAAGTGTGTTATCCGTCAATGTGTAGCAGCTTCAACCTCAGCATGCTTTACGATGACTGGAAATCATCGGAAAACTGTAGAGCGCCCTCCAGTGGCGTGGATGTCTGTAGCTGTGTAACACATAGGAGGAATCCCCCGGTGAACTTAGTATAAAAATCGTTCCTATAAACTGGTGATTGAAACCAAAACAAAAAATAAATAGACCCGTGGTTAGTTAGTGCTAATAAATACCTATCAGGCGTCATGTGTACTAAGCAACGGCCGCGTGGCCTAATGGATAAGGCGTCTGACTTCGGATCAGAAGATTGCAGGTTCGAGTCCTGCCGCGGTCGCTCTTTTTGTGTCCACACGCATTATTTTTTCCTCAGTGAATTGTAGTTCCATTATCGACATACACAGGCTAGCTGAAACCAGAACACCGCGTGGAGACGGGCTGCCTGGAATCCTCCTTAAACTCAGCGTCCTCGGCGTGGACGTGAATGTAGCGGCTCGGCTGGTCAGCGTCGGTCTCTTTTCACTGCTACACCTGCTTAATTCCCGCACAGACTCCGGTACCTCGCTTTGTTGTTATGATGCTACCTTGCGACAGACGGGTCGCTTTAGGTGTCCCACAACATGTATTATGTTTGGCAGTGTTGTGCTAGTGGTGAAATGATTGTGTTCTGTCGTTTCTTGTCAGGCGATGGCGGATGACACAGAGGATGTTGAGCTGGACTTTGCTGCAGACGAGCAGGAGAGGGCGCGGAGAAGCGCTGTCATCAGGTACACACACATAGGCCTAACTTCATCTGTCTAGCACTAAGTATTTCCATTTGGCATTTTGAGTATTTTTTACAATGCTAAATTTCTCGTCCTATTTGATTTGATCCCACATGTGACAAATAATGATGATATATTGATTAATGAAATAGGATGACAATAGTTCACTATACATTTCCTGAATCTCTTAGTCTTGTGTATATATATATATATATATATATATATATATATATATATATATATATATATATATATATATATATATATATATATATTGAAAAATGACTAAAAAGACTACATTCATATGTCTAGCACAGAGGATTTTTTGATTATCAGAGTAGTGAGGAGATTCAACTTTTAGTGTCATTTAAAAGATACATTTTAAACACATGGTAATAACTTCATTAGAAACTAGTGGAGCTTTCTCATCCATATTGCTGATATTTTCTAAATTAAAAGAAGGTAATGTTTTTCCAGTGTCTCTTTCTGTACTATAGGCTTCACATCCCTTTTGACAGGTTTATATACCTTGACAGCCTACGGAATGATGCTAGGATTTTCAATTCTAATCTGTAATAGCTGCTCTGTTTTCATTTCAGACACCCTCTCGCCTCCTTTTTCCACCTGTTCTTTCGGGTGGTTGCCATTGTCTCCTATTTGCTTTGCGATTGGATCAGCAAGAACTTTGCGTCTTGTTTCGTCCTGATCATCACTCTGCTCTCCTTTGACTTTTGGTCTGTTAAGGTGAGAGGTCGACAGCTACCAAACCCTTCTCCATACATACAGTATATGTTGTTCCCCGCTGTTGTGGCATTTTCTTTCATTTGCTGTTCAGTGACTTTCTTTGTGTTGCTTTAGAATGTGACGGGTAGGCTGTTGGTGGGTCTGCGCTGGTGGAATCAGATTGATGAGGACGGAAAGAGCCTCTGGGTCTTCGAAGCCAAAAAAGTGAGATGCCGTCTTCATTAAATGTCAGTTTAAGAGTCTGAGAATCTATAAAAAACTAAACCGTTTTTATCATTCTTTTGGCCATTGTGTGTGTTTGCAGAGTTCCGGAGGCAATAACATTGGAACAGAGGCTGAGGCGAGGATCTTTTGGCTGGGTTTAATCATCTGTCCTCTTATTTGGACATTCTTCTTCTTCACCTCCCTCTTCTCCCTGAAGATTAAATGGCTGGTGAGACACACGGTGGCTTTTGCGCATGCTCTGAATTCAAAACGCACACCGCATCCCTCTGCATCTGTCACTCTGTCTTCCCCAGGCTCTCGTGGTGGCCAGTATTTCCCTTCAAGTGGCTAACCTCTACGGTTATCTGCGCTGCAAGGCAGGGGGGCAGGAGGGCCAACCCCCAGACACCCGCTCCTTCATTGGACAGCACTTCCTTCAGCGTGTGAGTGACTGGCTGCAGCATTTTAGCTCACAAGTCATCCTAACAACATGTGAGCAATGAGGAATGACCGTAAACTCACTGATTATTTCTTCTCTTGCAGCCAGACATCATCTTTGGAATACTATGAAGATTCCTTCCTTTTTTGTACAACCACTCGTGTGTGTGTGTGTGTGAACATTTCCATAATCTACATCTACTTGAACAGCGAATTGCTTTGTGCATGTGTTCGTTTCTCTGCTGCTGCTGACTTCACTTCACAATAAAAGCATGCATTTTAAAACATTTACAGTGAATATTCATGTTCTTGGCTGAAAACTATTTATCTGCAAATAACTATTATCTTTTTTTAAACTAAAACAATAAACATCTTGCTCTCAGTAAAAATCTTTGTTGCAAACCTGTTTATTGAAATACTCTTTGTATGTACACTTTTGATGTACATAATGGGAAAAAAATGCCTTAGGCTGATGTAAAGACCCTCAAAACTCGGTTTACTGTAACTACAGATTTAATGTAAATTAAAAAGGCTTTTAGGGATTATTATACCTATGTATATAATGGAAAGTGCTGACCATATCAAAGATAGTTGACACGAGGCGGGGCCGGAGGCTGAACCCAAATGCACGACTCTTCACGGATCGATCAAAAGAAAAAGTCTTTATTATGGTACTGTACAAAAGATTCACTCAACATGAGGAAAACAAAAAATCACTCTTGCGAGGAGAACAAAAAATCACTCTTACGAGGAATAAACAAAAAATCACTCTTACGAGGAATAAACAAAAAAATCACTCACGAGGAACAAACAAAAAATCACTCTTAACGAGGAACACGGGACTAGGAGAAATAACGAGGCAAAGGCCGACAAAACAAGACTGGGAACTTGAGCATACGAGAACAAAACCTGGTAGTACTTGGAGCTGGGCGCTGGCTCTGACACATGGGACGTGACGAACTGGCACAGGACAAGGGGAGACACAGACAATATATAGGAGAGGTAACAGGGCACAGGTGGAAACAATCAGGGCAGGGGAAGGCAATCACTGTGGCGGGAAACACACAAGGGCAGGAAGCAAAGGTGCCTGACACAAGGGGGAAGAGTCATTTCACAATAAGACAGGAAGTGCAGGACAAGACAACACGAGTGACAACTTAACATTTACGACGAGACATGACAGTACCCCCCCTTCTAGGGACGGCACCAGACGGCCCAGGCTCCTGAGGATGGCGGCGGAAAAAGTCATCTATGAGGCCCGGGTCCTCAATAAATCTGGAGGGTATCCACGAGCGCTCTTCCGGACCGTAGCCCTCCCAGTCAACCAGGAACTGGCGTCCTCTGCCTCTGTTCCGGACTGCCAGTAGCTGCTTAACTGTGTACACTGGACCGCCGTCAATCATTCGGGGGGGTGGTGGGGGCTTGGCAGGAGGGACCATGGGGCTGTCCTTGACCGGTTTAAGTCTCCCCACATGGAAAGTGGGATGGACCCTGAGGGATCTGGGGAGACGAAGACGAACAGCAGCAGGGTTAATCATTTTTACCACAGGGAAAGGACCAACAAACCTGGGAGCCAGCTTCCTGGATTCTACGTGGAGGGGCAGATCCCTGGTGGATAGCCAGACTTTCTGGCCAGGCTTGTAGACGGGCGCTGGGCGGCGCCTCCGGTCAGCAGCCCTCTTCATCCGGGCCGAGGTTCGCAGGAGGGCCCTGCGGGCTGCTGCCCAGACCCGCCGGCAACGACGAACTAGGGCATGCGCCGACGGCACCGCTACCTCCTTCTCTGTGTCAGGGAACAGAGGAGGTTGGTAGCCATAGGCGCCTTGGAATGGTGTCAGACCGGTGGCTGCGGTGGGGAGGGAGTTGTGGGCATACTCGACCCAAGCCAGGTGCTTACTCCAGGTTGATGGGTTCTGGGAGATGAGGCAGCGGAGGCAAGTCTCCAGCTCCTGGTTGAGGCGTTCGGTCTGTCCATTGGACTCGGGGTGGTACCCCGACGTGAGGCTAACTGTGGCCCCAATCAGCGCACAGAACTCAGACCAGAAACGTGATACAAACTGTGGGCCCCGGTCGGACACTATGTCTCTAGGGAGGCCATGTAGGCGAAAAACATGGGTTAACATTATCTCAGCCGTCTCCTTGGCTGACGGCAACTTAGGCAAGGCAATGAAATGCACCATCTTGGAAAAACGGTCCACCACTGTCAATACAGTGGTGTTACCTTCAGATAAGGGAAGTCCCGTAACAAAGTCCAGTGAGATGTCCGACCAGGGCCGACTGGGAACTGGGAGGGGATGGAGCAATCCCATCTGAGGTCTCGAGGATGACTTGTTTTGGGCGCAGACTCGACAGGCCTCCACATACTCCCGGACATCCTGTTCCATGGCAGGCCACCAGAAGCGTTGCCTGACGACAAACATAGTACGGCTCACCCCTGGGTGGCAGGTAAGCAGGGAGGTGTGAGCCCAATGAATCACCTGAGGTCGCAGGGGCGCTGGGACAAACAGCCGATTGGCTGGGCAACCACTAGGTGGCGGGCTCTCACCATTGGCCTGCTTCACCTCAGCTTCTATCTGCCAATTCACCGCTCCTACCACACGTTTCAGTGGCAGGATGGGCTCGGGGACCTTGGCAACAGACTCGGGGTCATAAAGGCGAGAGAGGGCGTCTGGCTTGGTGTTCTTGGACCCCGGCCTGTAGGACAAGACAAAATCAAAACGGTTAAAAAACAATGTCCATCTAGCTTGACGTGCGTTTAGGCGTTTAGCCTTCCTAATATACTCTAAGTTCTTGTGGTCCGTCCAGACGAGGAATGGTTGTTGAGCTCCCTCCAGCCAATGTCGCCACTCCTCCAGGGCCACCTTCACCGCCAGCAGCTCCCGATTCCCGACGTCGTAGTTACGCTCAGCTGATGAGAGCCGCCTGGAAAGATAGGCGCAGGGGTGCACCTTCTGGTCCTTCTCTGACCGCTGCGATAAAACAGCCCCCACTCCTTCACTGGAGGCATCCACCTCCACCACAAACTGACGATTTGGGTCAGGCATTGTGAGAATGGGTGCTGTCGTGAACATGGCAATCAACCTCCTGAATGCCTGGTCGGCCTCAGGGGACCACTGGAAGGGTGTCAGAGGAGATGTTAATGCATGGAGTGGTGCCGCTATTGCGCTGAAGTTTCTGATGAACCGCCTATAGAAGTTAGCAAACCCCAGAAATTGCTGAACCTTCTTGCGGCTATCAGGAGTTGGCCATTGAGCCACAGCGCTAACTTTAGCCGGGTCCATCCGTATCTGTCCCGAGGCTACAATAAAGCCAAGGAACGATACTGTATCGGCATGAAAATCACATTTCTCTGCTTTAACATATAGCTGGTTCTCCAGCAGGCGCTGGAGAACCAGTCTGACATGATGGACATGAGTATGCTGATCAGGGGAAAAGATCAAAATGTCGTCCAGGTACACAAACACAAACAAGTTCAGAAATTCACGGAGGACATCATTAAT
Organism: Eupleurogrammus muticus; assembly: GCA_036785175.1. Classification (NCBI taxonomy): domain Eukaryota; kingdom Metazoa; phylum Chordata; class Actinopteri; order Scombriformes; family Trichiuridae; genus Eupleurogrammus; species Eupleurogrammus muticus. Next base: position 21,509,462 of record JAYKQN010000010.1, on the reverse strand, counting down.
AAAAGCCTGAAATACTGCAGGGGCGTTGGCAAGTCCAAATGGCATGACAAGATATTCATAGTGCCCTGATGGTGTGTTAAAACCAGTCTTCCACTCATCCCCCTCTCTGATCCGAACCAGGTGGTAAGCGTTCCTTAAGTCTAGCTTCGTAAAAACCTTAGCTGACTGGAGCTGTTCAAAAGCGGAAGCCATAAGGGGCAGAGGGTAGCGGTTCTTAACCGTAATGGCATTAAGGGGGCTATAGTCTATGCATGGACGGAGGGAGCCGTCTTTCTTTCCCACGAAAAAGAAACCGGCTCCCGCAGGAGATGACGAGGGACGAATTAGGCCAGCCTTGAGTGAGCTGTCGATATATTCTTTCATGGCCTTTTTCTCAGGGCCCGAAATGGCATAAAGTCTCCCCTTAGGAATTGGGGCACCTGGAATCAAGTCAATGGCGCAGTCATACGGTCTGTGGGGAGGCAAGGACGCAGCCTTGCTCTTGCTGAATACCTCCCCCAAGTCATGGTAATCCACGGGTACCGTTGCTAGGTCTGGTTCTTCCCCTGGAGATGGGTCTGCCCCTCTAGTATCGACTTGACCTACTGCCAGTCTCTGACCCACGGCTAAACAGCTTTCTAAACAATTCTCTCCCCAGGCTGTGATGATTCCGGTCTCCCACTTAACATGGGGGTTATGCTTAGACAGCCATGGGTATCCGAGAACCATCGGATGCCGAGCAGCGTTAAAAAGGTGGAACGACATCTGTTCATGGTGGTCACCAACCTGAACATGGAGCGGTTCAGTCTTATGAGTTATCCTAAAAATAAAATGGCCGTCAAGAGCAGTGGCTTCCAGAGGCTGGGATAACAGTTCAGTCTTAACTTGCCACTTGCGGGCCAAACCCCAGTCTAATAAGCTTTCGTCGGCTCCTGAATCAATTAAGGCCCCTACTGAAAATGAGCGACCCGTCAGGATTACCTGGACAGCAGTCAGTGCGCGAGGGGGGTTCTCTGGCGTAGACCGCTGACGCCCCCGAGTATCTCCCCTCCCTGCTGGGCGCCCACCTTTCACTGGACATGCAGCCAGCAGATGTCCAGTCTCTCCACAGTAAAAACATCTGCCCTCCAGTAACCGGCGCCGTCGCTCCTCTCTGGACAGCCTTGCCCGCCCCAACTGCATCGGCTCCTCCCTGGGCTCTGGGGGTGCTGCAGCCTGTGGAGAAAAATGAGACAGCGTGGCAGGTTGAGTAGCTAACCGGTGGTGAGGAGGCGTCACGGTCTCCCTCTCCCAGTCCCTCAGCCGATTGCCCGTCCGGATGGCTAGGGCGATTAGGGAGTCCAGGTCTGCGGGTAAGTCCAGGGGGATTAGTAAACTCCGGACGGAGGCGGCAAGCCCCGTCAAAAACGTGTCCCGTAGGGCCGCTTCGTTCCACTCGCTGTCAGCAGCGATGGTCCGAAAGCGGATGGCGTAGTCGGCCACCGTGCGGCTGCCCTGCTTTATCGTGCTGAGCTCTCTTGCCGCCTCCCTCCCTGGTACTGCGCGATCGAAGATCTTCCGCAACGAGTCTTTAAAAGAGTCTATGGAGGAGCAAATGGACGCTCCTCGAGCCCACTCTGCGGTCGCCCATGCCGCCGCTCGTCCCGTAAGGTGGGAAATCATAAAAGCCACCTTGGCTGAGTCTGTCGGGAAAGCCGAGCGCTGGAGTTCGTAGTGTAGCTCACATTGCACAATGAAAGATTTACAGTCATCACCTTCTCCGGAGAACTTCTCTGGCGGGGCTAACCGGAGCGAGGCTGAAGGTGATCCAGGTGAAGCCGGAGTAGCAGAAGCGGTCGGGGGTGGAGAAGGTTCAGGCTGTGATCGAGGAAGGGCCTGCTTAATCTGCAGGGCTAACTCCCTCATCTCCGTGGTCATAGCCGCCTTAAAGCTGTCCTGGCTGTTGGCCAACCCTTGCAACCCTCGGGCAAGGGATGTCAGGTGTTCCTCCTGCCTTGTCAGTCGGGCTTCCTGGGAGTGGACCGCTGCGGTCAGCTGGTTGGAGTCGGCTGGGTTCATGGCTGGCCAGTTCGTACTGACACGAGGCGGGGCCGGAGGCTGAACCCAAATGCACGACTCTTCACGGATCGATCAAAAGAAAAAGTCTTTATTATGGTACTGTACAAAAGATTCACTCAACATGAGGAAAACAAAAAATCACTCTTGCGAGGAGAACAAAAAATCACTCTTACGAGGAATAAACAAAAAATCACTCTTACGAGGAATAAACAAAAAATCACTCTTACGAGGAATAAACAAAAAATCACTCTCACGAGGAACAAACAAAAAATCACTCTTAACGAGGAACACGGGACTAGGAGAAATAACGAGGCAAAGGCCGACAAAACAAGACTGGGAACTTGAGCATACGAGAACAAAACCTGGTAGTACTTGGAGCTGGGCGCTGGCTCTGACACATGGGACGTGACGAACTGGCACAGGACAAGGGGAGACACAGACAATATATAGGAGAGGTAACAGGGCACAGGTGGAAACAATCAGGGCAGGGGAAGGCAATCACTGTGGCGGGAAACACACAAGGGCAGGAAGCAAAGGTGCCTGACACAAGGGGGAAGAGTCATTTCACAATAAGACAGGAAGTGCAGGACAAGACAACACGAGTGACAACTTAACATTTACGACGAGACATGACAATAGTGTTAAGCATTATGTCTCTGCCTTATATTGTGCCATATATTGTGCCACACACAGAGGTTCTGAAGGACCACAGAATAGGAACTTCACTTTTCCTGGAAACTAGAAATATATAATATATATTATATAATTCCAAAATACACAAACATTACTTTAAATTCTTCAACTTATGTTCTTTTTACCTTTCTGATCCTTTTGCATCAAGTTGCATGATTTTTCTTAATTGTATATTCAAGCCAAATAACGTGCATTGCGGCTGACCAGGTTGAGCTGGTGGTCCAATTATCTCAATACCTTTTACACCAACCATTCATTTAGGGCAGCACTTGTTCATTATGATAGTACAGAGACAATTTGCAAACTGTAAAAAAAAATAGGGGTTATGTTTTCCAAAAATATGGTGATCATGAACTTTATAAGATCATCAAGCACAGAGAGCCCTGTTGAAATTAAGTATTCAGGTTCAGTGAGTAGCTTAGACTATAAATCATCAGTTTATAATTGTTATGCTTCAGATTTTTGCATTATTTGCTATAAATGTGGAATGACATCTTGAGAATGACCCTCATGTATTTTTATGAGGTCCCAGTGTAGATTATTACACAGAGCATTTATCCTGGCCACACAGATTTGGAGGGAGATGTTACTACACTTGGCCGTGGCCCATGTTGTTCTTGGCGACCACTTGCCACAGACGCCTTCAAGCTCAAAGATCTTCTATTTTTTGTGTGAATGCTCGCACTTTCTTCAAACCTGCAAAAGCCTGTGCATAATAGTTCTCTCTCCCCTTGTGTTGTCTAAAACATATAGATGTGGATATTCATCAATATATTTTGATGATTAGGCTCTATACATTTGGTCACCTTTATTTTTTGGGATATATAGGTTATGTACATTATATACAGTATATATAATATATTTATTCTACACCTATCTATCTATCTATCTATCTATCTATCTATCTGGAGAAATGTAATAGGTAATGCAATGTTGCAAAAGTTGGATTTTTCACATTTTTGCTGGCGATTTCTTTGAGATTTAATCCCATCAATAACATTAGAGCAGAACAGATGAAGAAGAACTGTTTCCTGTTGAATTAGTTATATGCTGAAGAATTATGCAGATAATGCAATAATTAAGCAGACCTCCTCATTATTGCCTGTAGAAAACAGAAATTTGATAGCTTTGGTAATGAGTTGAATTTATTGTTTAAATCGAAGAATTAAGTTTAATAATTTCGTTGAATAGTTGATGAATCAACACAATATGAGCCAACAAAAAATGTCTTTTATATGAACTACTATTTCCATCTCTTAATGAAGGTCATGGTGAAAAGCTTCAAAATGTGGTTCGCTCAACTACTATTTCCAAAATGAGTTCATCTGAATATATAAACTAACAAAATGTTCTACACAAAATGGAGGTTAGACTTGGCATATGTCACTGTGACAACCAAAGAACAGCTGCTAAATGGACCTGTTGTGGTGCATTGTTTAGTCATGTCTATATATTATTATTATATTACTAGTCATGGCCTATAGCATGGTGATAATAGTATAGGCCAGGTTGCCATGGTAGAAGTACATTTACTTATGAAAAGTACTCCAATTTTTAAGGTAATCAGATTTCTAACTGACGCCACATTACATTTCATAGGGTAATATTGGTATTTCTCCTTCATTGCAGTGTATTTGACAACTTTAGTTTTTTTTTTATCAAAATTTTTAATATTTCACACAAAATAATATAAATTAATAAAGTATTTATGTGTTTGCACTTTGTGTGAAAGGTCCTAAACTATAGGGTGCATTGCTATTACTATTACTTATTAGACCACCCAAAAAATTCAAAATTGGATAAACTAAAACATAAAATACTCTTACATGTACTTAATATTTTAAACAAGTGGTATGATTATAACACATGTTTAGGACCATTATTTGTTATTATTTGTTATACCTGAATACTTCCACCACCGCTGAGTAGAAGGTGGGCGATGTAGAGACAGGAGGAATCTGAAGGAGTGAGAGGAGTGACACCTCTTGCCGGACTCACCCGCTCTTCGGTGCCACCGGACTCTGTGATTGGTCAATACGCCGAGCTGGCCCCGCTATGACGTCATTGCGGGAGCGAGTTGTCAGACAGTAGAGGAAGCGCGCAGCCTGGACCAGGGACAGAAGCTGGAGGACCGAGGACGGAGCCACACTCACCCGAGAGCGGCGGGCTGGGTCCCTACAAGGGCCCGACGGAATCTGGACAATTCCCCGCGACCCTAAGTTGAAGACTCTAAGTCTTCGGACTCTGCTTTGCGTCCCGAACAGGTAAGAAGCGTGTTTGGAAATATGCGTTGGATTTTTTTTTGCATGTATAGATACATCATTATATTTTAGCAGCTTTGAATCTGCGCTGATATCCATGTATTTTCATGCAGATAATTTAGGGACGCAAATGATGGAGATATTTTAATTTAAAAAATGTAATATTATTATTAATAATATTATTATTTTTTTTTGTGAAAATCGTTTCCATAAACAGAAGAAGTACAACAAATAACATAAATGCCAGAATAATAGTACACCTCGCTCCTCGGCCTGTTATTTCCAGTAACAAACTGTGTAGTATTTTTATGTGTATGTGTGTGAATGAATCCAGTTTTAAAAGAAGTAGGCCGATAACAACTCTCATTAAAAGTGAGGATCCGTGCTGACCGGGAGACGAGAGAGAAAGAAACGCGTCTCAAAGTTGATTTCCTCTCTGAACCTGCTGCGTCCAGAGAGCCAGCGCGTTCTCCAGCCGCCCCCTGTGCTACATGGTCGCGGCTTTCAGGCCACACATTAACAATGTCTCATGGTCACAGTCACGGACAAAGTAGCCGTTTCACAACCGAAGCTTTAAATTCTAAAGCACATGTCATTTTTATTTGCACGCCCAGCAGCTCATTGTGACGTTTAGGTTGCCATCTATTGTATTAAACTGCATGACAGGAAACCATAATGTTAATTATTTGATTAATTAGGCTACAGTTACGTTTATAGTAAAGGTTTGCAGGATTCATTCCTGTCCTATATAGGTGTATATATATATTATATATAGGCTATATAATAATCTTAATTTTAGGCTTAATAAAGTTGTAAATACCTTCCAGTGCAGGTGGATATATCTGAATTAAGGCACGTGATATTTCATTTATATTTTTAAACGTCCTTTTATAATAATAAACACAAAATTGCCTCTTTGGCTTTATAACTTTGTACAATATGTGTAATTGCCCTGCTAGTATGATCCAGTCAGCTGTTAATGGCGCTGATAACGTGAGGCTGCACGCGCGCGTCAACAGGAATTCACGCAGGCAGCTTACTTCCCCACGAAGAGAGAAAACACACCTTTAGAGGATTCTATATAAGAAAAAACACTAAACTTATATTAAATGAGACGAAAATAAATGAATCTATTGTATATTAGAGTCAGTGTGATTTCTATAATGAACAGGCCTCCAACCACATCTAGACAGGAATATTGCAGTGAGGTGTTGACGGGTTTTTTCTTTAGCTGCGTGTAGCAACTAAATTATATGTCTAAAAAATACAAATTGTCTTCAATTTGTATTTTTCATCTCAATTCATCTTAAAACATGTTACCTTCGTTGTGATATGTTTTGGCCTCAATTTGAATAGCTGTAAAAAAAAAACTCTTTTATTCTTATTTTTGTGATTTGTGTGATTACATTGTATTTTCTTTTAATATAAATATTATAGTAATAATGCATTTCACCTGTTTCTAGATCACACTATAGCACCATGTCGGGTTACAGCATGACAGCAAGAGAGAGAGAGGAGGTGTGTTTTTGTCTTTGGTTATCTAGCTGTATGAGTGTTAAATACCTGTCATAAAGCTAGATAACCGAAAGTAGAAATGGCTTCACTAACCTTCATTCCTGAGAGAAAAAGAGAGGATTCTGACTTCCAGCAACAACAAAAAAAATAAGGTAAGAAAAGATTGTTTAACAAAAAAGAAGATGACCATACACTTAATCTAAGATTATATTTATATTAAGTATAAAAATTCACCACATTTTTAGTAAGTTGCAAAGCCCTTTTTTTGCAAAACAAGTGTGATCATGTGTCGTTTTTATATCATGTGTCAATCTACATGTGAGAAACAGGCTTTATATGGAAACACACACTATACAGAAAATATACGTCATATTGTTTGTATGTGTCGTGTATGAAATACAAAGTTCATCCAGCTGTATAGGCCTATGAATTTTTGGCCGCCTCCTCCTTTATGCTGAGGATTCGTATTGTTAGTTTGGTATATACAGCAGTATGAATATGTTGCTTTTGAGGTGTTCAGTGTGCAAGTCCTCTGCGACATGGGTGTTGAGCGGGTTTCTGGGTGGAGTGGGTCTGTACAGGCTGTCCATGGCTCCCCAAACTTTCTTCATTCCAACACCACCTCCGACGTGGACAGGCCTATGACCGCAGACCTGAGTGTCATCACTGAGGAATTCTGTTATTGAAAAAAAGTCCATTAACGCAGGCGGCAGGGTGGTAATACTGGGGACAATCACACTTGATAGCATTTAATCTGATCCTGCAGTAAGTGAAATGAGGATATAAGAAGCTTACATGTCATTCTGCAGAGGATCCTAAAGGATCCCTTTCAAGGACCCTATGAGTTACATGTGGGTCACGCTGCATGGATCCCCAACGTGGATTTTTATGATGTACTGTTTGCATTTTAAACCACATTCTTATTAATTAGGATTCTTTTAAAAGAGAATTGGCCTTTTTAATACAAAATAGGCACATTTTGACTCTTTGTTTATAGAGGAATGAAAGGCGAAGCTAATGCTTTGTGCAGACGCTAATGTCTCCAGGAAAGCTAATCATGCAGTTGAGTGGTGTAGCACCCTACACACACTGGGTTAGAAAAAAAAAACACTTGGCGCCTGTACTTAAAGTTGTAGAAAATCTCGCAGCCTTTGGGAGACATTGTGCGTTGCCTCAACGAGAAGGGCAGGGCCGTCCTATAGACAGGAGCTGAACTTTTAAACTTGGTACTTCAGGGCTGTGCCGTGCATACGCTCCGCCCGGGGAATGCCACTAAAGCCTAAAGAGCACCAAAGTGAGATGAGTTTTCATTCACTCTGTTAACTACCTATTGCGGTAGAGCTTTGCTGTCAAACCAGGCTAATTGCTTCCTTCACAGTGAGATATTGGATATGTGAAAAGGCCTTAGTCCTCCTCTTTTCCTGGGTTTTTCCTGTTATAGGTAGCGTGTGAACAGGGCATGCTTCCTTAATGAATGGGACAAAGGCACTAAGGGCTTTATTTATGGGATGGTCCAGGGCATCTTGTGTTGTCCTTTGTACATTCATATTGTCAGTGATTCCTTGTTTCTTTGTTTATTTGTTTATTATCGCACACATACGCACTCATCCACCCAAAAATCACAGGGGTTCTGTGCTACGTGACGAGCTAAGCCAGAGATTTAATTTGATGTGTAGCTCATTTACAACCGCAACTTGTGCAGGTTTAATTTAAAGAAGAATCCAAATATTCGGTGTTTAGAGTAAATTATTATTAAATAAATCATCTTTTATCCCCCTGTTGTGTCTCCTCTCTCCGCTGTCGTTACAGGTTTTCAATTAAAAATGCTGAATGATCTGGGGAATCCGGGAAAGAGGGTAAATCATCGTCAAAGAAAATGAGCAGAGAGAGGAGATGAGGTACGGTCAATCTGGAATTGCCACCTCTTCCTCCTCCTACTCCCCGCACCCTCGCTCTTTTTACCCAAGAGCCTCTAATGCCATCTGTACTGCCAACGGGAGACACTTGGCCTGTGCCAGGAGGCGGACAAAGACCCTGCCGGATCCCTGGAGTCCGGGTGCGCTCAGAGGAGCCATCTTGGGAGATGTTGCTGCGACATCTAAAATGGCTGGGCTGGCATACGAGGTGGGTTGCATCATGGTTTTCTGTTGGGTACCAGTGGTAATGGTGGGCAGGAGGTGGGGGAGTGTGTGTGTGTGTGTGTGTGTGTGCGAGGGTGGTGGGGGAAGGCGAGGGAAAGAAGAGTTTCCCCATTTCCTCCAGTCACACATGGCCTCTCCCTTTTCTCTTCTATCTTCTGCTCCTGCTAATTAGCAGTTAAGGGGTGATGTGAGAGGGGGAGGTGGGTGACGAAGGGTGGTGGTGGTGGTGGGGGCTGGGTAGCAAACAAAATTAATGAGCTGGCACTGGTTGAAGGAAACCTGCCATCCTCTCTTGTCATGGTGCTTCTCTAACTCCCTGATGCACACCAGGCAGTGGTGTACGCCGTGTTTCCACCTGACAAATCTCACAGATGAATTCATGCAAAACCGGTTTTGTTATGAAATCCACATTATGTTCTCTAGTACAGTAAGTATCTCAATGTGCTGAACCCCTTTGGTGATTTTTTTGCTGAGGGGATGATGAGATAATTTACCATTTGGGGAATCATCGTTATTGTTTTTAAGAGGAAAAAACAATCTTATATTTAATTTACTCGATGAGCAAAAGATATTTTGTCTTATAAGGTAAGCAGGCACACACTCTTATTTTCGTCTATAATGCCATAATGAATTGCATTTTAATATTTAAAATTACTTAAATGCACGCTGATAAGCTAAATTAATTTTGTGTCATACCAAATTTTTTAAGCATTTAGTAACAGTTTAAAGGGTTGAAATCTTTATTGACAAGCTCTGCTTTGCAGGAAGCGATGTATAAATAATCTCTTACTAACTGAATATTGGTTCCAGCTCAACGCAGTCTTCTTCACAGCTACATTGCTGCAAACGCGATGAGAAAACTTCTTTTGACACACACACACACACACACACACACACACACACACACACACACACACACACACACACACACACAAACACACACACACACACACACACACACACAGATTGGAAATGTCACAAATGCAAAAGTGTCACATTCTACCAAAAAATGTGACAACTTTCAAATTTTTATTAATTTCCACCCCTGGAACCTTACACACAGTCTCTCTCTCACACACACTCACACACAGAAGAACAGTGGTGTTCGTGGCGTGGAGCTCCGTGGCAGCAACCCGGAGCAGAAAGGAGACATGTGAGCATGTGTGTCCAGGGCCAACATGTGCAGCTGCAGCGCTTGTGTGTTAATGAACAGCACCGTGCGTTTTCACATTATCATTCAGTCCCGCTCTCTCTCACTCTCTACCCTCTCAATAGCTGTTTAGTCCCCCCCACCCCACCCCTCCATCCTCCCCCTCCGCCACCCCGAAAAAAGCCTGCTTTCCCACCATTGTGGGAGCTGGTGCTGTGGCGGGCCTGGGCTGGGGGGCAGGGTGGGAAAGGCCCTCCAGACTAGACATGAGCAGATGCCTGAGACATTAGACTGTCGTGCAGATCACCGGGGTCGGGTGAGCCGCTGAGTTTTAATGTGTGTGCAAGTGTATGTGTGTTTGATATGTGTGCAAAGGGGAGGGGGGGGATGTGGTCCGGGCTCTGGAGTGCCACCTGACTGTTCATTAGTCTATTCAGCCCCCTCTGCATGTCTGAAAGGCATGGAGATGCTGTTTTTTCTGCTAAATGAGAAGGATTTCACTGGCATTAGAGATGCATTCAGACATGATATGCATAGAGAAACATGTGCTCAGGCCTACACCCGGTCCCACTGTAGATCAAAGTCTGCCCCATCAGAGGTGTCATGCAGTAACATTTCAACGCTGCACGGGTGGATTTTCCACAATGTTTTACATTAGGAATCAGATTTTAATTTAAACAAGATTTTTTTAACCTCTGCATTGCGCCCATAATCAGCATCCTCTTCGCTCAGTTTACCAGCTGTATGTAATTTTTCCTTCATGCAAAACTGAAAACCGACTATTTTATCTCACTTTCTGCTTGTTAAAAGACAGACAGTGTGAAAACACAGTTGGTGGCATGGCGTATCACCGCGAATGACTCAGCTAAGGCGATGGGTGTGCCTAACAAGCTGAATGATGTAACCTGCGTATAATGATTATTAATGAGCCTCATACTGTATGTGCGCCTTCACCCGATATGTATGGCATGCGAAGCCCACATGTCAAAAGATTATTCCCTCTCTTTATTCATATAAAAGACTCAGAGCTGTCTTCATAATTGCATTTGTGCTGTTCATCTGTGATATACCGAGAATTGCTTCGGGCAGATTTGACAGAAGAGAGGAGGCAAGGTGAAGGCGAGAAATTAATCTTGAGGATACTGTTGCATATCCCCATGGTGTATGTTTAGAGAAAAACAGAGGAGCAAAAGGGGAAAATTCCATCAAGCAAAGCTGCCCCACAATAACGATTTGCGTATCAATAAGGGGTTAATAACAGTGGAGACAATGTATGTGAAGGAGGTAACAGAGGCACGTCTGTAGCACATGGGCAGCCATGTTTGAGTTGGAGCCACCTCTGCATTTGCTCCTGAAGTTAGCTCACGTTAGCTTGTGCCGTGCCATGCTGAAGCCAATTGCAGGAAAAAGGAGCTGGGCATGGAGCATTTGTGCATGTGAATGAACGTGTGTGTGCACGTGTGTGTGTGTGCTTGAAAAGAGTAAGGGGGGAGGTCGGCATGCAACTGTATGTGATAGCTGCGGCAGTCGACAGAGACGGCGTGGTCAGGGAGAGGCGGTGACTGAGGGAAAATTTATTAGCAAAATGTATTCATGCTTACTACGCCTGCTGGAGGGAGCAATCACCTTTTTTTCTGGCATTTGGAGGATGTGAAAGAAAAAATCTGAATAAAACTCCGCACACATGCACAGATGTACACCAAATATTTTCTTGTCTAATGATTTCCAAGATCGCACTAATTGCAATATGGTGGGAGCAAAATAACACGATCACAACAGGAGCAGGAGGGATTGAGTGCGGAATTAACATCCGCTTGATCTGCTTAATTTGGATATTGTGTGCCGTCTTATAAACACTTTAGTGACATTAAACTGCTTGAGTGTCTGTTTTTTAATCTTCCACGGGAACGAAGAGAGTTTCCAATCAAGATCGCCTAAAAGCAGACAGGCTGGACCATGAGGTCAGGGGCTTTGACGGCGTGTCGGGAGGATTTATAGGGCCTGATCTTCTTCACACTGTACATACATTGACTTCAATTGGCTACTCATTCTTCACTCCCTTCTACTTGCGCATGACTTTAAATGTGACAGGAAAAAATGTATTTCCCCCTAAAGAAAATGGCAGAACATAGATGATTACCTTTCCCATTCTTTTCCTTCTATCCTCTGTTATTCATTATTAAGCATGTATCGCTTTTGCTATGTGGGACTTTCAGCGCAAGGAAATTATAATGTGTGACATGATGAAGTGACAGTAGCCCACGCTCCGTTCCCATTCTGTGTGGGTGAAGCAGCGTAGCCATAGTAGTGATAAAATGTTAATACCATATAGCTCCTGGGTTACCTCTTCGGATTCTCCTCACTGGTGTGGACACTATTAATGTTTTAACGGCTCTACTGTAATATATATAAAGCCCAGCCCACGGACCGCCCATAGTCTTGGATGAGGTCCAATGTGGGTCAAGCAAGGCTCATCGGGGCTCTTTTAATGCAACTTTGGCCGAGACTAATCTAGCACAAAGCCAGACGTTAAGTATCTTAGAGGAAGATGGAGAGAAGTTTCCACATCCCGGGCTTTTCAGATTACGTGGCATCCCTGAGTGGGGGTCCTGCATGCTCCAATGAAAGTAGAGGAGAATTAGGTGACTGAGCCTTTAATACAGCGGTATTCTTTGTAATCATATCAGGATGGGAAATGAGGTTTGAGGGGTGAGGAGAATTAGAATCGGTGTGACCTCTTTTTTTCCCGTGCATTGTTTCTTTATTCGACTAGTACAGCACATGATATGAGGGAGAGGAGGAGGAGAAAAAAAATCAAAGCAAGAAACATTCAAGGAAAACGCCCATGTCAGTATCTCTGTGTGACTCCGTCTCTCTGTCAGGAACCGAGTCAAGTTCAAGTTCATGGGTGCAGCAGCCCTGTCTGCGGCCAGGCGGCGTCGAGTGCGTCTGCAGCCGCCCCGGCAGTACAAAAGGAGGTGGAGGTGGCAGCGGTGGATGGGTGGAAGGGTGGGTGGGTGCCACATAGCCTTTGACCTCTGCTAGGGTTGCTATGGGAAAGAGGCCGGCAGGCTCAGTAATGTACGGCTGAAAAGGCCGAACTGTCAGAGCTGTCCAGCAGACGTCAACCCCCCACCACACACACTTACACACACACACACACACACACACACACACACACACACATGCACGCTGCGGACACACTAAACTCTCAACCATTCACACATACTCACAGATGGCACGGGCCAGCTTGGGAATGTTCGCTGCGAGGGAGCGCTTTATGTTTGCTCATCAGACACAGTTATAATTCATCCAACCTTTACATACTACCAGTCTACTCCTCTTCCCCAGTGCGCCCCCACAATTCTCTTGGTCTGTGTCCTTTTTTTTTTTTCCCTAAGCCCATCCTACACAATCAGTGGGCTGTGAGCTCATAGGACACTAAATATACCATCGCAAGGCTAAAACGACAATATCTCACTGCTCCCAAGCTCTGGCAATAAAAATCTTCTACAAAAAAAAAACACAACTCTACTGTTCATTCAGCATAGATGAAGGACAATATACTGCAAAGCGTGGCACTTATATCATCATATGAAAGGCTTTACATCCTATATTGTGTGTTAAATTGTAGTGGACCTGAATGTATTGTGACATATAGAGATCTTTGACCTTTTCGTAAATTCTGCTCCACATATGCTTCTGTATTATTGTTTTTTTTTTTTAGAAAACAATATGAGTGCAGCAATTTAAGTTTATACTAACCTCCAACAGACTATATTTAAGCACCAATTACTGAGACTGCATCACAGTGTGCCATTCTCTTTACCTTCCCTGTTGTCAAACTGTTTGGATAAACTACATATATAGGCATATAAATAAAATAATTTGTTCAACCAAGCCGTATATATTTCTGTGTATTCCTGCTCATTTTGTAATCGTCAGTGCTCGACGTTTGAGTGACTGCGTGTCAGAGCAGGCATGCAAATCCACTGATTGTAATATGTTTCCATGCCCCCTCTGTAAAATGTGTGCAAGTGTGGCCTCATTTAAGGTTGCATTCATTCAGGGGAGGGGTCTCGCGAATAAAAGAGTGTGTATTTGCATACGCTGCATGCTGTCTGCAGAGAGGGAGCAGTCAAAAAAAGATATCAGAGGTGGACAAAGAGAACGAGGACAAATCCTTCATTGTGGGGTTGGTGGGAGAAAGAGCTTGTCTGAATTTGGGAGTGGGTGAAAATTGACAGAGAAAGAGTTCGGACTGGTTCCCTGTGGGGATAAAAGCCTTAAGATCCCTCCATGCATACAGCCTGAAAATGAGAGAGAAGAACAACATGCAGAGCACAGGGGCCTATTTTTACAGGGAATGAATAGGAAGTTTGTTTTTCTGAAACAGTGCCTACAATTTTAATGTATAAAACTGGAGAGAAAAAAAATGCGGCACAGCAAATTCAGTATTGTCAAAACAGACCCCACAGCACTTGGAATATTCAAAAAGCTTAAGTTTGCCTTTTTCCTTCTTAAAACATGTCTCCATGCTCCACACACTTGCTTTTATATGGCTTTTATATAGGCATCAAAGTTTATTTACTCTCTTTATTTGATGTTTTAATCTCTTTTAATGCAAATGTTGGCTGTTTTTATTGACCGATAAGCACTTTGCAAGCTCTTAAAAAATAGCTTTACAGATAAAGCTTTTGATTTTTATGAATGTTTTACGAAGCTCTTGACACAACTAATTTACTTTTATGCTATATTAGTAATACCATTTTTGCATAGAGAAAATATCCATTCAGTAAAAATATTTTGCAATAAATATGACTCTGATTCTAACACATACCAACATTACAGGATCTCAAAGGCTAAGAGCTCTTTCTTTCCTGGTCTCTTTCTGCCCACAAATTGTGAAATATTATTACTGTCCAGGCCAAGTGGAAGAGTTTATGGAGCCAAGCTTGATTCTCATGCTAATGATTCCCTCCGTCATTTGTCCTCAGGACGGAACAGGGTGTCCAAGCCTCTCTGCGCTCTACAGGAAGCTGCTTTGGCTCGGACCAGACTCATCGTGGCAGGCTGTTGTCATGGAATCACACCGCCACAATAAGAGTTTTGTGTCTGTTCTGCAGAAACAAAATATTTAATGAATTCTGTAAATCTGATGTGTTAATTTGTTGTCTATAAAATGTTAAGTGTATTTAAAATGTCTATTAATGACAGAACATGTGTAAATGTACATGATTACCTTTCATTGCATTTCATTTTTAAACATTCAAATAAAAATGTTTTATTACTCAGTACTTTGCATTTGTGTGTGTTTTTAATAGCAAGAGCATTATCTAATAATTTTATTAATGTATTAATTTATTAATACCCATCATAGAATATCTTATGTAAAATACCATACAATTGGATAAGAAATACATCACTAATACAGTGAATTATTTTTTTTAAGTTTCTAGGACATAGCATTTTTTGGAAAATTCCATTTGCACAATAGGATATTTTATTTTGGTGATTTAGGGAAACAGTAGGGAAGAGTGTGATGATCAAGCTCAAGGATTAAGTTTCTGGAAAACAAAGAAAACAAACATTTTATATCGGTGTGAGTGAGTGTGTGTGTGTGTGTGTGTGTGTGTGTGTGTGTGAGAGAGAGAGAAAGAGAGAGAGGATGGTGTGAGATAGTGTGTGAGTGACCTCGCATTAAGTTTTAATTAGGAGGAGCAGACAGAGGAACGTGTGTTGAATCAGTGTGGGAAAGAAAAGTTCATCAGCTGCAAAACTCAGCGGACAAAATGACCCTGCTGCCCGCTATTAAAAGATATAATAAGGTTTTGTTCATCGCATTCATATTTTATCTATCAGGGAAATGCAAACGGGTCATATTTGTATTTATTTATTTATTTATTTGCACATTGAGCAGACTTTGTGTGGGAAAAAAGGAGAAAAGCTAAAAACTACTAATAATAATAATAAAGGAAGACACTGCTATAATCGAAGAGTATATGTATGTTTTAATGCGCTTTTGACGTAAAAATCCTCAATCGTCAGCGCACGTGAGATCCGGGTTTGATGGTTTATTCCCGGTTTGATGGTCTATTTTACCGGTTTATCGGGATTATGAAGCTGGTCCGGGGTCAGCCGGACCTCAATCTGACTGATCTGTGTCCGGAGTCCAACAACAGATGGACACGCGTGGGGTCACCGGGGGATTATTTCCGTCTCTTTATATGCAAACACAAAATGCTTTAAAAATACATATCCATAAATTACCACTGATTCCATCGTTTGCTCCATTTTTGAAATAAAATAGGAAGTAGTGGGAGGCATGAACATGTTGTGATATTCCAATGACGTTAAATTGTTTATTTAATAAGACAAAAACTATTTTTTTTCTTAAACAATTCTGCTGCAGCTGAATCACTCATAACAAAGCTTTTGATTTCCATATAATAAAACAAATCAAAGATCTATGTCTCACCTATATATCTACACAATATCTTGTTTTTATGAAAAACAAATTATAAAGTGTGTAATCAAAATGCCAGTTGAGCCTTTCCTGTATTTGAAATGAATGAAGTACGGCCCTCTCATCCTGGGGCAGAAGTTAGGCTAAAATAGTCACAGCATACAGCACGAAGAAAACTTAAATAAAAATACATTCAATTGATTTACACCAAGCATAAGCATAGGCTGAAAATGAGGTGAGCAGCGAGGAATGTGCAATAAAGAATACATCAAATTCAAGTCATTTGGATGTAAAATAAATAAATAAAAAGGCAAACTCTAAAACCATGAAACAGTGGAGATCTCCTTCATGGAGGCCCAGCATGTTTTCAGCCTATCCAAACCCTACAGTGGCTGATTTCAGTGATTAGTTCCCCTCTCTGGTTGAATGGAAACCAATTAGTGAAATCAGCCTCTGTAGAGTCTGGGTGGAACGAAAGCCCCCAAATGTTTTAATGATTTCATAAAAAAAATTTAAAAAATAAATAAAATGTTACACTAGTGTGATTTTTGTCATTAAAAATGTCTCAGATTTGGATGGATTTTCCATATATGTTCTGCAAATATGTGCTTTACTTATGTGTTTTTTTATATATATACAAACAAATATAGCTTCAGGAATAACTATGACGCACATGTAGCTTAAACTGTCATCCTTCTGCAGAGGTAATTGCCTGAATCAGCTACTTGGGTTAAATATTGCTTTTTGGACGAGTGTCTTGTGAGGCGGGGCAGCTGGTCGGAGAGACCTGTTGTTGAAGTCCCTACAGGTCAGCGGGGGTCAGGGGTCATGATCTGGACAGTCCCCCAGAGGACAATAAACAGACCAGCGAGATGCTGAGGTCAGGAGCCGTCTGAGCTGAAGCCAAAGGTCAAGGGCCACTAATTAAGTGGCTGTTTCCTGCTATTCCCCAGTGACCACTGGACTCTCTCTGACGGACAGGAAAAGGCACATACATATACAGGAGGTTAATAAAACATAGTAGCCACAAAAGAAAGCATCCGGAACAGCAGATAATAAAAGAGGTTCACTTCATAAACTCTTTTTAGAAGAGGAGATCACAAATAAAATACAAAAAATAATCAGAAAATCAGAGAAAAAAACACATTGTCTACTACATTTGATAGTTTAACCTCGTTTAGGCTTTAATTGACAGGTATAGCTGTTATACATTTCCAGCAGGCTATCAAACCAATAATCTCACATCAAAACCAATTTCCACTTCAGAAGCTCCAAGGCACAGAAAGAGAGAGGCAGAAGCTCACAGCTCAGATTGTTGAGTGCAAACATTTTGGAGGGAAAGTTAGTAGGCGCTGTTTGTGCCTTTCTAGCCGCTGAATGAGTCTATGTGTATGAACCCTTAGCATAAGAATGGCGATGGGGCCTGTGAACTCCTCTGACACTGACCTTTCTCCAAGGATGTGAATAGTATCACTCAAGGGCTGCCGGCAGCCTTTCAGTCAGACCTGAGCCTTGTCCTCGCCTAAACTCCTAATCAGGCTGATTTAATGTATCCTGCGAGTTCCTTCCTCGCCTGCCCTGCCACCTTAGAAGAGTCGGTCTGCAGCCATTTACTGGAGGCACACATACACGCACAAACACACACACACACATGCACACACATGCACACACACACTGCCTCTGGGCCCCTGACTGGAAGTTTGGAGGAGCTGGTTTGAAACAACAGGGGGCCCGTTCTGCCTCCAAAGAGCATGGGCTTCTTTAAAATATACTGCAACAATTTGCTTCCTGTTTGTTGTTGGTTAAAATTGTTGTTCCTAATAAAAATACACATACGCACATGCATGCATATGCACACACACACACATCATGGAGAGTGTACCTATAGTTAAAGAAATGAAGAAATGAAGTCCAGCTGAGTGGAAACTGATCATGGAACAGATGAGCAAATTTCATTTAATTTCAAAATGAACGGAGGCACATCAGCTTCCCTCCAGACCTGGTGTGAAATCATCCTCCAAAATCCTCTCTGAGAACCAAAACAGAAACTAAAGACAAGACGTCTGCAATATTTCTATGATGTTTCCATGTCTGTGGATTCATTGTAACCCAGTCTCTAAAAAGTAAATGCTGGTGCAGCCTATAATATCTCTGTAATATGTGAGTAAATGGTTTGCTATAATTTCGTTACAATCTATCCTATAAATTATGTTTGTTTAATGATTAAACTTCCATTTTGAGAAATATTATTTTTTATCTATAAATATTAGTTTATATAATACTTTTTTAACTTTCATTTTTTTTTAATTACGACTAATCCTCGTTAATAAGCAGAGCGCCTCTGATTGGTGCAGCGTTTCTGTGCCTCATGTATTCAATGGAAACGAATACCGGCCACACCACGTGACTGTAGGGCTTTTTGTTTTATTTTAATATTTGGCGATAATAAGAATGACGACGTAAGGTAAATACAACTATTTTATTTCGAAGACTTTGCAAACATAGAAGTCGGGTTTTATGAGTTCTTCATGAAAAATAGACATATGTGTGTTGTATTGAATATTCAGACAAAAAAAACGTATCATAATTTTGCTTTCCAATTAAAATTGAACCCGTTTGGAAGAAATAAAAACACGAATCGTTCAAAATTTAATTCCTGTTGTTTTTATTTGTTTATTCATTGCTTTTCTGAGACGCTAACGTAAAACGCAACAACTGTCGCCCTTCCCGAGAAAATGCCAATTATGAGCCTAATAAAATCAGTTGTGACACAAAGGAAGATAAGTTTTAACTAGTCGCATTAACTAATAACATGGACGGATGAAAAGAAATACAGGTTTAAGCCTACAATTTAAATAAAATTAACCAGTATCTGATTTGATCAGATCAGTATCTGATTTAATCATCTTTGCTTCACTTTAATCAATATTAGTATATCTGTTTCATGTATTAAGACAAGATGCAAAACCTCCTCTACACACCTTCATCTAACCTCTAAGGGTGAGCCACTGCAGGTAAATCACATTTTTACTTAGCAGATATCACCAGGAAACAAGTTTACTGGGATGTAACGATAAAATATGCAAATGAAGCAATATCTAAGTAAATATGCACTCATTTGCATACATATCCAGAACAGAACACTAGAAAAAGCCAGAATCAAAATTCATTTTTTTGTTAAAATATTAGTGTCAAAAGTTACTCTAACAATAAGAAAATACTGTCAACAGTAAAGAAAATGTTGTATAAATCAATAATGATTGATGAACAAATTCCTCTGCACAAACCTTCAGAATATATTCAGGAAAAAATGGAAAGTTTTGGTGTCTATAAATGCTGCTGATGACAAGCTCACTTGGTGAATTTAAGAGAAACCTACAGACAAATTATGGACAAAGTAAAGTTTCATTAATCTTGAAAAAATGCGATATGGGAGCAACATATAAAAACTGATCAGTGAATTATCAGCATGGTTTTGTCTTAAAAGGCTTCTTCCCATTTTAAACAAAGGGTTAATAAAGCAGGTTATAGATTATGGTTCTGTGGCAAAACCAGGTAGGGTCAGATACAGCTCATAACCCAGTGCTGGGACGACTGGAGGCAGATTCTTGGTCCAGTCTAGAACAAACCTGAGGAGACAAACCCTATGTGTATGTGCCCATGTGTGCATATGGTAAAAACCTCCTGTGAGGAGTCTGCTGGCTTTGTCCTGCCCTATGATGCTGCACCTCACTCCTCACACTGCGGTCTTGAATCAGAAATGTCAAGCACTGTGGGAGCCGGGCCTGTTACACTGCGAAAAAACCTCTTTCAAGAAACAAAACGAGGCTGCTATTGACACATCTGGGAATGTTTGTATTGACAGACACAGAAATGGCCGATATCCGACCGCTGAATCTGTGAGGTTAAAAGAGATGAGCTTGAAGGAATGAAGGAGAGGTTGTGTGTGTGTGTGTGCGTGTGTGTGTGTGTGTGTGTAAGAGAGAGGGAGAGAGAAAGAGAGAAAGAGGATGAGAGATGCACAGAACCGCCACTGTGCGCATGCTCACACCAAGGCGTGGAGGGGCTCATCAGAGCTGCACACTGTGTGGGTTGGCATTTCTCAAAAAGCCACGTGAGGCTACAGCCGATCCTTGCTCTCACAAATCTGTGGTGACATGCTGCGAGTTGGGCCGTGATTGGCTGGCGACGGCGTGCATCAGCAGTCAAAGGTGAAAGGCAACATGTTCCCAGCAGCCGCCTCTAAATGACACTGTAATGCGGCTGATTATCTTCACCACGAAAGCACATTTAATGTCTTCTGAGGTTTCTAAACAGCTACTGAAATATTGACAAAGAAAACCCTCCTCTGGATTGCTGGATTTCATTTTTACTTTAACACTTCCTGCTGTACCATAAAATCTAACCATTTGCTTTTATGGTTTTGATATTTACTTACAGTAATATCTAAGTGCAGGACTTTGGGTCTCCAGAGGAATCTGAAGGCACATTCCAACAGGCAGACTTTATGGTGATTTAGCATTCAGCATTTATATGGACACAGGGGACTCACACCGCGTGTGATGTGTGACTGCTGTGTTAGCCTCTGACCCCAGACTGTCTGCAGGGCCACGGTGACACAGAGTCAAGGTCAAGGGGAAGGAGGAGCGGGGGAGGGGTGTGTGGGATGGGCGTGGGCGGCATCTGACGGGCGGACGGGCTCCCCTGTCTGGGAGTGCACAACCCAGACAGTCCCAGACGTCTCTCCGAGGGGAGACAGTGTCGTGTGTGAACCCCTTTAGATCAGCACGTCGGAGCCTGTCTGTTCCCACTCACCTCCGTGGCCCTGGAGGGGCAAACAGGGGCGGCTGATGTCTAGAGGCCGGCGGGCTGACGGTTCCCAGACTGGAGGAGGGAAGACACAAAGAATCTGAGTCCTGCTAATCCTTTAGATGCAGATAAACACAAACCCGCCGCCTTAAAGTCCCCTTTTTAATTTGCAATCCACTCTTGTCAGTCTCAAATTAACAAAAGCTTTTATCATCAGCTCTTATAGTGAAGCATTATGATTTTTTTCCTCTCACCAGTTTATCACAATCATTATATTACTTATTTATCTCTGTCATTATTATTATAAAATATCTTACATATTACAGACTTGTTATTACATATAAAGATTCGCTCGATATTGCCTTTTTTATTTTCTTTTTTTGACCTTCTGCGTCAAATGTCCACATATGCATTTCAGTTATTATTTGTAGTACATCAGCATGAATATTGTTGTTCTAATGATATAGAATGAAAACATAAATAGGATTGTGAAGAGATTTATACCAGATTTCTTTGTGTGTGTGTGTGTGTGTGTGTGTGTGTATATATATATATATATATATATATATATATATATATATATATATATATATATATATATATATATGTCCTATAATGTCCATCCACATCATAGTCAATGTTGGTTTCTCTTGTAGAAGCCATTTTCTTTTAAAGGCCTTGCCTGCTATTAACAGAATGTTTGTCTCTCTTTAGCTCTCCCTCCAGCTCAACTACTGGACAGCACTAAATGTGTAATACATATTACCAGAACTTTAAATATATTTAAAGTTAAACTATTCCCTCATTTTTTTATAGTTTAAATTCAGATTTAACATTAAAAAAAAGATTATTGCTTCTCAGGGTTATTATTTTACTACCACTATCAAAATGGTGTCTGTGTATAAAGTATAAATGTCTGTTATTCACTCAACGAACTAAAGAAACTAAACCTCAATGCAATGGTTTTATGTCAAGGCTAAAAACAGTGAAATGATCCATGATTCAAGAGACAAAGTCAGAAAAATAACCATGAATTTGTGTAGCAAGATGTTTCTTTTTTTCCTGACACTATTACTTTGACCCCTCTGATCATATCTTGAGCCTCATTAAGGGCCTCGACCCTATAAGAAGGGACTAAGCTCTCTAAGAGTTTTTACAGTAGTTAGAATAAACTCGACCACCTACATTAGTAAAATGCTGCTTATTATTAGTGTTAACAATCTAATAATTGTCATAATGGATCAAATAAGCAGTTACACAGGCACTTGTGATACTTTGACTAAATTTTAATGACAACAATTTTACTTAAGGAAGATTTTGAATGGACTAAATTGAGCAAAATCATTTTTTTACATGCTTTACTGGTATTTCTTAAGTGAAGGATTGTAACGCTTCTTCCTCTGTCAGTGGTGGATAAGGAACCATCAGAAGATTATTGCAGGGTGCTTGGATGTCTAATTGAAGCAGAAGCAGCTCCCTCTACAGGTAATAAACAGAGCCTCCTTCATATTTCCAGAAACCTACTATATGCCCATCCCCTCTGTTCACCCTGCCAACCAACGTAACCTGCCATAGTACACACACACACACACACACACAAACACACACACACACACACACACACACACACGGTCACAGATATAAGGCCTCCCAGACCTCCTGGGTGATCTGCAGTGGAGCGTGTAGCCACCTGTCAATCACCACATCTCGCCCGCCTTAAGAGAGACATTTCGTCTGGGACAACGGCAGCCCGTCCCTCCCCATACATTCTGCCTCCCCTAGCAACCATTGCCGGATGACTGAGAGGCTTTGTCCCCTTACAACGGGAGTCCACCATTGAACTCCAGAAGCCCGTAGCAACCAGAATTAGAGGGTGCCAGAAAGGGGTCTTTTCTGTGAAACGGGGGGGGTGAAAGCCCTGTTCTTGTCCGTACGTCTGGGATTCATATCATGGTCCTGAATGGCGTCCCCTCCTCCTTTTAAATGTCGGTGTAACGGAGCGTATGAAGGGGCTAGTGGAGAGCGGATAGGATCATGGTTAATCTGCTGTTCCTCTCCGCTGTGGTCCGATAGGGACACTTAAGCAGCCTCTGTGGACAGTTAGTGGCGTGGGGAGGCCTGGGGGATACCTGGGGCCGGCAGGGCTGGGAGGTTCATCAGCAGGTTGCAAACAGGAGAGAGGGAAAGGTTGGTGGAGGAGAGAGAGAAAGAGTGAGAGACAGCAAGAGGAGGTGCAGGACGGACAGAGGGAAATACGGGCAATCAGTTCCTCCAGATCTGGAAAAAAGGTTTTGGGCGTCAGATGCACCTACTAAGAAATAACCTTTAGGGGACACTGAAGCTGCACAAAACAAGAGCAAATTACATATAGAAAGAGAAGAGTGAGGGCTTGAATACTTTATGAACACTTTTATGGACTTGTGGATGCTTTCAATAGGGCCTTTTACTGCTCTCTTTATAAGGGAGTGAACATGGATCCCTGAATACTTCTCCAACTGCTGCAATTCCTTATAACTGTAAAGTGGATTTAGTGGGGTTTTATTATCTGTATCCGTACCACATAAGATTCAAACGATCAGAATGAACGGGATCATCAACAAATATGTGACGTTGTTTTCTTTGCGCGACGATGAAAAAAAAATAAAAGAAAGGAACAAAAAAGGCTAAACAGCCAGAACCAGGTGCTCTAACGCGACCTCCCACGTTGTATTTCTTTTGGTACGTTTTACAAGGCCGTGTGTAGAAGATTACAAACTAATCTCAACCTACAAACAACGTCGCCAGCATGCAGAGAAAACATGCTTTTCCCGGCATGTTCTTTATCATTAATGAGCGTCGCCACGGCCCCCCTATATGGGAATATGTTTTGTGCAACCTCCATTCTGAGCCCACGTCCTGCACCGTCTTTCCCACCCTCTCCCTCCCTCTGGCCTGTCAATCAAAGATCATGATTGAGCCCGGATGGCAGGCAGTCAGTCATCAGCAATGAAAGTGAGGCCTCGTTCTCTGTCCGTGCCTCCCCCTTTTCATGCCCCCTTGCCTCCTCAAGTTTTCCATCTCACCTTCTCTGTGGCCTCTCAGCACCCGCCACCCCCATCTATCCATGTAGAGATTGGGTTTTTTCTCTGTGGAAGTCGCATCTGTGGTCAGTTTCAGTACGAATGAGGCAAAACTTTTTCAAACATGAGGTCTGAGAGGGAAAAGAAAACAATCTGATTTAGTTTTAACAGGCCTCTGCATTTGCCCTTTAAGTGGCTGATGAATAAACATGAGAAGAGTTGGGGCGGGAACTGGGGGTAGGATGAGAAGGGGCCTGGTGTGTGTGTGTGTGTGTTAGGGTGGGGGGTGGAGGGGTATCGGGGGCAATGGGGGAGCCTTTCTTCCCAGCAGGGCTGCATCTCGTTTAATTGGAGCACTTGTGGCACCATTACCTCCTTTACACAAACACGTTACTGATGACAAAAGAAAACAGCACTAAGCCTGCCTTTGTTCGCGCGGAGACTGGACGTGGAGATGGATTCCTCGCCGCTTCTCATGTGTGGGAATCATCCGTGCTCCCACCGCGAGCTGCCGCCTCCCACCAATGAAATGACGCGGCCAGGTGGACAGAAGATGATGGACAGGAGGCCTGTTTATCAGGCACAGAAATAAACTGCACCGCGAGATGAGATGGGACGTATTTATAGACAAACTGGGTATCATGTTCAGTCCGATTGATCTGACTCCCGGTGGAAACTAGAAAAAAAGCAGAGGAAATCGTTTTCATTCTTCATCGAATGATTGACTGCGACCTAACATGAGCGGCCCTGTCTGGGCCACACACCTGTCAATCACTTGATCGTTTTAATCGGTCAAGTGATTGACTCCAGCATACGTGCCAGTGACCTTGCTCTCTTCCTGCCCTCTGACCCGAGGTCCTAATGATGAGGCTGGTTTGTTTTTGGTCACTAGTGTCCCTGGAGAGCAATAAGGGTGCGACCTTTGCTCTCAGCCTGACTCCTCTGGGGAGAGGACACTGGAGGACTCTCAACTGATGGACGTGTGATGCTGCTCGGCCCTTTTTTAATATAACTGAAAGTATTTAGTTTGAAGAAATACTAGATTTGTCACATCCAATTCAAATTCAACACAGGCATATATTCTGCAATTACAGTACATTAGAAACATATGTTTTTAATTCACAATTCTCTGTACCATTAACAAATATTTCCCTCTTTAGAATAATAACACATTCTGACAATAAAAACATCCTTTTTGTCAGAGCATAACTTAATTTAAAAAAAACAATCCCAATAACAATTCCTTAAATCACAATCAATAGCAATAGACTCTCATTACATCTTACTTCCTCATGAAGACCCTCACAATTATTATATTATCTCTTTAACATGTCTAAAGGAAACAGAAATAATAATATAACAAAGTAAAGCTGTCAGTTCAACTGACCTAAAAGTGCAACAAGTGGGTCAGAATTAAACGTGTATGTAGCAGTCTGAGTATTTATATCATTCATTTTGTGGCATTAACTCTTATGTTTAGTCCACCATTGAGCAATAAAAAGTTTTATATGTAACAAATTCAGTTTTGGTGAGAAAATTCCACCAAAACGAATCCACCTGTTTGTCACTTATAGACGGAGGCATGATAATACAAATAAATAAGAACTATTTGATTGAACTGTATTTAATTTCAAGTCTTAAATCTCAGAAATAGGTATTCAATTTCAGTTTAAGTTGAACCATGAGATAAACAACCCCACTCCCTTGAAAGACTATTTACTCACTGCATGGATAATAACTGATTTTCATTGTGTGCAGTATTTAAATTAATATCTCTGTCCAGTAGGAGGATGAAAGAACCAGTCATTTGGGATGAAGTCACAGAGTCTTCAGGATCGAGGCCTCGCTTCAGTTTTGCTCAATGGTAAAATTGGCCTCCACTCTGTAAAAAAAGTGCATGTTAAAAAAATCAACATGTTAGAACAAAACTTAAAAATACAAAAAAAAATGTTCCTCAATAATAAATAGAATCATGCCAAGGTCCTGGCAAATTGTTGCATTACAAAAACATGTTTTTTTCTTTGAGATCTCAAGTGTAGGTTCATGTGTTTTTACTGGATAAAATATAAAATCCTGTGGACTCCATATTTTCTAATAGCATATCATGACTTGCACAACTCCCAAGGTGACTTTGTAGAGCTGCACATGGCGAGAGAAAACCCCTATCAACAAACGACACATATTCCTACACACTTGGTGCATCAGCGGATTGTAACCGGTCCTGAGAGGCGGGGATGACGCTCTCCTCCGCGGCGGCGCCGTGCTGTCTAGGGCCACATTCTCACTGGCTACTCATACTGTATTCAACACTGTTAATATATATTCCCAACAAAGGGCAGGAGTGACAGCGAGTCGCATGGAGCCACCGGGACCTGGGATCTGCTGCCACCAAGAGGACATTGAACGCAACACGTCTCACGACAACAAAGACCCGCATTCCTTGTTCAGGCGTGAGAAGTCACACCAAAGTGTGCGTGACCAAAGCGCCGTGGGCAGACAAACTAAACGCACACTCACACGTCTTTGTTCCGCATGTGGTTGTTGTACTGCAGGACAGGCGGGATGTGCTCCTCCTCATCCTCTTCGGGCACCTGTGTGCAGTCAATTTAAAACACAATGAGAACAATAACTACCAAAAAAATTAACCACAAAGTGTGCACTGCTGTGTGCACTGGCTTTTGTCAGGAAATGGAGAAATATGCTTTTTTTCGCTTTCTTTTTGCAAACAGAAGTGGCAGAGGGATGGCTGAGTGACACAGGAAATGTTGTTGACCAAGAATGGCATGAATACACCTACTGTATATTCATGTGGAGACAAAGATGTGCTAGGAAGAACTGATAAAATGTTCTTTAGTTTGAAAACATTTTTTTACCATAATGTTATACTTTTGAATGGCTCCTGCAGTGCATTTCAGCTTTTAATTATTCTGGTCAGGTGAGAAGGGACGAGGTGTATTAGAAAAAATCACCAATCAGCAGTTGATCAATGAGGATCCAGCTTTAAATTCTGTTCAGAACGCGTTACTTACTCACTCAGGAAATATGTTTAATATCATGGGAAATGTTACATGCAATTAAAGCTGAAAAATGTATATATCTGCTATTCATTCTCTGTCACTTCACAATTTATGAGGAGACACTAAATTTGATGTTGTTATTCCTGTTACAAATGAACAATAAAAGATTTGCCTCTCACCTCCCAGTAGAACTCATCACTAAAGCATTTGTCGTCGGCAGCATCTCCCCAGATAGGTAATCTTAAAATACAACCTGGAAAAAAATAATATGGTGGTGAGAATCTTCCCTAAGCTTCCTGATTCTACAGCCGTTTCTTACTTGAAACCTGACACCTGAGAGTCTTTACCTAATTCAAACAGATCATTATCCCTGTACACCCATTTTATCCAAACACATAACGTCACAAGTCGCAGTATTGTCATAAGCAGATAAAACCAGTCTGTTGATTCAATCATTGATCCCTTACCGACAATGATGCCTCCGCCTACACCAAAGCAGATTGCCACGCACAGGCCCGCAGCCTGGTGCCCGCCCTGCCGTGAGGGCTTCATGTCTTTGAATGCCCCCTCAAAGTCAAACGTGTTAATCAGCCTTTAATACAAAACAAGAGGATAAGGTAAATGTTCTGATGTGACAGACCACCACATGAAACACTTCATATGTTACATTTTTCTTTTTCTCATTTGCAATTTTCTCCTCATAGGATTCTAAACATCAAAGCTACTCCATGATCTCCGGCCTCTCACCCCTCTTTGCCGTACACCGACTCTGTTGCCGCTGCGGCAGTGATGGCACCCACGATGCCGCCGATGACTCCTGGCATGGCGTGGAGGTTGTGGATGCCACACGTGTCCTGGATCTTCAGGTGCTTCTCCATGAACGGCTAAGAGAGAGAGCGAGAGAGAGAGAGAGAGAGAGAGAGAGAGAGAGAGAGAGAGGGAGAAAGAGAGAGAGCATCTTAACAAGGTGAATGCTTAAAAAGGAAACACATAGTCCTACAGTGTGTTATTTTAATGGAAATATACTATGTGCCGGGGCGACACGGTGGAGCAGTGGGTAGCACTGTTGCCTCACAGCAAGAAGGTCGCAGGTTCAAGACCGCCTTGGGGCCTGGGTCTGGGACCTTTCTGTGTGGAGTTTGCATGTTCTCCCCGTGTCTGCGTGGGTTTTCACCGGGTACTCCGGTTTCCTCCCACAATACAAAAAACATGCTCAGGTTAATTGGCAAATCTAAATTGCCCATAGGTGTGAGTGTGTGTGTGAATGGTGTGTGAATGGTGTGTGTGCCCCACGATTGGCTGGCGACCATCTGGGGTGTATCCCCCTGCCTCTTGCCATAAAATGCGCTGGGATAGGCTCCAGCAGACCCCTGCAACCCCGAAAGGGAATAAGCGGGATAGAAAATGGATGGATGGATATACTATGTGCCATGTTGTATTTCAACATATTGCTTTTTGTTACTTTGCTTGTAGCTAATTCTATTTTCCAAAATATTTTTTTTTGATATATAATATATTTAATATAACATATATGACTCTGTCCTGGCGGCACCTGGAAGCTCCAATGGATTTCCTCACCTCACCCTCCACATACACCCGATTAAATATATTTTAGTTCTTCTATTTAGTGTCATACTCAACTTTTCGCTTCCTAAGTGCTGAATTATTCCTTGTACAGTGTGAGGGTCTAAGGACAGGGGATGATGTGTTGCTGGTGTACAAACTGTAAAGCCCATTGAGGCTAATTTGTGATTTGTGATTTTGGGCTATATATATATATATATAGAATTGACTTGAAATTGTATAATCATAAAAAACTAAAAATATTCCTAATAAATAACAATGAAATTCAAAGCATTACTGTGAGGTAGATATATCCCAGCGTGGAGATGATGCCACAGCAGAATCCTACGATCAGAGAGCCGTAGGGTGTCAGCATGAACTCTGCTGCGGTTCCTACTGCAACACCTCCAGCAAGAGTGGAGTTCTGGATGTGAACCTGAGAGACAGGAGCACACAAATGCATCACATGCTAATCATAGTTCTAAAATATCTCAGGGCATACAGACAGCAGAATGTATAATTGTGAGTTAGTTAGGCTTGGGCACAGATCATGTGTGTAAAGAAACACATACCTTATTTTTTTTATACAAAATCATGCATAAAAACAAACGCTGCCCAAATATCATATTTTCAACCAAATACCTTCATATCTACATTGTGACAATGTTGTAGTGATGACTATTAATGCTTTCATAAAATATTGTAGATCTTTTATTAAATAATAACTAGTGATGTGGATATTATTATTAAAAGGTTAAAGGCTAGAACACTGATGATGATGTACTATCCATTTGTCTTCCAGATCTAGTTTACCATGTCCAGTTTTCCATGCTTCTGGAAGACGCTTGAGATGGCCACGGTTGTGAGTACAGTGGAAGCTAAAGCCAGATAGGTGTTAATGGCCGCTCTGTGCTGCCCGTCCCCGTGATCTGTGATGGCTGAGTTGAAACTTGGCCAGAACATCCACAGGAAGAGGGTCCCTGCAGAGTGGAGAGCACATTGGAGATAGATGTGAAAGGAACTGCATTGGAACTGGTTGTTGAAGTGTTAAAAAAAGTGCGTCCTGTTCTGTAGTAAATCATGCCCACCAATCATTGCAAAGACATCTGAGTGGTAGACGGAGCCCTGCAGGCGACTGCTCTGGTACAGGTTAGGTCGATAGAGCATCCATGAGATGGAAAGACCATAATAACCTCCAAATGTGTGGATCACCATGGAGCCTCCAGCATCTTTGGCCTTTGGGAAGGAAAGTGTCAGCAGAATAGAGGCAGTCACACTCCTTACAGCTGCTGGAGTGTGTAGAGTGTGTGGTCACTGACAGTTGAATTATAATGACCCCTAATGAAGTATAATTATCTTCTGATTCCTATTTTTATTTTTTTATTGTCCTTTTTATATGAATACTCAAAATAGGCATTAACCACACACATGCTGTAATAACATGTTCAGCTGCATCAGCTGAACATATATCAAAACTACAGCTAGATACGGTCCTAACTTACGTGTATGATATCCAGGATAATATATTCTTCCACAGCGAACAATGTGATCCCAAACAGAGTCATGACCATCAACTGGACTGGACTGACTTTACCCAGCACTGCTCCGTAGGCAATGAGGCAGCCCGCCACACAGAAATCTGCATTGATCAGACTGAGGAAGCCAAAAAAAGAAGATAAAATAGGAAATATATGATTGTGTTAGATATTGGCTAAATATATGACAAGAGTAAATCTGGGTGAGTGTGCATCTATTTAAATAATCCAAATAATGTACTGAACCTTTGGTAACACTTAACTAGATAACATAGTCCCTCTTTTCTGCTCAAAGGCATGTACAGAAGTATTGTTGACACAATGAATTGGCAAGATTTCAGGAGTGGCTGCCATTATTCATCATTAGTCTGACCTTCTGTTTAACTTCCAACCACTGAGTCCACAAACATTAGATCGTGTGAGCATGAGATACCTTGGTCTTTGGATAACTTTATTAAAGAGTGTCAGACAGGTTTCTCTGCCTCACTTTTAAAGGTCATTAAAAAGAAGAATCATAGGTGAATATTATCAACTGTTTTTGGTTTCTGATAGATGTGTCTTTATTCCCAATGTCTGAGTCATGCGTTTCTGTTTACGCTTGTACGCTGCCGGCCAAAATTAAAAGATCACTATGAGAATACAAGTGGCCCCTCACTTTTCAACTCCAATCTTGATCTTCCCGTCACTGTAGTCCAACGAGTGAAACCACCCCTGCATCAGCAGCGCCCACTGGAGGCCAAAGGCTGCGATGAGAAAGTTGAACCCCACGGCCCCGAAGCTGTACCGTTTCAGAAAGGTCATCAGGAAGCCGAAACCTACGAAGATCATCACGTGGACATCCTGGAAACCTACAGAAAAGACAAGGGTGGCAGGACAAAGACAGTAATCAGAATGTTTTAGTTACTGCAAGGACGGCTTCAAGATGAACCTTTTCTGTCACAGTCTATGCACATGTAAATGTCTGTAGCAGCAGCATTGGAAAACTGTCCATTACAGCGCTACACACCTGGGTTACCTCAAATCAACTAAATAAAAAATAATTATGAAAGAGTGAGGGCTGTATATGGGAATTGTCCTGATGTGTTCTGTTTATTATGACATTATATGAATTACACAAACAAATATTAGTGCCAAATCAAAACACATTATTTGAGGGCCATTGTCTCTTTGCTTATCAGAATATTTTTGCCTGTCAATATAAATTAAAATAAGTAGTGCATTGCATCATGCAGAAAAACATCAGGATTATCCCTAATAAGCAATTACACGTTAAAAAAGTGGAGGGGGCGTCACATGAAGAGGATTCAAGGACATCGCAGTGTGTGTTTGCTGTCACATGCTGATGAGATGTTGATATGTTATGATGACATAGCACAATGTCAAGGTGTTTCCATGGGTACAGTTCTCTGGAACTAAAAATAATACAGAAACATTTGTGCACCCATACAAACACAGAGAGGTGTATGTGACGTCTGTCCCTGTCACGTCCCTCTTTTCCTTGAGTGTGATTCTAACCTCTGCTTCAGTTAGTGTCATCTACATTTATCCAGTGTTCTTATTGTTACCTGTGTTTTTTTCCCTGTGCCTAGTTCTTTCTATTCTGTTTCCAACCACTGTCTCCTCCCATAATATTCCTAGCTCCTCACCATTGAGTGTATGTGCTTCGGTTTACCTGCTGCATCCTACATATTATTATATATAATAATCCTTTAATTTAAAATTTAAATTAATTATCATGGAAAAGAATGTTAGAAGTCCAGTTTCCCATTGGCCCACTCCATATGCACCAAATGACAGTTTAGAGTATCCACTCTTTGAGTCTTTGGAGGGTTAATATTGGTAATGACTGGGAGAACTGGACAGTTGTGATTGGAAGGCTTTTGTTCTCATCATGAATGTCCGCCGTATTCAGACATAAGGATGTCTACATGTGCCCTTGGCCACAGTCAGATGATCGACTTTATGGTCTGGTGTTGGCCTTGCGGCCACGTGTGTTGTACACACAGGTAAAGAGAGACAATGGGAGAGATAAGAAGGAGTCCCACAGGACCTTTTTGGCCCGTGGGACCTCAAAACCAGCTCATGGGTATCGACGTGCCAAGTAGAGCGCAGCCTCAGGAAAAAATGAGGTGTGGAAGGAGTTCGGTGAGGCCATGGAGAACGATCAGTCTACATTTTTAGAGTCAATCTGCTGTTTTTTTGTTTTTATCTGTGCAACATTCATGCACAGATAACCCTAATTTGACTCCATCAAACCATCTGATACCAACATCAACCAACCAGTATCAACACACTGTAACACACAATAGCTTTGTATGAAAAAATGTGGAACCCATTGTAGAAAAACACTACAGTATATCATATGTTTCACAGCCTCACAAACAACAATCATTGGGCTGGCACTATAAAGTACAACCACACCCATACACACCCATACACACACACACACACACACACACTCACACACTACTGATTGATTGATTAACTTTTTCTTTTTTTTCTTTTCACATATAGAATGTTGAATTGGCAGCTATATAATCACTAGAGTTGGGGAAAAGCCTGAGGGGAATGAAATCTCAGGGGAAATATGCACCTGTGGTTGTCTGATGCTTGTCAGCAATGTAGAAATAATAGAACAGTCATCAGCTCTGTAACTCAAGTAGAAACCTACTTTATGATCAGAAAACGTTAAAGACACATTTATATAGAATATGAGGAAAACATTCTTGTAGATGCATAATAATGTATATTTAAAGTACAGAAAATAAATTATAAAAGTTGTAAAGATATAATATAGACATATGGAAATAAAAGAGGCCAAAGATCAAGTGAATCCACTTACTTGGATATCTGAAGTAGAAGTCATTTTCAATGTCGCTCGTTATATTTCTACTTCTTCTGTACTCTATCCAGCGTGTATCGGATTCCTCGTTATAACGAATGAAAACTCCAAACAAGATGATCATGGCTGTTTGCCACAGAATGCAAACTGCTGGAAGACTTGCACGAACGTTGGTGTTCTTTGGACGATCACACAACTCCCTGAAGCTTTGGACACAGCCCATTGTGTTTGTTTGGTTCTCTAATGTTTTCTTTCCCTTTTTTAATTTTCTTTTTTAGGCACGAGAGCTAACAGCCAAATTGTTCAACAGTTATCGCCTGCTAAAGTGACAGATATTATGTGGCAGCCCTGAGCATCTTATGCACCACTGAAAATGAGTGAAGTGGGCGTCTGCTCTAATGTGACACTCCTACTGTCACTGAGTGTACCGAACTCTTTTCAGGTATCGACACATGCTCAGTTAACATAGAATTTTATAATAATATTAACACATTTGACTTAAAGGCACCTTTCAGGACACCCCAGGTCACTGTGAAGGAGGTATAAAAAACATAAACTACAAGATAAACGGCATCATATGAACAATAGGGAGGGGGAACCATGTGAGCAGTGAGAGGGCGTAACAAGTCTGAACAGATAAGGTTTGAGTTTGGTTTTGAAGATGAGCAGGTAGCCAAATTTTTTGATGCTTCAATTGTTTCTTCAATCTTCGCTGTAACATCAAATCATCCTCATCTGCTGCTATGTGTTGTTACAGGACAGAAAGAACATGCTTCACTTGCTACACACAGTGTTTACAGCAGGTTAGGTTACACAAGGTTGCATACCAAGCAACACACGGAGGGATTGTGTAGATTAAAATGTTCATGGAGACTCTCCCTTTATGAACTGCCTTTGCAGATCAGAAAAAAGTCAAATAGTTTGTGCAATGTAAGCTTGAACAAATCTGAGGGGTTCTCATCTCATCTATGTATGATGCTATTCCTGTAAACCATTACGGTGCGAGGCACTTGAGACAGCGCAGTAAAACTAGATTGAGTTGTATGTTTGTACTTTAAATCACAAATAATGTTAAGGGTATCAAAGCTTCATTAAATGGGATATTCAAGTCTTCTAAGAATCTAGAAAACATTATTCTTGTGCATAATTAAGTATTTTGTTGTAAATAAAATAGATCAATTTTAACATTTAAATTATCACTTTGAAAAAATACAGCAATACCTCTATCACTTTTCTAAGTCTTCAATAAGATTACATAGCTAAAGGAGTACCATAATTAAGAAACACTGGCATTGGAAAAAGAGTGAACATATACACCGAGATCTGCCTTTTAGGATGACAGTCTACGGTTTTATTGCAAATCTGGATAACTTTGTTCAAAGTTGAAAAAACTGCTATTAAATAGTATTTTAATTTAAATATAGTTGTGTTCATTCTACATAATTTTCTCTTTTTTACATTGAAATATACATTATCACAAGCCTAAATTTTAAGGAAAAAAAATTTAATTAATAAATTAAATAATACATTTAGTGATTAGTTCATTCTTTTTGACACACATTTAGCATATAATCTGTTTATGCAATTCCATAGTCATAGTGAAGAATATTAAACTTAAGCACAAAGAAATTATCTCTGTACATTGTATGTTAGTTTTTACTCATAAACTGTTAATGTTAGTTTTGGTAACTTGAAATATAGTGAAAGAAATAGAGCATGAGGAAAAATGTTGTGAAATGTGAATAAAAAAGGACAAACAATGAGCTGGAAGGTATGTGCTGTAAAGTGTGATTTCCACTGCTGCCCAAACCCAACATGAAACTTATAGACATGGGTGGGATGCTGATGTCTTTCTGATCATTACTGCTGAGTTTGGTATGTGTCGGACATTTAGATCCAAAGTTATTAAAAAACCAACAGCCAATCAGCTCTCAGTCTGTTGTACAGAAGCCAGGGCAGTTACTACGGCAACCCACACACCTGCTCCAGCTCTTCAATGTAGGAGACCAACGATGTGTGTGGAGAAATGGCTGTTTCACATGCTCCAACAACTGTTGATAACTCAAAAACCGTAATTCATAATCACAAAATGAGCATATTTTCTGAGAGGTGAGGGTTGGCTAATCGTGGTGATATATCTTTTATTTCCGTAGCTTGAAAAATGTGGGCACAGGAGCAGGCTAGAAAAATTAATGTTTTACTATAATGCAGGATGAGTCAGTGAAAATTTATAATGGGAGAGATAGAAAGAGCAGGAGCGCGAAGCTGCGCTGAGAGGGTCATAGTGCCAAAACCATACAACTCTCAGCGTTCTTACTCACATTGGAGTGATGGGAGGGTCGTGTCGACATTTTGATGTAAAAATTATTAACGTGCGATGAAAACTGTGGCTGTGGTCGCAAGTTAGAAATTTTTTTTCAGAGGAATTTTTGGTGCTTCTTCACTCTAGCGATGACATAATCACTCTAGACTTCCCATCCGGAATGCATTGCGCCAAAATCTCGCACAAAAATGGTGAATACATCGCCATTGTAACGAATATTGCCACTCAAAGACATACCACACAATACCTGATGAAGCCAAACTTTTTACAGACAGACATCTATCTACCTAATAATAAATGTCCAACTACTGGCCTGGCTACACCAGCCCGAACTAATAAAAACAATGGATGTTTGTGAAACCTACACAGATATTCGTCTTCCCAGCATTTTGATTCAAATATATTGTAGCACTGTATGTTTTGTTACATGTTTGAGTAATTACTGCAGAGGCCTCATTATTTAGTCAACAGAAGCAGATGTGTAGCCTTTAAACAAGCTACATGAGGGTTTGGAGCAACATTCATGCACCGATAACCTTAATTTGACTCCATCAAACCAGTTAGTCATTTTTTTTTTTTTTTCCTAAACTACAAATTAGTGTTCCAAGAAATGGAACCTCCACTCACATTACTCAAGTAGGTTCTGTAACCAAGATTCTTGAGTTTTTTCTGTTATCAAATACTACAAAGATGTTATGCCAAGTACGTCAAGAAAGTCAATTATCCTGGACGTGACAATGTATCAAAGCCTGATGACATCAAACCAGACAATTTTGTTAGGGCTCAAAAAGAAAACATCTGGTATAATCAGTGGGAGAAATAAGTCTGTCAGCAGTTGGCTCGCTGCATTGTTTGTGTGCTCAACAATAAAAAACCTCATTAAAATGGGCGAGCAGGTATCTGCTTATTGCTTTGCTTAGCATTGCTACCTTGGTGATGTAATTCTGGCAGATGATGAGCTCTTCAGGGAGGATATAGTTCAAGATGATGTGGAACTTTATTCACGCTCGATCGAAGGACTGCTGTCTTGATTTTGTCTTTCCAGATTCAACAGTAACTTTGCAACTTAATCATCCCTATGTTTGATTTATTTAATTTTTTAGAGAGAAATGGGATA
Organism: Eupleurogrammus muticus; assembly: GCA_036785175.1. NCBI lineage: Eukaryota > Metazoa > Chordata > Actinopteri > Scombriformes > Trichiuridae > Eupleurogrammus > Eupleurogrammus muticus. The sequence goes on along the minus strand of JAYKQN010000010.1, from coordinate 21,472,934 downwards.
TTTTATTTTGGTTGTTTTTAATAGCACCATGAGAAAATACTTTTGTCAGACTTGCTGGGACATGCGGTCGCAGAGGCCTGAAGCCCTTGCTGATCGCTTGTTTATACAAAGTTTATTAATAACAGAATGAAACGTGTCCCATGTCCACACTGCACTTCCTTTGTCACAAGCAAGACACCTGCCTAGTGTGAAGATTGGAGAAACAGTTCAAATAGAAAATACTTTTTCTGCTTTTGAACTCTGAAGATATGACACCCTAAAAACAGTCAGATTCCTTGCTTTAGGGTAAAATATAAGACACTTGAAATGACAAGAACAACAACTGGTTGCAAGGGATATGTTCAAAGAAATAGCAATGTGGCATTCAATCAGTTAGGCGAGCACTGACATTTCTCTTTGATAGCGTGAGGGAAACGTCAAGACATTCTTCAGAAAAACAGCGTACTTTTATTAGAAGGTGCATTGGAGAGGGAAAAACCTATAAAGACATGCACAATATATAGGCGGTATATACATATAGGCTAAAATGATCCCCAACACCTTAAAATAGAGAGAAAAAACTGAGATGTAAGACAATTATCAGAATGGATCCAAGAAAAACCAGAATGCAAAGGCTCAGCCAGTGATCAGCTCCAGGATGATCAAAGACAGTCTGAAGTGTCCTGTAAGTGAAGCTAAACTATTCACACGAATCCTCCACAAAAGCCCAGTGTTACGACATGTGCAAAGGAGGTTACAATTTACCAGAGAACACAACTAACTGAAGAAGAAATGGAGGAACATGTTGTGGACTGATAAAGGTGAAATTGTTTTTTTGGGTTGAAGGGCCACAGACAGTTTGAGAGACTCCAACCCCAAACTTTGGATTCAAGCCACAGTACACGGTGTAGACAGTAAGGCATGGTGCCAGGCATGTTTCTTTTACTATGGTGCTGGGCTTATTTATCACATACTAGGGATCATGGATCAGTTTGCCTATATCATGATACTTGAAAAGGTCATGTTACCTTATTCTGAAGAGGATATGTCCTTGAAATGAGTGTTTTAACAAGAGAATGACAAATCAAAGCAAAATCTTGGGTTCCAAACCAAAAAGGGTATGTTCTGGTCCTAATCTGAACAAGAACTTGTGGGGTGACGTCAATTGCCATGTAGCAATAAAATAAAAATCTTAATTAATATGGTTAGTCCCATTGGACTGCTATATTTGAACACTACTGTAAACTGTCTTTTGTTAATGGAGTCTATAATTTGTGGTATATGTTTGCACATCCAGTTCCAATCCTCTAACATAGCTTTGTCTATAATTTATAAATCCATTAAATGTTGAATAAGTTGCTGTTCCAAACTGAGGAAATCTCCATCAGGCAGGAGATACCTCTGAATGATATCCATCACATCTTTCTCAGTAATGAGCTCATAGTCCTTCTTGTTCTTAAATGGTAAATGTCCAGCTAGCTCACAGAGAGCGACATTAAAAGCTGACTCCTCTTTGGCCCCGAAGCAGGTCACTCGGGGCCATACAACAACGCGCACACCTTTCCTGGAGCTGCGATCCTTCTCACTGTGTATGCGATTGCAGGGTGGGCATCCTCTGGTCAGGAACAGGTTGTGAGCGATATCGCCCTTCACAAGGAAGTCAGTGACATGACAGACGGCTCTGGCAACTTCCTCCACCGTGTCTGATTCTGTGTAAAACAAAAAACCTGCAGGAAAGTCCATGAGACGATAAAATCCCTTCTCGGAAAGAAGCGTCTTAACCGCCATAGATTCTATCTTGAGCTCAGGGTCCAGGTAATATCCATGAATGTGTAAATGATTGACTGATGCAAAAGCTCCAAGACTGTTGAAGCCCACGCGAAAGCCCGGGTCAGAGCTCAGGAGCACAGATTCGATGCCGACTTGGATGGCGAACGTAGTCAGGACCTGTGGAAAGCAGCGTGTTGGATCTGGAACAAAGAGACAATGTCCAAACTCCAGAGGGCTGACGTTAACCAGGACCACCATCCTTTGGACCTGATGGTTTCCATTTTCCTGCGAGGCCGAGCCCCCTACAGTGTCCTTTAACATCTCAAATATGATTTCATCTGGATTGATTTTGTTAAAATTAAACTGATGGCTGTTGAACTCCTGCTGAATGCTGAGTATCTCCTGCGGCTTTCTTCTCTCTGTTCCTCTCTGTATATTCAACTGGGCCACATAGCCCTGCGAGCCTGGCAGGAGCCGTGTCTGTAAGTCACCCAAATTGTAGCGGAAGAGTCCCCTCTCTATCCTCTCCTTCCAGCCAGCTTGGATGATTGTGTCAAAACTTGTCGGCGGCGGCAATGCCGTCCTAGGACTGATCCCAGTGGTTCGACAAACATCTGTGACAAAGTCCTGCTTGCTATACACAAACTGAAGTCCCATGGATGAATCTGCTGTTGGACAGTGAAACAGAGCGACATGTGAGAATAAAGCTCATCTCACGATATATCAGCTGGTGAGACCCTGCTGACATATAGCCATTTAATCATGATTTAAATAAATAATCATTCAACAATAATCAATGTTGCTAATTTGGTTAATGACACAGACTAATATTCAAATATCAGGGATGAGACAGCAACATTTGATGAGAGTCAGAGTCCTGAAGTTACCCTTTAAAAAGAGAATCTGGCTCCTTTCATTCTACCCTTGAGTTTTTCTGCATGTGTCAATCATAAAAAAATAGTACGAGATAGTAGACACGGTTGTTGTACGTCAATACGGGATATTTATTTTCTTCAATATTGCGTTTTTTCCGATAAAAAAGTGTGTTTTATGTTGCACGTGACAGAAATGTCTCTCAAAACCCGCTTTGAGAGACATTTCTGTCACGTGCGAGGCCATGCGCGACGGAGAAGAAAATACACTTTGTATTGAAAAAAGCGCGATAATGAAGAAACAAACACGCCGTGGGGACGTACAACAAACGTAGCTTTAAGGAAAGAACTGATTTATTATGATTGGTACGTATAAGAAAACGAAGGGGCGTAATAAAACGAACCCAAATCTCTTTTTAGTGGGGAACTTTGAAACTCTCTAGAGACTGGGAGTCTCTTATAAGGACATATCATAGTATTTACTTACATTTTCAGTCTCAGTCGCACATTTGTTTGTTGGTTTTGATTTGTTTTTATTGGTTTTGAATTCGCTGCTGAAGATCTTTGTAGACGCGTACCGGTTTGATCGGCTTCCTTTTGTACATGTGCTCTTCTTCGTCGGTGTTTGTCAGTGTTTTTCCGGTTCACTATTTCAGAATAAAAGTATGAGTAACTACTTGTGTAACATGAATTACTACAATAAAATGACACAATTAGTGATTAGGAGATAAGTATATAGATTAGTATAGACAATAGGTAGTTCTAGAAATGGAAGGCAACTATTATTTACCTTAGAGTACATGTTAAGTATTATGTAAGCTTTTTCACTCACTCCAGTTTATAACGTTCTTAAACATTTTTTAAGGGAGGCTCTTAACATGCGACCCACCCAACTCAACCTCCAACAAACACACTCAAAGGTATTTTAACGTATCTAAACAGTGACTCCACATGATAACCTCCCCCCCTGTAACAGAAATGATATGTGTACAATATTTAATTGTTGAGAAGCCTCACAGTTTTTCCAAGCTGACCAATGTTCAGGATCAACTAACAGCAGCTGGCCTATGAGCCATCATGGCTATTTTAGTCACTGCATGCTTTTGGAGATAAAGCAGGCAGTGGGAAGGCGAGCTGTGCAGTCAGTCTACTTTCTTGGGCTGTAGGGCTGTTTTGGGGGCTCACAACAGTAGCTGCATCTTGTATTAGGTGTAATTTAAATTGACATTTCATTTCTACATACATATAAAAATAAGGACAAGTAAGGCAAAAAAAGGATGGAAGCAAGCAACAATGAAGTAAGTGTTTAAAATTATAATACAGTAATTAATAAGAAAATCTTAAGTTAGTGAAATAAAAGTTTTTTTTTGTTTACTGAATTTTATTTTGTGTCACATCAATGTGAAATTGTTTCACCATTTTTAGAACAGTTAGAGCAGCGTGGTCTGATATTTAATGTTATTTTTAACACCAACGAGAGATTCTATTTCCAGTATACTGGACTCCCTAGGATACATGTTAACATTTTTAAAACACTAACCTTAAAACTGAAAATATTTGACAAAGTACTAATTTCTCATAATATATGTGTAATATTGATGAGCTATAGCCTTCTTCCAAACAACCAAAATAACACATCAGTCATAGAACAAATGAGGTAAAGAGTTCCTTAATAAAGTGTTTGCTTCAGTTTGATTTCATTGTCAATGACAGTTTTGTATCTGTTTTATAGACTGGGGAGAAAGCAGACAATAAAGCGCACACCCTAAATATAAATATGACACCAGACACTAATGCCGCGCTTACAGTGGGGGAGCGCCAATCATCCTCCACTCCCATTGTCCAAGGTATGCCAAGCAGTCATCCCATCATCATGTAGACGAGATAATGAATATTAATACTTGATTTTAAATTAAGTAAATGTAAGGTAGAAGCAGTTTCTAACATGTGAAAAGCTAGAAATGATCTATCAATAGAATGGTATGATGTGTACACACATCATGTCGAATTAATAAGCACACATTTTACTTTTTGTGTGAATTTCAGGTTATCAGTCTGACTGCACAGGGCATTTTTCCAGTGTAACATTTAATAAATTTGTTTGTTTCTTGCCCAGGTCAGCCTGCTAATACCAATGATAACAGAGGGCTCTGCCATACAGACCGACCTGGTCCTGACACAGATAAGGAAAATGCTATTAAACCACAACTCGAGATAACTTTTAGCACATTCACTGTCAAGAGTGGCGGAGATTTGAAAGTAGAGATCCCAGTGGTTGGGCAGCCTGCACCCAAGATTGAATGGAAAAGAGATGGTCAGGCAGTCAAAGAGACATCAAGGCTGGAGGTTTTAACTACATCTGCATTAACAGTTCTTCATATCCGACATGCTGCCCGAGAGCATTCTGGTCATTACTCTATAACAGCAAGCAACAGTGCAGGAAAATATACTGGAGACATCACTTTGGTTGTTCTTGAAAAGCCTGGTCCACCCACAGGGCCTGTAAGGATTGATGAAGTCAGTTCTGACTATGTTACCATCTCCTGGGAGGCACCAGAATATACAGGAGGCTGCCAGCTGGACAACTACATAGTAGAGAAACGTGAATGCACAAGTACGGACTGGCAGACTGTGTCAGCAACGACAGTAAGAACTACAATCAAAGTCACACGGCTAAAGACAGGTAGTGAATACCAATTTAGAGTATTTGCAGAAAATAGGTATGGAAAGAGTACCTCAATCACCTCTCCCATTGTAACTGCACAGTATCCTTTTAGTGTGCCCACTGCTCCTGGCACCCCATTTGTGTCCACAGTAACTAAGTACAGCATGTTGGTTGAATGGGAACCTCCGGCCAAAGATGGAGGTAGCCCCATCATCGGCTATCACCTTGAACGAAAAGAGAAAAACAGCATTTTATGGACCAAACTCAACAAACTTGTTATATCTGAAGCCCACTTCAAAACAAGTGGACTGGAGCAGGGCATTGAGTATGAATTCAGGGTCTTTGCTGAAAATATTGCTGGGCTCAGCTCATCTAGCAAGCTATCTGAAAGCTATGTCGCAAGAGATCCCTGTGATCCACCTGGTAAACCTGAAGCTGTTGTCATCACAAAAGAGAATATCACACTTCAGTGGGCAAAACCCAAGTATGATGGAGGAAGCACCATTAGAGGCTATATTGTTGAAAAGAAAGAGCTCCCTGATGGCAGATGGATGAAGGCAAATTTCACAAATGTTATTGAAAATCAGTTTGAAGTCACAGGTCTGACCGGTGGTCAAAGTTATGAGTTTAGAGTAACTGCCAAGAATGGCGCAGGGGTTTGGAGCCCACCTTCAGAAAGCGTAACCATCATCGCTCAGGATGTTATTGAAGGACCATCAGTATTTATCGATCAAAAGTTCAAAAGTACTGTTGTTGTTCAAGCCGGTGAGACATTCAATATTGATGCTGATTACTTTGGGAAGCCTCTTCCTGAAGTAAGGTGGCTGAAAGATGGTAGCGAAATTGACAAATCTACACCAAGAATGGATGTAAAAAACACCCTCACTCATACATCTTTGATCGTCAGAGACTGTGGACGTGTGGATGGGGGACAATTTGTCTTGAGCCTCAGTAACATTGGTGGAATGACATCTATCCCAATAAATGTAAAAGTCCTGGATAAACCTGGTCCACCGGATGGACAACTGAAGATCAAAGTTGTCAGTGCAGAGAAGTGCATTCTTAACTGGAACCCCCCTTTAAACAATGGTGGTGCTGGTGTTTCCCACTACACCATTGAAAGAAGAGAGACCAGTCGTGTCACATGGACAGTGGTTGACCATAAGGTTGAAGCTGCAAGTTACAAAGTGACAAAACTGGTGCCTGGCAAAGAATATATATTCAGAATTGCTGCTGTGAATAAATTTGGTGTTGGTGAATTTCTGGAATCAGAGCCCTTCATTGCACAAAACCCTTATACAACACCTAGCGCACCTTCAACCCCTATGGCCAGTGTTGTGACTGGAGACTCTGTAGTATTGACATGGGAGAGGCCTGAAACTGATGGGGGCTCAGAGATTGATGGCTACATCCTGGAGAAACGTGACAAAGAGGGTGTCAGATGGACGAAGTGCAACAAGAGAAGACTAAATGACTTGCGTTTCAGATGCACAGGGCTCGCTGAGGGACATTTCTATCAGTTTAGAATATTTGCAGAGAATGCTGCTGGCTTGGGTACACCCAGTGAGCCAAGTGAATATATTAAAGTCTGTGAGGCTATCTACCGACCTGGTCCCCCTACCAATCCCAAAGTTACAGACTATTCCAGCAGTACTGTGTCTTTGACCTGGTCAAAGCCCATCTATGACGGTGGTGCTGCCATCAATGGATTTGTAGTTGAAATGAAAGAAGTAGCAGAGGATGAATGGATCACATGCACTCCTAGCAACGGTGTAGAGGACACAAATTACACCGTGAAAAGACTGAGAGAAAATGCAGAGTACAATTTTCGTATCCATGCAATGAATGTTGCTGGAGTTGGAGAGCACGTGGATCTACCTGTATCTGTTGTAGTGGCTGAGAAACTGCAGGCACCTGAGATTGAGTTGGAGAGTGCTTTAAGAAAGATTGTCAGTCTTCGAGCCTGTTCCACATTACGTCTCTTTGTCACCATCAAAGGAAAGCCAGAACCTGAGGTCAAATGGTCAAAAGAAGGTGGCATCCTCAGTGAGCGTGCTCAAATTGAGGTGACAAGTTCCCACACAGAGTTACTGATTGAGAATGTCAATATAAATGACACAGGGAAATATGTGTTGACTGCTGAGAACCGCAATGGTTCCAAATCAGCATTTATCAATGTCAGAGTACTGGACTCCCCCAGCGCACCAACAAATCTAGAGGTGAAGGATATAAAGAGAGACTCTGTGACCATCTCTTGGGAGGCACCACTCATTGATGGAGGAGCAAAGATTTCACACTACATAGTAGAAAAGCGAGAGGAGGGTAGGAAGGCATTCACAAGCGTCTGCAGCAACTGTGTGAGAAACTCATACAAGATTGACAATCTCCAGGAAGGATGCTTCTATAATTTTCGTGTCCTTGCTGTGAATGAGTTTGGCTCTGGACTGCCAGCAGAGACCAGTGAGGATATAAAAGTGTCTGAGGCTCCTGTGCCTCCTGGGAAAATTACGATTAGTGATGTTAGCTGTAGTAGTGCAAAACTCTCCTGGGAGAAACCTGTCCATGATGGAGGAAGCAAAATCACATGTTATATTGTAGAAATGCAGGCTAAGGGAGATGACACTTGGACAATATGTTCAGAGAATAGAGCATTGGAAGCTACTATTAAGGGGCTGACAAAAGGAAATGAATATTTCTTCAGAATAAGTGCAGTGAATGAAAAGGGAAAGAGTGAACCAAATTCACTTTTGGCACCCATTGTGGTAAAGGACACAAGTGTTGAGCCTATTATTAATTTGCTGTGCAATACCTTCAGTGTGAAGGCAGGAAGTGATTTAAAGATAGATGTTCCATTCAAGGGTTTGCCACAGCCAACAGTAGCCTGGAAAAAGGATGGAAACATCCTGAAAGAGACCAGCAGGGTAAATGTGTATACATCAGACACATCATCTCAGATCACAATCAAAGACGCAAGCAGGATAGACCTTGGTGTGTATGAAGTGACCCTGAGCAACTCGGTTGGAACCACATCTGCTGAGATTTTTGTTACCGTTTGTGAAAGACCTGGACCACCAAGTGACCTCAGTGTGGATGAGATGAGTGCCGACTTTGTGTCTCTGTCATGGCAGCCCCCACATTATACTGGGGGATGTGAAATTACTAATTATGTTGTTGAGAAGAGAGATACAAGCAGCACAATATGGCAGAATGTGTCAGCTACAGTTGCCAGAACATCAATCAAAATTTCCCGTCTGACACAAGGCACAGAATATCAGTTCCGTATTGCTGCAGAGAATCGCTATGGCAAGAGCCTGTTCATTGAGTCTGAACTTGTTGTTGCCCAGTATCCTTTTAAGCCTCCTGGTCCACCAACCAACCTCCATGTTGTGAATGCCTCAAAGTCCATCATGGTGATTGCATGGAGCAAGCCACACAGTGATGGTGGCAGCCCTATCATTGGTTATCATGTTGAAAGCAAAGATCAGAGCAGCATTTTGTGGACAAAGTTAAACAGAACTCCATTGACCGAGAACCAATTTAAGGTGACAAGTGTTGAAGAGGGGCTGATATATGAGTTCCGGGTTTGTGCTGAGAACATGGCTGGTGTTGGACAAAGCAGTAAAGCATCTGAACCCGTTGCAGCAAGAGACCAGTGTGATCCTCCTTGCAATCTCTTAGTCACCAATATAACCAACACTTCAGTTTCACTCTCATGGAACAAGCCAGAATATGATGGTGGGGCTAAAATAACTGGTTACATTGTTGAGCGAAAGGAGCTTCCGGATAGTTGTTGGCTTAAGTGTAACTTCACCAACTTACTGGACACATTCTTGGAAGTGACTGGCCTCACAGAAGGTGCACAGTATGATTTTCGTGTTATTGCAAAAAATGCAGCTGATCTCTTCAGTGCATCCTCTGAAACTACTGGACCTGTTACAGTGCAGCATGATGTGGAGCCACCACAAATTATCCTGGATGACAAATTTAGACAGATGGTGGTTGTCAAAGCAGGACAACTCCTGAGAATAGATGCTGATATCTCTGGCCGTCCCAACCCTACTGTGTTGTGGTCAAAAAATGGTAGAAATATTGGCACCAAGGGAAGGGTTGAAATTAGTGCAACAAAGGCACATACTTCTCTAATCATCAAAGAGAGTGTTAGAAAAGATTCTGGACAATATACCCTCACCTTACAGAGTGCAGGAGGTACGACATCTAAGGCTATTACCTGCAAGGTCCTAGACAGGCCCGGCCCTCCTGCTGGACCTATGGAAGTGTCCGGACTCTCAGCAGAGAAGTGCTCACTGTCATGGGGACCCCCTCAAGAGACTGGTGGTGCTGAGATCATGCACTACATTGTTGAAAAGTGTGAAACCAGCCGTGTAGCCTGGATCCTGGTGTATGGTGACATGATGGCAACTACTTGCAAAATAACCAAGCTGCTCAAAGGAAATGAGTATCTGTTTAGGGTGAGGGCAGTGAACAAATATGGGGAGGGTGAGATTTTGGAAAGTGAGCCCATCAAGGCCATTGATCCATTTACTGTCCCATCTGCTCCAACTGATGTAGAGGTCACAAGTGCAACTGGTGAAGTTATGACTATCTGCTGGAAGAGACCCACCTCTGACGGTGGCAGCCGCATCAGTGGTTACATCATCGAGAAGAGGGAAAAGCAGGGCGTTCGCTGGGTACGTGTCAATAAGAAGCCAGTCTATGACCTACGAGTCAAAGCCTCTGGCTTACACGAAGGGTGTGAGTATGAATTCAGAGTCTTTGCTGAGAATGTTGCTGGATTGAGTGAACCAAGTAATCCATGCCCACTCACCTTGGCAGAGGATCCAAAGTTTTTGCCTTCGCCTCCTGCAAAGCCCACCATAATAGATTCATCCCGGTCCTCAATCACTCTGTCATGGAACAGGCCACTGTTTGATGGTGGAGCAGCAGTCACTGGGTACAAAGTTGAATACAGAAAATCTGATGAAGACGTCTGGGATGTTGGTGTACATAACACGGATGAAACAGAATTTACAGTAACTGGACTTACATCAGGAACAGAATATGTTTTTATTGTGAGATCTATAAATAAGATTGGCATCAGTGAGCCCAGTCCTGAAACGGATCCTCAAGTAGCCACGGAGAGAGAGGAAGAGCCCAGATTTGACATTAGTGCTGAGATGAGAAAGATTCTTCCTGTTAAATATGGTGGCTCCTTCACTCTGACTGTGCCTTTCACAGGCAAACCTGTTCCTAGTGTGACATGGGAAAAGGCAGATGTTGATCTGAGAATCAGAGGAATGATAAACACCACCGGCTCGGTCACCTCTATCACAGTGGAACGGACAACACGTGATGATTCTGGCAAGTACATAGTCAAGTTGCAAAATGCTGCTGGTCATGCCTCTTTGACTCTTAGTGTGAGAGTTTTGGATTCACCTGGTCCTCCAACTCATATAATAGTTAAAGATGTGACCAAGAACTCTGCCACTGTTACCTGGGACATCCCTGAGAACGAGGGAGGTGCATCTGTTAATAATTACCTCATAGACATACGGGAGATCAGCAGAAAAGGGTGGTCTAGACTCACAGATAAATGTCACAGACTGTCCTATAAGGTTTCTGACCTGGAGGAGGGAGGGATCTACTTCTTCAGAGTCACTGGAGAAAATGAGTATGGCATCGGTGTTTCTGCGGAGACCAAGGAGGGAACAAAAATGACAGGTACAAGTTGAGAAGAATAAACACACTCATTAGAGTTTTATTTAGTAGGAATACAAACACAAAACATATTAGTGTGATGCTACTAATACAGTAAAATATAAAAGATATAATAGAACAATTAGGTATTTTAAGCATTTGATACACTATCCTGCTCTGCTGTAATAAATAATTATGTTTTTATTGTTTTTTTTCAGATACAACAGACTGGGAGACAAATGCAGGAGCCTAGCTTGTCTCTTTCCCATTAAGTTAATTATTCTCTCATCATACTGTCAAGATTCTTTATCTACATACCGTTTTGTTGAGTAGTTAGCTGAGCTATTATATTATATCCTCCATGATGCTTGTCTGCAATTTCCCTCACCCCCTATTAGTCTCTCACGCACACTTGCTCATCTTCAATCAAGCCATCTTTCCTGTATTCAACCTACATTCATCTGCATTACAAGAGGAGGACACAGAGAGCCATTCTTTGCTGGATTCTTGTACTATATATGGTATAGTTTGGAAGGACACTTCTAGACTAACTTATGTTTCTTTTTGTCTTTTTGCTTGTTTGCTTGGCATCTGATCACTGTTTGTCACTGTTTTCAGAAACCTCGGCCAGTTTACTAGCCACAGCAGTTGAGCCTCCAGCCAGGTCCCAGACCTGGATAAATCCAGCCGTATCATGGACTTCCTTACCCTAAACTGCCTTTCACCAGCCCACCAGCTCAGCCTCTATTTTAGACAAAATAAACACTGGTGTTACATTACCACTTACCTCCTGTTTTCTGATTCCGATATGGGATGTGTCTCATCTGTGACAGTTATAAATGTGGCAACTGTGTTTAATTCCAAAATTATGTCATAAGACTTCCTATCAATTAGAGCATGAGTTATGAATAAAATCACCAATAGTTGTTGTTTATAGATATGGCTATGTTTCTAATGTAATTAGTAAGTCTAATTAATGATGATGAAAAAGGGAAAATACATTGATTTTGTTTGTAACAGAAAAAGAAAAAGTTTAATAAAAAAATAATAGTCAACATAGAACCAAGGAGAGAAATATTTATTCCAGTTTCACCTGAACATTTCTATTTTGTATACTACTATAGTTCTAACAGCTTTATAGCTGTGACAACAAAATGTAGTGGACCTGGTAAAAAAAGGTTATTCTTTTGAGGTAGTTAAAGAATGATGCATCTGAGTGATTAAGACCATAGGCCTGTGCCATTCCATTGCCCACAATTTCTTTTGGTTTTCGGAATACCCCTACAAGATTTGTAGTTGCACCAGGGCCCAGTTGTTCCTAAGTAATTTGATTGGATTACAGATATAGAATTTAATTAAATCTTAAAAATGGGTTATTCAAAAGGAAAATTGATTCTGAAATCGCTTAAGAAAAAAATTATCCAATCTTAATTTTGATCTGTTATTCAAAATATATTTAAATAGTATTGAGATAACATTGATTTATAATAAATCAAGATTACCCCAGCAGAAGGTGGATTTCAGTATTTATTAAATGTCAATAAACTTTCAAATTGTTCAAATATTACCACATTCATCTAGTATACATTTATTTATGTTTTGCATTTAATCTGTTAAACTGATACTGTTACTGTATGAGTACACTAAAATAAATAAAGGGGATTTGATCTCCGTAAAATAATATCCTAAACAGCTGCCAATATCACACAAATAATAACTTATATAATAGACAGTTATGTTTATAATCATAAACACATGTTTAAAATATCCATAAAGTATTTGTGAATAATATTGCATATTGTAATGCATATTACTAATTCTTCTCAGACTTGTGACATTTTATAATAAATCATCTCATAGTATGATTTTTTTAATGATTTATTATTACATCACACATTTTTTGAAAAGAATATGTGGATGAGTGAGAATCTACACAGACAAAAGAATATGTAATATACATCACAAGTTAAATGAATAATTTTTCACAAAAATACATTAAATCAGCTCATTATAATTTTATAAATTACTATCTTGTGATATATATATATATGCTGCTGAGACCCAGACAAAAAAAAGTTTTTGAATTTCTTTTTATGAATTTTGAATCAGGAACAAATTCTGTCAAGATCCCAACCCACAAATGTCACATCATTGAAAAGCCCATGATTTTACAACAGGAATTAACACAATAGCATGTATGGTTTCATACATGCTATTGTACAGAGCAAAAACCCCTACTGAGAACAAAGATTAATTGCTTGGTCTCAGGAGGATATATGATTATAAAGACATCACAACCTGAAAAAGGTTTGTGATATGTATCACAAGTTTAATAAATGTCTTTAAATCTGTCGAATGTGTGTCGAATATCCAGTTCCAAACCAATTTAATAGCGGTAAGATAGAGGAGGAAGAAAAGTTACTGTTGATTTTTAGATATAACTACAAATTAATCCAAGTGTCACCTGTTGGCCGCTGTCCTTTAAGAAGGGACGGCGGCTGTTTGGAAGTGCGTCACTATGGAAACCAGCTACGTAGCTCACTACAGGAAAAGGAACGAGCTCGCTGACACCGGAAGTGGCGATGCAATACAACTAGTTATATAGTTCGTGGTAAACAACTTTACTTCACCAAAAGTACATTTTCCAGCCGAAAACTACAAGATGGGAACAACGGCAAGTCAACTCGGGAAGGACTTGCTCTCAGAATACCAAGTAAGTGCCAAAAAAACCCCAAGAGTCCCCAAATGAGAAATACCGAAAGTTGATTTTATAACGTAGTCACCGAGGATAGCACGGTGGAACAATTACAGCTTTCTATTGAGAAGTACAGTGTGATTTACTTATAGTCGTAATATTTTCTATAAACTAAACAGAACATGTATGTATTCTTTATCGACATAAGTTGTCACAGAGCTTAATACGATAGTGAAAAGCTAAATTCTGTTGGTAATATATGATAGATTTAAAGAAACGCAGAGAACAAGGCATTTTTCACGTTAATCGGTCACTATCCTCATTCTAATAATGCTTATTTTTTACTTAAAGGAGCTGACATTCTTGACAAAACAAGAAATTCTTCTGTAAGTGACCAACTGTATGCTACACATAGCGTTAAAAACTATTTAATATATCTAGAAGTGCTCATTGTGACAATTGATTTGTTTTTCTTTTTTAAATAGTGCTCACAAGAGATTTACTGAACTGCTTACAACAGATGAAAAAGGAATAACGAATATCAGAGTGCCAATGGAGAGGATTCTTACACTGCCAGAGCTCAAGGTGAACAGTCACAGGGACATGTGGTGTTATGAAGACTGCTTGGTGCTTGTTTTGGAATAGGATTGTCCTTATTATCACATTACGTGTTCCGGAGAAAGGGCTTCAAGTACTGACACACTGTACTGACCCTTGTTTATGCTGCTGTCACAGTCCAACCCTTTCAGGAAAAGAATCTGCCATGTTTTCTCAACATCTGAACGCAAAGATGGAAGCATCACATTTGAGGACTTTCTGGATCTTCTGAGTGCCTTCAGTGACTCCGCCACTCTGGAAATCAAATCCCACTATGCCTTCCGTATTTTTGGTAAAGAAATTCTGATTTTTTTTTAACTAAATACATTTTGAGGAAAGTCAATCTGAGTGTTAATCATTTTGATATTCACAGATTTTGACGATGATGGAACCCTTGATAGCGGTGATCTGGAGAAGTTGGTTAACTGCCTGACTGGTGAGACAGACGACACCAGACTAACCCCAGAGGAAATGAGACAGCTTATCAACAATGTGCGTTTCCTGTACCTTATCCTTTAAAAGATGCAACAGCATTATGGAGACCAGAAACATGTTGATTAAATAGTCCTCTGTGGTTGATTTATGTTGTCATGTGTCAGTGAGAGTAACAGTAGTTTCTGCTACATGTTGTTCAGATCCTTGAAGAGTCAGACATTGACAAGGATGGAACGGTTAACCTGTCAGAGTTTCAGCACGTCATTTCAAGGTCGCCAGATTTTGTCAGGTAAATAGAAATCTGATTAATAATAAAATAAATCTGTCTTTTGCCCAACAAACATTTATTTATGTTTTAATTACTCCACAGTTCTTTCAAGATTGTGCTGTGAAGATCTACTGTGGAAAGGATCACCCACTAATTCTTTTATTGGTGATTGTTTTTTTTTTTAATTAGACCAATTTGTAGAGATTTGCCTTAACCCTTTTATGTATTTGAAATATAAAACCTGTTAATTCCTGCTTTATTTCTATAAAGGTTTCCAATAAAACGTATCTACTATGTTTCTTATATACAGAAAAATATATTTATTTCAAAGTTTTTTTTCCAAATACACTTCCTGTTGTGTCCAAAGTTCATTGTTCATTTGGGATTGTTTAACATTTAAGAGGTTGCTACTTCCTCCTTGACCACAGCAACAAATGTGTTCCACGCCCCACATGTTACATCAACCACACACATCTGCTGCTCTCTGAAATACTCCACACGCTGTGGCTCATCGGAGCTCAAAGTCTGGTGTCCAAGCTGGCCGTACTCACCTGATAAGATAATAGGGTTGAACAGGGAAGTATTTTATTACTGGTATTATGTTACAGAGACATAACGGTGCAGCACATTAACAATTCAACTAAAGTGTCAGATCAGATTTAGACTTACCCCAGCCCCAGGTGTAGAGGTCCCCTGTAGCTAAAATTAGAAAATATGAGATAATAAAGACGAGAGTTACGACTCGCCAAGAAAATGCATCAATACACACCTGTAGTCAAGAGAGATCTTACTTGTAACTGCGGCCGTGTGCCGAGAGCCACAGCTGACTGTCTTAATTTCACAGGATGGAGTAATATCCAGAAGAGCTGGGAATGCCTGAATGGATATGAACACTTCTTTGTTGTCCTCTCCCTCCTGTGGATCTTCACATGGAGATGTGCTGGCATCTTGTGAGAAAACAAAGATCAATAAAGAAAAGTTGCTAAACCTTTTTGCACATAAAAGAATAAATCCTAATTTGAAGTGGTTATTTTTAGTAGTATATAAGAAGTATTTGTATTCAAAACATGGTAATCTGTCATATCTGGAGTGTTGTCTGAGTCCTGTGATTATGAAGTTTGGGATGTGATTTAATGACAGCCACTTATGATCCACAGACAAAACCTCAGTTGCAAGTACAACATTAGGAAGGATCCTAGAAGGTAGAATTCATTGAAAATCTCCATGTTGATGTTTTCTTTGACTGTAATCATATGTGCCGCAAAACAAAACACGGCTAAGTGCGTTACATTGGGTTTGAGCTACAGCTGAGTCTGCAAATCAGTCTAAAGCTATTTGCAAAGACTTTCACATTTATGAGTCAAGGTTTTAAACTCTCCGTCACCATAAAAAGAAGAGTGATGAATTCTACTTCATTCAATGGTGCTTGCAGGATTGAAAAATGACATTTCAACAGTGAACATCTTTTTTCCAGAAATAATATCCCTGTCATTCAGCATAGTCTGCAGGGAACACGGGTTTCATAGGGACAATTTATTCTGTAGAAATGAATCTTTTCCAATAAAAATATGCTTATGGTGAAGTTTGCATTTCTGTTGCTACACAGTGATAGAATCCCGCAAGCATCACAGATGAAATGTCATTCACCTCAATTGTGTTGGGGTGTTAGAAATCTCGGAGACAAATCTCTTCAAACCCGGCCAAATAAAAACTAAAATCCCTGTACCCACATGGCTAGGCACGCCTTCAAATGAACAGATCAACCTGCTTTTCGGCCACTTTGCTGCCGCACTTTTCTCAGAGCTTGTGATGGAAGGCCGAGCTGGCCGCTCTCATTCCAGCCCCACACGTAAAGGTCACCCCCGTCTGGAGAAAAAAAAAAAGCACACCTGAAGTCATTTGGTCACCAGTTGTGAGTACAACCGCATCTCTGTGTGACGCTCACCACTGATGCAGATGGAGTGCCAGCCTCCTGTAGCTACACGACTCATGGGCATCCCCCAGAGAGCCTCCACGACCCTGGGCTCCTCCTCAGAGCCGAGGCCTCCGTGCCCTAATTGGCCGTGGCTAAAGGATAAATGCAAGAGATCATCCAAGTTATTTGAGGGTTTGCCCCCACCCCTTATAATAAGGTGCTATACTGAAAATGAAATGCAATGCTCCTTACTGAATCAATACGGGATGCCACACCCTAAACTAGTCCATACTAATACCATGATGTAATAATATTCGATTACAAGATGTCTAAAAGTCATATTTAAAATCCTACCCAAGTAAAAGTACATCTCAGAATCAGTCAAACGGGTTTTAGCTTCTATTAGTCCTGCAACCAGCTACAAGAAAGGCTAAAATGGAAAAAAACCTTGTTGGGTGGTTTTAAACTTTTATAATTATTATTTTTTTTATGTAATAATGTGTCTATGTTGTATGATGTAGTTCTGTCATAACTTTTGTGTTTGCTGCCCTTTTGGCCAGGGCTAATTTATCTAAATAAAGGGGATGGATTAATACACTTAAGGACATCAGAAGTAAATGCATTTGTTCTCTAGTAAATGATATGAGTTATAGTATAGTAATAGTAGATAATTTTACAGCAAACAAAATGTCATTTATTTCCACAAATAGATATATAGTTAGTTGTCTCCTAGGTTATTTGCCATTTCTGAGTTTATCAATAAGTTTCTACTTCTTTCAAATACACCAAAAGGGTTTTTTTTGACAGACCAAACATTTTTCCCACATCTATGATGATCTGAAGTTTTGATCCCTACAATAACTGGTGCTATGAGGCTTAACTCTCATCTCATGTTACAAGTAGCTGAGGATGAAACTGCTGCATAAAATATTCACTAGAACGCAGGAAATGAGAAGTCTGACACTTATAATCTCATGGGAGCGGAGGCCCAGGCCCCTGGGCCCGCAGCCGCTGGAAAGGTGTCCCTTATTTGTCCACATTCCAGATGATGTGTGAACAGCGTGGAGTTGTGTGGGCCTACCTGCCCAGTCCCCACGTGTACACGGCCCCAGTGGCACTGAGGAGGATGGCATGCTCCGCACCCAGCTCCACACTCTTGGCTGCCAGGTGAGGGGACAGGGAGCGGTAGAAAGGAGGTTTTGGATGTATGTAGCCTCCAGGGACTAATGGGAGATTCAGACATGAACCTAGAAATCAGAAATATATATTTTATTTATAAGCCTCCTATCACAACATACTTCTAGCAGCGGTCAGGGTCGGTTATAACAGACATTACCAGAGCAATCAGGCTGGGTTTTGATTTCCATGTTCCATGCTGGAGTCTCCTCATTGGACTCCAGGTCCCAGGACTCCACCCTGTCAGGAAATTCAAGAGTCAAGCGGGTCTCAGTGATGATCGCGTCCCTGCAGCCGCGGCTCTTCGCCACGGGACCGCTTTCTTTAGAGGGGACAGCCCCGAAACCCGCCAGGAACACACAGCCGTCACCTGACGGATACAAGGCAGAATTAGCGCCTTTAATAATAGCAGGATACATCAGGGTGATATTACAGATGGGTTCTATTTCTGGCGCGGATTAAAACGGCGGCCCCGTTCTCCGTGTCCGCTCACCGTCCGAATGCCACGCTGCCCTGCGGCTCCAGCTGGCCCTGATGCGGGGGTGCTGCCCGCAGCCGCCTCGCTCCACATCGCTGAGCTCTGTCGGAGCGGTCACTTTGAGTTCCTCCTCGACACGAATCTGCCCGAACGCGTTGAAGCCGAAGCCGAACCAGCGCATTTGGAAACGCGACGCAGCTACGCCGCAGTTTGAACGCGCGCGAATGCAGCGGAACTGCGCATGCGCCACAGTGTTGACAATTCCAAAACTTACCCTGGTGTGTAACCCCCTAAAAGCCTGGTGCCAGAGATTAACTCTCTTAAGAAGATTTTGAAACTTAAACACGTGCTATCTACTAGTTTTATATTAATATATTTAATATCATAGGTGTATTAGTTATTTAAAACTTTCCTCTAGTGTTAGGGTCGGCACCGTTTTTAAGTTTAAATGGATAGAAGTACTACATACATTTGTTAATTGCATCAAGACTTTTTGACTTTGTCAGGAACTTCTATTTAAACATAATAAAATAAAAAAAATCTATTTTACTAAATTATAAAATATTCTGGTGAAAATTATGACCTTTGTGGTGTTAGGGTCAGTTTTGGCCCAGTTATAATATAAGATTATAAAACAATAAGTGCTAAAACTGAAATCATAAACACACTATCAGCCTACAGCCCAAAGCCAGCTCCTTCTCCAACCACTGGAGCTTCAGTTAGGGGCTTCTCTCTCTCGTTTGACAAACAAACATGGACATGTCCAGGTGTAAATGAACAAAACAACTAAACACAGACATGTCCAGGCATGTAAGGCCACTTCCATTTTAGAGTTGGTTTCTTGTAGAGTACACATCTACATTTTACAACATTCAACAATGAGAAGATTTACTACAAGGCAAGCTCTGGATCATATCTTTGCTGACAATGAAGCAGAGGACACACAGCAGCAAAGTGATGTGGATGAGCAGGTTTCTGAGGAGTAAGACAATGTGGAGTATCAACCAGAAGACACAGACACATCTGATCAGTCTGATGAAGAGGTCACTGGTGCTGCTTCTGCTTCTGCTCCAACATTGGCAACATCTCATGGAGCTCAGTACCTCCTGATATAAATGGCAGGGCAACTTCTGGAAATGTCATAAAAATGAAAGAGATCACAAGGTTTGCTGTGACAAGAGTAAGTGACATCAACACATGTTTTGATCTGTTTATGCCATTGTCACTAAAAAGTCCTCATTGCTATGACAAATCTTGAAGAAAAAAAAGTCATGGGCAACATGTGGAATAACATTGGTGAGGAACATCTGGATGCCTACATTGGTGTTCTTCTTGCTGGAGTATACAGATCCAGCAATGTGGCCACTGATAGTCTCTGAGATGCGTCAACAGGCAGGGATATTTTCCAGGCAACAATGTCACTTCAGACCTTTCGAATGATATCAAGAGTCCTCAGATTTGACAACAGAAACACCAGAGCAAAATCTGACAAGCTCGCTCCCATCAGGGATGTCTGGGAGAGATGGGTGCAGCTCCTTCCACTGATGTTCAACCCAGGGCCAGAGGTGACCGTAGATGAACGTTTTCTCCCTTTCCGTGGAAATTTCCTCTTCTGGCAAAACATGCCCCGTAAGCCAGGCAAATACGGCCTAAAAATCTGGGCAGCCTGTAATGCAAAAATCAGCTATGCATAGAATCTACAGATTTACACAGGCAAATCTGCAAGTGGCATCCTTGAAAAAAAAACAAGGAAAACAAGTAGTTCTCGACATGACTACTGGACTGCAAGGTCACAACATCACTTGCACACTTTGACCTTGCAAATCTACATTTTGTATTATTACTAGTTCTGGTTTTAATTTTGTATTTGAATACAAGTTCTATTTTTTGAAAAAAAAAAGTGTTTTTTGCCTTTTCCTTGAAGTAAATAAATGGGTCGAAATTGACCTGTAACACCATAGATGTTACTATAGTTAATATTAAAATTTAAAAAATAATTATGAACATTTAAGAGATGTGTTCTAATATCTCTCAGTGATAGTCAGGTAACATAACGGTTTATTTAAAATGAGGGGTATGCTGTCAAAAGAAAGGCCCAGGGTGCCACAACAAAAATGTTAAAACCAATCTTTTCTTGGATAAGGAAACCTAACAAGGTAACCAAGAGGGAAGAAACAATTTGGATGATAAATTATTGTTTTTAGGGTATTTTGTAGTTGATTTAAGATATGGGTCAAAACTGACCCATTAACATCAGGGAAGGTAGCAGAAAGTTAACACTAGAGGAAGGTTAAAAATTAGCATTCCTTTTAGGTTACACCATTTGATATTTTGTCAAAAAAAATCCCATAAAATCATGATTTTTGTAAAAAGAGAAGAACAACAACAATAGAAATAAACTTTTAAATGACAAGAAACCAACAGGAACACAAAATAACATTTTTTTGAGCCCTGATGAATGCCATTTAACTATTTCAAAAAGTGTTTGACTTTCATCTTTTCAACCATGATTTGTCACTGACCCATACAGTAATTCAGTTATGGAAAAGTTTTATTTTTATGCTCCTGTACTGAGAAAACAATCATGACCAACTAATCAACCACATAATTAAGACAGTAGGAATGTAGTGGACACTTAAAAAACAAATGAATGTTAATGAAATGTTTGTGCTTAGGACAGAAATCATAAAAGAATGAATCAAGTAGTGTGTACAATTTCGAATGCAATTTTTGGAATAATAATGACTCAAATACATGTTTTTCCAAATGGTATGGAAAAATTGAGCCTTAATGGGTTTCAGATGGAACAGACATGTACTGCAGTGCTAAAGATAAATACAAAACCAAAAGTAATGTGCAGCTCTCTTCGTGTGTCTGTAAGCACCCACTGGTTTTCATAAAACACATTTCTTCTATAAATTGTATATACCTTTTTACATTTGTTTGTGAAGGTTTAAGACATGTGAATTTCAAGATCCATTTTATCCCATCCAGACCCAAAAGGACTTCGTTGGTCCCACATCCTGATTGCAGCACATAGACGGTGCCGTGATGGAAATCTGAAAAACTTTTCAGGGTTTGGTTCCTTCTGACTTTTCATTCCCTTCCCTGCTCATGATGATGCCGTATTCCACAGCCTGGTCCAGGCAGTTCTGAGCTATCTTCGAGACGGCCTCTGGCGTGCCCTCTCCACCCTTTGCCAGGACCGAAAGAATCTCCAGAACTTCGCTCTCAAGGAGCGTCTCAGCGAGACTCTTCTCTGCCTGCATCATGTTCTGAATGATGACCACCCCACGGTGACGGAGGTCTGTTATTTCACTGAGCAGCAGCGCCTGAAAGATCTCTAGCCAGTGGGTTGTCTGAAAAAAGAGCAAAACAGAGTCCTCTGAGTCAAAAACAGAATTAAGGATTGTAGTTTGCTACACCGCTGAGTTGGTGCAGGTGTGAGGAAGCAGGGGTCTGCTGTATTGGTCTGCTTACTGTGCCAGGGATGCGAGCACACAGCTCGGGCTGCTCAGCAGTCAGCATGGCCAGCGTTCCTGCAGCGGCTTTCCTCAGCCTCTCGTCCTCCTCACCGCTATAGAGCACGAGCAGCTTGAGGCGATCGTTCCCCCTGGCCAGGTACAGCTTCTGGACCTGAGAACACATCAATCATCCACTATTGTTAGTTCAACTTTGCCACCAAAGTGTGCCACTGATTCAATGATAATAATAATAACAACAACAATAATAACATAGTGCGTATAACCTCTGTGCTTAGGACCAAATTACACATGCACTCTGTGGAAGACGCTCGGACCAGCTCGTGCTCCTCAAACATGTAGCCTTCGATTTTTGGTACAGCCTTTTCCTTTATGATCTTCTGTCTGTAAAACAACACACAACAATTAAAATCAGAATCTCTAAACACTGATGACTGAAAACTGTGATGTCAGAATAAGTCGTACACTACAGTCGTACACTGGAGGATGAAACTTAAAAAAATAAAGCATGACAATGATCCCAAATATGCAGCAAGCTTGTAAAAAAACTATCTTCATTGATAAGAAGAGCAAAGGATGATGTAACAGATGATACTTGATCACATCATCGAGTCGGTCTGGGATTAAATAAATAGAGAAGCAACTGAGGCAACTTGCTTTGAACAACAGATATATCTTAGAGCTTGAAAACGGTGTGCAGGTGTACCGAAGATAAATGTTATTGGTTTAAAAAGGCAAAGCAGGCCACTCTAAATATTGTCTGATTTGTTCTTTAAAACAGTCTATATTAAAAACTGCTCTGGTAGAATATTTTCCATTGGATCATCAATCCATTAATGAAATTGCTGCATCTTTTGTTAAGAAAAAATGTTTTGACAAACATTAGAATGAAACTTTTTGTAAATAAATTGTAATACTGTAATAAACTATGTGCATTGTACTCTTGAGGTGAGACTTCCCCCTAGTGGCCAACCTGAGTCTTTCACTGATGCCAGCCAGATTGGTGATGGCCATCAGTGCTTCAAAGTTCTGCAGCAGGGAGCATTCTAGACTTAGAAGACTGACGAGCGGGCGCACCACCTCATAGATCTGATATAAGAGGGAAAAAAAACACAAGAGGCTTAATATCAGAACTTGTGCAGATACTGTAACAAAGTGGCCAACTACTGCATATCCTCTTACCCTTTCTCCAGGGAAGGCAATCTCAGGATTGGATGTAATAGTTATTTTGGCCAGGGCTTGGGCTGCTTTGATTTTCCCTACATCTGTGTTTTCAGATGCCAGCGGGATTAGCGCCTGTGTAGGAAAACAGTAATGGATATAACTCGTGCAAACCTCTTAAAGCAAGGAAATCAGGTCAACGTGCAGGTTAAGCTAAACATATTACCTTTCCTCCACCCTGTGCCACCACTGTGCCTCTGTCTTCCTGCCGCTCCACCAAAGCCAAGAACACCCTGCCGTGAGAGATGAATTAACAGATACTATATACAAAGCTACACTGAGTGACAAAGAATTCCTGCCGTTTTCCTACCTGGCAATACACTCTCTACAAGCCTCAGTAAGGGCTGGACTCTCCTGTTTGACCATACAAACCAACGCAGACACTACACCAGCCTCCAGCAGCTTCACCAGTCTCTTCTCCACATAGGAAGGAGCATCCTGACACATTCGTTAAAGGACAGAACAGGTTTATATATGCAACATAAATTTCAAAACAAAAGAAAGAAACCGTTGATACAGTTGTAGAGCAACTGTGAGATATTTAGGAAATATGCAATGTTAGCTTCACTTTTAATAGTAACATTTGGAAAAGTACCTTGGGGTGCTCCTCAGGCACGTGTTGTTTTGCATACTTGGCCAGCTCTAGCATCTGAGGGTCTGGCTTCTCCACATCGTAACTGTTGGTGCAGTTAACTAATGTGGAGCCGACAGCAAAGAGCACCGTCTTATCCTCAGACTGCAGGAGCACAGAAAAACAAGAACATTCTTATTCTAGCCAGCACCAGCAAGAAACATTTGTGTCGATTCCCTTACACCGATAAAAAAATCAAACCTTGGCTAGGTCAAACATGGCCTGGAGTGCGTTCTTGTCTTCCACAAAGTCCCCCTTCACATCAGCATCAAAGGTGAGATAGGCGAGGCCTTCCACAGACCACCGGCGGGACGTTGGAGGCAGAGACTCATTACACAGCCACCTAACAGAAGGAGATACAGCTTGTATTGTATTTCAAGTCCAAGAAACCACTCGTTATCTGCTGTGTGTGCCACATGATTCCCACCTTTTCTCTAACCTACACTGAATTTCATGATTTAGCACAAACATACATACTTCCTGCACTGCTTGGCAAGCTTTAGAGTGGATCCTTCTGCAAACTGCTTCATGCTGAAATCTGTCCCCCCTGCTGATCCCAGCTTGCACAAACCCTGTGTGATAATTTTCAGAAACCATAATTAGTTGTATTTATATTCACAGTGTGACTGTCTTGAAAGGAATAAAAAAGCTGCTTTGCCGTAGTATTTACCACCAGTGCTCTCACGCGTATCCTGTCATTCTCACTCTTTTTGTAAAGGTCCTTTAAAAGGGCCACGCCGTTAGCGGTGATGAAGGAGGCTCTCTTGGCCTTGCCAGCAGCATGGATAAGAGCCTCCACTGCTACCTGCTGATGAGTTACTTCTTCAGAGGCGCACAGAGCAATCACTGCATCCATTAAGCCTGACATCTCGAGAGTTCTGTTGCCCACATCACTCGGTCCTTGGAGAAGCACGGATACGGTCTGGATTGCACGCAGCTTTGCATCAAGGCTCTGTCGGCTAAAGTGTTGCCTGCAGATAAATTAATAACCATTAAGATATAATTTTTGGGTTAGGAATAGTACATTTTTAATTGTTTTATTTTTTTTACATGGAACAGAAACTACAAAATTGCTTATATCCTAATAGCCAACTCACTGAACATATTCTTCACATTGTTTGGTGAAATTCTCCCTCTCACTGTCACTCTTAAGGTCATCGTAGAGTTTGCTGAGCAAGACAGAGCAGCTCATGTGAGAGTTGTCTGTAAGAGGTGGTCCTTCTGCGAGCTCGGGAACAGTCCCTGCCACCTCCAGGATCTTCTTCAGCCCTGTCGGAGAACAACGAGTTTATTGATCAAGGTATGGTCAGCTCTGAAAAGTGCTGAAAAGTAATTTTACATGTGTTACGTACCTTGATCTATCACCCATATTGTGAGAGAGTTGTCTGGGTTTTTTAAGGACTTTCGCGGCACTTGTTTGACCAGGAGGTTGATGGCGCTGTCTCTGCCAGGCCCTGACACATTGGCCGCCGGCATCATCTCCAAGAGGTGGCGCAACATTGAGCGCAGCTCTTTGGATGGTTCTGTGTTAAATTCATACAAATCAATCAAAATGCAGTCGACCAATGCACGAAAGCACAGCACAGAAAGCTGAGTCACACAGAAAGTCGTTTAAAAAGTTGGCCTCCACCAACTTTTCAAACCCCAGACATCAACAAGATTGGATTCCAAACTCACCAGGAAGTATGGCTTCATCTTTCCCTCTGATCTCTCTTTTCATGCCCTCCGTCAGAGCCTCAAACATCACTTGCAACAGGTGGCAGGCAGCCAGAGACACGGTACAAGCTCCTGATCCCATTACTGCACACAGCTGCTCCATTCCCAGCTCATTCACTATGGCCATAGTCTGGGAATAAAACAACAAATGTCAGCAATAAAAAGCAGCAAAGCAATTCATAAGCGTTATTATTCGCATGGTGGCTACAGCCTCCTATAAGAATTGAATGTAGATAAATATTGCCATCTGTCGGCGTAGGTGGTTCAACAGACTTATGGCAGACAAGAAATAAAAATTAACGAGTAAACAACTACAACACTTCCTATTTATCCAGGTGTTCCAAGACAGAAAACACATGTTTGAAAGGCACTTTAAAGACAAGACAATGAATCCGGTTAAAGGAAACTGAAGTCCTTACTCTAGACTGATGCCCGGTGCACAGGCCAACCAAGGTCCTCAGAGCGGAAAGGACAACCTCCTCCAGCTTTGACTGCAGAAGTGTGTGAATCAGCTTCACTCCATCGTTACGGAAGATCTGCTCAGCTCCTGCCTCTTCACGAGATAACACCACCAGATTCTGAGCAGCCTGTAAATGATTCAAAGACCACATGATTTTTTTTTTTAAAATGAAACATAAAAAAGGAATAAATTACAGTGTGTACAGTTATGTTTTGAGTCACTCTTACTTTCTGTCGGTCCGAGTCTTTTGCAGACGCATCCAAGAGGAGGGAAAACATCTGTTGCACACGAGCATCTGTGGAGTTTAGTTGCGCCGACTACCATGTTTAAGAGAGAGGACCCGGAGTTTATGGTTAGTTAAGGTTTTATTAAGGGACTGTTTTGATAAGACAAGCTTCAACATCCCTGCCTTCACTTAAAACAAATGAGCATATCACCTTCTGCTGAATTTGTGCTCCCAGCTGCCTGAGCAGATCCTGGAAGGCTTTGTTTTTGGGCTCCAGCTGTGCACACCGCTGAGCATCCAGGAAGGCCTGGTCAAGACGGCAGAGCTTCTGAAAAGCTTGAGCCCTCCTGAACCTGGCTTTGACATCTCCCGGGTCAGTATCGAGGGCTGAAAGAAGAAATTGAAATTGTAATGGCTCCTTAAATGTGAATATGTTATGGTTTATTTAGTCTTCTATTGTCATAAACTAATACATTTAGGTTATGGACTGTTGATCTGAGAACACTGACATTGTTTGACAATCTAATGACCAAACAACTAATCAATTAATGGATAACAAAAATCTATTAAGATAGAAATCTTACTTTTAAACAGAGGAGCTTGTGCTGGGCTTTTGAAATACAACATTTAATTACAGTGTTATTATAGAGTAAAAAAAGCACGTGAGTGGTAGAAAGTAACTATTTTTACTCAAGAACTGTATTTAGGTACAGATCTCAGGTACTTGTACTTGTGTGTGAACAGTGCTTCATAAAGTGTATTGAACACATGTGTGATACACTCATGTATAATGTAATAGAATTCAAAGCAGCACTTTTACTTTCAATCTACCTAAAGATCTAAAATTTACTTAAAACAATTAAATGTTCTCATGTATTTGTTGTGACGAAAACAAACTATAATATAACAATTTGACACTTTAAATATATTTTGCTGATAATACTGTTGTACTATTCATTAAGTAACATGACTTTTACTTGTCACTAAGGACTATATACACTTTACTGAAGTAATAGATCTGAATACTTCCACTACCACTGATCACCTCACACACACAGGTCGACGTGTGTTGTGTTTGGTGAACTTGAACTACATTTACCTATGTGACACTTTTAAGAGTGTGCGCGTTTGTACTTATGAAACCAATAAGTAGTCACGTCCACATCGTGTCTCACCTTTGGAGGCGTCAGCCTCCGCCTTGTTGTAGTCCTCCAGCTTCAGGTAGCAGGCGGAGCGGTTCCGGTGCAGCACCGCCTTCTCCGCCGGGCTGTCACTGAGCTTCAGGGCTTTGGTGTAACAGCACACGGCGCCCTGCAGGTCCCCCGCCTTGAACAGGGTGTTCCCCTCCTCCTTCAGGGCTACAGGGTCCTGGGTTAAGGAGGTAAGAGCAAAGAGTGATGGAATTGCGGATGAATTCTGCTAAGCTAAAAAAGAAAGCGGCTGTGTGGCTACGCGCCGTGAAACACATCTGTTCTATTTCACTCACGCTCATCTTCGAGGTGCTGGACACAGTTCGGCGTTACTTATAAGACTGAATGCAGAGTTTATTTAAGCCCTCGTTACTCATAAACACCGCTAACTGCAGCCAAACATGTTCTACATCGCCGATTTCGCTACGCTTCCGGGTGTCGGGAGCGTGGTGATGACGTTTTCGTGCACAGACCCGCCCAACCCGTCACGGAACGTTACCATATAAGGAGAAAGAGCAGTTAGAGCATCTCTGCAAACCTCAATCTCTCCATCACCGCTGCCTTTATTTGGTTAGATTTTCATGTTGTGGCTCTGAGCGCTTCACAAAGACACATTAAAACCTCTGTGCCGCGCATGTAATATAGAAGGGGATGTGAAAGCCAGCAAATCAGGTTTAAATGCTTTTATTTGTCGGCATAGCTATGTGTTAGATCAGATGAGTCTCAAAGTCTGAGACTATGGCCAAAGCTTGGAAAAAAGTGTCCCATAGCCCTTTTTATTTGCTAAATTTTATTCAATCCCTGTATGCTATCATGGTTGTGTTATTTGATGCCACAGACACTTATTGAGCAAAGCTACAGTCGTGTGAAAAAGTGTTCCTCCCACTCCTGAGTTCTTATACATGGTTGTCACATTACATTTTTCAGATCATTAAACAAAGTTAGTCAAAGGCAACACAAGTGAATAGAATGCAATTTTTAAATCAAGGTCTTTACTATAACGGGAGTAAACAATCCGAATGTACGTGGCCCGGTGTGAAAAAGTTAACCCCTCTTTTAAAACATAACTATAGTTTATGACACATGAGTTCAATTTCTCTGGAAAAAGTTATAAAGCCATTTCTAAAACTTTGGGACTCCAGAAACCTCCAGTGAGAGCCATTATCCACAAATGCTGAAACCACAGAAGAGTAGTGAACCTTATCAGGAGTGGCCAGACAACCAACATTACCCTAAGAACAGTGACAATTATCCAAGAGATCACAATAGACCCTACTACAACATCCAAAGAACTGCAAGCCTCACTTGCTTCAGTTAAGGTCAGTGTTAATGACTCCACCATAAGGAAGAGAGTGGGCAAAAATGGCAGAGTTCCAAGATGAAAACCACTGCAGAGCAAAAAGAACATTAAGGCTTGTCTGTAATCTGCGAGAAAAGATCTTGATGATCCCCAAGACCTTTGGGAAAAATGCGTTGTGACCCCATGAGACAAAAGTTGACCATTCTGGTACGTGTGTGTCCCATTACATCTGATGAAAAAGTAACGCCACATTTCAGGGGAAAGAACCTCATATCAACAGTAAAATATGGTGGTGGTAGTGTGATGGTCTAAAGCTGTTTTCCTGAAGCAGGAAACCTTCAGGACCTGGAAGGTGTGATAAAGGGAACCATGAGTTCTGCTGTCTAACAGAAAAAATCCTGAAGAAGAATGTCCAGCCATCTGTTCATGATCTCAAGCTGAAACCAACTTGGGTTCTACAGCAGGACGATGATCCAAAATACCTCAGCAAATTAAGCTCTGAACGTCTGAAGACAAACAAAATCAAGACTTTGGAGTGGCCTAATCAAAGTCCTGACCTGAATCCTATTAAGATAGTATGGCATGACCTTAAAAATGTGGTTCATGCTCCAAAACCCTCTAGAGTGGCTGAATTACAACAATTCTGCAGAGAAGATGAGTCAAAACACCTTCACAGCTCTGTAGGAGACTCATTGCAAGTTATCATAAACCCTTGATTGCAGTTGTTACTGCTCAGAGCCCAACCAGTTGTTAGGTTTAGGGAGCAATTGGTTTCCACACAGAGCCATGTACATAGGTTTGAATTTTCTGTATTAATAATAATACCCCTTATTTAAAAAACTGCATTATGTGTTCACTGGTGTTGTTTTTGGCTAAATTTGTTTCAACTGAAATATTTAAGTGTGACAAACATGCAAAAAAATCACATTTTTTCCACACCACAATATTTTGACATTGCTATATATTGGCATTGCTGTGTGATATAACTCCAGACTGCACCAAATACATACAAAAAAATATCTATTAGTTTCTAAGAAAGTGAAGGAAAAACAATTCCATGACCCCCCTTTACACTTGAAAAATTTAACTACCTCCTGTTGGCTCTTTCCAATACCTGTGTTTTTTATTTTATTCATTAAACTGTTTTCCTTTTACTGCCAAGCAAAGAAAGGAAAAGGGGTAAATGATGCCTGGATTCCATTAAGCTGCTTCAGATTCAAGGTCCTGACATTGGGCTTCCTGTCTTTTTGGCTTATGCTGGGATGTGTAACTGTAATAATTGCTAAGTGTGCTTTTCCAATAAGTCAAAATGTTTGAGAACACTTATTTTCTGGTAAAAGCTAATTGCCATGAAAAATAAAGTCTCCACACTGCCAGAAATATAATTTTAGGGGGAGAAATAATACATAATTTCAGCAATTACTTTGCTTCGTACAGTCATAATTATGTAAGATCTCACAAAATAGGCACACAATAAAGTGCATAAGCCTCCACTTTTTTGAGTTATTATTAAATGGGGCTGTATTATTTTGAACGAGATTTCTTTATTGTCATTCAACAGCATTTACATGCATATAAAATATTGTTCCTATGCAGCCACAGTGCAGCTACCTGGGGAACAACTCCACTTATTGACCTTTTTTCAGGGACAC
Organism: Eupleurogrammus muticus; assembly: GCA_036785175.1. NCBI lineage: Eukaryota > Metazoa > Chordata > Actinopteri > Scombriformes > Trichiuridae > Eupleurogrammus > Eupleurogrammus muticus. The sequence goes on along the minus strand of JAYKQN010000010.1, from coordinate 21,442,512 downwards.
TGAGGGAAGTGTTTGCACTAACATACATGCCTTTGGTGTTGGGAGGCAACCCATGCAGCCAAAAGGAGAGTATACAAACATCACCCAGAAAGGACCTGGGATGGCCAGGATTCAAACTAAGAACCTTTTCATCATCATCTCATCATCTTATTAAGAGGCAACACATTAAAATGAGAAATTCACTCATTCTGTTATGTTTGGAGCAAAAGTAAAAAAAATTATGAAATATATACAATCGCATTCAAAAGTCACCCAAACAATTTAGTGCTTTCCATGAAAGGTCAGACTTGTATTTATCAAATTAATTGCAAAATGAATAGAAAATATAGTTGAGACATTGACAAGGTTAGAGAAAATTATTTTTATTTTGAAATAATAATTACATTGTTAAATAATAATTTTATCCTTCAAACATTGCTTTCATCAAAGAATGCTCCATTTAAGCAGCTAAACTGGGGTTTGCTGATCATCCATTAGCTTCTACTGCAAATATAAAACACAATGTACCATCAGAACACTGGAGTGATGGTTGCATTACATCTATTTACATTTACAGCTAAAATAGTCATTTAGCACAACAAAGTATAGACTTTATTTCTGATGAGTCTAGCATCATCTTCATTAAAAGAAGATGAAAAATAAGGACATTTCGAAGTTACCCCAAACTTGTAATGGTAGTGAAAATCATTTTTGTGTCAATGAGTCTTTATGTAAATGTATTAAATTATGTATATGTAAAGAACTGTTCAACCACATCACACCAGCATTACAAACTTTTCCTTTAGGTCAAAACCACCAAAGAAGGTTTCCTGGTTTGGTTTGGGATCAGGGACTGATCCAGTACATGGTTTAATTGTTTTTTTCAGGTCAGCCAAGCATCATTGTTGAGTGTCTTTTGTTGACTCAGCAACTAAGTGTGTGTGCTCAGTAACACCTGTTAATGTCCTTTATGGACAGTTTATCTCCTAAGGCTGGTGCTGGCTGTGAGACCTCATACACAACAGATCCACAGGAGATCCACAAGGCCCAGTGACAGCACCAGGGACTCATATGAACCCCAGTCTGAAATCAAAACCAAAAGCAGCTGTGTAAATATTTGTTCCTTCTGACAACTTTGTTTTGTGAGAGACAAGGGTTTCAGAATATGATTCTACTCTTGCTACAAACTTACTTTTTAAATCTGAAAAAATAGCCTGATACACATCAACCGAATGCAGCATTTTAAAACCCTCTCCTTACTGGAAAAGAACCAAAACAAAACCATCCATTCACGTCATGTCCCACACAGCCTGCTTATTCATTATTAAAGTGTTGGCTAGGACCATGTATCCACGAATACAATGAGAGTCCCTGCATGTTCCATGGAAAGAACACAGCAGGTGACTCACCTGCAAAGCGCGAGTACATTTTCCACACAGGGCTTCTCAGATGTCGTTCCTGTGGAGTGGTTCTCCGTTCTCTGCAGCAGCCAGGCTGCTGTTCATGTTTGAATGATTCCATCTGTCAGTCCAGGGGTCACTGTAGTCTCTATAGGGGAGCCATTGTAAAAGCGACATTTTTATAATTCTCTTATAGCACATGGACTACTGGACATGCAATGCACTAGGCTCCGTCTTTGGTACTAATACTGATAAATTGATTCCTTTAAACTAATAGAGCCTTTTCACAGGAGACATTTTGACACAGCAAGAAAGGCCCAGGTAAAAATAATCAAATGAATGATGCTTCAGTTTCAATGAGCTGCGTTGGTTGCAGTGCTGTGGTGTATTGTATGAGCTGATTCACTGCCACATGTCTGCCAGAGGGACAGTTAGAAAGAAGCCATTATTACTGTGAGCAGTAACACCTGTGCTTCTCCCACAATGACAACACAGCCAGGACTGCTGTGAAAAAAGGTCTCTGTTGCTTTCATTTCTTGAGTCTACTAATAGGGCGCTAAATTTGTTATTCACTAAATGTGTTTCTGTGTCCCTATTTTGCATCACAGCAGATATTCAAATTGAGTGCAGCCGTGTCTGTTTATTGTAAGTGTATATAACCTACTATCATCAGTGAAACAGCAACTACCCACATTCAATATCGGGATCAGTGATATAATAGAGCACCTTAAACTCAAAATATCTAGAGGTACACTGCATAGTTATAGTCATGATTTAGTAAAGGGTCAGTTGACTCAAATTCCAAAAAAAAAACAGATGTTCGATCATGTTATTAAATAATTAATTTTTTTATTTCTTTGTTGAATTGTGTGGAATTTGATGTCAAGAGCACACAATGAAAATCGGTATTAACTACAACAGTGCACACAGAGAAAATACATTTGCCCTAAACTTTAACAAGCAATTACAAATTAGACTAGCAATCAATCAGACTGTACATGCATCAGGCTGATGCATGGAAATTAGGCTTTGTGTATTTGGATCAGAGTTTTTCTGACCTGTAAATATAATCTTTACCATCCATCCATCCATTTTCTATCCTGCTTATTCCTTTTCAGGGTCGCAGGGGTCTGCTGGAGCCTATCCCAGCGCATTTTATGGCGAGAGGCAGGGATACACCCCAGATGGTCGCCAGCCAATCGTGGGGCACACACACCATTCACACACCATTCACACACACACTCACACCTATGGGCAATTTAGATTTGCCAATTAACCTGAGCATGTTTTGTATTGTGGGAGGAAGCCGGAGTACCCGGTGAAAACCCACGCAGACACGGGGAGAACATGCAAACTCCACACAGAAAGGTCCCAGACCCAGGCCCCAAGGCGGTCTTGAACCTGCGACCTTCTTGCTGTGAGGCAACAGTGCTACCCACTGCTCCACCGTGTCGCCCTATAATCTTTACCTTTCATGTTTAATGTATCTTTTAATACTACTACTACTACTAACAATAATAATAATGATAATATACTCTCTGTGTTGTGTTGAAGGATGTTTATTTTGTACAAATGTTAGTAGAAGGTTAAAAGGTGAAATCAACATTTCAGATTTGCTCATTTTATCACAGTGATAAACGGTCTTTTATGAGTCTAATTTGTGATGTTACATTCACTTTTTATTAGTAGTAACATTTTTATGTTTATTATTATGTAAACTTATGTTGCGTTTACACCCTCTTTCTGACCACCATCCAGATTAGAGATTTAGTGCCATTATTTTAAAATCCGCTAAAGCTGTTGACCAATCAGCGCCTGATGCGAAGCTCCTATCTTCCCACAATGCACCGCGGCGTTTAGGTTAGCTTGTAGCCGCTAGCTAGCTGCTTCCTGCTTCCAGTAATCTGTCAGCCTGCAGCTGAAAGGCACACACACCGCTGGGCTTTGCTACACTCTCCATTGACAGGTAACTTAACGCCACGTTTGTTTCCGTTTTTGTTCACAAGGGCACAGACTCCCGGGGTCGCACTGGGATGCTGGCCGAGGTTTAGGACCAAAGTGGAGGTTAGCCAGGAAATATCCGCCACGTAACGTTATTAATGTGATCCAGCCTTATCGCCTGCTCCGTCGTGTCACAAGTCCGCCGCTTTCCGGGCTGCGGACAGACAGACAGCTGTGCTGCCGGGTTTAACCTTCCGACAGCATTTAGTGGCTCCTGAGGCTGACATGAGCTGAGAACAATCGAGTTGATGCGAGCATTAACATCTGCTGGCTAATTCAGTGCTAGCTTGTTTGACCGCATAATGGTGATGCTAGTGAAGGTGGGTGGTTGAAGTTTGACACTGTGTTCATGTGTTTGTGAAGCGAATGGGCGCGATAACCAGCTGCGGTGTGTGTGTGAAGATCAGGAAGCAGATGCAGGTGTTTCTGAAGTTTTAAGCAGCGCAATGTTGCCTGGCTAGCTGCCCAGCGATAACTTGGCTGAATAAAAGTGATCCATGGTTAAACGGAGCAGAGGCTTAGTCCTTTAGTCCATGAGAGGAATGTGTCCAAAGGGATTTGGTAGTTTACATAAGGGGTTTGGGATATTTTGGACATGTTGATTTGATTCTAACGTCGTACGTCGTGCCCTAACCCTAACCCTATACCGTAATCTGTTAGACAGTTGATCACAACAACAAGGTTTAGTCAGAAAACTACCAACACAGCCTTTTCATGTTGTGTATAAACATTACATATTTATTATATGACCCAGATAGAACAATACACGTTCTTCATGCTGACATTGCTGCTGTTTTTCAGTCAGTCTGATCGAGTGCAAGTGCACCCAGTGGTAATGATAGGATAGTCCCAGCCTGGGGAGTGAGCGGATTATGATCCTGTTGGATTTACACACATGGGGGAGGCAGGAGAACCCATCAGGTCTGAGGGGAAAAACAGGCCCCCCTGCCCCCACCTTCATAGGTCACTTTACTCATCAAATCAAGAAAAATGTTTCTCCTACACAGTTCATCTGTGATTGTGATTCTTGTGAGTGACTCAGTTTCTCTCATAGAATGGTAGAATGAATGTTTTTGCATGCTTCATTAATCTAAAATGTCCCCAACAGCTGAAGAAGACCCTCTGATGTGATTTAATCTTGGCCCTGTTGATCAAGGACAAACGTGTGGCCTATGCTGTCACTGTGCTCCTGAGAGCAGCATGACATTTGTCTCATTCTAATTCCTGGAGCTGCTTCGGGCCAGAGTTGAAGCTTGATTAAAAAAGCTGCCGCTCTCAGCCAAGTTGCTCTATTTCTGAGTCCATTCCTTCGCCCCGCCGCAGTCTAGTGTGCGAACTGTTATGGCACTGGAGCCCAACTGAGCAACAGGAGATTTTGTGCCTGTACTGGGTGGGGGAACTGGACCAGGACAGAAGGCCCACGGTGACACCCACCATGCTGCAGGGACACTAGACTCCCTGTGTGAGCCTCCTCTTTTTTTCCCTCTTCTTCTTCTTCTACAATCTCATCGGTTTGGATGGTTGAGCACAAGGGCTACTTTGAAGGAGCCCACCGGTGGCCGTGGTTTGGCCAAAGCTGACAGACTGCTTGCCAGCTATTGCTGATTTAGTAGCTCTGTCCCCGCTCCCACTGCTGCCCCCTGTGCTGTGGTCTACAGTATGGTGAGTGGAGGCTGTCGCCATCGCAGATGTGGAGCCGAGCCATCGACACAAGTCTAGTGGATTACCTTCCATCGTCTTTTTACTTTTTGCTCTGTGAAAGTTTGCCTCCTTTTCTCCGGGGACCTTTTTTGTGTGTTTGGGAAAAGGAGAACATAGCCAAGGTCATTTAAACAAAGAAAAAAGGAAATTAAACTCGTGAAAGAAGATTGCTTCGGAGGAGGATGAAGCTGAGAAAGCAGGTGACGGTGTGTGGAGGGGCCATATTCTGTGTGGCTGTATTCTCACTGTATCTGATGTTGGATCGAGTCCAACATGACCCTGCAAGGCGGCAGAATGGCGGGAACTTTCCACGGGTAAGAAAGACTCATGTATTACTGCTGTCATGTGAGAAAACCCTCTTCTGTTGTTTATTATGGAGCACTTGCTTATTTAGTTGCATTACACCAGGAGCTGCATGAAAAAACTTTTCTCTAAGGTCCAATAGTTGATTATATGTGTCCTAATAAATTCCATACCTTTTATCATAGAATATTATCCTGTAACATAACACTTAGTATATATTCATTTTTCGAATATTTAATTATCTGATGAATTACTCATTGTACTGTAGCTATTTTTACAGTGATATCGTACTGCTATTTGTTACCATGGTCAAAGTAGAAGATTTTTTTTCACGACATGTCTAATTTCTAGTCTTAAAGATTAACAAATTCTGCGAATTTGTACATTGTGTTGTGTGTTTTTTATTTTTTTATAGTTTTTTTTTTTTATCTTCTTCAACTTTATCTTACTTTTTCTTTATCTGTAACGCTGCAGTAACACACAAATTTCCCCGTTGTGGGATCAATAAAGTTTATCTATTCTATTCTATTCTAAAACTAGGGTTTTATTACTTTAACGATAGGAAAATCTGGATTTGGTTAACAGATGTTTTATGATGCTGTGCAGCTGTGTGATTTATCATTCATGTGTGTGCGTCTTTAGAGCCAAATCTCAGTCCTGCAGAACCGGATAGAGCAGCTGGAGCAGCTCCTGGAGGAGAACCATCAAATCATCAGCCACATAAAGGACTCTGTGATGGAGCTCACAGACACAGGAGCTGTGTCTCCCAGCGGCCACCTGCCCTTCAGGAGTGCCAATGGTTCCTGGGTCCTGCCCTTCGATGGCCGCCCTACTTTCCTTGCTGTCAAACCCCAGGACTGCCAGTTTGCGGTCGGCAGCCGTGGCCAAACAGACGTACAGGTGACGTACACTAATAGATTCTCAATAAGTGGCTTATTTGGCTAAAGTGTTCACCTATGCTTAGTTTCGGTCTCTGTCACGTGTGAAACAATGGGCTTGTGTCATTTTTAGATGCTGGATGTGTACTCCCTCCTAAAGTTTGACAACCCTGATGGCGGCGTATGGAAACAGGGATTTGATATAACTTATGACCCTAATGAGTGGGACAATGAACCGCTGCAAGTATTCGTGGTCCCCCACTCCCACAATGATCCAGGTGAGGAGTGAAGATATCTCTCTCTCTCTCTCACTCACTCAAACACACTCGTATGCATGTACACATATGCTCACACACATACATGCACAGAGCTTATATAATACAGCATTAAAGAAGAGTGGCTGTTAAAAGGCATGCGGGTGGAGAGAACACTGAGATGGAAAGAGATTAAAATAATGTGCTTTTTGTGTGTAAAGACACCCAAGTACTGGAATGCTCAACCAGAGATTGAGGACAGAGAGGGGCATCCAGAAATCATTAAAAGTGTGATTCATGGTGCACGTGGGTAGTCTGCTGGTTAGGATGGATATTCACAGCATCTGCCTACTTCACACTCTCCCTTTACTTCCTCTCATACCTCCACTGTACCTATAATGAAGCCATAAACACCCCTCCCCTTCAAAAAAAATTATGAAAATGATATTGGCATAATACTGACATGATTGACAGCTCGGTCACAAACGATTAAATTAGAACAATATTGGCATTGGAAATCTCTAACTATTTATAGGTTGTATTGACTGAGATGTTTTTCCGGCCTGGCATTACCATTAAACTTGCTTCCCAGCCTACCACATATTCACTAACTTGACAGTTATTGATATGTTGTCAGGCTGCAGAGACCTGCATATTTTGTCCATCAACAAAGAGGAATTTACTTCATTTAGAGCTACATTTGATTAAATTCTGCTGATAAGTTTTCTGTAATCATTTATTTCTTTCATAGTTCAGGGTGTAGACCATTGGCAGATCATGTTATCAGCTCACAGTGAAGACATGTGACGGCTGGTTTACTACTAATAGCCTAATTTAAGTAAATGCAAAGAAAGGACTTTAAGGGATTAGACCACTACAGGTTAAACAGGTCAAACAAGTGACATGTTGTTGAAAAGGCTGGTCACTACTTTCTTGGACCATAATGACTGTTCATTTATCTACAGCTGCATAGCATTGCTCATAACCACATAATGTGGAACTTCATTTCTTTAAAATATCTTCTCCTAAAAATGTGTGAGATGAAATATTTGTATGCTTAAAGTGCATAGAAAATGCTTTTTTAGTCACTTTCTTTGAAACCACTCTGCTGAGGGGAGCAGCCCCACTTGAATAAAATATGAGTTTTATTTTTGATCCACTGCAGCACTTTTTCCACTTCTCTTACCTTACCACAATCTTCTATCTGCCCAGTTTCCTTGGTATCAGCCAGGTGGATATGGAGGATATGGATAGGGGAGCAGCAGATAGATTGTTTTTGTGGTCGGTCTGTGAAATGCTGTACAAATTGCTTAGATGTATTGTTTTTTTTCTTAGGTTGGATCAAGACCTTTGACAAGTACTACACAGACCAGACACAACACATTTTAAACAACATGGTGGTGAAACTGGCCGAGGATCCACGCAGGAAGTTCATTTGGTCCGAGATGTCCTTCTTCTCCAAGTGGTGGGAGTCTGCAGACATACACAAACAGGAGGCTATGCGAAAGTAAGTTACAGCTTAGTCAACCACACACATATATATAAAAAAAAAAATCCCACCTAAATCTGAAAATTCTTCTGAACAAAACAATAATGGAAAAAGTCCTGGAGAGGATTAAAAAAAAATGGGCTAATGCAAGAAAACCTCCCCCAAAATGATATAAAATATTGAAGATTCTAACAGCAACAACAACAACAACAACAACAAAGTAGTAGAGTTCCTATGTTGTCACCTGGCCTTTAAGTACAGTACTTAGCAGAATTGATAGCACCCATTGGCAGGTTGTGGATGCTTTAAAAATAGCCTGTTATCTGGTTAATGTGACTCTTTAGGGCGGGATTATCCTCACCTTGCTTTCTTAATCCTCTATGTTCAACAGACTGATCCTCGGAGGGCAACTAGAGATTGTGACGGGAGGATGGGTGATGACGGATGAAGCCAACGTTCACTACTTTGCGATGATAGACCAGCTCATTGAAGGACATCAGTGGCTAGAGAGAAATTTGGGTACACATCTGATCCAAAAAACACTCTCTCTGCCCTGTTTTACATTTACCCTTTTTAATGCGCAAACATTTTCTTGTCTCTGTTGAGTTTTTCCCTGTAAATCTAAAGTTAATATGACACCAGTCCACTTAATGCTTGATGAATTCCTTCTGAGCTCCCACATGTTGTAGCTGAAATTTTGCATTCAGTGGGTGTTTAAATTCTTTGCTGCTTCCACTGCTTCCTGCTGATTTCCTAAAAAAGATGTTTTTTTTCCCCATCTGAACATAATCCTGGCTTCCTCCTCACTGGCGTAGGGGTAATTCCTCGCAGCGGGTGGGCCGTAGACCCTTTTGGTCACAGTGCCACGATGCCCTATCTGCTAAAGAAAGCCAATCTGACCAGCATGCTCATCCAGAGGGTACACTACTCCATCAAAAAGCACTTTGCCTCCACCCGCAGCCTGGAGTTTATGTGGAGGCAGACCTGGGGTAAGTGGACCACAGCCAGTGGAGTCATCTGATTCATGTGCTTATCTTTGTTAAGCTCATTTCCCGAATGAGTCATGCCACATGCCATGGCCATTGAAAGTGGGGGGAAATTTTGCAAGGGCAGCCAGTGCATAGTCTATTCAAAAGAGCCATCGATATTATTATTTTTTAATGAATTACGTCTGTTGAAGAATTGCTGTTTATTTGTTCTTAATGGAAGCTTCTTCAGATAACACACTGTTTGTTATTCTAAATTTGAGATAGCCAGACCTCTCTATGACCCCTTTTGTAATAGAATGTCATTTCCGATTTTCTGTTTCTAAGAAGTGATGTCCTGTTTTACTCAGAATGATCTTTGTGTTCCCAGGGAATGCCGTAGGTTAACATATTTATAAGGCTTGTGTGTTGGCAGCCTCATTCACGTTTCTTTCTGGTCTCTTTGAGGCTTCTGTCAAGCACATATTTTGATCTTTACCGCTTTTACAGATACTGGATCAAGCTCGGATATCTTTTGCCACATGATGCCATTCTACAGCTATGATGTGCCTCACACCTGTGGGCCCGACCCAAAGATCTGCTGCCAGTTTGACTTCAAGAGGTTACCGGGCGGTCGTATAAACTGTCCGTGGAAAGTGCCGCCGAAACCTGTAGTGGAAGCCAATGTTGCAGAGAGGTGAGGCATCGGGGCCTAGTTATCCTTTTTTATGCGGAAGTTGGAGGTGTCAGATCTGTCTGGTTGTCTCTGAAAACAAATTTTAGAATGTCTATTAAAGATCAAATAATGTTTCTAATGTTTACTAGAGATAGAATATTATTTCTAATGTCTATTAGAGATAGGATAGCTAAATGTGCAGGAAAACATGGTGGTTCCACATCTGTTGTTATATATGTTGGATAATTTAACTTAAATTAAAAGGAAGCAATGCGTGCTGTGCATAATTTGTCCACCAGAGAGCACTGACAAATTTATATTTTATTAAAATGTCTCATTTTAATAAAAGTCTCAACTCAATAACACTTTAATAGCTTCATTTATCTCTCTCTCTCTCTCTCTCTAACTCTCTCTCTCTAACTCTCTCTCTCTCTTTCTCCCTCTTCCTCTCTCTTTCTCTCTCTCTGTATATATCTATATATATATTCATATTCTATTGGTCAGTGCATCTCTGTCATTTGTACTGGTCCCTTACTAACACACTTGAACTTTCACCAAACATAATAAGCGGGGAGTGCATTAAGTGCAGACAGTCACATTAACCAGCTGTTAGGGAACTTCACAAACCTTCCAAAGGACATATTTTAGAGGCTAAAGTAAAATGCCTGCAGGAATATAACACAAGCGTCCATTTCCAAGGTCAGGGTGATTTCCTAGAAAACTGGCATCTGCAGAAACATGGCTGTTTAGATGCCAAGAAATGTCTCTTCACTCCACCCTCCCTTTTTCCCCCCTCTCTTCTTTTCAATCAGAGCACACCTGCTCCTGGATCAGTACCGCAAAAAGTCCAAACTCTACCGTAGTAAGGTGCTTCTTGTCCCCCTGGGGGATGACTTCCGCTACGACAAAGCCCTGGAGTGGGATCAGCAGTACAGCAACTATCAGAAACTATTTGACTACATGAATTCTCAACCCGAGATGCATGTACAGGTGAGATAACTTGTCAGCTGTCAAAATGTGTTTCTGTGCTCATAAGCAGGGTGTGTTAATTGTCAGTATAAAACCTTTCTTGTGGTAATAATAGAACAAAGAAGCGAAGAACTGTCACAACTACTTGATTCTGAAAATGCCATATACGATGAAAGCTGCATTTTTTTTTTAAGGCTGTTTGCGTATTTTTTATTTTTTGTTTAATATTGGTCTCTGGCTGCTCCCCCAGGCTCAATTTGGGACTCTCTCAGACTACTTCAATGCTGTGTACAAAGTACAAGGTGTGGCCCCAGGATCCAGACCTGCAGACTTCCCAGTGCTCAGTGGTGATTTCTTTGCCTATGCAGACCGAGAAGACCATTACTGGACTGGCTACTTCACCTCGCGGCCCTTTTACAAGAGTCTGGATCGTGTGATCGAGTCTCACCTCAGGTGGGAGTTATTCATGATAAGTGATACCAGCCGCCCGTGGTGTGTTAATAGTGCTTCAGATTTAATAAAACATAAAAAGTTCTACCACATCTTCCCATCTATATCATCTACCCGTTATTTCAAATGCACCCTGTGGCTTACTAGGTTAAAGCACCAGCAGCATCCTTTGTACAAATTAAAGGCTGACAGTCCAGTTCAAAACACATGATTGGAGCTTGGTATCACTCCAAAACTAAAAAATAAAACGCAAAATAATCTATATTATTAATATTTTCTTTAGGTTATCGTCTAATTTCGGGTTTAGTTTGAACAACAAATGTAAAGCAAAACAAGCAGCCCAAAAGGTAATGCACGTTGTCAAATATCCCATACTGTAAAAAGTGGATGAGCCATCAAAACTGGGAATTTTCAAGATATTTGAAATAATGTATCCATGTGTGATAACCTGGTTCAGAGTTCAGTGTGTTTTGTGGGAACTTGCAAAGTCTTATGCTGACTTGAATTACATTATATATTGACACACAACACTTGGAGCCGACTGGGTAAAGCTTCCGAAATCTTACTGCAGCAGCTTCTCATTGATCACTGCTAATGTGTTCCAGGGGGGCGGAGATCCTTTATAGCCTGGCAGTCGCCAACGCTCGCCATGCAGGCATGGAGGGACGCTACCCAGTTTCAGATTATGCCCTGCTAGTTGATGCGAGGCGGTCTGTTGGCCTCTTCCAGCATCATGATGCCATCACTGGCACCGCCAAGGAAAATGTTGTCATTGACTATGGCACCAGGTAAGGAATCTGCGCTTTAGGAGGAGATGACAGTATGGATTGGATAGATTTAAGTTCTTAAAAAAAAAAACAAGCTATTTAAAAGATCTGTCTCTCCCCCCTTTTTTTCTAATCCTGTCTCTGTGGCTATTTTAATCTTGCTCATTCAATACGTGAAGCAAAATCATAAGCCATCTGCTGTGACTGCTGCTGAGCCATTGATTGTTCTTCCTCCTCTCCAGATTACTGCGTTCACTCATCGGCCTGAAGAGAGTCATCATCAATGCTGCTCATTTCCTGGTTATGAAAAACAAAGAGTTTTATCGCTTCTACCAGACTGAGCCTTTCCTGGAGACGGTAAGCGGCAACCTGGGTGGCGACCCACTGCCGATGAATGGCTGGTTGAAGCAACTTTTACAATAGCTGCACAAAGCATATTTGCATTTTCTGTGTTGTCTCCTCCTGTAGGACGACAGACGCGCCACTCAAGACTCTCTGCCCCAGCGCACTTTAATCGAGCTGGATCCAGCAGGACCCAGGTATTATCTGCACCCCCTTACACTTTTCATCCCCCCACTTCCTCCTCTAGCATTCTGTCCTTCTGATCTGCCCCCCCCTCCCTTCTTGCTACCAGATATCTGGTCCTGTTCAACCCCATTGGGCAGGAGCGCCTGTGCGTGGTGACTGTGCTGGTCAACACAGTCAAGGTGAGGGTGCTGACGGAGGATGGACAGACCCTCCCTGTGCAGCTCAGTGCTCAGTGGAGCTCTGCAAGTCAAATGAGTGCAGAAGTATTTGAGGTAAGTGATTACATTTATTAGGCCTAGTTATTGTAGACATCTCCTCCAGACCTGTTTACCCATTTATACCGGATCCTGCAGAGAAAAACACTGCACCATGGTGCAATGGTCTCAGAAACTCGCATGTATGTCTGATTGATTGACGCTATTGTCATCATATCAAACAATATTCTGTTGGTCACATAGTTTTAGAAACTCAACAAGTCCCTCCTTTGTTATTTGTTATATGAAATATATGAAATTGAGATTATAATAAATAAAAATCCTATCCATGTATGTAATGTATCTGTGATAAAAACTTTGCATTTTCACATCCATCACAAGCTGCTACCTGTGCAGGATCGGATGTTGTGATGCCATAGACCATGCTCATATGTACACTCCTAAAATTCCCTGGTTAAGGCAGGTGTTTTGTTTCCTGTGTGTATGAGTGGGTGGATTTGTACTTTCACTGATGTACTATTTTTTCCCCTCCCTCCTATTCATCAGTGTTTTAAACTGTTCTTATTTAACTTACTGTGATAACCTCCATCTGCCAAGGGATAACTGGAAAGTAGCCACAGAATATGATCTGGTACATTTACATGTACATTGCATTTTTTCTATAATATAGACTGTCCCTATTTATAAATACATGTAAGGTTTGCTACTCGGTATGGAATTTGATTTGAGTAATTTCAGTCAAAGTAACTTGTTCACACAAGCATTGTATTATCATGTCATTAAAAGAAAATGCTCTATCTTTGAATTGCATATGAAGCATCACAAATGACTGAATATTCAACTTCTGAACATTACTTTAGTTATGCAGTGACCTGATTTCCAGAAAAGTAAACGTTAGACTAGACCATCCTTTCTTCCTAGGACAAATGTATGGCTGCGTCTATCATTGTTACCATAGACACAGACAGTGAACACGACTACACAGATATTGTGAGGTACACAAAAATATAATTAAAAAAAAATGTAAAATATAATGGTTCAGCATGTTAAGAGAAATGTCCAATAGGTGATTAGATGTTAAATATGGTCTGAAAAATCTACTAAAGAGTCCTGAATTTTGAAAAAGATATAGTGTAATGTTCTGTACATCATTCTACACAGAAGCTCAAACATTCAGCTGGAAAAACAAGAGGCAAAGCATGTTTCTGGCTGGAGGGGGACTTTTTATTCCACGTTTGGCACATCTTGATACAAAATGATGACTCACAGGATCTGGGCGGCTGTAGCTCAGGTGGTGAGTTGATTTGGATAAAAGTGCAAACCAAATGAATCTGTGTAATGTAGAAAAATAAAAGGCACTCAACATGAAACAGAATTTGCAATAAAAAGACTTCTGCAGTTGTGTGCCTGAAGTCTTCTCCTCCTCCCTTTTTGATGTCACCACAGGAGCCGGCAGTAGATTCCTTGTTGTTTCGAATCCTGGAGAGAATCTACAGTAACGACGTATCCCATTTGCTTCTATGAGGCTCCATGGATTAATTTATTTCATCCCGGATAAAATTTGCTCCACCCACAGAAAGCAATGAATTTAAATCCAGCCGAGAAATGCAAACAGTCTTGTTAAAACCATCTCTCATCTTATTTTAATTGCAGCACAGTGTAGCTAAATACTTCACTTTCATTGCATTCGTGAATGCTTTGTTGTTAGTATTCGCCGTCCGATTGAGGCAAAACGACGAAAATGAAGCCAGCCCCGTAAAAGTTCATTATTTGTGTGTGTTTGCTCGTAATTTAATCAACCACTTTTCATTCGTCTGTCCAGGCAACATTCATGGTTCGCCTGCCAGCTCTGGGGCTGGCTGTGTTCCATCTGTACGACTCCCCTGACTCGCCGATGACGCTGCGCTCCGACACCCTGCTCCGGCTGCCCGGCCGCGTTGCCAGCGCCCGCGCCACCGACCCGCTTCCTGTCCGCTCGCAGCAGGCCGACCCTCAGACCTTCTACATCAGCAGCCGGTCCCTCACACTGGGCTTCTCTGGCACCACCGGCCTGCTGGAGGTTTGCCTTTTTTTTTTTTCCCAAAATCTGCTTTGGCGTCTGTTGACTGTAAATGTAAATTAGGGATCTGTTCATCTTTTTTTTTTTTTTTTTAATTTTTCAAAAACTTTGATCTTCAGCAGGGAAAAAAGAGCCAAATAAACCCGGCTGTTTGATCAAAGTGAACAGGGCATGTCTTGTTGCTACTCAAACATCCTTTCATCTCTTTTCTAATTCTGTCTCCCCCTCCACCCCAACCTTCTTCTTCTCTGTGGCATTTTCTATCTGCAGAGTATCAAGCATAAGGATGATCCTCGGGAAGTGAAGGTTCAGATGCAGTTTATGATGTATGGCACTCGTCCCTCAAAAGACAAAAGCGGGGCTTACCTCTTCCTACCCGACGGCAAGGCAAAGGTATTCGCTCAGATGTTAAATCTCTGATGTTTACCTGCCTCTCTCAGCCTTTGATATATCCTCCCCAGTGTAATTCTTCACTGTATCATGCTGTGGAGCTGAGTGTCGCTTTGCTTCGTCTTGATTTAAAGTCAAAAACGCACCGGAGTGTAAGCCTGTAGCCACGAAATGTGTCTCGTCACTGCTGCTGCTTCCGTATTGAGCGTTTTCTCACCCTCTTGCTGCTTCCAGCCCTACAACCAGAAAGAGCCGCCCGTGGTGCGCGTCGTCGAGGGCCCTCTCTTCTCCGAGGTGGTGGCACACTACCAGCATTTTCAGCAGACTGTTCGTATACACAACGTGCCAGGTAATAAGGCATGAAACTGCACATTGCAATCATTTCAAATAGCTTCTCCAAAATGCTTTTTCCGTGTAGTTTAAGGCAGCAGATGGTACAATCTGACAAGGGCTCATATGTTTGACAGTATGTCAATTCATAATTAAATTGTGTACTTTTTTCCTGTCAACTGATAGTGTTCAAACACATATTTTTACAGTTTTAATTATATGCGAATTTCCTAAACTTTTCTGTGTAATTTGCAGATATTTTACTAACATTTAGGACATTTTACAGAGATAGTGATGCAAATGATGGTAGAAATCTGGCCTGAACAATCTGTCACTTAGATCAGAAATTGCAATTTCAGTTGATGCAATCTTGAGATCAGGTTTTGTTTTTGTCAACAATTTTACATATGTGTGCCACTGTTAATGAATAGGATTACATTTGAAATCTGATTATTGCATTAGAGTGATTGCATTTAATGTTTTAATGGTATGATGCAAGTTTCTGTGATGCTTGTAAATGTTGTTATGCACTAAAACTGGATTGGAAGGAAATCATGAATGAAATGTTAATATCTGCTAAAAAAAAAAAAATGCGGCTTTTTCCTTAAAATCATTCAGCTCAAGTGCAAATTATAAGAGTAAAGTGGTTAGGAAATGTATTTCAGAAAGACAGAAAAATAACTATTTCCTACCAAATGACATGAGCTTTTCAATGCAATGTCATCAAAATGAAAAGCTACACAGCAGTGCTTTTTAGGATTATTCAAAAAATGAATATGATAATTTAGGCAGTCAAAATATTTAATCGTATAAATGTCCATAGTTAATTGAAATTTAGTTGCACATTTTGGACATTTTCAAATGTGTTGGTGTAATCCACAGGGAGAGGTTATATATTCTGTCATGTTCGGCATTGGTTTGTGTTCATTTTACATCGGTAAATGCAAACATGTCAGGAACCTTCAAACCTTGCAGCTTTTATCTTTTTATAATATATGCTCACATTGTAACTTATGGCAAACAGATGGGCACATTGTCAGCTAAACCCATACAGCAGTGATTAAAGACCACTCCATCGATCCCTCACTTCAAAAGCAAATCACACAATGCAATTTTGTCCAACCCTCACATGGGGAAAATAAAATCTCAAAAAACATCCCCCTGTGCTCTGTGATAAAAGCAGTATAATACAAACTGAATCAATAGATAATGTGAGCAGAAACCTCGATGGGCGATTCAGGTGCAGTTGTTGATGTGATCTGAATCATTTCCTGCATAATGATAACTGGCCTCCACTGTAGCATCAGCTGTACCTGCGTTAATAGCATTGACAAAACAAGTGGCGTTAAAATTAATTTGCATTAAGGACTCAACTTTGACAGCCTTAATGAAAATATATTGTTTGACATGGTAAAAACTAATTAAAAAAAATTAATTATAAACTGATTACAAAGTTTGCAAATAAACAGCTGTGTATCAGCCTGAGTATTAAAAATTGGCTACTTGCTTGTTATTTATTTAATCATTTTATCTTATTATTTGCACCAAATGGCACCACCCTATCTGTAGAATGTTCTGAAAATAAAACTCAAGATTTTGCATAAAAGTTAAAAAGAAGCTATAAAATAAAAGCAATATCGGATCACATCTCTGCATTCCCCTCCGCCCGTGGATGACCTCGCCTCTGGTTCTGTGTCTGTAGGAGTTGACGGCTTGTCTGTAGACATCACCACGGTCGTGGACATCCGAGATCAGAGCAATAAGGAGCTGTCCATGCGGCTGGTCACTGACATCCAGAGCGGAGATGCCTTCTACACAGACCTCAACGGCTTCCAGGTCGGTGCTGCTCCGCCCAGCTCCGAGCGCCTTCAGACAAAAAAACAAATACTCAGTATGTGCATGCTGAATAGTTCCTAACCATGTTGCTCTGTTCCTGATAGATGCAGCCTCGCCGGCACTACCTGAAACTGCCCTTGCAGGCCAACTTCTACCCCATGCCCAGCCAGGCGTACATCCAGGACAGCAACAACCGCCTCACGCTGCACACGGCTCAGTCTCTGGGCGTCACCAGCCTGGAGAGCGGTCTGTATCACATCCCGTTCTCTTCGCTATCAGGGGAGGGGGAAGAAAACCACCCTTTTCAGTGCTTGTGTGTAAATATTGAAGTCTCTCGTGTTTCTGCTAACGCACAAACTGTGAAACAGGACCACCCACTCATTCTGTCGTGGTCTGGCCTCCTCTGTGGTTTTACTGAAACCTGGCTGAACACGAGCCATTGGAAATGACTCATATAACAACAGGAGTGGAAGTTAATTATAAACAACAGTGGATCCGTGTAGCCACCCCCTCCTTCCGGAGTTCTTGTCCCTGGCATCTGTTTCTCTATCCGACCCCAGTGGGCGTTTCAGTGGGGAGGGGTAGGGGGAAGCATGTTTTTCAGTGTCGGTGTGTGAGAAGGCAGAATGCATTGTTGCTACAGGTCCAACAAGGTGATTTTTGGGCCATAAAACAATTATGTTTTTCATAAATACACCAAAATACACATCAAAACAGGCTCCCTTTTAATGACCATTAACTTCGAACTAGGTGCTCTTTACCGTTTTTTGCTTTTACTGACTGGCATTGAAGCATTTTTATTGTCCTGTAGATGTTTTTTAGAGAGCAGAAGAGATCACACCATCATGGTTTTGTACTGGGCTAATCCTTTTATGTCCGTTATGTGCATATAAAAGTATCTGTACACGACAAGAAGCTCAAAGTGTTTGTTTTCATTGGCTGATGTCTGATAGTTGAGTTCACTTCGTATTAAAACCCTGCTCCTCCTCCTCCTTTTCCCTCAGGCCAGCTCGAAGTGATTATGGACCGCCGACTGATGCAAGATGATAATCGCGGGCTGGGTCAGGGCTTGAAGGATAACAAGAAGACAACAAACCGCTTCAGACTGCTGCTGGAGAGGAGATCCACGGGCAACAAGGTCAGTGAGATGACAGCGAAAGCGATTATAGAAGCTGTGCGGCCGCTCTAGAAATTCAAGCACTCGGCATCTGACTGTGAGCTGCTAAATGCTATAAGCTCTGTCCAGTGCTGCGTTGAACGGCGCTTTCACTTGCAGCAACATCTGTCTTCATATATTTTTTTCCCAGTACTCATTACCTCTCCATCTGTCTGTTTTGCTTTCCTCTTCTGTTGCTAATTTTTGTTCTCTTTTTTTTCCCCACTCAATTACCTTCAGCACAATGGTGTTTTTGCCACACTCTCCTCCTTGTTTCATTCTTTCCTCTCGAAAATCTTGAGTGACGGAGTTCAAGAGGTAACGTTGCCTGGGCAACAGTGAGAATGCTATGTTAGCCCACATTTTAGTGCCGTAGCTCCACTTCCTACAGCTACTCTATAATTGTCTTTAATGTATTTTTGCTGCCCTCCACCTCGTAGCCGTAGTCATAACTGTTCAGTATCGTGTAAATGAACACACACAAGCAGTTTTTATCATCCTGCTCTAAAACTGCAGATCGACTGTGGATGAAGTTCTAGCCTGCCATGATCCTTTTTAAAACACTAAAATGTGATATCACATAGCTGCAAAGAACCCAGAATCAAAGCATTGGTGCTGTGTCTGTGTGGACTAGAATTAGAAATCTACTCTTACGAGTTAGCGAAAAGACACGTCACGATAATAACAAGACTGCTTCTGCCCTCCTCCAGATGACGGACAGTGCGGCGACCAGCTTCCCGTCAATCCTCAGTCACATGACCAACGCCCTCCTGAACCACGAGGTGTTGGCACTGCCCGTCCTGCCGAAGAGGCGCGGCATCCCCCCGCTGCAGACCTTCGCCCCCCTCAAGGCCAGCCTCCCCTGTGACTTCCACCTGCTGAACCTGCGCAGCATCCAGAGCCAGGTAAAGAGCCAGGACTGGGGTTGCAAGGGGATGGAAATGTAAATTTACTGAAACCTTCCATGGGAATTTGAGCTGGGGAATTATGGAAATATTCAACATTTAAGTTACCAGCTATCTAAATACATGTTTATGTAATATGTGCAACATTAATACCATAATAGCTCAATTATATTTACCCCATAATAATATATAATAACAATAATAATGTTTTTAAGGTAAACAGCACGCTGTGTCACTCCGCACACTGGCTTACTGAAGGAGGTAGTCCTGAATATTTGCTTCATGCGTCGTAATGTTCTGTTATTGTCTCATATTGTGATGAATGCAGGTCACAGCTCCTCCACCACAGCATCTGGGGCACTGGCAAGAGGAGAGTCATAAACCTAAAAAAAAATTTTAGAATACACTTTTAAAAGTATTCATTAGTTCCCTCAAAATGTACATTTTATGTTCATGTTGGTTTTAAGTCATTTGAAAGTTCATTTATACCCCAAAAAACGAAGAATTAATTTTAAATATATTTGATCCATCAAGAATATAAACTTTTATTTTACTTTTTTTTTAAACAGCATGACAGTTTTGAGTTTTAAGCCGTCTAAGAGTTGCTGGATTGTGTATTTGCTGAGCTTGATGAGGGAAACCAAAAAATACCATTAGCCGCATAGTAGCAGCTCATGTCTCTGCTCCGCTAGTCTGTAAATGACTATGACTATCAAAAAAATCTAACTATCCCTTTTAAATCTGCTTGTTTTAGCCAACATTCTGCTACAATATATTTTCCCCAACTATATTAAAGTCCCCAGTTACGGGTCAACCATTAATTTTATACGTTTTGGATTTATTTATTATTATTATTATTAAATCCTGGAATTTTGTAATGTTAGTCAGGAATACCAGAGCCTCCCTAACTGATTTTTGGAAAAAAAATTGTTGGCGTTAACATATTTTGGTTTTACTTTGGTGTGTGTGTGTGTGTGTGTGTGTGTGTGTGTGTGTGTGTGTGTGTGTGTGTGTGTGTGTGTGTGTGTGTGTGTGTGTGTGTGTGTGTGTGTGTGTGTGTGTGTGTGTGTGTGTGTGTGTGTGTGTGTGTGTGTGTGTGTGTGTGTGTGTGTGTGTGTGTGTGTGTGTGTGTGTGTGTGTGTGTGTGTGTGTGTGTGTGTGTGTGTGTGTGTGTGTGTGTGTGTGTGTGTGTGTGTGTGTGTGTGTGTGTGTGTGTGTGTGTGTGTGTGTGTGTGCGCGCGCAGCAGGACCCCCACTCTCCATCTCCATACACAGCCTTAATCCTGCACCGCTTGGGGCTGGACTGTGGTCTGGAGGCTCAGAACCTGGGCTTCAACTGCAGCACCACACAGGGAGAGGTAAGGGTGAAACACACAAACTGATAGAAATATACTCCAAACTACTTTCTCCCGGGTTTCTTCTTCCTCATTCCCACTCCTATCCTCCTCCTCTCTGCAGCTGAATATATCCGGACTCTTCCGGAATCTGGACCTGCAGCTGCTGCAGCCCATTTCCCTGACTCTGATGCACCCTGGGACGCCCCTGGCCAACGACTCCACCATCAGCCTGGATCCCATGGAGATCTCCGCCTTCAAGCTCAAACTGCGCTAAGAGCCGTCCAAAAAGGAGAACAACAAAAAAAAATCAAATAAACACTACCAGGCTCCTTGGACCAAGAACCGGACCCACGCCTGAGCCGGTCTGTGTTCGGGGGGGGTCAGGAGATCTCTCTGTTTTGTCAAGCGCACATGCAGAACCACAAACACTACAGAGCAGGGGTTGACTGTAAGGGACGGGCTGCACGGCGGGAGGCGGCGAGCGCTGATACCGTGGACGTCTCCAGCTGAGCAGGAAACACCGCTGAAAATGCAGCTGTTTCACCAACGACAAGCCGCCACGTCACACCGGGTATCTGTGGTACTCTGAAAAAACGCAATCTCATTTAGTTCTGCTTTGTACAGATTTTTTTTCTATCTTTGCTCCATCCTGGACTTGAACTACTGAATGTAAATATCCCGCTGACGGGGAGGGGGCGGCCCGGGACTCGTGCCACATCGGAGTGCAATTCTTAAAAAGCTTTATTTGGTGTATGGGTTTATACATTTTTTTATGTACGCCGTGAAGCAGATGCACATCACGCCATTTTTTTTTTTTTTTGTACCTTTTTTTTTTTTTTTTTTTTGTTTTATTCCAACGACAAACTTGAATGCAGCAAAGAGAATGTGTGGCCTCCTCATCTGAACTCGCTGCAGCTTTATAAGCTATGTCTGAGTCCAAGGGTCCTGTGTAGGTCAGTGAACCCGAAAACGTGATCATTATTCCTATGGGATGACCGATTATTCTGTCCTGTTGTTTTTTCTTGTAGATAGTCTGAAGACTTTCTTTCCTTCCCGTCTTTTTCTCTCTCCTCCCACTCGAGAGCTTCCTCTTCCCTGATGAGAAAACTGTGGAACGTCTGCATTTCAAAGCCCCTGTCGATCATTCCCCGGGCTCGTGCTTGACTGCTGAGAAGGTCGTTGTGTGTACCATACTGTATGCAGTAGAAAGTTAGACGAAGACTATACCTCATATATATGCGTATATGTACGGTGTGGCAGATTTAGTGGTCTGTGTGTGTGTCTCTAGAGTCTGTTGATGTGAATACTGAACATTCTTTCGGTTTGATTTGGCTGTATCAAGGTTTCAGTGTACACTATCAGGGACCATTTCTAGCATCACAAAAGGGGGCTTCCCATTAAATCTAAAACATAACATTTCACACAGAAAACACAAAATATTTACTCTCACATGTCAAAGAAGCAGAAATCACATTTCAAAACCAGAGTATTTGATCCTTCTTGAGTAACAATTGTAGAAATGATGGTCAGATTAGTGGCTAATTCACTTCCAGTCTATCAACCCGATCATTGTTTCAGCGCTGTGTCTCTCCACATTTGTGCTGCCATCAGAAAATAACGGAGTAGACTGTGGGATGCAATGTAAATTTGTGATTCCAGGACTCTGACACCAGCTGGTCTTTGCAGAAAAGTGGATAAAACTGAATTTCATTGGGGCTACTTGGTATTCAGAATTCATCTCATGAGCAGTGTTTCTGGTCAGAGATGATGTTGCTGCTTCAATGGAGCGAGCTCAACAAATCAATTCCTCGTTCACCTCAATTGCAGGTGGAAATCTCTGAGATGGATTTCTTAAAAACCTTGACACAAAAAAAGTGTTTGCACAGCTAGAGGATTCAAATGAATATATTTTTTTTGTTATTTGAGTGAGCTGACTTTTTTTTTTTTTATATTTTTAAATCGAGCTGGCTCAAGTTATACACGGATTCTCAACACAGAAGGAAAGTTTCTTGAAATGAGCTGCAGTTCTTTTTCTCACGTGTTTCTGGTGTTTTCTGAGCCGTGGAGGATGTTGTCATCTGTGTGTTAAACAGGGCAATGTCCCACAGCCACACGTCACGTTTCTCCCCTCCCCAAATACTGTGTTCTCTCTCTTCTGAAAGACCAGACTTCTCTGCATCCTAAATTTCTCCATTTGTATTTTTACGACCATCATACCATCTCTTCCTGTTGTCTCAGTGTGCGTCTGAAGTCTTGTTTAAAAAAAAAAAAGTCCTTTTTCTTTCATCTTTAAATGTGATATTTGTTGTAGCGCTGTTTTTTTTTTTCCCTGTTTTGTTCGTTCAAAGGTAATATATGAAGGCAAGCGAGGTCTTCTCTTCTGTATTTAATTCATGAAAGATGCAGAAGGGTTCGGGAAGTGAATAAATCCAAATACAAAATGAGCAATTTGTGTCTTTTTAAAATTTCAACTAATTTGATCTTATGAGCGTTTTCCTGCTGTTCTCCCTCAGCAGCGGCAGAGAGCTGATGAATTGTGTGTCTGTAGGGGGCAACATTGTGTTGGTGTGAGTGTCTGCTGGAGAGACGCTGGCGTCCTGTGATAAGTAGCATCAGCCTATTCGACCGGCCCGATGCTTCACTTGTCAGGGTTCCGTGTCCCACTCAGACGCCGGTCGAGGAGACCACTTGACACTAAACCGTGCAGAGTGTTGGTGTAGCAGCTTCCATTATAAATCACATATGTAGTTAACTGCTGTTTTTTTTCTGGCCCGGCTGTGAGGTCGAGGTATTAAAGATAACAGCTACAGCACAGGGCAGGAGTTGAAAAAGGGGGGGGTGGTGTTTCATTTGTTCAGGCTTCATAATCACCAAACAAATAGATCAGCTACATGGAGGAGTGTGTGTGTGTGTGTGTGTGTGTGTGTGTGTGTGTGTGTGTGTGTGTGTGTGTGTGTGTGTGTGTGTGTGTGTGTGTGTGTGTGTGTGTGTGTGTGTGTGTGTGTGTGTGTGTGTGTGTGTGTGTGTGTGTGTGTGTGTGTGTGTGTGTGTGTGTGTGTGTGTGTGTGTGTGTGTGTGTGTGTGTGTGTGTGTGTGTGTGTGTGTGTGTGTGTGTGTGGCTTTGTGCTCCCAGAGAGGTGGAACGGACGCGAGTTCATCCCTGAGCATCAGATTCACTCAAAGCGAGCAATGTGTGACCTTCTCTCCAATTGATCTTAATGTGAAATTGGCTAATGGGGGAACTGATTTGTTGGTCTTTTTTTAATCTTTAATCTTTTTTTTTTTTTCTTTCTTGTTGCCTACTTAGTAAGCACTATTGTACAGTACATGACAGCTAATTAATTCAAAGTAAAGGGCACACAGGAAAAGACAATGAGCACCGATTGTGGTGTTTAATGGAAGGTGTGACTAAGCAGATGAGGAGGGGGGGGGTGCGAGAAAATTCACACACAAGCCTTTTACACACACAATTTATAATGCAAAGCATGACGCCTCCACGGGGCTCTGGATTGTGCAGCCACTTCTCCCGACAGATCTAATTATGGCCCCAGAACGAATGCACCGCAAACCCGGCTACCTGCCGCTGTGCACGGCGTTGGGAGGGAAACACGCTAATGAACAAACTCGCTACCGGAAGGCGTTCTCGATTTCCCGGCATTCTCGATTTCCCGGATGCATACGTCTTGCATTCATAGTAATTTAAACTTTTTTCAAGGGGCCCCCACATTGAAGCTTGAGAAAAATATGCCTTGAAGGCTTTTTGGCAACCACATAGAAGGAGGGGGGAGACAGAATGCTGGCACCCTGTAAAAGCGAAACTCCCCAGAGTGAAGTAAGTACACTTCCAACAATGATATATGGTCACAAAGAAGTGATGAACCATCTGCTCTCTGGGGGTGTTTGTGTGTCTGAATCAGTCTGACGTGTAAAAACCCTTAAAAGTTAAGAAAAAAAAAAACTGTCAGTGAAGACACAAACAGCCTATCTACACAAGTTTTTTTTATTCCAGCATGAAACAGATCTCACACATTAAGTTATTAACATCCATCGTCAGGTAAATAAAAAAGGATATAAAACAAAGATAGAAAAATGCAATACAAGATCTCTTTGTTTTTAATCCTTCAGCTCCAAATGCTTTGATTCGACTCGTGTAGTGAAAAAATCTACACTGGTATTGATGGGAAATAAAGTGTATTTGTAATGTATGGTGCATAAAGGGAAAGAGCTTTACCCTGATGAAGATATTCTGGGAGAGAAGCCCCAAAATCAATATGTGCTCTCGGAGGAGAATGAACAGAAAATGATCTTATTTCTTACCAGCAGCAACGACGTACAGCAGAACAATGTTGTAAAGGTTAGCCAAGCAGCTTTGGGCTAAGTGTGTGTGTGTGTGTGTGTGTGTGTGTTTTTTTCTTTTTTTTTTTTAAATTTCATTCAAAAACAGTTACTCCCCTGCACGTTAATAAGATTTCATGACTGATACATCTTTTGTGTCTATGCTACGGTTGCAATTCCCAATGCGTCGTGATTGAGAACAGAACATCCGCCGCGGTTTCCTTATCAAACAGCCAGCAGGATGTTTTATTACGCCATCCCAGCACGCTGCAGCCGTCCTCAATTTATACCGTGCCATACTTTTAATGAACAGCTTGTCAACTTTACTCTAACTGCAATCTGCCAAGACTTATGGAATATAACGATGCCAAATTGCTGCAAATGGTCTACTTTTTGGGACAAATAGGATGCATATTTGGTCAAGTAATGCAATAGGGCATGAAATTAAAAAGTGAAATAGTTGCATAACACCGTAAATTGGTGATCGTGTCGACTGCATGATGAATACACCTGGAATCGAATGAGATGAATAAACGTAAATAAATAGACGACAAAGCGCGTGGCGTGTGTTTGACGCGGGGTGGACGGGTGCTGATGGGACGGTAAGGCCTGTTTTGAGTGCGATTGTTCCTCGTCCGTTCGGGGGGCCCGGCTAGATGGAGCTCTGCGTCCTGATAAAAGCTGTCCGCTCGCAGTGGCCGTCCACCTCCTCGCTGTCTGATTCAGACTCGTAGGCCACCGTGTCCTCGTCCCCCCACACAGTGGGGATCCCCTTGTAGCAGATGCGAGCCTTCCTCTCCTGTCCCTGGCCGAAGCCGAACCCGAAGCCCACCCGCGCCCCCCTCGCCTCCGGGTCGGCGGCGGGCGGTTTGGTCCTGCGGCCCAGGGCGGCGGCGCCGGAGCGCGCCTGCAGCAGCAGGAAGACGCCAGCGAAGGCGGCCAGGATGAAGGCACAGCTGAGCACGGCCACCACGGCGGGCAGCTGGGCGGACCGGACTGCGCCCACCCCCACCCCCGGGGGGTCCCCTCCTGCCCCGCCGCCGTCCGCCGCCGCCGGGACCCGCGACCCCGGCTCGGCCTGGAGCCCCCCGGCCAGGGGGGATGATTTGCGTTGGACCTGGTTCTGGTGCAGGCAGGAGGTGAGCACCAGGTGGCTGTGGGGGGGGCAGGACAGGCACTCGGCGGGACCCGGGCCGGAGCAGGTGAGGCAGGCGGGGTGGCAGGGGAGGCAGGCCTGCACGGAGGACAGGTCCACCCAGTTCTCCAGGGAGAGGTTGAGCAGCTGCGGGCCCGAGGTGAAGCCGCGCGGACACAACTTGACGCAGCCTTGGAGGAAGAGGGAGAAGCCGGGGCTGCACTCTGGATCAGAACAGAGGGGAGGGTTCACAATTAACATCCACAGATGGTCACATCCACAAATAAATAACATTTTATGAGTCCAATAACTTCTCCTGAAGTTTACAAGCAAGAAGGTGTATGTCAGATTATTTTCCTCATAAACAAATTAATCAATGTTTGATCTTTAAAAGGTAATACAATTGTAAAAAATTATATAAAAATAAATCATTAAATCAGCCCCAACATATTTCATCGTACAGTAAGTAAGACAAGAAAAAAAGGAAAATCATCCATCTAATGACTGTCATTGAGCCTAGATTTTGATCTTCTTTTGATTGAGAAATTGTTTTCTCATTAAATCTCTACTGTACTATGTTACTAATTACAAGGAAACACAAGCTCTGAGACGGAAAACATCATTTTCTATCAAGTTATGTACAATATAAGATACTTGTTGACTTGCAGTTCACAGCAACACAGACAGTTGTTTGCATTATTCATCCATTCTGCACTGATCAAAGACGCTGCGTTGCTGCTAATCAGTGGAGATTGTAGCAAATTAACACTGTGTCCACTTTCCCTAGAATTATTATATAATTTTACATAATCGTGATCGCTGGCTGACTAGGGACCGGTAAAACAGAGCATTACCAAGAACTCATGTATATGAGATATCACTTTTTTAAGCGACTAAAAGCCTGGAGGCGGAATGAAGCCTCCGCCCTCATCTGCCTTGCAGCGGGGGAGTCGTCGTCCTCGGCGTCCGTTGCACCTCTTTGCACTGACGCGAATTGCATCTGGTCCCGCGCTCCCACTAAACCAACATGACAGACGGCACCGGGCGTATTTAGAGCGCGAGTCGGCAGATGCACGGGCGGCTTGTAAATGGATAATGTGAATTCATAACCTTCGCCTCCCGCAAGTCGCAGCAGCCGACGCGGCCTGACCTCGTGCCTGTTTTGCAATAATGACTGTGTGCCAGCGCCAATACAAATGAGCCCATTCAGCTTAAGTGAATGGGTTCATCAAGGTTTCTGTCAGCGGAGTCCATCCGATCTCACCGATGCAGATCTGCTGGGCGTCGAAGGTCTTGCAGCTGTTGTTGGACGGCCGGGGGAAGTCAGCAGACGAGGGGTTGGAGACGCTGGGGCCGGTGCCCCACAGGATGAGGGTGAACTGGCTCAAAACGCCTGCAAGAAACAAGATGAGGATATTAGGTTCTAGGCTTCCACATAGGGAATCAGAGATATGAGGGCGAAGGGAAAAGGGAAGGAGCGACGCGGGCGGAGGAAGAAACCGGCTCCCGTCGCATTTTCCTCCGGCTGCTCCGTGTGAACAAAGCATACAGGAAGGCTGTCGGACTTAATGAGTTAACTCTCCGAGAATAAGCTGCCTTTTGGCTTTGGAGAGTGGGGTGGGGGGGTTGGAAAGACGCTGAAGTTTTTATAATCAAAAGCCTGCCATCCTCTTCCTTGCAGAGAAAAATCTTTCTCTACCCAGCAGCTGTAATGTTTTAATCTGGATGTGGTTCTGATAGCTGTTCTCCCTGGTACTGAAAACAGAACAAAGTGTATCATTACAAAGGGAAAGGGAAGGAGCTTGTGGGAGGGGGGTGACTAAGGAGAGGCTATTCGGATGAGCATGGAAAATGGAAAAGAAAAAAATACTTGACGAGTTGAGAGTAAGGCCGAGAATGATTGAAGGTGAGTGTGGCTACCATAGTCGCGTCCATTAGGTGCCACGTTTTCTATTTCCAGGGTCCACTCCCCTTGTGGATCCTCGTCCCACGAGTGGGTGGTCATAAAGGCCCAGTCGTTGAACCCCTCCGACGAGAAATCATTTGGCCTGGATAAGGGAGGCAGAGACAGCGGCGGCTTTCTGTTGTGTTTTTTTCTGTTTTGTTTTCGCTTTAGAATGCAGAACATGTCTTGGAGAACAAGCTGTGAGAGACAGAGTATACTAGTGGGAGCATCCATGCACAATTAAAACTGAGGCAGGCGCGCACACACACACGCACACACACACGCACACTGTGTTTGTTTGGCAGAGAAATAGAAAGCAGCGTACATCAGTGCTGCCGGTGTGTGTGTCTGTACCTGGGGAACAGCAGGGTGGAGCGTGTGCCCAGTGGACTGATAAGATGAACTGCCAATTTCCCTCTCTGGTTGTGGGAGAGCGTGAGGCGGGCCTGAACATGTTCCAGAGAGCCCACATACTCGGGTCGGCCCCAGCAGGCGTCCACGCTCTTGCTGAACACCAGCTTGTTCCCGATGTCTCTGCGGGAGAGGGGGAGTGGTTAAGTGGCTCCAGGGACGGGACGCCGGCTTTATGCTACCAGCCCACACACACACACACACACACACACACACACACACACACACACACACACACACACACACACACACACACACACACACACACACACACACACACACACACACACACACACACACAAACACACACACACACACACACACACACACACAAAGAGCCTGGGACGGCCCCTCTAACCTGGGTTCTGTGAGCATGTTGTGAACACACTGGTGCTGAGGCCTCACAGTGGTCCAGTTCTGGGCTGAGGCCACCATGGCGCCGGCGTCCAGGAGCCCGTAACCGTAGGAATGACTCACTGAGGGGCAAAGAGACAGAGGATCAGATGAAACCACAGTTAACACGCCGCTCTTTACAGTAATAAGCCTCATATTTGTGCCTCAATCCTGAACACGCAGTCGATTAGAAGCCAATCAGAAATGACCTACTGCTCATGGATTGGCTGGTTTTATGGCACTGAAATGCTTTGTCAGGTTAAATGAGGTTTCTGGGACAAAAGGAGGGACAGACAAACCACACGGGAGACATGGAATGGTGTGACAGGTCGGCACAGAGCAAAAATATCTACACTGTACAACCCACTGACAGCTATTAACCAGAAAGTTACTGTAATTATTATTATTTATTTATTTATTTTACAGTAGAAATATTTTACCTCTGTTTACAGTATTGTGTCTATGCTGAAATAAAAAAAAAATTCACAATTATGTGATTTCTGTTGTATTTACAGTACTGGGTGATTAACTGTACTATAACTGTTTAACTGCTGTGATTTTATACAGCATTTACTGTAGAATATACAATAATATTACCGTTTTAACACAGTATATAACTGCAGATTTCAAGGCAAAATTTTACAATTTCGTCTTTCGTCGTCAATTTCCTCTAGGATCATCAGATGGTGGATCATGGTAAACAAGCTACTGCACCGTCCAAAATCTTAATGCTACAAGTAGTCCACTATTAATTAGAATTATCTTATTGCATTGGCAGAAATGTTTTCTTATTGCCCTCTTTTTGATTCGATCATTTTAATCCTGTATTTAGAAAATGTGAGTTTTTGCTCCTTAAAAAATGATCCAAGACAGGAAATTAACTTGAAAAAAGCCTAAATTCTCTGCCAGTGGAATGAAATAATTCAACTCAATATTTGACTAACAGAGCATCTTGACCATCTAAGATTTATTTAAAAAAAAACTTGAAACTTGCAGTGTGGAACCCTATAGGCAGTTATTGTAAATCACTGCCACACAAAGCATGAAACTCGATGTAGTTGTATGCAAAAACGCCTCTTAGTGGACATGGCAGCTGTTTTATTTTCTGTCAAACAATGTATTTGGCCTTATATCTCCTCAGCCAAATATGGTAAGACAGAATAGGCGAATATGCACATCTTTGTTTTAAAGGGTCAAGGATTACAACAAGAACATATACAATGTCACAAACTGTTCAGGTGAAATCTCAGTATGTGAGAACGTAGCCTCAAACTTTACCTCAAAAATCTCATTTCAGAAACACGTCTGACTTCTTTCCTGCTGTTTGTTGACCGTATTCTTGACAGTCTCCCCCACATTTCCAGCTCTACACTTTAAAGGCACGACGCGCCATCCTCGGCCACCTGCTCCACGCTAATAGGGGCAGAATTTCACCTCCCACACCCCGGCTCCCTGAGGACAGCTGCGTCGCGATGTGATACACGCCTGGACCCGGCTCAGTGAATTACACTTCTAATACGCCAATACTGAGCTCTACCTGTCAGCAATTCCTCACACGGTTTAATGTCAAGCATGTGTGTGTGTGTGTCTGAGAGAGAGAGAGAGACAAAGGGGGCGAGCGATACAGCTCAATAGTGAGTGGGACGGCACGTGATAATGGTTTTATGTAATAACTGAAGCCGCCTCCTCCAACCAACACATGCCAACCCAGAGCGATTTATACACCGGTATATGTGGTGCCACCTAAATGCAGTCTGCTCGTTCCACTGATCTTTGAGGTGACAGCCCCAGATAAGGAGCAGCTCTTCCATCTTCCCTCAGTGTAGCAGCATCTTTCTCTGGTGTCAGATCTACAGCCGCTGCTTAGAAACTTTTCAGGCCCATGTTGCAGGTGTTACAAGGTGGTAAGCCTTAAGCACATGGGCCGTGTGGGCGTCTCCAGGCTCATCTGCTATTTTTGTTCATGTATATGCAACAGTGCAAAGAGGCTGGATAAGGATGATTATAGTGATTAAAGATGAGATGTGTTGATTCTTGTATACCTGTGGGTAACAACAGCTAAGCGAAGATAAGCTTTTGACATCTGGATGATCCAGAGCGTCACAACGTGAACATGCACCACCACAAAGTGAGCTTTACGTCGCAGAAAAACACAGATCGACCATGGATCATCTAGGCATTACAGGATGTAAAAAGGAACAACAAATACACAACATGAAATAAAGATTTAATAAAACAAAGCATTAAAAAGGCCAAACATAAAGATGCAAAAAATAAAGAAATGAGTCCACTTATATCATAACGTTATGCAGGAAAGGATATTATGGTAAAATATTAAATAATAGCAAAAACAAATATTGAAGGTATATGGGGCATATTAAATAGTATTATTAAAAGAGGCTCTAGTTTTCCTCAAAATTTTATTGATAACAACATTAAAAAGCGAAAATGGATGATGATACGTTGGTACACAAATATTAACCATTAATAGTCATACAGTTAACTGTGAATATATAAAAGGACAGGATATTGTAAATAGATGTTCATTAATAATAACAGAGAAGGGGTAGAATTTAATAAGCATATGCTTCTTCCTTCTCTCTTCCAGATTTGTTATGTTTTTGTCATTTTGAGTATTTTGTTTTGTTGTTTTTTTGGTGTGTTTGTGTCTTATGCTGAAATAAAGACTTAATTCCAGCATTAATGAATTCCTTAATTCATTAAAGTTCACAAAAATACTAAATAGGGACAATCAGAACTCGTCCATTTGACTCTTTGAGACTGTGAATCTTCCTGACAGATGCTCCTTTGCCACACCTGGTTTGGTTTTGGAAGGACCTGCCATGTGTTTAACAGGAAGAGGTAGCCATCGTGCACAATACGTGCCGTCTAGGCTGAAGCAGCATGGGACGAGCCTTGTCATGCTATCCACACGGAGACTGGAGCCGGCCACACGCAGCGATCTGACAAGGCAGGGAGCTTTCTGCAGGGCGCCGTGCCAACGCAGAAAGTGAGAACTTTCTCGCCGTCTCGTGTACAGCAGCAGATGTCAATGGTGACGATTCTCCTCCGCGGTCACGCCAGCGGCCAACTCCACATTGATCACGCTCGGACTGAGTTATTCACAGAGAACGGGGGATGAATAGAGTGAATCCTCCAACTAAAGATTTACAAAGGCCACACCGCTGGGGACAAGAATCTGACTGTGGTTGGATGGACCCAGGCCATTGAAGACCATTGTGTTCAATTCTTTCACAGACAGGGCTTCCTTGACTTTTTCTGATTTTGGCAGGAAGGACTTTGTTGTCCAAATGCATCGCAAATGCAAATGAAAAAAAAGTGCACAGCGCAGTGCTGATGTGGAGGAGACTACGAAGAACAGGTTCAACAACAAAAAGTGATCAAACGTGTTTTACACATTCTTTTAAAATAGGTTGCAGTGGGTGAGTTTACATGTCCACCCTCACAGTCTCCCAGGCTTGAATGCGCATTCATGATAAGTTTATGACAGTTTGGGGGTGTCCTGCTGTCAAAATCTGAAGAGCAGTCGCACCCTTTCTGAGCCCTTTCCGTATGTCTGCACGGCATGCAGACTTTGCCAAAGGGTATTACCCACAATTCACAGCGTTGTGACGCACACAACAGAGTTTACAAAAAAACCTGGGAGCAAAAGCACCCATCCACAGACAGAACTACGACCAAGAAACTGATGAGGAGCATATGGGAGTGGTAGTAACCCTGCACAGGGAAAAACAATAAATCAACATCTAAGAGAAATGAAACGCTCAGCAACCTCTGACCCCTCCCACACTCACTCACTCGCAGCTGATACTGGTGAAGTCGGAGCGACTTTGAAACTCAGCCAATACTGAGTGTTGTCACTGTATCGACAGGGGTAATGAATCAAATGATCAAGCTTTAAAACACTACACAACACAAATGCAACAATTTTACATTATTATATAGACAATTATATATTATTATTATAAAGTCTAGCTGACATTTCCAGTGATTCTCAATATGACTGAAATCACCATTGAAAGCGACCCAATTACATTTTTTTTCCGGTTTAATATTTATATTTTATGGTATATTTATGAAAGTGTGCATGCTTTTATGATCCAAAAGCACCTAGTCAGACCAGTAGCAAAAATGCAATCTGCCCTCTCACAAACTCATCCTGAAAACCCCTGTTTACTCCGTTCCCCTCCGTAATGAAACGCCCACTGTCCTGCCCGTCAGGATTGTCCCAGGCAGGAAGGAAGGGGTAGGGGGCGGCTACATGGAAGTTACAATTAACTTCCGCTCCTGTTGTGACGTCACAAATGAGGCCGTTTCTAAACAGCTTGTTTTCAGCAAGATTTCAACAGCAATATAGGAGGCCAGATTAGAACACAATGAGTAGGTCTTATTTTACAGTCTGTGTGCACACTGTGTGTGTATGTGGTTGTTGTAACCCTTGACCTTCATTAGATGACTGATTACCTAGAAAACCTGTGTATCTGTGTATGTGTGTGGGGTGATTTTAGGCACAATAGCGAGGACACAGCGACATTGATCATTGCTCAGTATCCAATATGTCGTTTTGCTCAGGACTGAAGCACAAACCGTAACGGCGCGTGACACCTCACGCCAACGTCCGTGCTGCACACGTCCGTCCCTACCTCTGCGTCCCACGCCGTTGGTCCTCCAGTCGCCGGCGCTGAGGTGTCCCGGCTGCGACGTCCTCACCACCAAGTGCTGCATGTCCCTCCAGGTCAGGTTCATGCTGCGACACAGACACAAGGGGGGGGTTAAGGAGACGGATGACTCTCGGCCGTGTACCGTAACAGCGGAAGGCGTCCCTTTGTCTGCGTTATGAGCATTACGAGAGCGGTCGGGTTACGCTGACCTCAACTTCATCACAATACAGCAAGGGGAAATGTGAGGAGCTACGGGACCTGGAAAAGGTCAGGAGTCTGTAGACACGCCTGAAATATGACACAGACGGGCATTTACAGCCGTACATGTATAAAATATTACACTGAGGCATAGAGGGAACCCTGAGGGATATGTCAGTCAACCATAACAAAGGTATGGGTTCACATTATGCTTTTAATGCCGGCATAAAACACCTGTATTAAATGTTCATCACAAGCTATTGTGCCGAAAGGTCAGGAAACCAAGTAAAGCAGCGGAGGACTTTGTCTAGACCTCGCAGAAAATGATGCTTTCTAATGAGTTCTGGGACTTTTGGGAGGGGGTCACCTTCTGTACAGTAGAAGCCAAGTCAAATTTATTAGTTTTTTTAACATGGATTTATTAAAAAGGGAGCACAGCAGCCAGACCGTTCGGAGGATGAAACTTTTTGCGTCGCCAGCATCCGCGCGGGTTACGATAATCAGGCCATGAATCACACACCACGGACGGAAATAGAAACGCAGAAATGTATCGTGGTGCACCACCTCATCACCCCCCCCCCCCCCCCTCCTCCTCCTCCTCTTCCTTCCCCCCCCCCCCCCCCCCCCGCATCAGCATTCACATCTCGTGTCCTCTCATGTGTTATTAATGGACAAGATCCCCCATCCACTCAATGTCACCTCGGCAAAGAGGGAGGGAGGAGGGGGAGGGGGAGGAGGCGTGGTGGGGGGGGGCAGAAATATGAAATAATAAAACAAACCAAAAAGGCAAAAACACTCGCCTATTAAATGATTTCATCTCTGCGAATTCCACTGTGGCCCCCAGTCTGATAAACTAGCTACCCTGTTATTACTGCTGCCTGTCAGCAGGTGCAGGTGTGTGTGTGTGTTTGTGTGTGTGTGTGTGTGTGTGTGTCAGACTGAGAAATACTGATTATATTTTGGTGCTGAAAGAGAGGAAGAGATACGTCTACACGGTGTAAACCGCAGCTCTGCGAGTCGCCGAGCTGACAGTGCCGAGATAAACGATGTTCACCTGCACTGAAACTGGCCTGTGAGGTAATACTGGATGTGATTTGACACCTGTCAGCTAATCGCCGCCGCCGCCGCCGGAACGGGCGGAATAACGCAGAGTAGGGAAGTGCTGACAGATAAGAGGACTTAACATGCGCGAGATATGACTAAAGATAAGTCTGTGATGGAACGCATTAGAGCCGCTAAGAGACGCCGGGGTTCTGTTCGCCGCCGTCCTGGGCGAGCGGTAATGAACGAAATAAATCCTTCCAGGTATTCAGATGTCTGCGTGGGCCGGGTCCGCGGGTTTGTCTTGCTAATTAACTGATCATGAAAAGCTTAATTTGCTGAGGAAATAATTTCTGGGCTGGGATTTAGGCCAACGCTGACTCCCAGACACAGCTGCACGCAGACACACACACACACACACACGTATAATGCATACATCTCCTTCGAGCCCCGGGGTGCTGCATATTAAATACGGTTTTACATTGTTGATTTTTCTACTGTACTGGCAAAAAAACACCAACAGCTCCGTGGCTACAGGAGGAAGCTGCGTCATTCACACGTACTTAGCCTCCAGAGCCAGGGCGATGATCCCAGCAGCCAGCGGGGCCGAGGCCGACGTCCCCGTGTGAGAGTCCGTGCACTTCTTCCACAGGTCCGTGGTCACCTTTGAGGAAATAAAGAGCACAGGAATAGGGGAGTTAGAGAGGCGGCTCAGGGGGAGGAGGCAGCAGGTGGGTTTTTGTGGCAGGTCTGTGGATCAGCGCCAGAGGGTCACAACCAGGACGGCGAAATGTCAGCCAAATCAGCCCAGGCCAGCTCTGGTGGCGAAGGGTGCTCGCGCTGCAGGTATACCTCTGCTCAAGGTCAACGCCGGTGCCAGAAAGCTAATGAGGCCCGTCTGGGTCACGATGGGGACACGTCAGAAATGACAGGAAGCCAGAGGGCAGACACAGAGAGAGGGAGAGAGCTGTGAAGGTTAAGGTCAGATTCTTGGTTTGCGACTTCGTGCCTGACAGATTGTGGCACTAATGATCATTATCTGTGTCAGAGGAGTAAACAAGCGGCGGGGCACGTCTCGGCCAGAGCCGGCTGTTAGATCAGAAGCCGGTGCGGGAATATAAAAAAAACTAAACTCATATTCATCATTTCCACCTATCATGTTTTTTTTATTTTTGGCCAACACATCTGGCTCGAGCAATTTATTGCAATTTTGAAAAAGCGGCGAATATGAACCCAACATGTTATTATTTCCTACACTGATAACCTAAAATTCCAAAGAAAGTGCCGCCTTGAATTTCAATCGCTCTGATTGGAGCGTTCTGTTGGCTGGTTACCTCAGAGTGCAGACGGCGAGCTCGTTCTGATCTGTGTGTATTGTTCATCCTAATGAAAAGCGGAGAAGAATAACCAAGGTTGCAGAGACGGCTGTCCACAACAAGATGTGTTTTTCTGCTCCTCTACCTGCAACAAAGTCGGAGCTCTCGAGGGACGAATATATAAAAATATGAGCACTGGATGAGCTACTTGAAAGCCTTTCCTGGCTAAACACAAATCTAGCAAACAAAAACAAACACTTTTTCAAAAAGTAAAAAAAAATGGGGGGGGGGGATGAATCTAGCGATATGAAAAAAATGACAGCAAGCGACGAGACAAAGGGGACGCTGCGGTACATTTTAAATTTACTTCAATTCCAGCCATTTAATGAGTTGTGTTTGCTCGCCTGCAGCGATGCCTCTGGTGTTTCAGAGGGAATAGCAGATTTATGGTTGATTTGTAATTCTGCGACCCTGAGGCGAATTTCTCTTCAGTTGAAAAGCAGCCTGACGGAAGCGCGCGGCTTTCTCTCTGTGTTTTGTCAGCTTCGCTCAGTGGATGTTTCACATCAGCCCGTCTGATTTTGACAGTTAGATGCCTACTTTGGATTTTTAAGAGAGGCCAGAGACACGTGTCTGTGTGTGAGTGTGTGTGTGTGTGTGCCCTTGAAGAGGGTTCACTTTAGATGTCGCAGCATCAACTTTTTATCCACGTTGTTCGCGTACGAGACGCACGCTTACACATTTCGACCTTGACATTTATAGCGCGTGCGTTGTTTGAGGCGTGAGAACAATCCGACGCACGGTCTTGGGATGTTCAGAGAGCGTGAATAGAGAGCGCGAGCGCGCGAGTGTGTCGGTTGTGTACACCCACTATCTGCTTCTCCCCCGGGTTGCCCGAGCTGAAGGTGGTGGCGAGCGTTGAGGAGCAGGGCTCGCTGTACCACGGCACGTTGCCCGACTGCGTGCTGCTGCTGATGGACAGGGTGTAAATGCTGTTGGTGTAGCCGTCACAGTTACAGCTGTCCTGCTCCCTGCCGCCGTTCCCGGAGGCCCACACGAAAATGGAGCCAAGTCCTCCTCGTCCCTGGAGTGACACGACACACACACACAAACACACACACACACATAGAGAGAGAAGAGACAGAGAAACTAACAAGAGCTGCTTGACAGAGACGTTCCTCTCAGTACTTAAATGCCTTGTCAGTCTGCTTTAGGCAGAATTCTCATTAATACATCATAATGTCAGGCGACTTATTGCGGCACAACATCAGATAACACACAGGCGAAATGTAATTATAACATCTACTTAAGCGCGATACGAGTCAGGGGCCTGATAAATGACGACGTGAGATTGTGTTGCACATACATTTAATCCCATTGGTTCAGCACCACCTCAGACCGGAGTTGTGCTCCTTTGCAGTGCTATTTAGGTCTCTGTTGTTCCTGCTAACACCTACGGTTCTATCTAAGTGCTTTTGGACCAGAGAAGCAGCTCATTTTTATAAATTTAATTAAAATATTAAACTGGAAAAATGGCAAAAATAGGGCTTTCGTAATTTAACTGTCAGAAAATTTGAGAATGATTAGATAATTTCCTTCATTACAAGACGCACAATCTCTTTCCTTCCTAACACTTTATTGTGTGGAATGCCCGAGGAATCAATAAACCGCCTTCAGCTTGTACCAGCTCATAAGTTTTAGAAAATTCATGCACATGTTCTCAATTTTGGCCTCTTTGCACTGTTATCCATGACTTTTACAAAGGATTTATGAGTTTTACTGCATATTTTTATTTTAAGGGGCAGTTTGGTCCCAGCCCTTCCTACAACGCTGACCTTTTCCCAATCCTGAGCTGGTATTAGCCTGAGGTCTGCTGAACTGTTGCTGCTAAATACTTTATTTTAAAATTGGCTTTTTAATTAATCCCAATTTTTATATCTACGTAATTTCCAATTTGTCTGTGATCTACTTTGGAGTGTTTATTCATTTATTGCCACAGTGATATTAAGACCCTGTCACTCAAAGTGTAATTAAAGCTTTTTGGTTAACATGTGAAAGCTACAACCCAGACACTTCTTCTCCTACCGATGGTTCGAGCCAAGTTTGGAGGAAAAGAAAAAAACAAGAAATAGGGAAAATATGGAGAAGGAAACAGATAAAACAAAAGTGGAGGGACCTTGTTTTACAATACGCGAAGCAGCAATGAAACATTTGATGGCAAGCAAGACATTTAATAAGGTGAGAGAAGCATTTCTCCCCCCCTCCTCTCTCCTCTCTATCAGTGGAATGACTAAAGAATATTTCACTGCTTTGTTAAAGATTGTGCTTCTTCGCTTCCTTATCAATGTTGCGCACTGTGTTTTCTTGCATGGTTAATCAAAGACATTTTAAGCTGCTAAAAGTACAGAGAGACCTCAATCTGACCCAAGCACAGGCTTTAAATGATTTTTTCCCACACTGTTATTAAAAGGATTATCCATTATTTCCTTAATGGATTTCTACATCTCACAAATTCATGTCTTTAGAAACTACAGGAAAAAAATGAAGTACAAAGAGTTTGTATGATTCTTTCTTGTACCGTATGCAAGTCTGGCAGCTACAGGCGATACGCCTAAACCTTTCAGCCCAATTATGACCCGCCGCTGCCTTTTGCTGCAGGTCGCAGAGGCCAGATAATAGGACTGGAGTGCCAGGGGTTATCTCGCCGCCAGGAGAACACACGCTGAACCAGAAAGGTCCTGCTGTGCCGCCGCCAGGCGATGTTTCCTCACTAACGCGCCGTGATATGTGGAGCATTCCGCATCCGAGACGTGAAACATGAATCACTCTTTTCCTCAGAGAATGCGCTGTTTCGTTCATTTATACGGCAATTACGGCGCCCTTTGGATCTAACTATTGCTGTGCATCAACGACGTCGCTATTTTCTTCCGTCTCGCATTCATCACTGAGCCACGCTGCTTCGGATGTAGCGTGCCGACACATGAGAAATGATGACATTAGCTTTAGATAATAAGTCATACTTTACTATTCGAACTTGACTTTGTCCTTTTAACATCATGCCAATTCAAGCAAAACACCAAATTGCTATCTTCTTCTGCTCAGGTTATTTAAAGCCTTCATGGCAGCCACAGATGGAATAAAACTTTTCCCCAATGTGTTTTTTTTTTTTAACATTTTTTTAAAGGTTATCTGTCTGTATCTGATACCCGAGAGGAGAGGTGTGAAGGGGGTGGCACGGGTCATGTGCTTTCTGAGCGATGGCAGTGTCAGCGAGGGCCGGTGGGTTGGAAGTGGGGCGGCCAATTATATCAGAGCGTGTGTGTGAGTGATTTGGCGGGTTTTGTTAGTGAAATAGCAGGGTGCGTGCTACAGAAAGAATGGACTCAATGATGCTGCAGAACAGCAGCAGAAGGTGGGATTCGCCTGGGAGGGACCTGAGTGTGCGCTTGACATTTATGGATGTCTCTAATGTGTTGGTTAAAGTTCAGTTTACAGTGCAAAGTGATGCCGAGGAATCCTGAAACCCTCCACAGTCTCTACGGGCTGGTCGTTAATGGTTACGGGTTGGCGTGGGGTGTGTTATTGCGGGGCGTCAAATACGAGTTCCTTTGTTTTTGTGATATTGAGAAGAAAATGATTGTGTGTGCACCGCTGTGTGAAATGAACAATGGATTGTTTGTAGGCTGTGACTGACTCCTCTAAAATATAAAATTGAAACTGCATCGTCAACGCTGCTATCTTTATAGGTCAGATGAAGCCAATGAAGTGCAGGCACCTCATTCAACATGGAGGCAGAGCGGAGCCGCCATGTTGATCCAATGGAATTACAACATTCAATCACAAGCTGCTTTTTTTAATAGTTTAACTTGATTAAACATAGTAATATTAAATAAAACCCACGGACAGATGAAAGCATGACCAATAGCATTGATTTCTGAAAAAACTGTCTAAAATTTGTGCCAAACAGTAAAGATATGTTACTGAACAGCAGACTTTGAAACAGACTTTTTTTCCTGGCTGGCAGGGGAATGGCTTCATATGTGTCTTACAAAGCTTGATAGTGATGCTGGAAGAAGCACAGAGGAAGTAGCATTGTGTGTTGCTTGTGTGTGTGTGTGTGTGTGTGCGGGGGGTTGAGTTGTGTTAAACGTTGTGCCTGTGAAAAGTGCAAGGCTGTTACAATCGCTCGCTCGAGCAGACTCGCCTGCTTGCTGTACACATAAATGAGAATGAAATCATGTGATGGCCTCAATTGTGGCTTTGATTTCATTGCATGGTGCAGCGCCACATTACTGTCAATGTGTGGGAAACACAGACTTAGGACGCTTTCACACCACTAGTTTGATTTGATTGGTCCGTACCAGGCAATAAAAGTGTTACTAATTAGCATATACACTCACACCTACGGAAATCGGTCGGATTGGTAGCTTCAGGTAGAAACAAGCACCAGTTGTGACTCATTTTTTAGTGACGCATTCACACATTGATAGTTGCTTTTATCTCGGTGTATTACATTCTCTGTACTGGCCATTTATCCAAAATCTAATCTAATTCTAAAAGGAGTCGCGGCTGTGTCTGTAGAACAATCTGCGGATGCACCAGAGTCACGGAAGACGGATAGTTTGTCATTTCAGGCAGAAGAGAAGTGCCGTTTTCAAGAATGAGGTCACACGGATGAACATTGTTCCAAAGACCCACGAGGTAGCTATGAAATATTCAGCATCCCCCTCGTTTGGATCCAAGTTTGTGTTCTCACCAGAGGGACCACACCAAAGTTTGTTATTCGGTGTTGAGTTGAACGAACTGAACTAAGACCCTTTTAGTTCCAATGGAACATTTGGTGTGCACCAACTGTTGGCGTGACAGCGTCCTAAACGTCCAAGCCTGTGACTAACCGACTGACCTTGGTGATTCCCTGCAGGAACGCCTCCTTGGCCAGCTTGGCAGGGCCGTCCAGGGACTTGCCGTCGTCTTCTGGGCCCCAGCTGGCGCTATAAATGTGGATGTGCTGAGGGTTGAGGCTGAGCGAGTGGGCCTCCACCACATCTGTCACCTCCCCATCAAGCATGCGAACTCCTGTAAAATACACAAGCAGCGCAGTGCACATTAGGTTAGTGAACTAGAGATGTGAGAGGCGTCGGAAAAAAGGGCGAAAGAATGACAGATGGTGAAGAGATAGCTGTTGTGCAAGCTTCCATCTGAGCATTTTACATTCAGATAGTGGGAGGGATGTTAAAGACATTAGGGAAATGAGATGACGAGTAGACAAAACCTGTCATAAAGTAAAAGAGATAAGTCAGTCCTTTGCCCGTTTTATCTTCCGCCACAATAAAAACTAAACAAAAAAAAACAAGAGGAAACAAAAGACTTCACAGGAAGAGCCAGACTTCACAGAGTTTTTAATGAGCAACCGTATAAAGGTTCACCTACAGATGCTGCTCTGAAGGATATTACACTACTTTACCGCAACAAAACACACCTACATGGTTTTTTACCCAAGAAAGCCCCGTCGCACATCCTTAACGGCCACACAGAAAGGACAAGTAGATGAATCTAACAGAATAGCAGAAAAAGATGAAAGACACACACACACACACACTCACACACACATGAGCCGAGAGTTTTTTATGGGCTCCCACAGACGGCCATGTCCATGGGATAGCACCAAATGTCACCTTTCATCGTACCTAGGCGCAACCCCGTCTGAGCCTTTGAAGTGAGCAGCCTCAGATCAATCCTCTGAACATTAATGTCTGTAGAGAGGCGTGAAATGAACCGCCCTCAAATAAGGTCCATTACCGAAACAGGACCCCGGGACCTCGGGAGGCAGCACCATGACCGGCGACGCACAACAGTAAGACTTCAAATACCCA
Source organism: Eupleurogrammus muticus (assembly GCA_036785175.1). NCBI lineage: Eukaryota > Metazoa > Chordata > Actinopteri > Scombriformes > Trichiuridae > Eupleurogrammus > Eupleurogrammus muticus. The sequence continues at coordinate 21,400,595 of JAYKQN010000010.1, read as the reverse complement.
TCCTAGACAACCTGTCTGGCCCCACGGGCACAAACACACGCCAGGAGGGATGTAGCCAGAGCGGTAATTACTCTGTTGGCTTCGACGTAACGCAAGTTTGAATAACGAGTAGCCTGGAAAAAAGTGGGCTAAACGGGCGGTATACGGCACAGTGTTTGCTGGGTGATCATTATGCGCAGGCTGCTGTATTGCGGCAGTAATCATAATCACCGTCGTAACAATCCTCATCAACTTCCTGCAGCTTGAAGATTCATTATTAAGACACTGCTGCAGAGTTCCCTGCTGCTTCAGGAAGTCGGGGGGAGCAGGTAGGAAAGGGAACTAAGCGTGTGTGTGGGTGTGTGTGTGTGTGTGTGTGTGTGTGGAGGGAAAACGGATACACTAGATGAAAGACAAGAGCGAGCCAAGTAGGGTCAATTACGGTTTTTAAACACTAATCACTATTAAACACCGGAATGGAACTCGCACATATCACGTGTCCCCGTGAAACGCAGCTGCCTGTGCAGCCCGCACGCACGCCGTCGGTATTTGGGAGCGAATCACAGCTGTTTATAAACAATTTACTGACCCCCCTGACATGAACAGATTCACAGAGGAGTTATTTATGAGAGCGGGGCCAATGCGCTGCATCAGGAGATGAATGGTAATGAAGACAAAGAAGGAGAGTTATGAGTAACATCTGCGAATGGGACTGCTCAGGGCTCCACAGGCTCCGCCGAGTCTTGTTGGCTGCCATCATGTCATTGACAGATTGTTTGGTGACAGAGATTACTGAAAGCCTTCTCGGCATACTCTGTCAAGCGCACAATCTTTCAGTAGGCAGAAAAGAAAAAAAAAATAATCCTTTCAGACTTAATTTGCGATCACAGGTGTAAATTGGACAATCCTCCGCGAACATTTTAATGCACACATGCGCGCCGCTGACAGCTTTATTACTGTTTAAACAAGAGCTGGCCCTCGCACTCTTATTTTAAGGCAGATAATTTACACGGTTTGAAAAAAAGGAGCCGGTTTCCTTGGCATCAGCGTGATACTAAATTTAGGTTGTTCCCCGTCACAAACCAATCAGCAAAACACTTTAGCCACTGAACTTGCTTTTTGATCTAATTGCTAAAAGAAAGGACGCAGCAGACAATGGCGGCGTGAGTTATTATCCGGTTGGTAAATCCGATATATCTATAGTTTAGGTTTCTATGGATCGTCGCTCTCGCCAGAGACGGGACGTGATTGCAATATTGTTCTCGACTCGAAGGCTGTTTTGCTACTCATCTCGGAGGCGTTTAACACGCGTTCGGCTGTGCAGCTCTTTACGTCAGGCAAGAGTCGTTAGAGTGACACTTGGGTTTTACAAGTGCACAGCAGGCTTAATGAAGTCATGATATACTTATTCCCAGAGGGAAGCCTTTGGAGGAAATGATGAAAGCAAATCTTCTCGGCGGCAATGAATCCGGTACAATTCGCTGTGCGTCTACTACACACCTGATCTTTCTGTACTGAACAATAGGATGTCAATTAGACAGCATGATGTATCCAATTCTTGTTGATTAAAAAATAAACTATGGATACCAGCATTTACCAGCATCTATTATTGGGCCTAAAATGTAATTAGATAGTTTCCGATTTTCTTTAAGACTAAAGGGAGCCACGCTGAAAGGAATTCACTGTGTTAATTAGTTTGAATGTGAATGTTATTGTCCATATTGTTTTTAATCAAAGGGGCCTTGAATAAATTTTTACTGAATGTTAATGCAAATTAAATATTGCACCTAATTGTAATCACAGCTGTATTTGTCGCTTACCTCCAATTTTAGCGTTAAACGCCACCCCTACGCCGCACACCCCGTTGTTGGCAGCAGCTGCAACTTCTCCTGCACATCGAGTTCCATGTCTGCAGAGAAAGAGAAGAGTTTACAAAAAAAATCCATGAAGAGGAGAGTAATGAGAGAATTTACACATCAAACAGGAGCATTAGAGTAACTCAACTAGATACTGATGGTGGAGGGAAAAAAGGCAGTCTGGAACCCCCTGAAGGGAGCAGGGCTTTTAAACAATACAGTAGCTGAAGTGATGGTAAAAATACACCACAATCAAAAGAAGCACAAAACCCGGTGGCACTTTGTAGCAGACTTGTGTTTGAGTTGTAGCAACGAGCGCCAGTAGGCCCGCTCTGTCTTTCCTATCCCACGGCTATTCATTTGAAATGTTTCGGGATTCCAGGGCTTGGGTATCACAACAAAGAGAATGTGTAGCGCGAGTTGAATTGTAGCTGTGAGCAGCGTTGAAGGCCGCTCGCCTGTCATTTACTACGTCAGCAGGCGTGGCGATGGCTGATATAAAAGCTTGCTCGCGTGGGGCTCTGATCAAGCCTGAGAAATTTGGCAGATTAAAGTTACAGCAACTTCTCGTTTAATGCCACCTCACCATGGACCCTTCTGATTGGCATCTCCCATGGTTCTGATTAATTCTTCAGGTAGAGTTAAATTTGCGTTTAGATGGCTGTCCTTCAGTTGGACTAAGCTCCTAAATGCTTTCGTTTTATGTTTTAACCTCACACATGGTCCTGCCAAAATTCATCCATCTATGGCAAAGCTGGAGTGGGGGAAATTTATTTCATAATGCGTTATTAGGCGCCATTGAGCCATTAGGCCATGTGCATTTTTCAAGACCCATATCAGATGTATTTCAACATCAAGCCTGACATGTGTGCAAGGTTTCACGAGTGTTCATGCAATTTTAGGCCCTCAAAATGTGACCTATTCGTATGGAGCGTGAAGTTTTCGCTTTAAAGCACGAATGAGAATCGGGGACTATAGGGAACATGCAGCACCTTCTTTCATTTGTAACTCAATAATATGGAAACAAATATGTATTTTTTTTAAAAAGTCCTCGTTTCGACAGGGATACAGGTACAGGCTCTTCCAATCAAACATGTCTGATGTGAAGCCTGGGGACAAATACAAATACTCCTGTAAAAGGGATTTACTGAGACAATCACTGGCAACAGGCCATTCAGGTGAAATATGAGACTTTATTGACGCACATGAATTATTCAGAGTCCGTCATTAATACCTTTATTCTTGAGTTTTAGGGAACAGGCAGCTCCCCTATAGCGCCCTGTCCAAAACACACCACTCAGATCGTCAATCACATGCTTTATCAATGACAGATCAAGTCAGGCTGTGACAGTAAATGCTGCACGCCTACAGCTTCCACGGTTACAAACCACTGACCTTTGTTGCATGCTATACCTCTGACATTATAAAAACCCACATCAAATAAAGAGTGCAAGTTACCCTATGGACCCTATTTCAGGAAAAAAATAATGATGCATGATGGTCAATGGCGAGAGACAATTTTTTTTTTTGATCCTGTTTGATGTGTGCCATGAATCACACACATGATTGTCTATTTAAAAGATACGGCTTTATTGTAAAACTGTAGAACTATAGGATTAAAAACAAGTAATTAAGAGAACAAACATCAAATCATATCTTTGCCTCTCCTGCATATTCCAGAAGCAGCTGAAGATTTGTTGGTGACAGAGCGAGACTTGAATCTTTTAAACTATTTTTACACTTATTCATGGAACAATTGAAACAGCATCAAAAGATAAGTAGTCTCTCACCATTGACTATGACACATCATTTTTCCTGAAGCAGGGTCCCATGGGGTGACCGAAAAGGCGAAAGCACTTAGGCTTTTTCTAAGGAAACAATGCAAAGTCAATTTTAAAGGCAAAAAAAAAAAAAATGTGGATAAATGGATTTAATTTGTTTCATTAAGTTCTGGCGTTAAATCGCTGTGATCAGAGTGTGAATGGATGACACAGAACGGGCATTAGGCTCCGAATGCAGGTCATTAAAATTGTCTCCTAATTGCAGCGCGACACGTGAGCAGGCCGTGCAGTTTCACACCGGCCTTCTGCTTGTGCTGTATGAATGTTATCGGAAGGAAAGCTAATTACGTCCACAGCATTGTGGTGGAAGAGCCAAAAAAATGGACTTTCTTTCTGATCTGCGTGATGATGAGACAGAGGACATCGTTGTATCACAGGGTCATAGCGTGGCCACGCCTTCCAGCCGAGAGCCTGATTAAATTCCGTGGTGGCTCTGTGATGCATTACCCACACGCTAATTTGCCATTTTGTTCTGCGTAACACATTATACCAGACGCTCACTGTGTTTCTGTTCTTCTTAATTATCCTTTCTTCTTCTTTTTTTAATGAGCCGAGGGTTCGTAATGTCAAAAAATAAAACACAGAACAAAGGAAACATAATAGTATGAAAAAGAGAATAAAAAAAAACAATGTTGCTTGCTATCAATAATTTATAGCGTGACCCCACTGTCAACAAGCATTAATGGGATTTCTGAAGAAGACATCAAACGGCGTTGAAATTATAAACATCATTTTACAGCTAACTGGCTCATTTCATATTGTATTAATGGCGGCAGTTGATGGTGACCTGATGGCTCCCTCAAGAATTACATATGTACTCAGGGGATAAATTGGGACTGGTTACACGAGGAGGTCGTTTGTCACGAGACACTCGTGTTGCAGCAGCAGTTTTTGTGAAAATAAAAATGCAGCTTCAAACAACACGCTGACCCAATTCGCACCAGAGAATTATTACACCATCGGTTTATCTGACTACAAAAGAAACATCCAGAAAATCCACGAGGCAAAGTCCACACTCACAGTTTATCAGATCTCGGATTAAAATAATGGTCTAAGACAGATCTTGACAAAAAAGAGTTGTTATCCTAAATCATCTCTTGATGAGGCTGCCACGTCTAGTAAAATCACTTTACTCCTGAGTTGAAGGAATTATACACTTTATTCTTTATAGGACAGTGGCCATTTTACTAAGGCCATTTTTTTGCCTAAGTTCTTTGCCAAAGTCAGGATAAAATGCCAATTTATAAAGCTTTTATCATGGTGGCTGCTTTAAGAAGATGAAGATTCTATGGTGCAGAATAAGCTTTAAACATGATTCTTGAATCAAATTCTACTGCTGAGTGACAAAGGCTTTAGGCTATAATGTTTTATAGTAATTTAGTCTTAATTTCAAAAGTTAATAATAATTTACTACAAAGGCCTGTCCATATCATTAAAGACAGAAAGGAAGTTCCAGGATCTTTAGTCCATTAAACATGCTGATATCCATCAAATGTCATCACTTCATTCAAAATTTGCCACATCTCAAAACGTTATCACAAAAATTTGTCAAAACTGGTCGTTGGAAATTTGTTTTATTCAATAAAAAACAGGCAAAAAAGAGCTGGAAAACTGATAGAAAAGAGAAGTATCTCCTTATCAATTTGATTTACCTGTTTAACTTAACTCCAGGTAATGTAAGCTTTGGGTTTGCACTATGGAATGAAAGGACAGTTTAAGACAGTTTCTAAATCATCTTGTTATTTAATGTTACACAAGTGTCACACAATTTTCTATACATGCCCACAAGCATCCGCTGTCAAGGCCTTTTTGATTGAAATCATTAATAAATATATAATTCTCTGCATTTGATAAACTTTTTGTGTTTTCCCAATAAACCTGAAAAATGACTTGGCCATGGCCATTATTTTAATAGGATGAGGGTTATGTTGATCTGCAGGATATCTCTGCATGTGAAGTGTAAAACACAGCTATGGCTAAATTTCCACTGTTTATTCAGAGCAGTAAATTTGCCCACTTACATTTTAGCTCACCCACTGTGTGACTGACAATGTCCGACCACACAAATCAGTCGTGTCGTGCGGAAATCCTGCAGAGTGGGTGCAGAACGCTGACTGTCAGTCATTTTTTTGTATCTGTAATACCACAAACTCGCCTGCTAATGACTTGCACATAAATAATACTTAGTCACAGTACGACAATATGAGTGAGCAGAGGCTGCTGGCAGATATACAAACCTGGCAATTTCATTAACTCCCTTTTTATTTGAACTTGCCTAACATCAAACATATAAAAAATAAGTACACAGAGAACACAAGAAGCAATGGATCACTGCAGTCTCTGTTTTTTATGGATCCAATGCAATTACAATTTATAAGCTATATCCTTTAGATTTACTTGTCTTACTTACATACACACTTAATAATACATACTTAATATGACAACTACAACTTTAGTTTTGCACTTGATTGTTTCACTTTGAGGTTTAGTTATGTTTTAAAGCAACAGAGGAAACGGGCCTTTGGAAAAGCAAAGCATTCTTCAACTGTCCTTTAAAGCACAGGCCAAAGAGCCTGCAAGCATTCACACATAATCACCTCCATGGTTGGCTCAGAGTACCGCATGCTACCATTGTGCAGACATATTCACAGACGCATCTATTTTATTCCCAAAGTGTGATTCTGATAGGCCAATCAAAACCCAACTTTCAAGCTATGTAATTTTAAAATTAGCATTAAACATTTATTGCTAGAGAGATGAATTTCGCTTCATATTTCTGCACGTATGGTTATTGTTTCATCCGCGGCATCATAAAAAAGGGGCTCTTTGTATCCCACAAGGCACACATCCTGGGACCAAGGCGCTGTGGCCACAGATGTGATGCCAGACGGGAGGATTCGGCCCAGGCAGGCAGAGTGAAGCCAGAAGCCTGGGCAGACATTTATAGAAAGGCAGTACACACCAACATGCAGCTGTTTTGAATATCATCTGCATATGCACATGCACGTATCAGCGTGGGCGTGTGTGTGCGTGCATGCAAGTTAAGTGATTGACCTGGACTGAATTCAGCAACAAACAGCCAGACAGCTTAATATATCCAGGACGCCTCGGACGTGCCAGGGGAGACAAAGGGTATATGGGGGAAAAAAAAAGGCCACAATTTTATCTGTCAAATGTCCATGAAATTAAATGATTTCCGAGACACTCCGCTGAAAGCCTTGTTTCTGTATCCATTTATAATAGATTGGAAGAGGTGTCAGAGACACAATGACCGCCGAGGTCAGGCCCAAGTGCAGATTGCGAAGATTGAGAAGAGTTGTGGGAAAACATTAACAACAAAGCCCATTAAAATTGTACAACCCCTTCTCAGAGAAAGACAATCACGGTTAATATATCATTAGTATGTGAGCCAGAGGACGGCTTTTATCTCTTTTCCTTAGGAGGCACCATATCTGACTCACTCACATTTACTGGAGAATGCAGGCAGGTCATTTAACAGAGTCACTCTGGGCATGTTAACGATGGAACGCTGGATTTTTAGTTGTTGCAAGGAATAAATGGGAGTTGGGCTGTAAATATTTGGGGTCGGACATTCGGATCGGTGATGGATTTCCCTGGTTGGTTGCACCATTGCTGCACTCCACAGACGTACTGTACGCGATCAGGCTGTACGTTTATTCCTCACAGTAACCGTGTTTGCATTCTTTCATTTACTTGACCTGAGCGATGGCAGGAAGGGCTCATCTTGTCTTATTACTGAATATAAGCCAAAGCAGCACAGGGGTTGCAGGTGAAATGGATTTCTTTTCACTGCCATCTCAGTTGTCGAGAGAAAAAGCACAAGAAGACCAATCACAGCTCTTTCTCTCTGCAGCCCCCACATGGCATAGCTACACTGCAAAACTACATATTACCGCTGCAAAGATGCGTTAATTAATTGTCAATTACATTATCAGAACTACTAAGATAATTAATCAATTTGAGTCATTTTTAGCAAGAAAATGTCAAACTCGCTAAATTCCAGCTTATTTTTTTTAAATTTCTTTAGTCTTCTATAATAGTAAACTGATGATTTAAATGTTGTCGGCTGTTGTTCTGGACAAAAAAAGACATTTTAGGGTCTAGGAACCTAAATAGGTAGTCTGAGGCACGCTCATAAAATAAAAATCCTTTAATGAATAGGGATGCTCATTAAAGGATTTATTTAGGGTTTGCTATCCCTGTTCATTAAAGGTTTTTTATTTTATCGGAGCGCCTCAGATTGCCCTTTTTAGTTCGTAGACCCTTGAGTGATCGACCTGATGAGCTCCTGATCTTTACATCTCTCCTGACGCAGACTGCAACGTTCCCAATACACTTTTATTTCTCCTTAAAAGACATTTTAGGTGTCATATCCAGCTTTGGGAAACAAATCAAAATTTTACACAATTTGATGAACCAAACAACTAATATATTATTCTTTTCTATAATAATAATCGACTTTCAAAACAGTCTCTACTATAAGTGCAGCGAAGAGTCAAAATATGTTCTGATTTCATCCTAAAACGGCATTTACACACCATGCAAATAGATGGTTGAGGACCACACGTGTAGACGTGTTTGTGTTCTACAGAGCATGTGTGTGCTGAGAAATGCATCGCCAAAGTGTGACTGATGTCTCAACAATGCCCGACTTAACTGCAGGTCTGTCCGTTGGCGTCGCTTTGTTGGTTCATATCTGTTTTTAGAGGGACTGAATGGCGGCCGCTCAGCGGAGCTGCCCAGAAGGATTAGGCTATTTTCTGCTCGGTTCAGCTCGGCTCAGCTCAGCCGTGGCCCGAGGCAGGTCTGTGCGAATGATTATACTGGAGTGTGATGCCATCTCATTCCAAATTCCACGTTTCGTTGTTGCGGGATTGAGGAAACCAAACCCACATATTAATCCTCGTTTCTTACGGTATGTCTATTCCAGCCAATTGTAGAATTACAGTGGGCAGGAGAACACTCATTGTCAGTCCATTATCAGGCTTTTACACATTGATACACTGTTATTAGCATTTCTATCTATAGACAATTCAGACTGTCCATCCATCTGAGTTTCATGCACTAATGTGGAAGGACAAAAAAAACAACCTATCTCTATGAGACAACACAGGGCCAAATTAAACAATTTATTATTCTGCCTCATGCTCCATGATTTTTGGATAGGAAATAAAGTATTTAAATGGTACTATTGTGGTTAAGATGACCATTACCCAATCATAAGAGGACATAAATGAAAGCAATGCATAGCATTTCAGTTATTATCTATATTAGAATAAATAAACAAAATAAACAATAAAACATCTTTTAATAATTTAAAGCAACCACATTAACATTGCATAACTGAACTATTTCCACATACTGACATGCCTGTTTAAAAATCCCATTCGTCATTATCTAGGCAACCGAGTGGGCTAATATCGACCGATTCTAAGTGATCAGTAATGCCTTCTAGAATGGGTTCAGCGTAGGGCTGTCGCCTTCAATCACCATGGGCTCCTGCCCGGGTTGAAATGTTTAGAAAACGGCTGCTTTTAATCACACTGTCCTTTCTGCTGGCAAAAATAATAGCAGACAGAAAGCGATCGGGTTAAAGGACGAGGTCCCTGCCAACATCACCCCCCCCCCCCCCCCAAGTCTGTCTGGCTGTCTGGAAAATAATCAAGCCGTTTCCAGCAGAACAAATAAAGGCCGGGTGAAAAATAATTATTCAGGAGGACAAAGGGTGGCAGCTTTGTAAACAATAATTGATAAATGCAAAGCAGTGGAGGGAATTTATCTGCTGCATGTGAGTAAATAGATTTTTTTTGTGCAGGTTCCCTAATAGCTTGTATTTTCTTATTGTTCTCTGTCCGTTCATGCTGCCGACACCAAGATTCTTAGAAAACCTTTGTCAAACTGTCAAGCATTAGGCACAAGAAACAAACGTGTGCTCATAATAGAGCTTTAACCATTTAACCACAGGTTTATTTATTGGAAGACGGCACGTTCTGTCCATGAAGTATTTCTTCATGCCTCGAGGAACTAATTATATATATTCAGACTCAGAAGCACCGAAGGCACAAAGTATATTTAAAGCTGGATTCTCCTCCTAACTCGAATGGATAAATACTGCTTCTTTTGTGCAGGTGTGACCTGCTGTGTCAAAAACTGTAATGGAGCTTTAAAGCCGGTGACGCAGGAGAGGAAGGTGTCCTCTCTGATTCGTGCTCTCCCTCGATCAGATTTGTTCTGTGTCATCTCCATGACAATTAAGGTTCCTTACATTGGTACAGATTTAGGCATGCAGCCTACATACAGCAGGCTGTGGGCTGTCGGTGTGCTTTTTTATTCATGCACTTAGTGATTGCAGGAAGAAAACCCTGTTTCCAACCCCCACTTTTTTCTCCAGGTGCTGCAAATGGAATACAAATTACATTGAAATTTCGTTTTGGTAGATAAGTAGGTACACAAAATACACCTCTGTGTCATGTATGTCAGCAGACTACATACTACTTAGAACTACTACTTATGTTCATGAATATAAGTTGTGTTTGACAGTGAAAGAGAAACATTTTACCTCCAGTCTGCACCCTGGCACATCTTTATTTTTAGAATTAACCAATTGGTAAAAACATAAATTAATGTCATCAGCAGTATTAACAAGAAACGACTGATAACAGATTAAAGATGAATGAGTGAGGATTTAGAAATAATTTGTTGATATTGGTACTGCACCTACATAAGTCACCTAATATTTACATATACCCCCATTCATTAACTTCAGGGTATGCTTCTATGATTTTGACTGTCATAAGAAATTAAGAATTTAATGAAATGTATTTTAAGATGTGTGCCTTCTAAAACGACCGATGCAGGTGCATCAACCATTTTTTTCCCCCACTATGGTATATCCTCCACTGAGAAGTAACTTTCACGGTCAGATGAACAAAAAGCCACATGCTTTAAGGACGGAGCGATCTGGTACGGTGTGAGGAGCGTACAAACATTCGTCTCGCTTGTTTTCAATGTCAAACGTCCAGATTAAGCCGCCGCACTCCTTTCTTAGGCGTCCCGGCCTTGAGCTCCGCTGCCGGTGGGCTGGCTTGAAGGACCTGCCAGGTTGTGGAGCACGCCATTCAGTTTCTGAGAGAGCTTGTCACGACGCAATCTTACGATGCAGTCATGTGGATCTCAATTAATGGACCTCTGTGGAAAGTTCCCGACAGGAGCTATTAGGTCTCCACATGGAAATTAGATGAACAGAGAGACAGTGTGTGTGTGTGTGTGTGAGTGTAAACTCGAAGATGAGGGAGCAATGAGCGTTTCGGTTGATATGTTTGGTTATACATATGTGCTTTGACTGATTAAAACCATCTCTTAATCTGTCTGTTTTCAGTTTAGGGTTCAATAAAAGGCACCGGAGACAATCCGAAAGACAACCTAGCTGTTTATTTTCAGAAAACGCCTCACTGCCAAGGGATCTCTGGTGAGCACAGAAGCCTCCACAGAGCAATCAACATTACCACGCATCCCACCAAATGAAAAACTGGAGCGGTAGTGTGCGGTTTTGGTGTGTATAATGAATGTAATTGCACATACGGTGGCAGTTACAGACGCAGCACAGCAAGACAGTGATTATTCCCCAAGTTCCGTGCAGACTTCATCTGAATTTCCATCACTACTAATCACTCACCGCTATGTTTTCGACTGACTAATCCACAAAATTCTGCTTGTTGGAGGTTTTGGAATTACAGATGAAAATGTGGAGATGAGTGACAAAATGTCATCTACTATCCTAATTTATTACTTTAATTCACAACAAAAAAACTGAACAGGATGAATACAATGCATTAGAACATACAGAATGTTTATCACTGTGGGCTGCACGATTTTTCATCATTTTTGTTTTAGGATGATGAATAACAGCAAAATGATACTGTGGTTCAACATACTGCTCTATTCTTTATTTATTATTTAAGGAGGTTTGGTCTCATATAATCCGTAACAGCAGAATAGAGCTCATAGCATTCAACAAATTTATTTTTTGTATGATTTTATTATAATGTACAGTTATAAAATACAAGTTTACAAATTGTCTCACGAATATAAATACTGAAAATAGTGCAATTACTAATGAATAATTTAATGTAATCAAGAAAGAGAAACAGATGAAAGACAGATAAATGTTAAGAATAAATTAATTAGAAAAAGAAAACTTCTATAAAAATGAAGACAAATTTAAAGTTTTATATAAATGTTTTTTTAAGCGTTCTATAAGAGGACATTGAGGCACTCTGATTCTCAATGGAAGGATATTCCCCGGCTGTGGAGCCCTTATGGCACATTAAACTCAAGCAAGAGCTTGCAAAGAATTGCGCACTTTAATGAGCAATGGGAAAGTAAAATAGAGACAAGCCGGCCATGTGTTCCTCCTAATGAGGACTGGTAGTACCAAAGGAATACAATTTGACATTTACCTGGAGCCAAGCATGCAGGGTTTCGTGTGTCCCATACATTAATTTATTTGTGGCAGCCCCCATAATATATAGATATACACACACACGTATTTACACACCGACCTGTGCTAACCTACTTACTGGCCATACTAACCTGCAGTTACCTCACACCACTTCACACTCTGCAGTTAAAAAAATTAAGTACTTAAAGATTGTTGTGCGACATACAGTAGCTGTGAAAAGCGCAGAACTGTGTTAAAAAAAAAGGCACGGAGCATTTAGGTGCACCTGGTAAATTGAAATCTATACCTGATGTGCCACCACAATGGTTGTGTAAAAACAGGAAAGTTTTATTTTTTCCCTTTGTTTTCCTCTGATGAATTACAAAAATATCTCATTACTCACCAACATCTGAGAGCACTTTCTTGTGCTTTCACTGCAGTATCGTTAATCACATGTCCATGAATCAAAGTCAAATTAAGTTGTTATCAGCATATTTTTTGTATGTTGTTTTTCAATATCTGAAGATTTTCCATGTTGTTTTGCTGCAGAATTAATATTATTAAATGCTGAAACCACAAAAGAAACATTCATTTTGGCATATTTAAAAAAATATATATATATTAGAAATTATAAAACTATCTGCAACTAATTCATTATGATATTGTAAGGAATGCAGAGGGAATTATGCAATATAACAATGTAGATATTTTTATATGGACTTTACAACCAGCCATTAAATGCTGATGTGACCTGGGATGAAATTGAGTTTGACACCTGCCTTTGCAGCAAGAGCCCTCCGACCCTTGACCTCCAGCGTTGCCCTGGGGACCGAGAGCAGGGGTGTACGGAGGAAGAAGGTCGATAATGTAAGATGAGGAAAGGCTGCTTAGTGATTATAAACAAACAATACATTCTTAAAATCAATACTGAACACCACAGGGAAATTGTCTCATATTTTCGAGTTCTTGTAAGCTGCGTTTTTTTTTCATTTTTACGGACAAAATAATATTATGAGCTGTCAAAGACAAGTAGACCAAAACGGTTCGTGTCTGTTGATCGTTACTCTAAATAACAAGAAACTTGTTTAGAATCCTGTGATTATTGTGAAAGTCTAATGATTGTTGAATCCCAATTATTCCACTTACCTTATTCTTTCATCCTACAAGGAAATTGTCAACATCTTTCTTGATGTTTTTGATTTTACCTAGTGGTGACATGTGGATAGGAAAACAGAAAAGGGCCCAGAATAGACCCTTGAGGTACGCTCCAGGTCATATTTGCATAGAGTTAGAAGAGATATTGACAGCTGATATAGAAAAAGTTCTGTTAGAAAAGATTTGTAGAGTCCAGAGCAGCCACAGTAATACCTAGCCAGTTTTCAGTAATCAAAGAATTTTCCTCTAACAAATGTAGAATAGAGGCCTAGTTACAAAACAACAGTACAACAGCAACCATTTGAATTCATTGTACTAACCTTCAAGACTTTTCTATATTATAATAAGTGTAAAGACTGGAATAAATCTTTTCAATGAGTGAGCGGTTGTCTTACTATTTCTCCAGAACTTGGTCAAAAAAGGGTGTATTAGATATGGATCTAAAATTATTAATATTATCTGTATTCGTTGGATTATTTTCAGTAGGGTTTATAAAACTGAGGTTCGAGAAATAACAGGTAAAGTTAAAGAATTATAAAAAAATCGATAAATGTGAAGATGAATTGGCAGAAATCTTTTAAAATTGATAGTAAACAGAGATGACAAGAAATGGGATCTAAAGCTGGAAACATCGTATTTAAAAAAAGGACTAAACTCGCAGATCTCTTAGTAGAAACGACTTCATTTGAATCAGAAGGGCGGTGGAGATAATGGTCCTAAATAGAAGCATTAAGATGTGAGTATTTCAAACTCCATTACAGTGTTGTTTAACAGTTTAAAGCTAAAAGCCTTTTCTCATTAAAACCACATCCTAATTTGGATGGTTTCCAGAATATGTGATGATGATTCTGATGGAAGTCCTGAGTCACATTGAGGTGTTTGATGGGGGGGAGTCAGAGATATTCCTGGACATCCTGTCTTCTGCTCTAGACCTAGCCCCTGCATCCAGATCACACTGATATAATATAGAATTTGAAAAAGCAAAGGGGAAAAAAGACAAACACTGTCATGATGAGAACAAAATGGATTATATGCTTGTCCGGCCCCTTCAACCAGCCTTCAATTTAGTCTGTACCCACTTCACCAATATCTGCCAGATCTGTCAACTTAAGAGTACACAATCTGAGAAACTGAATTTGAAAAAAACACCTTGCATACGTCTTCAGCGCATTTAAATTGGCCTTTGTGCCTATGGGAAATACAGACTACAGACTCTCCTGCGCTTTTTGTTCATCCTATGAATATATTCATATATTCTCATTGTTAGGGGAATTGTGATCATTACTCACTGTCGGCTAGTGAAATCCTATGGTGATTTACACAAATCAGTGGATATAATTTGTCCACAGGACGCTCCTAACACCACAGCTTCACACTGCAGAGACAGAGACACACCCTTGCTTTTCATTCCACACCCATTAATTGATCTATTTCAAGAGAAGTGCCTCAGCAACCTGACGGACATGGGTAATAGTGGGTGTGCGCTTTATATTTGCACACTGTCCTTTTTATTATGTGTGTGTCTCATTTTGAAGTAATAGCGTGGTGCAGTTGGGGAGCTGAAGTGAACCAAAAGTGGGGAGTAATCCCCTCTAGTACTACTTTGTTCAATCAGCAGGACAGAGTGGGATTCACTTTGCACTGACAGAAAAGGCCGGGGTTGCTCTGCATGGCTGCTCCAGCTATCGGCAAGGACAAAGAAACAAGGCCTCTGCACAGAAACTTGCTGATGCCAACCTCTTTCAAGATAAATAAATACTGTAGATGAATAGAACATTCAGGGGAGGACAGAAAAGAAAAATAATGCTACCTTAACAATGGAAATGGCTTTGAAAGAGAAACAACCTTCAAATCACTTCACATCCAACCAACAGAAAAGATTCTATTTTCGTTTAATAGTTTCACGCTTATTAAATTTCTCCCCCGACTGCATGCGGATGGTGCACTATGGAACCAAAATTATATAGAAAAACAGCACAACAGACAGTGTGGCAGTCATCCCAGAAAGGAAACGAGATTTGATATAAATCCTGCTGTGCATTTGAGAAGTGGGATGTAGCTTTTCGCGTGCTCCGAAGGGGATTGGAATAAGGCACACGACCACAGCGTTTGGAGAAACAGGGAGGAAGGAGGGGCAGAAGGTTTCGGATTCACCATCGCTACAGCTTTAGTGTTCCGATATGAAATTGGGGCGAACATGTTTTAATCCGATCAGCGAAGACCAGAAGGGAAGAGCATGAATCACTGAGGGCAAGTAAACAGTTTAACATTAGCAACAAATAACTACCAAAGTGTCTCCGAGGCAGAATGGGCTGGACCTTGAAATGCAGCTACAGTGGCTCAGCTTGTGTACAGAGGGGGAAAAAAGGGAGCATTCTTTTGAGAGTTTGCCGTATGAGTGCACCAGTGCTTTCACACTTCACAAAATTGGTTCCTAAACATAAAAGTTGAGTCAGATGCACTGGACAAGACATCACGCTTTTCTAAACAGTGTCACTCCCTGTCAACTTACTGTCTATATAAAGGAAAAATACAGCAAGAGGTTGGAAAAATATTTGTTTGATTAATAAAAAAAAGCAATTCTCCAATCACAGTGTAATTTATTTGTCAGCCGACGAATGTTCTTGCTCAGGTCGACAATAAAATGAATCGTGCCTATGGCTGTTTGCCAAATTCCCATGTTTGAAAGCTCTTTGTGAAGCGGTTAAGATTAATCCTGAGCTGCCAGACTGGTGGCGTTTGCTGCCAATTTACCTGTTTTCATTACGCTGCGTGTATCTTGGTTGGGGGTCATCGTCTCCGTCGTTAACATCATAGCTGGCCTCAGGGTCCTAAACGAGACATAAAATAGGTTAGTCACCAATTATCTTATTTCATCTTTTTAGGTAATGCACTTAACTGCACTAAAACGTTCTCTGACATCTTATTCTTTTCAAATAATGATAATTCAGCGAATAAACCCTGCTTACAAAATGAGGAGGGTCCTTAAAATGTGACTCTACTCCCTGATTTGTATGTTGCGACTTACATAGTTGATGACGAGGTCAGGGTGGTCTTTCTCAATGCCGTCATCCAGGATGGTCACCACTATACCTCTTCCTGTGTAGCCCTGAGCCCAGGCTACTTTGGTGTTCAGGTCCTGATGGGTCGGGGAGGACTGGAGAACACATAAAGCTTTTATTCAGCTTTGACTGACACCTCCCACAGAGCCGAGTCTTTCAGCGAGAGATCAGCTGAAAGCGAAAACCTTTTACACCCAACAAAATGTCATGTAACAAATGAAATGCCCGACGCCAAAATAAACACCATGGCATGAAAGGAAATGTCACAGGTGAGTTATGAATACTCAAATCAGCGCGACATGCCAGGATGACCTGCCCTGGTTTGTATTCTATTGTTACCCTGTCAGGAAGACATTGATAACGCGATGCAGCTCTAAAATCTTGTAGAGAGCCGAAGAAAGGTGTAAACACCGAGAGGGAACGGGAGGGAGACAAATATGGGACAGAGCGGCTTTGATGGCTAACGGAAAAAGCGTACCGTGCGAAGAATGATGTGAGTGATGGAAGAGATCATTACAGACACAAACAAGCGTCTCTGCCCGGCAGATTTTTCCCAATAGGGCACAATTCACACATGTAGGCTGCTGTGTGGTGCCAGGATGCCTGGTAGCTTTGAACTGGCATGTTTCATCCTCTAATACACATTTTAAATAATTTTACAACAACATATCCAAATAAAGCAACATAAAAGGACTCTAAACACAAAAAATACCTATACTACAAAGGAAACACATCCACATTGGTGGCGGATGCTTTAAGCTCCTCCATCCTTGTTTGGCTTTCAGGTCAGAGCTGTGTAAAATGCTTGTAAATAGGAGAAAGAGGGTTTAAGCCCTCACCGGTGATTTACTGTATGTCTGAGATGTTTGTTATTTTCATTAATTCCTTGCTGTGACAGATTTTGTGCATACAAAATGAAAAAAAGGGGAGATTAGAGCAAATTGAAGCATCTCTGAGAAAATCTGTAAAGAAGGAAGAAGACAGAGTGCCAGGACCGTTTTGCTGTTCCATGTTTCATGGGTGATACAGTTTCGGAGTGGATCCGCCCTGACATTCAATTTAAATTCACCCCGGTATCCTTCGATGCATTACATTATAAATATGAGTCAGGAAACTTCGTATTGGTGCTGAGGCCAAATTAACCTACAGCGTGAGTTCAAAAGACAACAGCTCAATTTTTGCTTTGCTGACTGATCATAAAGAAAATCAATAACTCCTGCCACTGTGAGAATTAATACGTATTCACAAGCTTCTGCAAAGCTTAGAGAATTGACTTCTGTAGAGCTCGGTCAGGGCTGAGCACGGATGTCCTTTAGGGATCAAATCTGAAATAACAACATTTTACAGAGCAGCCATAGTGACATGAAACAGCAGGTAACAGGCTTATTTAAATCTTAAATATGTCATTTTTTAAATTGCAGATTAAACCTGGGTTAAATATTGTGTTGAGTTGTGTGCTTTCATTGTTCCAATTGAGTTAAACCCTGCTTATCCTTCTGCACATGTGTTCACTGTGTCTAATGTCTTGGAGGAACACATTTTGTTAACATGAAGCTGTTTCTAGGCTTTGTCAGAGAACCAACTTCCACAATATCAGCATCCTGATTGTTTGAATGGAACAAAAAAAAAAACCCTTATATAGTATCACCATTAACACCTGTTTCATGTTATTATGGCTGTCACAAAAAAGTCCAGGACAATGATTTGCTATTAATGAATCTGAATGTAAAATTTAAAGTGGCATAGTGAATACAATACAGATGAAACAGATGACGAAACTGACGTTGCACATGGCCTGTTTGTACCAGTAAACAAACTGCACAATCAATCACAGTAAACAATGAATAGATATATGTATGTGACATTTTGAATGAGTTTGTCAAATATAATAATTAAGGAATACAAAAGACAACACAACTCTGATATTACAATGGTCAGCATGTTCCCCTAATGGCAGTCTAATAAGACGTTTGTTTCAACCAATCAATAGGACCCTTGATTCTACTATTCAACCATTAGTGCCCTTGTTGAGGAGCTTTCTTAGTCGAATTGGTGTGTTACTGCTTGGTTGGAACAAAATCCTGCATCCATAATGGCTGTCTAGGACCAGGGTTGGAGACCCCTGACCTAGGCTATAAAGAAAAGAAAGCACTACACACCAGGTACCACTGCTTGGGGAAATCTGGGTCTGTTGGTTCTTCATAGACATCCCTCTTCTTCCTCTTTTTCATCACTTGCTGCTCTGCCCATAGAACCTGTTGTTTTCCAGGAAAACACATACACAAAAAGAGAAAATTCATAGAGAACACAGTTATCCTCACATGACATTACTTATATTCTAATTTCACAAATTATTCCACAGATTGTAGACGTGGAAAAAAACCCGTGGCCCCAGCTGTGTTCAAAAAGTAATAACTAGAAAGAGAGGCAGAGTTGAGAAGCAAATCTAATTTATTTCATTCCTGAGTTGCCAGACAAGAGGCCTTTGAAGTCCTGGAGGCTGCTCGGATATGTGCAGGCCTGGTAGGGGCGGGTGACAGTAAATGCTAATATCACACATAGTAAATGTAATTTTATAGTTTTGTTTCTGAAGTTGCAAACACAATTCCACACATCCTTGCCAGCAAATAATTTAATGACTATCCACTTGCCAGTTAAAATGACTCATCCACTATCCACTAGCTTTCACACTTTTATAGATATGCAGTCTTTTATCCAGTGAGCATTATTGACTGTAATGATATTGACACACACATTGTTTTATTAAAGTTTAAACATTGAAACACTTACGGTATGAATAGTAGATGATAGAAAAAAATGTCTGCTCCAACCTCGTTGTTTGTCATTTATACCAAACTGAGCAGGCAGCAGTTCCTTCTCCATATATAGTGACTGTCAATGAGTGCAAGGACAAAACCGTAACTCTACCATACACAGGCCTCACACAAGTCACCACCAAACTATAGACGCTGTCCAAACAGCCAAGAATGAACACAAATAGTCATTCACACAAAAACGTATGAGGCAAACTCAGCCAAAGCCTGGTAATCTATAACCCTAGTGAGGAAACCTGCCTGATGCTCATTAACAAAGGGTATATCTAATTGGTTAGCTCATGAGGTTTGAAAGCACATCAAAATACCAAATGCTCAATTTGAACAGGTTGACATTCAAAATTATATTTAAAGGTTAATTTGGATTGAACTATAGCATTTATTTGCAAAGCTGGGGTGAAACTGCAGTACTGCAGTATACTCCAACTGGTTCTATTTCTTGTATAAAAGAGTACTGAAGTAAATTGCGTGTTTAAACGTGTGAAATTTCTTGGCCGTGACCCAAATCCTGAAACTTTTATATTGTATATTCAAATACTTAGTATGAAAAGAGAAAGACAGAAAGAGTTAGTTGTATAGCTTGTCACTTGTCTACTTGCTTGATTTTATGATTATGGCCTTACAAAGTACGTGGCCTGAATGAGGATTTGTTCAGTACTGCTACTGAGGGTGGTGTGACGGCTAACCTTGCATTAGAGAATGAAGCCATTAACCTTATTCAAGTGACCCTAGACTAATTAACACTTATTGCATTTCATTACATTTATAATTTCACATGAATGACCTCACTGCACCACTGCCCACTGTCCACCTTTACATTATCAAGGCAACATCAGAGATATTAATCAGACATTCTGGATGCAGCCATCTCACTTTGGATATACTGTAAAACTCATTAGTTTTTGAATGACTCACTTAATGAATGCAAATTCAACATTAGCACATAGCTTATTTTATGAAAAACAACATTCATTTGTAAAGAATGTAATGTAACTTATGCCAAATTGTGGAATATTGTGCGCAGTAGTTCAAAGAGATCACCAGTCCTTTGAAGGACTGAGAAAAACAAAGAATAATCCATATCTTCCCAGGGACCAAGTGCTTGACAGAGGACTAATTACAACACAGAGAAATAAGCATCACCCTGAGGTCTGGGAAGCAGACAGAACAGTGGGCATACACAACTCTGCAAAGAAACAATCATAAGACAAGAAAGAGGTCCCTACAAGGGCTAGGTCAGTAATCCTCTGGAGCAATATACTATTTGTTCCATCTCTTGCACCGTGTCCTGGGGGCTTTCACATCTGATGACTATGAAGAAGCAGTGCAGGTCATGTTATGTCATGCAGAGAAACTGGTAGAAAAACAGCCTCTTCTTTGATCTAAAGTATACCTCTGTGTATCCACAGTTGGAGAAAGTCAGAAGATAAGTCTGGTGATATGAATTATTTGTATTCATTTTAACTAGTCTAATTATTAATTAAATTATTCGACTTAACAAGTATAGACTGTGAAGCCAAAGCCTGCTATTGCTTATAGCTTGCTACTGACCTCTATTTTTTTTCCAGACTATCCAAAGCAGATCAATGAGCCACATCTTTGCCCTGGCTGACTTTTTACTATTACTACTGCAATGGACAATTTACCTGACAGCCTAATCATCGCCAAAATCATGCAATCAGGTGAGAATCCATCTTGTCAGGCTTCAAATTATCCATTTGTGTCCCGAACATATACCTATAGACCAATCAGCGTCTCACAGGATCTTGCGATCATGAGGGCAGTGGGGAGGGGAGGCGCTGTATGGTGATAGACAGATGGTTTAATTCAATCACCTGCCAAGTGTTTTTTTGAAAGCGCTGCCCTTTTCAAACAGTTTCCAAGGAAGACTTCCCAGATGGTTATGTGTAACAAACCATCTGGTTGCGTTAGGTTAGTGGCACTGCTTGGCATCAGGAAGTGCAGAACATTTTCAGGGTAGATGTCCAGTGAAAAAGTTAAGTGAAACTTGTGACTGTGGACGAAAAGGAATGGGAAGTGGTTGAGTCAAAGGGAAGGTGGATGGTGATTTCTTGTGCTGAGAACAAATCTGGCAGGTAGTTATAAACTCCTCAGTGTCCTCTTCCATGGAGGCCCACCAGAATCTTTGCTTTAACAACACTAGGCAAGATGAATGTCCTTTACTGGAGAATCTGGGAGCGATGATTCACAGGTACATACATCAGGGCTTGCACTGGGAGCCGGGTGGTCATCTTGGGACTGTTTTACCTTGTCTACAATGTCCTGCGTTAATGACCACCTTAGCAGGGGACAATACTCTCAGGTTGTGTGGGGCTGTTGTCTGACTGGAACTGAGAGGACACTGCAACTGATTTAACATCCCTGGAACCTCAGCAGTGAGACAGGGTTAAATCAAAAAGAACAAAGAATAATGCCCACCGCACCCCGATGGAAGTCCAGTCACCTGTGTGGCTGACTGGATGTATTCTAGATTCCTAGTCAGAATCCCAGAAATTACCTTCTGGGAGGTGATAGCTGTCAGGGGAGCTGCAACAGTACCATAGCAGCAGATGAACCAGTGGTAGAAATTGTCAAGCCCTTGACATCCTTGGCAGTATCCATCTGAATGCATCCAGCCCTAATGATGAATCTAGGAATAAAACCTCAGAGGCCTGCAACTCACAATCCTCTGTCTTCACGGGAGCTGGTTCCCTTGCAGTCTGTGGAGAACACTGTGTTCATGCAGCATGTGGTTATATTCAGACGTCGAGAAGGTGAGTATCTCTCCAAGACATTCAAACCTAAAAACAGGGAAATTCATGAAGTGCATCACTTACCAAGGGCTACAACACAACAGGACCAGTAGGAAGACTAAGATGGGTAACAAAGTACTCATAGTGGCCACAAGGGACACTGAATGCAATGTTATTTGTCCAGATTATAGTGTAAGGATTCACAAAAAGGTGAACAAGAACCCAAAAGCATGACACAAAAGGAGTTCAGGCGCAGAAATATTATCATTTAATAAGCACATAGACAAAGGCAGGTGAAAACACAATTGGGCAGAATCAGGATCACAGGAATAAGAATGCTGGAGAGCTCGGTAAGCACACTGGACAATCTGGCAAAGAACTGAGGACATAGACTGGTAAGTGACTGGAATCAGCAGGTGATACAGAACAGAAGGGAATGTCAAAGTCCGAAATTGACATGAGCGTTACTATTTTTTCAAACAAACAACGAAAACAGTAAGGCTTGACGAAGTTGTGACAGGTGACCAAGAAAACGGAGGAGAAGCATGTTCTGACCGTGTCCATCCTGAGCTTTATGATATATCAGACATTAAACTGACAGAATCATACAAACAAAGACAGAAAAGCCCTTTCGTGTGGGCGCATCGGAAGAAACTGTCAAAACACTGTTGCCATGGAAACAAAACTGACACGCAGCATTTTTCTTCTCAAAACGCTTCATCCTAGTGCTCCCCAGCACTACGGCAGCGCTTTTCTGCCAGTGAAAAAAAAAAAATGCTGCGTGGACATAGGCCCTCACACTAAAAAAAAATCAGCAACCACCTCAAAACAAATCAATTCTCTTCCCCTCATAGAGAACGTGTGAGGGGAGGAGATGACAAATAACCCTCGCGAGCATAATGGTAAACGCTTATGCAGCCGCCACGTCATCTTGCCACTGTGATTATTGATGGTGGGATTGAAGTAAATAATTGTTGGATGTGATAAGCACATGAACACAAGGGAAGCCGAGCAAAATAGACAATGGAAGTAGCGTGAATGTGCAGATTACAGAGAGAACTGAGTAATCCAAATCCAACTATTATTTTCAATCCTTTTTAAATCTGTTTTCTTTTAACAAGGTGAAGCAAAACATTTTCTTTGTAGTTTTTTTATTTTTTCCCTCTTTGGGGATCACAATAGTCTCACACACGTTTGAACATACAAATGCACATAAATGAACACATGTCAACACAAACCCACTCACTTATGCCGTGTTATTTTTCTTTGGCAGTGGTCATGTTTGCCTGGGGTTTGGTCTGTTCCTGGTTGTGTGGGTTTGTATGTAACCTCGGGACAAACTGTTGTTCCTTTGCCAGAAAGCCAATGCCCTGAATAGATGGAGGTTCAACTGTGGTATTAACTTGCACTACTGCCATTCTGACTGAGATGAAGTAAGATGGGCGACGGAATGAAATGGAATCTGTTCCGTCAAAAACGTCTTCATAGTATATAAAGCTTTATCTCCCTGGTGCTGTTGTTGGAACCCCGGTTTTCCCGTTCGACGTTGCCAAATGACATATAAATGAAATAGATAACCTAGGAACACTGTAAACCCCTGATTTCCATCTTCCAGATTAATTCTGGTGCTTGCCAGTCACTTATTACTAGAACATCAATTTTTAATTGACTGTTTAAATGTTTTGGCCGGAGCTCCCCCTGCACTCTGTCCCTCACCATCGCATACAACTCTAAAATCCAGTATTACCCACCATTAAATCTTCCTCAGTAACAATGACACAACAGCCTCTTTCACTGCCTATCCTGAATCTCATTTGTTTTGTTGATTTTGAAGATCTCAAAGTAAACCTTATAGCCACTTGAGTGCTATTGTGCAATATAATACCCAGGCAAGCACCTCTGAACCCATATGCTCTGAGAGTCTTGTTAGCATCCACTCCACCTGACCCCTGACTCCACTGGCCCCTGTGAATGTCACCACGTCTCACTAATGATGTCTTGGGGATGCTGCACTTGTCAGACCAAATCAGTCCTCTCCTAAGCCATTTGGACTTGGAAGAGCTAGAGTAGAGTCTTTGAGCTCCACTTGGCAAGCCCACCTTGCTACAGATGATGCTAGTCTGTTCTCACTCCATAACTGCATAAATTAGTACCTGTCAGGTAGCAACAATTAACGCAGCTGCCTCCAACACTTCCAATGCAAACATGGCAGCAGCCCATTGCTGAGTCAGAAGGCAGAATCACTGAAAAAGAGTGGGTGGCTACATTGCTCATGCGTGCACAAAGCATTCTGCTGCCGCTGCCGCCTGAGTTGTCAGCAATTAATCTTTTCTAGCTTTGCTGGTCAGTTTGGCTCTGACATCAATGGGGAAAAACTTAAGGTGAGGTGGAAGTGGGTTGAGCGTGTGATGATTTTAACAGGGGGAAAAAAAACAAGGGCAAAGTGATGTTGCTTGGTGTTAAAAGGCAGTAGTGATGCAGAACACATGACTCCAGACCAGTGCAGCATTGTGCCTTATATTCACCTTAGCTCAGGTGTAAATTAAAGCAGCAGTGATGACCATGAACACAGCTTGCGAAAGGTTATAGCATTCTCAGACTTCATTTTTTTCATATTAACCTTTGCATTTGTCACAATTCTTGCCCTCCACACATAAACTCAAGCAGTGTAAAGATCACATGAAAAGTGTGTTTTCTCTTCTTAGTATTGCTAATTGGATAATACTCCTGATAGAAGGCAAAATAACAATGTTCACACAGGGCTGTTGTATTAACATATCTCTAGATGCATTCACAAGAGAGCAGTCTAGTCTAATAATTCCACATTTAATTACAATGTTAATGCACAAGGAAAGTTTATTTTTTAAGATCACATCTAGTGTTTCGTGAAAGTTGATTTTTAGAATGAGTGACTGATGCAGTGAGTTTTTTTTTGTGTGTGTGTTGTGTGCTAGCCCCATATGTAAGATGTGTGTATATGAAAAAAAAAAGATAAATCGGAGAATAAAGTGAAGAGAAGTGGGTTGCACACTCAGAATGTGATTAGCACTGGCAGCTACACTCAACAACCAGTCACCAGCTGTGAGTATTACAGGTTTCTCCCCACATAAGCTAACGTTACTTGTCAGGGCGCATTTCATTGTGATGTTTGACTCTAAAGGACGGCCAGGAGCCAAAGAGACCGGAGACAATGCATGTGGGAAGGTCATAAACAACCAGGCTCTATATTTTGCTCATTTAGGTTTTGTATAAATTTTCAATATTGTATTATATTAGAAAAAAAAAAGAAAGGATGGCAGATTGCATTCTGCCATCCTTTCTTTTTCAAGCTGCTACCTACAATTTAGACCTCGAAATACGTTTTACCAAGTTTTAACAGGAGTTGTTTGTTGTTTGTTGTTTTTCCACTGGAGGGATTGCCAGACGTGCCATTTTTCCCGTGTAGGGATGGTATAAATATTGTGTTGATAAATGTCTGGTGATGCGAGTCTGCTTATCTTTTCACTTCACATCACTAGTAGGAAAAAAAATTAAATTTCAATGCTGCCTCAATTACATCTGGAACACACAGTACCTCCGATTTTTTTTTACAATCAGATGTCCAAATAAAGATAACATTCAGGGACGGGAAACAATGATTTTACAAGGCAAGATAATAAGGAAGGCGAGACACTCCCAGCTGTGCTGCTGTTTGGTTTGTATATTTATGGCTGTGTGGTACCTCAGAGTGGGTCAGGGAGACAGATGGAAGGATTAGTGCGGACTGCAAAGAATACCGAGTTTGACAAGCTGTCACTGATGCCGGCATCCTTTTCTCCTGTGATATATACACTCGTCTGTGTGCGCTTCAACCTGTCTTTTGGCTTTTTTTTGTTGCCAACATGGAGTGTAATGAGTTGTGTGAGAGCTGACAACAGTCTTACCTGGGGTTCGTTTTGCAGTCTGATGTGTATCCCCCTATGGACAGACAATGCCCTCTTCTCCACGGCATGATGCCTGAAGTGATAATAATCTTCAAAAACCTGCACAAACACAAAAGGAAGAGGCAATGGGTTCACCTGCAGTACGATGGCCAGATAACACCCCGCACTCACCGAGGCATTCATGTGCACATGTGTAATAATGTGCAGATGTTCATTTGGTAAAGAGCTGAAAGCGCCGTTTAAACATCGGAGCTTGGCATTTCCTGCCCATATCAAAGCTTAATGAGTATCAATTACTGTACTGGCTAGTATAAATGTAAGCAACTCTTCACTTAATGAGAGATAAAACATTATGGTTGTTTTATCTCTTTTCATTAGCACCCACAACATATCCCACGAGTCCTTGCCACAGAAGTGCTGTAAAAGCCTCCTGAGAGTGGTAGCTGTTGAATAACAAACACAATTGGTCTTGTATCACTATTAAAATGATAAAGTGTTGGAATTTTATGAGCCAATACAGTGTTCAATATCTATATAAATAAAATTCTAGAATGATGAAAGCGACTTTCTTTACTACAGGGCAACAGAAGTATGTTGAACAGAAAACTAACATAGAAGTGGAGTTGAAAGAATTTGGCTCTCGACAGATTGAAGAAAAGGCAAGCACGCAAGCGCCCGCACACACACACACACACACACACACACACACACACACACACACACACACACACACACACACAAGCCACCAAGAGAAAGACATCCATTACACAGCTGCAGATGGTCAGATGCATCCATTAGGAGGGGAAGTCACGTCAAAGCTATATTGAGGCATTTGCCGTACCACTCATTATTCCTTCACATGTCCTGCTCATAAAAGAGCTTTTAAAGAAAAGTGATTGTGCGACAGCTGTCACCAAACTGGTCTAAAACCACAGGGAGCGCTTACTTTTTCTCAGCCTTGCACTTGACACGTGGAGCAGCCTGACAACTACATATGAGAGCATGCAGAGAATTAATAATAAAGGCATTAGAGTTGTGCAGTATAAGATTCAAATGTAGGAACTAAGGTAAAACCCTTGATAGGACCATAGCAGATAGCACCATAAGATCACAGGCACAAAGTTATTTTAACCGAGCGTATGACAGTGTTGTAACTGCCCACATCCACAGCACAGTTGGAGGACCAACTGACAGTAACACATGCTGTCGCTTTTTTATTGCAAAAGGTGTGATTCAAGGAGCTAATGAAAGTAATGGACCTGAAAGCTGAAACAAAAGCTAAGAGCCTGTTCTGACTTTGCACTTTTGGGAACCAAGGTTGTGGAAGTGTACTTTTTTTTTTTAGTGTCCTGCAATGCTTTAAGACTGTGGCACAACAAAGCGACTTCACCGAGGAAATCCGTACAGGATTAAGTTCAGGGGGAACTTTGAAGTGTAAAAATATTAACTTGATTTATATCCTGACATATATCAATAGCCTTTTATAGTCTCAGAAGTTCCGTAGTCTTTGCCATATTATCAGGGTCTAACCACCTTGAGACCAGGTGCCAGGAGAGCGATCTGCGGCTGAACGTCAGCAATTCCAAGGAACTGATAATGGACTTGAGAAGGATGCAGCAGAGGGATTATCAACAAACTCAGCGTCACCGGGCCTCAGCTGGAGAGGGGCAGGCAGCTGCAAATATTTTAGAATCTAGATTATGCAGGACTTAACATGGTCCTGCCCCAGTGAATAAGGGCCCATCAGTGTGTCCACAGCTCCCCATCAGCTTCCTGTCGGGCAGCATCATTCACCACCTGAATGGGCAGCGGCACCAAGAAGTTATAATGCTTAACTGACTGACTTTGATTATTCAATAAACTATTAACTGCAAGTAAATCTTTTACTATATCACGGCAGCTCGTTATGATGCAACACTTTTCTCTCCAGCATAACTTGTTCATTTATATAAAATTGAGCACAGTTCAGTACACCAAGACAATAACCTTAACAATTCTGCACAGGCCAAGACCTATGATACACGTCATTAGGGAGGAGTTAAACCTATAGTGTATAGTGTATACTTAGGGTAGTCATTACTCACTCAAAATGAGTTTTGTGTCCGTGTGTGTGTGGGTGTGTGTCCAGCAATGTTTAGTGGATGACTAAGTTCTGTCCTTCCTCCTTAAAATTATTTTCTCAAAAAGCTGATGAGGGAGAAAAGAAACTGTGGAGAAAAGGAGGTTTGTTGTGATTGTGTGTGTATGTGTGTGTGAGGAGGAATAAACAGGTCTCAGTTTTTAGTCATAACTCAAGGTCTCTTGACATGGCTGTGTGTTCTATGAAGGTGGAGAAGGGGGGTGTCAGTGGGTGCGTGGGCTGCCCGATTGACACCTTTATGGGTGTCGTGGGAGTCTATGCGTCCTCTGGCAGACTCTGAATTAATTCATTTTTCTGAAAGGAATTTCTTGAAAGACACTTTTCAATTTTAAACTTTCTCCTTCCCTCACAAGAGGCTTAGCAACACCCCCGGTATAATACACACATTGCACTAACCTTTTGAACTATGTGCTATCTATTGCATTATTGGGTACAAATAGTTTAAATTAATTCGTCATTATTAAATTAAATGTTCTCATGTAATTTTATTCCGAATGACATGGGTCAATGACAAATCATGGTTGGCAAGATAAGAAATTCAGACAATTTTTCGATATACAGTATATATACACTTTCTCATAATATACAGTTTGAGTTCATTTTAGTTTCTTGTCATTTAAAGGTAAACTTTTATAATTTTGTTTGGTTGAAGAATGATAAATTTAAAAATTTTGTCAGAATTTCAAACTAATAGTTTATCTATCTATCTATCTATCTATCTATATCTATATCTATATATATATATATATATATATATATATACACACACACACACACACACAAACACACACATTCACTTTTACTAATAAAATAACCAAACAAAAGAGACAGGAAGAGGAAGACAGAGAGCAGTCCCATCACACTTTACATGGGTATTCACCAGAGAGCAGCCTCCATTTGAAGAGGAAGCATTGCAATCTGTACAGTAGTGCCACTGGGGACTGGCTCACCTTCACAAGCCCAGTGGAGCGGAGGAAGAGAGGGGGATAGAGGAGGAGGAGGAGGAAGAGGAGGAGGAGGTGGGAGCGGGTGACGGAGGGAAGGAAGAGGAGAGGGGGATGTGGGCTTTGACAGGCCAGCCAGGCAGGATGGATGTGTGTGAGGAAGGAGAAGAGCAGACGCAGCAGGACGGGAGGCTCTCCTGGGGCTGCGGGGCTGATTCTGCAGGCTGGCTGTCTCGAGCCGACCAGACTGGAGGCTGGAGCTCGAAAGGCCTCAGATGGAGGCTCGGATATAAAGCTGCCAGCCCGCCGCCGTTCCAATCTGACTTAATTTGACAAATATTTGTAATAAAGCCCCGATTCCACATAACAACTCTGTGATAATTTCCACATGACCTGAGTGCACATCACTCTTACATGGCTCAGTGCGATTAAAACATTTTTCTTTTCCTCCCTTGGAGGTCAGTTTGTGCGCAATTATGGAAGAAGGGAGCAAGTACTTTATTGATCCTTGTAGGGAAATGAGGGGCTGCTGACAAGCACACGATGCAATTTCAACATGAAATACGATTTCCGTGCGACGGGAATGAATTAGCACGTTCAACTCAAGCGATGTCTGATAATTATCATGATGCTCTCAGATATGAAGCAGATATAAATATGCTAAACCGGTAATTAAAATACAGTACGTGAATTTATAAAACTATCATGATTCACAGCACACTTCATGGAGACAATGCTGTTCTTCGTGTTCGTTGATGTTGACTCTGTGACACCTTCCGTAAATTAGACAATCAACGACTGACCTTACAGGAGCCCTAACTCGGAATAATGTGAACGCCATGAAAAAGTAAATAGCCTATGAATGATAAGAGATCGAGGTGTGGTGAAGGATGTGACCCAAGAAATTAACGAGGCCCACTTTCACATTGAATGCGGCAGGGCAGAAAGCTAATTTGTGCTGCACTGGGGTGGCTTTTCTGTGGAACAAACCTATTTCCTAGAGAGTGCTGATGTCCTCATTTAGACCAAGACTCCATGGGTATTGGGGAAATTGGAATGGAGATGGAAATGTTGGTGTAGCAGCCTATGGTGTGGCTGAGTCATGCCTCCCCACAGTTGGAACCTGAATTAATCATGTATGTGTGTCAGCAATAATAATTGAGAGCACTGTGGGTCATTAGTCACCCTGCTACTATGCTTCAAGCCTGCATTAGAGGCCCTTTACTCTCCCCACTGGGCAGCACCAGAAGTTGCTATCTCATGTGTTTTTCCTTAGTTGCTTGCTTATATCTCTGTATTCCATGATCTACGCCAGACAGAGTATGCAGAATTTCACTAAATATCAATATATAAACTCATGCATACATAATGTGTGTGTGGTGTGTTTATGTGCAGAGACCAAGCCCTCCACCTCTATTTTCTACTATTCTCATTGTTTCGGTAGGACGGGGATGTGGAGGGGTAACATTTGGGCAGTGTGTGTCTATATATTTGTGTGTGTGTGTGTATGTGTGCAAGTGTTTGCCTCCAGCAAATAACAGTGCAGGGTGTCGTATGTCCATGCACTGTGGGTCTGGTCCCTACATTCTGTGCTGCAAACAGAGGCAAAGCTAAAGCTGCAAATTCTGCATCTTCTGCAGGATTGTGGGGAGTTTTTTTTCCATTCTCTCTCCCACCTGCCTGTCCTAGCATGTGCAAGGAGCAGTCAACTATGAACGCTGTGTTTGCAAAGACCAACCGAGAAATGCTGCATACCTTTAAGGTGGATTTTTAACAACTCAATTTGATCTAGTTAAAAAAAGCAATGATAATTAAGTCAAGGGCATTAATATGGATTCACTTGTACAAGGCACATAGTCTTTTTACATTAAAAACAAGTTTAAATTGACTTGCATATAAATCATAGCACAATTAGAAAAATGTTAGATTTGTGAAAAAGAAAGCTCTCTGCACAGCACCAACTTTACAAACATTGCATCTTCACTAAAAGAATTTCATGGGGTTATGTATATAAGTAGAGCAATTATAAAAGGGAGGCAAAAGACAGCACTGGTGTCATCAGCAAGAATATTGCACTCAATTAATTAATAACATATTATACGTCAATCAAGGTCAGAGCTGTTGATGTTAATTTATAGCTTTGGATTCCAAAGCTTTAAATTAACATTATCTTTGGATATTCAGTATAAAAAAACAAAAAAAACATATCCTATCAAATTGATATACTGTAGTTTATATCCAAATAAAAAAAGTTTGTTCTGAGATAGTTAAAGCAGTAGATACTAACGGTGTAAAAAGCCAAATAACATTTTTTAAATTAATAAAAAAAGCAGTTGATAATGAAAGACCATAGTAAAAATGTTTGTATAAATGTATAAATTCAGTGGAAGTACCCCTTGGGATGTATTTTCCGAAAGAGTAAATGCCATATGATGATTAACTTTTTCAATGCTGTTTGTTTTTTCATTTTCTTCAAAACACAATTTTTTATCCCACATTATTGAATCTAATTTTAAATGCACTTAGATTCAACTGTGGTGTCTGTTGACTGAAAATAAAAACTTCACTGAGAACCAGCATCATTTCTAAGCGTCCACAGAGAAATGCTCATTGCCTGAATATAGAAACTGTGCTGTAAAACAAGGCGTCACAACAAAGTTGTGATGTCACAACTATACAGTCACCACCAGACTCCATTTCACAGCCATTCAAATCAGCCACCAGAGGAGAGACTCATTAATATTAAAGAGACAGACACATACCACAAAACGCCACAAACAACCTGTTCTTTCTGGAGCTCCGGAGAGAAGCTTGAGAAAGGACCTGTAAAATTATATTGAGATGATTTTTGATACTGCAAAAACTGCAAATATAAACTGCAAATATATTTTGTCAGGGATATCAAAACTTCATATAAAACCTAGGAAACGTGTAAAATATGTCAGCTTTAAATCTTTTCTGGTTTTTAGTAAATTCTGCAAAATTCTGCAAGAGAGCAGGAGGTTTTTGTGGACTGTTCATCAGTGAAACATGCCAGTGTGGTTTGATTTGGAAAATTAAAAATGGGACGCAAACTTCTTAAACCCTTATGCAACCGTATTTCCTGTACCGGCAAAGCCCTCTGGTGCAGTGGACTTGACCTTAAGTACATCTGTGAGTCTGCACGGCTGAGCTGACCTCTTGCTTCTCTGTGATCATGGTAATTAGCGTTTAGCACGGACCAATGCTCTGCTGCGCCTGCTCTTGAATTCAATCCCCCGTGCAGCCGCAAGAAGAACTTGGATTCTGTGACTTAAAAAAACATTATTTATGAACTGAGATTTGTCCAAATTGGGTTCATCTCATGTGAATTTCGAGTATTTCGTACTGTTTATACTGTGCACCAAAGCTTGTCAGGCTTTTGCCTCTACCAAGATTTTTTCTGAGTATGCAGATGATGCTCATAGATGTTAGATGCAGTGAAAAAGAAATCCCACTCATCAATGTAGAGTTAATACTTAGGAACAAAAAATGTATGACCAGCAGGATTTTAATAATTACGGTCAATGACCTGCAACGGCGAATGTCTGCCTTATTAATATCATACAGTTTTAATGCTGACTGTTATGTCTTGCAACAGTTTTACAAGGCTGTCCTGCAGAGGATCTTGTCCTTTGGCCTGATTTGGTGACATGCGCAAAACAAGACCGAGACAGGTTGCAGAACATGATCCAGATGGCCAGAAGTCATTGGGTGTGACCAGGTGTCAGTTGCTCAGTTGTGTAAAGACCTCATTCTGAGCACTCCAGGCTGCAACTAAGCTAAAGGAAGGATTCTGCATAGGGAAAATCCATTTAGCAAATACACTGTTGAATGAGAGGAACCATACAAAACAAGGGATTTGACAGTATTTTGGCCAGAGCTACATGGAGTGTGAATCCTAGTGCATTATTTGTAATATATTCTATTATAGGGCTCTAGAGCAGAGTGTCTCTTAGGAATCATGCAGTCTATTGCAAATCAAATATGCATTTTCTCTACATTAGTGTGTGCATTTACACTACAGCGAGGTTGTTTGGAATGCTCTCTGTGTGTGGTTGTGTGTGTATTAGGGGGACAGAAGGGGGCACTGCATATTGTATAGCTGTATTTTTATTTGTTTATGACTGCTACTGCTAGTAAAGTTTATCTTGACTTTTCAAGCCCGAGCAACCTTGATTTTATGTAAGTATACACTTGTGAAAGACGGACAGACGTAGGTGTCTACACGTTGGCTGAGTGTAACTGCAACTGACATTAGGTTTGCATATCGAAAAGCTTTCTGTCAGTCCGGGAGCTGTGTGAAGCGTCAACCAGTTTCACTCTGTGTTTTTCACCATTTCCTCAGCTCAGCCCGGGGCTGTCAACTGGACCAAATAATCCAAATACCAAGACACTCCCAAAAAATAACTGACCTGAATATTTATACATGTATGTTCAAGACCCAGTGCATGATGTGCCAAGCCCGTTTTCGGTTCATCTGATCGACTTCAGCTCAAAGACGTTGAATTTTCTGGGATTCTGCATGTGAGACGGATTCAAATTTTTCAAATGTTAATTTAGCAATTCAAATGTATGTGTTTTTCCCCAATCCATCACCCATCACATTTTAATGTTTTCCCTAATAATTGCTTACCTGCCTCTAACTAATGAAAGCTGTGTCATTACCAGAGCATGCCCCCTATCAGAGGTCAAACTAACCGTGTTCTGCTACGCTCTGCAAAGAATTCCAGATATCTACTGATGTTATCAGTCAGACAGGTTGTTACACTTCAAGGTGACTGAAAGTAATGTCATGGTGTGTCTCCTACATCCTATATTCTTGTGCGTCCTGTGCTCTTCCTGTCAATGGCGACTGCTTTGGTCTCCCACCACCTCCAGCCACAGTTGTTAAGTCAATATTGGTCAGAGGGGATTGGCTTCAGATCAGTGGTGCCAAAAAGAGAAACGCAGCGAGCATTTTCTGGCCCATAGACTTATGTTATTTCACATTGCAGTGCACGTGCATACAAGTAGTTAATATGCAATATCTTCAATGTTCCAAGCTGATTTGAAATGAGGGAAAGTTTTCTTTTTACTTATTTAATTAGTCAGGATAAAAAGATGCACTGCACTGCACCACATACCGTCGTTGTCCAAAGTGATAGGCACTGGAAAAGGCACACAATAAATCTAATTTCTCTTATCACGCAACTGAAATTCAGCTGGGAGACTCAAAAACTGTTCCAATATTCAGAGAAATGATGGTGTAGAGGCTGTAGTATGAGGCTTTTTTCCCCCTTATCTTTATTCAAGAGTGTGGTCTTTCAAATCGAGAACATGATTTATTGATTTCACGTTCAAGACTTTGCAACACTTTCCCTCAAAATCCTGTCTAACACTCAAATAGCTCCTGCTAGAGCACAGATTTGTTTGCTTGTGCTCAAACTGTATATGCCTGCACGCCGATATATTGTTGACGGTACAGATTTCCTGCTCCAGCTTCAACCTTTCCTCCTCGCACTCAGCCTGTGATCCTCAAATACCTGCTGTCAGTTTTTTGTCCCATCCAACAAAAGGAATGTCACTTGACCAATGAAATGGCCTTTGTGAGAGTGTCTGGTTACTTTTTTTTTTTTTTAAATCAAGCTCATCCACTCTTCCCTCTGAGTAGGGTGACCAGATGAGATTGAAATTTGGGATGGTCTGTGTTTTTTTGTTTTAAGGCGTAGGGGAGGGAAAACATCAGACAGACTTTATGATGACATAGTCAACAATAAAAGATGAGTTTTCAAATCTGTCACGCCATGGTGGGCTTCTGGTTCGGCAGCTATGTCAATTTGAATGAATGGAAGTATTCGCGCCTAATTGTGGAACTGCGTTCGATTGCACCAGCCCTTTCAAATTAAAAACATGCAGAACGGCAGGATTCCTTTAGCTGCTGCGTTAAAGAGTGTAAGCTATTATACTTACAGCATGTGGCCTTTCTCTTTCTCTTCCCTCAAGTTGCTAATGTAATTCCCCAGCAGTACTTTTTGATGCTCGAAAGACATCTAAACAAACATCACTTTACAGTGGCCAGGCAGGTTTTCGGAATTCACACTATGAAACGCACTTACCTTGGAAGTTGGAATTTTAACTTGGATCTTGCAATTGAAAGCAGCACATGCAGCCTCTCAGCGGCATTCAGGGGCCGCATGCAGCCACTCAACCTCTTTACATACCGGTTTTGTGTTTAGTAGAAAATAACTACACAGTATTGTCTTTGAGTGAAAATTTTGGGACATTTTAAGCAGGATTCAGGATTCCGAACAAGAGGTTAGATTTAGATTTCCTGAATTCTTCAGGATGTGTGGTCACTCCACCTCTGAGGATTTATTAAATGTACTTCACTGGATTTCTTGTATCAATTTTTGGAAACAAAAGGATGGTTCAACTATATATAAGTGCCCGTCCATTTTCTTTTATTCTCATCGTTAACAGTAGCCATAGCACACCAGCCTACCGTCGGTGTGCTGCAGGCGTGGGTCGCTGGCCAACATGGGCTGCCAAAGTCAAGCACCTAAAGTAACTTTATCATTTTAATGGTGCTGTTACTTCCTTAAAATTAAATTGATAAAGTCACATTTGTGTCACAAGAACACATCCATGATAATACGCTTGGCTTCCAAGGAAGGGATGTAGGTTTGATTTGGAATGTGGTGGGGACATAAATTTGGCAGGGGGTCTGGGTTTCACAGTTAAAAACGCTTTGCTACACACCTCTTTCTCCAGTGTTGGCCTGGCTCTGTCACTCTCTATGTCTTTCTCCATCTCTCTCAATTGCCTGGACCAACCAGTAAGTACCACACTGTCAGTGACAACCATATCTGTCTAGTTCTGGTCATACACATGGGATAACAAGTTTTTGTTTTTTTTCCTTTTAATTACATCAGAAATATGTGCTCAAATATTATTGAAGGATATAAATATACACATACAAGTAGCTCCTAGAATAACATTAATTTTACTACTTCTGTTTGTGCAGTGCTTATCTTAGAAAAAATATTGCAATTCTCGGTCTGTAGTCAGGTAATCACACACAACAGGATATTATTAAGATTGTTGTGCCGGAGGGAGCAATGCACCAGGTGAACTTAGCCTTGCTGCAGAGAGAAAACACAAGAGCAGGAGATTTAACTGGTCTGGACCAAAATGTGTTTGGGGAGACTTGTTCAACACAGGCATCTGTTCTGGAGCAAGAACGGGAGGTGAGATTTTAGGTGACGGACGGGACTGACGGTGCTGGACGTATCTCACTCATTGGCTATTGTGGTTTTGTTAAGAACATCATGACGTAATCATCTAGAATTTACATCCTAAATGTCTGAAATGATCGGGTAGTCCCGATGAGTCTGCAAGGCACCCGGAAGGACTGAGATTGGATCTGTAAACCCCTCACATTACCAGATAATCTGGGACATACATTGGTAGAGACAAAGGTCCCAGACCAGATTTCTCTGATTGTCGGGAGGGGTGGTTCAGGACCAAATCAGGTTAGAACTTCTCTCGAGAACGGCTTTAACCAGCCCAGGACAGTAACACTGTAATCACACAAGGCCAAGCACTTGTGACATGACAGCCTGGATTGTCTTGTGCTTTAGCCCCGAGCGCTGTCCTCTGACTAAGCTCACTGTGCCGTTTCTGATTCATCGAAAATGCACTCCAGCAATCTGATCGCTGCGTGTAACGATAGCGGGAACAAAGGGAACGAACACAAATAGAAGCTCTCGTTCTCATCCAGTGGGAACATGAGGGAGTTAAATCTTTGTTGTACCCAACCATGAATTAGACCCCTGCTTTCAAGTGTGGCATGTTACATGAACATGAACACAGTTCCTAGGCAACTAACAACAAAATGGACACCACCAAGTAGAAAATAATAGTACTAATACAAAGCAAAGGCAAAAATATCAAACATATTATGTGAGTAGAAAACTGAAGTAACAAGCTTTGAGATTTTGTGTAATGTGCAGTAATATTCATTGTCTTCCTTTTCTTCAAATACAGTCTACCATTGCACATTTTAGTTATTTTGGTTTTCTACTGTCTATTATCTTGGCTTGTAACTCTTTTTACCAATTATAGGTATCTTAAAAAAAGGAAAGAAAAAGAATTGGTGCTTGTATATAAACATAGAACAAAAATTGTAAAAGTTATGTTTGGTAGATTATTTCTCATTGTTTCTTAGCAGTTCATGTTTTACCACTAGAAAGCCTGTCTATTCTAAATGCTTTAATTGCTGCCACATTTGTAAGAACTTGTCTCATCAGTAATGGTGAAGAAACATGACATATTGGCAATTTAAAATTTTTCACAGCCATTTTGTAACAGCCTGGCACCTCCTTCTTCTCAGAGTTGTCACCAGCTGGATCACTGTCCCACGTCGAGGATGGTGATCAGGATCTGTTACCAGCCAGCCAGTGTAGTTGTATTTATTGATCACTCTAGCATTATCCCAGAAATGTTGGGTTGGGTTGAGGTCATTCCATTCTTTCCACTATGGAGCTTGTCTTATTGTCAACTTGGGGGATTTGCTCTGTGGAGATATGGGATTGCCACAAGCTAAAGAACCTCATCTTGATATCTTTCTGCAGTGGCATTGCTTTCCAAGATGAGACGCTACATTTTTTTCCAGTGATGGAGATACCATCCCGCACTATCACACTGCCTCCACCAAAGGTGTTACTCTGTTGCAGCAGTTAAAGCATTCTCACATCTTCAACACACTTTGACCCTTAACCCAACCTCCATAAGCAGAATAAGGTTCATCCACATGTTCAGGTTCAATTGCAGGTCTTGCACACCAGCTTCAATTTTCCCTATCACATGGCTGTCAATCAGGTGCAAATCAGTGCTGATTGGCATTGATCCAGTGATCAGGTACCTGATACCTTATTGGCAGCTATTTGGGTATCTGCAGCTCAAAACAAGAGTCACCAGCAACAGCAGAACAAGCTGCTTGACATTGGCAAAGAATATTTGGCAAATTTTTCATGAGCGCAACCCACAAACTCAATTGTATTTCTGATCCTTACGAATGGGGGCACCATTTAAGATGGAAACAAGCTTTTCCAATGATATAAATAGTATTGCCATAAAGCATTGTTAGAACAGATAAATAGTGTACCACATATTTCAGAAATTTTGGTTCAAGATTTATTTTAAGCAAGTTTAATAAAGCCCTGGAGAGCAGGAGTAGATGAAACCGGGACGAGGAGAAACAGGACGTTCTGAGAAGTAAAACAATCACGCTAGCAAAGAGGCAGGGATCATATCATTGGTCAATGCTGCATCTGGCATTCCATTGGGGTAATTTTGGCAGGGTTGCACAAAAAAAAAAAAAAAAACAGAAGGCAGAAATCCGAGAGCAGACAAGCTTGGGGAAGCGGCCTGGGTGCGAGCGGCAGGGCCGAGGACGGAGCAGGAACAATATATCAGAGTACAAGCACACACTCTGACCAGGGGCAGAACAAATCTAAGGGCAAGCAGGGGCTACAGTGTGAGGGCAGGGTTCTGAGGGAAAGCATTACAAAACCTGAACATGAAGTCAATAAATCATGCTCTCAAATTAAACGACCACCCACTTGAATAAAGATGGGAAAATGCCTCATACTGTAGTGAAAAGGGTGTTTGCGGATTCCAAGTGATGAATGCATGATACAGTGTGTGTGTTCATTTCTATGAATCCAGCATCGGGCTGAATACAAATACTGCATAGGAGCTTAAAGGTCCACTGTGCTGATATTGACTGTTCTCCTTTCAGCAGAAAACTGCACAGAGGCAAATCCGCCCTATTGGAATTGACATCAATCAGACACATCTTGCATGGAAAAACACTGTTGGTTAGAGACACGGCAAGAAGAGTATTTCACTTTAAAGAAGCTGCTACAGTAGGTAAATAAATGTGTGAGTCACACACACAAGCATGCATGCACACACACACACAAACACACACATAAGGGGCCGTTAGGGACATTCACACATGTGCATAATGCTCCTCTGCTCCTCTGTACAGAAGGAAAGGCTCTCAGAGGCAGCTTCTGTTGCACATCTGAGATAAAAATGTCAGCAGCACAGCGGAGCTCATTGATTGCTACACAGCCCACCAACCCTTTCTCCCATCTTGCTTTTTCCTTTTATTTATGTTGCTTATTCACCCAAAACAAGGATCAATTCAAAATCTCTACAGAAATAGGTGATATCTTTGTTGCCTACAGTTTATATACACAGCAAATGTGTTGTTTTGTGCTGGTATTGTATGATATTTGCTGTTTGCCTCATGAAACAGTCATGTTGTTTGGTTTCCACCGAGCCACTGGCCTGCCATCCTTTGGGCTAATTACAACTAGAACTCTGGGGTTCCGCTTAGTGGGAGAAGCTCATTATTTTACTCCAAAATAGAGGCTAATTGAGTGTTTTCAAACGAAACATAATTATTTGTTTGCATCTTAGCTCTAATTCTGTATGTTTCCTGCCTTAGCTAGGTTTCCAGCTCAGGGGTCTTATTGTCCTGGGGAAGGCAGAGCCACAGATAAACTGTTTTGGTTAATAATGCGTTAGGAAAGCAAAGATTTAACAAAGTGCCTACGAAGGCCATCCTGCCAGTGAGGTAGTAAAACAGAGGCTGCGTGGAAACTGAAATCGGGGCCATTGATACATTTGCTTTGATAACGGGCAAGTTTTACAAGCGATTGTGTCAAAAGGGAGAGCTTGAGAGATATAGAGAATCTAAATCATGAACTGGCAATGTCTCGCTAGACTTATTGCTATTCTAGGACTAGGACTCTAGGACACAGTGGAATAAGAATGAAAGGATGGAAAATAAAAGTGAGGCAGGAGACAAGAAATATATCACAGGAAGAGAAACGAGTGGAGAACACTACGTAAGGAATGGCTGCCAAAGGCATGTGCCACAGACCACAATAGGGAGGTAGAGGTATTGCTCCTTGCTGATGCCTGACCTTTGTCTATAATTACCATTTAACCAAATTTATACAGTTTTGTCACTGTCAGTGACTGCTACCTTGTAATTCTAATAAATAATGCTATCACCCTTTGTGATTCTATGCCTGAATAAAACATGGTGAACCTACGCCACATTTATGTTAGATTAGACCTGGGAAATTAAATGGCCTGAGTACATGAATCGTAGCATTTGCTGCAGCTATAACAAATGCAGATAAACTAGAATTCCTGATGTAGCTCATCTATGTGGTGGAATTTTTTTTAGAGAGCAGATAAGGGGCAAAGCAGGGGGTGCTTGTCAAAATCCACACACACACGCGCACACACACACACACACACACACACACACACACACACACACACAAGCGCTGGATCATCACTCAGCCAAACCTTGCTCGGAGACGTACTGATACATGCAGCAAGCATTTTGAACTCACGAACACGCTGGTGTTCAAAGAAATTCACAAAAGCATGAACACACACACACACACACACACACACACACACACACACACACATACACGCGCGCACACACCAAAGATTGAGAGCTGTGGCCTTGAGAAAGAAAGACTGAGACAGATAGAAAGGCCCATGTGAGAGTGTGTGTGTGAGTGAGAGAAACATTAAATATTTTAGACCCACTCTTTTAATTTGAGATTTATCCCACTGGGGTAATTCTGAAGTCTCAGATCCATGTCTTGGTTGGAGAAGTGTGCCAACTAAAATTGGTAAACACCCGACTTTAAACTTTTACTTTTTTTTGCTTTAAATTTAAGTGCATTGGCTGTAGAATAACGACACCATCTGCGTTTAGATTGGTTTCCGTATAATCCTTACTTTCACGATGCCACCCAGCAGGATCTCCCTGGAGGCTGAAGGCTTGATTTGAAAGAACGATTCGATTAGACAATAAGACTACACAAATGAACAAAATCAGGCTTTTTCTCCTCATGTTTTACTCTAATGTTACTCCCCTTTCCATCCTGACACCACCCCCTGCTGTAGTTACTGGTTTGTGAAGCCATAAATGTTGCCCAAACTCCGTTATTACTATGCAGTGCGCGCCTTTACAACAGTTTTTGCCTGTTCCAAAATTCTATATAAAATTGTGACGATTTCAATTTGCCTCTTCAGTGAACATGCTTCTTTCTTCTCTCTTATTTCCAAAGTGGTGTTCATCATTTCTTCACGCAGCTAGGCTCGGAGGGAAATTGGAAGTGATCCAGCGTTGTTCTCTCCCTCGCCATGGTTCAGCTGTGTTGGGGATTTGTTTTATTTTTCTGTCTTCCCCTGTGTTCCTTCCTTCCCTGTAAGTGTATGTGTCATGGGAGCAGCTTCCTGTGTCTAGCTGCCGTTTCTCCTGCTCTCCCGCCTGCAAACAGCTGCAGTTCACTGGCATACACCTGTCTGTAACCAGACAGCTCACGCTCTCCTTCTGAACTGTGTCAGACTGTCCAGTCAGCGAAGTGGTAGCTAACTACCCCTGGCCTCTTTATTTTTGATCAGAGATTTGAGTAACGTTTGTGTTTGCTTGTGCTAATGAGATTTCCGTGTTGAGGTCTCCAGTGCAAAGCCTGGTCTCTCTTATTTCTTTCAGTGTGCTGCTCTGAATCTGCTGGCCTGCTGCTCCACATCAAGCCTCAACCAGACTAAAGGCGTGTTCATACCGGAGGCGATCTTGGGCTGCTGCATGACGAGATTACATATAAAGTGAATGTAAAAGTGCGATTAGATGCAACTTTTGTCAGGCAACGCTATGGATGCGGTTTAAAGATGTGATTATCACGGAAATCGCCTTTCTGCATCCATCACGACTGTGTAGACTATATATACTCTTCCGATTTTCCTTTTCGTTCGATGTTAGGTCTTCTCCTCCTCTCTCCTTTTGTCTCTTCTTCCTCCACTTCTTCCTTCTCTTCCTCCCACTTCATCTTCATTTGCTTTTCCCTTTTCTTTCTGTTCCTCCTCCTCTGCTTTTTCCTTGCCTCTTCTTCTTCCCCGTCTGTTTTTTTATTACCTTTTATTCTTGCTCCTTTGTGTTTTCCCCTCTCTTCCACCCACATTGTGCACTGTAACTTTGATTCATGCTGTGCAGGTTATTCACATAAAGGAAAGTTTTTTTTCCCCAATTAAAGTTCTAGAAAAGAAACTTATCCTCATTTGAATTTTAAATAAATAAAGACTTTTAAGTTTTGCGCCTATATTTATAACTTTATTAAAAAAATAGCATTGTTCGGGACACTGACTAATCATTTACAGGACAGAACAATGCCAGAATAATCCCAGATGGTATTGACATAATAGTCACCATAATGGTCATGTCTAGATTCATATGTTTATTGTATTGTTGTAGACAAGACGAATAAAAGCTCCATTAACGCACAATAAGATATGAATTTATAACCCACCATTCATAAACTCAGGCATATTATTTCGGTGCTTACATGCATTTATTTTTTATTTCTGTGTCAATAAGTATTACAATGCCAATAACAATGTGTGGGTGGCCGTTAGGGGAATGCTAGGGGACCGCCACTCTACCTCAGACTTGGCTGCCATCAGCTAACTGAATCAGGCCATCTTGGGAGGTGGTCTGAGATTGGCTCGCTTCAAGTCCATATTGTGGGTCGATTAACCTGTGCATTGTGAACACAAATCACTCCAGGTCCACTTTGCCCTTCGCTGTTGTTTGTTAGACCTCCAGGGTTGCTGTGGACAGAAGATATTCTATTCACCGGGATGCTTGAAAAGACAAACAGAGGGAACCATGGTAACGCCAGCAGGACTAGTGGATGAGGAGCAGTTTGGCCCAAGGAAGAAACTACTGAAGTTCAAACACATCGATCTGCAGCTGTCTACAATCGACAGAAACACATTTTTTCCCCTTTTATATTCATATAAAGGTGAAGGTTTTCATTAAGACCACACTGCAGCACCATATGAAAGTAAAAAGGAAAAACTATGTCCAAAGTGCTTTATAAGGCATATTAAAGTAAGAAAAAAACAGAAAATCCTAAAAAAAATAAAGAACAGAAAGAGGACTGAGCCCCTCCAGAGCTCAAGTGGACCAGAAAGAACTGAGAAAGTGAATGAACTGCAAACTTAAAAAGAGGTGAGTCCCTTTTCTGTTGGTAAAAAGAAGAATCGTACCTTCACTTTGACTATGTTTCACTGGAGCATTCAGCATTTATGTAGTCAGAGGACAGTTCGATCTCTTGCTTCTTGCAACGCTTCCGTGCAGCAATGGGCCTGATTTCTCTCGGCGTGTCGAGGTATTCAGTGATATCAGCAATAACACTGTGAACCTGCTCCGATATGACAGAGGTCGATCAAGGTCTGTCAAGCCTAGCGATGAAGAAAGCCGGGCGTCTCTGCATTTAATGCGCCTGTCACCCTTCATTGAGCAGGAGGCAGAGACTGAGAGCAGGAGAGAGTGATAGACACAGGGAGGATGAGAGATAGACTAACAAACCTTTAAACACGTTGGTAAATAGGAACTTTACTGAAACCGGAGCCACGAGGGGCCTCTTCCTCTTGCCACGAGGAAAAGCAGGAAACTCTATTCGATGATACATGAAAACAACTTCAGCAGTAAAGCAAAGGATTGAGATCAAACTGGGTTAATTTCGAGCCGTTGGGAGAGAGCAGAGTAAACAGACATTTTTGCGCAGATGAAGGGAATCCGTGCTCCTTGGATCTAAAGAAGCGATGGAAACAAATGTGCCACCATGGTAAGTGCATCCGACAATGAGCTTAAGCAATGAGGCATAGCATTATGTAGATGAGGAGGGGAGGGGAAAAAAAAACCCTGCCTGAGAGTGAATTCTGAAATATTGAATGTGTTACGGTGTTTAGTATTCCAAGGTGTTGTGCTGTATAAGTACAACCTGAGTGCTGTTGGCCTTTAGTTTGCGCCTGGAGGCAGTCTGTTGC
This sequence comes from Eupleurogrammus muticus, assembly GCA_036785175.1. Classification (NCBI taxonomy): domain Eukaryota; kingdom Metazoa; phylum Chordata; class Actinopteri; order Scombriformes; family Trichiuridae; genus Eupleurogrammus; species Eupleurogrammus muticus. Next base: position 21,356,710 of record JAYKQN010000010.1, on the reverse strand, counting down.
CTTGATTGCCATGTCATAAAAATTTTAAAGCAATTTTGATCTGAAGTGAATAGCACACACAAGCAGCACTTGAAATACCTCTCGCTTTCTCCCCCCTCCTTCACTCATTTATGTTAATGGCGCACTTATGCTCTTACATGACTTTGCCCTAACGTGTCCGGAGACTTGTGAAAGAGCATGCTTTCTTTGAGGAATAAAAGGGCCCGATGCTTGTTAGTACAATAACTTGAGTCCATGAAAAATCAATGTGAAGAGCACTCAAAGAATTGTCCTATTGATTTTTCATAGAGTCAGATCAGTCAATCTATCACTGGATGTAAGGGGATTGGCAGGAGCATTGAGAGAGGCGACGTGGGTGTATGGCAGCGATCAACTCCTGAAAGGAAAATGTGCAAAAGTCTTTCCAGGAGGTGCCTCTGCCTAGCGTGTGACCTTCACTTCAACGAGCCAGCTCAGGAAAAAAAATAGGGAGTTTGTCAGTCCTTTCAGACATAAAACAAAGGGAGGAATCCCACCGCATGAAAAAAAATAAAACCCCTACAAGAAAAATGTCCTCACACTCTCACTTAAACATCACAGTGAGATAAAGAAACACCTCTCCAACACATACTAACACACTCACACCTACATATCTCTATATTTCATTCGCTGTGTGTGATAGGGTCAGAGGAGGGAGAAAAAAAAAAGACAACTCCTGTCTCTAGCTGTCTCCTCCGGCTCCATCCTCAGAAGGTGGCCTGTTTAAAAGTGACGGAATTCTGCGAGGTTCCTGGACTACTCCTCTACAGGATGGAACTCTGCCCAATGCTCATTTCCACATCACCTTTGCTGAATTCCCCGGTGCTGGTGCAGCCTCTGTCAGGCTTCGTCACCCAAATTTTTTTCGAGAGCTGAAGAAAATAGTTCCCACTTCCGTTTCTCTTCGGCACTCGTCAATTTAATTCCTATGCTCTCTTTGTCTTTTACTCAAGCCCCCCTGCGACTTCTTCGCTGGTTCCATCTATTAATACAGACACGCTCAGTGCTTATATTGGATCCCTTTTCCCATGTTGAGACCCTTGTGTCTTACGATCCGCTTGATACATACTATACAAAAAAACTGACTGATTCTGTCTGTATGTGAACATATTACAAATCATGACATTTATCCACAGTACACTGTGCTGCATGAGTCGGTACCTTGTGAACTCTCTTTTCGTAAATGGCATTTAACTAAGTAGGGGTGCAGCAATGCTTTAAGCTCGCCTGCACTAATTTGGTACTTTGGTGAGTCGCAGTGTGGGTGGTGATGTGCAGTAGGTGCATGTCACAAGCTGCAATTTTTTGTTGAGATTATGTGTTTAAGAAGTAGAAGTGCATTAAATAAATCTCTCAAAAAACACGAAAAAAAAAGTTATTAATATTCTTTTTAACCACATACATTGTTTTAAAAAGCAAACACATGATGTGCTGGCAATGAGAATTTTACATATGTTAAGTGTTAATGTGAATACCTGGTAAACGCCTACTTGTTGCCTACTTGTTAGCACACAAAAGAAAACAAAAGGGATCTCTAATTAGAGTGGCGCACGTTGTCAAAGTGCATACAAGCATGCCAGATCTGTTCTCTGAATTGGATTTTTTTTTTTTTTTTTTTTTTTAACATGGTGTAATACGCAGCCTGTCAGTTTATGCAGCATTAATCGACAGGACAGATGGCAACATACTCTGGAAGTGGTAGAGCAGAATAAATTAAATGATTATTCGTCAGAGCTTCAATATGTCTAAGAAGGTGAATTAATCTTAAAGGGACATCATCTTCTGTCCCCTCTGTGGCATATTTGAGCAACAGTATATTAACAACCTTGACTTCCTAGCTTTCATATGATAGATTAGTTTCCTTCCCAGGAAGGTAATATTGACCAACACATCAAAGATGTATAATGACTTCTTGCAAAAACTTTCTTCTTAACCTTGGTCAGTATCCTGCACCTGTTAACTCAAACATCTGGATGTTGGAAAGGCTGTGTTCAGTGCAATTACAGTACATCTGGAAAGCAGTTCACTTTTTCCACATTTTGTCATGTTACAGCCTTGTTCCAAATTGATCTCTTACCTCAAAATTCTACACAGCATTATGACAATGTGAAAAAAGGTTGTTTTTTTGACAATTTTTAAATTTATTAAAAAAAGAGACCTAGTAAATCACATTTACATTCACAGCCTAATACGGATCCATCTTTGGCAGCAATTACAGTCTTTTTGAATATGATGCCACAAGCTTAGCACACCTATCTTGAGGCAGTTTTTGCCCCTTCTTCTATGCAGTAATTCTGAAACTCCATCAGGTTGGATGGGAGACGTGCACAGATATTTTTAGGTCCCTCCAGAGATGTTCAGATTCAAGTCTGGACTCTGGCTGGGCCACTCCAGGACATTCACAGCGTGGTTCTGAGGCCAATCCTTTGAGATCTTGGCTGTGTGCTTCGGCTGCTGAAAAATGAACCATGGCCCCAGGTCTGATGTCAGGAGCGCTCTGGAGCAGCTTTTCATCCAGGAAATCTCTGTATTGTCTACTGGTTCCAGCTGCTAAAAGATATCTCTATAGCATGATGCTGCCACCACCACCTTCACTGTGGGGTGGTATAGGCCTGGATGAGTGGAGCCTGGTCTTTCAAACATGACGCCTGGCATTCACACCAAAGAGCTCAATCTTTGTCTCATCAGACCAGACTATTTTGTTTCTCATGGTCTGAGTCATTCAGGTACCTTTTTGGCAAATTCCAGATGGGCTGCCATGTTCCCTGTAACTCTACTTTTCCTTCTGGTCACTCTACCATGCAGGCCTGACTGGTGGATTGCTGCAGAAATGGTTATCCTTCTGGAAGGCTCTCCGAAAGATGGAGCGCTGACAGTGACCATCGGGTTCTTGGTCACCTCCGTGACTAAGGCCCTTCTCATCTGATCGCTCAGTTTAGACAGCCGGGCCGGCTCTAGGAAGAGTCCTGGTGATTCCAAACGTTTTTCTATCTACGAATAATTGAGGCCACTGTGCTCATTGGGACCTTCAAAGCAGGAGAAGTTTTTCTGTATCCTTCCCCAGATTTGTGTGTCTTCAATAAATTTCTTTGACTTCATGCTTGGTAACGGCCAACTGTGGGACCTTTATATAGACAAGTGTGTGCCTTTCCAAATTATCAAATCAATGCAATTTTTTAGTTGTACATTTTAAATTAATTCAATAAATTTCAACATTTTTTTTTTCACATTGTCCTAATGGGGGTGTGTAGAATTTTGAGGTTAGAGATGATTTTTTTTCCAATTTAGAATGAGCCCGTAACATGACAAAATGTGGTAAAAGTGAAGTGCTGTGAATACTTTCTGGAGGCATTGTAGTTTATTCAGACCGACTGCAAGGTCAACTCTACACTGCTCGAAGCAGAGGTTATGAAGGTTGATCATGTTTTTATTCTAAAATGAAAAAAATGAAAAATTCACTCCTTTCAAAGTGTGCTACCATAAACTTTCGCATACAGTACATAGACACACATACACACACATGAACAGACTACAGATAGAATAAACCACAAGAAAAGACTGGCCCAGTTCTTTATTCATTTGAACCTGATGTTTATACTTGTGTTGTTGGGTTTACACGAACAAGGGGCTGCTTGGTAAACTGGATTGTCTTTAAGTCGTAATAATGTATTAAATTTCAATCTCTAATTGCCATTTGAGGTCATTTAAATGCCATTACAACTCTATATAAGAAAATAGTATTCCATAACTATTATAGGACATAAAAACAACACATAAACTCGGTCATACGGTACATAATAAAAGGTTTTATAATAAAAAGAAAAGATTATCATAGTACCCCACTCATAGGTGGCCTCACCGAAGTTTCAACCATTTCAAAAGAAACAGGCCCTGGTGGATTGGAGGGGGCGATTGATACCTGTTGAAATGGAAATGAATGACAAATGCAAATCTTGTTTGTTCTTTTTTTTCCCTTGTTTCTTTTTTAAAGAGATTTTAACATGAGGTCAATGTACACACTGTAGCAAATATCAACAATATTAAAGACACACATGCACCAGTGAGGCATTATAAATTCAAGCAATGCATCTTTTCAGATTTTAATGCATCAGAGGTGCATTGGGCGTGTGGTTGGCAAACATACTGATAAATGTTTTATGGGATGGGGCCTCATATGAAAGGGGGCCCCCAGATGCCTAAGCCCACCACTAATCATAGCGTAAATTACTGTTGGAGTGAGGTCAATGTGCATATGCAGACGATGGAGGAGGAAGAGCAGGAGGAGAGAGGAGTTACTGATAATCCATCAGTAATGGGGGAGAGGCAGAGTTGTGCCGCCACTAGCAGTACAAATCTTTGCTTTATCAGCCATGATAAAGAAGGTTAACTTGTATGGGAAGGGTAAAGTATCCAAGAATATGAAGCCTGACACACCGAGATAACCACACGAGATGCATGCAAGACCGAAGTGGACGAGAAAAGGGAGACAAGTGTTGGAGCAATGCTGCTCGGCGTGGATTGTGGCAGAAAATGGGACCAAGATGGATGCGGGGCGTGGTTTAAACTCCCAACACAATATGGCCTTTAACAAACATCTACAGACATCACTTAGTGGTTCCTATCAACAAATGTTTAAGCCAGATGTTTGTATCTTGGGGAACTGCTGTATTTGGAAAGAAACTGTGGCTGATCAATAGTAAAATAAAAAGCCTGTTAAAAAAAAAAAAATGTTTATATTGATTGAAATAATTATTGAGGATTTTTTTTCACCGATATAATTGATATTTGGAAGGGGGGTATTATCATTATTATTACTATTCATTTTTTAACAATGACCAGGAGAAAAAAGGCTGAATGTGAACGATTAATATTACACTTATTCTGCATTCGTCCGTTAAATGACTGGCTGTGCAATGCAACCCATTATCAAGGGAATTATGATATTTATGAGGGCAGCATTTTTTTTTTTTTTTTACATAAACCTTGAGTGAAACTATTGATATTATATTGAACCCATTGTTCTTATTGTATTGATGATATTGATGGCATATGGACACATGGATTTATCGATTAATGTAATTTATTGATTTCATCTTAGCTACTTGAATGTAGACAAAAATATCTAGATATGATGAAAACAAGATGTGACAAATAAAAAAAATAAAAAGTATGACAAAACTTGCATTGCTTGTGCCCAGTGTTCTTCAAAGAGGCAGAAGACCGCTTAAAAAAAAAAAAAAAAAAAGTCATAAAAGGCCCGCGACACAACGCGCTGAACGCATGGAACCAGAGGATCAAGCTGACTACAAGAGTGGAACGGGGTGCGTGCGTCTTTGAAACAGGGCTCTTTCAAATGAAACATCACACCACTTCCTTGAAATCTCAAGAGCACAAGCAGTTGACAGCATCAAAACAGTGTCTCTTTAGACTAATAGAAATAGGGTTTCTGTTTCTGTGAGTTGTGTGTAGGAATTGGGGCTTCGCGTTGCTTCATGGCCGTCTGAGGTAACCTCAGTAAGAGAGCTGGCTGTGGGCCTGAACCCCATAGAATGGTGAGCACTACATGAGTCATCGCACCAATGCATCGGAAACAAAAAGGGATACAAAAAGGGGACCAAAAAATAATATCTTTGTAGAAATGTGTACACATGCTATAGGATTTATTTTTAATATGAAAATAAAAGTGGAATAATAACCAGCGTTGCCTGAAACAGTGTCACAAGGCACAACCTTCAGTATGGTATGCATACGCAACTTTAAAAAGGAGCAGGCTGCAGCGAGTGCTGTTATGTTGCGGTTGAAAAACAGACATAAATAGCACATTTTATTTCGGTCTTTGGCTATACTTAACTATGAGTAACACCCCTGGCTTGTGTGATGACTCCATTTAATAACATCTCGCTCTCGTGTTTTTTTTTTTTTTAATGCCAGCAAAGTATAAACATGGGATATGACAGGATTGTTGAGAGACAACGGGCGACAATACAGACAACTGAGCTTAGATTAATTAAAAAGGGAGCTCATTCACGTGGCATGCAGCCTTGCCAGATTTGCTTTATTATAGTGCTATTTAAGGCAAAACAACCCTTCACTGCAAAGGGCATGACATTTAAAACTACTTCATCAACACAACGCAGTGTGATCAGTAGAAGCCAGGATTTTACAGGCTAAATGGGCCATAATCATTTAAAACCCAAACAAGGCCTGAAGGAGGAAAGGACGTTGGGATATTATTTGTGATGTCACGGGCGGTCAGGACTTTCTACATTTTTCTTCAAGATTTAGGAGTTAAAAGATACCACATTGCGGCAGGCTTTATAAATTTAATGCAGCAGCAAGTGAAGGACTAACCTACTGTTCATATTAGTTGTGTGGACTGTATGCATTTCTGTGGCAGCGGTGAAAACAGGAGGGAACCTAGCACTTATTATAAAGGGCTCTTGTGCAAGGTCCCATGATAGCCTTCATAACAATGATAAATGGCTCGAGTGTTCCGTGAAGCTACATCATATGACTTGCACATTTAGGATTTTTCCTATTACATTTAGGATGCAAGCGCGTGCTGGAGAAACCGTCTCTGCAAAGCCTAGCAGGGGATTAACATCCCGGATCCTTTATATCTTTTTAACCTAGTTTTGTTTCCCAGTTTCCTCTCTTTAAACGTATAACAGAAGGGTTTGGATAGAAGCAGCCTGCTTTGTTGCCTTTAGCGGACCCCCCTATAACACAAGAAGACAATAATGGAGCTATAGTAGCAGAATGGCATTGGGTATATGAGGAAAAGCTGAGAAAATATGATCCACTACGGAGATAGCGGCCATTTATCTGATGGAGAATCAAAACTTTTTTTTTCCCCTCCCTGCACTATCCAAACTCAAATATAGATTCAGCGGCCATGTCGTTAATTATGCTGGTACGGCCTAAATAAATAATGAACAATGGTCTAGCTAAGTGAATTTACTCCAGCCCCACCAACAGTCCAGATCAGTTCTACTGTACAGATATCGTACATGGATTGCCTGCAGCTTCTGTTGCAGTAGTAATACAGCACTGAACGGATGCATGCTCAGGGAGGCTCACATTAGCTAACTGTACACACACACAAAAAAAAAGTCAACATAAATAATACAGTCATCGTTCTCATTACAGTATAATGCAGCCTATAAATTTGCAGGGCTTCTATCCAATATTTTAATGAGGAAGCATTTAAGCAGAGGGTGCATTAACCCTCAGCATGATCCGGTGGTTTACATTAATGAAGTTGCTTGTCCAGTCCCTGGGATAAAATAATAAATCAGTTTCAAGGGAAGGTGTGTGTGGCTCAGGTGTGTGCACGCTAAAGTGAAAGTGAGGCTTTAGTCACAAGGGACGAGCATCTTGGCGACAGGACTGTCACGTGAATAGAGGTTACAGAATCTGCGTTCTCTTATCAAGTGCTAAGAGCCAGAAGGTTGTACGCTTCTTCTGAAGAAAAAGCGCCCCCCCCGTACGTTCTGGGTCAACCGCTAACTTTCTTCACGTCACTTTTATTTTAGAGAATACACTTTTGAAGAACCCCCTGCATTGCTTCAATTTTACAGAGAACCGCTCAGGCGGCACCCTGCTCAATCTTTGTCCACAAAAGGATTCTGGGGGAGAATGAGAATGGAGCGAACGCCGCTAAAGTATTCTGCATTCGCTGTCTTCTCTGAAGTGCATTTTTTCCACATGGCAGCCACTCTCTTTTTACATTATTCAGGCTGAGAATGAGCTGGCTGTATTATAAGCACCACACACAATTTCCATCTCTGGGCGAGGTGCTGCATGATATAGCACCCACGCACCCGTCCACACACACACTCTCTAATGGTTCCAAATGGGTCATTAGCCACTAATTACACTACTGTTCCAACTTTGATCTAAAATCCATAGATTTTGTTGAAAAACCTTAATCCTTGTGTACTTTATGTAACTATGTACATAAATAGAAATAAATAGAAAAGGCTTTTTCTTTGATGACCCTTTGTCTATTTCAGTCATAAATGCTTGTTAAACTCCCAGACTTTGGCTCAGACAGTTGGAGCAGAGACTGTCCCCTCTTAAAAAGTTCACGGTTGTCAAATTAGGAAAAAACGTATCCACCAACTTTCCGTGAACTCCATGAAGACGTTACCGGATCACCGGCGGTGCCTGAGCGCGGGTTGGCCCAGACGCCTTGTTATTTCACCATCACTCTTTGTTTTGTCTCAGCTAAATCGCATCAGTCTGCGGGCGTCACGCTTCGGAGGACTGCCTGATATCTCTGGCCCCGCAGACCTTTTACTTCTTCATTCTGCTTTCCTCCAAAGGTCATATTTTTTACTTTTTACAGAACAAAGCAAACATTGCACTGCACAACTTTTTCTTGGCATCATATCTCTTTATCAAACTTTTCTTTAGGATGAGGGAAAAAAGAGAAAAGGAAAAAAAAAATTGACCGTTTTCTGGCGACTAGTTGTTTTATCATGATGTTATTTTTGTGCCATTTCATTAAAATTTTACTTGATTTGCTTTTTATCTTGATGGATGGATGGATGAATGTATTATTTTTCCTTCTTGCTTAATCCTTCAAACATGGCAGTTCCCGTACTGACAGAGATTTTTTTTTTTTACATCTCATACATTAAAGACCCACAGAGGTAAAATGAGAACACTGGCATGCCAGTTACTGACTGATGCACGAGTCTCTTGCGGCAGATCACAAATGTTAAATATAGCATGAGGGGTGGAAATCCATTAATGGAAATCTCTATATGACATGGTAACCCACTTTTCTCCTGAAAAATTGTGAAGTTCGATAATTCAATAGGCACTTTGGTGAGCATCTGTGACGTCTTGTGTCATCTACTGAGCTTATTGGAAATAAACCATAAGAGCGTTTCCAATCCAATATACATGCAAATTTGTTATATGGGATTAGAGCGGCAGTGATTTCAATCTGCAGCCACTGCTCCCAGTAAACTTCAGAAAATTATGAGCGTAGCATAATACATTTATTTAACTACAACGTTTCATCACTCCTGTTGTGGGTTTAATCAATACCTCCTCGAATTACAGAGACCTCGACTTGTTTCGAATGCAGCGCAGGTATTCAAACGCAACCCACTGCCGAACTTCTGTCCATAACTCACTTTCATCAAAATGAACTATGAGCACTGAGCTGCGATGTACATTTCACCGCTGGGTCCTAAAATATTCATGCCAAATTGACGCTGAATTCACATCAAAAAAAAAAAAAAAAAAAAAAAGAAAAGGAGGAAAAAAAAAAAAAACTAGGAGACTCTTAACAAGAAAAATCAAAAGCATACCGAACAGCCTATGAAATTGGAGGAATAAAAAATCAAATGCTAAAAAAAAAAAAAATCAAATAAAAGATCATATAATGAGCTATCCAGAAATATGAGACACTTTATGATAGAAAAGAAAATCAGGGCACACTGCAGAGGGGGAAAAACGAATAAACTCTTAATAACTTGTGTCGTGTCCTCTGTGGTCAAATTACATATTGTTTGTTCACGTACAGGCTGCAGATTCTCTGGGGTGTATGTGCTTTAGTGGAATATGGATAAAAGGGGGTGTTGGGTTCTACCAGGAGGATGTAATACTGGCTCACTACTAATCTCATCTTACTCGCATACAAAACCTGCAAATGGTATGTTTTTTTCTTTTTTTAATTCTTATTTTCATTTGTACCCTTTCTCATACTCACACATATTACATTTATACCAATATTTTATCAGAGCCAAGACTGGAATGCCCAAATGATGAAAAGCAGAGGAAGGGAAAATGTGATTGTATCAAGAGTGCATACAAACTATGGCTGAGCCGTGAATATTTGTCTTGCCGTAGATACTGTGTGTGTGCAGGTGTAATGTACAGCATAACAAATGACTGTGATGCAATGGATGAGATCGAGCTACGCTCACTATGCCGGTCCAACATGTAAAGAACTTTGCGGTTTCTCCATCTATTTTTTTTTCACCCTATGTTTATCAGGTGGGTGGATTGTTGGCTTAGCTTAATTATTCAAGATGGGGATTTGACTCTAGAGGGATTATGAATAATTTTCATTTTTCGACATGGCCTGAGAACGTGATTTGATTCAGGAATGATTGTGCATAACAATGAGTGGGATACCTGTATAGGCCGAGTGGTGACTAACCAATCCTTAGCTGTAATAAACCAGAGCGGGGTGCTGCCATATTTGAAAAAAATAAAATAAAAAAAAAAAAACATGCCAATTTCTAGGGCAAAAGGGAAAGTGCTAGATTAGGTACAAACAGGTGGGCATGTGGGAGGAATAACTGACTAAGTGGGCAGAGGAGCTCTGATTTGTGGACTGACTGGATATGCTTTTACCAAGCAGGGAGCATGTTGATTTGAAGAGATTTTTTTTAAATATTCAACCAGGAAACCAGGAGGGCAGCTCGCCAACAAAACACTAAATGCTTCAGCTGGACTAAACAATGCCGCCCAACTTGTAAATAAACAAGACATCTAAAGGCTGAAAGTAGCTTTTAGTTATTTAAAAAAAAAAAAGAATACAAGCAGGAAGCAAAGACTTAAAGTGGCTTGGCGGATAAGTACCAAGAGGACACTACACTCAGCAGTGATCGCTGCCTGGTTTTGACAGTGGCGGCGGTAGTAATAACATTAATATTACTGGGAGCAATAGTTGCAGTAATGTAGTGGCAGTGATAGGGGGCCAGTTTCATCCTTCAAATCTGGGCAGAGGAGCGTGTGGTTTCATTTCAATTTCATTATTGCAATACAAAGTGTTTAATATTGATTGTTTCTGAAGTTGGAGCAATTTGATCTGATTATTTTAGCAGATCAATGCACACGAGCCCGAGCCACTGCAGCAAAACATATCTGACTGCACGTCGTTACTTTTACGCCGCCGGTGTTGTCAGCGAGTGTTATACAAATGATCCTGTAATGTACAGCTGAGCATTGCACGTACACGTCCCCGCCGAAAGCTACATTCACTTGGGTACAAATGCACAAGAGATGAGGATTTGTGTGAATGTGTCACACACGAGACCCGCACATGAATATTTTATTACATCAGATCTATAACTCTGATAGTCGGCTCACACACCTATAGCTGTTTTTCACTCTGTTGGAACATTCAGATTATATAATATTTATATAAATTTTGGATTTTTTAAGATGTAGTAAGGATTTTAACATGATAAAAGTGCTTTTTTGTTTTATATGGAAAACATTATTGTTCCATATAAAATATTTCTATATCTTGTAATACATCATCTGAAGGGAATCTTTAACACTTGAGTAAAAGAGAAAAACACAACATAAAAAGAGTTTACTGCGAGTGCAAAGGCATTGATAAACGACAAAATCAAGAAACCCTATAGCTCAGGGCCTCATTTCTGAAGCTCATTTTCACTTGGGATGACACCGGTTTATAAGACAGGAATTAAATTTAGTTCCCGGAACTGTAGGAGAAGTCTGAACAGTTGCTGCTAGACTCTTACAGTGTTTGGTTGTCTTGACTCTTTTAATTTCCCACAGGGTGACAATGCCAATACAAATATATTAGTGTGGACACTGGAATGAATGTCTAAATAAGATCTGTACATGCATACACAGGGGGAATACATTGAATTGCCAACTGATAGCAGCCACGGTATATAAATAAAAAAAAATAAAAAAAAACAATACACCATGTCACAAAAGAAGGAAAAATCTAAATAGAAGGTTAAGAATAGAGCTGTGTGATTGAAATATTGCAGCTGAGGAGGAACCTAACCAGGCAAAAGTGGCAGGCATTGTGGCTGAGTCTGTGGGTTAATTATACTGAAGCTCCATTCTTCCCTGTGAACAAAAGTCAATGCCATACAAAAGAAAAAAGTTCCATCTTCAATTTAGTCAAAGCTATACTACATCAATACCAGGCAGATTATGATTGTGAGCGGCCCTAAAAGCCCTTGCTGAAGAAGAGAGAATTGAATGAAGGCAGACAATGTACATGCATGGCTGTCTCTTTATCTCAGAGGAGCAGAAAGCAGTCTGATAGACGTAATCCTTTCCTACACCCTTGATCTATACTGTCTGGTGAGTCACTCGTTCCACTGAAACAGGCAACTTTCTCACCCTCCTCGCCCCCAGTCCACAACCTGACTGCACCTGACTTTCAGACATTCTTCTGTTATGAAACATAGTTTGAAGTACTTTTTGAGTACTGATTTCTGCAGCGTTCTGGGTGCAGCACCGACCCATTTCTAGACATTTTTGGAAACAGCTAAAAGGTCCGTGGCTTCAGGCGCAGTGCCGTATAATGAAGTGGTGCATTTAAATGAGAGACAGCTCTGGGAGGAGGAGGCACACTTCACTTCATTCAGATTGGTAAATATTGAAATTAAGTGGAATGAAGGAGAGGATGACTGTAAGCGGCTGGAGAGAACAAAAGAAGAAGACGACTACAACTGCCAACTCCCTGCAAATATTGGACATTCTAAGAGAGGGAGGGAGGGAGGGAGATAAGAGGGAAAATGGCAGAAAGTCACAAAGGAAAATGAGATAGATTACAAAGCAACAATTCCTGGCTGATTTTATAGGATATGCTGGTAGTGAGAAGCTGATGTAAGTACAAAACACTTTTAATACCTGGTTCAAAGTAAAGATTAAATCTGTGTCCAAATCGTTAGTAGATAATCATAAACACAATGTTTACTAACTACTTCTCATTAGTGAGAAAGATGAAAAATAAACTGGGGAAGCACATAATGTGAAATACGGCTGCACCGAAAGCCTCTTTTTTGTGCTCAGAGGCTTCCATTTAAATTGGAAGCAAAAGAAAAAATAAAAAACTTATTACTTGACTTTGTAGGGTGGATACAGAAGTGAGGGGTGAGGACAGCGAGAGGAAGAAACGCCATAGGCAGCAGGTGGGAGAAAAACAAGTAACACGGAGGCAGCCAGGGGGGGTCTGAGAGGATAGTGTTGCCATATGGCAACCGTAACTTTATCAGTATTTTCTATAAGCTGTGATAGAAAATCTAGGTTTTTAAGTTGGGTATGAAAAGGGGGGCTTTTATTTTTGAACATTTTTATATTCTAATATGCTATAATAGATACAATATGCAAGTATGGAAATGATTGGTGCATACAATCTAATGGAGTCCCATTAACTTAAACACAGTAGCATGAAACTATCCTAAAACTATGTTCACAACATTTTCTCATACTGTATATTTTATATGTATATAGAATTTAGGCCATTATGTGTAATAAAAACATTTCAAAACATTTTTTACAATGTTAAAGTAATGTTTCATGCAATAGAGTGTTAAGCAGTAGGTAATGAACAATGCCAGAGATGCTAAGAGAAGACTTTGACTAGGCCTAAAAGACTTTAGATGCTTGGAGTAGGAATGAACTGTTGAGGCTGTATCTTGCATACATATTTTGATATTTATTTATGCATGAGTGTTATGACTGTGCAGTCAGGAAGTTGCAGATGATTTTCTGTCATAATAGCAACTTTATTTTCTAGCCATCTATAACCATGTATTATGGCACATGAGCCACTGTTGTATACCTTGCTATCTTTCACTTCCTTTCGAGTATTAACTTTATATGGTGCCTTTATCTTCTATATACAGATTTTGACATATGCGACATATGAACGTTGACCTGTTAATTGTGTTTTGGTCACTCGACTGGATCAAATTTACCCCGTATGTCAACAACAATTCAAAACACAATGCTGAAATTTGATTTTTTTCATTCCACAGCAGTGAGTGTATTCAATAAGTGTAGGACAACAATGTTTGGTGGGAGTCACACTATGCTGGTTGGAAGTCTGTGATCTCACGAGTGATTTTCTAGTATTAAAGGTGTCAGGTGAGAATAGTGCCAGGATCACCTGCAGAACAAAAACATTGTTACATTTACATGAGAGGGTGGGGTCTATGCACCGCTGTCAATGTAACTTAAAGGTTCTGCATGAGCCATGTGCGTAGCTTCAAAATTAAACACTTCTACTTTCTTTGTAAATAAAATCAAGGCAATACAATAATTAATTTCAAGTAAACTTTACACTCATAAGACACACTGTAACAGGGTCATTTACATTTAGCATTAATGACTAAGTTGATAGATACTACAATAACTCATTTTTTTTCAGCACAGAGGTAAATGAAATAATATAGAAACACACAAAATAGCCTAAATCTTAACTCAACTGTTAAAACAATATAGGTTAGGCTACACCCATGTTTTTCTAATGTGTACAGCAGGTTGAAATACAACTACCATATGACAACTTCTATACAAATGAGGAAACTCTAATAAATAAAATAAATCCTCAAAATGCTGCCAATGTCCATGTCTGACGGTAACCAGGTGACGTGCAAATTAAAAGCCCTCTAATGATGCACACATGGTTTTGACCTAGTCATTGGCATTGATACATGCCAAGTGGCCTTGATGGGAAAACACTCTGCCAACAAAAAATAACCCCCCTCTCAACATTGGACTCAATTCGCTGGAAATAACATGCTGGCAATTCTCTCCATGGCAACATAATGCCAGTACAGACTGTGGATCGGTATGCCAGTGGGCAGCCAGTCGCGGGGGCTTTACAGTATGGCTGCGAGGCAGCGAGCTGAAACACAAGGTTGTACCAAACCCCAAGATTACAAACCATTGTAGGGGGGGGAAAAAAAAAATCACGCGCGCGCACACACACACGCGCACACGCACACAAACGGCTTGCAGCTACCCAGTACAGAAACAGCAGGCAAGGTGGAACACAAGGTTAAAGAAGTTAATGGCGGTGTGTGATGCCAGCAGGCATGCTTACAGTTATCGAGTTACTTAGTAACTCATTTAAAATGGAAGAAAAAATGAATAATGTCCATAAATTGCGAACCATTCCGGTAAAAGATTTTTTTCCCATGTAAATATAAAACAGTGTATGGGGAAAATTAGAAAGAAAATGTCTTAAATATTTCAATAAATTATTTATTTTTTAATGTTAAATGTATTTTATTTGAATACACAATGATTAATTTATATTCATAGGTTGCAATTCAAATGAGTTTGAGTCATTTCGTGCCATAAAGAAACTGAACGTGCCGTTAAATTATAATGTTTTTGGGACAGTGACGAAAAACAAAAAAAGCTTCAATTAGTGTACCAAAAAAACCCAACCGCAGCCAAAAAGTTCTTAAATGAACTGAACATTAAAAAACTAAATTTAAAACCACAACTCAAAATTTGCCAGTATCATTATAAAAAGAGTGATGAATCATAAGATATATATCCAGTAGCACTTATTATGCTGGGGATGCTGTTGAATAAACCTGATGACACATTAAAATCTGTGTCTCTATCTCTCTTTCTTAATAAAACAATAATGCTGTAAGCAAACACAGTTTTTAAGGTTACATTTATAAACAGTGTTAACACATTTATAATACATAGTTTTACATGGTGTTAAAAACACAGTGTTTATACATGTGGATATGTGTTTATAAAAGTAAGCTATTTTTATAGGTATATGTGCTTTACAGCCTTGTTGTCATCTTGTCATTGTAAAATATGTTCCTCATATCACATCAGTTCATTAGGGAAGATGGAATCATGAATTACTACTTACAATTGTTCCATTTTGTCCAAGATTACCATCACTCTTTTCACAATGATTGTGTTAATTGATGTCAAGATCGCATCTGTTCGGACGAAAAGAACATTAAGTACGCCGCGGATCCAAATAAGTTAAAGGATGCCAAAGATTTATTTAAACTGGCTTCTTGCTTAGCCAGTAAATCAAAAATGTGAATATGAAAGCTTGTTTGCGCAATTTAAAAGACATAAATTTACACTCCTCCATAATATATAGTTATTGCAGTGTTTACCTACATTAGAAATACAGGAAAACAAACCAAAAAAAACAGACAGTGGTAACATGGGACAAAAGTGTGACAAAAAGAATTAATGGACTCTGGTTTCTGCTGAGAGAGAAGATCTTTCTCAAAGAAATCTCTTGGTACCATTAGAATATATTAACACCTCCACAGACTCGGTCTACTTAAGATTCGTTAGTGCCAATGGCGAGGCTTCACAGCTTATATTCAGTGATGAACCTTACTTTCCCTCTAAGGTCCTGTGGGAAATGAAAGACTGCAAATAATTGCAGGTAAAGGCATCGGCCATCTGTATGCTGCACAACGGAGTGATATAGATCTATAGGTGAAACTGGACCATTAAAGTGTGCATATGTGAACACCTATAAAGAATTCACTGGAGAGAAAACAGACATGCAGGACCAGACAGACAGTGAGTTTCCATTCACCTTTTCTAATTCGCATTTTCAAAAATGGTGAATAAACACTTTTGATGAAAAAGATTTTCATAAAGTTGTGGAAAAGGGTTTTGGGAATAAACTCTTAACTTTTTCACCCGGTGACGCTCCCGAACACAGGGAGAACGATGCTTCCAGCAAACTCTGACAGCACTCATAACATTAAAAAAAATCTTCTTTTCCTTCTCCTCTTCAGCGAGGTTTTTGTAGCTGTAAACGTGGATAAAATTGTAGCTAATATTCTCCCCAGAGACTGGTTCACCAGTAAATTATCCATGATAAGCTGTTGGGTGTCAGCGGAGTGTCTGCTGTTGTCATGGATACATGTAATCTCACGGCGAACTCTCCTTACCCAAATAATTGTGTTTTTTGCGCATTTCACAAAATCCGAACTACATTTTCCAGACCTTTGGATGTAAACCTAATTAGTAAGATGAGATACTTTTGATCTCCCTTTTTTTTTTTTTTTTTAAATAAATTATTACCCTAAAATGAAGACAAAAAGAGCATCTAGCCAAACAAATGATCTACTGCATACATACGTGCCACCCAATCATGCTTAAGGATAATGGAAGCAAAACAACAAGCGAAGATACAGAGACTGCATTTAAGGTAATAACGTTCATATATAGACTAATCACACCCTCTCCTCTCAGTCTTTCTAGTCTTGCTTCTTAAGCAATAATCTATGAGCTCTGAGTCTGACACGCTGTGACTGTCTCATGCAGCTGCTAGATCAGTAGACCAGAGCGAAGACGAGTGAGCTGTACCTAGATACATATTTGTTTTGTTGCATTTCCTGCCAATACAGCTCGTCTGAAAGAGGGGGGGAGACAGAGAGAGAGAGGAAGAGAAATTGGACGATGGACTTGTGCGTGACAAAGTTGGCAGAGTATCACATGCAGAGCAATGGATGACGGCAGACGACAGAGACACAAAGAAAGGGAAATATGCTTGTGCATTTGAAGCTGTGAGGAGACAGTGGTCTGTAAAACAGAGAAATTGAGGCTTGACTTTTGGAGTTTTGAAGGAGTGAGACAGAGCAATCAGCTGGCTGCCGTAAAGTAATTGCTCGCTACCTTCAAATGACCGTGTTCCCTCTGGAAGAAGAATTGGACGAGAGGAGTGTTGTTTATTTCAGATTACACTTAGAGCCACCTGTTTTGATTAAGCTGGCTAAAAAGTGATCAAGGGACCCAGAAGGAAAGGTATAAAAAAGAGAATATGAAGAAGAATTGAAGGACAGGGGAGACACAAGAAGCGGCTCAGGTATTAAGATGTCTACTCCATGGAGTGGGTTGATTCAGTCTGTCAACGCCCACAGCCCATCCTCATAAAAACAATGATACTGATGCGGCTCACCAAGAACACAACATGACATTTAGCTCAGAACCCTGGTCTGGAACTCCTCCACTGATACAAAAGCAAAATTGAAAACAAAAAAAAATATTAAACACATTAGGGAGAAACGTATCCAACAAACCCACTTGAATAAAATTAAGCAAGAAATATAATAAGTGAATTTCCAAATACATAAAGATAAATCCAGAGAATTCTGCATTTTCGGTGCACTGCAGTAAACAAATAATCCGTTCTGTGATGAATCCCGTAATCACATTAGTGATAAAAATCCCATTAACTCTTGATTATACATCAGCTTCTCGGCTGTTGTCGATGCCCTGCAGAACTAGCTGCAAGGATGATGGAAAAAAACGAATAATCCGTTTCCCCTCACAGCCCCTGGCCGGGAGAAAGCGTTGCCTAACACACACCCTCACATAACCCACGGTGTACTTGTGATGTCAGAACGCTGGCACTGCACTTAGCCCGTAGATCATCCTTCTCTCGCAGCACCCACTCAGGAGCCAGAAACTAAAATAAAACTTATTTGGGTGCCTCCGTGAATCAATGACTGGAGATGTACTCCTACAAAATCTAATTCCAGACAGTGGATATTACTAAATTGCAGCCTTCCAGCAATCCAACACTCACTCATGATTTTCTATCCATAATACTGTTCTCTATTAGCTGTCTTCCACCCCCCCCCCTTTGCCAGTGTCTCCCTCATAGCCATCAAGCCATCACCACATGTCTCGCTTATACGCTTTCTTATTTTCCCAATGGGAGATTGTCAATTATCTCAATTCCTCCTGCACTATTTCCAAGTACTGTGTTATTATCTACTTCGCTCTCAAAACTTGCAGATGTCTATATCCACCGATGGAGAATCAGCCTAGCTCATCACATCTGACCTTCTGCTGCAGTCTGGAAGCAGAGACAGATACTCCTGGTTTGCTAGGGGCCAGTTAAGTGAGTTGGTTCTGGGCCACACTTTGGGGAAAAGTGGCAACACCCGGGCGGCGTGATGTCACATTCTGTTGTTCAGCGTCAGACATTCAGACAACTGCGTGACAGGACTCCTTCCTGTTCCTATTTGCAGCTCCACTCCTCCAATCACGGCCAACAGTAGGGTAAAAATGAAGCTATACATCCTCAATTTAATTTGGCAGTTTACTGGACAGGTTATGGGCTGGAGATGTCTTGATAATGAAAGATTTTTTGGGGGGGGGAAAGTGATCACATAGAAGGAATATGAGAGTATAGCCTAAAGAAGAATAGGCTAATTCAGAGGCAGAGGAACGTTTGCTTCTTGCTACATTGAGTCCCTGGGTGAATGTCTAGAATATGTATGTGTTCTGTGAGCGGAATATCGAATATTTCATTTTAGCCGATCCACTAAGACTACAGCATTGATTCTCTATCTTGAAATCACATCAGCAATTAGGAGTAAAAGTCCATTAGAGGCAATTATACCAAATATAAGCATTCTTTCCCAGCAGTACAATAGAGTCAGACTGCAGAGATTCAATTTGTTGTGGCAGTCGATGTTTACTTTGCTATGTGATGATTAAAAATGCTGCAGTGGCAGACCGGGAAAGTAATGACAGGTGTTTATATTTCAACAAAACAAGAAAACAAAAAGGTTTGTCGCTACTTGAGGAGAGATTATTTTTGCAGATGAATGTACCATGATGTTTCACACACTTTGCCGTACAATGCAAAGACTTTAGCGCGACCATGCCCCTGAAGCGTAGACGGCATGATGTGACAGCAGTGAAAAGCCCAGGCTGCTTCCACACTAGAAACTTTTCATGTAAAAATGCCCATCACTTGCTATGATCAAACCAGTGGACTGTCCATGGTTGATAATGGTCCTGGCACTACCCTAATATGTTGTCGTATTTACATTGTGATTATTCCCGGTCTGTGTTTTCCAACATCTTGACAATCTGCTTCCTGTTTGCACTGGCAAATAAATGCTGATGAGATTCTGGCTGTAAGAGAGGAGACATTGATAGTTCATGTAGGAACATGTGTTTCATTTGGCAAACTAAGTTCTGTGCTCTATCAGCACTAGCCCTATGTCCCTATGTCTGAAATCATGTCTCCTCATACAGTGCGGGAATTATCATGTTTCTGAAGTGTTTGTTATGGGGATTTTATATCGTGGCTCCAGTGCTGTAATCACAGAGCTGCACACTGTTACACTTTTGTCAACAACTTTCTTCCCACCGTCAATCGTAGGTCACTGAATGTCACACTGCAGATCTATAAAGTGCTGCTGGTCATCTTCCAACTCACCATACCCACACAAGTCTCCACAGCAACTGACTGTCTGTCCATCTACTATTTGCTGCACCAGGCGACCGTTTTCGATTTTTTTTTTTTTTTTTTTTTGCTTAAATGCAGCACCACCACCTGCTGCTCTGGAGGGTAAATACTTCACCTATAAGAAAAAGCACACTATAAAAAATGAGCAGCTAATGACCAGAACTGAACAGAACATGCGCAAACCTGAACTGAGACAGCTGAACGGTTCTGATGGATTAAATGATCTGTATCATCTCTGCCGTCCACAGTTTTTAATGTGGATGGAAAATATTCCTGAAAACTTGAGTGAATGGAGATTGTTTTTAATTTAAAAGGTCCCATATCAAGCATAAAGACACACTGTGTGTGTTTTACACAGCCTGTATTTAGAAACTCTGCCATTTCACAGCTTGTTTGTCATTTCTTGACTTTGTTATGTCATGGAGCAGCATCCTCCATCTGTAGAAGTTCCCAGCCTGCCCACCTGCCCCCAGAGTAACACAGCGCAGGTGCATCCTTGTTCGTTTAGGAATATATCAGAGAGAGTGAGCAGGGTACACGGCTCCAAAAATCAATGTCCATGTCAATATTGATATTGTGGTAGGCCACCACGAATAAATGAATGTATTGGAAACTCTGGCCTGTTGAAACAACTGCCGCTATCCAGATCAATACTAAATGAACTCATTCAAGTCCCTCAGACAAGCTCAATTTTGAGACACGTGGAGACAATTTAATATGACGGGGCGGACAATAACGATTATTAAATTATGACACGTGCCTAATCTCTTCCAGACTGTCATAAACCCATATGACAAATGCTCAGTATCATAACGGGACGATGAAAAAACATTTAGCCCTGCACTCCAGACAAAGCTCTATCTTTGGCAAAATAATGAAAGCAAAGATAAGCCTGAATTAATATTGCAAGCCTCTCTTTCAGAAAATCCTCTTTATTGATGGAAAGAAGTAGGGGGAATATGCAGAACCTCCTACGCGTGATATTCCTAAGAAGTAATCCAGAAGGCTGTTCATTGGGGTGTGTAGCACTTAGGCAGCTTCACAAAGAAGCATGCAAATGAAGTTAAGTCTGAAGTGGAGCAACAGGGGAAGAGGGGACCGAATAGTGACTCACTGTCAACTGCCCGAGCACAAATATTGAAAAGCTTAGCCTTGGAAGCATTTTGATATTCAAGGGACCTAACACACCACTGAAAAAACAATAAATCTCTTTCCCCCTCTCTCTCTCTAATTTATTTTATTGGCATGAATGTTAGAACAACAATATTGCCAAAGCATTAAGAATAAATAACACAAAATCAATGCATTTTGTAAATTAAAGAAAAGAGTGGCAGAGTATTGTTATAGTAAAACTGGCTGGGTGTGTTATTTTATTGTGTTCATGTGTGTGATGTTGCTCTCCTTCTTTCCTCTGTCTCCAGAATGTGTGACACAACAGCCCAATGCATTAAAAT
This sequence comes from Eupleurogrammus muticus, assembly GCA_036785175.1. Lineage (NCBI taxonomy): Eukaryota > Metazoa > Chordata > Actinopteri > Scombriformes > Trichiuridae > Eupleurogrammus > Eupleurogrammus muticus. The sequence continues at coordinate 21,335,215 of JAYKQN010000010.1, read as the reverse complement.
GACCTAGCAAACCTAAATAGGTTTTGGCAATAAATTGCAGCCACTAGAATTAAACATAGCAACCTTCCCTTAATCCTTAAAATAACAGCCTTATTATTCCTGTCTATTTTCACTCTGTAAACACACCGGCGCGCCGAGAATGTTAGGAAGTCAAGCATGCCCCACTTAAGTGACAAAAACTGGGGGAGGCCACACTTCTGCCATCCGCAGCATAAACAGAATGGCCCGGAGGTGTGACATCAGTCTCTCTGGTGCTTCATCTTTGATGCACGCTCTCCAGCAGCCTGTTATTAACTACGGCAGAGACCTCTGTGGTGTGTATGAACCCATTAACGCAGCATTACGCTGCAGAGTGAACTCACGTTGCCGTGGTTGATGAAGCCGTGTTCCCTGGCGATGCGGTCGGCCTCGTCGGGCCCCCCGCTGATCTGGACGGCCCAGGCGTTGGTGTAGACCTCCGCGGCATCAATCCACTTCAGCTCCGCTGTCAGGAGGACAAGGGCTGTCCATAAGTGCAGTCGGGCCACCCTGGCATCCATGAAAAGGAAACCACTTCACCAGGGGCAGGTCTGGCTGTCCGTCTGTCACTGCTTCCCGGGCGAAGAGGAGCTGTTCCACCTTACAGCAGTAAAGTAGAACGGCGGCCTAGAGACAAGACAAACATGGCCTTCTTATCTGGGTCACTCTAGGGCCTAAATTACCTACAGTGGAGATACCGGTCAAAAAAAAAAACACAAACCTTAAAGTGCTGCAAAAATCACAGCACGCCCACAGACAGTAGCATGCATCACACTTAGCTCACTGTCCGCTGTGAAACTCCTGAGAGGGGAAAACATCTCAATAGATGTGTAATGCATACATTTGAGGTCAAAAGGGACAAGGGATTCTGTCAAAACTGAAATATTGTTTTTCAATGCTTCCTTGTCTTTTACAGTGCTGAAACGGTAATATATGATAATATTATGCAGCTGGAATCATGCTGCAATACAGGAGGAGCCCCGAGCAAACCAGTAGACAGCTAGTTGTGGCAAGGATTTTTAATTTGTCTTGACCACTCTCAATATCAGGACAGTCATTTTAACCAAGTGTGCATTAAGTTTGAAAATCCGCAACATTTTTTAATTGAATAGTAAAATAGCTGAGCGTTTTGAGCAGATGTTCAAGCAAAAAACGGCAGGTTTGATTTGCAGCTTTTTTGAGTAGAGAGGAGCCCATGAGTCACACATAAAGGGGAAACCTTAGCGGTAAGTTAACCGGGATTGACCGAGAAGGAAAAATGATAAAGTGCGGGATTGCGTAAAGTATATCAGTTCATCCTATGAAAGATGAGGAGGTGGAAGGTCACGCTGGGGTTAAATGCCTGTCCACTCCCACTGCGGATTCCACCAACGTGGGCCCACTGCCGCTCACTGAGTCAGTCCCTGCTACGCCATCTGAAGATGTGAGGAGAAAAAAAAAAAAAAAAAAAAAAGAGAGTCCAATCCAAGTTATTTCGAATTAAAAACAATTTTAAGTATTTACTTTCTCAAAGAGGTATAAAAGTTTAAAAATAAATCATTTCCTCCATGGCCACCCTCAGGACAACTTAATTATAAAAATCTAATTTTCATCCACATTACCTCGAGGCTATAAGAATGGCAAAATCATCAGTGTGTTCCATCAAACTATTTTAAACTGTGGAGGGTAATGAACGTTGGAGATTTTAGGGGCCACTGTGGGGCTTTTCAACTTTCAGACGTGTTAATGAATTTCAGAGTAAAAAAAAAAAAAAAAACAATGTGAGCCTGTGTCTTCGAGAAAATAATCCAAATGTGCAGCGGAGCGGACTGTCGTGTTTAGACTCGTTGTAGGAAACAGGTGGAAATAAATTAAGCGTTTCGCAGTGCATTCCATTAAAAACGGTGGTTATATTTGGCAGGAATTGGCAGCGTCTGAAAGCAGGAGCTGTTACCTCCTGACACCACTGTGCCAGTAAGATGGGTGGCACACGATAACAGTCTGAAACAGTAAATATGAACACACTGCAGCCCAGATAATTAAACATGACTAGGGAAAAGTTTGAGGATAGAGTGACATTTCGCTGTCAGCCTACGGACTAACAATAGCACGAAGATCGTCTTAGATCGCAGATGCTTTTGGGAGACAGGGCCCAGACATGTCATCATCACTTGGACCATGTTGAACTTCTCAGAAAATAATACTACTAATAAAAAAAAAAACTGTTTTCGACAACTTCTAGCGACACATTGATATATATTTTTTTTCCTCAAACAATGAGAATATAGGTAATGCAGCAGTCGTGAAATAACACTAATTGAAAGAATTGCTGTTGACAGTGAGCAATTTCAAATGTGACAACGTAATTAGTTTGCAAGAAGTGGTTGCTTTTTCCCCTCAATTGTCCCCCGAAAATCAGAAAATCATGACAAAATATAAAACATTTTTAACAACACAGTGAAGAGCCCTCCCCTCACCCTCACCCTAACAATTACCCCCCTTCGGAGAGGAGAAGCTGCCTAGGATACATCTTGCGCCTTCCCGGATACGTTTAGGAGTGGGTGTGATATGAGCACGCGGAAGAGGTGGAGGAAACGTGGCCGGGGGCTGTCATTCTTCCTATGGAGCAGCTCTTCTGAGCTCATTAGATGCTATGCTGGAGTCTCTAAAACAGGAGCAGGGGGTCGGCTGTCACCGAGAGGGCTGAGGGAGGGAAAAGTAGATGGAGAGAGTGAAACAGACATGACTTCCCCCACACGGCAGAATAAAGCGATGCCCAAATACACCTTAACTCCAGCCTGGAGAGAAGTTAACAAGGGTCTTCTTCCTCCCATAATACACATTGACATTTTACAACTGAGATGAAACTTCAACCCCTAAAGGCAAGGAGCACAAACAATGCCATAAAAATAGAAAATTTGTTGCATAATCTCTTTGGCAATTATCATCAGCAAGTGAGTGAGCCGGTACATTTGCAGGGGTGGATAGGTAACCTGTGACCTATATATATATATATATACCATGTGTGTGTGTGTGTGTGTGTGTGTGTGTGTGTGTGTGTGGTGTGTTTGCGTGCAAATTCAGCTTCAAATTGAGGATGGCAAAAATTCGACTTTCTCACTCATGAAACACATCATCAACACTGTCAACGGGTTGTCCCTATAACAACACCTTTCTCATGACATCGTGTGTAACAAAAATTCAACACCAGCTATTCTCTCCTCTCCCTCGGCAGCAACAGCTTGAGGTGTCGTCGAGGAGCACATTCGGTGGCCAGCAGAACAAGACTGGGACACACAAAACTAACACGAGTGATTCCCATCTCTGAAACAGCTTCAATGCTGCATTTTTATAGTTTTGATATCATAATTAAACCCTGGCTTGTGCAACTGCTACTGCACTGCTGGATATTCTACGGAGTTGCAGCTTTAGGAAACAGTATCCAGAGAGCTCAAAATAGATCTTTATGCAGATAAAGTCTAGCGAGATCTGGGTGGAATTTTTATACAGAATTATCAATATATTGAACCCACACTAGTCGATATATAGTTGCCTCTTCCTAATCTAATTATTAAAATGCTGAATATTATATTATTGGATACTGGTGTGATGATGTGCAAAAAATAAATTTCACCTTTATTTTCTAATGACTTTAAATGCCGTCTTACTCCTTTTGTTCTTTCTTTGACCCCGGCTATGTTGTTTCCTTGGGAAATTCATGCATTATTTGATTCAGGTTTCCGATAAGATATTTTGATTTGCATGTTAATAACCTCATTCTCTCTTTGTAGGGATTAAATGACGCATAAAAATATTAAAAACATCGACCAAAAAGTCTGAGAACGTTTTTCAAAACTACTCTATGTCAGCCTACACAGAACAGTCATCTTTGACAATAAAGCTCATTGTTTTACTGTAAAAGATCTTTCTATCTATCTATCCACCCACCTATCCAAAAGTACTCACTCACCTGCCTCAAATTGCATAAAAATTTAAGTCACGTCCTATTCGTAGTCTATGGAATTCAATATGTCGTATGTCTTAGTTTGCTGCAGCATTCACACTTCTTTCACTCGACCGAAGAGGCCAGCTCCTAAATAACACCATAATCCTCCCTCCACCAAACCTTACACTTGGTACAGCGGAGAAACATTGCTTTGCATCGTACTTGTTGATGTATGTAGAGCTTGGATGCAGCTGCTCAACAATAGGAACCCATTCCATGAAGTTCTTTGTTGCTTGAGTTAAACTGAAGGCTACAAGAAGTTTAGAGGTTGGTGATGGTTGATTCTATAAAAGTTGGCGACCTCTTCACACTGCCTTAGCGTCCACTGACCCCGCTCCATCAGTTTAGGTGGCCTACCCCTTCCTGTCATTCCCATACACTTTCTTATAATACAGTCAATAGTTGCCTGTGGAATATTTAGGAAGGGATAGGAACACCTGATTTTGATTGTGTGGATGGGTGAGTGATTATTATATTATTATTACTTCTAACGCTCAGATATTGGCTGAAAACTTCAGCATAGGTCATTTGAAATGATTATCTCATTACTATACTAAGGCTACCCATAACGCACCAAATAATAAAAATCAAGGCACTGATTTCAACACATAATGATAATCCATTATCAATACAGCCCACTTCTGGATCTATCTTTTATAAAGCAAAGCTAGTAAAGAAAAGGCCAATATGACCAACCCCCAAACGGTTTGGAAAAATTTATTTGACCCTCAGCTGCGGTACAACAGCTAGAATGCATATTTGTTGTCTGAAAGCAGCATAAGTGCACAGCAGTGGAAGCTTATGCTTACACGAACTTGTCCGATTGTGTAAAACGGATGTATCTGGTGAACAACACACACATTACTTTCAAGCTTTCCACTCCGGGAGGCCAGCGAATGTGATATGACAGAATAACGGGTCCGCTCTTGACGGGATAAACAGGCTACGTCTGTGTGGTAATGACAAAGCCCGGCAAGCGGTGACAGACCATATGCGTCTCTCCAGCTCTATTTCAGGCCGCTCATCAGCCAAATCAACACCCACCATGTGCTGCGGGCTGCCCTCGCACACAGTGAATCTCGTAGAGAATCACGGGGGAGAACTGGAGCATTTGTGAAGTGCCACTGACGGCCAAGCATCCTCTCCTGAGAGGGAAATTGCTCCGAGTGAGAGTGTGATTGCAGAACCAGAAGCACTGCACAAGCGTGTTTTGCTCGGCCTGGCCGGGCGGTGTGCAACTGGAAGTGAACTGTACAGCGATCATCTCGATGCGCCGTGAAGTGAGCGTGAACGCTGTGACTGAGCACCACTAAAGCCCGATCCATCTTAGCGCCCAGTGTCCACGGGAGATGGAAAGGCCTGATAAAATGTTGTCTGGGCCAGAAGTAATGTGTCCAGGAGAAAAGATCAATGCCGTAAGTAATGTCCCACAAGAGAGATCCAAACCCTGTTTTTAACAGCCATCTGAATCTTGGCGCCGTTCCCCGTGTCAAGCATCCCCTCGTTCACAACATGCGCTGTCCTAGTTTAGAGATGAGTTATATTGTTGACAAGTTTGTCTTCCGTTTTCTTTCTTCTCCGCTGCATTTCTGTTTTATGCGTGCCATAAAACGCGGGCTCCTAAGAGCTCACCGCTGAAGAATTATCAGTATTGTTAAGCTGTCGTGCTGGCGGCCAGTCAACCGAGCCGGGAAAGGTGGCGTCCAGGGCAGAGTGCGCGTGTGAAAACCTCAGTCCACCAGCCGCTCGCAGAAAATACCGAACCATCTCCTATAATAGCTTTGATCTCTTAACTGGCCTCGGCAAGATTCAGGCCAAACAATAAGTGGCGCGCGGGTTTTATAGGGTAATCTTTGATTAGGAGGCTTCAAGCCTCGCTGGATGGCGGTGACCTTGACGCCTTCCCTTGATGATATCCTTGTGGCTGTTACAGCAGAGGTATAAAACACCGGCACTAATGACAACCAGGGGACAAGACAGGAGAAGTCGGAGCACTTCAAAAGTTTTTTTTTTTTTTTTTTCCCCAGGAGAATCCGATTTGCTGGTTTATCCGGAGCTCACTTTGTTCGTCCTAAAATAGGCACATAGTGTCGACGCCGGCGTGAGGAGGAATTGTGGATGGCTCGGGTTTAAGCAATTTATACCTTGCCTGTGCAGTGAAGCATAACTAACTCCCAATTTATTACAGCAATTCCCACGTTACACAGATAAAAATAGTTGATGAGGGCTTTAAGCGTGTGGAGGCTTTGGGCGAAGAGAAAATGTATATATCAGACAGACTACTTAACTTATAAAATGAGGGGTAACTCCAAACTATTTGAAAAAGAGACACTCTTAAGTGAACAATTCATTATCGTTTGATGAAAGAATAATTCGTTGAGATGGACTGTGGTTCTTAATACCACGGCCGACAGTCAACATTACTCTGATTGAGGATTTTTTTTTGTAGTTTGTCTTTCTTTCTTTTCCCACTCTTTCCCTTTTCTTTTGTATTCTTGTTATTCTATAGAATTCATGCTTGGTGGTTGATTCAGACTTCTGTTACTGATGAGGAAGGTGAGAAAACCTGATAGATGGAAAAAACGTATGGATCTGGTCCCGTCGTCGATGCTGCTGTTTATTGTTAATTCGGCTTAGCATAATTTAATAATTCCCACCTGTAATCAGAACTCTGACATTATCAATTTTAATGTATTGTTACATATTGGTTAACGATTCACTGGGTGGCACATACCTATGCAAGCCATGAATGTAAAAAACATGGCATTACTACTACATATAGACAATGACATGGGTAATGTATGAAATGATATGATGACATGAAAAATAAAGTATTACAATTTATATATATATATATATATATATATATATATATATATATATATATATATCTTTAGAGTGTGTGTCTGCAAGAGAGACAGGACAGAAGCAGGGAGGAAAGCGGAGGGTGAATGTGAGCCAACAGAGTTCAATGAGACATGCTGTAGAAAAACAACAACAATAGTAGAAATACAACAATAACAAACACACCGGTGTCTTACCAGCAATGAACTTCAGACACAAAGCGCTGCGGGACCAAAGCTGCTCAGGGATCGGGCTAAGCCATGTTGTCTCCTCCAGACAGAAAGGTCCACCTGTGCCGGGCGAAGGATCCTGTGGGTCCAGCCGAGGGGAGGATCCACCTGCCGGGGAGGCTGAGAGCTGTGATCGCAGCGCTGGCGGAGACTTTATGCTAAAAAAAAAAAAAAACTCGTGCTTTTTCGCGAATGCTCCCGCTGTTCCCACCCACTCTCACCGCAGCTCCCTCCCCGCTCCACACGCGTCTAACTCATGGCTTTAACTATCTGAAAGAATCCACCAGTTGTCACTCCGTACCGCTTCCACCCTCCTCCTCTTCCTCCTTTTCTCCTTCTTCTTCTTTCTCTTCTTCTCCTCCTCCTCCCTCCGGCCGGGCGGAGACTCTCCTTTCTCCTGCCGGTCAACTTTGCGCCTGGCTTTAGTGTTTTAACTCTCAACGTGGCGCTTTAACGACAAAAGTACGCCACATATTTGTCAACCCGGGAGATATTTGACAATGTCACCCGCGCCCGTCGTTGGGAAAGTGCTGAACTCTCCCGTTAAACGTTAGCTTATATCAACTTGCCCCCCCCACTCCTCCCGCCCCATGTTCGCGTTATATTTAACTTCAGCGCTTAACGGCTGCACTTGTTTCTCGTGGCTCGTTCGCCGGCGAGATTTTTCCGTTTTTAATTGGAAAACACAGAGGAAACATCACACGGATCCGGACAAAGTGAGGAAGACGGGGGCTGCATGGCAGTGTAACGTAAGCTCGGGACTGGATGAAGATGACAACAAACTGCCCTTTTCTCCAGGAAATACGTCACGTTTTAGCCGACCGGACTATCGGTGTGCTTCATTTGTTTACCGTAATTGTCAGGAGGGGCGGAGCGCTGTTTACGGATAGCCCGGAACAAGGATGCTCCAAAAAGTTGCTTCTACTCTCCGTTAAATCGACATCGACATTTTACCCTTTTCAGTAGAATACGTGTATTCATTCTTAGTATAGTATAACGTTAAATAATAACGACGTGTAGCAGAACAAATATTTTTACACAATGATTTATTATATTTAAAGGCAGCATGTAAAACGCTATTATACTAACTAAAAACACGCGGCTATAGGTAAGTCTGGAAGCTTCTTATATTATTCCTCAACCTCTTTGGTTACTTAATAGTCACATACAGGATATCGGGTAACGCCTGCATTAAAAACAGGCGTCCTTGTCGCCCCGGCAGGTGCATTTAACCGCTGTGTGAGAGCACCATCTGCTGGACGCGCGTTGCTATTACACACCCGGACATCCCGTCAGCGCACGGTGGAGGGCGCCATAACACAGAGCTCCCAGTCCCCGACTCGCATGCCTGTGTCTACCCCGCTCTCAGCCTGGCTGGCAGAAGTGAAATCCAGCCCGCTTTCAGCAGTCCACCCCCCCACCCCCGTTAGCACGGACCAAAGTTATCCCGGAATAAGGACAGCACGCATGTGCCGTCAACCCGGATGTAGATTTTTTTCCCCTTCACGAGTCTATTCCCCCCCGTTTCACCAAGTTGTGACAGATTTTGTGGCGAATGAGAAATGATATTTTAATCCCCTGGCTGGACAAAAAGCTTTGCCATTCCTGAACCGGTCCGAAACGGGTTAACCCGCCCGTGAAATGTCACATCTGAGTGACACATCCACAATAACCTGAGGAGCTGCTCCGTAGGTTGACGGCGGGAGGAGAGTGGGCACAAGTGGGTATATATATATATATATGTATAAAATAATAATAATAAAAAACATTAACAATACATGTGACAACTTTAACCCGGAATCCGCGCGTGTTTGTGTGTGAAGTTGGGACGATAAGGCGCCCGTTTCCTGTGTTCGCAGAATACATCCCGAAACTTAAGAGAAAAGAGGATGGACTTTCGCTGCAGGAGGCACGAGCGAGGCAGCAACTGGACCGACCCGGAGATCGTGGAGCTGCTCCAGCTGTGGTCCGACGAGTCCGTGCAGATCGAGCTGGAGAGCTCGCTGCGCAACCAGCGCGTGTTCGACCGCATAGCGCAGATCCTGCGGGAGAAGGGCATCTACCGCACCGGCGACCAGTGCCGGGAGAAGATCAAGAAGATGAAGCTGGAGTACCGCCGCATCAAGGACAACCACAAGATGAGGTCGTGGAAGTTCTACGACGTGATGGACCGGGTGCTGGCCAACCGGCCGGCGATCACCTACTCCTCCCTGGGCGGAGCCGTCATGGCTCAACAGGTTTTCCAGAGCCCGACCGGGACCGACGCGTATCTGCAGGGGGTGTCGATGGGCTCTTTTGGCCCTGCGTCAACGGGGGGGTTCCTGTTCGGCCAGCCTCCCAAAATCGGAGATCCGCTGGATATCAAGTGTGAAGATGTAGAGGAGAGCCTGCTGAAATCGGGTGTCGCGCCCCCGGAGATGTACTACGGGTCCGGGGACGATCAGGAGACGGACGGGCAGTCTGTGCTGGGGCCGGAGGACGCACTGGGGCAGGGGGAGAGCTCAACACATGCACGGGTCTACCCTTCAGGTAGCTGATGCACATTTCATTACGACCATGATTAGTTTAGTTAATGGGCTGCACTGCAAAAAAAGTGAATTAACTTCCATTTGGTACAACTGTAAAATAGCCCCAACATCTTATACATCTAATATCTTATATCATATCTTATTGTATGACAGGTCATTTTGTTCATTTCAAGTTAAAATATGAAATAAACATTAGAGAAGAGCATTATACAGACTATATATTATATATTGTCTATTTATTTTTAATCTCTATATATTTAAAATAAGAAAAATCATTAGCCAATGCAGTCGAATGAGTTGCAAAATAAATAGAAAATATACAGTAGGCAGGACATTGACAAGGTTAAAAATAATGTTTTTTATTTGAAATAATAATTTTCTGCTCTATCTAACCAGCTAAACGCTTTTCAGCTGTGCTGACATAACTCCACAATAGTTTTCTAATAATTTATTAGCTTCTAATGCAATTGACAAACACAATGTATCAAATGGGCCCTAATACATCTATGGAGATATTGCATTAAAAACCCAGACATTTGGAGCTAGAATAGTCGTTTACCACATCAACAATGCATATAGTGTGTTTCCAATTAGTGTAATGCAGGGGTCCCCAAACTTCTTCCTATGAGGGCCACATAACTTTTCCCTTCTCTGATGAGGGGCCGGGGTCAGTTTGTAACAGAAAAAGTGTGATTATAGCAGGGCAGCAGTGCCTAAATGTAAAAATGTATTGTTTTCCAGAAAGCCACAATCAAATAACCCTTTCTGGATTCTTCACAGAACAAAAGTCAGAAAATAAATAATAACACTATTACTGAAATAAACAATAACTCCTCTCTGGGTTCTTCACAGAAAAAAGCCAGGAAATATATAACACTATTTCTGAAACAAATAATAACCAAATAGCACTTTCTGGGTTCTTCAGATTTGGTAGTTTGTCAGCTCGCATTTGGCCTTGTGAGCTATCATACTTGTCTTTGTGATGGGATTCATAGTGTCACTGGATATTGTATTACATACAGCCACCTCCTCTTGACAGATGAGACAGACAGCCTTTTCTTTGCATTGAACAAACAAATAATCGTTTGCCCACTGCAGGTTAAATGCCCTGCATGCTTAATCATTTTTTCTCTTACCCATTCTTTTCACCATCATTTGGCTTTCTCTTTGAGAGGGGCGGGTTTAGGATTTTTTTTCTACAGGTTGCCAGATAGGGGCACAGACTGCAGAAGGGTGGAACAGAATGTCACGTTATGTTAGGCGTGTATAAAATAGTAACTAACTAACAGTTAAAATGGTTCATAACTAAGGAACATTTTATTGCAAAAGTTCAACTTTATTATCAAATACAAATACACACACCATATTTTCACAATCATAAGGTGCACCACACTAAAAGGGCAGTCTCAGTTCTGTGTGTCATTACTGTATTTAACACACACATAAGGCACCTACATATAGGGTGCAGATTTTATATATATATATATATATATAAATAGATATATACAAAAATAGAGCAGGAGCAAAACTGAGTTTGGTTGTGCTTTATTTAAGTATTGATTACAAAGTACTCACATTTTTTTAATCATCAATAGGCTGATAGATTTACTTTTTGCTGTGTTGTCTCATATATTCGTGTCCCCAGGTTTCAGTGACCTGAACCTTGGTGTCTCTGCCCCCCAATCTGGAGGTGGTCCTGTGGCCCACGGCCCATCTCAGCCCCCTGCGAACGAAGGTCGTCATTCCCCAACCACTGTGAGACAGAGGAAGCGCCGCTGGGCCGGCAAAACGGCGCGAGGTCACGCGGGCGCCAGATGTGGCAGCCAGGGCCGCCTGGACAAGGCCCTGGCCAGCTTCCTCACCTGGCAGCAGTCGGCCGAGGAGCGCCTCCTCTCCCTGGAGGCGGCGCGGCTGGGCAGGGAGCTGCAGGCCGAGGAGCGCAGGGAGCAGCGGGAGGAGAGGAGGGCGGAGCAGGAGCGCCAGCACGAGCTGCGCCTGTTCAGTATCCTCACGGGGGTGTTGGCCCCTGTCAGACAGGGGGGCGCGCGTGCTGCGACGGCGACGCCGGCCGACCCCGATGCCTCACCCCTTGCTCACCTGTCCGCTTCGCCGCCGACCACGGCGGCCGCCTCCGTCTCGTCCCCTCTGTCTCAGCCGCCTTCGTCGAAGTCACCGCTGCCCACATCCGTCAAGACCTGCAAAATGCCCGGGAGTGTTTTGTCCAACCCCCTGGGAGAGGCAGACGCTCCTGGCCGCAGCGCGTACCTGTCCGACCGCGGCAACGCCATCCGCCAGCATCAAGGCATTCTCCAAGAGGGCTATGCCTTATACGGAATGGACAGATACCACGACACAGACAACCCCAATGTGAGTGTGCCACTCAAATAACTGACAGCTCTAATTTACTACAGGTCATCATATCAGGCACTTTTCTGGGGTTTTATTTGGAGAATTAGATTTTTTGTTGTATTTAGTTATTCTCTTGTTTCTTTAATCTCCTTCTATAATAAACTGATGATCTTTAGGTCATGGACATTTGAGGTTGAATCTTCAGCTTCGGGAAACAGAAATAGACGTTTTATGAACCAAACAATGCATCGATTAACCAGCTCGACTATCAGAATAGACATTAGTCACAGCCCTCGTGTAACAGTGCAGGCAGGTGGGCTGTGTGGGAACCACTACAAGTGTGGGAGCGGCTGACTGACATCACAAAGTCAAGAAAGTATAGAGGCACTACAAAACAGCAAAGTTTCTAAATCCAGGCTGTGTGCATTTTTCCGTTTTTCTAAATGTATAACGCATGGGGAAGTTTTTATCTAACCACTAAACCTTATCTAGAGTAACAAAGTGAAAGTGTTTATGTCTGTGATAAGGGAAACTCTAAAAAATGACACGACCATGATAATATCCTCTCTTTTTCTCACTCCCAGGGTGTAATAAACATGGGCACCAGTGAGAACAAATTATGCTATGATCTTCTTCATAAACGGGTAAGATTAACTGTGCACTCACATTTGGATAATAAGGATGTGATGCTGTATTATACAGTATGTGTTTACCCCTTTACATTATTTCACATAATTTGCACTCATTCGTAAACGAATCCATCTCACGTTCTGTTCCAGCTGACCCAGCCTGACATGCTACATATTGACCCAGCTCTGTTGCAGTATTCGGACTGGAGGGGACACACGTTGTAAGAGATACAGCTCTACATTTATCTTCATTTGAACCATGAAGCACATTTATGACACGGCTCATAGTGACATTTTTTTAATAACCCTCATCATCAACCTTTCCATCTTGCTCACCTGCAGCCTGAGAGAGGAGGTTGCAAAGTTCCTGACTCACTACTGTTGTTCTCCAAACCCCCTCAAAGCTGACAACGTGAGTGGAGATTGTTTCTAATACCAGAGCGTAGCATTATCTATGTGATCACCTTGTGCAAAACAAAAGCAGTCATTAGAATATATTAAAACGTACAAGAGTGCGTGGGAAGCATACAAATAAGCAGATGCCACCTGCACTTTAATGGAATATTTCTAGTTTATACAATATATCTTCATTACAAAAGAGATCAAATAAAGCATTTAATATGAATGAAAACTAATGAATACTATTAACAAAACCTTCAACATCACAAAGAAAGCATTTAATATGAAGTTTCTCATGATAACAACTTTCGAAGCATAGGTTTCGCTCATCAAACTCACCAAATACACAATCCAGCAACGAGTTATAACCTACACATTCACAATGCTATGAAGCAATAACGTGACATTAGGAGTAGGAACTATTCTCCTGCAACATCGCCGGCACTGTCTGAGGTCACGCTGTGTCACGCCACCCAGTGGTTTACCGAAGAAAGTAGTCCTGAGTATTTGTATTATGATATAACATTTACTATCTCATAGCGTTGTGGGTGTTTGAGAGGTGCTTGATTGTGTATTTTTCAGTTTGATGAGGGAATCCAAAAACACCATTAGCCGCTTAGTAGCTGAGGAGCTCTGCTCTGCTGGTCTGGAAACAGGTTGTATCAACAAAAACAGCAAAGCACTTACTGCTATGACTATGGGAATCATGACGATAGGCGCATTTTCAAAAATGTTGAACAATCCCTTTAACACCAAATTAAACATCATTTTAATTGTTTGCTTTTAAGTATAATGTAACATAACACTGAAAGGCTTTGATTAATTAACTTGAATTAGTTATTTTCAATTAGTTTTTTTTTTACCCTGTAAAGGGAAAGTAATAACATATGAGTGTTTTAATCTTTCCTGCTTGCTTAACACGTCAACCTTGATTCCTAAGATTTTCGTTAAGAAATTCCCATGTTGTGATTAACACAGATGTCTAGGAAATACTGTAATTACTGGCTGCATCAAACCCATTCATTTTCCAAATGAAAGCCAGTGGATTCAGTTAATTTACTTGATTAACTAAATTAGGTTTATAGAGATAACCAATTCTACAATTAAACGTAGTGTTTTTTGCTGTGACCTTATTCATCTGTGAGTGGCTGGTTTAGCAGGTTGATGAATTCGTGAATATTTATCAGGCCTCCCCCTGGGCCTTAACCGGGTCTTTCATAACTCGGTGTGTGTGTGTGTGTGTGTGTGTGTGTGTGTGTGTGTGTGTGTGTGTGTTTCTTCAGGTTGTGGTGATGAATGGCTGTGGTTCCCTCTTCTCATGCATTTCTGCAGTAATATGTGATCCTAAGGGTAGGACAAACGCACTCATACACACACACACACACACACACACACACACACACACACACACACACACACAATACACCCAAATTGTTACTGTGTGAATACAAATGTGCACAAAACCATTGAGAAATATGTACATAAATCTTTGCTTTGTCTGTTTTTTTTTAAATCACTACGAAATCTAATGCAACAGACAATAGAACAATGTAACATAATAATTTGAACACAACAGTGTAACCATAACATGCTTAATCTTTAATGCTTCTTCAAGCACAGTCTAATTTTAACCTAAGTTTTTTCACTCAACACCTGCCTTGATATAAAACCCCCACGCCTATAAGGAAGGCCACATTCATCTCATTGCTTCCAAGGTGGATCCCTTTGGTGAAACTTTATTATTTATTTTAGAATGCTTTAAAAAAGTGGACTAATGAGTCTACTTGAGGGTGTATTTGCTTCGAAATCAGCAACAAACTCAAATAGTAGAATACAAATAGAATACAAAGAATAAAGAAATTCAAAACCAACAAATACACAATGACAGAAATATGTTAAATTTGTTTTCACTGCTTTTTTATTATATGAGTTAGATATGTTCTAATGTAGGACTCTGCTCTCTTTTTAATGTATAAACAAGTTTTTTTATGAATATAAAATCTGGCTGGAAATGTGATTTGGTTACTTAATTGAATATAATAATTTGTAAAGCCAAAAATGACATACTTCAGGCAAAGTATAAAAGATTTGTGAACATAGTCCGAAATGAAACAACAGATGCCATTCCACAAAACTCCAATGTGTTCACAAGTCCAAAACAGATGGACGACAGTCTCTGGGTCTATGTTGCAAAAAGCGGCATGTTGCATCAATATGTTTCCTGAATCTAACCAAAAAAGTAACTTGACAGGATAATAATGGTGAATTTTCCTAAAAGGAATCGCTTTAGATCTCCTTCAGGCAGAATCCCTGTCTCATCCTAACGTGTGTCCTGAGCGAGCTTATTCCAAGATGCAAAGATTATATGCGTTTATGTGTGAAAGAAATGCAGGATTACATCCACGCTCACGTCAAGTATCTAAATGTGTTTTTACTCCCATTTTGTAGATGCCATCCTCATTCCTACGCCTTTTTACGGCGTCATCACCGAGGACCTGCATTTGTATAGCGATGTCAAATTATTTCATGTTCCACTTGACTGTGAGGTAGGAAAACACAGTCCACTCGCAGTAATTGCCCAATTTGTTTTTTTATTATTATTATTTGTTGTTATTGTTATTGTTGTTGTTATTGCATGTAAGTGGTTTCCTTTTTTTTCCCTCTTGTTACTTTTTATTTATAGGTTGATGGAAATACCAGTCGACCCTTCCATCTCACTGTGGCTAAACTAGAGGAAGGTCTGAAAAGAGCTCAGCAGGAGGTGATTCATGAATACATTTTCCCTCATTAAATCCTTAAAGAAACCCTCAACCCCTCTAAAAACACCGGGGCTAATTTCCATGTTCAGATTAAGGCCTTGGACGCTGTTCCTTATTATTTAGAACCTGTCCGTGTCTTTAAGGGGTCGATCATCCGAGCCGTTATCCTGATGAACCCCCACAACCCCCTTGCTGAGATCTACACACCTAAGGAGATGACTGCCTTCTTGGAGTTCGCCAAAAAGTATGTTTGCCCTGTTATTATCTCCCGCCGTGGCCTAACGCTGTAATCCTGCCGGTCCGCCGTCCTGTGGCTCCTTTAAGCGCGTTTCCGAACCTTTGCTTTCAGATCCTATCGTGAACTCGCTCATTTTACAGCCGACGGCTCTGTCCCGTGTGTGGAATATCAAGCCGCTCCTGACGGGCTTTTATCGCCCGCCTCTAACAGTCAGCACATTGTGAAGTGCAGCCATGTGCCAAGGAGTCTCCTGCATCATCCGTTGTTTTCTAAATCATCACGCCAGAGTAATTCCCCCCCGTAGACCCCTCGCAGGCACCCGGCGAGCTGCCGTACCCATAAACCACGGCGCTTTTCGCGCTGACACCCACATCCACATGTGCGCCGCATTTCCTTTTTCACGGGCGATCATTAACGGCATACGGCGTTATTAACGCCGCGCTGTAAACGTTTATGTCCTTCCCCCGCTCTAGAAATGAGCTGCACGCCATCGTCGACGAGGTCTACATGCTGACGGTGTTTGATGAAGCCGTCACGTTTCACAGCGTCCTCAGCCTGGACAGGTACAGCATGACTCTCGCCCCCCTGTGATTACGCCATCAGACCTTTTAATCAGAGCGAGCGCGGCAGCGGACGGCCTCTTAGCCACTAATGATGTGCCCTTATTCCAGTTTGCCCGACCCACAGAGGACACATGTAATGTGGGGCATGAGCAAGGTACGTAATGTGCATGCTTGTCTCTTTTTTTCACATCGCTGCTGCCAGTGCTATAAACTCTCACTGCAAAAATAATAAATCTTAGCAGGTGAAAATATCTTGTGCAATCAGTCAAATATAGAGTAGAATTTCTCTTCCTGATTTGGGTCAATTTGGTGTTGCTTTAAAAAACAATACTAACATTTGCCAGTGGAAAAAGACCAAAACATGATATTTTGACCTGATAAGATAACCGTTCTCCCTCCTTTACTCCTTTACTCATCACCTTTAGCGTCTGTTTCCAGGACTTCGCCATGGCGGGGATCAGAATAGGAACTCTGTATACAGAGAACACGGAGCTCGTGGAGGCTTTGGCGCAGCTGGGCTCGTTCCACGGCGTGTCTGGAACCACGCAGCACCAGGTAGCGCAACTTCTCCAGGACAGAGGTAGGTGCTCCCTCAAACACGCTGTTGTAGTGGTGTCAGATTTACTGTAAACACGACCTCCTGAACGGAGGGAGGGGGGGAACAACCCTTACACGACAAGCCAGCGCGTCGCTGGAATACACTGCACAAAGCCAGCGGTTTGTGCGCGTCTTACTTGACATTCATGAATGCGAGCCTTTTTCCTCCCAGCGCTTCGCTCGGCGTTCCCAGATACATACCGTCCGCCTTTTTTGATTTATTTATTTATTTATTTCTGCAGTGATCTGACAGGAGCACGGCGAGGGGTTCCGACGCGCCTAGCGACGCACAAAGCCCCCGCAACATTTCGTTTACCTCTTTGTCAATTCCCGCTCGTGTTCCAGAGTGGATCAGTGAGGAATTCCTGCCGGAGAACAGGCGGCGGCTGAACGCTGCGCACCGCTACGTGACGGGAGAGCTGCAGAGTCTGGGAGTCCGCTACCTGGACAGGCCCGCGGCGCTGTACGTCTGGGCTGACCTCGGCAAGGTATGACCTTGTCAGATGTTTTCGGGGCTGATTTGTGAAATGGAGAAAACACGCCGTCCTTTTTGAACTTCACGGTTCACGTCTTGAAAACGTGTCGTTTTTCCTGCGCTCCCAGTACCTCGGGGAGTCGTCGTTCGAGGAGGAGCTGTCGATGTGGCGCTGCTTCCTGAGACACAAGGTGGTGCTGAGCTGTGGTCAGGCCTTCTCCTGCTCCACGCCCGGCTGGTTTCGCATCGTCTTCGCCAACCAGCAGAAGCACCTTCAACTCGGTGAGTCTTACAGAACGATGTTTTCCGCATACACTTTCTCTCCGCGTGTGGACTTGATTGGATCTGTTTCTGTTTACTTGACGTCAATGGAACCGCTGTCAGTACCAATTCATGCTGTTGAAACGATTAATAGATTAGGTGTTTGGATCATGGTTCATGTCAATCATTGTTTCCCAAAGATGAAGATTCAACTTATAATGTCTTTTTTGTCCAGGCTAACAAACCACAAACCAAAGGTGCAGTTTACATGCCCAGTGACTCTTAATTTTATTAATTAAAGCATGTACCATGTTATTACCATGTTGGTATATT
Organism: Eupleurogrammus muticus; assembly: GCA_036785175.1. NCBI lineage: Eukaryota > Metazoa > Chordata > Actinopteri > Scombriformes > Trichiuridae > Eupleurogrammus > Eupleurogrammus muticus. Next base: position 21,317,007 of record JAYKQN010000010.1, on the reverse strand, counting down.
GGGATTTTGGATGTATTAATTAATTAAATTAAGTAATTAATTGTTCTATTTTTTTTATTTTTTTTATTTTATTTTAAGTCCTTGTGAGTACCTAGTATCTATGCTGATTTAATTTCCCTGTGAAATGTTTGAGACATCCTCAACACTGTGCAACAAAAGTACCTGTGGGTAGTCAATTTGAACTTGGATCATCTTTTTACTATTATAGAAGACTATTGATTATCCAAATAGTTGGTGACTAAAGTAATACAAGATAGTTACTGTCTTGTTCTGTTAATGTTCTCTGTTACTTACAGGCCTGAAACGAATCCGAGAGGCCCTAAAAGAAATGGAGGAAAAAAGCGCCAGCTGTGATTCACACGCTCTCAAAGAAGCCAGTGAGGAGGGCACGACGTCAGCGAAGGAGGACGGCGCGGGATCGGACAATGGCGCCGTTGTGAACTCCGCGCCGTCGCCTCCACCCCGGAGCAAGTCATCAGACCGGCTGGAGGAGAAGGACGGCTCCGTCCCTGACGCAGGCTCGCCGGCCGCTGCCGCCGCCGCCGACGAGTTGGTGTTGCTGGACTCCAAGCCCGCAGAGAGCCTGGACTCTCTGATTGGCGCGCTCAGGCATCAGATCCGCTCCTCCGATTGGCTGGAGAAGAACACTCCAGAGGTGTCCCCCGGGGAGGACCCAGAGATCCTTGATGTGTTCAAGGCCCTGCTGGAAAGAGCTCGAAAGTAAGCTCAGGAGAAGAGAGGAACTGAGGAGGTTTTGGCGTCCTTCAGGCCCAACACCACCTGACACGAGTCGACTCTCATGATGCCTCTTTTATGAAGAGTAAGAAGCGAAATATTAGCTGAGAGCAGGAAGAAGACCGAGAAAAGTACCGAACACTGGCAACAGGACGGTAGAACAGGAGAGCTTTTTGAAGCCTTAGTTTTAAGCTTCTAAGAGAGATGGTCCTTTTTCTTTTTTTTTTTTTTTAATGATCCAGAATGTGTTTATTTACTGAAGTAAATGCTAAATCAACCAAAACGATTCACATCCTACTCTCGAACATTTCACGTCTGCTGATCTGAATCGTACATCTTGATTATTTTGGTTATATGCACTTTATCTTATCAGAATGTATTTTAATTTCTTTGAAATTAATGACGTGAATAAAATAACAAAATGATATGTCTATATTTGACGGTAATCTGTCATTTAAAAGTATGAATGAATTCTGTATAACATCTATGTCTTTTAAGGACTTTTAAGGATCTGAGGGCATTTACAGTGCAGGCTGCTTTTTTTAAACTTGCTTTTTGGGTGGGTGGCTTTTTCCTTTGCAACAAAGGAAAGTGAAGGTGGGTTACATCATCAGCCGCATCACACTGCACCGCCTTGACAGAGCGAGAGGTGGGATTTCCATAATGACCCGCAGACACCCAGCCCACACACAACTTCTCTATTCGAAACAAATCTAAATGGTGCATTTATTTTTATAAGGAAGCTCTCAAATCTGCTTTTTTTTTATCCAGTTTTACTTCCTTTTAAATGATTATTTGTTCCCTAACTGCTTTCTGTCGCTCCATGGCAAACACACAAAGGTCTGCTTCCTCAAATATTGCACCGACCGTTGCAGGAACTTTCACTTTCTCCGTGTTGTCAGCCTGGTGGGCCGCGGCGGAGAATTCGCGGGGAAATCTCAAGCACTCGCCGGGGGATTTTTCCGCTGCAGTGGAGGTGGAGTAACGCCGACAGGCTGGATCTGTGTGCGAGCCACGAGCGGGGCAAGTCATAATGTGTCAGGGTGCTGAACGCTGAAGTGCAGCAGCAGTAGATCCTGTCACCTGCTTTTAACCTTTAAAAACACACTCCAGTCACGGCTCTGCTCCTGGCAGCTTTTTTTTTTCTTCCAAAGGTAAGACAATGCTCTCATTAACATTTGAAATTCTTACAGCTGATTTATAGAAGGGGCAATGGCAAAACAGTGTAACCCTTACAAATTAGTGCCGGGTGTTTTTTTATATAAACCATGCCAACCATGATTTGTTACTGCCTCTTATATAAATCAGACAGCACGCTAGGTTTTGAGATACATTTACTTACACAACCCTTTTACACAACTTACAGACATGAAGTTGCCAGAGTTCGGGGACTCCATCAGCCGCTTCAGGTTGGCCCAGTCCTGCGTGGGCCTGGCCGGCTGCCTCTGCGTGTGCTACGCCGTCTGGACACCGTTCTGGCTCAAGGACAAAGGCCTCTGGACGGAGTGGAATAACACTAAAAGTGACCAGGCGCATCGTAAAGACGCCGGCGTGGTCAACGGTGAGCGACAAGACAAATAATTCACCTGCGGCGGTGTCGCCCGTTTAAAGCCGCGTCTTTGGCTTGTGTTAAAAGGTTCGACTCGGATAAGGAATAATAGATACAATACGGGCCGTTGTGTTGATGAGACACCGAATCCCTGATCGGCCTTTTGAATGTGTTTGAACATTGAGAGGGCATCCGCTTTGGGAAGGAATTCGTGAACACACACTGTGTTGCAGAAGAGCCTGTTAGAGGCAGTAAACAAGTAGAAGCCTGCTCCTGAACTACACATGCATTCTTTGTGTCTGCTCAAGTTCACACACATGGCTGAAGGCAGATGTGCCTAAATTTCTCGTCAGCTATCATGTATGTCATTATTGCGTGTTGTCTTCTAAAACATGTTTTCTATACTACTATTAAATGTAGTGGGGCCTGTAGCTCATTTGGGGAAGTACCAAAAAAAGTCCAAACTCTTGTTATGTCTGGTCTCAGTAGGAGGTGGGCTTATGTTGTAGGGGTTCCCATGACCCTTATGTTAGGAGTGTGTTATTGTCTCAAAATATATGCTCAAAGAGCATCCGTAGGCGTGTTTTGAGTAGCGCTGTCAATCTGCAAAAAAACCTAAATTACCCTGAAGGGACATTAATCCTGTGTTAAGTCTTGTCAACACGGGATGTGGACATGATGTGCTTTCTTTATGCAAATGTTTGCATTTATTGCTGGTAGATCATTTACAGTAACAACACAAAGCAGGGACAGCGTTTGCCAGAAGCTACAGCGTTTAGCTTTTTAATAAGACGCTCGAATCATAATTTATGACAAAAAGCTCAAGCTCAGCAGACCACAGATGGGCACGTTGGCAGATAAATGTCCCATTACTTCAGTACTGATTAAACATCACTCCCTGGATCCCTCACTTTTAAAAGCAAATCACGCAATGTAAATTGTGTCCAACCTCATGGGAAAAATAAAAGCTCCGAAAAGCATCCCCTTATGCTCTGGTATAAAAAAAAAAAAAAAAGGGGGATGATAGGAAATAATCCAAACAATAAAATAAAGTGAGCGGGAACCATTGGAAAAGGGAGCAAAGAAAGCACATTACTGTCACTCTGTGGTGATTATATGTGGTTTATAGTACATGGGATATGATGAACCTTTATGCTTTGTACCTTGCTATTTTTTATACTATTAATTTACCATCATGCTTGTTTAAGTAGCATACTTGCTGGCTGGCTCTATTTTTTAAGTAACAAAATGCTCGTACCAACATGTCTCAAACTGAGATGCCAGACAAGTGCAGAAAAACACTCCCTTTTTTAGCAACTCTTAACATACATCAGTTTGCACGGTGAAGTTCAAACAGCCAAGAGAAGTAACATTAAAGTCTGTAATGAACAGGCTCATTAACGTCTGTGTATGGGTCAGTGACAAGTGTTTAGCAAGATGAGAAAGTCCACAACTTTATAAATTACAGTTTTAAGAAGCATTTATCAGGTTCCTAAAAATCTACTTTTTTATTTCATTGTTATTTGTACCATTCACTTTTACAAAAAAACTGTTTTGTGCCATTTTTGGTATAAAATGTCAAAAGATGTAACCGAAAAAGAATGCTAAATATATTTAATGCACCTATAATATTAAACTAGTTGATTGCATGTTTTTTTTTTATTTCAGAGACAGTTAAAGTACATGGTAGTTTTTAGGGTTTTAGCCACATATATTTATATGTGTGTGTGTGTGTGTGTGTGTGTGTGTGTGTGTGTGTGTGTGTGTGCAGCCCTGGAGGCAGAGCGTGTGTTCGGGGTCCTGTCCTTCCTGATGGCCCTGAGCACCGCTGCCCTCTCGCTGGTGTTTGCCCTCTGCTGGACGTCAGAGACGGTGCGCTCCTACTCCAACACTCGCTCCCTGCTCATGGCAGGACAGGCGCTCTACCCCACCACCCTGCTGTTCCTCGCCATGGCCTCCACAGGTAACGCCCCCCCCCTCTCCCCCATGCCTGGGCCACGCACCCTCCTTTTTTCTTTGGGTGATTTTGCTTCATTAATAATTGGATAGTAGTTGTTTTGAGTTCAAAATACATGTACTACAAGTAAACCCATAAAAATAGCCTAATTTCCTATTAACCTCCAAATAGCCTTTTGTAGTTCATGTCAGATCCACACCTACTGTACAGAAATTCTTTTATGTTGTAGTCATTTGCATAGCCTGCAGGGCAGCGGGTTTTAAAGAGCTTTCATGGAATTACAGTTCATTATCATACAAACTTGTTTCTGAAGCTCCAGGCATGTAATAATTGACCTTGCTGTTTTTTTTCCTTGTCCTGTGCTGACTTGCTTTGGCTTTTTTTTTTTCGTCTTCTTGTATCTGCAGGTTTCTTCTTTCTCCTGAGCTGGTCTCTTTTCACCCATCAGCACCGGGAAGAAATGCGCCAGGACTTCTCCAGCCTGGGCTCCTCGTATTGGCTGGGGGCTTTAGGGTGGGTCCTGCTGCTGGTGGTGGAGGTGATAATGTTCGTGGCGGAACAACTCGTCGTGCCAGACACCCTGGAAGACTTAGAGAAGGCTGTGGAGACGTGGCATGCTGCCTCAGGATTTATGTCGGCCGGCCGCTCCTGCAGCGACAGTTATCACCCCGCTTACAGCAAAAGCAGCATTGCTCCAAAGAGGTATATGTCACACCCTTGAACGGAGTGTAGAAACGAGGACGTGACCAAGAAAAGAAATGTGCAATATACACGGTAACAAACTCAGTGAGGAAGCAGCACTTCCTTGCATTCAAATTCTCTGAATCTGAGAATCTGTGGGACTGACAGCTGGTCAATGCACAATCTGTTTTCAGCATGGACTGAAATCAAATTAAAAAAAAAAACACTAAAGGAACATAAATACTGACTGGGAAACTGAGAAACAACCTGTCCTCACTAAGTAGTTTGTAAAGTTCTAGTAGTCAAAAATCACTGAACCTATAGGTGAATGTTACAATACTGCTATCTGTGATTTAAACAGAAATTTGCAAAGTTGATTTTTTTGAGTGTACATGTTTTATTCTAAATATGTGGGGGGAAAAATAAGCTTAATAGCCCTGGTGTAATGTAATTTATTGTGACACGATGAATCATGTGAAATGGCAAATACGCACCAGTATTACTCTGTTTAAGGTAAGACACTGACGATGATGAAATAATCAGAGTTTCACTAATAACTGTGATTATTTATTCTTTTAAAGAATCCAATATTGGATCATTAATCAGCTTTGGCCTGGTCGTTTAATGTATTTGCATGTATGTTCAGATTCTGCAGAATCCAGACTATGTTTAAACAAATAAAGGTTTGTAATGTTTTCACCCTTGACGATGTGTCTGTCCAAAAGACAAAAGATTCATGGTGTGAAAAGAGAAGAGCCAGAGCTGGTGAGCTGAGGGCCGAGCGTGGGTTCCCTGTGTGGACAATCGTCATCAGCCCACCACGAGCTCCAGTCCTACATCTGTCTCCATATGAAAACGCCTACATCACGCATTTCCAGCGTTAGCTTCCCGTTATTTACTTTTTCCTTGGCGCACGTTCCCAGGAGGAGGAAGCGCTCCGACGCTTGGACCGCTTATGTTTACGTTCTCCACCTGCCAAAGTGGGGGAGAATTAAGTGGCTCCGGCTCTGTTAATTGGGCGTTAATCAGGTGTTGCTCTAATTAAAAGGCAGTTTCGCCCTGTTGGGCCCTGGTAATGAGTTTGTTATTAAATCCACAGAGGATTTTTGTCTCTTTTTTCAATTTACCACGAGGGGTAGTGCTTAATTGCTGTGTAAATGAGCAGAATGTCCTTGAAGGTCGTCCTGCGTCAGCACGCAGTCCATGGACACAGTTCCTCCACAGAGCTTCCCTCTCTGAACTTCAGATCCATTTAAGTTATTGTTGACCTTTGGTCTGCAGCCGGAGCTTTAAGCAGTTATTTGAGTACTGTGATTTCTGTTAGAAAATCCAATATAACTTAACCAAATAAGCAAATAATACACTTTCCCCTAAAAATACTAAAAATGGATACATTTTCACCTATTATTAAGGCTTTAATTCCTCAGGTAGGTGCTGTTCAGCCCCTCTAGCCTTTTATGGTTCAGGAACAAAAAATTACATCACAAGCTGCTCTTTCACTTCCCTGAGAGAAACAGACCAGAGGTTAAGAGCGTGTTCAGAAAGAGAAAAAAGAGAGAGAGACAGGGCAGATAAATGTGGAGATAGAGAGATAGTGAGACGTTTAAGGCACAAAAAGGGGAAAAAAAGGCAGATGAATGGCCCCAGATGTTACACGGAGATAGGCAGGTGACCTGATAGACGCGGGGAGATGGTGGCTTCTGATTGCTGAAGGGCATATATGCTCTGGAGACATCAATCACAAGATGGCACCGAGATTACGCAGGACGCTGGCACTACCTGCCCGCGGCCCGGCGCCGTGCGTACCACCACAACCCGAGCTAAACCGCTGCTCTTCAATTAGACACCAATTATGCGGCCATGTCCCGCTGATTATGCTGCACCGACACCCACTATACTGCTTGAGTGTATGTTTTGCCGCGTCTGCCATTGTGTTCGCTGAAATAAATAAATAATCTCAGCAGCTGCCAAGGCGAAGCATCCTGAATCTAATTCTGAGAGCTTTAAAATCTGTATTTTGGACGATGAAGGAGAAGGAGAGGGGGGGGTAGGGGGGTGAGAAGATGTTGTTTTCTGCTTTACCTTTTGGTGGTGCTATTGTTACATCTAACGGTTCGTCTGCTGCAGCCAAACGTGGTTGAAACGGGCGCGACACTGCTCCCGTTTGATTGAGAGATAGAAATCACACCAAAAAAAATAGAAAAGAAAAAGTATACATGTGTCTGTGTTTGATTTGTTTTTGCGAGGCAGGCCATGCGGGGTTAATGTTCTCAAGCTGAGAATGTGAGGGACTTCTTAATAAGTCAAATTTTCTTTGGCTCGAAGTGGGACCGTGATGAATTATGAAGAGGGGGGAGAAAAAAATGCTTTTTTTCGTGTGTGTGTGTTTTTTTTTTATTCAAACATTTGTAACCTCACAGATGGGCTAATTCTGCTCGAGGTTCAAAGTCGAGACACGGGAAATGTGCAGAACGACAGGACAGCAGGGGAGTAACAGACGTAACGATGGGAGGAGGAGAGCACAGGGTTTGAGACAAAGTAACTTCTTCCTGCCCCTGAAATCTGCGCTGCATTGTGTGTTGCATCATGTTTTGAGGATCTTTGCACCCCCTCGCTTTCATCTTCACCCCCTCACCACTGGCTCTACAACCCACGGACATTCTGATGGAGTGAAAATCAGAGCTCGACTACTGTAGTTCAGCGCCCTCCGTTGCGTTGTCATCAGTATAAGTGGACACTCTTTGAAAATGGAAGTCGGGAAATTTGATGTCTGCAGTCCTACAATCTAAGAAAAAGCAGGCAGAAGGACAGAGAGTGAGGGAGAGAGAGAGAGTGCATGAGGATGTGGGGGAGAGTGCACATTGTGTCCTTGTTCATCTCGCCTGTAGAATCTTCAATGAGCCATTGCTCTTTGTGACTGACATCCCACCCAGATCACCCTGCGGATTACATTTGTTCAACAGAGCCGAGTGCGAAGGAGACAGAAAGGGGAGCGACGGAGCCTGCATCAGGGAAAAGACTTTCTCGATTATCCTGCACTTACATTCATCCGTTCGTGCAAGTGTCCCTGCCCTCTCTCTCTCTCTCTCTCTCTCTCTCTCTCACTGCCTCTCTGCCGACCCGGCTACTGTCACAACCTGGCCTGCAAGGCCACCGCGACGAAGTGGGAGACACACGCGCGCATGCACACACATAAAAGAAAAAGTTCCGAAAGTTCACTTCAAAGTAAGCAAAGTGATTTCTTAAACAAACTGAGATTAATTGAACACGTGACCCAAGTGCAGAGGCGCGTGCAGCGTGGAGATCAGCGGAATCGGTAGCAGCAGGCTGTGTGCGAGTGTGGAGATCATGTGTGATGCGGTGTGAGGCGAATGTTAACTAAACTGAGAGCACTGGAGGAGAACTAGAGCTACAACATAACCAAATGGGTGTCTACAGGGGAGGAGGGAAGGAGGCTGCCGGCGGCGGCGAGAACTTTATCGACTGGGACACAGGTGTTCCCAGTTGGCACCGATGATCCCCTAAAAACAGGACGGCAACAGACGGACTGGCAGGGAAGGGCAAGGGTCGGCGCAGGAATTAATTGTTTTTCGCGCCTTTGAGTTTTCACTTGTGAGCCATATCTGCCTGCCCTTGCTCGTAAGTGGTGTCGTCTCGGACATCTCAGTTCAGACAATGAAGCTGTAGGCCCATTCTCGTCAGTCTATTCATCCCTGGCCAACTGTAGCGGCTCCTTTCTCTTATCTCTGTGTGACTAAGGAAATTAAATTACAAATATAATCACTTGGCGCCAGTTTCTTTTTAACAGTGTGCCTCTGCTTTGCATATAGAGTGCGCTTGCTTTGGAGACACGTCGTGTGAAGTTACTTATTGGCCTATTTACGATAATGGGCTCTGCTCCACTAGTGGAGTCACACACACCTTTTCACGGTGACAGTGAATGGCGTGAGGACGGGGAGCGGGATGGGGGTTGAGGGAAGAGGGTGAAAGAAGACAGATGTGGAAACATAGTTGCAGCCCTCTTGGCAGAGGGAGATTTGGAACTGTATATCTTACAGGGCCATAAATTAGAAGTCATTTTCGAATAATGTGTTGGGAGGTTTCAAGGAAAAAGGAATCATGTACTGACTATAGATAAAACAGAGGCAGTGTTCAAATGGTATACACCCTTCTATTTAATCTACAGCCTCTAAGTCAATGCACCACAGCATAGGTGTAGATTTCAGTGGATATGTCCTCCTCAATATTTAGAACTATTTAGAACAGCTGCATCTGTCTCCTCCAGTAAAAAACAAGACGGATATGTATGTGTATATGTGTATCGTCTCAGCAGGAATTATATTAAAACAGTGATCCACGGGAGAATAAATATTTGAAAAACAAAACAGAATGAGAGTCGGTATTACATTACATTATATGTTGAGTTGTTGCCTGGTGCCGGTTTCTGCGATCTGTTGTCATAAATAAAGAAATGCCCACTATGAATAGAGTATACGGAAAAGATACAAATTTGTGCATAAAAGAATTAGCAGAATGCAAGAAATTAAGAATTTGATGGCCTCGAACCTCAGGTCACCTGAACATGAAAACATGCAAATTGCAATTTGTCTAAAGGCAGCTATGCAATTCAATATATATGTGTATATATATATATATATATATATATATATATATATACACTTTCCAATGATACACTGTTTTAGAGAATTGTTGCTATTTTTCCTATAAGTTTAAGGAATTGCAGGGATTTATTATATTATAATATTTTATTAACAGATCCATAAATTATAGTATTAGCAAAGTTTGCTTGTATAAGAGCACACATAACTACAAATTAGCTGTACTATTATGTAAAATGTGTGATTTGTACACATGGAGCAAAATATTGTGTTTTGTAGCATGTACACTCCTTTTTGTTGTATTAGATATATCTCAATGCCATTTTTAGATGTGTAGATGTCCATTCTTTAACAGTCAACTCATAAGTGATGACTTTATTTACCGTAAGTGATGATAATTGATAGATGTCTGGCATCTATCCATTTAATTTATTATAATGAAGCAATGAATGAGTGAACGAGGGAGTGATTGTGGACACGGAATCACCCACTCTCTGATACCAACTGCCATTGTGTGGACCGCTTCCACTTCAGCTCCAATCTATTCCGCACACGTTAAACCAACTGACTGAATAAACAGTCCCCCCCTCCATCTCTCCTGCAGGTCTTACACAAAAAGGGACGGGATGAAAACCTATGTATATTAGAATGATGCGCTTCCCGCGGGAGGCAAACGGAAGAAGTTGCTAAAGATAGTGAGGAGAGTATGAATAGAAGAATAGCATTTTTATCATCATTATTATGAAACGGCCATCACAGGCTTCCCTCGCCTCTTTGCCTTATTCCCTATTCAGTTAGGTATTTATTTACTTATGCAGAGCCTGTTATGCCTGCCTGTACAGACAGGCCAGCAAATGCAAAACGGTATCAATACCTTATACCCAGTCCCAAAGCAGAGCAGGTGGATGCTGTGTTTATTTGTGATGTTTATGCATTCAGTCCAACTTCCCCCGCTCCAGCGACAGGGACCACATGTTTGTCAGCCCCTTCTTGAGGCATCTCTGTGTTCCGCCGCAGTTAACAAACGCCATATGCCTCCAGAGTTGGGCTAACATCTTTTCCCTCCGCGTTGCCCCAATCCACAGACTACATGTGACTCCGGATGGCGAGACACAGGACTTTTTATTTTTATACTGTTGTTCTCAAACAATTACTGTACATGTCTGTTCCTGTGCTCATGAAGCCCACAGCTATCATCATCCTCACCACCAGCAGGCTGCTGCGAGAGGTCGAGCTGTAGAATAATGGCTCCCAACTGGATCATATGAATCATTGCGATGACTGGTTGATAAATGCTCCGCCACCCAGGCTCTGGCTCTAATAGTCGTTTCTCTCTCCAACTGGACTGGCTGCCAAATAACAACAACCTCCCCTCCCCCAGCCTCCCAGCCTACCCCACCGTCCCCACCCAACCCCGGCACCCCCACCCCCACCTCCACCTATCTGCAGCATCCTTCACAGCCCCTTCCTTCACCCCCTATAATTACTGTACTCTACAAGTCGGGTTTAAGACAGTCACTCTAAATCAGCCTGGAATCAGTGTGTGTTACCGTGTCCATTGTTCCCTTGTCTGAGCGCTGGCAGAGTTAGTGCAGAAAAGGGCACGGCTGTCCTGGCATTTCCTATAATGGACTTTTTCATTAAAAGACAGGGAAATAATAAGCAGATCTATGTGTCAGGAAATAGCCCTTTGTGTGTGGTGGAAGTTAAGGCCGGGGACAGTCGGGGTGAGAGTTGACAGACAACAGGGCTGCTCTTTTCACACTCCTTGACACATAATGGGACCAATTTTTCTCCCTACATCTCTCCCTAGCGGCCATGATTTGCTCATTACATTGATGGACTGAGGGAGGGAAAGAGGGAGAGTGACCAGTCAAGAGACAAATACTCATTAAGTAATACTCTCCTTTCATTAAAGAAGAGTACGGATGTAACCCATTATGGAGGTGTTAAACGGCTCACCGAGAAATCCTCCCTTCAAGGATTCTGAACGTTTGAAATCTCAAGGAGTTGTTTGCGATCTACTATCCCTCAGCTGAGAGACCTTCTATGTAAACCAGCACCAGACATTTGGGAATAGAGGACTAATACACAGTTAAACAGGAGACAGATCCAGTGAGTGGATGTTTATGTGACTGGGGGTCTCTTGGCATCACGGGGTCTCCTCCTCAAACAGGCAAATCTACATTGAATTAACACAGAATTAAAAAGCATGATCTTAATTCCCCACCCCGCTCTCATACTACGGAATCCAACGAGGGCTTTAATTTCATTTGCTGTACTGCGAGTGGATCGACATCCATCTGTATAGTCTGCTCAGATGCAGGTCTCTCTTTTTCATATACAGAAACTCCTGCACAATCCCACCATGTATACACTGCACACTCTGCATGCTGTTGACCTCCATGTGGCCCATCTTGCTACGGTAATAGGATTTGTTTTCTTTTCAAGAAAGGTTCTTGAAATGGACATTCACACTTGCTGTAGCTTAAGTTGCTCTCCATTTTGTCTAACTCACCAGAACAGAAGAGATGAATGGAACCGGTCCAAAACCAAAATAACTGAAGTGCCTCGGGGCGAGTTATATTGCGAGACTTGGAACGAATTAATGCAGTCCCAAGACTAGACTATCCAATGAAATGAATATTTGGATTGCTGGACATGGACGATATTGTGGTGTCAGGCTGTCAGCAGCTTGTGGGTGGGGGTGTTATTTGTGGAAGCTGTGATGTGTTGGTGTGGCTCCACTCTCTGTTAAAGCTCTATCAGTCAGGACGAGCTGACAACAAATGCAGCCGAGTCATACGGGGTCATGCGAGGCCTCAAGACAGCATCACTCAACTCTGCTGTCCCTTGGACGCCACTGTGTGATCATAAGCACGCTAACCTGTGTCACAGAGGGAGGGAAACTAATTACCTCATTGGAACAATCTCATAATTGATTATTAGCCAAACTTAAGGTGAGGGTGTGAAGAGAGGGGCGAGACGAGGGGAAACAAGACTTTGAGAGGGAGAGACAGGGAGAGATGAATGAGGGGGATTTGAGTAGTGGGGCAAAGGGTTCGTCCTGGCAGGTAGCTTTGATGAATAGCTCTGCATCGAAGTCTACCTCTTTGAGTATTAATCTACCAAATCATATCTCAGGATGAGAGATGGGAAGCGGTAGACATTGGGAGGCAACTCACCAAGAACTGGCTGGGCAAGGCTGAAGTTGTCAGTCGTGCTATGAAAATGCAATTAAACATTTGCATACTGAAAGCTCAATGCATTGCATAACACTCTGCGGAAATATGAGAATGCCCTCTCTACCCTGAATATAATCACGGAGATCCCTACATTCTTGATGACATTTAGAAAGATCACGCTGCAATTTTGGTCGGCCTATTCAAATACAGACAAGGCTGACATTTGATTCCCCGTGAGGGAGACATACATATCTGTGGAATTCAGCCATTGTCCATTTCTGCTATTGACACTTGTCCTTAAGCTGCTATGTGACCGGAGCTGTCGGGGTCTTTTTCAGACCTCTGGCTTACATAATGCTGCCTGGAAGGCTTGATCTCTTCCCCCCTTTCCTTCTCACAGCCTGCAATCAACCTTAAGCCCTTTTGTGTTCTCCACTCTGAGCTAAGCCTGTTATCCTGTGCAACTCCTTTACACAAGATCACTACTATATCCACCTTCTCTGTCTTTCCCCCCTTGCATCCCACTCTCTTTCCCTCTGTCTGTCTCTTTGTTTTATACACAGAGGCCCAAAAGTAATGATTCTAAAGTTTCTCAAGGGTGGATTAGTAGACCCCCCCTCCACCACCACAAAACACTTACACACACACAGACACACACACAACCACGGCTCATTGACATTGTTTGGATTCATCATATTAGAAAAAACTCCCCCCTTCTAGTGCAATGTGTCAGTTCAGTGGCGCATTGCAAACTCCTGCATGTGCTCCTAGACTGCAGCCTCTAGTCCTCCAGGGTCTGCTCCTCACATTCATAACACTGCGCTCCATGCCAGGTGGCTGTCTCCATGAGTCCTGCTTCCCATAAATCAGACTGTCTTTGAGTTGATCAATAACAAGTCAATTAGCAGGCACAGAGAGATGAGGGTCTCGGGAGGTCACCGCTTGTTTGTCAGGTTGGCATCTGCAGCGTTGGCCATGTCTGCCACGGAGCTAGGTTTGTCGTTTACCTTGGAAACGTGCAGCTACCTGGCTATCATAAATCTAAATATCAACTATAAATAGGCTTGGACCATCTTGCTATAATCCATCATTTGCTTGTTTTTGGAAGTGTAATATATCAAGCATTGGGTATTTTAAATCTCCTAACTGTTTGTGTGGACTTGAATAGACCTAGAAAGCCTTTTGGCGTTTTTGCACTTTATCATTTCTTGTGAATATGTATGCTGTCACACACACACACATGCGCGTGCGGAACACACTCACACATACACACACACACACACACACATACAAAAAGGGTGACAAAAAACACTCTTACTGTCTAAGGTCACACTTGACCATGCACCAAATATAAGCTGCAAAGCCTGCCAGTATTCATCCTGCTCCCCTGTTAAGCTGACAAGAGTGGGAGAGACCCAACTGTTGTTTGGTGCCCACTGACTGTGTATCTAATGACTTGGCTGGCAAATCCAACGCAACAGCAACAGGCTCCTGTGGTGAATACACCAGATTAATCCCCTGGATAATTACAAACAAGAAAGATCTTGGGCAAATACTCCCCCCATACCTACTGAGACATTACATCAAATGATGCTGTCTAATTCAACTCAATCTGAATGGTGACAGAGAGCAGAAATGCTGACATAAACAGACAACTGCTGATAAAATGTACTAAATGACAACATAATACATACAATATAATGCAGTTGAAGCTTAAAAATATTAAAAGCATTTGTGAATATGTATTTTAAAAAAACATTGGTTTTATATTCAATCTTGTTCATTTACTTCTATTTATTTACAGAGAAAAAGCTCACACCCTTATCCTGTAAATACTGACGCATCATACACACAATTATTACTTTATCATGGGAAAACAACAGTGTTTCCCTCAGAGAATGACACAATTGCTTGCTATTAAGAGAAAATTGTCTCATTACACCATTATAAGAAAAAAAATAAATGAAAAGATATATGGTTTTGTGTAATACTACCACTGAGATCTTCATACATACATACAAATTATTTTATTTTTAGTTTGTTGAACGTTGGGAGTTCATATGAAAATTTGGTGTTAAGGCAAATTCTAAATATCACAATTAGAAAAAAAAATGTCTTAATCTTTATTTGTGTGTGGGACATGATAGTGTTTTTATCCTGTCAGCAGTTGTGTCTCTGTACACAGTAGTTGACTTTACATGAGTTCTAACAGTAATTCTCTTTCTGTGCAGCCACCTGGATGAGGTAAACCTGCAGATGGATAAGAGAAACGGGAGTTAAAGGTGACACAGACGTCTCTCCAGCTGAGGATTGTTGTGGTTCGGTGGAAAGTTGTTTGTTTGGGGGTCTGCTATCGTATTCAGTATGCACATGCTTTCAACTGTGCTTTGGGTCTGACCTTGTTTTTTTTCCCCAAATCAGCTGCCTGCATCAGGTGGCGGGAGTTGACTGTTGGGATTCCGTCAAACCAAGGGTATAAATACAAGACACAAGGAGAGAGACAGGACCATTCCCTCTATTTGGAGTCTCAGCTCCAGATGCTCCAAGTGGTGACAGACATATACAGTGTATGTAATGTGTATAGGCCTGGCTCCAGGGCTTCCCTTGTGCTCCCATGCGAAGAGGACCCCCGAGGGAACTGACGCCAGCTGAGACAGAAAAACAAGGTAAGAGCCCAGCTGACACACATGCACACGGACTCAGCTGTTTGTCTCAAAGGAGAGTTCAGCATATGAAGTACACACAGAGCCAGGAAACGAAGGAGACTGCCAAATTCAAGCTTTCCAGGCAGAAAATGTATTGAGAACACTGAAAGATGGACAGATGGAAAATGCTGCAATATGTGCGTTATAGGCGTGCAATGGTAAGACTCAACTATAGACATTATGTTTTTTTTTTTTTTTTTTTAAGATTTGAGGTTTCACTGAGGTTTACCCTGTCTGGGGAACAAAGATACCATGGGAGTAGATAAAATAAGGTCTGCCAGTGCAGCAAAATTATTTATCTTACCTTTGCCTCATCATAAGAGCACTTGGCGGTGAAATATGCCTACTAACTTAAACAATAGTGTGTTTGGAATAATTCTTTATGATCTTTACTCAATATGATGGTTTCTGATTTTTTTTCCTCCTGTTTGGTCACTGTATATGTATTATGAAATAAGTTTCCTGTCTTTCTGTCTTTTTTCCATGCATTTAAAATGCTAGTCGGAGCCTCCCAGGGCTCCAATTCTTTCTACAGCCAAGAAAATGACTAATATAAATGATTGACAGCCTTGCAGGGATAAGGTTGCCCATTTAGCAAACTGGCTGTGTCAAAGATAAAAAAAAAAAAAGTCACAATGGCTCCCTGAGCGATGGGATTGGAGATGAGAGAAATGAAGATTTTGGTGCTGTATTGATCCTCCAATTCTTGTCTCATGCATTTTACACAAGATCTAAATGCCATTTATGGTATAATACTGCACTCGGTCAGGGCTCACTACTTTCCTGTAGTATTTCATGGTACTCTGCTGCTCTGCTATAAGGATTCGATAGGATTGGAGTAAAGTTATTTGATCGCAAATTGTGTCATTGGCTCAATGCTGAGATGGCACCTGGTGATAACTGAGGATATGAACCCTTGAATTTTCACTCTGTATCCATTAATGGCCTCTCATGGTGAAATTTTTTTCATACTTACTCAATGCATGAAATCTGCTCTGCTCTCCACACACCTTTTCTCCTCTCCTCTCCTCTCCAGAGTCTAAGGTCTGACTTAACATCATGGCAGAAGACAGTCTGGAGACAGATGGCCACAGATCCTCAATTCCGGCAGAGCTCCAGCATCACCACTCTAAGTACTCTCAGTGGAAGTTTAAACTGTTTAGGGTGAGGTCCATGGAGAAGGCCCCTTTGCCTAGTGAGACACAGCTTGAGAAAGGAGCTTTGTTAGGGCTCTCACCTCCTGCAGCTCCAAATATAGAGTTGGATAATGGTGTGGGTCCAGGTAGTGTTATGAAATTATGCCTTGGGGGAAAAAGCAAAGAAAATGTGGAGGGCCCAGGCCAGAGGGTAGATTTGAAGCTACAGGAAATGGACACCCACATGAACCACCTCAGGTGATCAAATGTTGCTACCCTATACTATATGCTCCATCTTATATTATATAAGTTTCCGTTTCAAAGTATTTGACAATATTGTTTTTCTCCTCTATAAAGGCGTCTGTGCCGCCTCTGTGGAAATGTTGTAAGGAAAGTCAAAGGCCCAGTGCATGATGTTCATGCAGATCTGGATGAAGCAACTAAGGATGCCCTTCGTAAAATGAGCTGCAAGTTTACAACCTGGCCAGAGGTTATCCTCAAAGTCTTCAAAGTGGATGTGAGAGATGATACAGAAGCTGTTCAGCCTCTTTCCTTCTGCCATCGTTGCTGGATGGTTGCCATGAGAGGAGGGGGTGTTTGTAGCTTCTCCAAAATTAGGGTCCCAGAGTGGAAGCCTCACTCTTCCCCCTGCCATATTTGCTACCCTATGAAACCATCATTCCAGCGGACTAGGAGAAAGAGGAAGAAAGCCATTCCCAGAGCCCAGAGCCTGACAAAAAGAACCCGGTGGGACTATAGCAACATCATCGCCATTGGCGAGAGGAGAGTTCTCAGACCATTTGGAGACCGTCATCATGGTCCTGGGGTCAAGGCCTGGAAAAAACACAGCACCCAGAGAGAGGACTGGGTGAAGAACATCACCCACTGCCAGAAAGACCACCTAAGTACCAAGCTGATCTCTGGGAAGCTCCCTGTGGATTTCCTTGATTCTTTCACCTGCCTGGTGTGTGACCATTTGCTCTATGACCCAGTAACAGCTCCCTGTGGGCACCTCTTCTGCCGCAGCTGTATTATAAAATACAACCACGTTCTGGGACCTCACTGCCCAGCCTGCAACTTGACCTGTGCCCCTGATGAGCTCACCCTCCCTGCCAAAGCCTTTTTATCAGCCCTGCACTCTCTGCCTTTGCTCTGCCCGAGAATTGGCTGTGGCCAGCAAGTAAGGCTTGACTCATTTAAAGCTCACTGTAAGAGACATAATCTGGATGAACAGGATACAGCCCAGCAGTCATCAGAACTTGACAACTACCTGATAGGCAATAAAGGGGGAAGACCCCGGCAGCACTTGCTGTCACTGACTCGCCGCGCCCAGAAGCATCGGCTCAGAGCTCTGAAGGACCAGGTGAAGGTGTTTGCGGACAAAGAGGAAGGCGGCGACTTGAAGTCTGTGTGTCTGACAATGTTCCTGCTTGCACTGAGATCTGCAAATGAACACCGGCAGGCAGACGAACTAGAGGCATTGATGCAAGGTAAGAGCCAATTATGAGGCTTTTCTTCAATCAACATAACCCTTTGTAACCAAGAAAGATGGACACAAACAAATAGAAATTATGATAGAGTTTAATTATTAATATTTCTAGCTACCTACTTCTCAGGAATACACTCCTCTCATAAATAACAATAAGTAAAAAGATTCACAGTTGAGGAGAGGGGAGCAAATTTCCTCTGATTTTGATTGAAAAGCTTTTCATTATTGTCCATCTCTGTCTATTGAACCGCTGCTGTTACACGCCCAACCCCTCCCTGATTCTGTCCAACTCTCACTCCCTCTGCTTGTCTGCCAGTCTCTCATTCTCACACTCCCTTTAATACACAATAACAACTCTTGTGAAGGGGGTGTTAGAATCAAAACAACATCAGCAGCTCTTGTATCTGCAAATTACACAGACAGCACCGTCCTGCTCTCTGGGGAACAGAAGCCAGCTGGTGTCTGTTTTCATCTGCAGCCAATACATCACTTTCACCGGCTTCACTGATTCACCCTCTGTCCCCTTATAGCATTTGGAAATTAGGAAATATTGGATTTTGTAATCACAGGCTTGTGAGCTTTTGACAATGATATATTCACATTTGGCAATTAAACTTGTGATTTTCTATGTCTCATAGTATAAATGACTTCAAATGCCAGATATCAAATATGGAAATGTTAGATATTGCAGTGGTTTCCAAAACACTAAAAATTGGCTTCCACAGTTTGGTGTTGAGTAATTCTCTTTATGTCTCAATCCTTCCCTCTTGCTGTCCTTTTTTTCCTTCATGTTTATATTTTGCCTCTTTTGGTTTCTCTCTAAAACATTCTCCCTTTCTCATTTTCTCTCTCTCTCTGCAGGCAGAGGCTGTGGGCTGAGTCCTGCTGTGTGTCTGGCCATTCGGGTCAACACTTTCTTGAGCTGCAGCCAGTATCACAAGATGTACAGGACTGTCAAAGCCACTAGCGGCCGCCAGATCTTTCAGCCTCTGCACACCCTGCGAACTGCAGAGAAGGAGCTTCTACCTGGCTTTCATCAGTTTGAATGGCAGCCTGCTCTTAAGAATGTGTCTGCATCTTGCAATGTTGGCATTATTAATGGTCTTTCTGGATGGCCGTCATCGGTGGATGACTCCCCAGCTGACACCATCTCTCGCCGATTTCGCTATGATGTGGCACTTGTGTCAGCATTGAAGGATCTGGAGGAGGACATCATGGAGGGGTTGAGAGGTAGTGGGATGGAAGATAGTGTTTGCACCTCAGGCTTCAGCGTTATGATCAAGGAATCTTGTGATGGCATGGGCGATGTCAGTGAAAAGCATGGTGGAGGACCGGTCATTCCTGAGAAGGCTGTACGTTTCTCTATCACTATTATGTCTGTCTCTGTCCTGGCGGAGAATGAAGAGAAGCCGGTTACTATCTTCACAGAACCAAAGCCAAACTCAGAACTGTCCTGTAAGCCCATTTGCCTGATGTTTGTGGATGAATCAGACCATGAAACCCTCACAGCTCTCCTGGGGCCTATAGTTGCAGAGCGTAATGCAATGAAAGAGAGCAGGCTCATCCTTTCCATCGGTGGCCTGCCTCGCTCCTTCCGCTTTCACTTCAGAGGTACAGGATATGATGAAAAGATGGTGCGAGAGATGGAGGGCCTGGAGGCCTCAGGGTCCAGTTACGTCTGCACCCTGTGTGATGCCAGTCGGGCAGAGGCATCTGAAAACATGGTGCTGCACTCAATCACCCGCAGCCATGAAGACAACCTTGAATGTTACGAAATATGGAGAACCAACCCTTTTTCTGAGACTGGAGAAGAGCTGCGGAATAGAGTCAAAGGGGTCTCTGCCAAGCCCTTCATGGAAACCCATTGCACAATGGATGCACTACATTGTGACATTGGCAATGCTATTGAATTCTACAAAATCTTCCAGGACGAAATTGGAGAGGTTTACCGAAAGGTGAATCCCAGCCGGGAGGAACGACGCAGCTGGAGAGCAGCCCTAGATAAACAGCTGAGGAAGAAGTTGAAGCTTAAACCGATAATGAGGATGAATGGGAACTATGCGCGCAAGCTAATGACCCTGGAGACTGTGGAGGTGGTGTGTGAGCTGGTGCCCTTAGAAGAGAGGAGGGAGGCCCTGAGGGAGCTTATGAGGCTATACCTCGAGATGAAGCCTGTGTGGCGTGCCACCTGCCCAGCCAAGGATTGCCCTGACCAGCTGTGCCGCTATAGCTTTAATTCCCAGAGCTTTGCTGACCTCCTCTCCTCTACCTTCAAATATAGGTACAATGGAAAGATAACCAATTACCTGCACAAGACCCTGGCCCATGTCCCTGAAATCATAGAGAGAGACGGATCCATCGGGGCCTGGGCCAGTGAGGGGAATGAGTCGGCAAACAAACTGTTTAGGCGTTTCCGGAAGATGAATGCACGTCAGTCAAAGGTCTTTGAGCTTGAGGACGTTTTGAAACACCACTGGCTCTACACCTCCAAGTACTTGCAGAAGTTTATGGAGGCTCACAAGGACTCTGCTAAAGCTCTGCAAGCCACCATTGACCCAGTAGAGTACCTGGAGGATGAAGATATGTCTTTGGAAGACACTGATTTCTGATTTTCTTATTTTTACATGAAATTGACGCCATAGGATTTGATTGACTTTTACACACAGGAGTTTGTTCATTGCCTCTGTCATAGACTGTCAAGGCAATAATTTCTTTTGCAGAATAGAGTTTCTGCATTTGTTGGGAGATGGTTTATTTGTAAAATTTTGTTGTGATGAAGTATATCAATACAGGTATACTGCAAATTCAAACATGCATAATCATTTATTGTTTGATTTCACATTATATTTTCAAATGAAATAACTAAGTTATTGGACTTTCAATTTCCATAGTGCTACAGTGTGTTTTGTTGAATGTGCGTTTTACCTGTGGTGATTAGTTACTACAGTGTGAAGATGACACAGCAGAGAAATATAGAAGCAACACACATTTCTTTTCCCTTGCTCTCAGCAGGGTTTTTCTTTTTTTATCATCACTGTCTGTGAAATATGGTGCAGTTTATTGTATTGCAAGGATATGACACATTTATGAATTTATATAGAGAGGATATTTATGGAAACAGATGAAAGCGCTGTAAGTCATGGAGGCAAATTGTGTTAAAAAGACCACATTTGCGGCCACTGTATTAATATATCATTTGAGTTGAAGCAAAATGCAATCATAGAGATCCAAATGTTCTTTGTTTCATGAGTGCCCTCTGAAAAAGATTACTTTAGTGCTTTATTGTGGGATCCCTTAGGGGCAGAATAGAAGCCAGGTCACTTTGAACCAATTTTGATCTCCTTAAGTTTTTGCACAGTGAAGGATAAATGATACTTATTCGAATTCGTCACATACAATAAAGCATATACTGACCTTTTTGTTGATATCATAAAAAATGCAGTATGGTCCATTACGAAGCCTAATACTCCATGGACTCTATAGCAGGATGGGATTTTTCTTAAGCTCTGTATATAACTTGGATTCCTCTCTCTGCTGATATTTCTTCATTGCTATGGCTGACAGACAAGAGGAATGGGTGGGAAAAGGGGGAGGGGGGAGGGATAGAAAGACCTGATGTAAACTGATTTCTTGGCAACTTTATTTGCTTGATTGATTGATTACATTGTCTTCTTCTGTCCTCACCATTTTGAATTGCGACAGGCAATTTTGTTTTCTTATTTGATTGAATGTTTTATCCTGTTTTGCTTTCCTAAGTTTAAAAATATGACAGCTGAGAAATATTTACATTTTATTGGATAGTTGTCACAGTCCTTCAATATCATCATGTTTTGGAGCATTTTTTGCATGAATTGCATTCCTAATGTAATGGATGATGGATGGTTCACAAATTTCCACTTGTTCACCTTTCACCATGTGTTTCCTCATTTTGTGTTTCCATATTACACTAAATATCAAGTAAACTGTGTTTGCAGAGAGCTTTCACTGGTAATTTATTCTGCAGTTTTTCACATAATTACTACTACTTTTTACATTTTGTAAGAAATCTGAATTCAAAATGCAGTTACAGAACTATATGGATGTTTCTATTGTACTTCTTTATTTTATTTTTTGTAACATAACTATGCAACTGAAATGGGAGTTTTTTGTACTTTTTTGTTCTTGTTTCCATCAAAGATCTGACATAATTCTCTGACTTGTTATTAGTAGTCTTTTATTAATAAAAGCAATATAAACCCAATTGTGATTCTTTATGGAATAAATAATAATAATATTATTATTAAACAAACACACACACACATATCTATCTATCTATCTATCTATCTATCTATCTATCTATCTATATATATATATATATATATATATCCATCCATCCATTTTCTATCCCGCTTATTCCTTTTCAGGGTCGCAGGGGTCTGCTGGAGCCTATCCCAGCGCATTTTATGGCGAGAGGCAGGAATACACCCCAGATGGTCGCCAGCCAATCGTGGGGCACACACACCATTCACACACCATTCACACACACACTCACACCTATGGGCAATTTAGAGTTGCCAATTAACCTGGGCATGTTTTGTATTGTGGGAGGAAACCGGAGTACCCGGTGAAAACCCACGCAGACACGGGGAGAACATGCAAACTCCACACAGAAAGGTCCCAGACCCAGGCCCCAAGGCGGTCTTGAACCTGCGACCTTCTTGCTGTGATATATATATATATATATATATATATATATATATATATATATATATATATATATATATATATACACAGTGGTGCCCGTGGTGAGCAGAACAGATCCCTGGAAAAACATCAGACATCTCAGTCCAGAAAAGCGCAGTCCTTGGAACAGAAAGGATACTGCGGAAAACCCTCAAGCTCCCTGGCCTCTGGTAGAGGACCCGAGCTTGGAAAGGGGATGAGACCACCCGTGGAAGGGTGAGAAGGGAATTTTAATTTTATATATGTATGTATGTGTATGTATGTATATGGTCCTCTTCTATTAAGATGTCTTGAATTTGTATTTGTATCATCTTTTCCTTCCATTATATGACAACATTACAGTTTCATTTCAGGATGCAATTTTATTAATAATTGCATTTTAAGTATTTTGTAATACAATACAAAATATCTAAATGACTAATTGTGATATGTTTAAGTTTGCTAACTAACCCTCATAAGCTTGGAAAACAGTATTTACTTGTTATATTATTCTTGTCTATCTATCTATCTATCTATCTATCTATCTATCTATCTATCTATCTATCTATCTATCTATCTATCTATCTATCTATCTATCTATCTATCTATCTATCTATCTATCTATCTATCTATCTATCTATCTATCTATCTATCTATCTATATATCCGCAGATGTGTGTATGTGCGTGGATATGTATGTCCGTATATATATGCAAATATGTAAATATGTGTGTATGTGTATGTATGTAGGTATGTATGTGCATGTATGTATATATGCTTTGCTTATGCATACTTTTTTTTTCTTTCTTCTCGCTATCTATTAGTATTTTTTCTCCATTCTATGTCCATAATGCATACTGTGTATGCGGATCATCAACAAATTCTATGAATTTTGTACATAGTGTTGTGTATTTTTATTTTTTATTGCTTTTATCTTCTTTAGCTTTTCTTTTCTTTTCTTTTCTTTACTCTGTACGCTGCAGTAACAGACAAATTTCCTCATTGTGTTATTTATTGAATCTCATCACAAATACAGTAGAGTACATATTTGGTTCATTTCATATTGAAAAAAGAAAGGAAACTGGTTTAAATAACAGAAAGTTATTTTCACTCTAGTACAAAGGAATACCAAACAATTAAAACAACAGTAAAGATGAATTGCTGGAATAAAGTGTATAATTATAGTTTAGTGAAATTATACATGATAAAGGGAGAATTGATAGTATAAATTAGATTTCCAGATGTGTTATTTAAGCTTGACTCTTGACCTCGGTGTATCCCGATCTCAATTTACACACTTGCATTTATTTATCACAGATTTCATTACAAACAATCAATAACAAACAAGTAAACATCCTTTATGTCCACATAACATCCTCATTTGTGATGATATGCTTCATAATCAAAACTTGAGTCAGTCAAAAAGCCTTTTGAAAATGCTTTTTTTGGCAGGGGACATCTTGATTGTTGAAAGAGTTAGCCTGTCTTTGACTTTCATGGGTGTGCGTCTCAGAGGCGTGACCTGTCGAGGTGGGGTCATCTCCTGGTAAGGCAGGCCTCCATGATCCATGCAGAAGTACTTTTTGCTTCCCTGGGAGAACTTGACCAGTAGCGTCTCAGACAGTTCCATGCACTGGGCATGGACCCAGTGTCCCCCCTCCCCTCTGGAGCAGAAGATCATGGCTGGCCGGTGGAGCTCAGTGGAGTAATAAGGCTCCCATCTGTTGGGGTCCACCTGACAGCCAAGGCTGCATTTGATCCAGTAGCCTGTTTGTGACTCGTCCTCCTCATCGTCTTCATTGTAAGCATCCTTTTCTTCATCACTACTGTCCTCCAGCTCATGAGGCTCACGACCAAAGTAGAGCTCCTCAGAATCCTCAAGAGGAGTAGAGTCATAATCTGTTGATTCTTGGCTGCAGGCCTGTGTCCCTTCCTCTTCTTTTCTATCACCTTCTGTTTCAAAGTTCACCTGATAGAAGTAGTGCGCATCTGGTTGGGCTGACCTTCCCTCGGTCGGTACAGCTAACAGGATGCTTACCTCCCCGGTACTGCCGCCAAACCAAGTTCGACTTTGAATGATATCTTGGTTCCACTTAGGTGGCTCCAGGGGCTCAATGTGGATCCCTTTCTCATCAAGAGTTACAGTGCTGCATTCCAACCTCTTCTGCGAGTTAGATCGATACCCACCTAAGACAATGTATTTGTGAGTGGGACCTGTACGGGTGACGATGGTGCTAGAGATAGATATACCATTTTCTAAGACCTCACATGAAAGCAAAGGACTGCCCTGCAGAAGCTTGACACGGAGGCAGAACAGTCGAGGGGGGCGTGAGTCAGAGCTGAGTGAGTGACCCCCAAGGATGTAGACACAGTCCTCCCTGGCAAGGGCCAAATGGAAAGACTGTCCATCGCTGAGCTCAGGGAAAGTGTGGACAGAGGAGAAGCCGAACTCCAGGTCAAACAGGTACACCTGAGGAGGACAGTCCACAACACTGTTCCAGCTGTCCGTGGTTCGCTCTCCTGCCGTCATGTAGGACCTGCCGCCAAATAAGACACATGCTGTCTTCCCCAGGCTTTGGACCACACTGATTGTGTGGCCATATCGGGCCCCTGGCACTTCACCTACGAGTTCTTTCTCTTTGCAACGAAGGGTCAATTTGCGGTTACAGCCACGGCTGTCCGTGGAAAGCATATACAAGCTCGAAGAGATCTCGTTATTTGGGGTGCGGCCTCCATGGATGAGATAACTCTCTGGAAGCCCTTCATAGGGGTCAAGGCGGCAAACAGCAGGGCAACGTAAAGGGGGAAGGTAGCATGAGTCATTGGAGAAAGATATCGGTCTCAACCTAAGCTCATCGTGTTTGAACCGCATCGCAAATATTCCTGTTGGACAGGAGCGCTTGGGCCAACCTTTCTGGCCAAACAGGAGAACATCACCATCCAGCTGCAGCAGAGAGCAGCCAGGCTGTAAAAGTGCTGCACAGTTCACTGGAGTTAATGGTTGCAGGGTCATTTTCCGGCAGGTGCCTGCATCAAAACAGCAAACACACAAACACAGTCAGCTGCTACTTGTTTTCATGCACGGACTTTAAAATTTGACTTCCTGTTTATTACAGTAACACGTGGAAGCCTGTCATCTATCCTACAATACATTGTAGCCTCAAAAACTGCATTAGTAGGCACTCAGTAGGCTTGTTCTTCCCATTCTTTTCAAACTTGTAAAAGGGACAGTCATACCAGAGCATAGCATATATGTTAATATCATTACAGTATGGTATAATATATATATATATATATATATATATATATATATATATATATATATATATATATATATATATATATATATATTATACATTACAACTATACTTACATCTATAATTGTTAACATATGTTCTGTTCTATATGCATGCTGCTGGTGCTCCTTTTATTTTTTTTATGTAAAATACCTCCCATTTCTAACTATTTATTACAGGAAGCAAAAAATATAAAAAAAGGACACCACACCACATACGTTCTTTCTTTGAATCCTAAGCTGAAACGCTTCACTTTAAGGCAGAATATTAGAGAAACAAACAACACTTCGAGGCTTGGAGTTTCTGAGGCAGTAGCTTTTTGTGAATTTTTACACAATGACAGTATTCAGCATGCAATTCTGAAAAATGCTATTATGACAATACTTGACAATTGCACAGCATGGATGTTATTAGGGGTGGGTCTATCTTTGAAAGGAAATTGTTAATCTAAACAAAGTCACTGAATGAATTCAGTGTTTAGAAATAACAAAACATCTTCCATCGATCCTGTACAACCAACTTGTAATGCACCATTTTATTCTGTCAGTACATGACAGACAATGTTCCACTGCAATTTTCAGTTATTTAAACATACACAATCCTTCACTTTAGAGTGAAAACTGTTTCACAAAACCAGAGAAATGCCTATTATTCCTCTAACCTAGAAAGGTAATTTTTTTGTTTGCTTACCTTCCAACCAAGGCCACGATGCAGTGTGAAATGAACCTAAAGGGCTCTTTATAGTGCAACTTTAACAAAGGCAGGGAGTGATAGTGAGTTTGTGAAGCTTCGTTGACTCACAAACACTTCCAGATCTTGAGGTTAACTGTCTGTGACTGTTGCTCACTGGCAGGTGCACTCTCTGAATTCATGTAGTGAGCCCCTTCACCAATGTATGTCACATCTACATAAACAGTATATGTATACGTTATCTGATTATGTAATTACAACTGATGTTATACCAGGAATACCAACGACAAGCATGAAAACATAAAATCTAATATTGTGAAGTGATTTAATGGCAAAGTTATTCGATGTAATTCACCAACAACCTCAGACATATTCAGGACAGCTCCTTCTAAATAACAAGACACACCTCTGCTGTGAGTTCTTTGTCAGGCAGGAGAAAACAAGACAAATCCAAAGGGGCTGTTCCGAAAGGAGCTTGTTTATCATTACAATTGGTTGTAATCTAAAATTGCATTTTACTTCAGTTCTGTATCTTCTTTTGTGAATTTGTCCCAGGTTGTCAGTACTTCATAATAACCAAATAAGCAATGAGCTTCAGAATAAGCGTTTTAAAGAATAAATGCAAGTACGATATATTGAATATATTATAACACAACTAAATCAAAACTAATTTCAAACCCTAATTATCATAATATAATATTTAATTGCGTTCAATCAACAAAGTCAATAATATTCTTCCAACATGAGAATTCTTTAATATCTTGTAATAATTGAAGTATAGTTTTAGTATATAATTTTTGTAGTGTCTTAGTTCAGAGATAACTAACTTCATATAGTATATGAAGTATTAGTTCATTGACCAAGGCTACAGTTTTAGTATTTCACCTTGTTCTACAGCTGCATAACAAACCTAAGCATCCATTTTTGTTAATTATGTGGCATTTTATACAAATTGTACACAAGGTTAAGCATACTGATCTTCCTTTGGTATTGAGAGAAACCACTTGTGATTTGAACAGAAATGTCTAATCAAACGCTGCTTTGGGAGCTAGCATGGACCTTTTAGACATTGTACTGCAGATTCACCTTTTCATTGTTACATTTAATTGCACATTTTCTCTATGCATCTTCTCTTCATATTCTTCATATTTTCTGCCTTCACATTAAAGCCTAGTTAATGCTTTGCTTCCGTAATTACACGTGACGCAGGCATGTGAGGGAGCGTGTTGCTATGCTGAATTCTCGCTTCCGCTTCACAAAGGCAAAGGCAGGTCAGACAAAAGAAAAAAAGAGAATCCTTGCACGAACCAGACAAAAACATATAGCCTTAAATAACACATATTCTGGACTGTATGTGCCAGCCTTCTTGTTTTCTTTCTCCCGTTTTTCATTTTGTTTTCTTCGCACAAGCACGTTTGTTTGGAGCTTATATTGGAGAACAAATGAAAAATCCCGATAAACATCCTAACACTTGTAGCTATTAGTTGCCCCATGCACATGCATGCACGCACGCACACACACACACACACACACACACTGTAGCTCCTGCACCTCTCTCGACACGTCACAGGAATACCTCCTAAACCCTGAGCTTGGGAGGTCAATGCTTTCAATTTGTGCGAACCCTCCTCTCTCCTTCCAAGCTGAATAGCAAACTATTCCAGGAGAGTGAGTCATTAATTCACGCGTAACACCTAATTTTTTATGATGCTGTTTCATGAGGGGCGGGTGAAAGAAAAGGAGAAACAAAACATCATTCTTCAATGATGAATTCTTGCAGCTGTTACGCGTGAAAGTCCTTTGTACATGCCTTGATTTAAAAAATGTGACCTACTCTGGATAAAAGCAGATACACAATATGCCTAAGCACCTAGAGGAAAAAAAAACTGAGCTTGAAGCAGATGTCTACTCGGTCATTAGCATAATGTGTTTGTGCACTGAGCGGCTGAGAGTAAACTTGACGAGTGTGCAAAACACGGGCAGAAACCACAAGTGCCTGGAAGACCGTTACAGCTTGAGAACACAAACCAGCGGAGCACCTGTGTGTCTAAACTGATGCTTACAGGGCTGAGTTGAAGAGAGAATCATTTTCTCCTGTTACCAGAGGAGATGCAATGCTTGAACCCAGAAGTCGGCGGGATATAGAGTGTTTTTTAATCGCTTTCCATTTCCTTTTGTTTCAATGAAATGTTCCGGCCGTATGAATTCGGCCTTGGAAAAATAAACCTTGCTCACCTCGAGGCATCCTCACAAAACACTGTTGAAAAATATTACCTGCCTATGTCTCCACAGCTGGGATGGTGCAGGGAGCGGAGTAAAAACAGTGTGTGGCAGACCCCGGGCAATGCATGCTTCTGTACATAATTGATAGAACAAAGCAATTAGAATCCACGCGAGCACCTGTTTCTGTCCCCCGTAATGTATCAGCACCTGACTGTTTGTGCCCTGAAGTGTGCTTTTGACGTATGACACAGTGACATTTCTGATGTTCTGACGATCACTGCACAGCTCTGTTTATCACCATTTGATGTTACAGTAATTGCACCCCTCGTGGTGACTGGTGCAGAGTCCCGGTGGGACACGACCACCTCACTCTGGTTATTATTGCTGTAATACTGTAGTTAGAAGTGACCTGTAATACCCCGTCTCATTTTAACATTCTGAATCATTGCTTTCACACTGCTCACTCCCCCATTTGAATCCCGTTCCAGTCTCCGTAAAAGTATGCCTTATCTGCAAACTACTCAACGTCAAATGGATTTACATTACACTGAAATGTTCACTGAACTTGGATATGGTTAGAGGGAAGCTGTGGCCTTGGTTAAAGCTGCACTTGTTCATAAGGACAATGAGATTGTCTAGTAATGCACCATGTACCATAAAGATTCACTGAACAGAATAATGTTTCACTGGTTTCCAGAGAGAGGTAAAGGGAAGGAAAGGTTAGGGCTTTACTGAGGGTGTGTATATATAAATATTGATTCTTAGAAGTCAGGCAGCACCTTAACATGACAGAAAGAAAGCAGGCTAAAATCGACTTTTGAAGTACATGCAGAGATGTTAGCTCAAGTAAAATCGAACTTGCAAAGTCGAACTAACACACCCGGATAATTAGATTTAAGGTTCATTTAAACCAAAGTATTGGTGTAGGTTCTTAGGTTTGAAAGCATCAATCCCACTGGAGTCCACTAAATCAAGCAGACAAAGAACCTCCAGAAAGAGGTGGTCTCGCTCTACTTGACGCTACCCCAACTTTGGTATAGTCCCTCCGGTGAGAACATGAACTTAGGTTGTCAACAACATTCATCCATTATGACCTCTTTCGTAAAAATAGCACATCTCCTCCACTTTAAATGATGCGTTACATGCCATTGGCGACTCCAGTAGAGCCACAGATTGTTCTCTAGACACATCTTCTTTTCAGACTCATTATTGAATTAGATCCATCCATCCATCCATTGTCTATCCCGCTTATTCCCTTTCGGGGTCGCAGGGGTCTGCTGGAGCCTATCCCAGCGCGTTAAGGCGAGAGGCAGGGATACACCCCAGATGGTCGCCAGCCAATCGTGGGGCACACACACCATTCACACACCATTCACTCTCACACTCACACCTATGGGCAATTTAGAGTTTACCAATTAACCTGAGCATGTTTTTTGTATTGTGGGAGGAAACCGGAGTACCCGGTGAAAACCCACGCAGACACGGGGAGAACATGCAAACTCCACACAGAAAGGCCCCAGACCCAGGCCCAAGGCGGTCTTGAACCTGCGACCTTCTTGCTGTGAGGCAACAGTGCTACCCACCGCACCACCGTGTCGCCCTTGAATTAGATATTTTGCAAAAAAAATGTCCGATACAGAGGATGTCATACATGAAGATAAGAACAAGTAGCAATGTATGAACATGTCACTCCATAGTGAATCAGTATGAGCTCCTATAAGCGTTTGTTTTCAGGTGTAAATGTGGACCATGCAGGATTCAAAATGCTAATTAATAAGAAATGTTTTGCCTTATGCGGGCAAAATAATCAAACTAGTTCAGCTGCGCCAAGCTTCGACCTGGGAGCTGATCTTTATGTAAAATTTAAATGGAATAACTCAAGAAGAGGCTGGTAACTTGTTAAGTAGAGCGTACAGAAAGTACACCGTGCACATATTTGCAGGATTGTCCATTGTGACAGTTTAGCTCTTGGTTGCTAACCTGCTAATACTATCAAGCTAAAGAGTGAATATCACCACCTATTAGAGCGGAGGCAAATTATCTTTATCAATAAATCAATTTCTCTCTGGGGCATATATATACTGGACCAAGGATGGTAGTCTGAGTTTAAGGGACTAATTGAGATGTAACCAAAACTTGCATGTAAATATACTTGAATGTACACAGAGGAATAAAAATCAGAACACATCAAATATGTGTGTATGGCTCATAAAAAGGTGTAGAGACAATAGATACTTGTAGAGGGGAGGATAAGGGTGAGGCTATGTTTAGAATGCAGGGCTTGATAATCAATTCAGTTTTTTTTATTTTTGTGAGACGAAAGTAAATTATTTTGTGAGGTCCTTCACATTTCCAATGTATTAGAGTGTGACTTTAAATTACCCAAAAGTAATTTGACGTCACACAAACATCACACAAACATGGATGCTAGTCATGAGTACCTGGTGATTTTTAAGTTGCTGTCCTAGCAGAGTCTGCTCATGTGCAACATATCTATTGTAAAGAGGAGATTAAGGAAAATAAAGAGCAAGGTTTTTAGCCATGCTTTCTGCTTTATTTCCGCTTGCGCCTGCAGAATAGTGATGTTTGTTGACGTGATGTTTTGTTTATGACGTGTAGGTCGGATGAACACCACCTTGTTGTATGTCAAAAATCAGATATTATTGGTTTTAGGATGTATCCAAGTGGCCTGGGTCACATTTGAAAAATCTGATTTGTGTCATTCAGACATACAGGTTGCATAGAGGTGAAAAAAAATCAGATTTTGTCACTTCCGGCTGCAGTGTGAATGTATCCTGGCCTAGCACTAGGACCTAAAGCAGGACTCACCAGGGCCTTTGGCAGAGGGCAGCTCATACCAGCTTTTCTTTGTGGTTTGATTTTGGTGGGTTCCTTTTTCAAAAATGTCACCGCACAATTTCAAACGGAGAATCTGCCAAACCGTGAAATGCTTCTTTTCAGTTCACAGTATTCAAAATTTGTCGAGCAAATATTAAAAAACACGTTTCTCCACATTTGGCGAGAGACTAAAACTTGGAGTGATTGCTTAGGCACGTCAGGCCTAACAAGAAACAAGATATGCTCTGGCAGAACTGAAACGTTTATAATTGCTTGGTGAGTCTCATTAATGTGTTTACATGGTTCTTTATAAAATATTGATTCCTGTCACCTGCATGTCTCTGATTGGGGGGAAGGGAGCTGTGTTATCTACTGACAAGTTTTCAAACAAAGGCACCAATTGAGTGCCTTTGTTTGTCTGTTTTTGCAGACATATTTGATTTGAGTGTGATTTTTAACCGATTTATTGAAAGCATTTTTTTTTTTTACTTTTGTAGGGCATCCTTCTGCAGGAATTCAAGTGTGCTTTGTGTGATTTGAGTCACGTTATATTGCTGTGATTAGGTGAAGGAGGGTTGTAGACTGACGTTGGTTCAAATTGTTGACAGTTCCCTGCATTTCCTCCTAACTCCACACCACCCCACTGAGAAGTGGTTTAGCTCTGCATCCTTTTTTTTTGTTTGATAGTTTATTTTCCTTCGCCCAATAACACTTAATTTAGCCCATCCTCTTTGTAATGGCCTGCTGTTAGGCCTCCCAATTAGTCTTTCATTCCATTTATTGTAAATAAGATTTACACTTTTCCTTTAGCAGCCCCTGGTTGCAGATTATTCTGGGTACTGTTGAGTATCACTTGATCACATAATTATTATTGTAAATTCTGCAGTTTCCCTCAGCTTTAGTGAACATTTTTATGCCTCTCAGCTGCTCTTTGTTTTAGTTTTACTCCCAGAATTTTTATATCAGCCTCTTTTCCAGTTGAGCCAGAACTACCCACGTCGTCATAAACACACACTGTGGTACCTGCCCAGCTCCCAGTACCAGACACGATGTTGACATCTGGTGAAAAACGGCGTGTTTAGCAGCTAAAAGACCAGATACTTCTCCTTCAGGAGTTGTTGTGGGCAGAGTGAATATTGATGCTGCCGTGTGCCTGCTGGATGTGTAAATAGGCAACTGTTCACAAACAGTTCACTCAATTTTAACAGGTACGCAGCTTGTTTGTGCTGCTGTGATGTGAGTGAAATCCAATTATTAAATGAGTCAAAGTGGCAGGAGAAGTGACGCATCAATGAAGATATGCTTGTTTTTGGTACAATCAGTCCAATATTGAGAATTATCTCATTCCACTGGCACATAATTTACCTCATTTAATTTTTTTTCCTAAGAAAGAGAAAAAAAAATGAATGACTTAAATAATAAATTATATAAGCTAAATTATCTGCCAGTGGGTTATGATAATTCTACTCAATACTGAATTAATTGTACCAAATAGAAGATATTTTCACCTGTATGTTTTTTTTTACAGTGCTTAATTTTCAGGCCTGACCCGAGGTGCCACCGACCCTCCTCTTAGCCCTGACTTCCTGCGTGTGAGAAATCGCTGCAGTTTAAAGTAATTCAGGAAACAGATGCTTCCTCAGAAATACATTTGGCAGAGTAAAATTCAATAATAAATTATAAAGGGATTTTGAAAGAGATGGTGGGGTTCTTGAATCCCTCTCATCCGTGGATAAATACTCCTTAGCTCCTCTTCTTTCATCCCGCTCCTAATGTCGTTACACCCGCTGCTCCAATAACTGTTTTCTCCTCCGCCGCCGTCCTTTTCTTTACCTGGTCCTGGCGTCCTGCCAGCGCCGCCGGCTGCCTCGGATACCGTCGTCAGGACGGCGTTGCGGTTCGCGGGTCGGGGGGCCGTTACATGTCGAACAGGCAACCCAAAGCCGTGTCCTAAGCTGATAAACTCAGATCCGCCTTCACCCCGCCTCTCCCTTCTCCCGACAGGGGGGGGGATCGGCTCGACCCCCTCCTGGGGAAGGTGGGGGATCAAGGGACGGGGGGAGTGGGGTTGTGCTGGGAGGGGGGAACGAGGTGTGACAATAGCGGGGGCGCCGCATGGACGGATGTCGCCCGTGAATCAGGTTTGAGGGTCACAGCTTGTTGATCCCTTGCTGCGTCCTGGAAGCTTTAATGGATCGCGGCTTTGAGCCCGGAAACCTGTGAAACCCCTTTTCAATCTCAGCGTGAAGCCCCTTCCCCTTCAACCTGCCTCCGCCGCCCGCTCCCCTCCTCCTCCTCCTCCTCCTCCTCCCGTCTCCATCCACTATATCTGGGCAGTCCTCACTATCACAGCGAGTCTCGATTTTCTTTAAGTAAATGGCTGGACTGTTTCAGTGCGGGGGAGTTTACTTCAGATGTGTACACTGAAGCATGAACAGGACCTCAGGCAATGCCAGCTATTGATTTTACCATGATTCTGATTAGAGGGGTCCCTGTTGCAATCAATACCATACATCAGTGAACTGCACAGTGAAACTGATGGTCTTAGATAGGATCCCATATTTGGTTTCCAATTAATTGCGCTCTTGATTATTTTTAAGATTAAAAGGCAGTTGAGTGAACACAAAGGCCCCTTTAGCATAGAAAGCAGTTCGGCATGAGAGGCTCGCGACTGTCCAATGGGACAGCAATATGCAGCGACAGTCAATAACGCCACTTGATCATCGTGATTACATTTTATGGGCTGCTGGAAACTGCACGATAAGAGTAGGATGAAAGATAATCCTCTGATACAGCTCTTTTACGGATTGTCTTATTATCTCATTGTAATGAATGGTAACACCGCCGGTTTGACAGGTAACAGCTGTGGGAATGAATGATCAGCGCTGGAGGTCCAGATTTTGCACCAGTTTTTTTTTTTTTTTCTTTACAGGATGTATTCTGCTATGTATCTAGGGAACAACAATAAATACAGCAGTCTAGTCTATTTAAAACCGTCACCTTTGTAGGAGAAATGTGCAATTATTAAGATCGTTGCCCTATGACAATAGAAAACTGAAAAAAAGTTGTCATATTCCCTATTCCCCATACTGCTCCTAGGGGGAATATTACAAGATTCACAATGATGAATGGGGCGAGTACACAGATAAAGTTAGTGAGGAGCATTTTATCTCTTTACCGAAGCTTATTCTAATGAAGGGAACATTTTTTTCCTCAGCCAGTTTCTGTGCGTAATGTTTCACACAAATGTCACACCGGAGGTATGTGACCATGTCTTCTTATTTTCAAATAATTGTGGATGCAGAACTGCAAGCAAACTGTTTCGGACACCAAGGAGACGGGACTGGATTTTTATTGTAGGTAAAAGTTGCTGTAGTTTTATTATATTCAAAGTCTGACATATATTATTATAATGAAAGTCTGACAATCTGTCAGGTAAAAAAGTCAAGTTATTTAAAGAACTTTTAATAAATAGATAAATCTGTTCTGACTCTCTCTCAACCTCTAACATGCTCCTCACGGTCACTTGCTCCTCTATCCTCTGCTCCTCTGCTCTGAAATTATACTCTGAAATTATACTTTTTCTACATTACTGGCTTGTGGAAGAACACCAGATTGTAAACACACAAAAAAACTTATAAACAACTGTTTCTCATACTATATCCCATAAACGTGTCCGTTTAATTTTTTCTCCCAACCCTCTGTGTCAGATTCCAGGTTGGCATATTAAAGGTGGGTCTCTTTGAGAAGAGCATGCTGGGAACAAATAAGCTTGTTTAATTGTGTGTATGGATCCTCATTAATATCCATTCATCCTCATTTTTTTCTGATTATGCTGGAATTAGAGAGGTAGAATTCCGCCGTGCTGTATTGATGAGGCTTTGAGATGGCCACGATGCTATTTCACGGAGAATGGTTCCTTAAATAGCGGCTAAGGAAGTAATTTCCTCTTAAATGAGTCTCAACATTTTGTTATGCATAATCAACAGTCACATTGTGTAGTTGTCCTGCTGTCAGTGTTGAAGGGGTAACACCACTCCTTTTTTTTCCCCCCATTCTCAGTATTTCTTCTTTAACAAGGCCCAACCTTGATCATGCACTTGAAAGCCCAGCAATATTCATTGATTTTGTTGATGAGTGTGTGGCTCATATATGTTCCGTGTAATACAGAGCCCCTCAATCACCGCCGCTGTATGTGTGTGATTTGATGTTGGCTATTAGACACAGTGGAGTGGTGGGCAAATGATTGTGAAGTGGTGGGGGTCGCCTCTGTAATCTCCGCCAAATGGTACAGAAGTGATTTGGCTGTTGACTCTGTTGTTGCCACTCAGAGATGCTGACATAATGGAATAGCTTACTCTGAACTCCCACCTTGATTAGCATGTGTAATTATGAATACGCTGCCGTAAGCGTAAAATCAAAGTGAAAGGAGGCGTTCTGGAAAGTGGCTGTCTCTCTCTGACACGGAGCGGCCCTTAATTGCTTCTACCACACAATCAATGACTGCTCAGCATTTGGCATCTGCATGAATCAGCCTGTCTGGCTTATTTGGGCAGATTGAGAAAAGTTATCTTTTATTTTAACACTTTAATGCACAGCAATTCACACTGATATAGACACTTTTAAAAACAAAAACTTTTTTTCCTTTTGACAATGGAACATCGACAAATGAAACCAAATAAATGATGTGATGTGTGTGCGCGACTACATGGGAATAAAAAGAAAAATAGTTGCAGTGGCTCTGATTCCATTTAGTGTGACATATTAGATGACAACCAGTGCTGCTTGAGGGACTCCCCATGATGCCTTATAGATTTCTTTTTCAGCTGTTCACTTAGTATGATCCTTCCCTGATATATTTAATCCCTCACCCATGTATCTTTATTCTTGCTTGTGATGACGTGTGTAGAGGGGAAGTAACATCCCCTGCTTGGTGAAGATGTTCTGACAAAGCGGCATGATGTGTCAATGACAGTTTGTTTCCGGGGGTGTTTTTCTGTGGGCATGATGAGCACTGAGCAATTTTAAATGGATATTAAGTGCAGATGAATCAAAGAAGCAGCTAGCCCCCGTAAGAAATCTGCGAATTGCACTGCTACACAAGCATCAGGAGCGTTTTTTATGTTGCAGAGCATCTGCGCGCACATTTGCTTCAGTCTGGCTCCGTGGATGCAGCGGCACAGACGCTGATTGTTAAGAGAGATGGCTCTTCACAAAGTCTGACAAAGGAGAGTATCTATACACTTCGTGGCGGAAAGTGAAAAGGTGAAAAAACTCCAAGCTTATCATAATACAATTCACCCATGCATCCATCCATGAACAGAAGCCCTTAATGTCCTTTTCCTCAGTAATTCCTACAGCTTTCTTGTTGATCTCTAGGGTTCATAATCACACAGTTTCTAGTTAAGGGTTTCCTCCTGAAACCTCTTCACAAAAGGGGATTGGAAGAACTCCTAATTTAGGTTAAAGGGCCTGTTGCTATGAATGGCATCACGTTTATTTAATCCTGTCTTTCTCAGGCTATTTCGAGTCTCTGTCAATGAATTATTGATCGAGGTATGTTGTCATATCCAAATAAATATTAAAAAATAAAATACTGAGTCACAGATTTAACATGATAGCATGGAGGGATAACATTTTGTATCTTTTTGGAAAAAGGCCCATCTGCAGTGTACATCAAGAACCACCAGGTGGCACATGTGAGCAGCTCTGCTTATGTACGGAAAAAGCTGGACTTTTCAGCGGGAAGCCGAGCAGTCAAGGTGTTTACAGAGCGTGGTACACAGCGGAACGTGTCTATCCTACAAGACGTACTCGGTAAATGTTGCTTTGAACTTAATATAGTTTATTAATATCAGTATATCGCTGCGACCCTGATGCAGCCCACACAGGGTTTAAAATAGATAAATGATGTGATGATGTGAAGAGTCTGCAGTTATCTGGTTCACCTCCCTCCCCCTTCACACCTGCGTTGTGGCATGAACCAGGAAAAATGAGCCACTAATCCACTGTACTCTCAGACCAAAAATTAAGGACTCCTAAAATCAGGACTGACAAGCCCTTTTTTCTCAGAGTTACTTCTAGATTAAAAAAATGTAGAAGCTACATCTAATCTTATCATGGCCCTATTTAGCCATGTTTCAGTTTTAATATTTTAGTTTCCGTGGTCAATATTTACAAATGAGAATGGTTTTACGGTGGAAAGCATCTAGATAGAGTGTTGAAAGAGAGATGGGTTGTCATAGAAACAGAAGCCAGAAAGGGGGGGGGGTTACATGCAATGCGTTTACACACAAAAAAAGAGTTATTACTGTAATGCAAGCATGACTTGACAACTGACGTGCACGTAAACACAATACTCCAATTGAGGCACTCAGATAATGCTATTAGACTTTATTTTTCTTAATTTGAGTTAAACTGGACAATCTGCGTTCATTCTAGCTCTGCTGAGGAAGCTAAATATTTATGTGTATTAACGTGACAATGTAACGGGTCAACTGGAAAAGGGGCCGTATTAACCTGTTGAAACAAACATACAGTATTTTCCCAAGTTTTTAGAGGGATGACAGGTTCCCATCAGTAATGCAGTTTTCTCTGTTGCATGTGAACTGGGACAAAGACGGAAGACGGAAGAATTAACTTTCACTCCTGTTGTGACATCACAACCAGAGCCATTTCTAAAAGGCTTGTGTCATCCAGGTTTCAGCAACACTACAGAGGAGGTTTCCCTGCAACAGAATAAGCAGGAGCAGGTCTTATTTCACAGTTTGGGTGTTGGCGCGAACAGCAGAAACCAAAAGCTTTTCCCACAGGTCTGGAAAAGTGTTTTTTCTTCCTCCATAATAAGACCCATTTCAGATGCTTTGTGACTATAAGCCAAGGTGTTGCAGAAAAGCGATGTACTGTTGTTTTTCCTGGGTCTCTTTCCAGCAATCGGCTCCTGGTGCACGTCCTTCCTTGAGTTTGTCACTATGGCCGACTAAAGCCACCTCTCAGTTTCTGGTGCAGGTATATACAATTTCTACATAATGGTTATCCTGAACCTTAGTGCTGCAGCTTTAAATAGCGGCCAGTGGCCAAAACCAGGAAATAACACAGGAAAAAAAAAAGGCCAAAGCTCGTGACATGTTTCAAGAAAAAAAGCCTGATTATGTTTAACATGTCATTCTGATTATGGTGAGTCTACGCAGCTCAAGTGCCCCTTAAAAAAAGAGTGAAAGCCGCCCCTTGCTGCTCACATGAGAGCTAAATTGCTCCGTAGGTGGCCTTTATTAGATGGAAGCAACATTTTTAAACAAGGCAGCACTAACAACGGTTTTTGCCAAATAAGCTTTCGAATTAATTCCAACACCTAATAATGTTGCCGTCACTTAGAGATGTAGTGTTGCCTTGTGAGCAAGTGGTGGACTCCAATCAGCAGCAGGGTTTAGCTCGTGGAGAGAAACAAATCTCAGCAACCTAATGACACGAGCGTAAAAAAAACAAAAAAACAAAAAACAAAAGAGGCGCTGGCTGTTTAATTATGATCAACAACATCATGACTGCGATCGCCAAACCAAAGAGGAAGGATTAGAAGGCGAGCAGGAGGAGGGGGTGTCAATATTTAATAGTGTTGACTTTCAAATTCCCTTTTATGAACACATGGGAGTACATAATCGTAGACCTTATAGCTCCTTTCAGCCCGATCCGTCTGAGCCTTCGCAATTGCTGTGATGTTTTTATCTGCCAGCTATTATCAGGAGGTTTTTTTGTATATGTGCATGTTCTTTACTTTTTTTTTTTTGTGCTTTCTGTTTTTGACCCTTCTTACTCTCTTGTTTCTGTTATCTGTCGTTGGGTTCCATTAGCACAGTGACAGAGAGGTGATTACAGCCACAGCCTTTTTTCATACAGATTAGATATCGTCTGTGAGGCTTTTCATATGGCGTATGATTGTCTGGGGCCCTTTTTCCTAAAGTTGTTGATATGATTTCTGTATGCTCCAGTAATGCGATCTGTACTCCGTGCACTTTGGCCACGGTGAATATCGCCATCCGACACGACTAATAAGGCCTTTCATGTTGATGGACTTCTCTTTTCCAGTCGGCCACGCCGGCTGAAGCCGCTGTTTTCTCTCAGTGACAGATAGCATCAAACAGAAGCGCCGTTTGGCAGGGCCGGGGCGAGCACTCTCCGCCACTTTCCGCTCCTTCCCACGGCACGGCGGGTGAGAATTGCAGAAGGTACAAATAATTAGGCTACTTTGAGAAATTATCATTTCCATGCATGATTTCCTGGTGATAAACTTCAATTACATTGACAAGCAGCCCCCTCAGAAACAACTGGAGAGTGATTTTAATTGAACAGTGACTCGGTGCTCATTTCCACTAATTTGATTGTCACGCGCCTGGAATTGTATTTGATGATCATGCGAAACAAAGCCAACGAGACAATCATTCGCGGTGTAATGCCGTTCATGTTTTAATCCTAAAGAATCCAAGAGATTTGCAGTGCAGGTAAGAGGAGCTGTCATTCCAAATCAGGCCGAGCCAGTGGAGCAGCCGAAAAGCTGGAAAAGCACTTAATGGCCTTTTTTTTCACATTTCATCATGTGCTCGT
The DNA here is from genome assembly GCA_036785175.1 of Eupleurogrammus muticus. Lineage (NCBI taxonomy): Eukaryota > Metazoa > Chordata > Actinopteri > Scombriformes > Trichiuridae > Eupleurogrammus > Eupleurogrammus muticus. The sequence goes on along the minus strand of JAYKQN010000010.1, from coordinate 21,276,606 downwards.
CTGAATGCACTTAAGTGTCCTCTGGCAGCAGCGATCATCAGAGCTACAAACATTTACTTTCTATGTATTTCTGTACACACATTATGAATCCCTGATGTTTTCACGATAGGCAAGTGGTAACACGAGTGTTTTTGTATAGCACATTTCAACAACAAGGTAATTTAAATTGCTGAAACATTTGAAGCATCAAGACACTGTGAAAAAGCAGTTGATTGAAAGGGGGAAATGCAAAAATGTCAAATTAAAAAGATGAGAAAATTGAATTAAAATTAGATAATATTGGCCTTCAAAATTTAAGGTAAAAAATGTACGAACAAGACGAAAGTTGTACTACGTAAAGCAGGGGACCAGCATGCCTTTTGTGTGTGTGTGGGGGGGGTGGGGGCTGCTGCTGCAGCCGTACGGACCCCCGCTACAAGACGCTGGAGGACAGAGGCAGAAACGCCATGATTGTAATAATGAAGCCTGGCAGCCCAAAAGCTGACCATAAAATTGTGACAATACCAAATACATTTTTTTGCATGTGTTGTTAATCCTGGCCTTTTATGTGCATGCACTACAGCTTTAAAAAAATACAAAATAAATAATTTAGGAGGTCTGTGACTGCCAGCCAACAATTTGCATCAGAACAATTTTGTGGCTTTTTTTTTTTTTTTTTTAAAGCTCTGTGAAAAAAAACATTTTACGGACAAACAAGTGGGACAAATAAAATATGTATACTGATGGGAAACACAATTTATGAATTAAGTCAATTATAAAATAGTCAAATAAACTTGAAACTTTGCTTTTTGTTTCATAATCTCTGCTATGGGCACAACATGCATGACTCTCTGCAATAAAAACTGTCACTTCTCATCCATTAGAGATAAGCAGATGTTTAATGAGCAACATTCTATTCACTAAAGAGCGGTCAAATACACTTTGTCCACTTCAGCAAATAACTCCTCACTAGGAGTAATTTTTAGGCTGTAAAAATACTTCCTGTGTTCATACACAGTTACAGCTCTGTAAATGGAAAACTTGGATAAATGGGTAAAAATGCCGACTTGTGTCCTGAATAAAACTAGCTGTTGTCGAGCTCAGACTCTGCCACTTATGTGGTTTACTTTGTGGCTGAAAATGTTTTCAGAAACACTTACTATACTACTCACTATAATTGTGATATAGGTGAAAGTCACCAAACCAGATGGTGCCCTTACGAAAATTAACCATGGTTTTACCATGGGAAATACCGTGGTTTTACCATGGTTTTTTGGGTCATGGTTTACCATGGTTTTTTTGTGGTAACCATGGTTATACTATGGTTTTTATGTAGTAACCATGGTTCTACCATGGTTTTTGGAAGTACCATGAACCAACCATAGTAATACTATGGTATCCAAAAACCATGGTAGAACCATGGTTACTACATAAAAACCATAGTATAACCATGGTTACCACAAAAAAACCATGGTTAACCATGGTTACCCAAAAAACCATGGTAAAACCACGGTATTTCCCATGGTAAAGCCATGGTTAATTTTCGTAAGGGTGGCTTTTCTTCCGTCCAATCAGCTGCATCGAAGCGACAGTGTTGCAGAAGCGTGCGAGCAAGGCGGAGGGGGGTCAGGCTACGTGCTGACCTCCCTCTGCATATCCTGATGGTCCAGCTCTGGCTGTAATCTGGTTCGCTAACCGCAATAAAGTGAGACATCTGCAGACGAAAATAACTCAGTCAGTAATATACTCTCATGGGTGCTTATCCGGAGTTCTCTTCTTATGACAAAGTTTGAATTTCATATCTTACATTTCATTGTTTCACAGCAACAGCGTCATTGCGATCGACAATTAATAAATATTACCCCAAAATTACCCCAGTGGGTGTTCTCTGGCGTCATTTGAGCACAACAGGGATATGGTCAGGACCGAGGATCTTGGAAAGAAAAGGCCAAACAAGCAGAGTCAGTGGTCATGCTTCTTCCTTGATTTAATTTAATTCTTTTTTTAAAGATATTTTTTTTTCTCTGTGTTTATTTGGAATGGGTTTTTATTTATCAAAATATACACCTGCACACCGAGTTTAAAAGGGACTCAAAAGATAATTAAATCCAATTTATGGTATGATATAGGATGATACTGACAACCTAATCATTGTCAGAAAGCATTTTCACTTAATGGTAATTCTGCTTTTTCTTATGTTAGGATTCTTCTATTTTGATTGGGTGTATATTGTTATAGCTAATTAATGATCTGCATGATGATACTTCTATATGAAAGTTTATAAGTAATTATTATCTAGTATCTAGTTTTACAACATCAGAGATGCCTAATAACAAACCAAGTAGTTCGAAATTAAGCTAGATATTATTAAGTTATTATTTTAATACTTTAACAGATTGACGGCTTATTGGACAGCAGCGTTGAACGAGCCATCGACAGTGGACTTGACCTTCTAATAAGTTAGATGTCAAAACTTTGGTGTGGATCTAAGGCATTAGGCGGTTGGGTGAAATATCCCTTGAATAATAAAGTGTGTACAAGGAAAAGGGGATGTGCGTGTGTGTGCTTGCATGTGTGTGTGTGTGTGGTGGGGAGTGTTTGGTGGGAAAGATGTTAACTGGGTACAATTGTCAGTTTTTCAGTGTTTGTAGCCTGCTGGGTGAACATGCAGCCCTGTAATTAATTTCATGTTGCTACAGTCTGTCATAGCTTTGCTGTAGAAACAAATGGCTCACAAAGGCCTGAAACCTGGGAGGTGAAGGCAAACCCACAGGTTAATTCATCCTAGGTTAGATTTGTGTGTTCAGTCGCTCCTTAATGGTATAAGCTTTCCTGTTGTTATTTAGAGGGCTCCTGTTCCAGTCCCTCAGCCCGCCGTTCGTCCTGAAGGATCTCATGAGTTTAGTACGTCACTCTTTAATGGCGTTCTCTTATGTAGCGGGAAGTGTGTTTTCTCCTGTACACTATTTGTATTGTTGAGCCGCGACGAGTGGAAAATGAATAAGATGTTTGTGCTTGAGAAAGAGAAACAAAGTGTGTGACGGGATTTGGCAAGGGTTCATTCTGCCGAAAATTGGAGCACATTTTCCAGCTCGCATCATGGTTTACTTTACTTTAGAACACCATGAAGAATATGTTCACATATTGCCTAGTGGGTCTGAAGCGATGCATATTTAATATTTCCTCTTGTCACCTCACTTTTAATTGGTGTACAGCAAAAGGACACGAGACCTTTTCAGGGTTATATTCAACTTTCAGAGGGGAGACTCTCTGTGGAGAAACCTCACTACGATGGCAAACACAAATGTTGGATTATGACTCAGTATTGTGGATTCGTGACTCATATCTGGATTAGTCACCCGAGATCTGACAATGTGAAGTCATACTCAAAGTGATTCTAGATATGAAGAGTTCATTTGCAAAAGCAGATAACTCCATTTGTATTCATTATTCCCTGTGGGAGATATCAATCAAACTAAAAGTTCAGATGCATCTTAAAAAAAAATAAAGAAAAAAAACTCTATTGAAAATTACAAGCCTCAGCATTCTTTTGAAAAATGTTGTTTATCTGTTTGTGCAAATGAACTCTTCACATGAATTTTGAGAAAGATGCCGCCGATTTTCTACACAATTTATAAAACATCAGAACTTCATTCAGCCCGGTGTTATTCCAAAGTGCATTTGCTCCAGTCTGTTTGCAGAGAATTTCCCTCGGTGCTGCAGGGGTCTTAGGCACTAAAGCACCCCCCTCCCCAGGTGGCAGAGAAGTAAGGGCCGCGACCGCAGCCTTTCAGTTGGTGCTACCCCAACAGGAGAGATGTGGATTGAGATAAAGGGGCACCCCCACAGGCCCCAGCCTGTCTCCGCTGCTGCAGGTGCACACTGTTAGTGGGGCAGCAACAGTAACACCCAGGTGATGAGGCTGAGAGAGAGAGAGAGAGAGGAGGGGGGGAACAAATCAAACAGAACAAAGTCAGAGAAAGCCTCCATCTGGCACAGCTGTTCGCAATGTAGGATTGTTTTTTTGTTTTTTATCTTTGGTGTTCTTCAGTCACTATTACAAGACTGTGTGTGTGTGTCCTCGTGGGCCACACTCGGATAAAATTGACACAGAGTGACTTTTAAATTATGACTTGAGGCCCAATGATAAAATTAACATCTAATCAAAATAATAATATGAATGTGCAACAGCCAAGGAGAAACCGTACACATCCACATATCGTCAGGTGTGATTTTCCACTATTGAACATTTCGTGCCACAGAGAAACGGCGCGCCTTGGCTTCCCGCTCATGCTATATAGCATTTACCGCCCCGACTTGACAAGCAACGCGTCCGTTTAGTCGGTGAAGCTGGATGTGCTGCCAAGCGGACAGCAGCTGGAGCAACGCGCAGTCTAAATTGTGCAGGCGACATTTGGCATTGACAGGACATTCACAACAAAATAACTTTCAGCTCAGCCAGATGGGTAATTGAAGAGGATCATGGTAATGGGTAAGAAAGTGATGTTTTTCATGACAAGCGCACTGAGGACAGAAGATGTGGCTGTAAGTTACCTGACTGGCGTTATTACAGGCCTGGATGGAGGAATGAGTAATTTGTCCATTTCATGGGCAGATGGAAAGCAGAGTGACAGATGATTCACTTTACTTTATCTCCCCTTCGCCGTTGTGTGACTAATCCTATCCCAGATCTTTTGTTGATTTCTAACACAAACAAACAGACTCTACATGGCCAATGTACAGTCATGATAATGAAAAATAATGTCCCTTAGTCAAAGTATTGACGCCACAGTGAACAGTTGAAAATTGTAAGTAAATGTCTTGTACTCAGAATTACTCTTTATTGAGAGTAGCACATAGATGAATGTAAAGAACGTTTTTTCTGATGTGTAATGGAAAACCAAGGTGAAGTAGCAGTAAGTACTTCAGAATTCTATTTATGTGAATAAATGTATGTGTCCTTCCAGATAAACTGAGATGTACATAAGTCATCTGGCTCAAGAGCTGATCTTACCTTTATATATGTATTTATAAAGTAACACCAGATAAAAAGAAAAATCATGAAGGTATTTTGTCATGTCGTTTAGATTAAAGAACCTTTGACATCTTAGTTAATTGGGTCTGATGTGTGTCAATAAAATAATCAAATGATTCATTTCTACTGATGGCACATGTTTAACAGAAATGGAAATTTTCTGGGGCCTGATGAGCCACCTGCCGGGATCCTTTTCAGGGCCTGGCTTTATATTTACAACCCCCGAGCTCCAGTTTACATCGGTAAACACTCGTATACTGCAGTCCCACATGTCCCCAGTGAGCCGAAAATATTTTATAGCCGATGATGACTTTAATAACTCCCGAGATGATGCGTCAGATGTAAAAAAAAAAAGAAAAAAAAAAACGATGACAGAGATAACAAGCGCCCTCTGGGAGTTCTCTGTTCAAGAGACACCAGCAAATGCTGAATAAATGCACAGCTTTACTGTGTGCATCGTGTCATTTGTCGTCCCTCTCTTGCTGAGGAACTTTTTGTCTCTCCTGGCCTTTGTAAGGGGTAGGGGGGTAAAACAAAAAAGCGCTGTTAATATTTTATTTATTTTGCCCTTGCCCGGTGTGTCTCCGTGAGCTGCCTGCACAGAGCATCATGTGAAGGCGGTGGGGATTTGTTTCCCCCCCGACGGGGCGGCTGGTGACTTTTCTCCTCCTGTGGGTGTCACTGTTCCCACATCTGAGGCGGCGAGCCTCATGCAGCGGTCCCGCTGCACTAATGACTTATGGTGGCGGCTCTGCATGGCCCACCAGGTTTCTGCAACACTGAACACATGCACACGTCCAGGCACATGTCCCGGACATACACAAACATGCGCGCACACACACGCACAGTAATGGCCTATGCATGTGCGTGAATGCACACACTCCCAGCGGCGAGGACAGAGGCAGAAAGCTCTCCACTCCTCACGTGAGAATCTGTTAAGGCGGAACTTCGGCTTTGCTTTCACTTTTTCAGACGCACGGAGGAAGGCAAGCAAGCAAACGGTCTAAAATAGCTGCAGTAGTAAGTACACTTCACAGCTTTAAGGAGCCAGGAGAAGCCCTGCTGGTGTAAGTGAGCTCTATAAACCGACTGTGATTCACTGATATTTCCTCTACTCTTGCTGATGTACAAACACAGTTTTCCATGTGCGTGTAATTTCTTCCCCTCTCCATGAGCTCCTTGTCAAAACACATGTAAATCTTTGGATCAGGCAGCTCTCGATATATGTAATAATGGGGTAATAAAAACAAAACAAAATGCCACGCAACGTGAAAGAAAGGAATGCAGAAGCGTCCTAGCCGAATGCTGGCAGTGGATCTCTAGAGCAATATTTTTAGTAGTTCCCCCCGTCCCTCGGTGCAGGCGCTCACCTTGCCCATGCTCAGGACGGCACCACCTGTCAGGGCTCGCCTTGGGGCCCAGACTGAGCCCTCTCCGGTCGAGACTGGATTTTGTGGCGGATCAGTGGGATTTACGGGGCTAACAGACTGCCACTGTATACTGCAGGTACGCTTCCAAAGGAAGTCTGTTTGCGCTGCCCCGCGTCTCTGCTTTACCTGCTTCAATCCTGACAAGGACAAGACAGGAGGGAGACAGTAGCCACAGTGGGAGGGAATTTCTAGTTTGTCATTTCTGTAGTGACTTTATTCAGCCTTTTAAAAGCGATAAAAAAACGATAACCGCCCCTTGCTTTGCCAGATGATTTATAATAGGATTTTAATAACATATGGACTTTGTGATTTTTTTCCATTGCAGCTTGTATTGTGTCTAATGAACTTGACCTTTACATATGGAGCATAAGGTTTGGTCATTATCATGGATCAAAGGAGATTTGACAACAGCTGTTGCAATGACATACGGCGACCTTTGCTTGACCTTGGTGCAACCATGCATGCATTTTGTCAGAATTAGTTCACTGGGGAATGAAGCACGGCTACTATCAGTATTTGTATGTTTTAAATTCGATATAATGGCTTTGGGGTGCATTTCGGAAAAGGATGGATTTCTCTTCCTTTTCTGTATTTTCTTATGACAGCCACCAATGAATTATGATTAAAACAACATTAGCAGTCTACAGTCACGCTAGCAGCTTGGTGGCCTAGGTGCTTAATATTAATGTCAGCTCACATGCTATCAATGAGAAAGCTAACATGCTGATTGTCTTGCACAAGTCCTGAGTGCCAATTTGATTAAAAGATAATATTGGTTGGTTTAAAACATTCAGATTCAGGGACATGAAATCAATTCAGTAACTTTTCAGCCTAGAATTGAACCAGTGTGACTATGAGATAAACAACCTGCATACTGAAGTTTCCTGTCCTGTTGCTTCTTGTAAGGAAGTCAGGTATAAATTAATTATAGATATAAGGCGAGTACACAACTTAAAAAAACAATTAATGCAAATGAATTCAAATTTTATTTGAATAAAGTGCAAGCAACATCTTGAGATTAGAATACCTGCTATATTTGCTGATATGTTTTCATCATATTATACAAATACAGCAGATAGTACATGTACCCTAGATAATTACAAAGATGTTCTGTCATGTCTCGTCGTAAATGTTAAGTTGTCACTCGTGTTGTCTTGTCCTGCACTTCCTGTTTTATTGTGAAATGACCCTTCCCTCTTGTTTCAGGCACCTTTGCTTCCTGCCCTTGTGTGTTTCCCGCCAAGGCGATTGCCTTCCCCTGCCCTGATTGTTTTCACCTGTGCCCTGTTACCCTGCCTATATATTGTCTGTGTCTCCCCTTGTCCTGTGCCAGTTCGTCACGTCCCATGTGTCAGAGCCAGCGCCCAGCTCCAAGTACTACCAGGTTTTGTTCTCGCATGCTCAAGTTCCCAGTCTTGTTTTTTCGGCCTTTGCCTCGTTATTTTTCCTAGTCCCGTGTTCCTCGTTAAGAGTGATTTTTTGTTTGTTCCTCGTGAGAGTGATTTTTTGTTTATTCCTCGTAAGAGTGATTTTTTGTTTATTCCTCGTAAGAGTGATTTTTTGTTTATTCCTCGTAAGAGTGATTTTTTGTTTATTCCTCGTAAGAGTGTTTTTTTGTTTATTCCTCGTAAGAGTGATTTTTTGTTTATTCCTCGTCAGAGTGAATCTTTTGTACAGAACCATAATAAAGACCTTTTCTTTGATCGATCCGTGAAGAGTCGTGCATTTGGGTTCAGCCTCCGGCCCCGCCTTGTGTCATGTTCCAAATTGTTTGAAAATAATCTGAGCTATACATCATAAATTACATGAGTTTTGAATTCACAAAAATGAATTAAAAGAGCTCATACTATATTTTTTCAGTCTGTGATATATACTCTGGATGATCAAGAAGAGGTCACAAATTGTTGCAAAAAGGTCTGTGATACGTAGCACAAGTTAAATGAGTGTCTCTAAATCTGTCAAATATTCAATATCAAATCAATTTACCAGCGGTTCCTCCATGCTGCTGCAGCATGTTTTGCTGTCTGTTGGTGTGTTGCGACAAAGTCAAAGACTGAATCGAGTAGTGCTTAACGTCTTTGTCAGTAAAAGTAAATCAATTATCTTATATGCCAGTATTGTTACAATGGATTTATTACCTTTTAAATCAATGTTAGATTAATATAGCTACTGTATGTCGTCTGGAAGCCCAACTTGCAGAGTACAGATTGATATAGTTTTAATTTCAGGAATATAAATTGATACATCAAGGTATTAGATGAATCATGAGACCTCACATTTTGTGACAGTCTTTTTGATATTTCATACTGTGATACTATATATCTATATCTATACTAAAATTCATGCAACTGTTGTTGCGATGTTTCAGAGATTTCTGTTTGGTGCAGACCCACCAAAAGACCAGCATCATCCTCACTAGTATTAGAAGCATTACCCCTCTTGTCTACAGCTGGGCCTGCAAATAATGACACAAAATAAAACCGATGACTCATTACGAATCAACGCCACAGAACAGGATTCATTATTTATTTATTTATTAAATGAGTATTATTTGCAAACTGATTTGTTGAGTTAACTGAGAGCAGAGATAGAGAGTGACAGCGGGGACCAAAGGTCTGAACACACTGTGCTTACTCATTGGTACTGGCATTGTAAGGACGTTATGGAATAGACAGGGCGACATTGAAACGTCTGTCTGCTCGCAATCAATTGAAAACACTGCCTACACAGTAGGGGAAAAAAAAGAAGAAAAATATCTCCGCTTTACTTTGGATGCCATTTGCGTCTGCTTAGTGTACAGTACATAATCTGTTCATATTGTTACCACCACAGAGTACCCACTAACTATCCCTTGCGTCTTTTGTGCCACTGTGAGATAACACCTATGGAGACCTAGATTGAATGTTAGAAGAAAGTGGTGAAAGCAGGTAATTCACTGAGGTTATAAAGTAGACAGCTCCCATCACAGAATTGAATTAGGCTCACAGCACAACTCCTGGCTCGCCATAACCGCCTCTCTCACACCCACTTTAAAGCATAAACAGTGTCGTCTGCGATCCCCTGTACATGTACAGCGCAGACTTCCAGCTAATTCACATTAACCAGACTTCCCTAACCGTAATACTGATCTAAACAACAACAACAGGCCTAATGGGATGTCTGCCTCTTGCTGTCTCATCATATCGTTAGAGAAAATAGCTTTACATAACAACACAATCAGTGTCTTTTTGGAAAGAAAAAACATTTTAGGTCTATGCGCTTCCCTGCAGTTTCCTAGATATTGTAAGTTCTCCACATTTATTCTATGTGCCCACGGTCTAATTTAATTTGCCCCAATAGATTTTCAATTATTTTCCGGGACTCTTGCTCATTTATACCCCTGTTGTTCAGAAGGAAAATTGAATGAATGACTGCAGGTGCGACATGATACACCCATCCTGCTGCAATGGAAAAAAAAACAGCATAGCTGCCTTAAAATTCATCAATATAGCATTGTCTCCTCCCACCTGGGGGATATGGTCTAATGCGACACTGCTGTATGTTATTTCTCACAAGTAAGGGCTGACTTGTCAGCCTTTATCTGTGGCCTTTCTCCCCAGTGGCCCTCTGCAGGCTCAGGACAATCAACACTTGTTTGGACAAAATAAGGAGCGAGGGATCTCTGACATGACGCGGCTCCTCTAGGTTCACTCATCCTTCTCTTTCCTGGGAGACCCCATGCAGACACGGTGCGAGGCACAGGAGGGAAATGCATCCTGTATTTGGAGGTCAACCATTGCTTTCATTTTTAATAACTGTCAGGCATGAGGGTATCTCACACTCACAATATTTATGAAGCCTGTATCTGTTGCAGACAGGGTATAAAATGAAATAAATGCTACTATATTTCCTCTGGACTAATTAGGCACGGAGTCATGGCTATCAGTGTGATCCCTGTGAATGAGGCGACGTGGCTCGGCCACTGTGCTGAAGACAAAAGGAAATTGTGAAATGCATGTGCTTTTGCATAATGAGTCCCTCACAAACCCTTCCTCAGAACAAGCCTCCAATGGGGCCTAAATAGAGAGTGGAGGGAAAAAAAAAAGCAATTTCGTGTTTGGTTTACAGTTGGAGTCTAAGGGGCGAGTGATATGTATCACCAAGAGGAACATTTTGTGCTTTAAAAGCTTGTGGCAGCTGTAGCAGACAGGAAATGAGAAAGGGTTATTCATTTCCCTATTGCTATCTTCACTCCCAAACTAAATAAGGGCCCCTTCTGCCCCCACAGGGCCCCACGGGGCCCCAATTACGTCTGCCTACCATTCACCGTTGCAAAAGGGAAGATGGCAATTCTGTAATCAGGAATGTAATCTACATCATAAATTTCATATTCATGGTAAATGCTAAAAAGCAGCAAGATCCAGAGAGCTCGGGAATGATAAGAAAAAAAAAAGTACCTGTGAGATAATTGATTTCACTTTCTGCACAGTCTTGGAATGTGAGAGGGATGGAGTGGCTAACACGCCAGTAAGCTGTGAAAATGCATGCTGAATGATGGATAGATGTCGTTGCTAGAAAAAAAAACAAGCAAAGCTGTCTGATTTTATCACCTTATTATGTTGCTGCAGCTGGCGGGGGGATAAATTGCACATCTCACGTCTTCAAGTAATATCTCTGCTTGCTCTTCCTCTGTTTTCTACTTTCTTTTTTTTTTCAAATCAATACATGCATGTATTTTCTCACTTCTCTCTATCCATCAGTCAGGATTTTTTTTCCTCAGCATACAAGCAGGGGCAGTTGTCCTTTACACTACAACCTAAGCCTGTCTTGTGCTGTGCAGTTATTTAATATTTACTCCTCTTTGTTCCTTATTCTTCCGACGGCTTTTCCTTCCACTCGCTTCATAACGGCAGACACCTCCCACATGCCCTCGCCCATTTGTCTCTCTGATTAATATAAAACCTGCTCCCACTAGGCCCACTATTTCACTGAAAAACCAAAACAATTGGTGGCTATTTGATTGGCCTTGGCCTTCGCGGCTGCAGGGGGAATTGCGGAGGGGGGGGGGAGCGAAAGCATTTGATCTATTCATCCATCCATATGGAAATCAATGGGCTCTGTCTCTCAGACACACCCCCACTGTCCACACTCGCTGTTTGTTTGTACCACAGGAAGTCTGCCCACCATCTGAGTCAGCTGCACGAGTGTAAAGTGGCGACTCTCAGGGGCGTAGTCCCACTGTTCCAATAAACACTGTCATCTACATAAATTCAAATGATATGATAACACATTTAAAAATAAAAGGCTATTATTCCTCTGAAAAATCCCCGCTCTTGGAAAATACCGCTGTGAAACAAGATAAGTGCAATTTGAATATGAAGGGGAGGGGATGAGAGATGGATGGGCAACTGTTAAGTTTTACAGAGCTTGCAGTATAGCCGTTGTGTGCACATAACACACTGCGTGCTTTCGTTCCTCTCCAAATGAGACGAGTAGGTTTGCCCTGGGCTTTATTGGCTGCTAGTTAACCTTTTAGAAGGCAATGAAAAGGTTACACTGTTCATTGTTTCTTTCCCCTTTGAAGCATAAGTTTGCTCTGCTCCTGTATGTATATTTGTGGAGGTGAAACAGATGTACACACTATACAGGCAATCTGCTGGTGCTAAAAGCCATCGGAAGGAGACGACTCATTTTCTCGTCACAGCGGAGCTCACTGTAATGGCGCTCGGCAGTATATTTTACATGGGATGTCAAAGTGTGAGGCAGGTTTACGGTACACAGTCAAGAATTGCCTGATAATGGATGAGCGCGTCCTGATGGTGATCATCACTTCCTGGTAAGAAACTCCACCGAGCAGGAGAGCAAGGTCCCATGGAGAGTGATTCATTCAGCCTAATACACAATAGGCGGTGCTCCACCGGCCTTAAGTACATTTACATCATGCACTGCGGGAAGTTGGCAAAGCGAAGCATTAACCACCCAGGTTTCACTGTGATCATGCTCCTACAAATCAACCTCCATTCACTGTCCATACCTGCCTATTCCTCACTAGGGTCACGGGCAGGGTGCCAGCATATCATCAGACACACACCATTCACAAGCAATTAAACCTCAGCATGTTTAAGAACTACAGGGGGAAACTGGAGACCCCATACAGAAAGGCTCAGCTCAAGGCCTTGAACCTGTGACCTTCTTGCTGTGAGGCAACAGTGCTACCCGCTGCTCCACCCTACATCATAAACTTTATTGATTTATCTATTGACGAATGGCTTATGTAGTTCCTGTTCATCAGAGCAAAACTGACATTTTTACTAGACGACCTAATTAACACTCTCTCAAGCTGAATTAAGGCAACTGGACTAGACGTTTTGTTTGCCTTTCATTTGAAAGCATTGGTCTGACTGGTCTACAATAGTCGGACCTAATTAACATTTTTTTGCTAAACCGTATATTGATTAGAATATTTTGCCATTCCTTGCAGTTTATATATTGAGGACATTTGCCTCTTTTGGCACATCTGTTTTGTTTTAAGATTTTGTGGCTACAACCTTTTTGTTCATTCTCACCACTCATCAGCATCAGTTGCAGATGCAGCAGGCGCCATCTGTTTTTGGAAAACATGAGCTGATGAAGTATAAACAGAGTTCATACTGGACTCAGATTCATCAGGTTTCCAGAGATGTGCCACGAACCCAGTGGGTGCTAATGTTGCCATTACAACTAAACTGGTATAAACTGCTGGTGATACCAGCTCAAAATAAGAAAGAAGAAAGAAAAAACAATGCAGATTCAGTGCCATCATCAATCTAGAATGACAATACCATTTCATAGAAATCAGAAAGGAATACCAATCATAGGGGTAAATATGAAGACAACTATCAGGGCTCAATAGAAACAACCATTAGCTAGTCATACTTTTTATAAAATTAGATATAAATAGTGGTGCATCCATATATTTAAAAAAAGGATGTCCCTAGGTTGTTTTAGCAAGATAAACAACACTGGTACAGGAGCGAATCAGCACTAGCGCTCACTGAAATATAAAAAATATGGATCATGTTGACATGATTAACAGAGAAACAGTTTCATAAAAAAAGACCTAATACACGAAGACATCTTCATTCAGACCCTGAGGTCTGTGTCCAGTGCATAAATCCGAAACAGTTCTCTCCTCTTGAGTAAAGAGTCAAAGTCGCCTCCTCGACGGAGAGTATTTACGACTTCTGTGCTGATGTACCCAAGTGTGGAAGTGCTGTGTTGAGCTTTCTTCTTCTTTTGTTGAAATGCACATCAACAGGGCTTTTTTTCTGATTGCGAATGGCACTTCTGTGTTCTGTGATCCTCTTCTTCGTATTTCTGACATGCGATATGCCACAAGGACACTTGAGCATAAATTATATGGTAATTTTTGGATTGCAGGATAGAATGCCAGTGATGCTGAAATTTTTCACCTGAGTGAGGGGTGAGTGAAGGAGCGAGTTTTGTGCATAAAGTGCCACTGTGATGTCTGTTTTGAGCAGCATATTAGTGACTATCCTGTGACCACAGCCCATGATCTTTTTAAAATAACCACTCTATGTATGTCATTTAGTCCACATATCTACAATTCATCCACCTTTACACTTTATCCCATGTGTTCCATCAGATCCATTTATTTCAAATGGAGCTGTAGAGTGCACACCCCCTTTTATTTTCCTCTGTTGCTTCTTGGATCCAGCACCTGACTGAAATTCTACTGCTTTTTGTATTGTCCTGTTTGTACTTTATTCATCCTGACGCTTTAAATATCTATAAACACAGGAGAACTGACAATTATAAATACATTTTGAGACACCCTTGCCTTGAAAAAATATGTGGGCGGACATTATGACATACAAACTAGTTCTGCTCGACCATTAACCAACTTTAATTATTAGCAATTCATTATTTATCAAGTCATTTTTCCGCTCAGTGATTCACTCATTATTCTAAAGTGCTTACGTCCACGAAGATGAAGTGGTGCTTTGTCTTGAAGTGGTGTTTTATGAATGTAAGCGAACACATGCTATAGCAAGTGGTTGGAGACATTTGTCACCATACTGTGTTTAGACATTAAAAACAAACTACTTATCTGCGAGTGTATTTGTCAAGCGTTGCTCCCGCTGCTGTGCTGCTGCAGCACGGTGTGAACGTGTCCTCCCAGCCGCACATAACCTACCGCCAGACGCAGGAATTTAAATGTCAGCCGATTGTTTGCGCAGAGGTGAAACTACGGACGCGGCAGCCGTGGTCCGGACCTGGCGTGCAGCATACGGGATGTGAAAAACAAAGCAGAATGTTGGCATCAGGGCACATTCCGGAGGAAGAAGGGACGCAAAGTGAAATGCTGATTGAAAAGAGGAGAAAATCAATCAAGCGGGGCCCGTCTGATTGACAGCTTGCCAAGGTGTTTTCTGTGGAGGTGTCAAGAACAGTACAATTGCTTCCCCCTCCCCTACCCCTCACCCCGCGCCCCCCCCTCCCCCCCGTCTCTCTGTCTCATCCATCACCTGCCTCTTCACCCATCATCACACTGTCATCTCCTCCTAAATGTCTCACCAAACTCCCCCAATATCTCTCTCACTTCTCATCCCGCAGCGCCTGCTCTTCCAGCATCCCTCGCCTACCCTCGCGTTCCTCTCCCGGCCGCTTTCCATCGTTTTCGTAGCAGGGACGCGTTCGTTGCCAGCCATTTAAGGCTGCAGACTGACAGTCCTTTAATCTTGTTGTTCTGTAACCTTCAGAGGGGGAGAAGAAAACCGCTTCCACTTCTGTTACCTTTATGCAACTACACCGATCCATCCTTTGCATCCAATCTTTCACATTACTCAACTCCAGTGAAGTGTTTTGCGTTATTTGTTTTCATTATACACTGATAAATTACAGTGGCAGCAAGGGAAAGACAGTGCATGTGAGGTCCTTGCAGGACTATGAGTGCCTGAGCATGCAGGGAGGCAGGAATATGTGGGGCGTGGCCACATTAATGGCAACATATAATTCTGTCACTATGTAATAGTGTGAGCTGCTTTTTCTCATAAAATGTTGGCCCATTCATCTCTTAAAAGGGCACAGTGTTCCATTTCAATCACTTCTAACATTTCACTTCCTACTTTCTGAAAGATTATCTGAACCCTCTGTCTTCTTAAAGGTGGTGGGGGAACAGGATTAGGGCACTGATTCATTGTCTGCAATATCACTGACACGCTTTATACATTTGTGGAACACCTGCTTAATTGATGAGAAAAGAGCTCTCTCTCTTTTTTTTTTTTTTTTTTTAGACATTATGAACTACTCTGCTTTGGGTGCTATGATGTAAATGTGTTATCCACCTCTGTATTTATTTATTTATTTCTGTAGTACATGCAAAATAATACCTAATAGCTAATTGATGCACAAAAATGACACATTCTGCATAAAACTTGAATGGAATGCACATCCTCATTTTTGTCTCCTGGGTATAGTGCTGTTGGAAAGGTCTCCCTTATTTATCTTTTTCACACTGAAGGTGGCAGCTGTAGACAGACAGACATTGTCCAAATTGCCATCACTAAATCTATCTGTACCACCGTAAATATTAAATGCAATATTACTAATACAGTGTAGGAAAGGTTGCTGTTAAAATGTATCCCACTACAGATTACTATACACTTCCCCTAAAGTGTCACTTGTAATTATGTCTCCATTATACCACCCGAGTTAAGTAATGCATTCTAAATATGTTGGATCATATATGGAATACCTCAAATCTGTCGCTGTGAGCCCATTTGTCTGGATCATTCTGAGTCTGTAGTTAACTTGATGCAGAAAGTTGCTTGGCGCTGCACTGTACCTTCTTGACCATGTATGTAGGTGAAATGAATGAATGAAGTCATTTCTGACAGTGTCCTGGTCGTGTGTCTCCTCTGCCGTAGCCTCATATGAATTCTATAGCAATACAGCTAAAACAAATAGAGTAATCTATTTTTAAAAATATGACCATATTCAGAAGATACTGAATTTAAACGTTTAAATTACGGTGGACCCTGCAACATTTTTGCAATATCAATTTTTAATAGAAGCAGCCCCTGTATCCTTGTAGCTTTGGCCTATTTCTGGGGTGCTTGATTACTATTTCTCTTCCTGACTCTCTGAGGGCCAGGACATTCCTGCAGCTGGTCACAACACAGTGGCTGGAACATTTTAAATCTTGCATGTTTCAAATGCATAACCTATTTACTTGTATTCCGTTTCTTCCCCAACCCTACTGACAGAAAAGGGGGCGTTCTCCCTTCCTTGAGAGTCCTTGAGAATCTGAAGCATCTGCTCCATGTCGGTCGCCTCCATAAGACACAGCGAGAAGGGATGGGAATCTGGGAATCAAGCCCTGTTGAAATGATGGTCTGCACTTCAGTATTAAAAGTGCAGAGAAGACATATTGACTCAACCATCCCTTAGTGCCCTTGCTGGCTGGCTTCTAGACGGAGGGAGCCTTGATGCTAATTATAATGGGAAGACAAAGTCTCCCCAGCGGGCAAGTAAAGAGAAATATAGTAGGATCACCAAAATGATGAATCATGTCTTTTCGTTCCGCAGCTATAAGGAGTTCATTATTTTATCACTCACTGCTCTCAGCATGCAGTCATTTGGCACTAAAATGATGAATTGTGTTTGTTTAACAATAACGAGGAAATTGGGAAAACTTTTCTTCGGGGCAGGGGACAAAGTGCGTTTTGTTTAATGATGACACTGGACCTTGTGGATCACTGAAGCAGACATGTGCAGAACCTCACTGAATCACACTCAGGACAGTGAATATGGAATCTACAACATGTTTTCAGAGCTAAACGATGTACTGTTTATCTAGAAAACTTCTTTTCCTGAATGAATTCTGTGTGTACTGTGCATAGACAAGACATAATTTGTTATACATACCTATTAATAAAATGCAATATTTAGCACGCACCTTCCCCTAAAACAACCAATTGCTTCTCTGTACAGATAACAAAATGAGACACAACTTCTTTTAGGAGTTGGCATATTTTTTTTTTTACCTTTGGAGAGAGGCTAGCTTGTGCTTCTAGTCTTACCACCTAAGACTGCTTCAGGTGTCAAAGTCTCTGCAAAAAAACGAATGTGTAGATCCCAGGATGTAAAACATTTTTTACATTTCTAATATGAATGTTTTTGAACTTAGTTGACTAAGAGCATTAGTCCATCTTGATAACTGTATCAGAAACTTTAGGTGTCACTTAATATCCTCGGAGATCTCGCATTTTCCACTTGGCTGTCTTTTGCAAATTGTGAGGAAATAGAAACAAATGTTACAAGCAGAGAGGCAATTCTGGGGATGGCAGCTCCTACCAGGCGTGTTTTTATAAATCTGCAGATGTTTCCAATACAAGTGACTGGTGATCATTTTATCTCATTTGGTGGAGCAGAAGATGTGAGCAAGATGCCTGATTTGTAAGCTACCAAGCTGTGCATTATCTTGCTCTCCATATGCTATTTAGGAAAAAAGCAACTCACATTCACTGTCAGTGCAAAATCTTTTGCACTGACATGAAACTTTAAATGCAAATTCTATTGGACCATGCTCGTGTACCACTAACTATGCATGTATATTATAAAATTGACTAAAGAAACACTATCTAGTAATGTGAAGTATTGGGAGTACTCAATTCAGTAACAGCTTATGCTATGCTAAAAGCATGAAGAGTAGGAGAAATGCAGACACCCTCAGGATGGCCGGCTTGTCGGATTGGATATGAAGTAGCCTAAGTGGAATGAGAGAAAAGAATAATCAATGAAAAAGCAAGGGAATAGAAGAGGAAGATACTCGTGATGCGAAAGTAGGGAGAAGGAAATCAATAAGACCGGTCTTCTGATTAGAGCCTCCCAACTTAAATGTGATGGTATAGCCCTCTCGTGGGTTGTAGTGTTTTAGCGATAGTCTGCCTCTACAGCTGATGAGTTGAATCATCAGCCCCTCTACAGTCTGATCCTCTTCAGAGTCCAATGTGCCTAGATTGACATTTTCTGGGCAAACTTTGAACTCCTGGCTGCTAGAAGTAAAGTAAGCATTTCGTCGGTGTGATCGGCAGCACTGTGCAGTACAATGCGGGTATGTTAGGGGGTTGGGGAGGGTGGCTATGATTTCTGAGACAGGAGACTCCAAGGAAAGTGATGATGGTGAGTAGAGGTGAAAGACGCAGAGCCGAGAGCACAAGCAAAGCTGAAGGAGGGTCCAGTGAGAAGAAAGAAATAGAAAAAAAAGATGTAATAGGAAAGAAAGAGCGTTCTGTCGGAGTAACAATGTGCCAACACAGTCTGAGAGGTTTCCCACCTGAGGGTAGTATACCATGGGGGCCCAGACATTGAAACCACATTACAGCTCTCCTGTGTGCACTAGCCAGTTCCCTCCTCTGGCTGCAGCCAGAAAGGAGGAGGAGAGAGCAGAACACAACACGAGAAAAATAGACTCTTGTGTTTTTTTTTTTTTACCCCTTTTTCCTGCGAGACGCATTCACCTGTGATCCAGTGTGGAATGGGGGACCAATTTGTTCTGTCGAGTTTGAGATAACGTCAGATATCTTCCAGACAGTGCTTAGCAAAAATGTAACAATACACCCTATATGTTTTACGGTCTCCATTTGTCTTTTTAAAAAATAATTTTCTTTTCTACCCTCTTGTACAAATGAATGACAGCATGCAGAATTGGAACAATGTAAGTGACCTGCTCTCTATCAGACACTTGACTTGAGATGATTTTTGGTTTAACATGACCCTTAATGTGCATTCCCAATATTTAATTAAGATTCTTTTGTGGGCCACAATAATCGCCTTAAAAAAGGGGGCATCCCTATGATCCCTAAGGATCACCCATCACCAGGGCGAAGGTTAAAATTAAAATTACGATTTTTTAGAGAACATAAGGGTGAATAATAGTCCCCACACAATATAGTAATATATGTGCTTCTGAAAAGTAAGGTTATACTGTGTATAAGTAACTTATGTAGATGCAGCACTTCTATTTTACATTCTGTTTGGTTTGGTCAGCCTCTATGTCTGATTTTTCAAATATGATAGTCTCACTTGTCTCAGGGTTAACCTGTCAATTGTGGTCCATTCATTTTCGTGGGGTTTATCATCAGCAATTATGTTATAAGTGATGACAGCAACTGTTCAAAACATAGCCTGAAAAGAAGTGACTTGTATATAATTAACTTATTGTTGTAGGTCTGTGGGAAGCACAAATGGTGATGCCTAACTCCACAACGTCCTCTGGAAGTCCCAAATTAATTGATGGGCCTTATTTAGACAGCACTAAAATGATTCTGCACTGAAGGGCTACTGTAATTGCTAGTTTCCACCAGCGCAAGTGTCAAGATCCAAAAGTATTCATTGGACAAAGTTTTATATATATCTTGCATATCCTTACAGCTTATTATCAGAAGACCTTGGCACCACAGCCAACATTGATATATCTGGGTCAAAGCATTTAATTGATCTGTATTAGATGTGTTTTTTGTAATGGACAGTCAGAGAAATCAGTTGAGAATTGAGGATTTTAGAGCAGTTTCACTCTATTCCATCCATTATTATTTTGTACGATAAGCAAAGACACATATTTTTTATTTCAATAAAATTATACAGTGAGCCCTAATTTTTCGCACATAGTACTACATTGTCAATTTAGAACAAAGTCAAGAGGATGTTATAATGGAGCACAAGCTAGTGAAGCTCAAAATGAAAACATGTTCTCATAACCATAATCTTCAAGTGGAAGGAACATGATGACACAGAGGAATACCACATATTGAGCTCTGGAAGTAGTAACAGCAATAATCATATCATATCATCATAATCAATCCTACACATAGAAGTACACGGTTTTATTGTTGGTCTGGCATAGAGTGTGTTGTTGTTGTCAGTAAGGAAAGTATTAACACTTTTAACAGCAGCAGTATCTTTCCAAATCCTTTAAGGAATAATATGATTATGATGTAATGATTACACTTTGTGCTCGCCAATAAAATTGCTGAGATCATAGAACTCTGAAGGAGAATTCTATGAAGCCCAATTGAATGATGCCCGATTGTATGTCTGAATCACCTGACAACTTCTGCACACTCCTGGTTTTCCTGTTCAAAGTAGGATTACTAATGATTTTACACACACACTAAACCATGAGTAGTACCCGTGAGTGGCAGGTGCTCATTTACGGCAATACTTCACCTCAGTAATTGGTTTCTATGGGGAAATAACACAACTGTCTTGAAGTTGTTTTGCATTGATTGGCACCATGCAAGAGCCAATTAAAGCGTAGTGTCAGGAGATAACCAGTTTGAAAGCCAATGAATACAGAATACAAACATTTGACCACCTTTGGTTTAATGGACAGCATTGTAATCCAATGGAAATTTCCCATTGACCATCCAAATCTGATAGCCAATACCTGGGGCTTAGAAAGACATATGACATGTGGGAACTGTGCTACTTGCAATTTGAGCATTACCATATTTGCAAATAAGTCTGAAAAAGGGTGTGCATCTTGAAAGGTTAAAATCTGCCAAAACCATTGTCTTGTATACAACTTCCACTTTTGTCTGAGCGCTTGTGTTTTTTGTCTCAGAGGATCTGTACCTGAGTAATGAATGTGATTGCTTTTGATACTTCTGTTTCTTAAAAAGAACATGGCTTGCCTGTCCTCATTTTAGTAACAACAATACCAAAAATACTAAAAACTAAATGTATTTTTTCCAACCAACAGCACTACTTTACAGGTTTGGTCCACCTAAGAAATGTCACTTTATATATGACTGTTAAAAAACCCACAGTGGCAGGAACAAACAAGTATAGATGCAACCCATTTTTACACAGCCAGGGACCCTGCAGGAGGAATATGTTCCAAGGCGAGAGTATACTATGCAGAGGGGTGAATTGCAATAAACAAAGGATCAGAAATGCATCAAGATATATAGAGCTAAGTATTAGAAAATATGGTCTGCTGGTCTTGACTTGAATCAGCCCTTATACAGCACAAAACAAGGTTACGCTACAGTAAAGCTGTGATAGACACATTCACAGCTTTATATACAGATAGAAGTTGTGTCTGTACATATCAGACTCATGTTGATATGTTGTTCTCCTACCACTGGGACACTGCTTCATGGAGCAACAGTGACGTCTTCGCCGTCTGCTTTTATTTCTGGTGTGCTTTGCCTTCCCCGAGTTGTTTACACCAGTCCTCCCAGAATATCAGAACACTTTATCCCTACTTCCCAGTGTTCAAAAATTGCTAAAGGACCCAAGGCTACATGTCCTATTTTCTTTTGGAATTACATTTTCTCCAAACAGCTGTTTTCATTGGTTGGGTCCCACTTGATACACATTATTTTTCTGAGAAAACCCATGTCTGAATGCTTTGGGACCGATCGAAATCTCTTGGTGGTCTTAGTGACGCTCTCACAGCTCATAGTTAGTTATGTGATATTTGGCATGGTTTTAAGGGTAGTTATATTTCTGAACTTGCTCTGTGCACAGGAATCATTCGCCAACAAGAGCAGGGTAGGCAAGGCGTTGGGGAGCTGTCAGGGTTTATTGGATGCTGTTGATAATAATTACAGTGTGTAGTATTCTCCAATATATTGGTGCCGTGTATACAATGGATTTTTGCAATAATTCATGATACACTATATTGACAATTCCTTAAGTAAGGCTGCAATTCACAAATGCATAAGCACATGCACATATGTTATACTGCAGTTACACACACACACACACACACACACACACACACTTATATAGTTTTTTAATGTCTGCATAAATGCTAAAGCCAAATTACCCCTAACACCGAACAGATGGAGCAGCAATCAGTGTCTTGATAAATGTCAGGCCAAATAATAACGACCATTAGCTGCTGCTGGTAGTCTGCTTGCTAAAAAAAATGGCAGACACTTTCATACCACTTGTTGAGAAGGCTTTCTCCCAGAACATCTGGAATCGTGTCACAATCAATTTAAAAACCGCCTTGTAATCTAACATCCAAAAACACAGCTGACGGTGCGTTTCAGGGCAGGAGAATACCGCCGGAGACATGACCTTTTTAGCTGCATGGGCTCCTGGACTTCTATTACATGCACGTCTCATACAAAAAGTCAAAAAAGGAAAATCACATTAGTTCCATATGAGAAGTACGCAGAAGAGCAAACCTTAATCCATCTTCACTGAGTAGCAAAAGGACGAGGTTTCAGGGCATAGGTTGATGAAAATTCTGAATCTTTTTTATTCTATTCCAAAACGACTTCTCCACCTTTTGTGCCACTCATTCACATCAGTACTTTACAGAGTAATTGACTGACCATCATTTCTTTCTTTGCCCTTGTACTAAATCATCAATAGTCCTATTTCGCTCCAAATGGAGTTTGAATTGAAAAGGAATTACCAAGGGCCTCTTTTGAGGATCTTTAAATCTAGGATCTTGAAGTTAAGCAGCCTGACTCCTGTCTCTTTACTCTGTGTTATTGCAGAAGGAGAGACAGAGTGGTGAAACAGCGTGCGCTAACAAGTCTCAGACTGTCCACAAGGCTGATCCATCCCAGGATCACTGACATTAAGATCACATTGGGGGACATAATGTAATTTATCTGCCTCATCAGCTAATGCAGCACAAATCCATTTTCCCCCAAACAGGAAGGGCCACATACATTACCTTGATGACCATGCAAAGTCAAGGGGGAACGACTAATGAGACTAAATATAATTACAGTCCACCTCTGATTTGAAAACAAAATAAACCCTCCTGCACTCCCATTTGTGGCTCTGAACACCGAGACGAGAACAAACCTTCTTCACGTCACCACTCAGGACCACAATGGGCTTTCCTGTCACTATTAAGATTGGTCTATATGCTCTTCATTAAGATTCCCATTAGCTGATGGCTTAGCCGCCACACTTTTCCTGACATCCATGAACCGATTAGGAAAAAAACAGGAGATGTTGTTTAGTTACCGCCCCAACATTCTCCAATGCCGTCACCTCAAACCACTGGAAAACTATGGATTTAGTTTTTTGGAGTTTCTGAAGTGCATTGAAAAACAGGAAAAAAACACTTTTATTCTCCATATCTCTTCTCTCGCACACTCGCTCTGCCTCTCTCACTTTAACATTCACCTCATACAAGGTGACTTCCACACTTCTCCGGGATTATAATGGAGGTTAAAGTAGTGAGGTGTAAGATGAGTGCACTCTACTTTTGCCCTGCCTATTCTCTGCCTCTATCATTCTCTCCTCATAGCCTCCAAACAACAAGTCCTCCATAATAAACAACCACCTAGGTTGTTTGACCATGCACTCCACAAAGATCCAAAGGGGTGTTTTTAATCAGGCAGCATTACGACATCATTTGTCAAACACTCTTAAAATGATTGATGTTTTATGCACGTCAGCGCTGTGCTTCAGATCTGGTAAGTTTAAGCACAAATTGATTAGGATTTCGACTCTAACTCCTATCATGTTAGGATAAATTGTAAAATGTACTTCTTTAATATTAGCATCTCATATCAGAACTACTCATTGTATTGTTTGGAGTGTCTTCCCACATTCCAACAGAAAATTGATGTTGATGACGTTATTGCTTTTAGTACTTTACTGGAGAGATGGCTTAATTTGCTCAAGTGGAAGTCACCTACAGCACTTTGTGATGTCCTTTGTATTAAACTGTTCTTTGATAAATATAGTTAGAAATAAATAGGTATTCATTAAGAGGATCTCTTCAAAAATGCATCTTTTTTTCATATGTCAAGATGCTGCACTTCCCAAGTGTCCGAGAGTGATGTCATACCATTATTTTATTTCATTTACTGCATTATAATGTTTCTTGTATTGTCCCATGTCCTGCTTCCTCTTACCTTGTACTCTTGAACTGTCTGGCTTGTTGAAAATCCCCTAAAAAATTATGCAACCTTAACTGTCATGGTAACAGTAAACCCATGACAATATGCAGTGAAGCAAATTGAATGCGTTTTAACTGAGCAGTAAAAAGAAGCCAACAGTAAGAGTTCGACAAGGTGCTGGTTAGATAGTAACATGAGGTGCTATAAGATAGCATTATGATGTGTTCAAGGTCTGCTCAGTAAATTGAGGATTACGTCATATCACATCACATTTTATTTACTTATATCAAATTCATTTAAACAAATTCATTTGCTTAATAAAGCACAATAAAATGTTATCCGTCTTAACTTAACATCCTGTACCGTGGTACTTGGTTAGCACAATTTAAAAATCTGGGCCTGTGTTAGTTGCGTACAAAGCTGAGATCATGCAGTATTACCAGATGGAAGTGGAGTACGTGAGTGAGCACAGCATTTAGAAGTCTGCTAACTATGTGGCTTGATGAGTAAAATTTGACTCAAATTATTCTCAGCAGCTAATAATTTTATTAGTAGTCAGTATAAGAATATTATTTTATATACACTTCCACTGCTGACCACTTATACACTTCATGGTCAGCAGTGGTAGGCTACCATGTAAGATGGCAATTATTGTAATATTAGTGTTTGCTAAGTTTTAATTTTCAAGTGGCATGTGTTGATCCATAATTGTCATCTTTGTCTCATCTCGTCTTCTACCACTTATTCAAGGTTAGGTTGTGGGGCAGCAGCTTCAGCAGGGAAGCCCAGAGCTCCATCTTTCTGGCAACTTTGTCCAGCTCTTCCAAGGGGAACCCAAGGCATTCCTAGGCCAGCCGAGGGACATGGTCCCTCCATTGTGTCCTGGGCCTGGAGCACCTGGATCCAGGAGGCTCCTAACTCGATGCCCGAACCACCTCATCTGTCTCGTGATATGGAGAAGCATCTACTCTGAGCTCCTCTTGGATGACCAAGCTTATTACCCCCTACTCTAAGGGAGAGCTTAGTAGGGATGCAGATTGATCGGTAAATTGTACATAGGTTTGCCTTTTGGCTCACCACCATCAAATTTCGGAGCTCATATTACTGCATATTGCTGCACTAATCCACCTGCTCCATCCTTCCCTCACTCATGTACAATGCTCCTCCTGAATCCAAGGTTCGAGTATCCTACAGACCCTCCTCTCCAGGACACATGAAGAGAAGTTCACAGGGAGGCCGAGGAGTGTGATCCCCCTGTAGTTGAAGCCACCCTCCAGTCCCCTTTTTAAAGAGGGAAACCACCAACCCGGTCTGCCAGTCCAGATGTACTGTGATGTTGCAGTTGTGTCAACCAAGGCAGCCTCACAACATCCAGAGCCTTGAGGAATACCAGACAAATATATTCCACCCCTGGGCCCTTGCCATGAAGGAGCTTTTTGACTATCCTGGCCATCTTAACCCCAGTGATAGGCAACCCCACCACTAGGTCCCCAGACTCCACTTCTTCAGTGGAAGGTGTGCTGATGGGATTAATGAGGTCTTTGAGTAGAAGCCAGCGGCACCCCATCCCCACCTCAACATTGTGTTAAAAGTGCACTGATAAGCCACCAGAGGGTGGCCCAGAACTTCCTTGAAGGTGTTCGAAAGTTGTTTTCAATGGCCTCACCAATTCAATACCTGTTTGCTGCTTGAGGAGTCCCGCATGCCAAAAAGGTCCTGTAGGACTTCAGTTTGACAGCATCCCTTACTGTCAGTGTCCACCAGCAGGTTTATGGACACAGCTCTAGTTGGCCAATTTGAAAATGGAGGCACTGAGCAATGTTTACTTTGACTCAATGTCCCCTGCTTCCCCTCCTTTGTTTCACATTTGTTTAACATTTGTAGTAGTAGCAATAGCTTCATGGCTAGGCTGTTGTAGGTGACTGCACACTTTCGGTTGGCTCTAGTCAGCCTAACACCATGTGCTCACGTAAATCTGCATTTAAGATAAGAATATTCTTGATACCATAGTAGTTGTGCCTAGAAATTCCTACAAAACAGCCAAGGTTTGCAATTGCCCACTGCTCATTTTGTTCCAGTAGTAGTGTGAATTTTATTTTGTTTTCTTGAAAGAAAAACAAATGTATTATGCCTTTTCATTGACCTTAATTAAAGTTATCCAAACAGAACTGCTTGTTTTCAAAATGAAGTGTGTCCAATAAATTTACAAATTTGAAATGGTTTTATTAACAGATCATGAAACTCGAATCTCACCATGTAATATGTTCTGACTTAGATAACTAAGTTCTTGTACAAACATAAAAAGGCTCAACATCAAAAATTATATAACAATTTCCATGGACTTTTCTGAGTAGAATGAAAGAAAATAAATAAGTTAGATTAACTAAAAGGAGTAGTAGGAGTGGTTTACTTTAATAATCTTACAGAGAAATAGGCAAATCATGTTGCTTGACATAAAGAATTAAATTCGGCCTAACTAGAGAGTCTAAAGTCTTGTGGCATACACTTAATACAAGCTCAGTTAAAATAACTTAAAATATCCAAGGAAATTGTTAAATACATTTATTTACATTGAGTCCGCATGTCATTTGTTCATCATTAGAGAGATGAAACTTAAATGACAATTGGAAATTAGTTGTACTTTCTGGTGTGGGGAAAACAGAAGGCAATCTTTATCAATGGACAAAGAAAACACTTTTATTTTCAGAACACTGTGAAATTTTCCAGACAATACTCATTAATTCAACCTACAACCAGAGCCATTTTGGCAATCTTGCCTGAAAGATTCCTATGTCGTCCCAGTGATTGGTTGAGTTCATGTTACACTGAAAACACACTTGAATAATTCAGGAAACCAAGACTGTGCCATGCGCTCCCCTCTGTACTGTGTGCCCTCTAACAAGAAAAATAACTCTGAACCCCCCCTAAACCCCCACAACCATGCTTGCAGTAAGACCATGCCTGTTACCCATCAATATAGGGCCCAAAGTCTAATTAGGAGAGAAGTTTACCCTCTAGCTTTTCAATGAGAATGTTTATCCTGAGTATAATTTATTCATGAATTATTATTTTTATTTATTCATGTTATCCCTCATTTAATGTATTGAGGAGGAGAACATGGGGTGGATGATTGTGTGGGGGTATGAATAATTAACAGGAAATAAACAAATAAAATAACAAAAAAATGGTAAATAATCTTATCATATCCAACAGCTGCGTTGATACCCTGACACCCCCACACCCTCGTCTGGTAAAGAAAACCCTGTCCGTGCAGTTAAGCTGCTTATAAATATTTGTAATTAAAATCGGAGGGGGAAAGCAGGGAAAGTGGCATCTTTATCACTAGAGACACTGCTGCAGGTGTCTTTTATGCCCCAAAAAGGCGTTTTGATCTGACAGGATCTGTGCAGGAGCGAAGAGACTCCAATCTGTTTGTACCACTCAGCAGCTCCCACCGCGATCCCCCGTCCCCGTCCCCGTGCGCGCTCACATGTTCAAGGGTTCATTACCCATTTGTTTTGCATTTTCATCTATTTCTACCAGACCTTTGAAATCTCGTCAGCCCAAACCCTTAAATTATTCATCAACGCTTATAAAAAAAAGTACTCCTCTATTTTAGTCCTCAACAAAACTTAGATTTTGCAGAGAAGTGCAGTGCGTCCTTTATGTGATTGCACTCATTTTCCTAAATTAGCTACAATTGAACTTTTAAAGCGGCACTAATCAATACTTTTATATTAGCAATGGATTAAAAGATGTCATGCAATGTCAAAGATGGAAGAAGACGATTTTTGTTTATGACAAACCCATTAGAAATGATCTGTCGACTAATGCACTTCCCCTTTATGGAGCATTTTAGTTTCTTTCGGCTCTTCGTTTCAATGTCATCACTCTCATCAGGGACCAGTTTCAAATGCAGCAGGTAAGAAAAGCTCTTGAAACCAAGTATGTTTGCTGCCAAGCACAAACAAAGTTAGCGGCTATGGTGAACGTAATGATGAATGATTTAAAAGTGAAACAGCCAGATATTACCCTCTGGAATTGGTGGAGGCCAAACCAAAAATGGATAAATAGGAGTGAATATGGGCCTTTAATTCATCAGGTGGGCAGAAACACAACCAAGAATCAGGGCCAATGTTGCTGTTTACGCTGGATGGTTAAATGGGAAATTGCCAGTCAACACTTGCCATAACAACTTTATAAAGTGATTAAAAAAAGTCAGCCCTGACCAGGATGTCTCTTCAATTTATCCTTTATTACATCCTATTTCTTCGCACACACACACACACACACACACGCACACACACACACACCTGTCAGCTTTACTGTGTCCTCGAAACATTCCTCGGGTCGCTAACGTTACATAATGTGCCAGCTGGTATCAAATAAACTGCTTAACAACATCATAGCTCGAGCAGTAACCTACACGGAGTGCTGTCAACCAACTGCGCCGCTGATTTTATCTCTGATTGGTTACACGGTGTGTCTGTCTCCATGTGTTACCCAATGTGTTGACAACTGTCAGTGTTACGGTTGATTATTCACTTGCCCACGGACGTGTGCTCGCCAGGCAGTGTAAAAAAAAAAAGGGTTTTGCAGTGTGGACGAGACACAAGAGCAGAGGTTGCCGCTCCTTCCATTGTAATACTTTAATTCTGATGTAGCGAGAAGATCGTCTGTCAAATTAAAACAGCTGCTGTGAGAGCCGCTGTTTTTCTCTCAGAACAAAACGCAACTGTCAACAACACAGTGTTTTCCATGCATCGGTAATGCCGACAGAATCCAAAATCCAAAGAGCAATTTTCACTACAGTGTGTTTGTGTCAGTCTCGGGCCTTTTTCTGCTGACATTGAATGTGATATTTTACTCTTTGATACATACATACTTTATGTTTACCCGGAGCTTGGCTTTTTGTTCAAAAGCTGTAAGAATCCTGTCTTTCTGTAGTTAAGGCAGCACCACACAAACCCTCACAGAGCATCCAGGTGCATTCTGTAGCTGCAACCTGCACGGTCACATCAGGTGCATTTATCATTGCACAGATATGACTTAAGAGCAGAAAACTGATATTCTAGTATAATTGAATATGAACATCTTATGCATGTTAGTAAAAATGACCCAAGGAGAAGTGAAAGACACAGGGACACGGGATTTTAATAAGTGTAAT
This sequence comes from Eupleurogrammus muticus, assembly GCA_036785175.1. NCBI lineage: Eukaryota > Metazoa > Chordata > Actinopteri > Scombriformes > Trichiuridae > Eupleurogrammus > Eupleurogrammus muticus. The sequence continues at coordinate 21,247,125 of JAYKQN010000010.1, read as the reverse complement.
TACAAATTTCAAGCTGCGCAATGACGGCCACAGGCACTGAAGTCGTAGTGTTACAGGCTTGTGTAAAACAGAAAGGGGGAGTGAGAGAGGAAGAGAGAAAGAAAAGGCATAAATATCACTGCCCCAGAGGCTTGTTCCTGGCTCTGTTCCAGTGTTTCACCTGCTACAAGCAGTTTTCTTGAAATCGGCGAGTCTCGCCTCAGCCAGTAGCAGCCATTCCCATGTTTGGACATAATAGCAGATTTAATCTCCTCTTTACATCATTCGCATGGTTCGATACTTGCATAATAAGCCCAGTTTATTCAAGTTTGAATGTATGCCCTGGTTGGGAGTGTGGACTGCCACCATAGCATAAAATGTAGTTTTTGTCTCGTAGCAAATACGAGATAGTGATGTTGTTCATTTCAACATAGTGAATGTTCAGCAGTGATAAGTGATCAGGAACACAACCCACTCTGGACAAAATGACTGGATACATCTAGTATTAAACACACACACTCTGCATCTGAAACACTGCTGTCAACAGAAGAGCCTCGCTGCTTGTCGACCATGATTAATGTGAAGTCCCTCAAAAAATACATCAGATAAACTTTCAAGAGAAAAGCTTACGGAAAACACAATTGCACTGAATGACGGTATTGCTGAATTTCATACAGCGTTCCCTATCTGTCCACAATCATCCCAGATGCTTTGTCTCACAAGAATTATGAGACCTTTCTCTCATGAGGAAATTGCTTTTACAGCAACCTCGTCCCACTCTTCAGGCTGCTTAGACGCCATCCAAAGTGTGTGTATGTGTGTCCGTGTGTGTGTGCTACGTTGGAGGAGTGCTGACACAACCAGATACTGTACCGCTCCTCCTGGACCTAACACAAGGCGATGGCACAAGTCCTGTCACATGTTCCCTCTCTCCTAATTTGTTTGTGTCATGCCCGCACACCTGTCCGTGTCGTTTCATGTTGGAGGACCGAAGTGTGAGAGGCAACGGGCTCGTTTTTTTTTTTTTTTCTGCTGTTGTCTTATCTGATAAGGTTGTTATTAACACTGGCGCTGCCTGCATCGGTTGCTTGTGACACCGGCGTGATTGATGTTGTGTCGAGGCGACGGAAACTTTCCCAGTTCCAAATGAATGGGCGACTCGCAAAAAGAAAGAAATGGAAGATGAAAATCAGGATGGGGAACATTAGCAGAGCAGCACAGGGCTGCCATCTGTCTGTGAAGTGACCTTTCGGAAAAAATGTGGTTAGTGTCTATTAACCCTCATCTCTTTCTCTCTCCACCCCTCCCTCCACCTTCCTGCCATCTCATACTTTCCGTTTTTTTTTTTTCTGTTTTTACTGAAGCGTATAAATTTGGTGGTGCAGTGTTCTTTCTGTGAACAACTCAGGGGTATGACCCTATGGGGAATGATTGAAAGACACTTGTCTGAGAGAGACATAAAATCAAATAAAGACCTGAGCTGACTACGAGCCTGGGGACTGAGCCAGGGAGTTTGTGAGACCTGTATGAACTATAGAGCAGCAGTGCAATGAGCAGGGGGATGCAACAGGAAATATATCTGCGTGGCAGCAGAGAGGATGCAGTCTGCTTGTTTTATGTACAGTATGGCTTTCTTGTTTCAGCCATGAGCTCATATTGAACCCCATCTTTGATACTATATGTTGTCATTTAACGTGTGTGCATCTTGTATTGTCATTGGTGTTGTTTTAGATCACTTACGCACAAAGAAGAAGCGATGTATGCATGAGTGGGTGTCGTGTGGAAGGCAAAAAGGTCTATTTCCAATAAATAAATCATCATATATATATATATATGTATCTTAAGAAGACTAAAATCTTCAGGGTTCTAATTTTAAAACAGCACTGATCAATAATTTCTTTTCTTACAATATAAAAAAGGGACCAAAAAGACTACATTAACACCGCAAAACTTAGCACTTTATTCGGATTTAATGCTCAGATTCTGTTTTTTCAGCTGTTCACATTATTTTTTAAATGTGGCCAGGGGCGATTATATGATCAGAGGTTTAGGGGTGCTGAGCAGAAAACCTCAGTCAGGCAAGACAAATTTTACTATTTTTTATTTTATCGCAATTTATTTATGAAAGAGAAGCACCACATTTTTTTTTTCTTTTGGGAAAGTCTGACTAAACCATTGAGTCTTGATAAAGGTTATTTAAATGCTGAGACGGCAAAATAGGAATGGATCGGAGACATGAAAGAAAAATATCTTAATCGTAATTTCTGGGGGAAGACAGCTCATTTTGATACAGCAGCTCCTCAACATAGGCACATAACACATAACTTCTATATTGTAATTGTGTAAAGTTATACTGTGACTGGAATGTTTGACATTTTTACACTTGCTGTCTTTTATGCCACCTTACCTGGTTCTTCCTGAACTTGCACTTTCCTGTCTCCCTCCCCTTTCTCATCTTTCCCTCTTTGGACTGACAATCATGCACAAACAGATTGTATTCAACCAGATAATAAAATACACAATGACTGATGCATAGATACACATCACTGAGTCACATATGTAAAAAAAGATTAGACATAGGTCACTCTGGGCTGCAGTTTGAATGTAGTCTATGTGCTGAATTTCATCTATGTGTTAATTGTGGTGATGGGCTTTCAGATAAAACGCTGATGCTTACTGTATGCTAGCTGCACAGCACTAAAACCACCAAAGCTGCACAATTAGGTCTCCCCACAAAAGGGATCAGGGCAACCAGAAAAGAAGTGGAGACAGGAGGCAAAACATTTATTGGCGGCGGTACCAAAAAACACAAAACCCAACACACTCACGTCAGCAGGAAAAGTCCACCTCGCACCAGGTGGACCAGACAGGCAGTCCCACGCGTTGCGTCACCTGTCCCGCACGCAAACATGTCCGGGGGGGAACTCTTCATCCGCTAGTCAGTTCCCCCTTATCACCAGGTGAGAAGGGGAGGGCTCATCACCTTCTCACACTTCCCTCCCCTTCTGCAGTCTCGCGAACGGGGTGTGTCTGCCTCGGGGCTCGCTCGACCACACTCCATTTCCGGTCGTAGCCCCGCCAGCACTTCCGCCAGCACTTCCGCCAGCACTTCCGCCAGCCCTTCTGCCAGCTCCTTCGCTGACCGTCTCCGCTAGCCGTCTCCGTCGACTCCCTCGCCGACCGTCTCCACTGGCTCCTTTGCTGACCGTCTCCGTTGGGTCCTTTGCCGACCGTCTCCACCGGGCACTTCCGCCGGGCACTTCCGCTAGCCGTTTCCACTAGCACTTCTGCTAGCCGTCTCCGCTAGCACTTCCGCTAGCACCTTCGCTGACCGTCTTGCCGACACTTTCGCTGACACTCTCACCGACACCGCCGCCGATCCTCTTAGTACCACCGTCCGTCTGCGAGTTCCACCTCCTCTCTCCAGCTTCTCAGGCGGTGCCACAGATCCCACCGCTGCCACCAAATGTGAGCGACCGATGTGGTCTCCCCACAAAAGGGATCAGGGCAACCAGAAAAGAAGTGGAGGCAGGAGGCAGCGGAACTCAGTTAAAACATTTATCGGTGGCGGTACCAAAAAACACAAAACCCAACACGGTCACGTCAGCAGGGAAAGTCCACCTCGCACCAGGTGGACCAGTCAGGCAGTCCCACGCGTCACCTGTCCCGCATGCAAACATGTCCGGGGGGGAACTCTCCATCCGCTATTCAGTTCCCCCTTATCACCAGGTGAGAAGGGGAGGGCTCAACACCTTCTCACAGAGACCAAAACTGGACAAAAAGTAGAGTGACTACATATTTGGTCACAAACATGATTCCAAAGGAATGCTTAGTACTGTATGTCGGTGTCTGCTGGATGTGTAAATGTGCAACTGTTTGATAACATTTGTCAACTTAATGACATTTATAGCTTGTTGTGCTGACAACCCCCAGGTGGCCAGAAATAAATTGATGCAGCTTTAACGATGGCAAGTCTGTCTCCATGCAGACTCTTCTATTGTCAGTCATGTACAGAATTAAGTGGGGTTCCATACTCTCCTCCTAACTCCCTTCTATAGGTTGCCATTAATTGTGTGAACGTGAGTGTACACACTTGTGAGGGAACACACTTGTGAGGGAACGCTGGGCTCTGCTGCAAGGAGTGAGAGAGCGAGCTCAGACTGGGCCACAGGCAGAGCTATCGATTGTTCTCGTCAAGGTCCAGGGATATAGATGAGTTACAAAACCACGATTAATTACAAATCACTTCTGCCATGAAAGTCGATTAGAGCAAAAAGCAGAAAAAAGTCTGTATCAAACAAGGAAAAGTGGTAGGTCGAGCACATTCCTCACCCAAAGATGTCTCTGACATGGATGGCCCCCTCTTGCCCTTCATCTTTTGAGTTATTAGGTTTATGTGAGTCCTGTTTGATTAAAGTTGTTAGTTCTTTTTGCATTATCTGTTGCTTTGTCCATCAGTAATTACAAATGTGGACAAATTAATGCAGATGCATATTTTATCCATATTCAATAAGCATGTTCCACTGCCTTATTGCTGAGCACATAATCAATTCCCTGAGACACATGATAAATGATGGTCTATAATGGCGCATATACTCAACATGTGTTGAGCCGTATGCTAATGTGCATATAAAACAGTGGGGCATCGTGATACAGTCATGAGCAGGTGCAGGATTTACAATGATCCACAGGCAGGTTCACAGACGGTACCTGTCAGCGCCACTTGAGAGTCCCTGCTGTCTCAGACAGGTTGCAGTGTAGCCGTGCTTTGCATTAAAATTGCAAACAACATTCTCTTCAACTGCACACAGACTCTGCTGGATTTAGGCAAACTATGGTGTTCTTACACCTAAACTACACATATCTTTTTTTTTTTCTCCAGGTTTCACCCACTAGTGCTTTTATTCTCACTTTGTCCCACCCTGTGTCTTTCAGTACAGTTCTGCATCTGTCTCCGGAACTTTGCTTTTTTTTGTTCTGTATTTTTAGAAAGAGACCACTGTCTATGATTAATGTTTGGTGTGTAGCTGTGTGTATCCAGCAAGGTGTATTCCTCTGTGAGAGTGGGAGAGGCTCCTGTGCTATTTTGAAGAGGTAGCAGCGCAAATCTGCCAGGGAAGGACTTGTGGCTGCACATCAGAGCTCTACATCCTCCTGACCTGTCCAGTGTACCACAGAGAATACTAGGCTCAGATTGTTGTTTGTTCAGCCATCTGCACACTCACCAAAATCCAACAAACCCGCCAGCTGGGAGGATGGGCCTGGTGTGTGCCACCATTGCCAGCCTGGTGGGCCGTGACCATGGTCTGCGGGATGAGAAAACACAGGGCACGACTCCAGGGAAGATACCAGGTTTGAATTGTACAGTAGTGGGACATAGGTGTATACATATGGAGGAGGAAAGAAGCTCAGGCTACCTCATACACCCTCCCTCCACCCCACAGTTTAAACCTATTGCTGCCAGAGCAGATGAAAGGGTTAAGAATTGATGTTCCCTGACCATTAAGTGCAGGATAATTTTGAATTCTATTCTTTGTTTTACCAGCCACATGTTCAGCAATGTTTAAATTGATGAAATATGATCACTTTTTCTGGTTAATTCTAGAAAGACTTTTTGAAGCAGCCTGACAGTAAGCAATTGCAGCAATTCAACCTAAAAGTAACATATGTGTTGACTAGCTTTTCTGCATACTTTAGAGGCGTAAAGTGCTTGACATTTGCTTTTATGTAGGTGAAGGAAGGCAGTCCTTGATATTTGTTTTAGGTGGGGGTTGAATGAAATATTTTGTTTAATGACCAAAATAGCTAAATCATTAGATAGTGTGCTTATAAGGTCTTTAGATCCAAGAAAGTATTCTCAGTTAAATCTCATTTCAATAGTAGAAAGTTATAGCAGCTGCTTATTCATAGACATGCTTGAAGTTTTGCTAGCTGGTTGGCATTGTCTGGCTTGATCAAAAAATACAATGGGATATCAGTTGTAAAACAATGAAAATAGAAGTGTTAATATTATGTAAAACAAGCAAATAAGTTAAATAGTATTGGTCCAAGCACCGAACCCTGTGATACTCCATATCTAACTTTTGCCTGAATTAAGGAGTAATCGTTAACCTCAACAAACTGAAATCAATTGGAAGATAGGACTTAAACCAGCTTAATGCAGTCCCTTTCATACTGATTAGATGTTGTAATCTCTATAATAGGATCTGATGGTCATTGGTGTCAAATGCAGCACTGAGGTCTGATTGAACGAGTATGGAAATACGTCCTTTGTCCCGTGCATTGAGAAGGTCATTTGAAACTTATAGGGCTATAATGCACTCTAAATCCTGACTGTAAATCCTCATATAAATATTGTAGAAAACTATTTTGTGACTGCTTTCTTTGGGATCTCACAGAGAAAGTGAAGGTTTCAATATAGGTTTATTCACCTACAACCTCTGAGTCAAGAGCAGGATTTTTGAGAAGTCATTTAATACCAGCTACTACTAAGAACTGTGGTACATAACTAGTTTCAGAATATATCTAGTAGAAAGTGCCAATCATAGAAAAATACTTCCCTAAGAAATCAGGTTATTATAGAGTAAAAGAAACTAGTTGAGTCTTTGGATGAGGAAACCATTAAAGGTAGTTCAGAAAGATAAAAGAAAAGTCTAATTATATATCAAATTTTTCATCTGTTTCTAAAGGTTTCTGTGACGGTAAATCGGTGCCAGTTGAGGGCAAGAGGTGATTAATTCTGTCTCTAAGAGTCAGAACTTTACTATTGAAGAAGCTCATGAAGTTGTTAATTTTGGGAGCTGTAGGAACACATGGATCAATAGAAACTCTGTGACTCTTTGTCAGTGTGGCTAAAGTTATGAGTAGAAATCTAGGGTCATCATCAAGTATGATGAATGAATATGACATAAGCGGTCACAATTCATGTCTACTCTTCCTGGGTCTGATAGGCACGCCTGGGCTCACAGAGCCTATTCTACTTTAAGAAGCTGATTTCAAATACAGCCATTTCGGAGGACTGCATTGTCATGAAGCAAACAGGCTAAACAGATCATCTGCCCCCCCCCCCCCCCCCTCTTTCTCTGCCTCTCCGCCTTGCACTCTCTGAGTCTTTGCTTGCATTCCCTCTGTTTTATTGTGACAAGACACAGCAAGTCATAGCTTGAATACCAACACAATGATTTCTTGACAGTCTCCCTTTATTTGTCTGCTATCGCCCTGATAAGATGATTTTCACTCTCTGGGTTTGTTTTTTCTTGGCAGCGATGGCCTGGATGAGTGAGCTCATCCCCCCCTCTCTCATTTTTGTCTTTCAATCAGTTGTGGTTCTCCTATCTTCCACATCACATTGGATACATTTGCGAAGATGTGATACTACGATGTTGGTTTTTGTGCAATTTCCCTATGTTTTCTTTCCCATTAACACACCACTGATGGACATCTGGAGGCTTATTTTCTTGCTGTCTAGTGTCATCACTTGTGTATAATATGAAATAATAATTAGTGTGGTCAGAATGTGCATGCAAAATGAACATGCTAGAGAGCATTTGGGTAGAATTACTCATAGGGAGATAAAATTGGGTCAGTTAAAGACTGTAGGAGCTTATATAAAAATTATGATCATGTTATGTTGTCAAACCCCTTTCTGGTATATGCAATGTGTACTGAGCATGGTTACAGGTTAAAAATGTGATGCATTTTACATGGTAAGACCACAAAATAGTTCATGAAATTATTGTGGGTCACAAAACAAACGGTCTTCTAAGAGAAGTTTGAGAGCTACTCTCGAGGACTGATAGAAATCCATATCATAACACCGCTGGACACAATTCACATAGGGCTAAGGAAAAGAACTGGTACTAGATATGTTGGCATCACCCAGCACTCAGAATAATTCCTATCTCTCCACAGAACTAGCTTTACCCTCATGTCTCCTTCCAGCACTGGAACGGGAGTTAATTGTTATCCTGATGGTGTCAGGTAGCAGAATTGATCAACGTTAAAGGATCATTCCCTGTGACATTACCCCGTGAGAAGGAAAGGCAAACTATGAGAAAGATAGTCTGCTTCCGTGACATCTGACAAGGTAAAAGGACAACCTTCGATTGCTTGTGCTCTGTCAGAATCACAAAATCAATAGTCCAGCATTGCTCATATACTCATCAGCCATCCTATTAAAGCATAGGGATTAAACAGATCAACCACTGCCACTTCAGGACACACTTGACTTCCCTTGGTTTTATTTCATGAGATTCTAACAAGGCTGCCAGTCTGAGTGTTCAGGTTTATAGTCAGCACAGAGGGTTATTTTGCATGTTATGACACACAGTGCAGTGTCGGAATCGGCACGGTTCACACTGACATTCTAAAAGGTTGGGGTCATTAAGAAAGAATCAGCTGTGCCTATACGTTACTTATACCACGAACCTGCATGGCAGATAATTAAGATTTTCAGTTCACCAATGCCTTATATGTGAACTACTTGTCCGATAAAATCATTTTAGTAGAAAGGTTAGCATGAATACGATGAAATATGAATACATTTCGCACCATTATGGTAGCGAGTATCATTTTTAATAACAAGCTTGTTTGAGTCTGAAAATAAGTTTTTACGTTGAAAGAGATGAGAACATAATAATACAGTATATTTTAACATTATTTCATAATTCCTTGTGTTTCTGTGTTATTGTTGAAATAATGAGTACTGGTTTAAGTTAACAGCTGCTACTCTTTTGCCTGCTTTTTGTAACATTATATTTGTAAAGTGAAACCGAAATCTATCATTCTCATCCCCCAAACATCAGTACAGGCAGGATAATACAAAATGTGAATAAATATGAAATTGTTCAGATTGTTTTCGTTCCATTTTCCTTTAAAAGTGCTGGGACAACCAGCAGCCCAGTGAAACTGCAACAAGGACACAGATAAATACTGTTTATGTAGAGCATTAAAAGAAATGCATGGAGTCCACATCTAATGAGATCCTCCAGCAGTGTGAGAACTGAGGCAAAGATTACAGATGTTACCATCTGCTGTGGTTTTTGTTTATAGAGTGTGAGGACTGTGCTGAAAAATGTGGCATTAAGTATTAAATGTAGACATTTTTGCAAGAAAACAAACCTCATACTGTGTTTGACCTGTTTTGATACGAACACTGAATTTCTCAGAGCAGGTGGCGAGAATAATTCAGTGATATAAAGCAATTATGTATGGGATGTCCTGGTTCCACTGCACTATATATGTTATCCGCAGGTAAAGAGAACATACGGTAGCTGTGGGATTTGTTTTGAGAAGTAGGGCTTAAAAGCACATTCCGAGTCTCAAATCGGACTCTGCATCATTTTGAAATGTTGTCATCACTCTTTCGGTACTGGGTTATCATGCCGCCTACAGTTTGGAGCTCTTAAATAAAGCGACTGCAATCCCGATGCAAATGGATGGCTGCCTGTTCCTCTCACTGCATTTATGGTCGATAAAAAATTTATGGAAAGAAACACAGATATGCGAGTTTGCAGATTACACACATTCGGATGCATGTGATGAAGATGTTTTGAGTCACTGGGATTAAATTCTTTATTCTGTTTCTTACAGGATGAACGCAATGGGAGACAACATATGCAAATACTTCTATATAAATTCTATCTTGACCTGTGTAATAACAACATAGCCTTACTTAATGACTAAAGGCATATCGACCAGGAAACCCTGATTCTCTCCCAGAACACAATGGAATGAACAATACTGCAGAGCGAGACCTGGCATTGCAGAAAGAATGCCTGGTGTTCCTCGTTCATCATGTTGATTGGAGAGATCAATTCACATTTGTGCATTCCTTGGCTTCCTCTCAGCCATATTTCAGAGCTGTGTCATGTGGCAAACCTTTCCAAGTTCGCTGTTTCACATCATACACTACATGCAGACAGAGAAACCGCTGGTTAGAGTCTCACAACGGTGCTTTTTCTCACGCCAACATTTTTACAATACATAAAAGGGGACATTTTTAGAGCCTGGGTGTAACCAAATATATGCTGTAGTACCCCTCAGACCTTTTAGAGGGCAGTGTAGCTCTATGAAAGAACCCGGTGCTACCAGTGGGGGGAAAAAAAGATTGGTATCTCTGAATTCTATCCCTCATTAGGTTCCATGCAGTGCTGAATTACTTGCTGCATCTACCCATTAAAGTCCCTCTTTCTGTACACTGCTTGCATTAAACACAGGTATGGTGCCTCGGTGTATGAATGCAGGGGGAAATCTGACCTCATTCCAGTCCCATTTTGCTGAGGCTCATTGCTGTGGATGCATTCATCGGTTGTTTTTATGTGATTGAAATGTTATATACCTATAGTCTCAAAAGTTCTTGTAGAAAGACTATCAGACTGCACAGTGCATTTTTTTTGTTAGTTTTCACAAACATCATCTGTTTTCACATCACATTTTTTTTTTGTTTTGTTTTTTTTGGGACCGCCGGCACATTCAGCACAACACTGGCAATTCAGGCGATGCGTTCGGAAAATCTCCAGATATTCACCTGCTAATGGTATGACAGCTTGTTAGCTTTCTTCATTGTACAGGAGGATATGGGAGTTGACAGAGCGAGCTGAAGTTCATGTCTCCAGGCTCTACCCTTGTCTACTTGGCTCCCTGCTTCGTCAAGGAGACCTAATTCATTGTGATGAGCAATCATCTGCGGGGGTTAAAGTGCAACAAGTGCACTGACCTTTTTGTTGGCCTCTGCCACTGAGCTGTCTTTAACCTCTAACCCTGAACTCAACCTCTGTGTGATGGTTCCACTTTGTCAGATGAGCAATTCCCCATTGACACTGAATGATCAGTATTTGAATATAAGTACTATATCGTATAGAAACACAAAAAAAGTCAAATCTGAAATTTCCTATAGTGTAAAGTAGATATCAGTCATTGTGCACACAAAACAAATAAAGGGAAGATTAAAGAAGCAATAAAAAACAGGTAGCCCTATTTGGCAGGATAAGCAACTCTATATATTTGGACCTCTTCTGTCTCCCTTTCATCGACTGTTTTAGATCAGAACAACTAGGCTCTGCCATAAAGTAAACTCCAACTGATGTATTGAGATTTTAATTGTGGGGACTTATTTTGCTGGCAGTCCTCCTTAAGGAGAAGGAACAAAAGGCCTGCCTGTCTGCCCTCTTCACCTCACTCGCAGTTGATAATCAATGAAGGGACAGAGCTGCCAGCTATTGACTGAGGAGAGATGAATGACACTGTTCCCAAAGGGTCCATTTGAATTTTGACAGGCAGGATTCAAAAGTCCTAGCCCTCCTTTGATGGTGCCAGGAAGAAGGCTTTTCACTGACACACTGAAGGTAATACCGAGTGCTGATACAGGGTTATGAGCGGGCTGAAATACATTAAGCTGCAGACTTGTTAGAGATCATGTGTAAGCAGTTTGAATCACTGCATACTTCATTCAGTGAATACAGCATTTGCAGCTGTATTATATCCATTTTTTTAAAGGGAGCTGAATTGATGGAATTGAGCACTTCATGTGTCACCTCACGGAACACATGTCAACACACAGAAAAAAGGACTCTCACCTTTCCACATCTTCCATACAGCTGTCACTTTCTTTGGTCTCTGTTGCCTCACAAAGACATAAACATTCCCTCTTTTTACACCTTGTGCATCGTTGCCTCAGCAGTGACATGGTTGGAATTATCTGGAAGTGCTGCATATCAGCATCAATCGGCAGCCCTCTCTCCCTTGTGTCTGATGTTCCATTTTTTGGGGCGTGCAAGTGAGGATCCTCTTAATGCCGTAGCAAGCTGTACACTGGCAGATACATCTGGTTGTCATGGATGATCACCCTATTCTGGGCAAACAAACTAAGCTGCCTGTAGACCCAGTAATCCAGCAATATTACATATTAATAAGACTCTACAGCATGGCACCCCAGGTAGGATTAAAGTCATTTTCCCCCTTTACTACATATTTCCTTACCACAGCAATCTGAATGGCTGTCTACACTACTGACTTAAAAAATGTATGGAAAAATCATGTTTAGCATAAAGGAGAGTTAGGTAAATCAGTAAAGATATGTCATAAAACCAAAATAATGTTGCAAAATGGTTTACTGAGCTGAGGGGGAACTGCAGTGTCAGGGTCATATTACAGCAAGTCATTTGGCCTGTTGTGACTATAAAAATATTATAATAATATAGTATAATATAATATATATAATATTGTAATATACAGTTATCAGTTTTAAGGTTGAGATTATAAATTCACAATTGTCTAACCATAACCAATTTATAACCATTGTGGTCATAATTGCAGGGTTTATAACCACATACCCACTCATAAATCATGGTTAGACAACTAAAGCATCTGTAAACCACAAAAATAGCAGGTTGACATTAGGGAAATATCTGCACATGTGGTGTGTGGTGGGTCTATACACTGTATGTATATAAAGATGTTGATATTGATGTGTGTCAACCACTGGTTTGCATAGAAGCATGTTTGAAACCCAGAGTAACTGCAGTTTGGAACTCAGGCCTTCCCTATAGGCAGCGTGGGTTGTCTCAAACCTAACATTAAACTTGTTACTAAAAGAATTCCGATTTTTGGATTTAAAGTTTCCAAAATGTCTACCGGCACACTTGGTACTTTATGGAGAGGTCATTTTAAAAACTGTAAATCTATATAGTGTTTTTCTCTGAATAAAAAGCTCTGCAAGATGCTGCTGCAGTGATCGTGAGGGGACATGGAGGAGTTGGGGATTGAACCAGCCAACTTCTGATTAGTGGACCATAATAACTTGTTAGAACCAGGGATTTTGGCTTCAGTGTCAATGTGTGATAGTAAACGTCAGACCTGATGAGATGGGATTAAATTTGAAGCAGGAGTGTGAAAAAAGGTTCAGTATAGACATAATTCCCATGGGTGCTAGGTCAAATTCTCAATTATAAACAATAAAACTAGACAAAAGGTTTAAAAGGTTAGGAAAGGTTTAAATTGAATTAAATGGGTGAAGGTTAATATTGTTGAAGAAACAGAATGAAATAATGAAAACTGGATTTGGAAAACAAAACATTTTTTGTCAACTAAAATAAAACTAACAATAAACAAATCCGCACCCTAGAGATGTTCCACAGTTAAAAGAAAATGCACCAGATTTTAATTACTGAGGGAGTTAATGAACAAATTTAATTAAGCGTGAACAACAAGCAGCCATACTTCTTGCTCCACAACTGTGGACTTTGCCAAAGAAATGCTTTATGTTTGCAAGATTACCTTAAATCACTCACTACTTGCCAGATGTTTGCTACCAACCCGAAAGAAGTAATTAGTTTAACTACTCCTTTTAGTTACGACGGATTCCTGTAGTTTTAGCACACTCCCTACCTGTTTTCAAGCATCCTTGAGAGAAATACCCTTAATGCCCTTAAGAAACCTAATTCTGCAATGGAATCTACAAATGGCGAGAAGAATTACTGTAATTTTTCATTCTCGGTGTGTGGGAGAGGGAAAAACAGAAGTGTTAAAAGAATTCTAACTTATAACAATACATACGTGATATCAAAGCAATATTCTACAAAAATTCATCACATCCTGTAGATTCATTTTGGAGACCCAGACAATGAAATAAATATACCTGGATTTAACTCTTGGCTCTATGAGAATGTGTGTAGCTTTCTTAGAAAAGTGGAACACTTCCACCATAGAAGTTAAACTGGTGTTAACTGATTTAGGTGTGGAGCGAAGGTTTGCACAATCAAGAGGTGATTACATTTAGCTATGGCACCTGTGCCTGGGTGAAAATGAATTAAAGATACAGCATAACATTTATATTTGAAATCCCAGCTTCACCATGTGATTCATGAACACACACACTCACTCATGAATGCACGCACAGAACACCTTGCCTGGGTCATAATAATCACACACATGTAATTGCAAGCCTAAACCAAATTTCTTCAGGTGATCCTAATTGGTTCTGTCACCTTGGAGCGATAGCTGACTAATGTTCTTCTGCTAGTACTGACAGTGTCACTCCAACCTACTCTGAGGCATGTTGCTGGGCTCAGCGTTGCGAAAACAACACATGGGAGGAAAGATACTAGAGCAAAAGGTCTCTAATGTGTCTGCAAAGGAAACAATATCTTTGCATGCATATTTTTACCCAAAGCAACGCGTGTCCTCTGATTTTTCTTTTTGTGTGAGCTTTGGTGTGTGAGAAGTCCCTCAAAACTCAGTGAAACCAAACCATTTTGGGTAGATGGGGCCTCCGCTCCTTTTACAACAAACACGCTGTCCTCTCTTTTATCTCCAAAGCAAGAGGTAAATAGCCATTAATCATAGTTCACGCTGTCTCCCTGCATTGCATCAGGCTGAATGGGCTGGAGAGAGCATGCATGCATGAAATAGCTTTTAATCTTACGGTATGTTATGTGTAAGGGTGTACGGGTGAGCATATGTTTCGAATGCGGTCGGCTTAGACACACAAACAGCCTGCCGCCCGAAGAGAGGCGCAGTGTGTGCAGACAAAAATGAGAAATAGACATATAAGGTTTCGAAGAGCTCGGGAGTGTTTTCAGAAGTCTATCACTGCACATAGCCCAAGTCGCACATTTTTGTCATGATCCATTTCAAGGGAAATAATTATGCAGCTAATGCAATTTAATCCCTGCCCTTGCATCCTCCTCGGAGAAGGAGGTAGGCTACATGCCAGGCAACATGAAGCCGGGGCTTTTACCTCATTACATGCAAAGTGCGTTGCATTAATTAGGTTAGAGGAGCAGAGAACTATACCTAGAAGCAAACACGGAACACAATTTGTGGCATTTATGCTGTATGGGTTGGCTGGCTACGGCTGCCCTTGCACTTGCCCTTTTGCACCCTCGACATACAAAGTGCCAATGTTGACAATACAGATTGTTTCACCTGTGCGTATCTAAATTGTCACAAACTGCTTGTCACATCCCCGCGATCGATTATCCGCATTCTCTCTGGCATCTTCACCAATCTCCCCCACTGGTTTTAAATCAATCAGAGCTCTGGTGCCAAGATTATCGCTGGCACCAAATGATCAATTCCCTTCATCACCTTGCACCTATCTCTGACATCTTTCAGGAAACCCCCATCCTGCCCCCATGCTCGTTCTAATCTTTATTTCTGTATTGTTTTACTTTGACTGGACAGTGCACATTATTAAATGTCTTTACATATACAGGAAAAACTCTATATATGCAATACATGCAAATAATCCAGACTTAATTTGAGTTTGGAGTCCTCAATAAATAACAAATACATACAGGGTTGTCATTGAGATATCTCATCACCAGATGTACTTGTAAGGTGTCATCACAATCTGGTCTGTTAACCACCACCCCAACCCCACTTCAGCACCATGGGTGCCAGGGCTTTTAGCTGCACAGCCCCCAAGCTCTGGAACTCCCTGTTCCCACACATCCAAGCGTCCGACACCATTTCTACATTTAAAAGCGTCCTCAAAACTCCCCTGTTCAAAAAGGCCCAGGCACTTTAACCACAAAAACTCCAAAAATAAGCTTTCACCCAAGCCCCCTCTCCTATACGTCTGTCCACTTTGGCTCCTATTTTAGTGATTTTATTTTATTTTTTCCTTTCCTTGGCATATTTGCTTCTGAATTTTTTTTTTTTTATCATTTATATGAATGTATATGAGAAATGAATGCTTGTAAGCAGTGTTAAAAATTATTTCAATTGGTCTATATTGTTCTTGCATCTTAGCAAAGAGATAGCCTCAATGATAGCATCAATATCAAACTGCATTTGCTAGAATTCTAATTCAAAGCTGCCTAAGCAAAAAGTAATTGCCTCTTTAACAGTTCTGTTTGCAGTTGTTTCGATATGTCCTCCCAACTTCATCAGGTGAGGGACAATGATTCACTGTGATGTGGTTTTACTTTATGATTTGATGTCCATCTAAAGATCTCTGCATGGCCCTTGATTACTGGTGGGAAACAGCAGTGCTCATGCACTGAAACCTTGTGTCTTCTGTAATTGAGTTTTTAATAATTCAATTATGAATTTTAATAAGCTTTTGATCATTAGAAGGTCTAAGTATTATATAACTACAGTCCAGTCTTTTAAAAACACTCAATCCAGAGAGAAATGATTACTGCTTGTGTTCAAGAAATGTACCTTAAAATGAGCTACCAGGACTTCTGTTAAATTGTGATGTCACTACTATACAGTCACAACCAATCCACCTTTAATATCCAATCAAATCATGGGAGGCTCATTAATATTAAAGAGGCAGACACAGACATGACCTGTTCTATTTAGAGGTCCAGAGAGAAGCTTAGGAAATAAGACGTAAAACTATATAGAGAGGACTTTTTGGTACCTAAATCCCCCAAATATAATATTGTTAGAGGTATCACAACTTTAAAAATATCCCAGAAAAAGCATAAAATATAGGACCTTTAAATGATGTCTCTATGGATCAGTGTTAGTTCATTAGTAAGTCGGTGATTCATATCTTAACTTTTAGTTACACATATTTTGTGGATCCTGCTGTGTCTGCTTTCACCTCAGAATAAGAAGGTGCTTTATTCTCAGTCATTTTTTGGCAGCCTGCATTGTTATTTTAGTGGAGGTGGTTTCCTTGATGTGCTCTGGTTTCTGTTAAAAAAATGAAGGTGACGACTTACCCACTGGGTATAATTGTGAGTGTGAGTGATATTTACCTGTTGGGTATGTAATGGGCTAGTGAACATGTTTTAATAGATTTTGCTTAAGCTTGCAACACTCAGAAACACATCAGGTTGGTACAGTTGGTGAATGAATGAATAGGACTGTGCATTTTTGGATAAGAGAGTGTCTGTATATCGGACAAATATATGTTGACGGACTGAACCTGAAATATGTACAGATGTCCATATTCCACAGAGAATGCATTCTCACTTAGATGATTCATGACTGTTCCTGTATTGCCTTCATGAGGTTGACATTTGTGTTTTTTAAAGAATTGTCTTGACAACTCTTTGTATAGATTGTTATGAAATCCTGTAGAGAATAATACTGAGAGAAAGCTTCCTAATGATTGTTTTCACTTATACAATCAAATATCTACAATAAATAAAATATAATAAAAACCTGAAAAAAATGAACCATGAGATTTGTAGTTTTGAATGAATTTTCTTGACTATTGAGTGGATGGATTTGTGTCCCTTTGGTTACCACCTGCATCCTTAGGTCCAAACATTTTCCTTAGTAATCTACCAAAGACTTTCTCTGTGCACAAAATAAGCAGGCTACTGTGGTGTTTAAATGAAAAGTAGTAAAGATGCTCGATGATTGTACTGTTATAATTCCAGTATTGTTATGAGGTGTGATCACATAAAGGGCTTGCAGGAGCCCAGGGCCAACCAGGAGCTGCTCAATTGCAGACAGCCTTCAATTGTCTTGGAAATAAATAAGAATTGTTTTGATAACTCTCTCATTGTCATTTTTCATCAGAGCGATATATTCCCCCAATCATCTGTGATACATGACAGTTTGAGTGTAGCTGCTCAATCTTGATAAACTCAGGAGCTTTTGCAACTTGATGCATATCTACAGTGTTAGCCTTTTTTTTAACTGGGACTTATACCAATGAAAACGTTTCACAGTTCAAAACTCTGAAGATGAAGCATGACGCTGATCTTTACTTCCCCGACTCTAATATCGGGGTATGACTCACTTTTCTCTTTGAAATGTATTTACTTTAAGGCTTGGCCTGTTTATCCCTCCCTTCATACTCACTCCAATTATCCATTTCAGGCTGTGATCAAAACCGTTCCCTTTTGTGGCTCTAATATAGCCCCCCCCATGAAAAATGGATACCATTATGCAACTTTGGAATATCATGGGTAATTGCTTTTTGAAAAGCCCCTCTATTTTCTTACTGCTGTTGATAAACATGTAAGGGGCTTATTTTATTTCATGATTTTTTTTTTTAAACGTGACCTAAGCCATGTGACCTACCGCTGTAGTATTGCATAGCTGACTACAGAGGGCACAGGGGTCCTGCAGCCTCCCTTGGGGTCTGGAGTGTGTCAGCTGCACACTGGCAAAGAGCTACCTGAATCAGGCCTACCAGCAAAATGAGCTGTGCTGATGGAGCAGATGTATCCGTTTGTCATACTTTTCCTGTGTGTGTGTTTGTGTGTGTGTTAGTGTGTGTGTGTGTGTGGCTCCTCATATACATGTGTTAAGAGACAGTGGTAAGGTTAGGAGCAGCAGTGAGCGTTGCTGGGTTGCTAATGTTATTCCCGTCCCAATTTGCTGCTTTTGCACGTTCATTACCACTGCAATTATACCGTTGGTGTGTATAGGAAGCATGGGTAAATGAATTAGGCAGGAGCATGTTTTCGAGTGGGAGTGGATACGGGAACGTGGCGCAGTCTCTAAACCTTTTAATGAGGGAGAATTTTTGCTGAAGACAGGGCTCTGTTAATGGAAGTTGAACTTGATTATAGGCTAGCAGACACACATTCAGAGAGTCCTTGTCCTCTGAATCCTCTTCTATTTACAGTAGTTTTCATCAAGGCATTGGCAGTGGTTTGTACCATCTGTATCAGCTCGGGTTTCATTATGTGACATACCTAATGATACTACTAATCCCTTAAACCATATTACATTCAATTTGTTTGACAGAAGACACAGTGTTATAGAATATCCAGGACAACTTGCTGCACCTGTTGAAAATCTGAAAGGTCCTCGATGAGAATTATCCTTGCTTTTTCAGAGAAAAGCTTGATGTGGACGTTATAAATGTTATAGACACAGGGAGAGCTGATGAGGGAGAAGAGGCAGAGAGGCAGAGAGGGAGAGAGACAGGCAGAGGCTCTTTGATTGAAATGATTCCAACTGGGAGAGGAGGCTCTTGGGTGAAATTAAATCAGCCACATGGGTGGGAGGAAAAGCCATTAATAAGCCTCTTTTTGTTTTTGAAGTGAGGTTAGTGCTTTATCTCTGATTATTGGTGAGTCGGCGGACAGATTCGAAAAAACTTGAGCAGTTTTAGTATGGCACAGGCATTATTGTCAGTCTTGTTATTGTTTGAACCAAATAGTCTCATTAGCCAAAGCCACATTCCAACCATTCATTCGTATAAGTTTGCTTTTTGTTTGCCATTTGGTTTGCTTCATCTCATTCAAAAGGAAGATGTCTGGACAAAGCTATGAGGCTGCTCTCACAAGAAAACACTATGGATCAACATATGTCAAAACTTTCTGTAAGCTGTAGAAACTATGACTTCTGTCCGTTAGGAACAAAGTAAGAAACAGTGTGACAAGATTATAATGTCCTAAATACCACAAAAGGAGGAAGCCGGTGGTTGGATGCATCAACACAATTCAAACCATTACTTTGACCTTGTAGGCAGCTGTTTGCATTCGTTCAAAGGTTTGCAGACATGAAACCAGAATATATTGTGTGATGTTTTGGTGTTGTTGAATATATTAGAGTGATATCAAACATTTTGAATAAGTTACTTTATTAAATGGAATGGAAGCAATTTCACATTACAGGCTGGAAATGCACAAGAGAAAATCAATTTGTTGGTTGTGAAATTTTTCAAAGGTCTAAAATCAACTGAACTGTCAATTCCACTAAAATTGTCTTCTTATGTATGTGTGTTTGTATATATACTATTTGTTGTAAATTTGATAGTTAAAATAAATCTATTCTACCATAAATTCTCTAAAAGAGGCCCAGGTTGTTGTTGGAACAATGCTACAATTAGACAGGCC
Source organism: Eupleurogrammus muticus (assembly GCA_036785175.1). Lineage (NCBI taxonomy): Eukaryota > Metazoa > Chordata > Actinopteri > Scombriformes > Trichiuridae > Eupleurogrammus > Eupleurogrammus muticus. Next base: position 21,227,383 of record JAYKQN010000010.1, on the reverse strand, counting down.
TATATTTTTATTTGAGCAAAACCAGTAGTTTAAAGAAAAACAAGATTAATGCCTGTTTGACCCTATACAAAACAAGGTTAATTTATTGAAAACGTAGTCACATTATTGTATGCATACAGAACAATAACAACATTATGAAAGACAACTTACCATTCTAATGTTAACCTTCCAAACCCCTCCAATTGTGTTTAATCCTCCTCCTCACTTCTCCTATTCATCTCTGACTAAGGTCCAAGAAAAGCCAGTTAACAAACCTAATCAGTTTCTGGTTTAAAAAAACATCCTCTCTAACCTGCAGTCTGGGTTCTGCCCAGGGCATGGTTGCACCACAGCCACCTTGAAGGTCCTGGATGACAATATTTCTTCCATGGACTGTAGGCAATTATCAGTGCTGGCCGTATTGACCTAGCCAAAGCCATTGACTTTCCAGCATTGGCCTATCGTCGCAGTCCTACAAATGGATTAAGAATTACTAATCAGACCAAGTTAAGCAAGTCTGATATCTGAAAACACTCTATCTTACCCTCTCACCATTTCTAAAGGGGTCCCCGAAGGTTCTACCCTGGGCTCAACTCTGGGCAGTTGGCACCTTTCAGAACCACTTTTATGCTGATGACACCATTTTATATTCTTCTGCTCACGTGTCTGACTCTGCTGCAACCATGCTTCAGTAGAGCCTTCTTTGCATTCATTGCCCCAAAAATCCCTTGTGTTAATAGCTCCAAGGTGGAATTCATGAGCAGTTACATTGGTATTTTGTTGTACTCATTCCTCTCCTTTAAAACCCACATCAAACATTTGCAGTCTAAAATCAAAACTTGTCTCAGGTTCTTGTATTGAACCATAGCCTCTGGACATTCCTCCACACCTGACAACTTCATCACTGGCTTCAACTCATCTACAAATCCATACTTGGTAAAACCTCTCTCCACTGCTCCTACCTTCTACACACCTCCACCTCTGCCATCAAACTAACGAAGTCCAGCAGCTCAACTGAACCTAAGTCTAGCAGCTATCAGACCCACTATCACTAAAGCCTGCACCTCTTTCGGCAGCTCAGGACTGGAACACAGTATAGAACACACTCTAAGTCAACCATACCCTCACTTCACTCTTTCCTCTAAACATCACCTGCATAAACTTGTTGTTGGCTGCTCTACAACTTAAAACCACAACCTCGCAGTTGCCTTCTTCTCCATCTTCTCCAGCCTCCCCTCCACTCTCCCCTTCTGCTTTTTATTCCCCTCTTACCCCATTCCCCTTTTATTTCCCTGTCTTCCGGTTTGATTGAACTGTAAATATTCTGTTTGCTTGTTTTTGTTTTTTATTGAACAACCTTGCTTTTATTATTAGCCTTTCCACCTCCCTGTCCCCTCAAAGAGCCATCGCTTTTTGTCAGGCTGCTATGGTAATGGTATTGTAAATTCTTCTTGTATGCGTGGATAAATAAAGGTTAAACATAAATAAATAAATAAAACTACTTTGGGAATGATAAATCTATCTATGTTTTTCATATTTTAGGAAAATGAAAAACATAATTTAAACAATGTGGAGATCACAATAGTTTTTTTCAGATACATTCATTCATACATTTCTTTTGATTTTTTCCCCCTTCAACATAGTTCAGTTCAAAAAGCTGATGAAAAGGACATTTTCAAGAAGAATACTGACTTTACATTTCATTTGACTTTTTCCTCACTTTCTTAACTGTTATTTTTTTTACTGATTTAACTTTAAAAACAAAAAAAAGTCATTTTTTTTCGTACCACATATCATCTCTGAAAAATGAGAAAGGAGAACACGACTGGACCTTGGATCGCTTGACTGCGTATGTGAATATAAATCCGGGTCACGGAGTGTGTCTCTCGCCACAGGCTGGGTCTGGGTGTCTTTGCCCGCTACAGCTGCCACAATAACAGCAGCTGTCTTGACCGGCTGCATCAGCTCCGCGTCCTGTTTTTCTGATCGAAAAAAATGAACGATCGGAGTCTGAGACCATCGGAGGTTGTGGGGCTTGCTCAGCCATGTGCTTGTTGGTATGGCAGTAGCATGTAGAATTAACTCATCTATCAACATTTACCTGTGTGGTGAAGTATTACTTTGCTTCACCATCATATTACTATTATTAATCTTACATAGCTGCAAATAGACATATTGCCTCATCCATATCATTGAATTAAGAAAAAATAGTTGATATAGCAATTGTGACACTAAACATTGGTTTGGGTATTTCTGATCAGCATTTGGTTGTGTTTGAGGCAAACATGACCATGTTTGGGTGAGTGTGGAGCTGCTGAGGGTTCAGTCAAGTTGGATGATTGAATGTTTAGCTCAGGAAACACCGGACAACATCAGACAGCTGCCATCTGCCACTACTCAAAGTGCCCCTGTCCTTCAGTTTGCATAACTCCAAGCCGTAATAACAAATACATTTGTGAGTTTCATGAGAATTCACCCGGTGCAGTTGTTGTGAACAAGGAAATTATTGAAAGAGACTGAAACTATTTTTTGTACCAAGCTGTAAACATGTTTATTTCTGCTGTAAAGTTTGGCAAAGTTTGGAGGTCTTTGAGGACTGACTTGATTTTGGAGCCAGCTTTTAGTGGCAATATGAGGAATTGCAGTTTTCAGGAGATTTTTGTTTGATCACTCTGCAAATAACTGTGGATGAAATATTACTTAGACATTATAAAAAAATGTTATGAATGTTTTTATTGCTTAAAATGTCCTATATATTAGATATATTATAGGGACCCAAAGAGACCAGTATAGTGGCCTTGTAAATTGTATGTAGTTTAAAATAAAAAAAAAAATCCCCTTTCAGAATTAACTGTAAAAACATAGATTTTATATTACAGCTTTTTAGAAAAATGCAGATGAAGTAATTGTTGACATATGGCAATAGTGTGGAATAGAGTGTTAAAAAGACTAACATGATATGTGGGAGGAAAAACTAACTTTGTCCATGTCAGACTCAACACATAAGTAACTTAGAACCTTAGAACTTTAAGATGAGGAAATGGATTCACATTGGTACTCACACACAGTCACACCTAATTCCTCTGTCATAAAGCTGCTGAAAGTAAAATAAATTCGGTCTATTAAACCAATGTCATGGTTTTGAGTTATGCCTGGAATAAGGTCATTGTGTCTCAGTATAGATAAGTTTTAAGTTAGTTTTAAGTTATTCAACTATACAAAAGCTCAAATTCAGGAATTCCAATTGCGTGTTTAAACAGCTGCCCCATTCTCTTATCCAAATTAATTAAGTTCTGCTTTTATGAATTCTCTCAAAGCCCTGTGGCTGCAGATTGAGAAAGAGACCAAATGATACTCTTGACTGTTTAATGTTATCTGAATGGTGTGTTTATATGATTTGTAAGTTTTAATTTACCAGAAGGTTATCTTTTTCTGTGACCAGTTAGCAAGATGCATTTATGGAGGGGAAAAAATGAAGCAAAAGCCTATTAAAATAGTGGATTTTGATTCAGAGTGGCACAAACTGTATGTGTGTAAGTGACAGAGAGAGAGAGAGAGAAATGATGGTGTGAATGCTGACTGTCATCTTAAGTGTCAATTTCCATGTTTTCTTCCAGTTGGTTTCGTTCCAGCAGTTGTAGTGTCTCTCTTAGGAAATGGAGTGTCACAAGCTGTTTAGTTATACCGCACAGGTTAATTTAGGTCCAGGACAATGACTCGGGCCATCATACATAAGAACGGAAACATGCATAACAGTGTACCAATAGAGGAGGTTGGTGTATTTTACCTTGCTGTCACTTTATAACATTGGATTGCACGCCACTCATTCTTCATTTCCACATGTGGAGGTTCGGGACCAAACTAATTTCCTCATGTTTCCAGACATATTGGCATACAAAAGCATTAAAATGTACAGGTGCATCTCACCTCGGTATCGCTGAATATGCCGTGAGTTATTACCCAAGCGTGGCGTTCAGATGTGTATTGATTTATATCCAGAACGTATAGCTTATCTATATTAATTTTCTACTGTTGTCAATGAACAGGAACATTTGCTTTAGCATGCACTGAAACAGCCTCAGGGCCATTTTGATTAATGGATCCCACTTAGCTTTGGCGCATCCACGCTCACTAGACATGTTTTTTTTGAGAGGCGCAATCATATCATTCAAATTCATGTCTTCGTTTGCTAATACATCATATGAACGTGCTCCATTATAGGTGCTCGGGGACTGCAGTCATCCATTTGAGCCAGGGTTAAAAGATTTGATAATAAATACGGACCTGTGAAAGTTGGCAGTCTAACAAACAGGGTGTGGCGGTGATGTGGTAGAGCAGACAATGGGGGTGGGATGGAGCACTTCTCCTATGAGTTTGATGGCATGCATCATTGAAGATGACAAAATGTAAAAATTGTTTAGAGGACCTCATTAAATATGTATGAAACTGAGTTTTCAAGGAGGGCATAGACAGGGAAATCCATCATCGCATTGTAAAATGCAGAAATACTATTAAAGTATGAATATTTAGTATCGTTCTCCCTGCTCCTGTGCAGAGGTGTACAGACAAGAGAACACTAAAAACATGATTTTAATATTACACGACTTCCAAGCAAAGTTAATTTTCTTCCTCTGGTCGGAATACATTAATTATAAGCAAGGTTCCCCGATCTGAAGCATATTACCGGACATCTTGCGGAGCCAAAGAGCTTCTAGATAAATAGATTGTCGTAATACCTACACGCTCGCGGTGGGAGAACTTGACAATACAGTACAAGAAGTTGTCAACAAACATGAGCAAATTGACATTAGAACAGAGTAGGAACAACAGTGTTTCCGACTACTCAATTAGAAAGATTAGTCAACCTCTCCAAGGTCACCTAAACAAAGGCGTGTTCATGTAGTATAATCCCTCTAAGTCAGCTATTAATTACTCCATGAATGTCTGAGTATTAAAGGGCATTGTCACGGGCCATGGCTTGTGGAAATGTCATTAGGGTTGTGCTAAAAATTTACCAAACAATTCATTCAAATCCTTACCAGAGCCTGCAACCACGGCTTGTGAGCTTAAAGGGCCCCATATCATGGATTTTTCGGGGTTTTATACGAAGATTTGATATCCCTATCGATGTGTTTTCAGTTTAAAGCACCAAAAATCATCCAATTAGTATTTACAGCTCCTCTGTCACGCTTTTGTCTGGGGCATGGAGAAAGGAAGCACATGGTGAAAACAATTCATGAAGGTGAGAATCAAACATTCTAAGTCACTTTTTTTGTTTTACATGAATTGAGTGTTTAATGCATAGGATAGTATTGATATATCCTGGCCCTAACGAACTCTCCTACTTCATTTAATCTGTACATTCAGTCTGGCAACTCAACATTGTGAACTCACTTGCAGGTGTGTATGTTGGGTGGGGTAAGTTTTTTATGTGGGTGAGTTTAAAACTATTGGCTCGGCCATAACCAGTCACTGACATTTGGGCAGCACAAAAAAATGCTTTTGCTTTAGCTTTAATCTTTAACAAAATATTCTGCAACACTGGCTAATATTCCACAAACAACAAATGGCTTCACTCCGATCTTTTTCTGGCTCAGTGAACCACAAACAACTTTAACTAGTGCACAACCAAAAACCGAGAGGGAGAAGAAAAGGAAAATTAAAACTGAGTTAGTTGGAAGCAGGCTAATATTGATAATACATAGACCTATCTTATAGTCAAAAAACTATGAAAATGGTAATTTCCATGACATGGGACCTTTAATGCATTGACTCACTTGTCTTGTTTACTTATTTACTTTATTTTTTATTAGAAAAATCTTCTTTTACTGATATGTATATACATCCGAATGGAGGTTTGGATTGGAAGTTTCTCAATTGACAAAACTATAGAATCACATTCCTTTTTGATTACAACCAACAACATCAAGCCGTGTAGTCACAGCTATACATCATCGCCGCGTATACATCAGCTGGCACAATGATGCCTTTGTGAGGCGCAGCCATGTCTCTGCAGTGAGCTCGCTGGCGTGCTGTGTTGTTGTGAGTGGGGAGCCCACACTGCTGTGCGTACTGGCAGTCGTCGGGTTATGTGAGTAGTGGGGGCGTTTTTGCAGGGAACAGAGAAAATGAGGGATAGGCACCGTGGCCAGAGAGCTGTCCCTGAGTGATGCCGCTCTGCTCCCAATAGCACCCTGTCAACTCCGACTGAGAAATTTCAGACATCCAGTGAGCTCTTGAAAGTGGAAATGTTTTCTCACCACTGCTGTGTCCTTTTTTTGGACAATAACTTTAAGAGTGAGTTGGCCGACCTTCAAAGTGGGGGGAAGATAATGGATTCCATTCATCTTGAGGCACGCATGAAGTTGATTGGTCGATGAAACAGTGTGAAAATGCACGCTGCTTCAAGATGAAATATGCCATGTTGGCAACCTGCCATTTGACGTGTATACTTTGGATTTAAACTGTGGCCTGCGTGTCTTTTAGGGATTATTACTTAACATTTGTTACTGTGGTTAGATGCATGTAGCTACAACAGGGATCATGGGACAGTGTCTGTGTGAATGATACGATCAGTGAACACCAAAGCTTCTCTGTTCGCGATGACTCCTCAGAGCCTGAGTATTGGTTATCTGTGTATTTATGTATCAGATGATCCTTTAATCATAGTTCCTAATCAAAGAGCTCCACACGAGAGAAAAAAAAAAATGAATAATGAATGGGCCAGACCTAAAACCTCAGTGAGAACAATAATAACCTCCTATAACTGATGATGTTATAAACAAATAGTGAGAGGCCTTGGAAGGACTTAAAAGAGGATGCTAAAAGTGTGCAGACATACATTTAGGATTGATAACATGCAGTGAAATTAAATACACAGGAATATTTGTCATCTTCAAGGTCACCATATAGTGAGAACATTAGAACGTGTTAGAACCAGGTGAAAAATAATGTCGCTCCATAATGCAGTCACATTTAAAAACATTTCAGCGCAGGAAGAAATACTACTGCTATCTGCTTTTTCACTGCTCGGGAGGATAAATGGGCAGCTACTTGTGTTTGGAATCAATGTGAACCCCATAATGATAGTTTATAAGTTAGCAAATACTACTGTAACATATAGAGAAACACCACAGAGAGACTGGCCTTGTGGCTGCAAACTCACACAGTGGCGAGAAAGGAAAGGCAGCGACCATTTCATCTCAATTGTACAGGAAATTCCAGGTACGCTCTGGAATGCTGAGGAAGTTGTATTCCAGAGCATCGTGACAGGGAACGTCACTGTCTAGTAAGGAAACGACATTGAGTGGGACCACAAGACTTTGCAAACAGTGGTTCCTTCAGTTAAACACACAATAGGCACTGCTGGAATAAGGATAAAGGGAATCATTAGGGATCCCAACCAACCGGGTAATGGCCTTTTCTTCCCTGCTGTGGCTGGGCAGAAGGTACTGGATATACTAGACCAGAGCCTCAAACCCTATTTTTATTATTATTATTGATCATTTTAACTATTCTATAATTCAATTAAAGGACATTACAGGACTAATTGCACTATGTTCGCTGTGCATGTGACAAAAGAAGATTGAGGGAACAGTCAAGGAAAAAGATGCTCAATCGTTCTTGCCAAACTGCGCCCGAAATAATCATGTTCTACCTTGCCGTGGGCGACACTGTAAATGTCCTTTTTTACACAGATGGCTATTTTTAAAAGCTTGTCTTCCATCAATGCTACACTACAGACTAGAAAATTGATATATTTTAGAGATCTGGCTACATTACATGTTGTCATCACAGACAGACAAACCACTCATTATGCAAAACAAGCCCTAAAAGATGTGTTCTTTTCCACAAGTACAACTTCTATAAGTTCGTCTAATTGGGTGCAACAGCATCATCTTCTAGCTTATTTTTTCTGTGGTGTGCACAGCGGTGGTGGTGTGCATGTCGTTTTTCTGAACTGCTGAGCAGACCGTTTCAAGCCAAAAGGGTCAGCTGTCCCATTAATCTGTGACCACTAACAAAGCAGGTTCTGAAGCGCTGAGTTGGCGCTTTCAGGTCAGATGGTCTTTCATGCGACCGGCTTACTGTTGAGACAGGTGTTGGGTATGGAAATGATTAGGTCAGGTGTTGTAATGTGGGCACTTTGAGTTCTAGCTTGTGGGCCGGGACAGCGTAGTGTCCAGTGAGTAAGATCTGTGCTGAGCAGGCCCACTATGTACTCTATATATAGCTAATGGAGCTTTGTAATGTGAGCCTGCTGCCACCTTTTACTCATTTGACTCTTTCTCTTAGGTCTCAGCTATTTGCTTTGTGCCACACAGATTCAGTATATCCTGCACTGTACATTATCTTTGGCTCATTCACTATGCTTTGTTAAATAAAACATTGAATTGCTAAATATGACACAATGGCCAGAGCTCAGGCAAAAAGACCATGCTCGACATGCTTGTCAGGGCATGAACATGTGTTTGGAATTAGAAATGAGATTTCCTTCCATTATGCTTCAGTGTGTTTACTCATTGTTCGTCGAAGACGCCGCATTGCAATCGGCTAGGAAAACTCTATATGTGGAGCTCATTATGCAGACACTGGAAATTAGCATCTTGTCTTCCAATTACAGTGAGAAATTTGATAAAAGGACTTCTTCTGGCAATGAGTTAATTAGTAGATCTTACTCAGGAGACCCTGTACCCCAGGGAGGAATTATCATGTGCCATTAATTTACATTATGATTGAGATTAAACACATATTTCATAAAATCACATGCGCTGGATGCGTTTGGAAAGACTAATATATAAACATGCAGAATGGAAAGGAATCACAGATTCTAAGCTCTGGTGTCTTTGCCTCTGCTTTGTGTAATGCCTGCATTCATCTAGTGCATTCATCACTATAGTGAGAGCAAACAATGAACGGCTGGAAAGGATTTTATATGCTATTGAAATGGTACTGTACCTGAGAGGTATGCTTTTGTAGGATTTAAGTATCGCTATCTGGGCAATTCTCCACCCCTGTGTGCTCTAAAATTAGATCAATAACATTCAAAACTCTGACTGCTGGGATTAGAGGACTCTCAGAGTGAAATGACATGCATCCATATTCTCGTTTATTGAATTCTGCATTAATGGAGCATATTTAACCAGTATTTTTTTTCACATGGGTATTTTGTAGGAGATCTAAAAATCACACGTTCACATAATAAAACAAACAACTCCCCATTTTGGACACCACAAGAAAAAAAAAGTAATCCCAGTCCCATGACAGAATGAAATCAAGCAAACACGAATCGCATAACTATACCAGTCACCATGACAACAGTTTTTTGCTATGAAAAAAAGGGAGAAAAAATGATCTTTTCTTGCAGGATGGCCATCTGGACCCACATAAGAGAACATGAAAGGGCAGTGAGAAAGAAAGAAAGAAAGTGAATTAACCTGGTTGTATTCATTACATGTGCATTTCATTTTACCTTCTGCTAAAAAAACCTGCGTCTGAACAGCTCTGATCATTAGTCTCAAGTAAATTCATCAAGTTAAAGACCTCAGTTGAAGAGGATGCCGCCTGTAAAGTTTAGAGCAGAATTCACATAATGTGTTTGTCTGGAGTTTATAAATGAATTTCTAATGAATGCTAAATCTTGTTTGTATGCATCTAGGCCAGCTGTTGACCTCCAGACTGAATGCAGTTTACCCACAATGCACTGAACTCCTCATTATCCATAAGCATAATGACTTGGACTAAAAGATGTCTGCTTTTGGATTCATTCTATTCAGTGTAATGCATATAACTAGCATTTTTTTCCAGATTTGTGTATGACAAATGCACAAGGCTTCTACAGATCTGTTCACTGTTTTATCTTCATTATTAACCTTCTGCTTTCCCTATATAAGATTTTATTTGTGTGCTCCTCCTGCACTGATCTCTGCAACACTTCATGGACATGCAGCAATTCTGACATTTTTCCCTTTAATTTGACTGCCTGACTGTTAACTGATGCTGCGTTTCAGATGCATTTTGATAACATTTTGAATAAATATGGAGGCCATATGTAAAAACTTCTGCTCATTGTGGGTACACTTTTCTGTTGAAAGGGTAGACCTTTTGTAACAAATCGATTTTTTATGCAAAAAAGTCACTTTGAAAACTATCACATAGATTGATGCCTGACACAAAGAACAACCTTTCAAGGATTAACTGCAAAAATCGAATCCCTTCATCAAAACGTAGGATGTAGTTTTTTGTTTCAGTATTTAAGAGGTGGTTATTATCCCTTATAATGATTCATGTCACTTTGAATAGCAAAAAAATCAATAAACGACAATCACCTTTAGGATAAAGAATTTGTGCTACTTCTTCTATAAATAAGCTCTTGAAGCCGCCAGTAAAGTCCTTTTATTCTGGTAGGTTAGAACCAATGTAGGATTGTAACCAAACCAAAGCAGAGTTTGATAAAAAGTAAGAATAAAAAAAAAAAAGAAATAAATTAAACAACAATTCAGCCACAGATTTATATTACATTTTCAACTCTTTCACAAAACCATAACAGAAGCAAACTTAAAATGGATTGCTTTTTGGGCGAGATTCTTCGATGAAGATTATTCCACGTTTTCTCAACAACATCCTTACATCCAACATAAATGAATGCCCTGGATATACGGTGAATACACGCAACCAATCTGCAGAAGCCAATCACCCAAAAAAGTGATACATACATATTTTTTATGAACTCCTCGGACAGTATCCGGACACCTCCAGCATTCCTCATTAACCTTCTGCCTCTCTTCTAGTTTATTTCTCCCTCACACACACACACACACACGCAAAGGTCCACACCTCCTGCAAAATTGTGCGATAGTAAAAAAGGAAATGAGAGCAAAGAGCAAAAGAGAGAGAGAGAGAGTAAAAGAAGACTGAGTAGGCTATTATAGAGGAAGGAGTGTATCCCCTGGAGGAGGCGCAGGCTGAGATGGCGTAAATGAGGGAAGCGTGGCGGCCATTCCTGTAGCCTCATTACAGTAATGGAGACCCATCCGTTCTGTCAAGGCCTCCAGAAAATCTTCTGTGACATGACTGCCTTCCTTTCCGTGCTACACTATACTATGCCGGGGAGCCTGGAGAAAGATAAAGCAGAGGCGCTTGCTGCTGGGTTTGGTGTTGCATGGGAAGATTTGTGCGTCTCGCGGCGTATTAGAGGTCCTGATTGGGGTCTGTAGCCTGTCAGAGTTTATAATGTACTGTGGCGGTCGACTGCAGTTTTCGGGGAGAAGAATGCGATCCTATTGAAAGCTTCCGGTGAAGTTTGGCCTCATCGGCACAGAGACCGAGGCAGAGACCGCATTGACCCTGTCGCTTGCATTGGGAGTTTTGAAGAGTGGGAAGGAGCACTGCTGGTGTCTTTTCACATTAGCGTCTTCATACGGTGGCAGCAATGGGAGATGTCAGGACTGCAAGATGAAGCATATTCATACTAGGGAGTTTTCCTTCAGTGTTAAAGGATAGATATAACATTTTCAAGTTGAACTTAAAGGGGCCCTATTTTCTCAGTTTAATATTTACATAAAACAAATGCTTTTAACATGCTTTTATCATGGCACATAATTAGACCTGATCACAACAGGAGCCTTTTCTAAATGGCCTGTGTTCAGCCACCTTTCAACCATATTACAGAGGAGACCAGACCACGAGAGAACGAACATTTCGCAGTTCAAGTTTCCTTTTTTATCTACTTTCTGCTTTGTTCATTGGCTCCTGTGTCTGTTGCTATGTTACAGCTGACCTGTGAGTGTGGCTGTATGAGCGTGTTTTCATCTGTCTGGTGGCTCTAAACTGATTTGCCCTTCTGGGTTAATACAGACGTCAGGAGGCTGGTAGAAATAAAACAAATAGTTTGGTTTTTAGAAATGGATTCATCAGTGGTTTAGTCGAATTTGACCAGATTGCCCTATTTCAGAAGGCTGCATGACTTTAAAATGCTGAGCACTCCATTATCTCTCTCCCCTTGTTAACATAATACTCTTTAATATTGTTTCTTGGCCATGTTTTCTGCTTTGGAGCAGATTGAAGGGCCTTTGTACGGCTGTCCATCAGCCAATAGTGATGATGTGTTGCACTGTTGTCACCTATTAGCTACTAGACAGCAACAGTTCTTACCACAAAATGTCACTGACCACACCTGGAACTCTCCATCTGCCACAACTTTTGGCGCATCCTTCGTTGCTATCTACACGACGCAGGGGTTGGACGTGAAGTTCACTCCTGCACTGGTGGGAAACTAGCAAACACAGCTTTTGCGTCGCTTTGGTCCTGTATCTTCTACTGTTACAATATGTTTTATACTGAATAGCTGTGGATTCTTTTAGTTACAAATGCATTATAAATGGATCCATTCATTTAGGAACTGGACTGTTGTTTTAAAGGTTCCATACAAAGACATTTTCAGCGCTTTTTTTGACTATAGAAGAGGTCTAGGTGATAAATAAATACTGCTGCTTGCGTCAAACACTCAATCCACAGAGAAATACACACAGCCTTGGTTTAGAAACCTTGCTTTACAAAGGCTTGTTGGTGCTTCTGTGAATTTATGATGTCACACCTATAGACACACGGCCTACCCCGCCTCCCGCAGCCGTTCAAATCATCCAAGCAGAAGAGATGCTACTGGAAATTAAGAGAACCAATAGAGAAGTGAGGGGGAAAGGAGATGTAAATCTATGAGATGATGGTTTTATACATTATTCTGCAAATATATCATGTTCATTTACATACAACTTCAAATAAAAATGCACATTATGGGACCTTTAGGCATAAACTGGTAGATAGTGAAAGCCAGTGAACACATTTAACATCATTTTATAGAAATAAAAGATATGCACAAACACACGCACATACATGCAATGTATGTGGGCCTGTTCATTTCCACTCTCGCCACCAGCCATAGACGGATGTAATCACGTCCGTTATCCCCGTGTGATCGCGTCAGTCTGCTCCACCAGGCTCTCAACAGCGAGGGCCTCCAACAGAGGCAGAGCAGCGGTCCTGACACACAGCCACTGCACACAGCTATTTATAGCATCCATTTCCCCATTTATACATTAATTGATTACACATGCACCTGCAAACTATCAACAGCAGTTATGCTGTGTCTCAGCCCTCGTCATCCCATCTTGTAAGGCAATCCGTAATCATTTAGATTTGAGCATTCAAAACAGAGCACAGCAACCGATTCTAACAGTAAAAGATATTCTGGAAACTATACAAACACAGGAAAATAATAAAAATAACAGAAAATATTCTGATTGAATATACAACATTGCCAAGAACCAAGTTTTTAGTGTGTCTTTGACTGGTATGATATTGGTAGGTGTGTATTTACCACTAAAATAAACTGTACACACATGAAGAAACAGAATAAATGTGAAAAAAAAAATAAATAAATGATTTAAAAAATCATGTATATTAGATTAAGTCCTTCAGATTATTTTGCCCTTTGCGCATATTCTCACTCTACATTCTTCTTTCGCAGGTGGGGATTTGTGTAAGTAATTTTTTTTTGTGCATATGCATCATTTATACATCTGGCCCCAACTGATTCTCTTAACTGAAAAGAAACAGAACAAATTCAGTGAACTCACCTGGTGTGGTGCTCGACTCTGGAATGATGATCCCTGTGCTTTCTGGGCAACTTTTCATAGTTCCTTACAACCAAGGTAAAGTTGTCTGTTGAGGGCCTTTGGGGGTGGTGCATATCAAAAGTAAACTTATGACCTATAGAAACTACTTGCAAAAGTTGTTTCCAGTACCAGAGAGAGAGAGAAAAGCTCAGAATCCAATTATTCAGTGTCTTTGATAATAAATGCAACTCTCTTCACTCATTGCGCCATTTCCAAGCATACTGGAAGGTCAAAAGTCTGAATAATACAAGGTAAACAAACCTGAATTTGTGTTCTGGCTAATATTCCATACAACAAACATGAAAATATAGCTTTACTTGACCTATTCCCAAGGTTCATGCATAAAAAAACTAATCAAGGTGAGAAATTAATCTAGCTCTATGTGGACAGCAACCAACAGTTGCAACTTAATACCATGTTACAAATTACAACAAAGAAGTTATATGCAATATGTGACTTAAAATAAAACGTTTATTTTCATCATTTTTTAAATATTCATTCATTCATTCATTTTAACTCTTAAGGTTCACATATATAGCAGACAATATATCAATATATTATATAGCAAACAATATAGCAATATATCATAGCTTGTGTGTGTGTGTGTGTGTGTGTGTGTGTGTGTGTGTGTGTGTGTGTGTGTGTGTGTGTTGTGCAAAATTGATAAAGAGTGGCAGGATATGGGGGGATACTTGACCTGATGATCTGGCAACCCTCAACTTCAGACTGTGAGCTTTGCTGAGCAGCAGTGGTGGAGTCTGCAAGTTGCAGAACTGAAGAATTTAGTAATTAAAGTTTAAATCTTTCAAACGTCACAGAATTGAGACCAGGTTGGCTGTAAATGAACTTGGATCATTTGATATTCATTTTAATTTCAGGCGTTGGTGTCATGTCTCGTCGTAAATGTTAAGTTGTCACTCGTGTTGTCTTGTCCTGCACTTCCTGTCTTATTGTGAAATGACTCTTCCCCCTTGTGTCAGGCACCCTTGCTTCCTGCCCTTGTGTGTTTCCCGCCACAGTGATTGCCTTCCCCTGCCCTGATTGTTTCCACCTGTGCCCTGTTACCTCTCCTATATATTGTCTGTGTCTCCCCTTGTCCTGTGCCAGTTCGTCACGTCCCATGTGTCAGAGCCAGCGCCCAGCTCCAAGTACTACCAGGTTTTGTTCTCGTATGCTCAAGTTCCCAGTCTTGTTTTGTCGGCCTTTGCCTCGTTATTTCTCCTAGTCCCGTGTTCCTCGTTAAGAGTGATTTTTTGTTTGTTCCTCGTGAGAGTGATTTTTTGTTTTTTCCTCGTAAGAGTGATTTTTTGTTTATTCCTCGTAAGAGTGATTTTTTGTTCTCCTCGCAAGAGTGATTTTTTGTTTTCCTCATGTTGAGTGAATCTTTTGTACAGTACCATAATAAAGACTTTTTCTTTTGATCGATCCGTGAAGAGTCGTGCATTTGGGTTCAGCCTCCGGCCCCGCCTCGTGTCAGTACGAACTGGCCAGCCATGAACCCAGCCGACTCCAACCAGCTGACCGCAGCGGTCCACTCCCAGGAAGCCCGACTGACAAGGCAGGAGGAACACCTGACATCCCTTGCCCGAGGGTTGCAAGGGTTGGCCAACAGCCAGGACAGCTTTAAGGCGGCTATGACCACGGAGATGAGGGAGTTAGCCCTGCAGATTAAGCAGGCCCTTCCTCGATCACAGCCTGAACCTTCTCCACCCCCGACCGCTTCTGCTACTCCGGCTTCACCTGGATCACCTTCAGCCTCGCTCCGGTTAGCCCCGCCAGAGAAGTTCTCCGGAGAAGGTGATGACTGTAAATCTTTCATTGTGCAATGTGAGCTACACTACGAACTCCAGCGCTCGGCTTTCCCGACAGACTCAGCCAAGGTGGCGTTTATGATTTCCCACCTTACGGGACGAGCGGCGGCATGGGCGACCGCAGAGTGGGCTCGAGGAGCGTCCATTTGCTCCTCCATAGACTCTTTTAAAGACTCGTTGCGGAAGATCTTCGATCGCGCAGTACCAGGGAGGGAGGCGGCAAGAGAGCTCAGCACGATAAAGCAGGGCAGCCGCACGGTGGCCGACTACGCCATCCGCTTTCGGACCATCGCTGCTGACAGCGAGTGGAACGAAGCGGCCCTACGGGACACGTTTTTGACGGGGCTTGCTGCCTCCGTCCGGAGTTTACTAATCCCCCTGGACTTACCCGCAGACCTGGACTCCCTAATCGCCCTAGCCATCCGGACGGGCAATCGGCTGAGGGACTGGGAGAGGGAGACCGTGACGCCTCCTCACCACCGGTTAGCTACTCAACCTGCCACGCTGTCTCATTTTTCTCCACAGGCTGCAGCACCCCCAGAGCCCAGGGAGGAGCCGATGCAGTTGGGGCGGGCAAGGCTGTCCAGAGAGGAGCGACGGCGCCGGTTACTGGAGGGCAGATGTTTTTACTGTGGAGAGACTGGACATCTGCTGGCTGCATGTCCAGTGAAAGGTGGGCGCCCAGCAGGGAGGGGAGAGACTCGGGGGCGTCAGCGGTCTACGCCAGAGAACCCCCCTCGCGCACTGACTGCTGTCCAGGTAATCCTGACGGGTCGCTCATTTTCAGTAGGGGCCTTAATTGATTCAGGAGCCGACGAAAGCTTATTAGACTGGGGTTTGGCCCGCAAGTGGCAAGTTAAGACTGAACTGTTATCCCAGCCTCTGGAAGCCACTGCTCTTGACGGCCATTTTATTTTTAGGATAACTCATAAGACTGAACCGCTCCATGTTCAGGTTGGTGACCACCATGAACAGATGTCGTTCCACCTTTTTAACGCTGCTCGGCATCCGATGGTTCTCGGATACCCATGGCTGTCTAGGCATAACCCCCATGTTAAGTGGGAGACCGGAATCATCACAGCCTGGGGAGAGAATTGTTTAGAAAGCTGTTTAGCCGTGGGTCAGAGACTGGCAGTAGGTCAAGTCGATACTAGAGGGGCAGACCCATCTCCAGGGGAAGAACCAGACCTAGCAACGGTACCCGTGGATTACCATGACTTGGGGGAGGTATTCAGCAAGAGCAAGGCTGCGTCCTTGCCTCCCCACAGACCGTACGACTGCGCCATTGACTTGATTCCAGGTGCCCCAATTCCTAAGGGGAGACTTTATGCCATTTCGGGCCCTGAGAAAAAGGCCATGAAAGAATATATCGACAGCTCACTCAAGGCTGGCCTAATTCGTCCCTCGTCATCTCCTGCGGGAGCCGGTTTCTTTTTCGTGGGAAAGAAAGACGGCTCCCTCCGTCCATGCATAGACTATAGCCCCCTTAATGCCATTACGGTTAAGAACCGCTACCCTCTGCCCCTTATGGCTTCCGCTTTTGAACAGCTCCAGTCAGCTAAGGTTTTTACGAAGCTAGACTTAAGGAACGCTTACCACCTGGTTCGGATCAGAGAGGGGGATGAGTGGAAGACTGGTTTTAACACACCATCAGGGCACTATGAATATCTTGTCATGCCATTTGGACTTGCCAACGCCCCTGCAGTATTTCAGGCTTTTATTAATGATGTCCTCCGTGAATTTCTGAACTTGTTTGTGTTTGTGTACCTGGACGACATTTTGATCTTTTCCCCTGATCAGCATACTCATGTCCATCATGTCAGACTGGTTCTCCAGCGCCTGCTGGAGAACCAGCTATATGTTAAAGCAGAGAAATGTGATTTTCATGCCGATACAGTATCGTTCCTTGGCTTTATTGTAGCCTCGGGACAGATACGGATGGACCCGGCTAAAGTTAGCGCTGTGGCTCAATGGCCAACTCCTGATAGCCGCAAGAAGGTTCAGCAATTTCTGGGGTTTGCTAACTTCTATAGGCGGTTCATCAGAAACTTCAGCGCAATAGCGGCACCACTCCATGCATTAACATCTCCTCTGACACCCTTCCAGTGGTCCCCTGAGGCCGACCAGGCATTCAGGAGGTTGATTGCCATGTTCACGACAGCACCCATTCTCACAATGCCTGACCCAAATCGTCAGTTTGTGGTGGAGGTGGATGCCTCCAGTGAAGGAGTGGGGGCTGTTTTATCGCAGCGGTCAGAGAAGGACCAGAAGATGCACCCCTGCGCCTATCTTTCCAGGCGGCTCTCATCAGCTGAGCGTAACTACGACGTCGGGAATCGGGAGCTGCTGGCGGTGAAGGTGGCCCTGGAGGAGTGGCGACATTGGCTGGAGGGAGCTCAACAACCATTCCTCGTCTGGACGGACCACAAGAACTTAGAGTATATTAGGAAGGCTAAACGCCTAAACGCACGTCAAGCTAGATGGACATTGTTTTTTAACCGTTTTGATTTTGTCTTGTCCTACAGGCCGGGGTCCAAGAACACCAAGCCAGACGCCCTCTCTCGCCTTTATGACCCCGAGTCTGTTGCCAAGGTCCCCGAGCCCATCCTGCCACTGAAACGTGTGGTAGGAGCGGTGAATTGGCAGATAGAAGCTGAGGTGAAGCAGGCCAATGGTGAGAGCCCGCCACCTAGTGGTTGCCCAGCCAATCGGCTGTTTGTCCCAGCGCCCCTGCGACCTCAGGTGATTCATTGGGCTCACACCTCCCTGCTTACCTGCCACCCAGGGGTGAGCCGTACTATGTTTGTCGTCAGGCAACGCTTCTGGTGGCCTGCCATGGAACAGGATGTCCGGGAGTATGTGGAGGCCTGTCGAGTCTGCGCCCAGAACAAGTCATCCTCGAGACCTCAGATGGGATTGCTCCATCCCCTCCCAGTTCCCAGTCGGCCCTGGTCGGACATCTCACTGGACTTTGTTACGGGACTTCCCTCATCTGAAGGTAACACCACTGTATTGACAGTGGTGGACCGTTTTTCCAAGATGGTGCATTTCATTGCCTTGCCTAAGTTGCCGTCAGCCAAGGAGACGGCTGAGATAATGTTAACCCATGTTTTTCGCCTACATGGCCTCCCTAGAGACATAGTGTCCGACCGGGGCCCACAGTTTGTATCACGTTTCTGGTCTGAGTTCTGTGCGCTGATTGGGGCCACAGTTAGCCTCACGTCGGGGTACCACCCCGAGTCCAATGGACAGACCGAACGCCTCAACCAGGAGCTGGAGACTTGCCTCCGCTGCCTCATCTCCCAGAACCCATCAACCTGGAGTAAGCACCTGGCTTGGGTCGAGTATGCCCACAACTCCCTCCCCACCGCAGCCACCGGTCTGACACCATTCCAAGGCGCCTATGGCTACCAACCTCCTCTGTTCCCTGACACAGAGAAGGAGGTAGCGGTGCCGTCGGCGCATGCCCTAGTTCGTCGTTGCCGGCGGGTCTGGGCAGCAGCCCGCAGGGCCCTCCTGCGAACCTCGGCCCGGATGAAGAGGGCTGCTGACCGGAGGCGCCGCCCAGCGCCCGTCTACAAGCCTGGCCAGAAAGTCTGGCTATCCACCAGGGATCTGCCCCTCCACGTAGAATCCAGGAAGCTGGCTCCCAGGTTTGTTGGTCCTTTCCCTGTGGTAAAAATGATTAACCCTGCTGCTGTTCGTCTTCGTCTCCCCAGATCCCTCAGGGTCCATCCCACTTTCCATGTGGGGAGACTTAAACCGGTCAAGGACAGCCCCATGGTCCCTCCTGCCAAGCCCCCACCACCCCCCCGAATGATTGACGGCGGTCCAGTGTACACAGTTAAGCAGCTACTGGCAGTCCGGAACAGAGGCAGAGGACGCCAGTTCCTGGTTGACTGGGAGGGCTACGGTCCGGAAGAGCGCTCGTGGATACCCTCCAGATTTATTGAGGACCCGGGCCTCATAGATGACTTTTTCCGCCGCCATCCTCAGGAGCCTGGGCCGTCTGGTGCCGTCCCTAGAAGGGGGGGTACTGTCATGTCTCGTCGTAAATGTTAAGTTGTCACTCGTGTTGTCTTGTCCTGCACTTCCTGTCTTATTGTGAAATGACTCTTCCCCCTTGTGTCAGGCACCCTTGCTTCCTGCCCTTGTGTGTTTCCCGCCACAGTGATTGCCTTCCCCTGCCCTGATTGTTTCCACCTGTGCCCTGTTACCTCTCCTATATATTGTCTGTGTCTCCCCTTGTCCTGTGCCAGTTCGTCACGTCCCATGTGTCAGAGCCAGCGCCCAGCTCCAAGTACTACCAGGTTTTGTTCTCGTATGCTCAAGTTCCCAGTCTTGTTTTGTCGGCCTTTGCCTCGTTATTTCTCCTAGTCCCGTGTTCCTCGTTAAGAGTGATTTTTTGTTTGTTCCTCGTGAGAGTGATTTTTTGTTTTTTCCTCGTAAGAGTGATTTTTTGTTCTCCTCGCAAGAGTGATTTTTTGTTTTCCTCATGTTGAGTGAATCTTTTGTACAGTACCATAATAAAGACTTTTTCTTTTGATCGATCCGTGAAGAGTCGTGCATTTGGGTTCAGCCTCCGGCCCCGCCTCGTGTCAGTTGGCTGGTGGTAACTAATTTGTGATTGTTGCTCAGACATCTTGATAATTAAAACAACTTTATTAATGTTGTTGAAAAGAGCAAATGTAGACATCTGGTCCTTTTTAAAGACGAACCAAAGTGTCCATGTGACCTCAGTCAATGCCAGTTAAATGTAATCTCTATCTCTAGAAGTGTTATCAGGGCAAATAGAGCAGACTATGCTAGTAAAAAATAAGTCATTATTGTTGTGTGAGACGCTAAACTGTTTATCTCGTGTAATCTCATGTAATGGATTTCAAATTAACATTTCAGGGCACGTATTCAGTAATTATGTTGTGGATTTTTTTTAAAAAAAAAGTTCCCCTCCCAATACTATCCCCTGCACCTCATCTCTCTCTGGTCCTCCAGGCCTGCCTTACCATTTCCATACCGTGTTCACATTCCTTACAGCGTGGCATCATCATCAATAGTCATTTAGGAGAGGACTGCTTTCCACACCACCGGATGCAATGAAGATTCATGGCCACCATTTCAAACGGGTTGGGGGGAGATGTACAGAATGAGGGAGCGATGGAAATTGTGCACATACACCACTGGCTATTGGCTTACCACTGTTTGGCCTTGCATGTCCAGTGAGCTGGATGGCAAAGGCATTGGATGACAAATGCTCAGAACTGTAAATGAACAGTAATCTCTGCAGGACGGGGGAAGAGGAGGGAAATATCAAGGCACTGCTGTGCATCACACTATATTCTGTGAACCGCTACAGCGTATAAGCATCGCCTTGCGCTGCACAATGGAGATTTGAAAGATGCAGGAGGCGTCGGGAGGTTTTTGTAATTTAAAGCTCGACTTGACCTGCAGCATATTGATGAGGAGTGGCACGGTTGGGTGGGGGGGGGGGGGTTGGAAGGTGAGGGAGGGGGATTGGATATGACAATATGAGATCGTGAGTGATTAAAATATCGATCTGCCGGGGCAGAGAGAGAGATCGTTTGCATCGCGCGACGTGGCGCGTCGTGTCAGTTGCGGCTCCGCGGCTCACGCGCGCGTCCAAAATTGTTTCCTCGAGGCGACGGCGTGGCTGCGCGGCCACTTCTGTGTTCCGTGTGCGGTGGGAGCCGTGTGCAGGCAGCCATGACTAACCCTCCGGCTCAGAGGGAAGATGGCAGCCAAATCACGGCGGCAGCGGAACAGTTTTCCGGGAGAATTCGCCTTTACTAATCTCAGTGTTTTTTTTTTTTTCAGCGGTTGTGTAAAGTTGTCCTACTTTGCAGAATGGGATGCTTGGTTAAAACTGCTCAAAAAGGTACTTTTAAAGGGCTGTATTCCTATATAGAGAAATTACGTGGTTGTTGTTGACAACAGGAAAGAACATAATAATAAAATCATTGATTGTGATCTTGTCTAAAATATTCTTGATATACTTTTTCCCACCTCAAGATCAAGGTTGCAAATGCAGAATTGTCTTATAAATGTTGTTGTGCCTGTCGATGATGATAATACATGTACACATCTCTGCTCATTGAGACACAACGTTTTCTAATTTCCGGCACAATAACAATTTAATTTGACATAGAGCGTAACATTTCCACTTGCTGCTTCGTGCACATATTTTTGTTCCCCTCAAAATGAATATTTCATCACTGACCCCAACCCTTAATTGTACACCCATCCCAATAATTGATAACATTCATAAACTGAATGTCAAAGGTGAGAATGGCTTTTTATCTTATAATCAAGTTTAACATTTCACAGCGTTTCTGGCTGGACTATGCTATTTAGCAAATGTCATGTATTGTAAATTCTTGTGTTGATGAGTGTGTGAGTGTGTGTGAGAGGAAGCTTGTGTCAGACCAACTAACACACACACACACACACACACACACACACACACACACACACACACACACACACATATCTCCACACAGATAAATGTAGTGTGTGTGTGTGTGTGTGTGTGTGTGTCTTATTAGCATATGTGCATGAGTGTGTGGGGGGATGAATTATGCCCAGCTTTCAACAGATGTTTTACAGTGTGTGCTGCGTAAGTGCACTGGACTGGCATGGTGCTTTATCATTCAGTGTTTTCCCTTTAATGCAAATGTGCAGCCTTAAACTTTAGTTTTCACAGGACATCTTTTGAGGACATTTCATTAAGGCCAGGGGTGAATGGACAACAATAACAAAAATCTTAAAAACTTTTAAAGTGGAAATTATTTTGAAGAAAGACTTTGTATTCATGGGCAGTGGACTGTCGAGTGCTCTTTGTAAATCCAACATTTGTTGAGTGTTTTGGTTGAAGTAAAAGTGGTTTTACACTCTGCAAAAAATTGAATTTTATTAGAGGGAAATATCATATTTTGTAGAAATACTGTCCAATATTGTGTAGAACTATCTTGAATTATATTTCAATGGCAGATAATTTTACTTATTTAAAGTTTTTTTTTTTTACAACGAATGTGTCATAAAAAATAAGAGTTAGCAGATAAAAAGACCATAACTTGAGATAAAAAGATAACATTGAGATACAAAGTCAAACAACAACAACAACAAGACTAAATTGAGCAACATTTTAATAAAAAAACATCTTGAAATGAGAAAAATTACCTGTCAGTGGAATGTAATACTCAAATTCCGCTTACTTATTCAAGATGATTTTGTTCAATATTTGAACTAATTTGTCAAAAACAACAGATTTGCACTTCTTAAGATTTCATCTCTGCAAAGTTGAAGTCATGGAAGTATATATACGTCAAAATTGCTTGCTGCCTGATGCCTCCAGAGAGCAGATGAAAGGGGAATAAAAGAAGAAGGAAAAGTGAATAATCAAATGCTAAAGAGGTAAATTACTTGGGTAATGACCTTTCTTTGCTGCCAATAATTAAGGATGAGGCATGGTGATGGGCCCTGATAAAGGGGACGTGAGCCTGATCCTACGACTGTGCACAGAGAGAGACTCCACCGTCAGTTAGAGAGCAGGACTCTCGCTTAATATCTCGCTCACATTCTCGCTGTACGGCACTAATTCATGGTTCTTGTCAAGGCTGGCGCAGCATGCAGATGCAAAGATCGCTCCCTTGGCTCTTTTCCTGAGACCCTCCATAATAAGTTGGCTCCGGCCCTCTAATAAATCTATTAGTGTGCTGTACACTGTATAATGGCTCCAATTGGTGCTTTGGCTCCATGAGGTCTTGCATATCAAAAGTGTGAGCCGCTGAAATGGACCGAGAGCTGACTTCCCACCGCCAGAGGGTGGACAAACCGATGTAATCTTCCTCGCGCGCAGACGATGGAGATGAGGAGTCGGCCGGCCTGATTCGATTCCGTCAAATGCGATCCCTCGCCCAGCCGAGGCCGCACCAGCTGCTCATCCCCCCCAGCCCCCCGCCCCCGCTCATCATGTCTGAGCCAGTGAATAGGAGACGGAGGAATGTGGGAGATCAGCGTGAGAATAACGGGCGGGAATGACCAAATCAAGTCTGTCACGGTGGCCTGTCAGGGAGCGACGGGTTTTATCGTCCCTGGCATCGCGGCGGGGCCGGCCGCGAGTCTGGCGTAACTTTCTCCGTCTCTTCCCCCTCACCTCCCACTCGTTCTCCATCACTTTGTTTTGTCTGTCTCTTTCCCCTGCTGGTACCCGTTCTGCCAAATTCCTGGGCAGTTTGGGCAGAATATCAATGAATCAGTCTCTATTAAGCTCTCATATATAACGCGGAGCCGTAAGTGAAGCGAAACTACGGCGCTTGATGAGACTGATGTGGCTGAGTGGCGATGCCTCCGGTTAAAGCACCAGCCTCTCTGGCGGAGATCAGCAGGAGCGACTCCGGAGAGTTGGAGCTCAGACTTCATTACTACACAATAATTAAGAGCAACAAATTCTCAGCGTGGCTCAGTTTTATTCACAGGGAGGATAGCCAAAGGAAAATGGATGCGATAAAGAGAAAATTGAGTTTGTCTCCAGGTGGGGACCAAAAAAAAAAAATATGAGAGGGGAAGAGAAAGAAAAGGAAGAGGAGGGGGGTGGGGGTCCGGGCAGCGGGCAGGAGTCGTCCCTGCAAGTTTTTATAACTCGGCCTGTGGGGACTTGAGCACCTCTGAGCGGCATCACGTCCCATTTCACATCGAATACTTCTCACAAAGTCATTCAAAACCCTTGAGGATGCCATGTTTAAATCGGGATGCAGAGTTTGAAAATGATACTCCAGACAGCAGATGATTCAAGCAGTGTTGGGGAACAGAAAGAGGGCTTCTCACAACATAGCTGCAGTATTTAGAGTTGCAGCTAGAGAACTGGCACAGTGCCTGTAGGAAGTATGTATCCATATAGAAAAGTGGAAGCCTGAGTAGATTTTTCATGTTTGACCAAATAGAGGTATGTTGGAATAGTCTAAATATACAAATTGTACATTGGGGTAAGACATGGACATATATTGAGATAAGGAGAGACATGAAAATACAATTATGTTGAAAGTTTCGATGTCAATCAGCTTTGAAATTGTTTTAATAGGATAAGAGAGGATAATACATTTCTTACTTTGCATTTCTTCCTCTATAGTGTAACAACCAGGGCATGTTACTGTAACATGTGTCTATAAAAACATGACTTTAGACCCTAATTCATTCTATTAGGCAATAGTACTGAGGCTTCATGGGGTCTGTGAAAGTGTCTTGGAGTAAGACGGCTATGGGATTTTAACTTGTATTGCTAATCGCGATGTTTTAAATATCTTTAAAAAAAATCCACAAAAAAAGGTTATGCACCACTATGCCATGTGCAAGCTATATCTGAAAGCTGGTATTTATTTATGTGTCTATGAATAAACATATTAATTTATAGACACATACTGTATAACAATAACATGCCCACAGATACACAGTCGCTCCTTGCTTTGAAAGATAGATAGATAAAGTTATACTTTTATGAAAAATATTATGTAATATATTAAAATGACAGTAAAATTATGACACTTAATTCAGTCTTTAGATGTGTGTATATATGATTAAACAGTTGAGAGCAGCGCACATGCAGCATAGGTGGAACTATGGAGAATATACTGGTTAGGACACTGAAATGAATGATTTGTTCACCCACAGTATTTTTACATCCACCCCAATGAATTCTTACAAATGTTATTGGATGATGTTAAGTAACCTGATGTCAGTTGCCTTACTATCTGTCATAAAATAAAATGAACCAATTACATCATTTCTGAGTGTGTATTAAAACACACGAGGCCCAGCGGAGACATGGCTTCCTTCAGACAGATGTAACAGAAAAATACAAGATCAAGTTCAGGGCATCAGGTGAGTTTTAAACCCAGTGATAGTACTGAATACTTAAGTAGATTCAACAAATGATAAGGCCTTTTTTATAACATTTTGTGCTACTGAGGATTCCTTTTGACGATATTATCTATAATATGATAAACTTTTGCTCAAAGAAACTTGGTCATAAAAGAGCCTCCAATTAAATATACAGGCCAATTAAAACATCCCGTATATCATAAATTATGCATTTTTGGGTTTTTTTATTTGAAGGTTTAATACAGACATGATATATTTGCGAATTAAAGTACAAAAACTGAACTCAGTGTAGTTTTACAGTGGACTCTCAAGTGCCTCTCAGCTAGCTCAGGGAAGCACATGCTGTTTTTATTCTCAAATATTCATAAGTCTCTCTTCTGATTGGCCCATTTTCACTTGGAAGGCTACCTGCACGTGTGTGAATATAATATGTGTGTACATGTGAATTGGTAGGAATAGGAACAGGCTATTCAGTTACGATAGGAACCTCTACAGGTGGATGGAGCTACTGCGTGACATCACAAAGTACAAATAGGCATGAAGCTGCAAAGTTACGACACCTGTGCATTTCTCCATTTTTCCAAGTGTGATGATTTTTTTAAAAATAAGGACTAGAACAATTCTAGAGTAAAAAAAAACATGAATGTGGCTATTTGCATATATATGTGACCTCATATAGTATAATTAAGTACCACATAGACATAAGTTGATACTTGCCAAAGCATGTGATTATAAGTAACATGGTTTATGGATTAGAACAGCTGGACAGGTCTAGTTGCACTGCTGCCATCACACAAGACACAGAGTATTTGCTGGAACATTACTCCAGTGCACCCATTGTCAGGAGGCTGTGTATTTAGGAGCTAGAACTCTGCTACGAGTGTGAGACTGCTGTTAGTGTCATTTTTTTTTAAACGGTTTAACTAATTTACTACATTTCATTTCAAACAATCAGCCCCTTGGACTGCATTGGTGTGCCAGTGTGAGTGCCTGACAAATCCATGAATAGACCTCTGTAGTTCTTTAGCGATGACATGCTGTTCTGAAGCCTTGGACGTGTGATCATGCCATAACAAAGGCTGTTGACCAAACACTGCACAAGTTAATTAAAATAGGTACTTGAGAATTTCTATTTGATGCTACTTTACTTCCACTCCGCTCACATTTCAGAAGGAAATATTGTAGTCTTACAACAAGCAGCGGGTAGTCGGTTCACATTTCAGATGTCTGAGTTTCCAACAGAGCCACAAAATAAAGATTTTTCCCTTTAAACTTCTGGTTTGATTTTTTAGTAAATGCTCAAATGATCCAATATTTTATGAGAAATCAAAGGTTGAAAAAAAAGTCAAAAAACTGAAAACAGATTTTAAAACCAGAACTTTGTTTTTTTTTCTTGTCTCTCCCATTAATCATCTCATGACCCCTCAGATTTGTTGGCTGACCCCTAGGTTGGAAACTACTGGATTAAACTAGCCAACAGTATATAAAGTAGTAGAGAAACTATCCCCTACTCCTGTAGCTGCAACAGTAACATGCTAATGCACTCAGCATTAATGTTATTTGTAATGATATATGTTTGGGGGTAAAAATCACTGCTTTACAGCAATACAAAAACTACATCAAGCTCATAATAATAAGTATTTTAATAGGACTTTTCATGGACGACTTTTACTTGTAATGGAGTACTTTTACATTGCTGCACTAGTACTTTTCTTTAAAGTATCAATCAATGAATTCTTCTTTCACTATAGCGTACAGTAAAAAAAAATGCTCCCAGGAGCACTAATATCTATGGTGTTATTAGACGACGTTAGAGCCCATTTAAGAAACTCTTTTATTAATCTGCATAAGACTTACTGTACGTGGACTGGAGGCTGTTATATAGGGTCTGTAAATCTGGCGGCGGGAGGAGGATGGGTTGTTGGAGGATCACGCAGTTATCGATTGTCTGCTGTAGAGATGCACCTTCCCATATCCATATAAGCTGTAATATTATTGAGAACCATTAATCACGGTGACAGAAACAAATTGCAGCCGGGGCATCCTTTACTTACAACTGAGAAAGAGAAAAAAAAAAAAAGAAGAAAGAAATCGTGGTGTGGGGAGGGGTGTGAGCGGGCCATTTCATACACTGACATTCAAACGGGAGCACGCGGCGAGGGCAGTGCGGCGACTGAAGTCACTCAGGATTTATCAGCTCTCTCTCCCATCAGGGCGCTGCGAACCTAATCCGCCTCCACTCTTCGCAGCGCTGTCAGCTGTTTTGCTGATGAGGAGATCAAACAGATCATTTGAACATTTTCATCGTTCATTTGCCAGGAATAATCCTGTGTTTATTTCTGGGGAAACATCCCGAAAACATTACTTTGCAACTCCTTTAAGAAATGTAGTTGAAACAAAACTTTTGGGCATATTTATTCATGGGTAGAATCTTTGAGGTGTTGTTGCCAGTATTGCTAAACTGAACGACTCTCAACTTTTTTTTTTTTTTTTTTTTTCCCCTCCTCTCTAGAACACACAAGTGATGATTTATGTTGTTTGGCCGCCAGCACACTGCTCTAGATTTGTGTTGCTTGCATAATCATATAAACTACAGCTTATTACACTGATTGTTCTGTTGTACATTATACTGAGTTTTTTCACCGGTTCAGTTCTGCCAGTTCCGATGTTTAACATTTGTTTCATATCTCCTGTTCCTTCTGCGGCTCGCTGTGATTTCTCATGGGGATCATGGAATCCGTCTTGTCTGCGTGTGAGAGCCTTCCTTCAGCTCCAAGACCTTTTTTTTCTCCTCCTCATGTTTTGTAAATGTTATTTATGGAAGGGCCTGTTTGTAATTCCTGCATTTCAGCTCCTGTCTTCAACTGAGCTCTTGAGATACTGTCCAGTACGTGTTAATTTTATGCAGGGTAAACACAGAGATCGGGTTATACTGTGTGTGAGGAAATTGGTGTGAAATCAACATATCTGCGAACACGACTCCCCCCGGAGCCTTTCTGTGATCAATTATTTATGTGGCGAAGAGATCAAGAAACTATATTTAAAGTCAACTTCTTTGCATTTTCATTTATTTTTTTAATGTATTTTTTATCTTTAAAGGAAATGGTGTATTGAGTATTTATGTTGATGCCAGTGATGAATTTCAAATGAGAGAAAGCAATGTGGTTCTGAAAAAAAAAAGGAGGGAACGCTATTCTATTTTTTGGCTCGTTGCAGTCGGTAAAATAAGAACTGGCACACTTTCCACTTTCCACCGTCCCCTTTTGTATTTGTTCTTACATAATACATACTCCAATGTGTGTTTTTATATGACGACAGGAAGCATGGGATGAAAAGACAGTGAGAGGGAACAGTTGAGGGGCTGGTTGTGTGTGTGTGTGTGTGTGTGTGTGTGTGTGTGTGTGTGTGTGTGTGTGTGTGGATCATGGTAGTGCACTATAGATAATTCTGTAATTACAAACACTGAAGATTAAGGGAGAAACACCAGTGGAAAAGTAAAAGAAAATTGTGCAGAAATTCCGGAAGTAATTTAGAAACAGCTATGTTCGGCAATTTATTATATTACCAAAGATACATGCAAGAATATAATTAGTTTTTAAACACATTAAAGAATTCATGTATAAAAAAAAATATATTTCTAACTGTTAAGGTGTTTTACTTAATTTCCTCTATCAGCTTTGTATAAACGGGATGAAGAAATCCTTTTTTGATCATACCAATCTTTTTTTTAATTTAAAAGTTGAATTTGCTCAAACTATAACATGGGAGCTTCCAGAAAAAGAAAAGAAACATGTTCGCAATTGTGATTGCTGGGATTAAATTAAATTAAATGGATTTATGTGAAATGCCAATTGTTTTAAATTGTTTATGTCCTCAACTACTGGTAATGGAGGATGACTCAAAAGTCCAGTATACAATACATTTGAAAAAAGAATAATTTAAATATCAATTTATGATAATTATATGATAATCACAATAGTATATTGTTTATATATAATAATACAAGATAACTTCTTTAACAATATATTTTCATACTTTTTTCATATAGTACACAGATTTTGCAGAGGAGATACATAAATTCGTTTCATCATTTGTATATTGTACATTTCATAAATCTTATACCCAAACATACATTATGAGATCTGGATTAGATGAAAGTCTTTTTTCGCCGCACATGGGTATTTATAAAAAACAATTCGACATATGTAGACTTGATTAAGAGCCAGCTGACAAGCCACAAATCTAGTGGCCTTAAAAAATGGGACGTGTGTCCACGAGGACACTGACATCCATTACAGAAAATTATGAGCCAGCGGGGAGTCTGCTTCTTGGAGGATGCTAGCTCCTGGCTCCTTGTTTCCTCCACATTTGCATTTCTATCCCATTTGAATAATTGCATTTCCTTACACTCGCAGTGAAGTTTGTTTTTATTTGATAGCCTTAGATTAGCCTCATTGAAAAAGATAATTATTCCCTTTGGTTAGGTATCTCATTTGGGCTTCGCTGTGATAAGATTTGTTTAAAGGCCTTTTTTCTGTGACTCCGCCCGTGCTGCTCTCTCATCCTCACTTTTCCTTCTCTGTCTCTCACTTCACTTCACCCAGAGTGTGATACCTGCCCGTCTCGGAAATGTGACGAGACTGAGAACACTGAAGAAAGTGCTTAAAAAAAAAATAGATGGGATGGGAATGCGCCGACGCTCTAACGAAAAGAGTGAATAATTGAAAAACCGCCTCCGAAAGAATTCTGAGGGTTGTGCTATCAGAACGCGGTGACGTGGGGACATGCCATGGCAAGTTTACAAGCTGTTGAGGGGTCTCCGCCTAATGAGATGGTAATAACCAGTTCTCCGAAAGCCCCCTCACCACATGAGAAAGATAGTTTAAAAGAGAACGTCTTTGTTCCCGGGGCTTTATTAAACTACACAGGGCTCTGTCACCGTGATGTGCCTGTGATTAAAAAAGTCGTGCAACACCTGCACTTCAACTTTTGACAGTTTCTCACTTCTGAAAAAGAGGGAGAGGTCTCGCTGATATTTATTTGCACTTCAGCGCAGTGTGTGCAGTGAACTGTATATTGGCAGCGGTGTGTGCAATAATAGGCCTGAGTAATGAATCAAAAAGCACTCTGCTAAACAGCCTATAGAGGCTTCAGGGTGTTGCCAACTTCACCGGTTATAGAGAACATCTAAATAATCGAGTGCAGAGGTGATTTCATGACCATTTGTACTGCGCGTTGTTAAAGGAGAAAACTGACCGATTTCTAGTTTATGAACCATGAGCTCTTTTGATCACAAATAATAGTGTTATAGTGTTTGGCATCAAGGGAATTTGCAGCAGGAGATCTTGTGAGAAATGTACACTTAGTCATTTTAGACGTTAGAATTTAAACCGATGTGTGAGGATCATCAAAGGGAGAAGAGCCCAATTAGAACATGCAGCAGAACACTTTCAGGATGGCAGTGCCAAAGTACCGAGAAATGGATACTAAAATACAAGAAATATACATGTATTTCACGTGGGTGACCATAATATTGAATTATTTGATCATGTTGTGTGCAGTCTTTTGGTGTGTCTATTTGTCGTGTTATTAATCATAGTAATTTGGTAGTGGGTTTTATTGTGTTTTGTATATATTTTTTGTCTTCATTATTAATATTCTACACAGTACATTGACAGAATGACACACAGGAAAGGGTTGCTTCATGCAGGATTTAATCTGGGCTCCCCTGCAGCGAGGCCTGTAGCCTCTATATAGTATGTTGCTCTACCCACTGTGCTGCCACTCACCGCCCCCCGTGTGGTTTTATTTTGAAAATCCACCAGCTGTCAGGTGACAGTTCTTTTTTTAAATGACCTTTGGGGGCCTGGTCATTGCACACATTTTTTGTGTCGAAGAATCTGTTTGTTTTACTGTATTTACTTGGTCTATGCTTCTCTGGTCGTCACAGTGTTGCTGCAAGGACTTGTTGTCCATATTTCTTGGTATAAACACAAAACCACGTCTTATTTGGCAGTCAGATACTCATCAAATAATGTGAATGTTCTTCTTAGGAAAAAAAAAATGTCAATGCATATGACTCATAGCATTTTTTTATTAAATCGCTGTGAGTAGAATTATTAGAAGAAACAGTATCTTAGACGAATTTAGGCTTACCAAGTCTAAAACTGTCACACACACTACAGCTAATGTTGGTTATGGCTTTTCCAGTATGTATGCACACAGTGTCCAAGGGACACATAAGGTGAGAATGACTCACCAAACGTCACTTTGAAACTGGCTTGATGGATAAAACTATAAGCTGGCTGTCATTAAAGAGGGGTTTGTTCCACCCACATCCATGAAGGCTGTTCCTGCCAAAAATCTGTCAAATTCTTTGCCCAGCACATCTCCCCGTGCCAAACACTGTGATATGTCTCCATATCACTTTACCTGACCATGATGAAAATTGTACAGACATACATAAGCCCCTAACATACGTTTGTGTACATATTTTGTTTCATTTTAATCCCTGTTGATTTCTGTAGTTAAAGCCAAAAAACACCAAAAAAACAGGGTAGCTTTTATTAAATCAATCTACGGCCATGTTGAGTATTAGCCAGTTTTTCAAATGTCTTTATTCTGGTTTAAAAGGCATTTTCTGCACAAGCAAATTAGCAAGTAGTAAGCAAGTTAGTCATCAATGACTAACTACTTAAAAAACATGCAGTTTTCACTTTTTTTTTCTCTTCACACACACCCTGCACCTTAAGTATGCATTGGCTATGTATGTGTACATGTGGGTATGTGCGTGGATATGTATGTCCATATATATATATGCAAATATGTGTGTATGTGTATGTATGTAGGTATGTACGTGCATGTATGTATGTATATATGCCTTGCTTATGCATACTTTTTTTTCTTACTTTTTTCTTACTATTTATTACCATTTTCTCTCCATTCTATGTCGATAATGCATACTGTGTATGCGGATCATCAACAAATTCTGGGAATTTGTACATTGTGTTGTGTGTTTTTTATTTTTATTTCTTTATAGTTTTTTTATCTTCAGCTTTATTTTCTTCTCTTTATCTGTAACGCTGCAGTAACACACAAATTTCCCCGTTGTGGGATCAATAAAGTTTTATCTTATCTTATCTTATCTTATCTGTTTTCAAATCTACCTATAATAAAATATGCTGTACATATCAGGGATGTACATGGGATGTACAAACACTCAAATCTCCTGGTTTCCGAATCACCCCAGTTGCCATTAAAACAATCTAATATCAAAATCTAAAATAAGCATTACACTTATACCCACTCATTATTACCTGTGAGCTCCTTTCCTACCTTTTCTTTCTCACTTTAGCTTATGCATGGCAGGATGGTGTGTATCATTTTTTGTGGATTTTTTTTTTATACATATTCAAAATATCATTAATATCATTAAAAGTTAAAATCTCATAGGCTTATCTTACTATCCTGCAGCAGCACTTTTTTTTTAACAGTGTAAAGCTCCATATCACAACCCTCCTCCCCATGTTGCTTCCCAGCATTTTAGTTACCAATCAAAGGTCCATTGTCCCATTTCTTCCTGCACCTATCCTGCAGCCAACATAACAAAGGTGTACAAGAAAAAGGAAGAGATCTATTATCAGTCCGGTTTGAATTAGCCTATCACCGCTATTTTTAAATGATATGTTTAATTGAGATCCACACTTTTACCATAAATTGTAGCCTGACTCACTGTGCGAATGTGGGTGCCTAAGCCGGATGTCCTCCATGTTATAGCACTCTCATCAGTAAGTAAAGTTTCACCCTGCTGTTGTCATCTGCTCTCAAGTGTCAGCACTTCAATTGTGTAATTGTATAGGAAAGCACACTTCCTACATGCACTGCAAATTCCAGAGAAGAAATTTCTTAATTTTCTCCTGTATTGATCAAAAACCTTAAACTTTAAATGAGGCAGATGCATCAGCTTTTGGCTTTTATAAACACAATTTTTGCATTTGTTAGGCTCATATTGTTTTCAAAAGCACAGGTAGTGTAGAAACCTCTCATCTTGTGAGAGTTGCATTGTTGCAGGTGCGTGTTTGGAAACTGGAGGGAGCAGAGTTGCCAATAAACAGGGCTGTGCTGGTGCTTTTTTTTTCTTTTGTATTAGCCTAAAACAAACTAGAAGAGTCACCAGTCACACCACATAATACAATGCTGTTTCATGCTTCTCAGCCAGGCAGCGGAGGACAGGAGTCACATGAACCCTGCAGCTGAGTTTTAATTGAAATTTGTTTGGGGTTTGGTCTAAATGCAAAATTGTGATAACAATCACAGGTGACAAATATATAAAGGAAAAACACCTGCCTGCCTCCATTATACCCTTCACAGCAACATGCTAAAATGGAGATGGACAGGGTTGGTTTTTGGCTTCTATAAACAATATTGCTCACATTTGTGAGAGTCCTACAAGAATCTTATGAGATTTTCATGAGCCCAAAATAAAATTAGAATTCGGAAATTCTTGTTAAAGCAGACTATTTTGTTAATTGAGAAGATCAGGTGGCTTCTTCCCTGTATGTAACCACCCTTCTCTCTTTCTCTCTCCACCAGCACCATCAATAAAAGGCATAAACCCCCCCCCCAAAAAATGAAAAGAGCAGATCTACCTGGCTGCCTTAAAGCAACAAATACAAAGTTATACGGTCAGCTCATGTCACGGCGTGGTGTTAGTGGTTGGAGCAGACGAGGTACAGCTGCCATCAGATTATCATAATGCATGCGTGTGTCCGTGTGTGCCTGCGTGACGGAAGGCTGAGGACATTTTGAGCTTAGGAGTGCCGAGTCGGGCTGAAGGGAAGGAACAAGTTCTCTCAGCACGCCGCCACATTAACCTCACTGTCCCCTGAACATTAACATCTAACTGTAATGTTCTCCCTTCCATTCTTCAAGACCCTTTAAGGGTTTTAGCCTTTAATCATCTGCATTGCTGTACAAAATGATGAATCGCCACAGGCGGATCGAGCTGAACAGTGAGAGAGCATATTCCTCAGCAGTTTGAAAACAAGGGATGGGGCTAGTTAAAATCTGTCTATTATTAGCACCAATTTAGGTCATTATAACAGATTGCTGCAGTCCAGAGGTTTCACTACTCCATTCAGTTTAGTACATCATAACATCTCGCACTAAATGACAGTAATTAGGTGTAAGTGTACGCAAGCCAGACCTTTTCAATTTTTGCCCACACGCCTTTCATATATTCACCATTTTAAGTTAAACTGACATTTGCATTACGTGTGGTGCTGTGTGCTCTTGCCTCCTTCCAGACAGCAATTTGATTTCTTCAAGAAGTGTTTTTTACATTTGATGAAATGCTGTCATGCTTCACCGTGATTGGTCAAGCTGTTTTTTCAGAGCTATGAGACCGGGCCAGAGAGTCGCCGCACTCTGATCCGTGTTCACCTTCACCGTGCCCTATGTGCGATTTGTGCTGCCGAGACTGTCCACCTAAGTAAAAACAACACACACAACGGGTCGTCACGTCAGTCGAAGTGAAATGACCTCTGGTTACATTTGAGTGACAGATGCCCTCTATCAGCTGCACTACTTTGTTGTATGGTGGCCAAGTTCAAATGATGTACGCGAGTATGTTAAAAGTTTTCATTTGAAGGCCGTGCGGTGGATGGAGGATGACTTCTAACCATGAGTTGGGACATTTGAAAAAAATGTATATATCATATGATAAAACATACATTTTTTTTCTTTCTCCAATTCCTAAATCTACAAAAGCACAATTGTATCATTCGCAATGGTCAGAATCTATTTATTTCCTGTGATTTTGGATAAATCCTATTTTTCTACTGCTATTGGCTATGGCTCAGCAGTATGGCTAGATGGTGCATTACATTGCTTGTCAAGATGAAGCTGGTGTTGAAGTGGATTACGCCCTTCCCTCTCTGTAAGTGGTAGATCACCGATGGTGCAACTACTACTCTGGTGTGCTCAAGCGCTTGTGCGAATCTGCTCAGGTAATTACAGCATCTGTTAAGAGCTTTGCTGATTGTTTTTCATCTCCACATGGTCACCACTCCAGAAAACCAATTACCCGGGGGAATACTAAATCACCAAGACCGATTTGTTATTCTATTGCAAAAGGCAGAAAAAGCTGGATAAGAGTGGGAATGTGTTTCTCTTTGTTCGCATGCAGGTAAAACACATTAACGGGGACTAATACAAAGGAAAGGTTCGTGTAATACGGCAAAATGGCATTGTGTACACAATTAACATTTTAAAAACAAGAGTTTGTTAAACAATTAGGACTAAAAAAAAAGTTTGCAGGACGAGCTGTTAAAACCACCAATGGAGGAATAATGGTTTGCTACAAGATAGGAGGAATGTGCTCTAATACACAAAAGATATTCAACATTTTAAAGCCTGAAATATTTTCCTATTAAATCATGTTTATTTCAGGTCAATTAGATCAATTAGTATAAAATGTTTTGTTATTCGTGGTAATTTCAAAAAACCCCTAATTAGGCCGAGTAGACCTAGATTTTCACAAAACATGTGACTGAGGTTCTGTATGTTTGTGTGTGTGTGTGTGTGTGTGTGTGTGTGTGTGTGTGTGTGTGCGGTTGGCTTAGATGAAGAAAAGTACAGTATGCATCACTAATGTGCTGTTACTAAGTAACACAAGTCAGGATGCTCGGATTAATTAC
This sequence comes from Eupleurogrammus muticus, assembly GCA_036785175.1. Lineage (NCBI taxonomy): Eukaryota > Metazoa > Chordata > Actinopteri > Scombriformes > Trichiuridae > Eupleurogrammus > Eupleurogrammus muticus. The sequence goes on along the minus strand of JAYKQN010000010.1, from coordinate 21,191,332 downwards.
TCTGATAATGTGAGTTGGTGAAACCAGATTGTTTAGATGGATATATAATGTGACTCGCATTAAGTGTTAATCATTCTCATTTATTGTGCCGACAGAATAGTTTTCCTCCTCCCATGACCTCAATCTTCTCCGTCCTTTGTAACCACTGTGATGACTTTGAGTTCTATTTTCTCCTCTCTGGCTCCTCTTTTGCTCCTACTGCGGTGCTTTTGCGAAAAAATCTATAAGCCGATTTAACTTTCCGTAAAAAAAAAAAAAGAAAAAGGAAAAAAAAAAAAAGCATTCACAATGAGAAAAGTGAAAAGCTTTATTCCCCTGGGTCTGCGCCAGATTGCCTTTATAGCAGTGCCTGAACTCTTTTTATTTTGGCAGTCCTTTAAACTACCGTGTCTAATTGTGATGGCATTTTTAATTAAAAGTCAAGGATATGTGGTTGTTTGTGAAGGGAGACTAATCTGTTCTTGCCTCCACCTCTCCCAGTGTTAGCTATCTTCCATCTATCTGCCTAATGAGAAAATAGAGAAGCCAGTGCAGGACTTGTTGATATTTGCCTTTCTCTAAGTAGATTTGTGTGAATTTACGATTAGCAACCAAGCCTCAGTCCATTCTACACTGTAGCTCCGAGACTGTATGGATTACTAAAGATAACAATGAGCAATTTTCCTGAGCCTTTTTATATAGAAGTTCCCTGGATCCCATACGTGAACTCTTTTTTTTTTTAATTTGAGTAAATATTCAGGAAAAATAACATTGATTAAGGGCATGACCTGTTCCATTTTGATTTTATCGATATTTTGCACTCCATGTTCTTCAAACAGGAGGTTGATTCACAGTGCAAATATGTGTTATTGTAAACCACTTTGTGTTACATCTCTTGTATGAAAAGTGCCCTATAAATAAAGTTTATTATTATGTCAGAAGCGCAAGGTGCTTATGAACCATTTTTTTATTTTAATGTTATGCTTTCTGCTCCTGCTCTGCCTGGTGAGTTTTTTTATTTGGAGCAGGAGGGTGGCATTGTGAATAGGGAGACAATTATTCAAACAGAGGACACAGGTTCAAGACCTTATGTTGGCAAGCATCCGTCTTACTGAGGTGTACGTGAGCAAAAATACAGAATCCCTGCCAGTTGCAAGCTTTCTCTCGGCTCTGACCTTCTCCCGGGAGGACAAGTAGAGTATACGCAAAATGATCAATGAGAGATCTAATTATTATTAAATTTCTCAATTAAAGCCACCTGTCAAGTTTTGACATCTTGAATTTATTTTTGTCATGTCATCTGAGTAAACTTCTTTCTATTTTTTTTTTCTTTAAACTCGTTCTCTGGTCGTGTAGGTCTGGGCGGTTTTAAAAAAGTACACATAAATTCAGATTTAAAAGGCATAGAAAACTAGGAATGCTTGTAAACGTATGAAAGTGTGTCACGCTGAAGGCCGTTACGAAATGTGCAATACATCTTCAGGCTACCGGATGAGAACTAAACGAATTCTGAAGGTTTTGTTCAAACTGTGCTCTAAATATTTATGAAACCTTCACTGTCTCTATACAAAGAACTTAGAAATGAGTGAAAAACAAGTTGGACTTGACTTTAGACATCCAGCACATATGATTCCATCTACTATTGTCTCCTTAAACCGCATGGATGATATACCACAGTAACCATTCTTAACCCTTTCCTAAACTGCAAAATGCATGCGTTTGATTTAAATGAAAAGCGACCAGACATACGTTTTTTAAGAGTGTGGTGTCGGTGTTGGTCGCCATCGCTGCAGTGATGAGCAGAGGTCCGCTCTACCCCCGCCACCCCCCCCTCGTCCCTCTACATTAAAGGACCCCGGTGGGGATGCAGAGCCACAGCTGGGCCTCGGCAGAGAGGAGAGATTAACATTGTGCGCCACCATTCTGCATCGCGGGGGGAGGGCCCAGTGCCCACTCTTTACAGCTGAGAAGGCAGAGCTCCAGCCTGTAGGCAAACCAACCCCAGAGGTGGCCGAAAAAAAAAAAGAAAAAAACGCAGCAAAAAATCCAATTGATTCCAGCCTGTTCAGCCATCAGCCAGAGAAACAGACCTCGGTGCGTTCTACAGCAGCAGCTTTCTCGACACCTCGGGCAAAATGTCACCTGATGGTCTCTGGAGCACAAAGGCGACAGCGGGTTACGAAACTCCCACCTCCACCCCTCTCCCCCATTCTTGCATTGTGAATCGTTGGAGCATGGCTTCCTCCGACATGTGCTGCACACACCCTCGGTGACGTAGCCTTCTTGGCGGCGGAAAACATCGCTGACATGCACACGCTGGCGTCGTGTGGCATGGTGGAGAGGAGGTAGGCTGGTGGCTGTTCACGGAGGCAGATCCAGATGTTGAGCTATAAATGGCAGCAGGCATCATACACACCAATTATCACTTCAACTACTGGATTGGTGCCACCATGCTTACATGCTGCTCATCTGGGTTTGTCCAGAATGGACATCTACAATCCAAGGGTCAATGGGTGTTGGTAGTGTAAAACACAGCCTGTTGATGCTGTCAAAATTAGATTTTGTTGGATTTATTGGCCCTGTAGGGGCCCCCTCACAAGAAGATAGTTTTTTTTGCATGGTTTTGGCCTTTCATCCATATGTAATCACACTTGCAGGCTCCTAAAACCAGACTTTTTTGTAACCAGGGTAAACTTTTTTATTGTTTGACGTTACACTGTGCGATGGTAAACAGTAAATTGTATCCGTGGAGATGAAGGATTCTCCCAGCATAGGCTCATCATCGCTGTTTTTCTGGTATGCATTTTTCCAGCCTTGTGATTGGCTTAAATGGCCTTCCTGTTAGGAGTGCAGTCACCACCTACTGCTTTGGCATGTGCATGACATTTTTCATTCGAGGTGGATTTTGCAGTTTCATGTGGTTAGAGATATTTTTATCACACCAGGATTTTTTTTTTATTAATTTATTTTTTATGAATAAAAGTTGCAGTTTAGCTATAAAACTACTGGGTTCTTGTGAACGAGACCCTCTGCTCAATGGTCTCCCTCTCGCTGGAATGAGCAGTGATATTTCCTCGTGTTGAACCGAACACGCACCTTCACGAGCAAAGTGGACTTTGACATTAATTCTCACTGCTGATGAAACTCATGTGGTCGCCATGGAATCCCCCCCAGAAGCCCATGAAATGCTGCCGTCACCGCCTTGAGAAAACGAACAGATATCAAGAACAGTTTCAGATCTGAGGCAAGGAACAAACTGATCCCCAAAGATGGGTTAAACAAATACTCAGTTGTGAGCGATCACGTAAGAGACAGTTTAATTAGTGTGTTATTTAAGGTTACAGCTTCATCACCAGAACTGTAAAGTATGAACTGTATTTATTGTTATTATTGTATTTATTTAGTGGGCAGTCAGTTCTGCTGCTGTTTGGTTTTTGAGATCATTGTAAAAATGTATAATAAACTATACATGCTTCCCAAAATATAAGTCTGTATCTTTCATTTGCATACATACAGTATCTTTGTATCATTTATACACATACATAGAGTACTACTATTATTAATTATCATGAATTACTTTTTTACTGAATTAAGTGATAATCATTTTTCATGATATAATATATAAAAAAAATCAATAATACTAATAACCAAATCTTCTACTTCTAAATTCAAACAACTTTAAAGTCCGTTCTCATTGTTTTTGCACTGGAAGCTTCATGGTGACCCTCCACATTCATGTATGTTAAATACTGGAACACAATTGGCTTCCGCTAAATTTGTGGTTAATCACAATTCATGCTCACCTGCCACTAAAAAACAGATTTTATTTGAGCACAGAGTAAATTTCACTTTCAGCAGGTAAATGTAAATAAAAAACAGCCTTATAGTATTAAACTCTGCACATACCTTATTCTGCAGAGGGAATCTCAAACATCCAAATGTAGAAAAAAGAATATTCTTTGTCTTCATTCCAGCAAAGCTGGAATGTTTGCTGCATTTAGCTTCTCACATATGTGGATTTGGTGCTTTCTTTCTACAGTTAGAAATTCAATATTTTCGGACTCTTGGCCAGGCAAAGCCAGGAGAGTGAAGAGTTTTTAGGAAATGGTGATTGACATTTCCTAAAGTCTTTTTCATGATTCATTTCTTGAAAAAAAAAATTGCTAATCAGTTTTCTATTCCAAAAGTTTCAAAAATCCATTGAGTTTCTGTAGGTTTGGGGACACTGTTCATGCTGTGTGGCACTTTGAAATAAGGGACAGCAAGTCATAATAGCACTGTAGTTGATAAGGTTGCTGGTGCAGCTGCCTGAAGAAAGACCTTGGCAAAAAACAATCTCCTGAGCAAGGCACCTAACTCATAAAGCATGCAATAGAAACCTCAGGGATGGTAGTTTAGACTGCGTTTTGCAGCTGAGAGCGGTGTAAAATGGCTTGCTCATTTGACAGGAAAAATTTATAATCGAAGTTTAGGTCTCGAGACTTGTTTTCAGCCAAAACCCCTCAAGTGGCAAAAAAAAAACAAAAAAACTGCATAACCAAAACTAATTATGCTCTCTCTTTGACCTTCATAATGTTCACTTAGCACCATTAGCTGCAGCCTGCTATCACAGCAGTATAGTGTGTTCTGTCTGGCACTTGCTCCAACATGCATGAATCAGCTGGAATGTGTAAAGTACTGTGCGTGCGTCTGTGTGTCTGTGTGCATGTGTGTGTGTGTGTCTGTGTGTGTGTGTGTGTGTGTGTGCTGGGGCATGTGTCTGGAGTGTGTCGTTGCCTGTAGGGTTGGACGATATGATTCAGGGTGGGGGGGGAGGCAACTTAGGGCAGCAGAGTCCGTCCTTGCCTGGACTTCCACTGGCCTGTGTATGGCTGTGTTAACCAGGAGGTGGGCGGTGTAAATTCTCCCGGCTCTTCTATGCATCTGAGTCCACTCGCTCGGCCTCTTTGGCAACGAGAGAGGGACCAGGTGTCGGCTCTCATACAAAGGGCTTTGATGCCAGAGTGCACTGGGATGTCAGGTTTGGAAAGAACCCCTTCTGCATAACAATGTGTGTGTGCGTGTGCGCGTGTGCATGTGTGTGTGTGTGTGTGTGTGTGTGTGTGTGTGAGAAAGGTTGGAGACCGAGGCCACTAACATCAAGTAGCTGCGGCTTGAGAGGAATTTCAAATCAGAGCAGCTTGATATTTGGTGACACAATGTGAACCTCATCTGAAGCATCCTAATGGAAAATAGCACTAGAGAGTTATAAGATATGTCACATGATGTCAGGGGCCCCCTTTAACATGCTATAATCCTCTAATCACATTCATGATCACTGAAACACACATCTTCAAGGAACTCACAAAATCTCTGTTGTGTGGTATCAGTGGCTACTTTCATGACTGATTTATATCATGAGTCTTCTTTAAAAAATTCTATAAAATGTTTCAAAGTAACTTGATTTGTCTCACTCAACAGCCAAAAACAGAAATACAAAATATTACAACCATATGATATATGTGAAATGCAGTACCCTGTGAGTATTTAAGAATTCCAGTTTGAAACACTATTTCAGGTAAATCATTTCTAGATCAACATTAGAACTTTTTAGCTCTGAAAGCTACTGAGGACACGAGACAAACGTGTAAAATTTAAAATTGTGGACTATCTGGTGGTGAGTAGATAGAAAAATTGCTTGTTTCGCCTTGTTTTGCCTCTGAATACATTTCTGTGTTCTGGAACAATTCATCCAGCATGCTTCAACTATAGGGAGCTTATACTGCAGGTCAGAAGGGGTTGATGTTTATCAAATTGTCATAAAATGACTCATAGGTTTAATGGTATGGAAATTGTTTTATAATGCCTGTCTAAGCAGCATAAATTCATACAGTTATCTGACAAGTGTGGGGCCAAGTGGTTATGACAGCATCTGGCAGGCTTTAGGTCATATTTATCTCCACTGCTGTCAATTGTGCTGAACAATCAACAATGGTCCATCCATCATCGTGCATTTGAGTGTCTTCAAGGTGATCCTTAACACTTTACCTTATGCGTTTGAAAAGGTTGCAGATGCTGCTTATTGCATAGGAGGGAACCTCGTCTCATTTAACATTTTTTTTTCCCCTCTGGGTAACGAAAAGCCAAGGATGTGCACTCTCAGTAGTACATCAAACCCTTAGATAGCAGTGTTTGACGGGCACTCCCTCATTGCCCTAACATGGTCCACGACTCACTCCATAGAAGGTTAGCATACGCTTAGCATCTCAATGAGGGCGTTTCAATCGCAGGTCAACGCTATGCTGCTGAGTTCATAATGAGGAGAAGTGCATCCCTTATTGGAGGGGGTTTCGGATTGTGTTGACTGCACCTATGCCACGCTGCCCTTGAAAAGATGCATTCTCATTATGGGTCGTCAGGATGCTAGAGAATCACATTGAAAATTAAATATGTTTATTAAAGGTGATAGATAAATGGATTATGTTTTAATTGTTCTGTTATCATGAGTGGTTGATTGGATTGTCCTTCGCAGGCTATTGATCTCGCGGCCGAGGTTGATTAAGAAGGGGACCGAGCAGAGAACGAGCGGGTTACAATGTGCATGGACAATATATATATATATATATAAATATTATATTCAGGACAAGATGCCCTGAGGAAATTAAAGTTGTATTCTAGGGGAGAGACAAAGGTTTCTTCAGTGTCAAGAGCAAAAGTTACACTGTTGAATGAAACATTAAAATAATTATTAGTTTGAAACACAGCAATGCACCAACCGCAATCTGCGAAGACAAACATCATAAGGTAATATATATATATATATATATATATATATATATATATATATATATATATATATATATATATATATACATACCCTTATATACTATTTTTTTAAATGTAGTCAAACTGTACCAGCAGTACTTTAGTAAATATTTTATCACAAATCTGAATGAACCACATGGTTTAAAAAATTTCAACAAACAAAATTCAGTGCAATCTTTACCTCTAAATGGAGAATAAATGCTATGTTTCCCTTTTCAAGAGTTGGTCCATGTGGCTCTGAAGGCAAAGGTCACATCTCACTATGACTTGGGGGTAAAGGTGTTTATATAGGATCTGCCAGCACGACTCACATTTCCTGCCTCCCTGAGCACAGTCTGTTCAGGTCACACACCCGGAGAAACCGGAAGCGAACATAACAACGATGACCTGCGTGACGCCCGTAACCACAAGAGGACTATTCCTGCATTCACACGCGTACCAACAAAACAAACCTTTACCTTGTTGTCTGAGAATGTTCTGACCTCTGCAGTTTTACTGAAACACAGAACTCGGTCTCTAAACCTCTTTGCTGTTTCATATTGTTACATTTTTCCAATAAAAACTGGACAAAGCAAACACTCAAGGACTTTTAACCATGAGCCAAAGTATTGAACTTTTGCTTAACTGTGAATCTATGTGAGGAAATCAAGCTGCAGGATAGATCAGCCCCCCCAAAAAATACTCTTTGTATTATTTTGTTTGTATGTATATATTTTATACCGAAGTGAGAAGAAGAATGAGAATATAACAGATAGTGATAGAAATGAAGGATTTAAGCTGCTTTTGAGGCAGTCGGAGTTCTGTAATACTTATATCCTTTAGAAAGTTCCACAAATGTAGTACAACATATATAAATGAAGTGTCCAGAATAGGAATAGCCAATCAGAAATATTAGACATTCTTATGAAAAATAATTAAAGCTCTCATAGTTTATTCAATGGTATGTCAGTATATAAAAGCATATATCATTTGTTTTAAAGTTATAATAATTTAAGTTATAGTACAAAATTAACAACAAATAAATGGATTATACATATATAAATAGGTATATAATTATATGAAATGGGAAAAATGAAGTTGGATGAGAATCTGTTTCTGGTAGATGAGGTTTGCCAGAGAAATGATATCATAGGCAGAATTCATTTCCACACTGACAATGGTGCTTAGAAAGTGATTACACATAAAACTGGATTTATGTTTGTTTGTGTTCCTGATAAACATAAAACAAAGGAAAACGGGATGTAACGTCCTAAATGTTAGAATACAAATAATAATCTAAAAGTACTATATTAATTATAGTGCTGCAGCTAATGTATTCTTCACCATGACTAATGACATTCTGTACAATCGCACAGAAAACAGAGCTGTGCTTTCACTGTCCTGTTACACACTCTAACACGTTTGGAATTGGTCCCTCTTGTCCAACTCAATTTTCCAGTTGATGCAACAGTAATTTGTGACCTGCTGTTTAAAATGCAGCACTCAGGTCAAGAAGAATTAGAAACGTCTGTTTCAAGTACCGTATATTTATGAGCAGGATATATCGGATATATATAGGGTATAATTAACACAATTAATAAGATGAAGTATTAATACTTAATTTAACAGTTTTATATTTAAAAAAATTAAATCAGAAAGCAAGAAAAAGATGTGTCCAGGGTGGAATTAGTTGTAGCATTCTCATTGACTATGCAGGGACTATGCTTACCTCCATATCCAACTTGCTGGGTGACTGAGTTTTAATTCCTTCAGTGACTTTCACTGCTCTGGACCATCTCTTCAAAAAATGTTAATGGGGATGATCTGACAAATCTCCTTTTTAACAATGTGAGTCGTGGGCAGCAAACAGAGCACAGCAGTTACCAGAGTGAAGTGTTGTGATTTTTTTCATGTATTAGACAATTGTATAACAATGTTCCCGTCAAAAGTGAAGGACACACAAAAAAGAGCCCGAGCACAGTGACAGGACGGAATAGGCAGGATGGAGAGTACGGAGGAAGCAATAAAACAAATCTGGCTCATTGCATTGTTGCTCCCCCTCACTATAAACACAGGATCGCCATTGGGGGAACCGTTATCATTTTATTTGAAGAAGAGGAGCAGCGGATGTGGGGGGTGGGGGGGAGAAGGGGGTACAGCCGCAGAAATAATTAAAAGTGCCCTTATCATCCCTGTTTTCTCCAAGCCACATGAAAAAGGCAGCATTAAATGTCACAGCAGAGAAAATTAACTTTGAATTGTACGTCTCACTCTTTATGAATTAATTTATTGGTCTGCATCCCGCCTCAATTTGCATGGGGACTTTTTATAACAAATAAAAAGAAAAACTTTTTGTTTGTTTTTATTCCCAACGTGTACTTATGGTGACATAAAGGCCAAAAAGTTATTGTACGATTTAGACATTTCTACAAATTTCTCATTTTCAAAAACCTACTAAAGTGAAAACTTGACTTTTTTTTACTTCATGAGCAATGGAAGCAGACCTATGATATGAGTGATTTGGACAAAGCTGAACTCTTTCATATGAGACTATGGGTTTAAGACTGTGCTGAGGTCTGTATGAAAATTAAATGTCATAATAGGTAACAAGTATAACCACATGGATTCAGAACACTAACAGTCATTCCGTTTCTAAAATAGATTATTCCTAACTTATTAATGCGTTCCATTCTTATCTCTCACGCCATTCCACACTCTTTAATTAGCTCTCTCTCTCGCATGTGTATTTGCTCCTCCTCTCATCATTAAGACGTTGTGTCAGTGTAGTCAATGGTTTGGTAAAACTGTTGTATTCATTAGCTGCGGTGTAGCGTTGTGGGACTCAGCCGCCTTCATCACATGAGTTTTAGCCACGGACAAACACGCGGCCAATAATCGGCTCCAGGATCAGCTCCAGATTTACCTTTTGGTATCCTGACAGGCAACTCCTACTGATTTAGCAGTATTTGGACAATGGAAAGGTCTAAAGATGATAGTAATTCCCTGAGGAAGACGCGCCAATGACGGGTGTCCCTACACTCTACCTTAGTGGCTGCCTTAAAGATAAAATCCATGAATCTGGAAAAAGCCTGTTGATATTTTTCCCACACCAGGAAGATCTGTAATAACACCTGGATTCACCTGACTGGGCAAACACTTTTCAGTGGGCTGGACTCTGCTCTCAGATTTCAAAGCCAACCAGCCACCATTTTTTTTTATACTTCAATACTTCACTGAAAAGTGTTTCTGAAAACTGTTTAGCTGGAAAATAAGCCATAAGGTTTTGTTAACCTGTCTTTATCTTAGCTCTACACCAGCTAGAAATGGTTGGTAGATCTCTTTTTAAGGGCTTCTTGTCTGCATACACTCCTAAATATGGGAAATTATTTAAAGCTGTATGTGTCCTATCCAAGTAAAAATCTAAATGAGAGATTTGTGTTTTGCAACCACTTTTCAACCCCAGTATGTTTTATGTATGTCTTGTTTTTAACTTGTTTACAGTCAATGGTTCATATGAATCCAGACATGGCAGCAGTGCTGCAGTAGGCGATAGGGGCTCGGAAGTCAGTGTTAACAGGGGAACAACAACTCTGAAAATTCCCCTTTAAGCAAATCCAGGCTGACGGCTGTGACAAGGTGATGTCACACAGCCGCTCACGGCTTCTGCTCGGCTCCGCTCAGCGCTTCACGTTTCCACTGGACAGGAATAGTGGCGGCTTAACTGCTCGATTGGTCAAGTAGCGCATCTGAGACACAGGACAACAGAGACACTCTGAGCTTAAAACTGCTGGGATTAGTTTTGTACAGGCCTCTTCACTAGGCTCGCCTCACAATTTAATTGCCGAGAAGAATAAGAACAGATTGATTCTGGATTCTAAAAGCTGGTTGCAAAGTTTCATTTAGAAATGATGGAGAGGAGAATGTCCCTTAATGTTCCCTGCAGAGCAATGTGCCAAGGCTATATACCAGAATGACCTCCTGCCCGGTGCTCTGCTGACTATTTCATTTACAGACAGGAGGTCACAAGGGGGACATAGTTTGCAAGAATTCATTACTCCAACCCCACTACCTTGAATAGGAAATGAAGTCCTCAGAAAAAGGTGGAATTAAAAGAGCTGAGGGAAATGTGCTGGCTGCAAAAACATAACTGCATTTGGGTTGCCAAAGGTTAACTATTAACATTTTCCCATCGGTGGCTGCAGCGTCAAGGCATGCACGATGCCAATCTTTGAGGAGACACAATGTGTTGCCTATGATGTCAGTGACTGGGGAAATTGGAATCTTTATCTCCCCTGCTCGCTCCCCCCCCCCTCTCTCTCTCTTTGTGTCTCTGTTTCCATCTCTCTCATTGACTGCCAGGTTCCTGGAATTCCAAACATGTTGGGCTTTATTAATTAGAGACAGATGGAAACACTATTCATTGTGGTGAATCTCTCTTTTGGAAGAACAGAAACAGAAAGTTGTCTTTTTATGAAGTCAGATATCACCAGATAATGATCTAAGGGTTCCAGCGTTGCCAAAATATGTCTGGGCTCTAAAGGCCTTTTCAAACGACTTGAAATAGTGTAACTAAGGGAAACAGCCATAGAATAAATCACTCTATATTGTGCCCATTATAGTTTTTTTTTCTTTATTTGGTCAAAGAACCAACAAAGTCTCATTTAGAGGTTGTCTTTTCAAGAACAATATGTGAGCATCTGTTATCTCAGCAAATGCCCCCAAAACAACAATAATGATAGCAGGCCTAATTATCAACTATTTAGCTTTAGGTCATAACATTACATTAAACTGTCAGATGTTAAAACTGTAGGAGGTCAAAGAAAATGTTCATGACCAAGTTATAAACTATAAAGTTTTAGAGCAACGACTTTATTGAAGTTTGATAAATAGGCCTGCTATGTCATGTTGTGACATAGCAGGCCTATTGGCACCTGTTCAAAGGTCCATTTACTGCAGTGTTCGCAAACACCCAAAACATTCAAAGTGATCAAGAAACTATCATTACCCAAATGTAATGATCTGTTCATAGTTCCATATCCAACATGTGAAAATTTCACAAAAATCTGGCCCAAACTTTTTGAGTTATTTTGCTAAAAAACAGACAGATGAATGCTGGTGAAACATAACATCCTTGGTGGAGGTACAGTGGGGAAAATAAGTATTTGCAGATTTTGTTGGTTTGGCCACTAATAAAGACTCGACCAGTCTGTAATATTAATGGTAGGGGTAGTCTAACATGCTGAGACAGAATATCACAAAGAAAATAAAGAATTTGACTTTAAAGAATTTGTAGTAAAATAAATTATTTGCCTTTTTATTAAGGAAAATAAGTATTTTAACCCTCTTGCCTCTGAAGCTCAGAGTTGCCAAGGGCCAACAACAGAATCTTGATGATTTAGAGGCCATTTGCAAAGAAGGATGGACCAACATGTCTAACATGCTGAGAAAGAACATCACAAAGAAAATCAAGCAATCAACTTTAAAGAATTTGTATTAATTTATTTGCATTTTATTAAGGAAAATAAGTAAGTAAGGACTTAGTATTTTGTGGCAAATCCCTTTTTAGCAAGCACAGAGGTCAGATGTTTTTTGTAGTTGATGACCAAGTTTCTGCACATATTAGGAGGAATTTTGGTCCATTCTTCTTTGCAAATGGCCTCTAAATCATCAAGATTCCGTTGTTGGCACTTGGCAACTCTGAGCTTCAGAGGCAAGAAGGTTGAAATACTTATTTTCCTTAATAAAATGCAAATTAATTACTACAAATTCTTTAAAGTCAAATTCTTTATTTTCTTTGTGATATTCTGTCTCAGCATGTTAGTCTACACCTACCATTAATATTACACTGATCAAGTCTTTATTATTGGCCAAACCAACAAAATAAGCAAATACTTATTTTTCCCACTGCACCAATGACAACTTTATATTAACAATGACATACATTATTGAATGACGCTTACTGACAACAGAAATATATATAGATTCATGAATGTGACTTATGGACAACCCTTCAAATGAAGTCATACCTTAAAGGCTTATCAGCACTCTATTCTAGGATCAATCTGTAACTTTAGAGTGATTTTTTTAGGAAATTGACATGTATCAATCCTTTTTAGTACCTGAGAGAACCGATTGTAACATACTGTACTTGTATGAGGTTCATTGTAGGTTCATTCGTAGTACGACTAATAACAGTTTTCTTTTATCGCAGATATGTAAGATACGTTTTTACCTGACATGCTTTGACAGTAACTTCCGTTGTGAAGGGTGTGACCCGCTGAAGAAGGCGGAAGTTACTGCTGAAACATGTCAGGTAAAACATCTTACATGTCTTTGATTAAAGAAAACACCCATAGGTTGTTACATAAATTAAAAAAATAAGACCTTCCCATATTGACCATAACAGCATGTGGACTGTTTTTTTTTTGTGAAGGACTCGGGTCTTTTTTTTTTTTCTATAAAAAAAGAGTTTATGCTCCCGAGTGCTTTGCTTCTCCCCCTGTACCCACCACAACAAACACAGTGCTACCGAACGAGAAACACCCTGCGGATATTAGCTCTCCAATTAATGAGACAGCTAGCTGCCACAGTCAACCACCGCATTTCACTAGAAAACACTGCTGCAAAGACACCCACCCACACACACACACACACACACACACACAAGCAGAAAATACACGTTAAAGAAACTATTTCCTCAACAAAGGAGCAGAAAACAAGCTACAGAGCGGTAGCAGAACATGGCCTACCCGTTCCTTTCTGATAGTAACGATAGTTCAAAGGTGATAATATACACACATTTCCTAGATGTTGCTTGGTGGCGACAGCGGCCTACTTCCCGGCTCATTACTCAGCCATGTCACAGAGCGTTGCCACCCAGGCACGGCTGGCCCTGCCTGCCGCTGTTTAGTAGCCACGGTTGGTAAACAAAGTTAGAGGTTTGTAGGTCGGGTTCAGGTGGTTGATTAATGCAAATTTGGGGGGTTGGGCAGGTTTGGGGTTTTGGCTCTTACCAGCTAGTTTCTAGAGGACAGCATGGAGGCAAAACATGTCTTAAAATGCACCTGCGTCAAATGATGCACATCAAGTGCCCTTAGTACCAATGGGGTCAACCTTATTTCACATACACACACAGGCCTTTAAGGTGGAAGTCATGGATAGACATGACATGGTCTAAAGACTACAGAGCTTCTTACCTTAAATTATCTAACAAAGTCAGCCAGTCTCGCTGTTGGTAGGGGTCACTAATACAGGTTTATTAATAGAACCAACATTCTTGAATTTCTAATTGAACACGATAAAATATAGGCAGGATAAATCTTTAGAAAGCCACCAGAAATAAATACTAAGCAATTGCTATAATTGGCTGGTCATGTGAGCTTCACCATGACTGACGGGGGCAAATGTGCCACAAACAGTAAATCACTGGTAAGCTATCGTTGTTACCATGGCAGCTTCAGGGCTTGTTGTAGAGCCTGGTGCCATCGATGAGGAGAGTACAGAGAGAGATGAAGTGGAGGAAGAAACTGAGGAAGAGGGTCAAACAGAATTGGAGCATTGCTTTATAGGATGGTTAAACTATGGAGTGGTAAGCTGTCTAAACCATGCAAGTATGCATCAACGAATGAACCTTGACTTTTATAGAATCAAATATACACAAAATCTTGTTTTTCTTCATTCTAGTGGTAGTTTTTTTTGCACTAATAAAAATAGAGCCCTGTCTCTAATTGTGGCCTCGTTCCAATATAGGTGCTGGTGGTATTTTTTATTGCAAGAAGCATCTGTTCCTTGTGTATCTCTCTGTGGGATCACAGCTTTTGAATATTGATGTTTTTTGTGGATTTTTTTTGGATAGATATTCAAATCATTATTATCATTAAAAGATAAAATCACATACACTTGCATCCCACAGCGCTGACCTGCAGCAGCACTTTTATTACAAATAAAAGTTCACGGTTAATGCACTCAATATAATAAAAATATTATAATGTCTCTCGAAAGCTACATGCTAAGATGTTAGCTGGTTGAGCTGCTACTTCCCTCACGCAAACAGAGGCTACTATGGGATATAGTCATCTTACACCAACATGTGTTTACAGACTATATAGCACAGACCAACACATAGAAACAACTTAGAAACAAACCAAGGTTATTACACTATATAGGGAAAAGTACTGAGTAAGAGATTTATCATAAACCTAGTTTTTTCGGCCTATCAAAACAATTTCAAAACTGATGCATACATTGAGAACCACACTTTCCACAAAAATTGTAGTCTTTTTCTTACAATGAATGTATTTGTCTTTTCTTATCCCAATATATGTCCATGTCTTACCAAATGCACAATTTGTCTATTAAGACTGCATCAGCCCGACACACCCTCATTTAGTTAAACATAAAAAAAATCTACTTAAGCTTACACTCTACTATAGGAAAATATACTATTTGATGAAAACATTTTGCTGCTTAGTTTCCCCCATTTAGAAATTTAAACTACCACCAGGCGACCTGTTTCAATACCTCCAGAACAGACATTACGTAACAAATCATATATATTGGACCAAAATCAAACATCAGAAATATTGGAACATAATCAAAGAACTACTCCAAATGTTGAAACATAATTTATTAATTTATTTTAACAACAAGGGAATAATTGCCAACCTTTGTACACAGAGTTTGTTTGGAAGGTAAAGATGCTGTTCTTCAGGACACCCCTGAAGATTTCAAGGTTTTGGTAGATAATGCCGTTGTGTGGCATGGTTGGTGAGCATTCACATGTATTTTGGAGGTGCCCAAATACTTTTGGGGTTTGACCTGCTGCTCGTCTCAGATCATATGTGCGTTAAATTCAATGTGCTTTTTTATGAAACTAAGGCAACCTACACTGGGGCAATGGAAGCAAAAATTGAGGCAGGTGTATGAGATGGAGGCTCTGACTACTCAATTGCATTTTTCAGCATAGATGGTCACCCTTAATAATATCTATATTACTGCCTCAGAGTAACCCCATACCTGTATATTATAATGTTATTTTGGTGCTTTTTTTTCTCTTATCCTAGCTGTGTTAGGTCAATGCTTTATGTTACACACATAGTCCTACTGACTTTGTCACACTTTCAACACACTGGAACGAAAAATGATGACTGGTAGGAGGAGGAAAGACACACCACTGGCAATACTCTCATGTGCAACAGGATGGAACAGCGACTATGGGCACGGTGACTTCCATGAGGTTGCCAGGTTGCCAGGATGCCAGCGCGACACTGTGCACAGCTGTTCGCCATGAAATAGTTAGAGCATGCAACTACCACGCTTTGTCACAATTCTATTTTAGTGAGGTAATTGTGTGCACAACAGACATCTCTTTAGGAAAGGTGCTGGATACAAAATGGCAAACTGGATAAAAAACTAGAAATATCCGCTTGATATTGGAGTAGTTCCCAATGGTTATTGGACTACAACCCTACAGGGTCTCCATCAATGACAGACGTCCGACGTTGCTGTACTCCAAGGTCAGGATTTTCTATTTTTTCACAGCTGTTTGTCACAGTTCATCCTTGGTTCCTCTTTGTGTTTCAGGGCCACATTCTCTTCTCTTTGCTTTGCCATTATCCACCTGCTCACCTGCTGCCACTCCCCAACTGTCTGGACCTGCTGTCTGATATGCCATCAGTACTATACACTGCACAGTGACATAATGTCAACACTGTTATTTCTCTATATACCAGTTATAGTTATAGTTAATTGATTGATGATATTTTTTTAACTTAATTTATGTCTTATAGGTTGGGTTGGTAGAACCACTCATCTCTGTCTTCTAACTATTACTTTAACACCAAAAAAAATTAATATAAAGTGCTAGCATTTACCCTGCTCATGCCGCCTTTTACTCAGTCCCACCGAAAGTGAAGCCTTAAACTCTTGGTAGCGTGCTAAATGACAAACTCAGCTGACAGACCTCTAAATCAATATGACTAACAATCTATTCGCCTCTATCACAAACAAAATGTCGAACCATCCCCTTTAAAAATGTGTTTTTTTCAAAATTTTGTATTTAGTAGGAATAAGTAGGTTGTTGGTACACTTTTCATAGGATTTTAATGGGAAAATAAAATAGGAATAAGGATGTGCACCACCCCTGTCTTTAAGAGTCTTTTTAGTTTGTTGCATTGAACATTTAAACTGAGACGTTTTAATTCCGTACATTTTCCTAGCAACCTCTACATACAACTTTGCTCTTTTCCATTTAACCCCACCCTGACTCCTTCTCTTCCCTCCTCTTCCGATCCCCAGCCCACTCTCTGTGCTCTGGGGGTGGGAGGGCGGGGGAGATGAGTGCATTAATAATGCAGTGCTGCCTGGAAACCAAACACGCTGCAGCGGAGTGCTGTGTAGAATTCTAAAGAGGTATTTGTTTGTACGCCGATGCCACCCCCCACCCCCCCCACTCCTCTTCGCAGCCCCTCTCATCTCATCTTTACAGCGCCCAGCACCCCACCCCCATCTCAACAATCGTCCAGCATCACTGTAAAGATCTGTTTGTCTCCTCTTAAGGGACGGCTACTGTACAGACTGAAGGAGGGTTCAAGAATGTATCATCTCGCTCAAATTGTGTCTATAATCAGGACAATTTTTACGAACTTTTATTGAATTGGCTTGAGTATTACTAATTTTTTTCTGATTCCACAGGACAGCTTTGCAATGCAACAACAAAGCTGAACTGCAGTGAAAAGACTTCTGTTCTTCATTCTTTTTGCAGCAATATAATGAAGATGGCATGAGTCATGTGTCAGATAGAGATTACACAACAGATATTGGACAAAACACGGTGCAGGAGCACAAGGACCTTCCGACTATCCAGTTACTGTGCATCCTAATATATTGCGTTTCATGTTTGGAGGCTTAGGAACTCACTCCTAGTGTTATAAAATAGGACTAGAACATTTAAACAAAGTCAGAGATCCTGGAATACAAAATAGGTATTCAATTGAATCAATTAGACACTATAATTGTTTAATGTTTTATTATCTTAAATAACTGCAATATATGGAAAATCACATGAATATCTGATTCATTCAAGCCGCTGCAAATGCCCATTAAATTTATCACCAACAGGTCGTATTTCTTCTTTTCTTTTCTTGTGTCTGTCCCTGCTGGCTGAAATTATGAATTCATTTTGCTGGGGTTGTGTGACGTTCCAATTAAAGAGACACACATGCGGAATGTCCTACAGCTTTACAGACAATTAAAGACAAGTATCTGTCTCTTATTTCTTTTGTTACTAATAATGTACACAACAGTACACAACACACACAAATCTGAATTAAATAATTTTCTTATATTTTTATTGTTGGTTGCCCTTTGCCCCTGATTTTTAATCATGTCACTTTCACTGCTGATTTGCATTCATTAGTTTTATCCGTGCACCTGCTGCCATCCAAAGATGAGGCTGAGCAGATTAACGGTGCGTGACACTCAAATATCTAAAGTCAATTTGGACGCACTTTTACCGGGTGGATCAGTAGAATTGACTCCTGGCGTCCTAAGAATTAACCACTTAAACCTGATGTAGGAGCAGCAGTCAAAAGACCATTTCATAAAGGCTCCGAGGGCATTTTGCGCTCGCAATCGTTTTGTTGTTAAATGCATAAAATGACCTAATCATCTTTGTGATACCTCCTCAGCACAATACCCAGGCATACATACAGCTCTAAAAAGTGTCCCACAAAAAAAAAGGACCATTGTACTACACAACAGAAACAAAATCAATGCTGTTGTGACAGCCATGTCCTCTAATACAGTAATATTTTAGCTGCAAGGCCAGTGGGGCCTGTACACTGTGCTTCTTTCTTTTCTACAGGAAAACATTCACACTGTATACATTGTTTTGTATGTGCAGCAAGCAGAAAACCTTCAGCACGACAAGCAAACAGGAAAATAGCCGCTGACCCTTGCACTGATGCTCGTCAGATCTCTTTAGAGACGCGGCAGGTTGATAAAATTGGTTCCATGAATACGGCTGGTGGTGTCACCTTTTGAAGTTGATCCTCTTGCATTTAATAAATTCCTGACCCAGAGGCCTCGTTGAATTTTTGTTTGAGATATTCCATCCAAATTAGTTTTTTTTTTTCCTTTTAAATTGACTATCCAGAAGGTGTCCTCGGCCTCGTAAAAAGCTCGGTGTCTGCTGTCATACTATGCCAGCAGGTCTTTCATTAGTCACTGTCTTTACAGTAATCCGCTGGCTGATTTATGTGTCTCACTCTAGTAACAGCGTAATTACTGCGGAGGCATACACTCAAACTGAACGCAGTTATACTGACAGGGAAAACACGGTTGGATTGATCACGGTCGGTTTGATCACAGTTGGCAATCACCTGGATTGAAGGAGGCATGTGTAAATGTGCATGTTTTTCACTCCTAAGACTCTTCGCAAATTGGTCTTCATCAGTTGTCGATGAAAAGGGTAACGCTAACACGGCCATATTTGATTCTCCCATCCAGGAGATGGTTGTGTAGAAATCCCCTGCCAGCATTAGATTTCTTTTAACTGATTATCATCCAACATAATCGCAAACATGCTGTCAGGTAGATGTGTGCTAGTGTTGCGTGTGTGTCACTGTAATGACACACAGACTTTAAAGTGCTACAGTTGTTTGAAAACTGCATTTTAATAAAATATTTTGTACGTGCTGCAGTCCTTTCTTGAATGGCGGCTAAACCTTTCTGCCACAACAAATCAACAGGGTGGGATATTGTTGAAACTGTTAGAGAAAACTATTAGGAAAGCTCATACCGCTCCATGAAATTTTTGCTTCCTCTTGTCTGCACTTCACTTTGGCCGCTAAGACATCACTCTCTGGATATTGCATGTTCTCCCTGTGTCTGCTCAGACACAGGGAGAACATGCAGTGAACAGTGAACAAGTGATATGATTAGTCGTCTAAAACTGGGCTGAACTCTGTTGAAATGTTTTTGTCTATCTTCCCTTTTTTCAGACACCAAGTGTACTGATGATTCAATTGGATGTTGATAAGTATACATCAGATTTCTTACCTGTCCTCTAATTGTGCTGTTATGAAGTTAATAAACAACACAGGAAAAAAATACTTAATATTTTTTGGAGCATGAAACATTTTTTCTGCTGGGAATTGTATTTTTCTGATACACATGTACATATGTGTAAATATATTAAATTTGGATGAAAATGGATTTTTCTTTTCAAATATAAGACAGAGTCTAATCCAAGAGGCATTCGATTGTGTTTCTTATTTATGTAACCACACACAGAAACAGTCAGACACACTCACAAACAAAATTTGTTCCTGGACCCCAAATACACCTTTTCCTACACTTTCTGCAGAAAAACTATAAGACATCAAATATCATAGAACCTAAGACAGGAACCTTGTATTTCCCACAGGAAAACTCCATCCGCACTCGGGGAAGATGGGCAACACATCACATAAAAGGGTCCCTGCACCAGCATTATGCATCTGTTCTCTCTCAGATATGGAAAAGACGTGCGATATGAGCAGAAAAAATGACAGAGGAGCCAGGAGGCTCGAAAACACAGATCAGGATGGTGAAGTGGAGGAGGAATAAGAGTCTGAATAAATAAAAAGTCCAAATAAAAAGCGATGAAAGTAATGAAACTGTAATCTATGATATGTGAAGGGTAAAGATGATATTGAGCCAAAGATGTTGTTTATGGGTAAAATATAGTTGAACTACTTTCAGATGGTTAAACCAAGCACTGGATCAGTGATGGGGTATCAACAAGTCTTCACACTGCATAACCATGTTGACCAAAACTGTAATATTGAATATGCTACAGTGTATTTTGAATAGCAACAGCCGCTCAAAGTTAAATAAAGACACAAGAATGACTTGACCTGCATTTATCTGAGGGTGGACTATCTGTTAGGACCCTGCAGGACTTCAGCTGAGCTCAAAGGAGGCCAGGCAGAAAGTTTGGACAGAGTCAACCCACCTTTGTAAGGAAGACCGATCGCCCTCTCTGGAAGACCGTTCCGGCACGCTGCTGTCTTTTTCTCCATCGCTGCCTATTCCCATGACAGCCTTGAATATAAACCTATTGATTGACAGGGTTTCATGGCCTACTTAGTCCTGAATCTCTACAATATTTACTGTACTGTTAGGGTTTGACTCTTGAGTTGTCATTGACTGACATATATTCTTTAAACCGTTTGATGTTTTCAAGCAATATTCTGCTATAGGTGCAAGGAAGGGGGAAAAAGGGAAATAAATTTGGTCTGTGGTGCAAATATCAAAACACAAACCTGTACATTCACACACAACAGAGCCAGGAATCCATCATCTGATGCATCTTCACCCAGGTACTGTAAAATACATTAGCTAATCTCAAACCCAGACGTGGTTTCGGTCATCACTCAGCAACTCATTGCTATTTAATAAAGCTGCGTGCAACCAGCTAATGTGTCTCTTAGGTATAATTTAGAGGGTTTTTTGTAATAAAGACAAATGCCGGTTCTATTTGTAAGCTCATTCAGAGCCTTGGAATTAATTAATTCATTACTCAAAACTGTATGGAATCCCATTACTGAGTATGTGTTGCCACATTCCTGTTAATGTATTAGAGAGATATTGGACCTTATGAAACCAGTTTAAGGCAAAACAGGGTCCTGGTGATGTATTGAAGACTTATTTTAATTGATTTGTTTTTTGAAAGCAGACAATATGATGTGGCCGCATTTAATATCGAACATAAAATGTGACGCTTATTCTTATTCAATTTAAATTTCACATTTACAATGAATGTCTTCATAGAGTAATGTTTTTAAAACGGTTTATGAATTATACATTTGTATGAATGCAATTATCATAATAACATGTGTATAATTAAATGCACAGACACTTTTGTGGAGAGGAAAAAATACAAATGGTTGTAGGTAGCGTTATCTTTAATAAATTACTGCACTTAGGTCTCTCAGCTTGCTACTGGGCCAGAGAGGAAGTCACACATGCAATAATATGTAACCCAAAACATAACAAAACATTAAAAAAGGAACAAAAATGACCTCAATTGCTTTAAATCTGCAGGCGATGAAGCTGAAATGTTTTTAAAAAATTCATGTTAAAATCCCTTTTTTTGTGTTTTTTCTTCAGTTTTTCATGCATGTATTGAAATGTGATCTACACATTGTGCTTTGAAATTATCTGTGTGTGTGTGTGTCTGTGTGTGTGTGTGTGTGTGTGTGTGTGTGTTCACATAGGTAACATACATGGGTACATCAAAAGATCAGTAATAGTTTGCTGTGCAAAAACAAGCATCAGATTTATGGTTAGTATAGCTGTCTCTAACATTTCTGCTATTCAATAAATGTCATTGTGCAGCCTATTGAAATACCCAGAAATGTAATAATGGCCGTGTGGATTCAACGATCATTTCAAATAATCAGCACATTCATGGTTCATATTTTACTCATGTACAGTACAGTTGGCAGCACATGTGTTTCCATACGTGTCTGTCCTTGTCACATTGTATGCATTTTCATTTAATTTGCTTTCGATTGCAGATGCAGAGCAAGCTTAGTGTGAAATAAAAAAATGTGATAAACATCACAAAAAGACAAGGTATTTTGGTTAGGAATTGGCCACATAACATAAAACATCAAAGCTGTAATATGCTGTGTGCTGACCCAAATGTCATTTTAATGTGATTTATGAGGATTTGACTTGAAGACAAAAAAATACTGTAGCATGGTTTATCCTCATTGACTCTGAGCTAAACTCTGAATGTGACATTATAATTGTGGCTGAATGTTCTTCTACTACCTGAGGAATATGGCAGGAGTCAAACCATTTCTCTTCGAGGTGGACACAGAAAAGTGAATTCATGCTCATGTTTATCTCCAGCAGGCTGCCTCCTCTGCCTTGTGTGCCTGAAAGAGCCACTCATTGCTTTTCAAATCAGCGAAGGGCTTCGGCCCGTCTTATCTGACATTGTTAAAACATACGTGCCCTCTAGGTCCATCAGATCATCCGGCTCAAGGCAGTTGACCGTTCCTGAGGTCAGCGCTAACAGGCATAGAGAGGTGGCCTCCATAAGATGTCCTGGAAAAACTTTGGAAAAATCTGAGTGTGTGAGAGCTCAAAAATCAGTCCTTAAAGAAAATCCCATTTTTTTCCCTTGTTGCTTTTTTTTTTTCCTAAAGGGGCTTTCATCCTAGGGTTGTTTTTATCTTGACTTATTCTGTCATTTTATTCCTCTATCATAAATGTTATCATAAATGCTTTGTACTATCTGCTATCATGTTGTTTTATTAATGGATTGTGCTGCACAAAATCCACTTATTGTTATTATTAAATGAGACGTGTGAAGATGTTAAAAAGTTGAAAGATACGTTGGCCTCACTTGACTGTTCTGTATTCACGGCGTCACGCCGGCCACCCCAAAATAAATGTCAGACCAGTGCGCGGAATTCTTAAGTGCTGTCACATATTGATTTCTGTCTAATAGAGTTTTTAAACAGAGATTCATGACTTCACTAGATGTCCTTGATATCAGGCCTGTTACCCCTGGACAAACTCTCACATCATGTCATTTGATTTATCTGCCTACGATTCTTTTCAATGAGAATTTAGCATTAGACCGGACTGTCATCTCTGGGTAATGATTACAGATGTCACATTCATGGACACATTATTATCCTCTGTGTTCTAATAGATTGTGAGAGTTTGAGGTATTTGTGCATGCTGGTGATTTCAGGTTGTATTTACAGCACAGAGCCAGACTTGACTGTTTAGGACTGTAATGGATGGGGGTGCTCGGGGAAGTTGATTTGAGTTAGTTTGAATTTTGTGTGCATTCTACTGTGTGATTGTTTGTTTAATATCTTCCTCCAAGGCAGGATGACACTATCAAACATCTGCTAATCTCAGTGTGGCCATGAAATGAAGCCGCATGGAGTCTTGTAAACAATTACTGCTCCTCTTTGTCCTCCGAGCAGCCGACCATTCAAACGGAGAACGTGCTCTCCAGAAAGTACGGCATCTTTTCTTCTTTCTCCTATCCAAATATTACAAACGTCAATCTCTCCTCATTATTGTACTGTAATCAAGCCGTTATTGCACCTCTTTTTATGATTTTTATTTCCGTGGAATTCCCCTGTGGAGGCCTAACCTTTTGTAGTGGTTTTAATATGCCAGCTCTACTCCTGCTCTTGGCAAGCAGGACGGCAGTTCCTCATTTTTTGTTTGGTTGAGACTCAGTAATATGACAAAATACCCTCTAAATACACGAGGGGCCAGATGAGTCCACAGAAAAAAAAGAAAACCTTGAACTGTAGTGTAAAGAAAGGTAATAATTCTTGCTTACTACTCAATAGTCCATTTGTCAATAGTCCTTATATTACATTGAGTGACTCAATGTAATGAAATCAAGTTCCCACCACTTTTACCAAACCCATTCCCAGCAGCAGGGAGCTGTATTTAAACAGAGGAGTCTAATAAAGATGACCGGCAGCTAGTTATTAGCTAGTTTTGGACCACTTAGACCAGACTACCTCGTATAGGAGCTACAGGCCCTGATGGGAAAAGGTTCTGTTCCCTTTAGTTTTCAGCCTGAAACCTGGAAAGGAGACGGATGACCTCTGCGCAGAGGAGGTCAAACCACACAAAGGTCCATAAGGGATTAAAGGGTCTATAATATAATCTAGAGCCAGGTCATGAAGAGACTTAAAGGTAATCAATGCGATCTTTAAACAAGTCCTGTAAAGAGGCTTAAAACAGGTGTATTGTGATCGTTATTTGTGGTTAAAAGGTGGCTGAGTTCTGTACAGTCTGTAATAAGTTCAGGTTTTTTTATGAGCAAAGGCTGCTGCAATAAACAAGGCACAATGTTTGTGCATCTCTAAAGTCTGATGTAGACATTATTTTTACAATAATCCTGACAAGCCATATGATATGTTGCATGTGTTCATCTGCTGGCCATGGCAGATAACTTAGCTCTGCTTACATGAAGGTGGATGAAACAATTTAATCGCTCTTGTGGAAATTTCTAGTACTCTTGTTATGTAATTGCTGGTACTAATGTTATACAATTTCTAGTACTACTGTTGTATAAGCATGTGCTCATTGAAAATTCAAGTACCATGCACAATGTCAAGTAAGCTTGTTGATAAGTATCCCACACACACATGCACACACACGTACACACACACACACACACAGAGCTCAAGGTCAGGGTGAAGTCTTGATGTCACACACACACGCAGAGATGGCGGAACACTGAGAACTGTTACAAACTCATTTCTGTGCTTCTCTACACGGAGAAAAAACAAATTGAAATCCAAAAATGGAGAAATGGCTTCGGTTTTCTGAAAGCTAGTAAGGAAAACAAGGGTTTCTAATGGTGGGGAAAGCTCTAAATCCGCTCTTTAAGGCAAGTGACCTTAACATTCTCTAAAATATTAAGGAAAAAAAACACACGTTTTTTGACAATAAGGCAGGATTTCACCAGCTATAAATGCTGCGGCTTATGTTGGGATCTTCAGTCTGTTCCTAAGACAACCTCAGGATTATTTTTTTACTGTGTATCATTGATATTTCAGTAAAGACTCATTGCATTGAATACCTGCTTGCTCTGTTCATTTTTTGACATAGTTGCTTTTTTGATTTTGGCCCCTTCTTCTTGTGTGGTCATCTAGAACCTAAGGCTAGCCCAGGAAGTCAGTATAACTCTCTAGTAGATAGATATACTATCTATACTTTCCGAATGTTATCAGACTGAGTGGATCTGAGTGAAGCGACTCATTTTATGGGGGTTGTGCCACACTCGAAACTATTTATCCAGTGTTTTACCGCCGCAACAGTAACGTTGGAGTGGGCTACAGCAGAGGACTTTCGTAGCGGTTTTGTAGTTGCACTCACTGCCAGAAAGAGAGACAAAATTTCTGCACTTCTCCGCTTTAAAATACCACACAGGTACAAATCCAGCCAGAGATGAGAGAAGGCCCAGGATGGACCAGGAAAACACTGAGAGGCTCAGGAAGAGATTCTACCCTCAGGCCACGAGGATGAGCCTGAGGGGGGAAGGTTTGAAGTCACCGCCTGAGCTGCATGGTATGTTTGAAATGCTTCCTATAGACAGCAGCAAGGCCACCGCCACCAATAGCATCTCTAGGCAATTATCTGGATGACAAAATTCAGCAAGAGGGTTACTCGATTCTGACCAGGATTCTGGTTTAAACATCAAATCTAAATCAGCAGATGAGGTGAAGTCATTTAAAACGTATTAGAGCAGGATGTTACATTGAGAGGAGCCGTGCAGGATATTGCTGTGTAGGATGTGTTTCTGTTGACAGACTTGTGTGCATTCATTACAGGAACCCTAGAACTACACGAAACACAGCTAAAACCAGCGCACAGGACGTCAGCGTGTCATATTCAAAGCTATTAGTCGAGAACCAAATCCATTTGAATGAAATCCGTGGCATCGGAGAACAGAAGGGTCTGTTCCAGACGGTGGTAAAACTCTGTATGTGACATATGGAGCTGCCAGTGTGCCGCGCTGACCCTTAAGTCAGGTGGGAAGCTGGAGAGCACGGCTGGATTTCACACCTCCAGCGCGAGGTGACGGCAGCCGTCCAGATATGATACAGTGCTTCTGCGAGTCAAGTAGATTGTTAATGAGTGCGTTAAAGTCCTCCTCCAGTGGTTCAGAGGTCCGCTGCCTAGAGCTGTCAACTTTCAGCTCAATAAAAGCGGCCCCAGCGATGTTTACACTGGAGATTCAATATGGCAGTGGATTGGATTGTGTAACTTAATGGGGTTTTTGTTCTTTATTTGGGCACTTTTATTGAAAGTCAGCGCACCAGCTCGGCTCTGCGATTGAGAAGCGAGGAATTTATGGTTTAAAGAGCTACAATTCACTGCCAATATCTAGAGTTCTGCAGGGACCGGAGTAATAACACACGAAAAGTCTCGCTCAGAGAACAAGGATGAGGGGAGTGCATAATTATGTCAGTGTGTCCTTTGTCAGTTTTTCCCATTCCCTCTTGCAAAAACAAAAAATATTCAATCTGCTGATACAGTCAAACATCAATTACAGTCAAACACTTTATTCAATGAACTAGGATGAATTGATCAAATGCAAACTACAACTAAACCAATGAGCCACTGCATTTTCATGCAATTATTTATTATGCAGCTGTCCTTCATATACTAATGTAATGTAAATTCACAAACGCAGATTTAATTGCAATTTTCGGTGAATTTAAGAACAACTTAATTTTCCGTACAGGCTGATGCCGCCTCATTACATCAAGGTCTAGCAAAGCGGCTTTGTGTGTGCACTCAGAGTACAGATGGATTTAAATGTAAATACTATAATATATAATATAGTATAATTTTGCATTCGTATGACATACAGTATTCTCTTCTATATTTATGATGTTATTAATGTGTGCCTACTTGTAGGTATTTACTCGTTATGTCAGCCAGCATCCGGCTTCCCGAGATATATTAATGCTTAATGCTGTGACAGCCATTTGCATGGCGCACACTGTCGAGCAAATCCTCAACCCTTTACTCTTATTCAAACTGCTGCGCTTGCCAGGACATGATTACATATTTTATCCAGCACATACAGAGCGTTTTATTTGAGAAAAAAAATAAGGACAGGTCTAACATTAACTCTCTCGGATGGGGAAGCAAAAATATGTTGACAAGCTACAAAATGATTGAAAAGATTGTAGAATCTTGTTCTGTACTTAGAATTGAAAGAACTCACATGAGGGATAAAAATGACCATTGTTTGATGCCACATGTAATTTTTCTCTCTCCACATTTCTGTATTTCATACAGATCACGTATTTGGAACACTATGTGGCTGTTTCAGATATGCCATCTATAGTGTTGTAGCTCTTGTCTCTCCTATTACTTTGGTTATTTACTGTCTCAGAAGGCAAAACATTCTCTTCCTCCTCCTTCTCCTCCAAAGCTGCTATATAATCTGACAGCTGCGACAGTATTCTGTCACATATACAGTACTGTACATTCCCGACATATTATTTTCTCAAGCATAATGTCTTCTCACATTGTTGGAGGGATGCCATTGAACTTTTCTTTCCTTTAAAGCCATCCACCCCAAATGTACGTGCAGCTTTTTACACTTTAGAGAAAAAAAAATCCATTTATTGCCATTAAATTGTTTAAGAGCGGATACAGTTTCAGATTCAATTGTGAAGGGCTTATCATTTGGGTGTTCCCACAGATAGATGCACTGCATCTGTAGAGCACCTTTCTAGCCTTCCATCCATCTAAAGTATTTTATGCTGCATTCCGACATTCACCTCTTTATACGCATATTAGTAAACTGAAAGCAGAGGCTACAATGCAAGGCCTGTTCTTTGTGGTCCAAAAATGTACACCTCTTAAATTATATGAAACTAATTAAATCTGAGGAACTTTACTTGTTTGGAGTAATAGTGTACCTTTGTATATAATAACAACCTACAACCAAGTTAGTGTATGAGACCAAAGACACACAGATTCCTTGAGGAATCTTTGGCCAGATGGGCTGATAAACCATCCAAGCTATTCCTGTCATGTAAGAATAGAAGCTGGACATACAGTGGGTAAAATTAAACCAGAAGGGTCAGAAGGCCTGAAGCCCTGATCAGAGGTTGAGAGCTATAAGTTGTACTTTCTTTAGACTGTCTCAAGGCGACTGACTAGCAAAACTAAGAGCTAATGGTGAGTTGACCAAACAAAGACTGGTTTGACCAGGTATAGACACTCCATGTTTGAATTGGACTTAAGAACAGTATATAAAGGAGACCTTTGGGATGAATAGAGAGATGTCTCAGATTGGCACAAGAGACTCTTCAAGATTCAGTATTATAAAGAGAGATCTACAACTTGGCCCTCAGAGATTTTCTCAGATTTGGCATATATTTGACACTATTCTTTTTGGAACAAAATTCTATTTGCGCAAGAGAAGATGTGTTGGGAGGTGACACTTTTTCATCAGCACACCAAGAAACAGCAATATATCTAAAACATATCTATATCTAAAGCAATGTGTACCTATCAAGTAAATTCCTGGTGTAGTGTCGGCCCCCTCGGAATCAAAAGAGAAAGTGAGAGAGTTGCAACACAACCACTGACAACTGCAACATTGAATAATCATTGTTGTAGGACTCCATCAGACGGTAGAAGGGGTGAAGATTTATTCATAACTACTGTGTAATGTAACTGCATGACAACTGTTCAATAAGTGAGCTTTTACAGCATCATTATTTTCCTGTCGTACACATAACTGCAAAACCCACTCACTCACCAAATGTTGTAGAAGCAAACAAGGCAGCATAAACTAATGTGCAATGTAATGTCAAATGTAATCACAAAAGTGCACAGTGTCTGGATGTCTCTCAATTAAAACGATAATGAAAGACGGAGTATGATGATGTTCTAAAGTAGATTGGGGGTCATGGGAGTTGTCGTCTTCATTGATCTGCAGTCAACTTCTCCTGGTTACAATCCCTTCAGTGTGCATTATACTGGGAGCAGTGGCGTTATTTCACTTTAAGACAAGGAACACAGCCTCCTAGAAGGGTCGGGGTTTAGTACAAGAAACATCTGAAAATTGTTAATTTAAATGCAGCAAGCCTGGTGTGATTTGAGAGCAAAATCAAGAAGCTATAGACCAACTATCAATAATGATTATAAATGCACAAAATTAGCCTTCAGATTGAGCTCCTTACCAAGCAATCATACATTTGTATCTGTTGTAAATGTACCTTAAAGCTTGATATTCAATTCAAACTAAATCTAAACATGTCAGTGAACAAATGTTCTCAGGCAAGTGTCTTGCTAATGACTATGAACAAGTCTCAATAATGTCAAACCACAGTTTTGACACATAGACTTGGTAATAGGACATTTTTTAATAATAGTAATATGAGAGCTACTCACACAAAGTAGGGTTCAACGTGTAAATGCATGCAGTGATGCACAACCAGGACACAGTTGCAATGTTTTATTTGACTTTAAAAGCCCTAATTACAATTGATAATGTGTCTTCTATGGTCAAGGTATGGTTACTGCAATAACGAAACGATGCCTGATGACGATTGGCAGCTGAATAATGTAATAAAACAAACGTACTAGATGAATAATGCAGGTTAAAACACTAGTTCAAGCAGTTTCAAGTTAAAAATCTGTGTTGACAGATCTGTGCTGCTGTGACATTGTTCAGATATTGTGACCTTAGCTGCTGCTAAAGTTTGCTCAGCTCTGACAACTTAAGATCCAGCTGTCCCTTACTGAAAGCCTTAATCTGATATAATTGAAAAAAAAAATTAAAGTAGAAATAAAGGCAGCTTTGGGTGGAAAAGCATAACACTGACTGATGTGAGACATTTTATTTTGAAAATGATTGGAAACATTTCAATCCAATAATAATAATAATAATATTAATAATAATAATAATAATAATAATAATAATAATAATAATAATAATAATAATAATAATAATAATAATAATAATAATAATAATAACAATAATAATAATAACAATAATAATAATAACAATAATAATAATAAAATGTACTGGACCTTTTCATCTTCAAACTTCATCTTTGCATTTTCACGGTGACACTAGGGAAATTTGGCCCTTGTGGTTGTTTTTTCTGGAAGAAAGAGCACAGGAGGGGATGGGAAGTGAGACGAGGGAAGAAATAGTGGGGAGGAAGGCTCCTTAAAGAACCAACAGGGTTCCAGTTTTAATAAAGGAAACAATTTTGAGGATTACCTACTCATTTGCAGTTTGCGGCGTGCACTTGCTTCATTAAAGGCTCATTATGTAATACAAGTGTACAAGACTTGAAATAATGTGACCCACTGGTGAATTAAATGAAATGTCAACAACAATCCACTCTCACCCCCACTTCTAGTTCAACCAACCATTTTCATATCAGGCGGGAACATTTTTTTTTTTTTTTTTTTTTTTTTTTAGTACAAACACATTTCCCTTACAGTTTATATCTCATGTCTCACATGTTTCACTTTGCCGTCAATCTCATTCACTTTGTCTCACCACAAAGCATGGCTTCCCTGTCCTGTCCTCCAAGGATTCCTTTTTGTGTGTGTTGTTTCCCTTTATATATATATATATATATATATGTATATATATATATATATATATATATAAAACCAGCTTCTTTTTCCTCATTTCCCACTTCAACTCGTCCCTCATTTCTGCAGATTTGGAGGCCCTCCTCTTGATCTTGCGGCTCCCTCTCTGTTCCCCCTGTCCTCTTTGGTCTCTTTGCAGGCCCTCCTTCAGTGGCTCTGTCTGGTGTGTCAGCCTGTGAAGCTTCTGTGCTATGGTACATCCTGTTGATAGGAAGCATCCTGTGAATCATCGCTCCCAGCTGCCTTTGGGTTCAGCTGGCTCAGTCTGGCCCATCTGTGTGATCTTTTGCCAGATAACTGGGGATTGGCGCTGCATGATCCTTCCCTCTCCAAATCATTTGCCAGGAGAAGGAGGTAGGGAGGCTACCTGCAAGCAAGCGCTGCATTGACTGTTCTGCCTTAGGGGGGCTCCTGTGCTCGTAACAGCTCTCCTCTGCTCTCCCCAGATCGCTATACTTTGCTCTCATATAACAAAGGCAAAAGGTGCCCTCTGCTTATGGAGGGATGTTTAAGGATTGGCTCCAGGTGTGGTGCTGACGCATGTATCTAATCCTGTGACATTTGAATGCCGTGACTACTATTGATATATGGTTGAAGTGTCCCCGGGTCAGTGTGCCTATTCCAAATGTCTCTGATGCGTTTGCAGGACAAATATAATAAAAGGAACGCAAACTAAGCCACGAGTTCTACACATCTTCCTGTCCTCGCATTCTCTTTTTGTTTGTTTACCAGCAACCAGAGGCAGTGAACGTGGCTCAGTGGACCTCTGTGAAGGTCAGAGCTCAGAGGGCGCTCAGTAGATGTGAGGGCTGCGCATAAGTGATGGAAACCACAATCATGATTTATGGGTTATCTTTCTTAAAAACAAAAAAAGAACAAAAAAAATCCAAGGCAGAGAGATTTTTTTTTAAACAACACACACTCGCAATGTCCTCTTTTTTTTATTCTGGACCATCTGCCAGTATCAGACTTTGTAGCAGGAGACTAGACAGTAACAACAAGCACCAATATGGTTACAAACAACAGAATAAATGATCACTGTTGCAATTTATCGAACATTTATGCCACTTTGCTATTTCACCTCAATGCAATTCCCTGCAGGAACCCCCCACCTGTGTGCCAGACACCTGTGAAACACATATGATCCATTCAAGCTGGAAATTGAAAGCAACATATGCCTTTGACACAACTGCAAACTTTAATTTTTTATTTGGGCATTTCAGCAGGCAGTCACTTTAACCTCGACCCCCTCCCAGGTCTCTGATAGAGAATAATGACTTACAAATATTTATATGTCATAATTATCCTAGAAATCAGTGGAATAAATCGAACTTGGATCTAAAATAGTCACTAAAAAGGGTCACTAAAAATGCATTCGATTAGTGCAGTAACTTTAAAAAGAATGAGCTGGAAAAACAAATGCAGCAAAAGTACAGGATTAGCTTTCTTTGCATCTGGATTATTATAAGATTAATACAAGCGAGAGCGAGAACTTTTGGACTGCTGTCTTTGTTTTTGGGTTTGTGTGTGTGTGTGTGTGTGTGTATGATAACGTTCGAACACTTTGGTCTGTTGCGACCTGTTCTGTTCTGGTCTGCTACAGTGTAAAATGTTCTAAAACTTGTGTAAAATCTTGTCGGCCACTCGCATTTATACAAAAATCACCAATGTTGCACATCATTAATATGACGTCATTATATAGACTTTTTCCTCAGCACCCGTCAACCAATTAATCCCACTTGTGTCTATGGACTGTGAAATTGTCACTGAAGAAGAGTGTGTGTATGCCACTATTAAAAATTCAAATTGGAATGCTAGAATTTTATTCATTTTGTTTTCTTTCTTTTTCTGGGAAATCATCAAGAAACCTATGAAAATAAGCATTACCAGGAGACCAATCATACCAGGGGCAGATAGCTGTCGATTGCCAATTGAAGCCGATGTTTAACTGATGTTAGGAAAGAGGAAATAAATCCTTGCCCAACACTTTACTGCAGCCATCTCCCCTACCGGCCCCTCTACTGCCTCCTTTTCAATCACTTTATTCCTGTTATTTCCAGTGGGCGTCATGTGTGAAAGAACAAAAAGCCATTCATTTAGAAAACAAATTAAGAATCTATTAGTGTGAGAGCTTAATGTACACTCTAAACAACAAAAGTTTGTCTTTGATAATCTAGTTAGTATATTCCAGAGGTCACCCATAGTGACACTTAAGAGGATTTTAATTAAGCTGCATTACCCTTACTCTACCACACCAGAAATGATTGAGTCGATAGACTTTGATATTTATGGTTAATGATCATGTGGGAAGAACACTTACCGTAAGACTCCTCCTCGAGGGAAGTAGTCAATTGGAAGCTTTTCTCAATCACCATGAGCTGCTCCAATTTTCTAAATGAAGCTTTAGAAAGGGAAGAGAAAAAAAAAAGAAAAAAAAAAGAAAACATCCACTAGGTTTCACCCACTTTTGTGTCTAGCACTTTCCTCACCATTGCATTTTAATAGCTTCTACAACTTTGTACAAGATGTCACAACGTAATGGAACGCATTTGATGTCATGTAAGGGGTTTGGAGCTGGACTTTAATAAGGCTGTTAAGTGGTAATGAGACTGAACAGTGCTGTGTGAGGCCATGATGACTACTTCAACACTGTAGTTGTGAAGGCCCCTGTTCCCCAAGGGCAGAGACACCCAAATGTTAACTGGATTACACTTCCACTTCTTCTTTGAAATAAATGTAATCCTCCACTGCAGCAGCTAAATGGCCTTGTCTTTTTCTTAGATTCTCTTTCCTTTTTTTAAATACTTTCCCTTTGATTCTCCTTACCTCTGTGTGAATGAAGGTAGCAAGAGAGTGAAATATGTTCAGGCATTCACTGAGGGATTTAATTATTGCTGAAGCTGTTTCCAATATGTCCTGAACTTGTGAGGTGTTTCATTCCCCTTAATCTTCCAAGTGGGTATATGTATTGATTATTATTCCAGGCACATTGGACAGAAACAGAATGCAGATTTATGATAAGTTTAGTGAGTGTATAGCCAAAGCATTACCCCAAATCTATTGATTAATATCATAAATAAAGCTGCTGCCTTACAGAGAGCAGATAGTACAGAAAGCAAATGAATAATACACTCAGATTCAGGTCTTTAGTTCTTTGCATATAATTTGTTTTCTTTAACCCTGAATTCAAATATATTTTTCTTTGTGTTTATAATAATAATAATAATCAAAAAAATGAACTAGCTCTTATAGCTCAAACTGGAAATATGACAGCAGTCTGCAAATACTGATAACTCTTTTCACTCATCTTAATTAAAGTGAATTTCTTGTATTGTTTAACCTTGGCTCTTTTTGTTTGCTGCTACATCTATAACTTGCACACAAGCTCAACCCACAGCAACCCACAGTCTCACACACCTCTTCGATTATGTGGCTGGTTGCCCCGTACAGTCACTATATATTTAGCCTAGATAGCTAATCCAACAGGGACATTTCTGTCTATTTTCCTAATGATTCAAAGTGTTGGCAAAGCTACAGGAAACCAACAGAACGGACACAATGAATACGACCCTGCGTTGAATCTTGCAGTGGGGGAGGCCGTATGGTGACCTAAAGCGAACACACAGAAACATATCTGACAGAAATCTGCTGTTATACTGATAACATTAGCCATAAACCAGTGACAGCCCACTAAAAGGTTTTTGATGGAGACTGCTTACACTCGTGTCAAAGGCAGAGCTTTTATAACCATCTTTGCCTTTGTTTCTGTTTGCTGTAAGTGGTCACTCACCTGCCAATCCAGACCCAGCTATTTGCACTGGGGCGTTTTTTTTTTTTTTAAACACAAAAACATTATTATATTTCCTCCCCTTCCGCTCCTGATTGATAACCTCCCCCCGGACACAGAAAACAAATACAATAAGAGCGATCTTATGCTGCGCTCTCTGCACCTACAGGCGTAAGCTGCCTTGTGGCCTGAATGCATTCTTCTCTGTGTTTTAAACAAAAGCCGCCATGACAGGTGGAGATGGACAATGGCGGTAATTGATGGGAAGGGAATAAGCCTGCAGTATGAGGTACGACACGTGTTCGAGAGCAAACATTTTTCACTAGAAGCATAAATGAGATCCACATTTAAAGTGCTGTATTTTGAGCAAAACACAGAGCAAGTGCAATCTGGACCAAGTATTTTGGTAGTTAGAGGCCACAGGTTCCCCAAATATTTGCAGGTGTGTTTTTGGCGTTAAGTGAACTCAGCCGATCACAGCGCTATCTCCAATTCCCATTTTAAAAGCCTGGTTTGTGCTTGCACCTAGCTTATTCCCCCCCATAACAACAGATTTCTCCTAATACCACTACATTTTACCACACTGGAACAAACCTGCAACACACCTGCTGGAGAGAAGAATAAGCAAACAGCGAGTGCATTCGCCGTAATGCGACACAAGCGCTGGGAGTGAAATAGACATGCACTTGGAGAAACGGGCCATTACAGTTGCGTTTTCGGCACCACGACCATTTTCTAAATAGGACCCTTAACCTTCTAAAGTGAAAAATATTGGACTGTCTCCATTGAAAAAGCAAACCCTGGGACATCACCAAAGAACACCATTGTGGCTCCTAATACAACCATCACTACAGAAAGGCTCAAAATTGAAGTGATTTCTCAACATGTCTCAGGTTCAGCCAAATGAGTTATCAAATGCACCCACACTGTAAGAATGTGTCAAAAACAAATCAGAGTGCACGGATGTTTTCTCTTTTTTTTACTTTTCATACACTTAACGATGCCAAATGGAGAGTAAGCAGTTAAGGCCTAGTCACAACATGGCATCTCAATATAATTTATTTTTCTGTCCCTCTTCAGGCCTGATTTAAAGCCTGTTGTTTTTATTCCCATAAATACTTGGATCTGGGTAGGGCAGCGTGTTTTATAGGCTGGTGGCCTCTCTTTCTGCTTACTGGAGTTTACAGGAGGACGGCTGTCGTATAAACATGGTAATATACCAGCCTCACTCATAAGCATCGGGGAAGAAATACTTGAAGCTTTAATTCATTTTATCGCAGTATTCATTTTATTACAGTATTTTATCATGAACAGACAGGGGCAATAATCTGCTCCGCAATTGATGCAGGAATGTGGAGTGCAAAGGGAATGGAGTGATAAGCAGATGAAGATGAGATGAGATGACGTGCAAGAGCAGGATATAATAAGAAGACTATTCAATACAATCTGCCGCTTTGTCTGCATGTGACGGGAAGATCTGACCGTGGGTAAAAACGCACATCCAGACAGCAGAATACACAGTGGGATATGGGAAAGTGGTGCATTGTACGCTGGGAAAAGTGATTTTTTTTTTTTGCTTGTTTATCATTTTTTACAGGACTAAATAATAGTAAAGTCACCGTACACAGTCATAGTATGAAGATCACGATTAAAGTTGAAAATATAAACATATAACTTCTTATATTAAAATTATAAGAAATGCCCTCTTGAGTCATAGATATGATTTACTTTTTTTTTAGCAACGCTTCATCCAAGTATAGATTTTCTTCAGGCACATACCCACAAGAGGGGAATAAGAGACATATATTGAAAAATGGCAGGTGTAATAATAATAATCATCTAATCACTCTCATATGTGTCAAGATACCGTTATTACAGGAAAAATAAAATGCTGGAGGCTGTTGCTGGGTTACCTTTTCTCAGGCTGCTGCCAATGTGAGCTGGATCCAGACAAGTGGTGGAGGATAGACGAATGAATGGAAGCCGACGTCAGGCAGACGCGGAGCGGCATTAGCATTAATTTGGTGCCGTAACCCTGGCAATGTGACAAACGTCGTATCGGATATTGAATCTGTTTTCGACGTGCATGAGGAAATGTCCCGGCCTTTCGGTGCAGTAGCCCGATGCCACCTTCCTGTGCATGGCGTCAGACGGGAGGCTTTCAGCTGCTGGAGGACAAAAAGCAGCACCCGCTGGGGCTGGAGGTTGGTGAAAGAGGGGAGACTCAACCTCACTGGCAGAATCAGGTAATATCAGGTGGCGGGGCTTCTCCCTAAGTCTTTTTATAATCCTCGTCAGACATGTAAAAATCTTCTCGGAGGAAACATTCCGAGAAGCGCTTTGTACTTGCTTGATAAGCATAAGATCCTCTAACCTGGTTGTGTATTATTCTGAGGACAGTGAATGACATCAACATCCCCTTTTTCTGTTACTAAAGTATTCGAGTACAGACCGTTTCTGTCCCTTATTAATACACCCGCTATTCAATAAATGGTTTCCCTAACCGAACGTCCTTGGGTTTAAACACAAACGGTACACTCCACCTGGCCCGGACAATAGGGAAAGCTTATTAAATTGCAATGCATCTCCCAAGCTATGTTCCTCAGCAGCTGGTGTGCTCTGATAGGATGTGAAAGATATGTAATGCTGCAGTGATGTTTTCTTTTCCTTTTTTTTTCTCTAAAGATGGATGAGCGAGCGTCTCATCGCTCCCTGTTAGGATGTGAGGAGACACGACCGTCCAATAAATACAGTCCGAGGGTGTGAATTACATCTGTCCTCATTGTACGTGTCTCATTAAGCCGTGCTCCCTTGATTGAGGGATACATGGTACCCAGTTACGGTATAGGGGGGGAGAAGTGTTTGATGAAAATGTAGTGTGCGGGACAAAAGATAAATAATGCCGGCAACCTGAAGGTGAGCACAATCCATCAGGTCCCCGTGTGGAAATGAATGCAGCGTTTCCCCCCTCACCCGAGGAGTAAGACAGACCGGGACCAGACAAATCGCGCACTCCCCGCTGACTTGAGGAATACCTTAAATGTTCCATCACGGCGAAATGACACATCGCCATTAAGTGTGACTTTCAATGATAAGCCATACACTGTACAGCAGCTGGCGGCAAAGAAAACGTTAGCGTAGACAGCACGCGCCAAATGTCAAATACAGTATCTTTGTGAAAATCTTTAAAAGCGAGGGCGACAAAGTGCAAGCCAATGGAAGTTATTATTACACGGAGATGTTGTAGATTTAAATTTAGATCATGTAGAATAATAGCACACAGGCCCCATCCAGACAAAGACATAATTGAAGTGCGGCTCAGTAGCACGAGATAAGTAGACAGTGTTTTTTTAAAATGATGTTTCAGCTTCGCAGAGTTCATTAGTGCAGCAGTTTTTTAGGAGAAAGCAAACAGCCCGCGCACAACAAAGACAACAGGCTCGTCGGGTTTCTCAGCGGGGGGGGGGGGGGGGGGGGCCTGAAGGAAGCGCGCTTTGTGGGGGTCAAACAACGACATCGAGGATGAAGAGCTGCTCGTTGAGAGCGCAGCCTCCCTCGCCTTTTGTTTTCCCGTATCCACACTATTCTGCTCTGGTTACGTCTTTGTTGCCGCTGTTTGCTTTCGTCAAAAAAAAGTAATTATTCACAGATATTATCTGA
This sequence comes from Eupleurogrammus muticus, assembly GCA_036785175.1. Taxonomy (NCBI): domain Eukaryota; kingdom Metazoa; phylum Chordata; class Actinopteri; order Scombriformes; family Trichiuridae; genus Eupleurogrammus; species Eupleurogrammus muticus. The sequence continues at coordinate 21,152,937 of JAYKQN010000010.1, read as the reverse complement.
CATTGCAAGAGACACACAATCCAATTAGTGTGGCAGCACCGGGACCGTTTGGGAGTTTTTTTTAAATTCCCTCTAAAAGGAATGTTAAAGGCTACTCGCCGAATAACCTCGTGGAGCCTCCTCAGGGAGAATAATGTAGTCAATATCCAATGGAACATTGCTTGTGAATGCACAATGATGAGAATTTGGGGGGTTCTGTTGTGTGCTCATTGACATTGTGTTCATTAGAAAGCCCTTCGCCTCAAAGTGGGAAGATAAGAATGCTAGCTTTGTAATGGGCCATGGTCCTGCCCCTATAATTGATACTCATCTGAAGCCACATGGGCATTACAGTAATGAGCTGAGTGATCTGAATGTTAATTTGACTCCAGCTGGTGAACCTGTTTACCTGACAACTCCTTTTGGAGTCACGTCATGAGTGTTTGATCATACACGTTACAGCGCGCTGCGTTCAGTCTTTACAAAATGACCTGACGTTAAGACCTGAGGCCTTTATTAGAAATGTGTTCATCTCCCTGACAGCGCTGTGTAAAACGTCATCCTGTGTCTAAGGCTGCAAGTAATGACTATTCTGAGAGTCTATGAATCTGTATATTATTGAACTGACTTTTCGATTAGTGATTTGGTTCATAAAAAAGTGTAAAATATTAACCTCCGTTTAAAGATTTAACCTATAATGTGTTTTTTTTTGTTCAGATCGACAGTTCACAACCTCCAAATCATCTGTTTCTATTATAGAAGACTAAAGAAAAGGAAATATAATCAGATTTGAGAAGCTGCAACTAGAAAATTTGAAAATCTTCTTCTTAAAAACTCAAACTGAATAATCGATTATCAAAATTGTCTCCAATTATTGTAATAGTTGTAACACACTCATCCATTAGTCACTCTGTGCTTGTATTACCACTCATTATCTGGATTTCATTTATGTCATGTGTGAGAAAATTATATGTACTCGTTTACCTTATGGCAACATCAGACTGCAAAGTTCACTTTCCCTTAAAAAAAATAAAGACAAATAAATAAATAAATAAAAAATAAAAACCGCCCAAATTAAGAAATCTGAACTGAGCCAAAAGGCAAACAGATATGATTCATTTCATGCTTGACTGCCTAGCTTAAGCTTTCAAAATAAATGAAAAACATTATATATATATATATATATATATATATATATATATGGAAAAACATGATGTAAGGCCTCTAGAATCTGTCAGACTACTGTAAATCCATTAGCCCTCCCATGGGGGAGACATCAACTGGCAGTTTACTCTTCCTCCTTGCCCTGATAAATGCCACAGTTACACATTTAGCAACAAGTCAGATCACATTTGATCAAGCTGCACTTTGCTGTCAATGTTTCAGGCCCTGTCAGTCATTTGAATAACGTTAAGGGAGTTGGGGGGAACTCGTGATAGGATGTGCTGCTCACTTTCACACTATTACGGCACGTGAATCATAACCGGGTAAAAGTAAAATGTGTTTTTTTCCCCCGTTTTCATTTTCCCGTTATTGTCTCTTCGGGAGCCAGGTTGGAAAAAAGGAACATACAGTAGTAATGGTGCTGCAAATCCCTCCTTTATCATGGAGTGCATTAAACTAATAACAGGGAGTCCTGGTTAAAATTGATCATTCCATTGCTGCGCCTTTTAATTTATGATGTGTACTCCTCGTTATTTTTTGTGTCCAATCTGTGCAGCACATGATTCAACACAAACACAGCTGTGAGAGCTGATCAGATTAATATGATGCATCCGTCTCAACATCATATCTATTCAACACCCCGCCACCCTCACGCTTCTTTCCCGAATGCTCCCATATGATGGTCCATCTCTCTCTTTCTCTCTTTCTTTCTCTCCCTCTCAATCACACACACCAAATGTCAGCGGTGAATATAATCATTATAATCCCATAATCAATAGATCACATCAGGTGCAGTTTACTAAAGTCCCATAAAGTATTTTTGACCTTACTGACCCTAACTCAGTCCATCCTTTGTCATCCTGCAGCTCAAAGTTTCCAGCAGCCCAACAGTTTGACCCGACCAGCAGGGGCCACTGTGGTCTTTATAGAAGTCCACCAACTCGCCACATTGCTGCACATCCTCTGCTCACATGCGAAGACACATCCTCAATATGCAATTCTATGGAATTCAAATAGTTCATCTTTTTTTTTTTTTTTGCATGTCACAGCTCTATGAGTCAATGACAGGGACATTGGCGGTGTGGGATATTTTCCCGTGCGAGGGTTAGGGGTGCGTACATGCTGAGACAGGCTAACAAGGTCTTTAATGGCGTCGGCTGCTCCTGGTGGTGATGAGTTGGCGTGTGTGAAGTGTTGTGATGAAGATCCCGCCATGTGTTTTATGCTGAAACGGGATTCAATGAGAAGCTCATAATGTGGATTTTGCAACAGGGCCGTTGTTATTTTAAAGACACCCCTCCACATACACACGAAAATGCCTTTTCTCATCTTGTCACTTCCCGTCGATGTTTGAGCCTCACTGTGCAGAAAGATGTATGTTTACTGAGTTTGATGCTACAGATTCACACAAGTCAGTCTTTAACCCAGTGGAATCAAACTCAATATACAGTAGTTCATGCAATTTGATCTCAAGTCAAACCAATAAAAACTTATAAATACGAACAGCTACAAGTTTGTCTCCATGTCAAGAAATACTTTAACTTGCAAAACAGGAGAGATGACTTTAAAAAAGTGCAATTTAATGCACATTTAATCACTGAACAATATTTAATTTTTTAAGCATCAGGCAAAGTTATCTCCTGCTCTGCTTCACTTTTTTTTATTTTTTACAAATCAAAACTATAAATATTTCATCCTTTTTAGCGCTGAAACCTTCTCTGACTTCACATTTCCATAAACAAACAAGAACTGATCAATTTTTTGTCATACTTTGTACAGTCATCCAGCGGATTGGGTTGGGCCAGTTCTGGTTCCCCGAGCCACATGTTTGACACCACTGCAACTACTAAAAATAATTAAAAAAAAAAAAAAAACCTTTAAAAGTTTGCTGTGTGGCGGGACATATTAATCAGTTAAAAACAGAACGTTTTATTAGGAGCCGATTCATCCATCCAGCTGGACTAAACATCTGGACAAGACAATAAATATAAGTTTCACAATGAAGGAGAAGTGGGTTCATACCATGTGTTCACACTGCCCAGCGCAACCTTTAGCATATATATATCCCCAGACAGGATTTGGAGCCAATCGCGTTCCAGCGTACAAATGTGATGTGGCAACTTGAAGCCCCCAAGTGATAAAACTCCTGAGAATTGGTTTACAGTCATTAAACTTTTAAAAGGTTCTATATTTGAATATTTATAATCATGGATTCAAGGAGGGAGAAGGGATAGACGTGAAGAAATATTTTAATGAGGTAATTGGTAGTGGTCTCACAACAACAAAAAAAGCAGTTTATTATTCCATAAAGAGTATTTACAGACATTTTAACACATGCCTGCAGGGGCTCTTTAAATATTATAATTCACAAACAAGGAGAACACGCATGTGTTATGTGTTAAACAGGCATCCAGCAACATGGCAGCAACAGTGCTCTGTTTTTTTCCAACCTATAATTTTCACTTCTATGTGTTGTATTAGCCTTCAAAGCATGTCCACTGCCTCCTTTTATTATCTGTGGAAAATTGAATTCAAGGTAATTCTACCTGCAGCTTGCAAAAAAATGAAGACGCCATTTGGCGAGTTGCTGCTCATGTGGCACCTGAAATAAACACCATTGCCTGGGAGAGATTCAGAGATCGTTCTCTTAATAGTGTCAGATGAATGGTAGCATGCTACCTTTTCGTAGCCGAGGGTGTTATATTATTTGATGCGTATTGATTTGCAGCATGTGCAGGTGTGTGTATGTGTGTGTGTGTGAGTCATATTCACAACAGCTTGAAAAGGCTGTATATGGACAGTGGAGTGCGTTTTGTTGAGTGGCAGATTATTTCAGAGCATGTGTGATGGTGAGTGTCTATTTTTTTTTTTTTTTTTTTGTGGCCAATCTGCTGTGATATGTGCCCTGCACTCCAATGAGAGAGCAAGAAAAAGACAGAGAGAGAGAGGATTCTGTCTGTGCGTGTCCTCAAACTATATGCAGCAACAAAAAAGAACACACACACACACACACACACACACACACACACACACACACACACACACACACACACACAAGAACAAAAGCCTGGGGAAGCAGCCTGTGTGCGTATGTTCATATATTTGTATGTTCGTGTTTTGCAGGTGTTTCGGGAACATCTGCCTTTGTTTGATGATGTGCAAACGTGTGTGGCTTGCAGCACATGTAAAGTATAAATAACAGGGCAAACCAGTGACCTCAGCACCTAATAAACTGTAATTTTGTCTCTGTGCCGCCGCCACGTTGGCTGAGCAGCCAAGGTCGGCACGACCCTGATTACCTCCAAAACACTGATACACTAACCCGTGTAATTGAAACCAACTGCCAGTCTTGTACAAAGGCAAGTGGACTTTTTTTTGTTGTTGTTTTGTTCGCAGTAGATTTTTTCCTTTTTTTTTTCTTTTTGTCAAGCTGTCTTACAGAGCTGGAGATTAGGACAACATGAGGCGACTCCTTGCTGCTGATGAACTACAAAAGGTCCCCTTCTGTCAGGCTTCTCGGCCGCGTGCTCGGGAGGCTTGACCCCGTCACGCGTCGCGTCACCACGTCACCAGCCTTTTGCAGGTACACGGGCTACTGAAATTAGTGTTAACTAGCTAACTACTTTATCATCGACACCCGAGTTTGGCATATAGATTAGATTGAAAGGTTTCGGAACCCTGCAGACGTGTTGCGTTTTGTGTGGGATGCCGCCTGCCGTCATGTTCTGCTGACCGCCGCTCCCCCTCGCTCTCTCTCTCTTTTCTCAAAGAGGGTGGCGTCTGTAGTGGCCGGGTGGCTGTCATGAAAAATCTGAAATAGTTACATTATTAGTATTGTGTAAACATGCACGGCAGAGGCCGTCCACATCTTCGTATCGGTGCAGCTAACCATTAGGAACCTAGGCCCATTTATCCTTAAAGGAAATTATGTGGGTTATACCATAGACCATGTGGGCCACATAGAACACATTTCTAAAGTTTTTTTCAGAATAATAGTTTTTATTCCAAAGGTCTGTATTTTGCCATATATGTAACATTGGCATTAGTGGTTAACACATTCCATATTAGGATGCTTAGTATATCTTGTTTTGATACTTAATGAGTTCAGACATAAGAAAGTGTCTGAGGCATCCAAAGTTCTTGTACAACGGTGTCAATGTGGGTTCTTATGGGGCAATGTGTTGTTATTCTATTGTGTGTGTATTCTAATTGAAATTCAACCTTAACTGTTTAACTGCCTGAGGTCTCCTGTCCTGTGAATGACAGCGACAGAGCCACCATGAACTGAGTGGCGGGGGCAGCAAGAGGGACAGGGATAGGGGTGGATGAGGAAGGAGATAGAGAACATCAAACCAAAGAAAATCAATGCGGCCCAGTTCGTGTCGTGTTTCTCAGGCATGGGAATGATTCATTTAATCGGCTAATGATTCGTAGACCTGAGCTCGTGCCTAATCCCCCCGTGCACTGCTGAACCCTGATGAGTGAGGCTGGGAGACTTTCAGCTTGATGGCAGCAAGAGTTCCAAAAAAACATGGCAGGTATACCATGTAGAAAAAGGAAGAGGGGGGAAGAACACACACACAAACACATACATATATATCACACCCACTATATTGTATGGATCATTATGTAATAACTAAAAAAATAGTTGTAAGTTAGACTTTATTTATATAGCACCTTTCATAAGAGAACTGCAAAAGAGCTTCACATGATTTCAGAAAATAAGCAGCAAGTACAAATTAATTAACACATTTTATCAGAACCTAACCATCCTTTCAACACCTTTCTCGAATTAATATTATCTTGTTACGAAGTGGAAACAAAAAAAAAAATAGCAGAAAAGCACAATAAAAACAAATAGAAAGAGTAATTGTTGCAATATATTATCACTTCATTATGTAATAACACACACCTTATATAATAATACAACACATTTAACAATAAACACCAAGGTTTATATTCACTTAACCATGGACAGTAATACGAGTTTATTGGGGAAAAAATATGAGTAAAAAAAGAAAATATATGTGTGTATATTCCATTGCATTAAACGTTGCTTTCAATGGTCACTCTGAGTCTGGGACACCGTCTCAAATCACACCAGCGGCAGCATAAAACTGGATTTGGTGACTTTAAAAAGGTCTTGTGTAAGAGCTGCAGATGTGTAAGGAGGTCAACAGGCATAAAAAGCTGAAATTGACTTGCTGTTGATTGGGTCATTTTTTTCCTTGATTTCTGTACTTCTACCATCTGTACTATGTAGGCGGATGTCTGCACATGTTGTGTACTGACTAGAAAACTGAGAGAATGCTGCAGCGCGTCGATGGAATCATGAGGCCCGACCGGAGTGACCACAGTCAGCTCTGGTTGCCACGTCAGCTACAGGTTCTCTACGATTCTTCGATTCGTCTGTTGGTAACATATTAGCCTAGGTAAGTAGCCAATTTTTTTGTGCATAACAAACCTCTCTAATATTTTTTATAAAACAAAACCAACACGAAAACTCTAAATTTAAAATATATAAGGATAATTGCACTGCAAATAATGTACCAAATAAGTTGTATTTGGTACATTTTATCCAATATTGAGGAGAATGATCCTATTTCATTGGCAGATAATTTATATCATTGCAAGTTTTTTCTTGACTTTAGTCAATTTAATCAGAAAATTGTTAGTGTTGTTTTCTGAAAACAAGAACAAATTGACCCAAATCAGGGAAAAAGAAAAAAAAAAGTAAATTATCTGCCAATAGATTAAAACAAATTTTGTCAATATTGGACACATATTTACTTGTTGAAGGTGAAATACACATACAAAAAAAAATCCAGCAAAATCCAGTAGTCAGGTTGCCAGGATGGTTGCCAAACGCGATCAGCCTGCTCCATGACAAGTGAAAATTCACATAGGGTATCTACAAATTTTATCTAATCAATACGTCATATAATAAAAACAAATAATGTTGTTTAAATGGAGCTAAGTTAGCATGCAAGCTAGCTTATTTAATGGATGGAGGAGAAAAGTCACCATTTCTGCGTGCATAGGCCCTTCTAGCATATACCGTGATTCATATTGCACTATTTGACTTTCACACTCTCCGTTTTTTACCCAGTAGCCCTACTGTGCCAAGTACAGGAAATTCGAAAAAAGCCCCTTTCTCTATTAGCTGGTGTGTGGAAACATAAAGTCTATGTCAAACCCATCAAAAGTTTCAAAATAATTAATTCACACCAATGTACTTTTTAAACTTTTATTCTGTGCCCCTCTAAATGCACTGTGGATTTGAGACTTCCGTCTGATCTAAACATCAATTGAAGTAAAATACTCGATAATAGCACTGAAGTAATTGTACTGCACCTAATATATGCTAAATATACCCCCATCGTCTCCTATTTATATAAAGGCTGTTAAGATGGAGAAGTCTACTGACACTATCTATAAGCCTCAGCAACGGATCACATTCTGTGAGGAGTTTGTATGAAGTGCAAGAGTGCACAATATTTCTGAGCCTACAGCCTGAGAGATACTGTTGGTTCCAAAGTCATATTTACTATGGGATTTCAATCATCGTGCAATGCAATCCTAAGGAAACATACCCTTCATTCACATTTAATTCGAAAGCTGTGTAGATTTCATGGGGCTCAGTATCAGGGGAAGCAGGGCGAGGAAGTGAGGGAGAGAGAGAGCGAGAAAGGAGAAATAAACAGAGCTCGCCGCTCGGAGCTGCCGCTTTTAAGCTCTGCTTTTCAAAGGTGGGTGTGGGGTCAGGGATTGAAGCGGCGGAGGTGGGAGACTTCCTTGATAGACGCTTCCTCATCCTCGCATGGCTTACAGACCCAAAAAGCCCCACGGCCCGCCACACTCAAACACTCGCTGCCACCTTTTCCGTCCCCCCCCTCGGACGTTTCTCACCCACACAGCCCCCTTCCCTTCCCCATCGCACGCATCGACTCTGGCGTCACACGGTATTTGCAGCTATTTTGTTGATTTGAACATTTAGTTTGTCACAAAGTAAACGAGTATCTGAAAAGGCAGATTTCTTTGTTTGCCGTGTCTGCGCGGAACAGAATTCTTCGGGTTCCTGCATTACCATTTATCTTTTTAAGCAGAACACACACACACACACACTGTACATACAAGGTAGACACACAAAACATGAACGGAGATGATTTATTCCCAAGGAAAAAGTGAGACAAAAGAGGGGTTGGCAGTGCACATAAACTTAATATTGTATCATACGGCGCTTTCTATTTAAAGAGGTGAGGATGAAATGAGGAAGATTAGCTGCCAGGCTTGTTCTCCCTATCACGCAAACCCAGCACACTGTGGACGTGGAGATGCGCTCCCACGCGGTATTAGCCAATCACACAAACACTTGCGGGCGCATCTAAGAAGGAATTTTTCTTTTTTTTTTTGTTCAGGTCCCTAACATAAGTCATTTGAAATGAACAGCGTTTGTCATATCACCTCACTCTGCCTGATTCATCTTCACTGGGAGGGGGAGGGTCATGGATTGTTCTTCAAATACGACGTAATGGAAATGGCAAACAAATCAAATCAAATTGACCCTCGGAGTGGATGACTTCAAATATCCACCGCGTGTCGCGAACCGTCGGGTCCGAAATCGCAGCGCTGGGAGTCTCCTTATTTATACGGCTGCTTATTTTTAGCAGGAAATAAAGCAGAGATGAGAGATGGGGTGTGCGCTTCTCTCGCAGCAGCACTCGCAGCATAATAGCTCAACAAGATGGATTTATCTGGCCACTGCCGTGCATAGGTGCTGCATGTGCCGTAACGCGTCTGTGTTTGCGTGCGCGCCTGTAAGCGAGTGTCAGTGTGTTCCAGCCTCCGCATAAAAGAAAATGCTATCTTGTTATTTAACCCCCCCTACCCTTTCCTCAGGAGGAAGGTATCACATTCCTTCCGTGCTCGCATGTGAATACAGTAGCAGTCGAAGCGCTTTAGTTCCTCTCACTTAACTAGATTAATCTGTCATCGACTTGACCACCACGAACGAGCGGGAATGTAAATAGCAGTAACCTTTGCGCCTGAACGTGCTGGTGTAAAACAGGTGCATTTAGAGTAAAAGCTGCGTTAGATTATCTCTGGGAGCAGCCGACTGTTCTCTTTTATCTCCCGTTATGTCTGAGCAGCGGTTGCTAGTCATGCTGCCGTACGTAGGTGTGGATCCAACATGACAATCCTATTATCCTGTCAGCCATAGGACACGCTTATTGACAGGACATTGTAAGTGACAACAACATGTTTACAGAGCCATGTATTATTGGACATGACAGCGCTCATGTGTGGGTGCACCTTAAAAAAAAAAAAAAAAAATAACGCAGCCTGGACACGGTTTTCAACGTCCCTGCAAACCACAGATACGTCAAATCTCAGTGTTTCAGTTCAGTCAGGTGATGTAGTTCAGACAATGCTCCTCTTAATGGTTCCATCATGCAAGCGAGGAAGAGCTCTAAAATGCACACACCCTGGAGTTCGAAAGTTTATTATTTTGTGGCCTGTTTGCGCTTTGGAGTTGGAAAAAAGTTGCTGGCGATGGCTTTTTTTTTTCTTTTTTTTAAATCAGACCTTTTTAATCATCAAATTATACTGAACATTTCAGTCCATCTAGTCCAGCCAAAACCAATTATTTTTCATTTTAGTCAAACATATTTCACAATAAGATTAAATCTTATCCTTATCTGATGAAAAACACACTGAATGATTAAGGCAGCTTTGCAGAAAGTGTCTAGCCCATCAATTGGTTTGGAGAACATTTAGAGAAGTGTGTTTTGGTCAGAAGATGGTGGTATAAGCTATGTCAAGGATATCTGTGAGTAGGAAAAAGAAGTAGCAGTTGTGAGTACAGAAACAAAAACTGCCATCTTTAGGAGAAAAATTGAAATATTGTCAGGAATTTGGTCCAAGTTGTAACAATTCTTACATGTCAGGGTTAAGCATGTTTTATTCTGTCTGGAGACAAAAGACAAAGAATTTGCAGACAGCTGGAACATGATGCTCAATCATGTGAGTTCAATGTTCACTTCACTGCTGCATTGAATTGACTAATGATATTATTGATAATAATACTTATAAGCAAAATTATGTATTTTGTAACAGTAAAACAGTTTGTAAGTGTTTCTTTGTGTGTCTTTTGCATCGGGATATTGCTTGTCAATAGTGTCACCTCTGCATCTTAGTTATTGACAAACAAATTTCTTTGCAGATTTTGTTAACAAAGTGCTAGTCCCATCATGTTGCTCTTTTTAAAAGGATAGTTTTGTGTTTTTGGCATCTAGCCCCATTTCCCCACATTCTTGGCACGTGTCTGAAGCACAGAGACCACAATTTCACAGATTTCATTTATTTGTACTTACTTTGGAGAGCTTGAAGGTTTAGGGTGCTTTCACACCAACAGCGCAGTTTATGCGCACAAAACAATCTATTTAAACGTAAGGCACTAAGTTTAGTTCATTTTCGTTTGTGTGAAAGCATGAATTCCACTCAGGTGCACTAAATCAAGCGGATCGAATCTGCACCAAATGACACTTTGATGCAGAACTTTGGTGTTGTCCCTCTGTGGTGAGAACGCAAACTTGGATCCAAATGAAAGATACCAAATTATTTCATAATAATGTTCATCATAAATGACGTCATTTGTGAAAATAGTGCATCTTCTCTGCCTGAAATGATCCGCTATGTGTCTTCGGTGACTCCAGTGCGTCCAAATATTGTTCTCTAGATGTAGTCATGACTCATTTTGGAATTGGATATTTTGACCAAAAATGGCCAATACGCAAAGATAAGAGCAACTAGTACTGTGCCAATGTGCTGCTCCATAGTGAGTCAGAACGGCTGCTTAATTCTACCAAGAGATAAACATTGATGAAGCATCCATTGGACCTATTTTGGTTTGTTGCAGGTGTGAATGTGGGCCATGCTGGATTCTGTATAAAAATGTCATTGCCTGGTGTGAACCAAATAATCAAACCAACTAGTGGTTTGAAAGCGCCCTTACTCAAACTGCAGATTTTTCCAGAACAAACCTTGCTCTGGTTTCAATATTCAGTTCAGCAAGTTATCTATAAAATGCAGGACAACATATTGACAACAAGTAAGATTAAACCACTGTTTAGGGAAAGAGCTACTACACTCTGCTTGGTGCATTTCCAATCTATTGAAAATCCGGCTACAGTTGCGGAGGTATAGGTGAAAATATTGTCTCTGTGCTTCAGGAACACCAAACTATCCTTTTTTACCCAAACCATGACCTTTCCCTGACCCTCACTAAGTGTCTTTAGTGTGTTGACGTGCACCTAAATGCACATGTGCACGGGTTGCACATAAAAACAACAGCACGAAGGGGTGTTAATCATGGACTTTATCCACCTGCACAATATACATTTACCAGGGGACCAGTGTGGTTTACCACCTCCCACTCTATAATAACCACAGTCTGCCTCAGATAAAGCACAGCATCTGTTAAACAGCAGGGTGACGGAGCACAACACACACTACCATTACAAACGGGCCGCTGCACAGCGGGCCCTATCTCATACACCTGGGTGACCAGATAAGACTGACAATACGAGGAGGGGGGGGGGGGGGGGGGGGCTGGGTGAGTGGGTCGGTCCTGGGGGCTTAACCCATCAACCAGTGTACTAAAGCAAGCAGGGTTCAGCGAATCCAGGTTGTGGTGAAGAAAGAATACAGACCGAAGGACGGGTCTGCAGTGTGGAGATGCTGGGCAAATTAAGGTAAAGTGTGGATGGTCTAATCTTTATATATATATACCATAATTGTTCCTGGCTGTTAACTCCTGTGTCTTTCAAGGGTCAATAAGCGCAGGCTGCCAAGAGAGAAAAAGAGACAAAAAGATGAGAGGAGAGTGGTGGAACGCACGGTAAATCCTCTCGCCTTTTTATCCTCTTACAAACTCCAGGTTCACAGCTTTATATTTCACAGCTCTTCCTCGGTGTTTGTAGAAAGCAATTCAGTGTTGACGGAGAAATGCATCTTAATGCCAATGACATTTCACAATAAAGAGTTGATATATTAAGTGAGTGGAGGGAGGTTAAAATAAAAACCACTCAGGAATGGATTCAAGGTAACTCGAGTGGCTTTCAGCGATTATTTGGGGAAATGTCAGTTCCATCTATCACCTCAACGGAAAATGTGAAATTAAGATTCAGTTCCTTAATCCTTCCGAAAAAAAGTACGTTTACAACAACTTAATGTATTCATGATTTATCTACCACCGCACAGAAATACCAAATCCATCTTTAAGACCAGTTTCTGTGATATTGTAGGAGGCATTGTGTGAGATTGGTTCTGTGTGCACACAGTACTCCATTCTAAATCTGATATGAATGCTGATATTGCGGCACGAAAAACAAACTCAAACTTAGACTGAAGAATCTCGACAGCGTTATAGATGAATTTTAGATCGTGAAGTTGATACATAAATTTAATAAAGAGGGAATGGTGGACGATAAAAGACAACAAGAGATAACATGAAGAATTTGGGATGGCCCATTTGAATTTAAATTCAAAAGATCACTGTTTTGTACAAATGTACTGTCAAACTTTATTTATATATGAGATTAACACTTAACTATTCATCTTGGAGAGAGAAGATGAAGAAATAATGTCGATGCGAGGTTCACGAAAGCAAACGAAATCTGATCCAAAACTTTTATTTGACTTTTATGATGTTATCTTATATAGCTAAATCATCATAATGTAGCCAACTTGGGCTTTATTGATTATTTCCAAATCTCTATTTCTTTGAGTTTCGTATTAATCTCTTCACTTTTCTGTCCTCTCTTGCTCATCAAATTGCAGTTCTCTATCTTTTACACCCTGCTTCCAGAACGTTGGCATTGTGGGTTTATGAGCCTGTTGGGTGGACAATATTGTACTTTATGTCAGCTCATTATTGGGGAAATTGGGGAAAGTGCAAACAAATTGTTTGTGTGTAACCGGAGTCAATTGCGAGCACAAGGTGATGAGCACATTTTCTGGATAAATGAGCAGACAGGAGAATCGGTAACTAATGAATCCTTGTATGGTAACGTGGGAAGAAGAGGAGGAGGAAGAGGAGGAGAGCTCCACACACAGTGAGAAAACAAAGCAAACACACGGCACGCAGCAGGGAGAATAAGATGCTCTCAGCTCTAAGAAATGATTCAAGGACATGACGAGACTTGAACACTTACAGGGATCTGACTGGATGTGGAAGTGCCTAAGTGCCTCATGGAACAGTATAATTATGTCCTTAAGACTGGAGGAAATCTGTTTTACTGTCAGTTTAGTGGCGGCCATGTTGAAAAATTACTTTTGTCATGTCCAGAGTTGTATTCAGTATATTGCCTGTCAGCACCTGCATTATTTATTGACTAATAAACAAACACACACAAGCATGCGCATGTGAATATGCCTGTAATATTTTACATATTTGTGTCTTGCCTTTCCAGTCTAACACCATTTTATTTTTTAGTTCATACAGATTTTTTATTATTATTATTATTTCTTTTTTGTTTTTTAAAGATGCAGCCTTCATTCTAGGGAGCAGCAACAGACATTTCTATGTAAAAGGCATTTAGTCATGCTACCATTTGCAATGACGTAAAAAAAAAAAATGAATTTTTGTAAATGCCCCTCATTGCAGGATGAGTCTTTAAATGTTTGTAACTGTTTTGCAGAAAAAGAGAAAAAAGGGATTTTTAATATAATTAATAATAATAACATGCCAAAACATTCACACAGTTTTTTTTAAATCATCTTTCTTTTCTTTTTTTTAGTTACACCATTTGACATTTCTTATCAAAAAACAAGTAGCCAGCATGAACACAAAACGTACATTTTGAAAGCCCTGATGAGTGGTTGTAAAACTGTATTTTAAAATGCTTTTGACTTTCTCATCTTGCACTTGCATTTGTCACTGACCCATATACCAAGTAATACATTACAGTTTATACATTGACAGATTAACAGATTAAAACTGGAACAATTATATTATTCATTTTGTGGGGTTAAGGTTAATTTAATAAAAAATCTTGGTAATATCCACCCTGCTTATGATGAAAATCTGGTTTCAATGAAAGAGATGAATTTTAAATACGATTTAAATAATAGCACAGAGTTTTACATGTCATCCATGCGTCAGAACGACCCAGAATATTAGATTATGTACATGCACTGACATCTGCTGCTTCTCGAGATGACTTGGGTGAGCTTCAAAGGTGAGTCAGCCTTCAAATTGTGCCAGTTGTCAATCAGCACCTGAGACGCGGTTTCCACGGTAACGGCGGCGAGGCCAATGATCGCTGCCAACGTCTTTTGAAACAGTGAAATGTCATGTGTCTTCGGTCATGCTTGAAATGCATCTTATTGCTATGTTTCTGATATTTATTCTCAGTTTGTGGCTTGTCAAGAAAAGAGTGAAAAATACTAATTTTTGAAAAAAGTACTTCAAGACCACAATGATGCAATAGATGATGAAGCTATTGTGAGAATAATTTTATTTAAATGATCAGCCCTAGTTCAACCTTACTTATCAAGAGCAGTTCTGGGCCTTATTCTTCCAAAAGGGCAGGATATTTATAGATAAAAAAAAATAAAGAAAAAACAAGCCCTTGAGAAATAAACACCTGTCAATCATGAAAACAAAAAACAGCGATACCTGTTTGGAACTTATTAAGAGCTCACCACTCTGATCCATATCACGCACGGCTCTCATGTCTCATTAATGATTTAGAACGACCTGATACACTGGTACGGCTCCTTCATCGCGGCTGAGACGCAGTGCACAGGAGGGAGAGAGCGAGAGTGGGCGAGTTATTATGTACAGTAAAGTGAGGTGGAGTGAACTACGGAGGGGGATGAAGTAGCGAGCAGCGAGTCAAGTGCCTCCGAATGAATACACGGACTTCTTAGTAAATTAGAAAATAATGCATTTTTTTTTCCTCAAGGTTCACACACCTGTCTTGTCTCATCTTCCTCTCTCTCTCTCTCTCTCTCTCTCTCTGTCTCCATTCCTGCTGACAAAGGAGGAAGTAAAAAGTGCCAACCCCGTTCTCTCTAAGCTTGAACTCTGTGTGCAGGCAGAATATAGAGTTTAGCTTTTATTTTCTGTGTGACTTTTTGTTCAATGAGATTTGGAGAAGGTGACTTTTATCCCTTAGGGAGGAAAAAAGAAAAAAAAAAAAAAAGAGGATGCTCTTATGCACTCACATACAGCGCTGCAATTGGTTGACTAAGAAAAATAAAAAAAAATAAATAAATGAAGAAAAAAAATAACGGGGGGGGGGGGTGAAATGGAAAGCTATTGCATAGGGATCCATTTGCTTAGTAACTGCTATCTTTGTATTTGACTCTTGGACTGCTTACTGGGACAAAAGCAGGCAGAGGATATAATGAAATACAAAGATATATTATGGGATATAAGTAATGGAGCCGTGCACCCAGATATTCCAAGGCTTACTCTCAGTGTTTAATTTCCTCCTCAGAGAATGAAATGACCCACAGTATTAACCTTCAAGTGGAGATGGAAGATGCTTTTTTTTTTTTTTTTAAACACTTAAAAAAAAGAGAGACTAATCATCACTGGATTGCGCAGTCACAGAGGACAGAGCTTCGTGCTGAACTAAGGGATCCCGGCCCGCCACCGTTGTCAGTCCTCGACATCAAGGTGCAAACCCGGCGCTCGATTCTTCGCTTTCAGCCAGGCTGATCAAAAACCCACGCGCTCGGGCCGTGTCTGACAGAGACACCGCATCCATTTCTAATGAGTCCAGAGGGGACACCTTCCCGAGAGGTGGCCTCGGAGTCCGCCTGCGGGGTCACGTCGGGGAGGGTCACGGGGATGCTTTAAAATTGTGATTAGCCTCCGGGGTCGAAGAGAGGTTGATCTGCAGTGCACCTTGAGGTCCAGCTCAATATACTACTCCCAAGTGAGTGTCCTGTTCTCCTTCATTTCCCCTTTTCTCCGTCCACACAAGCACCGGCGGTCTAATTTCATCGCTCTTTCTCTCACACCGCTGCTTTTTTTTTTTTTTTTTCTGCATTTCTGGTGCTCGTGGAGGAATTTGGCAAACAAGGACAGGAGGTGCCCGTGAATCTCCGATTTTATTCCTGCGCCTGTGGTTCTCCAAAATAGGTCGGTGAAAAGGTTATTAGGTTGATATTTTACAGAGTGAATAAGCTCTTAGTGTTTCTGTTTCCAGGCAGTGTTTGCCAAGAATCTGCAACACGGCTTAGGGCTGGATTAACCGTTTCTGTGTACGAAAAGATGTGCAAACTCCATAGCGCATGCAAGTAAAAGCACAAACTGATCTGCTACCAGTGTTCACTGAGCACTGCGTCTTTCAAAAGTAGAGATCAGCACGTTTCATCCAGTAGCACTTTTGCCTCAATGAATGTGCAAGATGGGCATTTACACGCAATTCTGCACAATTCTGGAAGAAAAAAATGTAAATATGTGATTTACTGTGCTGGAATACTGGAATTTCTGTGATGGAGACTGCGTCTGAATTTGACGCTTTCCAGGGGAAGGTGCAAACAGCCGTCTGAAAAATTGATGTGCAAAGTCAGGAGTAAATCTGTCTGCATTGATCTATAAACGAAGGTGAGTGGATGTGTCGTCCACAGTTGCTTTTTACTGTATGAAAACCTTCCTCTGCAGCATCTGAAGAGTCAGTGTTGCAGGTGAAAACTGCTTTGATGATAGGTCTGCCGTATCCGCAGCACACGGCCATTCACTGTGGTAACCTTCATTAAATCACTTGAAAACAACTCACACGCACACTTCTACACACATCAGAGCGATTGGTTTTGGCTTCATATTCAGCTTTTTTTTTTTTTTTTTTATGAAGAAGCATCTTTTATAACTTATTTTCTTTTAACCTTGAAAGGCATAGCAGTGCACACACATTAAAGGATGTGGCCACTTACGAGGTGAGATGCTTTAGAATTATTGTTCAAATACCATTGCCCTATTATAATTATATAAACTAAACAGCTTTAACAGTTTATTATTTTTTTTTTACATGGTTATTTACCTCTGAACCTTCCACACATTTCCTGGAGAAAAGCACATTTTGTGCATGCAAACACCTACCTGTTGCCTGTCTAAACTTTCCTTTAAGACATGCAAAACCCTCATTCAAATACTGCTGTCCCTACCATGTTTGCACCTGCTGTCATTTACATATTTATTCTCGGTCAACCCACATGCACAATGTTTTTTTTTCAGACACAATTAATAAATTAACATATAATTTATAATAAATTATTATGTTTATTTTGGATCGGAGTAGACTCGGCCCATAGTGTAGCGTCACATCTCCAACTCCTGGGGCCAAATGTATAAGCCATACATGCACACTGAAAATCTGCTCAGTGCTTCTTTCTTTCACAGGTTCCTATCTGTACTTTATGCACTTTTAAATCCAATTAGCAGCATGCTTTGAGTCAGGGAAAAAAAAGAAAAAAAAAAGTGTGAATTGTGTGTGCAAGTCTATTTAAAGCTTCTTTCTTTCACTATATTGTGTTAGGATGAAATGCCTGAGCGGTTCTATCATTGAG
Organism: Eupleurogrammus muticus; assembly: GCA_036785175.1. Lineage (NCBI taxonomy): Eukaryota > Metazoa > Chordata > Actinopteri > Scombriformes > Trichiuridae > Eupleurogrammus > Eupleurogrammus muticus. The sequence goes on along the minus strand of JAYKQN010000010.1, from coordinate 21,135,210 downwards.
TTACGTGCTTATTCCTCATTAGGGTCATAGGGGGCTGCTGGAGCCAAGGTACCAGCCATTCATGGTGCACACACACCATTCACTCGCACTCACACCTACAGGCAATTTAGAGTCTCCAATTAACTTCAGCATGCTTTTGGACTGTGGGAGGAAGCCGGAGAACCTGGAGAGAACATGAAGCTCCACACAAAGAGGTACCAGATCAAGAACCTGAACCTGCAAACTTCTTGCTGTGAGGCAGGTGCTGCAGGGTTTTTTTTTTGTACAATAAATAATTTTAAAATTCAACAACATATGTATGGAATGCATGTTGCACCACACACTGCTACCTGTTCATAGCATCGCTCAGGTTGCCGTGACGATACATGCTTATTATCTTTATTATCTTTATTATTGGGGAACGCTGTCAGGTTTTACCAATTAACACTTCAGTAAAACATCCGTTTCTAAAGCCTGTAACTGTCCTCATTTTACCAGATGATACAATGTCAGTAAAGTTGCTTCTTCCTCTTCATTTGCTTTTATAAATGCTTCCGCCATTTGTCCTTAAAACTAAACCAACAGCTGGTTATTTATAAGCCAACCAGCTAACCAAGCAATTGGGGTATGTTGGTCAAAATGATGCACGTGTCCATGATTTAAAGATAACTGAGAAGTATGCAGAAAACACACGTGGGAGCAGGCCTACATGACGTTTCATGAATCTAATAAAAAAAGATTAGGGGTTGGACTTGATTAAACAATAATCAAATTAATTACAGGTTTTAAAAGTCATTAATTGTGATTAATCACATAATGATATTTGCTCCAAAAGCAACTTTTATTTTATCTGCTGCACATTTTCTGAAACCCTTATTTTTAACCACTGACACAGTAGTGGTCTACAGTCCTGGAAATTCCTGTGTTTCCAATGTTGACTCATCTTCCTCCATGATGAAGCCAGTTATTTGTTCGGGCTTCGTCCAGCAGAGCTTTCATTGTTGTAGTCAGAGCTGTGTGCGTCGGTATAACTGTCGTGAACCACCACGTGGTGACTGACAACTTTTCCGCATTGGTTGGCATGCAAACTGCAATTGTGCAATATTTTTTATCCCAGTATTTTCTTTATAATTAATTAATCATAATCATTCATTAATCAAAATTAAACCATTAAAGTCCCACCCCTAGAAAAGATGCATGTTGCAAGCATGCAAGTTTCTCAGTTCCTGAGTTTTACATATAGTATCCGACCCCAGATGTGTCTGACAGCTTGTAACCAGCTTTACTCTATATGTAAGGTCTTTAAAAGTAGTAGCTGCTGTCATGTGTCTCATTTGCCATTCTCGGTAAAGAAAAAAGAAGAAGAAGAAGAACATAGTTTTCTGGACAGTTGAGAAAAAGTTACACTGGTGAATCCTGACAAGTTGATGCAATACGACAGCGTGTGGAGCAACGCCAGCGTGTGGGTGTGTTTGCATGGAAAAGAACGGGCGCAGGTACCTCACCGAGGCCCTTGGCTTTCACGTTAATTCTGCATGCCAGGCGTGGTAAACGCAGCCCGAGCCAGCGTTTGCGCGGCGTGGACGCAGCTCAGCGGCTCACTCGGCCGACAACAGGAGTCGCGTTAAATTACGAAGCAGCAGGCTCCTTGTTAACAGATGCCGCTGATAGATTCTTGTCAAGATTATCCATGCTGCTCTGAGGCTGACTGTGGGTTTTTTTTTTTTTCGTAGGAGGGGGTAGGTGGTGGCGGCGGTGGCGGCGGTGAGGAGTGAAGTTAACAAATGACAAAACAGGCAGAGCCAATCATGGTTCGGGCCCCCTGATACGGCTCCGCGCAGACACGTCCTCCAGCTAGAGCCCCATGATGCATCTCCCTGACTGTTTTCTGTTAACTCGGCTCTTTCAAAGCCATCCATTGTACCGCGCTGTCTGATGTCGCAGCAAAGTCTTCAAGTCGGCTCCCCGCTCCCATCTACCTTTACAACAATGTCTATTGCAGGTGTTGTTTTTATTGGATTTCCTTTTCTGTGGAGCAGAGGGGAAGCAGCTTTTTGTTTCGTAGACAGCGGCTTCCCGTTTTTTTTTTTCCCTTCTTTTTTTTTACTCCAGACACCATCCTTAAGAAAGAGAGATGAGCCATCCCATTGTCCCATGTTCGCGCTTGTCATGATTGCATGTTGAGAAGACTCCCTGCACATGGTTGAGCCCCTTCTTCAGATGCTGACCAGCCACTTTCTTTTCCACAGTGATTCCTTTTTTTTATTGCTCATTTCTCCAGCAATGAAGATTGCACTATAGGGCGAGATGGTGTGTATCCTGGTCTATTCAGCGGCTGTCAGGCCACTTTATCATTCTGATGGTTTGGTCAAGAGGAGACTGGTTGCTTTCTCTCTCTCTCTCTCTCTCTCCCTTTTTTTATTTTGACCAGCAAGCCAAACTCCCAGTTATAGATAAACTAGGTAGGTTTCATAGAGGGAGATACTGCGCTTTGCTGGGGAGAAAAGCATTCAGCGAAGACGGTGTGAGGTAAGGGTGTTTTACCCATATCAACACCATCCATCATCGACTTGCTTTTTTTTTTTTTTTTTTTTTTATCTCCCTCCTGCAATTTTCAGGAGGGGGAAGAAAAAAAAGTCTCAACATTCAACCGCTGTTTTGTTCAGCCTGAAAAACTTCGGCGTTCAGTTCCCCGCATTTCTGTTCAGTCATTCAGGACGGGCGAGCTGACGACGGTCAAACTGTGTTTTGACTGTAATAAAGTGTTTTATCGTCGGGGAACAGATAATACATAGAGACAATGCCTCTGCAGGGCTCAGATTACAGCAGATAGCTCATCCATAACCTTTTATTTATTTTATGTCACACTGAGGTCACGCTGCGATAATCTCAGTGACACTGAGGGGAAGCAAACAGCCCTCCTGGGATGAGGAGGCGAGTGATTTACTTAAATGTACTTTAAAATGGATTATTTCCTTTCTGGATTAAATTTTTATTATGAGGTAAAATAAATTGAGTAAATCACTAACTGGGAATCCATCCAAATGTAGCTAAATTTTAGAGCAGATTATGTGAAATGCAAATTGATGCCTGTTTCTGTTTGTGGGTTTCTTCATAGTGAGAATATGAGAGCATGAATTTGTCCATGAGACAAACAGCTGATCATGGATAATTTACTGGTCAGCTGCATTTCTGGCTTTTCCATCCAAGCATTTTTTTAAAAAAATGGTGGAAACGCAACTACAGAAAATTTGCCCTATGTTTCTTTTCATAAAATGCATTTGCCGTGAAATGTGAAAATATCTAAATCCAGGTTGTATGCTTCTCGATTATATAACCACTAGACCTTTCCGAAAGTGAGGCAAAACATCAACAATTTGCATGATATGGGACCTTTATACTTAAACAAATCTATCATTTTCAGGACTGCATTCGTAAAAATATAAGTGCTGTGTCATCACATGACAAAATTGCACACACAATTATTAATAAAATCTTTGCCAGTTGCGCCATGCACTGCTACACCAGACTCATACATCACAAACAGCTCAATTGTACAGATGTTTATTCTGTTTTTATTCCCCAACCCATGTTAACTGAACAGAGGTAGATAAAAAAAGATGTTTTTTCTCTACAGAAGAAGGCAGATTGCCAAATCATGTTTAAAGCAGTAACAGTTGCTTTGACCTCTGCTGAGGAGCTTTTTTTACTTGCTGCCATGCAGGTCGTGTGAAATTACATTTTACATACCTCGGTGCTTCATTTACACTCTTCAACTATAATAAATGTTATAATTTATTTGTGAAAAAAAACCTCAGCGATGCAGCAGAACAATGCTCCGGTAATGTGTTACATGAACCTTTTTGTATGCAAAACATATCCATCTGCATCTGAATAGAGCTTTTATTCCAGCAGTGTCTCAGGAACTTGGAAATAAAGTTCTAAGATGCTTGAAATGTACGATTTTAAATTAGAATCGCTGAATAATATCATCAGTGGGAGAGTTTGGGTGACTCATGAGATCAGAGAGCAGCAGGAAAACAAGATGCTTGTGTGCGTGTGTGTGTGTGTGTGTGTGTGTGTGTGTGTGTGTGTGTGGCAAGTCTTCCGTGGGTCATAGAATCATTTAAACGATTTACAGAAAACATCTCTTGTATTGAAATGAAAATCAGGAAAAAAGAAATTCAATCTTTCACAAGTTCAAGGAAGTTCATAATTATGTTTGATACAATTTTACATTCATGTAGAACCTTTCTTAGTCATGATTGAGGAAGTTTAGCCCCACAATTGAGCAGTTTATCATCTGCACCTCTCAAAATGACTCATAATGATTAGTAATTAATGACCCTCATGCAGCACAAGATTTCTCAAAATGCGTTTGAGCAAGTTGTTTTCTGTTTCTCTACATTTAGAAAGCTAAATATTTGCTTTGTTACATCTCCCTGCAACATCAGGACACACTAAACAGTAAATTATAGGGGAAACATGCTCTCAAAGTGCTGTTTCATTGTTAGTTTCAAGTGAATTCTCCCTCACAATGACTTGCAGAATACAGTTGATGTCACAGAATGAATTATGACAGTCATTATGCAGGGGACAATTTCTCTGGTCCATTCATCAAAGCAGTTGGGAAAAAAAAAATACAATGCTTAAACAAAGCAATGTAGACAGCATAGTCTTGGACGTAAAAGGCAGAAATAATCACGCTGCTAAAAAACAGCAGGTGCAGCTGTGTCCAATTGTGCAGCCGACTCACTGAAGCTTTCATGCAAATGAAGTCAGCATTGTCTTTTCATCGACTCCTCCAGATGGTGGATCAGGTTGAAAAGAAAGTCAACTTTTGCAGGTGTATGAAAACTAGGCATGCTTAATAAAATGCATAATCTGATAGTAAATCAACAGCAGATATTATTATGAAGTTACAGAGTTTTGTTTTAATTATTGAAATATAACAACATTTGTCAGATTATTTATTGATGAGTTAATGAATTTTTGGATGAGTAAAATGTAGATTGTTGTTAAATGTGTCAATGTATAAGCATATGGAAGTACATTTGGAATTGTTTATTAATTATTTTAATCAGTGTATTGTTTGCCTGCTTAATCTTTTATTTCAGTTCATTTTACTTCTCTCGTACCTGTAGATAGAGTCCATACAAACGCAGAAGACAAACAGAATAATGATTTGATACTCATCAGCAACAATGTTATCATATCATCGCCATCACCAGTTTAGAAAATATCAAAAAAAATGTGTCATTTTTTTATTTTTTGTCTAATGAACAAACCAAAGAGACTATATTTACTATTAGATTAGACTAAGACAAGTAAGAAATGCTCACATTTTGTAAACAGGAATTAAGGATTATTTTATTATTGAACTTTTGTTTAAAAAGAAATGCTTGGTCCCATATCATGCACTTATCTATATTTTATCTGAAGTTTTGATGTCCCATAATGTGATACATGTGCAGTTTAAAGTACACAACTTTAAGTCAATAAAGCTGGAAGGCTGCAAAGCACAGGTGGTTTTTTTTCATCTGCTCCATAAATATTCATGAGCCTTTCTTCTGATTTTTGCTTGAAAGACTGAAAGAAGCGGGTGTGATGGAGGGAACAGGTGGGTGTAATGGTGGGGGCCTGTGGGGGTGTCACAGTGGGGGGCAGGTGGGGCATGCTGGGAACCTCTACAGGGAGCTACAGTTTCTAAATCAAAACTATGAGCACATGATATGAGATTTTTAAATGATTGATCTATTAGATTAGAAATGACATGTAGAAAATAGTTATAATGATACAGTGCTAAATAATTACAGCAACTGACAAATAAAGCATATTAAAAAAAAGGTTTTCAGGAGGAAATTGTAATAATCTGCAGCCACTTTAGTGACGTGGAAAGGTCTCACAATTGTATTGCTTGTTATGCGGATGACATTAGCATATACATATCACAATGACGGAATATAGGACATGGAATTGTATGCATGTTATGCAAATGATCCCAGTCTGGCTAAACTATTGCCTTTCTGGTGTAGTGAGAGCTTGTTATCGGTATGGAAACAAATGTAACATATTTCCCTCTACAAGTGCATCCAACTTAATGTGTGTGATTTCTGCAGCAACAGCAGCCCCCCCCATCACTGGACCACAGCTACAGTGCATAGTCATCACAGCTTTCAGATTGTGGAGAGTGACACGAAATTGCAATGGAAATACATCTGGGTTCTCCAACAGACCGACAGGTATCACATCCGCCAAGCGACCTTTGCACCGTCACTGATAGGTGACGAGAAGCCGGGGAGCACATTTGCTACTTTCCATTAACATCAGGGGACTGTGGTTTTGGGCACACGGAGCGTGCTCGGGGTGGTTTGCAGCAGGCCTGTGTACTGCATCCAATCAGGGCATCGCTCTCTCTCCCCACAAGCTCCATCTGTCACCGAGGCACGCCGCTGTGTGTGTGTGTGTGTGTGTGACCCGAGCCATGTGGGGGAGCTTTCGGGAGACTGTTTAGAGTTCTTGGGCGCAAAGCCTGGGAGATGGGACAAGTTGAGGACCTTGGCACAATATTCTTCATGGCTGACAGAGAGGGAAGAGAAACAGATGCCTGGGAAATATCCATGTCATCTCCATAATTTCACTAATAAAAGACCTCCAGTGTAGTGATGAGAAGTGATCATAATTTTTTGATGAAAAAAACAGGTGTGCTAAATTAGAGAAATAGAGTGAAGACATGCCGTATGGCTATTCTGAATATATGCTCAATAAAAGAAAAAAAGAGCACACTGTGCAGAGAGGTTGTCTTGGATTCCAGAATTATTCATGAGTGTGTGTTTTTGAGTGTAAAATAACTCAAATAATCAGGACGTCATCTCCTACCTTCTTTAAAAGCCATGTTGCATTTACACCTGCCGTACTGAGACTTTGACAGCGGTTGGGGGATATCGTTCTGGTGGTAGGTTTATTTGAATGATGAATGATTTACCATATTTAGAAGGAGAGGGTCGCTGTATGGCTTTGCAGTTCTCTGAAATAAAACCTTTATTTCATTCCAGATTGGCTCTAGTTCTTGATGAATTACTTTATTTTTCCCATAGATAATTTCTTTCTCTCATGATTATCCGCCAAACACACTTTTAGGACCTGTCGATCAAATGCTATTAACCAACCTGTGAACTGTAAAAAAGATTCTTGTTTTGAGTAATAATGTACATTTATATATAATAATAACAACCTACAACCAAGTTAGTGTATGAGAACAAAGACACAAAGATTCCTTGAGGAATCTTTGGCCAGATGGGCTGATAAACAATCCAAGCTATCCCTGTCATGTAAGAATAGAAGCTGGACATACAGCGGTAAAAATAACCAAAGGGTCAGAAGGCCTGAAGCCCTGATCAGAGGTTGAGAACTATATGTTGTACTTTCTTTAGACTGTCTCAAGGCGACTGACTAGCAAAACTAGGAGCTAATGGTGAGTTGACCAAACAAAGACTGGTTTGACCAGGTATAGACACTCCATGTTAGGGGGAATGGATTTTAACATTTATAATGAAGATGTTTAGGATGTATAGAGAGAGGTCTCAGATTAGCACAAAAGACTCTCTAAAGATTCACTATTCTCTCATGTATTTGACACTGTTCGTTTTGAATAAAATTCTGAAATAAAGTTTGTTTCCTGTTCCCTTTGCACTGTTAATTCTCCTGCACCACACCCCACCAAAGCAAAAATAAGTGCAAATGCATTTGCTATTTGCACAATGTGTGCAACGGGAGCAAAACTAACACCTGATACCTCAGCATAACCATTTTTTGTGCTGTAAAAATAGGGCCCTTAATGTTTACCTATTGGCAATTCATCTGCAGTCAGAACAACCAGTGAATTTGCATGTCAGCTTTGACTGCCCATAGGGAGGCTTTGATAATCTGTTTTACACAGTTAATGCTGAATCAACAGCAGCTAAAGCATAACTTAAGGGTATCTGAAGGGGTAATCATCAAGATGTAACAAGACCTCGGTTCGATCGCTTAGCACCTTATAGCCCTGGTACGTTCACTTCTGTTAAACTGAAACTTTAGATTTTCAGCTCTGGCCCGGAGTGAACATGGAATCACAGCAGGGGTTTCGACTACCATCTACTTGTGTGATCTCAATTTCTCTCTCTCTGAGTTTCAGTTAGTTTTTCTTGTATACCCAAACCACTGGTTCAAGAAAAATAAATAAAGAAAAATAATAATAATTAACCTTGAAAGCCCCTAAAATCTTTATGACGTTGATCTGCCCAGACTTAAGATTGCCCTTTACATCTCTCTAGATATAATACATATATTAATGAGGATTCATTTTCTTCTTTAAAAGAATAAATGTGCAAATCTCTTAAAACCTTGTAATCCTGTGGCACAGCTGCTTTGTTTTTCATCCACTGTCTTACCCTGTTTCTCATGCTACAAATTTTGGACACAACTAAGAATAGAGTGATCTATTTGTGATATTTTGACTTTATGTAATTTGTTAACTTCTTTATCACAAAGGATGAATGAGTTATACAATGAAGTCCATTTTAACAAATGGTCGGTATTGCTGTTGAAACATAGCCCATTGAGCTAGACATTTAACTCAGACTGTTAGTCATTAAAGTGCCACAAATAGAAGTGATGGCCCTGAGGTTGCAATCTTACAGAGCTGGCAATTCGTTTGGCGGTCAGCATGTTCTCTACCACACCTCCCATCCCACAGGTCACTGACTTCACTTCCTTTGAACGAATGCAAACTTTCTCCAGGAAGACGTTTGATTTAACGCGCCTGTCTGTGGAGAAAGGTGAAACGTTCGGAACACCTAAGTGTATTTGAAGGTTATTTTTGGGATCAGTTTGATCTTTTAAACATTGCCTATGTGGGAGAGTCAGCCCTGAGCTTTGTCTTGTGTGTGTGAACAATCAATGCGACCATAACCTGTTCAAAGCAGGTTGTAGGGGTTATATTGCAGGGCAACTGACATAGAGCACAGTGGTTTGATTTACACACAAAAGACGCCAATTGCAATATAATTTAAATTGTAAATGATGAGATTTGACACATAGTGGGGGAAATATTATATCATTAGTCAATACACACATTAGGTTTTTGTGCCGTAATCCAGGGTGAGCACTAAAACGCCAGATATGTTCATCTCAATGTTATTATCTAAAGAACATGTGCACCCATCCAGAAAAATACTAGGTGCAGGACGAGAGCATACTGTAATGCTCCCAATTAAAATAATTTATTCTCTGTAGCCTGGCAACGTTTTGATCATTTGGTGCGTCTGCGGGCAAATGAGAACAGAGACAAACAGGTGACAGAGACAGAACAAAACACCATAGGAGCACCTTGGAATGTGGTTCATGCAACAAGTTTACTACACCAATATTTGGAAAGTTTTCCTTATGTATTGCTAAAGTAAAGAATGTTGTATTTACCGGGCCGGAAGGGGGTCAGTGTATATATATACTGTATATATATATATATATACAGTGGGGAAAATAAGTATTTGAACACCCTGCTATTTTGCTATTTCTCCCACTTAGAAATCATGGAGGGGTCTGAAATTTTCATCGTAGGTGCATGTCCACTGTGAGAGAGATAAACTAAAAAAAAAATCCAGAAATCACAATGCATGATTTTTTAATGATTATTTTGTGTGATATAGCGGCAAATAAGTATTTGAACACCTGAGAAAATGAATGTTAATATTTGGTACAGTAGCCTTTGTTTGCTATTACAGAGGTCAAACGTTTCCTGTAGGTTTTCACCAGGTTTGCACATACTGCAGGAGGGATCCTGGCCCACTCCTCCACACAGATCTTCTCTAGATCAGTCAGGTTTCTGGGCTGTCGCTGAGAAACACGGAGTTTGAGCTCCCTCCAGAGATTTTCGATTGGGTTCAGGTCTGGAGACTGGCTGGGCCATGCTAGAACCTTGATATGCTTCTTACGGAGCCAGTCCTTGGTTTTCCTGGCTGTGTGCTTTAGGTCGTTGTCGTGTTGGAAGACCCAGCCACGACCCATCTTCAATGCTCTGACTGAGGGAAGGAGGTTGTTCCCCAAAATCTCACAATACACGGCCCCAGTCATCCTCTCTTTAATGCAGTGCACTCGTCCTGTCCTATGTGCAGAAAAACACCCCCAAAGCATGATGCTACCACCCTCATGCTTCACAGTAGGGATGGTGTTCTTCGGATTGCTCTCTTCATTCTTCTTCCTCCAAACACGCTTAGTGGAATTATGACCAAAAAGCTCTATTTTGGTCTCATCTGACCACAAAACTTTCTCCCATGACTCCTCTGTATCATCCAAATGGTCATATGCAAACTTAAGACGGGCCTTGACATGTGCTGATTTAAGCAGGGGAACCTTTCGTGCCATGCATCATTTCAAATCACGACGTCTTAGTGTATCACCTACAGTAACCTTGGAAACGTTGGTCCCAGTTCTTTTCAGGTCATTGACCAACTCCTGTCGTGTAGTTCCGGGCTGATTCCTCACCTTTCTTAGAATCATTGAGACCCCACGAGGTGATATGTTGCATGGGGCTCCACTCCAATTGAGATTGACCGTCATGTTTAGCTTCTTCCATTTTCTAATGATTGCTCCAACAGTGGACCTTTTTTCACCAAGCTGCTTGGCAATTGCTCCGTAGCCCTTTCCAGCCTTGTGGAGGTGTACAATTTTCTCTCTTGTGTCGTTGGACAGCTCTTTGGTCTTCGTCATGTTAAGTTAAAGTCTTGCTGATTGTATGGGGTGGACAGGTGTCTTTAGCTAACCACTTCAAACAGGTACATCTGATTAAGGATGATACATGGATGCAGGTGGACTTCTAATGGGCGGACTAACAGGTCCTTCAGGGTCAGAATTCTAGATGACACACAGGTGTTCAAATACTTATTTGCTGCTATATCACACAAATAAATCATTAAGAAAATCATGCATTGTGATTTCTGGATTTTTTTTTTGTTTATCTCTCTCACAGTGGACATGCACCTACGATGAAAATTTTAGACCCCTCCATGATTTCTAAGTGGAAGAAATACTTATTTTCCCCACTGTATATATATATATATATATATATATATATATATATATATATATATATATATATATATATATATAACTCCTTACAACCGGAGTATGTATAAGAGCATGTCTGAACACACAGCACATTACACCTTGAGGTGGATATGCTACAGCAGAGGGAGATCAAGAGTGGACAGTAATCAAACGGCCTCCACAGTCACCAGATCTCAATGTAATAGAGCACCATTGTGGTGTAATAGGATGTGGGGGAAAGGGAGAATCACATGATGGATGTTCAGCCGACAAATCTGTAGCAACTGGTGACGCTCTCATGTCAATGTGGACAAAACTCTCTGAGCACTGTTTTCACTACTGTGTGACAGAAAGTATTAAGGCACTTCTACAGACAAAAGGGTCTAGTGAGCAACCCACTTTAGCAGTCCCTGATAAAGTGGTACAGATGCCGTTATTTGTATTTACTTTTATATTCTGGAGAATTTGTGTCATTGTTTCAACCAATCATTTCATACTGTAGTTACCTTTCCCCCCACTCGTCACTTTTCTCTACACACACACCCTGCACTTAAGTGTGCATTAGCTATGTATGTGTACATGTGTGTATGCGCGTGGATATGTATGTCCATATATATATATGCAAATATGTGTGTATGTGTATGTATGTAGGTATGTATGTGCATGTACGTATGTATATATGCTTTGCTTATGCATACTTTTTTCTTACTATTTATTAGTATTTTTTCTCCATTCTATGTCCATAATGCATACTGTGTATGCGGATCAACACATTCTACGAATTTGTACATAGTGTTGTGTATTTTTATTTTTTTATTTTTTATAGTTTTTATCTTCTTTAGATTTTATTTTATTTTCTTTATTCTGTACGCTGCAGTAACAGACAAATTTCCCTATTGTGGGATCAATAAAGTCTTATCTTATCTTATCTTATCTTATCTTATCTTATCTAATCAAAGTTTTGCATTATTCAAGCATATTGGTCCACTCCCATGTTGATGAAAGTATTAAACACTTAAAAAAATCCTTTCAGGTACAGTAGGTATTGTGGAGAGTACTGTATACAAAAAAAGAAAAAAAAAGAAATATCCTTTTAAGGTAGAGGTACAAAAAACACAAAGTGCCATGCTACAGGAAATAAAAGGGTGGGCGACCAGGCTTCTGAGGTGTAGATGACGTGGCTGCAGGGTGTTGCACTGATTGGCTGCCACCCTCCGTCTCTCCGCTGCTCTCCTCATCCCTCACTGCTACCGGACTGTTTCCTCCAGCTTTACGCATTTGACATTTATAGATGATATTATGATATTTATTTAATCCTGCAAAAGGACAAGAAAATAATGTAGGACCTTTGTAAAATGTGATTCAATACGCTGTAAACATGATTTAATATTTTTTTGAAAGGAGACTATGCTATTTAAAAAATAAATAAAATAAAAACTCCTATATGTCTCTTGAACAAGGATTTGAATTCATTTGTGGAAAAAAAAGAAATAGATAAAAACTGTGCATATTGGCTGCCTGACTCTACTATGCTAATATAACAAATCCTGTGATGATGTCACAACAGACATAAATTGTAACCCAACCATATATATATATATATATATATATATATATATATATTACTTGTAGGACCCCATATTTACCTTGACGAGTACATATTTACAATTTACAGATAGTCTGTATTTTGCCTTGGTTTGTTTTATGTAACGGACGTTGAATTTCAATGCACTGCAGCAGTATTAGTCATCTCACCGTGACCCCCTCGCCCCCTTTAGATGTGATAATAATTGTTGTTCCATAGTGAACACTAAGTGTGAAATGATGCATCCTGCCATAATTCCTGCCTCTACGGTACAGGCGTGCTGCGGTAAACTGTAATTGTAAGACACATCTGAATAGCTCTCGAATATGTTCTTGCTGTGTTAACTGCCTGTGACACACCGTCAGGTACAAAGACACATGCATTAGCCAAGTCCAGAAATACCACACGAACATCCCACTTTGTTAGAAAAAGAAAGCTCACCGAGGTGTTTACGTGAACTTCCTGGCCTATAGGTAACTGCATGCATTCATGCCCGACTTGAAAACAACATAATGACAAACAACTCAGCACCTTTTCTATTCCCCGTTGTGGGATCAATAAAGTCTTCCTTCTTTAAGGATCTTAAAAGATTATAAAAACATTTTGCTTCACCTGATCCCCTGTTCAAGTCGCTTGACAAAAAAAGGTAAAAGCTTTCGTAGTGGAAAGAATCACACCAGCCAGGTTTAGAGTGCTCTAAAAGTGCCTTGTATCCACAGGAAGAGGCCGTGCTTAGACATGAAATTGACTCCTGCTGTTTGCAAGTTCTTCCACTCAGCTGGAGCCCTTCAATCTAAAGAGCCTGGGGTTTCTGCTCTCCTCATGCTGCTGCCCCAAGAACGGTGATGCCAGCAAAATAACTACACTTATTCAAAACAGCAGCCATTTGCATCAGCGTTTGAAGTAAATTCAACATGATGGTGTACAAAATATATATATATTTTTTTATCTAATACACAAACAAAACACAACAGTTTCACATTTACATAAAAAGCTGAGCCTTGTCCAGCTCAGTGTTCTCTGTTCAAATAAAGCGTTGGTTACTAAATGAGACTTTTGATGAAAACCCCAAATGAAATAGCTAAGTGATCATTTTGACATAGCGAATGCGTGCGTTTAAACACAGCTTTATTAATAATGTATAACTCACTTATGCTCTTGACTCTGTTGAGCATTAATGAACAAAAAAAAAATTGCCAGAGCAGCTTTTATTCAATGGCTTTGATACAGGTTCTCTTTCTTTGGGGAATGAGCTAATTCAGGGATATATATGTGAACTAACGAATGCCACAGACGTGCAATCAAATTGGAAGAACACATGGGAGAAATCGAAGGTATGTTTTGTTTAGCCTGTAATGCTGAGTGTTAATAATAACACAAATTTATTACAATAATGTATATACCTGTGTTGCATTTCAAAAAGTTTCACATCTTTTTGCTGATTTTTGTTATCTATTTATTTTTTTATTTGATCAATTCTACAATATGGAGAAAAAGTTAGGTATCTATGTGTTTGTAAACATAGATACCTTTATTGTTGCAGGTCGAACTATAGAAAGTATTTCTGGAATTTGCAAATTTTCTTTTAAAGTTGCAATGAGATAATGAGCCACAGAGTGGGCGACATGTTGGGGAAACAGACAGAAACTGTATTTTGATGGAGTCTTAGCTCGGCCTTGATTGAACACTCCTTGCTTTCTTTGTCAGACACTCAGCAAATAAACAACTGGTGCAACATCTGTTCACTTTGTTTTAAAGATCCTATACTGTAGGAAGTGAGATTTTTATTGGTTTTTGATTATAAGGAGGGGTAGGCTGTATATACAGTAAATACTATTCATTGTATCAAAACTCTCAACTCACAGAGAAATGCACTCAGCCTCTATTCAGAAACAGACTTAAAATGAGCTGTCAGCACTTCTTGTCACACCGCGGTGAGGTTTGTCCTGTCTTGGGGTTTTTGTCTTGTCACTTCCTGTTTTATTTTGAAAGTCTAACTCTCCTCTCGTTTCAGGTCACTTGCCCTTCCTCATGTGTCACCGGTCTGATTGTCTGCTCCGCCCTGATTGTTTCCACCTGTTTCCAATTACCTTGTGTATATATTGTCTGCTTCTCCCCTTGTCTTGTGCCGAAGTGTTTCGTCCTGTGCATTCACCCAAGCCTTTCGAAATCCTCTCGTCACAGTCCTTGTTGCCTTGCCTGTCGTGCTGTCCTCTTCGGAGCGATTTTTTGTTGTAGTTTCATGCCTGTCGTGCTGTCCTCTTCGGAGCGATTTTTTGTTATAGTTTTTGTTAATCATAGTTCTTGTTTCCTTGCCTGTTGTGCTGTCCTCTTCGGAGTGATTTTTTGTTATAGTTTTCATAGCCTTAGTCTAGATAGCTAATTGTAGATTTTCAGCGTTTTTGCAGATAGTTTAGTTTCTCCATAGTCATATTCATAGCCTAGTCCGTTATAGTATATTGATTTATAGCCATAGGTATTTCTTTGTATTTTTTCATAGCCCTCTTTGCTCCCTGTGGAAGAGGTTGCCTATTTATCAATAAAACCCGCTGTTCCACTCCGCATCTGAGTCCTCTTTTTGAGTCCTGGCCTGACAGTACACTTCGGCCAGTATGGACTCAGCGGAGAGAGAACAGCTCACGGCAGCCCTGCGAGCCCAGGAGGCCCGGCTCTCCCGTCAGGAGGAATTCCAGACCGCCCTGGCCTCCCAGGTGGCGCTTCTATCCTCGCAACTCCAGGGTCTGCACGATCACCTAGTGCAGACGAAGGCAGCTCCTGAGCCTCCAGTAGTGGCGCCCACCAACCCAGTGAATCCCGTTCCATCAATGACTGTAGTGGGAGCAGCATGTGAGTTAGCTCCACCAGCACGATTCTCTGGCGAACCGGGCTTATGCAAAACTTTCCTTATAGACTGTTCATTACATTATGAGCTAAACCCCCAAGCTTTTCCCACTGACCGATCTAAGATTGCCTTTATGATTTCCCACCTGGCCGGGAGAGCCAAGGCTTGGGCTTCGGCAGAGTGGGCCCGAGACTCCCCGGTTTGCAGTTCTTTTTCGGAATTTGAACTGACTCTAGAGAAGATTTTTGACCCTGTCACGACTAACCGGGAGAAGGCTCAGGAGCTGAGCGGGCTGAAACAGGGCAATAACTCAGTTTGTGACTATGCCATCCAGTTTCGCACCCTATCGGCGGGGAGCGGTTGGAATATGACAGCCCTATATGACGTCTTTTTAAAGGGATTGGCAGCTCCGATCCAGGACCTCCTTGTTCCTCTGGATCTACCCACGGACCTCGACTCACTCATCGCCCTCGCTATCCGGACGGATAACCGAGCCCGCCAGCTCAGGCAGCTACGCACTGCGAGAACCCCGCCGATGGAAGGGTCCATACACCCACAAACACCAGGTTGGCCGGTAACCCGTCGATCATCACCAGAGCCACGTCACTGTCATCATCCAGAAGAAGACGGAGAACCCATGCAGCTGGGGAGAGCCCGACTATCGCCGAAGGAACGACGGAGACGGCTACAGGAGGGTCGCTGTTTCTACTGCGGGGAACCCGGCCATCTCGTCGCCACCTGCCCTGCCAAGAAGAACCTGGTGGTGAGAAACGTCAAGGGTGCAAGCACCCCACCACGTACTCTCACTACCGTCCAGGTAAAACACCACACCACCATTGAGCTTAACGCACTCATAGACTCGGGGGCGGACGAGAGCCTGATAGACGGGCGCTTTGCGGAACAACTGGGCCTCGAAATAGAACTTTTAGCTAAGCCCATCCGCGCTAAAGCTCTTAACGGACAGGACCTTTTCACCGTCACACACATCACAGCACCTCTCAGATTGAGCATCAACAACCACCAGGAGAGCATTCGTCTGTATGTAGTCAAGTCACCCTCTCAGACTCTCATTTTAGGACAGCCATGGTTACACCGCCACAATCCCCACATAGATTGGAGATCAGGGGAGATCCTGAGGTGGGGAGCGGACTGTGTGAGGGTCTGTATGAAACTCCCACGGCAAGGAAAAGAGGTCACAGGCAATAGACAGATTTCTGCTAACTCCGTCACAGACCCCAATGACCCTGAGCCTGTTGCCAAGGATCCAGAAACGATCCTCCCACGTACATGTGTGGTTGGAGCTCTGACCTGGCAAATAGAAAATGAGGTTAAGCGGGCTAATGGTGAGGCTCCGTCACCTAGTGGGTGCCCAGAGAACCGTTTGTTTGTCCCGGCTTATATGCGCCCACAGGTGATCCATTGGGCCCACACCTCACTGCTTTCCTGCCATCCGGGAGTTAGAAGGACGATGTTCGCTATCTCCCGGAGGTTCTGGTGGCCCTCCATGGAGCCGGAGGTCCGGGAGTACGTAGAGGCATGTTCGGTCTGCGCCCTGAACAAGACGTCCTCCGGGTCACGCATGGGCCTGCTGCAGCCACTCCCCATTCCCTCCAGACCATGGTCCGACATCTCGGTGGACTTCGTCACGGGGCTTCCGGTCTCCCAAGGTAACACCACGGTCCTCACCGTGGTGGATAGATTCTCAAAGATGGCTAGATTCCTTGCTTTGCCTAAACCGCCCTCCGCCAAAGAAACGGCGGAGATCATGATGAACAATGTTTTCAAGGTTCACGGATTTCCCAAGGACATCGTGTCAGACCGGGGCCCCCAGTTCGTCTCCAGGTTCTGGAGGGAGTTCTGTCGACTCGTCGGAGCGAAAACCAGCCTGACCTCAGGTTATCACCCGGAGGCCAACGGCCAGACCGAACGCCTCAACCAACAACTGGAAACCGGCCTCCGGTGTCTGGTCTCTCAGAATCCCTCGACATGGAGCCAACACCTGGTCTGGGTCGAGTATGCCCACAACCTACTGCCCACCTCAGCCACAGGTATATCACCGTTTAAATGCGTATTTGGTTACCAACCTCCTGTGTTCCCAGACAATGAGCAGGAGGTGTCTGTTCCCTCCGCCCATGCCATGGTTCGCCGCTGCCACCGCATCTGGGCAGCTGCCAGGGAGGTTCTAAGGAGTGATTTTTTGTTATAGTTTTCATAGCCTTAGTCTAGATAGCTAATTGTAGATTTTCAGCGTTTTTGCAGATAGTTTAGTTTCTCCATAGTCATATTCATAGCCTAGTCCGTTATAGTATATTGATTTATAGCCATAGGTATTTCTTTGTATTTTTTCATAGCCCTCTTTGCTCCCTGTGGAAGAGGTTGCCTATTTATCAATAAAACCCGCTGTTCCACTCCGCATCTGAGTCCTCTTTTTGAGTCCTGGCCTGACACTTCTGAAGTTTTAATGTCATAAGTATAGCACCTCACACACACACACACACACACACACACACACACACACACACCCTTCACTATTCACGGCAATTCAAATCAGCCAATTGGAGATCTCATTAATATTAATGAGACAGAACACAAAACGACCTGGTCTTTCTAGAGCTCCAGACAGAAGCTTTAAGGGAGATGTAAAACTATATTGAGATGAGTTTTGCTACTTACAGAAAAAAAGTGTACAATATGGGACTTTTAAGAGAAGTGGACATAGGGCCTCTGCTTAGCTATGCTGCCTAACTTAATGGCCACTCACAGTATTACAGTGAGAAAAAAAAAAGTCAAGAGTAATTTACCCATAGACCAATATAAAAAGGACATCTACAAAGTTGTTCACAGGACACCTCAAAGTGAAAATAAAGTAAATTCTTACACTATCATAAAACTTTGTCTTGCCTAGAAAAGTGATTCTAAAAATTTGTGACACCCTCCCAATGTAAATTTATGTGCCAAGCGGGGGAAACATTGCTGAGCATATTCAGCGGGCCACACAATGCAAAGCCAAACCTGGAATTAAGAGATGTTCTGGGCTTATGTGCCAGGTGAGCACTTTTCATTTGAATGAGCAGGTTCCATCTTTGAGCCTGTTATCCAGCTCTTCCATATACAGCAATGCAACAAACACATTGCGTTTCCTGTGGCTGCTTCACAATAAAAGCCTTCCCGTGTTCCGACCAGCTTTTAATGGGAATCTTAAAGGATTATTAGAATGAGGAATAAGGATTATAATATTAAAAAAGGGCTTCATATATTTCCAAACCAAACATGGTCGTAAAACCATAATTTTTCCAACATTACTCAGCATGGGTTCCAGTGGCAAATCTCATTTTATCCACAATTATATCCTCTTATATTATTAGGACAACTCACTAGCAGTTTGCTGACTCACTCACAAAGGGGAGATACTTTAGTTATACAAAAAAAGGCTGATCTATGCCATTTACCATTAAATCTGATTTTGTTTCCCTTTTTTTTTGTTCTGCATCAGCTCTCCTTTTTTTTTTTCTTCCTACTCCTTTCTTGGGGTCAACTGCTTTTTGCAATTAAGACGGAGGACAATCAGTCTGTCACTGTCAGCTAAGAATAGGAAAAGCACAGCGTATGAAAGTAATGCATGCAGGATGAGAAGAACGGGTTGGTAATTCATCTGTCGTGTGACAAGCCATCCCTCACGAAGAGACACTTATCTTTTGTGCTTGTTTTGCTTGGATCGCCCCCGGTCCAGCGGGTCAGCAAACACGCTACTAAATCTCGCACTCATTTAACTTGTACGCCTATGGCACCAGCATAAGTGAGCTGCATTTTGCTTAGCGTGCATAAAATAATATGAGCCATAATTAATAGAAGGCACGCTCTGCAAAGAACAAGGTATACTCTTTAACCTCTTCCTGTTATTCTCTATAGGCAGGAAAACTTGCAACAGCTAAAGATTTACCAGACACTTCAAAAATCTTAATTAAGATGAAAAAAATGCCATATCCTAGCAGCAAGATTCCCAAAATATATATTCTGTTTGTGTTTGGCCATGATGTCTTTTAGTTAAAGGCGCAGGGTTTGAGAAGTGTGCAACGGAACAGATGCAACAGCGGATGTTTTTCTTCCCACTCTGTTCTCCCAGGGCTTTCTGTCACGGGTCTAAAATCTAATGTTTAAGGCAACTTTTATTTTTGAAGATTTCAAAATGGAAATATAATACACATTCCGTTGCAAGTCTAAAAATTTGTATCAGATATTGTGACCCCAAATGAAGTTTCCTATGATGAGAGATGGTTATTAAGTTTGCTCGCATGATCCAACAGCAGATGAGTTTATGTTTGGTGTGGTTGAAAATACCCTCATCTGTGATATTTCCCTTTAATCTATTATTCATTATTATACAATTCCCTTCATGAGAGAAAAATACTATTCTTATGCCAACACCTCCATGCCCCCCTGCTGTGAGGCATATATAGGTTGGCTTTTTTAATCCTTGATTGAAAAAGATATCGTGTTATTATCCAAATTGAATACCATGTATGTCTGGCTTTTTCCGTTAAATCATAAAACAGTAAGCATGACCAGTAGTACACAATTCACAGCATCTGATTCACGACAGACAGTGGCTGGACTTGCTGTAAGGCAGAAGCAGCTGTGTTTTATAATGCGGTTTGCATTCTCTGTTCCCCGTTAAATCCATTCCTCAGGACAGACTTCAACTTGTGACCCCTCTATTAGCCCTTGTGCACCCGGCCCGGTGATTAGAGCAACATTAGGAAAATGCAATTTGCATTACCAGAGAAACAGATGGAGGTGCTGCTGAGGGCCCAACATGCAGGACATGGAACCTGCTGATGCTCAGACTTTCCGCCCTTTCATCAGCCAATGTATGAAGTGAAATGTCACCCTCAGGTAGCAATTTCTCAGGTGGCACATTCTGATAAAGGGTACAGCTTATTAGCTGTGCCAGGGTGTTTTTATCTTCAAGTTTAGGTAGCTGTGTGGAAAGACTCTAATGTTATTTCAGCCCACAGCCTATTAATTAGATGTGAATAACTTCACACAGTGTTAACACCCATTGTGGGGTTTTTGAGGAAATATGTTCCTGAACAGTAATTATTTCAAGCAGGTTAAAAAATGTGACCATGAAGTTGCACTGAAGACTGACCTCCAGGAGAACTGAAATGAACTTTAATTGCTTGAATAAAAGCAAATAAAACAAAGAAATACTGTACAATAGGACACAGTGTTGTTTTTTTACTTAATCTTTTCCATTCGATTTGTTATACTTAAATGATAAGCGAGGTTATATGACAAATAATTATGACCTTGGTGATTAATTCTCACCATTCGTGTAAATGAATAGTTTTCAGCTGCTGTTACATCAACAGTGGTTTGATGTGCATCAAAAGGTTCATTTGAATGAAACGTGCTTAGTTTGGTCCATTTTCATCGGTGTGATAGTATCAGTCACAATCATTTGTGTGCAAGCAGACCTCTAAGAAGAGGTGGTCTCCCTCTGCTCCAGATGCACCAAATGACAAACTTTGGTGCATTGCAATGCAAACATGGGTCCAAAAAAGCCAATACTAATTATTCCATAGCGACCATGTGTCTCTTTGGAGCCATATGACCTTATTTATTTGTGGAAGTAGTGCATCTCCTCTGTCTGAAATGACATGCTATGCATCATCCAGTACATCTGCAGATTGTTGTCGAGACGCAGCCGCAACTCATTTTTGATTTGGGTATTTTGCCGAGGATGTAATACAAGAAGATAAGAGCAAGTAGCAATGTGCTAACATTTCGCTCCATAGTGAATCAGAACTGGCACTTATTATTACTGGGAGGCAGAAACTGCTGCAAGGTCAATTGGACCAATTTTGGTTAATTTGTAGGTGAGTAAGTGGAATAAGCTAGAGTCTATATGCTACATAGTAAAAAAAATATATTTTCTGGTGCAGATCAAATAATCTAACTATTGGTGTGAAAGAAATGTAAGGGCCCCATTTAGATTATGCTTTTGGGAGTATGTCCAAGACATGTTGCAAGTAAAGAAGACAAGGCATTACATGCTAACTGATTTCTTTTTGTAAATATATGTTGTGAGTTTTTAGAAAAAGATTACATCTGTGTTTTTTTGGTAGCAATTTCACTGAGGCCTAAAGAGTAAACAAGTTGATTGCTTTCCATACCATCTAACCATTTACTCTACTATGTTGGCATCATTATGAGCTTTCTTAATGATTATCAATGATTAGTAGCCTGGTAACGGTTACAGCTGGTAACTCTGAAACAGGTCGCACACATGACCCACACTTTGAAAATGATAAAGATAAAAAATATACAGCACAGAACTGTAGTTCTAAACAGGGCAGGAAAAAAACTTAGATGAAAGCTATAAAGGATAGGTTCTAAAATATGTTTTAGACCAGTCAACTTCATACATGCACGACAATACAATCTGTATTTTATATCATAATATATGTTATCATACATCTTGATTTGCTCTCACTTAGATATTTAAATATGCCTTAAATATGTCTATTTATTTAAACTCTTAAGTGTTCAGTCTTCTTAAGAAAGTCACACCACTGGTGGTGTGTGTACTGTTGTTCCTACAATAAACACGCACGACTTCAATCATACAGACAATTTAAGACATAATGTATAATCTTCAAATGAAGTGACCTTACATTTTTGACTCATTATCATAAGTAAGGAAACAAAAAGCACCTACACGTTAGGCCTACATAAGTTATTTCTGTACACGCCGCTTCTGGGATAGTTTATAAGACACAAGGCTCATTGCTCATTTTCAGAGGTGGTCTTTGTTCTTTAGATGTAGGACGCATATCCTTATTCAACCAGACACGCAATTTTAACATGGGCATAACAACGGAAAAGTTCATTTTTTTGTTAATCTCTCACATCTGTCTGTTACACTGCCACTTCATCACCATGGTAATATGGTATTATTGCTCAGTTTCCTCCTCACAAGGTTCATGCTATCTTTAGTTGTCTAGTTCCTTGCTTTTATATTTCACAGGAACTAATAAATATGTATTATTTTGGGGTCTCACTGCAGGCGCTGAGCTCATAGTTGTGCTGCTGCTTTGACAGCGTGACAGGTTTAGTGCTGGAGGATTGTCAGATGTCTCTCTTGCCAAATATTGTCCTCACCATCTAATCACAGATTTCCCATGAGCCCATTCTTCATGAATACACGGATCACATATGCACACCACCAAGGTGACATTTGTAAACAAATGACGAAGATTAATGTGAAGTGTTCTGTCAAAATATTTAAATATGCTAAAATGCTTGAATATATGTGTATATCTATCAACCAGCATCTGCCATTATTAGCTATAAATAGCAAAAACCATGGCTGGCCCTTTGTCATTCAGACATTAAAATGGCATATGTATTGAATTGTTTATATGTGTGTTTTATAGATCTATTCATTATATATCCTCTTCATTTTTCTGTAAATTCTCTGACTTTTGACTGCATGAAAATTCAGCAACAGCGAAATGTCCTTTACATGAGAAAAAAGTCCCACTTGCAGAGCTTGATTACCAGTTATGCCTTCTCTTGCTATGTTAAATTGAGTCTTGTATAATGGATTTCTGGGCCATTTGGAGGCAGAGGGACTCCACACATGTAAAATATAAGAATACTTTCGGGAAAAGAGAGAGCTGTATTTCTACTTAACGTTTCTCTTATACGCTACTTTATTGCCAAATACATTACGCATCCTGAGAAAACTCGAAAGGGCTTAGGGCACTCAGGAGATTTCAGATAGTTGTACTCAGGTGCTCTTCTGATAGGGGTGAAATCAGAATATAATATAATAAGAACGTGTTGTTACCTTCGCAGGAGAGGATTGTTTTCAGTGGCCTTTGTCTGTGAACAGGATTAGGAATGAGGAACGTGACGTTTCCCCGTTCTTATAAATTATGGACTTTTTAAAAAAAAATTTTCTCCGTTAGATTATATTGTTTTTTTCCTTTTGAAATTTGTGGTACTTTTATTCTCCCTTTTTCTCCTAAGCGTGAACTCTGTGTCAAAGTTTTTTTTTTTAATTTAGTAGTTGTGTATCTAGATATATACTGGTAAATTGGGAAGGCTCCACCCACTGCAGCACCTATGGGTGTCCCCTTTAACCTTTGTTCTACTCTGTGTCGTTGCCGTGATGAAGGCCATACGGGCCGTAATGTGTAGGCCAATGTGCTCTTAAACATATTCTTACCATGTTAATATTTATGTATGTTCTTTATTTTAATCACAGAATGCCTCTGTTAATGTCTTTCTTCTTTGGGCATTGCACATACTAGTGCTCATTCAGCAGTTAACATTGTATTGACCAGCTGGAGATAGCCACTAAAGCACCAAGACAAACGTTATGCAAATTCTGTAATTGGGATCCCCCCACAAATTGAATGGGTTCATCCCTGGCCAATTCAACAACCTCCGAATGAGTTTCATGAAAATGGAAGAATTATTTTTCCCATAATCCTGGGACCAAAAACAGGGCACCAAAAACAATACCTTCATGTCAGGGTAACAGGTATCACTTTCTCTATTGAGAGAAAACATAATTGTGTTTCTGGCAAAACATCTTTGGTCTTGTCATCCACTACAATACATATATATATATATATATATATACATATATATATATATATATATATATATATATATATATATATATATATATATATATAAAGGCTGTAGATAGTGTATAGAAAATGTTCTCCAATATAAAACATATATAGGACATCATGTAAACGTAGTTATAGCATGGCAGCAATAAACCGTGGTGTTAAAACTCAAATCCAACGGAGTCACCACTGCATCGTCAACAGTGTGTGAACAGTGAGCTTTAAACACCAGCGAGCGTACGACATCATTGTAAAGCCCAGCGCATGTTTCTACTGCATGAGCATGCTTCAGTGCTGTGCAGTGTGTACATGACTCTAAGCAAAAGAGGAAAATTACAGTAAACAGAGAATATTATTCATTTATACAAGTGTATGTTCCATAACTAACCAAACATCTTATGCCACAATAGGTGGATTCATGTCTATTAAACTAAAGCATAGGTAAAGAGGGGGCTGAGATACTACAAGAGAAGGTGCTATAGGTTGAGGATGTGTTTGCAATTAGAACACTATGGCTTATGTGCACCTGCTGTATATATTTAACCTTACTTCAGCAGCTCTATAAGTTGAAAAAGTGGATTCCTACACACACACACTCGTTTCACTTCTGCATTGATTTATTGAACAAAAAGGTCGACCAAGACCTTTTTCAAG
Organism: Eupleurogrammus muticus; assembly: GCA_036785175.1. Taxonomy (NCBI): domain Eukaryota; kingdom Metazoa; phylum Chordata; class Actinopteri; order Scombriformes; family Trichiuridae; genus Eupleurogrammus; species Eupleurogrammus muticus. The sequence continues at coordinate 21,110,417 of JAYKQN010000010.1, read as the reverse complement.
ACTGAATTTGGCATTTGGGACCGAAGCGTGGACCTTTTTTTTTTTTTTTTAACAAATCAATGCAGAGGTGAAAAAATGTGTGTGAAAATCGCCTCTTTTCCTCAACATGGATTTTCAGGGGGGACTGATTCCCTGCGCCACAGGAGAGACAAAGCATGTTGCCCGCGTGTTGCCTTCTACTCAGCTGCTTTATAAGTGCAATGAAAAATACATCAAATCCACATCTGTTGCAGTAATCCATAAGAGGACAAATAAAAGAATTTCAGATTAAAAAAAAGTGGCTGCCGGAGTTGTAACTTTGCTCATTTTACACTCTGGAATATGTTTCTCATGTTAGACATTTCCCAAACTGTATAACGTGTGCAGCAAAATACTAACCTGATGTATATGATATATATACAATTCCTATCCTATTATTATTTATACACAATAAAGCAATAACACAAACATAAAAAGCTTCAATTTATATCCATCTTTTGTATTTTGAAAGGCACAAGACTTTATGTTTTTTTTTGTTTTCTCAGTCCTGCTCCATGCCTGTTCATCAACCTTTGTTTTTTATAATCTCTGGTGCTCTCTGTGAAGGACAGCCTTTAATAGTGATGAATGACCCCCCAATGTGAATTTCTCCTTCTCTTTAACCATTTATGATTAGGTTGCTGGCACGTGACTGCTCGAATAGTGCCCAGAAATTTGATTGTGTTAACACGATTGGGGTGAGGTCGAATACTGCAAAGACCCATGGTAATCACCGCGCAGGGATAAGTGATGGCTTCAAAGTAAATCAAACTGAAAAGACCCCTTCTCTCCTTAACACGTCCCTGCAGTCATCTGAAGCCATTTTATGGCTTTTTAAGACACATCACAGGCAGCTGTTTACTGCTCCCTCTTCCTCTTCCTCTTCCTCTCTTGCTCTGACTCTCCCCCCCCCCCGTGGGAGTGTGTGTCCATCCATCCATCCATCCATTGTCTATCCCGCTTATTCCCTTTCGGGGTCGCAGGGGTCTGCTGGAGCCTATCCCAGCGCGTTAAGGCGAGAGGCAGGGATACACCCCAGATGGTCGCCAGCCAATCGTGGGGCACACACACCATTCACACACCATTCACTCTCACACTCACACCTATGGGCAATTTAGAGTTTACCAATTAACCTGAGCATGTTTTTTGTATTGTGGGAGGAAACCGGAGTACCCGGTGAAAACCCACGCAGACACGGGGAGAACATGCAAACTCCACACAGAAAGGCCCCAGACCCAGGCCCAAGGCGGTCTTGAACCTGCGACCTTCTTGCTGTGAGGCAACAGTGCTACCCACCGCACCACCGTGTCGCCCGGAGTGTGTGTCCTCACCCGGAATTTTAGCGTTCATATTTTTCAGCATACTCTCAGTGCATAGGGCCATTGTATTTAAAGTATTAAGTCAGTATCTGTCCCGGAGAACCATCTAATAGCCAATTTCATGCAAGAATGATGAAGACAAAAGTGGAGGGTTATTAGTGGGAAGGAGAGGAGTTTGGTTCCACACCTCAGGGATCCTGGATAAGAAGTGAACAGGGATAACGGTGAACTGCAAAACGGTCGGTCTGCCTCGGAACTTGGTGATAAAATAAACATGCAACAAGGCAGAGGCATGTCTCTTAGATTAACACACACACACACACACACACACACATGCAAGGTAAGGGATTGACAGCCTTATTTGTGTTGGAGCTTACACACGCAGCGCGGGACTGGACTGTGTAGACATCTGCAATGTGTACATCAAAGCATAAAGCACTGGAGGTGCCCGGATGACTGGTACATCTATTACTGTCTTTACATATGTCAACATAGCCGGGAAAGAGCACACAGACCAAAGACTAACACTGCTGGGGGTACTTAGGAAAAAAAGGAGGTTCTCCTCAGCGATTGAAAAAAAAAAATGAAAGATTCAGTAGAAGACACTCAAAGAAAATACAAAGACTTTTACATTTCCCACCTTGAAAGATGCCTCTCTCCCTCGCTACAACCCCAAACAATAAAGCGTGACACAAAAAAAAAAAAAATTGTGGATGACGATAAATAAAATGCCTTAATACAGTAGCCTCTGACATGAGATTGACAATTTCCAGGTGGGTTTTATTGTGCTTTTGATCATGTGCTGGACAAAGCTTTGCTGCAGAACAGTGGCACTGAATGAGATGTGTTTGAAGCTCAGCACTGCAAAAAAAAGGAGAGAGAAATCTTAATAAGGGAAAATGTTTTTATTTTTTGGCACAATTAGTCACATATTGAGTAGACTCATTTTCTTCTATTGGTAGATAATTTAGTTTTTAGTTTTTTTTTTTTCTTTCCCCAATTTGGGTCAATTTTGGTCTTATTTTGAGAAAACAAGATTAACATTTTCTTAAAAAGAGAGTATATTGACTAAAATCAAGAAAAACATTCTGAAATAAGATAAACTTATCTGCTAATAGAATGAGATAATTTAACTCAATATTGGACTAATAGCACCAAATACAAGACATTTTTTTTTTTTGCAGTGAACGTAATCTGAAAATATGAAACACAATCGCGGTCACTTGAGATGCATTTTACACATTGCGGCTCCTGATGTTAACCGCCATCTGCTTCAGCCTAATCTGACCTAGGTGTATGCATGCAGGGCAGAGACACTGTCCACGAATACAAAGTAGTCATCGGTCTCTGGCCTCTCATGAATCCGTAGCTCTGGGCACCTTCTGAACGGGCGGTGGAGCCAGGGCCCATTCATAATGAATCGCAGCCTGTCACCATCTCCAGTTTGTGTGTGTGCGTAAGCCTGAACGGGGCTTTAAACGCCTCGCACGGCTCCAACTGATATGAATATGTTCATGGATGTAAAACCAGCAGAAACGTGGTCTAGGCAATGAGTGTCTATCTTCAATCTCTTTCCCTGACCACTTCTTTTCATCTTTTCAGAAGTCAGTAGCCTTCATGATCAATGCAACACAATGTGGGCTTTCAGCACATCTTTTTAAAAGGGATTACTGCCATAAATGACTACTCGAAGGGACCGAAGCATTCTTTGATCTATAACCATCTATGAACGCAGAATACATATCAGAGGAAGATATATTTCTCCTTCATATCTTCTTTTTATGTAGGCGTTTTACTAGCATCCCGGCAACTGTAATGTATCATGTTCAGATAACATCAAAGGTGGGTGGGGTCTGGACTGCAAATGAGCATGTTTGACGTTAGTTAGGGACTGAATGCATTGTTCAGAGATCACTCACAAGGGGAGGCCTAAAATACATGTCGACTTGAGACTAAACAAATCCAGCTGTTGAGGAGGATGGCAAATAAAAAAACTAAAAAAAAAAAATCCTATCCTAAATCTGTGCGTTTGTATTGCTTGGCTGGACTTCTTCAACTCCGCCATCGAATTCAACACTTGATTAGACCCATGGAATTTACATTTAAAATAAACTCTTCCACAAGGGAAAAAATGCCATTGGATTTTACTGTCCCAAAAGTGTATATTGGTAAAACTGGAGCATCGGGACAACTGTGGGAGGAGAATGATCTAAGTATTTCTGTTTCTGTATTACCTGGTTCAAACATTCTATTGGTACCAAAAAGTCTACCTTACGCGAGTGAGTTATGGGTTTACTACTTTGGGCTATTTTAATTTTCCTTTTTTTCTTCTTGGAAATAGTTTGTTTTAAATATTATTACAACATTAGTATTGAATAATATTAGTGTATAATAAAAATTCAACAAAACATCATACCGTTTTTAAAAAATGTATTCACTCAAGACAGATGGAAGTCCATTAAGAAATCAGTCAAACCGTCTATCTGAGATGCATCCTAATATCTGTAAAAGATAAAAGAAGAGCGACTTTTTCTCTCTAATTTGAGTAAATTTAAATTCAAATATTTGTTCAGTTTTAGTTTTCGTTATTCTGTCAGTTTTACTTAACCATATTATCTTCATACAGTTGCTTGACAAACAAAAAAATAGAGTGATTCAGTAAGTAAGAGCCTCAATGGACAATGACACTAAATATACACATCTCTAGAACCCTGCTGGAGGCTGCAGTCCGTAACGTGTGATTCACCTCATTCACACACTCATCAGACCATTCAGTGACCCCCTGTGCCCTATGGACGGGGCATTGTCATCCCGCTAAGAGATCGCTCTCTTCAGGATAAAATGTGTCATCATAGGATAAATATGATCTCTCGGAACAACTTTGTATTTATTTGTAGTGACCCTTTCTTCTCAGGGGACAAGTGGACCCAAACTACTCCAGCAAAATCCAGTCCCGCGCCATATCAGAGCCACCGGATGCCCTCACCCAAGAGGTCAAACATCCAGGTCTGTACCGTCCTCTCTGTGTTTACTGTGCAATTTGCTTGTTGAGAGCGTGGTGAGGATGACTCATCTGAGCATCTTTGTAATGACAGGGTTTGTGCACTGCGACCCTCCTGTAACATCCCTCTCCATGTAATTGCTGACAGCCTGATAGTCTGACCATGTTATGCATTGAAATTCCCAGTCACCTAAGAAAGAACTCCTCATTTATTCATTTATTTATGTTTTTCCTCACGACCCAAATAATGCACAGGTCACCGTCAGCAAATGTGATGTTGACCACAATTTCCGACCCCGTTAACGGACATAAAGCCTTCCCCATGAATCTAAATGCAGATGTCGCTTCGCACACGGCTCCGATTGCAGCCAGTTGAGCAGCCTTTGTGACTGAAGCCATCTGTGCGCCAATAATGAACCCTCTTCCTCTCCATCCTGCCATCTTGACACACAACTGGGCCTGCTCGCCATTTGTACACATGCCACAGGCCATGATTGGATGTCAAGTGTTTAATTGTACCATACAGTGCACCTGTGTGGAAACATCTGCATTCGTTATGTCTCTCCACTCATTTAATCTGATGCTTTCCTTTCATTTGTCACCCATCGCATGGTATTTAACTCAAGCGGCTGAAGAGAAAGCCTGAGCTCAAAAGGCTTGCGACAATCCCATCCCCGGATCATTCAAATTCCTCTCAGCTTCTAATAAAACAAGCAAAGGTCAAGGTTCAAGCGTTGGGAGAAATCATGTGTGATTGGATTGGTATTTTTACAGATCAGAGAGGCCTGTTATTATTCAGTTGGGGGAAGAAGCACTTAATATATTCCTCGTAGAGTTGAGAGTTTTCAGATGTGCAACAGAGGATGGCTAGTATCTTTTATTCTAAATGCACCCCCCCCCCACCCACCAACCACCCTGTTCTGTATAAAGGGAGCGGGCAACTCTTACTTGTACAAAGAATAGCGTGAAATGCGGCTGCTGTCTGTCTGAGAGAAAGTTGACAGGATTTCAGAGCGTGGAGAATGGAAATAAGAAGCGCTATTGGAAGTGGCTGCTTCTTTCCTGGTGGAGTCATTCGTGTCTTCTATCTGCCTCTGATTGCTTTTCCAGCCCGATATCCACAATTCCACGATCTTTCAGGCCACTTTGCCTCCATTTCTCTAAACAATCTGGATATAAACAAGTGTACTGATTCATGTGACAACTAACTAAAGATAAACCAAATTTGACATCACCCGCGCCGCTAGCTCACACAGGATTTGTTCTACTGTCAACTCTGTGTATGTTTTGACACTACATGCACACTACTGTTGAGCAGTAATACTTGGTGTTGAACCACACTATAACATGCATTGATCAGGCCGCCAGGTTGTTGCTCAGCAGTCAAGTCTGAGAATATTTGCAGCAAAGTGATGTGTGGATCGATTGTTGAGAAAACCTAGCATAAATGTCCTGTGTCATGAAGACAAAATTTCGATAAGCATTTGCGTGTTTCATCGACTTTATTCATGCAAAGGAATCACATGCTTGACTTTCTTCCTAGAATTCCTGGCGTTCTCCTTGGTTTCCCACGTTGAGCAGGACAAGATCAGACCCGTGCAGGTGGCGTAGAAAGCGTCTCCACCGTGACTCACGCCGACCTTTGCACGAGAGGGCTCTCGCTCTCAATTATTTTCATGAATTTTTCATCTCGTGCCTAAGTAGCGCACTTCAAACGGCTAAAAAGCCCCACTACAGCCCACAGGCGACCGTCAGCCGTCAAACAACCTCTGCCCTCGCCGTATCTGTCTTTAAACTGTGGAACATCACCGGGAGAGGACGCCGGCTGGGTGACTTCAAGGAGAAAGCGCCTCAATTAGTTACAAGGATACTTATTAATGTCAGTTTTTTCTTCCTTTTTCAGATAATTATTCCAAACCTTCTTATAATGGTACAGTTGTACAAAGCTGCAAACAGCTGGTGATTTGAGCCAGCTGTTTGCAGCTTTGTACAATGTAAGGGATAAGATCAAATCAGACCCAGGACCCCGACAGGGGCCTCGAATGATCTCATCTTTTACTGACAGCTCCCAAACGGTCTATTGATCGCCTACGCTGATTCTTCCGAGCGTTTTGTACCCCACTTGTCGCGAAGTGACGTACAGTTTCCCCCCCCGTAGCACGAAGGCATCAGGGGAGTTTCGGTGGCTTGAGGTAAGAAAACAATTTCTGTTTAATTTGCAGTTTAAAGACTGCCGGAGAGGGTCAAACCAGCCTCCCAGGGATTCTTCTCATGTGGCTTTAACAGATGAAGGCAGCCATATGTTTTTTTTTTTTTTCTTCATTGTCAGCACTTGACAGAAACCTTTAAGAGAACAGTGTTAACAACAGGTGGATGCCCGCGAAGAAAAAAAACAAAGACCTGCTCCTTGGTGAGATAATACTGTTTGTACTGTAAAACGAATACACAGTGTAGACAATGAACTATTTGTTGTTCGATGAATATTACCATACAGCCTCACAAAAAACATTCCAGACTTTAATTTGATACTGAATCCTTGGATCAGTGTCTTCTGTGTTTGTTTTTGTTTTTTTTGTTCTGCAGTTACACCCTTTTAACTTTAAGATATAATTCCTATGATCCAGTCCTGCCTAATTCATTTGCTGCGAGAGTTCCATGTGAAATGTTGCATAATGATAATTGGAAACAGGCTTTGAAGAGACGACCGTGTTCGAGGTGCAGCCGTGGAAAAGCATTGTGTAGTTTGTTTACAGCACATCTAAACAAACTGTGGGTGGAGGGGATTCATTCTGTCAAGAGAAGAAACTGTACAAACAGTAACCACAGCTTCCATCACCACGGTCTCTGGCTCCTCAATCCGCTATGATGTTTTTTTTAACAAGCTAACAGGAAGAAAGAAAAAAAAAAAAAAGAGATATGGGGAAACAAATCACTGCAGAGATACTCGTGTTCAATGCAACATCCCCACAGAGCTGCGGATATACCAGAGATTGGCGAGTACATGGGCAAATTTCTGCAAAAGACTGACGGAAAGGAACTATTACTATAGCCAAATCTGCAATGTCTTCTCCTTGTCTAAGATTAATGTTTGAACTCCTTTGGTGAGGACTTGAATGGATTGGACATTCATTTATATGTAAAGTTCCGCGCTGAAGCTTTAATGAGAAACTTAAGTTGAAGAAACCATTTTTTCTCCCTGAGGAACAAACTTATGAGATGATGAAACTGCCGTTTAAAGTCCTCCTGAAATAAAAAAAAAATCCTCATAGATCACATCGCTTGTCATAATCTTCAATTATTTACCTATATTTGCCAAATAAATTGCACATAAAAGACTGTCTTATATGTTTATATTGAAATCAGATTACAATCCAATCACATTTTCCTATGGTAACAAAAATATCATGTCACACTCCATCAGTCAATAGTATCAATAAATCCACCTGTCAATCAAGGTGGCAGGACCTCCTGATTCGTCCTGCACATGCTGCACTACATGCCCGCCTAATTCCTGCCAAAGCTCTATTTCCTGCTTGTGTTTTTTATGTTTTTGATCAACTGAGTTTATTCAGATTAATGTTCCCACTGTTGTCGCTACTTCCAGCGTTTGGTGGAGTGAGTTAAAAACAAGGCCGACTACTGGCGTGTGACACAATCCAACATCGTGTGGTGGCGTGGTGACCTGGTGCCTCCGCCTCGGGAGCGTGGGGATATTTTAAAGTGTTGGAGAGAGAGAGAGAATAGAATTGCAGTTTGCAACAAGTGTTCAACCCAACTATCTAGAGGGGATTCCTCCGGAAAGACCTTTAGCCTTACTGCTTTAATTCGTCATTCAAAAGCCAAACACCATGAACACCAGCGAAGTACGAGAGAGAGAAGGCTGCAGCAGCTACAACTGGTCACAGCAAAACACAAAAGTGTTTTTTGAAGGAGCCTTAGAAAGTGTTGTATGTAATTTAGTCTGCAATGTTATTTTAAAAAAAATAAAACAAGCATTTTTAGCGTTAAAGTGATGATAAGTGTGATATGATTGGCTATGAGCATATGACATTCATAGCACCCATTAAATCATGTTGGGCTTTATAAACCACCCCTTCAATACAAACAAATAAATGTACGGTTTCCAGACCTCTTGAGACAAGGTCTTGTGTTAGCCAGGCTTAGACTTTGTGGCTTTGGGTGATCAACATTTAGTATTGTGAATGACTTTGGCTTTCATGAGCGTGAGCCTGATGTGTGCTTACCAGAGAGCTTTCTTTGAAAAAACAAATCTAAAATGTATGCAAGCACACTGATTTGATTATCAAATGTATCCATGCAATAAAATATGACAAAAGAGACAATGCAGTGTGGCTCCCTGTATTGATGAAAGATGTCTCCTGGTGTCACCACGGCTGCAACATGATTGCAATCCTGACTCTGTCATAAGGGAGATTCATCTGGCTGGGGAGACTTATTGGTAGCCAACAGTAAATATACTGTACTGTGTATATATAGTGCCCATATGGCATGTATGCTGCTCAAAGCAGAAGTCATCTAGAAAAACAGAGCTGACCATAAGCCAATTCCCAGAAAGGCCTGTGGATGTGTGCGCCTAGGTAAACGAAATTTAACTGCATCCAAACTATGTTTTCTGAAAGCATCTCGGCTGTGAGAGCCTCCGGGCGAAAGGCCCGGTTCAATTGCATCATTCACACGGCCCCCGCAACCGTACAGTCTGACAGTGTGTCACACACTGCTGTTAGGTTGGGCAAGCAATGCTACCATGACTAATAGAGGTGAATATATTGTAATGTGCTCCAGGTCCAGAAATAGACTATGCCAGTTTCCTGCCTTGACAGATTTTCTCTTCGTCAATAACACCAAAAGGGACCACAGGGTTTTTTTTTTTCCTTTTTTTCCAGGAGTAATATAAGCAGTATAACAATATACATGCATACACAAGGTTGTCTTACTAAAGCGCACTACTTCCTCAATATATGTGTCAAGAGTAGGTTTATTATTGTGTACTATACACAGGACATCAATGTTATTTAGAATGCATTTTCTTTCATATCAAATAATGTTGTGTAGATTGTAATGGTGCAGGTGTACTATGAGTGATGGTTTGTTTGTGATATGAAAAGTTGACATCTTGTTTAATCAAATGACCATGGCAGAATGTTTTCCAATTGAAGCCATTTGTGCATTTCACAGCGCCAAGCTTTTCGAATTTGTACGTCCGATTGTACACAGTGACCTGTCTCATTGCTGTATCCTGGTTGAGATACCAGCCGGACATCCCATGATCACACGCTGAACACGAGCCGGGCCTCAGCCTTACTGCATGACATCCTGATCAGACGTGCAGATAGGCAGGCCCTGGAGAGCCGGGGCTAATTGGCTCGCCGGTTAGCTCTGAGGTCAATCGTGGGCCAAGGCTCTCGGCCATCAGGGACCCCCCCCAGTGCTGAGCACAGGGCTGAGGCTTGGCTCCCTTGGGGGCACTGATTGCCATTACACTCCCCCAGACATCAGGGAAGTATTGATCTAATGGGAGGAACAACAGCTTTTTTTTTTTTTTTGAGCATCAGCATTGTTCGGGAGAACTGATTATTTTAAAATGAAGTGTTAAAAATTTCCACACACATTTCACAAAGCAATTGAAATGAGAAAACAAAGGTTAGGTTAGTTTTATTAGACAGTTGTTAGATAATCTTATTAACAGGGGATGCATTTGTTTAGTTTCTATCTAGGATAATATTGAAATTCTTCTACAGATTGCATCATGCTGCACTCTTTTTGTGAGGGTTCAATTTACAGGAGTGAATGTTATGAATCAAATCCCATCTTTGCTTTCCTTTTTGGGACTAAGGGACCAATACATCCAAGCCCTTTTATATGACAAACCCAACGGCTGTGGAAGGGAAGAGGCCCCCGAGAATTAAACAAATCAATGTGGATAAATGCCGGTGGAATGGCTGACCCACCCTATAAATTATACAGACCAGCCCTCCTGTCATAAAATAAGAGTTTTTGCCTCTTGCCAGCATTTATCTCTGAACAAAACATCTTTGAAGAGAAGATAAGAAACTATTAATTCATGAATTATATTAATTATGATGGTTACTTTCAATAAGTGTGAAGCACCATGAAAATTAAAGTCCATTACAAAATCAGAAAGAATGATTCAATTTATCTTTAAGTCCAATTAGTGCATAACCTGAAGACATGAGTTGAACAGCACACAATCCTGAAATGCACATTGTGATTTAACCATATTCCTAAACTCACAGTTGAAACATGACATTAATTTGCCACATAAATTGTTACTGAGTGATATACTATTATCTGTCCTGAAGCCATAAGTTCTATACCTCATTCAAACCTGTGTTAGGCTGTGTGAGACTTCTTTATCGACCAGGATTGCAAAGCAAAAACATGTATTCAATGATGAACACTGTTTTTATTTCATTTAATCAAATAACTGTGTGTGTGTGTGTGTGTGTGCAAGACAAGTAGAAAAGAGCGAGGACCAACAAAATCATGTCACTCAGGTAAAACAAAATAAAAAGTGTTGCAATAGAGCACAGACTGTAAATGTTAGGTGAAAGAAAATATGAAAACAGTAATAGTTTCATGTCCTATAATGACATTAAGGCAAATGACTTTATTTGCACACTGTTCTAGCTAAGGCGAAGATGAATGAAATTATACAAATAAAATCATCCATTTGCCAGTTAATGTAATTATTTGTTTTTTGGGGCAAAAATTATACATTCATGTAACAATTTCCATAAAGGTGCTAGTGAAGAAATAAAAAATAAGCAATGGCTTATAGCTTATAAGTGACTGTCTGTACGATTGACCTAATGCATTTTTTATTGTAATTATTTGTATTTGTTTGAGAAATTATACTCTGTCATGCAAGGATTTTCATAATGTCAACAAAGCACAAATTGACATCTCGTTTTTTGCCATCAAAGAATAGTATAATTATTGTTACTATTTAGTAGTAGGATTATAAATAGTAGTAAGTGATTATTGTTGTCAAAATAAATTAAATTGCACACATGTATATAATTGTCTCAAAAGCTTGAGGGATGCATGGCCCTGAACATATGACACTGTAGTAAATCATGTTTTTTTAAGGATTATTGCTGGATATGAAATATTGTCATATTTATACAATATAACACTGTTTAAAATTAGGTCAATAGATTGCCATTCATAAATCAGGTACACACTAAAGATGCAAACACTATAGTTTAAATGATGTTTAGAATATGAGAGGTCTTCACAATAAGCAGGTCAAAGCAATGAATAAATGATGAATAAATGACCTGAAACATTCTTTTTTTTCAGGTAGTTGGTTTCTATCGATGTTGTTGTACAGCATTACTGCAGTAGTTTGTCTGCAGGGGAATGGAGCTCGCAGTTTATGCATTTTTACGGTCATAGATGATAGATTCTGCTTTTAATGGTCCTAAAGAATCTTATCTTGTATTCTGTGGTCATTGTATATAATTTATTAGTGTGGTATCGATGTTAAATATATAATAATAATTTCTCCATCTACTAATAATTGAGCATGGGCTAGAAGAATTTAAATAACTTATATTAACCAGTCATACTAGGATCTGCTTTTTTTCCATTTAGTTTCCAAATGGCTTTTTAGTGTTCCTGGACTAAATCTATTTGAAAGATAAGACATATTTTATAATATCTGATCCTGAGGATTTATGATTTACACTTACACTCCTTTGTCAAATAAGTGCTGTTCTGGCAAAACGTGTCTTATCAATTGAGAGCGAGTTCCTGCCTCTAAAATGTCAATGTCTTTGTTCCTATTACATCAGCATTACAATTTAGCTTGGCAGCCCCACCACTTAATCATGTTGCTGTTGCAAAGTTTCCCTGAGTTGATTTAAACTTGTGATCTGGAATGAGTTCAAAAGCATTAATTCACAAGAAGAACATGTTTTAAATTAAACTTTACATTCATCAACATATTTATTAGCACTTGTATAAAATCAGACATTGGAATATATACAGTATATATGTATTCACCAATGTTAAACTAAGCCTGCAGGCGCAGTAAAAACTCATATATTGTGTTTCCACACAAGCTCTTGTGTGTTATTTTTGGGCAGATGTGAAACCCGTCTTCTTGAAAGGTTGCATCTATTTTTTTTTCCTGTGTACCTACTGTACGTTCCCTATGTCCTTTGTTCCTGCTTTGTTCTTTGAAACAGAGATCCTTTTTTTCCAAAAAAGGAGGTTTGTATTCCTCTTTATGTTCCCTGTGAACCCTTGACCCCTGACCCATAACACTAACATTAACCCCTAACGATTAACCCTAACTCGTAAACCTTTTTCTGAAGAATGGGCCCTGCTCCTCTAAATGTTCCCTGCTAACCCAAACCTGAACCCCTGACCCCCTAACCCCTGAACACTAACCCGAACCCTATCACCTGACATTTTTTTTCTGAAAAAGGGTCCTCTGTTCCTCAGTCACAGAACAAAATTCTGGAACATAGGGATGACCGCTCACGTGTTGGTATGTTTCAACCTGCTTTGGTTTCTTATCACACAGCAAAAATTCCAACCACCCCAATAACATTAATAAGAACATTCATTCATTGGTCAGATGTGTCTGGGGTGGGAGCAAATACATGAACACAGAAGGAAGTTTATGTAGAAGTCCTTCTGACCAGAATCAGGGTTCTTCTATTTGCTAGTCCACATTGGACCTCAGTTCATTCTCTGGCAATCATCTGTTGATTTTGCTTGTTGGCAACCCGCTTTGCTAACCATATGGAGAACACCTGGCTATGGGAGCTGTTTAGCTCAAGCTTGCAGCGTAGGCCAAGTAGTTAGGTCAGATCGAGGTCAGATCATGTTTGGACCAAGAGGGATCTGGATTCCAATTCAAAGGACTTATAACTGGCCTCAGCCTGCTTTAATGCTTTTATGACTTTAATGTTTGTGGTGTACAAGTAGCACAAATCATTTGGAAGCTATGATAACAGACGGGAGTCATCAGCATGGATGTTGCAACATAAGTCATACATCTACCCACAATGCCTGGTTTTGACATATTTAAAGGTCATTTGATGTAGGTGTGAAAAAAAACAGTGGGGGAAAAAAAAGTTGTAGAACTATAACTGAGTATCTCAATGTCATACCTGAAAATGTAGTGCATTATGAGAACCACTCACAGTTGACATTAAGAGTGGAAGTCAAATAATATTAACAGCCCACCCTAAAAACTTCTCGCTTATTTATTTACCCTAAAATCTTGGTTGCATGCGTATTAAATTTTCCCATTTGCTGCGTTAGAGGTTGGATACCTGATATTATTTTTCTTCTTTAATTCACTGCCCTTCACATCTCAGGTAAAAGAGCCTGGTGACATGAGGTTGCTCCCCATCTTTCCCTCAAAAACATGTGAGCCCAAATGTGCTAAACTGTAGTAGGCTCAAATGTCTTTTAGCGCTTTCATGCAACAGCGATGCATTTATTTCTATCAAGGGCTTACATAAATGTGTCGGTGCCCTGAAGATTTTTTTGAAAGCCACAAAATTTTAGATAGTGAGGGATGCATTGTATGTACTCATCAGTCATACAATATGGGGTGGTCTGCTGGGGAGGCAGCATAACAGCTGCAGACAGGAAGAGACTGAACAAGATCATAAGGAAGGCCAGCTCTGTCCTGGGGTGCTCCCTTGACCCGGTGGAGGTGGTGGGAGAGAAAAGGATGATTAGGAAGATATCATCAATGATGGAAAACCACCTCCACCCCATGCACTGTCTGGGCTGACGAGCTCCCTCAGCAACAGACTAATCCATCCAAAGTGTCTGAGGGAGCGATATTAAGTCCTTCCTTCCTGCAGCTTTCAGACTGTACAACAAGTAAGCTCTCAGTAACCCCCCCCAACAGAAAAAATGGACATTGTATACATAGACCAGTGCAATACATGTATATTTATATTTATATATACCTGTATATATCTGTATATATCTGTATATTGTTTTTTAATTTAATTTTTTAATTTTTTTCCTTTTTAAAATTTTTTAAAAACATTTTTGTAACTTTTCTAACTGCTGCTGTAGCACTGTGAATTTCCCCACTGTGGGACAATAAAGGAGCTATCTAATCTAATCTAATCTCTAATCTAATCTACTGTATAAGGAAGGAATAGATAATCATATTTAAATGTTTTCATTCCTTATTATTATATTCATTATAGGTTATATAATGAATCACAGACCTACGTTGAAAACGTGGTATTCTAATTTAACCCAAGTTTTGAGTTGAGTATTCCACCAAAATGTTATCTCAAAATGGGTAACCTATTTTCTTTTTGGTTGAGATAACCTAACAAGTAGTTGGTCTCTTTTTGACCCAGGAGTTGTTGAGTTGTTCCATTGTTAATGTGTAAGAGTATACTTAGAATATTATTACAATTTCAATGTGCCTTTATTTCAACACAGTTAAAAAAACAGAGAGAATTTGGCCTTGCTTTAGTAAAATGGGAAATATTACAATGTTACATTAGGACCAGTCCACAAGGACTCCTTGATGTGTTTTGTATGTCTATGAAAAATGTCAATTGGCAAAAAAAAAAGTTCTATTTTAAGACAGTAAAATGACGTTACCTCATGAGGCTGGAGGTGCTTTTCAAAAACTAATGTGACCACTACCCGAGCTGTCCACCCCCTGACAAAGAAAAGAAAAGAAAGCGTGAATTTAAGTTGGTCTGCATCAATGATAGAATTATTTCAGACTTCAATTCATGCTGTGCCGGTGCTCTGAAGACGGAACAATAGCTACCGACGAGGTAATTCCAATTGCAATTGTTCAGTTCATTTTTTTCTCCATCTCTATCCTCGTCTGTCACCGGCTCCCTGCTGCTCGTGCCGTCTCTTGCCGGTGGCGTAGCCAACTGCAGTAAATCGTTTTGTCATTCCAAGGAATCTCCGACTGACCCGGCCATGAAGTAATAATCTAAAAATAAACTACATAGAAGAAACGCAGTATTGAGAATGGACACATAAGCAAGTGTGAGTAATGTAGACTCGGTAACCTACGGTAAAATGAAAGAGTTTCATAACCAAAAATAAACTCCTCGGGGTCACATTGAACATAGGGAATGAAACTCTGAAACTGCTGGCAGTTAATCTAACTTCTATTTTCTATCACACACACACACACACACAAAGCATATATTTTTTGGAAGAAAAATCTCAAAGTAATCAACTAATTGCCTTATACACTATAATAAATTCAAATTCATTTTTACAGGTGTATTGATGCAAACAATCAACATTTCTCTTCGTCAGCTTCCTGGATCAACAATCAGACACACAAAAGATCACTGGGTAATGCTCAACTTTCAAAATAAGAGAGCAAAAAAACTATATAATGTACAAAAATAAGAAGAAACATGAAATAGGTGAGTCTATACGTAACTAAATGTTTGGCAACCAACCATGAATATAAGTAGAAAAAACATTATGTTTATATGTAGAAGAGTCATGGTAGCATTCCAAAAGATTTTATAAAGACAAGGACTGAGGCGTTTTCTAGATCTCCAAGTAGAAACCAGCAGGAAACTGACTAAAACAAGTCACAGATGTCATTGCTGCAATATATTTCTGTTTCCTGTTCTATTTGACAATTTAATGTCTCTACGACAAAGGTCTTATTTGAATGACATAGCCACAGTTCACCACAGTAATGCAAAATTCATGACTTGTCCATCGGGGCCTTTGGGATGGGTGAAACATATCTAAGGCTGCTGCTGCCTCTGTGTGTGCTTCAGACTTCACATTTTTCAGTGACAAACTTGTGGTTTGGAGTTTTAAATGTGTGGACATATGCTAAGAGTAGGATCTAGGCCAATGATGCTTCAGTTATTATTATTTTATATTTTTTTACCATTTTGAATATATTTTTTTTACTGAGCTCCTAACTTTAAGGAAGTGCAATTCTAAATCAGAACAATACCTTTTTTTGCAGTTTTGTTTATTGCATTTTCAGTTACATTTGCATTTGAATAGGTTAATTATCTGGTGTCTGTGGCTGCACAACATAAATCCAGGTGATTTTTCACGCTTGATAAAATATAACATATATATATATATATATACTTTTTATTTTAGGGTAAATATAAATTAGCTTACTCATTCAAGTTAATAAAAGATGTCATTTCTGTTACCTTAGATGAATAAAATACAAAGATGCTGGGCAGGTATTTTATATGTAAGCAGAACATATACCAACACTGTTGGTCAGGAAAATAAAAGAAAGACAGCTATTCTAAACAGGGATATAATAATGTAACATTATTACAGCGGCCACACGGTAGAAAACAAAGCTTCCTTCCTGTCTAATAACCCGTCTAATGTATCCCCACAGACAGAAGGAAGGTGGGGTGAAGTGCAGGTGGAGAGGCTGATCTGGCTCACGTGGGATTGTGGGTGCTCTCGGGGTGGGAATACCAATGAGTGCGTTGGCTAAATGAGTTATCGTTTAGGAGTTTATTCTCACGGGTGACTGTAAGCATATGGGAACAAACAGATGGCACCATACAGGAGAAGTGGCTGGATAATGCTACCAGAAGACAGGACAGGTGATTTAGGGTGCGGGCGGCTGTAAGTCTCTGTTGACAACATTTGTAAATGTCAGTGGCATACTGATTGAAGCTGATGTTATTGTCCAGGGTAATGACAAGTTGTCTGAAAGACTCCACCAACTGTCTTCTTTCCTTTGACGGAGAGACCGGGGGCGGATTGATCTGTGTTTTGGAGTGACTCAAGAGCAGCTCTTTGGTTTTTGAGATGGTAAGATAGAGCCTGCTATCTATGCATCATGTGCTTAAATGGGATATGTAATCTCCATAGGCAACGGGAGTTATTAAATACTGCAAGGATGGCTGTGTCATCTGCATATTTAAAGTAGAGGGCAATGGTGGATGGACTTTGACAGTCATTTGTATATCTGGCTGTAGACAAATGGACTCAGAATAATGGTGGGTGACAGTGAATTGTCAACCCATATTGCTTGTGGACTGTTATTGGCTTAAATGCAAATCTGAGAGGATCCAAGGATAATATAACATATGGCAGGAGGATATTTTCGACCAGTTTTTCAAAGCACTTCATTGAAACAGAGGTTATGGCTATGGGACTGTAATAGTTTTGCTCTGATGGGTGTGTTTTTTAGTAACAAGCACAGAAAGTACAGTGTGATCTGTCAGAGAAAGAGTAAAGGGTGGGTGTGTTTTTCTGAAGTTTTTGAAATATCTACTTTTAATGCTTTGCAAACACCAGGGATTGTGTTATGAGAAAAAAAAAAAACACAATAAAAGTGCAAGTGTGCAGGAGCAATGCATCTACACTGAAAGAATATATATACATATAAATAAAATCTATTAATTTGCATTGAAATAGAAAGAACAAACCTTTGATATATATATATAACCTTTAATATATATATATATATATATATATATATACATTTTTTTTTCTTAAGCTCCCATTCCACCCACAAAATATTTGATCTTCTCAGCAGAGGATACTTTAAGAATTGGCAGTGAACCTGATAACCCATAGAGTTTGGTAGTGAAAGAGAATCCAAACTTTCAGCAACATGTTTGCAGTTCAAGAATAAATGGCACAATTATATAAATAAATAAACCGCGACACACATTCCACGGTGAATTAAACTTCTATCAGAAGCCTCGGACCACAGCTTTTTTTTTTTTTATTGCGGCACACATTATGGCTGTCACATCTCTGGGATTACTGCTATTATTTATTTATTTACCTTTATAGAAAGCAGTCATCAATCCTCTGTGACAAACATACAGTGTAGTCAGCTCCCCTAAGGCTCCATGTCTAATGAAATATGCCGTATACCTGTCCTCAGCTGCTTTTTCCCTCTTGCGGTGACAGCAGTGGCCATTTGCAAGAGCTTGGGGTAGAGCAAAATCATTCAGGAAAATACTTACTAGCTCACTCTACTAGCCATTTATATTTTCATGGCCCAAGTTTTTTCACCCCCCTATGTATGCACAATTTAAAAGCTATCATATTTACTGGTTTGAGATTAATCACCTTCAGCGCTGTGTGAATGCCAGCACGCTGTTATCACCGTGAAGCTGATGGTAAACCAAAAACTGACAGTTCCTGCATGGGCAGTTCAAATGTTAACTTACCTTGTAATACAATAGTCTGTCAGTGAGTCGAGGCTTACTGCTGAATCATTTTTAGGTCAGGAGGAACAAATCCTCATGTTTAATGGAAACTCTTAAAATCCTGCTGAGACAATGCGCCCACTGTGAAGTGTTGCAGATTGCTGAAGCTACAGTTAAGTGCCTCACTTCCTTGCAGAATCTGCCTTTAACATCATCCTCTTTCAGCGTTTTGCAAAGCCGACAGGAGCCAGGCAGATGGCCTGTTACAGTTAGTGTCTCGGTTCACTGTTTGAACCTTACCTTCACGTAAGCAAAAGCTAATTTGAATTAAATGACTTGCTATAATTGTCACCTTATTTTGATATATTTGTAATGTTTTGTGTTTGACTTTTTTTCTTTTTACTTTTCACTCTGTGAAAGCCACGTCAAACACAAGAAGCAAATACTCACTTTCACAAGGCAAATAAATAAGGATAAAAATAAAAAAAAATTTAAATAAAAAAATAAACATAATTACATCACCTAATCACTTTGACAGTGAATACAATTGCCATAAATCAACAGTCAGCTACATCCTTCTATAAAATTAAGACAAACCTCTGTCTGTCTTCATTTTTCTCCTCATTGGATTTTCTAATCTATCTAAAACTGCACATGAGCATTGAACGTAGTCATAGAAAAGACGGTTTAAGAAGATTTATCAAATCTCACATGTTTAAGAACTGTTTTGCTAATTTTTGGTGCTGAGATTTTACAATTGGCACAGATGACCATGCTCTCAGGATGTAACATGTGATTAGAGCTCAGCAGGTCTGGAAAGATGCATACTACTTTCTATGTATGCAGGGTGTGTGATTTCAGATGCAACGTAGCAATGACAGAACCTGGGAAAGCAAACTCCCTCATAAATACGTTGAGTCATTGGCACGAGCACTCAAACATCATGTAAAGTCATCAATACAGCAGTGATGTAGAGACAGATATCTAATGTAACAAACTGTATGGCAATAATATCATAAACTCACCAGCAAGTTGTTTATTATTGATGACGACTGAGGGATTGACTGTTGCTCCGGGGGTGAATGGTAGCTTTAGACCACTTATCTTCAGTGGTTAAAAGGAGAGATCAGTCAATGGTTGAACGCCAGTCTCACAACACTTGACGTATATTCATGTAGAAAAGTCGATATCGTTGTGCATCCCTGGGTATAGATACAAAATGATGATAACTGTATCATGTTAACTTAGTCCTGTAGGGCTCTCGAGGCACATCCAGACTATCCAACTATTGACTCTACTTTCTTTGGTCTGAGGTAGTTCAAAAAAGTTTTTTTCTCCTTTTTTTTGTAATAAAACTTAACGGTTTGCCTCTAGGTCAAGTTGGAAAGTTTGGAGGACAGTGGATGCTAAAAAACAGAGCCTGAGCCTGATTCTGTGTTTCTGTAGACATTTATGGAGAAGGTGCACTATGAGCTGTTTACTTTGTTTTACTCGCTAACATTCAGCAGCCCTTCTGATATTGTTTAGTCATACAGAGCTGCGGGAAATCAGAAAAATACTGTGCATCCTGTAAAACCAAAAAGTACATTGCCTTCGGATAGTAGGCTCAGTTTATTTTCTCTCAGTTACTTTTCTCTCTCCCTGCCACTGCACAGAGTTAAAGCTGCACGGTACAATCCTGGACTTTGATTGCTATGTTGACAGCTGGTTATTATCCTGGCAAATATCAGATGACATCAAATGCTTTATATCTGATTTTCTCCTGGATAAATCCAGCCTTTAGAGAAGAACAATGTAGGCCCTACCAAAAATATAAAAGCATGCCATTAGTGACATTAGTACTACAGTGGCTATTAGGATCATTAAGTACATCACTACTTTATCACATGTTTTAAATCATTGCACTTGATCAGATGACTTTGACATTTTTTAACTTGAAATCTCTCATTATTTTATCATTTAGTCATGGTCTGGGCTCCTCCAGTCTGCAAGTGTCCCATCGGTGTGTAACTGACTTGGTGACCGGCAAAAAGTGTAAGATCCTTGGTCCTTGATGTAAAGTGCTGTGACTGCTTGGAAGAATAGATTGTGCTATTAGAAGGCACTATTGCAGTTTCAGAAATGACCCCAAAAAAAATTGAGTCATGCAATAACATTCATGTTCATTTTGTTGTATAAAATGGCTCCATAGGCCCAGGTAGTGAGGTTTTAAGGTGCAGGGTCCATGTACTGTTCTTCCTTAGTTCTCTCCAAGGCAACTAATCGGATAATTCAGCATTTTTGAAAATTCGCCCATTGTCATGACTCCTAAAGTCATAGCAATAGTTAGATAGTTCTAACTAAGATAGTTCACCTTTCTTTGCTGATACAAGGTGTTTGC
Organism: Eupleurogrammus muticus; assembly: GCA_036785175.1. Lineage (NCBI taxonomy): Eukaryota > Metazoa > Chordata > Actinopteri > Scombriformes > Trichiuridae > Eupleurogrammus > Eupleurogrammus muticus. The sequence continues at coordinate 21,089,516 of JAYKQN010000010.1, read as the reverse complement.
AGAGCTGCTTTTGGAGTTGCAGGTTTTTGTATTTGCTGAGTTTGATGAGGGATACCAAAAATACAATTAGCCATGTAGTAGCTGAGCAGCTCATGGCTCTGGTCCACTAGAGCTTGTAGCAACAAAAAAGTAAAGCACTTATTGATATGATAATGGGAATCATGATGATGGGTGAATTTTCAAAAAAGTTGAACTATCCCTTTAAAGGATTTTGGCCCATCAAACCATCCAAGTATGCCATAAGTTGAACTGTGGTTTCAACAAGCCTGGTACAGTAATTGCATATGAGAAATGGAGGCTATAACCATTGCCCATGTACCCTTGTCCACCTCATCACCTGCCAACTATGTAACTGTCCATCTATTGTTCCTATGGGAACCCATTCCATCATTGCCGGTAATGGCTTTCAGGTTGTCCAGATAATGGCTTACCTGAGGTTAGGTTGTAACTTCCCGAGATATTGGGCTGAGTGACATGTCTCGAACTATGCAAACGTGCATTTGTATTATAGGTTATTTAAATAAGTCAGGCCTTTAAGCATAATGTGTTTCTGTGATTAGAAGCGAGACTGGATGCAACTTTCACAAGAATCCAAAAGATGTCTGTTAAAAAAAAAAAAAATCTAAAACTCATCAAAGCAATGCACGCAGAGACCGTTGACTATTTTACCATTTCCATAACAGCAATGCATTGGCATATGTCACTACTTAACATTGTATTAATGTATGGTGGATGAGGCGTCTGAATGTTGTTGATAACATTTAAGCTACAAGTTATTATGAAGAGATTAAATGTTATCACCAATCCGGCTCGGTGACCAGTGTTTTCTCTGTTAATGTTAGCAAAACATAGATGAAAAACAATGTTTGACACACTGATTGAGTGAAGCCTTTCTTTTTGTATATTTAATAAAGTGAAAGCTGTTCATCGAAAAGTTAGCTGATTCTGCTTGTCCATAAATCTGACATGATTTCATTACTGGCCTATACTATTTCCTGATTGGCTAAGGACAAATAGCTGTATCCCTATGTCCTAAAACTGCACATGGTCATTTGACAAGGTCGGCCTTTTGAGACCCGAGGCAACAGCTTCAGACACTCTGCAACTAACCAGTTCACACTCCTGCAATTTTCCTCTGCTACATTCTAAAAGCTTTTTGCCTTGTTGTGAGACATTGACCTGCACCCTGCTTTGCACTTGGATTGTTTTGGATTCACGATCATTGTGAAATGTCATTTATTCATTTAAACATAATGCAAATATTTTCAAATGTAATGTCTCTCCATGCAGTTTGTGAGCAGACAGGATTCCACTTTGCCAAGTGAAGAGTAATCTGTCAAAAAATAAATAAATAAATAAGGCCTGTCTTGGTTAAACATGAGCTGAAAATCAATATTGCAACAACATAATGGAATAGGACAGATCATGAATAGACCATTAAGGCAATATCAACTGAGTGCTTTTTAACATTTTCTTTTCATTTTTTTTCTTTCTTTTATATTATGCCCGAAAACATTTTGACACATATACTTAGACGTGTCGCACAAAGTGTTCCATAGGTTTAAAGTGTTTTCTTTTTTCTAATCCTACTAAGATATACTTTCTTTTTGAATTGGTGATGTTTATGTCTTGGTGCAGTTGTAAGTAAAATGTCAAAAAAAAAAAAAAATACACAAAGACACCATACGACACTCCTTTTCTGCCGAAGACTCATTAGATCAGATGCTAAGTGCCAATTAGAACATGTTGGTCACCTTGTTACAAAACCATTTGTTTGTCTGAAACACATGTCCTGTGCCCTGTGTTCAAGGACACTATATACTGAAAGACAGCACTCAGAACCACTTAAATTGACATAAAACCTAATTAGTGCTTCCTGTATGTCTGTTATTGAATTTCTGTAGGGGACCAGACAGGGTCTTCACTGTAAACCATAGCTCTCCCATCTGGCATAAAAATCACACACCTTTCCACCCAGGGCCAATGTTGATAGAATATAGGCTACATACGAATGTATAACTGAGAAAATGGTCTAATATGTTCTGATTTGCTTCGCCATTTGAGCCATATCATTTTTTTTATGTGTCCAAACTAAATTGTGTGGACTTCTCCCTTATGTACCCAGAACAGTTTTGTTTCATTCTCTGCTTGACAGCTGGTGGCATTTTGTTTCACGATGAGGGCTGTTGCAGGAAGGAACACCAGAATAGAAAAATATATCATGCATGCAGCAAATGTTGGACACAGGCAGGAGGAGGTTGGTAAAATTGTCACAAAACACATGTTGAAGTACAGTTTCACTTTAAATGGGATCGAATTGTCAGTTATTGGTACTGAAAACTTGTGAAGTTATACAGCTATTTTAGAAAAAAATGCTCTCATTAGAATTCAGGTTCAGATTACATGCGAAGAATATTCTATAATGTTGAGTGATGTGCACATACAAGATTTTTCACATTTACAGTACAAATAAATCTGCTTCCATGGTCTGTGCATTTGATTGAAGAACTGCAAAGGGCAGTGCAGTGGTGATTGTAGAAAATTATATGTGGCAAAAGGTGAAATTTTGGGGTGGCAAGACAGAAACATTATTTCATAATCGTTATAAATGATGGTTGTTAAAGTCCAGACAGTGGAAATAGCTCATTAGGCAATACAGTCTACAATGAATATTCTACATGTTCATGTGGTGACATTCTCTTATGCCAGGACCTGTCACTTCATAATTGCAGTCCTGATGCACAGTGGAGGGCCATTAAATAGGTATTCATTATGCAACTTCAAGTTGCACTATAATATACTATATGTTATAAAGATAGAAGTGATTTGTTTGGAATGTTGCTGCAGAGCAATGGTACTTTTATAATGCCACCACATCCATTCTTGGCACTCAATGAAATAAAACCTATTAGGAATACAATGAGTCTACATAAAATAGTTTTAGAACAATAATATTCATGGGATTGTCACAAGACTTACCAAATCTTACACAATAGGAGAATAATAATAAGAACTCTTACTAATAACTCTTAATCAAAGTCAATACTGATGAGATGCTAATGACAACTGGATGAATATTTATACTGTTAGTGTCTGAGATGATATTGAATGCTCATTAAAGATTAGCATATTAGAATAGCAAAAACTATTGGATGGGATGCCATAACATTTAGTACAAACATTCATGTTCCCCAGACAACTGATGGATGGAACCACAAAATTTGGTTCAGATATCAATGGCGCCCAGAGAATTGTGACTTTGTTGGTGCACTGGCTTTTCATGTAGCTCCATCCACAAGTCAAAGTTTTCCCTTCATTCTGAAAAGAAAAATGTCTCATCTACTCAATGGATTGGCACAGAATTGTGTACACACAAGTGTTTCCCAGAGGATAAATGCTAATGACTATGGCGATACCCTGACTGTTCCTCTAGCGACAAGATGGGGATGAATATGATTAAAATGTCTTAACCACAATTAAATCATGAAACAAGGAGACAACCTAGTTGTTGTCTCAGTATCATAGCGTTTTTGAGATCTTTTATTTTATCTGAAATAGCGGTGCCATTTAGCAGATGATATGCATGCTGATACATTAAACTATGAGTACATGGTAAACATCACATGTGAAAATCATCCTTTTCACATTGTCTTTTTGAAATGGCTGTAGACTCAAAAGGAAAAATCAATACAATAAGAGATTTCATTCAACGATTTGGGGAAAATATAAAGATTACTGGTGGGACAAGATATTATTTTATAGTAAAAGCTGCCACATGATGTCACCCCTTGGGTTGCATAACTGTGCCAATGTGGCAGAACAAGCTTAGAGCTGTGGCAGCGGGGTTATAATGATGAGGCATGGCTTCACAATGATCTTTCAAAGCAAATAATAGACTACATCTGCTACATTTGTGTAGCAGCGGTATTTGTGGGTGTTTTTATTGGGGAAGACAAGAGAGAGACACAAATGGGCAGGAAGCAATAAAGGAAGACTCAAACTGAGAGATCTATAGGCCAAGAAAAAAGGGTTTAGCACTTTAGGGGAATCGGTATGAAGCAAAATGATTGTTGGATAAGGAAGATGACAGAATCCGTATAGAGAATTGTAAGCCAGATACAGTGAAACAACAATGAGACCTTTTAAGGAATCCTGTTGTCTTCTTTATGACTTCGCTGGCACTGTTCGGTATGAATGTGTGTGTTTGAGAAGGGGTGTCTTCACATTTAAATGCCCCTGTCCCTGTCTGCTAAACTGTCGTTTGCATGGTGAGGCCCCATTAATGGCCTATCATCCCTCTATCTCTGCCCGTCCTGCCTATGTGTAGATAGATGAGCTGTTCTGCAGTATAGTGACGCTGCTGAGTAAAATCTTATATGATGTCTAGGTGATGATAGAAACAGTGTATATGTTGCAGATTTATGAAACTGTAGGATGTAGAGTCACAGTAAGTAACACAATATTATGTCTACCTGTGCCCCTTAAACAACCTTTTATCATCTGTGAAGGTACTTGATAGCATGAACTCAATATTTCATCTACCGATGTGCAGAATTTACAATCTCACAGTAAAGATAATTTGTGGTGTTGTGTTCTACTTCTCCAGAAGAGGGCAATGAGTACACTATTAATTTTCTTCATGTTTGGTCAAAATGAAAGCTTAGATACTGGAACGTTGCATTGTATCTTTTCTTTTTGATTGCAAACATATTTTTATTTCATTCAAACAGATTCATTAAAAATGTTTTATACATGCACATTAGATGTCTTTATACACAAACTGCATTTCTCTGGAACAACAAAAATTTGTTCAAATTGAATATTGTAATAAATATGTAGCATCAACCTTTTTAACCTAATAATACTAAACTGATCAACTGGATCTGCAGAAGCTCTCCCTCATGTTTAGTGAAATCCAACCTTGCATCCAAACATAATTAGACAGGATTAGAGGAAGCTCTCTCTCATTATCTCTTTAGAGTGTCTCGGGTTCATAGAGGTTTTAATTGTGCTTGACTGGCAGGACCTAGGTGCCCTCTCACAAGCATTTGATCTTCAAAGCGTCCCCTCCATGTCACAGCACAAAGAGCCCTTCATGAGCTTCACTCACCTCTCCATTTCCTGGGCACTGTCCCTGCTTGGGGCCAGCACTTTTATACCCACCCATGCACTGAGCTGTGTGCACTTCATAGCAGGGTTACATGAGTACATTATTATGCTCAGCATGTTGACTGTACCCAACACCTCTGAGTGTGTAATATTCAAAGAGAACAGAGAAAGATATAAGACAAGACGGAAATACTTGTGCGGTGTACTTGATGGGACATACTCAAGGTCAATATTGGATCCAAGACATTGTACAAAACAGGACAGAATCATTACTTATATGAAAAAGCATCAAAGTAAGAAAATTCCAATTAGAGATGTGTAAAGTGGCCTCAGACAAAATGACCTAAGAAAATCACAGTTCATTTCAGAATTCATTTCTGAAGAACATTCTATGACTTAAGTAATTACTCAACAGTAAAAGTAAGTGACCATGCTCGTTACATTAATTTTAAATAGCTTTTATAAACTTGAAAGCCTTCACTCATCACATTTTACATGTTTAAAGGAGTAGTCAACATTTTTGGAGCTACTTAGTGACCATCAATAGGTTACATGTTGTCAAATTCTGAAACAAATTGGATGTTTTTTGGCCTTCCAATGGGCCAAAAAACAGACCAGAAAAAAACACATAACATTAAAATGCAAATACAATTTTGGAGATGTGGCACAGCAATTTGGTTAAGTTGTGTCATTAAAAATCACGTTAAATCCACATACAGTAACATTAGTGGGATTACTAACTGTAATATAATGTTAATGGTCAACTGAAATGTGTAATTGCCAATAAATCCTACATGCTAAACTGACTCCCGATAACATCACTTTGATGTGCCTTCGCGAAATAGATTCATTGATGATTTATAAGGTAAGTGCTGGCACTAAAACACTAAAATAACTTGGTCAAGTTTGAAAAGAGATCACGGTTTTAGATAAATAATAATATAATTTTTCAAAAGTAGGGAAACTTTGGTCTTACATATCTACTTTCTTAATGCTAGGTAGCCTCCTCATTACAGTTAACAGTAATTAGCTTTGGGGATCTTTGTTATCATTGTTACATTTATGAGGTGAGGAGACCTTACAGTAATAAGGCTAGGGGACCTTTGTCATCATGGTTGCAGTAATTAGGCTAGTAGACCTTCATCATCATGGTTACGGTAATTATTCTAGGAGACCTTTGTCATCATTGTTAAGGTTATAAGGCTAAGGGACCTTTGTTATTATGGTTACATTAATAAGGCTAGGAGACCTTCGTCATTGTTACAGTAATAAGCTGAGGAGACCTTCATCATCATGGTTACAGTAATTAGGCTAGGGGACCGTCACCTATTACAGAATTAAGGCTAGGGGACCTTCGTCATCATTGTTACATTAGTATGGCTAGGGGACCTTCTTCACGATTACATAAGGCTAGGAGACCTACACCCTCATTGTTATGGAAATAAGACTAGGGGACCTTTGTCTTCATTGTTACAGCAATAAGGCTATGGGACCTTTGTCAGCATGGTTGCAGTATTACGACTAGGGGACCTTCTATTGGCACATTAGTAAGGCTTGGGAACCTTAGTCAAAAAAGTTGCAGTCAAGCCTAGTGAATCTTTGCCATCATTGTTGCAAAATTAGGCTAGGAGTCTTCATCATCCTGTTTACAGTAATATGGCTAGGAGACCATTGTCATCATGTTTATGATAATTACGCTAGGGGACCTTCTTCACTGTTACGGTAATAAAGCTAGGGGACCTTCTGTTGTAGTGAGGGTAGAGAACTTCGTAATCATTGTTACAGTAATAAGGCTAGGGGACTTTCCTCATCATGGTTACAGTAATTTGGCGAGGGAACCTTAGTCATTATTGTGGTGCTAAGGCTAGGGGACCTTTGTCATCACTGGAATGGTGATAAGGCTATGGTGATGTGTATCATCATCGGTATGGAAATAAGATTTTCGTCCCCATTGCTACATTAATAAGGCTAAAGGACCTTTGTCATGGTTACACTAATAAGGCTACTAGACTTTCATCATAGTTCCCCTAATAAAACTAGTGGTCCTACGTCATAATTGTACAATACCTGAACAGTTTCTGCAAGGAATCAGGACACCTTCAGATAGCCGTTTTATGCTCTAACTGTAATGTCATGGAAGTTGTTGAAATCAGCTCTACCTTTAGCAGCTACAACAGTAACATTGTGTTTGCATACCAATAATAAGGCAATATATATATATATATACATAACAATAAATCAGTGGGACCACTAATTTCACTGCAATACTTTGAATTATCTTTTTTTGAAAAAATTGATTTTTATGAAGTGATGTCTGAACAATTCAGAACTCAAAGGTGTTTATAATTGTTCTGAATGGCAGACATTCTTATAATAACATAATATAATAAATAAGCACATTTTAACAATAATGTTACATGCGGTAAGTATTATGGTAATTTGTTTGTCATTTTGATGGCAGCAATACTTAATGGTGACTACCTTTTTTTAAACCAAGCAAACATACAGCCAGGAGCATGCCTGGAGTATTTGGATTATTAAATTATTTTGACAGTCATTTTTTCTAAAGGAAAGGCATGCAATGAACCCAACGTCTTGGATTGAAAAATCCAAAACAATACATGAACTATTACCTTCTCCTCCCATTCCTCCACACAGACCTCCCTATGGACTTTATCACTCTATTATAACATCACTCTTCCTTATTTTGCCCTTTGTCATAACTATTGTTTTATAGCTACCAGAGGGCCCAGTCCTTTGATTGTATACATATGCTGATCTGGGACATTTGCTGAAATGACTGATTCTGTTTTTTTTTTTTTTTGGAAGGGCAGTCTGTTCAACACTGCTGTTTGTCTGTTTGGCACTTTTGCAACACTTTTGTCTACAGTGAAATATCTTGGAAGATGTTTTATGGTTCGCCAATAAATTTGGTGTTAACATAATGGTCCCCAGAGGACAAATAGAAAATGATTTCTTAAAATATTGATTTGTATCAGCACAATTTTGATGGGGTATTGTTTTGCAGCGTTGTAGAAAACATGCATAGTGATGCCTAATTACTTGCTATTAGTGCTTTTCGGTTCAAGTCTGTATTAATGATCATTCTGAAAAAATAATGAGGAGTGTACGCTACTGCTAGTGTAACATAGACACAGAGGAGTGAGGACACCACTTATAGTCTTAGTGTTTTGTCAGACACAGCCTGATGTCTGATTGTAAAGCTGACCTGAATGCTTTTGGCCTTAGAAATTATGAATATATTGTGTGTGTTTATGTTTTTTTATTTGTAGTTTGGCTCTTGAACTCAAAGGAAATGATCAAAGTTTTTTTCTTTTTTTACTTTCACAAAATGCCAAACTACTTTAGGTGTTTTGGCATCTTGTACATTGTTTTCATCCCCATTTCTTCCTTCAGTGTGTACTCTCTGTGACTTGATGCAAGCATGAGTGACAGCTTGAGTGTGAGCATCAGAACAGCCTGTGCGAGGAAATTGCAGTGCCACACCCGTGGGTAGTCATAGTGCTGTGACATCTCTACTCTGAGAGGGATTTTTTTCCCCCAAATTTATACACGTGAGGTTCATTCACTGCAACCAATTATCCAAAACACTTAAAGCCATTTTGTCTACTCAACGATAATTTATTTTTAATAGTTAGCAGCCAGACTTAGGATAACATCCTTCATGGTGGAAAGGTAACCCGCATGAATATGACACATGGTTGCCGAGCCTTGGTCAAACTCAATTACAAAAATAAAAGTCAATTTAAGAAAGTGCATCACTTTCCATCACCTTGCTACTTTCTTCTTCTGAGAAACCAATTTAGATTCTAAAATAGTTATGTAAATTATTTTGGAATTTTAGTGAAAATTCAACATGAAACTAAGTAACAAGTATTATTTTCATATTTGTATTTATTAATGCATTGTATAACATTGTGTAACAGATAACTCTAACCGTGTTCGGTGACATCTATTCTACTCTGCTCTCCTTTATCACTATCCATTGCCATAGGTCCAAAAAGGATGTTGCTGTACTAAATAAATCATGTTGTATATGCATCCTCAGTGAACTGTACAGTGTTGACATACACAATACAAAAACAAGCCCGGTGTATTACACAGCTCTCTCATGTGGAGCACTAAGAAAATTGCCTGAGGTGGAAATAGAAGTCTCTGCTTTTTGAATAGAGGACAATTTACTTGGAAAGGTTAGTTCTCCAAAATTCATGATTTGAGGGTCGGACCATGCATAAGTCCTTTTTTTAATTTTTTTTTTTTAATAAAATATTCTGTAGTCTACACAAGCAGACACTATCATATTACTCAGAGTGCAAGCAGAGTTTACTTGTTTGATTTAAAGTGTTTGGCTGTAGAGAAAGATGGAAACACATGTCCATGATACAGAATATAAGGGAAAGAGGACGTTCAAGGGAAGTAGTAAATTGAAACAGTAAGTTAAATAAAGAAAAACAAAACAACTTGTATAACAGTTTATTTATTTATTCTTAACTTAAATACGATTTTGAAGTAAGGACCAGTGCTATACTACTTATCCCATATGTTTAAAACATCAGCTGCCTTGGTGGTTGTGGGGGCAAAAACCTGGGCATAGCAGGAATTGGGTAAGTTCATGAAGAACAACTTTTGAATGCATTCAAGGAGATTCTGGACCACCATCTAGCAGCTCAGGAAGGAGAAGCAGTGCAATGTCAACACTGTGTTCAGTGGAGGTGGGTTGCTGCTGACGTAGACTTGAGATGAACAGGAACACTTTGAAGACCCCCTCAATCCCACCTCTAAATCCATGGCCATGGTTCTTAGCCAGAAAAGGGTGAAATGCACCCAGGTGTGGGGATGAAATACCTCAAGAGGGGGAGTTTGAGCATGTCAGGGTCTTGTTCATTAGTGCAGGAAGGATTGAGTTGAAGGATGCTAGATTGACAGGATGGCTGGCACCTCTAGTGAGGAGCCTCCTGGATGCATCCGTGTCAGATTGTCAGATGTTCCTAGCACATCCTGCTAGGATGTGGCCACGGGGAAGACCCAGGGGTCTGGAGAGTCTATGTGCCTTGCCTAGCCTGCAAATGTCTTGGGATTCCTGTGGATGAGCTGGCCAAAGTGGCAGAGGAGAATGAAGTCGGGCCTCCCTACTGAAGTGGCTACACCCACGACCTGACCGTTTGTCGCGGGTGCAATAGAAGACGGGATAAGAAATAAAATGAAGGGACTTATATTTCTAAATACATTGTGTTTAATGAAGCTATGAAATAATAATTGATTTTGGATATAACGTCCAGATTTTAATCTGAAAACTACAAGAACACTCTGAGAGCGCAGACCTCAGCAAAGCATAATGTGATTCTCAGCCAACACTGTTGTCCTTGGCGTAGTCCAAGTTCTTTGTAAGTTTCTCTGGTGTAGTGCGCAAAAAAAAACAAGTTATGCAGGTGCAACATATTCCTACCAGGTTTCCCTAAAGGATGGCACCTGTTTGAAGGTCAATTTACCACATTGAGACCAAACCAGAAAAAATTGTGTGATTAGAAACATGGATTTATTCTGGATCATAAGCAAAATGTAATCAACTGTCCATAGTACCGTTGTTGACAATTTTACAAAAAGGTAGTTTTCTATCAAACTGATGGACAAATATTGTCTAAAACATAACCTCCTTGGTGAAGGTAATAATCAAAACATAGCGAAGAATCAACCTGATATCCAACCTCCAGAGCATTACTCTTTCTGAATAAGTAATTCATGCTTCTGTCTGTTGATTATCTTTGCAATGAACACACCGCTTGATTGTTACACTACCAAAAGCAATGGCATCTTTAAAACTTATTATCTGTTCTATATTCAGGCCTGGATGAATAGTCTTTTCACTGGTTGATCCAATGGATCTCAGGCAGCATTCCCTGGGCCAAGTGGCACCCTTGCTGTTTGAATTTAATCCAGAATCCAATCCAAAACATTTCATTCTGTCAGACTCTAAGCCAGTGGAGAGAAAAAAAAAAACATGGTTCCAAAAAAGTAACAGAGGAGGGAGGACTAAAAACATTGAGGAGATAAGGTAGTAAGTTTCCTCTTTTGGCTATTACTCTGCTAAATGCCAAGTTGAACAGCAAAAACAACAGAACAGGATAAAGTGTTAAAGGGAATTGTTTTTCCAAATCAAAGTGGTACATAAGACATATTTTTATATTAAGTTAGTCATTTTCTGTAGCAGTTTATTCCTCACTAGCGTCATGGGGGGCCTGAGGGAGCCAATCCTAGCGCATTATAGGTGAGAGGTAGGGACGCACCCCAGACAGGTAGCAGTCTTTTGTGGGACACAAACACATACAATTCACTCACACACTACCTTTGGGCAATTTAGTATCACCAAGTAACTTCAGCGTGTTTTTGGACAATGGGAGGAAGCCGGAGAACCTGGAGAGAACCCACACAGACACAGGGAGAAAAGCTCCACACGGAAAGATCCCAGCCCGAGGGCTTGGACCTGCAACATTTTTGCTGTGAGACTACAGTTCTACCTACTTTTACAAACACAGCTAGCAGATCACGTTGAATAAATGCCTCCGTCTACCACTCATGTTCAGTCACATCCTTGTAATTTTAATCACTGTAGTAGTCAACTTCCTGGAAACATAACAGAACATTGTTGACAGCTGTAACTGAGTAGTCAGTAGTGCATTCCTTATGGGGGCTTTAGACAGGTGTGACATTACCACACTGGAAAACTCAAAATTGGAAAGTGTCTCACATTTCATACCAGACTAAGCAGAGCACTGTACCCGTGTTTGAAACCAGACCCAGTGCCAGTGCAACAACTATTAACATGTTTTTTTCTCACAGAGAAGATTCACAATTGCTCTTTGTTTTGATTATCAAAATAACCATCATTGGTTAGAACTTCGGAAATAAAACGCCTACTTTCTGTATGGATGCGGGTCAACTGTTGGAAACTATCCAGTTTAAATTTGTTTGCATATTTCTTATCAGAACACATAATAATTGTCTGCTGTTTTCCATTCCAATAAGCATTAAGCAATAGTAGATCATCATCCATCAAAGCACTGCAATTAATTATATATTACTTTTAATGATAGTGATTATAGAGACTATGGCAGAGTTTATATTATCAGGCATATGCTGGCTTTCTGCCGGTATCATGAATAGCTGTCAAGCAGATAAAAATATCAACAGTCAAACTATCCGGTGGGAAATATAAATCAAAATGGAAATGATATATGTTTGTACAAATAGCCTGAATTCTGAAATATTAATGACCATAATCGCCAACAAAAAAGAAAAAAAAAAAAAAGAAAAGTGTCTAGCATAAACTCTGCTCACCAGTTTATCTGAGTTACTATTTGCTTATCCAGTATCTAATTAAAACAGGAAGTACACCGCCGTGCAATTGAAAAACAACCATAGAGAAACTGTGTGCTCAAAGCCACAATAATGTATCACCAAATGTTTGTAAGCCAATACTTCCATTAATTCTCACAGCAACATTAACATTTCCCTTGCTGACCCAAGCAGAAATGCATTAGCCCAATGAATCGTCATTGACTCTACAATATGTTTCCCCCCTCGTTGACTGTGATTGGCTATGTGTGCTTTTACACGGTAAGCATTTGGGATTATGTGAGTAATGTGAACTTTAGTGTTTGTGCCCCAGAGAGAACTCCTGACAATAACATAAAGCAACAGAGAACGGATGGGGGCGGCTGGAGGTGGAGCTGTCCTTGGTTCTAGTTTACCATAAGTGAAATGACAATACTGCAGCTCTCCCTTGGGGGTTGGGGTTACAAACACGGAGAGGGTGCTATGCAAAGGCAATAGAGCATAGCCCAGTATTACAGGTTGGATTAAATAAGTGTGGCGCTTCACTTGACTGGCAGATTCAATTTGCTCAGCCGTATTGCAGACAAGGGCTGTCTCAAGAATAAGGGTGTGGAGCAGGTGAGAAGTGACAACATTTGGCACAACATCGAGGTAATACCTATTATTCACCATAGCTGCTGAAGACAGTACGAAGACCCCAAAACCATGTGAAAAAAATATAAAAAATAAGCAGAACTTCCTCTCAGTTGTATCGAAATAAACAAATATTCATTTTGCAGTTTCTTGGAACAATAATAGAGCTTATTAACCTAATGCTTTTAAGAGATTACTTGTTCTGCTCAGTAGTCACTGGCATGTTGCCATCTTTTGATTCCAGTAAACACACTGGCATGTAAGATACTGGATTACAACTGCTGCTCAGGAGGGAAATGTTAATTTTGGAATAGCAAATATGCGGCCCGCTTCTGGACACTGTCACTGAGTTGTGTGTGTGTGTGTGTGTGTGTGTGTGTGTGTGTGTGATCTGTGAATTTGCATTGCCTGAATGGAATAAGTTGGAACAGCTGCCGTGTTTACATGTCTACCCTGCAAGATGAGCATGTAATCAAATGATTACAGTACACAGTCTGTCTTGTCCCCATGCGTGTTGCGAGGAGAAGACTTGAGGGTGTCCTTCTAAAATTGTTAGGGAAGGGAAACATTTGCTCTCTAGACAATACCTGTTAGCTGATAGAATAATATGAAGCAACACGGCAGAACAGATTGGGAGCCAGACGGCTTTTGCTTCTGTTCGCAGGTACAGATGTGACCCATTCTTCCCACACGCACGTTTTGTATTTTTAACAAGCAGATGCACCAGGTATTACCATAACTCATTTCAGAGTCCGGTGACATCATAAAAGTCCTACTGTTGAAAAGTGTCTAAGAACTCTCCTTCATGCGCAGTGGACCTCTGGAGGCTGGTTCAATGTGCAGATTGTGGCTGCTAACTATAAAAAATCCAGTGTTAAATTTGCACAATGCAGTTTTCTTTAAAAAAAAAATCTGGCTTTCAGTGTCAAATTTGCTATTGGTCCAAATAAAGAATTAGCTAATTCTGACCGCAAAATGAATCTATGTAGTAGCGATGGGTAGATGAGGTGTCATGAATGTTTCGATACATTGCAAAACTGTGTTGATACTTTGTCGCTGAATAGTGACACCTGCTGGACGTTAAAAATCCCTACAGACAACCTAGCTGACTGACTCAACTGACGCAGGTTTGATGACCTTGTATGTACAATAATTTAATTTAAGTCATTGTGTTTTATATGGTATTATTTCATATCTTCATTTTAATTATATGATAAGTATATTTGATATTTTTAGATACAGTCAATAAATGTGAACATGTATCATAACGTGTAAAAATTAAGTGAACGTGTTGAGAATGAGGATGCCTGTGGAATTGGGTTTTCTTTCACAAATTTTTATTTGAAAAAATTTCTTGTTCCAAGGTTTTGAATTTCAGTCTGTTGCGCTTTTCACCAGCTTTGGATAAAACCTGCTCACATGGCACAGAAGACGCTGAAGTGCAGAGTAATTGTAGAGCAAGGCCAAAAAGAGGTTCGTGCACAGTGTTTTGGTTGTCCCAAGTATTGCAAAGGATCCTGGGACCTGGTAACATTGGCCTCTGCCAGGTATCGCTGCACCTCCTGGACGACATCAGCTGTAGCACTTGTGGCCTGCCTGCCCACTTCCATGTTTAAATGTTGCTAAAAAACAACAAATTGGCAAATTAGTACATGATTTCCAAACAACATATGATGCTGAATAACACAATGAACAACTACTACTTTTGATAATTTCCACACAAACCTTTCTGGTCAGCAAAACATATGAGGAAGGACCTGAATCAATTCCCTTTAATCTCCACAATTCGGAGGGGCTGGAAGTCCTTCAGATTGAAATTCAGCACAGCTTCATCCAGCATTAGTTTCCTGGAAACTTGAAAAATAAAAAATGAAGTAAAGCAACTGTGAGTAAGTTGTAGAATGGCTGTATATCTGAGCTTCTCCTGTGATATTTAACCTGCATAAAATAATATGAATATCAAACAAAGAGTCACTTTGAATCAATTTGAATTCAGATAGATCAGGTGGAAATTCTGAAAGGAACAGGATGATAAAATAAAAAAAAAAAATAAAAAAGATATGAGATCAAAATAGTCCCAAAGTGCGGAAACTTTTTTGTCTTGAGGTTGCTCCATAATTTCTGAGGACGAACACCAAAAGAAATTCTTTTGACAGATGTATTCCGTTGTCAGACGCACTTGTTTATAAACATTGTCAGTTCGAAACACTTCCTGTATCAATCATGTGACTTTCTCAAAGCGATATGCGCACAGACACAGTGTTTGCTCTATGCGCTCGACGTGTGCTGACGCATCGGTGTTGCAAGACCCATCACTACTATGTAGTTAATTGGCAAAGATGTATTGAAATTAAAAAGATCAACAGTGCCATGTAGGGTTATGCTGCAGAAGCGGTTTAGGAAGTTTCCATAAACTTTTGACTATGTGATGTATGTTGGCACCTCAAAAAAGGTCACCAAAACGCTGTAATTGCTAGTTTCCACTGGTGCCAAGTAGCCTGGGTATACCCATCCTTCATTGCATGCGAATTCACTTTGCTCTGCAATTTGTCTGGACACCAAGGACCCAATTTTCCATTCCGCACGGGTGCCAGTCACAGGGCGGGGGAGGGTGCAGCAAGATGATGATGAAACACAGAAATGATTTGTTGATAACTGTGGATCCAACATGACAACAGACGCTAATTGACCTTTTGATGCAACCGTAGTGTTCGAAGTAACTTAGACAGCAAGTTTATTTGGAAAAATAAGCTAAATTTTAGCGCTACACTATTTCATTGTCATCAGGTAATAGTTACGTCATTGGGTATGTTTGATATGATTGGCTATAGGCTAAGTTCCGACACATTAGATAGATGGTTCTGGGCCTTTATAAACCATGTCTCCAATATCAGCAGATGAATGGAGAGTTCCCAGATGTCAGCTCCTAGATGAAGTGTGGTGTTAGCCAGGCTAGGTGCATGGAAATAGCTAATTAAGTTGTACTTAGACTTGCACCTGGTGCAGGTGTGGGGGGCACATTAACAGTGCAATGGTATGACATGTTAATGCCATGTGTTAAGACTTAGCAAAAGGTGACCTTAGTGCAAATGCACCTTATTGCTATGTAAGAGGGACATTAACAAGTGTCCCCTTTCACTCTGCTACTGCACATCCATAGAGAATTAAATGTAGAGCTTTTCTAATCACATGGGAAGTTACAAATTATACACCGTTGGGTGTCATGGTGCTATGTTTGCGTTGCTATATACCTGCCTGCTCTAGTTTTGTGATGTGTGTGTTAATGAGGCAATGAGAAAAATATATATTTTTTTTCAGAGCACTGTAAAATTAATGACTTATCATAAACATTTAACCAGTAGTGCTAGTATTCCATGAGCAGTTTTTAGATTTAAAAGATAATTAAAGTTACATCTCAAATCCAAGTTTGCTCAATGCTGCTGTCAGCTTTCTAGAAATATCATTTTATACTGAACATACACCAAGGAACACTATAGTTTTTCATGTGCTACATTACAAGGAGTCAATGGAGACACAACGGTTTTTGCACAGACATTCTGCTTCTCCAGTCAGTTCTCCAGTATGCTAAAATAAAAATGAATACACTATGTATTGTACTTGAGATATTGAATGTGTGATGTAGAACCTACTTATAACACTGGTTACCTGGGAGCTGAAGGTTGATTGGAGGTGTGTAAGATTATATTTGTGTTACACCTATATATTCAAGAAGTTTAACAATGGGTAAATAATGCAAGAGGAAAAGGTCATTAATAGATGGTATGCTCCTTTCTTCAGCTGCCTGATCAACCCAGTCTCAAGAGGGAAACGCTGACATTCACGTATCCATGACATGCAGGAACGTAAACTGTCATTGTTTCCTCTCTGGAGACTGGGCTGGCCTGATTGTAAGTGACAGCGACACCTCTCATTCTAAATAATGTATTCTCCCTTAAATCAATTAATTTAATCAACCTACCACCAGAGTAAGCAGAATTTTGGCAATCTGTGCTGAATATGGTCATTACGTAAATCTCTCCAACTCTCCCATTGTGCCGTTTACGTACCAGTGTACTGATTGTGAGCGCAACCTGGCTTGTACAGAGGATGGGAGATGACACTCTAATTGATTGAGATCTTGTCACACACTGATGAATAATTCTGTAACCCAAGACAGCTCTTTCTGCCATGTGCACTCCCCTGGTGCCTTGTACCATCCTCTAACTAGCAACATGACATGGAAATACTCCCCAAGCCCTGCTTGTGCTTGCACTAAGACCATTAAAATAGCACTCTAAGTGACCCTATCAGATCAAATGATCAGGCATTGTGAAAATGTAAATGCAATTTCTACAGTGTAAGAAAAAATATCTGCTATGAGGCTGTTTACCAGGTGACACAGTCCATTGTGTATCTTTTTTTATTAATGATAACAATCAAATAAAAAGGGGACATTTTTGTTCTCTTATGCACTTATATGTGTAATGTATACAGACAACACAAGAACAACATATAAAGCGTATAACTTCGCCTTCAAACCTACAGTGCAGTGTCTTTTTTAGAGTGTTACAGTAAAAATAAATAATCCATATAATGCACAGTAACTTATAACTTCAGGCGTTGCCTTTGGTGGTGCCTTTTCATTTAAAGGATTTCACAAAAACACTGGTAACCAAACAGATCATTACAGATAGATACAGGGTAAAAGGTCGGTTGGAGCTCAGGGTATGCCCTGTGGCAAAGACTGAATATAATTGACTCACCCTGGATTGAGATACCTGAACTTTGACAGACTTGTGTATGGGAGATGAACACATGAGTGTGGGGTGTAAGGAAATAGCAGGTGAGGGCTCGCACAAAATTGTCAGGTGCAGTGAACCCTAAAATGCCAACTGATGGATAATAATGTAACAGTAGGCATACATTTATTAGAACAAGCTCTTGGGCAGCAAGGCTATATTTGTACAGTACTGATATGAAACATAATGTAGGCAGCGAAAGCAGGCGTGTCTGGAAGAACCAAAGCGACAGTAAAAGCACCTTTCAAAGACCTTTTAGTCAGCCAATTATATGATTGAGATTCAGAGCGACATGGCTGAAGGCTAATCATTAGCTGTGGGAGGTAACGCGGACCATGCGATAACAGAAGTCAAGACAGGAGCATGCAGGTTCCCCATAGGCAGGCATTATACAGCCATCTGTATCTGTACATCAATCTGCTGGAATGACATACAGGACGTCTGCGAAGGAGACATTTAATGCCTTGTCAAAACATTACCCCTGTGACTGTTCTCCCTAACTTTGACAGACTACCTTGTCAAGCCATGGAGCGTTTTATGCCTCCCATCTGCCTTGTCCTGCTGACAGGAGGCTGAGTCAGGCGGTCTGGTCTGAGAATGGATGCATAGCACCCAAACTCCAACACAGACACTCACTGACCCATTTACCTTTTATTTGTTCGCTTACACAGTGCACAGCACTCCTGCTCAATCACTGCTGGGTCTTATCAGTTTACTTCCTGACCACAAATCATGGATATGTGGTCACAACGTCTTTGTTTTTAATCAGTTGAGCGGTTTGTGAGGCATGAGAGATTATGATACAATGACACATGCAAAGTGTCATCAGCATTTCTGTGGAAATCAAAGGGATAGTTTGGTATTTTGGACATCTGGTCCCATCTCCCACATTCCTGGCATGTATCTGATGCATAGAGTCCATAATTTCACCGATCCCTTGTGTGTTGAGCTTTGTAGCGATTTCTGTCTGACCAGATTTTCAATTTAAAGGTAGCGCACAAGACCAATTTGAATGCTAGTAGAAAAACAAAAAAAACTAAAAAATAATAGGAAAAAAAAAATTGAAATAAGACACTGACACACTTGAAGATATTATTGATCAATAACAAGAAAAAAATACACAAGCCAGCATTTACCATCTCTCTCATCTGACACAGATTGATGATCCTTTCTTAAAACCATATATATATATATATATATATGCATATAGACCTGGAGTCCAAAGTATCTAGATTGTTCTTTTCAGCAGGGGTTTTATAGCTCTAATTTTTAGCAGTTCTCGAAAACAGACAGTTTCAAAAGACTTTATAAACAAACTTAATTCCTGATCAGATATGAAATTCAATTTGAACATGTTTATACATTTTTTCTACATTGCTTGACGTTCTCAGCATCTGTTGCAAAAGCTGCACATCCAATCGAGGTATTCTGTCCAGGAAGTCATTGACAGGGACAAGGCTGAGCCAATGGTCAACAATGTGGTAAGATCATTGCTGCTCTCTGCAATCATCTTGAAGAAATGGGCTCTTCAAATTCAAAGCCAGTTTTCCTTTCACTTTTTTATCCATTCCTCTACAAGGTATCTTTTGCAAACAAAATAAATTTGTCAGCCAGCAAATGAGGCAGGTATTGCCGTTTGCTTTTCTATCACATGTGTATATTTTGGGCTGTGCAGAGATACCCACAGAGGGCTCTGTGCAGTTATGGCCTCAGTGTTGAAATTCATGCCACGAGAACACTCATGGCCATGCAGACAGCATGAATTGCCCCTAATATTAGGACTAGTGACATTGAGCAAATCTACTATCATATTTGTTTATATCACAAAATTATATATTCTAATATATTTGGATTTATATTTAAATCTCTTTTTAAATTGTTGTCTACTGCCCGTTATATGTCTCATTATGTCTATGGGTGCCGTCCATTCCCCCCAAAAAGGACTTAAAAAGTGTATCTCCTCTGCCCAAAGTGATGTGCTATGCATTTTTAATGACCCCAGTGAATCCACAGATTGTTCTACGCACCAGAAACAGCTGAGACTCATTTTGGAATTGGATATTTTGAAGTCCAATACCCAATACATTCCGAAAAAAAATGCCCAATAGAGAGGGTGCAATACACAAAGATAAAAGCAATGTGTGAACATACCGGCCCATAGTGAGTCCAGAATTGGAGATTATTTCTACAGGAAGATAAATGATGAAATGTCAATTTTGGTTTGTTTGCAGGTGTGAAAAAGGACCACACTGGAGTCTATATGCTACACAGTAGAAATTCTATTGCCTGGTGTGGACCATATAATCAAGCCAGTGGTGTGCAAGCGCCCTACGTTAAACTGTCAGTAAAATTCACGAAACAACAATGTAGTGAAATTGCACCTCAGTACGCACACAAATGGAAGCTGTGTAACTATAATGGTGAGGATGACAACAAAGCAGTCATCTTCTATTCAGCGTGTGTCGTTGCCGCGGCGTGTACCCGGTCTTTGCTGTGCATTCACCTGGCAACTCCTGCTGATTCATGTATCCTCCATGGACGCTATACCACTGGTAAGAGTAAAGTCTGCCTATTGTCGAAAGGTCAATGATGTCTGATTACAGCGATGGCCTGTGAGTACTGTTAAAACAGACTTAGTACAATCCCTTTATATTGCGGGCATTCATTTACAGATAGTGTCAGGCAGGAGGGAGCAGGAGAAGGCATAACCCCTTCCACACATTCCCCCACTCAACATCATCAAGAACATCGGGAGTGTTCTTTGGGATAAAGGAAACATGCATTGCGCAGAGATCTATCTTAATTAATCTGTATGTTATCACGCCACAGTTGCAGCATGTAACTCCTGTTTGAGCTACCGCCCATTTTTAGCCTCATGCCTGTCAATCCTCCTCAGGGCTTTAGACTGGAGGTATAAGCGTAGACTTTAAACTGTTTGTCTGTGCAAACAAACACAGTTCAAGCAATTAACCCTCCTCTGCTTCTTTTTTTTCCTCCTAACTTTCTTGACATTTGAAAAATTGCAAGTTTTTTGGTTTAAATAGTCGAAGAAGCTCAGTCCTACTTGAGGGCAAGTTGCTTGATACGATAATAAGAAAAAGAAATAGACGTGGAACAAACATAGATATTTTGTATTGTCTCAGGACATTTTCTTTGGCCCTGCATTAAAGGTTTTGGTCATGTAAACAACCATTAAATTATCTACAAGCACAGAGGTGGACAGACATTTGCAGCCAGGGCTGCAAGTACAACTTCTAACACAGTATTCCCCCTTCTTTGTGGGCGCTGGTAATTTCAATTTTGATAAATGCCTTTTTTGTTTGTCATTCTTCATGTTGCATAGCGAGAAGAAAAACAATTAAGTGTCTCCTAAGGGACGAGGACTGAGGTTAATTCATTTTCATGAAAAGAAAATATGTTGAGTCGAACAAGGTGGAGGAGGTCACAAATCACTCAGATGGTCTCAACTGATGTATGCTTCCCTAGCACGTGTCAATTTATCATCATACAAGTAATGAATGTGTCTGAAAATGGTATTTGAATGGACAGGGACCACAACAAACAGTACATGTCATGCAAACCATGATTAAAGATCATATTATTTACCTGTGTGCAGGTTTTTAATTAGCATACATTACATACAGCTCACATATAGTTAACAGCTGAATAGTGTGTGTGACCACTGAATTATTTTTGTAAGACTCATTTCTATATTGTATGATGTAGAATTAGAGTGGTTCTATGCTTTTGAATGGTATGGTATGGTTTGAAATGGCATTTATATATGGCCATTTGTGTTGTGAAAGCAGCCAACTAAACAACATTAACTAAAACCTCAACAAACATGATGTAACATTCAACAAGATTTGGAAGTATATTAAAATTGGCTATGTGTATATTTATTAGCGGGCTGTGTAGTTTACTAAAAGAACATCCTATAAAGGGTGGAGTAAGTTCATAATATGTTTGAGTTCCTTAAAAATTATCTGGAATCTCAGTAATTCGGAGTGCATCCTGCATCTATGACTTGCACATTATTAATTGTTCAGAGTAAATTGGATATGTCTAGTGGAAAAGAGGCGCCTGCACACAGCAAGGCCACCTGCCATTTTCCTTTATGATAAAGAATATATAGAACTAAACAGAGTTCAGAGAACCTTCATATGACTTTTTTTTTTTTTTTACAATAAATAAATCCACATCTAGTTATCTATTGGTGTTTATAACTATGTATAGAAGTCCTCTTTCTTTCTTTGTAAGGTAAATACATGAAAAAGTCACCGCAACTGCAGGACGAGTGATTCTCATGAATTTCTACTTTGATCATTCATTGTAGAAAAGGTTTAAAAAAAAAGAAAAAAGGAGAAAGTGCATTTGTACACACACACACACACATACACTCTAGGCCAGATCTACAAAGATCCACATTTGGACAGGCAATAGTTATGTGTTTGCATGTGTAAAATGGATAGTTCAGAGATTAATTAAAAACAATATGAATAAAAATAAACTAATTTCCAAGCCGTTTATATATTTTATTTGGGCCAACACAATTTCAGCAATGATTCTAAAGTATCTCACCTTGCAAGTGGTCACGTAGTCACATTTGAGTCGTTCAAGTGAGTTAATGAAGGTAAACGCAGTGAAGGGCCACGCCTAACTGCGCTGCGCTCTGGCTTTGGATGCGATGCATCTATCAACATCTTGCTTTGCAGCACTGTGCTGAACCTTCACATGCTGCAGAAGATGCAGACTGATTTACTGACTTTCCTGCTTTGCACATTAATTTTGCACGGCTGTTTGCGTATTCCCTTTAACTTATTAAATTCAGATGCATTACAGAAATTGCGTTACGGATTGGTAGATCGCGTGTGTGCACTACTTTAATCTATTGATATTTTCTTCTCCCAGTATTTTGTACAACAGCTTGTAAATGCTCCATTTTACATATTTATTGAGGCATAAGACTAACTGAATAAGGCGTATTATTTTTTCCATTGGTGGATCAGTGTGGACATTTATTTGCGAGTGCTATGATTTACACATGTTTTTACACATGCAAATCTTTAGAAATATTGCACTACATCTGCATCCACCTAACCACTAACCTTACACTTAACCTTGCAAGTAAAGTAATGAAAGCATTCAGCTTCTATTATCTATTTATCTTTCATGACTTATCAATGAATGGACAGCTGCTTTAGGTCCATGCAGTATGATGTAAATATTATTGCACTCTCTAGCTGTTGCATACAAATGTGTTGCTGATTCTAATAGCTGAAACCCAATGGAAAAACTAATCTGTACTGGCAATAGACAAACTCAGTTTGTCTTATTATGTGAAGGATCCTGGATTGAAGAATCATTCCATAATCTTAGAATAGAGTAATTAGCACCCCTATGATATTAACTGTTTTGTGTGTCCAGTGCAATTGTATCTAATAAAATCAAGTTTCATATGATAGACAACTGTTTGAGGGATTTATTTTACTACAACTTGCAGCGAAACATAATACAACCCCAGTTCTTTAATATATCAGATCAGATCAGAATGTTAATATGTATATCTAGGGAAAAGGAGAATAGTTAAGAAAGTGTAATTATGTAAAACCTGCCCTTTTAGTCTACAGATGGTTGAAACCGCTTTAGTTGCTTAAATTTGTTGGAAGGTCACTGTAACTGTAAAGATGCCTAATGGTGTAGTCTTGTGAAAACAACAAAAAAAAATAAAAAAATAAAAAGTGATGTTCAGATGAATTGGGGGTGAGGGGGCTAAATTTTAACATTTGACTTGTTACTAACAAATTGGTGTTAGGTAAAGGTTGTATAAAGATTGCATGATTTAAAATGCAATTTTAAAAAAAAGAAAAAAGTGCATTTAGAATTGAAAAGTGCATTTATTTAGCTGTCCCATAAAAGCTCCTGGCATTCTAGCCTTCCATCTTTGATCTTTGAACTTGATTTTTTTTTTAACATACACTGTGTCATTTTTAAACTTTACATTTTTTACATTTGAAATACAGCATATTTGAATCAGTGGGCATTAGAGCTGTTGGTGAGTAGATTGTGCTACTGTTAGACTCAGAGTAGTGTCCAGCTTTCACTAAGCTAAGCTAAGCGGCCTCATATGTATTGCACAAACATGAGACCGGTATCAATCTTCTCATCTAACTCTCGGCAAAAAGGCAATTGCCCAGAACTATTCCTTCCAACAAAGTACATCATGCTCCATCTCATGTATTTTTCAGGCTTTGTTTAATGGATGGAAAGCTTATTTGAAGTGATTTCCACTTTCCCTTTATTCATCTGGGCATTGAGAGATTTTTGTCCTTGATAAAGAAAAGAAAACATTCAGAAATGATTGCAGGCCTTCTCCCCAGAGCTCAGAGCTTCTTTTTTTTTAATTCAATTGACTTGCACTTGGTTTGCACCTTGGATGATTATTAAACTATAAAACCTATAGTGAGCCTCATGAGATGGTTGGAGTGTTGTTCTACTATTTTTTAAATAAACTCTATTGTGGCTCTGTGAGTCCATGATGGATTATCAAAACCATTGGGAACAAGTTTGTTTTTACAAAAAAAAAAGGAAAGAAAGAGATGCTGAGAAAGATCAACATGCTGATGTGGGTATTCATTGAACTATAACTGCAGAGATACACTTCCCAATGACCACTACAAACTACAATGAAATAAGCATAGCTACTGCACCACTTAAGCAGAATGGTAGATTTAGTCAAGATATTGAAATAATAGTATTTCTTCATGGAGCTCATGCCAGGGATTAGGGCGCTGCCTATACTATTTCAGGAACATGTTTTAAAATAAAGTGATTTTGCTATTGTGAATGCCTGGCCCTCTATGTTAAGGAGATAATGTTCCAGACACATGGAGAGGCTGAAGGACAGGTGCTCTCCGGGCACTGCCAGGCCCACTGGGATGATGAGCTAATGCTATCTCTCTCCTCGCTGTCCTCTGCTTCTGATCCTCTCCTCATCCCACCCCACACTTAACTCACCCTTCTTATTCCCCTCTCTCCATGTCTTATCCTCCTCACTCGGTCCTCCTCACTCGGTCCTATCAAAAAGACTCATTACAATGTAACCTTGTAAACCTGTCCCCCCCCCCCCCCCCCCCCCCCCCCCCCCCCCCCCCCCCCCCGCCCCTCCCGTGAACATGGCAGGGCTTTTATACTACTTAAACACAGATGGAGGATATCAACATCACATGGGTTGCTGTGGTCACAAAGAGCCGGTGCTTTGTCGTCATATGTGGATATTCTCAACTTACCCAACCCAAAGTATGAAATGGCACATGCAACATGAATTTCATGGTTCACGACTTTATAGCTTCCTTTCTATTCATAGTAATAATTCCACACTTCCAACCATTTTGGTCTCCGGATAGAGTAGTCAAACACTGTAAAATCAGCAACGTAAATGTAACATTTATTAAATTAATATTAACACCGGTGTTTTCAAAATAATTTCTGTGAAGAGAAGATGGAGCAGTGGGTTAAGCTGTGGTCCCACAGCATGAAGGTTGCACGTTCAAGCCCTTGGGCTAGTGGAATTTGTCTGGAATTTGCATGGTTTCTCTCTGGATTCCACAATAGGCTGGTGACCCGTCTGGGGTGTATCCCTGCCTCTCTCCTGTAATGTGCTAGGATTAGCTGCACTGTTTTGCAATAGAAGTGTCAGTTCATTAAAGGTCCCATATTGTAAAAAAGAAAGATTTTTATCACTTTATTTTTACTTAATATAGGACCTCTAGAGTTCTACCATTCTACCGACCTCTACAGTTTCGCTGTAGATGGAAAAAGTTATCAAACCCCATTTAATTAGCCAATTGGATGTCAATTCACTGGACTGCACTGTCTCTCATAAAAGTTCCACCTTTCAGCTTGGTGGTTTCAGATACCTGTGACTCTCTCTGTGGATGTCCAAAGTGGCCCGTGTGCCTGAGGATTGGTTTGCATGGAGGCGCCAAGCAGAAAATCATCAAAACCTCCCTCTGCACTTCAATGAGACTCTGATTTTGCCCGGCTGCTTTAGAATTTTTTTTCCTATTTTAGACTTTTGGTAACATATTCTTTTATTTTTTTATTCTTTTTATTCTTTTTATTTATTTATTTTTTATTCATTTTCTTTTTTTCATTTCAGGAGGTAGGAGACACTCAACATTCTTCTGTCGGTCATTTTTTCAGTCTCCCTCCCTTCTATCTGCCTCTACTGAAATGTGGTTCAAAATACAAAAAAATTACATTAAATTCCAATTTTATTTTCAACTGAACTGCTTTTATTGAAAAGCATTTGTATTTGAAGTATTAGAACTAGGACTGTCACTATGACATGGTATAGCTGTAGCCTATTAATTAACAAATAAAAAAAATAAATAATTACTAACAGCATTCACTGTAACAGGTTATTATAGTGTATCACATGAAATCACTGATTGCAATACACACATACCCCCACACGATGAGTGGTCCAAAACCCCAAATTGCACTACTTTTTTTTTTCTTTTTTCATTGAAAATTTTGCTTCAGGGGCTTTTTTTATTAGCCTATGTCATTTCAAAGGATTCTATATATATATAAAAAAATATCCTACCAGTCTCTGCAGCCAGGGACATCCAGGGACCCCAACACATCAGGAAGGGTCACCTCGAGGGTGTCCAGGACCACCTTTTGGAGGTGGACATTAGAGGAGGATTTCAATGGAAAGGAAGCAGGTAGTAATGTTTGGAAATCAAAATACCATGGATATGTTGGATATCAGTGTTTTGTAGTTAACATATCACCAATTTTCAAGTACTGTCTTTGGTTGCAACTGAGCTCATCTGCTGGCCTTCTGTAAGAATATTTGATGATTGTAAAGATGGCTACTGTAATGTGTCATTACTCGCTTTATAAAGAAAAAAATGGTTCTCTTGAGAATATTGATAAGGTTAAGGCATGGCTGCATTTTATGGTAAAAACCTTAGCCGGAACCTGTGAGGATACGTGTTGAATCCTGATTGTGTTAAGATATTACCTTCTAAATTATACATTTTCCACCGGAATGCAATTTCAGGCAGGAAAATACAGTCTGCTTAGTGTTGTCTCTCGATATAATCTATTTCTAGTGTTGATTCAACTTGATGGCCATTTTTGAGGCTGTGGGTTGTGCAGATGTTGAATTGTTTCACCTTATACTAGCAGGTGTTTCCTATCCCAGTTCCCATCCCTGTCGTCCCAGTTGAGGGTAGATTAAGATTTGCTGCTTGAACACCAAGGGGAGCCACTCCTGTGCTGAACTCAGATTTTCGCCTCATGCCAGTAATAGGTCCACTTAGGTGATGCAGCCATAGATCACTTAGTCTAGCTTTTTTGATATATGGCTATTTCTGGAACTATACCCTTCTTGCAGGTAAAGAGACAAAAAAGCTCTACTGACTACTTTGTTCCCCCAAAAAAACATGTCTGTTTTTCAAAATAAGGTGTATTTTTCTCACTTTAGTCATTATTTACTCTTTTGAAAATCTGAAATGAATCTGTCAGGTTTATGCGTACAACCCAAATACAGAGAGTAGAGAGCGGAGGCAGGATGAATGTATTGTATTTTTTGTTGTTCATTTCTATCTTGTGAGATGTGATGTTATATTGAATGTGAGCCTCTGTTGGCTTTTAATTTGTATTTATCTGACTTGGCCTTTAGGTAGGAGGCAGAGACATAGAATTGTGTAGATATGCTAGGGACTAGTTCCTATGTATTTAACCAGTACTGTACAGTCCCTACCCATATCACCACTGTCACTTAACATCTAGTGAATGCTCATGGTACATAAAGGGTTAACAGCTGGTCTCTGATAGAAGTCTCTAAATTTATATGGCTCATCAAATAGCTTGTGCGATGTTTAAATTCTGATCTCAATTGTTAACATGTTGAGTGTTTGTTCTGCCTGGCTCACATCAGCTTGACATATTTTATTATCAGTGTTTTCATTGACATTAACATTTGTATCTGTGTCTGTGTTTGGTAATTAAGATGCAGCAGGATGTTAGGGGACGACAAAGAAAAGTGAACATAGGAGACTTCTGGAAGTCGAAGTGTAGGTTACTCAAAGGTTACTTAACTGTTGAACCCCAATAACACAGAGGAAAAATATTTTTTTTTGCCAAACAAATACATTTTAGTAACTTTTATTTATTATTGTCATGCATTATCTATGTGTTGAAAGGCAGCAACCGCTTGCCAACAATTTGTTTGTGGGGAAAATACAGTAAAACCTCAGATTGCAAATGTGATTTTATGCAGTCATATTTTTGGGGAACGAATTACACATAATAATAGTGAAACTGTGTTTTTTTTTTTCTTCAGACTATAACCATCAAACCTTATGATTGTTGCGGCCCAAATCGTTCCGATGTTTAAACGTCGTGCATCAATCTATTGTTGTGACAGATAGTAGAGATACAGGAGGACAGACCAGGGGCTCACAGCTGAGGTTGAAAAAAGAAAGATATGTTAGCAGGGATGCCTTTTAGGTCAGAGGTCAGAATGACCAGATAGAGCTTGATAACATCTACTGGTAGCTCCAGAATGTAAAGAGGTGTATAAAGAGGAGTATAAAGAAGACATTTAGGATGACTGTAGAGGTCTCACATTGGCACAGAGGCTCTCCACGATTTTGCAAAGAAGACATCTGAGGTGGTCATTTTCTTTTTCAATTCATCAGCATCAACATGAAATACACAACAAAAACAAGAAGCGACAAAGGCAGGGCTCCACCCCATAAATGAGGTGTGTGCTACAAACTATGGCAGCCACAGGTGGACAAAGGTGGACTCAAAACAGAGGGATTGAAAACAGAGAGAACTAATTGAGTCAGGTGAGGAAAAAGAATCACAGGTAAAACATAGGATGAGGGAGTAAAAATGACAGATAATCAGGGAGGAACAGATATTTTCAAAATAAAACGGGAACTAGACACAGGAGGGAAAAGAGAAAAAAAAATACCAGGAAGCCAGACAAGACAGTGACAAAACTCTGACAGCTTCAATTTTTTGTCACTTGTACCTGGCCCAACATCTCAAATGTAGTGCACTGTGTGAATACTTGACAATATGTACAACCTGTCCCAATACAGAGTTTCTGTTTCAGGAATAAAATCTGTGCCTGAAATTTGTTGGAGTGCAGGTAACATTCCACAGCTCCATGGTAGAGCAGGCAGACTGGCAGATCATTGGCTCCTCTCCTAGTTCATATTCCTCACCACTTATAGATATAAGGATAGGGTAAGTTAGCATAGATCTGGCCAGTTGTTCTGATTGAGACTCTCCTGCCTCACTTTGCCTCTTAACCTACCGACAACTGTGCTAACCAGCTTTTGCACCTCTGTCGCTGTAGAGTGATATATATATATTTTTTTTAACTCAGTCCAGTGTCCAGAACATTCCATATGTAGCAACCTTTCCTCTCAATAATTTGGTCCGTATGCAGTAATTATTAATGTTTACAGATAATGTTCTGTTCCCATATGAGATGTAGCTTGCTCTTAGTGCAGCTACTGTAATTATTTTGAGGAACTAATGGTAAATAAATCACAATATGGTAGTTTAGATATAGGATTATTGTGAGTATGAGCTTTGATGTTAAGACACTTGTAGTGATCTAGCAGTTTTTGGCAAGACCCTGGATTGGTGGATGTCAGCAAAACATTGTGTCTTGTTTTGTTTTCAAATACTTTTTTTTAACATTTTCTTTTCCAGATTTAATGAAACATCATCAGAAACCATATACAGAGACACTGACATCCAGCAAAAATTAAAAAAAATTATAGAGGGACAGTAACATCACACACACAGACAAAACAAACCCGTGTGTCATGAGGTCAGAATCAAAATAAATCTATATAAATACAAATGTATTCAGTGTGCTATACAACAACATCAGCTTTTTTTTCATATTTGCTGGATTCACAAAACCTCGTAAAGAAAAAAGTAAAACATTTTCCCTTTAAAAAAAAAAAAAAAAAAAAAGGTGTCCCAGTATCTTTTAGATGGAAGTACTTTGTACAGCAGCAAGGGAGGAAGATCCAACAAGACCACAGAAAGACAAAATGGATCCACTTCTACTTCATGAAGGGTACAAGGAGATCTTCAGCACATGCTGTAAAATGTAATTCCTCTGGATCTATTTAAAAGGTCTCCAGGGGAACTGTGGGTGTGAGTCAACTCTCTGTTAGCTGGGTGGTCAGGTATGTTTTCATGCATTTTGTAGAAGGATTACAGATTTATTTTTCCAACCACAGCTGCATCAAAACTAAAGCAGCAGTTCATTGAGGATTTCCCAATGTGTTTTTTTATATATTACATATATATTACAATCAAAGTTGGTCTATGTACCAATCCTAGTTTATGTTACATGTGCCATTTCATAGTTTCTTGTACTATTAGATTAACTTTCTCTTTTTATTTTGAGAAATAGCAAGCCTGTATGACAAATTATATTTGATAAAGACAGATCTGAATTAACGAAGTGGTCCTCTAATAGGCACCACAAAAAGAAAAAACTTCCACTCAGTAAGTACTCAGTTCATCTATAATGGTCAATGACTTATGGTTAATGACCTTGTAGCTGTCTGGCTCCTGACTCCTCATGACTCCTACATCTTTGAATTGAGTTGAACTCAGGCAGAAACTTCAAATTCAGTGATTGAGAAATTCCTGATAGATAGCCATTTAGTAACATTATCAACTACACATGAATGTGTTTAATTTGCACAAACAAATACACCCAGTGTTGTCTTGACTACCACCTTGAGATCAGTAGGTGATAGCAGCTACCCCTAAGACCCTGGGTAATGACACCTTTCCTGCTCCCAGCAGCAGAGGCAGAATAGCACTATAGCCAATCACACTGCAAAACTATTGTGGAATATTTTGGAGCAATGCATTGAAGTGAAGTCCCAAATCAGGTGCGTTGAGCATATACCATTCTGCAGTGCACACCTCAAAAGGCTTGCAAAAATAATCACCTCAGCCTTGATATTGCACAACATCTGCATCATATACCGCCTGTCGCTCCCAGACATCCCAGATGGACATGAGCCTGAGGAAGAGGATGGTCCAGATGTCCCTGCCCCACACAACTCTGGCATCCAAGTGAGGAATGACCTTACATGGAAGACATTCACCATGACCTAAATGCATATGCCACCAATGAATAACTATATAGCAACTATGTCAATGTCAACCAATAACCTATGAAAAATTTAAAGTATTAAGGATACAACAAATATATATTTTATGTTTTAGTTCCAACATAGATTTTGCAATGAGCTTCTCCTTCACTGTATCTTATCAATCTTACTTTCTCCAATGATATTACAGATTCCATTTAATGAAAAACTGTTTTTCTGGTCTTGTCATACACTATATTGCCAACAGTAGTCGCTCACCCTTCCAAATAAGGTGTTCCCATCACTTTCTAGATATTCCATAGTCAACTGTGAGCTGTATTTTAAGAAAGTGGAAGTGTTTGGGAATAAAAGGGATCAGGGCAACCAGGCGAAGTGAAGTTAGGAGGCAGCAGAGCTCAATTTTGAGCAGTAATATAGTGCTATTACATTTCACAGAATTAGGTGCCAACGCTCCACCACCGTCTGTCCACTCCTCTACCACCGACTGTCCGCGAGTTCTGCCTCCTCTCTCTAGCTTCTCAGGTGGCGCCACAGATCCCACTGCTGCCACCAAATGTGGCCGACCGGTGTGGCCTCCCAACTACAGGGATCAGGGCAACCGGACGAAGAGGAGGCAGCAGCTCTCAATTTTGCCAAAAAAAGATCCACCTCTCAGCAGGTTGAACCAAAAAAGAGCGTCCTGTAAATGTCCAATGGCAGCCCTTTTTGCCTCTGCCTGACAAGGCTTAATTGGACCAACCCATCAGTGGGGGAAAACCAATATGCCAATAAATAACAAAGTTGCACCTTGTACAATTCCCCTCTGTGGGTTCCTGCTTGACTAGAAAATAAATGACAGTGTCTCTGTTTTGAAGCAACAGGCTCCAGGGACCTGTCCTTCCTGCCAAAAAGGAACATTTATTGTCTTTGGGCCCATTTGGTCAGGCCCTCATTGATAAGCTTAAACTCAGTTATTCAAGGATTGCTCTGATACAACAAAGGGACGGTGTTCACCACAAACGGTCTCCTTTTGTTACTTTCTCATTACTCCAGAGCTTGTAGGTCTGTACCACAAATTCTTGATTGTTAATTCTGCAGTGCTCATTGTACCAGGATGGCCGAGTGGTTAAGGCCTAAGATCCAATGGGCAACAGCCCATGTGGGTTTGAACCCCACTACTCATAAATTACAGAGCTAAATTGGGAGAACATCTGCCCTGATGCCAAGAGGTTGTCACTTTAATGTTGTCGAAAGAGAACCCATCACCTCCATAGCACCAGAAGTCAGGGTTGGACTTGTAGGTTAGTCCTGAACCCTGTGTTTGGTTCTTCTGGGTTGCATGTTGTTGTTTCCTCATTTGCAGGCAGCACTGTATATCGCCACCGCCATCAATGCATGAATGGGTGAATGAACATTTGTAGTGTAAAGTGCTTTGAGTGGTCGAGGGGTTTGGAAAAGTGCTTTACAAATGCTAGACATTTACCATTTGAAGTTAGCTTAGGCTTTACAGTAATTTTGCTCTTTTGTATTTTATATATTCTCATGAATACAGGCTAGTACATCAGTTGCAACCACTCAGCCGATCTGGTTAACTAACGTAAATAACATTACAGTTAATTTAATTATTTATTAGTATAAATAGTAGAAAAACATAGACAAGAAAAACTTTACAGTTTGAGAATGGTACCTGTGATATCTCAGTACAAAATATATATTCTTTAAATTGTGAAAACAATGTTGATAGAGGTAAGGGGAAGCTGTGAAATTGACTTAATAGACTATAATATGCAATCTTTAAGAATTCAATCTTACAGGGCATCAAGGTCTATATATGAGAGTCTTCCTCCAGTCAGTTTATATCCCTTGTTGTTCTGGACTCCCTTATTTTTACTTCTGACTTGAAGTCGGCCCACTTTTTTTTAGCTTTTCTGTCTCAACATCCCTGCCACAGCGGAGATAGCCTGATTAACTTTAGGCAACCTTTACTTTTATTCTCTGCAGTGATGGCTATACTGTCTAATTCCCCCCAAAATAATATTTTGTCTAACTTCCAGCTCCCGTCTCAAGAAATGTTGGACCTCTTGTTAACCTTCATCTACCTTACTTCCAGTAGACCCAACTGCTGGACATATTGGGAAAATATATCTACAATAATTAACACAACAAGTCTGTAACATTACCCAAAATCTTCTTACCTCTGGGTAGTGCCACAATTAATGCATAAAAGTGCCAGTCATCCCACAGCCAGGCTAGCATATTTAATTACAGTTCATTTTCTTCAATTTGTATGAAGTGATGTATGACCTTTACAGAATCTTCATTTGTATAACTTTATATCTCTAACATTTGGAAAGATAGTTTGAACGACTCAATATTGCGTCCCACTGAGCTACAGTGAGCAGAGAACCTGAATCTTTCTGCCAAAACAAAAGTTTTGTCAAGTGTGTGATTGTATAAATATGAAGTGCTTATCTCATTTAGGGTCATACCAGAAGGAGAGTAGTGAGCTATGTTTATTTTTTTGCAAACCATCTGCTGCTCCTGCTATCTCTAGCTACATATTATTA
The DNA here is from genome assembly GCA_036785175.1 of Eupleurogrammus muticus. Taxonomy (NCBI): domain Eukaryota; kingdom Metazoa; phylum Chordata; class Actinopteri; order Scombriformes; family Trichiuridae; genus Eupleurogrammus; species Eupleurogrammus muticus. The sequence goes on along the minus strand of JAYKQN010000010.1, from coordinate 21,055,892 downwards.
TAATCTACATATTATTTTTCTTGTAGGTCGATAAGCTAAGCAGTATATCCCTAACCCACCTTTGAAGGAACATCTTATTTTTTAGGCTTATTGTAGGGTTTTTAACTTAGCAATAGTTTGTTTATCTGGTATAACCACTCCTAAGAAGATTTTAGTTTAATTGCAGAGCAGGAAAGCTAATCCAGACGTACATTCATTTTTGACACAAGGCGGGGGGCCGGAGGCTGAACCCAAATGCACGACTCTTCACGGATCGTTCAAAAGGAATAGTCTTTATTATAATTCTGTACAAAAGATTCACTCTACATGAGGTAAACAAAAAATCACTCTTGCGAGGAGAACAAAAAATCACTCTTACGAGGAAAACGGGACTAGGAAAAATAACGAGGGAAAGACTGTCAAAACAAGACTGGGAACTTTAGTAGACAGGAACAAAACCTGGTAGGACCTGGAGCTGGGCGCTGGCTCTTGACACATGGGATGTGACGAACTGGCACAGGACAAGGGGAGACACAGACAATATATAGACAGGGTAACAGGGCACAGGTGAAAACAATCAGGGCAGGGGAAGGCAATCACCGTGGCGGGAAACACACAAGGGCAGGAAGCAAAGGTGCCTGAAACAAGAGGGAAGAGTCATTTCAAAATAAAACAGGAAGTGCAGGACAAGACAACACGAGTGACAACTTAACATTTACGACGAGACATGACAATTTTTTTTTCTGCCTACATAGTGATAATGGTAAATTTGCCTATCTCTTTAAATCTTCTCTGAAGTATTATTAATTGTTCTGATGATGATCTGATAGCTGGATTAAATTCAGTGAAACAATAGTACAGAATAGCTGTTGTCAAAAGGTAATAGTGCAGCAAGGAGTACAGGAAGAAGGTTGTAGGTTCAAGTCTTTGGGCTGGGAGCTTTCTGTGTGGAATTTTTAATTTAATTTAATTTAATTTCAGTTCATTTGTATAGCCCAGAATCACAAATCACAGATTTGCCCCAATGAGCTTTACAGTTTGTACAAAAGCAACACAACATCCCCTGTCCTTAGACCCTCACATTGTACAAGGTAAAACTCCCTAAATGACCATTTAATAGGGAAAAAAAATGGAAGAACCCTCAGGATAAGTAACAGAGAAGGGATCTCTCTTCCAGGATGGACAGGCTGCAGTAGATGATGTGTGCAGGTGGAAACATTACAGGGAAAATTGGATATTACAAACACAAAAAACTGAAATGTAATGAATTTTGGTGAAAGTGGAGGATGAGGAGCAGGATCCATCACAGCTTCTAGGTTTCACCAGGACAGCATCAGACCCTCCAACATCCGTAGATCCCTCAGTGGCTGCACTGCAGCATGCTCTGTGAATGGGAAAACACAGGGCAGAACTCGGGAACACAGCAGATTTACAGAAGTACAATAGTGGATCATCAGTATCACAGATAGAAGAAGAAAAAGAAGCCCAGAGCATCTCATGAGGACCCGGCAGACGAACCTATCGCAGCATAACTAACCCCCTCCCCCGGCTAATATGGGAAGACGATTCCACAGGAGAGGAGCCTGGAAGTTGAAGGCTCTGCTGCCCATTTTAATTTTAGAAATTCTGGGAACCTCCAATAAGCCTGCATAGTGGGAGCATAATGTTCTCGATGGGTGATATGGGATTATGAGATCCTTACGGTAGGATGGAGCCTGACCGTTGAGCGTTTGTAGGTGAGGAGCAGGATTTGGAATTCTATTTGTGATTTCACAAGAAGCCAGCACGGAGAAGCCAGTGCAGAGAAGCCAGTGTTAGTTTTCTCTGGGTTCTCAGACTTCCTACCACAGTCCAAAAACATGCTTAGGTTGATTGGAGATTATAAATTGCCCATAGGTGTGAAAGAATAGTATGTGTGTCCCACGATACACTGGCAACCTGTCTGGGGTGCATCCCTGCCAATCGTCTGTAATGTGCTGGGATTGGCTCCAGCAGACCCCCGGGACCTAATGGGGAATAAGCGACTATAGAGAATGACTGACTGGTGTCAAATGATACTGATCTGCTTGACTAAAGCTTCTTATGATTTCATCATACTGGTGATTTTGATGCATGCTGTGTTTGTGGGGGTGCACCAAGTCTTCACTGATAAGAGATTCGCAACTGCTGCCAAAATCCTGCTTGGAAACAGGACAGAACACATTACACACTCACTCCAGAGGCAGGGTGGTAATCGCCAGGTTTGGGAAATTTTCTGGTCGGCCAGCCAAGAGAATCAATTGAGGCAGCCCGTGTCATGTTGACGTAGCTGTCTTGACAATCGTTGAGTGAATTTGTACTTCATACCAACCACCTTATCAATTTAGAATATACTCACTTGACAAACCTTTGTCACGGTTACCCGGTTTTCTCTGTATTGGCTTACTAGAGATAGTCCAATATGCATTGTTTCATCATTCAATTTTGATAGATATATTTCAATACCTGTTAATAATAGAAAACCAAGTAAAATCTTATAGGTCAATAATGTTGTCAATAAAGTGTATAAATGCCAATAATGTTGCCTAGTACTATTTAGTGGGACAGGACAGAACATTATCTGGTGCTTCATCCAGATTTAAAAATACATTAAGTATAAGTTTGAGTAGCCAGTAGTGGGCTGTCGGCTGGTAGTTGGATGGTGTGGTCAGAATATTCCTGGTGGATTTTAGGGTCCAGCTCCCCCCTGGCACACTCCCTCATATTACAACTTACCTCAGAATTGCACTGCATGTCTGGGCCATGTGCTCCACCCAAGCTTGCCATATCATTTCCAGACTGCCTCTCTCACCTTTGTTGCCCTCATTTCACGGGGTGGTCTACTTATCTTAAGGAATCATCCACCCTCTCTATTTTAAAATCTGGCTCAAAGCATTGTTTACATAATTTGTACTAGCATCATCATTTCCCCTTTCCTACTCGGCATGCCCTTGGACTCTTCACCTCACCCAAAGGCTGCTTTATTTATTAACTTCCCCTCAACTCACCAAAAGTGCAACACAACTGGAATTATGAATTTACACTGAAATAAAACTGCTTAGGGGGGAGCTGGACACTAAAATCCACCAATTTCTAGGCACTTCAACTGTCCTACAAGCACACAATTAACACAGTCCTCTGCCCTGCTGTTACCACCTGCCATGTACCAACCAGGATAATGCGTTTTCTTTAAGTTTATAACCTTTTTTTTTCCCTTCTGGGACAGAGGGGAGCAAGTCTCAAGCAGAATCCATAGGGTGGGGGAAACCACAGAGCAGGGTTCCAAGGCTGGGGGAATGCAGAAGGGGAGGTGAGGTCCAAGAGACAGGGGGCCGGAGAACAGAGCAGACACCACCACAGTGAGAGGAGAAAAGCCCCTGTATCACAAAGCAGAGTTAAGGCATTAACCAGCTAATCTCAAATGTAACTCTGTATTTTCACATCACTTTGCTGGGGTAGATCACCGTAGCATCTTATGCTAAAAGACTAACCATTATCAAAATATATTAATGTCATCAGTCCTATGGGATCCTGACATAGACAAATGCCCAGAGATTGTATTAAAGTGATGAGTAAAAAAGCTCAGCTCAGACCATCATGGGACAACTCTGTGATAACAGGAAATGAAAGGGAAAGTTTCTGTTGTCATTCATTAGTTTTATTCCACGCTGTTAATTGGCTCCTGTGATTATCAATGCAGCATTTGGGTCAGATAGACCTCATCAGTTATTAAAAAAATTTCCTCTCTGTGGTTTTGCAGCAAAAATAGTCAGACATTACTTTAAAGATTGTGCTTTATGAGCAAGGCATATTCAGAATAGTTTCTTCATCATCCAACTAAATAGCATAAAATACTCACTCTAAAATTAAGTCCTATAAAATAATGCTTAGCCCTACATGTATATTAAATTGGTCTTATTCTTCTTTTTTTCCCTGTGTGTATATATATATATATATATATATATATATATATATATATATACACACACATTTCATCTGATATCTTAGGAGTCACATCATTCATTGTTCTGAAGATGTCACCTCTAATTAACAACCCTGCCTCTTTCCCATGAACACACTTCTATCTGGACAGGGAAATTCTGGATTGACAGAAGCAGTTGATGAGCAGTCTTGAAATACTGGATATCCTAGATCGCCAGTGCGAGGCTTGACGCAGCCAGTTAACTCAAAAATATCCTGGATGTGTGAGCCCTACTTTGTGACACAGGCCCCAGGTTTACACATGGAAAAATGACAAATGCGTAATGCGTATAGATGGCTTGAAAAACGAAGGCTGACTGATGCACAAGCTGTGATCTGGCAAGGTGGATGTGACAGCGATGTCTCTTCAGCTGCATCTCATGTTGCATAAATTGCATTCATGTTTTTTTTCCCCTTTGTCTTGCTTCCCTTTCTTTCCGTCTCAGTCCCTTCCCGAGAGAGAGAAAAGTGGAAATATTTTCAAGGGACATGAAAAGTTGTTTCCCCCGAAGCGTCACGTGAAGCCACGTCAGTTTCTGATGACGGCGGCAGCAGCTGTCAGTCAGCTTTAACAGCTGCAGTGACTTCAGACGCCGTTCATATCCACGCACTTGCACTGTGTTGACATTAATAAAGCTGCCAGAGACGCAGTGTTTTCTCTCTGCAGCGTGATACCTGTTTAAGAAATACCTGCACATAAATAAAAACATGCATTCTGTATTCATACTGTGTAGTTTATACAGCCTATACAGCTCAGATGCACACAAAGCATTTCTACCTGCAATTAATAATTTTTTCTACCCTGTGTCTTTATTTATATTCCGGTTGTAAATTCATCATTCAGTAGCCGAGAATATGATCAGGGCGTCATTTGAACACTGGACATGATTTATTAGACTGAATGTTCCAGGAATCATGTAAATGATGAAACTCATATCAAACCCGAAGCTCAGGGCTTTTAAGTCTCTCATGTGAATGGAAATGATGATAAATGATGTGACATGCAGATGTGTTTAAAACTCATTTCTTGCTGATAGACAGACTTTCGTTGACTTGTGATTAATTGTATCCATTACAATAATAAATAATGGGGAAAATAACATCACAAGAAGAATAAATTTATTTAAAAAAACAAAAAAAAAAGGAAATTGTTTATTTTATAGGGATCCAACTGCACCGACCACTCATCTCTCCTGTAATCTGAGGGTCAGCCAGTCACTTGTGTTGACAATGGTTGTGTTGACACACACTCGCCCAGTGCTGGTATTTTAATTTTGAAAACCTAATTACTGATGTACATTTTGGCTACCATCCAAAATAAATCTCAAGTCAGGTGGGATGCTGTGATCCACTGGCAGCAGAACAGGGTGGACGACAAGACTATTTGATCCCTTACGTTTAAAGCGTTAACAGTAAACTAGTGGTGAAATATAAGGCAGGCAGTGCAGGTAATTCTCTCTTTGAAGGCTCCCTGCATTCAATCTTAATGACAGAGAAATGGTTTAACAACCTGCTTTTCCTGCACATCCACAGGACCTGAGTAATGACTTGGACATGAACAAAGTATTAGGCAGCTCTTTTCTGGGAATGTCTACAGAAGCATCTGCGTTTTAGAAATGAAGCCAAGGAGCTTTGTGGGCATATTGGAAGTAAAGACTCTGTTTTAATGGGACAGGAATTATGAATTGCAAGTCACTTTTGAACCTTATCAAAAGACATATTGACTACTTGTTTGATTGGTTTCACTCTATCAACAGCAGCAGCCAGGATGCTCCTTTTGACTTTAACCTTTTTTAGATGCTTGTTGGCAGAACACTGCACTGATGAAAAAAAAAAAAAAAAAAGAACAAGAAAAGCTGTGACTATTTTTATCTGAAGGTACACTGATGAGAAGAGTATAGGGTCATAGCTAGGGTGGTATTGACAGGAAGCTGACATTAACAAGCTCATGACGTCATTTAAATACCCCCCTCATCCACAACACACACACACACACACACAAACACACTTTAAAACTCATACAGGCGCTGCTCGCTGTGACACAGCACAGTGATCACTTGAGCGGCACAGGCTGTCAGGACAGCCTGTCAGACAGGCACTGACAGGCTGTCACAGGTCAGAAATGACATCAATCACAAGTAGGTTTATATTTGAGGGCGCGACGAGCCGTCGCGAGTCACTCGCTGGGTAAGGAGTTGAAAATGCCCCCAACGCTGGCACGGGGATGCAACGTGACATAGATGGGAGGTGGGACGACGGACCTACTGAGGGGCTGCACCTATCTTTGTGTTCACCTTTGACCCTCTGACTGCAATTTCTCTACATTATATCTCTCTAATGGCAGCACGGGCTGTCAATGACAATGTGAAATAATGCCACAAAAACATATCCTTTTAGACAGCACTCTCTTCAACCAATCATCATTTCCTACTATACAAAAAAAAGGGTGACTTTCCTTACAAATATTTGTTGCACAATATTTCAGACATTTTTGGCAACAGTGCTCTCTTGATTTGCCAGAAATAATATACCAGACAGATATTTACCATTCTCACTTGCTGTGGCCTGTTAGCAATATTTATTTATTGTCATTTTTATTTATTTATTTTTTTTAATCAGAAAACATGTATTTTTATAGTCATTGTATTACACTAGGGAAACTACTCACTCACTGCTATGGCCTTCAGACTCTACATTAGTCTGATGAAGCTAATATGCACACATTAAATGAAGTAAAGTCATTTCATGTACATGGAAAGTCTTTTCCTCTCACTCAAGGATGAATGGCTGATATTTAAACCTACGGTGTTCAATTTGCTATTGGGACTTTACTATAGGGTCCGTTTTCCGTTTAGTAATGGATGTATAGATTTCTCCTTGATTTTCTTAAGTCATCTTTTTCATATGATGCAGACAGAGTGAGTAAAATAACAGAGAGTTCTCATCCGTTTCCCAGATTGGAATGAATTCCATTTCATTTTCTAAAATTGAGGAAAATAAACAGCAATTAATGGGGGCTGAATGGAAACAGGCATGAGAGAGATGTGAAGCAATGATTCCTGCTTTGAAGGAGGGCTTCTAAGAGCCCCCAGCTCTTTCATGTATAATAGAGTAATAAAGCAGGCAGTCTCTCAAGCAGGTATTTCATTGCCATTCCCCTTAGGCTAATCAGTATGCCCTCAGGAATAATTTCCCCATGTTTACCCAAAACTGTGCAAAATATTACTGACAGATACTGCAATGAAGAGGGTCAAAATGTTCAAGATTAAACTGGGGAATTCAACTGTGCCATTGTTTTTTTTTTGTTTTTTTTATTCATACCATTAATGTAATTTTAAAACCATTCTCATTTTAAGCCATAGTATGTGTGTTTGCTCAAGTATTGCCATGTATTTTCTTGACAATTGAGAAATGTGTATATATAGATTCTTTATTCTTTTTTTTCTTTTTCTTTTTTTTTTTTTCCAGGACAAAATCGATAAGACAATTCAAGTATAAAGTGGACAAGCCTAGCGTGCTAAAGAAAGTGATTACATGAGGGACACGGTAGAACTTAAAAAATTGTACTGACTGGCCTAAGGGTTGATGTTTCATTGATTTAATCATGCGACTTATGGGAGTGATGCATCTCGCCACTTGGCTCATGCCTGAAATTTCCACCTGCCAATGTCTGTAAAATCAAGTCCTCCCAGTCCCTGTGTCATAATCTCCAAAGAAATAGAAAATATTGCAAAGTATAAACAACATTTATCTACATGTTATTTGCTTGAGTACATACAGTACCTGCAAAAAAAACCCAACAAAAAACAAGATTTTCTTGTCTTCAAACATAACTCATGTCAAACTAGATAATATTTTAACAAGCGCAGCAAATTGCATTCATGCAAATGTGCAGTGATGTAATGTTACTGTTCTATACGGCACTTTATTTTAGCATCTTTCAGCTGATAGTTTTGGTTTTCCAGTCCACAGTTGTTCCTACACAGACTATTGAAAACATAGACTATTTCTCCTTTTACTGGTGAACATACTGATGCATGTATCAGCTGGATATTTCCATCAGGAGGTGATGGTGACCAGAGAGAACTAAAGGAGAGTAAATATGGAATATTTCTCTGTATCAGCTGGTTGTGTAAATGAGCAACATGCTGACATTTTTGCCACTTACACTTTCTAAAGTGATAATATCTCAATACTGGATTTAAAAGCAAACAACCTATTAGCACAATCGTGTGCCGGTAGATTGTATTTACATGACACAGTCTTTATTTATAGAGTGTAACTAATTGAGACTTCATATACCAATACTAAAGTGAATTGGGTACACTTATTGTATTATATTATATCATATATAATTATATATAATATAATTAATTAATTACATTTTCAGACTTAAATAATTATTTCTGTTGCAAATTGAACATCATCCACCTTGATTCACGGTAGTGTTCTTGATGCTGCACTTAATTTGTCTGATCACCATTTTGTTTTGAGTGGCCATGATGTATGACAGCGAAGCTCTGGAACATCGTTTTTTAGTACCAAACATTGCCTCATATGTTCTCATTAACCTTTCTAATTATGCAATTTGACCTTCATGTTGCTTTTGAGTCTTTTACACCCCGTTTTTACACCACTTAAGCCCTTTCAGACATGCACCCTTGGCCTGTCTGGACAGTGACCGGAGCTGGACGTGTAAACACAAATGTCTCTCCAGGCACCACAGGAGCACACAAACATACACACACCTCTCTCCTCACTTGAAGTATTTCCAGCAATTGTGAATATATTTGAGGTGGACAATGCCATGTACTGTGTTGGAGAAGTTCAATTTCTACATGAACTAGTTCCAAGCTCAGTTCACAAATTTTAAAATGAACTAGTTCATATTGCTATGACCTATTATTTATCAAAATTGTTTTCACAGCCCATGGAGAACCAGAAACACTTTGTTTTCTACCCATTCAGTCCACACTAGCAGCAGCTGCAACTTTCACCTTGCAGTATATTCTTAAAACATGAGGGGGAAACTTGCTGCCTAAATTGTTTTTATCATTAAAATAAAAACAGGACTGTAGTTCTTAAGGTGCAGTTTGACTTTTCCATTAAATTGTGTTAATGGTCATAGCTGTGGTGCTGCCTTCCTCCATGCTCCTGGCCACTGCTCTGTGTTTATGACGTACTTGATGACAGCTGCTGCCAGATCAGCTGGTTTTCAGATACATCTTAAGGTCTGTTTATTGTGAGTTTTAGCTAGGTTTTAACCTTGAAGGATTGAAGGAAAGCTGGAAAACTCTTTAACAAAGTTCTACTATGAGAGGCGCTATTCACAATGGGTAGAGTGAATGTTCATCATGAGAAAAATACAGTATGTTCAGTTAGCATTCACCCAGAATATGAACGTTTTCATATTCTGGATGAATGATCATTCATTGAATGTGTTCAGGCACAGGACTTGTCCTGTACGGCTGCATTATTATGGAAAAAAACCCTATTCCCAATTGTTTTGGTCAAAATGATATAGTAAAACGTTTTGAGATTGGATTTCGTTTGTACTTTGCATACTGAATTTTAGGACTAATTTGAATAGAATCACTCCTAAATCACTAATTCTACTTTTGTTACACTATAGTCATGTTCTACAAGGTGGTTACTTCTACGGCTGTGGAGGAGCAGTTCCACCCACACTGAAACAAAGAAGAGACAAATGCAGGGTGATCAAATGACAGCAAAACTCAGCAGAGACTGAGCCGAATGCTGAGCTGAAATGAAACAAGCACAAGGAATTAATTTGAGGAAATAACTAAACATTTTTCTACTGTGTTTTCCTGTCATTTGTTCTCACTTAGTTTGTCTCTTCTGTGTTTCAGCATGGGCGGGACTGCTCATCCACACACACACACACACACACACACACACACTCACACACACACACGCACACACACACACAGTAGAGCAGAGCAGATAAGACAGAGTAGTTGTAACTAGTCTATCAATGCAAAATAGAACATTGCAAAAATAATTGTTTTTTTTTCACAATTATCGTGTTTTCATTATCGTTGGAAGCTGAAATACCAATCTAGATTAAAATTCAATTAATCGAGCAGCCCTAGTCCCCTGGTGTGTTGCGTTTACGAAAGAGCAACTTCAGATTATGTTTTGGACCTAACTCACCACGCTTTATCCGGAATTCGTATGGGAAAGTGCCTTTATGTTGCAGAGAGCCTGGTTCTGTGAAACTGACAGATGACAGCAGGCAGATTGGCTGGAAACACAGGCCCTCTGATTACAAGACAGTTCCAATTAATAAAATCTCTATGATCTGTGTTCGGTTAATGCTATCATTACCAGTGATTGAGTGGCGCGCCCCCTTTCCACCAACCTTTGCCCCCTTTGCAGTTAGTCTCATTAGTGCAATAGCGGACCACTGGGGGGGGGTCCACATGGGCAGCATTATTACTGGTATGGCTCATATGTTGGAAAGTTCATGTTTTACATATTAGTTTAAGGTTCAGCTCACAAATTTTTAAAATGAATCGAGTAATTCACTGTTCATAATTGTTTATAGTTATTTGGTTATTAGTTCAATTGTTCATATTTATTTTTCAATATGTTGCTGTGAGCTGTTATTTTCTAAAGCCCATATAGACCCACAGACAGCAATTCTTTTATCAGTATCAACACTGAGATTATATATGTTTTCATCTTCATATCAAAGTTTGAATCCTTATCCAACCAGGAGTTACATTAGCATTTAGGGAACCGAATTTTCTCCACCATTGCTGTCTGTTCTGTCCTCACTAGTAGTAGCTGCAGCTTTCACCCCTACAGCATATTCTCAAAAACATGAGGAAAAACCTTCTCCTTGAATGGTCTTTTTGAAGTGTTAAGTTTGCTGATGATGTGACTGAAGTGCAGATTTTCTCTACGAAAAAGTTCAAGAAGCAAAGTTTGCACAAACATATGAGGTTATTCCCATCCTCACCGATTTTGTCATAGGGCTCTTTTACGGTGTCATATGATGAATCTGTGTTTCCTCGACCTGCTACAGTCGCCTCCATTCTGCTTTTTTTTGTTTTGTTTCAATGACCCATGTGGTGGTGCAACGTATCTGATGCACTTTTTAACGAAGATAATCTGTTGCACTTTTAATAGATAGCGCTTGGCATTCACAGTTTGTTTATTAGGTAGTATACACAGTATGTCAAGTCTATGTTCACCCATTAGTGAGTACACAGTAAGCGCACTGTGCTTGTAGATGGTCCAAGGCAAAAAAGTAGGCATCCTTTATATCATTACTTATTTACAATACGTGTCCATTGCTTATCTAGGCAGGTTGCTTACATGCAACTGGCCCTCTCATGCCGAGCTAATGTGAGGACGAGGTACTTTCCTTCATGATGAACTGCTTCAAAACTGATCCCATTATTTCCATGCCTGTGCCTGGCAGCAGCTGTAAAAGACATAAAGTCTTGGTGCTTAATCCTGTTAGTGCTGCAGACCTGACACCGCTTATTGGCTCCGTGGTAGTGTGTGAACATTCAGGACCTAACTGTTTGCCCTCTAAATATACTGTATGGAATTAAATTATTAGAGTCATACTTTACTGCCATTACACCGGTATGGGCCGTTTGCTGTGAGCGGAACAAAAACATGGGCTGAGGAGGAAAGAAATTATTGGTATTTGCATGGTCTGATTTAAGTGCGTTTGTATACATCTGTGCAATTACGGTTATTCCGGAACAAATATAAATGAAGGGAACGCAATTGAGGCTGAGGACACGTTACTGAATGTCAGGATCATTGAGGAAGCGGCCGATGTTTCACCATATCTATTTCAGTTCTCCTTGGGAAGAGGGCGGTTGCTTCGCAGGCGTAGTGAAGTTCCTCTGCAGGTGAAGATGGATCGGCTTGTCAGCCTGCGGGATCAGAAGTAGCCATTTGGCAGAACTCTGTGTCAGGACTGGGATCAGGGGACCACGCCTAGAGGAGGGACGACGGTAGTTTAAGGTGGAACCGGAGTGGAAATAGGACAGTAATATTCACTGTGGCGTAGAGACCACACACTATGACTGCTGAAATGGCTATTTGTCAGATCTGGTACCTTGAAAGACAAAACAAAGGTCAGTCGGTGCTTCTCTTTGAAATAGTCTCAGAATTGTGCAAAGTCTTACTTTACTGTATTATCTGTACTTACTTTGAAATTATAGAAAGACTTGGTATTTTATTTTATATAAAAAAAAGAAATACTTCTAACATAAAAAGAGGAGTTTGGTCAGAAGCTACAGAGAGTCTTGACCAAAAGCTTTAAAGTCACCCACCTCGATACATAAAATCATATCTCACTTAGAATAAGTGTCCTATCGCAGAAGATAATGGCCCAATATGCATGGTAATGGATATATTTGGAACGGTAAGTGAGGAGTTAGACAAAGCTGAAATGGGCTGTCATGGTTTGGTAATTGTGCTGGGGGAAGCATACGATTGCTTCACACTGAAAGATGAACACAGAGGAAGGAACAGAGACTGTAAAAGACAAAAAAAAAAAAAAGACAGGCTTGTTTGAGAATATCGACTCTTCGCTTTTAGGTAAATCAAGGTTGTTAGGCCTGAACATTAAGCATGCAGTTTAGAAATTATACCTATATATATATATATATATATTGCTTTGCATACATTCAAACACATACAGATGTTAAATCAAACTAATAACTACTGTCATTTCAGACATTAATTCAGTTAAAAGTGAACACCTTAACTAACCCTAACCCTATATTAGGTTGGTTCAATTTAAATTCTTTAGTTTGGTTAGCTAAAATGTAGGAAAATCATTTTAATCAAGGTAAAGAACTAAGGTTGGATTAAGTGTGTGTGTGTTTGTGTATTGGGAATGTGGTACAAATGATTATACAGTGAGTCCAACCACAATGTGGGTTAATTAAATGACACTGACCAGACAAGACTGTGTTATATAAGAACATGCTGGTTTGTAGATTCAAGTAGAGTATTTAATGCTTCAGCGGCTATCAGTGTGTGAACATTTAATCCTTATATTAACGTGTTTAACAATGCGTGACCTCTACATGTCAGTGGGCCCTTGAGTGAAAACTGTGATGCATAGAATGTCACTGGAGACAGAATTAAGTAGTATTACATTTGTTTTGTATACAAATCCAGTATCTTGAAATATAAACATGAGCTAATCCATGAATTATATCTTAATAAAGATAAAGCTTAAATTTATTCAAGGTGTAATGAGTAGGAGTATTTGGGTCAAGTTTTAGGAAGTTTTACACTCTCTTGGATTTAGGTATAGTGCCAAATACTGTCATCATTACATGAAGCACGACAGTTCACTTTACTGTTTGAGTTTTGCATTTCCTTTCTAAAATAGCCCCTCAGCTGTGATTATCTTAGTGATCATCCTATAATCCACATATATCTATCAAATCCTGAAAATACATTACATTTGCATTCTTGATGATGGTACATTTTGCTGTGATCCCATTTCTCCCCCAATTTCTGAAGATTTAATCAGATAATTCTGGATTAAATATAAGATCAACATAAGAAAATCGCTCAACAGTCTCACCTAGTTTTCTAATTTCTACTGTTTAATCAAACCACATATTAAATCTGTGGGAACATATTGACAATACTGACTCTTGTAATATCTTTACTAGCTTTGGCAATTACCTGGACTGTCTTTTGCATCTTATTATCTTCCCAATTTGCAATTTGTCACACTACTTGATCACCTGCCCGAGACGCGCAGCATGACAATAGTCTTTTAGGTTCAGGAGTGCCGTAGCACCCTTATCTTTCTACAGTATTTTACTTTTGGTGTTTTTAGATTTTATCTCCTGAAGCTAAGCGTGTCTTTATGTCCAAATGAAGCTAGTTAAACTCATTTTATTTCAAGTGAAGGATGTGTTCTGTGTTGTCTTCCCCTCCCATACAATCACAACCACTTTTGATGGAAAATAAATAAATAAAAAAAATATGTATCATGCAATAATGTAACATATATGGAGTTTTAAAAAAAATATTTATAGAACCACTTTTATTTATGCTGAATGATGCTACTAGTATTAACCTGTTCCATGATGATAGACAGTCATTCTCCTAGAGCATTTCTCAACATCCAAACAGCCCATCCTCCCAAGAAAAAAAAAACAATAGAAATGATGCAGGCTAGATTACATCAATATATGATGACAAATTTCCATAATCAGAGATGGCGGGTTAGATGGATGGCTCGATAGATAGATGGCAAAAAGTACCACAATTGTCATGATGTTCACTCCTGTTAGTATGGCAAAGGTTGCTTGAACATAACTTTAACCGACACAATGTTTCTTGTGATCATTTTATTGCAAAACTTGATTTTCCCCCAACCCCTAAACAAGTGTTTCTTGCAACACATTAACATCGCAGAGCATCAAACATTGCTGTTTTAAAATGAGCTATCAGGACTTTGGAGAAGTTGTCATGTCGCAACTATACGGACATCGCTCACCCACCTATTCACAGCTATTTACATCAGCCAATCAGAAGAGAGGCTGGGCATTCATATTGAGCAGACACATAACACGTTATTTCACGAGAGAGAAGCTTGAGAGAGGAGATGTTGAACAAAATAAAATACAGGAAAAAAGTGTTAGACTGTCCTGATATCAAAGGATAAATGAAGTTTTGGGTTAAAGTTTAATATTAATTATTTATTAATCAATGTAAAGCAAAAAAGACACATTTGTAGATGGGACACCTTTATTGATTCAGGAAGCCAGTTAGGTTTTCAGTAACGGTTGGGTTCATTCTTCCATTACGTCTCATGTCATGGGTTAGACATTACAATACGTCAAACATTACTTCATCACATACACTGGTAAATGCATAGATTTACAAGGAGTTACATTGTATGTACTCTATGACTCTTGAAATATAAATGTTTATATAAACACTAAGTAACATAGTTATGTATCATGTCAGTCTGTCATTGACCTAGTTAGGACCTTTTTTTCCTATTTATTACATTATTGCTTGCTTTAGCCAAGTTCATCCACCTCTGTAAAAAAACGGTTTGACTGAAGCAGTTTCAAGTTGTGAATGAAACCTGAAGCCACTGAAGATATGAATGTGCTTTCAGTTAACGGGGAGAGAGCGAGGGTTCAATCTGCTGAGTGGAACCTGCTATGTGTCTTTGTTGTAAAATAGAGGTGGAGTTGAACTCAAAATCTTTTTGCCACTCTAACTGAGAAAGCAGTGTGTGTGTGTGTGTGAGAGAGAGAGAGAGAGAGAGAGAGAAAGAGAGAGAGAGAGAGAGATCATGAGTATTTTAATGGATTTCTGGCTCACAGTTGAAACATAAAATGTCTTCAAGCAGACTTTGTTACACAGTTCTTCTTAAAACATCAATATGTGGGTTAGGAAAGTCACTTTTCTCTTCTTTAAAGCACTCCTCCCATATTTTTAAGGCATTTAATATTTTGTTTGTTTACATTTAAATCATGTGTTTTTGATTCATTGGAGTAGCTGAGGACTGATTTTGTATGTAAATTGCTTAATAATCTTCATATGTTTTAATGTGTCTATTATCTGCAGTACAGTTTGTCCTAACTCTATTTTTATGGCAAAGCTTGCTCTTTTTTTTGGGTGGCGGGCACTAGTATTTTATGCATTCTAACATGTTTTAGTAATTTTATATGTACATTTTTAAATCACTAAAACGTATAGTGGGAGTCTATTGGATGAATTGCTGAACCGAGTTTGAATCTTTGCCACTCTTTGACACTGGACTGCCCTGACAGTGCTTGTCGAAATGACCCATTTAAACTCAATGACATCCACGAAGCTCAGAATGTTCGAAGTTATATTCTGTGTTGTGATATCTTTTGCACTTTTAGAACAATTTAGGTCAAAAATGAGCAGGTTTACAGCACTCTTCAGGTCTCAGTGTCTCACATTCAGTGTTAGGCAAATTAGTTATAGTTACTAATTACTTCTCCCCGAAAGTAACTGAGGTTGTAACTGAATTACTTCAATGTAAAAGTAAGTAGTTAGCAGGAAAAGTGACTTTTACTTTTCTTTAAGTTTAAAAATGTACTAGGATTTCCTGAGGGTGCGTGAGAACATCTTGGAGTAAGATGCCGCGACGAGTTGAAGAAGGAAAGAAGCAGCAGTTGTGAACTTTTCCTACTGAGTTTGTTGCTTTGGCGTTGGCTACGGCCTCACTAACACACTAACCTGTGTTAGTGAGGAATACAGTAGCAGCTAACCAGGCTAGATCAGAACTTACCTCTAGCTTTTCTCCAGTAAGTCACAGTTTTACACTTCTAACTGTGACCTGTTGACAAGTGCTTGACACTATGATTGTAACAACCTTCCCCCCCCAACCTTTTTCTCTTTCACCATTACTTTGTGTTACCGGCCTGCCAGTAATGGCGTGTTGATAACCGTGTTATAGTGATAGATATTCCCATCACTGCCCACATCAGTCGGAGGGGGGAGCAGAGGTATTTTCAGACAAGAATAAAAAGTTCTTCACACCTCTCACTCCCACGATTTAAACTCCTCCAACGCGCTTCTACCTTGGAATGTTGCCACAATCCTGATCTCTCTCTCTCCCCCAATGTTAATGCATTCTCCATGGCTCCACACAACCAAAAATTCTCCTAATCTTACTCAACAATACCTGAAGGCACTGATACAAAACATCACAGGTATCACTTCCATGACCAACACTAGAAAGGATACTAAAGAAGACAAAGAAGAAGCTAGCAGCGCTTCAGGCAGCGATATAATGGGTACAAACTGCTCACTGAAGGATGATTTTTTACCAAACAATCTTCCAATATGCTGGAAGCAATTAATAGCATTGAAGGAGATTTACTATCTCACTCAAGGAGAATGTCTGTTAATAAGAGCGGCTACCATGAATTGTTTTATTTCTCCTTCTTTTATTTACTGACAGCCAAACTTACAGCCTGTTTTCAGTCTATTAGGGAGCCTGAAAACGATCTGTCAGTACACAAATCACCTTGTGCTTTAGACTAAGAATCAAATGTTCTTTACTTTTAAGTTAATGACTCTTTGGGCTGGTTACATGTGCTAACTCATGCTTGAAGAATCAGAGTTAAACATCTCTACAAGAGGACTGAACAAACTGGCAACGCTTAAACAGGAGTTGAGTCAAATCCAATTTATTTTTTCCTACAGAAGACCCATTTGTTATAAAATAATATTAATAGAGTTGCAAAAGGGTGACCACATTCATACTATTAAATCAATTCCCCAACAATTAAATACATTCTGGAGAGCCGTCAAGATGATTTTACCTGATAAATAAACAGATGGTATCCAGTTCCAAGGCTTCACAGGGCACCTAACTGAATCATAAGCCAGTCCAACTCCTTAAGGGAAAGGCGACTGTCCTGTGTACACATTGAAGTCCACTGTATACCCACAGGAACTGTCTGCCAGCACAAACACCTTTCGTCCCATGTGGTCACTTTTCCCCTTCATGGACTGTTTGAATCTAATCTGGGACTTACTTGCTACCGTCCTCTTATCAACACTGATGTTTTGACTTGGGTGGAAATAGGTCTTACAGTTCAATGAAAGACTGTAGCTTGGGTCTGGTCGAAGGTATAAAGCCGTGCCAGCTTTACATGTTACACTCACACAGCTGAAAAGGGAAGGAGGTGTGATAAGTCGTTTGGTTGAGGAAAAGGGTCAGCAAAGCTCTTTTACATGGGATCACTTCAGTTTCAAGAATCCATGAGAGAAGCACATGATATCGAGCAAGATTTGCATTAGGGTAATATCCTTGACTCTTGGCGAAATGACAAACATGCCCATCTCAAATAAAAGCACTCATGGTCAAGTCACTCATGTTGAATAGATGCATTGTGTAACTACAAATATTGTTTGAGTGATCAGGATTGCAATATCGGCCAAAATAGTTTTGATAATGTTTTTTTTTTTTTTGTTCCATAATCAAGCAGCCATTCTGTCGAGGAATCGTCTCAGACAGAAAAGCCGGTCATGATGCGCTCAAGGTGCCTCATTTTGTGTAATCTTCTTGATACTTCACATGAGTGTTCCGGCCTGAAACTTGTCCTGGGTCACTGCAATGCTACAAAATTTGAATACACAAGAAAATAATACAAGAAAAAATTGTGTTTTGCCACCTGTACCTGCAGAAGGCAAAAAAATCAGAACATAGAAAACAAATCAACAACATCTGTAAAATCTGCTGGTAGTGAGGTCAGCCTGGGGATAATTGTGTCTGTTACTGAATGTTTTTCCTTGTCTGTCTGTTGGTGTAGGTACACAGTGTTTTCATCGCAGCTCCAGTGCAAAACCAACTTGAACAGGTCAAGTGGGCTGTAGTTGTTGCCGAAATACAGTTTATGTCCACGGGGTCTCGCTGGGAGGACTTTCTTCGGTGGTGGAGGAATACCGGCATCCATCTCTGTTCTCCAGGGGTCGTCTTGCTGGGGCCCTTGGGGTGCTTCCACCGCTTTGTTCACATGTCCTTTCAGGGCTACATCATGATCGTAGACCTTTAGGTCTGAATACTGGCAGACTGTGGGTCCTTTGACCCCTACCACTTGGAGGGGAACTGATAATCATCAGAACTGCTGCTGTATACAGAGGTGGAGGAAGCAGCCCTCTCTGACGCTATCTATCTATCTATCTATCTATCTATCTAGCTAGCTAAGCTATCCATCCATCCATCCCATATTCATCCGACTCCACCTCTTCTCCCACACTCTCAGACTTGCTCCAGGGTCGGTTTCAAACTTAGAAGTTGTTATGTTAATGTCATTTTCCCAACACATTTTGAAAATTAGTTCCCAAATAACACACTATTACTTTGATTACCCTCCAATAACTCTCATCTGAAACAACGGGGGCAGAGATCCGCGAAATAATGTTTTGGGGCACGGACCCGCGAAATAAGTTTCCATGGATTCCAGAAGAAACCAACATGTTTTTGTGTCACTTATACCCAGCTGATCGATTTCTCAATTTATTTTCAGTCGCTGTTTGCAAAAAGAATAATATGAAAAAAATAAAAGAGTAAAATCACATGTGGCTATATATGTACAATGTGTGAATGCTTCAAATATTGCAAGCACTATATGTAAACCAGAACCTATCTTCATACACTCTATAAGAGCCACACACACTTAGAATAACTACCTTATATTAAATATTACTGCAATTTGGCTGCTGCTTCCTATGTGCAACCATCATTGTTTCAGTGCTCTGCATGGTGCAGCACATAATAACATAGATTGTGATCAGAGAGGAGAGAGTCAACATGGCTGACAGGCTGCTCATTCACTGAAGCAGTAAAGAGTTACCATCCCCTGTGGATGCATTAGTAACATCTTGTTCTAATGGCTGAATCGAGCTCTACATCTCATCTTTTTTTTAAAGTAAGTCACTACATGATTCTATAGGGATATTATTAAAAATATGATGCAAGTGCTTTTGTGATTGTGAGCCACTCATGTGTCCCCAGAGTGTTAATGGTACCATATTAAGCCCCCCGGGTGAGCTGGATAAGCGTAAATGCATCTAATGGTGATAATCCCTCCTTTTGTCAAAATCTCTCACTCTTCTCCTACCCTCTATATAATATATTTACATAAACTGATGTATGGAGGTATCCTAACCCTGATAAAGACATTTCATTCTTTTTAATCTCTGATATTTACATTCAAAGAGTTGGTATGATTGTATTTTGTTGCCAGACCACACTTCAATCGCCTAAAGAATGCAAATAGACAATATTATTTCCTCACTACCCATATCTTGTTTTAAATGCCTATATGAATTTGTGAAATTTCTTGAAAACAAAACAAAGTGCTTCATTCAAATGGGAGAGATTCAAGGCATGTTAATGGGATGAGATAATGACATATAATAAATACTAATACAAAGTGTTTTATGCACAACTTAACACTATTGAACAAAAAGTTGGGGAATAGAAAAAAGAAGTTTACTATAATGATGCTCCAGAAAAACAAGGAGCACAATACAATAAGCTATCTACAGACAAAATAGCTTCCAATTTGTTTTGATTGAAACAATCCTACTATGACCAGAGAAAGAAAGCTGGAATGTTTTAGCTTGGAGAATTAAGCAGATACAAATAAATAGAGCTATTAACTCTGTGAAATTAGAAAATGGAAAAAAAAAAATCCAGATCCAAGTTCCAGTTGAAATAAACACTGCTCTTAAAATCTATTATGAAGAACTGTGTAAATCTTAATACCTGGATAAATGAGTTTTTGGACCAACTTCAATTTCCTTCACTTCAACTGAAGAGGCTAAAACTAATCTTGATTAAAAAAAAGTATATCGAAGAACTGCCAGATCCAGTGAGGATGTGAAAAGTGAAAAGGCAACCGTGCCTGATGACTTGCCCAAAGAAATATATCAAATGTTTTCAGGGAAATTGTTACCACACCTTGAGATGTTTTTTGAACCCTACAACCTCTGCCATCTGCAGTCTTTTCTGCAGTCAGTTCTTTCTGAACCAGGTAAAACTCCCTCAGAAAGAGGGTTGAGGTGCATAGAAACAACCATTCCCCATTTGATTATTAACAATCAAAAGGGATTCGTACAGAGCAGACAACTCTTTCATACCACATGAAGGCTTCTGAAGGTCTTATATGTGTATGCAAAATGCTAGGCAACATGCGATTTTGTACATCAGATGCTGAATAGGCTAAGGACAGGATTGAATGGAGATATATTATTAAAAATTTGATTAAGAGCCAGTTATTATGTACTGAGCTGGTACCGGTGTAATCATGGGTGTGACTTCAGGGAAGACAGATCTTTTTTTTTTTTTTTTTTTGGATAAAATTCTTTTGTTTTTGGAAAATCCATTCACCTTTTGCTTCTGCTCCAAAGGAATTAAAACAAATGCTGACATTTTGCCGATCAAACATGACCCTCTGGTAAAAGAAGTAGAAGAATCAATCAGAAAAATGGTGCTTAATGCCTATTTCTATGATAGAATATAATAATATAAAATCTTTGATCCTGCTCGGTCAATTCCACTCTGCCTTTACCAGCCACTTTTTTCTCCACACGAGTCTTTACCTGTTTTATGTGGAACCATAAGTACAGTAGATGGTGTCTCTCTCCTTTCTACCTCCCATAAGAGTGCGGAATGTTTAGACCAACATTCTTTATTATGCAGCCCAACTTTCAAGCTGCTATTTACTGCAACCCTTAAAATTGGAGCTGGAGATCTTTCTGTTCGCTGCTGCCTTTTGCTGACCCCTTGCACATCTTGTTTATTCCATTTTATTAATTATTTCACACTGCATTGCCTCGCCTTACTGTTTACTCACCATAGAAGTTACAGCCTGGATAAAGATAGAATATAATAATGTAAAGCTTCATCTGTACTTTTGTTCATCACTACATTAATCTGGCATGAGACACTTAATATGTTACTAAAATAAAATCATTTAATTTATCACAATTACAATTTAATGTATTTTTTTTCAAACGAAGAATCTTGTGTTATTAAGGGCAGAGGAAGGGGTGGGCTATGAATTTATATTTTTACTCAAAATAGCTCCATGTTCTAACCACTGCTTTATCATTTAGTTCAAATCCACCTACATTTTACAACAAAGACACACAGCAGGTTCCACTCAGCTGATTGAAAGCTCTCTCTCTCTCTCATCAGGTTTTATTCAAGACTGCTTCAGTCAAACACACACACACACACACACACACACATAGAGAATGTTACTACAGTGCTCTTCTTGAACTATTGGAATGATATGCATGCTAAACACAGTCATCTGGTGTCAGGAAACAGTATATCTGATAGTCCAGTGATCTTAGGTGTTTCTGTAACAGCCCATCTTAAATCTCTGGGCTTTTGTAGAGTTTCATTCCAGCACTGAGCAGAGTTAAGGGGGTGAATAAATGCAGACCTACACAGGTGATCCAAAGCTGCTAAATGAGGCAGTTAGCAGCTCTCACACAATTTTTACATCTTCCAATGGAGATTTTGTAGAACAATGAACTTGGGTGGTGATTATTCCATGTGACCTTTTACAGGGCGGGTTTTTGTGTTGGCTGGTATTGTTTGAAGACAGGGGTGCTGTAGATATCTTCATGCCATGTCGCGATGGCAAGCTAAGCCTGATTAATGTTGAACAGATTCATATCTCACGTTTGTTATAGGAATGAGCTGAACTTTTGATCAGAGTTTATCTGGATTAATAATGAACTTAACGTCTCCCTCTTTTGTATTTAATGGTGAATTGGACTATCTGATCTCACACACAGCACTAATGGCTTCTGCTTCAGCACCACTATTTCTTAAGCCCTGCATTTAAAACTATTTAAAAAGGCAGTGGAGATAGAAGTGAATAATTTTACAGCACAGGGCTCCTGTCATCACCCTAACCTAACCCAAAGCTCCCTTACTTTTCATGTTTTCCTCAATACAAGCCCTTTCAACCTCTGCTGTTGATTTTTTCATCAGTGTCTGTTACTTTTATACTATTTGCTGAGCTAGATACAGTATTATTCTACCCATAAAAAAAAAAATGCTGCTGCGGCAGGAGGGATGTTGTCTGCATCTTCCAGTTTGTGCACATTTTGTAAAAGCTAGCAGAAGCAGTGGAATTGCTCAGATCTGTAATTAACAGCACGGAGGTAACAGAGTGCACGTGATCGGAGGATGTTCTTGGCAACTGTAATCACACACACACAGTGCCGCGTTTGCGGCCAGATGTGGTGTCTTATCACTCTCTCCAACCTAATTACGCTTTATTTTACAAAGAGGGTATAGTAAATAGCACTTAACCATTATTCCTTTTAATAACTATGGTTCCCCCCATTGTAAAGCCCCCCCCCCCCCCCCAAAGGAAGGCGAACATAGCAATTACAGAAAAATCAATACACCTAATCATCGGCTGAGGTTGTTCTTATGGGATTGCTACGGTTTGGAAAAGAACACTAAGTGAATGTGTGTTTGGGTGTCCTGCTTCTGGATGAAAACTGCTGTCCATAGACACAGAGGAGAGCAAACTATGTCCCCATGGCTGTTTTAAAGGGAGGTTCAAATTCACTTTTAGAATTTACATTACACACCTTAAACATGTTTTAATTTATTTATTTTTTTTCTTTTGAATTGCACATGTGGGTTAATTCTGAATCTGTTTTCTGTGCTGCTGCTGCTGCTGCTGCTGCTCCATGTGCCTTTAAATCACCTCTAGGGGACAGCGGAAGTTGTTTGAATTGAATTGAATTTGGTGCAGTGCATGTTAGGCTCACCTAACAACACTGGTAAACTACACAACACAAGTCTAGAAATGTAGAAAACACTGCAAAACTACTGTGGTTTCAATTTAAAGATGCTCTTTTTGACACAGACACTCCTTGCTTTATCTATATAGCAAGGAGTGTCTGTGGCTCACATATCTGACTGTTTGTCGGCCCAACGTCAACTTTTGGATATAGCTTGCACATTGCATCATAGTGTGTATCCTTTTTGTTGAGGAATTTTTTGGATACACATCCAAAATAACTTTATTATCACTATTAATCACAATTTGTCCAGGAATACAAACTTCCTACAGCTACTGCACTAGTTTGATTTAAAATGACATATATAGATAGGAGAGAATCGAAATATTCATCATGAGTTACAGATATTGAATTTACATGTATATATGTTGCATACATTGTCCCTTGTTTGGCATGAAATTGGAACCATGGAATTGGCAGACCTTGAGGAGACTTGATGTAAGCAACACATGCAGGACGTGTGAAAATTGGCCTTTGGAATCATTTCAGACATGCTTTAGATGAATCAGGTTACCCTGGTATAAATGAACATCCTCTCATGGAGACGGCTTCCTGGTCACAGACTGCTCAGATTTATAGCTGCCATGTGGGTAATTTACTGTAGTAGAAATCTTCTGTTAGAGAGTTATGTTTGATTTGTTGGCATGTTCAAACTAATTTCATGTGATACTTCAAACCAGTACCCAGTGGTTCCAAGGTACAATGTGGGGCCTGGGCATTATGTACCCTGCTGCAGTACTTTTTTTTTTTATGTGTGCCACAAGCAAATTCCTCAAGCTGCTCAGAGCAGATTGCACCAGGCAGGAAGTTAATTACCAGGAAAGGCATAGAGCATCTGTTGTTTTCAAAAAAAAACATACATACATATTACATACATACATATTTAAAGATGAGTAAACCTTGCAGGCTGCATGAACAGTCAAGTGTTTCTTTTGCGTTCTTTGTCTGATTTTTGTGTTGCATTGAGTGTTTAATTTATTTAAACTGTATAATTGTATGTGCATCTGTTAATGCTTAAAACTATTGATTATTGTTCTCATTCACTTTAAAAAATGTTGTCTCCCGTGAGGTGTTTTCTTGTTTTTGTTTGCATGGAAGTTCCAAATAAAAGAAAAAAAATAATCAAACATGATGAAATATATAATACATGTATTCTTTTTCTATTCTATTTAGAATTGAATGTACCACGAAATAAGATTTTGCTTTATATCACCCAGCCCTCGTACAATGTGTATGATTTCACTGTGATTTAAATTTAAAATATCCAAAACTGACCAAAAACTATCAACAGACTAAGCAGAAATAACAATGTTAACATTACACAATGTTGCTGACCTATAATATATTGCAGATATACTGAAATGAGCACGCTCAACAACTGAAAGGTGATGATCATTTCTTTTATGTCAGTATGTCACGTCATTAAGTTTGAATGTCTTTTCCATGCACTGTTTGGGATGTGTTGGAAAACAGCTGATCCAATGATCTACAATTAGCCTGTGTGCAGCTATTTGGTCGAATAGAAAAAGGACATAAAAATAAATTAGTTAGGGGTTAAAATTGTCTTGGCTTTTCACTGCTGAAGTGAGACTGAGAGACGTGGAATAAGGGAAGATGTTCATGTAGAAGCTAATACACAGCTTATATATATATATATATATATATATATATATATATATATATATATATATATATATATATATTTGTCTAAACAGTATTTTCAAAGAGACTTGAAGGAAAACCTTTCCAGGCTTTGGAGGAGGGTTGTTAAATGGTTGGATGGACCTAATGCTGCCTTCTATTTTCACTGCTAGAGACAGGCTAAGACATGTTGAATGTAGGAATTCATTCAGTGGTGTTCTTTTTGTTTGCCTAAAAAGAACATGTAAGTGCTAATTTTCAGTGGTGAAGGTTGAAGCCAAGAGGCTGATACTCCAATTAAGCATTGTTACATTTCCATTTTTTTGTGTGTGTGTCTAGACAGTAGTGTTTTTTATTATTATTCTTTTTTTTCATATCTAAAGAGAGTTGAAGGGCAGGGTTTCCAGACTTACTGTATGTGTCCTCTAAAAAAAGGGAGAGAGCGAGAGAGGAAAAAAAAAAGTTCTCTCCTCTATCTGTCAAAATAAGGTGATGATCATTTCTTTTATGTCAGTATGTCACGACATTAAGTTTGAATGTCTTTTCCATGCACTGTTTAGGATGTGTTGGAAAACAGCTGATCCAATGATCTACAATTAGCCTGTGTGCAGCTATTTGGTCAAATAGAAAAAGGACATAAAAATAGATTAATTAGGGGTTAAAACTGTCTTGGCTTTTCACTGCTGAAGTGAGACTGAGAGACATGGAATAAAGGAAGATGTTTATGTAGAAGCTAATACACAGCTTCTCCAATTAGGTGTTGGTTCATCTCCAATTTATATAAACACATATATATATTTGTCTAAACAGTATTTTCAAAGAGACTTGAAGGAAACCTTTCCAGGCTTTGGAGGAGGGTTGTTAAATGGTTGGATGGACCTAATGCTGCCTTCTATTTTCACTGCTAGAGACAGGCTAAGACATGTTGAATGTAGGAATTCATTCAGTGGTGTTCTTTTTGTTTGCCTAAAAAAGAACATTTAAGTGCTAATTTTCAGTGGTGAAGGTTGAAGCCAAGAGGCTGATACTCCAATTAAGCATTGTTACATTTCCATTCTTTGTGTGTGTGTCTAGACAGTAGTGTTTTTTTTAATTATTCTTTTTTTTCATATCTAAAGAGTGTTGAAGGGCAGCGTTTCCAGACTTACTGTATGTGTCCTCTAAAAAAAGGGAAAGAGTGAGAGAGGAAAAAAAAAGTTCCCTCCTCTATCTGTCAAAATGAGTCGCATGAGCCAGGTGAGTGGAGCTGAACGGCCACCGCGAACCCTGCTATAGGTGCTCGGTCTTGTTCGCAGACATCACGTTCCGCCGAAAAAGCTGCAGACGCAAGCTGTTTTCAGGCCTGATGAGCAGCGGGGAGGCCTATCAGTGACACACAGCCCCAGTTGTGCAGGGGACACGCCGGGGACAACCTGAATTGACCTAAGCTATATCAACATTTCTACAAAGTTAATGAGCTGATACCAAGCATAAAAGGACACGCGGCATATTGGCAGGATGATCCACTCAGGTGGCCGTGATAGATTTTAATTGTGAGAACCATTCTGTCACACAGGCATTAAGACGAATACCATGAGCCTCGTCTCGTTATTGCAGCCAGAGGCCCCTCTTGAATTATACCATTTTTCCCCTCATAATGTACTCATTTAGATTTTGGAGTTTGGGTGATAAAACAACACACTGTGAATTGCATTGTCTTAATATAGTTGTGTGAGAATAATACGTTTTTATTTTTAATGATAAGTTGCTAACATTGCTTTACAGAGCAAAACATAAGGCATTAAAAATACAATAAAAAATGTAAAAAGAACTCAGTGAAATGATAAAACAGGCTGCCTCTAAAAGGATTATTCCTGATACGTCTAACTGGGAGCAGACCCAAAGGCAGATCCTGAAAACTCTGCTGGGATTCTGGCCCAGGGACGCCTCGGGATAACCCACCAAGTGCTGGAGGAGGTGTTTGGGGAGAGGGCTGTCACGGATAGTTTGCTCTTTCCATGACCTGGACCTGGATAAGAGGTGGGATTTTATGCAGTGAAAATTTCTTTATGTAATGAAAGTGTCTAAATGACTAAAGCGAATTCCCTAATTGTAACCCATGCACCCATTCCCCTCTCCACTCAAACTGATTCACGCCCCTTTAGCTGCTTCTTTGTCCAAATGAGAGGGAAATTAACACCCAGCATTCGTAATGTAACGCAACGTCTGCAGAATTGGATTTCCTACTTTTTTTTTTATTACTGTTACACAATCATTATCATGATTGTTAATATATTTTTTTTTCAAAATTTAAATTATAAATGAGGATCATTAAAGAAAGCTGGTGATAAATATGTAAAAATAAAGCTGCCTGGTTAGTAGGTTGGTGCTGATACAGTCGTATAAGTAATGCAAAGCCCACACATTTGCTGGTCCCCTGAATAACAGCAGGAGGAAACATAAACAAAACACTAAAGAGACTAATGCAGTTTGTAAGATTATTATAGGGAATTATTATATAATACATGCTAAGGAGCCTCCACCAGTAGCAAATGCACAGTGGATGTTTTACAATATTTGTGTTCACAGCTAGCCTTTTTTTTTTTTTTTATTCAGGGGTGAGAATAAGTAATATTATTAGTGAAGCGATAATTAATGGAGATTAAAACCTTTCAAATGTATCACAGAGTATTGCACGTCTGTGAGTAATTACACAGAAGAAAACGTGCAACTTCGAATTCAACTAAGTCATCCAATACTGGCTGCCATGGAGAGGCTGAACCCTATTACAAACCTGCGTTTCCATCGCTAGGGAGATCTGTGTATTTACTGATATCACATATTATAAGGCAACAAAGAGGTTGGATGACTTTGGCTCTGTCACTTTTCATTCCACTGTACATCTGTACCCAACTGTGAATCTCAAACAAGAGATGCCACAGTGAAATGAAGCTGAAAACAATGACAATAAACAAAGATTAATGGCACAAGAAATCTCTAAGTATGATCACAGGAGATAGAAAGCTTATCTATAATACAGAGTGCCCCTTTTGTGCATTGACATCAGTACAAGACAGCTTGACACAAGTCAATTGTAGAGCATATGTAGGTGTTGCATAATTTACAATGTGTATAATGCATAAATAATCTGCTTAAGTTGTAGCATTGCATCACGACTGTGTTTTGATTTAAGGCAACTCAGTCTGCTAAAGGATGCAACTTCATTTTGCATGATGAGCTATAGTCATGCTCTAAGGTCTTACTCCCCAAATTAATTTGGCATACTGTATGAATCCCTCTTTCACTCAAGTGCTAATGGAAGGGATGAGTAAATCAATAATGCAACTAAGTATTTAAGATAATCCAATTCTAGCCACTACTTTGAGCCAGCGACATCATTGAGAGGCAGCAAAGCCTGCAACAAAAGCACAGAGAAACGGTCCTTTTATGCTACCACCGCCCGGCAGAGTAGTGCTGAATGGAGCGAGGGGAACGTGGGAAAAGGGAAAAGAAGAAGGGACTTCATGCCATTTCAAAAAGCGATATGTGACACAGCTTTATAGACTGGAATCACTCAGACGTGGTCTCAACCTTAATGAATGCTAAATAACCGTTGTGTTTCACTGGCAATGTTTGTAGCTTGGTAAATGTGGTAATAGACGTCCCAAAGGAAATTTGGCCTGGACACGTCCATGCACAGACTATTCATTGTTTGTGATGTGAAAATGTAAGGAAATAAAAATAAATAGATAAATAAAAAGGTTTGAATCCTGTTATCAGTTCAGTTTTATAAATCCAAAGGCATCGAGTATCGGAGCATCTTTCCCGACTGGCTGATGACAGTGCTGTAAGTAGAAGGGTAGAGCACAGTATTAAACACCAGCTTGCATCTGTTAAAACCAGATTAGAAACGACTGATTCACCTAACAAAGGCGAGTAGGCTACTACTACTGTTAGCTAGCTCAAATTTTGCATTTTCCTTTACATTTTGAGGCATAAATGTAAAAATGGCATGCATTTATGAAAAAAAAAAACTCAACAATTATGTATTGAGGTCATTTTAAAGACAAGGCTCGAGGCTAAAAATCTGCAGCCTGTCAAGCTGTCACATATATCCAGGGGAATAATGTCAGTAGATTACAGTAAAATACAGATTTGCTTATCCCGTGCGAATGCAACACACGAAACACGAGTGCTGAGGGTTCATTTCTAAATCACATGAGATCCCCAGGTAATGCCAGTCCTGTGGGAACAGAGCATCAGGTTCCATTTGTATGTGGCTGCACATATTCCTCCTCCCACGGTATGAAGGTTTGAGCGTTATGCTATGTGCATTATCATATTACATTTATAATTCAGGCAATTGTTTTATTAATGCACATAAAACCAACACATTTCTGTCTGGGGGAGAAAATAGCTCTTTCGTTACTAGGATCTTTGTCTGCATGCATGAATATTACAGACAAAGCTCCCGGGGTCATCGCCCTGTGTTGTCCCCAGCTTTGGAGAGGCCAGGGCATGTGAAACAGAAGAGACCAGAAACAACAAGAAAAAAAAAAAACGGTGAAAGGTCATTGTTCCCTTTAGGTGGCTGTTTACACAATACCACACCCTGTGGCGAGTGGTCACATCTGAGTTGGGCTGACAAATCTCTCAGGCCGAAGCGTCAGATCTCCCCATTTCCAGCTCGCAAGGATGAATGCGTCAGGGAATGCTCGCGAGCATTCCCTGACGCATTCATCCGCCCCCCCCTTTCCCCCCTCATTGCCACATGCAAACCAGCCCCATGTGAATATCTGGGCTGGTCACGGTGTTATCAACAAGCTGCACATCCTGAACTCGGAACAGGGTTAAAAAGTGTCTGGGGAACAACTCTCTGCCGCTCCACTCTGCCTCCCAAGTGTATAGCAGTGCCTAAAGGCTTGTCATTGAAGGCTAGGTCATAAACAGTATTAGAGAATCAGTAGAATTCATTAAAATAAAGAGCAGCACTTAAGACTAAATTTTATCTTGGCAGATCCATGACTCTTTTAACCACTGTGTTCTGTTTAAACTCTGGTAACCTCAGCCATATAAGCAGAGATGGAGCTTCCCCAATAGCTCGTTGCTAGAACATTCCTGTGTTAACATTTTTCACATTTTCACTTGCATTTAAAGAAAAGGCACAATTGACCATACAGTATTTCAATTTTCTTGAACTATAACCCTTTATATTAGACCAGCAACAGCACACTGAGGTGAGTGATGACTTCCAATGCTACAAATACAATATGGCTAAGAGCTTGCTCGACAATTAATATCTGTTTTATAAGAAAACTACATTGAGCATCTGATCAGGTTTTATAACGGGAAAAAGATCTCTAATGCGCATGAAATTGAATAAAACTTCGCCACCATTTAGACTGATCATGTTAAGTCCCTTGATGGCCGTCATCCAGCAAAATAAAAGGTGTAGGTGAATGTGTTTTTGCTCTGAACACATTCTGTGGTTCCTCCTTTTCATTTACCTCCTGCACTTTCAATCAAGAGTTCAGCAAGTGGCTCATTGTTCCTTCTGGCAATAACGTTTAATCACTGTAAAAAAAAGTATAGGTTGAAATGATACTTTTAAAGAAATAATGTATTACTTCATACATTTTTTATGTGGCTTCAATTTTTCTTATTCAACACTACGCTTATCATAAGTACATTGTAGCCCACCATGTTTCTAAAGAAGCCCTAAATGGACAACCAAACCGTGGCTATATATTTTTTCACAAGCACACAGTTTTTCCTATGCCCTGGATTACTCAGTTTGTTCTCAAATTTGTTTAATCTTCACCGAACAATCAACTCAGCATGGAGTGAGGTGAGTCTATTAATACTATGTGTGCATATCGTGTATAAGTGTATAGTGTATGAACACACACATAATCAGGTGAAAGAATGTGGATGTGCAGGTGTCACGCATGACTGTACTGAACAAACTGATTGGTGAGGAAACCTGAGTGACCAGTCAGGCATGATTAAATGATGTGAAGCTCAGGTCAAGGTTAACGTCTTCTATCAGGCATTGTTTAAATTACCAGTCTCTGCCAACATGCTTTATTTGATAGGGACAAATATTGCGTGCATAGACAAACTGAGACGGCGATCTCATGCACGTCATCATCATAGTGCCTATAGCAAATGCTAATTTGCATGGAGTATGTGCCGAGCTGCCTCTCCTGACATGACCTTGGTTTCACCATTTTTCATGAGACATAAGTGGCATAGGGAGGAGGCTAAGCCATTCCAGTAATAGTAGTAGTCAGCAAAATCAAGGCAAAATTTACCCCTGAGTATTCTCTCGAACCGTTATGCATATGTTTAACATTCTTGGTTGTTGCTCTGTGTCCTGTGTGGACATTAGCATTCATTTTAGGAAATACATGGAATGACACACTTTTTTGCCTTATGGAGCAATAGACAGGCCGAGTGAGAGAGAGGGAGAGACCCACGCAAAAGGTCTGTGCAAAGCAGAAGCTGTCAACCAGGGATTAGCAGAATGAGCAGAAAACCGACAATAGGCAGCAGCTTATATACTTTAGAAGACAGGATTTCCATTTTAATCCACTATTGTCACAAACCGGGCTGCACTGCCATGACAAAAGAGGGAGACACACACAACCAAGCCAATTAACAAACAATTTATTGAAAAAAGGAACAGCATGAGAGGAGAACCTAAGCTGACAGCGGTGCGTGTAATCGGTAAGATCAGCAGTGGAGGTGAGTGCATGAGTGGGGGCGTTTGTAGGTGAAACATTGTCAAGCAAGGTTGGTGCAGGGATGACAAACATGTGGCCCGGGGTCCAGAACCGGCCCGCAAAAGCCAATCCATGGCCATTCGGTGACTAAGTGTGACAAAAAACAGACCGCTTCCTATTTCTTCACAGGATGTGAAGTCAGTGGAGCATCTTTCAGGGCTCAAGGGATAAAATATTAACAGTTTTTAAATCATTTTTATGACGGGAGATAACTTTCCTGCTACTAAAAAAAAGCAAACATTGCTCAATGAGTTAAGGTTTTGAATGCAACATTAGACCTATTAAATATAGGATTTTTTTATTATTTCGTCATCTCTCCTGTTTTGTAAATTGGTAAACTTTTAAAATGAATTAAATATTACTGCTTCATGAACTAAACTGAGTTTTGCTCCTCTGGGGTTAGCGGGTTGTGGGTGGCACCACAGATACTGCATAGAAACACTCACAACCATAAATGAGGGGAATAAAGCATAGATAATATAATATTATTATCTAATTAGGATTAGACTAAATGGGGGTTTTCACAGCAGCCATATTGTGATGAAATAATAAAATAAGCACAGGTGTTGCCAGTATTACAATGGTTGCATATAGCGGGTTAACAAGCTTGGTGGCGGGTACCCAGTTGTTTGCTGCATGGCTGCTGGTGTGGAAGCGAGCCATTTAGAGCATCATATAACATAATGTAACGTTTGCTCTTCCTGCCTCCTGCTGTTTTTTAGCAGCTAACAATCATATCTAACTGCTGGTATCACTTAAAAAGCAAAACTGCACAAATCCATTCGCCAGCTCGACCACACGCAGTTAAATTAGATATACACGATGCCTGAAAAATGCAGCAACAGACAGACACGGCACTTGGTGGTAACATTAAATGGCAAAAGAAAACGAAAGCACACGATTTATTGTTTAGATAACCTTTCTCCTCAAATAATAAGCTTTCAAAATCAGCATTTCAGCAAAGCCTGACTTCTATTGTCCCAGGTTGAAGAAGCATGGAGGAAAAGAAAAAAACATACCACAAACAAACAGCTGCTCGGCTACTTTTTGTGGTAATTTGCCACCGAAGAATAAAATAAACCCACTCAGCTCTGTCATCCTCTTCGACCGGGAGCTCACATGAAGAACACGGAATGGTTGCTAGTCGTGGCCAGACCACAACAGCATGTGGTAGGCTTATTTCACACTTGGTGTGGCATGGAGAGCTGCATTTATTCCACAACAGTTTGCCTCATAAAGAAACAAAAAGCTTTTGGGAGAGGAACAGACTGTATATGAGTGTGAAATAAGCAAATTGACCTAAAAGCACCTTGACCTTGCTGAAAAAAAAATAATAAAATAAAAGTTCTCTGTCATATATATATATATATATATATATATATCCATCCATCCATCCATTGTCTATCCCGCTTATTCCCTTTCGGGGTCGCAGGGGTCTGCTGGAGCCTATCCCAGCGCGTTAAGGCGAGAGGCAGGGATACACCCCAGATGGTCGCCAGCCAATCGTGGGGCACACACACCATTCACACACCATTCACACACACACTCACACCTATGGGCAATTTAGAGTTTACCAATTAACCTGAGCATGTTTTTTGTATTGTGGGAGGAAACCGGAGTACCCGGTGAAAACCCACGCAGACACGGGGAGAACATGCAAACTCCACACAGAAAGGCCCCAGACCCAGGCCCCAAAGCGGTCTTGAACCTGCGACCTTCTTGCTGTGAGGCAACAGTGCTACCCACCGCACCACCGTGTCGCCCCTTATATATATATATATATATATATATATATATATATCAAAAAGCTCCTGTTATGACATTGTGTCATCAATACGATAAACACCCCTGCAAACCTGCTTTCAACTGAAACTCTTTTTCTGACATGAGTCAGCTTTAGAGTACGAATGTACTGTTTTTCTTAACATAGCCAGGCATATCAGGTTCAATTAACGTCACTGTGATTGCTGAACCACTTACGCTGTCCCAGCCTATTTACTTTGGAATGGTGCAGAAGCATCTCGGCCTTGCTTTTAGAGCCTTTTGTGTGAGCATCTGTTTTTTTCCCGGAACATCAGTACCTAGACATATCATGTCTGACAGAGACTTTTAAGCAATTCTGCCTGAAATAACAGGATTTAGCCAATTTTGCTAAATGTTCACATACGTAGACTCATCATGCAGATGTGATGATTCATTTATTTGCACAGTGATAGAATGATTATCTGCTTTGCCTTTCTATATTGTAAAACATTTTTTTACTATTTGTCACCTGCATCAATAAGGGTTTAAAACAGGTAACTAAAAAGATATTTGAATGCTCATATTTTTTATTCAGAGACACTAAAACCACTCTTTAAGGTCATGTCCCTATAGTTATTATACATGTATGTAATTACTTAAGCTGATTCAATCACAAAACTAATATCTATTAAGTCAGAAGAAGTGCCAAATAGTAATATCTGTTTGCATATAAAATGTTTATTGGACAATGTCAAAAATGTTGGGTAATGACAATGGGTAAGCCTTAAAACTTGGTACCAGATAGTCTAACCCTTATAAAAGTGAAAAAAATGACATCAACTAGTTTTATATTCAAGGTGGATTACATATTTATTTAATAATTGTCTTGTCTTGTTGAGTTATGCCATTTGACATTTCATGCAAAATAAATCCCATATTCCGTGTGATTTTTGTAAAGAAAAAAATGGTACAAATGGACTTTGAAATGACATGATGTACATATGTAACCTCAACTGTAGCTAATGGTAGGCCTACATCAGATCCAGTCAAAGTAAAATAAACTATAATGACATTTGACCCTTTCCTAGGTTGACTTGAAGTGAACACCACGAAAGGAAAAAAGAAGGAGTGAGAAGGAGCAGCATTATTATCAAGCACTGACACGGGAGGATGAGAGGGGAGGTTAATTCCTGTTCAGCCCAGCCTGAAGACAACACACATTACAAGAGTGCACTCTAAGCACATGGAAGACAAATTGGATTCAAACTCCATCTTTCAATAAGTCACTTGACAGGGCTTTTCACTCACGGTATAAATCACTTGTGAACACAAGGAGAGGGGAGGTGGAGTAGAGACATAGTCCGCATTCAATTACGAGCAACAGTGGTTTACAAAATAAGTGTGATGAAACCTCTACCCAGCTTCCACGACATTGGCGAATGTAACCTACAACATCTAATAATGGACCATGAGCGGGACAGGGGAGAGGTGGGGGTGTCATTTATAGCAACACTATGCTTCATTCATTGGTTTCTATGTGCAAATAGGCAACAATTATGGTCTCGAAGTTGTTTTGCATTAATTGATACCATGCACGAGCCAATTGAAGCATGGGGTTGGGAGATAGCCAGCTTGAACAGCAATGAGGACGAGATACAAAAGTGGAATGGAGCCCATGGAAATTTCCAAATTTCAATTTGTGTTGAGACCATCCAAACCTGATAGACAATAGCCAGGACTTCTGAAAGACATGTGACATGTGGGAACTGTGCTACCATCATATTTTGCATTCCTTTTTCACAAATAAGACTGGAAAAGGGTGTGTGTCTTAGAAAACATTTGAATGTTCTAGGAATATTTTCAGGATGTTTTCAATAATGTGTCAATAAAGTGAAATGTTAGCGAAGACAATGTTTTAACTTTGACATTCAGATGTTATTTTGAGGATGCTGTCAGAATGGCCACTAATTATGCAACACAATAAAAAAAGAAGGGGGATTTTTAATGCAACATTTGGAAAGTGTTTCAGGATGTTATTGAGGCCTGAGATGACATAATGTTTCTCGTAAAGTGTTCCTGCAATTTGATATATTAAGGTCATGGTCAAATTGTGTTGAGTCCTTTCAAAAA
This sequence comes from Eupleurogrammus muticus, assembly GCA_036785175.1. Taxonomy (NCBI): domain Eukaryota; kingdom Metazoa; phylum Chordata; class Actinopteri; order Scombriformes; family Trichiuridae; genus Eupleurogrammus; species Eupleurogrammus muticus. Next base: position 21,020,274 of record JAYKQN010000010.1, on the reverse strand, counting down.
CAAAATGGTTTATGCCAAAGTGCTCTACAACAAACTCAAACGAGCAGACATCATTATAAAACATATGTTTTAGATATATTTACATATCTAACATACCTACATACATAACATACATAAATGAATAATGCACAAACATATGAAAGTGGATCTTAAAACACCTTTGAAAAGAGTCTAGTGATTCTTACATTTTCAGGGGGAATATTCCAGAGTCCAGTCTAGTCAGAAAGCCCCATCTCTAAAGTATTCCTGTCATGATTAGAAGTCATTGATCTAAATGGCCAGCGTTTATATAGCCCCTTTCTAGTCTTTTCAACCTCTCAAAGTGCTTTACACTACAAGTGTCCATTCACCCACTCTGATGGCAATGCACAAAGCCTCCTGCACATCAGGAAACTACGCATTCACACATCAATGGTACATGCCATCGGAGGTAAGTATCTTGCCCAAGAACACTACGATATGCAACTTGAAGGAGCCGGGAATCGAACCACCAATCTTCCAACTCGTGGATGACTGCACTACCGCTGAGCTACGGCCACCTTGCCAACTCACCTTTGATCTGTGGATCTGAAGAGGCTAGATGTACTGTAAAGGGATAAGAGTTCACTAATATAGATCAGGGCCAAGCCCTACATTGCCAATGCAGGGCTTGAAAAATAAACTATAGAGGCTTAAAAGGGATTCAGTAAAGAATAGGTATCCCGTGTAGAAACTTTAACATGTATGTATAATCTTTTTTGTACATGGTAAGTGATGGGTTTGAGTCAACCTATTTTGGAAAGAGTCATTTTTGTCATGATTTTGAATTATATAAATAAAACTGACTTGGTATTGACTTGAATAGTCTGGCCTCAGCATTTTATACTATGTGTAATTAAATAATTGTCGAAATATAGAGCATGACATTTCTTTGAAAGTCATTGAAATGCCATAACATTTAATAATATTCTGAGTTGGAATAAGATAGAAGTGACAACTGTTTACCTGCCTTTCAAACTTAAAAAATGTGTTGTTGAATATTATATTGTCAATTTATATTATTATTTTCATAGGATTTGATGTGATTGGAAAGCTGGCCGAGGGCTTGGTCAGTGATGTTGGTTTGGGAGAAGACACAATATAATCTGAAGTTATGAGCCATCTTTAATGTCCTCATTTATTGTGACTCTTATTGAGGGTGGTAGTTCTGAACTGGTCATTGGGTTGGATGGAAGGGTGCATCATCTGCATAGCAGGGATATGACAAGTTGCGGTTCTAAATAATTTGCCAAGCGGGAGCATATAAATTAAAATGAAAAAAAAGGGGAGAACCTAAGCCTTGATGGACTATCTAAAAATGTACATATTTTTCTTTTCTTGGTAGAATTAACAACAGCCACAGCAATAAGAAAGCATCTAGTTCATAGAAATCGTTTTATATTCCTAACAACATTAAGACCCTTAGGGGATAAGCAAATCTGAATCTAAATATGAATTTGTTCTTTAAGATCAAAGGCACTATTACATGCACTGGCATACATGCTCTGAAATGCCCATGTTCACTCTTCTATGGAAGGAAAACGAACAGAGCTTTGAAGAGAAAACGAGAACAGATGAGAACAAGAGCCGTTTCTGTCATGGTCTGTCACTGTCCCAACTAGTATTCTTGTGTTTTGGGATTTTGGTTGTTTTTGCTGAGTTTATCCTCCTGTGCCCTCCTCCCTACATGTGTTTTTCTCCATATGTGCTTTGAGTTACCTTGTTTTTGTCCCAAAGCGATATGTTGTATGCCGTATGCAAACAAAAGCAAAATCTGTGAAATATTAAAAATAATTATAATAAAATTATTTCATACTGTGCAAGATTTTGTGCAGTGGAAGAGGAAAAGTTTTTGATTTTTTCAATGTTTTGATGGATAATACAACACTTTATAGAGTTCCAATATTGTTTTAGGCACTGATGTAGCCATTTAGTAATAATATGTGGTAATTTTAGCCAAATAATGCAGTTTTTTGGTTTTCTCCATGTTTTGGTTCTTTCTCAGCTTTTTTGATAATAGTTCAAAACAACACTCTGGCCTGTTGTTTCAGCAGTTTCCACTAAGTCACGTGAAATTGATATTGTCCTTATTTGTATTCTTCTTTTGGGTTTTGGGTGGATGATTCATGTGTAATTTACAACATGTACAAACGAACGTGCCAGCATGTTAAATATTATCCGTGAAACCCACTCTTACCTTCTAAATATATCAAAATGCTACAGAGACATTAGTTAGCAGTAAATCACCAAAGAGACGCACAGATCAGTTGATGGATCATTTTCTTTCCGAGATGACGACAGACACTGACTGGCCAGTCCTCTCAGGAGCCTTCGGTGCCGGCGGCCGAGATGATGGACTGGACTTGGCTCCTCACATCTTTGAAATTGTCGGAGTCAATTTCTAAAAAGGTGTTATTTGGATAAGCTCACAACATATTGGGAATATAAGCGGTGACATTAACATAAACAGGATGAACTTGACAACTTGTGCCTGGTTTAAAGTCTCCGCCAATGCTGCTGTTTGGTGCAAAATAGATTCTGAGAAGCATGTCTAAACACAACAGTGGGAATTGTCTGCTTAATATTGCACATTGAATCATTTATTTAGTATTCAATATGCAGTGTGGCAGCACGCAGTTTCAAATACAGACAGTGTTTGTGGAGTTGTCTGCTTGTTCACCTGCCTGCCTGCATTAATTAAATTATTTGCATTTGATCCTGTTTGCTGGACGTCTTTTTGTTCTTGCATCCACCTGCCTACACTGCGCTGTAACAATATCAGGGCCCAAAGCCAAAAGAGCCCTGTTTTCACACCTGTCCTGGAGGCTGGCCACAATGTGTTATCCTTACAATATGTTGGTATTAAATGTGTCATAGAAGAGTTGGTGGGTAGAAAAAAATCAAGTACTACAGAGAGAAACTTTTGGGATTTATAAATTATACTATCCTTTAGGGTAGACAGGCTCAACCATTCCAGGCCTCAGAGAGTATCTCAATTGCTGCAGAGATAAAAAAAAAGAAGAAGAAGAACATTTTTTTTCAGTTGCGCCGCTTGTCATTTCAGCCTGATAACCTGTCGAGGCTCAAACATAGCTTTGGGGCTGTTACTCACCTTGTTCTCTACTTCCTTGTTTGTGTTGTAATAACTTGTGGATGCACATCGCTTTGGTCAAAAGTGCAGCATCAGGATTTCTGCTCTGTGAGCAGTTTTTGCTCAGGTCCGACAGACGTGATAATGGCCGACTGATCTTGTTGATAGAAAGTGAGGTCTGCATTTAATTGTCAATATCTCTGGATCAGATGATCGGGAACAGGATGGCAACATTAATATTCCCAGAGACACACCGGTCAATGAGAAATGACAGGATCTTTAACAAAACCAACATTTGCCTCGGGGACTGTTTCGGTTTATTGTCATTTGATGACAGTTTATTGACAGATAGGGGGAACAGCTTATCCCTTGCTTCCATAGGAGAATAAGGGAAACCAATAATTGCAATCATGTCTAACCCCATCTTCCCTGAAAGCACAAGCTGCTTTAAAACCCATTTGATTTATTACTGGGCAACATCTTCAAAGGTAACATGCATGATATCTTGGTTTTGGTTGATTATATGAAAGTGCTGATTAGACAACATGTTTTTAGATTTGTAAAGTCAGTGCTCTGCTTTTCAATAGGGTACATTTCTGATGCCACTTGCCCTTGGTCCTTTAAACCCTCCGGGATCACCAACATAGATACTGCAAACAGGTATTTTATAATAACTGTGGATTGTTGTACGCTGCCATTTCAACAGTGTCTCCTGTGCCTTCATATCCATTTCAGATGCTTTGTAATCGGGCCTCGGACTGTAGTAAAGAGTTTATAAAACCTCAAAAAATATATAACCTCAATACTCCAAACATTAGGAAAAGAAATTGTATCTTTGTATTTTAAACCAATAACCCATCAGAGGTTATTCCATGCATATTATTAAGCTTAATAATAAATGTCCTCGAAACAGCTCACACCAAAAAACTGAAAAAAAAAAAAAAAGAATGTAGATTGGCTGTTTGAATAACGATACAAATACTATGGATCACATTACTCTTTTAATGAGACAAAACACAAAATAAAGAGGTTAACAGATCAACAGACCAAAGCCTGAAGCTGGATATCAAAAAATGTTGACATTGATACCAATTCCTGATCAATCCATTTTTTTTTCTATATGATTTTTCTAAAATACATTAAAAGACAATTAATTCGCATTTACTCTATATATTGTATACTATATACTATATAATACTGATATCAATAAATCAAAATATAGAGACTCAGAAGGTGTAACCTACAGCCCTCATTTACAGAGATTGCACCTAAGAGCATCTATAGTGTATATGTCCATACATATATATTCATATATGTCCATCTTTCACTCATTTTATTTCCAACCAAGTGCTGTGGTTTCTGGTTACTTTCCCAGAGGGGTTATGTTGTGTTTTCATCTGCAGGACAGTAGTGAACATTTTAGCTCAGCTCCTCAGCCAGGTGGGCAAATACAGGTGCTTTTTCTGCTATTTATTTTTCAAATATGATGCAAACTAGCTTAGTTAGTTAGTTGCGAAGTAACACAACAGCACAGGTGAGCTCCCCCTACTCTGAATGCGGCGTAATGATTTTATTTTTTTATTTTTTTCACAAGGAACAATTTTGAAACCTGTTTATGAGTTTAACCCCGTACACCTCTTAGATAAAAAAATTCTGAAACAACTTCCCATGCACAGTCTGCAAATTTACCACCTGCAGCAAATTTATGTTAACCATGGGGTGGCGGTGCTCTGCTCCTGTCTCACTCCCTCTTGTGGTCAGCTGACAGACTGGCCACATTGTGCCCCCCCCCATCTCGGCTTCTGCCCCCTACACTGACTTCCGCAAGGTGCTGGCTGCCCCTTCATGTTGGTTCTGGCTGCCTTGCACACCAGATTTGATCCAGTTACTGGTCTGAAACAAGTAACCGGTATGGATAATGCCCTTTTCAAGCACAAGTTTCACCCGATTAGAATGTGTCCAATCCTCACCGGGGAGCTGCTAGCCCGTCTGTGTGTGTCTGGGTGTGTGTGTGTGTGTGTGTGTGGTTGCTGGTGTGTGCCTCCCTTCTACTCGGCCTGTCAGATCACAGCTGATCTGCAGCAGCTGACACCATTCTGCTGCCTTCACTCGCTGTCCACAGATGTTAAAAACCTGCTTCTAATGTTGAACTCCCACCTTGCCTCGGTTTGTAAAATGCCTCAAGTTATTTGGAGGAGTTGGGTCGTACCAGGGGAGGAGCTACTCGACTCTAAATAATGAAATAAATTCTAAAATAAAATCTCAAGCCCCCACCTATACACACATTTTATTCGATGAACACATTGAGTACATTCTTTTTTACATTTTACCCACCCCCCAAAAGAAAAGGAAGGAAAAAAAACATTAGTAGGTATTTTTTTACACTGTTTAAAAACATTTTTTTTAATGAATAAAGAATAAAGTTTAATACAAAAACTCTAATCTATGACTAAAATTGAAATTATCTCAGCCAAATGGTATATAATAGTTAACGTATGCAACACTTACATTTCCATTAAGTTACTAATGTATAACAGAAACGCATTAAGTGGTGATGTTTACTGGGTTCCTTACAGCAATATTTTGCCAAATTGCTCTAGCGGAAAAGCAACATATAGTTAAAGGTAAAACAGAGCTTTTCAGAGAAATGCAAACTAGTAAAATCTCTTCTGCTATTGGAATGAAATTGGCAAAAAAATAGCAGAAAATAACCATGTTCAAGGCAATTTGTAGTAAAAGTGTGGTTGCAAGTCATGCATCATTAACAGAGCAAAGAAGAATTCTATGTATCATCTTTTAAATCTAAAGAAGAAAATAAACTGTGCCAAAAATCAACAAAGAAAAAAGAAAATGGTAATGATTTGTTTTTCTTTTCTAATGTTTGTGCAGAAATTATAATTTCTGGCTCAGATTTTCAGCAAATTTGACTGAAAGGGTCAATAAACTGGTCCAAAATCCCAATTGTAATACACTTCAGTTGAAAAAAACTTATTTATTTACTCATTTTGTGTCTTGTGTGCTCCAATAATGATGCCTGATATTGCTGGACTCCATTCACCATCTGGTGAACAGCACTCTGGGGGAGAAAAAAAAGAAAGAAAAAACAAACCTACTACATTATGAACCTTATATGAAAATGCCGTGGCCATAAATTAAAGCTAATGAGGAGAATATAAACGAGGTCATGCACTGGATTGAATTGGGTTTAAACTGAATGTTAGAATATAATCTTATGCCTGCTGTTCCTTAGTTGGTTGAAGTACTTTATCTTCACCACCAAATTAGAAATCTATCCAGTTTAATTTCTAGTGTCTTCATTGTTGTGATAAAGTGATGCAACGCTAAAGACAAACAAAATTAAAATGTATAGATTTCTAATTCTACCTTCCTAGGAACCAGTATAAACAAACATCTCAATGTCTTATTCCAACATTACATCCAGCTCCAATCGAACTGTTAAAAAATATCATAAATTATGCCTTACATTATGCCTTATGTCTTACAATAAAGCTGAAATTTGGAGTTAGTGAGGTAACTTTAAGGTTTTCAGTACTTTTATACAGGTGGGGTCACTGCCATGGTATTATATATACACATTAAAATTAACATCATTTTTTGAGTCAGTCCTATGCCACAATATATTAAAATTTGTTTCATAGTTTTAGTACCAATTACCTGCCTGATAGTAGAAAATTGTTAATAAATGAGTTATTAGAAGCTGAATTCCAATATACATAATTTTTTGTGCTGGTTTGCTTCTGGCTTGTTGATGTATTCGACTGCTGCCCCTAGGGATGGAGAACGTGGTCTGGCATTTAACATGATGCAGACTCTGAACAAACCCGCTATCCGGGAATTTTCTGTAGAGAAAAAAAAAATCCCTGACATTCTGGTTATGAATAAATGACAATATTTTGTTGTATTGTTCATATATCTGAAGTATTTCATCCAGTCATCTCCTGGGGGCTTTCAATGCACCTCTTGATAAATCCGTGCCTCGCCTCCTGAGGATGTACCCAACAAAGATGGAAGCTTTTTGCCAGGAGATGAAAGATCTTTGAGATAAGCTCAATGAACAGGTGAGTGGGTGCTTGAAATGAAAAGTGTGCAAATGCTGATGGGAAAGGCACCTGTCTTCATACATTGACCTCCAAACCTTGAGCACTTCTATGTCCACCAAAAGCCCTTTTCCCTATTTGAAAACATGAAGTGCTTCTTTACCTGGCATTTTTAGAAGACCCGTAATATACTTTTCTCATTACAGAGACACGGAAATCTATGTTGGCTGCCACTGCTGCAAAATAAAACACTTTAATGCCATGTATCAGTAAAGAGGGATGATGGCAGCCATTGCTTTGTGTTCTTATTTTGTTACATTTGATAGAACAGTATTTTCAATTAGTAAAAGTCTATGATTGCAGTGTTTGTTTTTTAATTAAGCATGTTACGGGGACTGACCTGCGCTTCATCCTCATTACTGTAAAGGATTTATAATTGAAATGCTTGTGTTTTCAACTGGGTACTCTTCAGATGTCAGACATTGTGTTACACCAAAACAGAGCAGCACCAAGAAGCCGAAAAACAAAGTGTTTTCCTCAAGTGTTTGGTAAGTAGTAGTAGTGATAAGAATGTTGGTGTGAGGATTCGTGTTTTTTTCCACTCTCTTTTGGCTGTACACGTGGCCATTATTGCCCAGTGTATTTGTCAGGAAATACTTCTGAACAAAACTCTCACCATGAAAAATGCTATGTACAAAAACCTGAAAAAAGGGTCCTACATTCCCCACTTTGTTCAGGTTAGAGTTATGTGTTAGCTCAGAGGTTGGAAATGTTGGTACTAGAAAGCCAATGTGGGTGCAGATTTTTGTTCAGGCACTAATACACCTGATTCTTGGTTGCAACAAAAGCCTGCTCCCACAGCAGCTCTCTTGAACCAGGGTTGCCTACCCCTGGGTTAGTTATAGGGATTAGCAGCTGTTAGGGTTAGTGTTAGAGGTTAGGATTACAGTTATGGTTTAGTGTTAGAGGTTAAAGGTATTTGTAGGGGTTAGGGTTAATATAGAACCCTTTTATATAAGGAATGGCCCTGTGGTCCCAGGTCACAGAATAAATTGAGGAACATAGGTACGCTCACCAAAAAGAAGAAACTGCTTTTTATTCATAATTTAAACATTTCTTCATTCAGCCTCCACAGGCTGACTGACAGGTCAGTAGCATTGTACTAAAGTTATATCAAAATCAGTAAAAGATGAGGCTGCTGTGTTGGGAGAGGATAGCACCATAACATGCCAGACCTCTCTACTGTAATGTCATATCCTTTGGCCATTGGTATGATATTGATTATCCAACATGGATAAGGTAAACGCCCAAGGCATGGAGTCCACAAAGTCTCTAAAAACAAAGGTTTTGTGTATGTTAATGGGGAGGTCAACGATGGCTATATTTAGCTTGTTCCAGTGCGTTGTGTTTGAAACTTTTTACTGGTCTACAGTTCACTGTAGTAAAATTTAATTTGTATACAGACAGTTATCGTTTATATGTATGTCCCCTTCACCTTTGTAAAAAACTATGGCACAGGACAGCCAGCCAGTGTGTGTGTGTGTGTGTGTGTGTGTATACCTGAGTGATTTTGTATTTCGCTAAACACATACTGATTTTTTTTTTTAATAAAATGTTTATTCTTTGGCTCTGGATGTTAGTTTTACTTGAATTGTAAGTCCAAGGCGAGATGAAAATAATATATATTTTCCTCTTAGCTGAAGAGAGTTTTATCCATCTAGATTATGCCGGTGTCAGTTGCTGAGTTTTGGAGATGAGGGCCGTAAAGATGTCTGCCTCCCCTCAAATACAACAGAGCGTCTCCTGCGGTGCTCAAAGCACATTCTGGGTGACAGGGGAAATTGGCACTTGGGAGAGGTGATTTGCAGTTTGTGCACAGCTGCTGCAGCAATTACCCCGTTATCAATTACAGCCCAACTGGGACATATCACACATGAATCACCCCACATCCCGCCATAAATTGTCAATGCAAATAACCATATGACATTTTATTCTGTTCGATTTGGATTTTATTTTATTTTTGTTCTACATTCTATGCAATTATGCCCTTCCCATCTTAAATGGGTCTTAATTATGTTCTTTTGAGGTTTTTAATTCCTTCTTAATGTTTTCTTTAACATATTTTAATGTGGATTTTATGTCTGTTGTAAAGCACTTTGAGCTGCATGAAAGGTTCTGTATTTGGCACTGATAATGAGGACATGGCGTATCTTTTTTTCCAGACATTGTGCAGGTGAAATATTAGTTTAGTAGTAGTAGGAGGATTGTTTATCTGGTTCCAGCTTCTTAAATCAGAATATTTTCTGGTCTTCATGCTTTCTTTAGTCCTCCACACTAGTAAATTAAGGATCTTTGGGTTGTTGATCACTAATCTGGACAATCAAACCACAGCTATTATTCTACCATACCATATCCATATTGCTGCCAATCAGATACAAAAATAACATGATTATTTTAGTTGCACATCTCAACCCATATGACTCCTATATGCAAACAATGTTAACTACATTAAATATCACCTCCAATATTTCTACATGACAAACATTCAATTTCAACTCATCCCATAACCTGTAACACCTATGCTATTTATTGTTATAATGATTTAATATTATATTACTATCTATGCTATTTATAGTTACTTTTGTCAGCACGACTCAGTGCCTGGTTCACTTATAATCTTGGTGCATCAGTCTTCTTGTGGGTTTGCATTAACCTTGTGTGGTTAGATTTGCACATCTACAGGCACATCATTGCCAATCACGGCCCAAAGAAAGAGCTTAGGCCAGGGCTACCCAAACCTTCTCCTGGCGAGCTACCATTCTACTTGTTTAAGTAAACCTTAGGCCCTGTTCAGACTCCTAGTGCATTCAGATTGAATCCAGATTCATTTCAGTGTGGTTTGAAATGTGATTCCAATCTGATTTCATACGGATGTGTTACAGGTCGGTCTGGATACTCAAGATTCTCAAATGGAATTGTGGCTGGGCACAGAAATCTGAACTGAGAAGAATCTCAGTAACAAATTTGCCTGCATTCTGAGCAAGGTGTTATTCACTGAGATCCCATTTCTAGAAGACGGCCTTCCATGGTTCCTACAGCCAACGTAGGTTTGCCGCTACAGTTGGTTGCAATCTGCAGCAACCACTAGATGCCACCAGAAACTGGACATTCAACCTTCAACTTTCTCCCCTTAAAAATTGTAGTCCCTGATCACAAAACTCTTTGATATTGCCCTTCAAATAGCTAAACGCACAGTTCACACTTGCACCCTTTAATGAGGGATCTGCTGATAATTGTTCCTCTGTTGTCCCCACTCAGTGGAGCAGCCTAACTCGTGTTCATGATGTAAATGGCTTGGTTGATCAGTTTTATGTTCATCAGCTTTAGATTACATTGCTCCCATTAGGGCAAGGGCAAGGCACCAGTCAAATCCATCACCTTGGTTAAGTGAGAATAATCACCATCATCAACTTAAAAAGAACAGAACAAAGGCAGCAGAAAACTAACCTATATGTTACAAACTTATTGTCTTCTTATGCTTTAGTAATAAAAAAAGACATGTGTATTTTAAAAACTACTTGCAAAAAAAAAAAATACAAAAAGTACATACCAGTTCATCCAATTTGTTCAGCCTCATCTCATGACAATTGTGATAAGTTCTTAGTGTATTAACTTGAGAAGTTGAGAATGCTCCCTGCCTGATATATGACTTTGCCAGATGCCATGCTGTTGAGTAAATTCACCCCTATTTTTCCTGAATAATATATTTGATATTGTGTTATACAGGCACTTATCCTTCTACAGACCTGACAATTTACCCCCTAGATTGTTCAAAGAAGTATTAGAATTCATTGTCCCTTAACTCCTCTCTGTGGTGAATTAGTATATGTCCTGGTTTGTTCTCATTCCTATTTCAAACATGCCTGTATTCAGTCCCTTTTAAAGAAAAACTGGCCTTGATCCAACACTCCATCGTAATTACTGATCAATCTCTAAATTACTCTTTTTGTCTCAAAAAATTACTAGCAAAAATAATTATTACGCAGGCTTTGTGTAGAAAGAAAACAAAGCTCTGGATTTGGTATTGAAAGTGATTTCATTGGTTTTGTTCATGAAGAGAAAACAGAAACTCATCTCCTTGTTTCAAGGACACTAGACATGCAAATCATTAGAAACTCAAAACATGGTTCCCCGCACAATAATGTTTTGAATACTAATTTAATCCTCCTGAGCGATGAATTGAAATCTCTCTATTGGATCATTTATTGGTGACGGGGGAGCCCATTTTGGCTAAAAACAATAACCTCTACATGAATGATGATAGTGGAGGGAAGATGACACAACTTCTGTCGGAAGTTGCAGTTTTTTTGGTCTATGGAAAAAGATGCTGAAATGTCCGATGGGAATGAACATTGAACGGGAATGAATGTAAGTTGTGATGATTGTGTTGATTTTGTGATGAAGTGTAATTAATGATCCAATACAGGGTGGGTTATAGGGCAAGTTAATTGTGTTCATGTGCTATTCAGCCTAAATCTCTGAAGAGTTTCTGGTGTCATCCAAGCAAAATGTGTCATTGTCTTCATTCATCCACAATCTCTCAATAATCCAATCAAAACCCACCAAAAACGACCCATGTAGTGTGGAAATTAATGTACAGAAAATAATGTCACAACTGCTCCAATTACACTTAACACCTAGTAGTTTACAAAAATGTATGGAATGTAAAAGACATACTGGTACTTTCACAGGTTGACACACTTTCTGGAAAATAAAAGTCACGTGGAATCATCTTGGATGAGGCAGATGAAGTGGGAGGATACCAGATCTCTGACAAAGTCTTAGGGTGTTTTCACACCAACAGAAGTTGGTGTACAACAGATCCATCCAGTTCATTCCAACCAAAGACACTAAGTTTGCTTCGTTTTTGTTGGTGTGAAAGCATCAGTCCTACTTGGAGGTGGTCTCCTTCTGCTTGAATCCACACCAAATGACAAATTTGGTGTGGTCCCTCTGGTGAAAATGATCTCGGGTCCAAACAAGGGGATTATACATATTTTATAGCTACCTCGTGGGTCTTTGGAACAAAGTTCGTCCCATAGGACCTCATTCATGAAATTAGTGCTTCTCCTCTGCCTGAAATGATTTGACGTCTTGGGCGACTCCAGTGTGTCCATAAATTGTGTGAACTTCATAGTTACTGAACTCCATAGTGAGTCAGAATTGGCACTTATTTCTACAATAAGATAAACATTGATGAAACGTCAATCAGAACACGCTGGAGTCTTTATACTAATGATTAACAGTTTTATCGCTTGGTGCAGACCAAATAATCAGAGTATGGCACCCTTTCGAACTTTTGAAGGAGAAGCATAATGACATTTCAGGAACTTAGTGAGTGAGCAGCATTATATCACTCTACAGAGGCTATTTCATTTTTTTTTTCCTCATCCAGTCTGGATATATTGTACAGGTGTGCAAGGATCATAAAACAACCGGTGCTAGAGTCAGTAACATTATGTGAGGATCATTATTGTGGAACATTTTACAGAGTGCTGCAGGGTGCCGGCGGAGATTCAAAACAGGACAGTCTGTCGTCTTCATTTCAGCTTTGTGGATGAAGTGGTAAAAGAAAAAAAACAAAAAAAACAACTGCAAACTCTGTTTCTTTTATGCATTTTGGACGAGGAGGAGACGTGACAGGACTGGCAGTGCAGACACATAAATTACAGGTAACAGTCACTGTAGCTCGCTTCTGTATTCAGAGCTGGCAAAGTCTGATAAAAAATTCTGTCAGAAAGTAAAGTCGGGTTTACCAAAGCACTGTGAAGGTTGTCCGAGTAGAGTTTTCTGTTCTTTGACGATCAAGCAGTGTTGGTGGATGCTGCATCCGACTGCAGGCTCCTCTAGATCGGCAGTAATGTAGCAGTGATGTGCTCCTTTTTAATAAATTAATCCTACATTTCTGTGTCAATATTTTAAAGTTGGCAAAGTTTTTCTTTATTAAATTGTTTATTTGTTGATTTGCACTTAAAATTAATTTATTTTATTTTAAAAAGTTTAAACAGGCATGTCTGAGTTTGAAATAGACAGTATGTTACATAGCTGCATTTGTTAATTTGTTCTTGGTTGGTCTTAATTGCCTGCAATATAAATTATGCACAACATGCAGATTTATGTTATTGATTTTGGAATGGCTAAATTATATTCCCATGACTACTGTTTATCATCACTGTCATCACTGAAAGTCATTGAATATTCTAATAGTTGCCATATATAAAAATGATATGTTTTTGATGAATGATTGGGTTTCTAATTATTGGTTACAATAGGTGGCACTATACCTATTTCAACTGGTGGCAGCAGAGCCATTTCTTGTTGACCTCTTCACTTCAGCAGCAGAAGCAACAATAGATTATTAAAGGTTCATGCAAAAAGAGCACAATGAAACTGCATCTTTGTCCATGTCTTACACAATTTGGATGTACAACGGCTTCTTGAGCACTCGAGATGTCTGTTTGCTATTCCATACAACAAGAACTCGAAATACCAACTCGGTGAAATTTCAATATAACTAAAGTGTATATTTACATTTTACCTCCAATGTCTGATTTACTGTTAATATATAAGTCTTAAGTGTTGTGTAAAAGTACTCACTGTCATTTACTCTCTGTCTTCTGGCCCTGCCCCAGTGTGCTTGTGTTCACCTACACTTCAAAAACCCTGACCAGGGTTCATGTGAAGAGCCATAACCAAATTCCCATTTCATTTTTTTTAGAAAATGTACTTTCCTTACAACTTTAGAGAATATTTTGAGAAGCTTATCCTTAAAATAGAATATGTTTCCCTCTGAAAATATTCCCAAAACATTGTATGTTTATAGCCTCAGAAAATTTAGAGCAAAACATTTCTAGCTGTGAGTCTCTAATTAGACCTTTGGTGCCCAGAATCTCATGAATCTGGCTGCTGACTAACTCATCTGTACAGATTTCACTTGAGTAGTTTTCATCTTCTTCCTTTATTTCACATTCTCTCATTATTGCCTATGCAGTTGTTTAAGTTGCACAGATGCAAAATCCAAAAGCGAGAGAAATTCAAATAAGTCGAGTTGTCTTTTTCTCATATTTCCCCCCTTTTTTATTTCTGTGTTATATTATGTGTTTGCTGATTTTCTCCAGTTGATTCTTAAGATAAAACATTGATTCAAATGACTTAGCTCACAAACAACTGTTTTGGATGTATATTATAATTTACTTTTATAGTCACTTTCCATCATCCAATTTAGTTTTATCTGAAAATCTGCTGTATTTCTGTAACATTTTCAGATCTCATCATTGGATTGACAAATGCAAGCCTGTGCCCTAGAAATTAAATTTATATAATTAAATTGCAACGGCAAGTACATTTTGAGAGAAATGTCATATTTTTATCAACATGAAACTCATTTTATTTTTTGGAATGTAATTACTTACTAATTCAAAACATTTACCGAAACATATTCCATTTTCTTTGCTGCAATATCTGACTAAAGCATAATAATTTATGTTTTAATGGACGTGTTTAGGCACACAGTGTATGTGTTTCCCACCATACTCAGGGAAAGCTACTTGAAAAATCCATCCATTTTCCCCTGAAGCATCGTACAAACAACGAAACAAATTAGGACAAATGTAATTTCTAGGACAAATAGCCTCATGCTTTACCTTTTCCAGCATTATCCATAATTAAAAGGCACTGTAGTCAAGTGAACAAATACATATAAAATGGACTTTAATTTCAAAATCATTATCTTAATTTGTTTATCATTTGTTCATGTGTGATTTCCAAATGCACCCTTATGTTTATCCATAGGATATCAGAATCATTCTGACTAAACTGTTGCTATAGCCTATACTTTTCTCATGTCACTTTGTCTGCACTTCAAATTGTTAAATTGCATGTATTTTATCTTAAATCAGACTTTAAATATGCACTAAAGTATAATGGCAGCAATAATCAGAACTCCTCTGAGCTGGTCTTTTTAAGTCTGTCATCCCCGATCAGTAGCATCACACTTCTCTTCTTTGAATGCATTTTGACATCTGCTGTTACTTCCACTGTTATTGGTAATGATATTGTCCAGTATTATAATCAAAAAGAAAATGTACCCTGTGCCTTTGAATTTCCACTTTGGTTAAAAAAAAAAAAAAAAAAAAAAAAACTGCACAAAGGTTACTGCTTTGGCTGCAGTCACTATGTTGCAACCTGTGTTGAGAGGCCCACATTCCTCTAATCAAGACTCCTACCAGTCATTGACAGGTTAAGTACATTTGCTTTCTCAGCAGCACACAGTATGTCGATATGTCCCGTTTTCTTTGGCTAAAACGTGATTCATCAGGGTTGATTGCTGATCGCCTATTGCCTAAAGCTGTGGCTGATGGTCTATTATAAAGAGACGGGCTCCCCAAGGAATCGACAGAACAGGCTTCAACTCCAGCCATACGCCTGAGGTCCGTCCTCCTGAGAGAGAAAAACTGCAATCGTAAGTCTATTCAATGATGTCCATTTTTATGCCTTGGTGATGGTAACAGCTGTGTCTGGAGGCATTATTTTTTAAGGGTTGCTCCATCCATCTGTCTGTTCTTGTGAACGTGGTATCTCAGGAACGCTCTCAGTTGATTTTCATCATATTTGGTGCAAGTGTCCACCTGGACTCAGGGGTGAACTTATTAGATCTTAGTGGTCAAGGGTCAAGGTCGATATAACCTTATGTCCATCATACCTCATGGATGTGATATCTCATGGATGCCTTGAGGGAATTTTATTACATCTGGCCAAAAAGTCCACTTAGACTCAAGGATCAGCTGAGTAAAATACATCGGTCAAAGTTCAAGGCACCAACATCACAAAACCATCCATATGCTAATTATGACAGGATGGTAACTGTATCTTTTCTGGTTGGCTGAGGCGTATTTCTAGTTTCTTTCTGTTTTCTGCTCCCCCTCATATGTGAAGACATGGAAAGACATGGCTGCACTGGAGGCATTTCCTTTTCTTTTTCAGTATTGATTTTTTGTTTTTTTTGAAGATGGAGTACAAAGCAAAGAGGAAGATCTTATTACTGATGCTAGCAGTCAGGCCAAAGGGCCAGGAGAAGGTTGACAGGTAATGTAAACCTTTTAAATGTTAACAGTGCATTCAGAAGGTGTACAGGCAGCTCTCATATTTTGTTGTGTTGTAGCCTTATACTTAAATCATTATAATTAAGTTGTTGCCCTCATCAAACAACACTTAATGCACTATAGTGATGAAGCTAAAGCAGAAAAGGGGGAAATTAAAATACAAAATATTGTCAAAAATATTTGCTCACCCTTCCAAAACAATTAGAATCAGGTTTTGATTTTCTTAAATAATGTGATAAGTGAATAATTAAATTGTAATGTAAAATCTTATTTGGTAAATTTTGCATGTGGTCTGGGTATTTTTTAACTCTAGACTTTATTGTTGCATAGGCAATGTTGTTGTTGCATTTCACCTTATCATGTTTACCCATAGATTTTTGGTCATTAAAGGGGCAAGCAAGACATTTTGTATCAATAGATGTAACTAACATCATAACGATATCCTGAAATTATCAAGAAAATCATATCATAGCCCATTCTTTGGAGTTTTCAAGCGTTGCATTTTGTTAGTATCACAAAATCAAAATCAAAAATAGAAGGAGTCAGTTAGCCAAAATATTAAATAACACTACCACAACTTGACACATCTTCAGCTTGTTCTCTCAGTACACTGAATAGTGGAATATATGCCAACATTGCTTTTTATTATTATTGGTGATAATTGTCACTGCAGTCACAAACACACATGGAGCAACAGAAGCATGAATCATAGAGTCACTGTGGTTAAGTACAGGGGCATGAAATAGCCTTTTAGAGTTCACAAACTGCAAAAGGTTTGATAAAAAAATGATAAATAGGCATAAAAACACACACAAAAAACAAACAACAAACTGTGTCATGCAAATAGCTATATCTGAAGGAAGCAAGAGGCATGCCTCATCACTCAGTTACCATTATCCCTGCCCTGAAACGTGTGTGTTTGCATCATCAAGGCAGGTGCAGCTCAGTAGCAGGTGTTGGGGCATAATTCATAATAATGTGGGAAACACACCTGGTTTGTTTCTTGGCTTCTGTTAGAAACAGTGTACCATGTTTTAAATAATTTGATGAGAGACATTTTCTTTAGTTTTGAATTAACTATGAATATTTATATTGAATATTTCTGCTTATTTTTACTTAGTGTTATTTATTTATTTTTTTAATGATCATTTTTTTTATTTTTTAAACCAGGGGAGGGGGTTACATACATATTCAAAGAAAAGAATTCTGATGGAGAAATTGTGCAGTCCTTGTCGAGCCTTATTGAGTGTCGCAGTTATGTTCTAGAATCTAGATTGACAATATTCATGAACAAGAATTATAGAATCGTGAGGTAGATTCAGTTTGTGGCGCTAGGTGTTCATTCTGTGGTGCAGCACCACACAATGGTCAATGTGTGGGAAACCCTGCATACCATAATCAAACCATTTTTTTAAAAAATGCTTTATTTGCAGAGGTTGACCCAGCAAACACCATTTCATACTGAATTTGCATCAGAATGGTATCAGGAAATATCATCAAGGAGACAGAAAGCAAAGTTGGCTACATAAAAACATGCAGCAGATCAGATAGAACAAGAGTTTCAATGACACAAAACATTAGAAACAACTGAGTTGTCCTAAAATATGTGCAGAAATACTCCAGGTGACATGGTGTTACAAATATAGGAGTTTTAAGTTTTCAATAAGGAATCTTTTATAGCATGTAATGTAGGCTTTGTGCATGGTCTTGAATTAGATGATGTGCCAAATTTTTAGAAATCATAGTTTAATTTGACCATATTCTTTCTCTGTCTGGATTTATATTCAGTTCCAAGTTCTCTGTTCCAAATGGGTATCTGCCATATAAGGAAGCAATCCATCGCAACATAGGGTGTGGAGAGAGGGGAGAGTTGATAGTTCTGTTTGTTAAACAAAGAATTGATTGAAAGAGCATGGCTGTTTAGATAAATGAGAAATTTGATTTTCATTGTCATGGCCAGGTAGAATAATAATAAATAATATGAGGATAATGTGTGATGATAAATTATCTTTCTAGGTGGTTTATTCCTCCCAGGCTATATCAAAACAGTGATATTTAACAAGTTTAGTTTCTTAAAAAATGTGAAAATCCTTAACATTATTATAATCCACTACTAATAATATATTCACTGTGTATAAAAAAACAGTTGTTAAAAATTAACTGAAGTTACAAGAAAATACTAGAACTAAAACAAAGCTTTAGTATAAAGACGCAAATGAAACAGAGGTGTAACACCAATTCAATATAAACAAACTCATAAAAATATATAGATTAATTACACATGAAATTAAATATTTCAAGCCTTTCTTGTAATTTGATGATTACCACTCACAGTATATTGAAACACAAAACCTTTCACAATTTTTAAATTAGATGAGAAGCATCTGCGCTGAAAATAAGGACTTTGTAAAGACGGTGACCACAGCTAATGGATACGAGTGCAAGTTCCATATGTGTTCCTACATCCCCCAGTTTGAGAACATACGGTGTTCCATCAAAAAGGACAGGATGTGTTGCTCAGTCAACCAGTAAACTACATGCTCCTGTTTACTGAGGCCGAGATCCTTGAGGGTGTTTCATAAGAACCGACTCTGCAGGGCCGCGATATTTCTCTACTGCAGATAGTGCTCCCACATTACAGACAGGGCTCCAGCCAGTGTGGAGGTCCCCTGAGGAGGGAGGCATTGATGTAAAGGCTAAACGTTCCCAGGATATTATTGGGAGAATAAAAACACGTAGCTCTGGCAACATTAGGTGCAGAGATAGAACTTAATCTCTCACATTTAAAATCAATTACTAGTTGTTTTTGCTCATTCTGTTTGTCTGCCATCATTTATCACTGATCAGTATTTTATGTTGCAAGTACCTTAATAGCAGCATTACAAGATACTACATCATTTTTTTTAACCAGTATATCAATAATAGCCATTTTGGGATCATTCTATAATATAGAACACTGAGCTGACCCTTGATATCAATGCCTACAAATGGAAACCTCTGCCAAAGGCTCTTTTATATGGCAATATAAAAAAATCTGTTTCCATAAAGATCATTGCATTACAATGTGGACCACCACCTCAGTCATCCTTGTGAAGCTCTCTTAGATTGTTTATTTCACATTTTCTAACTTTATCCTTTTGATTTATAATAGATTGTTTGGAATCAAGTTCCACTTCAGAGCAGATTTTACTGAGCCCCCCCAAAAAAAACACAAAAAACAAGTGGTCATTTTTCATGCTAACCTGTTATGGGTCATAATATGTGAACATTAAAATACGATGCACCAATCAACAAGGAGAACAGGATGCTGACTTCTTGTTATTCCGGTGATGATTTACAAATTTCATCTTCAATTCTCCACCTTTTTCATTTACTTTACTGTGTATTCCTATAGCACATTTTAACAACAATGTAAATAAGAGTGCTTAACATTAAACATTAAAAGCATCAGGATACAATTTAAAAACAGTTGATTGAAAAGGGAAAAAATAATGAAATTAAAATAATAAAAAAACTACAGGAAGGAAAAAAATAATAAAATAAGATAAGATTTAAAATCTAACCTTGAACTTAAAAACAGCAAGAACAACATAGCAGTGCAGTGAGAATTGACTAAGAAAGGGCATCAGTAATAGGCAGCAGCAGTCTTGAGCTCTGGCATAAAGACAGTGAGATCTGCAGAAGACCTGCTGTTCTCTGGGAGTTTGTTCCAGATCTGTGGAGTGTAGAAACTAAATACTGCTTCTGTATGTTTAGTTCTGACTCTGAGAGCAGTTATGTGGAGCTGTCCCAGACCATCTACAAGGTCTGGATCAGGGGTCCGGAGTTGGCGATGAACCATCCAGAGTCTGGATAAGGGATCATCAGATCAGAGATATATTTAGGCCCTGAGAGATAGCATATTAGAAAATTAGAACCTATGAGCAACTGCAAGCAGAGATTTTGACTGGGGGCGCTGCACCAGCAGGATGGACAGTACGACATCAGGTACTGAGCCACCTACTCTGCTCTTGTTTGCTCTTATAACATTGCTATGTGGGATGAAGTCATAAGTTGATGTGTGGGACTTCTTTTTTGTTTTGAAAGACCAGCAGCCAGGTTTTGTCAAACTCTGATTGTTGACTCAGATAGCAGATGGAGAGAAATGTTTGTCGTTATAAAGTTGACCTGAAGCCACTTTCTCTTCTGGTAATATGGCATAATTATTGTTAATTACTGGAAATAGCAGTTAACAGTTTTACAACAGTTGTAATGTGTTGAATGTAATCCAGCATAAAAAGCTACACATAGCACATATTTGGTATCAAATTAAAGTGGAAATTGCATTTTTTATGTCTTTATATCTTTGAGAAAAGACAGTTTGTTTTGATTGACTAAATGTTAAATGGAGTGAGGGTTCAGAGAACTGCAACATTATACATTTCTAATGGGATATATAGTGAAGAGTTTATTTTAATTGTACATAATGAAGGTAAAACTACACTAAAATCTCACAACTATATCACAGTTCACTGAATATTATCTTAACAACAGGAAAATATTATATAAAACAATCTTTCCAATCAAACCAATCTTTTAACCCTTTCCCTTTATATTTTCAAAAACAGGACAGGACAGCATGAGAAAGGTAAAAGGACACCAAGATCCAAAGAGTATCCATATGTAATTCAGTTGTTTTTTTGTTTTTTTTTCATTTTTCAATCACTATGCTAGCTTGATTGTGCTGACATTTTACTGACTAAACTTTTTCTGATCTTTCAAGATCCAAAGAAGAGAGCAGCCTTTAATCCTCTTCTACTCTCGGTAGACTGGATGCAACAGCAGGCCTCGCAGCGGTTACAAAGATCATCTCCCAACGTGTAACGTTAATGCAAACCTCAGGCAGAAGAACACATAACACTTATATTTTGCTTTGTTATATTACAAGGTTTTATGATTTCTTTTTTTTTCTTTAAATGGTGCATACTCATGGTCTAAGAGCATAAATAAGTAAGTTGGTGATTAGAGGACAGTGCAAGTCAGAGAGAGTGTATCCCCGAGCATGTGAGCACTGTCCATTTAACAGAGTTTTACTGATCTCCTTGATCATCTTGTATTAGAACACTCATATAAAACTCCAATAAACATTCCTGTGCATCATAAATTCAGACATCTCTGTTCTCACTGCACCATGCGTTGAAACAGAACAGTGAACCACTCTGATCTAAAATACAATAAGCAGTGCATACAGCATACATGTATTAATCTAATTTACACTCAGTCCAGATGAGTGTTTAATACTTCATTTTCATAAACATTTTCCTCTAAAAATCAATAAACAGACTTTTTATCATTCTGTTTACTGTAGAAGTTCATGTCTGTGTAGATTCTCATGTAGAAGTTCATATTGATAATGGAAAAGCACAAAAAATCACATGCCTGAGTTTTCATTAAAAGTGGAAAAGAAGGTTATTGTGTGTAATGGCTGCACTGTTCCTGCACGATTTAATTGCTGCATTGTGCTATGGTTCAAGATATTTTCCTTCTTTTTTGTCCTTGGCCAATCATTTGCCTGTATGTCGTGAATTTTAGAAATGCATTTATCTGTGGTTTTCCAGGAAAATTGCAGGATTGCCTATTTACTAAAGGAAGAGAGGTTCGTCCATGCTCTTTAAATAAATGGATTATACTGGTGAGTGCTCCATGCTATCACTCCTCCTGTTACATACAAACATTATTTGTAGTACTCAGTACCAGAGTGAATGGCGTGTTGTGCTCCTGTCTGTCAGCGATCTGTCAAGGTCACACTATGAATAAAGTCTTAACACAAGGTGTTTACCTGCCTTCAAGACATCACTGCACTGGTACATACAAAAATAGAGATAAGTAAATTAGTATAAAAATACATTATGCTGTGGTTTGGTTTTTCACCTCTCCTGCTCAATTTCGTGCATCACCAGTGGTCACTCGTCCTCTCTGCCTCTTCAATATCTAATATTGAAGATTCTGTAAAGTGGTTTGCCAATTGGAAGATTGGCGGTTCGATTCGAGAATATTGATGTGTCCTGAGGCAAGATGCTTAACTTCCAATTCCTCCCAGATGGGATGGGACGTAGTTGTTTGAGTGTGTCTGAACAATAAGATGATGTCCTGATGATGGTCAGGGGCCTGTTTGGAAGTCACCACCATCAGTGTATAGATGCTTGAAACGGTGAATGCCCACATGTAATGTAAAGCTCTTACACTCTTACACTATCTCGTCTAGCTGGACCAGATAGACTCTATACAAATGCAGTCCATTTACCACTTTGCTTTTATCATTCCATTTGACAATGCGTTGTAACAGATGTAAGTGTGTAACATGAAAAATGCTGGATATAGACAGGCTCTAAAAGGGACTGAAACACCAAATTCATTGCTTTGCTCAAAAGTCAAGTACTTGTAGAACCAACTCAGTGGAGCTAGAAAAATGTGCCCTGAGGCAGACCTCAGGCTGGCTGGAAATGATCTACTTAGGGGACCCAGAGACCTAAATGTCAGACAGTCATGGGTCATGGGTGCTGTCACTGTGAGCCATAAGGGGAAGCCTCTTTTTCAACTCAACAACCTTCCCCCAAGGTGTCACTTGGGGGGGGATGGAAGGGAAGTGTTTGCCCTGCCACGGGATTTATTTACACAAAGCTTTTCTTGATTCTGCAGTTTGGACATAATGGTTCAGTATTGGAATGAAACAATGAAAAGCCAACTGAAATTGTAACCCATGATTGCATTGCAAAGATAATGGGAAAGAGAGAATAATGCCTGGGTCAGAATAATTAAAAGACTGTGAGCTGTGACCTGTTCTCAGGTTTTATGAAGATCAGTGACTCCTACACACAAAATTTAGCTACACTTATCACTGTTGACACCTTCAGTTACACAAGTTTATGGCATGAGCTGAGTCTTGGCTAAAATGATTGGGCTCAACTGCTGATAGGGCATGAAAGAGCCACCAGTGATAAATGTTGTCTTTGGATATCCTCATTTGTCTTGTGTAAGTGTGAGCTTTAATGGAGATGTGCATCTTTTCACATTTTGCCAGAATAACTGTCACATTGAAAAATTAACCCACTGATCAACAGGGCCACTGCCTAACTGTTAAAGGTACAGTGTGTCATTTCTGGCGGCATCCAGTGGTGAGGTTGGAGATTGCAACAAACTATTTGTTAAAATATATACAACATTTTGTTTCCCAGATTTTTTGAATGAAAAAAGTAACAATTTGAAAGTCTTTGGATGCAAAAAAAATTAATCATCGGCATTATTCCTTCTTCTTCAAAGCTTCGTCTTCAAAATTTTTTGCTAGTACTAAAACACCCTGTGTAGGAGCTTCACTGTTTTAACAGCTCCAGTTAGCTCCAATAACACTTCTTAAGAATCATAGTTCGAACCGTTATAGGCTATAGTGTGTCGTCCTCTTGAAGATGAAGCTAGGCTAGTTAGCCTGCTAGCTCCAAAAATGGCAAGATGGTTCAAAACAGCAGCATGACTCAAAATCCTGCTTTTGATTCACAGTGTTGTATGTGCTGTGATGTGTTTATTCTCATCATCATACATTGAATCCCTTGTGTATTTCTTCTCATGACCTACTGGAAATCTAGGATATAAATCAGATGGAGACGAGTAACTTCGAGTAGCTCGTCCATTTCATATTTTGCTCTAAAAATACATGATTATTGTACCGGCTTGAGGGTTTCATCTCTTAGATGTTAAATAGTTTTTTTCTGCATTCATTCTATAGTTTTGCTTGAAAGAACATATTAAACGAAAGTCTTAAAATATAGCACCTTTAATCCTAATTAGATAAATGTAAAACTCAGAAGATATGGTTTCATGGGGAGGTAACAGTTGGAATAATTCTCTGAATGAGCACTGTAAGTATTACATGTAGCAACAGCATGCAATGATTTCTCACTTTTACATTACAGCTGTGCACATATTCAGCAAACACGCTGTTTCCTGTCTCCATGCTAAGCTAATCAATTCACAGTTTTAGCTTCATAGTTAATGCACACAAAAGAGTATCGACCTACTTATGTAACTCAGCAAAAAAAAAAAAAAAAAGAGAGAATAAGCATGTCCCATTTATTACATACACTTGTAGGCTGTATTACATGCTTCGTTCATCAGGATGAAAGCTGCTCATTCAGTCATCAAATGCTTAGAAGCTAATATCGTGCCACTGTATGGAATGCTAACCTGATGAGTGCAAAAAAGGGCCACATTGAAATTCCAGCCACACTCTAGACACACACAACGAGAACATCAGGGCATGGGAGAGAATCAGCATGTTGGAGGAGAGCTTTCTCTCCTCTGAGCACAGAAAACAGACGGAGGGATGTAGGTGAAATGAAACAGGAGCAAAGGGTCACATAACGTGGAGTAGTAAAAGAAAAACAATAGTCCTGCTCCCATAAACCTTAATACTGACTTAACCTTTGCCTTGATCTCGATGAGACTTAATTTGTGGGAACAACAGTGGTAAGTTTGCTTGGACCACTGCAAGGCTTCACAGGTTGTGAGTGAATCAATGTCAATGTTTTTCAGATTTTAAATGTTGAATCTTTTGCTCTGATTCACCTTTCTCTATGTTTTTCCCGTTTCCACCCCCACATGTAGAAAATCAGCAGTTGGAAACATCAGCTGTCTGAAATACAGAAATATCAAACAGCCTCCTGTGTCTGCACAGCAAGTGAAAAATCTGTTAATAGAATAAATTGCAACAGCATGTACGCTGCTATGCAAGATGTATGTTTGAACTGTGGAAATATTGCAAATGCTGCTGGAGCATACTTAAAGAAATGGAAAATGGCATTTTAATCATTAAAGACCACATCCCTAGTCATAGGGTTCACATATTTCAATATATCTACCAAGAACCCCCCCATTACTTGGTATCTGTGTTCTGTGTACTGTACAATATAAGTATATGCAACAAAAAATGTTTTACAAAATAAATAAAATAAAAATTAAATCCTATAGACTTAAGTGACATTTGATTAAAAAAAAAAAACTTAAAATGAAAACGTTGTCTGGTAGGGGAGGACGCGTGTGTTGGGGTGTTTGGTGTGTGGGGAGGAGAAAGAGACAGTGTGATTTATGTAGACAAAGCCTCTGAGTTCAACAGTCTGATGGCCTGTGGATAGAATCTGTCTCTGAACCTGTTGGATCTGGCACTGATGCTTGGACACTATATTGTTTTCCAGATGGTAGTAGTGCAGTGTTGTGAAGTAAAGCAAAGTGTCTGTTGCTGGGCATGCTGGGCTCCTTCTCCACTGCAACCTAAGTAAATAAATGATTACGTAAAGACATCTTTTGTTTCCTTAAATGAGAGGGACAACCATCAACCTCATGCAGAAATGCAATATTGATACCAATTAAGCCAGAAGACCCCTGTGGTAAACTCGATTAACCATCCATCATGCAGTCAATTAGTTGAATATGCATAATTGAAGTGGGGATGTCCAAGGGAGAAATTTGATTGATGGAATAGCAACTAGTGGTTTTAAAGAGCTCACTGTGCTTTTTTTTATTTTTTTTTTTTTTTATTTCAGTTTAATGGATCTAAATGATAGCTAATGGGTTAACCCATTTAAAGGCTTTGATACCCTCTCTGCTCTCAGCTGAACTTCATTTGCAATACATTCTTTCTCAAAAAATCTTACATTACAGATCCTTACGATATCCATTAATAAACTTAATATTTTCTTTAAAGTTTCAGATTGTGAAAATGGGAGAAGTGTCAGGCTTGTGTACTGTACATGTAGTGGCAAATTAGCCATATGGTCTAATTCGAGACACAGCACTGGAAGTGAGAAAATCAATCGCTCATACTGTTAAACCATAGCAGTGACATTCTTGTCTTGCTGACACTGCATTCATGTTGGCGTCGTGCTGATTGAGTCACGCAGCTGACGCCTCATAGAACCTTCCTCCGATCTACAGCACAGCACAGAATTGGTTGAGTTCGTATTATGACCGAACCATGCCAATGAATAATGGGAGTACCTAATAAGGGGCATTATGATCATGTGTTCAGAGATATAAATTCCATGTCATATAGCATGTCTGTGTGAGGATGGTGTAAGCAGAAAGGTCATTGTTACTTGTGACATTATATAATATAATGATAAATGAGCTACGGAGATGCTGAGACCTAGGAAATACATTCTCATTTTTTTCTCTGAATTATTAGTGTTTTTCCTCCTCCTTAGCATTAAACACCCATTACAATTGAGACTGAGGGAAAAGTCATTAACTCATAAATCAAAATATTGGACAAATTAAAATTAAATTGAGAAACAAACTGACAGTTCTATTTATAAGTACCTCAAATGTGGCCAGGTGGACATGTGGCATGGTTGTGAAAAAGAAAAGCTTTAATGGAAAAAAAAAAATCATCTTTAAGTTTGTATTGTGTGTTTCCTTGCAGAACACAGAGGAGAATAGCCAATGAATTTTGTAGCCTTGAAATAAATGCTATATTTGCTTATTCTCTGCAGCATTGTGATGGCCTTTGTACTACATAACAATTTTTGAGGCTGGTTTTATACCAATGCATCAGTCAAGGCTGTTGGACTGGATTGCATAGGTGTATAGAGCGCAGGTGTTCAGCCCCTGTACAGTTTTCTCATGGACAGTGAATTCTTGTTCTGCCATGCACAAAGATGTAATTTTTTTCTTCCAAAGAAGAACTTTGAACAGGCTAAATACACTTTTTGTAAAAATGGAAATCGGTTTCAGATGTGAATGAACTAGATCCATTATGTTTAATTGCTTTTTATTCACCATGTGTGAGAAAGAGGATTTCTTTAGAGGCATTTCTTTTTTCCCTCTAAAATGTCCAGCTACTTGTGTGAGTGGTTTTTCAAAGTTCATTTTTTTTCCTTTATCAACCAACTTAAAGCACCACACATAATTTGGTTGAATAGTAATGATTATGCACGTTACCCAAGCAGTCCGAGCACTCTCTACATACAGTACTGTATTGTCTATATCTATCTATATTCTAATTATTATTATTCACTGCTTTGGAGAGTTGTGCTGACATTGCTATGGTTGGTTGTCACTCAGAAAAACCCAATATATTTGCTGCTTAAGGACATTAAACTTAGCAATCGCTAAAGCAGATTCAAGGACATGAATGGGGGGAGTTTCTAGCCGCATCAAGCGATGAGGTTACAGATTACAAGGCTACCTCTTACTACTGTAGAAACATGGTGGTGAAATATTATTCTCTACAGCCTTATTTAAAGAAAGATTTTACATTTTTTATCTATATTTATTTATATTTTTATTATATGTACGTATATTTAATCAAATCAATATGCACTTGAGACGACCAATTCATAAGCCACAATATTTAATGAGTAACAGTACAGCAATAAAGTTTCCATAGGGATTTCTCTATAGTATAAATAGATGCATTCCATCCTGCTATACTGTACGTGAGATCTGCTTCTGTGCAGTCTTGAAAAAGAAAAGAAAAAGAAGGGTATCATAAATGCATGTACAACCACTGTGACAATATGTGTGACATGGCACATGTAGCTACCCAAATACTATATATAAAATGGGAGGAAAAAAACAAAATCACAGTGTAGTTTCATTTTCTGTAAGTCTTCAGAGGGTTTTAACACTGTTGCTGGAATTTTGACCGTCTCTTCCATGCAGATCTCACCTAGAGCAGTGATGTTTCGGGGCTGTCACTGGGCAACAATGACTTTCAATTGCCTCCAAAGATGTTCTATGGGGTTGAGATCTGGACGAAACCACTCCTTCTTTTCCCAGGCATTGTGTTTGGGATCTATATCATGCTAAAAAACCCAGCCACATGTTCAATTGAAATCTTAAGATACACTAGCTCACTCATTATTTCCTTTAAATGGATAAGTCATGTCGGTCCCTTTGCAGAAAAACAGCCCCAAAGCATGATGTTTCCACCCCATGCTTCACAGTAGGTATTGTTCTTTGGCCTGGATCTGTACTTGCTTAAGCAGGAGGACATCATGTGTGGTCCTGGGATTTTTTCTTTACCATTTTTGTGATCTTTTTTACCCCATGGTATAAGATCGTACATGGAGCTTATTAGTGCTACTGTCCTCCATTTTTTTAATAATTGCTCCCACAGTTGATTTCTTCACACCAAGTTGATTACCTATTGCCAATATAGTACTTCCAGCCTGGTGCATGGCTACAGTTTTGTTTTTGGTGTCCTTTGATAGCTTTTTTGTCTTGGCCAAAGAGCTGTTTGGAGTGTTACTGTTTGAGGTTGTGGTGTCAGGTGTCTTTTATAGAGTTTCTTAAAGAAGAAGTTAGAGAGGGAAAGTCATGAATCTTGATTGTTTGTAGGTGATCAAATGCATATTTTACAAAGAAATTACCAAATAATTTATTAAAAATCCTACAAGATGCATTCAACTGCACCAAAAGTCATTTTGATTATGACGTTGCTGAACAAGCTGTGTCTTGGATCTTGAGATTTGTAGATGAGATAAATTGTGATAAAAACAATTTGTCACTTTTCACACTTTCACACAACTTCAACACAACTTCAACACTCTCCTAACCTCCTCTTATTTATGAGCAGATCTTGACAAAGAAGTTAATTTAAGGCCTGGTCATTATAGTTTCACACTTTACAGGTTTTGATAGGACTGGTGGATCATTGATGTCAAGTTTAATTAACTTGAAACACCAGATGGAAATGACATCACTCCTTTCACATTTGATTATGACGGTAATTATCAGCCAAAACAACAAAGTCACTGTATGAGTCACTCATCTGATGAGGATGAAGTAATGTGTGCTTCACCTTCATCCCAGATGTTCTTAGGTAAACCTCTAAATCTCACTAGATTTTCATTTTAAAATTATAAAATATAAATATTTTAGTTTTCATAATATTATAGTAAAATGACCGCAAGAAATTTGATACATTGTATTCAATCTGTTCCTGCAATGCATTAGTTGACTTGCATCTCGTCGATATCTCTATTGTACTATTTGTTACTTTAATTTAAACTTTAAATTGTTACTACAAACATGTGTTTAGTGTCTTGCGTGTTTTTTTTTATATTGTTAAAACCTTGATGTAATATGCAAGGGACATATTTAGAATGACTTTGAATTGTAACAAATGGATAGTGTTATACGATGGGGATAGTATATTGGACAGCTGTTGACATTGCATGTCAGAATACAGCTGTTAACTGACAACATGATGTGCTGATATAATGATTTAAATGCCAGGAGATGCATTGCTGCCACATTACTGGAATGCATCGGTTTGTGAAAAGGGTGAAGATAGATAGGCTCATATCATGCATATAGGCACATTTATTGATTTTTTTTACTCTAGGTAAGGTATAGGGGTTATATGAAAACTGTTCCATGCATCAAACACCTAGCTTTGAAATGTTGCCTTTTCACACCTTTTTGGACTTCTTTGACTTTGTGATTTCATGCAGTAGCACCCTCACCTGTAGCACGGCCCACCTGCCCCCACTGTCCCACTCACTTTATAATGAAAGGGTTATCAAAACGTCAAATAAAACCTGGAAAAGTAGGAGAATAAAATCAATAAGGCACCTTCAATAGCACGCAAAAGACCTGACACCAGATGTAACACGATTGGCATACAGTGGATGAGTGGAGAGAGAGGTAGAGCAAGAGAACAGGTAAATCTCATTGATAGGGTCAAAATGGATCTGAAATTCACTAGTGTTTCTCAGAGATTCTTAAAACAAAAAAAATGACACACTTTTCACTCCATCGACACCAGTAATGCTGGTAGGTTTCATATCAGAGAGGGCATTTGTTAAAGTAAGTAGAAACAGAAATATTACCATAATGGATCCCATCCATTATGGATGTGGAGTGTAACATGGGAGAGTACTATTCAAGGGATATGTCTAAGATAGGGCTCCAAGACGAGAGGTTGCAGTTATGTCAGAACCAAATCGAAGCACATCGGGGGAATAAATGGTCCAATCACTCAGACGGTCAGCCATATTGAGCGAGTGGCAACAGGCCACAGGCCCATAACAGTTAAGAGACTCATGAGGGAGTTCAGATTGTATGAAATATGACACAGTGTTTGCTACTGTGCATTACAGGTGTGGGACCTGGATTACCTGGATGTGGATCTCTTAAAGGATCTCTTAACTTGCCTGCTCACACACATGCCCACACACACACTACATACAGTATGTGTATTTGTTAGTTAATGAATGACTCAATTGCATTAATGAATTTTAGTTTATTTCATGCAGGTTATTTAATCCTTTATGCAGTAGAAGGTTAACAAACAATGTAAGTCCTAAAAGAGATTTCCAATACTATAGCAATATATATATATATTACTATCAAATTCTACTAACTATGCCCAGAAACCATTTGTTTTTCACATATATTTTTAAATATCTTCATTTTTAAATTATCATTTAAATCTTTGAAATGCTTCACACATCTTCAATTCATCACCAGGATTGTTCCATAAATTCATACCTTTTAGAAAAAGCAGTTCTGATTTTTATGGTTTCCATTATAGTTTTTCCTACACTTTTGTTTCTTATATTTAAAACTGAGTGCAAAACCCATTTCATGCTTCGCTATAATTTGATTTGTGTTAAGGAGGATAAAAAATGTGTTGTGTGTGTGGGTAGGATATGCTTTCCCCCCCTATTTCTAAAGTATACTGACCCCCTCTGCCCAGACGTGTCCACTTTTTATTGTCTGGTAGGTATTTCATAATTAATTATAATTATTATAATTATGATTTTTCACAGTTTTTTGTAGGACTTAATCATATATTTAAATTGACTGGCACTTTGCAGATGGACCCACGAAGCACACACACACACACGCATGCACACACACATGCGCACAGAGCAGACAGCGGTGCAGCATTGCACACAAAATGCTGAAGGGAAAGTGCACTTCCACAGTTTCACAAGATATTAATCTGTCAAAATACAAAAGAAAAAACTGTTACCGGGCAGCATTGAATTTTATGAACATATTTCATGAGACAACCTCAGCACCAGCTCTAAATAAAGTATTTTTATCTGTCACAATGTTACTGTTACAGCATTAATATACAGTTTATTGTTATTATCCACATGATTGATCGATTGATCATTTTTAAAATTGATTTTTGAACTATTATCTTATAAATCATTGAACGTTGCATTACAGAAAATGTGTCTTATTTCAACTTATTTTTTTACCTTCCTGATTTAGGTCAGTTTGTTCTTGTTTCAAGTATTTTTACCTGTAGTAAAACCAACAATTTGATTTGTTTTGCAATAGTCTATCTAGATTTGTTTGTCACAGTAATATAAACTGATTCTGACACTTTTGTAGTCACCTCACATGATATAGATTTTGCTTGATACCAGGTTTAAGTTCATAACCTGTGTGGTAAATTAAATTAGAGTTCATATTTGCATATATATATATATATATATATATATATATATATATATATATATATATATATATATATATATATATATATATATATATATATATATATATATGCAGACATCTTGCTGTGAAACTGGATTTGTAGGTCAAAAGGTCATATTTAGAACATTATTTACTCATTTTATTTATTTATTAGAAAAAGTGCTTTTGTTGCAGGTTACAAAAGTTACTTCTGTACAATTGAGGCATATTAAAGCATGGTGGTTCCTCTAAGAAGCTTAATCTGAGTTTGTGTTTCAAGGCCCAGCCAAGTGTCCTCTGTTTTTGTAAATAAAAGTATAGCCACCCTAGTATAAGGTATCATTATTGAACAGTACAGAATATACAATGGGATGTTGTTAGTTGGCTATCTGATGGAAGTTTGATCACGACTGGTTTTGAAACATAATATGTTGTTTCTCTGGTGTTTGAAACCAAAATAGATTGTGTTGCATGTGGCTAAGTGCCTTAAATCTCATCTGGAATTTGTTCTGGATACAAGGAACTTGAGGTTTAAATGGAAATGTGTCGGATGTGTTCTGACTGATGTTAGAGGAAACAAGAAGGTGTACAGCTGTATTGCCCACATGAACATAATGGGTATAAAGTAATAAAAAGTGTAAACATATTTAGTATAAGTAGCTTAGTAATAGTATGACCTTGTATGTGTTAGCATGCAAGTTGAGAAGTCATTGATCTTACTGCCAGGTAATCAAAGGCTTAAGTACAGACATTGTTCAATGTTGGACATGGTTGAGCCCTGGGTACACCCTCATCATTATGTTAGTGGATTACCTGCATTTTTCCGTTCAATACTACAACTTCCCTTCCAAAAGTATTTTTGGAGGGCACATGTTTGGAAAAGTGATAATACAACTGAATGTGAGCAATGTTTTGATGCACATAAAAAGGCTTCTAATCACCATCTTGGTAAAAAAAGAATGCTTTGTAGTATAACAGACTGGTTTCACTTCATACTTCAACAGATCAATACAGTGATGGTGAAGCAACCAAAGACCAAAGCCGCCACTTTGTCCTTCATCAGCCAATCGATTAAGATGTTTCATAGAATCTACGAAAGATAACAGTGGAGCTGTTTGACTTAGTCTTGTGTTTTAGCCTTGTAGGCATCTCTGCAAATGCTACCTATGTTAATCAAGAAACACATTTATCTATTAAAACAACTGTGTTATCAAACATTTGTTGCTTGTAAACCAAGAAAATAACTCATCAATAACTGCTAAACATAGAATATTTTATTGAATATTTATTTTAACTTATCCCTGGGTGAAGCCTTGACACAAGATGTTGTTTCAATGATGTCAGGTAAAAATATAGATGGCAGTTATATTCACAATTAACATAATGGACTTGTCATGTGATTTCCACAAGGATTATTCGTTTGTTGCCATTTATAAGTTTATTCAAGTGTAATTTTTTGTCATGAAATGTCAAATGGTGTAACCGAAAAAGAAGGATAAATTTAAATATTTAATCTACCTAGGCTGTAATGTGAGTTTTGATTCAGTTTTGATTTTGATCTAGTACCAAGTTTAACCCACATGGCAGTTTTAGCATTGTCCCATAAACACAAATTATAAGACGTGACCAGTGTGGTTCTGTCAATGCACATTTAATGAGGTTGTATAGACATTTGTTGTACCATGCCCACTGATCCTGTGACCTGCGGCATGACCTTTGACATGTTTCTATTAAAATCCTTTTGTAACAGGTTAGAATCTTCACCATCCATATTTGAGATCTATTTGTCTATCTGTTCTTCCACTTTGTGGATTCAGCTGCATCCTACATCCTAAGGAGTTGCAGAAACATTCTGGCAGTGGACTGCATCCGTGTCTCTCAAAACTAGGTGCCATGACCAGACTCCTTTTGACAACTGGCATTTATCTGCAAGGACTATAGTGGGTCGCTTCGGTGCATGCAGATTAAGGTCATCGCTAGTGGTGCACTGTGACTGGGAGTGCGCGGCGTGTCTCTCGTCTGCCAATATGCTGCACAGCTTTCACAGAACGCCATTGAATCAGGGAACACCTGTGGGGGTTTGAAAAAGAGCAGCTATTGCATTGATTCTGACAAGAGCTGTGTTAGACATTTGCCTGCTGAGGTTTAGGTTGTCTGGTTAACATATAAGAAGACAGATTCTGTGTTTACTCTATAAAGTCGGTAGTTAATAGCAGGATCTACTGTAGTGTTCACACTGTAGCAAAGAGATGAAGCAAGGGATATCTGACTAATATGTATTTAATTCTATCAAATTTGATGTAATTCTTGATCTTATTATATCTACAACCAGTAACATGCAATGTTTCTCATTTTTTTTCACATCGCCTTAGTAAACTGCTGAATCTGTCTTGAAATTATTTATACTATATCAATACATTTGTAGATGATGAGGTATAAACAGGCTGAACAAGGCTGTTCTGCGAGTCCTTCTTCCTTTGTCTATCCTCTTTTTTTCTTCCATCTAACGAAGTGATTGTGCAACAAATGAACGCACCGCGTCTCGCAGAGCAGCACACACTCCTGCCAGGGCAGAGACCGCCGAGCGTCAGCGTGGCAGAGCAAGTTCAGAAGCCTGCTAGCAAAGGGCCAACCGCTTACGCCAATGCAATTTACTGATTGCTGCCCTATCTGGGGAGGACAGCGCTGATAGCTGCAGAGCCGGAGCCTCTGAAGTCAGAGGTTTCAGAACCGCGTGCGTCACCAGGGGCTGACAGGGCTGGTTCCATTTCACGGGCTCCCTTCAAAAATCTTCAAATGTAGCCGCGCGTTTCTGCGTCGGTCGTCTTCAGCGTCTCCATAAGCAACGCTGAACTGTCCCGGTAAGACATGCTCGCCACGCATTTGCGTTTATATCGACTTCGGGAGTCAGACTAATGGATAGTAACTGGATGTAAATGCGGGAGCCAGCTGTATTTCATTGTCTGTTCCTGTTGGCAGCTGTTAATCTCAGGGTAATGCTGAGAAATGGGAGCATGCATTTAGTCTGCCAGTTGTCCATAAATTAAAGTAAAAAAAACACAAATTATGTGTGCTCTTTTTAATGGCAAAAAAAAGAGAAGAAATACTTGACTTCACATGTTGACAAGGGCCAACTGAACACTCCATTAGCTCTGTCTAGACTCTCTTATTTGGAGAACTGGGAGGAACCCAAACTGTCTGCAGCCTCTATTGTATCTACTGGAGCGCTGAAACAAAGGCAACACGCTGAAAAACAAATCAAAATGCAATTATCTGTTAGAGAGTGTTTCTATCCAACCGATTTTAGTTGTGAATGTAACACTATTGTACAGTAAGTACAAAACTAGCAAGTATTCTCCTCAAAAGCCTAAAGTGTTTCTCTCAACTCGAGTGTGAGCTTAAGTCATGAGTTTAATGTGGTGGAAGCCACCGGATCTAGTATCCGTCAAAGCGGAGAAGTGACTGGACAGATTTATTTTGTCCTTCAGGAGCAGCAACGCGTCTCCAGCTGTATCTGATCCTCTCCAACTTGAAGAATCTGAGCTGAATAGTTATCGTTCCTGATGCCTCAGACAGTGAGGACGAAGGCCTGGATTCCAGTTTGATAAACCCCCTCAGGGTTTTTCAAGCTGGGCAAAACAACATTAAATCCACCGCCGTCCGGTGGGGCTTTTATAATGGAACAGGGCAGAGTGTCGTTTCAACACGCTGCTTAATGCTTGACCCACTTGCCTTGAAATTAATTTTCAAGCTGTTAATTTGTGTCTTAAGTCTTTAAAAACAAACATACAAGAATTAGTCACTTCACTTATGTTTATGGGATGCCTTCTTTTGTTTTGTTTTTTGATCCATCAGGGCAGACCATTATGTTCTTCATTTTAGCTTTTGAATTTAGGTTTTGAATTATAAGGGAGAAACAGTTACCGACCCCGCTAGCCTACATAATAATTGATATTTAGTTCGATATATATTTCCTAATTGAAAATAAATGCGTGGTCACTGGTTGTATGTTGCACTTGCTGTCACTTTGTTGTCAGCCACATTCGAGTCTTCTTTGCGCAACGGCACTCTGTAATGACAGTAATGAGAAAGGAGGGTATTCAACAAAAAAAAAACAGACAGACAGAAAGACACCAGTGGCAAGTAGTAATTAAATGGCTCTTCAACCTCACATTACCGGCAGAAAGGACTGACATATGGAAGGCAAAAACATGGAGACAAATGATGAACATGCAGGGCCCACACACTTAAAAGATGCTGGATTAAACCGGCCTACCTACATCTTGGCACAGAGGACTCGAAACTCCCTCTAAACACCACACATCAAACCCCGACACATGTAAGATTGACGGTGTAGGAGGAAGCGCTTGATGACTTCCAGTAATTGCCTCTTCTTTTGGCCATGCACAACGTCACATCAAGATAAACACACATGTATGTGTGTGTGTGTGTGTGTGTGTCAGTCTGTTTGCACACAGGCGCAAACAATCAAGAAATGAATGGATTTGAACATACATTTTGTTCATGTTACTAAAATAGATCAGGACACAGTCAACGTGTTCCTAAACATACATGAACAGCAGCAATATGAGTCCTATATGTAATTTGTGAAGAAGAATGACAGTTAACGGGGCTATTACACAAACTCAATGTCCCACCAAAACTAAAGCCACAAAGGGATTAGTCACAACATGTTTCCA
Source organism: Eupleurogrammus muticus (assembly GCA_036785175.1). Lineage (NCBI taxonomy): Eukaryota > Metazoa > Chordata > Actinopteri > Scombriformes > Trichiuridae > Eupleurogrammus > Eupleurogrammus muticus. Next base: position 20,983,778 of record JAYKQN010000010.1, on the reverse strand, counting down.
TTCCATTGCTATTGCAATTCATTCCATGCTAAAGACGAGATGTCTCACTTTTTAGTCTTATTATTAGTTTTCCTAATTCAGCAAAAATAATAATTTGCAGTTGATATTCAGTTTTAAAATGACTGTCTTTGAAATAAGATAAAATGCAGTTTTCTCAGGTTTTGCATGTAAAGTGGATTTTTTTTCTATGAAAATGACCTAAACACTATATGAGGTATGCTTTATGAGGCACTGCTTTTATAGTATCAGTGGGTTTTGTAAAATAACAACACCAACATTAGAAAGAATCGTGCATATTGATTTTATTTGCACAAAACCCTTTCAAGAAACTGAACCAACCCTGGTGTATCTCGAAGGAAAATTAAAAAAAAAAAAAAAAGGTGAGATACAAGTAGATACAGGTGAAATTCCTGATTTGGGGCAATGCGAGAATATGACCAAACAAGGAAAAAGGCAAATAAAATGTTATTGTAGCGACTGTGCAGTAACGCCGCGTTCACCCTGCGTCTGGAACCTGGCGCGTCCATCTGGGCTCCACCCGTTTGGCCGATGGCAGCGCAGTGATTCTGACAGCAGAGCGTGGGTTGCACTCAGTCCTGCAGACCCACAACCGCACGCAGGAGACACGCAGCATACGGCTGAGGTTCTTTTCAGTTGGTTGCTAGGCAATTACAGGAAAGAGTTCACAAAGCAAAGTGTCAAGTGGGGGTTGTATGAGGTACTTATCCATATCTGCACCAGCAGGGAGCCTGACACAGCCTCTTGTCTCTGCAGAAAGCAGCGTTATGTCAGTGATGTCATAAAAAAACTCATTTGTGTATTCTTCTATTTACTGTTTGCTCCATGAACTGCTGGATCTCTGACCCAAACAGCTGATCTCCAATATAATATACTGTGCTGTCTGCGTGGGTAGGTTGAGCCAATGTAGTGTCAAAGGTGGTGAACATATTCTAAGTCTAGCGGACACCTTAATTTGATTTTTTAGGTTTAGGTTGGGGTATGTTTTTTCGTTATGCTGCCCCCACCTACAGGAGTCAGTATATCGCTGAGCTCCTGACATTTTCACGGAGTTGTGAATATTATCTGATGGCAAAAGCAGCAGAGCATAGGTCCCACACAGCAACAGGTGAGTTTTAAGATAGTTTCACTATTACCTACAGACCTATTGGCTCCCTGCTTTGATTATTTGCCACAAAATTTAAAGCAACTTTCATGGTATGACCTCTTCATACAGCAAAGTATGACAAAGTGGTGTGGCTCCAAACAGGGGTTGGCTCCCTCTTACACATCTGAGTTTAAAGTTTTAGGTTTATATAGTTGTCTTAGGTGTGTCTTTAATCAAGTGTCTCAATTCATCTGTAATTATTCGAAAAATACAAACAACATGCACATTTATACATATAAAGTACAGACTTGACCTAATATTTAGTTGATATTATGTCAAACACATTAACACTGAAACAACAAATGTGTTTCTTTCAGATGACCATCACATTTTATTAGGTGTATACATTTCTAGTTAATGCTAGTGCGGTTAATGCTTTGTTTCTGGATGTTCATATTTTTCTTCTTTACCATTTACCAGTGCATAAGGTGTTTCTGTTGTCCCCAGAGACACAGCTTTGGAAGAGGAGACCAACTGGGCCAAACCAAAGGCCAACTACATCACAAGGGTAGGTGGGGGTGGTGACTCGATTTTGTTGATGTATCTATTGTTTATGCACTAGCAACTCTGTTAGACTAGTTATAAGCTGGAGTTTTGCACAGGGCAATAATGGCTATGAGGATAAAGGCCTAGTCCACAGGAACACAGGCATTTATTAAACCACATGTTTATGGCCCGCAGTTAAAAAAAATCCTATCCCCAGCACCAGTGTGAAAAGAAAAATATCTCCGACCACATGAATCCACAAAATCCACTTCAAACTATGTCATGCACATGCCAAAGCAGTAGGTGGTGTGAGTATTCCTAGCAGGAAGGATAATTTATCCAATCACAAGACCATTGCACAATGTGACGTCAAACAATCTGGAAAAGAAATTGCGATACATGTTTTACTTTTTTTGTTAAATTATGTCTACCAAGAACAAGAGTTTTTTAAGCATTTGCAAGAGATTGGCTTGGAAGAGGTATCTCTGTAAAGCATTTTAGAAATATAGTCAACTTGAAGGGGAAGATGATATTTATATAGTATTATATAACATTATATATAGTAAAGTATATAGTAGGATATAGTACAATAAACTAGTCTTGCAGTATTCTTGCTCCAATATGCTGGATGCTGGCTGCCTTAAGTCCCAATGAAGAAGAAGAAACTGTGGTTTTCCCATCTACACATAACTGCTGAAACCAGACCTTTTGGAAAAGAAAAGTTTAGCCTTGACCTCTGGTTTCAGGAGCCCAAAGCTGTGGTTATGTGTGGATGAAAGGCCAAAACCATGCAGAAAAACACACAGGTACAAATATACCGGCATCTGTGTGGATAGCTACACAGTGTGTAAACTTTGCTTTGCAAAGCATTCAGACTAATAATAATAACATGGCTTTTTGAGGTCTTTGCAGTTCCATTGCCTCTCAACCTTCATTTTTTTGTTCTCTTCTGTCCCTAAGGGCCTGTGGATGAAAGTAAGAGATGGAGAGAGAAGGGAAAAGAGGAGCCAAGCCTCATGCTACATGTAGGTTTTCAGAAAAAGCCATCGGCCAGAGGGAGAATGTTCCCAGTATACTGCTGTACTACACATGCATATTTGTTTTCTGCAATGGCTTTAAGGGATCTCAGGCACTAGAAGATATTGCCATTGACAAATAGGGGTGTCGGTTTATGTCCAAACCAGGTTTACCATGAGTGTGAAAGGATCATGCACATAAACACATGTAAAACTTTAAACAACTGGAGATTGTGTGAAGTTCTTACAGCTTGCAGCTTCTCACTCTTAATTTGGATTTTCTGAAAATAAATATGAACGATTATGTATTCCTCCTAAGGCATAGAATGAGCAGAACTTACTTTTATTATTACACGTGTAATTGTACTGAATAAGGGTGTGGTTGCACTGCATGGTTTTACAAGCAGCGCCTCACCTATAAATATGATGACAGATTGTATGTATTCCCCATGAATAGATGGGGCGAGGACACAAGCTCGATGGAACGGTGACACAGGGACACGATGAAGCTTGTTCACTCATTTGTTTGGACACTTTGTCACAAGGTGCTGATTTGTATTACAATTACATCACAGAGTCAATAGCCCTGTCCTTCAGTGTGCACATAAATCTTATTTGTCATTAAAGTTTATCAATTCATCAATCTGACAATTAATCATGAGTAACCGACATGTCTTTCTAATCAAAGCCCTGCATGCTGACACTCTTTAATGTTTCCTTTTCTACTTTCTCATTTACCATGATATCTAATGTTCAGGGGAAGATGTATCTGACAAAACCCTGGCAATATTTTTATCTTGCTTATTTAAAGGTCAGGTATCTGGATTTTATTTGCAGCTTTGAACCCCCTAACATGATAGATTGGCAGGTTGTTTGCATTTGCATATTATAGTTTCGCAGCGCTCTTGCTGGAGCTCCAGGAAGCACAGGTTGTTTTTGGTCTCTCATAAATATCCATGAATATCTCTTATGATTGGCTGATTTTCACTTGGAAGACTGAAAAAAGTGGGTGTGACAGTGGGGGCAGATGGGCCATGCTGGGAGCATCTGCAGGTGGAGGGAGCTACTGCCTGACATCAGAAAGTCAAGGAAATACAAACCAGCTGTGAAACGCAGAGTTTGTAAATCTGACTGTATGATGCATATGACAGTGTTTTTATAACCTCTAGAGTAAAAACAAAATAGCATTAAAATGTTTATTTGTGTGACACCTGTAATGGAATAGCTGTAGTACAATGTACTATCACCCCATTTCTGAACAGGAAAGCGTATCTTGAGCATCAGAATAGAAACACCCTGTGATCTATGTGTTGAATCTTTTTTTCTTTTAAGACAGAAGTTTTTTTTTCCTGTAAACATGCTGTCAGACATGACACTGGCTTTATTTTTCAATCCTACATAACTGGTAGGATTGCTGATGTTAGTATGTGTGATAATGTATCTGCAAAATATAGCATTTTTCCTTCTGGTGTTGCACAGGGTATCTGTCTTGATCCTTTGCTGTTTTCAACAAGCTCACTAGAAACTTCAGTGGCTATGCTGACTCAATTATACAATTCTGTGGAGTTATTTGACCATCTTAGTCCTAAGTAAGTTAGTTTACTGATGCTTGTAGTGTAATGTAGGGAGAGGCATTTCTTATTAGCTTGGGACCAAATCAGAAGCTAAAAATCTCAGTGTTTTGGGCTCTGAACTAAACTTTAAAGTGCAAACTGATTAATTACCAACAAGGCAGACTCTTTTTGCAATCCACCGGTTTACAAATCAATGGTAAAACTTCAGCAACTTCAGAAATCTGCTGCCAGACTTTTAACAAATCCTAGGAAAAGAGAAGAGAGCAAATTACTCATGTTTTCACTAACCTAACCTACAATGGCTCCCTATTTCTGTTGGAATTGATTTTAGGGTCCTTTTACTCCCATACAAAGCTTTTAGTGGGAGTGCACCTTATCAACCAACAAGAACCCTGAGGTCCTCTGATGCTTTAAACTAAGCAACCTGTTCAGATGGTTAATGTAGTGGCCTTTTATCTCTCTCCTACCATTTTTACTACACCTATTTCACTATGTCTTTTATATGGGATCTTTTATTTAATTTTCGAACCCATTTATTCCTTTTGTATTGGACATTTTATTGTATCTGTACTAGCCTCTACCATTTAAGCCTGGATATTTCTTTTTTGTTTGTACACATTGTACCCACCTGTTTGCATCTGATTTAATTGTGTATGAAAGGTGCCATACCACTGAAGTTATTATTATGATTAGTGATAATAAGTTTCAGTTATTAAACCATGAACTATATAAGGTAAATCACATCAAATGGCATAGCCTAGAAAACAACCTTGTACTGCTTATGATTTTTATGTGTCCATCCAAACACTAATAATTAATATTAATTTTTAATCATGTATAATTTGTGATAACCCTTTCAGAAATTAGTCCAATACACTGACACGGGAGTGCGATGCTTTAGAAGTAAACATAAAACATGGCAACAACAAGACTTAGAGTCTTGCAGCTGTGGCCCTTAATGCCATGTTCAGTAAACTGCCTCAACATTCTCAGGACCCCTTGACCAAATGACAGTGACTTATACTGCCTGCTGGTCTTAGCTAAAAGCTCTCTTTCGTTCCTCGCTACGCTTTGCTCTGCAGTCAAATCTTCCCCCCCAGCTTACTCCTTCTGGGCAATGTTGTCTCAAGTTTCTGTTCCACTTCATCTCCCTCCCTAGCATTTGCCTCCACCAGTAATAATTGCCTTGGACAAAATCCGTTTAAATGCATAGATCTGTGAAAAGTGCAGAGATAAATGCTACTGGTATTGGTGCAGTCAAACCCTTCATGCTGCCTGGAAAAAAAAAACCCTCTTACATTCCTGCAAAAGCTACGATAACATATCATGTTCGAGCCCTTTATTGTGGATTTAATTTGAAATCTTGCAGTTGCAGACAATAATAAGAACACGTGAACACACTCGTGTTATAAGTGTGCCCTCGAAAAACTGAGACAAGTTATACATGTGCAATCAGATGGCACAAAAAAAAATCACAACAGTTAGAAGTCAAAATGTCTATATCCAGACTTCCTACTATACATACAATTGTTTAAAGTTAAGGAGCATAAACTGACACACAATGGTTATATTGAGTGAGTCAATAAAAATGTTTGTTTCAGCCGTTGGTTGCATGTTATGGCACCAATAGTGTTTCTTTCCGATGAATATTTTATTTTCTCCTTCTCTGTGAACACATCTGTGTCAAAGTAAAATGTTTACAGCTTCCTGTGTGTGCTCTCACCTTCTCACTCTATAGGGAGGAATACAGGGATATTTAGTCATATCAAACTACCTGAGAACCCATCCATCCATCCATTGTCTATCCCGCTTATTCCCTTTCGGGGTCGCAGGGGTCTGCTGGAGCCTATCCCAGCGCGTTAAGGCGAGAGGCAGGGATACACCCCAGATGGTCGCCAGCCAATCGTGGGGCACACACACCATTCACACACCATTCACTCTCACACTCACACCTATGGGCAATTTAGAGTTTACCAATTAACCTGAGCATGTTTTTTGTATTGTGGGAGGAAACCGGAGTACCCGGTGAAAACCCACGCAGACACGGGGAGAACATGCAAACTCCACACAGAAAGGCCCCAGACCCAGGCCCCAGGGCGGTCTTGAACCTGCGACCTTCTTGCTGTGAGGCAACAGTGCTACCCACCGCACCACCGTGTCGCCCCTACCTGAGAACCATGTTTGGTTAATACCTCTACCTAAATGTAATTCTCAGCCCAAGGCAAAGCTTTGAGTGACAGCTCCTGCATACTCTTTCTGAAGTAACATGGAAACTCATTCAAGTAGCACAGAATATACAGTAGCACGTCATAAATCGCAGTGAGTTGCTTTGATCATAATAGTGCAGTGCCTTTGTCTAAAGTGTTTGCATTATGGTATTGATATTTTGAAAGTTGCGGTCCTGAAATATCTATTACAGCCTGGCATTTCGGGTTGTCTCTTTTTGTAACTCATTCGGGATTTATCTCTTAATGAAGCATAGTATATAGTCGTTTAAATGCTATTTGTTTGGTGACAAGTACATAGCTTACACACAGAATACAGATTTGTTGCATTATTGCAAATGTATTGTGTGTGTGTGCCCCCAAAAAATGAAGCAACAAATAATGACAGATTTATGATTATTGCCCAACACCCCCACCACCCCTAAGCCTTTTTAATTGTTGTGCAAAATATTACTAAAAATATTGGATAATACTCTATTAGAAAGACAGTAGAGGGAAAAGAAGAATGGACTGTGTATATTGTACAGTATATATATATATATATATATATGGGAGATGTATTTGTGTTGTGGCAATTGTTTTTTTATGTTGTGTATGAGGCATTACAGCAATAATAGACCCTGTGTGCAATGATAGCAGAACAACCAGGTTGGACCCAGTTAAATACACTTTTACATGCAAGTTAAATTGAACTGCTGTGGACAAGACTGCGTTTACACAGGTCCCGGTAGGCTTTATTTATTTATTTTTTTAATTATATTGAGCAGCACTAGCTCTCCCAGTGATTTCTTTATTCTGAGTATTTGTCCTTTCAATGCGTGCAGTACTGTCACTGCAGCAGATACTGTAGGACTCAAGCAGCAAAGCACGAAGAGAAAAATATGTAGTTATAAACAGTACCGGACAGATAAAGGGAAAACAGAATTAAACTTTTACCTTCTGGAATAGATTATGTTTGACAGCTCTGTTGGAACTCTGGATTCATTGGGACAGCTGCTTTACTTATTCACTGTTTGAACCTATGTAACCATTGACCTTTTGGATGTGTAGAACACAGAACATTAACTACCATTGTATCCTGACTGATGCTGTCGGCATGTCTGGCGATTTAAATAATCAATAAAGTTATGCCGTGCCTCATGCGTGAAATCGCACAGTGTCTTATGTGGCATGACACAGGGATCATAAAATGGTTGCAGGTCTGCCATTATCAGCTTGAAAGTAGTAGGCCACTGCTGTAAATACAGTTTTGAAAACGTATATCGAATAATAAAGTAAGTCTGAATAGAAGGAAAAATAAATAATAAACAATAAAATAATTAAACAGTATGTCTCATGTCATTTTAGATGATTATAAATCCATAGTAATGAATATATATATTCTGACCTAATGTGTATTTTTATCTTTTTATCAACTCAAATGTTTGTGAACATTGCATGTTTAAACTTTTGTGTGTATGGTCTCAGTGATCTCAGGTCATAGAACTTGAGTTGTCTTTTAGAAGAAAAAAAATATTATGCAGTATGTTATTCTTACTATAACAAATATTTAGATGAAATATGCACTATTCATTAGAGCCCTCCATTAAAATGTTTAACAAGGAAATTGCCCGCAGGACACCACAGGAACCATTACCAAATAACACGAACACATTGAAGAGTACCAAAAATAATATCAACACAGTCTCCTTATATGACAAAGCCACACAAAAAAACCCAAATCCTCACAATCGCTGTTGGCATCGCTTGTATTTTGTGTTCTCATAAACATGCCCGGTGATGCACTGTCGTCGTCGCATGTGCCTTGCAAATGTTCATGCTGCATTTGTGGCAGACATCTCGCTGTGCACACAGCGGACGCCTCCTTCTCATGCCTCCTCCTTCTCTTGCATGGCTCTCACCCCTGCAGCAGAGGATGGTGTGTGAGGATGGAACTGTCCTTTTCCCCAGTGCTTCCCTAGGAAGAGTCTCCCCTTGAGGAGGACATTGAAACAATTGATATATTATTCACAAATTCAATCAACATTTTACCAAACAGCACATCTTATAATGCTGATAAAACAATCCAGTAACAGAAAATAGTTCATTAGACTTGAAATAGTTTAAAACATGGGAGATGGGGATTGATGTCACATTGAAATGATCTTTACCACCAGAAGGTGCAACTAAAATGTGGATTTTTTTGTGAGGGTAGCGCATTGTCAACTGAGGTGAGCACCAATTACCATTTGCAAAACTATATATATAGGGGTCTGCTGGGGCAAGCCTATCATGGTGCACACACACCTTTTACTCACACATACCTATGGGCAATTTAGAGTCTCCAAATAACCTCAGCATTTTGTGCCTGTGGTAGGAAGCCGGAGAACCAGGAGAAACCCACACAGACATGGGGAGGACATGTAAACTCCACTCAGGAAGACCCCAGCCCAAGGACTAGTGTATATACAGTGACATGGTGTAGCACGCAGTGGGTAGCACTGTTGCCTCACAGCAAGAAGGTCACAGGTTCAAGTCCTTTGGCTGGGACCTTTCTGTGTGGTGTTTGCACGTGGGTTCTCAGCTTTCCTCCCACAACCCCCAAAAACATGCTTAAGTTAATTGGAGTCTCTAAAACTGCCCATAGCTAGGACTGTGTGTGTGCCCCATGATAGGCAACCTGTCTGGGGTGTATCTCTACCTCTTGTTTGCAATGTGCTATGATTTGTTCTGGCCCAGAACAAATTATTTTAATCGTAATAGGAAATAAACAGGTATAGAGAATGACTATATATTTACTATATATATTTTAAAGTATTTGTCTTTGAAATAGAAATCCGTACATGTGCACTTGTTAGAGGAGAGATTATGGTCGTCATGCCTCAGTCATTGTCCTGCTTTACTGTATCAATTAGAGGAGTAGATTAATCATTTTCCAGTTAAAAAGTTGATCTATTACATATCCTATGACAACCTGTTTTCTAATTAGATGTGTGAGAAACACATACACCGAGCCACATTGTACTATGGTGTGACATGTATTGTGGTTATTGCGAAGCCTGTGCTATTTTTGATGTGGTGTGCTTGTTGAAATAAATACAGGTTGATTCATCCTGCAACTTGCATTGTTTTCTTTGTAAATTATATATTAATTACCAATTGCAGTATATTAAACATGACCCATAGTGTTAATATAATCTGATCCTAATTCAGTGTTAAAACAACACAAATATAGCAATAATTTTGCCACGACTAGTTATGGACTAATATACCTAACTAATGTATGCAGGTAGGTGTTGATTCAACTAAGCTGTAAATTTAACACAGCAAGTGTTATATTCCAACAATTTTAAAGTATTGTTCCAGCTCTTGACAGTGTCAATAGTGTTAACACTATCATAAAAGTGATTTTACCTTCATCTAATGTGGAGCAATATAGACACTTTTACTGTGTTGATTTTAATGTCCTAGTAGTTGAATTAACACTTTTGGATTTGCTGTGTAACTTTAAGTGAGCGCTACCTTCAGCAAAGTTGCTAGTTTGGAGCAATATGTCTCAGTCACTCCAATATTACTGAAAGTCTTTCCACTACAGGTCACTTTTGCATACTGTATATAACTATTTTATTAGCCTTCCTGCATCTACATGTGTGTGTCATTGTGTTTTTTGTTTTTTGTTACTTCTTAAGGTAGGTATTTCTAAGGTAGGGCAGCATAGCTGGTGTAGAAATAATCACATGTAATTTTGTGTCCTTGGAGTCCTGCTGTCATTTCTAGGACCACTATCTTCCCCCCCACCGGGTGCAGGGCGCTGCATCCCATCATCCCATAGGCTGAATGTTGATTCCTTCCTTGATCTGATGACACAGCTCAAAATCAACATACCCGCATACAATAGGCTTGAATCTCACTCCGGTCTACCTCGTTCCAGGCGTCTCCGTGAACCTTCTCACCTCGGGGTTTGTCATGTTAAAGGTCATGGTTTCATTTGATTCTGTGAGGGGAAAAAATTGAAAGCAGGACTTTGTCCCTGGAGTCGTCCTGGTGATACTTTCAGCTGGGGTGTGACAGGTAGGGTATGACAACCAGGACAAATTCACACTTTTTAACTGAAAGGTGACAACAAGCTCAGCCAGGTCCCTCTCCTCGCTGTGACATTCTCCTGTCTCGTCTGGATTTTATTCTGTTTCATCCTCAACCTCAGAAATCTTCCTCCTATAAAGCATTTTCCCTGTATATTTCATGGCTTTTCTTCCTCATCAGCGCCATGATCAAGGATGTTAACGCACAGTATAATGCTTAGTCACTGTGTTTCCACAGAATGAAAAAGCTTTATATGCCAGAGCTGCAATACAGTATATTATTGAAGCAGTAATTCTGACAGCATGCAGTCAGCCATATTTGGCAAAATGAAAAAAATGAAAAAACGCTCAAAGTTGGTCATAATAAGAAAACTCAGCAACATGTGGTTCAAAGAAAGTAATGTTACATAAACACTTACCATTTTGATTATTTCATAATAACAGATTGTTTAACTTTAAAGATGTCACTGTGACAGTACTTTTTAAGATTTTATTATAACAAATCACTTTTTTACACTGAAAAAATACAGGCAAACCTAACGTAATGCTAACTACTGAAAGAATTGACAATAACATGTGACTTTCAAAACAGAAAATGATCCTGAGCCAGTGAGGATGCAATTTCACCAACCGGTACTGCAGGATATGGCTGCGAGGTGTTCTGTAGGGCAAGGTGCTCGGTTTATGCTCCAAGTCACCTGAAGTGTCTTCTTTAGATTGCCTTTCCAATCTCACAGAAACAGGCTGAAGGCAGAGCTTAACCCATCCATCTTATTACAAATCTACAGCTTTCAACATTAATAGGCTTAACTCAGTATAATCCAGATTTTACATCTCTGCTGTCTTAAACATGCAAATCCTGTTTTCAACTGAAGAAACCAGACTGAAGTGAGGACCTTGTAAACATGGAATATATATATATATATATATATATATATATATATATATATATATATATATATACTGTACACAAGCTGTTTGCAGAAAAATAGTATTCCCTGCATTCATATCATTTGCATGCATGTCTTGTTAGAAAGATTATTGTACAATGGCTAATTATTGATAACGACCCCCATAAATAACCGTCATATGGACAGTTAATATATGGTTTGTGACACACCATTTTCTCTAGAATTGCTCTGCTTCTTAAGTCGGCATCATTTTACCAAAATTAGGGATGTTAGCTATTGGCTCACCAATAAAGAGTAAAAAAAAAAATTCCTAAGTGAAAGAAAATGATCTATCTTGAGCCAGGGGCTCTCTGAGACTTTAATTTACATGAGTAGTGTATTTTGTTTGTCCCCCCTGAGTGTGATGGATGCTTCCCCAGACCCTGATGAAATGGAATGCATCAGTTAATTAGTTTTCCTCGGACAATGCCATGAACTCTACTGTAAGCTATTGCACCAGATCCCATCTGTTACACATAAGACAGAGAGTTGTCATCCCGACCCTGCTGCCGTTTGTTGGACTCTAATCAAAAATATTACTGAAAGTCTTTCCACTACACGTCACTTCTGCATACTGTATATAACTATTTTATTAGCCTTCCTGCAGCCAGCACCTGAACATCTGGCTCAAGTCATGATTAGAAAGCCGGCGTAGTAAAGTTGCTGGCGGAATATCAAGCCTATTGTGTTTTATACGTAGCTTGCAGTGTAAAGTTAGCCATGTTCTGTACAGTAAAATCCTATTTCTGCATTTCTGTTTCTATTCTGCCCCTCTTTCTTCTTGGCCTGACGCTATGCACCTATCGTTTAAGAGTCCGGTCTTTGCAATGATCAATGCATTTGATACTTTGGATTGTAATGTAGAATAACTTGCTTATGACGTGGCCATTTGCCAAAGAATCAACAGTAAGTCCATTTATTCATTATTTCTGGTGTTTTTCGATAAAACTTTATAGTTTTTCACAAGCCTTTTTCTCTCGTAACGCCTGAGGGCCTGACTAATACCTGGAACAACCATTACCTTCCCATAAGACTTCTGTGTCCCATTCTTCAAAACTGCTGTGCTCTAAGAAATATTGAAATTAGCCATTGGTGTGTTTCCCTTCATGGTACAATCATTAATTCATCAACTTGATTGCTCCTTTGTGCTTGTGGCACAGAAGTAGGTTTGACAGTTGCTCATGAATTAAAGGACGGGTGATTAAACTTGAACCGAACTAATCGGCCAATCAAAAAAAGTGCATTCACCCAGACCGTTGGTTAAAACATGGTGTTTACTGTACTGGTTGTGTAGAAATTCTCCTCACAGTTTATTATTATGTCAGACACAATAGACCTTCAAATGACACGATTTCCTCTTCTGTTCCATTCAGAAACTTCTTATATATGTAAAACATGAATGTAACTATAGGTTATTTCTGCTGGCTGAATATTAGACCTATCCTATCATTTGTCATGTGAGAGCAGGCTGGTTTGTATATACGGTGCTTGTGATGGACAGCATGTCTCTCCAGAGCTGAGAATCAGTCACACAGGAGAGACAAGCTACTGCTGCCATATATGAATTTCACTGGTTTATGTACTTGTCAGTAATACAACCTCATAACCTATCAAGGTTGTGTACCACTGCAGAGATGATGTACTGCAGGTACTCAATACATCAAGTGACACTTCTGTCAAGTGATTGTCCAAATAGTTATACAATTACTGTAAATTTAATAGAAAAATCTCTAGTTTTGAGCTCATTATTGTACAGTTTCATTTTAATACTCTATGTTGGTATATATGTTGTATAGCATTTTTTTGTGGATTAAAATAAGCAGCTTACTTTTTCTTTTCTTTTTTTTTTTTTCTCTGGATTTTTTTCAGTTCTGGAGATCTGCAGTTTCTCAAAATAAGAATGACTTAATGAAAGAAGGCTATAAAAATTACAATTTTAAATCATTGCAGAAATATTTCCTTGTTAACACTTCATAATTACCATGGCTACTATACAGATTATTAAACGTTAATAGTCGTTTTACTGTTTGTAAAGTGATTGGTTCCTAAGCTGTCCATAAAAATATACATCATATGAACGTTGTTTAGATGCAGTTGCAATTGGTGACTGTAATACAGTGTTCAATGGTTATTAAAAAAAAGCATCTTTAAATTATCACTATAATCTATTTAAATTGCTAATACTTTGTCAATGGTTCATAATTGGTTAAGTTATTAATATGTTTGAAGTTAATCTTTTGTGGAGTAAAACAGTATTTTTTTTATATTTCTTTCAATTATTATAAAGTTTTACAACAACATTTGTGTATGGTGTCACGGGTCAGCTGTTTTTCTTTCAGTACATTACTGTCAGTAGTAAAAAAAAAAAAAAAACTCCTGCAGGCTGTCTTAACCTGCAATGAAATATACAGACAATGATTTGGTAGTGGACCTTCATCAGTGAAATTAACCTGATGAAGGTTAAGCCACCACCTTTGGGAGGCTCATTGCAAGTGTTTGGGGAAAATGAGTTCAGGTGTACAGAGCCTGCTGTTGTCAGCACACTCCTGCGTGGCAGTGAGGCTCGGACCCCATATGCACCGAGAGCAGAGGCTAAACTGCTTCCACCTGCGCTGCCTGAGGCACACACCGGGAATCATTGGAAGGGAGAGAGAGACCAGTATGGACTCTCCTAAAACAACCATGTCTCCGCTGGCCGGGCCAGGACTGGAGGATGAATGATGAGCGAATCCCAAAGGACATTCTTTATGCGGAACTGTCACCGGGTGGGAGACAAACCGGCTGCACACAGCTTCACTATAAGGAAGTCTGTAAGCAAGACTTCAAGTCCTTCCACATCAATCCTGTCACCTGGGAAGACTCCACCGAGGACCGTCTACAATGACACCAAGCGCTCCGCGGCGGGCTGCCGGTGTTTGAAACCATCTTGACTCAACACCGTGAAGCCAAAAGAGCTCACAGAAAGCAGCGATGGCGATGGGACAGCAGCACATCATCGGCATCGTGGGGACAGGCAACATCTGGATTGTCATGGATTAGACTTCACAACTGCCAGGCACAACAAATCAGTGGTCTTCTGAGATGACAAAAAAAATTTGCTTCTCTCTTGTAGGAAATGCAACACATTCCCACATTCCTGCTGTGGGTATTTCACATGTTTTATACACTTACTGGCCACTTTAATAGTGGTACACCTTGCTTGTACTGGGTTGGACCCCCTTTTGCCTTCAGACCTGACTTAATCCTTTGTGGCATAGTTTCAACAAGGTACTGGAAACATGCTCTTCTGCATACCTCGGTTGTACAAGTGGTTATTTGAGTCACTGTTGCCTTTCTATCAGTTGGAACCTGTCTGGCCATTCTCCTCTGACCTCTGGCATCAACAAGGCATTTTCGCCCATAGAACTGCCGCTCGCTGGTTATTTTCTTTTTTTTCCCTGACTATTCTCTGTAATCCCTAGAGATGGTTGTATGTGAAAACCCCTAGCAGATCAACAGTGTCTGAAACATTCAGACCAGCCTGTCTGGCGCCTACAACCACCTTTCAAAGTCACTTAAATCACCTTTCTTCTCCATTCTGTTGCTCAGGTTCTCAGTGCTCTTTAATAAAGTGGCTGGTGAGTGTAGACGTCTGTGGGATTATCCTGCATCTTTACATATGATGCTAAACAGTATTCAGTATGTTGACAATGACACAGATTGCATTTGAATGAGTCAAAACTGGTGTGAATCTGTTTTTACTGATATATATATATTGTAGGGTCCCTTTTAGTCTATTATTAAAACGCTTTTTATTCCAATTGTTTTCTCACTTCCACCACTATTCGTTCTTTTTCTCATTTTTCTGTCAACTGAGATGCATTCTTGTAACACTTGGTAACTTGGAGTGAACTATGAACTCACAACACAACAGGTATAGACTTTTGGCACTGATTAATTATTATAAGTACTTGATACCCCCCTAAAAGTACAGAGTTTAGTACCTAATCCTAATGTGAAGTCTGAAGTGCTGCAGCAACGAGGCAAAGTTTTCTGTGGCAGGTGTATTACTGGAATAGATGTATCTCATTCTGTCACTGAAATCACTGCTGTGGAATATAATAAAATATAATTACCCACATAATCTCCCAAAAACTCCAGTCAGGACTGGCGGGCCAAAACAAGCCTTTTCATCAAGTTTTATCTGGCAGCTTCACCAACATTCAAAATCGCAACAATGAATCAAAATAGTATTAGTATTATCTTTTGTTTTATTTTCCAGATTTATAATACAGCAAAAACAATATACAGACACACTGACAAGGCAGGATATAACACATTAATGTCCCTGCTCCCACTCCACACACACACAGATATAAAACAAACAGACAACAGTAATGAACTTACATAGACATCATGATCATCAGAACATAGTGTGACATATTATATGACATCCACGATCTACTCGGTTTGTGAAAGCAGATAAGCAGCACCCCCGTAACTCTTCCTAAGTAAAATATTTATGGAACCAGAGCTGGAAATACATCAAAATAAAGTGCTTATTTTCGGTTTATGTGGGCGGCAGACACTGTGTTAATGGGTTTGGGCACACAAGCAGTGTTGTGGCTCATTACTGATTCATGCACTTTTCCACTGTGTAAAAAAAAAAACAAAAAAAAAAACAATCACATTACATTATTAGTCAAGCTCCTATGTTGGAAGTCACAGTGTGTGGTGAGAGGTAACAATGCACAATGTAACGGTATGAATATGTAATGATTTACATTCAAGCAAAAAGGGCCGTGTTGATGTAGCATCCATTTGCATAATTAACCTCACTGTTATGCTGTGGGTCAAATTGACCAATTTCAAAGTTTAAATATACAAGAAAAATACCTTTAATATTTTTTGATTGAGAGCTTTTGTGCTGGGCTTAATTAGTGTAATGAATGTTTGCAATCCCTTCCCATGTTTAAATTACACACATAATAATGATAATGGAGGATACACAGGGTGTAAATATAAAAATTTAGAGCGGAACTGATTTTTCTATTCAAACATGAGACACAATGCAATGCCTAATCCCTCCAAACCACCCACACACACGCACATAGAAGCAAACAGACTGATAAAGACAGACAGATACAGGAGATAGACAGGCAGACAGATTGATTCACACACACATACATGTACACACAGAATTAGTTCCTGAACCCCAACACTCCTTTCTGCACTTCCTGTAGGAGAAGTGTGAGATGTATCAAATATCATACAACCAAGGGCAGGAAGTTTGAATTTCCCACAGGAACACTCCACCCAGAGGCAGGGAAGATGGGCAACACATATAAAAGGATCCTTCATCTAGAGAGCATTATCAGCATGGTGAAGTAAAGGGGGGATACAAGTCTAAAAAATAATAATAATAATAAAAAAGTTAAAATAAAACCATGAGCTTTTGCCCATTAAGCGCTTTTTAGATGAGAAGAAGGTGACCTCCATTCTTTATTTTATAAAGCCAAAGAAATGTACTCTATAGAGTAGATATGATCAGTCTCGTTGCTCTGATCTGTTTCATAGCTTTTAGGAGGTTTATTAAAAACATCAAAAGTGTCTACCAAAAATATATGAAATTGCGATTTTAAATGTGCCTCCTGTGTATGTTTCACAACTGACATGGAAGAACTTGGACAGCCCCAAAGGAGTTGCAGAAAGTGGCTGGGGATAAGCACAATGATTTATTTCATAGAACCAGGGTGTGACCATAGACATATAGCAGACAGTGACACAGTAAAGGGAGAAAGGAAAATGTTGGAGATTGGACTTTATGGACAAACACAAACTCTGGGCAATGAATAGAGTGGTGGTAGACCTTCGATCTGGACTAGGGTGTAATAATAATTACTTTCAAATCATTTGGTTCTATCTATCTACTGAGAAATATAATAATGGGAAAACAACACTTTTTTTTTTACTGTAAATATCTACCTATTGCTATCCTCAATACATCCTTTTGGCTTTTGCTATGGGAGGTGGCTACTATCAATGTTAATTGTATATGGATATCACAATTCACAATTATTTACAGTTTCATACAGTGGTACGGGAACAGTTGTGGTGGTGTTGGTCACAGTGTTTTGTAAATCTCTCTCTCTCTCCTTCCTTTTATTGGATCAGTGCTGGAGAAAACAAAAATTTGAATTTTTGAATACTGACTTTCCATTTGAAAACATGCCTACATCTGACCTAATGTTCCGCTAACATTGAATGATGATTAACTTCATTATTATATATAACGCTGCTTGACTGTAAGGCTCACAACAGCAGCCTCTGAATGGCAACAGATTATAAAATCTGCCTCAGCGAAATAGAATGACTTTGAAAACTGCAAATTACTCACTTTAACACATTAGCTTGTTTATATATTCAAATCACTTCCATCAGGCTGTTCTAAGCAGACAGATCACAGAGGAAAAACTGGGCATTTGATTTTCCTTGCAGAAGTGAAGTGCAAGCTGCATGCAAAGTATATATTATTATTATCATAAAGGTAAATAACATGAATGCCTTTCTTTTGTCTTAATAATTATAAATGCTGTCAAATAATGCAAAAAGTAATCTAGTTGGGAACCCATACATTTATGCATATTTATCATTGCTGCGTCTATTGTTATCTGACATATAACCAATGTGTTATGCCTGAAACTGTATTTATAAGTAACTTTAATCTACAAGACAAAAAAAAAAAAAACTTTTCATTCCAAGACAATCTGGTAGAGAGCTTGTGGCAGTGAACTAGTGATTTAGGGAGCTATTGAGAGGATGGTAAACAAGTGAGGTAAGCATATGGGAGTGGCCGGTGGAATGGAAACAACTCTTTTACATATATATATATATATCCACTTTGCATATATAATAAACATTGAACAAATAACTTGAGCAGGCAAACTTATATCCATGACACATCAAAGCGGATAACAATAACCTGTGGAATTCCCCAAGGTTCGATTTTGGGAACTTTTCTGTTAGCTCATAATATAAAAAAACTGCAAAATATGTCACCATAATTATGCAGACAACACACATTTACATAACCACTTTACCTGGGGACTATAATCAAATACAGATGCTGAGTAAGTGCATTGAAAAAAATCAATGATTAGATGTGCCAGAAATGTCTTCAATTAAACCAAGATAACATAGATGTGGTTAATTTATTTTTGAGCAAAAGAAGAATATTTCAAAATCAGCACTTAGGACTGAATTTCAAGAAACCACAATAAAACAATTAGGTGCAGTCTGCCTACTTTCACCTAAAAAATATGTAAAGGCTGAAATGATTGATGTCTGGGCAGGGTTTGGAAAAATGGATCCATGTATTCATCTTCAGTAGACACAACTACTGCAATAGCATCTTTAAAAGTCAATCAGACAGCTGCAGCTGACTCAGAATGCTGCTGCTCAAGTCTTCACTAAGACCAAAGTGTATGATATCACTCCAATTTTCTGTCTATCAAAGACTTTAAAATGCTGCTGATTGTCTATAAAGCACTGAATTGTTTAGTGCCAAAATGTATTACTAATCCCCTACTACATTATTAACCATCCCACCCTGTCAGATTGTCTGGAACACGTTTGCTTTTTGTCCCCAGTCAGAACTAAAAGGTGGAAAAGCAGTTTTCAGTTTTATCATCATCATTTAGCAGCTAGTATGCTTGTGTGTGTAGAGTCACCGCTAGCACAACATTAAATCACAAACATACTCCCGTTTGAGCTGTTATTATTTATTTAGCGTTATCATGTCAGTAGTGAATGTGCAGGTTGCATGCCCACTTCAGTTTTGGATAAACCTGATGTGTTCCTCCATTATGAGCTTGTTCTCCTCTCTGGACATCAACAGCTATCGCTTACAGTGTGCACGGTAAACATTTGTGCGCTGCCCAGATATATATATATTCAGATAGACAGGCATGAATGTCAATGTTGGAAAAGGTGATGCATCTTAGCTTATGCTACTCGCGAGGGGCTCTCAAATCAAACAAACATCCTCACGAGGAGAAAACCTCAGTCAGTCTCCACTCAGAGTCTCTGATGGCCTTCGCTGGTCGCACACCAACAACCTCTCAGCAAGGGTCGTCTTCAATGACACTACAAACAATAACTGTCCTCCAGCACAATACTTCAGACTGCTGATGGATGTCTGCAACAAACCTTCCTAGAAAAAGACAGGTCTGCTGCAAACCATTTCTTTTAAACAAGACATTTCCATTCGCTGGTGGATTTCATTAAATCAAATAACAACAAATTTCTTACACTGCATTGAAGGTTTATTCTCTCATTTTATCTGTGCTTTTATTATTTTAGCTTATTTTTATGTTCTATTTCTTTTTAACTATTTAATGATTGTTTTTAATTGTACTGCACTTTGTTTTCATGCTTTTAATGTTTTATGTAACACACTTTGAATTGCCTTGCTGTTAAAATGTGCTATGGGCTACCAGTAAACTTGCTTTATCCTGCCTCAAGCCCAACCAATTATCTCTGCTCTGCCTACCCATAACCATATCTTAAATCTTAACCCCGACCACAAAGCTATGAAAAACACAATTCCAACAGGAGGTGAATTATATTATAATAACACATAATTTGAGGTGGGAACAAACTTTGACACAACACCTGATCTCTTCTCATTCTCCTCCCATGAAAAGATGATGAACACCACTTTGGAAATATGAAAGAAGAAAGAAGCCTGTTCACTGAAGAGGTAAAATGAAAATGTGACAATTATATATTGAATTCGGGAACAACCTAAAGCTATTGTAATGATGTGTAGTATTAAGATAATTGCTTCACAAAAGTTACTGCAGCAGGTGTTGCCATCGGGATGGAGGATGAAGTAACGTTAGGAAGAAAACTTTAGCAAAAAAAAATAATTCATTCATTTTGCTGCCATGTGGCACACAGAATTACTGTGCACAGTAAAAGAAAAGCTTAAAGATAAACTGTGCAATCCGCATCTAATTCATTTTGTTAACCTGCTTCTCCTTTAATGAATTGGATTAGGGTTTTGAGGATTGTGCCTCATTAAAACTTGACCTTCAAACATATGTCTGCCGATAGCAGCTGTTACACAGCAGTATGTAAACTATAAAAGTTATTAATGAATATGTACATAAGTAGATCAGTCAGTGTTGAACTGAACTAATACACTAGAACAACTCAAGTGTGTCATGTTGTCTATAGACTGTAGTTATTATCTACAGTGTAGATAATGAAGTAAAATTGAAACAGATTCTAAAGAGATTTTCAAAAATGGCCAATTTAGATATTCATTTAATAACCGTGTATAATTATTTAATAGTGCTTCATTAGAAAGTTTACCAATATAGTTATGTAATACAGTAATTAAAATGAATAAAGGAGGTTACAGTAAAATAAATATTTTGTAGAGGTATAAAGATGCATTTATCAGGAAGCAAAATATCCCCAAAAAAAAGTGTTTAGGCAGTGTAGAGAGACAGGAGCTGATCAACAGAAGCTGAGGGAATTAAATCATAGTCTGCAGGTGTAGGACTGTTGTACATTTGCTCAGTTGGTTGGTTATCACTATTGTTTTTTGACAGCCAGTGGGAGCCAGAGGCAGGTGTATAACCCCATTTCCTATGTATCCATATCTTGGGCCCTATTTAGATGATGCAAACGCATGATCTTAGAGTAAGGCACACTTTTGGGATGCGCAGAGGGGTTGTCTTTTGTTCCTGAATAATTCATAGGCATGTTTCGGGTGTAACATAAACTCAACCAAGCTTGTCATCTCCCATCTCCTTTTAAAAAGCCATGTTGCACTTCCAGATGGCGCGTTGGTATTTGGAAAACTGGAGAGACATGTATCATGCCCTGTCACTTGGAACCAGGCAGCTGAAAGTCGCTCAGCACGCCACTCCATCCATTACCATCAACAATCTTGTAATAATGTCAGAGATCTCTGTTAAGTTATTTAAACAGCAGCAATTTTACACAAAAGTGCATACAAGCTAAAATATTACTTGGTGATGTAAGTACGGGCAGTAGTCTATAAGATAATATTTAAAAAATCCTACCATCTGTCACATCCTTACATCCATTTGAGCAGCGCTGTTTTCTTTTGAAGTGTTTCCTTCAATGCTTTCATTTTTCCTATCTCACACAAAAGAGCTGAAAAACACCCAATTAATCTATTTTTCTTCTGGATTTGTCATAAATATAATCTCTCTCGCTAGCCTAACGGTTACATCAGGTAACATGTCTATGATATTTCAACCATCATACGGCATATCATCAGTCCACAATTTTTAGTGTTTCTTGTCCTCAGGAAAGCTTCACCTTCAAAGCCCTGTGGCAACCATGCTGCTAGGACAATCGAATGCTTGCACTTTGTCTTTATTTCTCTCCAGTGGGGCAATTCATTGTGCAGGAGTGAGGTACATAAGGTCAATGTGAATTGTACAGAATCATACAAAGCACAAAAGGCACAATAACACTTAGGACACAGATAAATTAATGCAACAATAGATAATTAATAAATTAGATGACCAAAATCAAACTGGGCCATCACCAGACTGTAGAATCATAAAAGCATGAAATGAATGACCAAAGAGTCATGAAATCAATTCAAGAAGCCATTCCTGCTGGACTTCAGAGAGTAAGAGCGTTTGTAT
This sequence comes from Eupleurogrammus muticus, assembly GCA_036785175.1. Classification (NCBI taxonomy): domain Eukaryota; kingdom Metazoa; phylum Chordata; class Actinopteri; order Scombriformes; family Trichiuridae; genus Eupleurogrammus; species Eupleurogrammus muticus. The sequence continues at coordinate 20,961,628 of JAYKQN010000010.1, read as the reverse complement.
CTGCTGGTTTTGATTGGTGGGAGTCTGAAAAGTATGTAATGGATGGAGCTGTCTCACAGGATGGCTTTAACTTTGTTGTACACCACTTTCATTTTATAAAACCAGCAGAGGTTCCTTAACAATGCCAATTATTTTACTAGAGACTTTTACCACTCCTGATAAAGTTTTTTAATTTTTAAAATTTATGGATTGAAATCAGCAGATACAAGAAAAAGTGAGCACACACTCAACTAAGGATCAATAAAACATGATCCCAAGGAACCTGTCAACCTGGAATTTAGCAGGTTTCCTAAAACAGAAGAGGTGCCGTTAGCTCTTCTTGTATAATGAACCAGTATTATACTCAAATCAGTCAGATCAGACTCAACTAGTTCAAAAATACCGTCCATCGATTACAGTGCTGGAATGTCTAACGAAGCCATGACCCAAAAGGTTGGCACACCCATGGAGAGACGCGCTGCTCCAGCTGCAGTCACGGGATATAACTGCAACATGCAATCAGCAACTTGGATTTTTTCAGACATTTCAAACGCACACACAATAATAGCTTTCACTTTGGTTTTTGCCATGCTTTCCGCTAACTTTGTGTGTCGGTGTGAAAGCATACTCACTGTGCTGTAATGCCCGTTCTTCATATTGAACAAACTCACACTAGGCGATTGACCCTCAAAAAATGGTTCAATTAATTACTGTAATCATTCCATTATGGCACAGATGGATTCTTGGTCTGTCATGTTTTGGAGTTGAAAAAAGGTGAAATAAATATATATATGAATACATCTGATTTGTGATTGTGTGACAAGTTATTTAACGTATGTCACTCTTCTTGTAATTCCCCACACTTTCTCTCACCCTTTCAGTGTTTGAATTAAGGCAAAATGCCAGCAAAATCACACACTTTTGATCTATGCATGTCATGATTTACAGCAGTATGGGATACAGCTGCCAAAAAACGCATTTGTAAGAATCTTTAATGAGAGAGAGGGTGTCATTCCTTTGCACCTAATATTTAATCACTGAGCTGAATTCACAGAGATTGAGGACAATGGCTCTTAGAAATTTCAAGCATCTCATTTAACAGTCATCATCATGGGCCATAAAATCAGAACAATCCCTCTGATGGTTCCCACCTTAGTTTTGCATTGGCAATAAGCTCCAATAGTATCACATCACTCAACGTCTATGGTTATGCAAGGGTATTATGCACTGACATTGTGAACAATTTAAGTTGAATTTATTACACTTGAATAATTTATTACCATAAAATGGTCATTATTGTTGGTGTATATTACTCAAAAGATTTAGATGACAAATTAATTCACATTTTTTCAGTCACATTAGTACAGTAGGATGTATTAGATACTGTTACGCATTTTTTTCTTTCACCCTAGAAAGAGAAATTAATACTAAACACAGCTCTTAATATTATCAGGAAACTTTATGACAATCTAATAACAAAGAATAAATTACATCATGCACTGAAACATATTGGTTTATTAGTCAAACCCTGGTTTGTTGTAGACTGTAGATTATAAGTGAAATGAATAGTAGATGCTGCCTGAATGCATACAGAGTCAATGAGATAATTGTAATGGGCAAAAGCAGATGCTGAATCACTCCAGGCGATGCTGAATAAGCTGAAGCCACATAGCAAAATCATTACTTAACGGAAAACTTGAGTGAGTGTTCTGTGGAATTGGCTTCTTACGGTGTTATACCGTTGTGGTGACGGCACCGTGAATTGATACTGAAATAACCCTGAAATTAGCCAGCTTTCTCTCTGTTGCTGCAAAGTGATCAAAAAGGAAGTGGCCCAGCACAGTTATGCTGCAGAAAGACCATGCTCTTGCATTTTTCCAAACTGGGATCGGTGAAAACGTCGACTGATACGTGCGGCTGAGAGAGCGCATCGATATCTGTGCAAATGAGTTTGATGGCTAGCAACATGCAACCATTTGAGTCATTCAAAGGTTAGTTTTAGTTAATGGAATTAACTAGTTTTGCAATAAAATATCAACCATGCATTTAAAGGCACTTATAATTAGGGACTTATTGTAAGACACTCATAGTGCAATACAACAGTTTCAACAGATTTAACTGGCTTGACTGGGTGTTGATATTTTAATGGTATCAGGTTAATAGTAAGCAGCTTTGGACCCATATAACCGCCCCTCCCTCTAGAGTGCTTGTACTTTACTTCTCTTTATCAATCCCAGCTCGCTGAAGGGTGTGGCAAGGCTAAACACAATGGAGTGGGTATTTCAGTAAGGAGGGGAGAGGCGGGACACATCGTTTTTTAGATGCTAGTTTTCTATATATAGACCACTAAATATATCATATTGCACTGGGAAAACACCAGAAAAGGCACCCTTCAAGTTGCATTTTCAATGCACATTTATTTTTTTGCAAGCAATAATGAAGAATAAATGGCTTAGTCTTCATGGAACTCCCAGGCTAAGGATGAGTGCCATTTCAGCCCCGGGCACACAGTGTATTACACACTTAATTGGAGAGGGAAGGCATTAAATACATAGTATTTATGACCTTCCTGGAACCACGCTGTAGCTGCGCCATGTGTCACATGTTCAGCCATTGTTTTCCTAAAGAAAATATGAATAATTCAGTAATGGTAATTGAAAATATGCATGTGTTTTAATATGCACATGCAGTTGTGTGCCTTTGGCTTCCAAGTTATCAATCACGGGTCAAAGGGAAAGTGTAAAGTTTTTAACAACAACTTGCTCTCAGCGGTCCTGTGCTTTGATCAAGCTCTGCAGCATTCTGTGGTGTCTGGCCTACAAACTGGCGTGTTGTATTCAAGGTCATGGTGCAGTCAAAAAAAACAATAACCTGATCTAGTCCACTGTAGTATATTGCTTACACACCTGACAGGGACGGATATATTCTATTTCAATGTATCGATCGTTCCTCTCTTGCAATGACCCATTTATGTACACTACTTGGTTATTAATTAATCCCCTCACAGTACCTGGACATTTTCTCAAGTAAAGTTTAATATGAAAGTTCCATCTTGAAAAAAAAAGACATCAGAAAGAGGGAAAGGTAATATTGCCTTTTTATCTTTAAAACTACGTTTTTTTAATTTAAATTTTCCAGGTTTAATATAAACATTTTTGTATACTATTTATAATACTTTACATTCATTACATTCAAAAGCACCAAGTTGGACCTAATTAGGGCCAGTAGTCCAATACCCCTACCATTAGATAGAAGTTATAAAGTCTGTGGTGCCTGGACTACAGGGATATTTGTGGGCCTCATCCTTCATCAGATGTAAGATAGTTCTCCCTGTGGAGCCCAGACACCGGTGGTGGCGGCTGATGCACGGCGGATACTGACAGGAGGACGAGCTGAAGAGTGACGAGCCGATCACCAGATGGTCTGAGAAGGCAGAGGAATGCATGAACAGAACAGAAGGAAAAGCACTGGAGCAGGGAGAGAAACATGCATTTTTAAGCAGAGAGCAGCGAGATGAGCGCTACTGGTTAGATTAAGACCAGCAGTTATGATCAGCTGGACTAACCATTTAGACTACATGGGAAATGCAACTAGGAATTATGTGACATCTCTTTATTTAGGATCCCCATGAGTCAATGCCTCAGCAACAACTGGGATCTGATAATACAACATTCAACTTCATAAATATAAAGAAAACAGAACCTTAGCTAAAAAAAAGGGGGGGGGGGAAATACAATAAATTAAAAAGAATAAAAAGCTAGAAATATGTTTACAATACATGATATCAAATTAAATATCATCAAGTTCAAATGTATAAACACATATGATTACATTTACAGGACATGCGTGGGAGTGAAGATTAGCTTCCATATACTATAAATACCACAGCTCTGCTTGGATTTTTTTTCTGACTTCTTCACAAAGTTGGAAATTGTATGACTGTTGCTATCATCATTAATAATAGACCCAGACATAGCTGCAGAAGATAGATGATAAACTGGAGATGTTTTTTTTCCCATGTACACAGTCTTTCTAAGTCAAAATAAATACAAGGACAAAATACATAAAGTGTAAAGTAGTAATGTACTTATAACAGGAACTCTGAGAAGTTTAGTGTCTTATGTGATAGTGGGAAAACATACGACCTGCACACTTGTAAATCATTAATTAGTGACAGGGGTGTCCTACTGCTCCCTCAATCAGTTCCTGAGATTGATCCGGACTAATAGAGGTTATATGCAGCTGTGCATTTCCACACCACCCAAAGATGTCAGCCCTAAGTGCTTCACTGTATCGATTTGTTGGGCTTTGTCCCTTATCAACTTTAGGCAGACGTGTTGGCTGAGCAGCCACGCGGACTCAGACAAAGACAGGGCTGCTTGTCTTTTCAAAAGCCTGCTTTTTTCCTATTCAGTTTCAACATGTGCACGTTCTGTTTTTCAATAAAGGAAAACCAGAGCTGGGACAGTGGCTCCGTGACAGTGATGTCACCAAAGCTATAGAAGCGAAATGCTTAAACTGCCTCAGTGTGTTTTCAGATGGGCACAAGTTTCCCAACTTTCAACTCAATAACTCAATCGGTCCGCCATCTTTGAAGCTTATACAGTCATACTGATCTCATCATTGCCCTAATACACACATCACACCCACACACACACACACACACACACACACACACACATTCACACCTACTGCACCTGCTGCAGGCTGACATATCTATTTATATGTCTGCTGGTTATATATATAGTTGTTATTTATATAGACTATTACTACTCATAGGTAGATAAACAATTGATAGTAATGTTATTAACTATAAATTATTGTTCATAAACTGTTACATTTTAGAGACATGTTGTGTTGTTTGGTTTCTTTGCTATTGTTAATTGTACAAATAGTGTCAGTTCCTTACTTTTCAACTTTATTCAAATATCTACTTGTATTTTGGTACTTTATTATTATTATATTAAACATGCATCTTTTAAATTCAGCTGCACAGAGGTAAAACATAAATTATGTTTTAAAGCAGAGAAAAAAAACATTGAACATTAATTTCATCAGAACTCTTTTACAGAGTGTTTTTTTTCTCCTTTTCCTTTCATGCAAACCTTTAAATGCATGCTGCATCACCAGTACGTCATTTCTGAATTCCTTGTTACTTTACAAATAACTCCACACAAATAACTCCTGTATGTCATTTACACTGTTTTTTTTATTTATTTATTTTATCTTACTTTTGCTTGATTCCCTCTTTTATAATAATTGCAAAAAAAAAGTATACTCTGCTCGATTTTACCTAAAATATGCAATGCATTTAAGCATGATTAAATTCAGTTCAACAAGTATAAGTACATAAAGTAGTGGAGTATGAGAGAGATAAGATACAATGGATAAACACACATTTTAAAGAAAGTGGTTCTGTGCATGGTTCTCGGCATGTTAAACAGGGTCAATCAGTGCATCCAGTGATCACAGTTTCCACGGGAACAAAGATGCAGCGCGCTGCAGCACCCACCGCCTCCAGTGGTCGCCCACACGGAACAAAACCCGGCCGTTGTTGTGGATCCCTGTACACGCTATATATGCATATGTGTGTGTTTCTTACTTGCATTCCAGGAAGAAGAGTCACCACTACACTGATGACTAACAGGGATCCGTGATAAATACACATATTTACTGCACATGCAGGTGGGTGGCTGCTTCCTTGGATTTATTGTAAAATTACTGTAAAAGGAATCACCAGAAACATCACTAAGAATTAATTCTCTTTGTAGGAAGGGAGCAGGAGGACGACAGAAGCTGCACTGTGACTCTGCTCTGCTCCATTATCCTGTAACAGACGTGTCCTGGTGATGGGGAAGAAAATGCTCTCAGATGTAATGTCTGCACCAACCTTAGCCGCAAATGAGTTTTTGCTATTATGCTCTGCACAAACATGTTAGTGTTCTATACTCTCAATCTTGAATACTACTCACACCTGTTGAATGTCCTCTGGCCTAGTAATGCAGGGACGTGCTGGGCCCACACCTGAATATATACATATATTTTTTTCTCTCTCTCTCTTTTTCATGCATTTTGGATTATTGCTTGTTAATCCAGGTTGTAAAATTCTTTCCAAACCCGATCTCGAGCAGAATGCAGATGATGTGTAGCTGCCTGAGTGTGACTGCAAAATGTAAGAATGAAGGCTTTACAAAAACATTACAAATATGTCATGTTTCTTTACTTTTTCTCCACATCTTTCTGAGGTATTTTTAGGTATAATTATATAGTTGGGCTGAAAATGTCATATACTTGCTCCTCCGTGGCTAGCTGATGCCCTCCCTCTTGAATATTGCACGTTGAAAAGTCTCCACTCTTCAGAGGGAAGTCTGAACCAGAGGTTGAGAGGCTGCTGTGAATAAATTGCTGCTCGGGAAATTGTGCAACCTCTTTTGGAAAAGGACATTTCTTTTTTTTTTTTTTTTTTTTTTTTTTCATTTTTTTGCCTCCCTGTCTCGAGAAAAGTGAGAGACTGCTTTTTTGTCCTCCGTGCCAAAAAAGATTTTGACATTAAGACATTCTGACTTTAGGCAGCGGATCAAGTAGAACTTTGGGAACAATAGTTGAGCTGCTGCTGGCTGTAATGCCTTAGTGGTTTCAAATGAGACTTCAGATCAGCTATGTTCAATCAGTCTATGTCAAGCACTAAATCTCTGCCTTAAACACATTTTCATGTATTTTATTAAAAGTAAATGATCTGCAGCAACAATAACATTGTCACTACAGTTAAGATACATATTTTTAATGTAGTGCTATTTCTTTTGCACAGTTTTATATACTGTTGACATCTGAGCTATAGAGCTCATCAAACTACATACAGCCCCGAACCTGAGCTAAGTGTAAATAAATGCAGGAGACATTCGGGTGCCGAAAAAACGTATCAAAGTGATTTTCTCCAAGACTATACAAGGCAGACATGTCTAACTTTATCAGCATGTGATATAACCTTATTAAACCTCAACAAATCTAGAGGGTATGTCTTACTTTGATCAAGTTGTTTTTTTTTTTTTGTTTGCAGTGACAGTGATGTAAAGTAAATTCACCTGAGTGGTAATGTGTGATTTTTATTTTTCCTTTGATCGATCATAGGTGTTCAGCGTTTAAGGTGTCATGGTTAGACAGATGAAGGACCTCTCAGGTTTACATGTCAGACGTCACCATGGAGACGACACTAAACAATTGTAATCCCGTCCCTCTGTGATGAGCCTGCCTGTCACTCTGCTTCTACAGTGATCACACTTTTATTCCGAACAGCCTTTTTTTTTTAACCTATATTTGCATCCATGTGCAGCTACTGTGTGTGTGTGTGAAGAATTGATTTACAACGTTAATGATGTGACTGTACAAGTAGTTAGTGCAGGAGGAGACGTGGATCACGGTGCACCAGCAGCACCAAATGTCTGACAATTACTTTAACATTGAGTTCACATCTCGCTCGACTATTCAAAAAAATATTCCTGATGACCCTAGGATGATTTTCTACTATGCCAAAGATGTCGTACACCTGCAAAATCCTGACTTAAAATCCGCTTTTCATCTCTAAAAGCAGCCTGGAGGGTTTATGCTGTCTGGCTTTGTGATGAATATCCAGCTGTGAAAATTACCAGCAAAAAAAAAAAAAAAAAAAGTCGCTGTATCTTCCCTGAAAGGGTAAGTATCAAATCATCCTGGTTAACGGGCAGTGCCATTATAGTCTGGGGTTTTTGGGACGCTCTCATTGGTGTTGATTGCCCACAGCGGATGAAGACTAGATGGACACACTTGAAGCAATCATGTCGGGGAACATAAAATGATGGCAAGTATTTCCATAAACTTATAACATGCTAATTTACACAAAATGAATTTAGCGAGTGACTTATATTTACCTGACTTATATTTACATAAAGTATTACTGTGACTTAATTACAAAGGGTAAGTCCAACATTGCTTTAAATCTATACTGTAACCCACGTTTTAAAATTACATTGTTTTTTTTGTTAACATTAGTGAGTTAAAATTATAAAAATACAGAAAGGGAAAAAAAATAGAATATGGGTAATCTATTCCAATACAAGGGTCCCCCACATAGCCAATCAGTGAGCTCTGTGAGCCTCAGGTGGTCAGCTTGTTAGTCTGGCGTCCTGTCACGACTTCCTGGTTGTGGATAGGTTCATGCTGCTGCCTCATATGAGTGGAGAGGGAAAAAAATGAAATGAAATAAAATGCTAGAGACAAGTGATTTTGTCAAGCTGGTGAGATGAAATGCTGTAAAACTTGTGCACTGACTCAGCGGTCAGTTTTTTTTTTTTTCATTCACATTCCTTCATTCATCTGAGCACTACCTGCTGGGTTCATGGGAGGCTTCCAGACATTGTTTCCAGATCACAGGATCTCAGATTTAACAGCCTGGGTGAGAAACCCAACCACTGGTATTGACTTATTTTTTTACCTGTCTTTATTATTTTAGTTTGTAATTTTAGTTCATCATTTACCTGTTATTACATAGTAACAAGGGTAACTTTTGCATTGAAAATGAAGCAAGATGATGTAAAGTCAGGCAGCTTGAAGTCTGCAACGCTGAAGATTTTATTGCCAAAATGACAACTGGTCCACTAGAAGTCACGTTGGTTCTGGGGTTTATTTTCTTACCAATACCCAAATGAACACAGTTGGGTAGTAACCGTATATAGACAATAAATCAGATCACCCAGCTACTTTTCCACACAGTTTCCAAACTAAAGCTAAACTATTATACACATTAGAAGAACACCAGCATACAAAACAGGGCACTGGCATTAAGCATCCATTAATTTACCCCAGCCTCAGGAGCAGAATAAATAAGAAAATGAGGAGTTTAATGGTGCATTAGTGAGGAGCCAGTGGAACAGGCCCTGGGCTGTGTTTTTGAATAGGCAACTATTATGAAAACCAACCTGTCACACACTTGAAAGAGCAGGCCAGTTGGCATTATACATTGTAATGAAATGTTTCCTCAAGGTGTAGACCATGCGCCTTCACTGACTTCAGATCAGATGACAGTAATATGCAAGAAAGGTGAAGAGGTTGGCTGAACTCACTTTGTTTTTCAGGGTGCATTCAAAGTCAAACTTTTTAATTAGTTTAATGACTAGACTTTTTCATTCATTAATGTTGTCAAGCCAGGGTCTAATATAAAGTTAGGATTGGCCTCACGACAATGATAAGTTATTATACTGCAGAAATACACCTTGCATCTAAGGATTATAAGACAAACAGGTTGGTTTTCAAGGTGCTGTGATAATATATATATATATATATATATATATATATATATATATATATATATATATATATATATATATATATATATTATTTAGTATTAGTTTGTTTAATGGTTAGTTCATGAATATTGTAAAGCACTTTGCATTTTCTGTATGAAAGATTTACTATACAAATTTAGTACTAATAATAGTTTCTATTGTAATAAATGTGTTAAATTATTATTAATATTATTATTAGTAGTAATAATAATGATAATAATGATAATATATCTGAAACAAATGCAATTCTAAGCAGGGTCATTTTAGTGTATGTATTTTCTCTTCATTTTGATTATTGTCTTGATGTTAATTAGGTTAGTACTTACAGTTCAGTAAGTGTGTACATTTTTTACACTGCATAGTGTGAATGCACTTATTTACTTAAAATTAGACCTTTTATTGGGTTTAGTAAGAAAGTAAAGTAAGATTGTGACAGCTGAAACATGAAGAGAGCGCAAATATGAAAGTATGAGCAGCTGATGTCAGTCCATTTGTTGCTTAGGTAATCACCAATCATTCATCCATCACGAGAATGAGAAGATGTGCAATATACTGTAATCTTATTTAAGCATCTCACTATACATGTCTTAAGTGTGGCAGCTAGACATCACAACCTCACACATAGTAAAAGTTTAGGAGCAGACAGATCAATTACTCTCCTCTTTAAGGAAGGGTCATTCATGTAGCACAGTCAACAACAAAATAAGTCAACGTGGTTAAGTAATAATCAGCAAAAAAAGCAGAACAATCTTTAGCCCTGACTTGGATGCAGTGAGAGTTGCAGCAGACATGTGGTTCCCTGGGAGTTTATTCCAGATATGTAGGGCATAGAAACTGAACGCTGCATCCCCATGTTTAGTTCTGACTCTGGGAACAGAGACCAGATGTGTCCCAGTGAATCTGAGCAGATACAGAAAGATTTGTAGGCCCATGACCTTTTGTGCTTTATAAACTTATAGAAAGTATTGTTGAAGTTAACATTTAGGCAAACAGGAAGCCAATGTAAGGACCTCAGAACTGGAGTGATATGATATATTTATTTAGTCTCAGCTAGGACCTGTAAAAACCCCATTACAGTAGTCAACTCTACTGAAAATAAATGCATGGTTTTTCAAAAGCAAGTTTTTTCAAAATTTTGCTGAGACATAAGACATTTAATCCTTGATGTATTCTTCAGGACTTTGTTTGCTGGCTTTTACATCACAGATCAAAGCTGAGTGCTGATTTTTGATTGTTCCTCTTTGGCAGAGAAAACCTAAATAAACATTACTCTAGTCATATCACTGTTGCCCATTTTTAAGATAACCTCAGTTGGACGACTTCTGTGGTCTACTACTAATACTCTCATAATAATCTCAATTGTAACAGTTAAATATTTTTCACCCTTTGATTAGAATTAATTAACTGCCTTTCCCCAAGAATTGTGCTACAACCACACTTCTCGCGTTCACTTCTCATGGATGGGCCCAAGGGGAATTTGATCACTCTTGGGTCCCAGTGTTTACTTTCAGCTTGTACTTGATGATATGATTTGATCACATGATGATCACAATCTCAGCTTATTTGGCTAATTACCAAGTGAAACAATAGCTCATGAATGCTGATGATAGAGAAATGAACTTCAGTGCAATCATCTTGTTTGTTTTTGCAGAAATCTGCTCAGCGTGAGATCCCAATCACACAATGTTTTACTAATATAAGCTCTCTGTTAGCTAACAAAATAACGTAATTGGATTTCACTTATCACTCGGGGATGTGCAATTTTTAAAATGACATCACTTGGAGAACATTTTTTTTTCTTCACTCACCCGGGCACACCAGTCATTTTGAAAATCCCCAGTGTATCAAAACATCATAAGCAATGATGACAATGAAGCAAATTGGCATCAACTGCATGATATGGACGTTGAAACGCATAACATAACATTGGAATAGTGATTCTTGTTATTGTGTTTTCACCAAAGTTCCAAAATTCCTCCAACCTGTCTCCTATAATCTTATGGAAACCTAAAGGTTGTGATGTGCACCAGATCCTGACCTGCCGTGCATTACTGAAATGTGACAAAGACGTGAGCTGAAGGTTTCTAACGGTAACCACATAATCACTGTCACAGTGGGACCTACTGACAGACTCTGTTTTCTGGAAGGAATGATGACTTTTTTTTTCCTCTCATATAAGATGCCAAAGACAATACCTACCACACTGTTATTTCTTCTTATAACATTCCTGCGTGGGTTGAAGTGTGGGACATTTCTATTTTATTTTAAAGCCTAGAATTATCCTGTGAAGGATCTGCTGTGTTGTCAGACTCTGAATGTGGGTGAGGAAACAGATGGAGCGAAATGTTGTGGATCACATATTCGTCATAAAATTGACTTTCTCTTCCTTGGTTGATTGTCCTTGTACAACATCCTTGTTTTGATTGTTTGGCATAATTATGTATTAATTTCATGTACACCTGTAAAACTATGGCGTGATTATAGCCTGTGATTCGATGAGTCTAGGAAACAGATGGAGAGAAATGGTGTGGATACAATTGACAAACATAATTGAATTGTCTTGTTGACTGAGATGCATTCCTCATTGAGAGCGTTGTTTGTTTAGCATAATTATGAGTATATAGCTATTTACAACTTGATCTACAAAGCTACCCAAAAGGACTGTAACCCCCCTGGTTGACCCTGGGGCAGACAAAAGTTTAATATCTACCCAGCCTACCATCAAACACTCTATCTCCCTGGTCTCCCACGCCTTCTGTGCTGTGGTGGGTAAACGCCTTAGATGGCCGACTCCGGGCTCACATAACATATAAAACTTCCAGCAATCACCAGTGTTGATACAGTTTCTGGTCATACCCTGTCCTCTCAACCTGTGGTCTTTGGATTACCCTGGCTCAAACTTAACAACCCTCACATTGCTCAAGGGAGCAGCAATCAGCTGGAGTGTCAGCTGTGACTTACACTGCCTCTAGTTGGCGCTGTCCTCTTAGGCTCCCTTCACCTGTCCTGCCTCCGGGGGCACCAACGTCCCAGACACCTACCACAATCTTCTCCAAACAGCTAGCCCTCTCCCTGCCTCTGCATCGCCCGTATGACTGTGGGGCCTACCTCCTAACCAGCCGACTCTACAATCCGTCGCTGCCAGAGAGGGAGGCTATCTGTAAATATATCTAGGAATCGCCGGTGGCTGGAATTATCCACCCTCTTCCTCTCCAGTGGAAGCTGGCTTCTTCTTTGTGGAGAAGAAGCTCAAGACTCTCTGCCACTGCATTGACCATCGAGGTCTCAATGTTATTAGAATTTGGAACAAAGGAATATGAAAAAAAAATTATTTACTAGACCATGTTTTTGACTAGTCCATTGACTCATATGTAACATAATCAGGTAAGAGGTTTAGAACAAAAATCAGCAATGCTGCTTTGTAGTTGCTGAGTTTTCATTTTGACAAGTTGTCCTCAATCTGTCTTCCACATTCAGGAAAGGTTTGGCATTAATGTTGAGTCATGTTTCATATGACTCAGTCATAAATGCTTCATGTGCAGTTAATGACAGCTGCTATGAATGTGTCATGAACTCACCCATCATGTAAAGTGTTACCGCGATATTTTAAATCTGTCACTATTTCTGGGTCAGCAATCCGACGTAAGCAAATTTGCAGCATTGACCAACTTAAGTCCTTGAGCTGTTTCCTGTTGAACATGTGTTCAGATGACACTCAGGAATATTTAATCTACTCATCGGAGGCTTGTTCTAGTCAGTCAAATCGCAGCCAGTCTTCGCCGGTTCTACATACATCTGGTGCCTCACATTTCCAGAAGTCAATTGCTCACTAAGTAGCATTGTGATAGTGGTTAAACATGGCATCAGAACTACTTCAGCGTGTCAAAGAAGTCAAATTGTTATTCCGAGCTGCTTTCTTAGCTCCAAATCTTGCCTAGAATGAAAGTTTCTAAAAGGGCAGAATGTGGAAAGCTCTGCGGGAACTGGATCAGTTGTATCCAAAGCACAATCAGGCAGGACAAAAGTGACCACACCATCAAAATTCAATACAATACAATAAGCTTAGTTTGAGATGGTGGTGCACCGGCCATCGGGTTGCCCCGCACAAATCTTGTTTGGCTGCCGCATCGGTGGGCCGTAAAAAAATCCATAAAGTTTTTACCATCCCCGTCTTCCCCTGTCTTCATCCGTCCCCTGTCTATTTACTGGCCACTGCCGTGTGCCTGCCATTCAGGGTGAGCATGAGAGCGAACTCTGTGCATGTTGCACCACTCTGCATTTATTATATACACCTACAAAAGGTAAATCTGTTTGATAAATAGTTGGACATGAGTGTAAATCATGTCACACTACAACTTGGTTCTTGTGTACATATATGACATTATATTACCTATATATTTGTACCCTTCTGAAATATATATAATAGAGGATGTGCTCCTATTCAGTAATATACAGCTATTAATGTCTAAATCTCTAGCAAAAGTGAGCACCGCTCTGAGTGAAAATGTCCAAATTGAGCACAGTTAGTCACTTTTTCTTCTCTGTGTCATGCAATTTGTTAGTGTTACATGGTCTCAGGTGTGCCTAGGGAGCAGGTGTGTTAAATTTAGTATTACAGCTCTCACACTCTCTCACACAGGTCACTGCAAGTTCAACATGGCACCTCATGGCAAAGAATTCTCTGAAGATCTGAAGAAAAAAAATGTTGCTCTACAAAAAGGTAGCCTCAGCTATAAGAAGATTGCCAACACCCTGAAACTTAACTGCAGCACAGTGGCCGAGACCATAAAGTTGTTGAACAGGACAGCTTCCAGGCAGAACAGGCCTTGCCATGGTTGGTCAAAGAAGTTGACCCCCTGCATAAGGTCAGGGGTAAAGGGGTGGGGTGGTCTGTCTGTCAGTGAACAGCCACACGTCGCACACTGCATCAATTTGGTCTGCATGGCTGTCGTCCCATCTCTTCTGAAGATGATGCAAAGAAAACCCACAAACAGTTTGCTGATGATAAGCAGACTAAGGGCTTGGATTGCTGTGGTCCGATGAGACCAGGGTAAACCTATTTGCTTCAGACAGTATCCAGCGTTTGTGTTGGTGAATGGGTGAGGAGAACAAAGACAAGTGTGTCTTGCATTAGGGTCAAACATGTATCATAGTTTGGGGCTGCATGAGTGCTACCAGCACTAGGGAGCTGCAGTTCATTGAGGGAACCATGAACGCCGACGTACACAGTACTGTGACATTTTGCATTTCGAAGCATAGCATGATCTCCCTCGTCAGAAACTTTTATAAACCTTTATAATGACCCCAAACACACCACCATAATGGCTACTACCTTGCTAGAGAGGTTAAGGGTGAACATAGGTTTTATATACAGTAGGTGCATACAGTATATCCTATAGTTTTTTTTTTTAAATGCAGGGTGGTAGTAGTAGCGGTGTGAAACTGTTGCAGAGCATACACTGAATGCACTGTACTGGAATTGGTCCAAATGCATATTTCAGTCCTATGCCTTGTGTGTTGCCTCTTTAAAGACCTCCCGTGGTGTCTTCATGTAAACAGAGTGTTCCTCACCAACCGTTTTTAGAACGCTGCAGGGAAACGATGCTCAACTCATGCTGGCTGCTGGCATGGTCAAGTCACTAGAGGCTTGGTTTTAGGACATATATCACTTCACCTGATTGCAATAGCCTTGTAGCGAAGCCAGTTGGTTGAAACCACAGAGTTTTGGATGTAGGGGAGAGACGTTCCCTTAATGGGTTTGTCTGAGGAACAGCTGTGACTGTATGACACAGGCTTTAAAATGGAATCCAACAAGATCAATACTCTAACTGCTCCATTACACAGTGACCGGGTTGTTTGTGCAAAGTTTATTTTTTTATATTTATAGTTTGTCTTCATTTATCACAGACATACAGATTCAGTAGTGACTTCTCATACCTTTTCTTGTTTATACTTCTGTCTTCCTCAGAAATATCCCCTGGTTGCTTAATGTGACATGTCTTTAACAGCTGTTTAGATCATTCTAACATAACGTATAGGAGCCACTTTGCCCTAGGGATGCCAAGCCCATATAAAATGTAAAATGCTTATTATAATAAATTGTTTACTTATTTCTTCTCAAAACATTATTAGGCCATGCATACATGTCATCTGAAAATAGAAACAAAACAAAAAAAAAATTGTATTAGTATATCAGTTTATTTGCATATTGTAAAACAAGCAAATACCGGAAATATATGTCTGCAGCATTTGTGTCTATTATACATTGGAATGTGAGACTAAAGCAAAGTAGGGTCTGTGGGGTCCCCAGTTGGTAGGATGAGAGATAATGTTGTGACATTACACCTCTCGTTGCTAATGTCAGCTGACCTTTGGGTGAAAAGAACGACAAGTTGTCAGCTGCTACCCTTTTAAGTACCAACCCAGATGCTGCCGACCTTTTCCAAAAACACACACTGAGCAACTAGGTTTCTACAGTCGACCAATAAACACAGTAAGCCATCTGTAATCAGCATTGAAACTTCTACAGTGGTTTATAATATTACCAATATTTAAATTTGTGCTATCGGAGTCATCTTTCAATAAGAACATCTATTCACAGCGCACACAGTTCAACTGATTTCCCCATCTCTCCTGCACACATATAAAAAAATTAAAATAGAAA
The DNA here is from genome assembly GCA_036785175.1 of Eupleurogrammus muticus. Lineage (NCBI taxonomy): Eukaryota > Metazoa > Chordata > Actinopteri > Scombriformes > Trichiuridae > Eupleurogrammus > Eupleurogrammus muticus. The sequence goes on along the minus strand of JAYKQN010000010.1, from coordinate 20,945,668 downwards.
AGGCAATGCATATGTAATATGGATGATATAGTAAGTAATTTATTACAAATGCATGTGTGAACAAATATACATAAATAAATCTAGAACAGAAATGAATGCTATATCGGTTTGATTACATTTTCTGAAGCAATATTGTGCTGTAGACCTAAAATCCTTAACACCGCTCATAAGAAAGATATAGGTAGGTGTACCACATAATTCCTCTAAAAGCATGAATATAAATAAGAACAATAAGTTTTGAGTTATAGTGAAACATTTTATATCCATTTGATCATTTTTCTTCTAGCTGTCATGATTTTTATCATTATACATCCCTGTAATTACTTTCTCATAATAAAAATGCAGCATACTCTGTTACATATAACTGACGCCATAATTAAAGATCATTTTATTCATCAAATTAAGTTTATTCCATGGGTTTATATATATGGGTTTATTCCAAATTAATTCTGGTTTAGTATGAGTGACCTTATAAAATAATGGTAACCCTTCATTTTACAGCTCTTTAACTACATATGAACTCCAAAGCTGTTCAGCATGAACTAATGTATGAACTTTTTTTTCCTTCTTCTTATTTTTAATAATTAAGGCTCAATAAAAAAAGAGCAGCTAGTTGGATAATTCTATGACAGTACTCATGTTACTTTAAAGTTACAGTAGTTTTGTAAATGTATGTAAATCAAGCAATTTGCATCCCTGTTGTTGTGCTGACATTAGTTGAACAGGATAATTTAACAGTTCTTTTCCTTTTACTGTTTTTGTTTTGTTTTTTTATTTTTTTCTTACTCTGTCAAGATGTTGAGAAAGTTCTAGGCCGAATGACCCTAACAGTGCTGCTGGTCAGTGCTCAAATTCACTTCTTGACTTTATCATTTCATAAATAACAATAGTTACTATGGACTGACTTTTATAAGGACACACTAACAACCATTTTTTATGACTCTATTGAGGCCATTTGGTTATTGATACCAGGAAGGTCCCCCCTTATTATTTATTTGAATGAATAATTCTTTATTGATTCATAATTACCTTTGATGATTATGTATTATTTATAGATAGCCAATAAAGGAGTATAAAGAGAGATTGCATAATTATATTTTGCTATGGATAATTCCGGGGTGGAATTAACCAATTACTGCTCAGGTTATTCGGTCACTGGCCTACATTATTTACTACACCGATTGTTGAGAGTAGAGTTGCCCAGTTTCTGTATGTTTTTATGGCACAATCAGTGGGACACTTTTAATTATGTTTATAATCTTCCCTCTTAAACAGCAATGTAAACCTGAGCAGCAAAATATCAGCCCTAATCTTCCCACTCCTGTGTAATGGGAAACATTATACAGAGTAGTTTTAGATAATGTGACCTTTCGTCAGTATCTATGGTCTCTGTCTCACCTGTTGCCAAGAAAAGCAGCATAAACATCAGCGATTCCCCTGTTGAAATGCTGACTCAATAGCTGGTGTTTTCCCTGCCTATTAGATGCATGACTGACTCCTCTGAATACCGGATCTGCTCCAGGAATAGACAGGACAAAAGAGGGGAGATCTCCTGTCTCAAGTTCACGTCTCAAATCAGAATGAGCCCCTGGGTTTTCTGTGTAAAACCCACACAGCTCTTTGTGTTTACATGGTTTCTGCCATCTTTTACCTCTGCTTTTCACCATCTCAAAGATCTAATCTAATCTGGTTTATTTGGAGTTGCTGAGTCACAAAATAAAGTCGTTTTGAAAAAAAAACGTATGCAAACTAAATAATGCTATATTAGACATTTTTTTATATAATGCAAAGGTGTTGGGAGTAACATTGTTTTGTGTTTTTCAAACAGCAATTTGCTGATAGTCCCTAAGTAAAACCCTCATCGGTAAGTCCCAGTGTTTCCACTGCCATCACAAGGATAAACTGATGCTGGGACCCATGTGAATGTCTGTCAAATACTAAGCCTAAAACCTCACCGCAGCACAAATGTAGAGCAGTTATGTGTCTCGCCAGGCATAGGACAGCTGCATAGAGGCTAAACGCCTTGGCCAGAATGGCCAGTGCATTGGAACCAATAGGAGTCTGTGGGCAATTTTGCATTTTAGTATCTTTTTAATAGCTTTAATTTGCTTTTCACACAGACAGCAGTTGCTGGTCGGGCTGTAAACAATAACCAACTGATGGAAAAGGGAGTCTTGGACCAGATATCCACTGGCTCCACCCGATGCATGTAAATATTGGCAGCTGCATGTCAGACAATAAGCCAATGGTTCACAAGATTATAGTGGTTTGAGAATCTTTATCAGAATATTCTCAAGTAGTTGCAGGTTCCAACCTGTGTCATCGGAAATCTTTGGTCTAAAATGTCCTTGATATAAGTTGAATGTGGTGTGATTGCATTTCTTTCCCTGTAAAGCTTTGCAAAACTGACATTTCTTATACTTACTGAATGATCGTTTTGAATATGTACACTACAGTTTTATAGCTACAATATAAGCACGTCAAACAGGTTATATGATATATATCTATATGTGACATTATTATGATACATACTGGCATTACAGAATGAAAACCTGGAAATGGCACACTTTGATTAATGGACCAAAAAGACAATATACTGTAGTACAGCCGGTGGTAGAAGAAATCAGATTCTACTTAAGATAAAGTACCGATACAGTAATGGATAAATACTCTATCACAATTAAGACATTACATTTGGCAGACATCTAAAATGTCACCCAGTCTATATACTTTTTGTAAGAGGATACATTTGGAAACCACTGGATCAATCTTTCATGGTAAGTGTTAAGTGAGCATTTGTGCCAAATGTACTAAATGAAATCCTCTTCAGAGAATCTGATGTATCAACTATATATATCAAACAAATATTGTTTGCTATTTCCCTAATGTAGTGGAATATTAAGTAGTATGAGCCTAATTATGCTTTTATATCACTATAAATTGTTTTGTGGCACAGGATGAAAACAAGAATCAGACAATACAGAAAAACAACAATAGTTTATTTTAACCATATTTTGTGTATGTACTACAAACTCTGGTCTCTATAATCAATCTCCATATCTTTTAAAGGTCATGAAAGAATGCTTACATGGAAATCAATCTCTTATTCTTTTACAGCATGTTTCTCTTTTTCACTTTTAGAACAGGTTGTTGGCACATGTAAAATCAAAATAAAAAAAAAAAGAATGTTTTTGTTTCATTTTATTCTCAAAATGTATTTTTTATATAAATCTACCACTAGAACAGCATTCCCTCTGAGAAAAAAAAAGAAAATAATGTAAAAATAAAAAGAATATTTAGATATCTTACATACATGAGACCGCTTGACTAAAATGCAACAAATTTACCATTTAAATTTTCAGACGATTTACCTCCAACTAAAGGCAAAAAAGGAAGATGGTGACACTCTCTTACGTAAACTGAGTAAAATTGTGATCAACATCCCACCACTAGGATCTCAAACACAGACCAAAAGACACACACCCAGCTCATTCTATGGTCTACAAATGTGCCAAACTCCACAGAAGTGCAATTATGGGATAAAGAGTATCATGACGGCAAAAAGCATGATCTGGGGACCATTATTATCTGGGAACTTACCCTCCACATGTATATGGTCTGCAGCACATTCACGCTGAATTGATATAGTTTGTTTCACTCAGATTTCATTAGAACATTTACTGCTGCATCTCCGTAATTATCTTCCTTATCTATGCAGCTTCCACTCAATACATTGGGAGTCCGTGCTAAGTGCACAAATTAGCCTCTCGCATTGAAAACCAGTCAGTATTAAAACTCTCATGAATATTTTCTACCATAGCGTCCATAATCCTAAACCTGAAGGAGGATAAAAAAGCATGAAAAACACATAAGGAAACATTTTTTTTCACACAGGACTAATATTATCAAATTACCTCTGAGTTAGAAGAATCAAAACAAAACAATTTGCTGAGGATTTTTTACCCAACACATTATGGGCATGGATTAATAACACATATGATCTATGCAATTATAACAAATCACAGAAGGGCTCATAGAAATACTAGTCCTATGTGAAAAGGGCTTTAGATTATTATCTTGTTTAATTTCATTCTCTATTCATGTCCTCATCAGGGGATACGTAGAAGAAATGCTTCTATTTCTCCTTCTTGAGAAATCCTACAGTATTAATCTGTGGAAAGTGTTTGTCTTTTAGATTAAAAAAAAACAAAAAAAACAAAAAGAAGAATCAACAGCCATTGAAAGGTGGGTGTAAAATGTTTACAACAATCTCCACTTGATTAGATGTATTGAAATTAAAAAATCTTTATTGTTAAACCATTGCAGGTAATTTATGTCCAACGAAAACTCATCTGTGCTGTGTTTTGCTTGTGTCTGTATTTTTCTTATTGTCGAAATTGAATAAAAACACAAAAAAATGAATGCGTTGCCAAAAGCAAAATGATAGCATAGTGTTATCCTAGGTTTACTGGAGTGTAGGATCAGGCCTTTCAGTGGGTGGGCGAGGTTAGCCTGGTCCATGTGAGCTGCACAAACATACACCTTATTTTGCTGTGATTTTGACTGCTTTGAAAGTGTTGATCATAAAAATGGACAGCTTGGTGAACCCTAAACTTTTCCACAGACACCTTTCAAGCCCACAGGGGACGTAGGACATGTCAGAGTGTTTGATACGCACACCACAATACAGATTTCATCCATTGTAACTCCACAGACATACTTTACACACTCTTAAACAGCAGTTTTCCTAAAGCATAATAACATAGTGTAACACCTCTGTGTAATGTAAAGAAAAAACTGAATTAAAAATAGACAGAGGCTTGATGATTTGTATATTTCAGGTGTCAGGCAAACAAAGGGGAGTGAATTGACTCGCCATGAGTTAATCTGGGGCATTTTGCTAAGTACTGGGTCTGACAAATACTACTTATCCTCCATGTGCCTGGTACATGTTTTCATTTTGGAGACTTTGAAATGGTTTCCAGGGTATGGGTGCCTGCAGAGCTGCGCTCATCCAAAGCCCATGGGCACATCAATTAAAATGTAAATTATGTTTAAGGGACAGAGGCAGGTGAACCACAAACATCTGGTCTATGCCCGATCCCAAACATTCACCCTAAAGCCTATCGCAGCGTGAGCTCTGCTGCACAGGGGCCAAGTCCTGTGGTTGGCAGGGGCAGGGTCTGGATCTGGGACTGCCAGCCACTGCCCATGTGAAAACGCAGCACACAGATGACAGGCAATGTGCTCAGACGGCTGTGTAAAGGGTTTAAGCTCTTTCTTCGGCTCGCCAGTCTGCTTCTGACAGCACCCAGTCTAGCAGCGCTGCAGGTGAGGTAAGGGGTCCCGGCATGAAAAGGGTGGCTTCAATGCATCTTCTAATGCAACAGTACAAAGCATCGTAAGGCGAGGCCACGATACACTGGAAACATTTGGAGGCAGTAAAAGATCTTTTTTTAGATTCTTCATACAAATGTTTTGACTTTACAACTTATTACTGAGATTGGAATTGCTTATTGCGTTTATATTTTCTCCATTATAAACCGAAGACAACTCTTTGAACCTGGAAACTCAAGTAAAGACAAATTGTAATTAGGGATCAAATTATGCTATGTGTATATTAGGAACACAAAGACAAATGTAAGTTTCTAATATAGTTAATCAATGGAATTTAATTGAACTAAATTGTTCTTCTAATAGTAATCTCCGACTTTTACAATAGGTAGGGCACATTTCTCTCATTTAAGATCCTCATTCTACTGATGACAGAGCAGAGAGTGCCTAATATACGTGTTTAATTCACCCTGGTTACAGATATCAAAGAAGCTTTCATCATTTAATCCATAACTGGAGAAATACCCAAATGTGCTCTAGATTCCTTTGATACATGGGGAAAATGAGGTTACTATCCCATCTGATCCAAAGTCTGCAGTTTACCAAAAATGAAAAAAAGGAAGAACAATTTGCTGCATGAGTTTTTCTTGGATGGATGTCTTCAGAGTTTGAAAGCATGTAAGCAAACCAGTCCCATGAAATGAGAGGAAAGAAAAAAATGAATTGCTGAAAAAATAATTGAAGAATACAGTTTTTTCTTGATTTAACCACAATATTTTTTTTCTTAAATAAATAACTTCTGTTTTGTAAAGACACTTTTTGAAACAGTAGACATACCCTAATTCCCAAAGTCATTGAATAAACATCACAAACCATTGATTTTGCCAAACATATGAGTCTGTTCTTCCATATTTGAGCCACAGTCCTCGAAACCAAAGTTTTAGCAATGTCATGTCAGTAACGTCTTTATGTGATTCCATCAGTTTTATAATGTCTCATTTTGAACAAAAAAAATCGATTAGATTTGGGTCTCTTGTACATTGTCTTTTGAGCTGGCCCGGATTAACAAAGGTTCATGCGCTGAGCTGTGTATGGAGTTGATAGTAGAGGCATGATTGTATGCAGTCTTATAAGTGGTATAGTGGTTGAGGTGCTCATGCTCGAGAGGAGGCAGCGTCAGGTGGCCCTCCATGCCCGGGCCTCCCGTTACACAGTCCTCGTCCACATTGATGATCTCAATGGTGCGTGTGGGTGCGTGGTGGTTCTGCTGGTGGTGCTGTTTACGCATCTTGTAGAAGATGATCAGCATAACAGCTGCCATGAGTGTGATCGCAACAAAGCAGCCAATGATGATCTTGGTCGTCTTCATGACCTCGTCCAAGCCGTTTAGCGAGCCCTCGCCACCCACCTCTGTGACGGGGATCGTGTAAGTCTTCTCTGTGGCGCGGGTGGAAAGTGGTGTCCGGACTGTGGTGGTAGTCGTAGAGGTGGGCGAAATGGACTCCCACATCCCGGCGGATGGGGTAGGGCCTACCTTTTGGTGCACGGTGGTGGTGACGACATCGTTATGCGGCGTTTCAATAGTCTCTACTGTCACTGTGGTGAAGTAGCTGAAGCTGCTGTTCTCTGTCGAGGACACGTTGAGCGTGGCGGATGCCGTCGTGTTGCCTGCAGAGTTACTGACCATACACGTGTATGTGCCTGTGTCCTGCATGGTAACATTGGTGAAGTTAAGGGTGCCGTCATTCAGCACTGAGATTCTGATCTTGTACGCACCGTGTGTCATGATAGAACCATTGGGTGTAATCCAACTCACTGATGTCAAAGAGTTAGCTCTACATTTCAACTCGGCAGCACTTCCCTCTGTCACATTTAGGTCAGCAGGGGGCTCCACAATAACAGGAGCATAACAGTGAAAGTAGTTCTGGTCGAGCTCACCAATGTACCGCCCCTTGTGATGAGCTGGTGAGCTGCAGCGGGCACAGCAGCTGGTGTTTGCTGGTACCATCTCTTTAAGCCACCAACTTAGCCAGAGTATGTCACAGTTACAATTCCACGGGTTGTGGTGCAAGTGCACCCTCTCTAGGTGATGCAAGGGAGTGAACAGATCATGGGGCAGGAGAGTAAGATTGTTGTGGGCTAAATTAAGCTCCACTAGTGACTGCAGATCATCAAAGGAGTTCCTTTCTATGGTCTGGATCTGGGCATGCATCATCCACAGCTTCTGCAAATGGATGAGCCCTTTAAATGAACCTGGCCGGATGACAGATAGCTGGTTCCCCGACATCTCCAGTTCATCCAGCTTCACAAGGGGAATAAGGTTGGGAATTTCTTTCAGATTGCACATTCCCAGATTTAAGTAGCGCAGATTGCTCAACCCTTCAAAGGCCCCCTCAGATATGTAGGAGAGACGTTTGAGCTCCCCAAGGTCCAACCGTCGTAACGAGGGCACTCTGTTGAAAGCATAGGAGGGAATGCTCTCTATGGGGTTATTTCTCAGCCAAAGCTCCTTAAGTTTGGACAGGTACTCAAACGCTCCGTTTGGGATGGTGGTGAGGCGGTTATCAAAAAGCTCCAGGGTATTGAGGTTGGCCAGTCCATTGAAGGCCCCTAGCTCAATTTTGCGTATGTGGTTTTTGCTCAGCTGCAGGATCTCCAAATGTCTTAGGTGCTTGAAGCTGTCCACCTTGATGACCTGAATGAGATTCTCTTGTAGGTTCAGGTAGCGCGTGTTGGTCGAGATCCCATCTGGGACGTCTCGCAGGCCCCTGCGAGTGCAGATGACTTTGCTGAACTGGTTGCTGCAGGAGCAGAGAGAGGGGCACGTCTGAGCACGTACCAGCCCCGCCACCACCAGCAGCTGGAGGGCCAGGAGCAGCACAAACAAAGGGTCGGACAAGGCCCGGTTCCACCTAGGACCTCGCATCATCTGCTGCTGCTGAGAGGTCATCTTGTTTAACATTCATAATTCATTGACTGGTCTTCCACTCTTTGGAAAGAGGATTTGGGCCCACTGAAAGGAAACAAGAAAAGAGCGATATTAGGTAATGCACAGGAGCAGTACATCTTTTTAAGGAAAATAAATACATGTTTGGAGGTTTTCATTCAACACTTCTGTTCGTGCTTGTGTAGCTGTAGGTACTAGCCACTAATAATCACACACACACACACACACACACACACACACACACACACACACACACACACCCTCCCACATAAACTACAACCTTGACAGAGTGCCTTATATCCATTTTTTTTCTCAGTGCACTGTCCACCTTGCACTCTCAATCGCAGTCACATAAAACAAAATCACAATGAAGCAGCCGACTTCTCTGCTGTATTCCTGCAGGAGCAGGAAGGGAAGGAAGGAAGAAAAGCAGCTATGACTGCTGTATTGTGTGATTTATATTTGAGACCCGTGGGACATAAATAATAAGGAACTCGCCACCCACCAGTCCTTCAATCGAGTCAAGATATCTGGAAACGTCTGATTACAACTCCAAGTACCTCAAAGGCACGCGTGTGACTTAAATTTCAAACAGGCAAGCAAAAATGGAAACAGCTTCTGTTTTTGGTGTCACTGTAGCACACCAAAAAAAACAGTAGGATTACAAACAAAGTTTAATTAAGATTTGATGTGTACAATAGAGCTTGAAATGAGGATGTGACTGAAGCACTGATGTTGTACTGATGATATTCTTTTCTATGTAATGTTTTTGATTTCCCATCAGTATTTTCTATGAATATTGCTCATGTTGTCATGGTTGCACAGTGAATGGGACAATGTGATGTTTATAGTCAGGAAAACAGCAACAACAAACAATAACTTGCAAGGTGTGGAATAACAAATGATAACAAAAAAATCTCCCTGAATTACAGAATTCAAACAAAGAACTAGAACGGAGGCTTCCAAAGAATTACTTCAATAATATCATGAACACTATAACATGTATAAAACAATTTCAGCAGCACTCTAGATTGAATTAAAAACCCAGTGAATATCTAATTTGAGTCAGCTAAGGAAATCAGTGTCTGGAACAAATGAATAGAGTTCAAATTTATTCACCAACTAATGCATGTAATTATTGTAAAATGCAAATAACTAGCGCTAGTACATTACAACACTATTTTATCATTTACCGGTGGCTTTCAGGATTCAAATCAATATAGTTTATCACTGTCAGGGAAGGCAAGGCTTTATTTCTTACTAAGTGAAAAACAGGGGAACACTCTGGGCATGTCAGGAATGACTAGGAGAGTTTACAGATAAAGAGAAACATTTATAGAGTCTCTGATCTATCCCACCTGGATGTCTGCAAAAAATGGAAGGAAACTGAAGTATTATAATGAGAAGAATAAAATAAAATTAATGCAAACACAACAAAATGGAACTTTATGCAGAAAGCGGCATAGTCACAATGCAAACCCGGTGGTGAAATGACAATGATGAACAGCCGATGTCTTGTGCTGCATGTGATCTATAGCTACAAACAGCTATGGGAGATATCATCAGCATCAGAAGAGTGCTCTGGTGAGTGTTCCATAAGTAGAGTGACAATGCTGCCATACAGCAATAGGGCAATTACAAGAAACGCTGTCCTGTTTCCTCTTTGTTCTGGTCGTGCTTTGCACTGTAAATTTCCTGCACAGAATAATAACACTAGATTTTATTCATATGTTTAAAATATGTATATAATATATGTCTTTTATATGTTCACTGTTGAAAGGCAAATACTATGTATGAACACCAAACAGCTTAAAGGAGAATAATACACAAACACATACACTATCCCATATTTAACCACCTTTCTATATTACAGTGTTGAAACAGCTGATCTCTGAATAGAATAGAATAAATCAACGAGGTGAACGCTGTCATGGGATTGCGGTATTTTCTCCTTCAACGCAGTGTGTTCCACACGCAGCATAATCTGCAACAGAAAGCTGTTCACTTAAGAACAAGCCGACTATAATGATTAATTGCTTGATTACTGACTCCATTAATTCTTCAATTACAAAAATTCAAATTCCAAGCAGCCGAAGCCTGAGGGTGGAGAAAGAGTGTGTTTTCGTGCAGGGGACCAGGCAAATGTGAGAGGGATCACACACCAGGCTGAGAGACACATTTCATTATGCCAGCATTAATTCCTTGGGAATTAAAACCTAGTGCGAAACAATTCACTGAATTGATACAATCCAGAGTGCAAAATGAGGTTTATTCCCCTTTTAACAAGTGGATTTTAGTAGTGAAACACGTACGACTTAACTTTACACTTACAGTCACGTTCAATGCTTTTTTCTCAAGGTGAAATTCCATCAATAATAAGGTATGGGAATAAAAACTCTTTGGTAATAAATCCCTGTTTCGCATCTCACTATCCTCCCATTCAACACACCAAATCTGGAACAGAGATAAACACAGAATCAGCAAGAAATAATCCAAATTATGGCAGCAGGAAATATGAAGTTTAATTACAAAAACAAAACAATACGTCCTGACGAAGAGAGCGGTGTATTTGGATTTATGTGGCTCAGTGAAGGGATTAGATAAAAACAGATAAGGACAATGAGATTAGCAAAAGAAAGCATTTATTTATTAATTATTTCTTATTCTTTACCTTCATTTAAACAGATTACGAACCGGCAGTCATCGCTTTGTCTCAGGCAGCGTGAGCTAAAGCGTGACCCACATTACCAGGACTGCAGACGGTTGAAGAGCCAGATCTGTGATTTCTTATGGAACGGAACAGTTCACACTGAAACCAACCATACAGGAAAAAGAAAAAAAATCACCAATGTACAGACAGCTGTTCAGATGCATAGCTTCTCAGTTTGACAATCTTACACATGCAGCGTTGAATGCGCGGCTGTTATGAATCAACTAAATAACAGGCGTTTTTGAGCGGATCACGGGCGCCTCACACGCCGCTTCAGCTCTCCGCTCCCTTACCCACGAACCCTCCCTAAGGATCCGCCATCAGACCACTTAAAGGCAACCAATGGGGATTCATTTTGGCAGCCATAGAAACGAGGGACTAATCCTTTTTCATGACACAAGTGATCAATACCCGGACTGCAAGAGGTGACTCGCTCGTATTGCTCCCAGAACAGTTTCTTTCTGGTCTTCACAACGGCTGTACCCACCAACATGCATGGGAGTTACGGATGATTATGTGTTATTATTATAAAAAAAAAAAAAAAAAGAAAAAAAGATATACATGTATAGAATTTGGAGAAAAACTGCAACGTACACACTGTTGAAGTCAGACAAACTGTGTTCGCTTGTGTTAAAAGTCTGATGCTGGTTCAATCCATCTCCTCTGACTTCCCTCCAAACACACTATTTCCTCCTTTGCTCCTGATGGGAAAGCATCATAATTCCTACCGTTTCTTTTTTCTTCTTTTTTTCTTTTTTTTTTTACTTCATGGCACTGACACAATATGTTTTGCTCAAATAACTTTTTTTTTTTTCTTTAAGGGGGGGAGGTGGGACAGGGCACATTTTTCTCAAAGAAAAATGGACATATCAGAAAGAAAATTGATCCCGGGTTACCAATCAAGTGAAAAACAATCATAATGACTTTTGTTTGACTCGGTTTTATAAAGCCTATCAATCTACAGACAACTGGGGCCTGTACTAAAGCCGGGGGGAAACGTATTTGTCCATAATCAGCTGCCGGTCTTGCTGACCAGCTGCAGAGCATTTACCCACTTTTAATGTCTCTGCCTCTTAGTTTTCACTATATCACCAGGCTACCGATGCTTCTGTGGTTGAACGGCTGCTACAAGCCTGAAGCTGCTGCACAACAGCTTCCACTGGGTCCCACTCGCAGCCCCCTTTCTTCATAGGTGCTGTAATTCCCGGAGTCTCTATCGTATTTTTGCATTATAAATCAGCCAGAAAAGGCGGAATGAATTATTTAGCATGTCTACAGGAAATTCTAGTGGGGGTAAAGCCTCCTAAAATAGGTCTGGTGACACCACTTCTTGGCAAAGAAGCATTAAAGGATTTTCTTCTGCTACTTTTTCCGTGGTCAACAAATATGTCGTGTCTTTCATTTTTTAAAGGTGAGGACCGACTCCGTTAATGCCTGAGCTCCTGCTGCTTATGATTTTTTTTTTTTGTTTTTCGCGAGGAGTGACAGACAGAAGCCCTTTCATCGGCGCGTGGCGTGGAGGGAGAGAGGGAACAAGAGGGAGAGATTAATGAGATATAAATCAAATCAGGTCACTTCTTGATAACGCCAGCAATCCAGCAACAGCTCCAAATATAAACCGGATTCCTTTATGGATCCCGGTGTGGGAGGGATGCCCGCTGCATGCCTCACACGCTTCTTTCCTCCTCATTCCTTCTCTTCGGCCTCACAGCGTAAACACGCTCACTGCACCGGTGCGGTAAATACATTAGAGGGTAGTGCAGCCATCATAAGGTCGACTTGTTTTGTCACTCTTTCTCTCAACCGCCGCGTTCCGATTTCACAGCGTAAAGACGGGACACATCATCCTCTCCTTGAGCCGACGTCAGTGCTGAGACAGCCGCGTTAACATTTTGAAGCAGAAAACATGGTGTCACCCTGTGACTCAACCGCGTTTGTCATATTATTTTGGGGCTAGACGACTACATAAAATGTATTTGAATATAATGTATGATTATCATCACATTTATGCATACATTTACTCCACATGACAAAGAAAAAAAAGAAATCCTATAAAGATGATTAAAGACCTGTATCTAACTTTTACTTGTGTGTGTTCATAATAATCCATCTTTGTTTAGTGTTTTTTTTTCTTCATTTATTTATTTCAATCATACCCCATAATGAGTTAATTAGGAGCCTCAAAATACTGACCATTTGTAAGTGCAAAGTGATTTATTTTAAATGACTTCCTGCAGCACACTCCTAACAGCAAACATACTTATTTCTTTATTGGGATTTCAGTAATTAATACACAGCAGAAAGCAACAGAAATGCGGGGTAAGTCTTTCTCGCCATGTGTCTTCCTCAAGCTTCTTCTTTGTCTCTCTGCTGATAACCTGACAAATAACCTGAAATTTCACTTTTCTATTTCAATTTCACAATTCTCAACCTCATATTTTTTGTCATATTTTCTGCCATCTCAGTGTTACTTCAAAGTTGAGTCGATGGTCGAATCTAATATAGATCTGTCTAGTGTAAACTTTGTTATGACAGTATTGTACCAACTATTGCCAGCAGCCTAAACCTCCCTTAAGAGTCAGCATTGACTTTACAGTGAAATGCATGTGTAGTATTGCATGTTATTCCCTAATGTAATATTCAGGACTGCGTATATAGGGACTCTCTCAAATTGCCTCATGTGCAGTAGCGTGTGAATCGCATGCACCCTGCTTTTCCACAGCTTAAGATCCACATCTATACGCTGATTTGAAGCCACTTTTTTTATGAACAGCAATGTCAGGAATGTTGAAAGAATAGTAAACTGGATGGTCGTACCGTATCTCCTTGTCAGTGTCTTTTGTTGCAACCAGCCGAGTGTGACAAGCCAGCTATTTTGAATTGGTGCTAACTAGCCAAGTGAGACAAACTGACAGCTGCTTCCCTGCCCACAGCCTGACATCCTTCCACAGGCAGCTAGTCTGTCTCCTCCACAGCAAGATGGTGAAATGAATTTCATTCATCTAACAAACACAACATTTAACCAGCAATCAGGGCCCATGAATCTCTATTAGGAGGTTATTGTACACGTGAAGCAGCTCGGAGGCCCACCCTGTTTGTGTTGACATATTTGTATGAATCATCTGATCAAATATGTTCACTGACACAATGCATGCAAATAAAATACTCTTGATTAAAGATATGAACCACTGGGTTACTGGACAAAGGGTATACAAATATTACACGCATCATCTGGAAGTGCAGACAAACACATTAGTCAATAAACCAGTAAAACTTTTTTTTCTCCTGTGTTATGTCTCTTCTCACAATTTCACGACAAACTAATGACATACATTAGTCTGACAATCCATAAATATACATTAAACATAGATGTTCAGTATATCACTTTAGACCCATTTGGCCTGGAAATATTTCCCATGTGTTAATCAATCATTTTAATTGCATCCACCGTATTTATTCTGAGGTGTGCACCGTTCACAAATGAGCTACCTTGTAGAGAATGAAAATATTATGTGCTGCAGATGTGCATGGGAGGAAACAAGCGAAACGGAGATGTCTTCTGAATATTTAGATAGATATAACATTATACTATTTGTATATCTTTTTAAGGTAATTGTTGTAATTGAATATAGCTGCATTTTCCTCATTCTTAAGTCCCATGTTATTATGACGTCCTCTATAGCGTGCCTAAGTGCTTCCAACATCCAGTCACCCCCAGGGGACTCTCAGAAAAAAAAAAAAATGGTATCATGGTCAATGGCACGAGACAACTTATCTTTTGATCCAGTTTGAATTGTGTCATAAATCACACACGGATGATGTTCGCAGCATAAACGGAACTCGCCGTACGTGTCGTGCGTACAGCGTGCTATTCATTGTTATCATCGCGTACATCGACCGTGTCGTGCGGATGGAAAGCGGACGAAGGAAGAGGATGAAGCCTGCTGACGGTGACCTTTCCCCTGCGCTTGCTTATGCAATTGCACCTCTCTGTTCGCAACGGCGCATCATTCTCTGTCTTTAATGAGGCCATTGTTGGCAAAAAAGAAAAAGTAAAAAAAAAAATCCAGTATCTGAGAGAAAGAGGGTGTGTGTGTGTGTGTGGTGTGTGTGAGCAGAGCTTGATGAGGACAGTGTATCATTACTGCAGGTTGCTGGGCTGGTCACTTCTACACAAAGACAGAGCAATTGGCCTCCCCCTCATTCGGAGGATGACCCCGGGAGTGACACATTTTCCTGATAAATGAGCTGCAGTAATTTCAATCCGACCAAGAGCTTGTTGTTTGGCCGCTGGCCTTGAAAACACACACACACACAAACACACACACACACGCCCAAGGATACATACACCTGCGTGAGCTGATACACACACACACACATCTCGACACAGTAGTTACACCACACTAACGCAATTGTTGGAACATGTACACACACACACACACAGGCAATTTTTTGTTGTCACACAACGTTTCGATTTTCTATTATTTCTGCTCAAAATGAAGGGATGTGTACACATAACTCAAATGCAGCTGTGTGTGTGTGTGTGTGTGTGTGTGCGCGTGCTTCTGGCGTGTGCACACGTGTCCGAGCTATTTATGTGACGGCGCCTCTTGTTTCAGGAGCGAGCGGCGTGTTGGCGGTGGGGGCTTGCGGGTGACAGGGGGTATTGATAAAATCATTCTTCACCCTGTGAACATTCTGAGAGGCCGTGAGCAGAAAACGGCCGCTAACTACTCTTCAAGCGTGTAGGGCGAGGGAGTCCGCCTGTAACGCCGAGTCCGGCAGAGGCCGGGGTTAGCATGCGTCACTTTGAGTGTGACGGAGCCACCAAGGGGTCACTCTCGAGGCTCTTGAACCCTGGACGTCCGCCATCGTCCTCCCTGTGATTGGCTTGAGAGATCCGAGGGCCACGGCGAGCACTGATGCTATCTACAGTACAAACCAGTGACAAAGACCGGAGGCTATGTTTTTTTTCACGTAAATGTATTCAATGCAAGAGCTCTGCTGAGACTTAACGTGTAAATTAATTCATTCATGTGCATTTTTAATCCCTTCGCATCGATCCAATCGATGCAGCAGGAGCCTAATGGCTGATTAAGGAAAAAAACGATAACTGTTGTGCTTTTTATGTCGAGGCGCACGCCGCGGAACACAGGAGTTAGAAGAGCAGAACCGGATGTCTACACCTCCGTTCACCTTCCTGGAACATACTGCGTGACAGGTTTTTCTGACCCATTCACCGTTGACATGTTCAAGGACACATGCTCGTAACGCCTCCGTGATTGATGTGTCACCGGACCTGTGTAACACGGGCTGGGCTGAAGGTCAGCTCCACCGAGGATCTGTGGAGAGAGGAGGCCAGCGGAGAGGAACGCAGCGGCTGAAGCCAAATGTCAACGTGTCGGATACATTTTCATGATGTTAAGACCGGGGGGACCTCTACTGGTTTGCAAATATGTCATTACAACAGAGAATTATTTACAAGTAAACAAGGTGATACTAAAGAGTTTTGCTATCTGGGTAGACCTGAAAAAAAAATAATTGATTATTATAATAATTTCAGTAAGATAAGAAACTAATTAAAAACATATTTTCAGCTTCAGCATTTTGGGATTGGTGTTATCTGCTGTGTGTTCGTGGGTGTGTGTCACTGGAAATACCAATTAATAGACAGGGTATGTAGTCATTGTTTAAGAAGTTTTCCTAACAAATGTACATTTTTTCCTGTTGGGAAATTGTGCAATTATAAAAAATAAATAAAAAAATAAACAATTAATTATATTTTATTGATACGACACACCCTAGAAATAATGGGACTTTATTATTATTTTTTTTTAATGATACCTTGCAGCTCCTTATCTCTGAATGGTTAAAATGATTTCTGTATGTGGCGACAGCATCACTGCAAAGTTTTAGAATGAACTGAACCTTCTAAACTCGGACGAACAGGATGACAAAATAACAAGAAATAAAAAAAAAAAAGGGAGGAAGGAAGGGAGGCTCATATAAACTAACATCAACATGTGTTGCAGCCCTAGCAGAATGCAATGCAGAGATATAAAATCTTCTGTTAGTGCGTGTGATGTAACAAAGTTACACAACAATTGTTTAGTTATTTTTTTGCAGGCATAACAAGGTGACATTATTTTTTTTTTCTTTTCTGTTGTGATGATCTCAGCCCTGCGGTACCATTGCGTAACCAAGCTCTTGTGGTAAGTGGGCATTATCACAGCCCTACATTATGATGAATACAACTTTACATACAAAATGCTGAGACTTAAATAAATCAATAATAATAATAATAATAAAAATGCTGAAGAGAGCTGAGTATTAGAGAGTCTGCACACTGCCAAAAACTATAATGGATACATGGTCTCCATTACATTTTTTGGGACAATTCCAAGTGGTTTTGACCCAGTCTTGTTCTGAAGCCACAGCAAAAAAAAAAAAAAAAAAAAAATAGCGGTATTTCAGAGGAAATAAAAACATGTTCACCAATTCAATATTATTTCCATGAGGAAACACAATCTCCTTCCCCACTGGGGCTGGTATAAAGGAAGCATAAAATAAGAAAAAAAACACCACATGAAAAGGAGCTTTGAAGTAAGTGAATCACAAAAGCAACTATCCATGCGAGTCGTATCAAATGTGTTGAATGGCATTTAGCTTTCAAAGAGGTCTGACAATCACCACTTTTATATGTGGCTTTTCAAAGCAACACACGGAAACTAACGGGAGGTTTTCAAAGAGGCCAGATCGGAGACTGATTTGCAGCATCGCCTGTAAAAAAAAAGGAAAAAAAACTCCGTAACTATTTACCGTGGCGGAGATACTGGACTCAAACGTTATTGCGACATATGGCCACCGCAGACAAACAGCATCATCAGGCTGCAGGAGTGGCGGCTGCGAGCGAAAGCCCCCGACACTGCGGCAGCAGCCGACATGTAGTAGACGTTACACGCATGGATTGCAGACTGGCTGTTTACATGAGGCTTATTTCTGGGTGCAGTCAGCAGTCCTCTCTGAGAGATAAAAAAAAGAAGGAAAAAAAATAGATAAAATACACAAATGCACTGCTCCGATGTGGGTAGACGCACCAGCCACCGCCAAAAGTCATAAAGTCCTTATTTTTTCGGTATCGTACTTTCTTTCCATTTCTGCACAGCATTTATTATTCATCAGAACCGCCACATCATCTTTATTCAGCACCTGTGCTGCGATGGACCTATGAATCTCTCCCCGTGTCCTTGTCCATCAATCCAAATGTTTCTAAATACCTAATCCCTCGGCAAGAGACCTGCTCTTTGTTGCTGTGAGGCCTTCCCACGGCAATCAATGAATTGTTTTCAAATTTACTATTATTATTATTCTCGGGGCAAAAATCCACAGCTCTTAAAAATGACGGTTTGAGAACAGTTTTGTAGCCCAGTGCGGGGTTAAATAGTGGACAGAACACACGCTGGGTTAATTTGCCCTGTCAAATTGGGTTGATTGGGTTTTTCACGTCAGCCAAAGTTTAAAGATTTACGTTGAATGTAATAAGATCAAAACCTCATTGTGCTAATTAATGTTTTCCGATTTGTTGAATGAATAATATAGGTGAGGTATTCATGTGAAATGGATGTGCTTTTCTCCATTTTAACACAACCAAGTATGGCAGTATGCTGTCATTTAACACTGACTTTAGCAGCTGAAAAAAAGACCTGCCAATCCAATAGTTTTGCCTGCACTAACAATGATTTGGGTAGTTTTAGCCTCATGAAACCAGTCTAATAATCTTATTGGACAATGGAGCAGCACTGAAATAACCCAACACAGCATCACAGAAGTGATGACCCGATAGGCACAACCAATGGTTTAAGTTATGGAACCAACCCCAAAACGACCCAACTCGCATCACAATGTTTTCTCAAAAGCAACATTTGTTTGAAATTACTGAATTTTTGTCGTTATCTGTAGCATATTTCTAAACCCTTATCTTCAACCACTAATAGACTAGTCTAGTCTACAGTCCTGGGAAATTCCTGTGTTTTTCAGGTGGGCTCATTCTCTTCCTGATGAAGCCAGTCATTTGTTCGTGTATTGGCTATGTGTTTGTACCGGTTTTGCATTTAAATGGCATTGTAGGGTTGGACTCTCTGTGAAATGCAAACTCTCCTCTGCGCAATTTACAATAAATACGACAGTTGCCAACACTCCCATCAGAAATTGACCGTCCAGTTGTTGTAATCAGAGCTGTGTGCGTCAGTGTAATTGTCGTACAACTAACAAACGTACCGCCATGTTTGGCATGCAACCTGCGATAAAATGCGTTAATATTTTTAATGTGTTATTCTCTCCATAATAATTAATCACATTTAACGCGCTAATGTCCCACCCGTATAAATAACCCATTTTTTAGAGCAATGCCACAACAATGCTCTGCTCCATAGAGCACATGGACCGGCATCTTCTAGGAACTATGACTGGTATCGGCTGGAACTTCAAATTGGAGCCAACACAAAGCAACACTCTCCTCTCAGCAACTAAGGAGCAGTGTTCTGACACAGACTTGACAAAAACATAATGTTCTATGTGCCACAAAGTTGCTATATATAATATGAGTATTTCTGGCCTTGGATAAAGCAAAAGTGCCCTTGCCATTCTGGAACAGCTTGTGTCCAACAAAAACACATAAAAGTCAATAAAAAAGTGAAATAATCTATAGTTAGTTGGTATATAGTTGTTGTTTCTTTAGATAAATGGGTTTACATATGGGTGAAGTCCAATAATAATATATTGGGGAAATATTGTGGGGCACATATATAGTTTCCACTCATTAATCAAGCTTGTGGATGTGGCATAGTATGCTTAGCCATCTCATGGGAGTCATTTTGTTTAATAATTTCTCCACATGATCATAAAAAAAGCTAAAGAATGTGAGGCTATTTTTGAGGACCCAGTGCACGCTGCTAGGGATGCACGTACAATTTTTTTTTTCTTCTGTCCTATAGCCGTCACTCCATTTACCATTAACCGACAAGATAAAACTGAGTTTTACTGAGTTTTCCAATATAGGGCAGTTATAGACAGGAATCAACAGGATGTGTCTTTACTTTTTAAAAACAGATCCAGAATAATCATCATTATAAATCAATCAACAATGTCAGGTTTAGGACAAGTCTATAATCTCAATTAATAAAAAAAAAAAAAAAAGATAGGACGTTGTCTTTTGTTCTGTTTTTATTTTTGATGCAAAGGGATTTTGTACAAGTGCTGGCAGCTCAATTATATCAGTTTTATTATTATTATTATTAATATTATTATTATAACATTGATCCTTGGCCGTATACATTCTTTAGATTCTATCTCTCCTTTTTTCTGCTAGTATTTGCAACTCTGTACCAGAAGAATAAATGAATAAATGAATGTAAATAAATAAATAAATAAACAGGTCAGCTTGTGTATTCCATCTAATTGAGCTCTTACCTGCCAACTCAATCACAGTTCCAAGTGGTTTTGATCATCCTCAGGTTGACTTCCGATCCACCATAATGCTGACCCTGGAAAATACAAGAGACAAACAAGCGGCAGTGAGGATAAGTTAACCGATTTACAGTGTTATATGTGGCTCCACGGAATACAGTCTATGAATAATGCACTGTTTTGGAAAGATTATGATGCATCTGCTCAACTATCAAAAATGCAATTTTGTAAACCCGCAGGATAGAATACATCTAATTCAAAATTCTCTTTACTGTCTTTAAATAATCATTGAGTCATCTTGTTAGTTTTCCTTTCAACCGCTTCCTCAGCCGCTCTCTGCTGATGCTGGGTTTTATACCGCGGAGCATTTATATCTAATAAGAGCGGCTCCACACTGTATTGTACAGTTTCTGTAGGTCCAGAGAGCTCAAAAATACACCCATACTCACATATCCTGTACTCACACAAGTACTACACACAGGACAGAGGGAAGACCCTGCATGCAATGTATGCCTGTATGAAATTTGGAGGAAAATACTAAGAGATAAAGCTATTCATCTCACCATCTATAATAACGATTATAACATTTATTTCTATTGGACCCTTCAAAACCAGTTACAAGGTGCTTCAATTGAATATGATTTAAAAGAACATCAGAAAAAGCATTCAAAACAAGAACACTTCAAGAAGTTGAGGTTACACATAGAGAGATGAAGCAAAATGTACAATGATAAATATTTAATATAATACAAATGCCAGTGTAGAGGTGGGCCTTTTAAACTGTGGCACAGTTTAAACACAGTAAAAAAGGTCTGTAGGTAGGTGGAACATTTAACAAAACGTGATTCTCTGATCTAAGGGGTCTGGTTGCAGAATAAGGGGTTAAGAGTTTTGAATTACAAAGCGCACCCAGACCATGTAGGGATTTAAACGGAATCAATAGAACATTAAATTTAATTCCATAACGTACGCGCAGCCGGTGTAATTTGGCCAGGACCGGAGCGATGTGCTCCCTGCGTCAGGTGTTTGGGAAGTCGCGCTGCTGCATTCTGCACTAACTGTAGATGGGCAACGGCTGCATTATTCAGGCGAGTAAATAATGAATTGCAGTAATCTAGGTGGGAGGAAATATCTCTGGTGTCGTGTCTCGAGTCAAGTCAAGTCCTCATTTTTGTGGCAATATTGGATATTCTGTGTTTTTTTGTTACATGGTCTACACAACGAAAGTTATATATATATATATATATGTATATTAACTTCACTTCTCTGTTTGTCTACACCAGTTCCATTCAGGCTGACTGTTCGGTGCAGGTCACCCACGCTGTGGCAGCACTCAGAATCACTGCAGTTAGTCACTTAGTCGCAGTTACGTGTAGCGCAAACATGACCCGCACCAAACAGCATGTGTACAGGCTTTTGTGTATTCATTAAAACAGAAGCTCCGTCACACTTGTGTGACTTGAATAGCCAAAAAAATCTTCTCCTTTATTTCAAAATGTATATATATATATATATATATATATATAAAACATACATATTTCCATATATATATTAACAGCGGGGTGACATGTTGTATTGCACAGGATGGAATAAATGTTGCTAGGCCCTACTATCAGGCCTTGATTCTCTAGTGTTGATGGCAGCAGGATAGTATGTTGGATTGACACAAAATCAACTACAGCCTCCCACCACAGTAAATGATAATGACCTTGTGGTCTCTAGAAATGTATGCCTAAGACATATAAACTATAGGCATCAGCTACTCTACGCAGGAGTGCGAGTCTCAACTGTGCATCCTTGATATCAGCTACTACAGTAAACATACCTTAACAAAATAACAGCAGTGTTCAAAACCTGTAGAGGTTGGCATGACTACCCTGAAGCTGTAAGTTATATTGTCTATAATATTTATATTGTCTCCTTAATAGAATCAATGAAGATGTTCATATTTTTCAGAATCTGAAAGTAATACAAAGCCTGTGTTGTTGTTCGCTCCGTTTTTGCTCGTTTCCAATTTGGCTGATGAAATATATTATATAACATATCAGCTTTCTTTCCTTCCCTTTGACCTCTTCTGATGACCATTCATGAATGACCCATTATATGTTATTTATTATATAGTTATAAAATACTTTCATCTTAGCCATAGTGGCTGTTAAAGGTTATAAGAAGAACATTTCAAGTCCAGGTCCCGAGGTGCTCTATATCAGTACTCGTGGAACGCCTCTTGTTCAATCAAATTACTCAGAACTAACAGTGGTATAAATATGTGTAAAACTATATCAACACAACAATGCAGCAAGTTGAGGGAAGAAAAAAAAAGTGTCCAATGCTCTAGAGCCGAAACTTCATTAGGAATGACAAATTATGCCCACAAAGTGGATGGTGGTGATGATGGATATGGGCTCTGCTGTTGTAATCATTATCATTGTTGCTATTATCAACAACATCAATATTGTACAGCCCCCCCCAACCCACACACACACACACACACACACATAGACACACAAAACACCCTCTGGCTTCCCTCCTTCTTTGACTAAACACTGCATCATTGCCTTTTCTAAAGTATGTTTACAGTCAGTGTTTGGGGATGTGTCCAAAAAGAATGTATGTTCTCTCTAATTAAAAAGAAAGAACCATACATAACGAGATAGATAAAGCAGAATTAAGTCCCACCCACACAGGAGAGGAAAACAGTTGCTAATTTGGCCTGATACACTGCAGAGGCTGCAGCTAATTAAGCTCTGCGAGTTTCTGGATTTTATCTTTGTATGGCTCAGTGATATAATATGATAGGATATAAATATTTGAAATGTCAAAGTATTTCACTCCTGGCCATTCGGTGTGATCACTTCTCCAGGAAAAAGCAAGGTAAGGAGCAGGGACACTGACACAGACTGACATTAATGAGTTTGTCAATAGACCCTTTTCCTCTCTAGTAGACATAGATTAAAATAATGCTTTGACATGCTGAAATCCAGTGGTTTTAGCTAGCTCATTTGTTTTTTTGATTCGGCCCTCGGTTGCATTCTGTAGTGCTGATTATTCCCCCTTTGGTAAGCGTGGTTCTAGCGTGGAGTACGGCCTGTTGTGCTGCGTATGTACTCATAAGGTAAACATACAAACAGTCTGGGCGAGGAAATGAAATGGTTTGTATCCAAGTAGTATTGTTCGTATTCAACCGCAGCATAAGCCAAACCTCTGATTATGTACTGTAATACCTATTATTAGAGTAAAACAACAAACAAAGAATGTCAAAAGGTAAGTATGGATTGTCTTTTCAGCATGTTAACAAGTATCCCTGTTGATACAAATTAACCACTTCAGCCTCAGGTCTGGGTTTTCTTTTTTTCTTCTATAAATAAAAACAAATATAGGATATCTACAAGCACAAAGGTTATAAACTTAAAACTGGTATTAAAAAAATAGGATAGGATAACAGTCCAAAGATCAAATATTTGGCCATACAATCATAGAAAACACCCTTAGGATTGTTGCAGAACATTAAAATCTTATGTAAGATGTTTAAAATATAGACAGATAAAGGATCCATTTTATTAATCACACAAAGAGTTTAAATCTAAAGCTGCAACTAATAATACAAGTTATTAGTTGTAGCTCTATTAATGATGTTATATTAAAGTATTTTCTTGAATATTGGCATTATTATTTAGTGCAGTCAAAGGTTTCTCTTGTGATATCTGTATAAAGCTGCTGCTGCTGTGTCAGATGTGAACAGGTGACTACCTGACCAACCATTTTAACACAGTTGAAATATAATGTGCCATTAACCCAAGCTGAGGAAAGAAAAACCAGGAGGTAATGCCACTGCAAATACAATAAAATCGCTATCAGTTCAACAAACACATGACTGCATGTCATTGATTTAAGAAAAAAAATAAAAAGGCCCAGTGAAGACATTTCGTGAATTGGTCACTGAGATACGCTGCGAGGAGCTAGTGGACTTGCTGCTTCTCCAAACTATGAATCTCAAGCATTTACCTCTTGTAGGTAAATTATATAAAAATAGTGTCACGGGTCAGCAACTGTCTGGCAGCGATTCCTTTTAAAGCAGCGTTTTATCGTCACCATATGGATGCTGGGGCGGCGTTTATAGTCTCATCATGTCACTTCAACATCAGTCAGTCCTATAAAACCTCTGGTCGTATCTCCACGGATCTGCAAGAGATCAGAATTCAACCCTGTGTAATTCCTTATTTATTTCCCATGTATCCGCAGAAGTAAAGTCCAACTCTCCGGGAGAAGTAGTCCAACAAATCAAGACTAATGTCAGTGTCTTCCGCTCCGGATCTCGGTATATTTTGACCCGAAGGTCACACTACATCACCCACTGGAAATGACCAGAAATGTATGTCAGGGTGAATCAATTGGCTGCACAGCCATTCGTTCAATTAAGATCTCTGGCGGAGGGGGGTGGTCAGCGTGGTGAGTACGGGGTCCCGAAGGAGCAGTAAGTGCTGAAATCAGCTTAGCTGCGCCTGTTATTTATCATTTTCTAATGTTTAATCCATCTGTGTCTGGTAGGGGGCTCTCACCAGGCCAAATCACTAAGTGACCAGACAGTAAAGAACAAAAAAAAAGAGAGATTGAAAGATAGCTAGATTAATGGAGTAATTTTGAAATATTGCTTGTTAAACATACCCAATGGCTTTATTCCATCTGATTTTGCTGATAAAAGATCATATCAAGCAGGATCATATCAGTTGAATCCCTGAAATCTCTAAGGTTTGCTTTGACATGATATAAATGCAAAGTAGGATTCTAAGCCATTTTTCCCATTACAAAAAAAAAGGCTATGGAAGGCGATGGCGACAAGATAAAATAAATTAATGGAGTTTAAAGTAAGAATTTAGATGGAATACAATTATCTGGAACAAAGAATGCAATTTTGTAATTCTCTCAATTACATGATCTGTGACTTAATTAAATTAGAATGTGGCTAAGTCAGTACTTTTAGATTTTAATTAATACACATTCCAGCTATAAACCATTTGTCAGCAGACAATATAAGAGCTTACAGGCTTTTCTCGCATTTTCTGTTTATCTCTGTGTGCATGTGCGTGTGCCTGAAAGTGTGTGTTTATACAGGAAAGCTTGTGTCTGTATTGTATAATGGATTTACTGTCAATAATCGGCACCACACCACAGCCAGTGACAACCACACTTTCTTAGAATACAGATAAATATTCCACGATAATGTAATAAGCTAAAGTGAAGCAAAAGAGAAGTTTGCCAAATTCCCTGTTTAGAATTGGCAGACTGGTGCAGGGTGAGGTCTGTTTATTTCAATAAGACGGCAAAAAAGTGAGAACTCCTATATCCCAATAAATGAAAACCTTAATGATACCAGTAATTTATAAAAATTGATTAAATGGATTCATCAGGGCCTGACGCCCTTTACCTCCTCCTGATCTCTTGAAGGTGATGGTAAACAAAACAAAGCAGATGCTTTTAATAAGCACTTTATCAATGTAGGCTTAGTCACTCTCTCCAGTCTCCTGGAAGATGCTGAAGATCAGTCAGCACCTTAAAGAGCTAGTAATATGAGTGGTATTACTGACATTTACACCAAATTTATATAAATGCATTGTGTGGGTAGAAATTGACTTAATCATTAATCACTTAATCAGTCCTCTCTGATGTCACTCATCATCCTTGCCCCCCCCCCAATTTCACTATTGCTCACACGTCACATGACGCTACTG
This sequence comes from Eupleurogrammus muticus, assembly GCA_036785175.1. Classification (NCBI taxonomy): domain Eukaryota; kingdom Metazoa; phylum Chordata; class Actinopteri; order Scombriformes; family Trichiuridae; genus Eupleurogrammus; species Eupleurogrammus muticus. The sequence continues at coordinate 20,919,483 of JAYKQN010000010.1, read as the reverse complement.
ATAAGCATTTCCCTCCATCCAACACAATCAAGTTGTAAAATGGTGGATTCCTTTTTTTTCACAGGACCACAACCCTTGTGAAATGACTCGTTTCACCATCAGTCGAATTTGACCCATTCAGTCCAATAAAACACCGGAAAGCGTCGAAGAGACGCATGATTGTGAAGTCAACCAAGTTGGCTGGAGGGCTAAACCTGAACGTACTCAAAGACTCTGGTGAGCAAACTCTCCGGGTCCAGTGAAAACCCAGGAGACCAAATCTTTTACTAATAATAATAACTCAATGCAAGGTTGTAGGCCCGGGAGGATGGGGAACCATCGATTGTGAGTGTGGGGTTGTTGGGCTTGCTGACGGTAGACTTGGGGCTGATGGGGAAGAGTGTTCTTTTACACTGTTGGGTTTGAGAAAATTGTTGTTTCATCCAGTCTTTTATTGCAGACAGGCTGGCATTGATTTAGAAAAATAGTGGGTCAACCACTCAATTGATAGGGGAAATGCACACAGCCAAGGATTTGGAAACTTTGCCTTAAGACGGAGGCCTGGCTAACACCAGACCTCACTGATATTTGGTCTGGGAACCATCCGTTCATTTGTTTGGAGGCATGGTTTATGAAAGCCCAGAGCTCTTTATGGAGCACACAAATGTCTATCAAATGCATCTGTATCTAGCTTAGCCAATCATATTATACCTTTCCCAATGACATACCTGACACTTTCTATGACACTTTCTAAGGCTGCCTCAAAAGTTAAATTACTGTCTGCTGCCATGTAGGATCCAATGTTATCAACAAAATCTGTGTTTCATCATCATCTTGCTGATCCCTCCCCCATTATGTGATTGGCTCCCCTAGAGGAGAAAATTGGGTCCTTGGTGTCCAGACCAATTTTCACAGCAGGGTTAATTTGTGTGCAATGTAGGATGGGTGTACCCAAGCTATTAAAATTGCTTATTTGTACCTCTTTGCATCAATGATCAGTCTTTACCCACAGACATTTCCATTATGGTCTACCTGACCCCCACCGCCTCACCTACTTTTTACTATACTCCAAAGATCTTGTCTTTAAGTTGGCATACTTAAGTTTGCATGTTGTTACTAGGAAAATGTCAAGGAAATATTGAAAGATTGGAGAAGGATGTCAAGGCAGGTGCTTAGTTGTTTCATTTCAAAATTCCTGATGTTTTTGGTGAGAACGTGACCGTCTCTTCATCACTGACTACTTCGGCAACTAGACTCAGTTTAATGCAGTTTTTTTCCCAAGAGGCTGGTGATCAAGGACACACATGAACAGTCTGATAATGTTATCCTGGGCTTCATTCTCAGCATTGCACTCCACACTGTGGTGGACATATCCACTATTAGCACGATCACCAATGACATTAGAGCTGTTCGTTATCTATGTTAGCAATGTTTTTAGAACTGTTGTTAGCACTGACAGCCATGTTAGGAATCAGGGGAGTCTCATCCAGGATGGAGAGGCTTTTCCCTCCCCGGGCAAGGAAAATAAGTGGAACGGGCAGTGCTCTGCTCGCTCATCAAATAAAAACCAGAAAAGTGCACAATATGGGACCTTTAACTTATTGCAGATGTCACTTGTTAAATTAAAATGTATGATCCCATTCGTCACAGCTCAGTCTTGGCACTAGATTGTACTCATCTAGGGAGTGTTATCTCTTAAAAATACCTTGGCATCTGGTTTGATGTTCATATTGATAGCCTCCTAAAAAAAAAAAAAACAGGTTAGGTTTTTTATTTTCGTTAAAAGAAAATGTTTTCCTTTTACTGCTAGAAAATGATTAGTCCAAAGCACCTTTCTGTTAGTATTTCATGTCATGCTTTTTCATCTCTTTGGAAAAAACTTGCAATTTATTGTGACTGTCCATGTGATATTAACTTATATGGATCCTTCAAAGGACTTCACTTTAGTTAGGGAGAACATGCATATGCTATTTTGGGGGTTTTATTATTTCCACATATTTAAATTTTTGCAGTGCATAACCAGTTAAAATATTACTCTACATAGTCCCAAGTACTCAAACAGTACTAGGAGTAGAGTAAAAATGTCAGTTGCAGACTCTAGTATGTTTATGTGTCTGTTTTTTGTCCCCTGCTGCAATTTTGAACAAGACACTTGAGTAGAAACTAAACTGTATCTCAATGGGAAATGTCTATCTACAAGTCCAGTGGAACTGACATTGCTGTAGGACTGAAGGATAATAGGAAATAATGATATAATACAGAATGCTGCATGTACAGCCATGCCAAACCTATTGTCCTTGCCACGCATTACTGTCAATGCTTTTGTTTTGAAGAAATACTTCTACTGACCTTGTTTCAAACCACATTTTAAAATTCTGCTGCACCAAAGGGATGCCACAAAGAAAGTCATTGTAGAATGGAATTAGTGCAATCAGAGGAGATATGGAATTAATATGTCTGATTAAGTGCCTGACTGAATTAGCACTAGGGGTCCAAAGAGATTTCAAGCAGAAGGGAGGGATTAGGTTATGTTCTATGTAGTGGAAGAAAGCCTGAGTGTTTGAGCTGTGCAGAAAAAAACAATGTTACAAAGAAGTTGGGGGCGAGCAAAGGTGTGACTGATATTAAGAATTTGATGGTGCTTAAAACATTCCTTTGGTTTCTAGGTTCACTGAGGCCTGTCTTTTTCTCTTTGATTAATTATTTTTGACAAGGAAATGTTCCTTCTACTCATTTGACTGTGAAATGGATTCATAGTCACCCTCCTGTCTTAGGTTTTCAGCAGTTAACACACCAGCTGTCAGTTCTTTATGATGGGAGAGATAATTGGTCTGGCGCCATCAAAAAAAAAGAAAAAAAAAGAAAAAAATGTAAGCGTCTTTGAAGACATTGCGATGAAGACCCTGTCATTGGGGATGAGAGGGCTACATGGAGATGTTTACTTGGAGAAGGAGACATTAATGATGACACAAAGGAAGGCAAATTGGGAAACAATACTTATAATCAAAAGGCAGAGGAAAAAGTCAGGCCAAAGGTAGTTTGAGGAGAAGCAGGGAAGATGAAAGACATGGACCGCATGTTTAGCCCCGGAGAGGCAGGGAGAGGAGTAAATTGCCAATATGCAATCTCTTCCTCTAATGTCTGACTCTCATATGAAAGGCTGGCAAAAGCCTCTGAAGAAAAATGCATGAGAACGAATGTCCTGCTGCCACAGAGTGATACGGGAGGCATAACACTCTAATCCAATAAGCATATGTGATGGACATCAAAGACAAAGCAACCTGGTATAGTACAATAAAAAGGAAACTGCATCCGCAGTTTGAAAACTCAAATTGACTCATGTTTATTACGTTTGACTCCTGTTGCCTTCTTATTAATAAATAAACAATTCGAGATGAGGAAGAAAGTGGAGATGTGGTCACTTAAAAAAACATGGCGTGAAGTAAAAAAGCGAGGGTGAGAAATGAAAGTAATGTAAAGATGAGGAATGAAGAAGGGGAATATAAATGAGGAAAGGTGGTATAATAGTTGGGTGAGGGGTGTGACATGTGTGAGCCAAGGAGGCGAGATGCGTGCGTGGGGAGGGAAACAGGGCCGAGGAGGGCAGTGGGAGATGTTTGATTATTGTTCATTTCATTTCTCTGTGTGATGGACATCACGGTGAGTCACGGGGCGTGTCTGTCTCTGGGAGAAGATTAGAGCCGCAGCTGAAGTGGCTAGCCTGCTGTACCATCAAAGGAACATGGGAGACTGACAAATTAGATAGATATTTTCTCATTTTCCCCTGCTGTTCTCAGATGTTACTCATTTGGAGTTTTTTTTTTCCTTCCAGGAATTAAATCTGAGCCTCAACAGGCAAAAACTCACTTCTTAGTACAGTCATATTAGGCTTTTTTTATGATAAAATGTCTGTAAATAACTATAGCTATAAAACAAGCTCTGGAAATCTGGATCATTAAGTGTTTAAGCAGTAAAGAGTTTGCAGACTAAACTGCATAAAAAAAGAACTAATAGTGTGTTTTGTCAGTACAAGCATTGTCAATTTGAATGGATTTTCCTGCCGTGGTATACAGAAGGCCTACACATGATGGTCAGTTGGTCCGATATCTACCACACAAAGGATGTCTAGCGCTGTCCTTTCAAAGTTTGTTATAGATATTCACAGCACCACGAGGAAGCAACCTTATACTTCTGGTGACCCCATTCAGCCCACCCCAGAACCCCTGAGGATGAGCCATTTTTGGACATGCAGCAGATTATTTTTGCCCCTTGAGTATGAATTCTGCTCTCAGGTCTCTCTCACCGAGACTTCCTGAAATAATAAATCTTAAGTACTTTTTTTTTTCCTGCTGCTATCAAGCTGATATTTTCACTTAAATATCAAAATCCTAACAGGTAGATAGTAACATTTACTTGACTTGCATATTTGTACTCTCTCCTGAGTTGCCTTTGACGACGTATCTGGTGCTCCTGACATCACAAATGAACCAATGACTCATCTTTCAATGACCACCTTTCTAAACCAACCACCTGCCTCACCCCTACTATAAAAGCTCTGGCTAGGGACTAACTGATAACCAGCAAGGCGTGGATACCTTATGAGTCACAATAGAATGGGTGTGTGTTTTAGGGGAGGGGCGGCCTGTCAGTGATGTGGGGTATATATATATATATATATATATATATATATATTAGCCCCGCCTCCCAGCAATGCTGAGGCTGACACTTTTTTTTCCTCTAATCCCTGGATGCATTTTTGACTTGAATATGCAAGCTCATAATAAATGAGGTATATTGGAACTAATTCAGCTCAATATATTCATAATTCCAAGGAGCTAAGCCTATTTGGTTGTAATGACCCCCATAGCCTTTCATGTCCAGCTACACCGAGGAGAAGCTTTAAATTATATCCCATGTTTTCTTCATGGTGTAACAAGAATTACATATTCTAGAAACAGCTATGGGGCTCGAGGCTCAAGTGTTGTTTGTTTTATGTGTGCATGTGTGTGCACATTTGTCTCTATACATTGTCTGTATTTTTGCTTCAAAGAGACATTTTTTTTTTTGCAATAAAAGCCATATTTGTTTCTGGTCTCTCATGGGACAACCCAGTATAACAACTTCTTAGTGTATGCATGACTGTTTCCACAAACAGAGGCGATTCTTCGCCCAGCTCTGGAAATCCTTATGGACACATTTTGCTGTGGTATGCAAAATCACACAGAAGGCTATCAGGCTACCGTGCAATAGAGTAAATGATCACGCACCGATCGCTGTCGGGCTCAACGCCCGGGATCCTAAGCCGATTTACAGTATGGTATCAGCATTAAAAAAAGAATCCGTTACAGGTATCAGGAGTTAAAGTTGATAGTAGAATTTAAAAGAAAAATGCTGACATGCTCCCCAAAACATTAAAGAAATTATAATATAAAGACCAGATTATAATACTGGACATTGTCATGCTAAAGAAGAGAGGGAGTATCTGTTAATGCATTTCTTAAGAGGAAAAAAAGGTACCAAACCATTGCTATAAGAAGCTAGATAGAAAAGGAAAAAAAGAAATATTTACAAACTGGCTGTTTTGTGCCAGTAACCATAACAGAAGTAATAATGAAAGGCTGGTATATTTGTGAATATAATTCATTTGCAAATTTGGTAAAATGGGGCAATCAGAACCAGCCGCACACATGTGAGACGTCCTTTTTTCTCTGCTCAGATTTTTGCATGAAAATCCAGGAGGAAGCATCAGATTGCAGCGAGCTCTTGTCATGCACAATCGGCGATGAGCCTCTCTCTCTCTCTGTGTCTCGACTGGGCCATCAGCCTCACAACGCTTTCCAGAACAATCCCGCGCCAGAGTAGCCTTTAGCTTCAATGCCTGGCACCACCACCCACTATGCTCTGCCAGTGGTGCTGGCACATGGGCGTCCAATGCTCCGCTGCGGAGTTACTTCTTCCTTCTGCAGAAGCAGCAGAATGCACCTCGACGTCGGCTGATAACACAGGCATGAAGGAGACAGCACTCAGAGGGCGGAGGTAGAGTGATGCAGCTAATACTGCTGTGTGTGTGTGTGTGTGAGTCATCATGAAGATCATTGCACTTAAAGCGGGAAGGAGTGAAGACAGGTCACGTATGTGTTGGAAAGTGGAAGGGTCATATTCTGATAATGAGCACTATCACATGTGAGAGCATTTAACTTAATACGGCTTTGTTCTCACCACAATGTCTCGATGTGTTGAGCTACAGTATGAAATAATGTCATTTCCAACCACGGCACATATGGACGTAATATACATATGTCAGTGCATGAAAAAGGACTGAAGTAAAGAGGGGAGACAGGGAGATAACTACATGAAAAGTGAACACTGCTCTTGGGAAAGCTCGCTTTCTCTCTCAGAGGAGAAGAAGGCCGTCTGAAGAGGTTATTTATTTTTCATCTGGAGATGGAAACTGAAGAGCGCTGGGGAGAGCCCCAGTGGAATTACCGACTGTAGATGTACCCTCCTGGGGCTACTGTCTCTCTCTCTCTTCTACCTCTTTTTCTCCCACTCCCCCGCTCACTTTCCATCTCCCACCTTTCTGATCTACGCCAGAGAGCTGCCGATGTCTCTCTGGGAGGAGGGAGCCGAATAAAAGAGGCCGCGGCTTACTCTCGAAACCTTCTTTGCCTGACTTACGGTCAGACTCGATTCTTCCTCGCACTCCTGTGGTCTGCGGGGCCTCCGCCTGACTTTGCTCGGCTGTGACTGCGCCGAGCTGTTCTCCGGGCTCCTCCTCGCCTTGTCTCTTTACGTGGGAAGCGGAGCTTCTTATCCCAGCCCTCCTCATTAACAGCATTCCCATCACACTCCGGAGTCATTAAAAGAGCCACTTGTCCTCCCACATCCCCTCTGGTGTTTTCCTTTCATCATTCCATTCCTCTGTTGGGATGAACTGGCGCCGTGAATGTCTTGGCTGACACCTTTACTCCGCCAGGACCGGAGTGAATTATTGGGAGGCAGAGAAGTGGGGCTACATAAGCTTCGCAAAGCGGCCTCTCCGTGGCCCGTTCCAGGCACGGCTATGTTGTCATGGGAGCCCCCGAAAGGCTGCTGTTCTCCTCCCTATTCCTCTTAATGAACAAAGGTGTCAAATGCATCCTTACATTCAGGTCATTTGGGAGGTTCCTCAAAGCTGCAAAAAGTCAAGATGCTAAAAATAGGAATGCTGCGGGAAAGTATGCAAGGGAGCTGGTACTTTGAGGCCGAGGCGGTGAGGCGGCCCCGTCCTCTCCCTACCGTGGAGGGAGAGATCCGGGCCTCGTGTCAGCGCAGGTTCTCAGCGAGAACATAATTAAGATGACATCGTGGGCCACAGCAAAGTGCTCTCCCTGTAAGAATTTTCACCCGGCGAGAGCGCAGTTTGCCAATTTTTCTTTTTTTACCATATCATGATTGCAAACATCATGCCCGGCACTTTTATTTTCTCTAAGAACACGAACCATCACACGCTTCACATTTGTGTGCAGGGGGAGAGAAAGGGAAGCGAGGGAGGGGGAGACTAATAGAGAATCTGCTGCAAGAGAAGAGTGGGGTTTGTTTAGAGACACACTCTTCATTATTCCTCAAATAGAAACACGCCCGGTCTCTGCTAATCTCCCTGACAACAGTAAGAAGAAAATGGACTTTCACTGTCTCTCAAAGCTATGAGCTAACAATGGATGTAGAAGAAATCAAATTCCGCAACCCCCCTCCATGCGATAACCTCCTTTTTTCATCTTCTGCCTTCTTGCCTACCCCCATGTTTTTCTCCCTCCCTCTATCTTCCTCAGCACTCCGTCCCCCCGCCTAGTTTAACTTCATTGGTCGGAGAGGAGGAATGCTGAGGATGCAGGACTTAGGAGAAACCGGCATCAATTAGACTCTAAAGTGCACTTTATTTTTTTTGTCCCCCTCATGCCAAATTAAATTACGCCATAAATAAAAAAGAAAAAAAAAACGCAATGGCAAAGCGATGAACTTTAATTATCGAAGCAGAACCTCAGCACGGGTCATTGCTCACTATACTCCGGTTCAGTGTGTACCGTGTGCTTCCACGCCGCACGTGTGCTGGCCCGGGGCCACTGTTTTCATCATCAGGTAAATTTCACAGTTTCATTTTTAATGGGGAAAAAATAAAAAAACTCGCCAGTCTCATATCACAGCTATGTACATCACCACGCAGTCTAATACGCTGCCTGCATTGGTCAACATCACTGCAAATAACCTTTAATTATGTGAGGAAACTCTTCATTCTCTATGGATTTGCTGGAGGGGCATAATATTAATTAAACAATGAGGTTATAAAGAGCTGCTCGCACGTTCACAAGACCTTTTAGTGTTACTCTCTTGTACCTGTGTTCCTGTTTTTTTTTTCTCGATTTGGTTAGCGAACACACTGCATGTACGTAACAGAAAAAAAGACCAGAATCGCTTTGATAATTCGGCTGCGGACACTGGAGACACAGCGGGGAAACAAATTAAACATGGTAAATAAGACTATTCTTCCTCCCATGTGTGTGGATCAGATAGATAGGGGGAGGAATGCGTGTGTCTGTGGGTGAGACACCGAGAGCGAGGGAGTGCGAGACAGCAGCTGTGATTCGCCTCTATTTCCTTTTCGGGACGGCTGCCAGGTCAGATGGCATGGCACTACATGACCTGTGAAAATTGCCGCTACCATTTGCCAATGTTTTATCTTTCTATTTTAAGTGTATGGACTAAATGTCAACCTGTACAAACACATATGTGGATAGTTTCGATGGAATGCCAACAGCATTTGTTTTATTTAAAGGGGCCCTATTTGTCCCAGTTTATTATTATAATGTCTGTGGTCTATTCATAAAAAAGTAACATGCTTTAATGGTACAAAAGAACTGAATAGGCCAGTAGCTGTAATGCAGCAATGGCTCCTGTTGTGACATCACAACAGGAGACCATGCTAAACGGCTTCAGCCAGGTTGCAGCAACACTGCAGAGGAGACCAGAGAACAACAGAATGAGTGGGAGGTCTTATTTCACAGTTTGTGTGTTAGCAGGAACAACAGAGATATGAATACACGCGAGCACTGAACAGGGCTTTTTTTCCCTTTTCATAATAAGATCCCTTTAAGTGCGATTTGGAAACAAGAAACCTCTTATGCGTTTACACTGAGGACAGACTTTACAGTCAAGCAGTTAAACTCCTGAAATGTATTTGCATATTTTTAGAATTGAGACCTAAATATTTACAGATAAGCAATGATTTTTTTTTTTTTTTTTTTTCATAACAGGGTCCCTTTAAATGCACTATTGGTTTTACCTGCCATTGTTATTACCTTTCTGTCCAAATCTGAAGAAATGAAATGGATGAGGGTGTGACATGACTAATATAGGCACTGATTAACTTGTGTAAAAAAAAAAAATAATAATAATAATAAAAGATGTTACATTATTATATTGTAATATGGTATGTATTCTGCTAGTCTAATATCACAAGGCTGTCAAGTTGCACTGATTTAGGGTTGCTCGGCTTCATCGATATGGAGCACTTATCAAGGACATCAGGAAAAATAAGAGCGAGGGAATTTATGTGAGGGAGATGAAAGGATTAAATAGGCCATCAGTCCAGTGTTGTAGGTCAACAGATATCCCTGCTGAAATATCTGTTTACACGCTTTCACATGTGGATACTGAAGATTTTGTATTTCCTCGTTGAGTTTAAACTCACTTTCCTCGTGAATTACTCTATTTGGAGGCTGGAAGGAAAGGGAAATAATTTACAGAATGTTGTTTAATGCAGACACATATACAGTACCATGATGAAGGCCATCTCGGTCAGAAAAAGAAATACCTTAATAAATCAGGAGATGCTGAATAGCCTTGTAATTCTGCCATCATCCACTTACAGTCACTTTGATTACCATTGGAGACATGTTGCAATTGAAGCTCGCAGCCGGTAAAGGAACAATTCAGCTAAAGCAGCCCCCTCCTTTAAACGTTCTTCTTCACATGCACCACTTCTCATTTCCTTGTCGAAATAGGCCTGTTACACAAGTGAGTTACGGTGAATCATTACTTGTTGATGTCGTCTCTCGGCGGTTTACATAACCAGGATTTAATAATAAAATAATTGCACATATGCTCACCCACCGTACTACTGGTGCTCTCTGGCCAAGAAAAAGATACTCAGGTTTGTCTCTGTTTTGAGAATGAGTCAGACAGAAATAGAGAGGGGGGGGGGGTGAAGAGATGAAATGAACCGAGGAAGTACATTTCCCCTGCCACATGCCTGTCGTTTGCCCTGCAGAGTCATGGTCCATCTTGGACTCTGCTGTTTTCACAGATGCAGAAATGTCTCAAGGGCTCGCACGGTTTAGCTTGGCAGCAAAAAGCGGGGATCACAAACGGCCGCTTCGTTTCGGACTCGTTAACGTTGTGTTTCAGGTTTAACATGAACAGCTAATTACAGATGTGTCAAAGGAGTTACTGGACTTTTTCTTGTAGCTTGAAGACAGTTCACCTTCCATCCAGAAGGCTTCTTCTACAATGACCTGGATGAGTGAGAATCTACACAGACTAATTACAGATGGCGCCACAGCACCGGGTGCTGCAAGCCACGCACGGCACTCGCAACTGTGCATGAGCCCAAAGCCTGGACATGGAGTTTAACTTCGGCTGGTAATGACAAATTTGTGCATACCGCACATGTGAAGGCATGCGACAGGACATAGAGAACAGAGACACGCTGTAATTGTGCACCATAGAAATAGACAGAGAAGCTTCTGGCGTGCTTTTCAATCTCTGCATACATTCTGTTAAAACACAATATATCATGCACATGTCTCAAGCTTTTTCTTTTAAAAAAGCACCGGAAAATGTAAGACGACCGGAAATTTGAAGTGTGTGTGTGAGTGTTTATATGGAACTACAAGCAAATTTGGCAACGCAGAACCTTCACTCCAGACAAATTACTGGCAGACAAATTACAAAGCTTCAGCTGGGGATGAACAAAAGCCTGACTGAGGGACACGCTCAGCTGGCCAACATTTAACTTTAGCAGACCACGAGAGGGAAAGAGAGAGAGAGAGAGAGAGAGAGAGAGAGAGAGAGAGAGAGAGAGAGGGAGGCAGACAGAAAGAGCGTCTTCATGTTAGCAGTCACATCACATCACGGTTTGCAACCACATTGATTAAGAGAGTCACCAGGCAGAGTAATTTGGACATGGAGCAGACTAAACGATTAATGGCAACCACAGATTTCATGTGAGGACATCAGAGGACATTAATGCTTATTGCACCTGTATATCACTACACTATCAGCATGTTTTTTTTTCCATTTTTTTTTTTTTTTTAACGAAGCTTTGAATTATTTTATTCATGCGAAGGCACCGCTGAATTATGCACGCTGTGATTACGCCCGTGTAGACATTTGTAATCAGTCCTTTTGTGTTTGTACATCTCCGTTCGTTTACATGAAGGGAATTGTATGTCAGTGTGTTGTGTGTGCTGGTATGCGTGAGGCAGGTGTTTTATTTATCTCTCTATTTGAGGATACAGTCCTTTGAGAGACTCATTGCAAATTCTATTGTAAACCCGGAGCTACTGAGGGACTGCAAGCGCCGGAGCCATCCATCAGAGCTGGACATATCCCCCATATGCAAACAAATGAATTAGAGCACTCGCCTCCTGCCGGGGGCCCATGACACTACATAGCAGAATAGGCTGTGAGTGTCGGGAGAGGTGAAGGAATGCCATATAATAAGATGAAGATTAGAAAACCCTTCTTCTGGTACCAAAGGAAAGAACAGGCTAAGGATAAATAAAGATAAATGAGGAAAAAAGGTCAAGCAAATTGGTTCTTGGAAAATCGGACAAGGCCAGGACAGAGCGTTAAAAACTCTCTATTTGACGCGCATTGCATCGAAGGCAACGTGGCAGCACAATCTGCAGTTTATCCTTTAAAGGGCCTGTAATCACTGGAAGTGGGTGCACAAGAACCCCGGTGAACACACACACACACACACACACACCAGCTGCGTGTCACTTTTTTGCAGCGCCGTGGTGCTGTCGTCCTCTAGGAATGATTAACCCAGAAGAGCTTAATATAGACGGAGAGGAAGAAATAGATAGGAGAGAAAAAGGATGGGAGGGAACGAGAGAACGAGAGGGCATAGAGGACATTATTGTATTCCGCGGAGACTCTACTCTTTACCTCTGCACATCAAACCATGTTCACCACCGTTTAGCAATCTGTCTGCTAATTAATCAGGGACCGTAATAAGTCAGAGACCCTCGAATGCCGCGTGTGTGCATGTGTGTTGCCGTCTGTCTGAGATTGAAAGAGAAGCGGCTGATTGCATGTTACTGCTGCATTAGTGTTCCTAGCTGTGGTTCTAGTTCTATGCTGCTCAGGCTTTTATTTTGTTGCTTTTTAACTTAAGTTCCTGAATTGTTGCTTACCCCTGCCCCCTCATACAGCACATGGGCCACTTCATGTCTCATTATATGCACGTTCTATTTCAAAGGCCCACGAGTTCCCATGTGTTGATGACTCACTCCTGGATAACTGTGTCTACAGTGAGCATTTTATCTCAGAAATTAGAGCAATGAACAATGGACGGCGTATCCCCCCAATTCCCGGCGAAGTGTATAATCTACTAGGTGAAAATGGGTGCAGTGCTCATTACGTTGATAATGATCTCCAGAGCGGTGATATCACTGTGATTGGAGATGGATTGACTGCGCTGCCACCAGGGCGAGCAATCATGTCTGCAGCTATTCTGGCTAATTGTGACATGGTGGCGGCGGCAGCAGGGGTGGGCCGGGTTAGCATCCGACACAGAACACCAGCCAAGCCTGCTAGCTCGCATGCAGCCATCAGCACTAATCTCCCGCTACGTGCTAACAATAGCGCTGATGTGCTTGCTTTCTAGAGGAGCTTTGCCTTGCCCCCCCACCTCCCCCTTCCCTCCCCAAGCCTGCCTTGTTTGTGCAATGCCCTAGCAGCCAGCCGCCTTCGGTTTTCCCATTACCGAGGGAACATTGGAGCCCGAAATCAGCCGGGGTATTGTCGCTCCCCTGGAATGGCTGACGTGATTGAAGGCGCGACGCAGGTTACCGGATTCGGCGTCACGCGCACCGAGAAATGCGCGGAGGATGTGGATAAACACTTCTCTAAACCAATTACGTTCCATAAAGCATATTGAGATTAGTGAAAGAGAGAGAGGGAAAAAAAAATATGTGTAGCAGGATAGCGAGAAGAAGATGGGAGAGGAAGATGGAGTGCTTAGTGTGGAATGGATGAGAGAGAAAGAGAGAGAGAAAAAGAAAGACGCTACAGGAGCCACACAAAATAAATCAGAGTCAGCTGAAACCTCCAAACTCAAATATTTAGAATTTAATCATACAGATTTAAATTATACAATGCAATAACTGCTACTGCTATTATGTGTTGAGAAAAAAACACACACACATGCACACACGTCTCAGCCTGCCACTGAGCAGTGGCGTATCTGAAATGACAAGAGCTGCTTGGAGGACAGTTTCTAATTACTTCTAAACAAAGCTGATTTCCATCTGACTTTTCAAAAATATTATTGATTCAGATATTGTTTTCGCCACAGTATAAATGCCTCGGTTACATAAGCCAGTGTGTTTGCTGGGATCGGGCTGTAATGTGTTTTTGAAACACACAAAGTATCTCTGCATAGTGCATTATCCACAGTGCTTCCCTCATTACTCACATTGTAGTGCAGTACTAATTACAAGTATTGGCTGGTTTCAAAAATGAAAAAAATGAAAAAAAAAAAAAAAAATGAACAATTTGTAGCTTTACTTGGAAATTAATTGTAGAGGTAATTGGTTTTGCCACACACACTGTTATTCTTTCACATATTGTCTTTCCAATACAGATGCTCATTTGCTGTACCTCTATTAATAGCGGTAATTAATGTGTATGTATCAATAGTACTCTGGTGTATAGTGTACGTACGCTAGCCCGCTAGCCTCATCATATTTGTAAGCGTATGTTGTCGAACACATTTCGTGAGGTCTTTAAATCCTCTAACAGCTCATGGGCTTTGAGCTTAAAACATGGCAAATTACATTGGACCTCAGCTGCACTGAAAACGGAAGGGCTCCCCCCATGGTATGTCAAAGTGTAATCCTCCATTTGAACACACTCCCTCAAGCTTTCTTTATTTGTCTGTCTATAGTTTTCTCTCCTTGCACACGGAGTTTATTCAAAGCGATAAACTGCAGGTAATAAATGAGATGTGGGGGCAAATTTCATCTTGCATTCTAGAAACGGCAACCAAACTGTCATTCCAAATGCTAGTTTATTGCACTAGTCCAGAGGCAGGAGCATCATTATGCCAGACACTCCCTTGATTAAGTAGACAGAGAGAAATAGAGAGAGAGAGAGAGACCACGCTTCCCAATCCCGCTATGCTGAATGACAGCCAAAGTCACAGTTAGAGAAAGTGACGTGGCAGCAGGTTAGTAGCTAGGCATCTGGGAAGTGCTCATTAAACTTGTTGTCTGAATCCACGAGCTGATCTGACACACCTAAAGCCACAGTGACCGCGATCAGCACGCAGTGGTCTTCTTGGCCCGTTACCCTTTTTCAAGGTGAGGGAGAAATGAAAAACCAAATGGGTGATACTTTTTTTTTTTTGTTTCACAATGAAACGAAACAGATAATGATGCAAACTGTATTCATTTATTCAGGGCCAAGTTTCAATAATACTGACCCGATTCCATAAAGGTGAATTAGCGTGCACCCTTGGTTAAAATGAATGCACTTAAACGGGCTAATCTCCACCGGAGTCAATAGCAATACCAGCCAATATGGGACTTTGTTGTAGTAGATGACGTAAAATGCTGTAATTCTCTTGCAAAACAACGGCAGCTCCCGAAGCAATGGGTGTTATTGTTGTAGTGAAGTAAAGCAGCCGATGGTTATTGCAGAAATAGACACAATAGTGTCTGAACAAAAAGAGTATGCACTAGCAGGGTTTCCTGGTGGAAAAGATATTTTCTCTTCCAGCTGTGAAAAAGCTAAATTTATTCTTTTTTATCTTAACCTACTCAGCTGATTGGCTAAAGAAATTTGTCCAGATGTCTAGAATGACAGAAATCCAAGCTCATGTAAATCAGGATCTATTTAACAATGCTTGATTAAAATGTACAACTGTCATAAAATCATATGCATTCATATTAATGTACATTTTATTGCAAATATCGCACCTTTAAATGACTATGTTCCTATCCATTAAGGCTTACATGCAGAGGGGCGGCTGTGGTCAAGCGTTAATTCGGCGGTCAGAGAGTCAGTGGTTCTGATTCTCAGGTCCTCTGGGCTGCATGTGGATGTATCCATGGGCAAGAAACCTAACTCCAGATTGCTCCTGATGACTGTTCCATTGGTGTGTGCATTGTGTGTGTATGATTAGGTCCTCCGATTAGTGACCAGCGCATTACATAGCAGCCACTGCCATTAGGGCATGAACGTGCATGTGAACGGGTGAATGAACCTTTGTAAGTGTGAAGCGCTATGAGTGAGAATGCGGTCCATTTATCAAAAAGTCAATTTTATTGTCAATTTATTATTATTTACTATCTACATGTGCTGGGTTCCCTCAGACAAGGTATCTATAGCTGCTGATAATGGAATACACATGCCTCCTCTTTAATTAAGAACTAGGATAAATTTTTCCATGTCCATGAGCCAAAGTGCTCAAAGTTCAAGCAAGATCTACTCAACAAGGCCCAGTTAAAAATGTGAAACATGAAAGAAAAGAAGAAGCCAATTTAAATCTTTCTATAAAATGTTCTAGACTTGTTGATTACGAAAAAGTCAAATGAAATAGTATATGAAAAATGTCATTTCCACATCCAAGATTCAAGCTCCCAAGCAATTCAGCTGTCCCCATTGAAGCATACAGAACTATAACGTTCTTGTTACCATGTTTCAGCATTGCTCCAACAATTAATTTGGATTAAGGTCCACTTCACAGTGGCTGCAATCACAATGCAGCCCATCCTTTGATGTTTGAACAAATGAGTACAAAAATGGCAGAACAGTCTTATGAAGATTTGTTCTCTTATTCTACCACAAAGAACACCAGATCTCCCCTAAGTCAGTGAATCTCTTCTCCCTCACAATGATGAAATCCTCCATTGTCACGTTAAATGAGAGGATGGAGGATTCTAGCTTTTACCATCCTCTACACTTTCTCTGTTTGCTCAACCATCAATTGGAGCCCATTTGCATTTTTGACATTTATGGCTGTGCTTCCTACACTTGCTGTATAATTTATACGACTTGTACAGCTCATTTACAGATTGATAGGTGCCATTCTTAACTGGCTATAATGAATGCCTCATCACTACACAAAAACTTACCGGGCAACATCTGACATTATGCCAAAGACACCACAGAGCCACTTTAATTTGTTAATACAGAGTAATGTCTGGTGTTTTTTCTTCGTCTTTCTTCTTCGTTAAAAAAAAATGTTAAATTGCAATTAGTGGAGAGTTGTGCAGGAAGGCCGGAGGGGACTTTGTGGTGTAAAACTCATTTGTCCTTGAGAAGACCTTGTCTTTTCTTATCAGTCACCCAGGTGCGTCCACTGTGATCTTGCTGTCCAGACTACAACGAAGAGGAACTTGCTTCCTTACCTAAGTGGTTTAGCCCTCTAAGCCGCAAGGGACACATCACATTCCTGTGACCTCTTTTAACTACACACATTCCAATTCAAGCATTGGAAAAAAAAAAAAATAGCACAGCAGAATTGTGCCTTAGAGCGGAGAATTATGCAATATGATGGCCAGGACAAGATAGGACCTTTGTGGTATAAAGAAACACCCAGAGATGAAGCTAATGAATACAGAAAGAATACAACTCTCTTTTATGCACCGATTAGTTTTATGCAAATGCGGAGCACACCGGTCGGGGGGGAGGAAGAGGAAGGCTTGCATGCCAGTGTCTGCAGGGGTCCCACCTGTTTCATCAGGCACAGTCGACCCTTTTAACCTGTCCACTCTGTCCTGCAAGAAAAAATACACATGCACATACACACACATCTCCCAAAGGGCTTTGTCATTCTCTGTGAAACAGCCCAACCCAAAAAGCTCATTCCGGATTTGCTTTTGAAACAAAAACAGATGATTTATCAAGGACCACCTGTTTTTTTTCTTTTTTTTGATGTTTCTTTCTTCAACATAATGTGACACAAAAGGGAGCCGATTACCCGATGGCACTTGTTTCGAATCAGATGCAGATTTGAATGGGCAGAGGCCTTTTTGTATCAACAGCGGTGGGAAAGGGGGATAGCCATCATCATAGGAAAAAAGCTGCACTTTTCAGGAACACGACAGGATTAACCGAAGAAGAAGCTGCACACAGTGATCAACCTTTGTTCCCAACACCCACACAAATATACACATCGACTTACAAACACCGTTGTTCTCTGGCGCATACACACGTCATAAACCTCAGCACCTCAGCCCCAGAGAAAAAACGGCAATCCACACACCTCATGAATATCACAATGAGCTGGATCTGGGTCATTAATATGACACAGTCGTTACACTGGAGCCCAATTAGCAGTCAACATAGAGCCTGGAATGTTCCCCTGTTACTATACATAATCACTATATCACTGCCGCTGCAGAGCAGAGAAGGATCAAACCAAACAATCACAAGCAGGAAATATCAAGGACAGTCACAGAGAAATATCTATATTAGGTTCGCTATCACAGGGTTTGGCCGGCAGCCCAAAATCTACAAAAATGTAAAAATATGACTACGATAATGTGGCCTGGGTAAACCTATCCGTCATTGCACGCAAATTCACTTCGCTCTGCAATTCAGTCTGGACACCAAAGGGCCCAGTTTTCCCCTCAGCGAGGGAGCCAATCACAGAAGGGGGGAGGGTGCAAGAAGACAACGCCGGAACAGAGAAGTAACTTGGTCAATAACTGTGGATCCAACACGGCGGCAGATGGTAATGTACCTCAGATGCAGCCTTAGAGAGTGTTTTAAGTATTTTAGACTTTAAGTTTATCTTGAAAAATGAGCAACTTTTAGCGCTAAACTATTTAACCATCATCGGTATCGGGTACAGCATTAGTATGTTTGTTATGATTGGCCAGAAGCTGCATACAGACACATTTGACGGACATTTGTAGTGCCCCAAAAAACGTCTCTGGTCTTCAGTCATAAACCATGCCTGCAATACAGACAAATGAACAGATGGTTTCCAGACTGCATCTCAATGTCAGTGAGATGAGGTCTGGTGTCAGCCGGTCTAACATTAATGGGAAAAAATATTATTAATTGTTAAATATTCTTTTTGAAGGCCTTCAACAAAGGGGCACTAGGACATCAAAGGGGCAGGTGCATCGCTCTGATCTCTACTAGAGCGATGAACACCATTCTTTCAGAATCTAGTGTTTTGATGATTGTGGTGGAGAGTGCTCCCACACACACACGGTCAAAAAAATAGATGTTCAATTGGGTTGAGATCAAGTTTGTGCGAGAACCATAGCATATGATACGCGTTTTTTTCCCAGCCATCAAACCATCCAGTGACTCCATGGACGGAGCAGGATAGAGACGTTTCACCGTTGGACCAAGGTGATCCCTCAGATTTGCAGTGACTTTTCCCTGTAATGGGACAAGCGGACCCAAACCAAACCATAGCAGCAAAACACGCCCCTACAGCGAAGCGCAGCCAGCCGATCTCCTCACTGCAGAGGTCAAGCACTCAGGCCTGTTCTGTTCTGTTCTCTCGTTGTTCGCCACACATGCAAACGCCCACTTAGTGGAGAGCGATGACTCGTCTGAACACACCCTCCCTTTTTTTTTTTTAATCTCTGTAGGCCAGTGTCTGTTTTTTTTTTTGCACCACTGAACTCTCAAATGTGCCTTTATCTTTGTTATGAGGGGTTTACAACCATACTATATTATCCCTCTAATAACCCTACTGTAATATCCCTCTCTATGGAATTGTCGACAGACTGTCTTGCTGACAGTCTGATCACGTTCTGGCATTCCCGGTCACCTTTTTTTTCCCCCTCTTTGTTATATATCGCACTAATGCTCGAGCATCGCGCCCATCAAACGTGCAAAGTCAACCACAATTCTGGACCCTATTTACTGAGGCCATTTGAAGCCAGTCAAACAATCTCCGCCACTGAAGCTCCTGCTCCGTCCGTGCCCCAACGATGAACCCTCTTTCGAAGTCACTTAGATCTTTTCCCCCGTGCAATCTCGATACAAAGTCCCCATCAACCCGCTCGGCATTTGTACACATGCCACAGAGCGTGATTGGATGTCGATTGCTTAATTGCACCATACAGTGCACCTGTGTGGAAGCACTCATTTATTCAGGTTTTTCTTTTTAATTTATCACCCGTCTGTATCTGCCAATGTTTAAATTATGTTAATACAGCCACTAAAGGGAAATGAAATGTGACAGGGCCTTGAATGTTGTGTGACTATTCTCTCTCCTTGGTGACAGACGGGCCGCAGCCAAATGCTGAAGAGTCTGGCACAGGCTGCAGAAGGCTAGCCATTAGGCTGCATGTGCTCACACACACACAGACACACACACACACACACACACACACACACACACACACACACACATAGACACACAGACCCACAGACACACTCACACAGACACACGTTTGCCTCTTCCTGTCATCCTGTCAAGCAAGATTTGATACCTCTCTACCGCTTCTGTTGACTACCTACACCCACCGATTTATATTTTTCTGTTTTCACTCATGAGAAATATTACCAGCTGACACGCAGATTTATTGTCCCTGCTATGTGCAAATGCACTCATTTTACTTAATTATCTGTCTTAGCTGCAAATATTGCTGGCATTTAGCGTGGGTTTTATTATGAATACGTTCTAAGAACCAGGGAGCTGTGACATTCACACCTTTTTTTTTTTTAAACGAAGCTTCTTTTCATCTTGATTTCTGAAAAACCGCCTGTTTGGAAACAAGCGCGAGGTTTCCGTTACATGGGCCGGCATCTGTTCGGCATTAATTCTTGTTGTGGTTGAGGGGGAATAACCCATTAAACAGGTATGCATGACCTCCCTCAGATAGCCACGGCCTCTCCTACAGCTCGCGACTTCACTTAAAGCGTTTCTTTTCTCCCTCAAATGCGGAGCAGAGGAGCAGGGCTGACAGTCGCTATCATAAGGCCTTGACCTGAGCGGTGAAACGGACTGGTACCTCAATGGACTCCATAGAGATGACTTGGATTAAATCAAGTGCAAGTCTATCCTTGTCAGATCAAAACTATCGTCGTCGGGCAGCCTCGCCTACACGGAGGTGCCAGAATGAGTGACATATTAAGGTCATAACAGCCTAACAGGATGAAAGGGGTAGCCAAGGAGAATACATCAAGACACAGACACACACACACACACAGGGATAAACACACACGATGTACACATGCATGCACTCATGAGTGAGAACAGAAACCCAATTGTTAGCACTGTATTCCTAAGACACGAGGGGGGCTTCTGTTTTCCTCCAAATGATCAAAGATGTAATGTCTGTATAGCTTGGCAGTCAAAGTATGTGCCACGGCGAGCTGAGGTGTGAGCACGCTGGGTTATATCGTGCGGCTTTGACGGATGGCCAGACTCCCGCTGCGAGTGGGAGCACAGCTACCATCCAATCGCCAGCCTAGTTCGGTATATGAGTTGGAAAAAAAAAATGTTTAAAGATCTGGGAGACAGACGGTAAAGCTCGACCCAGATGCCCAGATCCAAGACATTCAGTCTGCACCCCCTGGGTCTGCAGAAGGCACCGGTTTAGGAGGGCAAACACACACACACACACACACACACAACACGCAGACACAACATACACACAGACACAGGTGGCAAATTTTATGCAGTATTTTTTTTCATGCTAACAAATTGAAAATTGTAATCTCATGTTCCTGACTATAGCTTCTGATTATGGGATGTACAAATGCATATACTTGGCGCTCTGAAGAGCACTTATCTCAATGTGCGCATAGTAATAATTAGAAAGAATTCACTGCAATCACAGAGGCCAAGCGTATAATTTTCATTTCCATGTTACACTTGATGCGAAGGTGATTGTGTTCCCCTTTAGGAACATACTTATCTTTGTCAATCTCCACAAAGCCACAAAGTGGAGTCTATAGGACTTTAAAGGCTATATACTGTCCATGTACATGTAACAATACCTATGGGTGAATTTATGTTTTTTTTTTTTCTTTAACCTCCAAGACTATATATTTTATTACTTTTTTAAAGCACTAGTATCCTCTTGCTGGTTTTTGTGCAGTCTAGCAGATTAAGGCTTCTGAATAGCATCGGCTTGTAATTTTACAGCTCTGTGAAGTGTCCTCAAAGGGTGGCTGAACTTGTTTTATTTCATTCACTTTTTTTTTTGCTCAATTTGATTCATGCACATTCCTGCAACACCTGTTTCTTTTTTTTTCAACAAAGGGTACAACCTACTTCTAGGTTTCATGAATTTTGATGATTTCACCTGAGGAAAGTTTAGTAAAAAAAATGGAGTGGATCCTGGTGCAATGTTATTTCTGCTTTGTCAGAGTGGGAGGGGTGCAGTATCTTTTCTTGAACCCCCCCCCCCCCCCCCCCCCCTTCCCTGCAGATAAAGCTTTGCAATTTGGTTACGAACAAAACACGGTGCGGTATGAAAGAAATGCTCCTTCTCCACAGGGAAATGCCCATCAGCAGCTCCAACAGGTCAAACATCCATCACAGCTGCAGGACATTTTGTTTCATTAAAATAAAAATAAAAATTATAATAAAAAAATGTGAGCCACACATCTACTAGCACACACTTTGTGCCTGCTTGTAGCTACTTACACAGCATTTCTTTGGATTCAAGCACATGCTGAGTTTGAGAAAGATCTTCATTACAGAAACGTGAATGTGAGTAAAACTCACTATAATGAACCTGGATAAGAAAATATAGCTCTTCTTTTGCCCGTGTGGCCTGGCATATGTGGGTGAACTTTATGATATATAAAAAGAGTGGATAAAGCCTCTTATGGGAGGTGATCATGAACAAAGACTCCTGCAGCTAGGGAGACCTTTTGGATTTATTTCCTCAACACCATGTCCCCTAATGGTGTAATGTGGACTTTGACATTAAACCTTTTTTTTGTTTTATGATTTCATCTTTTTTCTTTTAAGCACCCTATTAATCATCAATCATGATGATTATTATTATTAATATTATTTTGGTAATTTCTGTTCATATTGTGAGTTTTAAACAAACTGTTATTCTTTAATGATATGTCATGTCTGCTTTTTCCTTCTTCTATTACCCATGGTTGTCTTATGTGCTTCTATGTGGTTTGCTGTAACCGATTACTGAATGCCTGTATAGATCTGCTCTTTTCTTATTGGCTACTATTGCTGACTTTTTTTTCCATAAATATATTTGGAGCTGCAGTCCAGTGTGTGGATATCCTTCCTGCTACCTTAACATATGCTGTCATTGAGCACCTGGCCTAAAAAAACAGCTTGGATAGAACCATCGCCTCCTGCCGGACCCACAGTCTGTGTGTTAGAAAACAGCCTAAATCCACAATCCTCCTGGTCGTGTCATCAATAGCCGGTGTCCATTAACAGCCTCTCTTTTAGCTAGCAGCTCACAAGCATCCTGGAGATGTAGTAGTCACGGCTCTGTTGCTATGCGACCACTGAAAACTGTTTTGAAGGGCATCTCTCCGGTTCAAATGTTTTCTAACTTTGAGCGTTTAGAGCACATCTCACTCCGAATTCCACCGGCAACAGCAAAATATTGAGCGCAAGTGCTTGAGAGGAAGACTTCCTTCCCTCGCCTGCCTTTAATTAGCTTTCTTTCCCCCTTTTTTTTTTTTGTTCCACAGAGGCTTTAAGCCTCTCCGTAAATCTAGTAACATAAAATGATGCAGCTAGCACTAGTCTGCCACCCTGTCCCACCTATTTAACCTTTTAATTTAGCAGCAGGATTTAATGCGGTGGTCAGGGTCAGTATCACTTTAAAACAGATGCTGCCCTGGTGCCCCGGAGGCAGGAAGAATGACTCCTCTGTGATGCATATGTATACATTTCTCCTAATGTGTGTGTGTGTGTGCGGCTGTGTTTGGTCGAGAGAGAAAAAGTGCTCGTGGATGTTTGTGTTCCGCTCGTGCAAGCTGTTATTAACGGAGCCGTCGCATCAGGTCTGTCCACAGTTGCTGTCGCTCCGCTCTCATCTTAGCAGCGCGTGACATTCCGGGCGGGGGTCAAGGAAAAAAAACAGAGAAAGTGGCAGCAGAGGGGAAGATGAGGATTACTAAATCGAAAAAGACACCAACCACGACTGCAAAGGTGGGTGATGTAAGGCAAGTGGTGAGTAATGATGCATCCTGAATTCGGGTCAGTGCCCCTGGCTGAAATTCGTGAGGGAAGCAATGAAACGGGGGAGATGCTGAAGGAGTTGGATTTTTTTTTTTTTTTTAAGCACTGAGTCACAACAATATCTCAAGATATATTTTTTCATAATAGCAAACAAAAGAAAAAAAACAAACACCTCAAACCGCTGCCGTGCTGATCATGCGTATCTGTATATTCCGTTTAATCCACTTTATTCCCCTGATAAAAGCGGCGCTTGAAGCGGAGACGGGGAAGAGGGGGGAGGGTTGGGAAAAAAAAGGAGCAATGCTCCCTGGCCTCTGGAATGACAGAATGGCACTTTTATGATGTCTCCCAGATTATTCCATGAGATGGATGGGCTGAGCTGGAACGCCGATTGATTAATCCATCGACTGGTGGAATGTGCTGTCCCCCTGCTCAGCTGTTCTACCCCGGGACACTCAGACGGACACGCTGGAGCGGGTGACTAATGAGCGGCGCTATCCCGCTCATGTGCCGTCTGCCTATGTGCTCAAGACGCTTGCCTGTGTCCGGTTGACAAGCCTAGATTATATTATACAAGCGCGTGCTGGACTTGGGTTTCAAATGATCATTCACAGCAATACGTGGACAGGGAAAGAAGTCTCCTTTCTCTTAATAGAGACTCTACGGGGGTGGTGTTGTGACAAAACATTGGAAAACTAGATGCAAACCACCAGCACATTTTAAAGGAAACTGCAGTGAGTTTTTTTGAATTAATAACGGCTGCATCAATCTTGTAAGCACTAACTCACTTTTAGCTTATACATTGACTATGGTAGACACATTTCTATTTAAAAACAGTAAAGTTACATTATTTTAAAACCACTTATGCAGGGAGACAGGAGTAGTAAACATCACCGATCTGTTCCTGGTTGTGTATCACTGCAGTTACAATTTGGGCTCTATGCTGCATAAGTAGGACTCATATTCCTCAGTAATGTTAAATGTAACAGGTCGGTGTGAATGAAGCTTGTTTGATTCATGTTCGCCATATTTTTTAAGTTTCGGTATATCTCATTGTTAATTATGCAAAACAAATAATGTCAATAATCAAAAACAGACATTTTGCTGAAGTACAGTTGTCTATTCACATTTAGGGTAAAAAATATCCCTTTAAGGCATACAGAGGTGCAAGCACCAAAAATCTGTGCCCTGTACGCTAAATATCAGAAGGCCCCTATCAAACCATGAGAGCAAAAATAAAAGTGAAAATTAACAAGATAAATGGGGTTTGAAGCTACAATCAGATCTGATTATATTGACTGGTGGTTCCATTTATCACCTGAATTGATGCATTTGGCCTCTATTCAAACTGGGCTCGGTGACGTTATACTTGTCTCCGGCCGCTCTCCGTGGGTGGACTAAACTATTTTGCCCCTCCAAGAAGAGACCCCCCAGGATGTCCAATAATAGTACTGTGGTACACTGTTCAATCTCACATGACCTTTGACACCATATTAAATTATGAAGGACCCATTCATTGAGCAAAAAAATGTAAAAAAAAAAAAAAAAAAAAGAAAAGAAAAGAAAATTCATGAGCTTTCCTAGAGCCCAATGTAGTCAGGTCAACTTTTGTAGTAGTGGGTGACTACTACAACCATCAAAGTACATTTAGAACAGATATTGACAAGTTTCTCAATCTGTGGGCAAATACTATGCATTTACAGTGATTATTGATGGTCTTTAGGTTCTTGATTTGCTCTCAAATCAAACCAGGTTGCTGCATTTAAATATACTATTTTCACATTTTTCTAACCCTAATCCCTACTGGATTGGCTTATGGAAGCGTCTGATATATGTCAATTCCTTGACAGTGTTTTCTCTTCTTGCCTACCTCTGCAAATATGTATGTCTAATCTCCATGTGACTGACTAATGTATAAAAGCAGCAGTAGAGCATATCAATGCAGCTGCCTCTGCACTGCCTTCAAAATCCCCCCCCCCCCCCCCCCCCCTCCCCCCTTTACACCCTCTTAAATTTTTAAATTGACTGTGTGCACAGATAATAAAATATTAGGAAAGAGGTTTTGAAAAAAAAATCACTGTATATATTCATAGGGAGGTATAGTAATAAAGACTTCTCCTCTCGAAATGATTAAAGATGTATATAAAAACTCTGCTTTATAGAATATTATGATATGGATTTTTCCACAAAAAGTTTCTGCATCATACTTAAAGGCGCCTTGTAAAAAAAAAAAATAAATAAATAAATGAAAATAATAACACTAGTTCAGTGCTTGGGTGTTAATATTAAGTTGTGGGATGTTACTGCTCACACACACACACTGTGGAACAAAACCACCCACTGGTTCTGTTGTGCTCTGGCCTCCTCTGTAGTGCTGCTGAAACCTGGCTGAACACAAGCCATTTAGAAATGTCTCCTGTTGTAATGTCACAACAGGAGTGGAAGTTAATAGCAACCGGAATCCATGTAGCCGCGACCCCCCCCCTCCTTCCACAGTGCTTGTATTTAACTTCTGTTTCTCCGGTCGACACCAGCCCTCTGAGGGGCGCGACGGGGGGTTGACCAATCACAGCACAGTGAGAATGCAGCCTGCATCGCTGCTACAGGTCTAACAAAGTGCTTTCGGAGAATTAAAAATGACTAATGTTTATTATTAGATAATGGAAATTCAAATATGTGACTAAGAAAATTTGTGTGAGTAGGCAGAATGCTTTGCTGCTGCCATTTTAACGAGCGTTTGGATCATATAAATCATTCAAATTTTCCACACAAACACAAAAATGGTAAATAATAAATTGTTGGACCATCATGGGCTATGTGTGATGTCATCGGTCATGCTCACCATAGTGAATGGGATTTTCAATAAACTCAGAAAACTTAAAAATTTCCAATAGATTGATGTGAACAGTCTCCTGGTGTTAGGCTGCACATGCATCTTTTTGGACAAAGAATAGTCAGAACAAGGGTCAAGAGCAACTTTAACTGTTGCTCATTTCAAACCAGTGTGTTCTGCAGGATATTGTAGAAGGTGTCAACAAGCTCTGCATCTGCATCATAATTGAAGGTTCCACGTCGAGTATCAGGAAACATCTGTCTGCTGTCAATCTCCTTTTACTTCATAAAGTCTTTTTCACCTCTGACGTTCATGCTTCCAGCTCCTATCAGGCATCCAGACCCCCTGCATTGCCCTGCTAGTCTCCCACACAAAAGGCAAGGGAGCAGATAACAGATCTTTGTAACAGCTCCCTTCTCTCAGTGAATGAAGCCCCTTGAGAGATTTCATACCCAGAGAAAATGAAAAAAAAAATGTGGGGGTAGTTCTATTATTGATACAAGTCCCCAGCAGTGAAATAAATGAATGCTAATGGTGTCCTAAGCTGGGCTTTACAGAGATTAATCCGATTTGAGAATGGACATTTTATTATATGGCACAAAGTGCGAGGGCCCTGATCTGAACCGAGCCACAGGCTGAGGATGAAATATGACAAAAGGAGCGGGGAGGGAACACGGGCATACAGCCTGTCGCTTCGCGAGACCCTGGCACCTCATCGCAGCCGTGCCCTTTTCCCACTGACAAGTTCATTAATTTTCTCACAACGGCCGCTTGGAATGATTTTCAATAGATAAGTCAGACAACAATGGCCGGTGAAATTGGACATGAAACAGATGTCTGTGGTCGCGGCGTTGTCGGGCCGAGGACCGGCTTCCTGTGAGCAGCAGGAAGTCCCTGGCGGCCCCGCGGCTGCACCTGCTCCAAGGCGACTTCCCACCGCTGAGGAGGACTAATTGGAACACACTGGGGACACCGGTGTTGTCACTGGCGTACTGGAATAAACAAACAGTGATCCACGGTTTTAAAGTAAACCGCTCCGTGGGTCGACTGGATCTTTACACACATATTAGCTCGCATCCATCTCTGAAGAATCCTCCCCCGGGTTTGAGGAGTGCTGAACGGGGAGAGGGAATTCAGTCTCTCTACTTCATTTCTATGAAACGCTGCACCAGTTGCCAACAAGCAAGTGAGTATGCAGAGAGGGTTTGTCATGGGTGAAGCCTGTGGTGGGGCAAAAAGAAACAAAACAACAAAAAACAAAAGAATAAGAAGGGGGAGAAAAAAATCATGAAATCAGCAGTCTAATTCTTCTCTCCAAGCTGATGTGGCTCCATCAGACGGAGCGCTTTTTCCATTCAGCGGGTGAATAATGTTCACAGTGTTTTCACAGTGTGAGCGACACAGGTCATTGGGAGTGTGCAACAGCCACTTGTTTTTTTTCTTCTTGCTTTCGGCCAGAGAACGCCGGTTTGGTCAAAGACAGGACAGGATGGCACTGCCCACATGACTTTAACACCATGGGATTGTAAAATAAATTAATTAATGAATTAAATTAAAACCTAACCTTTGCTCAGAGGAAAGCTCATTCAATAAAATCCATCGCCTTTACTTTATTTCTGAACTCTCTCTTTCACACACACACACTCACACACTCACGTGTCATCATCTGTTGCTCCATTGCGTTTCTATATGATTCTACAGACCAGTGGCCCCCGAGCTCGTGGCCCAAACATTATATAGGTCTCGTGGTATTTCAGCACCACGCGAGGTGGACAGCTCCGTCCCAGGCTTCCACACACACACACACACGCGCGGAGCCATAAACGAGCCTGTCGACGGATAAACATTATTGAAGATATGTTGTAGATTGGTGGATGGGATGGATGGGATGGACGGGGTCGGCTAGCCTCGCGCGTGTTCAACGTGTGTAACGGCTTGTCAAGCCACAATGCGCGCGTGCTCCTTCCTTTGAGGAGCGATCGCCAGTATGTTCGGCAAAAGAGGTTAAATAAAAAGAAAAAAAAATATTTTTTTTTCCACACGGTCCATGGTGCCTGAGCCTGACGCTCAAGGGCGCGCATTGAAAAAGCAGCACCCCCCCCCACCCCCCTCACCCCCTATCTCCCACATCAGGGAATGATTAGAGATGGTTTAGATAGAAGGCCGCAGTATCACACAGGCTTTTTTTTCCGGAACAAATATGTTCGGATTTAGTTGAACAGCAAGTGTCAGATTGGAGCGAGGTATGGAAGTTACGTTCTAGGGATCGGACGCACATTTTCTTTTTACGCACACACACACACACACACACACACTAACTTACTTGTTCACGAGGACGCCGACGTCTGCAGGATATTCTGTCTTTGATGGAGAACGGTCGCTCTTCCGCCCCCCACCCCCCTCCAAAAAAAACTGCATTGGAGAAAGAGAGAAAGAGAGAGGGAGAGGGAGAGAAAAAAAAGAAAAAGGGGAAAAAAAAAACATCCGCAATTCTCAGGCGATTTCGTTGCAGAATCCGCGCCGACACTTTCTCGTCAGACACATCGTCGCAGGGAAACACAAAAAAAGAAAAAGAAAAAACGCGACGTGGTATGTAAATCCACACGTCAGTCCGGATGTGGCGCTAAGTGATTAACTCTCACAGCGGTGGGAACGGATCCGGTATCTCCCTCTGCCAGGACGCACACGGCACGGAGGCACCCACAAGTGCCATCTTTGGAAAGAACTCTCCCTCCCGACGCAGGTTGTGCTCCCAGATCCTCCTCCCAGAGACCACTCAGGGGAACGAGGACAGTTCCTTTTTGTCTTCTCCTTCTTTATTATCATCAGATCTCAATTCAATGTTTAAAAAGGGAAACGTTTCCATGAGACCACGGGGAACCTCATGTGGTCAGTGTCCAGGTAGATAGATCCTTGAGAGAAGCCCCGTGGTGTAGAGCAGCATCCGTGCGTGGAGGCGCAGAGCTTGGTTTATTTTCCTGTCTACACTCGCGCGTGTGTGTGTGTGTGTGTGTGTGTGTGATTTCCCCAAATCGAACTTTTCTTCGAGTCCCTAATACTTCTTAGTCACCGACCCTGAAGAATCTGATTAGATTTCACCTCACAACCCAGTGCGGATTTCAATATGCTTATTTCTTTTCTCTCCTCCAACCCCCCCTCCACTCCACCACCCCTCGTCTGCTTAAACCGGAGAAAGAAGTCGCTTCGAAAAAAAAAGACAGGAAAAGTCGCCGTTAAATCATCAGGTATCCTACAAATTGACGATTAACAATAAAGTTGCCGTGGATGAAGGAAAAAACCTCTTCCCCCCGCGTGTCTCCGTTTTCCATTTCCGAAAAAAAAATCTACAGGAGCGATGCAACATTGAATAAATAGTAATTAAAAAAAAGATCCAGGAGGTATCCTTAAGAAGCCTTTCCCCCCTTCTTCACAACCACATCAGGGATTCAGCAGGCGGCTTCAAGTGCGAGGGTTGTCGACATCGATTTTCACCCCGAAGAGAAAACAGAAAAAAAAGAAAAGAAAAGAAAAGAAAAAGGGGAAACTAGATTCTTACATGTTTCCCGTGTCCTAGTCTGGATCTCATCCTGCGTGAAGTTGTAGTTTCGCCAAAGACGGTGATCACTTCTGCGCTCCTCGCTCCGTCTTATGCGCACATTTCGCCAGCCGAAGCCTCGCCTATCCGTCCGGCCGCACACACGCGCGCGCGCGTTCTGGGGTTTTTAGGGGGGGTGCTGAAGGGTTTATTATCCACAAAGTGCTGATGATCCCGTTCTTTTCTTCGGAACCGCAGTGTCTTTTAAAAAGCCGCTTCAGATGTGGCCACCGATTACTCCGCTTTTCCGAAGATGTACGCGCGCGCAGGCTGCATCCATCGGTGCGCCTTTTTCACGGTGCCTCATGCGCCTATGCGTTTACCTACCACAGTAAAAAAAAAAAAAAAAGCGCACGGCGCAGCACTGACGCACACGGAATTGATAAGTGCACACGGGGGCCATCATGTAGGTTACCTCCCACTGACAAGGTGCTTCTTTTTTCTTTCTACGGCTGAGTCCGCTCCGCCGGTCACCGCCGCCGCCTCCAGCCGCAGGACTGCGGGGAGGGCAGGAAATAGCCTTTTCTTCCTCTTTCGGTCTTCATATCCAACTTCTAGGGGGCTCTTTAAAAAAAAGAGCACCCTCCTCCCCACCGTGAAGATCAGCCGGGAAGACTGTGGAGGGGGGGGGGTCAGTTATTCGATTCTTCGACGTAGGTCATTGGTCAGTTTTAATAGTGGGGGGGATAGCGAAATGTTAAAAGTGTGTGTGTATGCGCGCGCGTGTGTGTGTGTGCGCAAAAGAGAGAGAGAGAGAGAGAGAGAGAGACCCCCCATGTGTTCCTTGCAAATGGGACGCGACTGCCACCTACTGTACTGAGCCCCCTCGCCTGTTTGCTGTGTAGTGGCCTCAGGCTGATTGTCACAGCCTTCTCATGACAACACTACACTTTTTTCGTATGCAAATATTCATTATTGTATATATCTATATTTGCATGGTTAAATGCCTAAGCATACAATAATAAAACACACCTGTGTCTTGAATTGACCAGCAACACCCACAGTCACAGAACAGGGACTACTGTGCAGCACCTTTTTTTTTTTTTTTTTTTTCTAAAAAGACAGCCCAGGACAAGTTTGACAATCCGTGGGGGGGGGAGGAAAGAGTTTAATAGGTGATGAAAATTTCCGAATGCTCCCAGGGCTTCAGAAGACAGAATTTAAAATAGTTTACTCACTAACTACACGTTTTTGTGAATGCACGTTGCAGAGTTCTAGCACGACACGGGAGACGTCAGGTTTCCAGGAAGAAGACTCGTGAAGTGTTTATCTCGGGCAAACCTGCCGCACGGCGAATACGGAGGCATATACGACTTGTGTATATGAGTCAAACCAAAAAAATAATGAAATAAATAAAAAATAAAATAAAACAGCAGACAGGCGATTGGGAACATGACTCATATGGAGGGAGTATGCATCCATGGACCATGTCATAGTAGATGAGAGAAAACATTTGAATGCCAGAGCAGAGATCTGCCCATCGAGCTGTCAGCATCTGATCTCATTTGCCTCAGCGCTGAAGGCGTTGCATCATTCATCTGTCTTCATCACTATCAACTCGACCTGCCTGTCTGTGTGTCTGGCATAATAGCGAAGAGCGCCTCCTTCCCGCTCTCCCGTTGAAGGATACATCATTAAATACTCACCATTGCATTCTTCTCACATTTTGCTCGATCTGAGAATGTGAGCAAATAAAACCTGTCAATGTGCAAACCCACTTTGCGGTTAAAGATAGAGGACTTGGGTAAATCCGGAGGGGGAGATTCAGAGGAAACATCTCCTTCAGTGTTTATAACATGCATGTGCATTTCTCTCCTTCAGAAGATGAAAGAAACGGATGACTTTTTTTTGAAACATAAATAAATCACATGTATGCATGTGTTGACTCAGCAGGATAATATTAAATGAGAAAAGTTGATGTAGAGGAGAAGGATTTGTGAAAGCAATACAGAATGCCTGAAAGCCTGACTACATTATATTAATGTGGTATATTTTAGATTGTCACCTGGTGCCTCAAGTTTGTCTTTATCCTTTACATAAATAAAGACATCCATACCATTAACTGATGCAGGAGAAAAGGAAAGCACAAGACCAGTGCAGGAAAATAAAACGATTTGATTAAGAAATAACACCTCTTCTGCACCACAAATTGGTGCAGAAAAGGCACGAGTTGGTTAAAAAAGGCATAAATTGGTGCAGAAAAAGGCACAAGCTGGTTAAAAAAGGCAGAAATTGGTGCAGAAAAAGGCACAAGTTGGTGAAAAAAGGCATAAATCGGTGCAGAAAAAGGCACAAGTTGGTGAAAAAGAGGCAGAAATTGGTGCAGAAAAAGGCACAAGTTGGTCAAAAAGAGGCAGAAATTGGTGCAGAAAAAGCACAAATGGATGCAGTAAAAGCACAAATTGGTGTAGAAAAAGGCACAAATTGGTGCAATTAGGACACAGATTGGGCATGAAAAGCACAAATTGGTGAAGAAAAAAGGACAAATTGGTGCAGAAAAATCACTAGAATGCAAAGAATTAGGTGCTCAACACTCAGAATTTCAGGCAGAGGATCCCTAGCTTGACGTGCCCCCTGCTTAGTGTATCCCTTCCCCCATTGTTTGTTTGAAACGTTCTCTTGCTTCATCCTCTCTGAATATGCAGCTTCCTCATGTCATTCATTCATGTAATTGCTGAGGTCATTTTTCAGCGCTGGCTGCCATAATTTGCGTCATGCTACCATATGATGGCCTTGCCTAATGTTCTTTTGATTCAAGGCCTTTACTTACGCCACCAGATAACTGCAGCATCTGACCATTTACAAAAATGCCTTATTCAAGATTTTTCAACAGTTAATGAATTTGTGTCTGTGTTGCGAGTCCTCCACACCAGTGAAAGCCCTCGGAGAAGGTTAAAGAGCTGCTGTTCTGCCCCTGTAAACAATGTGACCTTGTTCCTGGAAAGGGCAAGGACTCATGGGGGCAGTTATTCCTGGAGTGGCAAGGGCGACTAAAAAACCTTAGTTAAGGGACCGCTTCAGTAAAGATTATTGGTTATGCTTTCAGTATCCTCGTAAAAGCCGAGTCTCGCTTGACATTTTCAACGTGATTCACCCCCTCCGCATTGTGCCGTTGTTTAAAATAGTACCAGTAAAAGAGGAGGGGAAAAAAGCAGTAAAAAGTGTTGTTCACAGACGGCTTAAGCCACACAGATTTCTCCCTTTTCCAGAGACTATTATGCTGTCAGAGCCTGAATAATACACACGTTGAGATGCAATTAGGTAATGTAATAATCA
Organism: Eupleurogrammus muticus; assembly: GCA_036785175.1. NCBI lineage: Eukaryota > Metazoa > Chordata > Actinopteri > Scombriformes > Trichiuridae > Eupleurogrammus > Eupleurogrammus muticus. The sequence goes on along the minus strand of JAYKQN010000010.1, from coordinate 20,886,378 downwards.
TGTTCAGTATAACATGTAGGTCTCATTCAGAGATCAAGGATAGTATATGCATCACACTAAAGACTTGGCTACTTAGTAGCGCTGTTTGCTCTGCCAAGATTCAGTTTAAAGTGAGAAATAGGAAAAAAAATCTATATGAATAGAGCATGCATGATGAACATGAGCACAAAGCTCCCTGTGTAATGCATGTTTCATTATAGCCATGACAGTGATGCCACTGCACTCACAGCTTTGAATCACAAGCGACGATTCTGGTTTCAAATAACAGCCTGCGCTGCTCTAATCTGATGCACGCATGATAAATTGAGCAGTTGAAAAAAAAAATCTTCCCTTGCTTCATCTCAAGAGTTGAAACTTGTTACTTTTTGGACTTTTTTTCTTTTTTCTTTTCATAATCAAACACACAGAGTGGACAGACATGGAGAACTCTACCTGCTCTCAGACTGGGTGAGGATGGGGCACCCACAGATGCCCGTTTTTTATTTTGAGATGTGGCATTCATTATTCATGATGTTGTTTTGGAGGCTATGAGACATCACCTACCACTGATATTCTTCAGGGCTCATAGGCAATGGAAAAAAAAAACCCACACACGAAAGCAGTCAGGTGTGTGAGAGGTAAGACGGTGTGTTCTCCTTCCTCCCATTCTCCTCCATCACTCTTCTTAGCACCACCTGAGGTTTTATAGTGTAGGAAACAACGTCTTTCGACTTGTCCGATGTTTGTTCGGGCTCTTTTGATGTTCTCTGTTTTCACTGATCTCTCCAAAATCTCATTTTTTAACCAGGGGATCTGTTTGCATCAAATCGCTCACTGTCACCGAGCAAAATTGCACAAACACCTGAGTGATGATGTCTGAGATTCAAAGCACTCCATTACATTTCAGGGACTTAACATCAATGTGTTTGCCATCCCATTTAATATCCGCTTTGATTCACACTCATCTTTAACTGTACTTCTTATCCAAGGCTTCCTTTTGGATTGGGTTCTTGAGTCACCCCTGTATAAGGGATACATTCAAATAATTCAAAGCATGCTCCAACCTAATAACACTCTCTAAGCCGCTTCAACTGCACATAATATAATGGTGGAGACTGGATGACTGGCTTAGTTATTGGATATTGGCTGCAGCTCAAAGCAATACCAAGAGATGAGAAGGCTCACACTCATTGAAGGATGAATCAGTTGATCATTATGTAATCAGTCTATTACTTATCATGGGGGATCATCATCTGTCAGTGGTGTCCTTTAACATGTAAACTCAAATTAGTATCACATGAACACACAAAATCTGAGCACATAAATGGCATAACTTCCAACTGGATGCTTATTTCTTCTGCCCTGTTAAGCCTATTTCACCTATTTATTTCACCTATGTCAGATGTGTGTGTGTGTGTGTGTGTTTTTTTTAGAGGGTAGGGGGTATTTAAAAAAAAAAAAAGACATACTCTATGTTAGGTGATAAGTATCTCTAATGGCATCAATGTTTTTTTTTAAAAAGCACACAGTGGCAGTCTCGCATGTGTATTCGAGTAGACAATGGAAAGAAGCAAAATTGCACAGAGAGCTCTCCCCCACTGTGCCAGTGATGTTGAGAAGTGTATTTAAAATAGCAATGAGGCTTGTTTGTTCATCACAAGAGAATGGATGGTACAGTAGCTGTAAATGAGCATATAGGATATACCTATTGAAATATCCCTGATAAGATAGAAAGGAACCTTTGAAGACATTTCTGAATATAAAACATATATGGAGTGAAATTATTATAGAGTGAGTGATTTTATTAAAGCTATTTATTGTAATCGCATTTTAAATAAGCCTCGTTCTAAGTTACAGGCGAAACATTTTAGAAGAGGTCGTAATTTATAATGATATTAGAGGTGTATATTAAACAAGGATGTATGTGCAACATTTGACACTGAGAGGCTGTTTTAATATTAGGTATTATTTTTAATGTTTGGTTCTACAAGCATGGTTTGTGATGTCACAAATCAGTAGCCTCATAGCATAGAAATTAAATTGGTATTTAAAAAAAATTGATTGGTATTTGTATTGATATTTTAAGAGTATATTCAACCAGATGTGAAATTACAACTAATATCTAGCAAATTCATCATCTCTGCATTTTGCTTGTGACAAAACTGCTTAAGTCAAAAGAAAGAATATTTGTTTCTAATAAGTGTTGTGATTGGCCAGTGACATACAGGCAGAAAGACAACAGAGATTCAAATTGTGCAATTATTTGGACAAAACATGACGTAGGCAGTTATGCTATGAGGCTAACTCATTTTTTGTCCAAAGTTCAACCACAAGTGTGAAACCTAACGCCTCCACTGTAAAACACAATAGACTTTTGAAATGTTACTGTATATATTAATAGATTCTAGAATTTGGATTGAGGGTGAAAGGGTAGATACTTTTTAAATACGATTTTAGAAAAGTAATTATACATTTTTATATAAAAAAAAACAAGTCAGACATGCACAGAATATGTCTGGAGGGGATCTTAAATATGCTTTTCAATCTTAATTCATTTAATTTGTCCATTTGAAGGGCAAGCCTTGATTTGAGAGAGAAAATTAAGCTTGGATAGCTTTTCAAATATGGTCTGAGTGCAAGGATCAACAGTGTGTGAACCCAAAGATGTCCATCATTCCATTGCTTGCATGCTTGCAATTATTTATTATTTATTATTTTAATTAGTAGTTTTGTTTTACTTCATAAAATCACAAGAAATTCTATTTATAAAGAAAAGCTGTATGCAAAACACAGATACAATTATATACACTTTAATTAGATTAGAAGTTTTCAGATCTTAGGAAAATTATCATCAGTGGAAATGTGTTTACATTATAGTTCAATGTTGATTATGAAGGTTTCCTATTTTGAGCTTGATTTAGCAGAGTAAATGTATTCCTACAATCTGATAGCAGGACCTACAATGATAAGGTTCAGCTCATTTTAGGATTGGGAACAATCAATGGGTTCATCCCTTTTGCCTCAGTCTGCACATAAAATATGTGAATATGTGCCAGAAGCTGCACATCCTTCATCATAATGAGATGCATATTGCATGGAAAAAAATCCTCTAATGTTATTTACTGTAAATTAAGTATTGAGCACCCATGATATTATCATGCTGCATCTGGAGCTCCCCCCGATGCTTTTATCTCAGGAATTAAGCTTGAATTCATTAGCCATTTGCAGTTTCCTCAATCATTCATTACACTTTTTACATCTCCCAAAGAATATTTTTTAATGTGCTCATCTCTGTGTCCCCTGTCTCACATTCATTCATTATAAAATATTATGAAATATCACAGAAATAGGTGTCTAAAATGCAGAAGGTCTACTAATGGAAACCTTTGTTTTGTCTGAGTGACAGAAATATATTGTGAGAAATTGCCTCAAAAGTGTGTTCTCTGCAGAAATGCTTTGCCACATTAAAGTCCGATGCTTCAAGTCGAGCATGACGGCTTTCTCTGCAGGTGATCAAATGCCTACATAATTATGCTATGCATGACACACCACCGAGGGTACATACAGAGATATGTTTTTTTTCTTAAAATATGGAGACTTTCAACCTTGTCTTGTTGAGCGTGCAGCCCTATGACCACATGCAGCTCAGTCTATCTTTCCCAGCTGATAGTCCGGCATCAGTATGCTGCAGCGCATGGGTGCTACACATTGGCAAAAGCTGAGACGAGTTTACCCCCCCTTCACTGTGAAGCACTTTGGGTTTAGATAAAGCGTTATATAAATGTGATCCATTAATCAGTATGCTGTACAGTACAGCTTTAAACAACTCCCTTACTCTCACTAGAATTGTCTATTAATGCACAACCATTAAAGGCTTACTAAGTTTGCCACTGAGTAAATCTTGACTGACAATCAGAGGATAAAGCTTTAAGCATGACATAAACCTTGTAATCCTGTATCATAGCAGATTTAGACTTGGTACAACCTCCGTTTCAGCTTGTTTATCTGCTTGGAGGTGTCTCTGTTCATGCAAAACAAGCGGTGCTTCAGACAATGGCGTACCTATTCACACGTGAGGCGGGGAGCAGATTTGCGGCATCTGGATGTGACGGGCGATCCTCTCTCTCACGCTAATCCTCTGTGTGGTTGTCTTCCTGCTCAGACACATAGGGAATCGAGTGGGCCATTCACATCCTGCCTGCCATAGGGCAGATAAACAGAGAGAGAGAGAGAGAGAGAGAGAAAATATAGTTACCTAATCAATATAAAATTTTATAAAATATTAAAAGCAACTGTATATTTCAATAGGTGTGTTCACATTTTGCTTTAATTTGCATTGAGCGGGAAACTCACATTAAAGGGGACCTTTAATTAGACCACAGTCTAATTATAAATATTTGCATGCTTTGCGGTATAAAACCACTAATTTAGACCTGTAGCAGCAGGGAAGTCTCCCTTCTCACATATTCGCTCTGTTGTGATTGGCCCTCCACTGTGGGAAATGCCCCGCCCCTCTGAGACCTGGGGTCAGTTGAAAAAAGAAACAGAAGTCTGGAAGGAGGGGGCAGCTACATGGATCCAGGGGCAATTACTATTAATTTCCTCTCCTGTTGTTACACCACAGCAGGAGCCATTTATAAATGGCTTTAGTCATCCAGGTTCCAGCAGCACAATCAAGGAGGCAAGATCACGACATAATGAGTGGGTGGTTTTATTAAACAGTTTGTGTGTTTGAAGGAACACCAGAGACCTAAATATTTACACACAAGCTCTGATAAAGTTTTTTTTTGTAATAGGGCCCCTTCAAGTTTAATTTATGGCTGGCCTCCCCTAGTTTACGGCCAAGCTGAGCAGCTGCAAGCCATCACCAGCAGGGGGGCGCCAAAAGATGTCGCCTGTTTGAAAGTCCATTTGTTACCTGTGAGCAACAGACGTGGTCTCCCCACAAAAGGGATCAGGGCAACCAGAAAAAGAAGTGGAGACAGGAGGCAAAGGAACTCACGTAAAAACATTTATTGGCGGTGGTACAAAAAAGAAAGGACACACAACGCTCCCATCAGTAGGGAAGATCCACCTCGCACCAGGTGGACCAAATAGGCAGCTCCACACACCGCATCTCCTGTCCCACACGCAAACCCGTCCGGGGGAAACTCTCTCTCTGCTAGTCAGTTCCCCCCTTATAAACAGGTGAGAAGGGGAGGGGTCATCACCTTCTCACATTACCAAACAACAAAAAGTTCAAAGTAATCCGGGATTTCTTTCTAATCATTACCAAAACGTACGTCATCATCTGTTCATGGTGCCATTCACAGCAACCGACCAAAACTTGATAAAAACCAGCCCAAAATGTTTTGAGATATCCTGCCAGAGGCGGAGCTAATGAAATGTATTGGAGCATTTGAGCTCATGGTGTGTTATGAAGAGCATATGATGAGCTGAAATGGTTTCATTTCTGGCTGTGTGATGTGGTCCATATGTCCATACAGTATGTGAAGGAAAAGAAATATCAACCGCTATCAAGAAGATGTTCTGACAAGATAGAAGCTGGATACCCTAATCCGCACTACATCCAACCCATTTCCTATACCGGCTTAATCATCACTAGAGTTGCAGGGGTCTGTTGGGGCCAATCCCAGCATGCACCCCAGACAGGTCGCCAGTCTATCATGGGGTGCATACTCACATACCTACAGGCATTTTAGACTGGCCAATTAATGCAAGCATGTTTTTAGGACTGTGGGAGAAAGCTGGAGAACACCCATGCAGACACATAAACCCCGCACAGAAAGGTCCAGCTCAAGACCGTGAACCGGCGCCCTTCTAGCTGTGAGGAAACAGCGCTACCCACTGCGCTACCGTGTCACCCCTAATCTGCAATCCTCAAAGCAAAATGCAACATTATAAACGGGTACAAAAAAAAGTCTACTCAGGACTTTTTCTCGGCCACTGCAAGGCATCACCTTGAAAGGTTGGAAATAATTGAACACCACCAGGTTCAATTCTGATTGTCTCAATCATCTGTCTCCTAGAAAGGTCATTTTACAGTCTGGTTAACTACAGACAATAGGAATCAGAGACTGGTAAATAAGGACATTCATGAGGGTTGCTTGTGGTAACGTCTAATGGGCGAGCTAACACTATTTAAAGAAATGTGACATGGCATGCAAAACGGTGAGCATTGAACACAGTGGTGGACCGAAAAAGTTATTCACCACCTCTTCTCTTGCTGCAGTTAATAAATAGTCACATCATGATTACTTTCTTTTATAAGCTGGACAGTACTCACTAAGTGAATTTAGTCAATTTGCATTGGTCACATATTTGGTTTGGAATTAGCAGAACGGATGGCTGCTGTCAAATGATATCTGTGTATGTAGAGTTTTGGAGGTGTTTATGTTTGAGATGATCTTGACGTGAAGGAGTGTGTTTTGTTATTAGATTGAGACATATTTACATATTTTCCATTAAGGAAACCATATTACATTAGTCATTTACTCAAAAATACCTGATGCAGAAAGACCTGGCCTTGTTATGTTTTTTTTTTTTTTTTTTGAGGCGGGGGGAACTGGAGACTATTAATGATCAAATGCATTTCGAACCCAAGGCAAAACCTCACACATGTGCATGCACACACACACAGACCCACACAAGCACGTACGCACACAGATGAAAAACGCAATCAATCTCCTCCACACAACATTACAGTCAAATTCAATTGCACAGATCCGTTATTGTTCTGTCATCAAAACAATTTTTCACTTCAGGCTAGACGGGTACAAGGAAAAATATAAGTGATATCTCTCCCCATCCATCCAGTATATTAACAGACCCCTGCAATGCATGTCTATGGTTAATTCAAACACACATGCAATCCAGTATTCCAGATGCCTTTGCCTTTCATTCTGAGCATACATAATGCCTGCAAAGGGACAATCAATGTGATCAACTGGAGTCAGTCACGTCTGTGGACAGAATGTGGAGGGCATTGTGTTTAGCGTTCCCCGTGAAAAGTAAAAATTGCTTTCCTGCATTCGTCTGTTAGCTTCAGTTTGCAAGCTGCTCCGGTGGCCACACAAAGCTTTAGGCAGAAAAAAAATAAAAAATAAATAAAAAAACACTTGATCTCTGTCTCTTGCAGTATGAATAAAAAATCAATATTAAAATACAGCATTTGTGTTTGGAAGAGAGAGAGAGAATGTGGGCTGGGTAAACAGATCCCTTTGTAAAAAAAAAAAATAATAAATAAATAAAATAAAAATAATAGTCACAAGTGGGAAATGAGGAATGAACACACAGAAGTGCAAAAGCAACACTGAGCTGCTTTGAGTGTCTCCCTGTCACAACCTCAAGTGAATATAATGAATATTATTATTATATGTAATATAACAGGGCTGGTGCATCGGAATGCGATGGATGAGGCCATGTGTGCCTAATAAAGTCAGTCTGTAAATATTGGTATTGGACAGAAAGAGTGAAAGAGAGAAGAGGATCAATGACAAAAAATAGCTCAGAAATAAATTATCAGTGGCTTTAATTTGGCTCCATTAAACAGGACTTGAGATTCTGCAATAGACAACAAACTGCATGCTAGTTTGTGTTCTATATTTAATCTAAGCAGCGGAGCTGAGACTGACCCTGTGTGGATAGCATTGTGCTAAAGTCCACAGACACTAGTGATAAGCCTTTTCTCCCAACTCTCTGCCAGCAGTTTAAGCCTTGCCCTTTGCCATAATCCCCCCCTGGCTCACTATTGGCTGACATGCAGAGGAGTATCTACCAGAACTCAAGTTCCCAAACTGTTCCCTGCTGATAATCTTCTAGAGGCCAAAAGCCAACCGGGTTAATTCATTTGTGAATTTGCTTATTTGTTTAATTGCATCCCCGTAAGGCTGCTACCAGGGAAGCAACTTCATGGGGTCTATGAAAACCCAGAACCAACATACAACAGACTCAGACGCTTAACAACACGAGCCAGATTCCCCTCAGACCCACCACAGAACCTTCTCAAATTTAAAATGAAATCATAGCAACAAATAAGATCCCCTGGGAAGATCGACATCAAGACAACAACAAGACCAAATAATCATATGCAGGACTATAGTTCACATTTTTTGTCTTTTTTTTTTTTTTTTTTTTTTATTAAATGATTTTCTGAGTATTGTGCCTTCAGTGTATTTTGATGCATTCCGATCAACATTCTGAATATCATTAAAGTTCAAATTGTGAAGAGTAATGTGACTCTGTGAACTGGAAAAATGTGCTGTTCTTTTCTAGATGAGCAACATACCAATGCAAAGGGACAATAGTTATTCCTACAATTTCTCCTGATTTTGGAATCACATTTTGGGTTCATTTCAAAACCATGACAAGAATCTAGACATGTTCTTTGTAAGTGAGGTGCAGCATGTGACCTATCAGGGATTTAATGTTTGTAGTTTGAGGTCAGACATTCCAATTGTTGAATTGAATGCAACTTTTGCTAAAATGCAATAAAGGCCTTATAACCTGAAAACTATTTATAGTATTTGTTAAATATTTGACAAGCAACAGTACTGAAAAGAACAAGTCTTGTTTAAATCTGAGACACCACTTCTGATAGCAGCTAATTGCATTCATCAATACATTGACATTAACATAACTCAGTTAGTACAGGCAATCAGATTAAAGTTATTATTTGAATCATTTAAAAAACTTTTCCATGGATTACAGTAACACAATTTTGCACTTCATCTGATTTGTTTTATAATTCTAATATCAAGGGCCACAAAAAACATTCAAGGGTTTGTCTTTACTTTCCTTTCACTCCCAATTGTGTAGTTGTTTGTGTGTAACAAAAAAAAAAAAAGACAGACTGACAACATTGAAACAGTGAGTGGTTAAGATCAAGTTCTTTTTTTTCCCTCACATTGATATGAGTAATTTGATAAACTGATGAATAATTCAGGTCTGTTGTTCAGTGGTAATTGTTCCTCCAGATTCTCGGCCCACAGCGGTCTGACGAGAGTCCTAGAGTTACAGTGACAATTCGGATATTGTGACACCGCGTGTCACAGAGCAGTGTGGGGTTTTTGCTCTCGTTAGTGAGCAGCAACGTGACGGGATCTCTGGGTGAGGCGGCTGCAGAGCTGGGCGTCTACCGTTCACCGATCGGTGGTTTGATTCCCGTTCTCCTCCGGGCGGCGTGTCGATGATTCCTCCTGCACGACACTCCCCCCAGTTTGCTCGTGATGGCTCATCCGTCGGTGCGTGTGTGTGAATGATTACATCCACCTGATGAGCTGGTCGGCACGTTGTATCACAGCCTCCGCAATCAGCGTGTGGACGTGGGCGAACACTTGTAGTGTAAAGTGCTTTGAGTGGTCGAAGAGACTCGAAAGTCACGTTTTTAAAAAGAGGATCGTAGTAACAGCACAACATTATTATTCACCAATACAATAGTGTTTTATTTAAGGGTGAGTGAGAAGGCGATTTGTTGAGACTGTGCGTGCATTATGCTGCCGCTCAAAACGTAGGTACTTCGTGGTATAAATTGAATCCCTGGTATCCTTTCATTGGCTTTTCCAAGAGATCAGAATTCATTTCGAAATACTTCTTATCACATACAAAGCCCTTCACGGCCTCACCACTTTATACATCTTCTGCAACATTATACCACTACAAAGCCTCTCAGATCCTCCAACCAAGATCTCTTATCTTTACCCTGCTCCTTCCACAAATCCAAAGGTGACATAGGATCTCCGCCCTCTGGACCCCGTTAGATCACCGCAATCAGAGAACGGTTTAAAAAAAGAGAAAACACTTTTCCCAACCCGTCTCTCCAAGCTTGGCTTCCATGTGTAATGCCTGTACTGTAATGAATCTTTATTATCTCTTGCTGTGTTCTATTGTGTCTGACTTATAGGCTGCCACTGCTGCTGGGAGATTTCAACAGCAAAACCAAGAAACTCCTCTACTGAGAAGAAGTGAAGTATATTTTCTGCCAGAGTTGTCCACAATCTGAGGGGGTCTACCATCCTGAAAGTATATAACTCAACCTCTGGTGTTCCTTTTAAAAAGCCCTTTGGACTATGTGTCACAGCACATCTTTCTTGATATCTTTGTCTCATGTCTCCTCTGTAGATTGATGGGCTTGTGAATCCAAGAGTAAAGTGTAAAAATAAATCAAAAAAAAAAAAAAGCCACCACCATGTCCAAAGCCGAGCGGTGCTAGCAGCTCCACGAACGCTATCACATATACTCTGTGTTTTAGAAGCGAGGTTAGCACTGTTAACATGTGACATGCCGCCCGAGGGTGTGTCCTGTTCACATCAGCGTGAACTTACATATCACCAACACAATGTTACCTACCAGCCATACAAGCCAATAACCAGAGGACAGAGACAAACTAAAATGTGTCACGTTATGATTTCTGCAAAGTGTGGCTTCACCTTACTGATACACCCTTCACCAACTGTCTAACAAATAAAAAATGACTGGAGCTGAGTTGTGCCTTGACCTTAAATACAAATACATAAATACAAACTGTACCTATCATACCTGGAAGCATATAGATCATTTCAGATTTCATTCATAATCTCTTTGATTGACTGAAATTACATCTAATGTCTAGAAAATTCTTTTGCTTGTATTAAAGCTGCCTAAGTCAAACGAATGATTTAGGCTGATAGTGTTTTTGGATTCTAATATGTGTTGTGATTGGCCTATAACAAAAAAATAAGAGAAGAAATCACATGAAAAACCATCATTATTTCAAATAGTAAGTAATTTTCCTGACAGTCAGTAGCTGTATATGGTTTACATGGTTCTTACTTTCCCTGGCTTGACTGAATATTCCTGATCCAGCCGGTTTAAGCCATTCTTTCATAATTGAGGTGGTTATGTTAGTTATTTATATTCTGATTATCTCATCGTTTTACAGATTAAGCAGTCTACATTTGCACTGTATAGGTGGACAAGACTACTACTCTTGTTCTATTGTAATTTAGCTTAAGCTTACTACAGTGGTACGTGACAACTGTAGTCTATAGACTATAATGATGTGTAAACTGTTTAACAAGCGTTTTCCAGTATGTAAAATTATTATAAAATATTGTTGTGCTATAGTGAACTTTTACCAATCTAATGTATATCTAATAAAGCAGAGTTGTGGCTTTCTTTTTTTCAATATTCCCAGACTCAGAGGTATTACATGCAGTCAGAAATGCATGACAGGGTCACATTAATAAACATAGACTGCCTTCTAAGCTGACAGTTTGAGTCAAACCTTCCTCTCCCTCGCCGAGTCACATGAGGACACACACACACACACACACACATGCTTCAATAACCATTGTATATGTATAAGACAGTAATACAAGCTGTTGTCCTGCAGCCACAGCTGCAGCCATGCAGGGCTTTTTATTTAATGCGACGCAATGAACTGCCATGATTTGCCAAATCACCCTGCAACATGAGCCCTGTGGTCAAGGGCTGCGTTGGGATTTGAGATCCTGCAGGGAGGAAGGGGGAGGTGGTCCAAGTACGAACTGCGAGTCCCAGGTTTAACCAAAAAGATGGAAAAGATGATCACAGCAGGTTGCTACGATAAAAAAATACATTTGGGACAGACTTCTCAGCTGAACATAAACCAAAAGCAGCAATACAAATGTAAATCTGCCACCAATGTGCAGCAGCCACATGGGTAATGCTGGGCAGCCATTTTGGGCCAGAACACTCACCACACATCAGCTTGAGGTGGAGAGAGAAGGAGAGGATCACAGAGCCGATTACACTGGGGGATGATTAGGTGCAGGAAGCTAGGCTGTGAATATAACCAGGACTTCAGGGAGCCCCCTCCCCATACTCTTTGTGATAAGTGCCCTGGGATCTTTAATGGCCACATGGAGCCGGGTACTCAATTTAACGTTCAGACAGCATCTTCTGCGGCCCGGCGGCCCCGTCACTGCGCTGGGACGCTGGGATCTTACTTATCGCAACCAGAGGGAAGACTGCTCCCCACTGGCCCAGCAGCCGTTGGGTTTCTTTTTTTTTCCCAGGGGTCTCCCATCCAGGTACCAGCCAAACCCCACACCTGCTTAGCCTCCATCATGCGGACAGAAACGGCGAGCACGCCAGGTATGAACCTATTTATTACCACGCAGTAAAGTACCGTGTTCTGCCTGCAGGATGGGAGAAGACACAAAATCAATGGATGTGTATTGTGTAGCCACTGAACGGTAGAATGTTCACAGGCGCACGCGGCAGCGTAACACACATTGCAGGAGCGGGCGGTAATGATCAGGAATCCAGAGGGAGCGGGATTAGAAAACAGCCTCTGCCCCTCGCAGGCCGCAGCAACACTGCCACAGTCATTTCGTATGTGCATGGACAATGCAACAGTGCAATGGAGTGTGATTCTTCCATTGCTGCAGTCAACAAGCAGGTTCATTTATTACACAACATATAGAGAGAAAGAAGAACATCAGGGTTTCACAATCTTCACTGTTAAGTGTATTAGAATTACAAATTGTGGCTTAAATATATATTGTGTGCTCTGTGGGAGCTCTGTGTACATTACCATTATATGTAAATGATATGCTTTTAATCTATAAATAAACAAAGACATCAGACACATGTAAATAGATGAGTCTTCTTAGAAGTCTAGAGTTACAATGATTAGTTGATTGATCGATTGGTTGCCAATCATCAACCATTTTGATAATCAATATTTGATTTGAACAATTTTAAAGAAGAAAATAAATCAGATTTCTGGTTTCTTTAGTCTTTTATCATAATAATTAGTAATTAGTATAGTAATTTTAGGTTGTATATTTTTTAAAGAATTTTGTCAATAATGATTAGATTTAATCAGAACAGTCACAGCACTAGAGTCACAGCCCTAGTCTGGTACTGCTGTGCAGCGCCGTGATGTGCACAACAAATATCCTTGAGGGGACAATGAAGTTTATCTTGATCTTGATGAGACAGAGCCACAGTGATGCTGAAACTATCTAAAAAAAAAAACAACTTTCCAGTATTTTAATTTTCCTGTGAGGCTGCTGCTCCGGCTGCTGCAAACTGGCCATCGGGAGAGAAATCCCAGCGGGCCTTTCAAACGGCGCTCACTGAGCAGCGGCCTGTACAAAAACCAACATCAGAGAGATATGCCTCGGCCCACTTTGATCACGCCCCAGCCCGCATAATGAAAATGGGCCGGGCAAACAACGATGCGTCTTTTTTAGTACGGCGAGGTACAGCACTCGCCAACCTACCACAAAAGCAACGTCGACATGGAGAGGAGAGGGGGAATGATACGACAACCAGTAAGATGCAGACTTGAGGTGAGCACCGACGCTCAGAGAGCACTCGACAACACGTCGCCTGCAGCGCATCGCCTGTTATATCCACGTTCATTATTTCAGAGTTTGTCAGGGGGAGAAAAAAGTTTGTGAAACTTGACAAACAGCCAACTTCTATATTGTTGTTGGCCTGAAGTCTCTCAACCTACCAACATGAATCTGGCTTCCCCTGTCAGTGTCACTGGGTTTACCTGGGTGTCCACTGCTATGTATGTAATAATTAGTAAATTAAAGAGCCAAGAGGCTTATATTCATAACAGACAGGCATGATAATAATATTGTTCTATGTTGTCTATTATAACATAGTTGATGATGTGCCCCATCCATCTCCACTGTATGGTACTTAAGGTAAGACATAAATTATTATTATATTTTATTAAAAAAAAAAGCAGCTCTTTAGAGTGGCAACCAAACCAGATCCCCGAGCATTAGTCTAATTTGTCATTTTTGGAAATCAATATTCACAGATGGTTGGATAAATGTTTATAATTTATTACCTTGGGAGTTCATACTAAATATAGTTCCAACAAGATTATTTTTTACCTGAGGGCCTGAGGTTTTTTGCAGCTTTTTGAGAGGCACAAACTGAGCCTGACTCAATCACAAGGGCTTTGCAAGGCCACTCTCCCAGCAGCAGGTCCTGGGGCAAGAAGTCAGATCACTTTCCTCCACAGCACATGGGGTCTTGAATCGACACAAACACATGGAACATGGTGGTTTTTAGATCATAGATCATAGATGTGTGGTGCGTGTGATGTGGTTGGGGTTTTGCCAAGTGAATGAAAGCCTACAGCAGGGCTTTTCAATTACAAAATCAGTTTGGCCACATTTTAAAAGCGAAACCTGAACCGGGTCGCTTATTTTCAGTAGCTAATAATCAGACACATATCAATTTGTGTAATGAAAAATAATTCAATAAATGTTTTTTAGTCATTTGCCTGAAACAAGATAATTTACAGTCATTTTGAATCACTTTGGTAACCTATATATATATCTTTCTTCGAAAACTATTGCTCCTAATTACAAAACAGAAGATAAAAAAGGGAGTTGTCTATTAAAACAACACCCTTTATAATGCATGCAAACCTGATGATGCACCATTGAGCAAAATCAGATGTAACATCTCAACAAGAATGAACAGAACTTATATGTGTGTCTCTGGATCCATACATGTGCATCTTACACAGTTACACAAGGATGTGGCAAAGATCAGCATGTGAGTCACATATCCAGTGTGTACACATATCCCTGCTCAAGGATGAGCACAATTGTTCAGAAACTTTCTTTGTCTCAATACCCTGTGTTTGCTGCTGTGATTCATTTAGGAGAATCAGCAGCATGTAGACACAGGGCACAGCAAGGGGGGAAGACATGGCGAGCTACCAACTCAAATATCTGACTTTGAGCTTAAGGCAATTAAATGGAAGTGAAATGCATAGAAACATATCACCAAAGTTGACTGATTTGACAAAATGTCACAAAAACACGTATAGACACTTACGGTTACTGAGGCTTTGGTTTTTTATTGGAAAGACATTTCAGCAACAGTAATAAAGCTATATAATTCTCAACATGTCTCAGCAACAATCACAAATTAACACAAACCATCACCACACAGCGACTCTGCTGCTGACAGTAAACAGGCCAAACACCCTGAATTTGAAGGTTTCCAAATCATAGAGTTGTACATTTGGCCTTAACGTGCATTAGTACGTCTGGTTACAAGTGGACATCAACACACTTGCTCCTTTCCATGTTTGTGACTGTCATGGTCGAATGGATCACAAACCAGTCCAGATGTGGTTTAAGTGAACAGATCTACTGTGCAAACATGGTGAACACCTATCCTCTACAGAAAAAACACAAACTTGGCAACACTGCAGGCATCTCACTGTTAAAAGAGGCTGGATTATTTGAGATGGGCAAAAGTATTTATAAGTACTATAGGGACAATTCAGCAACATCTTGATATTGGTTGGGACATTTCCCTACCATCCATACATAAACCTACGCCCATGCGAGTAGTTGATGTGATCTGACAAGATAAGGTCAAAACAAATAGATTTTTCATCAGCTGTGATATTTCAGTTTCTGTCTTTTGATTAAATTTGCATAATGTAAAGGAAAAAAGATTAGAAAAAAAAGTCTTTCGGCTTTGTCATTACTAGGTATTGTGGGAAATAGGGAAATTCAAACAATTTAAGAATAAGGCTGCAAAATAACAAAAAAACGTGGGAAAAAAAAAAAAGTGAAGGTGAACATCAACATATGGCCGAATTACATGCTACATTACTTCTTAATTCATCCCTCTCTGAATCTGCCTCTTCATGTGTCTCCTTCTCTCCCTAACGCATAAACCCTTTGAAAATACATCTTGATGTGGAATTAATGTGCTTCACTGCTCCTTATTTCCCCGTTCCTCCTCTCTCTGCTGCTCCTCCGCTCACACACAAAACCTCAAGAGAGACACACATCATGGATGATAATGGTTTTACCTGCAGCGTGGACACCAATTTATAGCCCGAACAACAGAGCTGGTGGGCCGATAATCACTACACGGTGTGGGCAAACACTCCACAGGCAACATCCTGAGGGGCCATGCTATTGTGTGTAACAGGTAGCACTAATCGATAGCACCAAACGACAGCTTGCAGATCTCACATAATTAGACACAGGGAGAAGGAAAGAGCGCTGCTCGTCCAGGCATGCGGAGGCTAAACAAGCATTTCCAGCCTACCCCTTACCATGTTTCACCAATGTTCATTGCCTTTTTTTTTTCTTTTTCTTTTTCCATCAACTGGCAAAGCTACTTTCAACTAAAGTGCGGATTGACTGGCAACTTGGACACGATCCAAGGCCTCCCTAAACAAAGCGGCTCAGAGACAGCAAACGGCAGGGATGTAGTGGGGAATGCTAATCTGTTTCACTCTGCCAGTATACGTGTAAAGCGATTGGAAATTTCCTTTCTGCTTTTTTTACTGTTTTGTCAGTGGTTAATGGGTAGCTGTCAAATGAAATAAGCATATGCAACAGAATAATACAAGAAAAACAAAGTCGTTAGAGGCTAAAGTTTTGTTGTTGTTTGTTTTTTGTATGGCGGTGAAAGATTATATGCTTCATCGATTCCTTTATTTGACAGTGCACACACAATCCCAGGGGATGTTGATTTATTAAGTGTTTCATCAGGTCTGGTATGTCCGTTCCTCCTCATTGTTTCAATGCTCTTTTTTTTTTTTTTGCCACTGAAGGCTGAGGACTCCGCCGACCAACCCACTGCCTCCAGACAAACACAGTTATGGTTAAGTGGGGAATGAGCTGCATTTGTTTGCATCCAACTGCATCCACCGAGCCGAGACTCCAATTGCCAATATTCTGATATGGGTGGGTGACTCGCCGCAGCCTCCCTAGTTGACACCTTGTATAGGGAAAAAATTGTCTGGGTTACATTTTGTGGGTTACATACACAATGAGTGGACTACTTTTTGTATGATTAAAGCGATAGTTTGGTTTTTTGCACATCTGGCCCTCTTTCCCACAATAGTGGCATATATCTGAAGCATTGGAACCATATATTTCATTGAGAGTGATTTCCCTCTGTCAGGATTTTCAACATATTTAAAGTGCACAAGGCTGGTTTAAATAGTACTAGAAAAGCTTTGAAAAAAACTGAATAAACACTGCTAGGTACCTCAGTGTGTAATAGTACCCGTCTGAGTAAGCTGTGAAATGCAATGTATCCCATTTCATTTTTGTTTTACTTGAGTAGCTTAGAATTTAACATTCCGCTCCTATTCGACCTATAACAACCTATGTATGACCTGGAACAAATCTAGCTCTAGTGTCAATATAAGGTTACCAAGTTGGCCATAAATTGCAGGACAACATATGACAACAAATACGATCAAACTAAGAGCTTCCTGTTGCTTTTCCTGTTTGTGGAAGAGCTACCGTAAATCTGCCCTGTGCACTTCCATTATAGTGAAAAAATCCGTCCTGAGGGAAATGGCTACAAAGCTTATTTCTAGAGTGTTTGATTAAATTATAGTCTCTATGCTTCAGATACATGGGAATACTTGGGAAATAGATAGCTCCTTTATGGGGCTACATGTACAAATCACCAAACTACCATTTTAAGCATGAACAGTGAATGTGAACAGCCTTTTGTGTTTGGGCACATTTGTTCAGTTTAATCTTGTTTAATTACTATTTGTTGTTCTACAGTTAGCCTATCTTGATTTACACTTCATTTACAATTCCTGTTCCTTCATTGACTCAGTTTTTTTTTTTTTTTAACCGTGGGGAAAACTGTTAACTTTTTGATAAATGTACATTTGGAGACAAATCCGTATAGCCATGGCAAATTTGTTCTGTTTAATGTCTAATCTAGGTCTTCAGACGGTGCTTCCAATACACTGCGTAGCCGTCCCTCCACTGAGAGCAGGGAGTGTCGAAAATACTCTGATATGTTAATTTAAATCGTATATCATATCATTCTGTGACTTTGTCAGATTTTTCAATAGCTACTCCCTTTGGAAAATAGTTGTCAACACTGTGAGCACATTTTTCCTGCCACCCTCGGATCAGAGCAAACCATGTGTGTGATTCCCTCGTCGCTAGATAAACATGAAAAAATAGTAGCTAAAAGGCTTTGACTAATATGATTGGTGAGATGAGGGAATAGAGGAAACTTTGTCACTGCTCGGTGCATTTATGTGCATGATGCGGCAGGGTGCATTCGTCTGGAACATAGCTGTTACACTGCACCATTTACGTTAAAGGTATCTGCAGCAGCTGCTAGTTCAATCAGCTTTATTTATTTATTTTGCAAACATTTCTATCATAAGGATTTGCTACCTAAAAAAAGTTTTATTTTCCATTTTTTATTCAAATATATTATTATAATTCTTTTTGGTCATTTTTTAATTTGTCCACAAACTATAGCTGCCATCATTCCATTGCTGGTTTAATTGTTTCAAATAAACTTTTTGGTTTCTATTAAAAGAGAACACCTGAATGTAAGTAATTACTTCAAGGCATATTTTCTAGTCTCTTCTCCATTATTATAATAATGCAAATCTGGCTCATCTGAATGAGCTGTGTTCTGCCTGTAATTTGGAGCAGAATCTGCGCAGGTTAGTTGTGCCATGGTTCCACTGTGTCGGGTGTTTGTTTCTCGTGTGTGTGTGTGTGTGTGTGTGAGTGTCATGGGAGTGGCTTCCTGGACCTAGCTGCCTGTTCTCCTGCTCTCCTGCCTGCAATCAGCACTGGTTCACTGGCACACCTGTCTGCAATCAGCTCATCATCTACACTTCAAATGCTCTGGCTTTTCCTTCCCCACTCTGCCAGATTGTTCAGTCTGCTAAGCGGCAGCAACCTGGTCCAGCTTCTCTAGTTCCAGCAGAGACACCTAACTGGTATTTACTAGTGCTTGTGGTAATGCTCTTTCAGTGTCCAGGCATCCAGTCACAGGCATGGTTTTCCTTTGAGATTCGGAAGCGGGGGCGGGGCATCTTCAGTGTCTCCCAAATTTTTTCCATTCTGATAAATGTTTATGAACCAAGCTGTGCCTTTCTGCATCAATGTATGGTGAAATATGATATATTTATTATCACATACTGAAATTTTCTTTATTTTCTCTAGTCTTTCTTAAAGTCCTCTGCTGCTGTCCTGCTTTTATTGGGGCAGCAGGTAAGGCATGTGTTGTAAATACTCGTGAGGATCTATTCCCTGCATCCCTCCTGAAATCTACACGTACTGTACAGCATGTCTCCATTGCCAAGCTTCATCTCTCTCGTCGCCTTCAAGTGTGCTGCTCTGAATCTGCCCGTGTGCTGTTCCACGCCAAGCCTCGTCAGCTACGGGCCAGCCCTGCCATCCTCCCACTGCCGCCTGCCTGTCCCTGCTGCCACCGTTCCCACCTTATCCTCGGTCACACTGAACCACTTCCTACTCCGCGTCTCTGACTCTGTGCCTGCTCCTGAGTTCGGCACTAATCCTAATCCTAACCCTAACAAATTTTGTGATTAGCTGTGCATAAACGTGCCTTGTTGGTTATCGGTTGGCCTCGATACCTATGGTCACATGGTTGCACATTGTAGTGGTGGTTACCTTTTTACATTTGGTATACTAACAATTGCTGTGAGAGATTTACAAAACTGATGCGATATTGTGCAGTGTAAAACTTGAAACAAAATCTTCTTAATAAAAAGAAGCAATGCCTATATGGATGGGTAGACATATGGGAATGATGTCATGAACATGAGTTCTAACTCCAAAACAGGCAAATACACTTTGACAGAACAACAGAATACAGATACAGAATGATATAAATCTCTCTTTACTAAAGCATACAAAAGAAAAAAAGCTGGGATGCATTCACAACACTCTCATCTTCCATTACAATATTGCCCTTTTGGTTAAATGACCTTCATGTTTCAAATATGACAAGCAGGTTTCTAGCTAATGCATGGCTTATTCTGCCTTTCATTGTTACCTCCACTCTCAGGACACTTGATTGGCACTCATCTCCACTTGAATTGTGTTAACAAAAGCTCTTTCACTATCACAAAATACACCAAAAACTGACATTGAAATGTAAATTATGTGTGTTTAAAGACATGTTCTTTAATCACACACCATCTGGATTTCAAACACGAATGTGTCACACATATGCAATGTATCATTTTCTATTATATGATGCAAGGTGGAAATGCAAATTTCCAAGCACTAAACAAATGTGTGATGATTTTGAAACAATTAAATTGTCATACCTCTTTATAAACTGAAATTACATGAATAAATAATAAAATCAAAAAGTCAATGATGCAGTACTAACAAATGGAATTATGTGGTTCCATATGTATTAAAACATATTTTTGAATTTGAAAAAATGAATACATAACTATCTTGTAAAAATGTTGAAATGCAAATAGTGGGAATCAGGGATCAGATATATGGTCAACATGACCCATTTGAAGGACCACATGGAAACATATTATTGGTGTTAATAAAAGTAACAGGTGGAGGATTGTGGCGATTGTGAGATTTGACCTTGTAAATCATTATTTAAAACAAACAAGGTAACAAGGTTCAATGGATGAGGTCCCTGTCTGTGAAAATATGGCATCCAATACAAATTCTTGTAACCAAGTATTTGTGTGTGTGAATGTGGGAGACAGTTTGCATGTAAAATGAATAGTCCCTGTGGGTGAAAGTGAAAGACAGATTTAACACTGTACTGCATCCGAATTAAAGTAGAAATTCTGATTTATATCATCATTTTATGATACCCAGACATGTTGTCTTTCATTTCAATTCAACACCTTCTTTATAGGTTTATAGTGTACTCACACAGTAAGAAAAAAGAACCTCAAAATCCAGTACAAAGCTGGATACAAATATGAAGCATGTAAAATATTCTACTGAAATCCACACAAAATAAAAAATCATACTGAACCATGGTTTAATTTAATAAAGCATACAGGACTGGATTAATTATTCCATTAGTCTAACTGCCTGCTGAATAAGCATCCTAGGCATAACATGTTTTACTTAAAAAAAATTGCTTGCAGATTACATTATCCTGATGATTGAAGGAGCACATTCTCTTATATCATTTTCAAAGGTAACAGCAGAAGTGATATTGATACCAGATTAATAATTTACAGTGACACATCTGTAAAACAGTGTTTCTCAACAGATGATGCAAGTCTCCACAAGACAAGGCTTCTGCATAACATTGAAAATATGTACTATTCATGAAGTAAGATCCTTTTATTCCCATCATGCAATTTTCATTTAACCAATCTCACCGAGATAAAAGACAGTTCAAACTGACGTACTGTAGAATGGAATTCAAAACTTCTCCATGGAGATGTTTAACTGCCTGTTCTTTTTATTCTTTCTTTTGTAATTTCATAAACATTTTAAATCTTTTGATCACATCTAAATTAAACAACTGTGTCTAGTAGATGAATATGTATTTTGACAGAGAAATACAGGGCTGTGGTTGTAAAACTAACAATTGAGAGAGCTGTGTTATAATTGGGCTTTTAGTACAAACCTTGTCTCAAGACTATCTCTCCACCGTCTTTAATATATATATAAATAATACCTCCAAGGGGGCAGGTGTCAGTGATTACTCTTTGGACACATCAACCATTTTGGCAATGCCATGGTTATATAAGAACCACACATGTGTCGCCTCTTAGATTTTTTGGGGATTTCCATGAGGCCTCATAAAAGACCGAATATCTTATGTGTCTTTTCCTACACAAACTGGTGAAAGATGGACAGTATGCAGCATCGGCTTTGCCAGTCAGCTTGTATAGAGATTGTTACCCTTGCTCTCCAGTTGACCATAATGACAAGGGTGACTGGCGTGTATTGGCAGAGGCACCATCTGACGCAGCCATAGACCTTATGAAATGCGATCCAGTCAGGAAGGGCATGCTTTAGCCGCAGGTGGGGGAAAAAATAGCTCTTTGACTGATTAGGTTATATCCTAATGAGCAGTCAACACCTTGAATGGCAGCCACCACCACTGCAGTGTATGTGGCTCAGGGTTATTGTTTGTAATATCTTCTTGGTAAAAACGGTCATCAGGGGCGGGCAGCAAAACAATCAGCATATTAGGTTTTATCCACAGTACAAAAAAAGTTTGGGTATTCAGAAGCCGATTCTGGATTAGAGAGGTCTTAAAAGGTTTTCAAGACTACTATACTGCAAAATGCTCAGTTTTTGCAGTTTTTTTGGTCCTTTCAGCATGAATGTCTGATATGTTGATAAATCGTAACCTGAGCAGCGCTATGCCAGATCACAGAACTGTTCATGTTGCAGTATAACCACACACACTCCAGACTGGTCGATTATAACTTGACATTTACTTTTTTTTTCCCTTTCAGCCTCTTTCACAACTTGTTTTTTAACAAAAGTGGCACATTTTTACCACTGGAACAAATTGCAGTAAATCACTACTGTGTAACAGTTATTAGTGATAATTACTAAATATAGGACTATGTACACATTACATTGCATACATTAAATTTATTGCTAAAAAAGGGTCCAATAAAGAATCACATACACATCTTTAACACATTTATACTCTTTATTATTTTATTACTAATGTTATTATAGTAACTAAAACAACTCCTCCATACAGGGACCACAGTAGCAGCTTCAAGACACAGACACAGCCACGCTCACCTGTCATTGCATTTGCACAGTTTAAGTAAGTGCTATATGTGTAGGATTAAGGGGTGGCTATAGTGTGTTTTTGATGTGCATCCTTTAGTATCAGTGAAAATAATTATCAATAATTCCCTACGAGGCTCATTCTCCCTCTTACCATTTACTTCACTCTGACTCTCTGCCTGCAGCTTGTGAGTCCACAGAGGAACATTAGGCTGGTCTGTTACATGGCGACTGGCAACAGATAGTTACATTTCATGGCCAAAA
Organism: Eupleurogrammus muticus; assembly: GCA_036785175.1. Taxonomy (NCBI): domain Eukaryota; kingdom Metazoa; phylum Chordata; class Actinopteri; order Scombriformes; family Trichiuridae; genus Eupleurogrammus; species Eupleurogrammus muticus. The sequence goes on along the minus strand of JAYKQN010000010.1, from coordinate 20,863,606 downwards.
GTAGATTTCAGTCCATGGGGGAGAGTTGAGGTGAAACTATTTGTCATCAAGCATCAGTCATTTATTCATCATGTATTGACTGGTTGCTTGGTTAAATGGTTGCAGTAAAACTGTAAACTGTCTGAAAAAAATAAGGGACTATATCAGCCGGAATCAGGATGCTTCAATGGCTCTGCAAGAGATGTGGATCAATACATTTGATGTAATCGAGTACCACCAATAAATTATATACAATGTATTTATCTGTATTTATTGCAGTTGCTTTTATCCAAAGTGACTTACAAATTGTGTACAAATCAGCAAGAGGGTAACTACATTTATGGTAGCTAAGGGCGAGTGATGTTGTTACACTAGGTGGTCAAACTTATGTGCTACATGTGTATTAATCAAAGCATCATTATACTATGAATTAAAACAAAAAATATATATACAGTAATCCCTCGTTTATCGCGGGGGTTACGTTCCGAAAATGACCCGCGATATGTGAAATCCGCGAAATAGAAAACTTTATTTTTTTTTACAATTAGCAACTATTACATGTATACAAATACAGTGACTCACGTGTAGGCCGTTTCACTGCTCTTCAGACGCCATCTCACCGTGCAGACAAACATTTTTAAGTCCAAAGCGTTTCTTAAACTTTTCAAACCAGCCCTTGCTTGCATTAAATGCGCTTGGCACTTTGTCAGCAGCACTTGCTGGGGGCCCGGCATCCTCTCCCTCTTCCCCGTCACTGACAGCAAAGTTTTCATAAAGCATCCTCGCTTTTGTGCAGATAACGTTTGTATCCAGGGTTATGTTTTTTTTCCTGCAGTCATTAACCCTTACGAAAATTAACCATGGCTTTACCATGGGAAATACCGTGGTTTTACCATGGTTTTTTGGGTAACCATGGTTAACCATGGTTTTTTTGTGGTAACCATGGTTATACTATGGTTTTTATGTAGTAACCATGGTTCTACCATGGTTTTTGGATACCATAGTATTACTATGGTTGGTTCATGGTACTTCCAAAAACCATGGTAGAACCATGGTTACTACATAAAAACCATAGTATAACCATGGTTACCACAAAAAAACCATGGTAAACCATGACCCAAAAAACCATGGTAAAACCACGGTATTTCCCATGGTAAAACCATGGTTAATTTTCGTAAGGGAATCCACAGAGCTAATGCCGTCTCCATCCGTACCATGGTCTTGTTGCGGACAGTTACAACCCTTTTTGCATTCGTATTAAAATTGACTGCTGCTGTCGTCCTCATGTTTTTTCCTCCTTCTTTATGTAACGAACGGAAGATTCATTGATTCCGTAATGGCGAGCAACGGCTGCATAGCTTTCACCTTCCCTTAGCATGTCCAGAAGTTTAACTTTATCTGAGATAGGTAGCATCTTCCGCCGTTTGGGCCCATCCGCAGGTGCTTTAGTCCGTCCAGGCCGTTTCGTCGACATTATGGGTTTAGGAGATGTTCGAAATTACAAGATAATTTGGCCAACTTAATGTAAATTTGCCAAGCTGTTTTATGTACGTACACATAACTGAACGAGACGACAAAATGATAGCACAATTCGTAGCATGTTTTGATACAAGAAGCGGGAGTGAGTTTTTAGCGAATCAGAATGCAGAATACAATGCACCAAAAAAAAAAAAATGCATTATGAAAATCCGCGAAATAGCGAATCCGGATAAGTGAACCGCGAAGTGGCGAGGGATCACTGTATATATATATTAATCATTGTTTCACCAACAAATGCCAAACAGCTTTGCCTCTGACATTAAAAAAATCCCAGGCATAGTATTGATACTTTTTTTTGAATAATTCACCCTGCTCACTTCTATTAAGGCTCAAAATTCGGCATAATTAAGGAATTACAGCTTATAGTGACAGGTGTCTCACCACTGGGGGGCTGAAGCTCCAGCCCAGCTCCAAACTCTCTTCCAAATGTGTTTACAGGAGAGAGACTTCTGGCTAAAAAGGACATGATGGCAGCACCTGCGATTAAGTGTTAAAACAGGAGTCCACAAACCAACAGGTGACATCATGGAAGCTGCGATCATCATTTGTATGTCTGTGGCAGCTGCAGTGCACATTGTGCCCCTGGCTCTTTTAAAGCTAAAACAGCACTGCCTTATGAGCCTTGGACTTTGCCCAAGAGGGTGTAGTCTGACGCCTCCATAGTAGGCAAAGGCATCAGCAGCCAGTGGCAAGGGCCCTGGTTAGCACAGAATATCAATATTCTATAATAGACATACAATTCCTACAAGAGCTTTGGAACCAAGATGTGCTGGTGAGAACATACAGAATAGGTTGTAGGGAAGGTCTGACTTTTGTAAAAATGTGCCTGATCTCTTGCCTCAAGGGAGACAGTTCATTGTCCCCTCTTGTTCTCCACAGGGAGAAATGATTCTCCCAAGGGCATGGATGCAATGGCACATCTCTGGCACATGACTGGCTACAGCCTGTATGCCCTCCCTCTCTCCTCCAGCCACTCCTACAGCGAGTCCAGATGGACGAGATGAGCCTCATCCTGGTGGCCCTCAGTTGGCCCCATATGATTTGGTTCTCAGCAATCACACCCTTCCTTCAAGAATGGTCATGGGAGCTCCCTGCTCTGCCGGGCTGCATGACCCAAGACCGTGAGATATGTTTCCTTCTGTTGAGAGTGGAGTTCGTATCGATGGCATTACCCCCGGTTGGTAGTTAGCACTCTGCAAGGAGCATGGACTCTGTCAGCTGGGGAAGCATATGCCTACTGTTGGAAGAAAAAGGATCCACCCATCTGAAGTTCCACCATGATTGAACCCTCCTTCAGATGGGTGGTCCATGACATATAACACAAATGTCCCTCCATTTTGATGGACCCATAAAAGTGGTCAATATTGGACCTCAGAAACTGACAAAATTGGGTTCTTGTAACATTATTAGTACCCTAATTGGTGCTCTTAGGGTGGCTCTCTACCACAAAAGCCAGCAATATGCCCATGGGAATTAGAGGCAGTATTGTCAGACATGCACCATTTGAGTCCCTGAAAATATTTGAGCTAAAATGGCTTTCTCGTAAAGAGGCATTCTTAGTGGCAATTGTGTCAGCTAAAAGAAAGGTGAGCTTTTTCCAAAGGTGCACTTCCAAGGTGCTCCTTTGCCTGAGTTTTGGATAGTAGTGTCACTGGTAAACCCTGTAAGCTGGAAAAGAAGAATAAACATTGTTAACTTAAGTTTAGCCACTTAGTGTTTGTTTACTTATGTTTGTTTATCGAAAACCAAGTTAAAATAAAATGCATCTCTTTTTGATCATTTCATCAAGACATTGTGTGCAATGGTATGTTTATACACAGAACACAAATATGAATGCAGTACTTCTGTTTTTGTCCACTTTTTACATGAGTTGAAATGAAAGATGTGAATTGTTTGTTTTTTTTTCTTCAAATTTCTCTTAATTTTGTTTCACAAATGTTTTTTTAAATCCATCTTAGTGAGCACTTATCCTTTGCAAAGATAATCCATATACCTGATCGGTATGGCATATAAAGATGTTGATTAAACAGGATGATTACTATACAGGAGTGCCTTTGGTTGATCACAATAAACAGCCACTTTAAAATCACGCAACATAATTGCACAGATGCTGAAAGTTTTAGGGATCATGTACTGGCATGCTGACTGCAGAGATGTTCACCAGAGCCTGTAAATTCAATAGTCATTTCACTACCATAAAATGTTTCCAAGAATTGGGCAGGACACCCAACCGGCTTTACAACCACAGGTAATGTTTAACCACACCCACCCACGACCTCCCTATCCAGCATCTACACCTGAAAGATGGTCTAAGACCAGCCACCTGGACAGCTGATGCATCAATTCATTTGTACAGTCGAAGATTTTTTGCTGCATCTTATCTGCATGCTTGTCCTCAGCAAAGTCTTGATCTGATAGCAGATCATTGTTAAAACCAGTACGAGTGGGCAAATGCCCACCTTCACTGGCATCTGGCATTATGAAGAAGTATTTTCTTCACAGATGAATACTGTTTTTTTTTACTGTGTGACAAAGCGGTTTGCTGAGGTTAACACTGTGAACAGAGGTCCCCATGGTGGGATTATGGTATGGTACGGCATATCAAGCCAACAAGAAATGAAGGGGCATTTTATTGATGGAAACTTTAATACAGGGATAATACAGAGATGCCTTAATGAGGTACAGAGGCCAATTGTTGGGCCATTCAACCATTGTTATTACCTCATGGCCCAGTGCAATATCCATGGATGGATACAATATCAATATTACCTCCATAATACATACTTTATACTACATATTTTGCTGTTTGAGATTACCATGTGTATGTAATTTTCAAAAAGTGTATGAGATGAAGAAATTGTTGGTGTATTAGAGAAAGTCTGTGCCAGACATTCACATTTTGGTTTGTAGCCTTTGATGGTTAATGATTATTAGAGAGATTATTTGTATGCCAAATGAAGAAGACACATTAGTAGATTAATGTGTCAGTTCTTTTATTCTGATGTGAAACAAAATGGAAGCAGTAAGGCTAATGGATATGACAGATGGCAGGGATCTGGAAATATCTTATGCTGTCTGTAGATATATCATGAAGTATGATCTTACATTATATAAGTTAACTTACATTAACATTGATCTGTCCAGCTGCAGTGAGGACAGAGATGTCTGAATTTATGATGCACAGGATTTCTTTTTCTTTTTCATTAAGTTGTATAATTTTGAAGTTGTTTGAGGCTGTTTTTTTTATACACTGAACTTCAAGAAGTCGAAAAAACTGAGAAATAAGTCTGGTAAATTGGGTAAATGGCTGGTGTGCACAGAGCCTGATTAAATGGATAGATTACACCAGGCAGACTGTATTTTTTTGGCCCTCCTTCCTGAAATAAAAGCTATATTATGATTGAAAGTGTACAATATTCAAGGTTATATTGCATAGCCCAAATCAATTTCATTACCAAAGAAACAAGAATAAATTCACATCCAGTCACATTCACCCATATGACCACCAAGCACCCAAAAATGCTGTAAAAGAGAAATAACACAATCCGATTCAACAGGCTCCCTCATAGATATCAGCCAAGCTGTTTACCCCACCAAACACACAGCCATGCCTCTATATCTGAACATTATTCACACCAGCAGCATTGATCTAAAGCAAGTAATAATCAATAGCTCCATCCCTCTAAATTTGGCGAAGCTTCTCGTCATTTGAAGACAAAGTCCATCGTCTTTTCTTCCTTTATGAAGAAGAATTGTACAGTAGCCAACTTACATCAGTAAAGTGATATCAGTTTACTGAAAGCCAGCAGATAAATATGAGCTCTAACTAATAAAAGACTTACAAGGTTCGTACACCAAAAACAGACCTGAATATATCATATTCTGGTTAAAGCTATATAACAAACAGAACTAGCTATCACAACCCACAGTGGCGAACAGTATGTTAAACGGTATTTATTGTAGTCTTTAATGTATTGTAGTCTTTAATGTTCTTTACCATTTAGTCTGGGCCCACTATTAGCAAGGAGACCCTTGGAACATAACATATTTTTTTAACTAGTACAGCAACTTGGACACACCCTCAAAGCGCACATGCATCTTGCATTAGGGCCTTGGGTTAATATTAAAAATATAGCCCATTGTGTTTTAGTTTTGTTCTGCATTTTAAAAGTCAACGTCTAAGAATCAGATATTTTGACGAGATGAAAAAAAACTATCAAGCAACACCCTTACTGTGAAGACAGAACTTCTGACATGCTGTCCATCCAACTTTTGCCACAATAAACTTCAGTCACCCCTAACTGTTTTTTAACCATACTATCAGGTTTCTAATTGAATAGCCATGTGTACAGCAGATTTAACTGTGCTGCAATTTGTATCCCACCTGTGTCTGCTGTGTACATCAAACTATAACTGTTTGCTGTCACTGTTATTAAGTTACATTTTCTCTTAAGGTCCTAGCCTGTTCCTGGTTGTGCATAGGCTGCCTTGGTAATCCCTGGGTAATTTCACTATCAAGAGCAGCACTCGCCTGCTGTCATTTTCTATTCGTGAAAAGGAAAATTTTCATTCCCACAGACAGGACAAGATTTGATTAGAATAACAGTGATGTGCATCAACATGCCAAAATGTCTATCTTGACAGTGACTGCAGAACACCTGCTAAGGATGCAGGGATCATACAATGTAGCACCCGCATTTCAGACTTGACTGCTACCCCACAATAAGTCAACATTTAAATAAGATCCAAATTGAAAAGAAAAATAAATAAATAACAGAAAACAACAGCTTGTTTGCTTAGATTCAAGCTATAGGAAAAGCATACAGCTTTGATTTTCAAAAAGATACAGGCATATATATATATATATATTTATATATATGTGTGTGTGTGTGTGTGTGTGTGTGTGTGTTTGTGTGTGTGTGTGTGTGTGTGTGTGTGTGTGTGTGTGTGTGTGTGTGTGTGTGTTTGTGTCTTTTAGAGTGAATAAATAAAAGAGAAACTAATTTTTTTGTTTTTATATTATATTTATAGCATGGACAGGTTCAGAAGGGAGGGCCAGCAATAAGCCTTGTCTGCATTGTCTGATTCCTTGATGAATGACATTCATTATCAACAAATATTATTATATAATATTTCTCTTTTGTTTTTGTGCTAAGTTGGAGTGACTTGAGCACAGTACAGAGTGTGTTTGTCAGACATCTCCAAAGACAGCCTGTCAGCCTAGGACACCAAGGCAAGCTTTATAGTTTCAAGCTTGTTTATCCTCACACACCAATGAACTTAAGATGTTCCCTTTTCCATATTCATAATCTGTATTTACATGTATTTGTCGATCACATAAACGTATTGAAGACTGACTGTGACACGTTTCTCCAAAGGGCAACTACCCCATGACTTTGATTAATCAGTCTCATTGGAATGTTGTCACATGTTCTTTATTTTCTCATACAGAGTGCAAGCTGAACAGATGGTATCTGGGAGTAACATATTCTCATTAGGAGGTCCAGAATCTGCATATCTGAAAGGGAAAACGAGAGAAAGGGGGGAGGGGATGGGGTAAAATCCTCCGAATTTTGGCACAGATCAACTCTCTGACCTTCTGTCCAGTCTGCTGGCCGACAGGCAGGAATAAAATGATGGAGCAGAGAAGGAAAACTGACAGCCTCTCAGTAGCAGAGGGCTCCAGATCTGAGTCGGCCTAATCAGTGATCACTGATATGTTGCTTTCACCTTTTACAGGGCTTTTGTTAGGAAAGAAAATCAATAAGTAGCAATACTATCCATACAAACATAAAGGTTGAGGCTCTAGTGTATCTACATTCACAATAATCACTGTTGGGTACACCACTAGATCATGTTTGTGTATGCATTCCAGAGTGTGGGTGGATAACAGTACTTGTTCCTGTATTAGAGCACACACAAACAGCATTTGTGTTAATCCAACATCCTAAATACACGCAGAAGTCAAATGTAGCTGATAACTTTAACCATTGGAGAAAACAATCTTTATTGATTCTCTTCAACATTGCATGAACTTACTGTATATTCATGAAAATATGTGTGTGTGCTATTTAACTTGTGCTGTTTTGTCTAGTTTTAGTGCTAGATTGGCAGTTACAGTAAGTGGCCTGGCATGCACCTTGACTGACATGTCAAAACGGGAGGACAGCTGTCCTCTGCGGTTACTGTCACTGTATTAAATCCATTGTATTTGATTCAGCAGGTTAGGTCGCTGTTTCTTGCAGTCACAAGCAGCCAGGGTAGTAGAATGTTTGTAGTGACTGCATCATTGTCATAAAGGTCATGCCTGCTCTCAGAGACTTGGATTCTGCCAAGGTTCATCACTTATTTGCTTTCATATTTTCATGGACAGGGTCTCTAGCATCTGTCAAGAAAGAGAAATTGACAATTTGGCGGCTTTAGGACTGCATCACTGTTTTTTTTTGTAGAAGACATACTTCTACTGGCTTCATAAATTTAACAACTTCTAGTGTGCATTGGGGCACGTTGAACCTTGGTGTAAAGCAGTTACACCACCCCTAAATCTAAGGCCAAGGTAGATTCTTTATTTCCTGCTGGGAGTGTGTTACTGCCCCTAATAAAACTGAACACATATCTTTGGGTATCACAAGTAAGATCAGGATGGGGTAACAACATGTGCACACACCAGGTCAGGAGTAGAAGTGTTCCAAACTAGATCACTGTGGTGAAGACTCGTGTTTACCACACAATCTCTGGTGTATCCTTATCCTTTTTCAATGCACACAAGCGAGATTAAACAGTAAAAAAAACCCTGAAGCAGCTCTTGAAGTTATCTCGCCACCCACATTGTATACATTTGTGCAAAAAAAAATAGCAAAGGGAGCTCAAATACCCTGAAATAACTCAGAGCTTCTGCTCATTTGCATTGAAAGGAGTCAGTTGGGGTGAATCCAGCATTGATTAGGATGCCTCCCAGGCACCTCTCAAGGAGACATTCCAGCAGACCTAGACAAGCTTGAAATTACACTAAATTCCTCGTGAGTAGCCGGTGGATGTGGTTATAGGCTAGAGAATGCCTAGTTTGCTTACCTTAGTTACTGTCAACCAGTTGAGGCTGAAAATGGACCGATAGACATTCTCATTGTCCATTTGGTAAAACTCTCTGCAGTGTCACAACGCTCCTGCACTCCTGTGTTCTCCCAACTTACAGTGATAAAGTCTTGGTGTCTCAAGAACATCAACTTTGTCATTGAGGAAAATCAACCAATGGATATGCTTATTTTTTTCAATTAAATAAAGCAAACTCAAAAAATCTATGTTTGTATTGGACAAGTGTGGACTTCATTGCTCACTTAAGACATATGTTGACAAGTCCTTAATCTATTCATCTTTCTTTAGATTTAATGGCTTTTATCTTTAAAGAGGTACAATGACAAATGTGAGGAGTGATCTGACTGTTTGGTGGCATGGTGCATATGTAGGAGGAGAGGCATGGAGAGGTGAAATGTAGCGGCACAAAGGCAGTTGTTTTATGTTAGTTGACGTTTGGTCAGATATTCCCCTGAACACAGAGATCTAAGAAGTTTGTGGCGCATCACAATCTCCTGCTGCTTTGGTAATTTTAACAATAGAATCATACTAAGTACTTCCTACAGACATGCTACAACAATGGATTATTGATCAAAATATAATTAATGATTCAAATTGAACAGTCTCTAACCAAAGGTTGTATTGAAAATCATGTTTAATCTGGTTAAGAAAGAAAGTCAGTAAATTGGTCTGTATTGATCTATAAATGAATGTGGCTTATTCTTACAGTTGCTGCTGTCCACAGCTGCTTTGTACTGTGTGAAAATCTTTTAGCTCATTAAATCGCTGCAGCAGCTGGAGACAAATAAGACTGATATGTGGATGAATCTGCAGCCTCTAAGAAGTGCTGCACCAGAGCCTGACATGCAGTAAGCCAGTCCTATTCAATTGGTTGCTCAGAAGTAACCCTCAAGTGGCCCAGCCCAAAGTCCATTCGGCAAAGCAGATAAAAACACCTTTCACAAGTCGAGTCACAGGGATTTCCTACAGAGCTTAAATGAAAAAATCTGCAAAGCCTAGCAACATCATACATTGCATGTATCATTATAATGCATGTCAAGCTGTGCCAAATGTAACAAACCATTCTAAACTGCATTGAAACCTATGAGGGGTGTCCATTGTTCTGGAATTGAATGTGCCCTAACTGCAGTCATGCAGACCATGTCATTGCAATATAGACAAGAAAAGACAGCATTGCATAGCACAAAAAAAAATTAAAAAATGAAGATAAGAAAAATCCCCTTAGCGTAAACACTACATGTGTTGTAGGAATTACAGTCTAGTCCTTCTACACCTCATGATATTCCTGTCAGTTGGGTGATAAATCCTCATCCACATCACAGAGAATGTCTCCTCTTGCAATGCAGCCTGGAATGAATCTTTTTGAGTGTCGTATCCAGCTTCTGGGGGCATTTGCTGTGATGTCATCACACGCTGCATCCATGGCAGCCAGAATGGTCATTCATGTATGTGGCTGGCTATCATACACTCTCCATCTCCATGCTGAGAGAAATTCCTCAATGGGGTTAAGGAATGGGGAGCAGGGTGGGAGGAACTTCATCAGGATCCTCTTTTTCCTCACAAACCCGTTGTCTGATATGGGAGCCATGGAAACTGACATTGTGCCAAACTATCACATACTTTGGCAAGTCATCTCCAATCTGACCCCTCTCTTGTTTGGAGAAGAGATCACATCGTATCATATGGCCCAATAATGAGACTATGTGTTCCCACACGAATCACAGGTTATGTTCCTGCCCCATTGGCCCAGTACATCAATTGTAGTTCTTGTCCTACCATTGTCAGGGTGTGTAACATTGTGTTTCGCTCTGGCTATATATATACTTGCTAGTTAAAGGTTCATGAGATGCGCCTTTGAGCTATTTTGTAAAACTTGGTTGGTCATGTGGTGATCTAATGCTTCACACTTCACATTTCTCAAAACTCAAGATTTACCTAGGAGCAATTTACCAACTCAGAACAGATTTAGAAAAAAAAGTCAGAATAAAATGGGAAGAAATATGCTTAAAATATTATTTAGTGCAACTATTCTACATGTTAATGCTCATGTGTAGAACTCATACCAAAATTTTGTAAAGGTGAGAGTATTCCATTATAATACATTTTCAGCAACATGACATATGTACCAAAGAATTTGTTATTTTGAGAATCCTGAAAAATGTAAGTGACAAATAGATATGACTGTAAACTCTTATTTTGAAGGGAAATGATTAATTAAGATTTATTGAGTGATTTTTCATTACACAAATTGAGGTTTTTGGTTTTAAAATCGGGCGACACGGTGGTGCGGTGGGTAGCACTGTTGCCTCACAGCAAGAAGGTCGCAGGTTCAAGACCCGCCTTGGGCCTGGGTCTGGGGCCTTTCTGTGTGGAGTTCGCATGTTCTCCCCGTGTCTGCGTGGGTTTTCCCCGGGTACTCCGGTTTCCTCCCACAATACAAAAAACATGCTCAGGTTAATTGGTAAACTCTAAATTGCCCATAGGTGTGAGTGTGAGAGTGAAAGGTGTGTGAATGGTGTGTGTGCCCCACGATTGGCTGGCGACCATCTGGGGTGTATCCCTGCCTCTCGCCTTAACGCGCTGGGATAGGCTCCAGCAGACCCCTGCGACCCCGAAAGGGAATAAGCGGGATAGACAATGGATGGATGGATGGTTTTAAAATCTGACCTGACTGATTTTGTAATTGAAAAGCCTTGCAGTAGGCTGTCATTCACTTGGCAAAACCCCAATCAAATCACATGCACCACACATCCATGATCTAAAAAACACCATGTTCCAGGTGTTTTTTTCAATTCAAGACCCCATGTGCTGTGGAGAAAAGTGATCTGACTTCTTGCCCCAGGACCTGCTGCTGGGAGAGTGGCCTTGCAAAGCCCTTGTGATTGAGTCAGGCTCAGTTTGTGTCTCTCAAAAAGCTTCAAAAAACCTCAGGCCCTCAGGTAAAAACAAATCATTGCAACTTTTGGTGGCATTGGGCCCAAATATAAACACCAGTGCTGACTGCAGGGATAGATAGATAGATAGATAGATAGATAGATAGATAGATAGACAGACAGACAGACAGACAGACAGACAGACAGACAGACAGACAGACAGACAGACAGACAGGTAGGTAGGTAGGTAGGTAGGTAGGTAGGTAGGTAGGTAGGTAGGTAGATAGATAGATAGATAGATAGATAGATAGATAGATAGATAGATAGATATATAGATAGATAGATAGATAGATAGATAGATAGATAGGCAGAATGAAAGATTTTTGACTATATGACTTATATGGGGCTTTAATAGTAATAATAATGATTCAAATAGGATGCAAAACCCGCATGCTCAATATATTTAGTATGTACTCCCAAGGTAGCAGTTAAATTGACTAAAAAACTACAGGTAGCCTATAATAATCTAATGTTATGTTCCATTTACTGTAGCAGAGTCTTTTCCTAACAGTGTGGCCACCTCACATCTCTTCTAAGGAGTGCCTCAGAGCTCAGCCCTTGGCCCCTTACTATACTTCTTTTGTATGTTACCTCTGGTTTAAAAATGTTCATTAAGTTTTTTTTTTTTTTTCATTTCTATGCAGATGTGTCCTATATAATATTTTGTATCCATATATATTTCTTGTTTGATTCCAACAACACAACACAACTGGCCAAAATACAATCTTGCAAATGTTAAAAACAGCCTCTTAAGGCATTCTTAAGTTAAACTCTGATAGATCAGAAGCCATTATCATAGCTCCAGACCTCTCCAGCAAGTACTTCTTCTGTTATGTTGTCTCTCGTTGTATCAAAGCCCACTGCAGAAATCTAGCTGTTATCTTTGATACCAAACTGAACTTAGACCAACAAATTGACCAACAATTGTTCAACCAGGCTTTTATTCTCCATTTTACCTTAAAATTAAATCATTTCATAGACTAAGAATCTGGAAACTGTCATTTACATATTCATTACATCCTACATAGACCTCTACTGGCTTTATTCCCACTGCACTCATTAGAACAAATCAATTTGCCCAAAATTCTGCAGCAAAACTTCTCACATATAGAGATAGAAAATAAGGCTGTTTTGAGTTGGACACTGATTATATCACTGACTTACTAACCCCTTACATGCCTGATGCATGTGTTGGTAATGTCTAGGTCAAGGCTAAAATGCAGAGAACACCCAGCTATTGGAGTGTTTCTGGTTTAAAATCACAAAGTCAAAGTGATTCTTCCATTTTGGATTATTATTGCTATTCTTATTCTCATGTGTGGACACTAACCTGATACCTATTTTCTCCACAAGTATTGTATATAGTATATCCCTTTAAGCTCAGTGAGCAGCGACAGACCTAACTCCTAATCCTCTTTCCTATCATAATTCCAGAGGAAAAAATAAACATCCAAAAAAACTGATATCTTCCAAGACATGCACAATATTTTATATTTTATCAAAGGTTTGGATTTTCTCAGACAGTCCTGCATGAGCCCTGATCCTGACATCTTCTTTTGCGATGAGCAACTTGTAGACAATAACTCATAAAACTGACGGAATATGGCAAACCACATTATAAAGTGCGGGAAGAAGTTCTTATTTCGAGAGTTTTAAATTATGGCTGAAGACTTCTCTGTTTCCTGCAGCCTTTAAAGCTTTTGATGTATATATTGCACTATACTGTAACTATTAATCTTGTCTCACCAGTTTTATTCCATTTTATCTTTATTTTTTATTTTCACTTTAACTCTTTTTAATTGTAAATAAATTTACTTTTATACTACCTTATGTTGCTTTTACAGTTTGTCTTGATGCCTTTTATGGTTTATTTAAAGCACCTTGAGTTGCTTGGTTGAAATGTGCTATAATATTAAACATGCCCTACCTTTTGCCTTAAGTTGTTCATTTCCAATTTTATCATTTAATCCCATGCTGTGCACTGCATTGATAATTTCATTTAATGAGTTATTATAAGGGCGACACGGTGGTGCGGTGGGTAGCACTGTTGCCTCACAGCAAGAAGGTCGCAGGTTCAAGACCGCCTTGGGCCTGGGTCTGGGGCCTTTCTGTGTGGAGTTTGCATGTTCTCCCCGTGTCTGCGTGGGTTTTCCCCGGGTACTCCGGTTTCCTCCCACAATACAAAAAACATGCTCAGGTTAATTGGTAAACTCTAAATTGCCCATAGGTGTGAGTGTGAGAGTGAATGGTGTGTGAATGGTGTGTGTGCCCCACGATTGGCTGGCGACCATCTGGGGTGTATCCCTGCCTCTCGCCTTAACGCGCTGGGATAGGCTCCAGCAGACCCCTGCGACCCCGAAAGGGAATAAGCGGGATAGACAATGGATGGATGGATGGATGGAGTTATTATAAAATTCAATATTACAAATATGGAATATACATAATATATATGATTTTAACAAAACACATACCCAGCTACCTCTACTTTTAGGACAGAGATCAGAACCTGACACTGAAAATACCTGTCAAATATTTTGGGATATTTAAATTAGAATTTTCGCAAAACATATAGAAAACTACTGCCAGCAGATCATACGTTCTTTAATATTTTCTGAAGCCAATTATAGCTCTAAAGGCTAAATAAACTATACCTTTGTATTCTTTAGATTGCATTTTTCCTTTGACTCTTCTTTGTCTCTTCCCTCCTGCAACAATTCTTACTTGGTGATGTGATTACATAACCTCCTATTCAACCTCCTTGCTGTGCTGGTTCTTAAGCTCTGAAAGTGATTTTACATATTCTAGTGATTATATTTAAGGCACAACTGTATCTGGCTGAAGGCTATAGTAGAGCCTTTAATCCTGCAAGCTGTGGTATTGTCTGATACTCAAAAACTAGTGTCATTGGAAATCGCTTTCTTCCTGAAATGTTTTAATAATAATACAAAATTAATTTATTCATGATCTATATTGTGTTATAGCATGGAGCATAGCCTACCATTGCCCTTTATTGACTGGGTGAAAATCTCTAGCCTTTTAGCTTAGTGTATGATTTAAAGGATTTGTCAGGGGAGCCTGAGAGATGTCTCTTCCGCCCTAATTGCATAATTTTGATGGCTCTGATCTACACTTCTGTGGTTTGTGTACTTTGTGTTCACAACTTTTATATCTCTACCCTCCACGGATGACACAAGATAAACTGTTCTGGGAAGGATTTGTTTTAATAGGAAAGTTTCATCCTCGAGTTGTTTTATGAAATGCCTTCCCTTCCAAACGATGAGTCAATCAATGCTTCCTGTGTTTGATGATGGGAGGGGGGCCGTGAATTATCAACTTACATTAAATCTCTGCGTACTGGCAGCGAGCGGAATTGTGCAGCCGGAGTGGAAGTCAAAAATATGTTTAATTCACACTCAGACTGAAGAAACATTTAAAACGGGACATTGAAAATCTATTTAGTAAAAATTAGCCAATGCATAATTCAGAATTCATTGCTTGATTAATCCCAAGCATATCATACTATAAATATGAAAAAAAAAATACATTAAACAGCTCATAGACTTTAATGTTACGACTTCACTGAAGGTGTCTGAGCAGGAGGAGGGGTTAGTTGTTTCCGTGCTTTGGTTGCTTTGAATTCAACATTTCAGGCCAGATTCTGTGCCATTGTGGATGATAAATTAAACCCGCTATAACTTTGCAGCTGTGCAGAGCCAGAGGTTGTACACTCATCTGCAGCTCTAACCGCATAACCACGAACTCTTCACACCTTAAGTCACAGTATGTGTTGGCTTCATGGGTTAGTGACTTGCGTGACTATCCCTTATGAAAAAAAAAAAAGTTTCTGACAGCCTAATCCAAAAAGGTAAGCTCGGCATTGCTGAGTCTATGCAAGTACTGAATTAACTTTATTTATTTTTTTTTTATTTTTGGGAGGAGGAGGAAGAGGTAGTGAGACTGGCAGCTGGCACTTTTGCTGACCACAACCTGCTACATTATTATTTATTTATTTTCTTGTCAAGTCACTGCTGGTTCATTCTGGTATTTTGACAGCCACCTTATTTGGAGCATGACAAATTTAATTTAAATAGATATAGCACTGGAAGGCAGGGAAAAAATAAAAAATAAAAATGGCACAATTTTACTGTCTGAACACATGTAATCCTGTGGTGTCAGCGTCATATACAAATGTGTTGCTACTGTTTTTTTTTTTTTTCCTGTCAAAAAAATAAAATACAGCATGTGGTATTGCATATGAGGGTGTGTGTGGTAGACAGTTCTTATTTAACAAAATGATAGTGTTTGTGCTGAAGTGCTTGTTTGGTAAAATCTGCCATGTTCTGCTAAAGAAAACAACTGGTCTGGCTTAGCTTCCAATTCTTCTGAGCTGCAAGCTGTAATGAATGCATTTATAGGGGCTCACAGCATGAACCCACACACCACAGTAGGAGACTCTTTGAATCTCAGCATGGCCAGAAGCTCAGGCTGACCTGTGTGGAGCTCCACCAGTTTCATCAGCACCTTGTGGCTCTAAAAGAAAAACCTTTTTTTTGACATTAGGAACCGGAGTGGGGAAGAAATTGACAGGCATTTGCTGTGTGCACTCGCTAAACGTTGGACTGCTTGTCTTTTTGCAGCAAATTTACGGTGCATTCTTTGAATAATTCACATCTGCTAGTATAAAGATCAATTCCTGGGCTACACGGTTTTTAGAAAACAAAATCAGCTCACTCGGATAAAGTGGAAGTTAGCAAGTGAATTGTTATGGACACCTGGAGGATGTACAATGCCATGAGCCTATTCCAGAAATAATGAAACCAGTGCAGTTTCCTGGATAATTACTCCCTGTGTGAGCAGTAGTGGAGCCACAGCTTGTATTTCAGTTTCAGGTTCCACTTCTGGTCGCGTGTCTCTTGTCTCTGTTCTTGTTCATGATAACTTTGGAGAATAAAGATACTATGTCTGACCCACTGATGTAGCATGTAAAGCAGTCAGGGGTGGTGTTTGATCAAATATTCTGCTCTTTAAGTTGCTCTCTGATTTATTTTCTATTGATTGAATTGTCATTACACAATGTCCATGATGCACAATTAAAAGAAAAGACACCTCAAATATTTTAGACATTAACTATATTATAACAGATGTTTATTCTCTCTGTGTCTGTGATATTTGTGTTTTGTTACCAGTAAATACTGTTTTTGGAGCTTGTCATTTAAGGTGACTTATTTATTTATTTATTTTTCGTTTTACCATTTTTAGAGGCTTTTCATTTGTAGAGATGCTTTCATATTTTTTTTTTATAAGTGCCTTAATGTTCCAAATTTATCTTAAGTGCATTCACTTTAACTCAGATCCGGCAAATTGCTCTCAAAACAGAACATATTTTTTTATTTGACAATTTCATTGCTCTCAGCCAGAAACTGCTACAAGAAGCTCATCTTTCCATATTAGATTAGTTACTCTGGTGCATACATATTTATTAGGCATCAAATTTGCTATGGAGCACATGCATTCACAGCAGAGCAGAATAGATGAATGACACCAGAGCTAAACAAATGGACAGCCAACTTCCAAGGCCTGAATTTGAAATCCACACTAATCCTCATCCTGTCTTCTCTTCGCCTTGTGGATCTTTCACCAATGGATATGTGAGCCCACCTCCGGAACAGGAGAGATTTATGGGGTTTAATTGTGTGTGATTGGCAGACTAAGTGTTGATTTCCTACTATGTCTGGATTTGGGTTTAAGTGAGCCGGGATCCATACAAAGTAACTATGAACAACCTAAGATCCATAAAGAGTGTTTAAATGAACATTGTTGGCCTCAATTTACCCAATGTCAAGTTCAATATGGAAACTGACAAATTTGCACAAGTGGTAAATTACTATTTAAGTATTTAGATTTGACAAACACACAAGTAGAATGGTAATCCGTCAAGTAGCCATACAAAGGAATTCATGTTTTGACAGAAGGAAGTCAAGCTTCAGTTGTTAAAACTACTTATATAAAGATTTTCTCTAGACTACATCATGCCAATATGATTCATGTAATTTATTTCATTTTGCAATAATATTATCTAAATAGGAACTCACACAGCCACGATAGCAGCAGAAGAAATAGAAACGCAAAGAAGAATTCCTTGTGTGTCCATTAGGGTTACAGTGATTTAATTTATCATGACTGAGATAATAAGTTGCCAGATAATTGATATTGAAGTTAACCAGAGAGAGATTAACTGTAATCATTGCAAATTTAATCATTTGAAAAATCGCACTGGTCCTCCTCTTGGTTCACCACAATATTTACCCTTGCATCCTTGCACCCTCGCAGGCAAAATGTGATAGTATTGTGTCCCTCAAAAGGGATTTTCTATTAGGAAAAACAACCCAAGAACCTCAATGTTGAAAAATTAACATTTACTTTCAGAATTAGGTGTTTTCATCACAACCAATGTTTCATGGTGAGTGGAAAAGTGAAGCACTGTTCTAAAGTCATCTGAATTCAAGCTCTTCAAGTCACAGGAGGAAGAATGATTAATAACAACTTCAAGGATGAGGGCACAAGAGACTGGTAAGTGAAGGGAAAAGTGAAGGGAATGTTGTTACATTTCACCATTTTTTTTCCATCTCCGAGACCAAAAGTAATTTCAGCTTGAATGGACTACGGTCAGATCTATTAATACAATCAGCCTGGTTGAGGTGAGGGACAATTTGGGAAAGATGACAGAGATTTGGAAACATTCTATTAGGCTCAACACGTACAACTGTTACTTCATAGACTAGATTTGATGTTGTCTAAAAACTGTTAAAAAGTGGACACCCCTAAAACATAGACCATAAGCCTTTGATTTTACACAAAATGATAGGAGTTTTCACACCTGCCTCTTTTGGTTTTGTTGAATGGAGCCCTGGAGCGTTTACAGCAGCCCTTGGTGCGATTTGTTTGGGCAGGTGTGAATACAGCAATTGCACTTGGGAGGGACCAAAACAACCAGACCAAGGCCTTATGAGGAGCTGGTCTTGGTATTTTATGCCTATCCTTCCTTTAATTTCTATAACAAGCAGCATGATGAATCAGAGTAATCAACAAGCAACAAACACAGACCTGTGAGAAAGTTTAGTGCTTATAGACATCTGATTCGATGAATATATCAGCTCATTACTTTCCACAACACAAGAACACCAATTCTACTCAGGAAAGGGTGTTTTAGAGGTACTGCATCAAGGCAAAGAAAACATAATTGATTCCGTAGACATTGTGGAGTCCCATTATAGTTCAACACATCTCCTACTTCCAGTGATGCTAATGATGTTAGTAGAGCTGACCTGGCTCTGACACCTTACACACATGTTGATGATGATGTTGAGAGAGTGTAGTTCATTCTACTGTAACTTTTTTGTTGTTGCTAATACCAACCACATAAGGTTCATTCTCAGGTATCAGTTTTCTTTGTTCAATTACAGACATACACCTACACAAACTGTATGGTGTGCATAGCATTATATACACTACATTTAGAACAGGAAATATGACATTAAGTTAGAAGGAGAGAAATGATTGATGCATGGTGTATGTGGAGTTTGAGGTAACAGGACCCATCGCAGCTTCCAGGTGCCACCAGGAATGAGCCAGACCCTCCAACAACTGAAGGCTCCTTGCAGTATCTTATGAGGTCCCAGCAGCCTCAACCTATTCCAGTATAACAATGTAGGTCAGCCAGGGCTAGGACAAGCTTCTTCAAAAAATAAAGTTTTTAACTTATTCTTCAATGTAGGAAGGGTGTCTGCACCCTCCCCCATTCTGTGATCAGCTTCCTTAATGAGGGCAAAAATTGGGTCCTTGGTTTCCAAACTGAATTGCAGAGTGAACTCAATTTACGTGCAAGGAAGGATGGCTATACCCAGGCTATCCTGTGATAATGATGCCATAAAAAGACCTTGCCGATATGCCTGATGCTCATAGTATGGACGGCAGGGACAATGAAGAGTGCACCAGAGGAGGAAGACTGTCCATTCTGGGAACTAGGGCTTGAAAAAGAAAAGTGAAAATGTGGCGAACTAATGATGAATTTTGGGAATAGACAGACAAGAAGGATCCTGGAGGAAATACATGGAGCTGAAGAGGCTGCTGCCTCTGAGAAGATTCTTCAGGAAGCTGAAGAGAGAAGGTTCCAGTCTATAAAGTCACAATAGTAGGTCACTAACCAGATGTTTCTGCAACGAATATGCACTCCTACACATGCTTTGCATCCTGGTCAATCTCAACAATACCAACGTGGACCACAACACTCCCATCAACTCTAAGATACTGGTCAATGCGACAGCCAACACAACCAAACTTCAATGTCCTTACCTGTAGCTTGCAATTTTAGCCATTAGGAAGAGTTAAAGTTTATATGATGAAGGTACTGTTCTTGGCTTAGTGTTATCGAAAATGTTATAGAGTGTTATTTTAAGCCAAATAAACTATGGCTTATTTGTCTGTGTTTACATGTCCATGCAATATGCTTGCAATGCATTTTCAGGGTTTTATTCTTTGCAAGCTTCTGGGCTACACATGAGGATAATACACCCTATAAATATAACAGTATTTGTAATAGAAGTACAAGTAAACATTTCATTCCATTCATTTTGAATCAGTTTCAGGTTTCAAGCTGCCTAGCTTGCTGACTAAACAAACTCATCAAGGGAGATAAGAGCCCACAATCCCAAAACATTCCATAACTAGTTTTCCCATAACATTCACATTGTATTTTTACAATCCACCTCAGTAATTATGCAACACACCGCAAGCACACACTATGCGGCTTACAAAAGTTATGTGGGCATAATATTCTTTTAGAAGGCAACTCCAGCATCCTTTGAGGTGTCCTTTGAGACATCCTTTGAGGTGTCCTTTGAGGCGCCCAAAGGCATGCTCTACTGTCATACAGGCTTGACTTAATCTGTGGTTGAAGTTGAGCAGCTGTGATGTTACTTGTCCCCCCGGATAAGGTTTCATGAGCCAAATTAACGGAAGGTACGCGAATCACCCAACTGAAAAGGAGGCACGTAGACCCAATCAAATGTTTAAGTCCTATATGAAACATTGGTTAAAGTGTGCCTGCACTGCTAAATTCATACAACAGAGAAAACAGAGGGAGGAAAGAAAGAATTTGTATCCTGCTTGCTCACCAAAATGAATGTCCCAAAGTCTCTCAGGTACTCTACACCATGCAAAATAATTGAATACCCTCCTTTTCTATAGCAATAACATGATGCGTTGTCAAGTCAAGCTCTGATCTTAAAATTGGTTCCATCTATTGTACCTGCCACTTGAGAGAAGCTCCATCTGTCTGAAGGCTTCATTACAACATTCACAGCAGTCACAACCTCTTGGGTGATGTTGATACACAGCAGCAAACAGGTGTGAGATAGACCTGTGCTCTGGCTCTACGGTTAGCCTTCGAATACAAATTGACACAGGAACCCTTTACTGTGTGCGATTTGTGTTCTGGCCTATGGTTCTGGCAGGTCAGCCAGGGCTAGAGTGTAGTTATGTCTATATCATACCGCACCTAGAAATCTATAAGAATTGTGAATAAAAAGGATTATTATGAACCAAAGAAACCATTTGTTATTTATTAAAACACCTTAAAATTGGAATATTGAGTTGACCTTAAAACTGCTTGTATAATGTATAAGGTACTTAATAATTCACTTCCATACTGCATTCAAAAATTTAGGTCAGAGGCATATGATCTTAGGGGAATCAAAAATGTGTAGTTATATTTGCCTATATATTTGCCTATATATAAATGCCTATATATATATGCCTATATATATATATATATATATATACTGTATATATGTGCATTGGGTGCATTGCAGTTGGGTTTAGTCACCATAAAAAATAAATAAATAAATAAAAAAAAATACTAAATACTTGGGGTTTTAAAGTTAGGAAATATAGGTCATGGGTTTAGTTTAAAATATCATTAAAATGCCCAACGTGATGGTAAAAATGTTTGAACTGTGATCGGCCTGCAAACACCCACACACTCATCCAAAAAGATCTTCAGACTAAATTATTGAAAGCACCTGCGTGGGTTTACTGAAGATATGTCTGTTTTCTTGCAGTGAACAGGTATTTATGTACAGTAGAATCAGTGAATAGAAACACATGGATGCCGCAGATTTGAGGTGGATCTAATACTATTGAAGCCATGCAGTACATCTGAGAACATTATAAAACCCAGTGCATGAATTTTAATCCATATCCAATCCAGAAGTGAATGTTTCTGATGGCGACTGATAACATTAGAGATTAGTCCTCTTCCCATGCTGAGGTGTGCACTGTGGTGGGGCTAAGATACCCACTAATCTAAGTATCTCATAACAAGGATATTCCATTCATTAAATCTAATATCAGAACAATACCTCGTCTGGTGAGTTAGAAACACAATTAAACTTGGTCACAAGAAACTTAAATGGAGCTTAAATGTTCCTGGCACAAATCCAGGCAAACTCTGTAGAGATCTGGAGCAAATATAATGCTAAATGTAATCTAGGATTTACAGCTTTTATTCAGAGGAGTTTCAGTTAGCTTAAGTAGTTGGGGTTGGGGACGTGTTAGTATTATATCATGAATTCTATTATGTGTGAATGGGGGAAAAGGTGTGCTTCTTGCATGTTTTTTAATGTTCTCTTATACTCAACAAATACAAGCAAATACATTAAGCATAAATAGGACCACATGCAGAAATCTATCTATCTAGCAGAGTTAATGTGTTGTTGAATGATTACTGCAGCACATTTCTGAAATTGCTCTACTGACAGTTTTTTTTTTCTTTTTTGAATGCAAACATTTCCACAAGGGCAGCTAATAGAACAGCCCGGCTATCAAAATAAGGCCCCCGGTCACAGAGGAGAATCATGATAAACTGCCCTTGTTCAACATCAGCACTTCATTATTCACTTGTTTGACCACTATGATAAGCCATGAAGGCGCTTTTCACAATTGCTCTCATTAAATGGGAAAAAGAGACGGGGTGTCGCAGTGCCTCCTAAACACCTGGGCCCTGCCGAGCACAGCCCAGCCTTTGATCTCGGCTCTGGAGATGCTTTTTTTTTTCAGCTGAAATAGAGATTCACCTCAGAGCGAATAGGGCGAAGCATTTGGATGGCTACATGCACAATAACAGCAAAATGAAACCTTTGTGGTTATATATTGCCTGTTTCCCATTACCTTTAAATGATAGTTTGAAAAATAGACAAGTTACCAATGTGAGACAGTATTATCTATGTCTGGAAGACAGGCACCTCATACTTAACAAAGCGTTCCGCCTGCTGCACAAATACACTCCTGATTTAGACAAGCTGTTTAAACAGTGACACACATTTTATTTCTATAATAAGGTCATATAATCTGGCCTGCCAACCCTCCCGATGGAACAACTATTATCACATACCATTAAAAGCAGCATTCTATGTCTATCATATTGGGAAAAATTAGAAATGGGTGAGGGCACATTTTTTTCGGTGTTTAGTAGATACATTACATGAAGTAAAATTTTCTCATAAATCTGAAATATTTCACTGAATTCCAGGCAAACAGGAGGCAATCCTCTCAAAACAGACATCACATAAGCCCCGGGCAAGACCCTTGAAGTTCAGTGGGGGTCCCAGGAAAGCAATTTCTCCCTTGGCATTGCCAACATCCCGAACTCTGTGTGACACTGCTTTCATATGCACAGTGTACTCTGTTCTCTCAAAAATTCCAATAAATGGCGTCACGTGTACTGTGAGACTAACACTTTATTGTTTGTCTTTTAATTAATTGTTTCAGCATGATAGCAGAAATACTCCCTCTCTAAAAGACATGATAATAATATAGATATGATAACACCTATAAAACAATAAAGTGTATGCGTGATAGATATGAACAATTTTCGGAATCAACAGAAGTTTAATTTGATCATTATCACCATACAATAAAAATACATGTGGGCTAAGAAGAATTTCATCTTTTCATGCTCAGGTGGGGTCCAATCAGACCTCGAGCAGATTCCCCCAAGGCCTGGATGATCTAACGCTGACACGAGAGAGTAAATCACACCTGAGATGGAGCAGTAGCACCAAGATGCTCAATATATCGATGCAGGTTTTTAAAGCTGCAATCTTTAGACAGTGCACTTGACAGATGGGATTGTGATGAGATTTATACCTAATTTCTTTGTATATCTATCTATCTATCTATCTATCTATCTATCTATCTATCTATCTATCTATCTATCTATATATATATATATATATATATATATATATATATATATATATATATATATATATACAGTATATTGGTGGAGTAATACTTATTCAGGATTGCGCACAACTACAGTCTGTTCTCTCTCACCATATCATATAATATTTGGAGATAAGTGCTTGAAGTGCAAATTGAATCAGGACAAGGTTTCAGATTTTATATTTATTTATTTATTTTAGTGTCCGTTCAATTGAATTTTCTGTCTGATAGTGTTTCTAGAAGCAAGAAACTCTTTTGCTGTACTTATCTTTCGCATGCAACTTTGCATGATCGATTTATAATTTATAATTCATACAAAAAATAGAGTATAATAATGTTATACTGGTAAAATTACAATTAGGGTGTATCCCTGCCTCTTGCTTGTGTGCTGGGATTGGCTCCAGCAGACCCCTGTGACCCAAATAGAATAGAATGGAATAGAAAATGACTGACTGATGTTTTCTGAATCATACACTTTCACTCCAACATTAAATAGCATTCAATCATTCTGTTTATTTCCTGCTAAAGTTTATTGCATGAAGTGAGATGAGTGGGATAAAAAGTTTCTCAGACAAATAGAGCTCAATGAATCATGGCAAATGAGTTGTTTATATTTACACCTAACCAGTCTTAAGTAATATGCTCTTGAGAAATAAATATACAAAGCATTTTTATTTCATACAAGTGCTGCAGCTTACTTGTGCAATGAACCCATCAAAAACTTGAAATGAAAGGAAATCTCACCTTTTTCATTTGTGTCCCACTTTTTTTTTTCTTTTTAAACTGTCATATACAGAAAGCCTGCAATCTCTTCCCTTCTTTCAAACAAATCCAGTAAGTGCCGCGTACAAATGTAAAATAGAACACTTTGTTTGAGTCATAATTGTAATCACTTTATTTTAAATTGAACTCCCATAATTGGAAATTGCTGATGAACCAAAACGAAAGACTCAATTTTGTTCAAATCTGTGAATTTTCCGTATAAACACGAACTCAGGCGTTTTGTAATCAGGAAGTCTTCTAATTCTTTGACTACAACGGCAAATTAATTATACTTAATTCATACTGTTCTGCAGACTAATGAGCTCATGGGACGTCTTTGCTTTGCATGATGTCACCATCGCTGTTTGTTCTCTACATCTCTAACATCCGATTTGGATCCTGCAGCTTGAAGATATGATGGTTCCCCTATTGCAGCGTACCCCTGCCCCCTTCCACACAGAGAACACACCCCCCCCCACACACACACAATGTAGCAGGATAGGACCCAAGGTTCGTGGCGTTCAGCGTATGCAGCACACTTCTCTACTTGTTAAATCAATCCGTTGCAGAAAGTGTAGAATTCTTTGTGATGGTGTGTTGTTGTCGTGTGGAGGTGGCGGGAATAAAACAAGGAAAAATATGGAGTATAACGGAGGCAGCAGCAGAGGGAAGATATATAGGCTCGACTGCAACCGACTGAATCACCTTTAGGCCTTGAATTTGTCACCTCACTGTGTAATATTGTATTGTATTCAGTATGTAGCCTATTGCATTGATTTAAAACAAATGTAGAAGTACTTTATTGATCCCTGTGGGAAATTGATCCTCTCCACTTGACCTATCTCACACACACACACACACACACACACACACACTTGGAGCAGTGGGAAGACTGGATAGCCGCAGTGCAGCACCCTGGCACCATGTTCACTTCTTATTCTTTTTTTTTTGCCAGGAGTATTACCTCTTAAATATGAGATATATACTCATGTTGTTATACTGTAGGAGGCGCTCTGACAGATAATCGGACGAATTTTGATGACTGCAGGAAGTAGATGGATCGATTTTTTTTGTTTGTAGCTCAGCTACATGCTACAATGGCATAATGCCCGGGGAGCAAAATGAACCAGCCATAGAGGGAAAAATGCCCATTAGGAGGCACACACCGGAATGAGAGAGCCGCCGACGCTGTGGGATTCGGATCAAGAACCACGGGACACAGAGAGCCGCCGCAGCCTGGTCACAGACGAATGACGCGCGCACTGGAGACACAACACAACTGTAGGTGTTATTTATAAGTGAAGAAAAACTAAAATTCTAAATAAATGAATTATAAAATGCAAAAAAAAGTGAATTAACAATGAAAATAGCCTACATTTGTAGGCATTTGTTAAAAAAAAAAGAGAAAAAAAGAAAGAATGCATCTTGAACAAAATTACATTACATTGCATATCACCCTGCACACAAGAGCAACACCCGCAAACATAGAATGAACGTCTTGTCTCCACACGGAAAGGATGCCCCACAATTTAATGGGTTCACCTGTGGTGAAAATGTATAAATCATCCCAGTAGTTTGTAGATAATCCCCTTCATAGACACACAGGACTGAATAGGGTCATAAGGTACCAGATAAAGATAATTTTCTTTTTCAAATCTGATCAGTTCACAAAAGTATGTTCTGCATTAAAGGACGGGTTGACAATTCTTCAAGTGTGTCAGTACTCAGGGGCCAAATGAACATTGAAATTAGATTTTCTTACTACATTCACACTGGCCCTTCATAATGCACTTAAAATAATGTCTCCTAATGTGCAAAATCTGTTTTTAAAAGTTCATCTAAAGTTAACACGAAGCTTTGGTCCAAATTAGTCAAGCCAAGTTGATATATTTCAAAGTTCCAGTCGTTTTAGTGCCAAAGTCTCTTCCCCTCCCGATCAGCTCAACGGGGAAACAGTGTCCGAGGAAACACAAAGAGGGAATTAGATGCTGACTGTGAATGTGGCAGATATCCACTTGATGTGGATGAAGCCTCAGATGGTTTTCACATTAAATTTAAATACATTTTTGCCCCCTCCAATCACTGAAAGGACATTCAAAGAAGAACTTTAAATAACCAGCACTGGTCCTACTGGTATTAACATTACTGCACAACACTGAAAAAAAGGAGCCAAAGGTAATCGATAAAACAATAGAGAAAAATTGAGACAAATAGCAGGTTAATGCTGTTTGTGTGTGTGTGTGTGTGTGTGTGTGTGTGTGTGTGTGTGTGTCTGCTGCTGTTCCATCACCCAGTGTGCTCACTCTGGGTTACATAGACGTTAATAACGGTGTGTTTGTTTGGAGAGCGCGTTCCACATTGATAGACGCTGTTGGGGGGGCTTAGTGGCGCGCAATATTCTACCACCAGTAATCCCCTTTTCCTGCTCCAAACAAAAATATTTCTCAAATGTATAGATTGAATTCAAGGACAGAGTAAACAGTGAAAATAAATTCAAGGACAATTGTAAACATCGCCCTGCAAATTAAAGCCTATAAGCTTTGAAATGATAAGCTCTGTCACATTGGTATACGGCAGATAGAGGTACTGCGTGTAACGTGACTGAAGTAAAGTCACTCCATGGAAGAATTTATTATAGTTTCTTTTTTATTGTGATCATCCAGCTATTGTGTGTAACCTCAGACGTTAGTTTTTCCCTAACTTGAACCTAGGATGGTCAAATGAAAAAATGTTCTATTCACCTTCATGAATTCCACTCTGAATGTATATATTTTGTGTATGTGCTATTTTCTCTACAGAGTGGCTTATGAATGTTTTATAAAAGTCATCCAACAATTTTGAAATGTCACTTACCTTTCTTGTGAGCAGTACATGCACAACATGTAACTACAATATTATAGATTCCAGTAAATAACTGAAGGAAATAAATAAATTAATACACAAAACAAATGCGTATACAAAAACAATTTAAACTATATTTATTTAAAATATTTAAAGTAATTTCTATATATATATATATATATATATATACATATACATATATACCTACAGTATGACACTGCACACAAATACTGAATGTGCTCAGTTTACAACAGGAGTACACATACAAACACATGCAAATTCAACACCAGATGGCCGGTCCTTTCCCTGGCCTCGCCCAGTCTTTTGCTTCTCTCACTGCAGGAAACCTGCAGCGGCTCCAACAGAGGTGAAGCAACAATTAGCCGGTCTCTCCACACTGCCTCAGTAGCTGGAGTGAGTGGAACTGTCTAAGAGGGCACAACAAAAGGCTGTGTGTTGGCCGATGGCTGCTTGAATACGAGCTTGGCCGTTTATTGGGTTGATTCTTTCTGCCTGAAGGTCAAAACGAGGAGTTGGGAATATGAGCTCAAAGGAGTGAGGGGACCAAACCTGATTGAGATCTGCTTGAGAAAAAAAAAAGGCAAACTAAACATACAAAAATGCAGCACTAGGAGTTAATAGCTGCTCACATGAAGGAGCCAAGGTCAACTTTTTCATGTTAATGATACTTTGACGGTTTGTGCTTTTTTTTTCAGTGTCCGCTGACATTAAACCTTTACTTGATTTTTCGAGACAGGAACAAAAGCTGTTTTTGGAGGTATCTGGTGTTTAAAATGTTCAGTACATGTCCCTTCACATTTATGCTGGATTTATATTAACCCCTCTTCTTGAAATTGGCTTCAGAGGCTTTCGCAGAGTGACATGTGATTGATGCCTAATTTGAAAAGTAGCCCAGAAAAGAGGTGGAGAAGAAAAAAAGGAACAGAGAATAAGCAGTGAGAATACATTACATCGCCATAGTTTAAAACTATTTTAATTTATAATATTATATATAATACTTTCAACATGCAATTGTATACGCCTGGATATTATTATTTTTTTCCCATTACAATTATATACTGTATATTATGCACAAAGCAGTGTCAGTCTGTTCTAATCAAAAATAATTAGGGTTCAACAGGGAATAGTGTATTTCTGTGAACCTGAAATATTAATTGAATCTCCAAAATCATCATGTATATCACGCAGCTACTTGCATACAGTATATCCCTGCCGTGATATATTTTATAGCATAAAGCCAGACTCTGTGCATTAATGTATAAGAGTTTCTATTATAGAGGTAGCATATTAGTCGGTGCTGCTCTTAAAGGGCAAAATGATGGTCTTCCTTGAAACAGCCCTTAGAACTGCAATGCAGCCTACACTATAGGATCAGTGCCACAAAGCACCAATTGATCTATCTTCTAATTATTACCTTAAGATGTTCTGTGTGCAGCATCATACCAGTATCCAATCAAATCCAATTAACACTGGTGGCCCCATCCAGAAAACTGCATTATAGAGGGATTACACAGCTATGCGCTGGTCTGATTAATGGCCACAGTAATTAATGCTGAAGGGGTCTGTCCGAGTGCCTCAGTGTAGAGGAGCATACAGCAGTGAGGCAGCTGCAGCAAACAGAGCTTCTCTCTCTCTCTCTCGCACACACAGACACACACACACACACACACACACACCTGGACCCTCTTGCATATGTTGCACACAATATGAAGCATTATTTGGAATGGTTTGTGCCTCTGATACATAGTGAGATGGGTGAGGAATTAGACATTTGTGTCTAGAAATAAACTATACATGTTAGAAAATACTTTCTAAACTTACACTGAATTGTATACGTTTTTCATTATTTTTGTGCTTAAATTTAGTTGTTAGTAAGTTAATATTTGAACATAATAAGCACTCATGCAGATCTTCCTTAGAAAAACACAAACTTTAGGGCCTCTGTGGACACACCCCTGCTGTTTCAGAGCGAGGGATACTGTTTAACTTTTCAACATTTTAAAACCTAATGTCATGTTTATCATCAACAAACAATTAGTAAATGATTTCTTTTCTTCTCTGTGTGTCTTATCCAAGCGGCGATTCTAGACAGATAGCAAACACTGACTGAAGCTAAACTAAAGTAACTGTTTTTAACAGAAATGTATTGTATTGCATTGATTTCTACAGCTCTGACCCAAGAACACTTGTGTATTATACAAAAAAACAATCTCAATTTAAAATACAAAAAAAAAATGAATCAGTATTGGAAAGAAATTACGCTCTTCATACTAATTATTTAAATGTAATTATATTATTAGCTAAAATGCCTTTTACCGTCACCAGCGTGAAATTCAGGAAACAGGAAAATGTGCAACTGAGACTATGCTGGAGACTTGATAAGCAGACATACTGTAATCTATAATTGAAGTTTATCAATCAAAATAATTTATAAAGCAATCTACCAGGAGCATCCGATGCCAGAGATCCTCAGCATCTTCTGCACAGCAGTGTCACAGATGGTTGGAGGTCTTAAACCTAATCTCCAAGATGTTACATGCTAATTTAAAGGCTCTTCCTTTGCTTCACTCAGTGTGCATCTTTCAGTCTATTTCAACATCAAATGTTCTTTATCGTGAAATGCTAGCTCATATTTCAAAGGCTGCGGTTGATATGGCATGACTCGAGCCTGATAAGAGCATAAACACCTGCTTGCTCTGCAGACTTGCCTCTTGGACGGCCCTTTATATTGCTTTTGGATTGCTCTGCTGAAATATAAGCATTAATCTCTCTGTTTCTCACCTGCTTTTCCAAATCTCCTCCGTGTCTTTTCTATCTTACCGATTCCTAGTGATTTTTTGTGAATTATAATACAAAAGGACTGTGAACAGCTGCATAAACTTTATGTAAGGACTGCTTTGATTTAATGCAAGTTTGTGTCCTTGCATTTTTTTTCTTTGTGAGTGTGTCTTGTACTGTCTTTTGTTAAAATCTACTGTCACTTGAGACAAATCTACAATTCACAAGTGCAAATGCTCAACTATCTCTGAAGGCCAACATATGTATAGTTTTTTTTTTTTTGTTTTTTTGAAGGGAACGTGAAATGATCCCCATGAATGATGCAATAAATGTCAAATAAGGACAGGATGTTGATGCAAAGTGAAAATGAAATACACACAACAATGCTGCATTGGAATCAGTTTTTTTTTCGGCAAATGCAGTAACCATTACATTGGAAATGGTGGTGGGTGCCACTCCCCATTTTCATCAGTGTGAAAGCATCAATCACACCCGAGTGCACTAAATCAAGCGGACCTATAAAAAACGTTCGGCTTGATTCCACACCAAAAGACAAACTTTGGTGTGGTTTGGTGTGACGCTCTAGTGAGAACACAAATTCGGGTCTAAACAAACTATTTGATTTTCTCTTTGTTTGAAGATAAACATTGATGACCCATCAATTTGACAAATTTTATTTTATTTGCAGGTGTAAAACCAGACTATGCCGGAGTCTAGAGGCTACATTGTAACAATTGTATTGCCTTTTGATGACTAAATAATCAAACTAGTGGTGTGAAACCAGTGTAAAAGACAGAAATAGAATAGAAAAATGAATGCAATGCAAGGATAGGTTTAACAACCAATCCAGCTCAGTAATAAAGTATTCATACACATATAATAGTGCACAAAAGTCACTGTCCATACTTCTTCTTTTTTGTTTTTTGTTATCCAATTAGTTCAATCCAAAAGTGCATAAGCATTGATTATAACACAAGACAGCTCAAACAAACATAAACATGGATAAACAAGTTATAAGTTACAGTGCATTTTGATGAGTGAATCTTCCCAGTTTGTGCAGATAAGCAAAGAAGCACAAGGAACACTTTGTGTGTAAAAGTGCAGGCCTCCAACACTCCAGGCCATTTTTAGACAATGCAATGCAATGCAACACATCACTGTCAATTCCCCCCATGGTTCTATAACCCGTCAATCAAATGCTATGACCTAATTTGCGAACAGCTGCCTTCTTTAAAAGTCTCTTTTCTTTATGCTTGCCTGCTACATGACAGACACTGTGTGCACGGACTGTGTGTGTAACCGCTGACGTATTGGAAGTGTAGTAAAACACAAGACATTAATTGGCATTACATCCTGTCTGATGATGTTAGCGTGTTTGGATATTTGAATAATCAATGACATTTCGTGCATCAATGCGCACACGAGTCTCTGTTAATGGGGAGACAGAGTCCCACAACTGAAGGGATTCAATAAACTAACTCATAGATTAAGTGCGTTCCATGCGTTGCTACAAGTCAACTTCATACGGGCATTTGCAACACATCAACGCACATTGTGCACCCGCTTTGAATAGAGCAAGGAGATGTGTTTGTGTGCCTTAAACTGCCCTGAAGATACAAGTGCACACTGACTAAAACACACCTACTGGTGCACACACACCCAATAAAACTAGGAATTACAGATGTATTTCGGCCTATGACTGTTTAATGTCCTCTAAACATGTCCCTTGTTTTCAGTGCTGTTGAAATCTATCTGAATATAACAAACATTTTTTAAAGGCTATAGAAGTGCACTTATTTTGTAAAAGAAACATTCAAAGATAAATTGTTACTGTGAAAGTTACACATGTAGTTTGTGTTTCTCTATGAGTGGTAATGGGGCCAAAGTAAGTGGCAAAGTCCAGAATCATTTCAGATCTTTAGTCTGACTACTACAGTCCATTTGCATTTGAGCATGCCGGTTGCATGCAGGTGACAAGTCAATGTGGAGAGCTGCACAAAAGTGGAATGCATCGACCATTTAGATGCTCCAGACTTATGGGAGTCTGTCCACGATTTAGCATTTTATTATCTTTACTGCAAACTGAGTGTATATTGGCAGCTTGTCAAACAATCCGGCCATAAACTCTCTCTCTCTCTCTCATCTTCCAGAGTCCATTTTTTTGTGTCTCAAGTTGCCAGTCAGGCTGTAAACAATGAATAGAGAAGGAAGCCTTGGTGTTTCTGACTCTACCAGATGCAAGAAGATATTGGAGGTTGTAGCCAGGGGCCAAACCATTGTCAGAAAAAAGTCCTGAGATACTACATCATCATAGTAGTGACTTATACTCAGGTGATAATGTGGACCAGAAAGTTGCTTTGAGACGAAAACTGTAAGAAGTATGCCAGGAATGTGATATAGCGGTGAATAAATTGAATAGATTACACAAGATGCTGTCAAATTGGACATACGTGTCTTCCTTACTGCTGAACTCGTATCTATCTTACAAGATTTCTTGTTGCTGGAGCACAAACTCTGGGACCCATAACATGATATATATCACAGTATAGGTATGAGTTATATTCAAAAATAGAAAGCTAAAAGCATCTCTCTTCTGCTCTATGTAGATCGAGAACATAAGTAAAGTTTTAACCGTTGCTTTTACTTCTGAAGTTTACCAGAATATGTATATTTTCTAAATTAGACTGACCATATCTCCCAGACTTAATACATAAATCATAAAGCACTCTTTTGCATAGTTGATAGTTGGTGTTTTAGCAGTTTTTTTGTTTTTGAAGAAAAGACATTGCTTTGTTACCTCTCTCAATATCATATAGTGACAAAATTAGATATATCGAATGTGTAATTGAACATAAAAGAAAACAATACCCAACAAACTGCATAATGATAAATAGATTGGATGGAACTTACTCTTCAAAACAGATCGGTCGGTAGTTGTGATCGATAGATCCACTTCACTTGGCTAAAGTTCATGTCCCTTCTACTTCAAGGGCCTGCAAAATCAGTGGGAAAAAAATGTGTAATATAAGTGTATGTAACAAATTCTCACAAAAATACAACACTTCTGCCATCCTTATGCAGTAGTTTACGTCCCACATTACACTACACATTACAGGGCCCCATTTTCTCACAGGTACAAGATCCAAAAACAATGTTAATGCCATTTTCTTGAGGCACAAGTAGTTTTCATTGTTGCCTGTATCTGTTTAGTCATTTCTGACTTCCAGTTTGTGCCCTTTAGTGTTTGCCACACGCTCCTCTGTGTGATTCAAAACACAAGTTTCCACCACCAAGGCTGGCAAGTTACTGTAGCACAATAACATTGTAACCTCAAAGGCTTTGTGATATGCACAAAATGTTCTATTATGGTATAAGTAATGTATATCTTTGTATATATCATATTGTATATATTGATCTGTAAATTCAGTTTTAAAATGTGTAAATAACCATACTATGCTTCAGGCAGAGTTTGGGTAAGAAGGGTTTCCTTCACAGCTAAACACCGAAGCTGTGAAATTAATAATCACCTCTGTCGGGACCGAAGAGACCATTTCTGGCCACTTACTGTAATAGTCTGTGAGAGCTCTGAGAGGCCATGTGTCACTCTCGTAGCGACCTGTTATGTCAATGGCCACTTTTCTTCATGGTCCATCTGGCAGTTCCCCTGACATAAGTGGTTCAGGTGGAGTTTTTATTATTTTTTTTTTTTTTTTTATCAGGTTTGTCATTGTATTGACACAACACACATGAGGATATCATAGAGTGCACAGCTTTGTACATTTATGGTCACCAATATAGCTTACATATTAAGTGTAGCACGGTCAGTCCTTTTTTATGACCAGTAAGTGATCGAAAGCCGGTTCACGTCGGAAGCAAGTTCAATTGTCACATTCATTCTACTTTAGCAAGCCCTGTTGTATCTGATGCCACAGTTTGTTTCAATTCACAGGCACCGGAACATAAAGGCATGCAGGGGATTCATAAAGACATAAGCCACCATCAGCATCTCCTGGACAGGCAGTCAGCTGTTTCCCAGGAGGTGTAAGTAACATTAGATGAAAAGCAGAGAAGTCATGATGACCATCCTGCCATTCGCAGTCCTACACAACCAGTGCCCTCTGATGAGAGCGGGGTTTTAAGCACTTGGTGGTCTATAAGTGGTACAAAATGACAGCCCCACAGTGCCCAAACCCTTCAGAGAGAGAAAGAGTCCGTTCCATGTTGTGAAGGTATATTTGTGTAAGGACATCCCCCCACCACTCCAAGTCAACAGTCAAAGGTGTCAGTAGAGACATAAAAAGGCAGCTGGTGTGTGGCTAACAGCTATCGGTCTCATCATTTCAGTAAAGCAGAAGTCAGCCTCAGCAGTCAATGTTCTGTAGCTCGGGAATGAACTTACTGTACCATGATGCAAGGCCCAGGAAGGACTGCAGAGGATAGGCAATGTCATGTGGGGTAGGTGCATTGGCCATAACAATGGTCAGACTGAATTCCTTTTATTTTACATGGAGTAACCTAGGAAATGTACTGAAGTCCAATTGAACTTAAGGTTCTGCATGTTCAGCTTGAGTCCCATCACAGTCAGGGCATGTAGCAGCCTCTGTAAATTATCATGATCCTGCTGAGTAGCAACATAGCATATAACATTATCATCACTTCTATATCTGGAAGGCCTGCCAGTTGAGCCCATGTGCATGTTGAATGCAATTAAATCATAGGTATCTCGATGCAATTGGGACAATGCCAAATCTAGCATGTGGTATAACCTTAAAAGCTTTCTACGACTCTCTTAAAAAGGTTTTAAAAAATTAAAAACACAATTTATCAACTAGCTTTATATTCTAGGTGGATTTAGCACAAAATCAGGACTTTTATTTAAAAAAAAGAAAGAAAGAGAGAGAGACCTGATGAATGCTTCTTGGAACTGTATTTAAAAATAAAAGTTTTCGACTTTCTCATCTTGCTGAACATTATTTGTCACTGACCCAGTAGCATCGGGTGAAAGGCAAAGGCCAGGTCGATGGTGGAACAGACTGTGGCTCCCCTCAGTTCAGAGAATAGTTCTCCTACGTGTGGTGTGGGATGGCAGTGACTGACAATTGACTTGCTCGGCTCCCTGAGGTTGCATGACACAGACAAGGCTTTCCTCGCTCCGTTCTCAGTGTTACCAGTATGGGGGGAACCAATGGAGATGCATCAATGCCCGCGTGCCTGACAAAGATCGTTTTTGGTGAGATGAGAGTTCACGGTATTGAGTGCAGTGTTTAATTTTTCGCAAGGGTTTTGTAGAGATTTAACTTAAGGAAATTGAATGTGTTCTATTGTGATCTATTTTGGTTTTGTTTTTGCTTAATGTGTTATATTGTGAAATTTTCCATATGTTTCATATGCTGCAAATCAAGTAAAAATGCCATTTTTTTGGTCAAATTTGTCAGTATTGAGCAGAATTTGGATTGCGTTTCATTGGAAGATAACAGCATGAAATAAGAAAAGAAAAAAAATCTACCAATTGAGCAACATAATAAAAACAATTCTGATCAAAATTGGACTTACTGTACCGAATACATGATATCTTCACTTGTTAAGATTTTGCATCTGTTGTCAATTTGATGAAGATGTTCTTTTAATTTGATTGTCTATTTGCATGTATTTTCTTTTGTTGCAGTTCATTGGGCTGTCAGGGACACTGCACTGTTTGCATAGAATAAGTAACAGTGCCAGTACACCAGCAGCTGCAGCACACATGACAACATCAACTTTATTATATTACACTGTTGTCAGCATATTTGGATTTATGTATATTTATGTATATTTGGGGGATCCTAGATGAACTCTTCTTTTTTCTCTCTCATTCAGACAGTCAGTGTTTAAAGGGAGTAACAGCAGCTCATGTGATTGGTCTTTATTGAAGCCTGGTCCTGAATCCTCACATTAATACTATATCCTCTTCTCCACATTTCACACAGTTTCTTAAGTGCATACAATAGTATGTCAGTCATTTTTGCATGAATTAAGGTTTGAATCTGCATCTGTGCTTTATTTCAAGAACAGATGGGTCATTCTCTTAGGAAATATCCAATGGTAGAAGTGGTAATAAAATAATGTAGGATAAAGTATCTTAAAGGAAAATTGCAGCAAACCATAGAAAAAACCACAGAATAAAATGAAAATATTTGACACGAGAGTCATGCTACATGATAGGAATGCAAATCTGAGAAGTTTCCTCTTCAAATTATAGCTCTAGGCCAACCAATGATTGTGTTTAGAATATAGTTGATAGATTCTCTTTATGAATGGATGATGTTTGAGCAGTGTGTATTGCAAAAACCTTTTTTATGGAGCATTGATTCATCATCACATATTTATAGAAATAACACAACACAAAACAGTTTACAGCCAAATTGTTTCTCTACAATTGAAATCCAAGGAACATTAGGCACATGTGGCCATATGAAGCCTTGATGCAATCAAGCACTGATAGTTTAGTTGTTGGAAATTGTCTATAATAAGGATGTTTAAAGACATGCACTGAAGACTATTGACATCCCAAGGCTTTGAGACCAGACAATTGATTTTTCGATTACCAGCTCCAGTTGCCAATCTGCAGACATTATTAAGACTCACTAGTCTTTACGGGCACCATGGAATACAAATGAACTGGATTCTGCAGGAAATAGTCGGTGAAACATCGCTGTGTAAAGATGGTTACAAGCTGGTGACTTGAACTTTGGCAAATGTCAACTATCCCACTACTAAGATTGATATTTTTTGTATGTGGTGTATCCAAACAGCTTTTCCCAAGCACATCTACAAACACACAAACACACACACCTGCTTTATTTATGTAAATACATGCAGGATAACAAATACAGATACATAGGTTTTGTAGAAACATGTTCTTGCTAGTGCATAGGCTTACTGATGAGATAGCACAAGCCAGAGAGAAAAACCTTTCCGTTTGACACATTTTATTATTCCTGCCTTATGCGACCACTGCTAAATGTCATGTAAATGCTTCAATGAATTTCAATTTACCATCAAGCCACTAAGCCTCAATTTGTACTTTGAGCTGATAAAGTGAAATTGAAGGATGAGAGAAAAAAAAGGGGGGGCTAGGTAGAAAGAAGAGACTGCGTGGGGCACTTCCCTGAGAGTAGCGTTAGCCACCGTGAATGGATGATGTCGCTACAGGTAACAGAAACAAGATTTGTCAGCTGTAGCCAGAGTGTGAGAGTAATTAATGTAGAAACAGCAGTATTGTGATTAGCCTTGCTGAACAGGTACAAGGCCAAGTCTGTGTTGATGGGACATTACGTGAAACAATCATCTGCATCTATAAGTGCTACAGCTTGCACTCAGCTAGGTAATCAAAATTTCACAGGCCGATGAGCCACTATACATGTATAAAACAGTATGTAGATTAATCAAAGTCTGTCACAATTTCAACACAAGTATTTACCCTTACTTGTCCAGGGTCACAGACAGGTGGGAGAATGCCACAAATTAAACTTTTCTTTCGAGACCATCCCATTCTTCACTATGTATCATGTCTCAAAGAACATTGGGTTCATCACAAATTTCAAAGCCAAGTAAAAATGGATGAAGAGTTTGTGTAAGGACTCAGCACAAGATCTGTTATTTTGATATCCAGTGGTCCAAAATGCACTGAGGACTATATAACAGTAGTGTCCCCAGTCTGGCCATAGACAGTTATTGCATCACGATTAAAAAAAAAGTGAAGTTGGACTTCCAAATCAATACACAGTATGTGGATGTTCTGTGGCAATCATTCTGATATTCAGGGACATTTTTTCCTTCATAAGAAACTCTCAAAAAATATTAAAGACCATAAAGGGGACCAATTGTTCTTATTTTCATCTTTACTCTGAAACTCAGGTAGAGTAGATTTGCATGATTTACTGGTAAAAAAAGAAAAAAAAACTCTTTATCTCCTCATTTGCCTCACACAGGCGGCTTTAGCTCATCTCTTTAAAGTCCTCCTCCCGCTGAGACCCAGCTCATTCTGATTGGCCAGCTTCCAGTCACAACAGAGTTATGTTATTGCTGATGAAAATCATTTTTCCTACTTTTGCACCTTCAGACTAAAATATTTGAAATGACCAAATAATGTATGATTTTTATTGTAAGGAATGTACAGGGAATTTGAATGTCATCTTCACCGAATTAGTATTGGCTTTGTTAACGGTGCAAAAAAATAGCTTGAACAACATTTTTTTATTTTTATTTTCAGCGGATAAATTAGAAATAAGGGTGACACGGTGGTGCGGTGGGTAGCACTGTTGCCTCACAGCAAGAAGGTTGCAGGTTCAAGACCGCCTTGGGCCTGGGTCTGGGGCCTTTCTGTGTGGAGTTTGCATGTTCTCCCCGTGTCTGCGTGGGTTTTCACCGGGTACTCCGGTTTCCTCCCACAATACAAAAAACATGCTCAGGTTAATTGGTAAACTCTAAATTGCCCATAGGTGTGAGTGTGAGTGTGAATGGTGTGTGTGCCCCACGATTGGCTGGCGACCATCTGGGGTGTATCCCTGCCTCTCGCCTTAACGCGCTGGGATAGGCTCCAGCAGACCCCTGCGACCCCGAAAGGGAATAAGCGGGATAGACAATGGATGGATGGATGGAAATTAGAAATAATTCAGGAATAAAGAGCACGAGCAGAAACAGCTACAGAAGATCTACACCCAACCAGTACACATGAAATTTATAAGTAAAGACATAACTGGAAAACTTAAGGACCTCTTAAACAGTGCTAAAATGGTCATAGTGCCAAAATGACTTATAACTTGTGAATTACTGTTATAAACGTATTGCTAGTTTCTAACAGTGTTACAGGTATGGTCTGGTGTGAGAAGTGCAGTAAATAAGGAGAAGTGTATTAGGTCCCCTTTAACCCTGATTGTTTATGGACATTTGTGATCTTTTCTTTCCAATTCCATCAAAAAAAACCTAGTCTAGGCTGATCAAACCAGGGCTGAGTTTATTTAAAGATTATGTTAATTAATTTCCAATTGTAGACAAAAAGATGTGTTACTAATAGAAACATCTTTTAAGTAGCAGTTCAGTAAGACATGTTCCACCCAAATTAAAATTACTGAGGAAAAACAAAGGCTGGGAAAATGTGTTATACAAGTGGTTCATGTTAAATGAGTTGTGTAAGCAGATGTAATATAAATAATGTTCTTGCCTTCTGGAAAGAAATATGGGAGAAAAATACTTGACCCTGCACCCGAATAGAATTGACTTCAAAGTTAATTTCTCAGATGAAGAATGAGAGCGAGCAGGCCTCATCCTCAGAGGTTTTTGGTGAGTTAGATTTCACGTAAAGCCTCCAACCTTTGTAAATATCTTAATGTTTCATATACATTTACACAGTAGAGTCCCATTCATCATCAGGTTAAGAAAAGGTTAGAAGAATCTCTGCCTGCATTGAACTCACTTGAATGTCTTTAATTAGAGCTGGCAAGCCTTGGCATAAAAGCAGTGCCAGCTGGCCGCTCCCTGCTACCTGGTTCTTTATCTTGCTGTCATTTCATCCCAGACACTAAATGTGCACAATGAGTCAAATTTCAGTAACTGCAAACGCTAAGGAGGAATCGGTTTTAGTAAATCGTAAACAATACTATTAGTCAGTGGTTAAAAAAATGCCTCTAACAGATTTAACATTATGCTTGGATATATAGCTATGTTACTTGTGTTACAGAACATATGAATGGACTATCACACCACTATGTTTTTCCTAGACTAGACATTCATATGAATGTCTACTGTTACCGACCATTGTCCCTGGAGTATGAAGTAGTATTATCGGACATGAAGGGCCAGGGAGGCATAATCACTTCAGCAGATTTCTCTGCAACACAATACATATTTGATGTATGCATGTGTCTTTGATATAACATCAAAGTTCTGTTGACCACTTTTGTAGTTTTTTTTTGAAAATCAGGATTATATATATATATATATATATATATATATATATATATATATATATATATGCCTACTTTTTCAGCCAGTTATTCAAAAAGTAGTTCACTAGGTCACATAGGTCGTAATCTCACAATTAAAATAAATAAATAAATAATACAGTTAAAGTTATTTTTGTATTCTCAAGTAAAAACAATGAATGCTATAAAATGCATACCTTACCTTTCACCCCACTACCTTTTAGTAATTGGAAATTTACCTCATTACTCATTACATTATATTATGTGTATTATTAATATTAACATATTTTCATCTTGTGTGAAAAATGTCATCATGATTGTGGTGCAGGGTTGTTTGCAACTTCCGACTAATCATTACCCCGCCGTTTGGGACACAGCCACTCAGAGCAGGCAAGCAGATGGAAAGAGTTGCATGAATATTCAGTGGTTCATTTAACAATGGAGCCCTGGACCTCCTGTTCCAGCAATCCATGGCCATATTTGGATAGATTATTTGAGTTCAAACATGGCAAGAGTGATTTACAGCTAGACTCTGTAGCATAGCCACAGATAGGGCCTCTACTTCAACATACATTAGGCTACATTCGTATGCATGCTGGCTAGCATAAATAACTTCGGAAAACTAATCCTGTTGAACAGAATGTCGTGTTGATTTAAAATTCAAAGAGAAAGCACTCATGTGATTAGTTGGTTCTGTGTTTTCCTTTTACTACTCTTAACAGAGCACATTTTTGTGAATATTTTAACAAAAAATGGCTTAAATTAAAAAATAAATAAAAGAATAAAAAGTGTCAATCACAGAACTTGCACTGTAATGCAGAGATGCCACACAACATCAACACCAATCATTTCACACATAGACACAGTATATTGTTGTGAGCACTGAGCAGTGACATCAGCAAAGACATGAATAAGTATGAAGAAAACCTCTATACATGTGTTTACAGTATAGTATCAATAATAATAATACAGATCTTGTTCTACCACTGACATTATCAATACTTTGTTTTCACATAGGAAATGGCAAAGTAGGGCATGATGGAAGCCCCATGCTTAAGCTTGTGTGTCTACCTCTGCCCCTGGATATGGATAATACCAACTAAAGAAAAAACATCATTATATCTCAAAACACGAGGAGAGGCCCCACAGCGTGTCTGACTTCTTTTGTTGGGACATCAGACCGTGACATATGTGTTGGCGCGCACACACGAGTACCCAACAGGTTCGAATTGAAATATAGGTTTTAAGAAGATGCATGATTTATTTTGGTAAGGGATTTCACAAGTATATTGTAAGTGGTGTGCATATTGAACATCCTCAGGTACCGGTGCAGGACAAACATGAGAGAAAAGTCTACATACTAAATTTTGTAAGCCTCCCAAAACAATACAATACATTTTTCCATAGGAACTAAAGAAATTATACTAAGAATAAGCTATTTAAATTAGGAAATCACCAGTAGTATAGTTATGATGGAGAGCTATAGAAAAAAAAATGTTTTATTATGTATAGTTAGATATAGCATAGTTAGTTATATAGTTATAGATAGGACTAGTGTGTCTGTATCATTATGGGACAGCAATGGCCATAGCTTATCAATATTTCTATGAAGGAATAATGTTGTCATGGTCCTTTTTAGGATTTACAGTTTAGATTTACAGCTGAATTACCGAAAAAAATATACCCACACGTTTCATTTTCCATCCATCCATCCATCCATTGTCTATCCCGCTTATTCCCTTTCGGGGTCGCAGGGGTCTGCTGGAGCCTATCCCAGCGCGTTAAGGCGAGAGGCAGGGATACACCCCAGATGGTCGCCAGCCAATCGTGGGGCACACACACCATTCACACACCATTCACTCTCACACTCACACCTATGGGCAATTTAGAGTTTACCAATTAACCTGAGCATGTTTTTTGTATTGTGGGAGGAAACCGGAGTACCCGGTGAAAACCCACGCAGACACGGGGAGAACATGCAAACTCCACACAGAAAGGCCCCAGACCCAGGCCCAAGGCGGTCTTGAACCTGCGACCTTCTTGCTGTGAGGCAACAGTGCTACCCACCGCACCACCGTGTCGCCCACGTTTCATTTTATCTCAGAATATTCAATTTCCCAGTTTGGGAAATGGGTTGGAGAGAAAAAGAGGAAAGTTTAATTTTGGTAAAATGTAGAAAGTTTTTCACTCATTCAATTACTAATAACAGATAGGCAAGGAGGCCAGTACACTCGGCTGTCATTTGGTCCAACAGAGATATAATTATGAGTTCTCAGCTTGGAACTGCAAATTTTGTCACATCAGTGAAAGGAAGCATGCTCTGTGGTTTCACTTAAAATAAAAAAAAGCATAAGTCAATGGCCATTTTTGAATAATTATTGCTTTGTACACAAACAGAACAAATTTGATTGCTAAAAGTTCTAGTTTTACTTGAGAATCTAAGAGTATTCTATAAGGTAGTCTCACTGAGCAAAACAAAATGGTAAAAAACAGCCAACTGTTGTAATGGTTGGCAATGTTGTGTGGAGAGAAAGGGTGTTTAATCAAACTGAGTGCCCCTTCCACCACTGGGAACACTTGTGTACCTTCCACTTGCCTCTTTCTGGCCCCCAATCCTAGAACCTCTGTTTTCTGTTCTTTCTCCATTACGGCACCGTCTGCTCGGTTGACCAGTACTTGTTTATCTGTCTGGATCAGCAAGTCCCACAGGATCTTAGCTTTGCTATTCTGTGTTCTGAATGTGCTGACCTGGGTCCTGATGGCTATATGGCCGGTACCATGGGCTCTTTTACTCTCCCAGTAAGCGCATACACATTGCTGAGAGTGGCGGCCAAGCCTGCACGCAAGAGGGCTTCACTGATGCTCACAGAGCTAAGGTTAGTGTGCTACCACTGGTTCAAGTTAATTTGTTGTCACACCTACTAAAGAATATTAAAGTAGCCTTTAAAGTCAAAACCAGCAAAAAATGCAGAATGAGAAAGCCTGGCAATATGGAGAGCGTACAACACATCATGTGTTATGCTAAGAAGAAGAAGAGGAGTAATCGTGAACAAATGAAGAACAAGGGGAGGTAATACTGGTGTGACTGGGCTATTTTTAAAGACATTGTGAACATGGAACATCCATCACTAATTCTCACTGTGGGAATGGTTCTGGTGGGTATGGTGGGAGACATGCTGGTGGATAGAATGGAGCAGGCAGCAAAAAGTGTTCTTTTCTGCTCTTTCCAAAATGAATTTCATCTCCTATACATGCGTAAATCTCTTCAACCCCCATCTCTCTTGGCGGGAAAAGCCGTTCAGAGGGACAGCTGAAATAAATCAGCGTGTGGGGCCCAATGTAGCTTGTGTGTGCTGGGACAGCCACGGCACGCAGCCTCTGGCTTTAATGATGTGCAGTGAGTCAGTGGAGGCATGTAAATCTGTAGCTGGCATCTCATTCTCCGCAGCCTCAATTCATCCCCAACCTTTGAGGTATCTGTCAAAGTCACCCCTGTGCACCTGTATCAGGTTCAAGTGTAACAATCTAAAAGGTAGGTTAAGGAAATAGTGAGCAACACTTTTAACTGACAGATAAAGTCCTG
The DNA here is from genome assembly GCA_036785175.1 of Eupleurogrammus muticus. Classification (NCBI taxonomy): domain Eukaryota; kingdom Metazoa; phylum Chordata; class Actinopteri; order Scombriformes; family Trichiuridae; genus Eupleurogrammus; species Eupleurogrammus muticus. Next base: position 20,819,834 of record JAYKQN010000010.1, on the reverse strand, counting down.
CCCAACGTTGAGACCTCAAACAAAAGTGACTCGAATAAATAAATGATAACACTGAAATGCTTAAATAAACCCCAGGAGGCAGTTAGAAATGTAGGAAACAGCATGAAAATACCTAAATAACAAGTGAAACAACAGCTAAAAAATTAATTGTAGAATGCCTAAGGTATACATCAAAATTGAATTAAAACATCCCAATAAAATGCTTTCCCCAGAATGAAACTAGTCTTAATAATAATGAATTTTATTTATTTAGACCTTTCAAAATATAAAGAAAAATAAAAAAGACCAATGGAGTACATTCACAACTGTATCTAAGCAGATAATCTAACCATAACCAAACTAAAAGGTCTGCAACAGAATGGTAACAACAAGAAGTTCTGATTATTCAGTTATGATTGTGTTTTAAATTCAGTTATGATTCAGTTTGAACAGGAATGCAGTGTGGTTGTTTCCTGTCATTGCTGTGGTTGCCACTTTCAGTGTGGAAAAGGGACACTTTTCCAGTAGCACCATGACTGGGGAACAAAAGGTAAGCAGCAGGGTCTGAGGGTCCTCCAACATGAGTTTCCTGATAAATTTTTTATGAGGGAATTGTGCATTGTATTCATCCATTTCAAAGGGCTCTGCTCCTCTCATATAAGAGTAAAGCACAGTACAAATGTTTGGGCTGTCAAAATAAACCCTTTTGTATATTTGAAAGTCACAATGTGAAATTGTATTGTGTTTTCTGTAAAACTGATTAGAAAAACTGCATTAGAACTTACTCATAACATTTACTACATAATACGTACATAAAAATAAACTTTTATATGATTAATGTTTTCTCATTGTACCTGTGAGCTTTTACTTTATCGGGACTTTAAATGCGACACTTAGCCTACTTGAAATGGACTATTTTACATTTGACATAATGGATACAGAGGAATTCTCCCAAAGATCTTCTAAAATGGAAGAAATGGATTCTAAATGTAGAACAATGAGGCAAATAGACTTTTTTATGTTTAGTAATTTTGATCAATAAAACAAATAAGTGTAGTTATCAACGGTGCTACATACAACACTGATCCTCAATAGAAACAATCTGCATGAAAACGCTATACACATATAGGCTTTATAGGCTATATAGGCTGAAAAGGAAAATAAATGGTCATGTTACCAGTGTAATACTGAGGATATACCATGGATATAAAAAAGTCTACACACCCCTGTTGAAAGGCCAGGTTAAGATAAATAACTTTTTCCACCTTTAATGTGCCCTATAACCTAAACTCAGACTACAATGAAAAATAAATTGAAACCTTTAAATAGGAAAAAATACAATAGGGTTGTACAATTTATTGACAACAGGAGAGGGGATTACAAAATAAAAAGGCCATGGCAGCTTGTCCCTATGGTAACAATAACAGCTCTTTCGGTGCAACTAATTCAACTCAAAAGTAGCAACGGTGATAATAAAACAGCGTCAGTAATAATGAAGAAGCATGACGCAATGTGATTGGCGGAGAGAGGCAGCGATTAGCTCCAGTAACACAAAGATGATCCAGGGGAAAACGATGGTGTTCATGTTCACTAATTGAGATAGAGGAAATGTCAATAACAATTGATTTTTGAAGACTATGAATCAAACCAGAACTGTAGAGAATGAGAAGGGTGAATATGTACAAAGCACTGCTTAGAATCTATTTGTCCCACTTTAGAAGACTTATTAGCAATCATAGTAAGCATTGTTAGTAATTCCTCTCTATCTGTAATATTATATAAAATTGCAGAGGCCACCATCTTGCATGTTTGTTACTATAAATAAGCTCTGCTATTAGTCTAGCATGGTTACAAGACCATTTGCACCACCACTGAAGATGTATTTCATAGCGTTGGCATAAAGGATATTTTGCGACAAACTTTTTGTTGTTAGCTAAACATAACTCTTTTTTTTATAAATTAAAGATCATGTAGCTCACAGAGGTAGGAGCGGAATTCGATTTACGAAAGGCTCACCTTACAGCCTGAAGTGGGTTATTACCTTATTGATTAATTTTCTCTCAAACACAGACACACACATACACACAAAGTGGAAGGGGTAGGTCTTCTGCCTAATACATCTTCAAAGAATTGTAAACTGAATGAAACAGTATGGTTCCAATGAAGGTAGGACTGGTTAGCAGGTTATGGCATTGTAACACTAGAAACATTTTGAAGATGACCCTCTGGATTACTAGGATAATCAGTCACCTCAGTCCTGTCAACTAGGTTGACAAGACTTGGTGATATGCAGTGATTTCCATGTTCTAGTGTACAACGAACAATCCAGCTTGACACAAAAGTTTGTGAAGAGATAGGGATGGAGTGACCATTTATGATGATCTGAGTGAAACCAGATCATTTTTTTAAATTATTTTTGTCTGAGAGGTTCCAGTGACAATCTTGCCACCACAAAGCTGTAGGGAGTTGCTGACCATCCAGTGATAGAGGTCATCCAGGCATTTGGTACCCTGGGATAGTGGCAAGTGTTCATCAGGGGTTCTGTTCTAGGTTTGTTTTTTTTAAAGTAGATCTATGTGCCATCTGCACAGGAGTGGAATTTGATGTCATTGATCTTCAGTATTTCCCCATGGCAAAGGAAGAGCAGGGGCCCCGGGACTCACCCTTGGGGGATACCAGAGGTAACGGAGAAGGTCAGGTTACCAAGGGCAGCATCTTTTTTCCCATAAGAGTAGAAGAAGTCAAAGGCATGGCCTGCAATTCCCATCTCCTGGAGGTGACACAGGATACCTGTGATAGAGTGGTGTGATTCTGTAACAAAACAGGAATCTGGACACGTTTGTTTCACAGCACTCCTTTCCTCCTTGTCATCCCCTCCTTAAAGGTCTGAACTGCTCACTCAGCCAATCTGTTTGATGAAAGATGAACAGGAACAGAAACCACATGTTTTATTCCAGTTTTAGAAAAGAAATCAAGAAAATGCTGTAAAACAGGCTGCCTTTTCATTCACCAACCTCTTAAAGAGGATAAACTACTTTGCTTGCTGTAGATAAATATCTATCCTTTTTAATAGGGAGTCAAAAAGCACTAGAAACATCCTGTCTGGATGAACAGTTATGCGTTATCCACATGAAATTGAGTCCATAGCTTTTCTGACCATTTTCAGGGATGTAAAGGTGCTGTAATGGGAGATTTAAGTTTCTGTTGACAGGCATCACACTGATGTACTTCCCCTTCTACATCATGCTCTATCTGCAGTCAGAAGACATAACCGTGTCCCTTCATCCAAAACAGAGTGGGATCTCTGTGGGACTGATGCAGCAACTTTAGCAGTATTTCTCTTCCTTTCACAGGAATTACTTGAGCACACAACACATCCATCTTGAACACTTAGCTTTAAGCTTTGATCATAGTAGGGCATAAATTGAGCCTTTACTATAGTATGCATGCTTTTTCATATCTTTAGGCTAGTGTGCCAGTGTCACATCTTTGGTTGCCTAACGTGGTTCTGGGTCTGTGGTCAGTGCTGCATTATCCATACAGCCAGTTTCAGAACTAGATGATCTCTCCTTCTGCAGGGAGGATCTCTGGCAAGGGAAGTCTAGTGAGGGCATCTGCATACTACTTCCCGGGCTTGTTGGACATGTGGTTAGACCATATGAGCTACAGGTTTAGCCTCATTGAGCAAGGAGATCAGGGAGAAAAGAGGGGAAAAAACTATCCCCACACCATATGGGGAGGCATCGCAGGCTAATATTAGGACCTTGTCTCCAGAAAAGTGGACTGAGGTGCATCGCTCAGATTACCCAGTAACCAGGATATTGTCCATATAAACAGCAACTTAGGGTATCCCCTAGAGGACCCCTTCCATAGTTCTGTGAAATATTGCAGTGGTCAAAGATACCTTGATAAAAATATCTATCTAATATTTGCAATTAGGTAGTTCTCAGATTTTTTTTAGACATTTCCATTTGCATTTGCTGATATTCATGACTCATTATGTTTGGTGAACTGTTGACCGCTACCTAACACAACCCTCGAATCCTCTGCTTTGAAGTCCCCAGGACTACTCATTATTTTTAGGCACTTGCTGCATGGTCAGTAGCAATGGATGGTCTGTAATATGCTTTATTTCCTCCACCTATTTTAACATGCTTCAACCATGGAACATTACGTTACTTTGCTTAGTATAGTGAAACCAGGATCCACTTTAAATATCACTGGTTCCCCATTTATAGGCATGCATACCTTATACCTACTCTCCATGCTGCGTAAGGAATATGCTTGTTCCTTATCAGTGGTCTCGCTGCTTTCTACCAATCTGGGAGAATATTGGGGGACTTTGCATCCTGTGTGAAGCACCTTCCTCACTTTCATTTGCGTGTTCTGTCTCTTTTTTTTGTGGGGGGGGGACTTGCCCTTTTCTATTTGCAATAAGCTTGGTCTGTGTGTCCAGTCATTCCACGTGTATGATGTAATTTTCTTTTCAAACCAACTGTCTTTTGGTGCATGTTTTCACTTGCAGCAGTATCTTTCTCTCTCTCTTTCTCTCTCATAGCTGGTGCTTTTGGCTCCTGTACATTGGTTTGCAAAAAACATAGCTTGGGCTGGAGCCAGGCCACTTTCAAATGTGAGGTTAATTTCTAACAATAATGTTCTCAGGGGGGCGACACGGTGGTGCGGTGGGTAGTACTGTTGCCTCACAGCAAGAAGGTCGCAGGTTCAAGACCGCCTTGGGCCTGGGTCTGGGGCCTTTCTGTGTGGAGTTTGCATGTTCTCCCCGTGTCTGCGTGGGTTTTCACCGGGTACTCCGGTTTCCTCCCACAATACAAAAAACATGCTCAGGTTAATTGGTAAACTCTAAATTGCCCATAGGTGTGAGTGTGAGAGTGAATGGTGTGTGAATGGTGTGTGTGCCCCACGATTGGCTGGCGACCATCTGGGGTGTATCCCTGCCTCTCGCCTTAACGCGCTGGGATAGGCTCCAGCAGACCCCTGCGACCCCGAAAGGGAATAAGCGGGATAGACAATGGATGGATGGATGGATGGATGTTCTCAGGTTAAGGTTAACATTTAAACCACAATTTATCACAATCTTGCCTCATCTTTATTAAGTAACATTCTTAATTTTCTGTTTTTTTTTTTTTTCATTGGATACAATTCTGGACAATTTCTGGACAATCGGTTTGGGGTCAAAGTACATCTTTCATAAAGGGACCAACTATGCACAGGTCTTCTCTCCAGGCTTTGCAGCTCTTGCAATTTGTTCACATCAAACTGTAGGTTCATGCAACTACATCACTGAAAACATATGTATTTTCTTTTTATTTTCATCAAGACCATTCACAGTTAAGAATGTTACATAATTTTACAATATTCCTCCCAGGCTTGTACATTTTCATCAAACAGTGAGCAGGTGTCCTGTTGTTGCCATCTCACCTGCATGTCATTTCCTTCCTTCCACCAAGTCATTTGTTCTCTTAGAGACTAATCCTCCAAACAGCTAATCCATGCACTTATCTGACAGGGTGCTGAGTGTATTTAGTTTATCCTTGCCTCCAATATAACATCTCGGATCTAAAAAGCATTAAGGAGGACTCAGTACACAACAAGTAGCTTTGTAGCTTTTTACTGATACTTTTCACGCAGCCATAGATAATCACATGGCATTGGCACTTATAGCCTTCCTGAGAGGTGACCTACACCTGGAGCCTAAAGCTCCCTCAAGGTAAGTACTATATGTCTCAGGATACTACACATGGTCATCCCTGTCAAAGGCAGTACTTAAATTCAGTAGGATTACTGCATTAGTTGTCCAGAGTCTGCCGCTATCCGTAACTCATTTACCACCTTCACTGGGGCGCTTCAACTGCTGTGGAAAGGTGTGAAACCAGAGTGAAAGGTTTTATAGAGCCGGTGATAGTGGAGGCGGTTATGTAGCTGGATGGAGAGGCCCTTTTCAGGAAACTTTGCAAGGAAAGGCAAGTTTTTAATATGGGACTGTATTAAGGAGAACCTCAGCATCAAGGTTGTGCTTTGTAAGCACAGATTTAATGAACAGAGAGGAAGGATTTCTACAATTGAGAGTAAAATTGTAAAATTGCAGTTAAAACATATATACATACATATATATATATATATATATATATATATATATATATATATATATATATATATATATATATATATATATATATGCTGCCTCTGTCATTTTGACTGTCATAATTATGGTATGGAAGGCACTGCTCCTGATAATTACACATTTCTGCCACTGATAAATAACAATGAATAGATGTATGATTTCTGTTTCAGAGCCACAATTTGGGCGGTGATGTTTTAAATCTGTATTTCAAAGAAGTCTATTGCATTGGATTGATTAGTGGAAGAGGGGTGGTGGAGGAGGAGTCATTGGGCTTTCAGCATCTGATTTATTATGGAAATGCTTGAGATTTTTTTAGCCAGAGTTGTTTAATTTTCCAGGCATCAGATTTTAGGGCTGGGAGTCTGTCAATGTACCAGAAGATGGAAAAAAGGAATGATACCCTTTTTTTTTTTTTATTTTTTTGGGGGGAGAGGGACGGACCTTCTCGAAGCCATCATGCAGAGAGTGTTACGTTATTCAAATCAAAGTGCAGTATCCGACTGAGACAGGGCAGGGGAGAGAGCAGATCATAAAAAGGAATGGTCAATGTCCTTGAGCTTGTGAAAGGTGGTGGTATGCTTCCTGCTAGAGGCAGGTGGTGTAATCCTAGTGTCCAGTACCACAGTGTAATGTAGAGTTGCATAGCTCAAGAATGAATGGTGTTAGCCAAAATCGTTACAATGATAGTAAAACCAAGGGTATAGCTGTGCTTGTAGGTTCGTCCTTGTACTTGTGGTGTAAGTGTGGGACCCATAGAAATGTGGTGCATAGTAATGGACACTGGACAGCCCCCTCACCTTCTTTTATTATAACATTATATTTATTTATTTTCATTTTTGTTATTTTATTTATTGAACTCATATTTTTATCTTTCTGTGTTTGCACATGAGCAAAAAGAAGTAGTGAAGTATTTGTGAAGTAGATTGATGATTAAGGAGGGAGACAGATGGCCTATTGATAAAAGCAGACATGCATTTTATACTGGAAGTGTGAAGTTATCCCAAAGAAAATGGTGTACAAATAATTTGAGGCATGTAACTACTTGTATTTTGAGTTTGCAGAATATTGTAAAATAAGCTCAGCTATTTATTTCTTTTTGCTTTTCTGTATTTCTAGAAAAAAAAGGAGTAAAAAAGTATTTATTTATTTAAAGCCTAAAAGTCGCTTATGTGTTTTGCAAAAAGTGTGGGGGCAGTCCAGAAGGTTGAGAAAGTCATGGCCAATGAGCATAGGGGGCATCTACATAGACATTAAAATCACCAATCAAGTACCACAAGCCTGGCAAAGGTAGGGCAGAGGGTTGTGAAGAAGATTTTGAAAAGTCTAATGCAGATTGAATCTGCCCTAGGTGGACTATAAATAGAAACTGTAATCCACGGCTTTGGGGTTAGCCATGTAGCAGCTAAACATTTAAAAGATGGGAAATCGTGGACCTTTATTTCAGTCAAGCTAAAAGTATCCCGATGAACACAAGGTAAGACAAGCCTGCAGAAGTGGCTTCACTTCAAGGGGTGATGTGTAGTTTTTGTGAAGCACTTTACATGTTGTAATCCATTTTGGTGCAATGGGTTGCAACTCAAATAAAAAAAATAAATAAAAAAAAAAATGATCTTCCATGACAGCTTGGTGGAATATAACAGCCTGTGGAATGAGTTTTATGTAAAAGGCTTTGGCTGGGAAATGTGAATGCGGGAAATTCTTCTGCTCCCATTGTGCCTTGCCTCTCTCCAGCCACCTCTCTGAATGACGTCGGCATCCACCACAAGCCGACTAGAAACACCATGCAGATATTAGCTCTCCTGCTAATGAGATGGATGGTGAGACCGCCACACGAACACAACAAAACACAGCTGCAATAATGAGACTCCCGAGTGCGCACTAACACATACACACACACACACACACACACACACACAGACACACACACACACACAGCTAAAACATAAAATTATCTCATCCCAAGGAGCAGAAAACAAGTACCAGAGTGAGCACAAAACATGGCTTACCTCCCTTTGACTCTCCTGATGTTAAATTAACGTTAGTACAAAAGTGTATTCTGACACTCTACAACTCACCAGCTAGTCCTGCAGCGTCGGTGTGTGCATTTGTGCTGTGTGTGTTTGTGTGTGAGCTACAGCAGGGATGCAGGACATGCTGCATTGTGCTGTAGCCTGGTGCAAAACACTAGGAGATATTTAGTATTATCATGAGATGTATAAGACAGGAAACCTGCAATAACCTGGCTCTGCTGTGAGCACCCGTGTGCACAAGCGTGAGCTGCAACTCACATTAAAATCCACCTCAAGAGTGCCCCTGTTAGGAAGGAATTTCTAAAAGTTACACTTTGAGGTTGAGATAGTCACCTCTGCAGTGAAAGATTTCACTAAGACACAAGAAGCCAATGTCCCGATCGCACATGAAATCATTAAAAAAGGAAGTGATTGATAAATCAATTTAACTTCTGTCCATCAACTGGCCTGGCGCCCTGCAGCGAGGGGCAGAGCTGCCTCACGGTGATTGATGAAGACCGCGGCAGCAACATGGGACACACGGAGCAGAACTGAAGCGGAAGCTGCAGGACATCCGCCGGCCTTTCCTTAGATGAATATCGTCCTCCCAGTGCGTCCAGCCATTAGAGAGAGCATGACGCTGCTTGTGTTGGTGCAGACATGGGAGCCTCAGCTTGTTCAGTTGTTTCAAAACAGAAGCATACGGAGGTAGGGCTGTAGCTGCTGGATATGATTCCAATTCTTTACCATGTTTTACTCTGCACAATTCTGATGTGTATTTGTCCCTTTACATTATACACTACCCTCACATGAACGCATAATCTGTAGTTTTCCTACAGCTATGGGACTCTTGAGCTGAGTAATCAAGTGTGAGTAGATGATGCCTTGACACAGTATGGGATCATGGGAAATGCTACTCTCATCAGCTTACCCTTTGTCTTTAATAGCAGGTTTTACCGGTAGTTTCATTATCTACAGATGTTGTCTCTTCCCCCTAAATACCAAACTGGCCAGATGAATAAAGGTGTAAAACATTGAATAAATCAGCTTCACATAAACAACCTGCTTCACACAGGCTGCCCAGCGCTTCTTGCTCTGATACCATAAGAACCAAGACATCTGTGACTAAAATCCTTAAATAAAAGACATATACATATAATTTTTCATTGCAAACATGTATTTTTTATGCATTTAATGATTTAAACTAAATATTTATTGATCTAAAAGGAAAGGGAAGTGCCAATCAGCTCACTTTAACAGGAACACACCAACAGCACAACACGATACGATGCACAAGCCAAAACAAGATGTAACAATGTGAAAAAAAAACATATTCATCACCAGTAAAGCCTCAATTCATAATGAAGTCATTAATCAAGCTAAGCAGTCACATCTTTCCAATAACAGCTATGTTTTTGTGTTTATTGAAGCTTTTGCAAAATTTTGTAACCTTGCGATCAATTAGGCCACGCAGCCGGTGCCAATAGAACATTGCTGCAATCAACTGTAAGAGATTTGTTTATAGATTGGAAAGTAATTAACGCTTGGAAGCCATTGATTAGTCATCACTACAACACTTTGCAGCCAGGATCTTACAGATACTGTCGAATAACCATGGTGAAAATAATGTATATACATGCTATTAAGGCTCTGGAAAGGATGACACTATCAATATACAATATATACATTTTTTTTAATCTCAGAAAACAATTTGGAAAACAGCAATTAGATCAGTTAAAACAACAGAAGATATGAGGTCCTACATTCAAACCCATATATCTGTCCATCCATCTATTACACTACTGTTTTAAATCATCAAATCAGGAAGAACTGGAGGCTTTACAAGCATAAACTGACATAAAGACAAGGAAACCAGATGTTTAGACTATTGTAGCGATCACATATGACAGACCAACACACTGACTCTCACATCGCAGCTACGAGCTGAGTTCAATGTCCAGCGTGAGCAGCGCTCTGAGGTTTAAAGAATTCCTTTTGCCCTTTTATGTGGTATTTTAGCTCCAAACATGGAGTGCCCAAGTGGGAGGAAAGACACAATAAATAGAAAAGTGCAATAGAATTATGGTGTTGGTATTTTGGTATAAATTGGGTCTTTGAATTTCTCTGTAAAACTGGACATTTCAGAAAAGTGTCAGTTTCCGGTGTCACTTCGCCAGCTTCTCAATAAGAACAAAGACGTGTTAACGACAGAATAATACTTAACGACTTTAATTAAGGACATAATTCTGTACCGTTTAAATTGGCATAAAAAATTATGTGGATGTAGCATGAAACTGTCATATTATTAATACATGATTTATATGAATATCTTTACATGTTCTAGAAAGTAATTGATGTCATTGTATTTTTTAATTGCAGCCACTCATTAGGCTGATTGTCATAAACTAGACACAGGCAAAGCATGAATCATGTACTCCTGTTGAATGCTAGATTTATTACCATTTTTTTTTTCATAAACTGTATCACCAGTCGACGGTATGTTTTTGTGGTTTACATTTGGATTTAGAAGCATATCAGCCTGTTATAAGCAGTAGTTCAAGCAAACATATTGGTGAGTGATGTCTTGGGAGCTGAAGACGTCCCCCTGGGGTCATTCAAATTAAAGTCCAAACTCAAAACGACGTCTGTCCTCCAGTTCTGGCATTTTTCTCGAAATCCGTGTTTTGGAATGGCAAGCGCAGATCACTAGGAGCAAATAATCCACCACTATGAAGACAGGCGAGCCGCCGCTATTAAGTTACTGCTACAATCCCCAACTTGAGCGAGGCAGAGATTGTTTTTTGTAACCTGTAGGCTAATTCCACCTCTCGCTGCCTTCCCACAGTAAATAACAGCCATATTATTTCCTCTAAGTGAACAGCTCAGAGAAATGCTGTCTAGCAAATTTAGACATTTTTTCACTCTATTTTAGTTATGAGACTCCAGTTCATAGCCTCGTGTACAATATTCACATAACAACACACACACACTGAGTAGATAGAATACATAATAAACAGTAGTAAATGCACAGTAGAAGGGTTATGAATAATATCATGTTTGGGATTTTGCTCATTCTGGAAGGAAATGGGGGCATCTCAAGGTTGTTGTGAGCTGAACAGGTCTTAATTAAACAGTGTTAAATAATGAAGGCAATTTCCCCAAACCTTTATTATGCTCTTCATAGATTCGCCACTGTGGAAGAAATCCAGGAGGAAGTGCAGGAGGGTCTGGGCAAGGTGACAAAATTATTACAGGAAACGTTTCCAGGAGCGGCAGAACGAGTGCATCAGTATGGGATTAGAAAGGTACTACTGAAAGATTTATAATGACCGCCTCGCGTGCGTTATCTCCTGAAAACAGCGTGTGATTCCAGGAAATTCAACAATCAGCAGCTTTGCTTTAGCACAATCGGACGAGTCATGTCTGTTTCTTTATTCGAACAGGGGATACAATTTTCAAACACTGAAAACCCAAGGATTGTGTTGCATGAGTTACTGCTTGTTAAAACAGAAAAGATATTCAAATTCCAAGGTCTAAAATTACAGTGGAGATGATCCACCCTCCGCACAATTGGGCAAAGAAGTCAGTGAATGCTGGAGCTGTATTTCATTCATTTGGACTATGAGAGAAATTGGCAGGATGTGTCCAAGACGCTGTTGTTACAATACTCAGTCAGACCGGGATAACTACTCATTAATAAAACTACTAATTATTAATTTAGCTCTTGGAACCAAAAGGGGTCCTTGGGAAGACTGCAGGGGGTCCCAAATAAAAGGAAAAAAAATAGAATATATAATATTTGATTTAGATATAAAGACTATGGTGTGGAGTCAATGCCGGTGCAACAAGAGTCAGTAGACTTTGATGTAAAACAAGCTACTGATGTCAGATATGTATATATGATTCACAAAAGTAATAATACAAAAAATGTATTTTGGTTTAGCTAACACGAGTCTCCAAAGGATAATAGAGAATAGGTGTTTTGATCTTTTCAAGGTCTTTCAATAAGATTTCATGAGATAAAATAAAGTGCCAGGATCATACAAGACAGAGGAAATGTAGTTAAAAGGTAACATTTTTACGCCTGTCACTGTGAATTAGGTGAACATCTGGCCATGGATATTTAATGGAATGGTGATTAAATCCCTAGTCAAATGTTCAGTGAGGGGAAATAATCAGGACAAGCATGTTTTTTTTTTTTTTTAAGAAAGACGTACATAGGGAAAAGCTACATCCACCGACCATCAATCAGCCAATCACATGGCAGCAACTCAATGCATTTAGGCATGTAGACCTAGTCAAGGACAATCTGCTGCAGTTCAAACCGAGCATCAGAATTTTTTTTATTTTTTTTATTTTTTTTTTCAAATCTGGCAAAGCATTTGAATTGGCCGCTGAGCGCTCGGTTTTATTTTGTATTCTTGTCGTACGCTTCCACTCCATAGTGGAGTCTTGCAGTCGGACCACTCTCGGGATAAGTTGATTTACTGTTCTTGACCTTGTGCTTTTCGCTGCAATTTAGATGCACGAGATTTGATGTCAAACCTTCTCTCCAGCATGAACCTTCTGAAAAGGACCAAGAGTGTGGTCTGCAGTCCACATGATCATGAACGGGGCAAGGTTCTTGGACTTAGTTCTTCAAAGTATCAGCCTCCTATCATGTTTTATCAATGTTACCGTCAAGACTTTCTGATTCAGGGTTACCCAAAGTTATTCTCTTTGCATTTCAATATGCCTCTTCTATCAGTATAAAAAATGTTGTTGTCAATTTTAAAAAAAGTAATAATAGCATGGTTTGTATTAAAAGGATCATTTGGAAACATGGTGAACTACATTCCTTAGATCATAATTAAAACATGGCTGCGTGATAGCATCTGTCACTCAAACCTAACTATAGGTCAGCTCTTATAGCTGAATATCCGGCCTAGACTGTCCTTTTTCTTCTTTGCGAGGACAGGCTGTGCTGAATATATAATAACCCCCCATTTTTATGTGTATTCTCAGACACCTTTTTTTACAGGATACATTCGCTGGAATGAATCAAAGCTCTGATAAAATAGAGTGCTATGGGGAATTAATTATTTTCAAAAGTCTCTTTAAAAAGACAGTGTGGGCTGTGAGCTTTTCAGTACCTGTTCTCCTGAGGGTATCTACCAAACTGAGCTCAACCCTCCACAGTCCTCACCTCCAGACACTTCTGTTGAGCTACATTCAGCTCCGGGTGGATAAGGCGGCCTGTAATTGAATTGGTCTCGACGTCGTGCTGGAGAAACGGGTTGTGATGTGTTTGTTTTTTTTTTGGTCATAAACCAGACAATTTACCATACGCTGCATTTTTCTTTTTTTCCCCAAGCAAGAAAATGCTGCCAATGCTTTTGAGGAATGATGGAAATATCAGCATAATCAAAGCATTAACTAGTGGCTTTACAGTAGCTTTTTTTTTTTTTTTTTTACACCGATCAGTTAAATTATAATTGAGCTTTTTTATATAGTATATTGGATTAATTAAAATATTCCACTGTGGTTCCACATGAGCCAAATGCATTAAAATACGATGTAATTACAGGCAGGTGTTGAGCATAAATGTGTTTTTGTGAACCTTGTGACAGAAGCAACCAGGGTGTTTAAATTTCTCTCGCTCCATGCACGCTGCTGCAGGCTGCAGCCCCCAACGTGGTCCTGAAGGAACGATAAAAGTGCAGAAATTTTGATGGATGGCTGGAATCTCAAGGATTACTCCCTCTGACAAAACACAAACAATTTGACATGAGCAAAATAATATATGTTGCCTTTTTTTTAACAGTGTTTTTTCCCCTCTTTCTCTGTTATAATGTGTTTATCAAGGTCTCTGTGACAAGGGGAAATCAGTACATCAGTTAATAGCGTTAGTTAGACATTTCTAGGAAAATCCACTAAAAATGTTTTTTTTGTTTATTATTTATACAATAAAACAAGCTGGCTTGTGTAATTAAACTGAATTTCCAAAGCTCTGTTCATAGTTTTTTTGTGTGTACACAGGAGGACCACAAAGAGCTAAACACGCTGCACTGCCTGAACTCTAATTCCTCTTCAGATTTCACCCATTGAGTCCCCTGTAGTGTTGTTAAGTGTGCAATGAGGCAGCCAATTAAAGCGCTGCTGTTCGCCTGCCAATATCTTTCCGAGCAAAGTCAGAACTAAAACCAAAACAAAGCAGAACGTATATCCGAGAGGATTGAATCCCCTCATTTGAAAGTAAAACCTCACAGGGACGGATGCGAGTCTGTTTTCCTCTGAGTAGCTGGTAGGAACAGACTTTTTTTTCACACTCAGTCCTGCTCACCTCCGACGTTTGATGGAGAAATAGACATATTGTAAATGAGAAAACATATCAGTCAAAACAGGGATGAGACTGAAAGAAAAAAAGAAGTGAAAGAGAGTAAAAAAAGAAGAATAAATCATTAGTGACACAAATGAGAATAACACAGGCAGCTGAAAGAAACACATAATTAAATTATTGACTGAAAGACAAATGTTGTGAGAATAATGATGAATAACTCAGTGATATGAATGCTAACAATTTCATAGTGCTTCCTTTCTCTCAGACTAAGGGTTCTAGTTAAAAACATTTGTTGAGCAAAGAAGATGAGAGAAAAATTAAATCGCTTTATTAATGAATGTATTTCTGTGACGATTGTATCGAGATTGATTTACACAAATCTAAGGAATTTATAATACCATCTCATCAAACTAAGAAATATTCTGTTAACCAATAAATACGTTTAATACTATGAAAAACTCAAGAAATTATATATATATATATATATATATATATATATATATATATATATATATATATATATGCAGTGTGGAAAATAACAAATATTACACAAATAAATCATTAAAAAATCATGCATTGTGATTTCTGGATTTTTCTTTTTAGCTTATCTCTCTCACAGTGGACATGCACCTACGATGAAAATTTCAGACCCCTCCATGATTTCTAAGTGGGAGAAATAGCAAAATAGCAATGTTCAAATACTTATTTTCTCCACTGTATATATATATATATATATATATATATATATATATACTGTATATCATACAATGTCATAATGTCATCTAAGAAGTTTTCATTGTTTAACTCTTGGAAAACTTTCCTAAGGTGCAGAGCTGCAACTTCTTCCAAACATTTTTTTTTTAATTATCTGAAAATAAAGATTTATTTCACTGTTTCTTTCAGAAGTGGTTTATGGGGAGAAAATATTGCCACCAATAACCTGCTGCATTAATCTCCGGGGCTAAATTTCTGTAATGCACAACACTTGTATGGGGTATTTATTGTCATTCCTCAACAAAATGTAAATCAAAACCCTTTCAGTGCCCCATAAAGGGGGATAAAGTGCATGTAAACTCAAAGGCTTACTTGCCTATGAAGCTTCTATACTACTGTATTGACCGTGTATGCATATTTAACTAGTGAATAAAGTGGATATGTGCCACTGAATATTGTTTTGCTATCAAATTTATGCAGCTATGCTAATATGGTTCATTTTAACCATCAACTCTATGGAGTCATGTTGTGCTTTCTGTGAAACTGGACTGCACATGCTTGTTGTTTTTTCTTTTCTGTGATCAATACTGGAGGACTGCCAACATGGGTGTCTGAAAAACAGCAAACCCTTTGGTGACCTGGAATCAACCAGACCAGTTATTCGCCACTATTACCTAATCATTCCCTTTTCAAAGTGATACAACAAATAAACTTTCCTTTAAAAGAACCTCCATGCATAGTTTAACAGAGGACAGAAAATCCATGCATGCCCATCACCACTGAGACCATTTTCACAAAATTGACTAAATCTTCTCAACTCTTAAAAATGCAAAACCTGTAATCAAGTACCTCTCAAGGACAAATGGTATTACACTTTGTGCGGTGAGATTTTTTTTTTTTTTTTTTTGGGGTGGGGGTTTATGGAATATTTCAAACAGAACTCTCATATGCCTTCTGTTTGTTTTACAATGTTTCCCCAGACAAAGACGCACAAACAAGCAAACAGTGGAGCAGGTGAGGAGCCTGGTATCCGTGTGGAAGAGAGCCTCATCTAATCCTGCTGTTTTTAGCTACGCACGCTTATCGCGATTCACAGAACGGGGTTGGCAAACAAAGCCACAGTGGTATGTCGATGCGAAAAAGTCATTGCCTGGCGCTCGCTGCTGTGCTTGTGCCTCGCTGAGATATTGTGTGCAGTCTGCCTCTGTTGAATCTCCCGAGGCCGGGTGTAAGTGTGGCAGCGCACAGAATGTTGTCACAGAGGGCCTGTCTGCTGCTACACATAAAACATTTTTAGATTTCTCTCTCTCTTTTTTTTTTGTTCCTGCTAGGTGTGAAAATTGTTCTTTTAAAGTTACTTATTCTGCCACACAAGTGCAAAGTACAAACTCGTGCTCAATCTAATGTTGCTTAGTCGTGGTAATGAGTCGTGTTTCTGCTGTGAAATGGCAGACGTTTACTTTAATTTGTTCTGGAAAGTGCAAAAAATATATTTTGGTGACATTTCATGTTTGGTATGAATTAGGATAAAGGCGAGTTTGTGAAAGCATTTTGGAGGCAAACTCACCTCCCGAATTCCTTTGGTACAGGTCAGAGTCAGGTTTCCTATAATAAAATTGGAAGTTGCACCAAAACATCATCATGTTTTCCTCGTTATGCTTTCCTATCCTCATTTAAGCATGAAAACTTCTCGCCTTACCTTGGTCTTGTTTTACAGGAATTCCTCAAACTGCTGCACAAACTACTTCAGCAACCAAAGTAAGGAAAATAATATTAATCAATGTCAACTACAACATGGCCTAATTTATAAAGAAAGATGACGGAAAAAAATGTTCTGATACTGGAAAAAAAATCCAAGCAATGATGCAGATCCAGTTGACCTGTAATACCCTTTCTTTTATAGTTATCCTTCAGAACTGTTTCTCCTCTGACCAATTTGGTTTTCTTGTCTGCTTTTATTCTGCCTTATCTTTACCATCTACAGACTGACTTTGTGAAGTGATAACAGGTGAAGTGATTACACGCCAGAGTGCAAAACGAACAATGTCACCGCTGTGAGGTCGCTTTTCAATGAGGTAAATACATTGTTTTTTCTTGAGCCAAAGAAACCTTTGAAGATATCTGTAAATTCCCTCAGATAAGGAGCACTCAAGCCTTAAGTGTCAGACAAGAAAACATAGGGTGCATTGTGGTCTACTGCAGCAAAAGGCTTCTGCCATATCTCTTGAAGGAACTTTGCTAGCATTAACTGCATTATTGACTGACATTTACACCTATTGTTTTGCTTTGCAAGAGACTATAACAGCGTACCCTGAATAGCCCGGGTATATTCCAGTTTCGCGGAAACTGTTTTCAATGAAGAGAAGTCCAGACTGATATGTAGCACAAACAGAAATGTGACCTCATGTGATCAGGATGGCTTTAACCAGGCTAGTGTGTCCCTACCTGTTGCCTCCTCCCGAGTGGCCCTCTCCCTGTGTGTTGGAGTAGTGACAGCTGTGCAGAGCCTCGCCAGCTGTAACCCATAATCAAGACCTGTACCTGCACATCATACATATGTTCTGTAATCTTGCCTGTTACCAGTCTGTCAGTCCAGTCTATCTCTATCCCCTCTGTCTCCTGTCCCTCTTATTGTCCCAGCAGTCCCTGCCCTAGACCCCTGCTCTTCTCAGTTTCCAGCCCAAACCTCAGTCCCATGTTTCCAGCCCCTGGCCTCAGACCTACTTTCCCCCAACTACCAGCTTAAGCCAAGGACTGCATCTCATTTCCCCCTCTGTGCAATAAATACCTTATGGAACCATGTTCTGATCTCCTCGCTTCCAAGTGTCTGCACTCAGGTTCACCTGCTGCACCCTGATGTAACATATATGCCTAACAGGGCACAATATAAAATCTAATTTTTGCATAATTTAGGTTTAAGGTCCCCAGTGAAGTTAAACACACAGTGATGTATGTAGCAATGAGGCTGCTACTCTCAAATGTAGCAGTGTCCTCATGCAATATTGAGCAAAAATAGAGGTGGAAAGATTTGAGATAGGATGCTCAAGGTAACCAATGTAAAAGAGCTATAATAAGTTAGAATCAATTTTTCAGCCTGTGCAAGAGAGTTATGAAACACTGGGGTGCATTTTGAACACTTTGAAAATTATACATAATTATGATAAATATGTTTAGACGGTTATTGCTAGAATGTTTGCAGCCTGGCAGGGATAAAAAGGGGGCAAGAGAAGTGATCTTATGATGACACACGCTTTGGCAATTGCAAAAAGTGAGCCATGACTCCTCTAATACTACTGATATGTCACACCTATGTCAGTATCTATTAGCGTAAGTAGAGAAACGCTAAGCTGATAATCTTGAATGAGGAAGGCAAAGATAAGTGTAGGACTTGAAATTGCATATTTTCTGTTTGAGATAGAAAGTGAGAAATATATCAAGTTAAAGAAGGCAGATTGTATAGAAACACATAGAGTAGGTCTTATCTCATTTAGAAACTGATGTCCACTCACTTTCTAACCTGTGTGCCAATAAAAAAATAAAAATAAAAAAACAGTCAGGTAATCCCAGGAAGCATAAAGGATATTTTTTTTTGTAGTTTCTATTCATTAGGAATCAGCTGGTTTTAATCTTTTGACAATACTTCTATGACTTACACATGCTCACAACCCATTTCTGTGTAATTTATGTTACAAAGAACAGTTATCTCCATGCAATATAACGGGCATAGCTGAATTATGCACACATGTGCCATGGTACCCTTGTACTTTGCAGTTGCTTGTTTGTATTTCTTTTTTCCTTCAAATTGCAGGTTCAATGTGCACAGTTTTCAATTTAAAAAGATACACATTTATAGTGGCTCAGAAGGCAACGCTCTCATCCACCCATCGAAAGATCAGAGATTTGATTACCAGCTCCTCCAGTCCGTGTGTGGAAGTGTCCTTGGGGAAGGATGCTACTGTGTAAATATTAAATAGCATGAGATAAATAATACAATCAACACTCTAGTGTGGTTGACACCTTGAATGGTAGCCATTGCCATGAATGTGTGTGAATGGTAAATGAACTGGAAACACATGACTGAGATATAAAGAAGCCATAACATGTTGCGTTCAGGTTGATTTTAAGAATGTACTGACTATTAAAGCTGAATGTCTTCCCTGAGCAAAAGTGATTGCTTTGTTGTTTTTTTTCATATTTGGGTCATATCTGGTACAAAAGTCGTTTCCTTGAGCAAAAAAAAAGTTTCACTACTTAAAGTATACTTTACATTGTACAGTAGATCTTCATAATATATCATACCTCTAATACTCCTAAAGCCAAAAAACATGCCGAGATTTTTTGAAGATTCTAAATTGCCTGTAGGTATGAGTGTGTGAGTGAGCCCCACAATAATCTGCTGACCTGTCTGGGGTGTATCCCTGACCTCTCACCTGTAATGCCTGGGGATTGACTCCAGCAGACCCCCATGACCCTAATGAGAAATAAGCAGGTATAGAAAATGACTGAATGACATTCAATATAAACTGGTTAGCTCTTTCACGTATGCTCAATATTACTTTTTTTCAGACCATGGATTAACATACATTTTTAAAAGGTCAATTTTGCAGAAACAGTAAGAGCAAGTTAGGTTATATCAATTATGATGTGGGCAGTTTGCTATGTGAGTTATACACACAGGCACACAATAAAAAATGGATGTGAAAGATACTGGTTCAACATGTATTTTCCCTGGTCCACCCCCCCCCCTCCTCTGAGTCAAGCAGCATCCCTGACGTGTGTCGTTTATTGGTGTGTGCTGAAACATCTGTCATTGAAAAAATGAAATGAAATGTGAAATATAATACTTATAGACTAAAATATATGTAGTTTACTTTAGAAATAGCTCTTTGAAGAACAAAGAAAAAACCCAAAGACAGACATGAGGCAGACCAAAAAAGGCACATATCTGTTCTTCCTGACACAGCATACAAGAGTATTACAAGTATTTGGCCTTCTAAAGAGTTTATTATGTATGCCAGTCACTTTAGTCACTTGTCAGCTTTAGCCAGCTCAGTTAATAATGCTTTGCCAACAATCAATTTGAGTCATGAGGAATATTATCAGCATTGATATATAAAGTTAGTCAAGCCCATGCAGTCATGGGTTCCAGACAAGTCCCTTTAATAACAAGTCACGTCTCTATTTTTCAACCTTTATTAAATACTATTAGTAGTATTAGTGGTAGCAGGAAAAGTTATGATATAGCAATCTCCAAATATAAATCAACACAACTGGAACATTTTTTGAGTTTCATTCCGCTGTTCTGTGACGAGTTGATCTGGAGACTTCAAGAATCATCTTTGTTAAAAACTACTTCATTAGCAGCTTTTTTTGGTGTAGTTGAAGTCTTGGTTTTTAGAGATTATTGACTCTGATCTGCTCCCATGGTTGACCTCCAACGCCTTCATTTGATGGAAAACTTTAATCCGTGTGTTCTCCTTCATGCCAGCAAAATTGTACTTGAACAGTAGAAAGTTAATCAAAACACTCATTACTTCTGAAACCGGTCCTGCGGCATAATCCCCTTCTCCACTGTCCATCTGTGAAGCATGCCAAAATGATAAAAATCCATCGCTCGTGTGCCTAATGTTCCACCTGAGCACGAGTGTCTTAACGGTCTCGTGGTTTGTGCCTTCATCCCCCCACCAGGTGCAGTTTATCCTTCCATAACCGTCTGTTGGGAAGGTGTCCACTGCTCTGTATACCCCGCGTCCTCGCAAACATCTGCCGAGTCCTACTGCACAGTCCTCCACGGGAGAGGATGGAAATGAATCGCTCGTTTTTCACTTTCTCCTATCCCCCCCTCCGCCCCTTGCCGTTTGAAGTTTTGTTGAAGGGAAACATTATGATAGAGCTTGTAGTGCTGGTGGAAAGGAGAGGTATTTCTCTGTGACCCAGACCTGGGGCCCCGTGTTTCAAAGATTTTAGAAGTGAAAGAAAGCATACCCACAAAATGTGAAAAGCATGTAGGCACAGCCCTCTCCATCTGTATCAATCCCGGCCCATGGCAGCTCCTGCCCATCTTACCATGATACATCCTAATCAATGGGAAATTGAGCGCACATGCAGGAGACACCCACTCCTCCCCCTAATGACTATGCAAATGAGCAGGAGGTTGGCCTGGCAGCTGGCTGTCCAAACAACCATGGATACAATCCTTCATAGAAACGACACAATTCTACATTTCCTCGAGACAGTGGTGCTGATACCCAAGGCGGAGGAGACATTTTATTTAGTGACCTCAGCTCTAGTAATGGCAACAGGTGTGGCAGGCTGTCAGGCCCTCGCCGCCCATGCATCAGGGGGGTCCATGCAAGTTGCATGTTTTAACTCCATGACACATAAAATACACGGGCTAGGCTACAGTATGAAAATTATTATATATTTGACCTTTGTAAATGAGCCTTCCATTTCCTAAGTGGCTTTCTTTATTCAGCCTCATATTACAGACAGGATGCTGGGTGGAGTAAATAGCATTTTCATCCAGTGCTGAATGGATGATCAACCTCTCATAGGGAACCAGCAGGCAGAATAATTTTTGTATTTAGCAGATTTTTTATTTGTTTTACACAATCAAAATTATTTATATAGCACCTGTCCTACACGTTAGTGCAGCAAAATGCACTAAGAAGACATCATATTTTACAATCTACATAATTTTATAATAAGGTAAATCATTTCTATGAGTCATTCTTGATCAGAAGCCAGGGTAAAAGGAAGTAGTTTTAAGTTGATGTTTTAAAATTTCACTCTCAGATCTTCATAACAGTTATGGGACCATAAAGCCTAATTTATACTTATTATAAAGTGTCACTCAGCATATGGTCACCAACAAAAGTGTCGCTCATGTTGCTGCACTTACGCCTCAGTGAACAATCTCCTCCGTTCATGTGACACCAGCAATCTATTGGCAGGCTAAGCATGAGTTGAGCTTTACACACTTACGAAAAAAAGTACAATGTTACTCATTTGAGGCAATGATGGAACAGAAGCAACCAGAGACAAAAAGAGAAGAGACCAAGTCGAGACTACAATAGCGGAAACATTTGGGGTTTTCAATGGACTGCTTTATAGACATTGCACCGTGAAAGGCGTGAACACATTAGGCTCTAATATTTGGTGAGCTGTGGTGCTTTTAAATTTTGCATTGTCACTCGATGGTCTCAGGCAAGTGAAAATTATACAGCTTGCACCACGGCACACACGGCTTCATAACAACTTTTCAGACATATCACGGTGGCGTACACAGTGTTGATAGGGCCCCAGGTCTTTTCACAACAAGCCAAATTCTCGCTGACCTCTGGACTGGAAGTTCATGCCGATAGCTCTGCTCCTTTTGTGTCTCTCCCCTAATCCTTATCTAAAAGGAAGCAACATTCTGGTATTAGAGCTCTGGGGTTGATCAGAGCTGCTGCAGTGACTCGGATTGCTGCTCTGTGCTGCATATTTTTTAGATGTAGATTTCCCCTCGGTGAACAACAAAGACAATCATTTAGTGTATGCTTCTCCTCGACAAACTGACCAGACAAAAGCTGCAAGACATATGACTATATGTTTCCTAAATAACACATATGGTGCAATGCAGTATGTAGGGACACCATTGTTTACCAATGATCTCATGTTTTGCAGATCTGTTTTGCTTGGATGAGATAAACAAGTTTTATTTTTTGACAGTGTGCCTATTATTCAAGTGAATTTGGCCTGTTTTGTTCCTTTTCTCAGTGGCCTTGTGCACAACTATTTGGGTTTGTTTGACTGCTCCTCAGCCACCTCAGGGGAGTATTGTGGTCTCTCAGCCTGTGAAGGAGATTCTTGTGTATTCCACCGCGTTAAATCAGAAAGCGAGAGAAAAAGGAGTCGAACAAGGCACCAATTACAATGACCCGAGGCTGGAAGTCCAAAACAAAAAAAAAATAAAAATAATAATATTCTTATCCGCAGCTAAATATTTTTCAGTCCCTGACCACAGCGACAGTGAAACGAGGGGCTCTATGTCAGGGAGATGCTGCGCTTGTTTGTACTCAAGCTTTCAACCGTCAGTGATTGCTGGAATGTAGTCTGTAGGCAGCGGTGTACAACGCTCACTTAATGCTATCCTCTCTTGGCCACTCCAGGGAGCAGCGAGCGGAGGGGGGGGGAATATAGTCTGCCGTTCACCACTTCCATCAAAGGCCATTTGTCAACTTTTTTTAGTGCACATCAGTACACAGAGCTGAGAGGGTCTAACCCCTCACCAACTGCAGACATACTGCACCAAATGTGCAGTCATGTGACGAACACTGTTAATATGTGTATGGGACAACAGTTCTTACACTAAACGGTAGCAGTATGTCACTGCGGACTGGTTATGCTTCATTTTGTATGAGCTTGAATATATGTTTTTTTTTTTTTTAAATATTAAAAGCAAAAAAAAGAAAGAAGAAAACGCCATGCGGAATATTAATATTTGTATCATGTGAACATTTGCTGGGTGTTGCTGTTGCTTTTGCAGTTAATACAAACAGTGTGTATTTAAATCCTGTGTTTGTTCTGGGTATTGAAAGTGTGACTAATGCTCATTCAGTTCATTGTAGCGTAGTAATTATTTTATATCACAGCTGAATATGATCTCCACATTAGGTAAAATTCTCGACATGCAGGTCTGGTGGTAAGATATCAACGCCTCTTTTTCTGAAGAGGTGGCAGCTTCAAATAAGTAATTGATATAAACTAGTTAATTCTTCTTAATAGGAGACAGTCATCTTTCAAATAAAGTTGACTTCCTTTAAGAGGGAAACAATAAGCAGATCATATAAATACATCATACAACAAACCAATAAATAATCTAAATTATGGCATAAAGTAATACAAAATATTAGCTTTGGTGGGTTTATTGACTTAAACTGTATACTTGGTAAAAAAAAAAGGTTTACATACATAATCATATGCATGTACACCTTTATATATCTTCTGACTTTATGTATGTTTATATAATTTGTTTTAGTTTTCTGATACGAAAAGAAAAAAAGAAATAGGAAGGACACATGAATTGTCTGGTGAAAATGGTGAATGAATATATTAGTCTGAGTGCATTTGATTGGTTGCAATTATTTCTAAAACAATCTGGCACACAAGAACTCAACATGTGTCCAGTAAAGTGTGTACTTAAGCTTGTGAGTGCTCATGAAATAACACAGGACCACCCATGTTGACAGAGGATGCCAAGAAGAGATATGTGCTGACTCTAATAGACAGCGTGAGTATATCTGCGTGGATTTCTAAGCAGAGCCTTCATTTGAATGGCTCTATGCAGAGCTGCAGTGCACTGCTGACATGTTCACCATCAAAGTAACTCGCACACTCTTCATCCTGGCGACAGGTGCTGCATCAGCCCCAAGGGGTGTCTAGGGATTGTGTGGGAATATCTTAAGCCTTCCTGATGCAGTTTGTAATGGTAGTGAGCAATAAATATGCGAGGCACCGATGCACCAGAAGCGTAATCTAAAACAGATTCCATGGTGCTTTGGGATTTTGAAATGTTTGCATGGTAGCGTCGAGGCGCAGGGCAGAAATTTATGGGAACAGGAAAGGTGATATTCCATTAGAGTGGCATAAAAACAGAGCCTAAAGCTTAAAAGATTGATAGTGTCCTTTCTAACTTTGGGTACAGTAATTTCATTTATAATTAAGACATTCATTTTTTGAAACATGTCACTTTTTTACCTTGGGAAATATTTGTATCCACCGGATACATTAAGGCAGGATGCATTCAGTCTCACTATGTAGTCATCCTAAACAAAACTCCATTTAAAACATCAGGCATTTGAAGACAAATTTTGTGGAAAGACGTCACGATGAAGCCCCCCTTTCTTTTCTGACAATCTGAAGAACAAAGACATGCAAGCTGAGACAAATATGTCTTACATTATTATTCAATTATCATGTTCCTGTCTAACTCAAGCAGCTGGTGTATAGAGTTGGTCTGTAAGCTCAAATTAAATCTAAATTACTGTAAGAACAAATCCTAAGTATAATTTACAGTACTCACTGTGATTGATAATGCTGAAACAAAGAGCAGAATACATATTGCATAATGATATAAAGAGACTGAATCCATATGTGTACAGAGCCAGTCTTGTGATTGAATCTCAAGCAAATAGTCTAAGCACCAAATTTCCATATGAACATAAATATGCATTTTTGTTGTTGACATCTAGATAAAAGGTTCAACATCTATATAAAGGATGTATTATTATGCCTAATCATTTCATGAAACTGGTAATTAACATGTCATATGAACAATCTGTGCAAGCTGCGGTGTTTGAAGGAAAGAGATTAATGGGAACTGCTGTTCTTCTGTAATTTAAGACATTCAAATTTACAGTAGATGACATGATTCTATTTAGTATGTGCCGGTGTGTAGTAGATAGAGAAAGGCTTGATGATCCCATGCGTTGGGTTCATGTGTGAATTGAGAAATTCAGAGAGCTGCTGGTTGTTCATATTTAAAGGTACAGACAAGCTACTGTAAGTAAAATAAACAAATATTCAAACACTGTATATCATTTTACTTTGAAATTTAAATATAAAAAAAAAAAAAAACTAGGTTACCTGACAGCAGGGGACCGAAACAAATACAGTGGGGGGATAAAATTTTTATTCAAGCCTTGGTGTATATGTGGTATATTTTCATCTGACTCGTATATGGCATATAATTGACACCTGCCAAGCTATGGGGGAATATCTGAGCACCAATCCACAGATACGCTATTCTGCCAAAAGTATTCGCTCACCTGCCTTGACTTGACTTAAGTGACATCCCATTCCTAGTCATTGGGGTTCAATTTGACGTATGTCTTGGTTTGCTGCAGCGTTCACACTCTTTTTACTGGAAATAAGGGGCCAAGGCCAGCTCCTGGAAAAAAAAAACACACACAGACCTTACCCCCTCCACCAAACCTTACATTTGGCACGATGGAATCCAACAAGTATTGTTCTTCAAGCACCTGCCAAACCCAGACCCGTCCATCATATCACCAGATGTAGAAACACGATTCAGCCTCCACAGCTCTAGAATCCAGAGGTGGTGTGCTTTACACATCTGACACTTTGTATTGCCTTTGCTGATGCTTAGATGCAGCTGCTTGGCTATAGAAACCCATTCCACGAAGCTCTCTGAACACTTCGCTTGAGCTAATTTCAAAGCCACATGAAGTTTGGCGGTCTGTAGTAAATGACTCTGCAGAAAATTGGTGACCTCTTCGCTTTATGCAGCTCAGCCTCCACTGACCCCGCTCCATCAGTTTACATGACCATTTCCTGACTCAGTTGCTGTTCCAAACACTCACACTCTAATAGTACAGCTGACAGTTGACTGGAATATTTGGGAAGTGATGGGTAAACCTGATTCTGATTGCTTGGATGGATGAGCAAATACTTTTGGCTCAATAGTGTATTTAGTTGTTTTTTTTTACCCCTAATATGATATATTGGAAATTTAAAGGAAAAAAAAGGTAATTCACTGTAGTTTAACAGTCCTTTTTAATGCACCTTGCTGGAGTGGCAGAAAGCACAGGTAATTCTTGAGCCTCTCTTCTGAGTTTCAGTGTGTCTCAGAGTATTTATTTTTGTAATGTCAACTTTTATAGCAGCTGAACTAGTGCAGAACTTGATAGAAATAGAAGAATATGCCTTAAAAGCACATTCCACAATATGATTATTCATAACTCAGCAAAAAATTATTAATTACCTGTGAGGGATAAGGCATGAAAATGTGTGCAGCAGTATTAATACAGTGGCTAAGAACCTTCAACTGTGCATAGCCTCTTGACAAATACACTGTCAGCACTGTTAATGCATCTTTTCTATGTTGAAATATTAGCACTGCTTCCCTCACTGCTTCCTTTTAGAATACAAGTACTTTTGTATATACATCTTTTGTGGCAACTACTTGGCAATGGGCTATGCATGACTGATGCCAGCTACCATGAGTTTACATGAATATACATGAGCGCTTTGGTAGATTTCATTGTTGATTCACTTCCTAGTTTGTTGTTTATCTTCTAATAAATTTTGATACAGCAGTTGCAAGTATGTACCATAACACACATTTTGTGGACATTTGAATAATGCCAAATACCATGAATAAATAAATGTCCTTAAGAACGCCAACCTGCTTTGCCATTAATCTAGTTGCAAAGCAGGGGAAGTAATGCCAAGTGCATAAGCTGATGGCTTCCAGGGAAGCCTATATCTTGATAGCAGGTTAATTTAGAGGACTATAATTAAAGGTCAAAATTATTAATTCATACATGACTCATCAAATACCACTGATCCGATATGAGACTAAGATGTGGAATTGGACCTCAGCACTGGTGAGGCATTATTTATCATGAAAACACATTAACTTCTTAATGGCAAAGCTAAGACACTAGATGAGCTATGAACTCCATTTGTCTTTAATTATATATTTGAAGTAAAGGTTAAGATTGTTTCCAGGGCTGTCTTAAAAATATAATCACATGCTCGTGAAGAAATACAGCATTGAGGTGTGTGAAGTCATCCAGGCCCTGAAAATGTCTGATATGCAAATATTAAAGTCCATAGACATAACTACAGTTCAACATTTATCCCACTACTTACAGGTTGTCAGGGCTAGTCAACAGCCATTAGATTCCCTAGCTAAGTTGCTATTAGCGTTAGTCACTAATATACTAACACAGCTTACCAGATAAGCAATCAGCAGCTACTAATCCAACTCCACAATAGTAGCTTCTACGTAGGAATTTAGTGTAAACCCTGGCAGAATCACAAATCAATTTTGAAAAAACAGAGAGATTGACACTTGTATGATTACAATACATCAGATTATTAGTTACATAGGACACTTTTTAACCTGAAATAAATGTTGGTTAGATGTTAAACAGAGTGAGGTCTCCCCATCTTGACCTGCAGAGAGGTTTGGTACATTTAATACAAAATGACAAATGTGCACCTTCAATGTATGCATTTTTGGCACACATGTACACATGCCCCACAGAAACCTTCTCTCATACACCCACCAATTTCCCTGCATAGCATCACTGATGTCATAGTCTGCGCTTTCCCTGGTATCCAACCAAAAGAAAATCCACTCTAGTGATAGTAATCTCTAATCCCTGGATATCAGTGTGTTCTACAAAATCTTCTTATTGAACACCTGGAGACAAACCCATCCTGGGATGGCTTACCTCTATTTCCTCTTACCTATTTAACATATGCCACTGCACGCTCACTCTGTGTTTGAAATACACCACATTCCGCATTCAGTGAGTGCATGCATCATTAGCATTATTGCTCCCGATAGGGATTAAACTTCTAACCCCCACAGTGCTTTGCCCATCAACACACTACATACACATATACACCCCCATTGAGATGCACCAATAACAAAGAACATAGACAGGTATACACTTTCTGACTTTCCGAAGCTGCTTCCAAAGTTGCACATTAAAAATGTAAAAAAATTGAAAAAAAATATGACAATAGATTAAAGCAGAAATGGATGTATGAATCTGCGAAAGATGGTGTTATTCACAATAAGCACTGAAATCTAATCTAAGTAGTGTTCATCAAGTATGATGCACTTGGAGAAACCTCTATGTATCCATCAAGACATTATAATATGCTATTTTATAATCCAGGCTGTAGTACAGTATTAAATTCAAGTCATGTTGCACACATTTAACATTGGCTTGTTTTCCAAATGGGATTCATGACTCAGGTGTGGTTTGCTCCATGTTTGCAGGGTACAATCCTTCAACAGTAAAAAAAAAAATGGACAAGAGAAGACCAGTTACCTCTCAGAGAAGCAATTACAGGAAGCAATAAAGGCGTAGAAGTGCATTCAACAGAAGCAATTTTTGGTCCTTCTCTCCCTTTGGCAGTCCACTTGTTATCACTTGCAGAGAGAGAGAGAAAGAGAGAGTGCGAGGAAGAGAGAGAGAGTCTTTGAGACCTCATCCCTATCCTCTTTCCCTGCTTGCTATTTCTGATTACAATACTGCATTGTTTACTTTCCACAGATGTGAGCAGAAAATGGTGAAACAAAGAGAAGCAATTTGGACTAACTAGATACTGCTGAGAGTGCACAACAGGGTCACAGTGAGGCCTGATGAGCGGTGGCCCACTTTCAAACGGAGCCTCCTTACAAGAGCTGTGGTGCATCTGGTAATGCTACAGATATCATAAAAGAGAGCAACTGTGGCAGAGTGCAGTGCCCGAAGGGTCTGAAATAAGTGTGTACTCTATTAGCACAGTCAGAAAAAGAGAAATGATAGATTGTGTTTGTGTTGATTCTTTTAAAGGTACAATAAAGACTTATTATTACATTCCAAGTTTCTCACCAAAATGCAATGCCTGTATCCCTGAATGTATGCAGTTGTAGTAGAGTCCCAATTAGAAACCATACAAAAACCTCTTGATCACACCAATTGAACAGTTTAAAAGCTGGCTTGTTTTGAAGGAGGACCATGCAGATCCCTGCTGTTTTTTTCTCAGATTGTCAAATGTTACATTAAATTCCACACATGAGCCAAAACTATGTTTGCACAAGTATGCATATATATATATGACCGTCCAAATATCACAAACAATCTGCCTCAAATGGAGGTAATTTCAGTATATTGGCATCAGTGTTGTGACTGATTACAAGTTTGTGAACGATTGTGACAAACTTGTTCATATTCTTGGTGAAATGTGAACTGAACGCACTGTATTTTTCGATTGATGACTGTTAGTGTGAACAAGTTTATTCTAGCAGATGTTAACGGCACTCTCTCATAGTAGAACGTTGTTGAGGAGTGTGCCGTATTTCATTTCATCCTTCCAGGAGAAAACATAGTTAAACAACAATAAACAGATTTTAATATGCAACTAAAAAACCAGCTGATCTGGCAGCAGCTGTCATACCTGTCACACTAACAAGTACGTCATAAACACAGAGCAGTGGCCAGGAGCATGGAGGAAGGCAGCACCACAGCTGTGACCATTAACACAATTTGATGGAAAAGTCACTACTGACCCAAACTGCTGTAACCTGAATACTAAGCCCTGGTTGAATAAGGATGAAAAACTACATACAAAGATGAATCTGACACAACGTTAAATGTTGAACCTGATAAAATAATTGCTGTCTCTTTTTGTTTTGGTTTGTGAAAATAATTTTGACAAATAATACTGTAGCTCACAATAACATATTGGAAAAAAATAAAGTAGTTCTCTTTTGGAATCATGAATGTAGTTCACAATTTTGAATTATGATCAATGAAATGAACTAGTTCTATTTAAAATTTGTGAACTGAACTTTGAAATAGATCATGTAGAAAGTGAACTTTCCCAACAATGGCATAAGATGGTTTACTATAGGACTGAAAGCTATCTATAGCACAAATTAGGCCGCTTACTTGTACTAATGCAGTGCCCATCTGGTTGTGTCTCTGTATTATAAATAGATTATCAGTCCATCAGATATGCTTTGATTACTTCATACATTACAACGGAAAGGAGCAAATTATAACATGTAACAAAGGTCCAACCAGCCCATTTTTGTTTATTAAACAACAAATCAAGTTAGTAACCAATTAATGAATTAGTTACCTGTCAGTTGTTGATGTTATTGCGTGATAGAAAAATACAAATTTGGACAAAAAATGTCTAATTAATTATTAGTTTTAATTAATTGGTGACAGCAAAGTTAAAAGAAATAATCATACTTATCAGATTGCTGTTAATTAAAAAAATTAATTGACAACTAGTACTTAGCTGTATGAATATAAAAGCTACAGTAAATGCCACAAAATGAAGATTGTATTACACTGGAAGACATACCAAGGACATTGTTTACTATTTGTATGTGTAAGATTATGGTTTGTCAAATCACTGAGTAAAAGCAGAAAAGAATATGAAGCACCGTGCTGAATGCAGCATTGCGCCTTCCACAGCCCCTCAGGCCTGTTTCATGAGAGATGGATGTTTATACCTCCACTAGCACTTTCCCTTTGGAAATATTCATCAGAAGTGCTGGCTGCTTTCACTTCATAACCTCTTCCTCTGTATCTTGCTCTCTACCCCTCTTTTTGCCTCTAATGGCTTAAGTCTTCCCTGGGGGAACGATAGCCAGGGATGATGCTTCTGTGGATGGGTTTAGTGTTGCTGAAGGTCCTTCTTGTCATGGGGACAATATAAAAATGATAAAGCTGGATTTTTTTTCGAGGCTTTCATGATGTATTTCATTCTGTCATAGCCAGATGACTGCTTTCTGCTTGGATATGGCCATGGTCTGGTTTTGAATCATATTCACAAGCTGCCTCTCCTAGTTATCCTATTCTTTATTGTCACTGCACTGTATTACTTCTTGCCTTGAATGACCAGATGAGAATCTCTTGAAACACATCACACATATTATATCATATACCTTTGTTCTATGATCCACATATTTCTGTCTATGTCTTGAATAGTGGTACATGCATTAAAGTATGTCATATTTTTTGTGCTACAAGGCATTTCTGCAGGATATGTCAGCACAAATGCATTCAGAAGGGGGTGCAATGTATATGCATTATATGTTTGATTAGAAATTAAATAACCAAAGTGGCAGTAAATGAGTAAGCACCCATGTTACATGCAGCAGTGATCCATAGCATCTAGTAGTGACTGACTTTATTGTTGTTGTTAATACCACTGGAATGCAAATGTGATGCAAATATAAATATTTTCTTTTTTCAGAATGTTTGCATAGAGGCTTAAAAATCTGAAGGAAAAAATAAATGAGAGGAAAAAAGATATAAAAACAGAAAACAGGCAGTAGGAGTGCACAGTCTAATGTCTCAAAGGTAATGGTTTTGTAATTACAAAACAGAGAGCAATGCTTTGGGATTAACAGTTTATAGCACAATTCATTGCAGAAGTGAAGTGAAGTGATAAAAATAGAGTCATTATGTTCTTACCTTTGCAAATTCATCTTCAACACCTGTATGCCATTTTAAAATGCACCTGCAATGTCCACTAAAGTACATTTTTTTTTTGTTGTTTTTTCTTTTTATGATGTTCAGCATCACCTGCACAGCAGATAACAGAAGGTATGACTATTTTCCCTTCTTACAATTGAACACTAGTTTTTCAAACAATGGCAATATGGGCATTTTTTAGAACTTTCTTCTTGTTCTGGCAAGAGTCAGTATATTGCCACTTTTTTTAGATATTGATGTTTTAGTGTGACTGACATTACTATTACCATCCATTTGTTTTCTTTAAGGAAATATAAAACACGTACCTCTGAGCATAATGACAATTCCACTGATAATTTAGCATTTTAAATTGAGTGTGACAGTGGTTTAATTTGTTCATTTGATATATATTTTTAAAGAATACAGCAAGTTATTTCACACAGTCGATGCCCAATTTGGAGCATGCATATGCATGTTAGCAACAAGTTCATAACATGTTTGACAGCAGAAAAAGATTGCGACGGCAGCATGGTCACGGCCATCTCTGCTGATCTGTCAATGATGCATGATGTGAGACAGCAGCAGAGAAAATGAGATGTCACACTCTAAATACAGTGAGACTGAGGCTGGCACTCACAAGAATGCAATAATGTTTGATGAATCCAGTGAAAAATACAGTTTTGCCTATTAAGAGAATAGTTCTCCTGTTTGCTGAGTGTTTGCGGTTAAAAAATCTGAATTTTTTCAACACACGACTTCTTACACAATCTCGTACCTTTCCTTTTGTGATGGTAACTAAAAATCATAGGTTCTCTTGTCCCAGAACAGAACAAGTTAACAAAACAGTCTATTTTCGTTAAACTGATGGTCAAATCAAATGGATTCTGACAAGAATCCCTGTCACAAGGATATGATCCTACAGTATCCTCTCACACCTTATATAATGGAGGACTGAAAAAGAGCAGCAGACTGAAATAGCATTAAAACTCTATGACTTGAAAGCATACTTTTTCAATATGCTCGCTGTGACTCACTCCGCCTCAAGAAGAAGCACAGAAAGCTGTCGAACCCGTTCTGCAATATAGCGACATGGATAGGAAATGGAAACAACCAAACACATGTGATGTTTAGAAAGCATCACAACAATGGACCAAACCTTTTACTTTTATTTCTTCTGTATTCCAAACGTGTAATGCGCACACAGGAGCTGAATCATCAAATATAATGACCAGTGGACCTTCAAATAGAACAGCAGCCGTTTCTTTGTTTTGTCATTCAAAAGGTTATACAACAAGACTCATTAACACACCTGCCCATGGTGATGAATACACAAACGTAAGAGGAAGTCATTTCACTAATGACACATTCCAGAGGACACCAGGTGGCTGCATAAAAAAGATTCAAGAACTTCTCACTGACGAATAATAAAATAAAGGCCATGTGAATGTATAACATCTGCTAATAGAACATTGAACGAGAAACAAGAAACCTTTCTGTTTTCAAGCTTGTATTATAATTTTGCCAAATGTTTTCTGGACATATGTAAATAAAGGCTTTTTTTAATATATCATGCAACAACAAAAGTGCATAAAATACACATGGCAAATGAGGACAGAATTCTCATTTAGGTCCAAAAAAGTTGGTTACTATTAGCATAGAAAGGACATTATTTTATTATTATTTTTATTTAAAAAATTATATTACCGAGAAAAGTCAGCTAAGAGACTATTTCCCAAATGTTCTCTGTAATCACTGCCTGCCACAACTAAACACACTATCACAAAAAAAAAGAAAGGAAGCTAAACTTTAACCTCAAACCGGTCCCTCAACAGACAGGTCAGGTAAAGCCTGGTCTGAAATGACGAGGCCCTGCCTCAGGGCTCCATATCTCATCATTACAGACGTTGACCTTGGTTTTGTTTCAAATTTGAATTGCTTTAACTCTGAAAAAAGCTCTAAGTTTAACATTGGACTTCACACTTTGACTTCGCTCAATGCTTTCTGCAGTGCCAGTTGATTCTCAACATTGTGTGATGGTTTATTGCTATGACTGCATATATGGTGCATTTTGCAGTTGCACCCGCTTCTGTGGTCATGTAATTTATTGTGTTCCTATTTGTATGCTATTAAGTTAATGATATATTTACCATACGTAGTCTACCATCTTACTATGGTCATCCTATTAAAGCCAACCAAGCATTCATTGATGGCAAAGCAATGGCAGAATAGAGCATTAGTGCCCGATGCAGCAAACCATAAGCGGCATTAATGCATGTTGGAAGACAAGCTATGTGATCGCTCATGAGGTGTGAAGTAACTCTATATTAAGCACCAAGAGCTTTGACACAGTTTCTAAGTTCATTTTAATGCTGTGTGCAACTTCTTTGCTACAGCCTGTGTTTGAATAATGACCAAATATGTAATTCTAGCAAGATAAGGTCGCTAGCTTTAATGCATTTTGTTATTAAGCTACAAATGAACTAAAGCTGGTGCAAAATTACTATTTCTAGTATGTAGTCACTGTGTTCATTTCTGTAGCCTATTTAGAACACAATGCTTTGTCGGCAAAGTTGAATTGCACAGGAATTAACTGGACCAGTAAGCACAAAGAACGATGGAAAGCAACATAAACCTACAGTGTAGAGTCACACAAAATCACTGTAGAATATTTAACAAAACGATTCAGAATGGGTGATAGCTGACAGTACATTATTCCTTTTTATACATTGCATAAACTACACCTATTTTATACCAGGACAGATGCTCAATTTTACATTACTTCCTGCAAGCATGAAAAAAACATGTAATGTATTCCCATGTGTGAATTTCATAAGGTATCACAATAAATTCAATGTGTTGCTGAAAAGACTTCAACACCCAGAAGGACAGAAAGTCACAGTGACAATGACAAATGTAGGACATCTGATTCAATGCGAGACTGGAAAGGGCCTTATGGGAAAAGACCCATTGAAAGCAATGCCATTACCAGGGCGCGCCTCCCCCATTATACACCCATCCCACCTCACATTTGGGCAGTGGCTCCACCACCACCACACCTGTTTCTCCACAGCAGAAAGGTAGCCTCCTAACCTTGCCCACACAGCCTTAATCTTCCAAATGCTCCTTGAGCATTTGAATTTCTGCACATCAATCTCAGGGCCCCGTCCTGCCTTGATTAATGGTCCCCATCTATCACGGCACCATGTGGTGCACAGGCCTTGCCCCGCCAGACAGCTTTGCTTTAGAATAATGGGTGCACTCCATCCCAGTCCCTACCATGCAATGATTGTGCATCTTTGTGATCTATCTGTCAAGCCTCTCTGTCAAAAGGGACAACAGGGGATTGTGCAGGGGGAAGCAATCGGGAAGAGGGAGGCATTGCGGCATGCCATTTACGTACAGTATGTAACAGAATGCCTTTTATTGCGTCTAGCTGTGCTGACTGATAAACACTGAAATATTTTCTCACAGACGACGCTGTCTCTCTCATTCTGTCACACATGGCAGCATGAAGCCTTGGAGACATTCTGGTTGCCATCAATAATGTTGGCAGGGAAAGCAAAGCCACTAATGGTGACTCCAGGTTCTATTCATGTACTGTACGGCCGCTCTCTTGATTCTCTAATATTCCAACCAAAATTACACGCAAGCGTATGTTCAATTGTATCTACGCCCAGATGCATTGCTATGTATGTGCACAGAAACCTGATTTCATTCAAGGGAGAGTAATATTCGTTTTCCAGCCAGGCAGAAACATACGGACATCATGACAGTCGGGCGCCGGCTGTGCGAGGCTTGGTCCAATTCACCCCTCCTGACGATTGGAGGAGAAATCTGGTCTTGGACCTTGGTTGGTACCAATGTCTGGTCCAGATTATTTGGTAATGTGGGGGTTGGAGCAGCCAAACCAAAACCTCCCAAACTGCTTGCAGATCTGCCCTGAAAATTTCTGAATGATAATATCACTTCTTTTTACGACTGTGATAGTGATTGCGAGACGAGAAAACAGAGGAGAGGAAATGGAAGGGTTACTGTCATAAATTCAGTCAATGTACCTCATTCTTTTAAATGTATTGTGAATTGTGCTCTGAGAGTTCATCTATTAAGTAATACTCAATGTGGTGGGTCTGCAAATAACAAACAGACTTACCTGCTCAGTATACTGGATGTATCAGCCTAGGTCACCTCAACTTAGCTCACTTTTTTGCGTTTCGAAAATAGCAAAATCTAATACTATTTTATACTATCACCTCCTTCAGGTTTCCAAGCAATCTGAGCAGTTTAGTGTGTTGCAACCAGGCTGCAGGCCACAAATTGACCAAAGATTTACATCGCATGAGGAGTCATGATTATTATTATTATCTTAAATACCAGCAGCAGAGTTCAGTCAACACTAGTGACATTTGATATAACAAGTGAAAGCAATGGCACCATGGTCTGTGTCAGAGGTGAAGATGCTCCTCTTTTAAGGTTCCACATATGGGTGTTATGACAACCACATTGATTCCTAATGAAAACACAACGTGCCTAAATCCAAACCAAGTCCTGTAGTGTTAAGTCCTGGTGAGTTGAGCTGGTACTGCCTATGTAAATAAAACTAAATTCATTGATAAACTATTCAAATAGTATAAAAAAAAGAATTCAATGTGTAACAGCTCACTAATGAGCCAACTAGACCTATTTTAAAGAATTCTTCAAAATCCAAAAGATTTAATTCTGTCCAAAAGGACAGATTATAATGCTCCGGCAGTTTCTACCCTTGGCAATAGTGACCATTGTCTTCAAGCTTGTGTCAGAAGTGACTAGAAAGTTTAAGTTTGTTATTCAAAAAAATTCCAAAAATAGATATTAACAGGCTCTTTTTTTCCTCACCGACCTTGCTGACAGTAATACACATCACACCTCTGAAATCCAAGATGTAAAATTGCCATATAAATAAATATCTGATAAATTCATTACTCACTACTATTGATAAACATGCACAAAACGCAGGGTCAAGAATAGATCTAGCCCCTGGTTCTAATTACCAATGATCTAAAGGGATAAACCTGAGGTTCCAGTGAGGTTTATTGATAAAGCAACTCACTGGTTGACTTTTAGACAACCTAGAAATAAATGCGCATCCTCCTTGTGAAAAGAAAAAAGCCTATTATTGTATGGAATTAAACTCTAGCTCTTCTACAAAGCCATCAACTTGCAGGAAAGCAGCAGAATATGAATAAAAACAAATTCTCTATGGCTATAGCATTCCATGTTACATTTGATGACCAAATGCATAAGACATCCAAGATTTGCTATGCTCCAAACCCACATATTTCTGTTGCTGAAACCATTATGTGAAATGATATGTTGACTCATTTATAGTATCATAACCCTCCTGTGCCCTCCTTAAACCATACATCTCAGTTCACCCTACAGGCCTTCACTTCCTCTGTTGTTAAATGTCCCAAATCATAGACATTTTATTTACTTTTTGATCATCGGAGGGTCTAGATGTTATATAAATACTGTCCCATATTTCAAAACATCTTACAATCCACAGAGAATTGCATTCAGTCCGTATTCAAAAACTGTGCCTTAACCCTGTAAAGCCCAAATATAGATGACTATAATCATTTTCCTTTTTTATGTATCTGTAGGAGGCCTCTGGTGCAAAATTTAACAGGTTTTTACATTTGCTAACACGGTGACAGTAGTTAATGTCAAAACTGTACAGTCATCAAACATTCACAGCCATTCAAATCAGCCAATCAGAGGAGAGGTTTGTTAATATTAATGAGACACAAAATGACCTGAGGGGAGAGGTAAAACTATATGAGATGAATTTTGGGTCTTAAACCCATAACTATATCTTGGTGGAGATATTACAACTTAGAACAATAAAACATGTACAATATGAGAACTTTAAGGAGGTATTTCAAGCTATTGATTGCCGGAAAGCAACTGGAGCGAGTAAACTAGACCTTTATTTATTTATTATTAATATTTATTTTTGTTCGTGATAGATCTGTGTCCAATTTTTTGCTGGACAAATTACATATCTTCCAAATCTTTGTATATCTACTGTGGAGTTCCTCACTCCCTCAGGCCCCAGTGCAACTCTGTTTGTCTGTTTGTTTTCTCGTCGGCTGTTTGTGTGCGTATTAAACTGAGATTAAAGGACCCGTGCGTACGATTAAATGGCATCTAGTGGGATGGACTCGGCAGAAATGGAATACAGGGTAGGATTTGTAAGTGTGTTGTAATAATCCCAAAGAAATAATAACTGGTTGTGCATTACCTTAAAAGGAGCCCTATATATTTATGTTGGAGATATAGTCCCCGTTCACAGAGCTAGCATGTTTCTATAGTAGCCTGTAGCTTATATTTTACTCAATGCCAGATGCCACGCAATCTGACAATTAGTTCTTTAAATAAAGGTTGTATGATTGAATGAATCTGAGTACCAGCTAACAGACGTCATTACTAGCACTTGAAGTTAATGTTAGCTAGCATGCTACTGAATGAATTAGATTACCAGCTAGCTAATGATTAGCACTACTAGTAGTTGAAGTTAATGTGAGCTAGCATGCTAAGTGAAAAATTTACAATACCAGCTAGCTGTCATGTTAGCATTGGTGCTCGAAGGTAACTTTAGCTAGTATTCTACTATTAACAAACATTAAAACCAAAAGATATAATTTGAGGACACAATCTGACAGGGTGCAGGGACACTTTGGGGGGGGGGGGTGTCCAGGGAATTTTGTTAGTTAAAGGGTGGATGTAGGTATCAGAAACCATGGTGCATGGTGAATGAACAGAACCAATTATCCTATAGAAGGTGTGTTTTGGGAGTGACACCGACCAATCGCAGTGTCAACTCCCGTCCCCTTTTAGGAGCCAGGTCGTGCTTGCACCTGGGTGCAACTGCATTTGCTATTTACATGACGCGGGTGTTGGGTGTGAAATTGACATTCGCGTCGGTTGGAAACTAGCAATTAGAGCTGCGTGTCGGCGCTGGGACCGTCTAAATAGGGCCCTGACAGTTAAATCCTCCTCTCCGCTTCTCGCTGAAGAACTGACAACCTGTGATGAAGGCGTCTCCCGCACCATGTTTTTCATCCATCCTCCTCCAGCCTTCTGCTTTTGTTCGTTCTGGCTGCGAAATAATTAATAAAGCAAGTTGCTGCAGGTTGTCAGTCTCCCAGTTAGTTTTACATCTGCTTTCGCATGAGATCACGTGAGGTGGTCCTTCCGGCACTAATCTTAATAATATCCTCTTAATAGCAATGATATCCTCTTGATAATAGATGTTATTTGCTAATCTTGTCGTGTGTGTGTGTACATTTGAGATTAGAGAGAAGAACATCTGTGATATTCCTCCTCATGCGTGTGATGCAACACCGTTTCAAAATTGGTTAAGATTTCAAAACTCCTGTAGTCTGAGCCCGGCTTCAGGAAACACTTGTTTTCATTAAAATCCTGAAAATAATTAGCCGCAATTATGTCTGTCCCTCACCAAAGCAATTACATGCCACATGATCAAGCCCCTTATAAGGGCACGCCGGTATTCTGTGCAGTCAAGAGCTATTCATACTTTTAAATAAGCCATTCATCACTGTCATATGAATATCCTTCAGTCTTGATGGTGCTTTTGTGTGTCTTATTAAAGGCAGACAGGAGAACAAAACGCCTCGCCCCAATGGAAAACAAACACACCATGCAGAAATGTGTCTTTCATTAATTGAGAACTCGTGCATGGTGAAAATAATTAAAGTGTCATCATATCGCAGGCAAAGGAACAAGTGTGACCACAGTCACACGTCAGATCTAACCAGCACATCTTGGTTGCTCGATATTCTCTGGTATTGTTTTTTAAATGTCGCAGCCCTATTACATTGCCCACTGGGATCTGCGCCGATATGTGGGAGTATTGTGTTGCTGCCTGTTGCTGACATTTCGACCGGCTGGATATTGCTGCTGCATTCTCCAAACATCACCCACTGGTCTATTGCCCGTGTCAGTCTGCTCCAGGCGTGAAAATGGCGAAAACCCCCCCCCCCCCCCCCCCCTCCTCCTCCTCCCCCTCTTCCTCACACAGGATCATAGGACAAGCTGGGAAGAGTTAGATATAAAAGGGTTGGTAAACTGCCCTTAAATGATATCTTTAAAAGGCGTCGTTTGCAAGTCTTAGGGGATGTAGATGATTTTCAAGTTGTAGGAGGTCATAATTACCCCTGACAATCTCTGAATCTATGACAGATTGAAATCTCACATTGATACAGTCATTACCAAACAAAGGAAGAGTGAATCTCCATTAGCATTAAAAGCAAATAAATTACATTTTAAAAGTTTGCTTGTCAGGAGATGAGGGACAGGCACTTTTATTGACTGAAGT
Organism: Eupleurogrammus muticus; assembly: GCA_036785175.1. Lineage (NCBI taxonomy): Eukaryota > Metazoa > Chordata > Actinopteri > Scombriformes > Trichiuridae > Eupleurogrammus > Eupleurogrammus muticus. The sequence continues at coordinate 20,779,291 of JAYKQN010000010.1, read as the reverse complement.
CAAATCGATGCAACTTTTTCACAAGCTGCAACAGCAGACCAGCTATTTCCATACAGCGTTAAGGATAAAAGATATATATACCTGTGAGAATTGGTGTATCTCCCTTGTGGATTGCAAAAGTAAAGTGTGAAATCTCTAAAAATGACGCGTCATTTAAGTTATATTCATGCTCTATTGTGTCATCTCTCTGAAGACATGTCTTATTTTTAAGTTTTAATTTTTGACTGTTCCTCCTATGTACTGTCCTACGAGTTAGAATGCTAGAAATGTGTTCAACAGGTTAGATTTATGATTACAATTATCATTACTAAAAGAAAGCGCCCTATCCAACAAAAGCAGATAAACTATAAAATGATGTGTTCATATGCTCATGAACCAAGTTCTGGAGGCATAGTCAGTAGCACAGAAAACATGCACATAATGGACTTTTTGGAGCATAAGCTGATTGGAGCCAGTCAGAAAATGAAGGGGCCCTGTTTTGCGTTTTCCCTAGTTAAATATTTTAATTTTTAATTTTTAATTAGGATAGCCGGGGTCGGTAAGAAAAAAAAAAACAGATGTCAAGTACAAGCATCGGGGAAGGAGGGGGCGGCTACCTGGATCCAGAGGCGGTTACTACTACTCACAGTCTGCTGTTAGCGGGAACACCAGAGACCTGAATATGCACACACAGGCACTGAATTATTTTTCTTCCCTTTAAGAATTAATATCTATATTAATATTTAACATATTCATATATATAACATAAATACAAGACAGCTATTTTAATAATTTCACATTTGGAGTTTAATGCAATTTCTGGTTACTAAACTTGGTTTTAGAGATGTTACTAACAGGGTTATTCGAACATTCATCCCCTTATAGAGTGAATCTTAACGTGGTAGGGTTCAAGTAGATAAAATACATAAATGGAGAGCATACAGTACAGATACATGCATAAAACATAGTAAAAAAATACATAAAAATGGTTCAGGTGATTCAGGATATAGGCGCAATTCTATCAACTGAAGTGGATGAAAAAAAAAAGAGCAAACATGTAGTCTATGTTGACCTTGAGCGGGTGTGCTGTGAATGTGACATGCAACATAAACCCCGCAGCTTCTTGGCAAATGGAAAGTTGCTGAAATACCTGACATGTGCAGGCTAAGAAAAACCTCCACTGTGTTTCTGGAAAATGTGGATTCGTCTCGTCTGTATGAAACTAGGGCCACGAGAGTCAAGAGAGAATATGGTGACCCACATACGGCACAGGTAAGGCTCCCGGGCTCACTCGAACAGTCATTCTCCTTTTTTTAGCATACAAACAACAGATTGTGTCTCAAAGAGAGAAAATAACAAAAAAAAATCTCATCATTCTTTTCCTTTTTTTCTTTTTTTTCCTTTAATGAGATGAAAGCGTTAGGAGAGGCGGCATTTTAATTGTTATGTGTTAAACAAGAAACATGGAAAAACAACACACGTTATCTTACAAGTGTTTTTTGCTGTTAAGCCATTTTGGAAAAGCAACGGGCCTAATGAGCATAGTCTTTAGCAAAGTTGAATACAAAATGAATGCTGTTCTTTCGCCAGTGTGAGCCCTATTTAGTTTCCATTCAAAATTCAGTAGGCTCTGGGCCATGTGTGTTTTATGTAAGCTGGGCACCATTAACTGGTAAATTCCATGCTCCGTACTGTAAGTCATGCACAAAATAATGAACAGAACAGAAAGCAGAGTGAGTGAGGACACATGTGCAGCAGCCCAGTACAGCTCAGCAAGGTTTCTAGAAGAGGGGCGAGTGACTGATCTCGGCTCAGGGAAATCTATAGATACTGCCGTGGGGATCCATGAATAAGTTAGTGGATGAATGAAACTAAAATAATTCATATGAGGGGAGTGTGAATATGCCTCAATAAAGTGGCAATAGGCATTCAAAATGTCCTGATGCAATGCAGAAATTACAGTATAAAGAGGAGTAAGTGGACTGTGTTAAAGGAGCTTTAGATTGAAATGAATGGAATAATTGTGTGAGTTTGTTGCTTCCTAGTATTACTGTATGACTCTCTCTCTCTCTCTCTCTCTCTCTCTCTATATATATATATATATATATATATATATATATATATATATATATATATATATATATATATATATATATATATATATATATATATATATATATATATTAGGGATGGGACATAAAATAGTTTAATTAATTACAGGTTTTGTAATTACACAATTACATAGCGATATTTTCCCCAAAAGCAACATTTATTTTATGTAAACCATTAATAATGGTCAATAGTTCTAGGGAATTCCTTGTATATACAGGTGTAATGGGTTATTTCATCTATATTATCAGGCCATACAATAGCAGGAGTAGCAAGCAAAAAAGGCAATTATTCCATTCATTTCAATCTAAAACTCCTCTCCACTGTCAGCTTACTTCACTTTGTACTTGTAATTTCTGCATTGCATCATGACATTTTGAATGCCTATTGCCAGTTTATTAAAGGCATACCTAAATTTTTATTTTAGTTATATTCATTAATTATCAACTATTGTAGCTGTAGATTGTTTGCTGCATGCAGAGCACTGGTTCAGCCAGTCACTTTCATTACCCCTACCCCATGCTGGCTGTGTGATCATCTGGACCCAATTCCAGAATCAAGGAGTACAATCAATGGCAAATTTCAGGTTCCCTGTGATTGTTCTGCCTGGAGTCACAGAAATATGGTCACAGTGTGTGACCATTATTCTCATTTGTAAAGGCTTTTGTCAAGACAAAGCCTTTCCGGCATACTGTAAGTGGGTAAAGTCAGACGCCTGGACACACAGCTGTACCATAAAATAATAAACCAATGAGGGAAGCATGACAAGACATATTCACACTAGTTAAGGCAAAAGCCCAAAGCAATACAGGACTATATATATATATATATATCATCATGAGAGGCTGTGTCCTGGAGGGGTGCTACACTCCCAGGCATGGCTCCATCTGATGGTGGAGGCGGAATATCCACCAGCCTTCTCAACACAGGTGTGGCTAAAGACGGCTGATTGTTGGGGGGGTGGCATATAAAGCAGTCTGAGCCTGAAATATTATGAACAGAGGTTGAAGAGCTGTTGGCTTCGCTCTTCTGGAGAAACCCTGGGATGACGCTACTTATCTGGAGAAATAGTTCCTTGGAGAAAGACTGAACAGAGAACTTTGTGAGTTGTTTGTGTTTGATACCAGGGACCCGGCATTGGAGGGGTCTCACTGGAGAAACTCGGTCTACGAGTTCGGTTTGTGATCATTAACAAGCCTGATTTAAGTCTTTTGAATCCTTACCTGCATTGTGTTAATTCCCCTTACACAATAAAATTAATATTTGGTTAGAAATCTTGTGTCCTTGCACCAGATTACAGATGTTATTCAAAGGCCAGACTTTGTCTGAACCATGCATCATGTGGTGCTGTCCCGGGTCCTGAATCTGAGGACAACAGCAGTGAGGAAACTGTCCAACACATTTAGCCTTATGCAGCAACATTTTCTCAGATATCGCTTGTGTGTGCTTACTTTTCTGTTAAGAGAAAGAGAAAGAGTACGAAAAATCGACTCCACATGCACAAAATGTTCCAAAGCTGCTCTGACCCAGATGATAAGTTCCACTTGATCATAAATTAGAGGGACGTGTCAGATTGTTAGTTATTAACATAAGTAACGCCCACTAAACAGGTGTTGTGCTGCATACGACAAGAAGAAGGAGAAGTTCAGCAGCAGTGATGCTGACATACAGTTAAACTAACCCAGACGTGAACGGTGTTCTTTTATTTTTTGCTCACCTCTTCTGTCTCTATTTAAAACATCAGCAAAAGAAGTAAACATGATTTTGCAGAGCCTCAGTAGGTGTGTGATGCTCTAAATATGATAGCAGAGAGATGCGCAGGAGCTGAAATTAAAAGAAAATGGCCTTTACAGACCCATCGATTGCTGTAGGTACATTTTGGTCGGGTTCATGTTGCAGATCTTCTGCATGAATGCCTTACAGTTAACATCACCATAGATATTGTGATTAATGGACCACTTATTTAGTGCAGGAATCTCCATTTATAATCCAATTATAATCCAATGATTATAATTACATAGGAGAACAAAAAAAATAGACAATATTAATGATCCCAGCTCCCAAAAGAAATCAATGGGTATTAAAAAAATATTAATAAATTGCTGATGATAGCAAAAAAAACAATAAAAGGTGGGAATTTGCTCCTAAATTTCCTTTGAGAAGGAAATTGTTTGCACTTTTTACCCATTTCCAGCACTGGGCTTCTCGCTCCCTAAACTGCATGCTTATTTTGTCCAGCTATTCTTTACAGCATAGATGTAGGGTAAAACATTTTTTCACACAGGTTATAGTGTTATTTTCACATCAATCATCAGGTGCCTTATTCATGAGCTATCGCTGCACCTCTGCCACTGCTCCGTACCCGGGTCACTATCACAACACCTGCTGTCAGCTCTAGTTTTCTGGACTAGCTGCCATGTTCACGTGGAGGGGCAGAGTCAGTGTTTTATCCAAACACAACTCTATTCGTGATGTCCATTAGGTCAGAGATGAGAAAAAAACCTTGTCGGACAAAGTGCTGGAGGCATACTGTGTGCTTTTTATGTGTTTGTTTCATTTCATACTTGGTTGTATTTATACACATGCAGTTCTGACATTTAACATAGGGTGGAGCAGTGTTTAAAGGAAAAGCATGTAAGTATTGGACAGGTGATGGGAATTAGGAGTGTGGTGGGGGGAATCCAAATCTTTGAATGTTTTTTGCAGCATATTGTGATTGTGATCTGAATGTGGACAATACTGATACAGCTAAAATGTAAATGAATGCATCAGCAGAATGAAGATACACAGCACACTGGACATTGATTGGGAGTTTTAGCCCAGAAGACATTTCTGAAACCAGTTCAACCCATTTCGCTTTAGTGGCTTGTTTAACAGTGGTATTATATGCAGATGGACATGGCTTAATGGCTCTATAGTGTCCACTGGAAAATTTAAAAGGCTGAGCCCCTCACCCCAGATTGACATAGATGAATGAAATTGGCTACAGGTGTACAACTAAGTATGTTACTGAAGTCTGTCACTACCCTAGCACCAACAGGAAGTCGCCCATCTTGAATTAATTGGCAGATTTTTTATGATTTTTACACATCATGTGAAGGATCTAGCCTAGAGATTTTAATCAATCTTTGGAGATGAACAGTTATCAGAAGCTTTTTTTCCTGCATTAGTCCCGGTTGCCATGATGCTTCCATGTCTCACCATGAAACATGAACTCGCTAAAAAACCAGCATACTTTGTCCAATCTGCACCAAAATGTCTCATGACCCATAGAGGATAATAGACTCAGACTCATTTGTGCCCCGTACTCTGAGGTGCGGGGGCCCATTCATCACTGCTTGCAGCTTTAATTTTGGTTAAAGTCACTTCTCATGCTTTTAGCAACCCTTCATCACCTGGCCTTGGCTTCTTTTCTGCAGACACTGGCATAAAATGCTACAATGGGTTGTAACATAAATCGCTAACAAATGACCTATAGTTACGTTGGTTTGACAGTTGCTATCTAGCATCTGAAGTATCACCCTGGATAAGTGGCATAAGTTAATAAGTTTCCATATTGGGCCTATTTGGTAGCTGGTTAGATGCTGACTTGCAAAAAGTGGGCGTTTAGATGCAGGAGACCTCTGTCTTGTGGTGTTTGCTGTTGCCATGATGACAAAGGTTGCCTAACTTTATTAAAGAATTAATTTTAACATCCACCACGATGTAAGAGATTATTTAAACCCACAGTCTTTGTGTTTAAGTGGGATTTTTGGGTTGTAACCTAACCAGACCTTAACCACCATGTTGCCACATCATAAAACATAACTTGTTGGGAGGTACTAATATATCATGGATTACTGCTGATAGAGGCGCCATGTTAGAGAACCTTCCCAGGGGCAGGGGTGTCACAATCACTCTTGCACTGTCTGGGGTACTAAAGACAATAGCGCAGCTACAGGGCCAACATATCTGTTTTCCAACAAGCGGTGGATGATATCAACACCTAAGTTGATTTACTCTCCATGGCAGGATTCCAAAATGTCAAAGTGCGGGTTCATTCATAACTTACCGGAGGCTGCATGAAGGGATTTTAAACACAGGGAGGCAGTGAAAGATTGTTAGGCCTTGAGAAACTTTCTCACGCGTTCTTCCTCTTTCACAGAATGGATCCCTGTGCAATTGTCAAGTCGTTTTTTTTTCTTTTCTTTTTTCAATCTAACAACCTTGTGTTAATGGCTTGATTAAGATTCTTTGCATTTTACAGTTAACGGATCAATAATTCCACTGCAGATTTATTTTTGTTCTTTAGACACTTAAGGATTTGTCTCATTGACATCATGAATATAAGTGTTCTACACAACTTTGGTAAACATACACATTTTAGCCGTGTCTAATGAAGAAAGACAAAAATCTTTACAGATAAATAGTTGCAATGAACAAGTGTCGCAAAAAGGCGATTTTAGCTGCAGGAGAAAAATTGACCATAAGTCACAGTTCTATATTGCAGAGATTCTTACATCTCTATGTAAACAACAGTTTCTGACATCTTCACAAATCTAGCAGCTTGCTAAAACAAACAAAAGCTATTAAAAACACATTAGAAGTGTCTATTTCTATATTTGGTCTATGGGCTTATGATCATGCAAGAAGGCCGTTTATGGCTGGGAAGTGAAAAAAGAAAAGACAAAAAAAAGAAAAACTCAGATTAGCAGGCCTGGCTGTAAATTCAGTGTGGAAATGGGTGCAGATTAAAGCTTAATTAGTCAAGGCTTTAGCAGCTATGCACTCTGCATGCTCTTCCCCCTTCTGTATCTTTGTTTCTCTGCCTCGACACATACATATTCAGGCAGAATAAAAATGAAATTGCTCCATCTAATGCACATTTATAGGTCTACATTTAGGTGATGCAAAAAAAAAAACCAACATAGCACCACAATTGCTAGTTCCCATCAGTGCAGGTATCAGTTTTATTTCCCTGCAATGTGTAAATAGCCATACATTGTGCATTTTAAAAAAAGTAAAAATAAAGCAGAGCTTACCATTTTTTTCGCAATAAAAAGGCACACTTAAACACTCGACAGTGCACCTTTTGTATTAATTCTGACCTCAAATCAAGTTTATGTGGTACACAGCACTCAAAAGCCTGTCAAAAGGTTTCTCAGCGCACATTAGCATTGCTAATTATTAATAAATTAATTATATAGACTTTTCTTTTTTACATTTAGTGTTTGTGTTTTGTTTGCTTATTTTCTTCATGTTCAGATGCTTTTATTTAGGGAATATCTGCCTAGGAGAAGAGATGGAACTTAGCCGGTGGCTATATTCTGGCATGTTTACGTACAAAGCTCGGTTCCTGAACTCTTATGGTCCCTCAAATAAATAAATCACTTTGTGCTACTTAAGCGGCACATGTGTGTTCCTAATGAAGCCTCAGCTCTAAACCACCATTTCAGAAGCTAAAAGTTTAATTTCATTTCCTTTGGAGAGGTTTTTTTTTTTTCTTGAATCACTGAAATCCACCTCTCTAATCTTTACATTGGGTACATTGGGTTTTCAATTCACAGTCGGCTGCAATATTGTTGATGTTGTTTTAAAACACTGAATAATTTCCAAACTGTGGATATACTGAAAGAAACTGAAGGAAAAGTGCATTAGTATTTGTCCAAAGATGACTTACTAGGTGAAGCCTATATATGAGTGCTGAGCAATGCATGTTTGACAGTACAAAAAAAGAATTAAAAAAAAAAGCTGCTGTTCAAAATTGAGTCTTAGCATTGGATAGACAGGTCAGACGATTAGTTGGCACAGGTAATTGCCAGTGAGGATCCCCTGGTGACATGAAAAGTATGAATCAAAGAAATTGGTAGAAAATTGCAGATTTTAGAGTAGTTTGAATGGATCAATCAATGTTCATGATGCCAGATTTTACATAATGCAAAGTACCAAACGGTTCACATAAATATTACCTGCTGTGAGTCTAACGATGGTTGATGATCATGAAACTTTTATTGATATACTACATAAATAAAAATGTTATTTCTAAACAATGTACAGTACCCCTTCATTCTTAATAATAGAAGTTTAGAACTTCTTTGCCAATTAGCTGCTGCACGGTATGAACAACAACAGTCAGTAGGATTTTAGATCTGAACCAAATGTCTGGCCTGTGCTGACCACAATAAATTAAATAAGTATAACATAACATAATTACTTCATTTAAACCTCATCCCAGCGTAACCTACTGTGTGCTCCCAGTCAGTGTTCATTTCATCAGACGAGATTAGTCAAAATATATTTGTCAATGATGTTATAACGACATAATGAAAATGAGACCAAAAAGGAACTCTAATGACTGTGAGAAAATGAACACACCTTTTGTTGACCAAAAAGACAGGACGAAATGTACTTTATTGAACAAAAACTGAAATTAGGACGCTTTTTTTTAATTACAGTCAAAAAAGTGCCTTTAACTGGTTACGAGTCACTTTTGTGTGTGTGTGTGTGTGTGTGTGTGTGTGTGTTTCCACCGCTGCTGACAACCGTGTGTCACACTGAATTCAACAAAGGTTCCTAACAATAATTCCTATTATTACAGATACATGCCTACATTCATAAAGAAAGATTATGAACTAAAACTAAACTAAAATGCGAGAATGTTTTGTCTACGAAAATGTGACTAAACAAAAAAAGTTGCATAGATATATATTGACGTTTGAGACAAGACAAAGACTAAAACTGAAAAATAGCTGACAAAATGAACAGTGCTCGCAGTCAGCAGTAGAGCCACTCAACAGATGTCTGAAAGCAAGAACCGCCTGGCACTGTGAGGCACAAACACCACCATGGAATCCGTCAGTCAAAATCTGACTGGATTGATCAGTTTTGTTTCATTTTATCAGCTAAACTGACATGTTTAATATGCATGATGACAACTATAGATCATCTGAAGCGGCACTTCAACACAACGCATGCTGCCAGTTTTAATCCCTAAAACGCCTCATCCCGTCGCTCCAACTTCTCTGACTGATTGGCAAGTGAACATCCACTTATATTTGTCCATTTGCCAATCTTATTGTGGTGGAACAAATATAACAGCAACAATTATCACTAATGGAGATAATTTGTGAAGCACTGTTCATACTTTAGCTGCTATGGAGCCTAATTAATAAGAACAAACTGATGAACAGAAACAGTGCTACCACAACAACAGCTAAGCAGTTAGACAAATTTAATGCAATTACATAATATAATAAAAAAGTCAATCTCTGTCTCTTTTGGTCTTGCATCTCTGTCACTCCTACAACATCTGTACATTTGACTATTTTTACTGGCGGCATAGGGAAACAAAAGGCCATTTTGCCCCTTGGCTTGACATACTTGAAATTGGCCCACTGGGAACTCTGCTTTGGGAATCCTGCTTTATGGGATGTGTGGCGAGCTGACGTCACAAACAAAGCGTTTAAAGCAGATTAAAGCCCTGGATTCGGACTCACAGGAAGCATTTCTACACACACACACACACACACACACACATATATATATATATATATATATATATCAAATCTCACTTGTTTATAATCTCATCACTGCATCAATATTGCACACACACACACATACACACACCTAATGATTGAAGATCAAATTGCAAATAAAAATGCTTTATAAACACAAACAGGATTACAGCTACTAAGTGATCAGTTATGGCATCTGGACATAATCAGTGTTCCAGGGCCTTTGGAAATATTTGTCAGTTGGATATAGGCTTAATAATGTCGATAATGTATGTTATAATAATGTTGTATTATTCAACTTAATACATCTATTTTAGTTATGGTTGAGTTCTCCAACAAATCTTCTAGCCAAAGATAATTTATTTAGAATAAAAAAGTGGTAAAACGGTGGAGGTTGTGTATTTACATAGTATGTGTATGCTGTGTATCTGCAACTATAGAATTATAATACACTTGCATCAAGATATAAAAAAAGAGAAGGGAACATCAAAGAGAATGCAGACTTCACACAGATATGCATGTTTAAAATACATACATAATACAATACCACAACCCTCAGAAAAATATTGTAGGAGAATGTTCAGGGTCAGGTTCAACACAAAACAGCATGAGCAGCTATAATCCTTTAGTCATGTGTTGTGTCTGTGTGTGTTTTACATCTTTTAGAAGGTATAACAGTGACAGGGAGAGAGTTTTATTCCATTCTCAATACACTGCTTAAAGATACAGTGCTTGGCTACAGTGCATAATAGTTGCCTGAAATTATCTTAATTATCTTAAAACAGTGGGAAAAGAGAATTCGCAGGGAATACAAGTTGGGCTGAGCACTCACCCCGTTAATTTGGTCTTCACAAACCCTATCAGCTCTGAAACACAGGCCTTTTGTGAAAGCGGGGAGCTTGACCTCTGCACATAACACCTGCCAACACTTTCCTGTATGTCAAAACCTCTACCAGCCATGACAGTGTTCCCTGGCAACACTGTTAACTGTCACTGCCTACCACTGTTCAGGGTTATATGATGTTCTTTTTTTATAGTAATACATTAAACCTCTTTTTGGAATGCTGCACAATATAAATCTTAACCACGAAGAACAGAATAGTAGAGCATAGGATCTGCTAAATTAAAAAATCAAAAGCTTTGGTCATTAAATGAACGCAGTATAATGTACTGTGCCGCTGTGACTGTTGATTATGATTAGTAAATTAATCATCTGTGGTGCAGTGATGTGCGGCACCACCAGTGGATGTTCCTGTTGAGTCTTACATCTCCTTGCATGAAGATTTCTGTTCAAGAAAACAGCTGGAAGGGAGAAGCTTTTCAGGAAATTTCACACGCTTGGAATATGTGCGGCAGATTGCCAAAAATTTCTCATGTGCTAGGTTTAATTCAATGTCTTTGAGTTGAGGAACTACACTATTCAGAATGAAGGCCAACTTTTCTTCTTTTAATGGCTCTTTGTAAAATCGCACATACCTACTTCTGAACCGATCTCTGTCCATTCAAACTACTCTAGAATACGAAACTGTCAGATTTCTCTGATTCTATGCCATTTACCTGAGCCAAACAAGCTTCTGACCAGTGTAGGGAGTAACCTGGTACAAAGTGTCAAATTGCTGTAATGCATTGTTGCAGTAAAATGTCTCACTTCTTTTTCCTTTTTGGCTCATCAGACATACGCTTGTGATGAGTGAACCGGCAGAAACGTCAGATACCACATTCTCCAGATGGGCATCCACTTGATTACTTTACATATGTAAAAAATTAGAAATTTTAGAACTTCATAGTTAAACCTCCACTCCATAAAACCAAAGCAGTATAACATCACAAGTTAGCAAGGAAGCAAGCGAAGGGGGGAGAGTGGCGATAAAACAGCAAAACAGGAGGTTGTTGATGTTGTTGAAGATATGAGAACTGCTTTCAACGGTGGAATGGCTAGCTTTTTGAAAACCTGTCAGCTCAATCCCCGCTGTGTCTAGCAGCAACAATGACAAGATAATTCTACGATCCAATTTGCCAACAGCAGCTTCCTTCTTTTCTCTGACAAACTCACTAGGGTCACAGGGGTCTGCTGGAGCCATTTCAGGCAAGAGGCAGGTGTACAGGCCAGACAGGTCACCAGTCATCACAGGGAACACACACCATTCACTCACACTCATTCCTGCAGGCAATGTAGAGTCTCCAATTAACCTCAACCATGTTTTTTGTTAGTGGGAGTAAGCTGGAGAACCCTGAGAGAACCTACACAGACACAGAAGTAACATGCAAACTCCACGCCAGAAAGGTCCCAGCCTCAACCTTCTTGCAACCTTCTTGCTGTGAAACAACAGCCCTTTATAATATAGGGAATAAGATGTAAGGATATATGAAAGATATAAGAGCTATACAGGTTCTTCTCAAAAAGCATATTGTGATAAAGTTAATTATTTTCTGTAATGCACTAATAAAAATGAGACTTTCATATATTTTAGATTCATTACACACAACTGAAGTAGTTCAAGTAGTAGTTTTATTGTTTTAATATTGATGATTTTGGCAAAAAAGGAAAGAAAAACCAAAAAACCCTATCTCAATACATATTTCATCCGACTAAGAAAAGTGTTTTTAATACAAAAAGGTCAACCTTCAATGACTGCTTCAATGCGGCATGGCAAGGAGGCAACCAATCTGTGTCACTGCTGAGGTGTTATGGAGGCCCAGGATGCTTCAATAGTGGCCTTAAGCTCATCCACAGTCTTGAGTCTGGCGTCTCTCAACTTTCTCTTCACAATATCCCACAGATGGGGTTCAGGTCAGTAGAGTTGGCAGGCCAACTGAGCACAGTAATACTATGGTCAGTAAACCATTTACCAGTGTTTTTTGGCACTGTGAGTAGGTACCAGGTCATGCTGAAAAATGAAATCTTCATCTCCATAAAGCTTTTCAGCAGAAGGAAGCATGAAGTGCTCCAAAATTTCCTGATAGGTAGCTGCATTGACCCTGCCCTTGATAAAACACAGTGGATAACACCAGCAGCTGACATGGCACCCCAGACCATCACTGACTCTGGGTACTTGACACTGGACTTCAGGCATTTTGGCATTTCCTTCTCCCCAGTCTTCCTCCAGACTCTGGAACCTTGATTTCTGAATGACATGCAAACTTTGCTTTCATCTGAATAGTACTTTGAACCACTGAGCAACAGTCCAGTGCTGCTTCTCTGTAGCCCAGGTCAGGCGCTTCTCCTGCTGTTTCTGGTTCAAAAGTGGCTTCACCTGGGGAATGCGGCACCTGTAGCCCTTTTCCTGCACACGCCTGTGCACGTTGACTCTGGATGCTTCTACTCCAGACTCAGTCCACTGCTTCCACAGGTCCCCCAATGTCTGGAATCGGCTCTTCTCCACAATCTTCCTCAGGGTCCGTTCATGTCTTCACGCTGCGCAGCGTTTTCTGCCACACTTTTTCCATCCCACTTCCCACTGAGGTTAATCGATACAACACTCTGGAAACAACCTATTCGTTCAAAAATTCCTTTCTCTGTCTTACCCTTTTGCTTGAGGGTGTCAATGATGGCCTTCTGGACAGCAGTCAGGTCGGCAGTCCTACCCATGATTGCGGTTTTGAGTAATAAACCAGGCTAACTGACCTGTATGCCAAAATCATTAGTATTAAAATAATAAAAGACCTGAAACATTTCAGTTGGTGTGTAATGAATCTAAAATATATGAAAGTTTATTTTTTATCATTACATTATGGAAAAGAATGACATTTCTCACAATATGCACATTTTTGAGAAGGACCTGTATAATAAGCATTGTCCAATAAATTATTTCAGGCATGTCTTTGGAAATAGAAACAAATCTTTCAGTTTTAGTGTAGCAAGTGGCTTTCGTGGGTTATTTCTCATATTGTGTGTGCAGTCCTTCACAAGGACCAATGTCAAATATTCCTGCTTCACTCCAAGCTAATAAGGTGCAACGTGTCCCCTCCTACATGCTCCTCTGTCTCTGTGTAGTTAGGATGGTTTGCAACACACACCTTTAGAAGTATATTTCACTATCCAAGTAACACCAATAGCAACATACACTTGTTGCTCTGCTTACAGTAATTCCTCTGCTTATCACAGTGTGCGTGTTCAATTCACAGTGAGAGAGGAGGGGCTGCACATGGGTGTTACGGTGCTATGCTCTGTGGTCATGCATTAGTTGTGTGTGTGTGCGTGTGTGTGTGTGTGTGTGTGTATGTGTGTGTGGGAGAGAGAGAGAGAGAGAGAGAGAGAGACACACACACAAAGGAGGAAAGCACTGCTGGAAAAGAGGCATGGAACGATCACTACTCAAACCATTTGGACATTGGAGGGCAAACATTTTCACACCCAGGAGTAATCCGAGGCGATTTGCCCTTCTTTCCAACGGGAAAGTCAAGCGGGTTCGTTTGGAGAGTACAAACATAGCAACTTCCTCAATGACTTTCTTCCAAACTCACCAACATGTAAGCAGCTGAAGGGTGTGTGTGACTCCCCGTTGATCCATCTGTTGAGAAGTGAACGTGAAGAGAAATCAATGTTTTAGTCCCCCAAATAAACAAAAAAACAAACTATTTCTGCCTGTAAAAGGCTTGTATTATCCGTTGTCTTTTAATTCCTCCAGCAGCAGCAGCAGCCAGCTGCATCTGGCTCTCCTCCACGGCTCCTCTCCTTCAGAGATAGCAGCGCTCAGTCGCTGTGTGTCGGCCGCCAGCGGCTCATTCCCCCAGGTCCAGCCCTGCAATATGTGAGGATTCTTTGCTGAGGGCAGACTGGACACCAAAGCGTCTCTTCATGTGGTATTACAGGACAGGAAGGGCTCAGCGTAACATGCTAATCGCATTAAGTGGAGATGTAGATAGATGTTGTTTCTCTATATACTGATGATAGTTGTATTGTTTTTTTGGCCAATTCACACACACATATATTTTATTTTGTTAATTGTGGTATTTTCTCCCATTAAATAAGATTTTTTTTTCCAGCGATGTATACTACCCTCCAAAAAGCAGTAACATTTTCGTCGAAATAGAGTTATGGCTGAAATTTAAGTTTTAGACAACCGTTTTATTTTGCAAAAATTGTCTTTGTTCAATGCCCCAATTTTATTTTTGAGAAAATAGTTTTTCAGAGAAGAGTAAAAAAATGTTCCAAAACCATAACATCCAAACAAGGTTTTCTATTATCTGGTTCTTGGCTTTAAGATGTTTTTCATTTGTTTAAAATCTTTTTTTTTTTTTTTTTTTTTTTTAATATACTATGTTCTTGTATAGCTATATCTGAAAAATGTATCTCATTTGTCAATAAATATTGCATTAAGATCAGTGACTACTCTCAATTAAGTCAAGGTTTTAAACCTGCTAAAATTCAAATCAATTTCAATTTGCAGATAGACTGTAGTAAAAAAACATTAGAAGATAATAAGGTTTTTCATGAAAAACAAGATGAGAAGAACTCACTATAATCGCTGCCTTGGCACAACCTGCATACTGTATCTGTTAATGCTTATACAAAGACAGGGAGGTTTCGGGGGTCAGAGTTCAAGACTTTTTTCATGAGATATGAAAATTAATTCATCAATTCATATTTAAAAAGCACTATCCTACTGTTTTGCCAATAATGTATTTGGCTGGATAGTCAAGGACAGTCCAAAAACTTTAAAGACATTTTCCCACTTTCGTGGGTTGTTTTTTTTTTTTTAATATGAAACTGTTATATAAAAGTATTTTTGATCCTACTTTGAAACAGATTTCTGGTTATGGTAATTGTGGAGTTCTGCATTACTTGCCTGTGATGCAGAACTCCTTGGGTGAAAGCCCCAATATGGCGACCTTTATCCAAACTAAGATCAAGCCGAGTTTCTGGTCCGGTCACACATAGAACAAAAGACTCTTTTAACCCGATTGTTCTTTGTGTTTGGCTCCTCAGAAACAACATTTGAGTAATGCAATTCTTTTCATGCTTATGGTGAAACTTAACGGCTCGTGAAAGTTATCACCCCCCCACACTCTCTCGAAAGGGTTGACCTGGAAAACAGTGCCAGCCAAACTCATTTGAACAACATCAGTGAAGGTGACCTCTGAACAGCAGCGCGCACACTGCAGTGGCAATCCTTCAAACCCTATTTAACTGAAAATCAGATGATCCTGGTTTATTCTCATTGAGTTTTTTTTTTTTCTTGTCAAATAGCCATTTGGAGATATAGTTTGAGGGTACTGTCACAATTATAGGTGTGTTCTGCATTATATTCATCCTAGAATGAGGTTCTGTCAGTGCAAAGGCAATATGAGAGTGGAGGACTATAGGCCAATGCAAGAAGAAATCACTTTAGCCACGATTTGAATTGCTGATGAGAAAGACCTTTACTGGGCCTTGGCTGCAATCTAAAAGCTGCCGTTCACCTTTTTATCTAATACAGTTGTAGCTGTGGGAATGGTAGCTTAGCATACTTTACACTTTGGATGTTTATTGGAGATTATTCAACTCCCTCGGGCTTCAAAAGGCAGCGCTTACTCTTTGCGCGCGTCCTTTCACTAGAGTTTAATTTTACAGACTACTGTTAATGAGTCTTTTGTAATTGCTAATGTTGGCAATCACACAATTGCCTCTTCTGCCCCATTCACAACCCACAACAACAAACCACTAATGATGCTCTCTCTTTACGGGCAAAAAAAAAACAAAAAAAAACAACAACAAATGGATGAGAGTGGCGCCACACTTCATCCCTCGATCCATCACTATTTATAGCCCAAACAATTAAGCTGAGAAGACCTTCATTAGCCTGCTGCTATTCAGCGGGACCCTGAGTCGCTTTGCCAGCCAGCCAAACAGGTGTTCCTTAATAATCACTGCTGAATTGCCAGCAACACTGGTTTGCGATTTTCCCTCCATATGTTTCAAGCTGTTAGCAATCCTCTACTGAGGAATGAATGACTTTCTAAGCCTCGTTACAATATCTTACAGTACTTACAGGTGGTTCTTGGCAGGCAGTCTGACCTCAAATAAAAGATGAACAAGCTGCATGTGTGACATTCAGCCGCACTACCTATATAACACACACTGCCATATCTATTAAAAGCAGATAGATACTATATCAAAATCTATATTTATGATAAAAATGTTACAGTTATTACCATGCCTGTGTTCTTACTGCAACGCCCTACTCAGGAAATTGCCTGTGTTGGCTTTCCTTTCACAGCGTACAGTAGTTTTATGCCGATGCTGCACAAACCGATGCTGTGGTTAAGGATACTTTACAATATAAAGACATATTAACTCAGAGGCCCATTAATTATAGCTAAATATATAGGGCCATTTTTAACGTTGCAGATGGAAACAGGCTGCAGTTCTCACTATAGTCAGGCCAACAGCCAGGAAATGAGAAGCTGTCAGCGTTTTTTGCAATTCTGCAGTGGCGTGACACCTCTTGGGCCAATTAGTCTCCGATTCATTTGTTATCTCATCAAGCAGTGATAAAACATTATCATTATGCGTTGTATATGGGGCGGCTCCTACACCGCGCGATCTGTCATGAAATACTGCGTGTACCTCAACCCTGCGCCTGTAAGTTCAAGTTCATATGATGTTATTTGTTATTTTAATCAACTAAAATGGAGCAGCTGTGGCACAGGAGGTAGCGCGGGTTGTCCACTAATCAAAAGGTCGGTGGTTCTACCCCCCCCCAGCTCATCGTGTCTTTGGGAAACCCCTGAATTTTGCCATAATGCTTGTGCCAAAATAATGCATACACTAGTTGTCTGCAAGTTACCTTGGTGTCATCACTATGTGTGGATCTGCGATAATTAGCTAAATGTGTTGAAATGAAAAAAAAAAACAAAAAACATCAACACCTCTAAGATCTGCATCTTTACTCTTATGCACAAGACATCACATTGTTTGTACCATTTGCACTGCTGCCTGAAGCAGTATGGCTTCATTTAAACATCATTTTTAGAAGTCTTACTTGGCCTAAGACAACATATAGTACTCAGGGTGCAACAAAGTCATATCCCATTTCTCCAGGTTTGTGCATCAGTCTTTTGCACCTGCTGGACTATTGGGGAACTTTTTTTTGTCTTTTTCTAGGCGCTGGTCTGGACTTTCCTCTCGGCCCATTAGATGAACCGCCTGCTGCTTTTAAAGGGGATGAGTGGAGTTAATGTGAATGGACACTAAACCCTGCCCCAACTTCATTTGCTGATAATATATTCTTCCCATTAACCATGTATTCATCTTGTTCCAGACCATTTTCCAGATTGTGCTACATTATGCCAGGATTGGTCTTGTCTTTGATCACCAAAATAAAAAAATTAAAAAAAAAAAAGAAATGCTGGCTGTACTCTGTGAGTGTGTGCATTTAGCCTTAACAACGTCATTTTATTATAACAATTAATTCACTGGCACATCACAAGAGAAATATGATTTGTCATTGTTATGGTTAAGGGGGGAATATTATGCCTTTTTAAGTTTTCTGTTATTTCTATATTGTCAAGATTTCATTTCCTTGAAATCAAAAGCCCAGGCTCCAACTTCCTCTGAACTTTTTATTCGCAACGGATTGTTCTGAAAAGCTGTTGATGGCTTGTTATGCACGACCATGTAGAACTGCTTGTTCTGTCGCATTATTTTTTTTCAAGAGCATAGATACACAATACACACCTTGTCCTCCACATACCACCTTCGAAGCCATTGTTGCTAAAATGACAAAAAAACTAAAAGAAATCACTTGCTGGATTGTCACCCTTCCAATATTTATAAGTATTGGTGATATATTTGTTGGTGGTTTACAGCGCTTCCACAAAAGGTTTTATTAGGTCTTTATCAGTATATTGGTAAATTGTAGCAACCATTAATAGGCTACATTTAAAGCATTTAGGGAATGTGGGGAAATTGTCTTATCTATATTAGGATGTGCAAGGGAATGGTGTTGTTCTCTCCCGTTATTAAGAAATCAGCCTATTTCCATGCAATCATGCAAAGATATCCAAGTCGAGCCCTGTCACACTGTTTCCTCCTTTAATCTTGGTGGACAGGGGTCATAATTACTGTGGTGGTCAGCTCTGTGTCTGATGTAAACAGCTTTTGCTGAAATTAGTAATGCCCTCATCTTCCTGAGAGGACCGTCTCAATTTGCCTTACGTAAGCCCTGTTACATGTTTTTTTTTTTTTTTTTCTGCTAAAATCAATGGGAGAATTTATGCCTTGGGGAATTTTGAATGGCCCAGCAACCGCTATGCATCTCTTTCTTATTCTAGCTGTCTGTCGCCTTTTGTGTTGGTTTGGTAATGGTACCTTTCTAGTATAATTTATTCTATGCTTTGTTTTCATGGTTTGCAGGGCTCATCATCGTTAGAGTGTCATCAAAAAGGTAAACACTAATTTAGATGACACATTGTCCAGTGATCTCAAAAAATATAATCATATATTCCCACAAGTTTGATATCAGTGACAGATGAATCACACTGCTTTTACATTTCTTTCTTCAATTTTGCTATACTTCACTTCTTGGACTATGTTGTCTGTTTCTATCTATAATGAAAAAAAAACTCTCAGAGTTTATCTTTTCTGTCAGTATTTTTAATATCAGGGAACGAACTGTTTCCAGCATTAAGTGATATTTCCCACTATGATAGGGTGATATTTCAATTCATGCAGCACTATCTACCTGCGGCATTGCACACATTTAAATAGAGCTGTCAGTCTGCGGTCTCTGTATAATTATGATGAAATACTAATTAGGGCAGACCTGACCTGTGCAGACATGCCCACGCTCTCAAATGTCTACTCCAGATGGCAGCAGGTACAAAAGATGCCTGGGGAAGAGACCTTTTTCAGGCTTGTCTGCATTATAACCTGTCCTATTAGATTGTTAAAATTTGTGCCTGATTTGGTTTTAATTTCAAATTAGTAATTTTGGTTTACGTGTAAAAAAAATGTCATCTGACGAAGTGATCTTAGAAGTATATAATATATATACTTCTAAGATCACTTCGTCAGATGAAATTTTTTTCACTCTGAACTCAGAAAGATCCAACCTCCAAATCAGAAAAGTGCAATAGAACAGCCATTGAACTTGGAACTCTGAACTCAGGGAGGATCGAAGCAGCTTGAGTCGAAGGTAATGACATCAAAGCAAGATGGCATTGCACACCGTGAGAGGTAAGGAAAACACTGACTCCTCAACTTTTACTGTTAGGTATCATCACACACTTTATTTTACTTCTTTCTTTTTAAATAAGTAATCCTCATTTGGATGAAAGAAACACACAATCATTCAGTGCTGTGCTATATGTACCAAGCAGCATCTGACCCCATTACCTTGACCAACAGCTCACAGACAAGATTGAAATCATTTCTCTTGCTGAGTGAAAAACAGACAAAATTAAATATCCTCAAGTCAAGCTAAATGCTTGAGTACAGAGGCATGCTTGTGGCAGACAGCCAGGGATTTTGCAGTTAAACTGCCGTTTGGGTAGTTGACATGATGAAAAATACTGTCTTCACAAGCGTTTGTACAATGAATATTTACCTCGGAAGTCGAAATTTCCCGACTTGGATCTTTCCAAGTTCCGAGTGCAGTCAAACATAGCATTAGTTTTATCAGATGTAGGTCATCATTAAGGTTAGTGGCATTTTCTTGGGAGAAAAGTTTCACAATGATTCAGATGATTTTGTTGTAAGTTCGGTGAGTAGTAGGAGTTGGATGGTTCCGAAAATCCAAGGTTCGGTTCAGTTTTCGGTTTGGCTCGATATACGTTGATCGATGGGAAAATCAATAACGTCTTCATCTTAAAACTGAATTTTGTTACAGTGTAAGGTTAAAAGTAGATGAGATTCTATCTGCATAAGAGGAGACATTGAGGGCTCCAGTCGCACTAGACATAGGTCCCTATGTCTGAAACGGTGTCCCTTCATACAGTGCAGAAATTACCAGGTTTCTGAAGTGTGTGTGGGAGATGATTTTATATCATGGCTCCAGTGCTGTAATCATAGAGCTGCATACAGTCACACTTTTATCAAAATCGACCTTATCGCTGTCATTGTATGTCGCTAAATGCAGCCACACTGCAGACCTAGAAAGTTCTGCTGTAGCATCTCCTAACTCTGGCTCTTTACAACTCTCCATATCCTCACAAGTCTCCAGAACTACTGACAATCTGCTTTCTGTCCATTTAATATCTGCTTCACCAGACTGCTGTTTATGAACGCTTCACCTATGAGAAGAACAAGAACAAAATGAAGGCGCAGCTCATAATTATGAACCGAACAGAACACACACAAAACCAGACAGTCGAACCAAACAGTTCCGAAGGTTTTCATGAACTGTTTTATGGAATATGGACTCTCACATAGCAGGTACTTTGACTGTTTCATATCTAAGCAATACCACATCATTTCTTCTATCATAGCCAGATGTGTTTTGGTGCCTCAAAATACTTTTCATGACACCTACAGATCCTATTGTTTTGCCATATATTGTAGGAAAAATAAATGAAATGTGTTGTCAGTAAGCATTTTGTATAAGTGGCCATATCTATGCTCTTTATCTAAAAAAAAATAGAGATGAATGAGGCATTAAACGTGTTGAGTTGCGAATGTCACAAAGATCGTTGACAGGAAACAGTTACATTCACTTGGTGTAAGTATTGCTGAACCTCAACCAGACTCATGTGTAACTACATACAGCCAGTTGTGCTTGGATGGGTCTGTTTTATTATGTCTGTGAGTCATTTTGTCTCAAATTCATCCTTCACAGAGCAACATGTCAGTGCATAAAGGTTGTGCTTTCTAAATTCCGCCACAGTGTCACTGCGACAGAGCCATCGGGAGCTTCCCTTTTAAACTCTCCAAACTCCCGTGCACCTTTTCTCCACACTACAGCTGCCAAGCTGGCGAGGGAATCATCATCAGCAAGTCGTAGAGACAAGGAGCGAGTCTCTCTTTTGCTCGTTCTGTCTCCAGCTCCCCGACAGCCTGTGATACCTGCCACTTTACCATTCGCTGAGGTAGAGTGTGGCACATAGATAAGCACCCAGATGCACACAGAGGCATTCACACATCGTGGTCTGGGGAGACATTTACTGAATAAACCCTACAGGAGGTGGAACCCTTGTAGGATCAGGTTAAAGGCCTGCTGAATGTACTGCATGTAAAGTATACTAATTAGAAATACACAATTCTCACAAAACTTTGACACTTTAAAATAAAGATATCACTGTATAAAACTCACAGTAGAAGAAATGGTTATTGATAACTATTAAACACATGATTGCATTATTAATATTTATTGCTGCCATTCCAAATGGAACCACATTTAATTCCAGTTAAACCTGCTTACTCATGTCTACTGTATGTGGGAAAGGTTTATCTCTATAATTTTGGTGTGTTTGTGAAAGTTTAGAAAAAGACTAAACTTTCACAAACTTCTTGCTTACTATACCTTTTGTTCTGATTGTATATGGGGAAAATGATAATCGTGCAGCAGTGGTCATCACATGATCATGAGGAATAACAAATAACAAATTTATATACATATATTTTTTTTCTTCATTTGATTTGAAATACAAAATTGACTTTGATGCATTATTCGTTTAGAGCTTAGTCTCTTTCATTTCTACATACAAAAGAAAAGAAAAGAATAAATGACTTGATTAAAAAAAAATTAAATAGCATTTGAAGTACTTGGTTTGTAGTTATCAGCGTAACATGAGTACACAACAGTTGATGTAGGTGAAAGCCAGCTGCGGCTCACTCTTGAGGTCCACCAATGTGCTCCTGTTCCTCACTTGTTTTTGATGCTGTTCCTGTTGTTTTCCTTGTTCAATAATATATGGCACATATGCTTGTTACTGCAACTAATGTTTTTGGTGTGGGATTTGTGCTGGATTAAGCTTCAAAAGAATGGCTGACAGTCTATTGTTCAATGTTGGCATGTTCAGATTCCCCACAAGGCTGCCGGTTTAGTGCAGTTTGGGTTTTGTAGTGAGAAAATAGAACCGAAATATATATATATATATTTGTTTTATCCTGTATGATTTTGCAATACAGCATAGGAACATACATCACTTATGGCTAAATAGAGCCCATCAAATCATATGTGCCGATTGCAATGTCATGCTGCAGTGCCACAGTCCTTTATACATTTGGTTTAGGCAGACATAGTGTTGTTCACCACAGTGGTATGCAACATGCATCCTTCGTTAATGATCAGTGAGTGAATGAATCAAATTCTGCTCACTTTTTCAAGTGATCCTGCCTTGATGGAAAGACTTTATCAATTGAACTAATTGAAGTATGTTTGCTCTGATTTTGATGACGCATATAATTTCATTATGCATGGGTGAATGCGTTTTGTAATATCTTAATCAGCAGCAATTACCAGCCTTTCATCATCACCTCACTGCTTCAAGAATCACAAGTAGAATCAAGGATTGTGCACACATGGCTCATCACCACATGCTCCCTCAGGCCCAGCACTTGTCCAGCATCTCAGGGCCCAATTACATACAAACAGAAGATGGTGTAATTTTTTTCTTTTTTTTTTCAAGCATAAATCATTTCCTGAAGCCACAATCATCTTCCACAACCGAGGCTACAGAAGAGCGATGTGACTGCTTCATTGACTTTTTCAGAGCCAAGGTCAACAACATCCGCTCTCTCATGTCCAGCATTTCCTCCTGTGACCAACCCTTGCTGCCTGTACTCCATATTACTGGCATCAGGCCTCAGGAAGGTGAAAGCCTGTACCAAAGACTCCATTCCCACAGCTCTGCTCAAATCTTACATCCACAATTTAATGTCTCTTCAAACTGGTAGTGTTCCATCTTCCCTCAAAGTTGCAGTCATCCGATCTCTCTTAAGTGAACCCACCCGGAGTAGGTGGTTGCTTGTGAGCTTCAGGACAAACATAAAAACAACCTAGAAGAAAGCTAACCTTCAAAGGCCAGACCATCTCCCTTTCTTTCTCAAAAATATATCCAGCTGTTTGGACCCTTGGATGACTTTGGATGCTTATATCAGGCTTTTTTTTACAAAAACAAATTTTTGCCAACTCACAAAAGGGAAACTTGTCCATGTCTTTAGCTCCTCAAGTCTGATCTACTGTAATTCACTCATCACTAGAATCACAGGCAAGCGCTTCTAAAGGCTCCAGGAATCCAGGATTCCGATGAGACATAAAGATATAATACCAATTCTGTTTGTGTTGCACTGGCCATCTGTCTCCTTCAGGGTTGATTACAAAGTCCTGCAAAAACCCACATACCCATCCATCAGTGGACATGTGCCTCCAAACCTACAGGAACTGATCATACCACAAACCTCCACCCACATCCTCAGATCCGCCAGCAGCCTGCTCCTCCGGGCCCCCATTACTTAGATCTGCACCGTGGGGGATTGAGCCTTCTGCTTTGCTGCAGGCTTGTGGAACAGACTTCCTAACTATCTGAGGGGAGCACAGATCCTAGACTTGTTTTAAAAAAAAGGCCTAAAAACCTCTCTAGTCATATAGGAATTTTAATCTTAACTCTTATTACCATTGTGTTTATGTGGTGTGTTCTTTGATATTGGTACTGCAGGGTTTGAATAAGTGTGAACAAGCGTGGCACACATTTTGTATTATTTATTGTTGTTATCTTAAAATGTATGCAACGCTCCCTCTCATCTCAACAGGCCTGAGTGGGTGAAAGAGTGTGACTGCAGTAAGTAGAAACCACCCACCACCAGAACTCCAGTTCACTAGGACACAGGCCACTAGTGTATCGTGTACTGTTAAGTGCTTGGAATTTAAAATATTGTGTAATTATAGTTCATGCAGTTATAGGTTAGAGAAGACCAACAAGAAGCAGGCACCTGTGCTTGAGAGCAAACCGCCTCGATATGGATCACACAGCTAAGACAGGAATATGCCTGTGTGTGTCTAGCAGAGACAACGCAATGTTCATAAGGGCAAAACAATCACTTATTTTGCAACATGAGTGATAAATCTCTCACACAGAGGTGCATGTACTGTAGCACTGAAATGACCTGTTATAGCTAGTTTCTACCAACACAAGTGTCATTTTCACCCTCAGCGACTACATCCTAGCTAAGGCTACTGTGTCTAGACTTGCGCCAGCGCCTGTGTTCCAAGCGTGATATGATGCACAGTGCCTTCAGACAGACCAAAAGCATGTCTTAGGCATAGGAAATGCATCACGCTGTGCTATTCAAGCGGCACAACATGTGTTCACTGTACATAGAGGGCAGAGCACGGCACTAAAAACACCCAATAAATCTGACTTATACTGTTCTGCGGATTGCAGTTGTATCCAATACCATCTGCAGCGAGACAAGTGTGTCTTTCCATCACAAGAAACTTGCTGTTTGACAGCAAAAATGGGATATATACAATAAAATATAATAATAAATTAATAAATAAATTAAAACAAAAAACATGCATTTGATTGATTTGTCCTATAAATGTTGCCCTTTTCTGATAACATGAAACATAGAATCAGAGAAATTGATTGATTGAATGATTTGGATTTTGTAGCAGTTTCATTGATCCATTGCGAAATGTTATACACCATTAGGGCCATGGTGCTAACAGAAATAATAAAAAATAATATAATAAAAATTATTAAAAAATATATATATTATTATTTAACTTTTAACCCAGCCGTTCTACTAGTGAGCCATCACTATTCCATGACCACCATTCAGTTTAAAAAGATAGACCCTAACTCACACCTTGAATCAAAGTCCATTCAACATTTCATCATCAGCACAGTGCTATTGAGATGGATGATGTCAGGATGTGACAGATGGCATACATTACCACCAAGTACTATTTTAGTTTTCATTATAGTTTGCGTGTTTAAAATCACCGTAGTGAACAGATGCTGTCAGATGCACAGAGTCAGGGATGTCACTGTTAATTGGATGGCTCCAACTTGCCGAATTTGATTCTAAATACCAACAAGCCAGGTGCAAACTTATCCTTGGCTTTAAAAGAGACTCTAATTGGTTAAATTCATACTAGGCCCAAATAAAAAAAACTATGAATAATTCTGCAACCCAAAAAAACCCTATTAACTACCATGATGACTTGACCCACCAATATGCGATTGTCACTTATTCTAAGGTAATGCATTTGCATTTTTTGAAATAGGGCCTTTAACCTCCAGTATTCGTAGATATTCTTTCCAGCTGAAAAATAGCTAAACTGGCGAATAACCTGAGTTTATCTATCTATAGTGAATTGCTTCTGCAACAGCGACACTTCATGCAACTCTAGTAAGGACATACATTTCAACAGGCTCTGTGCAGCTGCAAATAACAGAAAACTCTGAAGAATGCAGTAGCTGATCAACAAGAGCGCTGAGACCCAAAGTAATGACTTATGCTGAACGTGGTAAAATCATGTCATTCTTGACAGGTAGCATGATTACTCTCGCAGAAGGGAACTCTTGTAGATTAGCTATACAATTACAAGAAGTTGATCTTGGTGGTGAAGCCTGACCATGCATCAGTTAGCCTGTCAATTCTATTTTAGTGTAAATGTGAGGCATCAATCATTGCAGTCTGGGCTGCAAGAATGACAGCAAATCTGGAGTTAGTTTAAATAATATAGAATACAAATTATCTTAAGTTATCTTAAGGGATATTCATATTTACACTGTAAAAAATAGAACTTGCATTTTTTCTGCCAAAAAATATATTTTAGTAGTCGGAAACAAGATGGGAAGAAATACCTATGAAACTCAAAATATGAATTTATGTTATCAAGTTGTATGATTTCATCTCACAGACTTTTTTAACCCAGTTGACCCAACTTCAGAATTCATGTCAGCTCAAAACAATCAGATTGGCGCATGCGTGTTGTGAATGGCTACGGAATTCCACACGGAGTCAGGGAGAAACAAGGAAGAACCCCATGCTGCAGATTGTGCGCGGGAACCATCTCGATGGAAACAACTTATTTGTGGTTTCAAACCTTCTACATCGACCTTGAAAAGTACAGTAAAATATAGGTAAGATACACAATCCATCTTAACAGTCATTTGATGATTTTAAAGCCTGGTATAGTCAGTTGAAAACTTGAGCGTAAGCAAGCTGCCTAGCTTTGTAAACTTTTAAGTTAATGCAAGCTAACGTCAATCCAGACGGTTTATGTTAACATAAAGAGTTTAGCCATGATATTGACTGTAAATTAAGATATGCAGAGGACACGTCTGCACAGCTAAAGTTAACGTTGCATTTGATTCATGTTGTCTAGTTTGTAGCTACATTTTTGCAGAATTGCTTGTGTTTTAGCTGAAAAACGTGGAATGCTGTTGAGCCTGCAGTGTCATGTTCAGCTAGTGTAACAGGGAAAAGAATAACACAAACATGTTTTTATTTATTTTCTTTGTTTTCAGTCATATGTGACTCTGTTTTAGGGGTTTGGTGTGATTATTTCACCAAAATCCCTCCTTTTCTCTGTAATTGTAAAGTTTTCCGGTAATGGGAGTTTATTCCTTATGTTAGAGCGCCCTCTAGTGGTTTTAGCGCATGTACTGCATTATTTGCGTTCTTTCGCCAGTCTGCATTTCACTTGGCTGGGAGAGGTACGTGTTTTGCGCAGCGCGATTATAAAAGACAGATTGCAATGTTGTTATGTCACCTAAGTTGCACACTTGATAGACATTGATAGGTGCTTGTGAAAAGTGATATTTTAAGTGATTTGTTTCGTTTCTAAAGTGAACTTTGAGAGCACATGATAGCTAACTAGCTAACTAGCTAATGTTTTCCATGCATGTTAGCGCTCTCCATTTTGTCTTCGCGCTCAGCAGCCTATTTCAATGTATCCTCTTCTCATGTTAGGCTTGCTCCAGAGCTGATATTTGAAGACAATCTCCATTTGTGCTCTTTTTCACTTTTGTTAAGGTATGTACTCCCAAAACCACGCTTAGGAAATAGTTTGAACGTTGAAAAGTTTAAAGTGTTTGGCATGGTTAAAAGAACATGCATTTGTGTGAGTGAAATACTGCAGTTTAACAAAGAAATGTATTAGTCTAATGCGACAGTTTTATTTTTCCAAGTAATTGTATTGTATTTTGTTTTATCACTTTTTCACTTGATGTGAATTAAGGAGTCTGCATTTCACTTGGCTGGGAGAGGCTTGCTCCAGAGCTGATATTTGAAGACAATCTCCATTTGTGCTCTTTTTCACTTTTGTTAAGGAGAGGCTGTAATAAAAGTGCCATGATAAAGTCGTCGTCAGTGTCGTCTGTCAAGTCTTGCACCAGAACACAACGCAGTGTGGCCGGGACTGCACCATTCCGGCTACACTAGGTTACTTAAAGCTACACTATGCAACGTTTTTAGGTTAACACATCAGCGTTGTAGTCACTGTGATGATTAGATAAGCTTCATTCGCCCCGGAATGAACTATTCCGACGTGGTCAGCCCTTTATGACAGATTTACCGCGCTATGCAACGAAAGTAAAAGCAGAATGGAGCTGAACTCGCGTTTGTTACTCGTTAAGGTAGCTCCACAAAAATGATCATTACTGGTTTGTATGCTTTCGTCTTAAGAGTAATCCACATGAATAGGTGAGATGAGTACAATCTTGTTGCTATATTTTAAATAAATTGCCGGCAACAGTTTAAATTAGACCACTATTTAAAGACATTGCAGCACTTTCTTCTCATTAGATTGCATTGTTAGCCTAGTTACAATGCAAGGTTATAACTGTTTCTCAGTTTTGAAACCTGACCTAGCAGGCTACTTGTCTCAGGTTTAAATGTAAAGAAAAACATTACACTTAAAATGTGTTTTGCTGTAGAGTAGTTGTAAATACTATTTATTTCTGTGAAATTAAGTAAAGATATAACCTGTTTGGATCTTTGCTTCACCAGCTTTGATTTAACTAACGCTAGTTTCCCATCCATTTTTCTGTAGGTGTCTTCAGTCCTTCCAGCCTCATGTGATGCAATGCAAAGAGTGTAAATTTTCCCACCCAGATGTGCAGACCCTGCTAAAACATTATCGACTTCGACACGCAGGGGGTCATCAAGGAAAGAATTGGCCTTGCCTCTATCAAGATTGTGTTTGTACCTTCCGGACACCAGGTGCTCTCAAATCTCATCTTTCACGCTACCATAGAAAAAAGCAAGCAACTCAGGCCAACATAAGATTTATTTGTGAGCATTGTGCATTTCAAGATGTTTGTAGCGTAAATGCATTTTTCAGCCATCTTGGAGGACATTTAAGAAGTGGTGAACTTGTAACGTGTCCATTTGTAGGCTGTGGCTACAAAACAAATAAGGTTGCCAATTTTGCCACTCATAAAAGTAGAAAGCACAAAAGTCATACAGCAAAAGACATAAAATCTACAGTCTCTACTGCAGGAGCTACAGATGATGTTGACATGGGATTAAGATGTAGTGACAGTGACTGTGGTGATGGGGATGAAGGGCCCTCCTCTCATGATGCTCAGAATCCAGAGATAGAAATATCATTGTGTGAGGGCGAGAATGTTGAAACTGACGTTCTTGAGCGCAGACTAGCATCTTTATTTCTATCGATGCAAACAGTTCTGCATGTCCCCAAAGATTCATCTAAAGTAATCATAAAAGACCTTTGTGATATAGAGCAGTTAGCCAGCGCCAATGGTGTCAAGAAAATTAAGGAAATATTGATCAGGCACAATATATACAATCCAACTGTACTTCAGGAAATTGCTGAAGTTCTATTTGAAACTAATCCTCTCATCTACACCACATCGGACCGAGGTTGTCTATCCACAGAATACAGGCGAGGCTTGTACTTTAAAGAGCACACTTCAGTTTTAGTGCCAACAGAGTATCTTTATGACAGGACTCAAAAGAATTCTTTTGTTTATGTGTCTGTATATGACACACTTATCTGCCTTTTGAGTAATACAGACCTTTTGAACATAATAGTGTTCAATCATGATTCAGCTCCTGGACATCTGGAGTCTTTTCAAGATGGTCTTTATTACAAAAGCAATGGACTTTTGAGCGAGGGAGATTTTAAAATTTCCCTGGGGTTGTACATAGACGAATTTGAGGTGTGCAACCCTTTAGGTACGTCCAGGAAAGTTCACAAAATTGTTGCAGTGTACTGGGTACTACTTAACTTGCCACCCAAGTATCGTTCCAGCCTTAATTCCATTCAGCTTGCTGCATTGGGAAAGAGTGTTGATGTAGGTACATTTGGTTATGACAAGTTTCTCAGTCCTTTAACAAGAGACATACACAAGTTGGAGCTGACAGGGGTTTTTGTCCCTGCCTTTGACCAGTACTTGAAAGGGACAGTTTTTTGCGTTTGTGCAGATAATCTTGGTGCAAATAGTCTGGCAGGATTTCAGGAAAGTTTTAATGCAGAGAAATTTTGCAGATTCTGTTTGATTAGCAGGAATGACATCAAATGCACAAAGAGCAGGGATTTCTTGTTAAGGTCTATTGAAGGACACAACTCCTTTTTGGAAGAACTAGAGAGTAGCAACAAGCAAAATGTCTGTGGTGTGAAGAGGGAATGTGCTCTGAGCAAGCATTTGTCCTACTTCCATCCAGTCACTGGATTTCCTCCTGATGTTCTCCATGACTTATTTGAGGGCATTGTACCAGCAGAATTAGCTGTTTGTTTGCGGGCTTTAATTGTGAAAGGTTTCTTTACACATGAGGAGCTTAACAAGTGCATCAAGACATTTCCATACAAAGACTCAGACAAAACTAACAAGCCAAAGGTTATAGCAAAATCATGCCTTGATAAGGGTACAATAGGTGGGAATGCGCATGAAAATTGGGCTCTGCTGCGTTTGCTTCCATTGATGATTGGCCACCGAATCCCAGAACATGAGCCTTCTTGGGAAATTCTTATGGATTTGAAGGTCATTGTTGAGTTGGCTGTTTGTACCTCATTTTCTGAGGAAACACTCTGTTACATGGAGAGCCTGATTAATGACCATCGAAATTTGCTTAGTGACGCTTTCCCTAACTTTTCTCTTCGTCCGAAACATCACTTTGTGGATCATTATCCACATTTGATTCGCTGTTTTGGGCCACTGGTGGCATTGTGGACGATGCGCTTTGAAGCTAAGCACAGCTATTTCAAATCTGTAGTGCATGACACCCAGAATTTCAAAAATGTCCTCCTTACTCTGTCCATGAAGCATCAGGAAATGCTAGCTCTGTATCTAGATCGTGGTGATCTTTTTAAACAGGTAGTTTACATACAGAGTGCTGAACCTTTCTTAAATTGTCCTTTGGGTGCACCCCTCAGGTCAGTACTTGAACAGAAATACCCAAACAGAGATTCAGTGTCTCTCTCCAGTGATGTTTGTTTGCATGGAATACGGTACACATCGGATATGATGATTTATGCAGGGTATTGTGGTGGCTTGCCTGAATTCTACAAGATTTTGAAATGTGTAATAGTTGATAAACAGGTATCATATCTTTGCAAGAAAGTCACATGCTGGTATACAGAGCATTTGAGGTCTTATGTAATTGAAGAGAGCAACTATGATGATATTTGTGTCATTGACCTTAACATGCTGAATGATTTCCACCCATTGGGTGCATACAAAGTTGGGGGCCGTGTTCTTGTAACTCCAAAGGCATTTCTGTTACATTAGTCATCATTGGTAAGTGTATTCTTTTGTCCCCTGTGAAAGGTTATTTTTACTTTTCATTTCGTTAAAGCATTGCTTTTTCTTACAGAAATTGTAAAACTGAAGATATATTTTTGTACTCTTCAATTCAATATGCTTTGACACCTTTCATAACATAATGCATGATTGCTTAAACATATAATAAGGTCTGTGAGAGATAAGTGAATGAAACATGATTATACTATTACGTGAGATTGTTAATTCATATTAATTATGTGAGATTATTCATTCTCTGCTTTTTATAATTTCTCATAGATAATGCTGCTGCGAGTGTGTGTTGCTCCCAACAATGTAAGGCGGATCAACCTTCCCAGCCTCCCGGAGTCTGTGGACCATTTGAAGCGCATACTCCAAAGCAAGCTGGAACTGAAAGATGGGTTTTCTCTACAATTTGAAGATCCCGAATTTGGGAATTTGCTTTGTAATTTGCATGACATAGACGAGTTGCCAGCGGAAAGAGCAATCTTAAAGGTCATTTGGGATGAAGTCACCCTGGAGGTCAATCCACCACCACCAACATCAGATACATCTGATGCTGGTTCTGTGTCGTCTCTTGATGTAGTAAATGTATCCAGCGCTTCAAGTTCATCCATGAGCTCTGAGACTTCTAACAAGAACTTAAAAGATGCTGTAGTCTGGCCTTACCCATTTGAGATACCAAAATTTTCGCTTGATGTTGAACTTCGCCTTAAAAAGGCTAACGAGATCTATCATCAGACCAAAATGCCCCTTGATATACCAAGAGATATCAAGTCTGAAATTTTGAGCAAGCTTGTACAGGTAATGTTTGAGGTGAAGTCCTATCCCACAAGATGTGAGGTTCAGTCTTTTGCCATTGCCCTTGTTCAGAAGCACCCATGTCTCACGGAAGATCATCCTAGTTCAGGCTGGGATGCTTGGGTCACAAGCCTTTGGTTTAAGGTGGGTAACTATCGTTTCAAGTTGCGACAAGCTGGGATGTCTGAGGTGAGTGTTAATCGAAAAAGGCGTACTGAAGATGGTCAGGTAAAATTCTGTCTGAAGAAATCTAGAAGATCAGAGGTCAACTTCCTCCCTGACCATGCAGAGGGCCAAACAGAGGAAACACTTGAGGAAGACAGATTGGAAATGATTGAAGAAACCAAGAAGAAAAACTATGACGCTTCTCTCATCCGACAAAAGATGCACTCTACCTTTTCTCTGCGCCGTAGAGAAGTAGTCGAGGTTGAGCCTTTTGTCAAAGAAATGAAAGAACGATGGCCAGCATTGTTTCTGACAGATGAGGTTGGTGGAATTGGTGGATTTGTATGCTGATGTGTTGGTTGTGTATTTAAATTTTTTTTAAAAAAATCTCAATTTTTCTACTGTTTGTCCAGATTTGCAGTGAGTTCCATCGCATTGCAAAAATCGATCTGATGGCCACATTTCAGTCATCATTGGAGAAGTACACCCCGGCACTGCTGAAGCTTTACCGAAGTAAGAAGGAGCCTGAGTTTAGGGCACTTCTTGATCCTCTAGATGAACAGGTAATTTGCACATAGAGGTCAGCTGATGGTATAATGACATTTTGCTTTTTACTTTGTCCTTATTTAATTTACTCTACCTGACTAATACAAGTTAGCCTGGTGTTTGTTTCCCACAAGCATAGGTGCTAGCTAGTTAGCAGCTAAGTTGGTGGGCAATAGGAAATTGCATTGCAACCAAGAAAGTTGCTGACTTGGTTAGCAACTATGCTTTTGGAAAATGGGCTCATGGTTACTGAACTCACTTTGGTTCCACTGCAAAGAGTCTGAACACACTGATTACTTGTGTATGGCCACTTTGTTTCAGTTTCAAATTTCAATGTATCAATGTGTCAATGTGGCTTTGGTGCCCTATGTGAGGTTTTCAGACTAAAGAGATAGTTCAGAGTAATTTCAATTATAGCCCTGTTATACAAGCTTGATGCATGCCATCGATGGCAAGGAAATCAAAAGAATTTGGAATAACAGACCGAATGGAGAATGTGCTGCTTACACCAATTCAATGAAACCATAAGCTCACTTTTGTTACCCTGTGTTCCCTTTAAGTTAGTGTTAGCTGCCGTATCACTATTTGGTTTGTGTTCTTCCCTGTCTTTCTTTCTCCTTCCCATCGACATCACTCTTCAAGCTTGTATAAAACGGCTATGATTGGAATCACTCCAAACCATCACTTAAAGCCATACACCGGCGGATATCTGTTTTAGGCTCAATATCTGCATTATGGAGAAAGATACGTTTTGCCAAAGAGTCGTTAACATGACATAACTTCACCTGGGAGCGACTCACGTAAACGACTCTTTGGCACAAGGTATCTTTCTCCATAATGCAGATATTGAGCAAAAAACAGATATCCGCCGGTGTATCGCTTTAAATGCAGAATGTACCATGACAAGTGTTGCTTCACAACTAGTCAAAATACAGCCACCACATTGTGCTCAAGTATTTGTGCCTAAAAACACTTTGTTTTGTCTTTATTCGGGTAAATAATCAATACTTCCATGTATTTGATAGCCTTTGCAAATGGCTTTTATGCCCCCCACCACCAACACCAACATTACCAGTACTGTTTGAGTTCATATGCTCAAGTCAGGTCTATATTTTGACAGGTCTATATTTTGCCTACATCTCATGTAAACCTGTTGAAAACAAATATAATCTGGTCTTAATTCGCTTGAAAAAATATATGAAATTAATTTCTGAATTATGAATATTGTCATATTCATTGTCACTAAATAATCTCTGTGTGCTCAGGTGATGGCGATTGCAGAACATAGGAAAAGAGTAGCCTTGGAAGGATTGCCGCTGTACCTTAAGGAAGATTCAGCAAGTCTTTTCAAGAAATGTCTGGTAATAATCATTAATCGTATTCTCTGTGCATATTGTTATCTCCTCTCTGCCTACCCTTTTTCCTTGCATCTTCTCACCAACTTGTTCATGTCATCTATTCACTCTTGTTGACCTCCTTCTCTTCTTCTTCCCTCTCCCTTGATATTGAATGACAAATTGTATTGTAATGTGAAAACAACAGTAATGTTTGTCGTTACTACAGTGCATGATACAGGCATCCACAATAGTACGTAAGCCAAGTAGTGCGTTTATGACTTTCTACAGTAAAGAATACTAAAGTTAAGGATTTTGATTGTGTGTAACAAATTTATTAATTTATACTTCCCTTTTATTATGCTTTGTTCACATTCACCAGTGATGTATTTTGTGTTTGCACACTCAGGATACAGATGCTGAAGAGGACTACACCAAAGATGTGAAAATTGGAATCCTCACAGCGATAGAGGATGATGTTGCAGCAGTCAAATCTCTACCTACTGTTATCAACACAGCCATCATTTTGGAAGAGACTGTCGTCCTCCAGGATATTAAGGACGTCCCCTCTGCATTTGCTTATTTGTTCGGCCTCCTGTACGCAATCAACATGGAATACCCCAAAAATCTCAAGTACACATTTGAGGTCATTCAGAAGATTTTCCTGGGCCTTGGAGGTAACAGCTGTTCTGCAAGAACACAGTCTCTAAGAAGTAAAATGCTGGCCTGTCTGCGTTAATTTGTTTGCATGATGTGACCCCACATTGTTCAAGTTTTGATTCTGTGGACTTGGTATACTGTGAGACCTTTCAAGTTAGATTTGATGTCTCAAATTTGAGATTTGATGAAGAAGTAAAATGCTGGCGTGTCTGCATTCATTTGTTTACATAATGTGATGCCATATTGTGCAAGTTTTGATTGCTGACTTGGTATACTGTTGGACCTTTTAAATTGGATTTTGATATTGTTTTACATACATTTTGATTCTTGGCATCTAAAGGGGCAAAAACAAGTGCCTTTTTTATTATTCATTCTTGAAAACAAAAGTATTTAAGTTTTTTTTTTTTTTTCTATGCCATTTGAATCAGCGTTTTGTCCTCTTCATACAGTACACTTCAGAGTTCCCTTGTTCTGAGTTATGGCAAAAGCCTATTGTTAGCACTCAGGATATTGACACTGCAACAACCTATTAAGCGATATTCGGTATATTGCATTTTTATTTTGCGTTTATTTAACTTTTATTTGAAGCTCCAAGTGCAAAGTGCGCTGATTAGAAGCAAAAATCTGGAGACCATTTTTTATTTTTATGCATCCCTGTGATTTGTGCATGTTGAGGTACATTTAGGCAGTGTTTAAGAAGTTTTCTGATGTGCATGGTGCTTTCTACACTGCTTTTTTCAATAAAGCACTTGATGGATTATATTACAATTGTTGGTTTTAGTTTTCCTTACTTTTTATCCCAAGTTGTGTCAACTAGTGTCCTAACTTATGTTTTGAAGTCTGCAGAATAGTTGGTAGAAAAAGCTTTTCAGAGTAAATTTAATTAAGGTTTATTTTTTAGTTCAAATTGATTATGCAAGTTCTCCCCTCTTGTTGAGTGTACTCTGAAAAACCCTTAGAATGAGTTGGTGTAGTTTTAAGCTGAGTTTACTCAGAAAAACCCTTGTAATAGGTTGCCTTACTTTTTTAAGTAAACAAGGCAGATATTTTTTTTACAGTGTATAAGCATGTGTCAGTTCTTTTTAGGTCAGTCGGTAATAGACTTTTTTGTTTTCACATTGGTATGTCAACAGTGGAAGTGTGAGAACAGAGCATATTGATGCCATAAATATACAATGATATTCAGCTCGTCTTTCCGGCAGCCACAACATTTTCATGGAAATTGGACATTGATATTACTCACCAGCGTGTTTCAGTCCTGTGCATCCCCTAGAGCCATTCACCAAAAGTGGAAATGAAGCAAAAGAGAATTCTGTAGTTGTGTTCTTCTTGTAAAAGCAAAATTACTTCTGCTCTCCTGTTTTTCCTAGTTTAGTTTTTCCCCCACATGGAAAGTGAATCAATACAGTGATAGATAAAAAAAAAAAAAAAAAAAAAAAAAGAAAAGCCGAGGCCCACAACTTGTCATGTGTTCGACTCAACAGCAATAACTCCTGTGACTTCTTTCCACTGGATGAGACACAGAGCTCTGGTAAAACCCCAGGGGATCACAGTGGAGTACTCAGGAGATTCGCATAATGTGCAGAATGCCTCTTGAGTCTTCTGCTGGTACTAATGTCTGACCTGTAGAGACCAGTGCTGATTCTTATTCAAGCCACGCTTTCCCTTGGCATGAATACCCCTTCAAATCAAGACGGAGGAAAGGGTAATAGATGGACAGAAGAGTATCAGGAGGAAAAGGGAATTGATATGCTGCAAGGCAAAGATGGAAAAAGCCAATAAGACTGTATTCCAGAAATCATATTTCTGGTGGCATTGGAGAGGTGTTGTGCTCCCGGTGTGTATCCACTGTGCCTCCGCCTCTTCACGTCCACCTTTTCTCCAGCTGTGGTGGTGGCACTGAGTGATAGTGCAGTGCTGAGTGCTGCTGCTGCTGCTGCTGCTGCTGCTGCGTCCTTCCTCCTACAGCAGCAGTCTCTGCTCAAATAAATGCCTGGTCTGTCACAGTTCTCTGCTGCAACGCATTAGATTCATCCTTCCCCTCTCTCATACACCCCCCTCCCTCTTTCTGCTCTCCTCCCCTCCTTGCTCACTCCTCTCCGTTCACTTGCGCTCAGTCACACGTGAGAAGACACAGAGGGAGCCCGGAATACAAATGGGCTATCTTCCTTAAAGACGTGATTGTGTCCCTTCAATTTGATGATTTTTTTAAACCCAAGGAGACAGAAGGGATGGATGGAGTGCATGCGATCTCTATATCTACGATTTGCTGTCTCTGATCTGCCTCACGTCCAGCGAACTGGCTCTGGACTGCAGACAATTCCTATACAAAAGAAAAAAACACAGAGACAGTGAAAGTATGAAGAAGAAGTTTGTTCCAGAGCCCAGAGCTCTTGGGGAATCCTGGTTTGGTCCTAGGTCTGTGTATAAAACATGTTTTTGGGTCGCACATCTCTGTGCTTGTAGGGAAAAAAAGTAAATAATAAAAAGGAAGTAATAAAAAAAAAAAAAAAACTGAACTCACCACAGCTCGAACCACACAGCACACTGAAAAGACCTGCAGTGAATATTTAATCTAGTAAATGGCTATGGGAAAAATAGAACACATGAAATTAAACCATAACATTGTATATATATATATATATATATATATATATATATATATATATATATATATATATACACAAATGTTAGAAGTTAATATTCTCAAAATCTCTACTATAGCTCACTTACAGTTTCTGCCAGTCTTGATTTTGTGCTTAAATCATTGTAGACATTTTTCATTATTTTATGACATTTTAAATGTTTAACTAATGCTCTGTATTAACAGAAGACAGATGACTCATAATAGGAGCAAAATGTTTTTGCAGCCATAGAAAGCAAACCTTTACCAGGGGTGTCCTAGTCAATTAAAATGAATCAATCATCTTTATTTGTCACATGTGATTCCAGTGTGTGAGTTTAGGCAGTGACCTCATTCAGGATTCTACTGGCCTGAAGATAGAACCTCTTCTTGAACCTCTCACTGCTGGCCTGGTGTATCAGGTACCTACTTGCTGGCCACAGCAGAGAGAAAAGGCCATTACCCGGGTGGTTGGGAGCTCTAATGATTCTCTTTGCAACGCCTGATGTAGAAAGTCCTTAAGGCAGGGTAGAGCACCGCCTATTGTATATTTAGCTGAACAAACCACTCTTTGCAGGGCCTTGTGGTCTCTCAATTGTGTAGGAGTAGAAATTGCTAAGTATTTTAGAGGACACCCAGAATTTCCTCAAGCGACTGAGGTGAAACAGTCTCTGCCTTGCCTTCTTCTCCTCTGAATCAATATGCAGCCCCCAGGTCAGGCTCTCTGTGATGTGGACAGCAAGGTACTTGAAAATATCCACCCTTCCCACAGAGGACACGTTGATGTTGAGGGGTACATAGTTCCTTTCCGGCTTCTTCCCAGCTCTGTAGTCCTGCTGACATCCAGAAGTAGGTTATTGATCTGACAGCGGTAAGTCAGGTCCTTGACTGTCCTCAGGTGAGCCTTTTAATTGTTATCTGTGATCAGGCCCACGACGGTTGTGACATCAAACTTATCGGTGATGTTGGAGTTGAAGGTGGCAACACAGTAAGGTGTGAACAGCAGGGGACCTAGAACACTGGGGAGATGTGGTGTTCACGATGAGGATAAAAAGGGTGAAAAAAAGTCAATGAACAGCACATAGCTCCCTTTCTTGGCAATGTGAGACTAGCTGATGTGGAGCATAGTTGCTATGGTGTAATATGTAGTAGTGAGTAGTAGATGTAATCCTTGACCAGCAGGTTTAAATTACATAATTATTATAGAGGTGAGTGCTAGGTGGTTTACATTGAGATAGGCTGGGTTGATTTTCTGTATGGTGGACTTGAAATACGTTGGTATGATGGTATAGAAGATGTTTGAGCCAGGGACAGGAAGAATATAATTTTGAAAACCAGCACTAGTTGGTCAGCACGTACTAATACTATCACATCTGATACCACCAATGCAACAACACTGCTAGGTGTTTACAGTGATGCTCAGAAAGGGAGACAGGTCTTGAAGGTCCACCCCACATCCATGAACCTTTGGTATTCGTTGTTGCTGCTTATGGTCAAATAACATAAGCATGAATGTTGTTTAGCTCAATTACTAGTGATGCATCAGAACTCCTGGAATTGTAGTTCAATCTTCTTGCCGTACTCCCTCTCTTTATGTTTCAAGCTGTTGCTGCTATATATCCGAGGTTCCTAAATTCAGCCCTAAACTGTAGGCTCCAGTGTGTATGTTTATGGCATCCCGGGTGGTTCCAGTAATCCATGGTTTCTGGTTGTGGAAGGATTTAACTGTGGTTTTGGATGCAGTTGCTTGTTGTTGCTGTTGTTCGACAAATTAAATCCATGACAGACTCAGTGAATCATAGATGTCATTTGTGACATTGATGGTGGTGTCCTTGAATGTGCTCCAAACTGCGTCATGTCCTGCAGACTGCAAGGCGGCCTGTGATTGGACTGACAATTGGCTGAATTAACACTACGGTACATAGCATCATAGTTTACTTACATACTTAGACTTCCGGAAGATGGCAACATGGTCACTTTTTTTGAATAGTGGCAGTGATTCCTCTATGTTAACATTATTAAATTGTGTTTAATGGTGACCCAGAGTTTGTATTCCCATTATGACACAGTCAGTTAATTGATGAAAGTTAGGCAGAATCTTTTTAAGATTTGCCTGAAGTTTTTTTTTGCAACAATAAGTGCAGCATCTGGATTACCAGTGTGTGAGCAATTCATGTCTTTGCAGCAAGCGCTGACAGGGCAGCCTCTGTACTCGCCTGAGGTGGGATATAGACTACTGTGATAATGATTGATGAAATTCCCTTTGTAGAGAGCGTGGTCTGCATTTGACTCTCAATAACATCAGATAAGGTGAGCAGGAACAGGATAGCCTACTGTCACACAAGCCCTTATTCACCATAAAACACACTTCTCCTCCTTTTCTCTTTCCTGAGTCCTCTGTCCTATCAGATCGATATAGATAAAAAGATTCATCTGGCTGAATGGCACTGTCTAGTTTCCCAAAATTTAAGCTGTACAGACGTAACAGCTCCTGATATCCCATTGGAAAATGATGCAGGTTGTTAAGTTTATTATCCAACACATATACTTGGTTGGTGATGACCATATTATTTCTTACCAATTATCTCTAATCAGTGCCCTCATCACTTCTTCAGAGTCTTCATTTTTTAAAAATTATGCCCCACTTTTTTTTTTTTTAAGTCCAACCTTCGAAATGTTTCTACAAGCTCATTCCCATTCTGGATAACCATGGCAACAAAAAGTTGCCATGGTGATCACCATGACAGACACCACTAGAACTTATTAAATTAGCTTAAATAATCAAACCAAATCAATCAGACTTTGCAGCTGTGATTACTGTAACATGTGAAACTGGCAGCTGGAATTATAGTTAAGTAGAATTGTGTTTGTTTAATTATTTATTTATTCTACAGTGCATTCGGGACAAATTCTAGGAAGATAATGCCATGTCCATGTCATTTGAGATCGAAGATAGTGGTATCTAAGATCTGTATGGCTAGGACATGCATGTATTCATGTCAAGGGTTACTAATGCCTAAACAAAGTCAGAGAAGAGCTAATTTGGATGATGGACATCCCATGTTGATGAGACCTTTGGCAAGCACATGTGAGATGAATGTCATTAAAGGGGATCTACACTGATTTTAACACATCAAAATCTTTAAGATTTTATACAACCTTTTCTCTGCAAGAAGTGAGGCTAGGCTTCTATACATCTGTAGATAATTACCTTTCATCTTATTGTGGGTAATGCAGTATAATAACATCTAGTTATTTTACATCAACTTGTATTTTTTTTAATTGTCTATCTTGAGTTTGACAATAAAATGCAATGCAAAATTGGCGGAATATTCTTTTACTCACACATCATGAGTCAACGTGCGCAATCCCATGGCCCCAATGGCATACCTACAGCAAAAGAAATCCATCCATTATTTATGCCACATATGCCTTGACTAGAAGATGTTTGTGAGAGGGGGGGAAAAAAGGAAGACTGTCTGTGCAGTTCACTACAATGCACCTGACTAAGCACCAGTTTAATACACCCTATTAGAGTTTGAGTCACTCTAGTTACATTATTATCTGATTGCAGACTCGTTGCCAATGCTCTGCCAGCCAGACAGTTCTACTTGGCTTTGTTTGCCTTATCATTCCTAGCCACTGCAGACTCTAAGCCTGACTGACTATCTACTGAAGTGCCTGTTAACTTTACCTGCCTTGTCTGATGAATCTCCTTTTGGGTCCGAGTCCTGCCATACTGTATCACAGACAGATGGATACAATTACATTCCTGTTGTGCACAGAAACCATTTGTGGAGCGACTGACTCTCGGTGTGTAGAAGGAAAGGTTGTGATTTAAGACTGTATGGATGAAGTGGTCTAGCATCAGACACTGCAATGCATTTCGCGGGCACAAAGTCGCAGAAAATGCCACATCTTTAGGTATAGCTTAGATGCTGTTATCTTGCTGTCAAAGGCTGCACAAATGACTCTGCGTTCACAACTTACAGAATATACAAATACAGAAAACATTGTTTTAACTTCATCTACTTCTAACCACTTCTTATTTATTTTGAATAACTTGATCATTTAACTCAGCACAAAGCAAATGCAGAGGAGAAAAAAAAATAGCAGTGGAGGATGTGCCACTCAGCTTAAACATTAGCATTCATGTGTGGTTACTGGTACAAGGCAGCTCCTGTGTAATAGCTGTGACAAGCTGCAAGTTGAAAAAAATAACAGGGGCACAGAAGAAATTAGAGATCACTGAGGTCAGCAACGAGCCATATCAAGAAAAACCTCCGATTCCAGTTTTTATGTGCTATTTCATTTTTCATCTTACACAGATGATGCCGTCATCTCTGACCATTTCTGCCTCAGATTATCTCATCTTGTTTCCATGACAGCTGCAGCTCATGTCTGTATTACTTGAAATGTGCTAATGTTGCTCATTTACATACAAATAAACAGTTCTTTTTTTACATTTACAAGCATGTCATGGACATAATCCTGTATGCGTTTTCAACCGCATGCGTTTAAATCAACCATGAACCCTATAGCTTATTCTGTGGAAGTGATTTGATTCAGATGCTTCTCATTATCATAACATGAGTATAACAAAGTAAAATATTTTACAATAGGGGCAAAGTTATCTTGAAGTATTGGATTTTTTTTTTGTTCTCTCACTCAATTTCACACACACATTCAAAGAAGAAAACAAAAAGGGAGAAAAAATGGAACAATAAACCACATACAATACCAGGCATGTTACCTGCTGTAATCAATACAGGGCTGGCATGCATCGATTGATCCATTTTCACAAGCTTTTACTTTACCTTTACTGTCTCATTAGTTCTGTTCTCCAATCTCCAAACAACCTTGTTCTCCAATCTCCAAACAACCGTGGTGGTATTTCGAGGCACACAACTTTTTTTTTAGGGCTTTTACACATCACAGTTTACGAGTTTGTAATGCTGAATTAAAAAAAAAACACACACTTTCTCAGAGAAGCTTTGCTATATGACCTTTAGATTTATAGACTTAAAGAGCATTGACTAAATCGAAGACCTTCACCTGCAGAATGTACAAGGGGGAATAAAAATACACAGCATTTAACTTCATGCATGCAACACTGCTGTTCTTGCTTTAAACTATAATGTGTTTCAGTTTATTCCAGCAAGACTTTGATTTGACCATCCAGATGTCTTTGTGTGTCTTATAGGTGCAGTATTTGCTATTCTGAGACTGATGATCATACCAGTCATGGTATGCACTTGTGTGTTGTTGTATGTTAGAATACCATTTATTGATCAGCTTTTTTGTATTTTTGTTTGGAAGTTCTCATTTGGTTTTGAGAGCCGGCAATGCAATGTAGCTTTACCTTAACATAATAAATTCTCCAGTTCTTAATCAGTGGTTATAATTGCTGTGCAGAACCGAATATATGTTTACCATGTCTGATTTTTCTACATCTGAAAAGTGTCTCACATCCATAAAGAACTACACTTGAGGCCAACCCATCGGGAGTTGCCCTTGAAAAAAACACATGGTGAAAATGTTGATATACCAATACAAAGCTCATGCTTGACATCCATTCTTGAACTTGACCTGGACCCACATCATCACTCTGAGGAATTGGAGGGTTAAAAAAATAAATAAATACATAATACGATGTCCTTTGAGAATCTATAGCATCAGGATAGTTGAAACTCTACAATGATGTATATCTAGCTAGGCTATCACCAGATATGCTAAATACACTGGGAACTATCTGTTCAATTGTCCGTATTGGAGGTATGGTTTATGAAAGCCTAGAGCTGTTTATTGGGCGCTGTGAATGTCTATCAATTGCCTCTATATGTAGCTTATAGCCAATCATATAAAATATACCCGATGACGTCCAATGA
Source organism: Eupleurogrammus muticus (assembly GCA_036785175.1). Taxonomy (NCBI): domain Eukaryota; kingdom Metazoa; phylum Chordata; class Actinopteri; order Scombriformes; family Trichiuridae; genus Eupleurogrammus; species Eupleurogrammus muticus. The sequence continues at coordinate 20,736,054 of JAYKQN010000010.1, read as the reverse complement.
TGATTCCATCCCCTGTTCTGTGATTGGCTTCCTAAATGAGGGGAAAATTTGGTACTTGGTATCCAGACTGAATTTCACAGCAAAGTAAATTTGCATGCAATGAAGAATGGGTATACCCAAGCTAGTTTACATCTACTTAATATTTAGAATCTGTGAATCTTTCTATTTTAATTAAGTTTGCAAGAAAATAATTATCTAAAAAATGAATGTTCCCAATCAGCACCAACAAACAGTTGTTTGTTGATATGAGGCCTGTTTGTCGACCATTTATTGTACATAGTTAGGTACGCATAACTATGTACAATAATTTTGATGATTGAAAAAATCGACTGACAAATTATGTGTGGTTCGATAAACCTCCTCTATACACCATGGCTAACTAAACAACATTCTTCAACACTTTACCATAAAAACAAAAATAATAAAAAAAAACATTGTTAAAACCCCTTTGTCGGCAGAATAAATGTTTATTTATTTCCTTCTTGTGCTAATTACTTATTAGTAGGACACATACGTTTCCCCTTAAGTGGTTTATACATCATCGTCCCCCCCACCATTTTCTAAATGAATTACATAGGAGGTTCTACGAAATGGTGGAGATGCTAATGTGGCCCACTAACACCAGCGGGTGGGAGAATCCAGGTCAGAGGAGAGTGGTTCTTCAGGCACCACAGAGGATCCAGACTCTTCCTGCCAGCAGAGGAGGAGTTAGATCACGCTACACAGAGCCAGATGTTTTAACATCATTAACACTATGATTATGCTGCTTTTGACCAGACCTTGCAATAAGGACCCCCATTATTTCCCATTGTAATGGTTAGTTATGGCAAGATATTTTAGATAGGATATGAGTTCTTTGTGATTCAAACCACTCCAAGCTTTAACTGTGTCACAGCTATTACAGTCAAACGGATTGCTTGGTAAAAATAACACACAACGGACTATAAAGTGAAATATTTCTGCCACTTCACTAGTTTTCACACATTTGGGGACATTAGAACAAAGCCACTCCCTTCTTGGTGTTCAGACACAGCAAATGCCCTAAAGACCCTGGATGTGCAGCCATCAAGATCGTCACGCTGCTGCGGCATGACAATGTATTAATCACATTGTGTGTCCTGCAAGTGACAGGGAAAGAGTGCACTGAGAGAAACAAGCCCTCGGTGGGGACTTGCCAGTGGGCCCGTCCCTTCAAATGGCGTGTGATGATAACCTCCTTGTCTTCTGTTCGGAGATTAACAACCAGTCGGACGGCGTGGATGGATATGCTCTGGTGGCATGCTTGGACTTGAGAAGCGTAAAGATCAGAGTCTATCTAAATAGCAGATGGTTTGTGGGCCTCTTTGGGATTGCGTGGAAAATGGATTGTGTGCAGCAATCAGAGTCTGCAGACGAATGCTCGTCAGCTGCTACAGACGCCATGTTGTAGAGAATTATGCGAACGCATAGGATTCTGATTTAAATCCTCCACGACTATGAATCTGCAGTGCACAGACATGAATATGAGCTAGAAGACATATGTCACGATAATCACTACAATACATGGGGAACAATGGAGGGTGTTCATGTCAATGTAGACATTCTAGTCAACAGTAGCAGTGCTGATTACACGGATGGAAGCCATAAACAGCACTACACGACAATTCCTTCACTGTTCCAATAGCAATTTGGCCCCTCTCCTCAACCAACCCAGTATAATAAACTGTTCACAAGCATGGCCCTGACTATCAAATAAAACAATGCTAGGTGGCACCTGTCCCCTAATTGTGATGCGAGTTGTGGCAGATGTTGTTTCCTAAGCAACTGAACTATTTTATTAAGGAAAAATCAAAAATGTAGCTGAGTTTTTAAATGAAATGTTCCTCCGAGCTCCATATTTCCAACACCTGGAGTATAAACAATCATACCAGACAAGCTGATCATTACAGAGTGGAGGAATGCATGAGTTTTAAACAGGCGTGTTCATACATCATTACCACAGAACAGGAGAAAGAAACTTGACACAAAAGCACCCTAATGTGCACCACAGTCAACATACAGTACAGTACAGATAATGACGAGAAAGCTGCATATTTTTCACATATTTGAATGTCTAAAAAAATACTTGATAATCACATTAGGGTCCCAAAGGATCCCAATCTTATTTTTGGTCTCATTTGGACTTTAAAGGCAATGGAAATGAGATTACATGATATGAGATTAGAGTTTCAAATCACAAACCACACCCACAGTTTCATATATATATATACCCTTCATGATTCACATATTTCAGTGAGGCAAGTAACTAATATAAAAAATCTATCTGCAAGGTGTTTTTGGAATGAGTCACGCTCAAATGTTTTTCCTTTGCTATCGTGCTGAGACATTTTGCAGAAAAATATATTCATTAAGAATGGGGTTGTTTTCAGTTTTGCACAGACTTGCTGCTGCTTCATACATCATCGCTGGGATCTTCATATTACGTAGACACCGCTGGAGCTAGTACTACTGAAGTGCAATAAACAATGATGTAATGAGAAGCGGATGCCAAACAGAGTCAATCAAATCTTCCGTAGGAAACAGCAAGGAATTTTAAATGAGGTTTAGCACATCGCAGCTCTGAGGGACGTTCCCGCAAGGCCTACCAACTGTGCTGGTGTTTGTAATGTTCCACAAGTCACTCAGCTTCTTTAGAAATGAGCAAAAGGCATTTGCAGAATATTATCCTTCGAGTTAACGATAGCATACCTAACCAAAAGAACTTCTAATCCTGGTATAAGAGCCAGACATCCATTGGGTATTACAGCACACCTGCAGTTCCTACAGTAAGCTGGTTTCTGATGTATTATACCATTAGTGACAGAGGAGACTGCCTATGTGATGATGCCGGAACGTGAACATTCCCTCATGCGTCTTTTCTCTAGAACAAAGAGAATGTTCTTCGGGGAACTCTTTAAGTGACAGAGCAGTTATGATTCATTCGTGATCATCTGATTCCATTCATTAAAACCACGTTCTAATGCAGTGGTTCCCAACCTGTGGTCCCTGGCCCCTTGGTGGGAAGAAGGTATTGCAAATGGGGCGCTTTTTTTGTTTTATTTTTATTTTTTTTTATTTATGTGTTAAAACAAATATAATGTTAAATCTGACACCACAAATTGACTTTTGTTATCTGTCTGTTTGCATTCAGATGAGTCATGAATTTTTGACTGTTATTATTAAAATAAAAAAAGTGCTCTAAAGACATATTGTTTAGTCTCTTTATTTTTTATGGGGTTGGATGTGGGCTGCACAACCATTCTAGAGATATTCAAGTGGGCCATGAATTGGAAAAGGCTGTGAACCGTTGCTCTGATGGCTTTCATTTCTTAAGAGGAAGTGACCCAGACATCAAATTATGCATGCTCTTGTTGCACATGGTTGCATATTCTTCTTCTTGTTTAAAAAATATCCAAAGAAAAGCAAATCGCATGATTTAAAATATGAATGCAGGGTTGTATTTTAACCTAATTTCAGTTTAACTTTGCCGTGAAGCAATTTCATTTCTGAAAGTGTATTTATTCTTCCATCCCCTAATGTTTTGGCAGAAGTCTGCAAATTCTTCACATATGGGACATAATGACATTCACAGTCTAAGGAAAGATTCATAAAGTGTCCAGTGTGGCTTTAGGCATGTAAGTACTGTATTAAGATGAATCTGTCCTTTCAAGCCCGAATTTCTCCATGATGTAACGATTTCAGAAACTTGTATTAAAAAAGATGATACCATCAGTATTGATGAGCACCAGTATTAAACCTCCGGAGCCGTGTTATGGTGGTTTGGGTTTTGGATGAATGATTTTTTGATGTTTAAGGAATCCATTTCATTTCTGCTGTTGGCAGACTAGAAGTTAAATTATTTTTCAAAATGGGTGAATGACAGCTGGGATGAATGAATGGATAGGTGTCTGAAAATATCACTTTTACAATAACTCTTTCCACTTTCCTCTTTCCCCGCCTGAGTAAAAAAATAAAATAAAAGTCGCCAGCCGCCACCAGCATATTTTGCCAAATTCAGTCATCTTTAAATACCACTGGAACATTCAGTACTATGATTATGTAAATAGGGATAAACAGAAGTGTAAAAATCATTTTGTGTTCTGTGCATACATTATTTTTGGATGTTTTTCTTATTTCCAAAACCTAAACATAGGTCATTTTCAGCAAAAGTAATAATTTTAAATATATAGCATATTTAATTCAAAGACTTTCAGGCAGACTATCAACTTCAAATGTGTATATTAGTTAGTTCTTCGATTCAGTTGTTTTTGTTTTTTGATTGACTTTTGAAGGCCATTTTTCTAAATATGGCTGGATAATGCTGGAGAGCTACTGCTTTTAGGAGCATTTCCCCACTCCAACAGACTTTATTATAATTATTAACAAGCCCTTATAAACAAATTATCTGCAGAAAGCTATTACCCTATCAGGTCAAGACCTTTACTACATTATTGGCCAAATTTGATATTATTGGCCTATTCAATTTAGGCAAACTTATTATGTTTGGGGCTATTATGTTTCCAGCTGCTACACATGTATTATGCTATGGTAGCATTGGCCAAGCGAAAAAAACGTCTTTCTCTACTTCCTGTGGTCACCGAACTTTGATCCGCTACAATGCCTCAGTACAGTACAAAAATGACTGCACCAAGAAACAAGATATCTCATCTTTGACGAGGGTGGGGGGAGGGACGTTGCTTCTGGAATGATGAGATATCTCGTCCTTGGCGGGGAAATTAGTTAATGAGTTAATGAGTTAATTCATGTCAACGCTCCTCAACAACACATGGGCAAACAGGGAACGATGCAGGGTGGGGGTATGTGTGGGAAATCTCCCTCTGCTCGTCGAATAATCAGATGAACCTGATACTAGCACTTGGCTTGCCAAAGCAGATGTTTACGTGGCACAGAAGCCCGTAGTCCTGTCTGACTCCGCTCGCATTACCGTTCTCTATTTATTTACATTTGCGCTAATGAGGCTCTTCACCAATTTGTGTATGCTTAACCTCCTGGAGAGCATTTCCATGGCAGGACATTACTCAGTGTGATTTTTGTTTCCCTCCGCTGAAAAGGTTGCTGTGCTGTTGCGGAGTGTGTCCTTTCATAGATTTCTAATTGGCAGGCAGCGTTGTGCAGTGTTGCACATCAAGGGGATTTATATATTTTCTATTTAACCTCATTCCCAGCAAATATGTCCACAAAATTTCCAGATACCAACAAAATGTGTTTCTGAGATCAACTCATTATGTTTTTTTTTTTTTTTTTTTTACTCCCTATAGAGGAGATAGTACAATCACGTTGTTTGAAAGCCACATTGTTTAAATAATGTCCCTATCCACACATCTCTCGAACATGTCTTTCGTTCGAATTTTTGTTTACCAACATGATGAATATGATTATTCTCAATCGCTCTGTCATATTTGTGCATGTTCACATGCATCATCAGCAAATATCTGATTAGATCAGCGCCCTGGCATGATCCTGCTCATTAAAACACAATGGGGTTTCAATGGACAAAAACAACAAAAAACAACTAAAACACAAAATCATTCACTCAGGATGTATCCTTTTCCACTGCTGATTATTCAGTGTATGAATTTGAAATCGGTGCGTTTAAAGTTTATGAGTTTGATCGGCAGTAAACCAGAGAAGGTCATGTACCTATTTTGTTAAATCTCTGTGCTGCCATATCAGAAGATTTGACTAATTAATTAAGGTACCCATGCTGTTTGACCCATGCATAATTAGATGTAGTGCATCCTTCAAATTAGAGACTGCAGATGGAACCCACATGTTAGTCCTGCTGCTGTACGATGACTACAGGTATTTAATCAACTGAAAAGGTACAAAAAAAATCATCCTACAAAACGCTGCGGATGATAAGAATCACCCATTAATCTTAACCAGTGCAGACCTTGCATTGACTTTATTAAAGGGCATGATGTTCATTTAGTTGTGTACTGCAGGAGGGTATTTTGAATGAAGGGAAAGACACAAAACTTGCATATTAACAGTTTATCTGATTTTGGAGAGGTCTATCTGTGTGTATGTGCTCAAGACACAAAATCATCTGAACAGTAGAATATTAAGGTACTTTCTTTCTAAAATTGCAACACCTCTGAATCGAAGCAGGTTTTGCCATTTAGCAGAAAAAGGGGAAAAAAATAAATGAATTTGCACCCTACTGAGTTTTCCCCAGCACACAAATAGAACCATGGTCATGGAGCAATTCACCTTTTTTCACAGCATAAGTTTTTGACTTTGTCCAAAGCAGGAAAAAAACCACAGGTGCAACCATCCCAGCAGTTCATGTCAGTGATTGAGCTGCTGGAACTGGCTTACCTGAAAGGAATACAGCCGGTATTAAAGTTATTAATCCCACCTGTGCTTTTCCTCCTTTGACATGTCAAAGTGTCCGCTGTGAAAATAGGTCTATTGCAGGCTTCTGCACATATTGAAGTCATTGTAGCAACAACCAAGTTATAGCGCGGCTTATACGGTGCTGAGGTGTAAGGTTTTTAGCCTTGTCTCTAGATGGACATGTTGACAGTTGCTGCAAAGTACAGATTGATCAATGATCATTGATTATTTAAACTGAACAAAGATCTTTTCCTAACCTTAACCTAGTGCTGTGAAATTATCAACATATAAAAAAAAAAAGATATAATACTTATGAAACGTTGACATTCCACATATCCAACCCACCCTCAGAACTGTAAACTGTCTGGTGACTGGGTTGAGGTCTTTACTTCCCCCCAGTGTAATGCCTGATGGCATGCATCCAGAAAATAGGAAGGACTTTTTCCTGTATATCAGCCAGCTATAAAACTAAAAGGCTCGAACAAAAAAAATATGCTGCTGCGCTGGCACTTTTAAAGCGGTCTGGATTACGTCTATTCTCGCCTTCAGCAAGGACAGATACTGTCAACAGATACCAGCTTTCTGGTGACTGTAACTACAAAAGAACTCCGCTGCTAAGGTCTTGCTGCTGACTGCTGGTTATCAGATATACTTTTCAAAGCTTGTGTTTTGATGATTTCTAGGCAAGTATCTCTCACGGATCATTGCTTTCTATACACCACCGTAGGTGACAAAACAGACAGAGTTTAAAGAGTTTATATAAAATATTTGTATTTATGGGATAATAGACAGAGATGGCTCATGAAACTATTTAGGTTTATCAAGATACTGTAAGACAACACATACATTATTGTGCACTATATGGATAGAATAGTATACAAGCCAACAAAGACAAGTTTATTTTTATAGCACTTGTCATTCCAGGTGAAAGCACAATGTGATTGAGCTACCATGGACAGCAACAGAAGTTATGCAGATAACTACAACTTGATACATGTGAGTTGAAACACCTTTAGGTCGGTAGGAATGCAAAAAGAAATAAATACATTCTGGTTAATAGGTATGAGCCAGTTGAAACAATGGGTGCGGGATCATGTAGGTCTTTAAAAAATACTGATTAACATTCAAAACATGTTTTTACTCAGAGTCAATAAGGCAGCACATAGGCTTTTGTATTTTCTATGCAAGTGGCCTTGAACAAAACACACTCTCTTTGTTTCTAAAGCCTGAATTTGGCCCTTAAAAAGCCTGCCTATTCTCTATTGAAAAAATAAGCTCTCCCAAAGAACCCCAGCTCACAAAATCCCTTATTTGAACTTCACACTCAGGTGTGAAGTTCAAGGGGCCTAATATTGACCCCTGGGGAACAAAACTGCACTGCCTCATAGCCGATATTAGAAAGCTGGTTGAAGTTATTCATAATGGAGGTCATGACTATGCAGTGGAAAGACAGAATGCATTTTTTTCCGTTTTATGAAAAACACCACACATGAGGAAATTTGGGCAAATGAATATTCATGCCTTGGATCACTCTAACAAGCACAGGGAGTCTTAAAATGTCTTTTCAGCGTCTACAGTCCTGCATTCAGTTTGTATGCTTACTGCATTTGCCTGATTGCTTTTTCTGTTTGTGAATGGTTTGTTTGGAGAAAGGCCTTGGCATGGGGTGTAAGGCATCACTTAATCCTCAGGCAATAAGAAAAAAAGGATGAGAAACAATATGAAGGCATGGCGGAATAGGCATGCAATGACGCTTCTCAATGGTGATCATTCCAGCATTCTCCAGCACAGCATGCTCAATAGATTTTCTGGGTATACTGTATGCCTCAGTTACTACCAATTGATTGAATTGGCAGAATGTGCCATATAAATGCAATCTTTATTGATGCTGTATGCTATTTTGGGTAGATACAGACTTTGGTTGTTTTTGTGAAGGTGGATGCATTTAGATGCTGAACAAAATAAAGCATGTTAAAACGCAGGGGTTGTTTTGTTCTGATTGTTGTTTAATTATAAGCACTGGATTTAGATAGGAAGTGTCACACATCATTTGACTTCAGCCACCCATGTAAGCATAAGCTTGAAACCCGAGGTGTGAGGAAAAAATGTTTTTTTTAAAACAGGGAATCATCAACCATCAACCTTCTGAAATAAAATGCAGCTGACTTATTTTACCATCCGTGTGAATGGAAAAGCTGTACTTCCGAGTGAGCACTCCACTGTAGCCAATCACATGCTTATCTTGCTGTTTGCCTTGCATGTAACTATAGCACCACCGAAACATTAACCCCTTCATCTGTTCTACCATTATGCATTTAGTTTTGATTTTCAGAAATATACTTGCCTAATGATTTACCTGCAATAATAACTGCAGGCTTTATTTAGAATGGAAAGGGATAACAGCAACATTTATAGAAAGTCATAGGATCAGCATTATCACGGAACAGGATATGGCAGCAGCCAAAGGGATTTTTGCAACCTGGCAACCTGGCAATTGTTCTTATCCATCTATAATTATATAACATTAATATTTAACCCAGCAATTTAGTGCAAGTTATAAACCACTCATAAAGCATGCCATATAACAAACTGGTATCATGTTTTACTGTGAAAGTGTGTCAAATTGTACACTTTAAATTCTCTTTAATACATTCTATTAGGGGGCGACACGGTGGAGCAGTGGGTAGCACTGTTGCCTCACAGCAAGAAGGTCGCAGGTTCAAGACCCGCCTTGGGCCTGGGTCTGGGGCCTTTCTGTGTGGAGTTTGCATGTTCTCCCCGTGTCTGCGTGGGTTTTCCCCGGGTACTCCGGTTTCCTCCCACAATACAAAAAACATGCTCAGGTTAATTGGTAAACTCTAAATTGCCCATAGGTGTGAGTGTGAGAGTGAATGGTGTGTGAATGGTGTGTGTGCCCCACGATTGGCTGGCGACCATCTGGGGTGTATCCCCCTGCCTCTCGCCTTAACGCGCTGGGATAGGCTCCAGCAGACCCCTGCGACCCCGAAAGGGAATAAGCGGGATAGACAATGGATGGATGGATGGATGGACATTCTATTAGGGGCGACACGGTGGTGCGGTGGGTAGCACTGTTGCCTCACAGCAAGAAGGTCGCAGGTTCAAGACCGCCTTGGGCCTGGGTCTGGGGCCTTTCTGTGTGGAGTTTGCATGTTCTCCCCGTGTCTGCGTGGGTTTTCCCCGGGTACTCCGGTTTCCTCCCACAATACAAAAAACATGCTCAGGTTAATTGGTAAACTCTAAATTGCCCATAGGTGTGAGTGTGAGAGTGAATGGTGTGTGAATGGTGTGTGTGCCCCACGATTGGCTGGCGACCATCTGGGGTGTATCCCTGCCTCTCGCCTTAACGCGCTGGGATAGGCTCCAGCAGACCCCTGCGACCCCGAAAGGGAATAAGCGGGATAGACAATGGATGGATGGATGGACATTCTATTAGTACTCTATAAAGGGTACGACAACATAATGACAGCCATTTGATGTTAATGCTAGACAAGTCATTTCATATCTTTAAACATCTATCTTTACTTTTTCTGTTGAGCTTCTTTGACATTTCAGTACAATATGAACACATTGCAGGTGCAGTGGCCATGCTAGCATGCCGAATTTCATCAGGTATATTATGATCATAATGTACCCTCCCTGCTAACGCTTTAATACCGACCAACCATGGCCAATGAATTACTAAGCATCTGTAAACATAAGAAAAAAAAATGTCTGCATGGTAGAGAAATTTAAATTTAAAGCAGTTTTTCAAATATTTTAAATTCTAATTTGAGTATAGACCATGCCACATAAATATTAAGTAAAATTAAAAAAAAATACTATATATCCATTATCTTGTGCTATGTAATGTGATGTACTGCTGATTGCTTGCTTTTTTCCTGATGCAGGTGTTTACATTCATCATTTTATCACTTGGAACATTGTTGTGTAATTTAGGAGCCGTTCCACTATTCAGATCAGTGGCCTCCAGCTGTATCTGCCTCCTCTGCCCTTGACGTCCATGTTCTGCATATCTAATCCTCCACTCACCCCCTCACTTTGCCTTTGCACAACACTTGCCTCTTCTCTTACTGTCAGGAGGGCCTGTGCACATGAATTTTTACAGGTTCAAAGATTAAAGCGCAGAATCCCATCGGAGATAAAGACAGAGAAAATAAAATCGAGGATAAAGAGTGTTTGAAACCCCCTCCAGTCTCCACATTTAGATGTTTGTCATCACTTTGTTTATGTGTTTTACTGCAACCTTCTTCTAAGCCTGATGAGGTTCTGTGCCCTGCAGCCTTGTTTGGACTGCTTAAGTAACCTGACAGCTACTTCGTCATCAAATATTTACCCACATCCCAATGCAATCAGTCTTTTTTGACACAAATTAAGCAGCAAGCTTTTCATACCTTCATCCATGCAGCATCACATCACATAGTGCGTCGCTGGGGAAACATCGCCCAAAAATCACATGAGAAACAAGAAAAAAAACCCTAAAGAAATAGCTTGTAACACAATCAATGCATATTTTTTTTTCTTTAAAAGACAAGTTTCAGATTCTTGTACAAAAAATCTTTATTAACGTTAATGGTTTTTCCACAAGGTTATCAGTAATGTGCAGATTCCAGGAACACCACAGGGCCACTTCTTCACCAGTGTACATGGTTAATGAACAAGATGTTATCACTTCCTTACTTGATGCATGGGCTGATACACACTTTATAATTATATCGAGGAAAAGAATTCTATTTCCCATAGATATATGAATCTAATATTTTAGGTATTTTAGGTTTTAATAGGGAATGGACACTTCTATTGTGTTGTGTGTTTGGCAGTGGTGTAATACATATTTGCATGTCCTTACTGCAGTATTAAGCTCATCACAGTGTCTGTGTTGGTTGTGTCAGTTTGACCGGGGCTGCAGAGCAGATGAGGCTGTGGTACGGGCAAGGAACAGTTGGTCTTAATTAACCTTTGTATTCCTTAGTGTCATTAATGTCAATCGGGCGCTGTCATCAGAGATGAGCCTGGACTGAAGAGAAGGGGTCAGCGTGCAAATAAGAAGATGAGCGGTGTGAGGAGACCGTGAAGGTCAGAGAATTAGACAAGTGAACAGTGATACAGAGATGGAGGGTTAAAGGTCACAGCAGAAGGGGAATATGTAGGGAAGAGGGTGAGCGGGCTTTGACCTTGATGTGAGGTTGACAGATGAAGAGGAGGGAGTTTTGTGGTTGGTTCATGCCAAAGCAATAAGGAGGGCTAAATGCAGGCCAGACTTTTTGACCTCCATTTTGATGAACAAAGATGTTGTTTCCTAAAATCACAGTGGAAACACATTAGTGAAAAACTAAGCTACGGAAGCATCAAAAAAATGTCCTGGTCTAGGAAGTTAATGGCTTTCTCAAATCAGGGGATTAATTTTTTCATTTTTTGATTTCATTTTTTTCAGTTTTCAGACAAATCCTGGAGCTCAAACATAGATTGTACACCTCACATTTTCAGCATCAAACAAATGGATGCTTTTCGAAACAAATGTTAAAAAAGGAATTGTTTTTAAGTCATGTACGGAGTGGTGCTACTCGATGTGGGTTGCAGCAGAAAGGGGAATGCGGTGCATGCTTTTAAATACAGTGTTTTATATTTCACTTTAGAGGGCAGTGCAGCATGTTTTGTCATTGTCAATAAACCTAATGTTAAAGTACATAGTAAATACTACATTATTTATCTCAGTACAAATTCAACAGGTAGGGATTTCTAGCACTAGTTGGCAAAGCTCCGAGAATGGAAAACGCTTTCCCTGCCATTCAAATGTAATTGTGAAGGTGAATAATACGGTGCAACTGTATGGCTAAGTATTGACATATTTTTTATAGCTTTTTTTTTTATAACACAATACCAGAAGTCTACGACATGGACGGATTTGATATATCAGGCTTTGGATACAAGCACAGTACCTGTTAGTGGGGATGAGTTCATTGTGGATTTGGCTATGCACATGAGATTTGTTGTCAAGAAAAATAGCTCAAAAAAATTTGCTCAAGAAAATATATTTACGGGAAATTGCCAGCTGATGAAAAGATTGAAAAGGTACAACGTGTAATACTCCTGCACCAGCTCCAAGATAATAGGAGGCAGAATTTCACCTCGTACATCTCTCTTGCCATGGACTCACGTCAATGAAATACACATCAGCAATTCCTCTTTTAACAGTGTTCATTCACAGTGCGGCTGGAAAAGAGGTGGGGCTGGTCACAGGTGGTTAACATGCTCAGATGTGCATTTGTTTGTGTGTAAAATCTCACTTCTTTGTAACATGGGGCCTCAAAATAGTCTCCTCATAGTCTTCCTATGTTTACTGTTTTTTTCTGATGGTGCATTGGCAAAACAAATTGATTTTTAAATTTGGCAACACAGCGGTGCAGTGAGAAAACACTGTTGCCTCACGGCAAGAAGGCCACAGGTTCAAGTCCTTGGGCTGGAACCTTTCTGTGTGGAGTTTGAATGTTCTTCCCTTAGGGTTAGGGTTAGGCGTTGGTTCTCATCGCTTATTCCCACAGTCCAAAAACTTATGTTGATTAAAGACTCTAAATTGCTTGTAGGTATGAATGTGAGTGTGTGACAGAATGGTGTGTTGGTTCTATGATAGGCTGGGGACCAGTACGCTTGGATCTGCTCCACCAGAACCCTGTGATCCTAGTGAGGAATAAGTTGGTGTAGAAAATGAATAAATGAATACATTTTCTAATTTAAATACATCAATGCCACCTAAGGCATATTAGGATTCTAAAGGTCATAGTTGAGCGACAGGTTAAACCATTGAAATTTTGCCGCCGGCTGATATGAGTAGACATGCTGCCTCCAGTGTGCCCTCACTGCGGTAACAGTGAAAGATTGATCTGCAAGTCATGTTCAACAATTAATTCATGCATTGATTCCCTGCTTTGGATTAGTATAGCTGCACTCTTTTTGGAAAAAAAAAAGCTGTGGTGTTTTAGGCCCAGAGCAAAATTTGTTCAAAGATAAGTCGAACCGAAAGGACACTAAGGTCAGGGAGTGTTCAGCAGCCAGACTGACTGAAGTGAAGGGCAGCCTGAGCATATGTTGAAGTGGGGAAAGTTTGTTGTTAAATCATGGTCACGACCCAGGAGTTGCACCTGAGAAGATGCCAAGGGAGGAGAGCCACTTCACTTTAAAGAGAAAAAAATGCTTTGCTCTGAATTCATACCCAAACATGTTGATTTATATCCCATTTGAAAAGTATATGATCTGATACACCAGCACCTGTAGCACCGGTGGTGCTAAATCATGACAGGGCTGCATTGTTTATGAGATAGCCTGCGTAAAAAACGGCTGGTGATAATGTTTTTTTTTTATTTTATTTTTTTTTATTTCAACACTCAGGTCGGGAGCATTCATCAATTACTCCACTGCAGTGATGAAACTTATAACGTAATAAGCTATACATGAAACACATTTCCGCATCACTGATTGATTGTTTTTTATTAGAGTGTCATGCCTCGTTGGAGCCTGGGCCATATGGTTTGAAGCCATTACTCATGTTCTTCAAAAGACTTTTTTTTTATGTTCATTGCAGATCTTTTTTTTTTTTTCCTTACAAGGAATGCTTAACAGCAAGTGTACTCTGTGAATCCTGACATATACAAAGATGGATGGTAAGTTGACCAGCCGTTACGTGGCTTTAAAGTATGCAGCTGCATGGAATGCCCTCTCCTTCTGGCAAGTCATTAAGAGTGCATCATCGGGGTCTTTCTTCACACCTGGAGAAGCAGGTGCAGGGTCCTGACCTCGTAATGGAGTACAAGGTGAGCTCAAATACTACACAACTCTTCCCTCCTTCTGTCTGAAATGTCTGGGATGCAGCGTAGTAGCAATAGTGTTTGTATTTACGTATTGATGAGGTCACATATTATGCAAATATCCATATTTAATTTATTTATTTTAGAGATCTAGATAACATCAAGGGGTTATGTATATAATTCTTCCATGTGTCAAATGCACACAGCCTGGATTTCAAAACTTTAAAATGATTTAAAAGCTGGTTTGTACTTCCTTGACAAGTAAAAGGCAACACATTAAAAATCCACCAGGCTCATGATTATTACGCCATATACCAAAATCAACCTGTGCTTTTTTGGGCTCCTGTAAGGTGCTTGATGGAGCACTGTATGACAACACTGGGTAACATTTTTGCACTTAATAATAATAAGCAAATATATCATGCTACGGTACCAACACTAAATATGATACTCAGAAAAGTGCATGATATGGGACCTTTAAACACTTTTGAAATAAAACATTCAAAAAGCAGCAAATAACGTGCTACAAATCATGTCTGTTTGATATACTGTAAAATACTGGGGAAACACATGTCACATCCAACCAATCAGATGATACTTTGCATACAAAGTGTTATTGCTGCTCATACAACTATAAATCATTTATTTAATTACCAGTTTCTCTACGAGGAAATATATGTACTTCCTGAGAGGGATAATGACTCAGTCAAATAAATGGCACAACAAGACATTTTAATGTACATTGTAAAATGAATCCAGGGCATAGATTAAGTTGCTCTACAACAGGACTGCCCCATGAGGACAGATTGGAGGCGTGATGAAAGCTAGGTTTACGTGAGGAGACGTAGTAATGGCTGTTGATTCTCAAGTGTCTATTTGACATTGGTTGTGGCCCTTAAGAACAAAACGTAATACTTATGCAAAGTACGTATCAAGTATTATCAAAATTCACCACGCCAGTCTTGCTTAAGTGCTTTCTTGGCAGATGTGGACGTTTACTACCTGTGTGTGTGTGTGTGTGTGTGTGTGTGTTTCAGGGGGAGTGAGAGAGACGGATAATAATTCTCACCTCATTTTTTTAATTACCATTAAACACACCTGAGAAGATGTTTCTCTCATGGAAGATATATTGAATGAATAGCCTGTTGTCCTGAAATGAATACAAAGCAGCAGACCAGTGTCTGCAACCTCAAGCCAACCATTTGCCATGGCATGTGAGGGTAATGGGAGAGGACAAGAGGGGGTAGGGATGTGACACTCACTGCATGCACCTCTGGCTATGGCGGACATGCCTGAAGAGGTATGTGAAAGTGAACTGATTTAGGCTGCTAAGGCGAGTGACCGTCTGTCACACCGGCAGCAAAGTAAATTTGAGAGAAATGAGCCCTTATAGATAGTGTATTGGTCTTGACTGCAGGCAGTCAGCATCCATTTATAGTAATGGTGAGGCACACAAACCAAGGTGTCTGCCTCAGGTCTTCCTTAATTCTTTTTTTTCCCTCCTTCTCTTTCTCCCTCTCCCATATATATATATATATATATATATATATATATATATATATATATATATATATATATATATATATATATATATATATATATAATCCAATTTTACATTTGAATGTTCATTGCTAATCTCCGTTCAGTCCAGCAGAACTGGTCAATTTTTCTGTCACCAATTCCTATTATTACTCGTCCTTGAGTTCTGGGTGCCTGAAAGATGTTAACTTTAAGGGGTCATGTTTTCTCCTTTATTCCCTTTTGAACTACTTTGACTGTTTTAAAAGCTCTTTCATATTTGATTTATGGCGATATTTGACTAAATCTGATCTAATTCAGCGATGTTGAAACATGACCCTGGGTTAATATCATAGGTGAATATTTCATTCTCCCCCGCTGTAACTTTGGCCATCGAGACAGTGTTCATAGGCCATTATTAGTGAGTGATGGAGTGATTGCTAATGAGGAGGATAGAGTATGCAGCCAAGCCCTAGTTGATGAAGTGTGATAGATAAAGGAGGAAATTTTCCTGCTAATGTGTAATTGAGTTTGAAGACATCATCTTCTCGAGGTGTGGGACGGTTATAGATGACCCCCTATTATTTTATTATTGCGGCAGCTTTTTAGATATGAGATTTGTCATGTTTCCCATGACACTTCACGGTTAAGACGGGACTCTGCTGAGGTAGTAATTTCACAACTGATTGAAAAGACACACAGGTGTTAATTTTCTGTGTTTCAAAGGGGATTACATCCAGAGACAGAGTGGGATAGAATGGTTGTCAGTGCTGTTTGATAAATGAGCTAATGATTGGTCAAACATATATCTATGTCTCTGTCTCTAGCTCGTCTCCCTCTCACCCCACTAGCACCATAAAAACGGATGCCATACAGCTCATATTGTGTTGTATACATTGAAGACATAATGGTTATGTTGCATTTGCAGTTAAATCACACACATTCTTGTTTAATTATACTGACCCCCTTGAAAACGAGAGATGGCTGACCGCGAGGGGTTATTCCTAATGAAGGATTTCCAAGTCGCCAATTTCTTTCTTCATAAACAGCCACTTAGCTTGATTGCCTCCTAGCCTCTGCTACTCCATCCCTTTGCGGTCCTGTCCAAGCCTCTTCCACGATGGTCTCCCACTGCTCCTTTGTGACGCTGTCTGGAAGATTGAACACGTGGATCCCGGTTTCCTGGGCCAGACCACCTGAGTGGCAACGAGTCGGGATAGCATCACCTCCCTATCTGGGCCACGCACAGTACACTCAGGTTCCAGACCAGCGGGAGTCGATCAGTCAGTGGGCAAGGCATTAATCTGCTGTGACACACTGACTCTCCCCTTGGAGGACGTCCAGCACTTGGACGCCATCCAGCAGCAGTGCCCATTGCCGCTAATGCAGGATGTCAGAGGAGCTGGCATGGATGGAGGGACAGGGTATGGGAGGATGGAGGTGAACGGACAGACGGAGGGAGAATGCTGTGGTGCTGGATCAGCGAAAGAGAGAAAGAGGGATATGGAAGGAGTAAAAGGGATAGAACACGACATAGAGCAGACTAGGACTATGAGTAAGACGTTGGTTAAAATAAGAGGAGTTAAAAGCTTTATTGGCCTTTTGGTGACTGTTTTATCTCTACATGAATCAGGATTCTGGTATAGCAGTAATGCAGGGTTCAAAGAGTTTATAAGGCAAGTATCAGTATAACACACTGAGTGACTTTTATGCTGTACAATGACCAACTTCTCTTGTTTCATGGAGGCAGTTTCTTTGAAAGGGACACTTTGGACCATTTTAAACCATCTTTCTATTTATCTGAATTAGGCATACAGTGTGAAAAACAATAGTTGTTTTTAGTGTTCTGCGTAGGGGTGCAGATGTAAAATCGGGTTGTTCTTCCGGGAACCAGTGACCTCACTGGTTCTTGGATGACCTATGAGCTGTTTTTGTAGTGGTGCCATCAAGGACAGAGAAATAGCAGATCTCTCCAAATGCTACCATGAAGCAACAGTGATAAGTGATATAAAACTAAATACTTAAAAAAACACATGTGGAATCAAACTAATTTGATAAGACAAGGCCAGATGTCCTGCTGCGCAATCAAACACAACAGTTGTGTGGACAGCTGCGACTGAGCTATGCTGCTAAGTTGCTCTGTGATTGATTCAGAGAAGCTCAATCTCCCCAAAAAAAAAAAAACTACCAGCTTCACAATAACATGAGAGCAAATGACTTTGTTTTCCGGCAGTACTGCAGTGGCTGTGCTACATGTAATGTATGCAGCCTTGGTAAATTGGTTGGAACAATAAAAGACATGTCGACAGCTCTATATCTTGCTGTCAGACAAGCAATGACTCAACCACGCTTCTGAACAAAGCCTATACAAATACATACACAGGCAGCATATACTGCACCAACATACACACAAAGACATAAATAGAGTTTGTTTGTGTTTGACATGCTTTTCGAACAGTGGAAATAATAGTTCACATGATGTGCAGTTTAAATTATCACCTACTTAGTAATGTGTAACTATACCATCAGATTTCATTTGGTGAAGACAACGTTTTGGTACATTGGGTGCACACTGAAAATGTTCGTTATCTACTAATAGTTAAGTTCACTGAATGAAAATGTCCACGTGCCTGGTCTATGCACAGGTGTAAAATATAAAACAATATACTTTTTATGCAATAAAAGGCTTGTTAGAAGTCCTAAGTCGGTTGCAGTGCGGAATGTTGTGCTAAGTGGTGGGATGAATCAAATATCTTGCCTCAAGAGTCCCTTCTTCTGCCACTGCCCAGTTTGTCTCCACGGAATGCCAAGCATAAACATCAAAGCATAAAATTACATTAATCTAGCGCTCTGATGTTGAACTGTGTTCCAGAAAGTTCCTTTCATATGCAAGTGCCGAAGAAGTTCCCGTGCCTCTGTGCATGCTAATCGTTCCACCCTCCAGTTAAAATAACCGGTGTTCCGCGCTGGGTGCGACGGCGCCGGGGGGAGGGTGCGAGATGCGAGAGTAATGGCCCAACGCGCGGGTCATACAGGGGATCAGGTGCGGCGAAGTCATGGTTGCTGCACTCCCTCAGGGCCTATAGAAGACAAAGGCTGAAGACCCGCCCCACAAATGTCAGGGAGAGCACCTGCTGCTATGAATAACTACAGGGATAACGGAGGCAGGACACATGGCCACCTGCTGGGAGGACACACACAGGCCACAGTCCTTCACACAAGAGTGAAGAGATCCAGGGAAAAGAGAGAACACATATGCAGTGTGCTGGTTAATTACCACAGCATACTGTAAAAAATGCAGTAGGCCTGTCTAATATAACTTAAGAATAATTTGTGCTTTTACAATTATAATTTTTTTCATACCAGGTCCTTTTTTTAAATTTGTCCTCCCCATTTGAAAGAGTAATTTTAAAGGAAAATTGTTGAATTTTATTCTTTATTTGTGAGACTCACACATATGAACCTGATGGGAACAGCTGTCTGGGATGTATTTAATATAATCCCCTGAATGTAGAGCACCTGCTGACAAAGCCAGTCTGTTTATGAGAGTCAAATATACAAGAAAGAAAGGACATCAAGAAAATACGAACTGTTAGAAGCACAATATGCATTTTTCCGCCTCTCTGAGAAATAAATAAAGTGTGAGTTGATGACGTGGGATGGGATCATGAGAAATGCTTTTATCATTATTTCACCTTCCATCATTGATATTTCAAGATTCAAATGTTCAGATGTTATTTACTGGAAACTGGATTAGCTGCTGATAATATCTTCTCTCCTGCTCCAAAGCAAATGGACCCAGGGATTAAAAGCAAAAACAACTTCAAGTTAACTATCTGTGTTTCCCCAAGGCTGTCTGTCCCTAGCCTGCGAGCTCAGCTTGTTTCCAGGGTCCAGACATCCAACTACTAAAATAACTAATCCAGTTTAACACTTCACAAAACAAACAACATCTACTAAAGATTATCATAAAAAATGTGGCTAAAAAACTGAATAAAAAGTACAGACAGTAAACAACCACAACACTCCACATGTGCACAGTGAACCCATGCAGAAAAGTATATTGATAGACAATCATATTGCATCCCACAAAGTCATTGTCTTAGTGAAAGCATTGTTTTGGGGAGTGTCCAAGTTATTTTGCTTCATTAGGGGACACACAATGTGGCTGCAAGACTCAGCACAAATGCATTCTCTTGGGTTCCAGAAGTATTCATAGGTGTCTTTTGGACATTACACAAAGTCAACCCATGCACTTGAACCTGGGTCCATTGCAACCCAAACGTTCTTATTATTAAGACTCATAGCCATAGTTAATTAAGGTTATGTACTGCTATAGTAGCACCTCATGAATTACTGAGCTTCTCCTTAGTCCTCTCCATCTACTGTATATACGCTCATATCCCAGTATTGTAACCATTTCAGACCCTCTATCTTTCTTAAAGTCCTGCCCTGTGTTTTCAGTCTGTAGACCCTGGTGCACCAGGCAGCTGGCAACACCTCACCCCTCACTCCCCAGGCTGGCTGCAGAGGATGGCTGACCACCTGGAACTAGGTTGTGACCAAGGTTTGACTCTGTGAGTGATAGCATAGAGTAGATGTCTGACTCACCCTTTTTGTGGCCAATTTGACTGGGAAACAGCATTTAACTAATAACATTCCAAAGCCAAATTCCTCATTGGACTACTCACTGATGAAGATATATTGATCATAAATTGAGTAAACGCCGCTTTTCCAATTTTAACCAGTGTTTTGGGTAGGATGTGTTTAATACTCACATCACAATCAAATAGAATTGCATCTACAGTATTTGGTTAGTTTATTGATTTAAATCATAACAATGCTAAAATTATTCGCATTTTACATGATCAAATCCAAGGTCCAAACAATATTACAATAAACATCCATCATCACATTACTTCGCCATCAATCAGTCTTTGGGTTGTCCGCCATCCAATGCTTTGACTGTTCAAGGCTGTCCTTGGAGCAAACGCGGTGAATGGAAAGCTGATGCTGACACATTTGGCAGTAGAGGTGAAATTATACACGATACTCCCACCACTGCTAATCTAAAACCTTGCAGAACATCCAGATTCACACCATTAATTACATGTTTCCGGCAAAAAATAGCAATACGCCATGCTCCTCTTCCTTATAATCTCCCTTGACAGAATCATCATTGTAAATGAAGATGCTGTGTGACTTTCATTGCTTAAACGATGGAACCATAGTTGACAGTCAATCAGTGACATGAATGGCAATTTAGCAGGAACATGCATTTTGTATGTGCTCTGCTAAACCCAACAATGAAATTCCATCCGCCTAAGCACAGCTATACTCAGTACACTCCACCAATTGTTGTTGTAAAGAAAAAGAGGCACAATGTGGAAAGTGATGCATTAATGTAAACAACATACTGTATGAGTCAATGCGACTCTTGGCGTGTTGCATTGTATGATTGCTTTGCTTCTACTGAATTTGAGTTTTTAAAGTCTTTTTCGTGTGGGGGCTGCCTTAATTCAAACTCATGCATGACCGTATTTCAAAGGATATTGTATTTGTTTGTGGACGCTTTTTGATTTCAAAGACACGGCTGCAAGTTACAGTTTGTTTTCAGTCGCTTTGGTGAATTTTTCACTGTCACTACAATTGCACAAAGATGAATGCATTTCTCAAAACAAACTGCAAAACGTATTTGATAACCCACAAAAGCGTTTCACTTTCTCAACATGGATAGGTCCTCATGAGCATCTATTCATGTCAATGAAAGTGTCTGTGTCATCGAGGTGAAAAGTCCGGACACTAAAGTTAATGAACAAAATCAGTCAAATGGATCTGTCATTTTTCCATTATGACAGTTTACTGTGTTAATTTCCACTGCTAAAAAACGGTGACAGGTGACACTACCTGAAAATGCTCAAGAAAACACAGCCATTTGAAAACTAGAGCTAAGTTACACATTACTGTATTTATTGAGGTAACTCAGTACCATAAGCTGAATATGTGTGTTCCACATTTTGCTGCATATTCTCTTAGCAATTCTAATGTGTCCACAGCATTGTGCAAAACAAAGAGTACACCCTTATTTACAACAAACATAAACTCCCTTTGGGCAGAGCTGTGCACAAGTGTAAACAATATTGCAGTACATATTGCAACTGAATATACAACATACACAGTCCTATAAATCATTCATGAACATCTACCAACTACTGTGAAATTAGGGAGAGACATTATTAAATTCAGAAGACATCTTTAGGAAAGGAAAAATGATTTTTGATGTCTTATGTAAGGAATTTTCTTGACCGATTTTGACAACTAGTTTAATATGTTTGTAGGTAATGACTCAAGCAGTGAAATTAAATTAGTTTTATAGGGAATGACTATTCATCATTTAAAATTATAGTTAATTTTGACTGCCATCAGATGAATGATAAGGTTATCAAATAGCAGAGTTGCATGAAAGCAATTGATGCATGTCTAAAATCTTTTGGAAGGAAGATAAACTGCTACTATAATACACACAAACTGCTCAAATTTCTAGTGGTTGAACTAACTATGCAAATATTAATAGTGATGAGCAGGAGTGTAGCACTGATTTCTGGGCCCTCTACACTCTTATTGACAATGGGCCCCTATCCGTGCCAGTGCAAGCAAGTGGCCAAAAAATAAATAAATAAATTTAAAAGACAGGATTTAAAGATAACCAAGCATATACAAGTTTTAATATACTATATCAATGCAGTAAAGCACAAACAAGTGATTTCTCTCATGATGTTATAGTATTCAACAATATTTTAAATGACCTGTCATTAGACCACTTGTGCTAGAGACTACCATCGTTGGGCAAGTTACTTAATGTTAGCACACGTTATTTCGTAAATGCAATAACCCTGAGGCATTTAACTGCTGTTAGACTCCAGAAAGTAAATTTATTGAAAACTCTGAGTGTGTTGATGTTGAAATAAGGAGAGCTAACTTAAACTCCGGGTAAGTTACCGCAGTAACTGACTCTTTGAACCTAACCTACTCATTATCCTCAACAAACGCTGAGTTTCTCTCTGTCTCCTCCCACAGAGCCAGCCACTCTGTTTCATTTCCTCATTAATTCAGTCCGTACCAAAGCCTGAATCAAAGCGTGTAGCATATCAAAGCTCATATCAAAGTGCATTAAATGGCAGAGATTTACTGTCAGAATCAAAATCCTGGTTGGATATTAGTTACCGAGGACTAAAGTTATCATATCATGTTTCGAAGTCATCGCTTTAAACAATGTCCTTTTGTCCTCACGTTAAAATATTACAGTGGGAATTCACCCTCAGCTCAGGATAAAGCCTCGTATGTCTTTGTTTTTGAGCGGGGGTTCATTCTTTTTATGACACTGTGAATGTGCCTGTAAGGCGGTTGTCAGTTTGTGACATGTGCATTGAGATCTTATTGCACAGAATGTCTAATTTTAGTTCAAATTATGTAAATCTTTATTGAAGGTTTTCAGATGTAGGCTCAATAAATAGTGATCTCTATGACTGGCAATGTTTAAATGTGCTGTGTTAGTTGAAGAATCTGAAGTAAAGT
The DNA here is from genome assembly GCA_036785175.1 of Eupleurogrammus muticus. Classification (NCBI taxonomy): domain Eukaryota; kingdom Metazoa; phylum Chordata; class Actinopteri; order Scombriformes; family Trichiuridae; genus Eupleurogrammus; species Eupleurogrammus muticus. Next base: position 20,712,763 of record JAYKQN010000010.1, on the reverse strand, counting down.
TATTGAATGCTGTTGAAAGATTTATTTATAGTATTATATATATAGTATTAAACAGAATATAACTGGATCAGGACTCTTTATTGAAATATCTATATTTTGTGAGGCAACACAAAACTAATGATAAAAAATGTATTTTTATCTCACTTCTGTCTCTTTGGTATATTTTATGTTTTTGAATTATATATTTTGTATTTATGTACTGTATTTTCCAGGTGATTTTGTAACTACCGTAATTGTACTTTAATTGTGCTGATTCTATAAAATACATTTTAAAAAATAATACTGACTCAGATTGTGAGCTCACATGTCTGTTTTTGATCAATGTATGTTTAAATCCTAAACTATATTTCATCTTCAGTTGCTGCCTCCTGTGTTTTGTCCCTGTCTGATTACAACTAAACAAATATATTTAAACTATAATGTAGGCTGCAGCCTCATACGCAGTCAGAGGCGCCACTTTATCATCATTAAGGTAATGTAAGTTTCGTAAATGATGAATTAATGACTCAGGATCCTTTTTTTTAAATATGTAAATGTGTACCGTTGGCACACACCTGCATTATCTATGTCCACTGGATTAAGATGGTGACTCTGACTTTTATTTAGCTGTTACCATAGTGATCAGGAGGATCACAGCTCAACTGATGACGGATTTGTTCAATCGCCACACACCAGATTGGTAAACATATTCCAAGTTGATTGAAGTAAATGAAATCAGCTCTGCTGTTGATCTTTTTTTTTCCCCCCCTCGATTTCTGTGTTTCTTCAACCAGTCTCTTTACTGAAGCTGTATTGCTCTCACTCTAATCAAATAGTGGATTAAATAGTCGTTTTTAGGAGAATCATTTTTTGAGGGGACATGAAAAACAAATATATACTCTACTACCATAATAATCTGGCCATAGCTTCTTCTCTAATACTTCTTTGCAATGTGCAGGATTGAGCCCTCAGCATGTTCATGTTATTAAAATTAATACAGTAGTTTTAAAAAATATTTATTATATTTATTGTTATTTATAATTAAGGCAAATCGATCATGAATCAATGAGGGAAAAACATGAACATTTTTCATGGAGGACAAGCCATATCCCTCCTCCCTCCACCTGGTTGCTGCTGCTGTAATAACTTCCATCGTTTGAGCTTGTTAACACTCATTAGGTCTGATCTTAACCTGCAGACTGTTTACACTGTTTAGACTAATTTTGAACAAGTTTTGTGAGAAATTACTTACTGGCTTCAGCATATTAGTTCAATTGGTTTCTTCCTAGCTAGCTACTAGTTGACTGTCAAATAAGACACAGGCCCCACCTGTATATATATATATATATATATATATATATATATATATGTTTTTAGAAATAAACTGTTTTACATTTAAAAGTGCTTCTGTTGTGCAGTTATTTAATATTCAAAACTATTTATTTGTGTTTACAAGGATTTTTGGGGGGTCATTTCCTAATAACAAGCCAGCTAAGAAACCATAAATTGTGAATTAGTCTTTGGACTTATGTGGCTCCACCAAGCACTCGCTGCTATCCTGACTGGACTGGATGTGGCTACAATTTCTATTTTCCTGCAGCCTGTCTCAAACACTCTCAAATCTCCGTCCTGTTTATCTACACTCCCCCTAATAGAATGACACCAGTCAACTTGTCAGCACGGCCCGGGCACAGAGGGCGGCTTTTGTTTGTTTTTCTACCCGCCCGGCGCGCGTGGGTGGCGCAACCGATGACTACAAGATGTACAGGAACAGGCAGCACTGCTTGGCATACAACATAAATATCTATAAATACATACTGTGTTACTGCCGTATTCAGCTGGGGAGTTGATAAGGCAAATTTAAATTGAAAAATGTATCACCGAGCTCAGCACTCTGGTATCTATGTTTCTGTAGTAACTCACAACCTCTAGATTTGACTCCTAAAAAGAAAAGAAAGAAAAAAAAAGACGACTATGGGTGGTTGGCACTTCATATTGAGCAAAAACTTTGCAAATGCGGTCTGATGGTGACAACAGATATGGGTGCAGAGGGCAAGAGGGGCACTATAAATCAACATCTATCTGAGCTGCCACATGTAGTTGGGAGTGATGTCTCCTCAGCATCCCAAAGGCACTGGAAGCAGACCCTATAGTACCTCCTCTGCTCCCTTGACAGTGGGAGTGATTGCATGTTTCACGGCAACATTGCTCAGAGAAAACTCTCCTTGTCATGTTGGTTTCTCTCTTCTTAGGAGCTACGTTCGCATCAAATGGACTCGTAGTGACTTCATGGCCTCAATAGGAGAAGTGAAAAATCCCACGTATATGAGCAGAAGTGCAGAATTTACCCCATGGACCATGAAGGATTTGACAGTTTGAACTTAATGCTACCCTGTTCTTATGTGACTTGGTCAAATCCCCACCACCTACTGTATATTTAAATCACATGAATGGAACCTATAACCACGTCACTCAAGCTCGCTGCACCAACAATAGCTTCCAATAGTTGTGGTGCAGTATCAAACGTTCATAGAAACTTTTCAAAGCAACAACGTAATGCATGTCACTGCTGTTTATTTTCATGCTTGATTAAAACACTCGCTTAATTTACCCAGATAACAATGCAAATTGCCTCATCCTATGAATTTCCTTGTTGGACCTTAAAGACTGCGTGCAGTTGAGCTACTTTGCATAATTTAAAAAAATACATTTTTTTCAAACAAGTATGCCAAGTTACTGCCACTAAAACTTGGTATATACCAGAGTTAAAGTTGTGTAGTAAATGTGCTTCATATATCCACCCTCTGAATAAATAACAGCTGTAGCCAATGCCATTTTCAGACCTTTACTGTATCTCCTAATTTAGTGAATACCTTTTGATTTGATAAATTGTGGTCCTTTTTAGTATATTTTATAGTAACCAAATCAAGCTGCATTTGATTTATCAGAATCAAAATAAGTGAAATTAATCTGCAGGGTTTTGAAGGACAGAGCAGTAGAGTTTGGTGCTTTGTAAGATATATCTTTTTTGAAGTTTATTTAAATTTTCTGCATCAACATTGAACATTTCATGCAGTTATGATAACTAATTATAATTATAATTATAATAAATTTTATGCAGAAGACACAGTTTTGGTTGTTTCAAATGACTTTCATACGTTCTAACAATAGTTGCAGAGTTAAAGACAAAGAGAGAGACAGATACATTTAAATAGATAAAGTGCAACTTGCTGGTGTTTCATCACATGAAAAATGGTATTTATACTGCCTCCTTTAATTCCATATTTGTATCACTTATATTCAAATTTTACCTCAAAATAAAAGGGAACAAATTGCAGGGTAGGTTATCAATATGTTGATTGGGTCTCAGAAAAAAAAAAAAAGAAATCTAAACTCTACAGCTTTTTTACAATACACTTGAAGCAAACTTTCATCCTGAATAAATGCTTGCCACAGCCAATAATCACAAAAAACTCATAATGTAGAACCATATGTTAGCTCATGTTAAATTCACTGACATTTTTGCTTATTTGGCACAAAACGTGCAATATGTCGTTCTCTAATACATTTTTCTTCAAATTAGGGTATGTCAAAATGAGGACTCATTAACTACTTCTTTTTTTTTCATCCAAATTATAATAGCCAGGGTAAGAGGTCTGTCAGTTCTCAGTGCCAATCTCATTTAGGTCTAGCAAGCATTTGGGGCTGGAAAGCAATTTAAAGCAACATAGTGCAGTGAATGCGCCTGAGCTCTTTGCCATGAGGAATTAGCAGCCGCTTGTTTAATGTCTTTAGGATTATGATGATGTGAACGGTAATTATGATCGTGGTAATGATGATTAAAATGTGGATGCCTCCAAGGTAAAACAAAATGGGGGAAAAGTGGCTGTAAATGGATTGATTTGTACAGTAAATGATCAAGTGCCGGCTATCGGAATACTAGATATATGCTGAGGGATTCGCTTTGATTGGAACAATGAGGCTTTCCCTTACCCTCTACACCCCCGCACCCCCCGGCTTCATCCGTCATGTACGGTGTCACCTTCATATCGCTGCTTGTTTGAATGTTGTTTCAGGAGAACAAATGGTCGTGACATCCAATCTCGGTGTTTGTGTTCAGATATTCAGCCGGTGACCTAAACAGCATGTTGACAGTCATTGAGGTTGACTAGCGCTGAGCCGTCTGTGCAGTTGTTATGTTATGTACGCGTCCACTCATGAAACATTCATTTGAAATTACACTTTAGGAAAGACCAGCCACGAAGCTGTTTTTCAACAAATCATGATATTTTCATGCGGCGCGGTCCAGTCACTTCTTGACTTTTTCCTCGATGCACCCTATTCAGAGGCGAAGTAGTTTGACATATTCACAAACATGCGAGCATAATGACTGTTTTCACCCTCTTTCACCAGGCAGCTGCATTGATGGGCCCGCTTCCACGCTCAGAGACACATTAATGTCGCGTGAGCCGGGGCGATTCCCCACAATCCACAGCAGCCAGCGGAGCATCTTGAATATGAATTTTATAAAATACATACGCAACATTGTCAAATTTAAGTGTCCAACAACAAACAACAAACGCACATACGGCGTTGTTAATCGGACACTATATTGTGACGCAGATGATTTGTGTTGCACAATAGCCCACTAGAGTATGTGATTTTCTATCTGAGTACGCACTATGCATTTTCAGGAAAAGAATCCTCAGAATTCTTGTAACTGGATCAAAAGAAGTGGGAATATGTCTATATCAATTCTGGGTCCAATATTGTCTTTACTCTTTTACATAATTGTGGTGATTATTTGATCACCCCTAACTGCTGAGACTTTAGTTTCAGTTTCCAAAAAACAACTTCTCATTATTGTCTGATGTATAGATGGCGGCAGAGTGGCAGCGTGGCCATTAAAGCGTACAGAATGCCAACTTGTTAACACACGTGTTGGGGTGCCACATCCTGTCTGTTTAGCCCCATGGCCCACAGGCTTCCCCCCCCCCTCCCGTCTTACGCTTTCCATCCCTTTTCTTTCCCTTGCTCTCTTTTTCTTTCCCGAGGCGCAGAATGCACCATGACACAGGCGTGTTTTACAGCTGGTGCATTTAATCTCTTTCTGTTTGTACACCAACAGGATAATTAGCAAGGATGGAGCATTTTCTTTTTTTTTCCTTTTATTAGAAAACAACCGTGTTAACATTCAGCAATTCTCTCCAACTATTGTATTATTGTGTCATATTGTAGAGCCTTAAGCAATACAATGGTAAAACAATGGAGGTTGAGAGGCTCCATCAATCTCAGCATTCATCTAATGATAGATTAGCATCAAAGTGATCTTTTTTTCACAGTTAGATCTTTGATGATATATGACTTTATGTCATGAAAATCTGTCAAATCAAATTCTACCCATGGTAGAAACACAAAGATTAGGGATACATGAACAAATTACCAGCAAGCGAATTCAGGAGAGGAAAAAGCAACTTTTTCCTTTTTTCTTTTTTCTTTTTTGGCATTGTGTTAAATTGCCAAACCAAACGCTGATGCTTTCTGGCTCAGGAGGGAGAGCAAGCAGATGTCTTGTAACTTCTTCTTTTTCTTTTCCAGAAGGATCATGGGGGCTGTGACAGTGAGGTGTATCAAGAAGATGGCAGCGGGCAATAGACCAGGAGATCTCCTGAGTGAACGAAGGCATCGAAGCAACCTCCGGGCCAGGTTCTGATTCTGAATACAGCGCTGGAAGCTCTACCACAACCTTTGTAACACAAAGACTTATAGTAAAAAAAACTAATTCAATTATAGTCATTTACTGCAAGTATCTCATTTGATTCAGAATCAGAACAACAGCCTGTTTATTCACAGCTCATTTTAAACAATGCAGGGCTTGTTTTGTGTTGCACTTTTCTGTTGACGAGGTCCTAATTATTGCTGCATAACAGGTTGGAAGTCTTCAGAAAAAATGCAGCTCATGACGTTGCCAAGCCGCATGTAAAGCCCAACCTGCAATTATGAGGCGTTACCGGTGTCATGAAACGCGTCTCACCTTATGACAGCTGTCCAAGGCTCATCCCCGGCTCCAAGCAGACACCGGGCCCGGCTAATGTGAAATGGACAGAAGCCTGTAATTGTGCGGCGTGTTCCAGCTGGCACTCTGCCCCGGGGAGGAAACGCATAGCCTGCCCCTGTTTGGGTTCCTAACCAGAGCCGCCTGTCTCCCCCTTCTGCACACGGCGAAACGTTTAAAGTCTTCAATCATTTTTCTGTTGGGGGATAAGAAAAAAAAAGAATTTTGGGCATTGCTGCAATGGCGCTACTCCAGGCAGGATCAGTGGCTGTCAGTCCTGCTCACAGATCAGCGAGACCTCAGGCCTGTCACTATAGAACAGGAGCTCCAGGGAGACAGTGGGCACATTGGCACCGGCCAAATTCTCTTTTCTCCATTCCACAAACCTGCAAAACGAAGGTTTCTGGTCTTAAGATTTGTCATTTATTAGGGAAGCTATAAAAAAAGATGCTCAGACACAATATTTTCTTTGGGGCAGCTTCTATAAGAAGGTATTCTTTTGAGAAGTGTATATATATATATATATATATATATATTTCAAATGTACAGTGTTCCATGAATTTTCTCGCCATTTCAGGATTAATGTGTGTTATTCAATAAACAAATTGAATGTATTGAACATGAACCATTGAAAATGAACAAAAATCGTGCATTAAATATAGGTATGTATATTTTGTTCATTTTGTTATAATTAATTGTTGCTTATCAATAAACACTGACTTAAGAAGCAAACACAGACTCATTCATCAGCAACCTCATACGCTGTGTGTTTGTCTTATCGAGCCAAACACAGATCACAAGTGCATTTGTGTGTTTCACTGAGGGTCACTGAGGGTTTTTTTTTTTTTAACTAGCTGCTTACATGAGGATCAGAACAATGACCCCATAATGCTCAGCCTTCATTCAGCATATTCATTCAGATAGAATTTGAAGTTCAAGATCATAAACATTCATTTTGCCCCTCATTTGAATCCCCTCCCAAAATGGTGTAATGGTGGGTATTCATTTTTTTTTTACCTATATATATTTTCACCTATTTCACAGGATTTATTTTTCATTTTTCCACAATAGCTTTTTTTGTGCCTCATGCAAAAATACAGTGTGAATCTGACCTCTAAGGAAAAATATAACAAATTATTCAGTTTTTATATTTTTTGTTATATAATATTTTTTTTTGCGTTTTATACTTACATTGACCTCACGGGTAGTCTTCATAATAAAGAGAGCTGGAATGAATCACTGGATGCAACTCTGTGTTCCTCAACGCAGGAACAACAGTGCCTCCTAGGGTACCCAGTGGCACTGCATAATCTCAGCCCCCCCCCACCACACCTCCATTTCTGTCTCTGTTTCATTGTTCCTGTTATTTTGGGGCAGAGCCTTCGGGCATTCTGGGTAAGACATGATGCAGCACAGTTATTGCAAACATGTAGGAGGCTTAAACAACTGTTGCTTTGAAACACAGAAAGGGGCTTTTGAGTGGTGAATGGAGTAGCCTATTGTGAGGCAGAAAGAGAAAAGCTTCAAAGGAAGTAAGAGCTCCTTTTCCCTCACTACTTTGCTGAGAATTTGGCTGGAAACACAAACAAACACAAATGAACGCCGGCACGTCAATCATCTTCTGACAATGAAAGCTGAAGTGAAGCAGGGCACGTGCAATGCCTCCAGCAGGGATGGGTTTTATAGTAACTCAACAATGTTTCCAACTTTTTTTTTAACTCTTTCTGTGCCAGACTAAACAAAAAAAAGTCACCTGCCGCCACCATCATTTTTTTATTTTACACATGATAAAGTAGAAACACCAGAATAAAAGATATTGTCTTTGGCAGGGACTAAGTTAATATGATATTATATTTAATAAGCCAGCCAGACTTCTATGGAATGCTTCACTACTGCTTAAAACTCAGATACTGGACACTCCCTTCTCACTTTCGCCGATCCAATGGATTCGCTCTAATTCTTGTCCAGATATTTGCTTCTACACAGAATACCGCTAAATTTCCAAAGCAGACTAGAAAGTCATCTTCCCTTTCCTTTCTAGTCTCCTCCCTGGACAGTATTGAACCCACAGAGAAGGCAGCTTTCCTCACCTGATGTCAACAAGCCGTTTCTTGGGTTGCAACCTTGGCTCACACTGACACCCGCCACAGCGTGTTGGAGCTGTTCACTTGACCCCTATGCTGTCCAAGGATCTTGTTCAACCGACATTATGTATTTTTAATGTTGTATTTTTTATTGCTGTGTAGCACTTTTGAATTTTTATAAGGTTTTATAATATATGGAGACAAAGCCCAAACACAGTCAATATTTTATCTTGGATCCAAACCAGATGAATCCAAATTATTTTGGTTATTTTGAAAAGGGCTAATGGCCAATATGTCATTTCCTTGGGAGTTTTGTTTATAATATTATTTTTTTAACAAAAAATTGATGAATAAATATCCTCTGTTTGTCCGAGTTATGACAGAGAATAAGAGGTCTGGCATTTGGGGCAATTTGTGTCAATTGATGACAAAGAAAAAATAATGATTTGATCTGCAAAGATTTGAGCACTGGCCTTACTGCACATTGTTCCCATCCAACTAATGGTATAATTTAGTCATTGTTTGTGCTTGTTAACATCCCTAAAATTTGAAAGCCAGCAGCTATGGCATGACACTCTGCCATCTCCTCCTGTCACCATATGTTACAGAGCTGTGACAGACCTGATGGAAAATATAGTGACATATCCAGCAGCACCAAAAAAGGTATGTCACCCTGCAAGATGTAATTGATTTAATACATGATCAAGCCTTAAGTAGCAGTGTCTTTGGTGATCTAAAATGTCATGTACCAGTTCACACATGGTAGTGCATGCAGTATAGCGCTGCACACACACACGCACACACTGACAGTGCCATGTAGAAAGATAAAAAGCAAACTACTCAAGGAGAAAATACAATTTTTGCAGGGCAAGGGACTATGTTTCTGATGTTTGAAGCATTGACATGAGCAAAGGCTGCAAGGTGAAGTTGTGCTGGCAGGAGCATTCCTTGATGTATCCTACTATTTCGCACTTGACAAACTGCGATGATGCCGGTGATCACCATGGAAATGATAGCGGTCAGAAGCAATCAGTTACTGGTGCTTTGTTCTCTGCATAAAAGGAGGAACCGTGCATGTGAGATAAAGTGGGATTCTTGCGTTTCCTCACCCTCTGTCTGTGTCAAACACAGAGCAGTAAACGTTAGGTGTCTGTAGTTAACCAGTTGTAACTAAAAGATCGTGTTAAGATTTGTTTGGATATCTTTTTAAGATGTGAGATGTGATTTCGAACCCCCTGCTTGGAAACCAAGTGTCCATGTTTTCAGACAAAGAAAAAAATGCAACTTGTCACAATGTGTCAAGTCCCGCTGATGGCTATTGGAACAATGGACCTTAGTTGTTGGGCGCAAATATTTGTTAGAGTGTTGTTTCTTGATGTGCTGATGAGAGAGGCAACTGCCTGACATGTCTTCTCTTGCACAAATAGAATTTTATACCAAAAAACACAGTGTCAAACACTACATGCTGATTATGAGAAAATTGCTGTGGGCCTATTTATAATGCTGAATCTAGAATTCTGAGTTTCTGCACAAATATTAGACCTCTTTTATCCCAAACATCTTCATTATAAATGTTAAAAATCCAGTCCCCCTAACATGAGTGTCTATACCTGGTCAAACCAGTCTTTGTTTGGTCAACTCACCATTAGCTCCTAGTTTTGCTAGCCAGTCGCCTTGAGACAGTCTAGAGAAAGTACAACATATAGTTCTCAACCTCTGATCAGGGCTTCAGGCCTTCTGACCCTTTGGTTATTTTTACCCACTGTATGTCCAGCTTCTATTCTAACATGACAGAAATAGCTTGGATGGTTTATCAGCCCATCTGGCCAAAGATTCCTCAAGGAATCTGTGTGTCTTTGTTCTCATACACTAACTTGGTTGTAGGTTATTATTATATACAAAGGTACATTATTACTCCAAACAAGTAAAGTTCTTTAGATTAAATTTGATTTAGAAAAATTCTGGGGTGGAAAATATGCTGCAAGAGCCACAAACTTTGCTGAGGAGGGATTTTGGTTACCTTGTGAGGCAGCTGGATTTGCAATAGCATGTCTTATCAAACGTCACATTAAACCACAGTAGTTCCAATTGGAACCAAACGACATCTCAAGTAATTTCCTAATCAAGTGATAGACAGATGGCTCATCCAATCATCTTTTCAGGTGATTCTGTGTAAAAACAAAACAAAATATGTTGCGCATCAGGTTAAGAAGGCTGGGGTGGGTGGTGAAATGGAACACCTCCACCAGAGCATTTTTCAAGTGACACAATTGTATTTTTGTAAGATTTTAAACAGCTTATGATTGCACTGCCAAAACATCACCCTGTCTACAGTGACGTAAGATCACAAAATGAATGGATGGATAACATATTTTGACCTTTAATTTGGAGGACTTGTCATGTTGATTTGTTTCCTTGGCAGAAGTGGTTACTATAGAAACTGGATTGCAGATTCCTCCTGACAAAAACCCCATGATTCTTGTATTTTATTTTTTTTTTTTGCACCCTGAATCCAATTAAAAGCGAAAGCATGAAAGGAATAACTTCGGAATGTTTAATTGTGCATGTACCAAACCACAACGGTGGAGCTGTGTCATCCAAGATACATCCTTATCAATGCCCGCCAAATGCCAGGAACACATGGAAAAACACTTTTTAGAATGTGTCGCCAATGCCTATCACCTGCAGAAAAAAAAGCTTGTCAGGCTAACGCACAGCCAGCCACCAGTGTTGCTGTTGTAGAGGAGATAAGGACGGAGGGGGAGTGGACAGAGTGTTGTGTTTGAACTTCAGATAGCTAGTGATGACTTAATTCTCTTTTCTGTCTCAGTCGTGCACTCCCTGACCTTTCTGTCTAATCCCTTTTCACAACCACAGTATTTGTCAAAGGCTTGGTTGGTGTGACCTGCTTCCCAGGATGATAAAATCTAATTATTTGCCATGGTCACTTGTGATGCCTGCATCCCGACATATACCCGCACACACATGTTTAATTGGTAACATTCAGCATTATGCGCATATATATTTTCCAGGCCTCTCTGTCTCCATGTTATTTTGGCATGAGCATTTTTCTTGCTAGATTTGCATGAGGTTTCTCAATATGGGGGAGGAAGCAGTTGCTGTTTGTGTGTATGTATGTATTTAGGTGCACTTTCTGGGCCCTGGTGTCCCTTCGGTGGTTGCCCTCCACCATCTTGTTCCCTTCAAAACATGCGACTGCAGGTGGGAGGAGGCGTATGCAGGTGGTGGTGGTGGTGGTGGTGGGGGGCGTAGGGTAATGCATGCTGCATTATTTATCGGTTCTCATCCATGTCAATGCTTTGTGCCCATTTCCCTGTGACATTTTGGGGGTTGAGGGGAAAAAAAGCAACAAAACAATGTAATGGAGAGAAAGACCTTCAGCATAGCACAATAGAGCTGAAAGAAGCGTGACGGATGGAGCAAATGCCTCGATTACCACTCACCATTCCCTCTCGCTAGTGTCTGTGAAGCCTGGTGTGCCGAGCCCGTGTACAAGAGATCAGAAAACACAACAGCATACCGAGGCTGCTTCACAATATGAAGTGCTCATGATCATGCGGGGAATTTATTATGTCGGATATGCTCTCCTCCTCATCCCATCTTCACAGGCCCCTCTTTCATCTGTCAAGTCTAATGAACAGATGTTGCTCAGCTGTTAGAGTCAACATGATGGACTGAATCACTGGCAGGCACATCCTTCTGCTGGGAGGAAGTGAGAGGGGTCATCTGGACAGTGAACAGCATGCCAGGACGCCTTGAATCCTCTGTGTTTCGCACCATCTTCCTTCCCCGCCGCTGTCCTCCTCTCTGACATTCAGGAGACTCTCCGCCGCGAGCCCCGCCCCCGACATTCCAACTCCCGCTGTCTTGTCCATCTGAGCCCTTGTCAGGCATTCTGTCCGACTGATCACTTACCTGTAATGTGCCCTTGTCCGCAACTGGAGAAGACAGCCGGTGAAAAGGTCAAAAATTATTTCTAATAAGGTCAGCAAGGCCTCGGAGAAGTGGGTACGGGGAGGAAGGCACAACATCTGTGGGGATGTGATAGAATGAAGGTTAAATAAAAAGTTATTCAGTAATTTTGAGTCATTGAAACCATACTTTATACAAGTGGGTTTATTGACAAATCTGAAGTGAGATCAGCTTCTTTATTTCCAATGTCAATACAGATTTAGTATATCAGGTCTCACACTGCTTCCAAATCATTCTCCGTCTATATACACAGGAAATGGGGAGAAAACCATGCTGACAACATCACACACCCATCACAAGGATTGTTAACATTGTAGTGGTATATGGTTTACTGAGACTGCTGAGCTTTTCTTCATTTTTTTTCTTTCTATATCCATATATCGTCATATGACGCAGCGAACACACATATTTACCAAACACTTACTGAGCAGAGCAGTAACATTATGAGCAGTGTTTCACATCCTGTGTGTTATTGTGGATTCAAAGTAACAGCAGACCTTTCACTACTCTATGTAAGCTCTGACATACAGTAGTCCAAGGACACATCCACATGTGGAGTGGAGGAGGCAGGAATAAAACCGCCTATTCTCCAATTTGTAGATGACCTGTTCTACCTCCTGAGCCAAAGACATTGTTTTTAACCCATAAGGATCGTTGAACATCAATATTTTACAGAATTCGTCAACCCTGGAGTACCTTTAATAATTTTCAATTTCAGCTCATGCATTCTTCAGTATCTTAGGAAAAGATTGTGGGGTAGGGACCAATTGTTCTTATGGCATATCAAATAGATTCAATGTACCTTAGGATTAAGGTAAGATTATGGGTCTGTTAATAAAAAAAGACCAACATTACTTGCAGATCTGTAGAGGTGCCCCTACTGATCAACCATGTCTTGCCTCATCTTTCGGTCACATCTATGCTAATGAAGCTAAACATTATCCAGGAGCAAATGCAATGCTTTCTATTTATTCTACTATGATTCATTCCAATGATAATGATACTGTGTCTCAATGGGGTCCAATCACCAGAGACTTCAGATTTCTCACTTTGTGTACGTGTTAATAAATTTGTGTACTCATAAAACTAATCTCTCCTGATTGATTGCTGTTCAAAAAAGGCATCAATTATCCACTATTTTTTAGATCAAGAAATTGCAAGATGTAAGCGATTTGTAAAGACCATAGTCCGAAACACGCTTTTCCCCATGTACAAGCCAAAGCTGAAGAGCTCATATTATTTCTGGCTTCGTTCTAACACAATAATTGAGCTGGTGGATTTAAAATTTAGTGCAGGAGAAGGGTTGTGACAAATCTATCACCCCCCGATAATCTCCCTGTAACAGGACAGCACCTGCTCCCACAATTAAGTGTTCATCTGCAGCAAAAAGGTTCAGAGAACACAAGATTGTCTGCATATTTCCAAATGCCCTTTGATATTTGTGCTTTTATCATATTTGTCAAACTTGCTACAATAACACACCATAATGCACATTTTTGGATTAAAAAGCTGTAATCATCTACTACATGATTCTGATCACTGGACTCCCTTCCCCAGGTAGGCAATGGCCTTGGAAGAGTCACATTTTTCCAGGTTTAGTCATAGTTTAGTCACTGCTAATTAGCGATGTGTGTGTCTGTGTGTGTGTGTGTGAGTGTGTGTGTGAGTGGGTGTGTGTGTTCAGTCAGTGTAACTGTGTAACTACACGCCTGTGTCTTGTTTGTCGTCACCGTTTTCAGCACATTTGTGATGTCCTGCACCATATCCACTCTACCGAGGAAAATCCCAACACACAGCAACACAGATGCCGAGTTTCCTCGATGTGGAACATCATCTTCAACCCAATTACAGCCAAAGATTTTTGCGCCTTCCGGTTCAGATGCTTTTAAAAAGGAAACATCTGAATGAAGAAAGGGAGTCAAATACAATGCAGAGGACTCAACAGTTCTCTTGACATGTAATGCACTATATGTTACATTAGCCCTGCATCTTATATCCTTTGTATTGTCAGCCATCCTCATGCGGCAGTCCTCACAACAAGTGTGATGGTCGACTGCCATATGAAACAGAGGTGTGATTATTTTATTAATGGTCAGCTCCTATCGCTTTTTAACCCTACTGGGAAGTTGAACAGTACAGAAAAACATGCATGCATCTCTGTCATCTCCGTCTGCTCCAAATTTGAAGCAACTACAGAATCCCTTTCCCAGAATAAATCACAACCAGAGCGCCTACAAACACAGACCACACTGTCTGTGCCATGCACAGCAAACTTGCATGCAAAGGAATTCTCTCTTTCTAACCAGCCTCCCTTCTCTTCTGGTCTCTTGCCACCTGTGATAGATGTGATCCATGAGCAGAAGCACACACAGACACTGTGCTGTGGGAAACACGACATGCTAACAGGCCAGACATCAGGAGGTAACAGAACAACACAGGTGAGAAATAGGTTTAAAACAGGCGGTATTGAAATAAACTCTTACTTAAAGGATAAAAAGGACATATTATGCACATTTACAGGTCTTTACTTTTAATCTGGGGCTCTACCAGAATATATTTGCATGGCTTTACAGTCCAACAAAACACTTATTTAACCTAAACTGACCCTTTACACAGCCCCTTCTCTTCAGCCTGCATTTACATGGTATCAGGCATCGTGGTCCATGTGGTGGCCTGGGGTGTTCCAGGCCTTATTTTTTGTCCCAGTCTGGCCATAATATTTAGCACAACCCACTGTAGACATCTGACATCTTTGCAAAAGTCATGTAATGTCTTGTTTAAAACATCACTTTATATTCATTCAGTGGTTTAACCTGAATTACATTGCACAGGAGAACACTATCTATTTAACACTATCTAAAATTAGAAATATGAAATTCTTTGATGAATATTTAGGGGGTTTGGTGATGACAGTACTCTTTCAGGTATATCCACCCATAGACTAGTGGCTTCATTGTAAGCTTTGAAAAGCAACGGCATAATAATTATATTTTTTCCAATAAAAAGCAGTGAACATGTTGCAATTGAATGGCAGGTCAAAGGGCAGCCCTTTATAGAATACATTCTGGTGTAGTGTCACATGTGTGCTGCTTTTATATCCATGTCATGACAAGTAACAACATTCCTCTGCAAATAACACCTATGATGTCAAAGTTTTGAGACTGATATTCTCCATAAGTTGTGGGGCTATCAGGCTGACTGATAAGGCCTTTCAATTTCCTATGGACCTCCATCTTTCTCTGCAGGAAGTCCAAATGATGAGTGGGGTGTAGGGGGAGTCTATGCTGTCCCTTATTCCCAATTCAATATGAAATGCAATTGATTTGTCTCACATTTTAGTCCCGATCTGCCACACTCAAACACCTTACTCATCTAATCTGATTCCTGAGCAAAGAGTTCCCCTGATATGGAGAAAGAGAGATTGAAGAAAAGCGGTGTTATATATCAGACACTTTTCTGGGTTTTATTTTACGTTTTGTTAACCCTAACATGTAATATTTGCGGCTTAAAGTATAACATTTTAACCTAATGTAGTTTCACGGGCCTCACTGTCACTCACTGTCCCGAAAGTGATAGGAGCAGAAAAAAAATGTTATGAAGAAGAAGAAAAGATGTGAAGATTCCCAGTTATTACTTTCCCATTACTAGAAAGTGTTGCTCCTAATTAAAAGTGTTTCAAATCTGATATAAAAAAGTTTCACTTATTTCTTTTCTTGGTCACACATGTATTGCCTTGTGGGAGAGTACAGCTATTTCTGCATTAGCACACAGGGTCCTTCTGTATTGATAATATTTTATGTTATCAGCTATCATGGAGCTTCTGCTTATTTCTATCAACATGTGCGAGTTTGCTGCAGGGGACAGTTATATAACCCATAGACCTTATTTAGCATAAATTAAGTAATGAAAGTGGCTATTTGGATGATATGGGACCTTAAAAGAGAAAAATCGATAAAATAAAATAAATATAGAAATACATACAGTAAGGCCTCCATGAACCACTCTATACTTGTCTAATAGCTCTAATTTAGGATGCTCTGATATATAATAGATTCACCTGTTGCCTGAAAAATGATGCAAAGAATTTGTTTATTGTGCCAAATTTTCCATGGCAAATTTAAAAATCAAATAAGAGAAAATACCGTGAAGAGATCACTTGCATAATATCTGGGCAGAGAGCAGCATACTTAGGCCAATACAAAGCACTTGCATTAGTTTTCAAGAGCAGGTGGAGGGCAGCTATTTTCTTTTTAGAAAAAAAAAAGAGACTGTTTAGTAATCCTGAAGAGACCACGTGGTGGACTTGGAGCTCAACAACTTGGTTTGAGCTCAGGCTGAATGATACTTGGTGGTGAAATCCTTTGCAAGTGCCTACACAACTGTGTGCATTTATACCTGCATGCTGGTGTGCCTCCGTCGCACTACAATTACACAGCGAAACAATGAGATGAATAGACTGATTGTATGCCAATGTTATGAGTTTTTCTTTTTTATTTTCATTTTCTTCATGCACTATAAACAATGGCCACTGAAACTGAGCGGTACATTTTAAGTGCAGCGAATAGATTTTTAACAACATTTATTTTTTGCATTTATTTTATAATTAGATACTAAATATGTCAGAGAGGACTTGTGAGTAATGCTGATGAACTGATCAGGCCACGAGAGGGTGAACCTGCCAAGCTCGTCTGGCCAAACAGTGTGACATGGCGTGACACTACGACATGGGGTTACAATTCAGGAGAGGTGCACATAGGGTAGAGCAGCAGGCCATACACACATATGCCACAGGTACAATGTGGATTCATTGCTAAAGCATAAATCAAGCTTTAGAGAGGACACTCAGACTGGGCATGTTATTCAGTCTATCAAACAACGGTTTATTTCACATGCAATCACAGGGTAATTACAATACATTAATTAGTAAAAGCTAACCCCGTCAGCTCCCTACATATGTGCAACAAACAGCCTAAATAAGTAACAATTAGCAGCAATCAAGAAACTAGCATTGTCTCATGTCATGACCATAGTTAGAACTATTTCATGACTTCTCAGCTTTATATAGTCAATGTGATGCACATATTTGGTGTAATTTTATTAAGTTTCTTTGAAGGGAGTTATTTAATAATGTTATTTGTTTCGTGAAATGTTTTGATTATGCAATGGGTTATTTTTAGCTGTTTGTTGTGTTGTGCTGAGTGAAGCTGCCTCATCACTACCTCCACCCAAGTGGGGTATGGTTTAGCCACCCACTGTGCCCTAAATTAAATAAGCAGTGAAATAAAACAAAGAATAGGAAAATGTTACAGTTGGACCAACTCAATAGTATTGAGTCAACAGCTAGCTTGGAGTGTAATGATGTTTACATGCTTGCTTAGAATTACAAAATGGCAATGAATGGGTCAAGTTTAATTGTCTGATGGCATATGTAGGATAATGCTTCAGATGCAGTATATGCCCCTAAAACGTGGTCAAAGGGAGTCCCAAAACATATCTCCAGCTGTGACTGGGGACAGGTTGCACCTAGTACATGTAGGATCCATGATTGGTTATAATTTGGGTAGCTTCTGTGGTAAAATCTAAAAAGATACAACACCTTGAATTGAATAGGGCCATGCCTAAAGCAGACGGGGCAGGTGTGAATGCACTGATTAATCCCGCAACTCTTCAGTTATGCCTGTATTTAAATCCTGCCCCCAAGATGAATTTGTATTGGCTGCGGAAGGTGAAATATTATCTTGAATAATGTCATGTCTTAGAGACATGGATCCAGGTCCAATTTGATACCTGCCATGTTCTTTGCCGTCAGAACAGGAAATGAGTAGTGGTCTTTTGGCAAAGCTTTGGGCTTGGAGGCATCTAAAGAAATGTGTATTTGATGTACTATGAATCTGATGGATGAAGAGAAAGGCCCATGAATAGGTCACTACAAATTTGAAATGCATCAGTCTGTGTGCGTGTGAGTGTGTGATGTGTGTGTTTGTGTGTGTGTGTGTGTGTGCCAATTGCATACTGTCTGAAAGTACTACTGAGATTAAAGTGTTTTCTAAATTGCCGCCAGATTCTAATTGAGCTTTAAATCGCAGGATTGTTGATATGTCTGATAGTTCCCCCGGGTAATGGAGAACTCAATAAGTATATCTGAGGGACTTTAGGATTAGGAAGGATCTCCATCAGATCCCAGGTTGGGACATTTTTGGTTTCAAGTGCTGCAATCCAATAAGTAAATTTATTAGACTGGCTGCCCAGTAAAGAGAATTGAAATTAGGCAGGTCCAGTCCTTCCATTTGTTCTGGGTTAGTTTTGCATATAGATTACACCTTTTCCTAACAAATGTGGAAAAATAAATGTCAAGGTATCAAAACATTGATGGGGAATTGTTATAAATGGGTATCTTGTTGTTCTTGTTATTTGTGTTAAAGTAATGATGATCCAAAAAAATGTATCCCGTCCAGCTGCAGAGCTGAGAATCTGTAGCAAGTCCAGTTCTTCACACAGCCCATCTCTAAATCACCTCAATCTCATCTTATCAGATGGCAGCAGACAGGAAACAGATACGGTTTCAGCATGAAACGTCCGTCGCCTTTCAGAATAAAACACAAGGGGACGGTCATATATCAAACGCCTCTATCAACATTACATCATATCCAGTGGCACCAGTTCAGAAGTCATTTTGGCAGAGGTTTTCATAATAGATTGTCACCATGGACGACGAGAGACTCATTGTGGAAATGGAAAAACACAAGATTATTTATGACACCACAGATGATTTTTATAAGGGCAATGGCAGGAAATTCAAAGCCTGGCATTTCACAGCAACAACTAAACATGGTGCACCGGCCGTTGACTAAAAGGGAATGTTAAAATGTTAATATAAAATGTTTGTGGGTGTTAATAATGTTTTGGATGGGGGTGGGGGGGTTATAATTTCAGGGTACTTGGGCCCAGCCACAGCTGTCAGTGGCCCTGACGACAGCAGTCAAACTGAATCATTGGTAAAAGGAGCTAAAATAGCTTATAGAGCTGTGTCTTAATTCCATGGGGGTCCTTCCACATCACACAGTAATTTGATTTTCGGTAAACTTTTCTAGCACTTTTAGATATTTTTGTGCAGTTGCCTAGTTTGAATACCATTAGATAAATTTAACTTGAGTATATTTTGCACATACATTAAAAAATCAAATGGAAATGACTAATGAATATAGAGTAAACCAGAATGTTGTATTATAGATAAATACGGCAGGTACTAGGTGTGTTGCTCCCATGAGAAGTTAGATGTAAAACCATGCCGTGAAAGACATAACATTTCCCACACTGACCATACACAATGCAGATATAGTCTAAGGTTTGACCTAGTCTTGTTCATCACAGCTTGGTGTATAATTACTCATAACCAACTAGTGTGGCTCACCAGGAGTTTTTTGAAAGGTGGCGACCCTCACAGGAATAGCTTCATGGAACAAGCAGCGCGAACAAATCCACTCGTCCTCATAGAATATTCATAGGCCATCATGTCAACAAAGACAGATTGGCTGCTGCATGGTATTACAAGAGAAGAGGAGATCCAGTAAACGAGCCCCTGACTAAAGCGTGAGCCTCTGTCATGATGTGAGAAAAAAAAATATGTTGGTTGCTGCCGGCTTAGTAAGTATTGTCTGTATTCTTGTGTATCTAATAATAGTCCCAGTGAAATTCGAATGAGTCCTAATTAAAATGGTTTTGACATGGTTTAACTAATGGTTATAATGTTGGTTAAATTCATGTATGTAGAAAATGAAACAAAAAATAATAAATAAAACAAGAATCCAAATCTGATTCTGACCAAAGCTTAATATTTGCAAAACACAACTATATACAAATAGCAAACACACTAAAATAAATATCCCCAAAATATATTGTAAAAGTAGTACTCTGGACGGTCAAATAGAAGAAATATAAAAACTATAACAACCTTGGCAGAGCTATACTGACAGAAAGTGGCACACTGGGCTGATGCAGAGAGGCGACCCACCAGATTTATGAGTTCCTCCAGAAAATAAACATAAAATGGTCTGTTGTCCAGCAATAGGCTTCATTTTCTTTTTTGGAAGCAGTGTTTTTTTGTTTATGATTGTATCTAACAAACTTGACAACTGAAATGCTAAAGAAGTGTTTTAGTGTTTCAATTCTTTTGTGCTTTTATTTACTTATTTTTTTTTTTTTAAGAGTGAACGAATGTAACAAGTTAATTAATTATATTCTGATTTATTTCTGTTGTGGTGCATGATCAGGTCACCTGTTAACTGTTTACATAGATGGGAATTATCATTCTCATTTCAGTAAATTTTTACATAATTAAAATCCTGTGGATGCTTCTATAATTAGCCCAATGATATCTTTTACAATATAAAGCAGTACAATATAGAAACAACTGAAACTAGGCCTCATTACTCTTAACAAATATTCAATATTATAATCTTCACATAAGATGCATGTACAAATGTATCTATGCAGATGAATAGACCGTTTTCTTCCCACATATTGCCCAAGTTTGAGCCGTGCTTTGGAAGGTCACTTCCCTGATAAGGATTTTGCGCCTGCTAATTTGGGATGACGGCCCACATCATTGAGAATGTTTTTCTAGGACATGATTATCATCGGAGCCGCCCATGCAAATGACAGCGAGACCTTAAGGAATATCATTTTCTATTAAAATATGTAAGAGTCTAATTACAGATAAATGTCACATTAGCTGTGAGAGATATAGAGACCTGGAGTGACTAGGTGGTCACAGGAAGGGGCAAAACGGCACTCATGGAGTCATGCATGAAAGAGAGAATCAGTGAGTCTAATAACACTGTCCAACATCATTAGCACATTTCAGTTAGTTGTTTTTCTAGGTAACATATGAGCAGGGCTGCTAAGTTTTGACTTTAGCTCAGAGAATTTCCCGTAGATTCTAATATTTGTTTTGTTCATAAAAAAAAAAAAAAAAAAAAAAGTCATTGGATGATGATTGATGATGATTCGTGGAGAGCTGTATAATTGGCAGGGGCTGTGGGGGGTCCTCCGCCTGGAAAAAAGAATTAATTTAAAATAAATTTCCTGCATTTTTACACCATTTAACATGGATAAAGTCAAGAATCAGTCCCAAGCACTCATGGGTATTGAAGGTATAACAGTATGTAATTGGGTAGACCAGGACAGGAAATGATTAAAAGTGATAGATATTTCATACTTGAAATTATTTTACTATAAATATTATGTAGACTAAAACGGTAGAGGGCTCACAGCCTGCTAGGCTGACTTTACATTTTAAACGAGGGCACACAATTTCTATTAATGAAATAGTCTTACAACATCACCCAAATTCAGGGACTAGTCAATTCAACTTAATTTTATTTGGAAAGCCTAAGATCAAACAGCGTGGATTCACCACAGTGGCTTTCATAGACTACAGATAAAAAAGGAGCCTCGTGCTGTTCTCAAAACTCAATACTCAATACAGGCAACCTTCACATTCTGGCATCTGCAACACAGTTCAAACTATTTGGATGAATGCCTCACAACTAACCTTAAAAAAAACTTATTGGGAGAGTTTCAGAGTGACAGCGACCAGAGTGTTCTCGTAACCATAGTAACTCGTCGAAATCCTGCATGTGTGTGCACAGTACACGGGGAGAGGTGCTGTCCATGTTGTCACTGTGCTGTTTTCACGCCTCGACGTTATCAGTTATGGATTTGTTTTTCACCGTGTGAGAAAATGGGCGCGTGGCGTGAGGGCTGTGAAGGGTGTTAATTGCGTGAGTCTCAAGGTCAACGCGTGAGACTTGGCAGAAATGATATGAGAATTACAGATTAAGAAGAGCGACCATAGCATGTACAGGAATGTGATTAGAATGAACCAAAAAAAAACATTTTAACAGAGAAGAGGATTTAAAACTCACCATGGTATAAATGCATAAAAGGGGCTATATTTTGAAATGTTCCCAGTTTAAATTTCCATTTCCTATTTACTATCTATACCTCTATGCAGTGCCTTCTCACATATTTATTCTGAACGCCCCTCCACCCACCCACCCACACACAGACACACACACACACACACACACAGACACTATTAGCTTGTTAACTTCCTCTCCTTCTGTGACATCATAACAGGAGACATTTCTAAACGGCTTGTGTTCTGCCCGGTTTCAGCAACACTACAGAGGAGGCCAGACAACAGAACGGGTGGGTGGTCTTATTTCACGGTTTGACGGATTTATTGTGCACTGCTTGTATACTGACAGCATGACGATGGAGTGAAACTGAAAATAAAGATAACCATAATAAGCCTTGTTACTCTCCACTTGCATCATGCATTGTAGCCCTCATCAAGCCTGTCTAATATGCAGTGCATGGCCACCAAATATAACCAGGTCAAAGCCATTAACAGGCTAGGTTTTATGACGAGAAAACCGCAGTGAATGACGCAAAAAATTATTTAACCGTAAACACAATTATGAGCATTTTATAAATCTTGTACTTTAGGAGATCATTTCTAGAAGTGAAGAACATAGCCAGAGGTTAAAAACATGGATGTATTAGAAAACCTGGATATGGCGCCACCTTTCAGCAGCTGAATTTCCCAGTTGCCGTTGGTGGTACTGCAACAAAGAAAAACCCCTTCGATCAAAAAAAAAATAATTTTCCCATAGACTGTAGCGATAAAAAACGAAGCCTGTAAAACTGTACTCCAATGTTAATTAATAATCGTTGTATTCTTTATTTTAATTATGGACTTTTTTGTCATCTTCAGAAAAGCTCTTGAAAAGTCTCTTTTCCCAGTGTGACGTGTGCTGCATTCCCAAAGCTCATTCCTGCTATATCTCAGGAGCAGGGAAATATTTTTCTTTCAATGCGAATCAAAGGTTGGCTTATTCGCAATTTGCCCATTGTCTTATTATCTCCCTGGAGCATGATGGGAGGCCCAGTGGTTGAAGGGGGGAGGACTCTTACCTGGGAAGACAGAAACTTTTTCAGTGTATGTGCCAGGCTCCTATTGAAATGAACAACGGCCATTTTCTTGTCAGCTATCCAGTTGTTGTTTCACCTCAATGGTGGAAAAAGGAAAGGCATGAAGCCCAACTTCAGCAAAACGGAATAAGCAGCACCTAGAGGCTGCCGAATGAACTGAAGGTTTTTCCCTGGTTGGAGTCCAGTTTTTCTTCCCTTGTTTCTAGTATTTCCTGAAATTGAGCCAAATAGTGGACAATTTGCTTCCTGGTTACACCAGCAGCATGCACCTGATCAGTCACACGTCAATGGTCAAATTCTTGTAGGTGTAAAGTGTAATTCAAAAGTGGAGTGATCACAAACTGGAAAAAGATCAATGCAACATTTGTAATCTTAAAAGTGAACGCTTAGTAAGATGACTTTTAAAGCACAATGCATGACTGTTTCTGGACTTAGAAAGTCTGTACAATTAGAATAAAACATTGAACTTTCACCTGAACCATCTGTGAATTTGTTAGTCTCAGACTTCAGTTAATGGGAGATGCAAGCTACTATTCACAGGATCATTGATAATAAACATATATTGTGTCTTAAACCCCTCCTGCAAGTCAACAGACTGACACAGCTACGATGAAATACAACCATTTTATTGGTATTAGTTGCACCTTTGTTGGTCTAGTCAAACGCCCTCTTTAAAAACACCTTTATCTACTGCTCCCATTCTTTCAGCTTTATATTTTAACCTCCATTGAGCTTTACTGTTTCGGTTTTTACATTCAACATAAAAAAGTCAATTGTCTCGGTTATGTAAGCATTGCTTACAGTAAAACAAAACACTTAATTCTACAGCTTTAAGTAGCTTCGAGCTCATTGATGCACTGCAACAAAAACTCTCCAAGTCCTCTTGGTGAACTCAACCACCAGCAAGTTGATTGAATGTTAAACTTAATTCATTAGGTGGCCAGAGACACAACTCCAATGGGATGCCCAGGTTCAATTATCAATAGCTAATTAAAAAAAAAAAAAAAGTGAATGCAGGCAGATGAATATAGTTCAAGAAGAATAATGATTTTAATCAGGTTTTGGTTTCAGTTCTTCTTTGGCCTTTAAAGATGTGTTTGAAAGGACATTGAAGCTATATAGACCTCTATAATAAACTCCGTTATGACTTTTAAATTCAATAATACACCTAACATATTGCCAAAACTATTACAACAGCGTGGAACATATATAACTAGGACTATCCTCCAAGTGCCCCCCTCACTCAGCCAACTGTTTCTAGACATTTTCAGATTTTTTTTTCTTTATTTTTTAGTCTAAAGGGAATTGCAAATAACAGCGCATAGAGTCAAGAAAAGTGTGTGTTGGTGTATGTGGGTGTATGGCAGGTTGGGAGGAAAAGAAAAGGGAAATTATGAAAGCAAACTATTCATGCATTGCCTGTTTTTTATTGGGGTCACGGCCTTCCTTTTTCTTTTTCTTTTTTTGCCATCTGTGTGATGTCATCAACTGCTCAGTCAACAGTATATGCAATATAGTTATTTTCTCAGTAACATAAAGCCAAAAAAAAAGAAAAAAAAGAAAAGAAAAATGTCTGTCACTGAGGTTAGCCCTGTCACTCACATTTCCATTTTTTAATGTATCATAAAATGTAATTTCCCAGGCTCTGCGTGGAATTCTGCCTACACTTTATGAGCGAAATGTTAAACCTTAAATGAACAAACTCATTAAAATGGGGGGTTATTTTCAGAAACATCCCTGTTGGCTTCCACACGCCAGATTGAAAGCGCATTTCAATTACCATGCAGCCCCAAAGAGACAGACAGCTTTCAAGGCTCTTTCTGAAGCCACATCATTGAAATGGAATGAAAGGACGTCCAATGGAATTCATGCATTGTACTAGACCACACACTCCATGCCCCCTATAAAGAAAATGGTGTGCTGCCTGGTCCTTTTTTTACACACTTTGAAGTACTGACTGCTGTACATTACATCGTGAGAGTTACAGTAGAGTTTATAGTGGAGGTAGAGGACAACTATACATGTTGAACCATCTCCCTTGTGATTATATCAATACTAAACAATAACTCCAGGGAAACGCTAGCATCAACGTAACAGGATGCAAAACTGATGCATGATGTAAATGTCTTCTACTTTATATGTCACCCACCATCTTCTACTTTGTGTAGTATAACACACTATGTAAATTGGAAGTTGCCAGTAAATGTTTCTCAAAAACTGTAATTGGTGAAACATGGTAATAGTATATACAATGAGTTTGTAGGCAACACAATTTCTATTGATAGAATAAAATATCTAGCAGTTATTAGGAGATGCTGTACTTTTCTTCCATGTAGACCTTCCCATGAGGTCTATGTATATAAGTGTGCTGAGTGTACCAGCGATCACTCCTGTACAATTGCAGAAATAATTGTTTTAGTGTCTTAGTATCCTCTGTCGTTACTTTGCTTAGTTATGAGTCAGTAATTCGTGCCTGACAAAAAATGAGGCTGCCTAACTCAGCTCCGCTTCGTTCACATTTTAGAGAGCGTAATATTTTTTTCTTCTCATTACATTTTTATTAGCATTATTACTTTATTGCAGGTTGTTACATTGCAAATGATCATTGTTGTCAGTTAATTAATTCATCCTGACACATTTGATTTATTTTTACTATGTGCATACCCAAACCAAACAAGAGGGAGAGAAAGAATAAAGATTCATTTTTTTTTTAACATACTGTAAGTGTTTCTCTCGCCCTCTCTCAATTTCAATTAATTTGGTTTTATTGGCATGACAAATTTAACACTTGTATTGTTAAAGCTCATGAATCATGAAAAGTAGTAACAGTTTAAAAATCTGTATGACATTTTCATACAAATTGATAACAGACATTTGTCAGGTGTTGTGTGTGTGACAGGCATATGTTGAAAACCCTACCAAATGAAAATGTTTCTCCTGTAACAGTCCTTCACTTTTCAACAACGCACCGCACACTTCACCAAAGTCACCTTGTGTCAGCACTAATTAAACTAATGGCTGTCCATCACGCACCAGGAGATGTGCAGGTGAGCGTGTTTGTTTCCTGTTTGGATCTGTTTTTGCGTGTGAAAGAAAGCCAATTAAATTTAATTATTCACTAATATCTGCAAATGCTCTGTGATCTGAGTATACATGAATAAACCAAATAGCCAGTAATCAATAAGATCAAGAAGGCCAGACCAAAGGCCGAACCTCCCTGCCGGTTGAAAGACTGTATTCAGTGTAGAATACAGTACACAGCACAGTTAGTTGGAATGAAGAGTTGGAAGTGATTCTCCCTCCAAGGATGTGAGATGGCTCTGGGCAAGCAGCCCAAAAAAGACAAGGAAGAGGGAATAGTAAAAAACAATTTACTCCAAAGATGGATTATAACAAGTATAAATAGCAGGAGGAGAAAAAAAAGTACAACAAAACATTACAGGCATACAACAACTTGTTGGCACACACCAGCGTTAATTTTGTCTATGAAAATGTTAACGATAAGCGCTCACTGTCGACCTTTACTACATGAATAAATTGTAACGACAACGTAATGAAAAAATATTGACAACAAAAATGATGGCAAAATCTCTGTCCATTATGGCCTGATGAGTAAAGACGAGACAGCTGGCTCTGTTCTGGTAGACAA
This sequence comes from Eupleurogrammus muticus, assembly GCA_036785175.1. Taxonomy (NCBI): domain Eukaryota; kingdom Metazoa; phylum Chordata; class Actinopteri; order Scombriformes; family Trichiuridae; genus Eupleurogrammus; species Eupleurogrammus muticus. The sequence goes on along the minus strand of JAYKQN010000010.1, from coordinate 20,686,005 downwards.
ACTCACATCACAGTAGCTAATGTACCATTTGGTCCGAAAGCCCGTTGTTCCGAAGGCTTGCTGCTCTGAGCGATACTTCTTTCCAGACCGCATTAACATATTCCCTTAATTAATGAATGGATGAATAAAGTTTATTCAATCATGACAACATAGAACAGTAGAAGCAAACTGCTTTTAAAAGTCTATCCTATATTATCAACTTTTTAAACTTTTATGGCTACCAATCCATAAAAGCAAAGAAACAACAGAAAAGCAAAAAAAAGGGCAACAACAGAAAAGCAATAAAACAAAAAGACCAGCAGAACTGGGTTCTCTGTTATAGAGATGCTCCTCCTTAATCATAAAAGATGATGTTTTATGACTTCTGCATGATGACTTCTCATTTCAGCTGATATTTAACTTTAAGAGCTCTTCTGTGATCTGAGTACGATAAATTAAAGGAAGATGTGTAACATTAGTATTCATCATTCCAAGACACTGCATTCCTAATATTAACTAAAACAAATGGGACTTTACTCTGTGATTACAAATACATTCAAATGGCATGGCAGTAAATGCTCCCTAACTTGAAGGACAACAGGGGTCCATCGAGGGTACAAGATGGAAGTGCCCCCCGTCAGGGTCCATTGTGATCTGATTCTGTCCTATTGTTGTTCAGCTTCACTATTTGTTGTCCTCTCTTGTCTTTTTGGCAATTATCTCCTTTGTCCGCCAACCAAAGAAAGGAAAATACTGTGGTAAATGTGAGCATGTAAGTAAATGTTTGATGAGTTAATGCTTTGCTGTCTGCATTGTCACCTTGAATGGAAAAAAAAGTTATAGACATTATAAAAGGAAAACAAAATAGTAGAATATAAATGGAGCATAATTCTCAAGTTTGCTTTGTCAATTAAACCCCATTTTGCACCACAGAAAATGTCATTCTGTGATTGCGCTGATTATTTCGATCTCGTGCTGAAACTAATGCGCAACTCAGAGAACAGACCGCCAGATGGGATGGAAGGTGCAAGTACTAAAAAAAGATGGGGGAGAAGCTATTTGTAATATGGTCCTTTTTTTTTCTTTTTCTCTGCGAGCTGAGTTCCAGATGAAGGCCATTGAAAATGTAAGTAGAACCATGTCAGGCAGGACACCACAAAGTCACAGCTGTCCCTAAACGACACAAAGCAGAAAAAAGAGGATCATGCAAAAGAGATCAGTGTCCCTGCTTTGCATCAAGATACTGACACCAGGTATATTGGCCATGTTTACAGTCATAAAAAAGCAGGAATAATTGGAATTTAGGAATCATCTCAATGTTATTGTCACATTTTAATAGAATTTGGTAGTTTGCTGCAGCCCTTTATTGGTTTCACTCTCTAAACTAACTTCACTGACGCATTCGTACTGTAAGTCCTCTTTTTTTTTTTTTTTTCTTTAGCTGAACTGATATTATTGAGCACAGTAACATTACACTGAGCCTTCACACTTCACTCCGTCCTAGTACAATTAAGTGTGTTATATAACTCGGCATAATGTTTGTCAAATGAATGTGAATCAACGTCATCCATTAAGCATAGAGGCAGCAGTCAGCCTGCACCTGTCTAGTCATTTTATGGCTTGCAACGACACTGCACCCACATAGTCCTCACCCAACTCAAATAAACTTCTCCAGTTATGGGCTCCATTTGCATAATGTAGCTTTACACCAACAGGTTCGCGTGACACAAAATTGTTTTTTTTTTTTTTTTTTTCACGCCTCTGTGATTGAGTTGCAGGGAGGGTTGGCAAGAACATTGCCAAGATTAAAACACAAATAAAAAAAAAAATAAAAAAATAGGTGTGCATGTTTTCCAAATTCAAATTTATGATACCAAACCTGCCAAAACCAGCCATAAAACCCAGTTTTCCCACTCATACAGCCAACTGAGGGCCAATTCACAGAAGGATTTAGCAGTTTTTGTCTGCTAAACCTGCGCGAATGGGACAAAAAAATTACTGTCTTGTCTTATTCTTTTATTTGCACCATTGTACTGTGTGTAAAATCATGTCACTTTTCTACGAGATTGAGCCACAAAAAACATCTAATAGCCACACACAGTCAGATTGAAATTATAAAGGTCTCCAGATAGTTGTAACTGAAGCACACACAATCTCCCTGTGTATGTGTGTGTGTGTGTGTGTGTGTGTGTGTCTTTTTCTGTCTCTTCAGACTTGTGAGGCAGTGAATGGTTTTGAATTGGTATTGAATGATATCAAATCCTCCCTCAGACAATGGGAGTGAATCAGATGGGTAGGGGGTTGAAAGGTTTATCTCGGACTTTCAGCTTTGAACATATAAATGTCCTGACAAGGTGCTAATGGAACTCAGTTTTCATCCATATGGGCTGGTGTATTAGAAACAAGCCCACCATATAAATCTAAAATTTCTGCGTAACATATTATCCACGTATAGATGTGGAGCGTAACACATACTGCTGAAACCAACTCATAACCCAGTGCAGTGGCTGCAAAAAAATGGAAGGCCAACTTTAGAACCTGTAGATAAAAATGGTTCAATTTGATATAATAAAAAAAACAGTCTTCACAACATTGAATTATATGCTCATCAAAACAAATTATTTAGTATGCATTGCACACGTTTAGTCCAATCACCTATCAAAGGCATATTCACTGGCAGGTAACTCATACTTCATAATATGTGTATATTTTGCTCTACTAAAGCTAGTATAAATTCAAGTCAAGTAAATTGTATTTGTATAGTCTAAAATAACAAATCACAGATTCACATAAGTGGGCTTTACAGTTTGTACAAAAGCTCAACAGCTCATTTCCTTAGACCCTCACATCGTACAAGAAAAAAAAACTCTCTAAAAAAACTCTTTTAATGAGAAACAGAGGAGGATCCCTCTTCCAGAATGGACAGGCACAGCGTGGAATACAGTACAAAATAAATAATACAAAATTGGAATTGATAGGGATGAGGTTGAAAATCCTCCCCTTGACACTACTTTACACTTCGTGATGATCTTTGCACCATAAAATGTCTTTAATTTAACCTAAGGATTCATCTTGTATTTCCCTTAGGTGCCTGAAACCCCAGCCTGAGATCTAGCAGAGAACTCACCTAAGAACAGAGGCTGACGTTTTGCTTCATATTGCTTAGAGACTCCGTTTTAACAGTGGTCTTTTGCCCAAGTAGAAGAGGCCGCAAACCAACAGCGGCCCAATGGCAGACTGACAGAATAGTGGACCTTTAGGCCAATTGATACCAAGTACCCAAAAAAGGGCGACATACTGGTACAGTGGATAGCGCTGTCGCTTCATTGTAAAAAGGTTGCAGGTTCAAGTCCTTGGTCTTGGTTCTCCCCCTGTCTGGGAGGAATAAGTGGGTATAGAAAATAACAGACAGTATCTCAAACATTTTATATACCTAAATAAATCCATATGCACATTTATAAAATGTATTACTAAGAGTTGCATTACAAAAAGCCTGTGGATCATTGTGATCAGTATGTATATTATGTCTTATAAATAGTTATAATATGCTACAGGTCAAATAGTAATTGTTGTTTAAACAACTTTCCTATATCAACTCACTGTCTTCTATCATATATGAATACTGTGAAAATGCTGCAGAGCTCTTACAGAAGTAGAAGGGGACTTATATCTTTCTATGGTCATGCAGCTAATGGGAGTGTTGCAACATTAACAATGAACAAGTCTCTTGTCTTTGAAAGTATTCAGAAGCTGTGACGGAAGTTACTCCTAAAGGTGTTGTGACCCGGTGCTGTTCTCGGTCAGTTCTGCAACCCTGGTATAGAAGGTCACGGCCTGTCTATATGAGAACCGTTCATCTCTTTTTATTTTTTTTTTCCTGTTCAAGTGGTGGAATGTGTGAGGCAGTTGCTCGATAAGAGAATCAGTCTGCCAGTACAGTCAAGGGCACACGGAGGTACGTCGGAAATCTGTGTTCAGGTCATAATGTGCTGGAGCTAAGAGCCATATAACTGAAGCGGCGTGGCTGAGCTGTGGCCAGTAGAATAAAGGTGTTAGGTGTTGTGTTAGGGGTGGTATGGAGGGTGACCAGATGAGATTGTCTGAAATTTGGTTCTATTAGGTGGTGGGAGGGTGGGGTCGCAGATTTGCTGATGACATATAGAATAATAAAAGTTGAATTTTCTGTCAGTTATCATTTAAACATGATTTTTGAATTATAAAATTCAAATTGCAGATCACTTACTTAAAGTATGCAGTATTAATACATGTAGAAAGAGATCTAGTTATATAGTAAATTGATGAATATGATTTTGGGCACAGTTTAGTTTCAATGTAGAAATATTTGAAATAAGAGTGAATGGAGCCTTCTTTGATTGAGGTGAGATTAAGACAGGACTATGCCTCCAGGCAGTGCATTTAACTCAATACACTGTCCTCAAAAGTGATTGAACCCCACATTGTGTGTGTTAATTGGTTGGTTGGATGGTTGAACTAACCCTAACTCTAACCTCATAAAGCAGTAAAATGCAATGAAATAGCCACTTTATAGAAATAACATTTCAGGGGCTGAGGAAATAGACACTCAGTGGTCATAAGAGCGGGGAATGTTTTCAATAAAACACTGTATGTCTTGTATTTAAGTCAGATGTAATGGAGCGTTTTTTGGTGTGTATGGAGACGGTTATTAGCATCTGAAATGTAATGGATTTCTTTGATCTGGCTCTGTCTTTGGTCTTGCCTCTAAAATACACATTATATGATTGACAACCATTGTACCAAGCATATGGATCATTACTTTACAAACACACACACAAACACACACACATTAAATACGTTTTCGTGCCTCACAACTCTCTCATATACGTTGGAGGCTGCAGGCTCTGAATACAGAGAAGACTACTTTTGTGTGAAAAGCCAACTTCTGATTAACTTAATTTTGTTTCAGCAGTATCAAACATGCTCTAAGATAGGAAACAGCAGCGCACGGCAAACAAAGACCTAGTAGTTTGGATGTTCTCTCACAGGAGGACAAGCATGCAGATAAAGTTTCCTCAGACCCACTGTTTTCCAAATGCATACTAAGTGGTAATTCTCAGCAGGTTTCAAGCCCAAACTGTGTTCACGCTGAAAAAGTGTCACAATTAAGAAAGAACTGACTGATGTTTGAGTTTGCTGTTGATATACAATGCCGAACAAAAATGCATGAAAAGAAATATAGGTGGTACTAACAACCACAAGTTGAAATTGGGAATAAAAGAATAGCGAATGATGGTGAAACAATGCCAGGATGTATTACTATTTTTCTATATACAATCTATATGAACTTTTAAAACTGTACAGTATAAAGAATAATGCATATATTATAGTATAGTTGAAGCCTATTATTGTATTCAATAAGAATGTATTGAATTCCCTACTAGTTCCAGCACTAATGCTTTCTGTCTGACCTTGTGCCCTGAACTCTCTGGAGTTCCAATCTTAATAATATGTAGAAATGTGAGCAGATTTTTTTTTTAATCAAATGCTTTAAAATGTTAGCTAGATGCAAAAAAAAAATTGAGTTCGTGCCACTTGGGGGAGATTTCAGATTGGATTTTATAAGACTGATTCAATATTATGAAGCAACAAATCTTATCACAGGATGCACCTGATAAGCATCAGATCCTCATTTTGCAGGTTTAAATAAAACACAAAAAAAGAAAACATGTGCACACTTGCACATGCATAAGAATAAATGCTCTTTTATTTTGGAATGCTATTACTCTATTAACTGGAGATTTATCAAGCAAACTGAAGGTCTGTTTTCTCTAAGTGTAGGCTGTTTTTTTAACAGAGAGAATGTGTGCTGGTCTAGTTTTCCTAAAATGATCTCCTATCAAGCTGTCTAAGTAATAGGAAGGCCTTGGTTTGGCTGAGGAAGATATATGCTGCCTACTTGTCACCCTGCTGCATCGGATTTCTTACTCAAGTGCAGCAATTTGACGGTAACATGTTTTAAATCCTGGTGCCGACTCAGCTCTTTGGGGAAATGCACAGACATGGGAGTAAGTTCATGTCTTTGATGTCATTACATCCTAAGTCACCTCAGTCAAACTCAATTATTCCTCTGATCAGGTTGAATGTCAAAATGCTGTTAGAAACACTCCTCTCGCTGTAGTATCTCGAGAGCACAGGCTGGGACGCCCACTCACCAGGCTCCGCTCACACGGTTCACATCATTAAACCCTTAAAGCAAAGTAGCAAGCCGCAAATTGATTGCGACTGTATCTCCGGCCTTAACTAAATGCCGCAGTAGGCCGACAGGGTGAAAGGGGGCGAAGCCCGCGACGCGTTTCTTCATTTGCTCTTTCACTTGAAGGGCCCCGTTCGCTCTTCAGTTATCCCGAAATCGCTTCAATCCCATCCACCGCGGAAGAGAATCAGATAGGGCATGGCGCGGCAACGGAATGTGCGAGGAAAAGCAGAACTGAGTGACATTTGAAGCGCTGACCCGCGTGATCGACGTCACCTCGCGGAACTGTCCGTCTCGAGATTTAAATATGGATATTTATGGGTTGGGGTGAGGAGCGCTGGAGACAAGAAGTCTCAGCAGTCTCATAAGCAGTCAGAACTTGAGCAAATGTTCCTGTGACACCAGAACCTGACATAAACCAATGTGGTCAAGTCAGACCATTTGCTAAAAAAAGAAAAAAAAAGAAGAATACAGAAATGAATTCATATCATTTTGAATAAACTAGTTACAGAAATTAGAAAGCCATAAAATGCACATGCTACACAAGACATCTACACACTGGCCAATGTGCACACACACACACACACACACACACACACACACAGTATATTCACACATCCCCCTGGGGTTTTGTAAGACTGCTCAGCTCACTCACAAAACCCCGGCTTATCGCCTCCATGGGCCTCCTGGTTCGGCGGTTCCCCCCAATCCATCCTGAGGCGCCTCTGATAATCAGCCATCTCTGTTTGGCCTGGAGTCTGGGTGAATATCCCAAGGTCCATAGATATGAGATCCACATCCAGGCTTTAAGGTCTTAGTGTGCAAATCCAGTGCAACTAGAATAAAAGGATGAGCTGATCCGCACACACACACACACACACACACACACACGAAAGAAAAGCGGCAGTGATGCGTGGGTAAAATGTTTTCTGCGGAAACACATCCCAAAGTGCACTTGTTTACAGCGAATGTAATGAGTTTCGTTGGACCTAATAAAAGGCTAAGAGGTCCTGGCTTAGAGATCAGAGGCACGCGAGTATCATTTGTCTTGGTCTAACATCACATGCTGGCTCGCTGTTAAGGCTTAGGCCCCCATGGTGAGAATCCAAGGGAGGGAGGAATGGAGAACATGTTGAAGTGCAGAAAAGGGGGAAGAGGGGAGGGTAAAAAAAAGGAATAAAATGAAAAGATAACCCCACATCAAGCACAGGCTTATCCAACACCCTTCTATAATTGAGACAGCTAATGCATTACAAAGACAGTGTAATCCTAGGTGTCAGAAAGTAATTACATGTAGCTAATTACTGATAATTAATGCAGACAGTTGAACTGGACACCCATCTGCAAACTTGCCTTGAACTGGGTTTTATATTTGTCTCTCTTTGGGGTTAAGCGAGATAGCTCACGGCGTCATGACACTGGAGATAGCCTTTAATTACACTGGATTTCCATAATAGCAGTTAAAATGTACTCACATGAAAGACAAAATCATCAGCATTGCAAGTGTAGTCTTACAGTGAAGTAGGGAAATATTTCTGAGAAGATGTTAGAACAATTTTGATTCAAATGTCACAAAACAGCCATTAGCATTGGTTCTAAAGTCCTGCATTAATACAATAAACATGGTAATATTATGTATATTTTTGGGGCAGGTTGTTATGTTATGCTCCAGCAATGGTGGGAGAATAACCACTAAAAATGACTTTACAGTTTCACAGAGATAAACAAACTCCAGTAAACAGATGTTATCAAGCAAAGGTACTGAGAGTCCAGACCCAATATGAAACTAAACCACAATTAACACTGTCAAAGCCCATCTTATTTTTTTTTTTTAATTTATATTAATGTCATTGCAATTTTTGTCTATTTTCTTCGCAAGCACAAATTTACAAACTGTGACTTTGCTCCATTGCAGAAACATTCATTTTCTCATAGGAGAACTGGTCTAGACTCTCCACCCCATTAGCAAACTGTCAGTACATTATGGTAGAACAGGGTCACTTTTTCTGGGGGGGGGCGAAAGGAACGGAGCTGATTGGCCAGAACTGTTACAACCCCTTAACACACCCACACATAATGAATGATAATGGTTCTTTCTCATCCCACCCTATGCCACGGCACAGTTGGCTGTGCACATTGCGCCTTGAATTGTTAAAATAATGGCCTCAGAGTCAAGAGAAGAGAGCATAAAGTATAAAAATTACTGAGCAGTTAAAAGAAAACATCAAAAGGATGGAGGGACAGGTTGGCCTTGACCTCCGGATTAATTACATACCACAACAGTTTCTGGGTCGAGCAAAGGCTCTATCTGAGCACACAATTATTTTCTTGTGTTTCATTGTTTTTTTTGGGAGAGAGAGAAATTGAATCCGAACAATTCAGTGAAAGTGTCTGGAATGATAGGACATTGAACAGTAGGATTATTTTCAGTTTCCCTAAACAGTTTGAACCTCTTAAGATGGACTTCTTTCTTTCAGTCCAATTTAGGAAGTCGGTACTTCCAAGATGTAAATAGCACATTTCCCATATGTCACCTGTTGTTTGGAAGCCCGGATTTGGTTGGTCACATCATGGAAAATGTCCATTGGGTCACACTACTGTCTGTCAAACCAAAGGTCACTTTTGTATTCCTCATTGGGTCATGCTTTGTGTCAATCAATGCAAAAACAACTTCAAGACCATAATCGCTGCATTACTTGTGCAAAGGAGCCAACGCCAGACACATACCTCCCTCTGCCCCGCTGCTCTCCCGTAACACTCACGGTACAGTGTGTCTTAAGAGGTTAACAAATCTGACATCTACCATGAATTTCTGTTATGAGTGAGGTTCATTTTCTGGATATGTGTGTCGTAAAAAAAACAATGGCACCCTCTCCACCACCTTTTACAGCAGCAAACTGATCAGAACTCTCTGTTGTTGGCAAACAGCTTTCACCTATACCAACCCAAGAGAGATTTTCCCAAAAGCCATTTTTTTTGTTTGACTTGATGCGAGCGAACAGAGGATTTTATTGAAAAAGCTGATGAGATGAGAGGCAGATTTGTCCAGTGGGGTGTGTGTGTGTGTGTGTGTGTGTGTTTGTGGGGGGGGGGTACCTCATTGAATAGGGTTTATACAATCTTGGAACTGTTGATGAGAAAAAAGATTTTCTACTACTTGCATCACCTCTTATTCTCCCCACACACTTTGTATAAAACATTCAGAAACCTTGGCACATTTTAACTCCAGACTCCGATCTTTAAAGATTTGACTCTCTTTGTATATATTTAAGTGAAAAAAAAACATGAGAGGCCATTTGGTCCATGCTGATTTTGCACAGTGCAATCCCCACAGAGACGTGGAATGCTTTTTTAGAGCAAGTGCATTTTTCTAATAAAAGTGGTATCACCTCCACATATACTGTTCTCTACTCATGTGGATTAGTTTATATATCGGAAAAACATTCGGATACTAAATTTGTATATGTGGGAATGAACGTGAGTATCCAGCAGATGTTCACTTCAATGATGCGAAACACGACGTCTCCACTCCACCTTTCTGTGGCATCGCAAAGGTCAGCCCACCAGCTCGAGGGGGAGATCATGACTTAAAAGCTGTGAAGCCTTTCCGCTTTACAGGCCTTGTCACCCAAGGGTCTGAACGAGGATCCGCTTCTAAATGTCTGAATGTGACGTGATAAGAGTTCTCCTGTCTCTCAATGACATACCGTCATTGTAAGTACCTCATCGATTATTATTATTATTCTAGATTAGACCTACTCTGAAAAGATTCATAATTAGATAAGGTTTTGTGTGATATTTGCCTTCAGTTAAAATATTTATTGTATGTCCTTTATTTGTTCTCTTATTATGTATTCTCTCTTTTTTTTTGTCTAGACATGGATATGAGGGGATACTTCTTTCAAGCTCTACCTTCTATACCAGAGATGCCAATTTGTAAAAAAAAAAAAAAAAAAAAAAAAAAAAAAATGCATACAAATGCAATTATGGTAGCCTTTATTTATCATGATTATCCATTTTAAATAATCTATGATGTAGCCAACATTTGTGTTTCTTCTTCATTATGACTGTGGTCCCTCATTAATTATAATAATTAATCACCACTATGCTCCTTCATTATCAATGTGTATTTTTAACTTTTAAGATAGGTCTAATGTTTATATGTCTACAGAATTTGGTACCATCAGGATTTTTTTGAATGAAACATGAGTTAAGTTGTCTGTGGCTCATGTGTTTTATGCGTTTTTATACGTATTTATAATGCATTTCATAGTTTTTATCACCTAACTTTGTTTAATTGTTGATTGGATCAATAGGTGACATCAACCTGTAGTGTAAACTGATTGGTCCAGCTCAATAACCTGATGAATATATAATTTATATATATATATATATATATATATATATATATATATATATATATATATATATATATATATATATATATATATGTATGTATGTATGTATGTAAAAACTAGTTGTTTTTAACTAGTGTAAAAAAAAAACAGTTTGCAACATTCTCCGATGCACCTGCCTGATCACAAGCTCACAAACACTAAGGGTCACCTGTAAAAACTCCAACCCATGTATAATATTAGTTATCCAGCTTAGCACTATGACAGTCATTTGCATGATCCTGTCATTATTTGTAGCATCCTTTCTTTGAAACAGGAAAATCCTCAGGTAGAACATAATCATCAGGAGTATAGTCTTTACTGTTTCTTATGTTAATATTATGAGACCCCATCATCCCATCACCCCATAGATCAAGGAAAATACTATATTTGATCATTTAGTGTTTTTTTTTTTTTTTTCCCTGCACATGATTGTTTTTTTCTCTCACTTTTAATTCTCTACTCCCCTGGAATTTTCGCTATCTAGGTCAAGGGTATTGGAGGGAGGCAAATTGCTCTGACTTCTTCATGCAGCTTGCTTCGCATAAAAGCGACTTCCAAAGACACAATGACTTTCTATAGAGTTCTGCTTCCATATTAGGAATCTGAGGATAAACTCGAGAAGTAAGATGAATATTCAGCTGATACCAAGAAAACACATGAGGATGCCTCTATGGATAAAAAGTCCATTACCCGATGAAAATGCCTGTTGAAATACAGTTTGGAATACAGTGTAAGAGGAGTGTGAGCAGCCAGGCTCCAGAGTCACTCATGCAGGAACCTACACTGTTGCTGTGGCCATGTAAATGTGACACTAACAGTCTCTGATCAGTCTCTAATGGTATTCATAGTTGCCATGGGTCCTTTCGCCATGATATTATTAAGATCATTTTTATTCATGATATTCCCCAAATTGTCCTTGGAAGAAACAGCAGATTATAGGAGCCTGCTGACCCGTGGGTTGTGAATAAACATGAAACACAATCAGTGTTCCATTTTAAGGCAGAATAGTGTTCGTTGCTGAGCCTCTGGGGTGAGATTGAGAAGAGGAGCATCATAAGAATAAAGCAATCATTAGAAATGAATTGAGGAGAGAATGAATGACGCTGTCCTCTGACGCCTCATCTAGTTTTGAGACTATATTACGTACAATGGAAATTAAAGGGGGTCATTTATCTTTACAGCAGAAGTTGCAGGCATACTTGAAAATACAAATATTTTAAAAAGCGCAGAGATAAAGCGGCATGTTCCACGGACTGGGATGATGCTACAAAAAGGGATCAGATGGTTAAAATAGTGTCTGTCCCAGCATGTCTCCATCATATCCTACCACTGCTGAATATTATACAATGGCAATGGGACAAAGTTTAGAATTATCAACTGAGACATTGGAAAACTGAAGTAGCTGTGTCAATGAGTGAATGGTTTATGAGATGTCTAAGATTGCCTCTTATGAGAGGCTGTCCTATAGAATAAGAGATAAAGTGGATGTTTATATGATCATCGAGGGTCCCTATTTGGATGTGATAGAGTAACCTGTTTTTTGTATTATTATATATTTATTTTATTCATTATTATTAGTAGTATTATTATTTATTCATTTTATTTTTTTATATTTTATTGTCTCTATTATTTTTATTATTATTCACTTCTTGTCAAACATGACACCAAGAAGCAACATCGCTGATTGGTGCTTCAGTGCTAACCTCATGTAAATATCACTCTGCCAGCTTCTTTTATTTTATATAACTATTTTTTGTATGTGTTTGGCTTTTAAAATCCTTGTAAATCAATAGCAAAATCTATTGTGCAGTATAAATCTAATCGTCAATGGCTAAAAAGGCAAATCTGATACATGTCTACATGCACAGATTCACATATGCAATACTCATTTGCTGTCCGAAAAACATATAAATATACTATATTCTAAAATATTATGTTGGATATGTACCAGTAAGAACAATTTTTTGCCAGAAAACATCTTCTCATTATGTCGAGAACATGAGAACATGAAGTTTTCTGTTATGTAATTTATCTATTCTAAACACATCTGCTGTCTCAATTCAGAAGCATAAAATTCTGCTTTCTAGGAGATGGGCCCGCTCAAATCACTGAGTAAAAAATATAAAAGTAAAATATGTATATTATCCAAAGATCTGTCTCAGCCATTTTAATTGGGTTCGTTTCAGGTCTGTGGAGTATCCAGAGTAACAAGGACGTTAATTCATTAAAGACATGGCTGATTTTTCTCCCCCAATTAAATATGTTTCCATTTAATTACATTTTTCTTTAGACTTATTTAAAAAAAAAATAAAAAAGTTTTAGGATTATAATATTTTTGGTCTTCCCACGACAGGAAAGTTTTTGGAGGCCTCTGTGATGACTTGACCTTTTCTCTGGGCCCATCGTCGGGCCAATGTTTTGCTGCCAGCTTTTTTTTTTGCTGCCTCCTTAAATCTCCACAAAAGGTTCAAAGAAGTGAATATCACCACTGTAAAATAGTCTAAGGCCAAAAAATCTCTGATCGTCTACATCAACCCAACAGAACATGCGGGTCAAGCCAATGTTCCTCATTTTCCCAGAATAAAATTGAAAACACGACTGATCTCCTTGTAGCTTCCTGCTGTCTAAAACATTTTATATAAGACTTAGTTATTAGGGATGGGACTTGTTTAAAAAAAAGTAATATATTAAGTTACAGGTTTTGTATTTAATTATTCACATAACTATATTTGCCCCAAAAGCAACATTTATTTCAAGTAAATGAATTTTAGTCTTTTCAAATTTTCTAAATGAGTATCTTTAATCACTGATAAAATTCCTCAGTATTTTTGATGTAGACTGTTGACATTTTCCTTCTGATGAAGCCAGTCATTTGTTAGGGTTTGAGCTGCTTGTTTGCACTTGGAACACAACCAGAACCAGAACTAGAATCAGAACCCCAAACAGCTCCAGAGTTTCTGTGCTCACTGTGTTTTGCATTTAAATGGCATCCCGGGGTTGAAGCTTCTGTGATATGCAAACTCTTTTCTGCACAGTTTGCAATAAACAATGTCGTGGCCAACACTTCCATCGGGTGTTTTTTTTTAATAGAAATTTACCGTTGGAGCTGTGTGTCAGTATAATTGTTATGAACGACCTCATGGTGACTCTGCATTGTTTGGCATGCAAAGTGTGATAAATTGCGTTAATATGTTTAGTGTGTTATTGTCTTTGTAATTAATTAATTGATTGCAATTAACACATTAGTGTCCCACCATTAGTTATACAATATCATGGCTAAGTTTTAATGAAACACTGGATAATGTACCCTTCTCATTGAAATGTGGAGATAAACCGAGCCATTTAACATCAACATATACTTGTGGCTCAAAATAAACGGAGCACATACTCACAGGGCTGATGGAATCAGCAAGAGAGTGGATTTGGCTGTATTGTCAACTGGAGTATGAACCTGTCCCCCACATCCTCTTATTGAGAGAGAAGGGGATAAACAAGTGGAACGGCTGCCTGCGGGCACAAACCGTTCAGGAATATCCACAAAGGCAAAACTAAAACGAGATGAGGCAACGGCTTGAGTGACAATTTAGAGAAAGAGCAAACGGAGCAAAAGGACACAGGCATGTGACTCCTACTCGTTGAAAAGTCTCCTGCAACGAAAGTGAGCTGTAGACATCGGCGCCGCGCAGTGACAAGAGGTTGTTTTTGTCTTTTTTGTCTTTTAGATCTCGACAGTCAAGTCAAGATGCTTGGTTTTAGGACACAGAGGTAGCAGGTATTGTGTATGGGGTGTTTTATATATATTTCCCATCAGCACTTTACAATAACATGGGGGAGACAGGAAAGGCCCTGTGTCAGAAGACAGAGGAAAAGTCTTGCTGTTGACACTACCAACCATCAGGGATAAAGGCACCTGCATAAGCAACAAGCATTCAGGCTGACTCAGGCAATTAACTGTTTGTCCTCCACCAACTTGATGTGTGTGTGTGTGTGTGTGTGTGTGTGTGTGTGTGTGTGTGTGGCAAAAAGCAGGAGTTTAAACTGCAGCTTAGATTGCACTTGACAGCTTAGACAGTTCCTTAACCGTGTACGGCACATCCCGTGGATTTAGGTTTAATATTTTATGTTCATTCATTTTAACACATATTATTGCACTTGATTAAAGCATAATAGAATGTAAAAGACATGGCGCCACAACACAGAAAAAAAAATATACTGACGCTAGCAGTTCTTATCTCGTAGTTTTACAAAAGCTCGCTTGTTATAAAACTTGGATGGGTTTGCATGAGGACACATTTTTCGCGGAGGTACAGATAGGTATTAAGGCATTTAAGTCTCACGGAGCCATGTGCAATCATAGATAAAATTGTTTTGCATAAACACAATTGCAATATTCATTTTAACAAGCACCTGCTACCTGCTCTGCATTAAAAAAAAAAGAACCTTTTGGGAAACAGCTATTTAAAACAGCTATTATTTGCACGTGTGGGTAAATGGATGCGTGTGTATGTGTGCGTGTGTTTGATTTCGTGCTTGTGCATCTATGCGAGTGTTGGTGGTGGGAGGGCAGGGGTGCGTGAAATGTATTTTGGATTTCTATATACTTACTTATACACCTTCTGCAATTGTGTCTGCAACTCTGAGTCGGAATGTGCCATCCTGAGGTCTGCAACCACACACCAAATATGCCTTTTTTATTTTTTATTTATTTATTTATTTATTTTTATTTCCAGGCTTGCTGGTAATATGAGAATAAGGACAGCTTGGGTGGCTGATGAAACTGACCTTGGTGTTAATGAGCTTCTCACAGACAGACAGCGGTCCTCCATGCACCTTAATTGACACTGCACCCCTGCTTGCGCGGCACCACTTACCTGTGTCAATCTTAAGAAGACTTCTCAGCCCGTATCTGCAATAGCCATTTGTTCCAGCCGTCCACTCAAGGGATGCACCAGCATTCTCATCATCCCCTCTTAAGTGCCTTTCCATTTATTCTATCATTGGATGCAGCCCATTTTATTTTTTTTTAATTTCTCATTTTTTTCACGGTTACACGCAGTGGGTAAATTAATGCACTTTGTTGATTGTGGTCAACAATGAACGCAACAATTGGAAGTAATAATTTGAACCTGGGCGAATTGGATGCAACTTCTGAATGTGTGATGAGCTCAGAAAGTATCGCTGCTGTTCGGATGAATAGGACAACACGGTTCCCATAGAAACGGTTCATTTAGGCATTAAGGCAAACTTTCTCCAACCTTGAGGTATGTCAATGTCATTGCGCTCCGTATTTGTTATGTGTAACATTCAAACAAATTACCCTGTAGACATAAAGCACATATAAACTAGTTCTGATTGCCCACATAAAACTCCTTTTTTGCAAGTGCCTGTAAAAAGCACAGATGGGCCTATGACAAGCATGTGTATACATGTTGGGTCTGCTGGTGCGTGCAGTCACATGTGCAAGTAGATACACAAGGAGGTCTTGTGAAGGCGGTGAGGATAATTCATATTTTATGGACAAAACAAGTCAACTGTGTAAAGTTCAACAGAAACATCAAAGAAAATGAACAGAGGCAATGACATTTTAATCGAAACGACCACCCATGTAAAAATAGCACTGTTGACAGAGGCATTGCATTTATCCATAACATTTTTTTTTGTAACCTCAACCACTCACTCCGGAAAGATGAATGGATCTCTTTATTTTGCTCATGAAGGTCAAATATTAAAATGAAAATAGAAAACATATGTCCCAATGCACACCAGGCAAATGCAGAACAAAAGAGACTATTTTAATGTCAAATTATAAAATATTCTGTAATGGTCATTATGCAATAACCAATTCCACCTTGATAGATCACATTTAGGTATTTATTTAGTGCATTGACCAAACAAAAGCACATAATTATGATACAGGTAATTTGAAATTGGTGAACTGTAATCTCTCTGTGTGTTTTATTAATTCAATTCAAATGAAAATGGACCTTTATTTCACATCAGTGGGACATGTGTGCGTATATACCTCTATACCTGCAAATATCATGTTCATATGGAGAAAGAAAACGTCATAGCCTCTGGTTATGAGGTGAATTGGTCATGGATTTCTGGACCATTCTTTGAACATCAATCACCGCCTGACACTGTGGGGGGGAGCGTTGCTACTCCACATCCGTCACAGGCGCCCGCCTGCCCTCAACGTTTCAGAACAGGACATGTTCACACACTGCCAAAGTCAGAGGGCTTCACACTGATGGCAGTAATAGCTGAAGAAAGGGGGGAGGTTAATGTTTAGAGAGAAAAAAGAGACATTCTGTTCATGGTCAGAATTTTAAGATTCAGTATTTACCTTCCTATAGGATAGAATGAATTCAAAGTGCTATTCCAACATATTTTCAAATCCAAGGTGTTTCACTACTTCATCCCCTGGCTCCTCCTGGGTTCTTCTCCCGGTTCCTCATAGTCTGGGTCCTCCAAAACATCACAGCAACTTATACTGTCATATAAGGTCAGTTGAAATGTTTCATCCTATTTCTAGTTCTGGTGTTCAAACCTTTCTGGGGCTGCTACACAATGATTACCAACCAGAATTTACCCAAAAAGCTGAAACGAGCATCAGCACTGCTCATGGCTGAAATTTCCAGTTAACTCTGACTCACTGTGGAAATTCAGTCTGCAGAAATGACCAATAGTTACCTTTGAGTGACAGATGGCATCTAGCAGCCATAGTAATATGGCCCGGAAAAGTGCACAGATAACATATATATAAGGTGACAATCTTCTATATTGGAAGGAGGCTGGTTGGCTGGATGGGTGGATAGATAGATGGCAAAAAGTGGATTTATTTACGAGGACATGCCTATTTAAAGTGTTGGAGGATTATCTATGCGTGTATGGTGACACTGTCAGTCACTTGGTGTTGGGGGTGCAGTGATATTAACAACATTATGTCAGGTTTGATTGATGCACCCTGTTCAGCCTCACAGGGGCTGGAGCCTATTCAAGCAAAAGCCAGATAAATGGTGGGGGAGACCTCGGGTGCGTCGGCGCTCAGACTGCGGCATCTAGTCAGACAGACACAGACGCAGTCGTGTCACTTCACCTGAACATGTCTCTGAACTGTGAGAGCATGCAAACTTCTCTCCAGCCTGTCAGTGCTAAAAATGCTGCTGTACACACAATGATACTAATAATACCTTCAATAATTATCAGCATTACTGTTAATTATAGACTAGGCTGAAAATAGTAATCTTATAGATAAAGGTCACATAACATCCATATAACCTTTTTTTATTATTCAGATAAGGTTTAGGGTTTAAATGCATCTCTCAGAGGAGAATGGAGAAAGGATTTAAATGTTGCCATATTACAGCTTCTTTGTACTTCCACGACTTTGTGATATGCAGTAGCTTCCTCCGCCTGTAGTGGTTCCCTGATCGACCCATCCATACCCACCATCACTCCCAACTTCCCCCACCACTTGCCCCACACCCACCATCAGACCCACCCACCTCCAGTGTGATATCTGCTTCATTCGGTCTATCAAGTGAAAACAATCTGTGCTTTACCTTTAATTAGGACCACATTCATTATAATCACATTTATTAGAATAGTTTATGTAGATTGCATAACATCATAGGCCTGAGTATTAGCTATCAATGTAGAGTAAAAACCCTTTTCATCATTTTAGCTGATATTGTAAGTTTGTGAAGCACATAACCACAGTAATCTGCAATTAGACACAGTAGAACACATCAATAAATACAGAAGGAACCTGTAGGCATCTGATGGCCAGTTTGCTGGTCAGCAATCTAACCTCACAGGCAATGCAGCATAAAGGGCATTCTACACAGTGGATGAAATTGAGGTGGTATAAATCTTTCTATATCTATATATATCTCTATATATATATATATATATATATATATATATATATCTATATATATATATATATATATATATATATATATATATATATCTATATATATATATATATATATATATATATATATATATATATCTATATATATATATATATATATATATATATATATGTTGGTAATCATTGCTGTCTTACTGAAGGTGAGTTCACTTCACAATGACACAGTGACAAATTCTGGCATCTAGTCCTGATGTATGCCACTAAATTTACTCCCTTTGGAATTTCAGTCCACTTCCAAAACAGAGAAAATAGAGAGAAAGTGTCACCACAACTGTCTTTCAAAAATGGGAGGAGCAAATTATTTTCATATATTCAGGATTAGAGGTTACCCAGTCACTCTGAAACATCCCATTTTTCATTAGCCCTCCAGTGCTCTGGGGAAAAGCACTAAATGTCGCATATGAGCTGTCAGTTTAAAGAAATGGATGGATGCCTGGCTCATGTACACTACCGGAGTTCATCTGTTGTGTGATAAATATTGTCAAGGCGCCATTGTGCACGTGATAAAATCAACTTTCCACCGTGACATATTTACTGCAGAGGACTAATTCATGCTTGTTAAGTAAAGTCAGCGTTTGCAGGCATGCATGAGCGTGTAGGGTTGTAACGGCATAGTTTAACAGGTCAGTTCACCTTCAAATTCTCGTTTAACCACATGAGATTTTGCATTTTGAATGTATTTACCTCAATGGGAAACCCCTGCACAGCAAGGATAAAAATTGTATCCACTCAAGCATGTTGTAATATAATGGTAGTTAGATATTATGAGAAGATCAGTTTCCTTTCTCCACCTGGCAGTAAAGCCAGTTCTCAAGCTCTGAACTGCCTGTTCTCTGATGGTGTGTGAACATACAGTGGATGTTTCCATGATTATAAAAGAAACTAAATGCATTTATGTGCATCTTCAGTAATACAGTATATAGAAAACATTTTTCAGAGTTACTGTAAAGGGACTTCAAAGATATCAGCTTTATAGAAACTGCACTGTGTGCCTGAAGTCGTATCTTCCTCTTGGCCTTGGCTCCCTTTCATGTTTCTGACCTCAATGGGTTAAATAAAGGTAATATTTAAAAATAAAGCAGAGCATGTTGAAGCTGTGTATTTGATACATGCATATATTGAAAAATATAAAATATTTTTCAAAGTGGAATAGGTTTGCATGTTTTGTGTCCAAAGGCCCTCTGAAGTGGTATATTTGCCTGTGAAAAAAAAACTAAATGTAATGAAAACAGCCTTATTAATAAGTGTAGTGAAAGCCAATAAACATGCATAGCCCATCATTAACAAACATTAATATCTTTAAAGTTACTTTCTCAAAAGTGAATGGGTTATATGTGCATCCTCTACCTTGGTTTCAAGAAAGTTTTGCCAACATTGTCTGGGGAATTAAATGACTGACCTCTATCAGTTTCAAGGAATAAACAAGAACTATTGCTCTTCGATTAAACAAGAAATATTGCTCATTTTACCAAACTGTCCGGAGCCTCGGGAGCATGTGGAAGAACCGTACGCAGCCACACAACAGCCTGGCACCTGCTCCTCATGCTGGTCACCAGCCTGCTCATATGTTGCTGTGGGATGGCGTTCCATTCCTCAACCAGGATTCATCACAGTTTCAGCCAACGTGCTCGTGTTGGTCACTCTAGCACATATATCCCAGCTGGCATGTTCCCACAGGTGCTCAATTGGGTTAAGGTCTGTGCTGCTGGCAGGCCATTCCATTCTCTCTACTGAGAGACCTAACTCCATCCTCCAAGAAGACAACAGATCCAGGGCTATCAAACTTCCTCCAGAATGTGGAAGCAGAGCAAAACACAGCACCAGTGTCTTTAAAAGCAAATCATGTGCCTCTGGTTAAAGATCTGCACTGTAATACCACTTGTTTGCTCATTTCCACCAGAGGACAACTATATAATTTTCCTACTTTGAAAAGCCTTCGGTTCGTACTCACCTCTCTATTTGGTTATATTTCTGTCATGCAATGCTGCAAGTGGATGAGCTTCAAAAGATATGCAAAATAAGGATTGTGTTTGCATCTTTTCAACTTAAAGCTAACCCCACTGCTTATAAATCTTAGTAAACAATTTGAAAGGTTTCTAAGTGAAGATATATATATTCAATATTTACTACACACCATCCTAATTGGAATATAGTCTGCTGTTCCAGACTTCTTAATACCTATTGACCTACAGTGCTTTATTATTAAAACTGAACACTGCATCTCTGTCCTACCAGCTCACATGTCCATCAGATACCCATAACAGCCCCAACCCTAAAGTCAAAGTGAAACGCTGAAATTATAGACTCAGCTTCAAAAAAAGTATTTTCTCAAATAAGAATAATGCTGGTGTAACAAAACAGCTGTTTTGCTGTAGTATTTAACTGAAGTGTATATTTTGTGTCTACATTATCTTACCCTGATATTTGACAGCAAAATAGTCATTAGCCATTGTGTTAAGCTGCTATAATTACACACCATCCTATTATCTCACCTTTTGAAGGTGATTACTGATCAAGTGTCACTTCTGCAATAAACAGTTTGATGAGCCACAATAGATCAATACTCTCCTAGTACCTGAGGAGAGTGCAATAGTCTAAACACTCTCATTTGTAACCTTTTTATAATGCCCCCTAATGTCGGCCTTGGAAGACCCTATTGATCCAATAAGAAAAGGCTGGGGAGGCACAGTAATTCTGTTTTACCCACATGAGGGATCTGCAATTTTCTTCTAAACAGGAAAGGTCCTGAAGATCAAGGTAGAACAGAGTATAAACACACAGCAGAGAGAGTGAAAAACTTGTGCAGAGCTAAAAGGGACGCCTATGCAGTCCATCCATTTTGAAGCACAAACTGCTGCAAGCCATTATGAGTGCAAATCAGCCATTGTTCTCTCTTTGAGCTGCCTTGTGTTCCAAACTATCCCCAATCTCAAGAGGAAAATGTTGACAGATTATAGTTCTGCAAACCACGGATACGTGTTGAATGCTGTTTCAGAGATGGTGACTTTTTCAGACAGTATTCCTCTTAATTTTCACTTTTCTTAGCAGGAGGAGGCTGGATTTCTCTTTGCCGTATTTCATGAAGTGTAGTCCAAACAGTTGTGTTTGATTACAGAATGTGAAAAAATATCCTCTGAACAGTAGGACTGGTCTGCCCCAGGGATCAGTTTTACACTAGGTCCTATTCTTTTTTGCTTATATATAAATGACATGCCTACTCCAATTGACAGATGTATGCTGATGATGCTGTGTTTTATGTCTCGGCAAAGAACCCCTGTCACGCTTCAGACATTTTAAGCAGAAAGATTGTTACTGTCAGAATGGCTACAAAGAAATCATTTGACCTTTAATCACAGAAATAACAGTATCAATGGGATTTCAAATGAGACAGAAAGTCATTGAGAAATTATCACCATTGATACTAAGGAAATTAAGGTGGTAAATAAAGATCCACAAGTTTGACATACATACAAAAAAGCTACCAAAAACTGTGAAAGTAAAGAAAAAAAAAACAAAAAAAAAAACAGTCTGAACTGCTTTTGACTTATCAGGTCATGCCTCGCTTATAAAGCAGCTCATTTATATCTGCATGCCATGGTCCTTTCACATTTGTCCTACTGCATTGCTGCCTGGGGCCAAGCCACAGACTCAGCTACCAGACCTTTATTCTCACTCTACAAACAAGTTTGGAAAGTTTCAGATCAGAAACCACAAAAAGGCAGCACTGAAAAATCTTTAAAATAGAAGATATTGTCTTTTTTCTAATTGTATAAAAATCTCCTTCCAAAAAGCTTCTTTTAAGTGTTAAAAAAGACTGTCCCAACAAGTTATGTCTCAAATCCTCAAAAAGAGAGACAGACAGATCCAGGACAAATGTCAAATTCCAAGATGCAGAACAATGTCTGTTGCATCATAGATTAAATTGAAGATTATTGGAGAGGTTTAGTGTAAAAGTTAAGCATCAGAAGTGTGAACATTCAATTCTTACAAGTCATTGTCAACATAATAGCCCTAAAATTTTTTTATGTCAAATTTAGCTTCTTTTATCAGTAATTGAAAATTGTGTTTATTTATTTGACATATTATTCATTGTATCTTGACCAAGACTGGAATTAGATTAAGATAGACATAATTTTCCCCTTTTTTGTGACAATGTACCATGTACAATCCCTGCCAAATGAACAGCAGGAGACACAACACCGTTCACAGGCCATGCTGACATGTCAGGCTTTACTAAATTGGGACATTTGTCCCGTCATGTCGCCTATTGATCATTTTAACTCAAACCATGACATTTCCTTTTAACCTAGCCAAGTGTTTGCAGCAAATGGTGACTTCGACCAGAATTACTGTGCCAGGCTGAAACACAAATGAGTAATTTTGAAGATGCATGTCTCTGCTGCAACGCACACACACAATAATAGACTACTCCTTCACATTGACATCTATTCATATTCTGCCACATCGGGTCATGGGGGCAGCAGCCTAACCAGGAGTCCCAGCACTTCCCAAGGACCAGAGAGATTTCTCACCAGCATGGGGCCTCCTCCCGGTGGGGTGTGCCCTGAACGCCTCATCAGGGGAGCGTGCAGGGGGCATTCTAACCCGATGCCCGAACCACCTCATCTGATAACCTCTGACATGAAGCAGCAGCGGCTTTTCTCTGAGCCCCTCCCTGATGACCGAGCTTCTGACCCTATCTCTGAGGGAGGAATCTCATTTCGGCCGCTTGCTGCCCCGATCCCTCTCTTAATGCTCAAGGTACCGTCGCACATGCCTGCACCACACGCACTGGCACATGTCTCGGCACATCTGCATTTGCTATTTACAGGACGCAGGTGCCGGTCATGAAACTGACATTTGTGCTCGTGGAAACAAGCGATTCCAGCTGCTTTTCGGTGCTCCAACCCTGTTGCCCTGCACGGCAACACTGTTACTTCATAAAATTCTACATTTGTTCTGTCCTGTTTATTTTTTTTTATCCTTCTCTATTATTTTCCCCCCTTTTTTTCTCATTGCCTGTGTCTCTCGCCCTGTGGTTGTATTTATGTAGGTGGAACAGCATTGGAGAAGTGATTGAAAAGCTGTCCTGTAGATCAGGGTGGTTTGTGAGGCCTGTCCATGCTCTAATCCATCCTGCCACCCCGCCACACAAGTAGAATATCAAACAGGCAATCCCAGAGGAAAGGAAGAGAGAAAGATGTGGAGGGGAGAGATAGAGAGAGAGAGAGAGAGAGGAGACACAGAGAAAGAGATGTGAATGGAGGGAGAAACTCTAAGGAAGGACAAGCATCAGGACTGAAAATGGAGAGCCAGAAAACAAGGGGAGGCTTAGGGGGAGAGAATGAAATCATAGAATTATAGAAAGAATTCGAGGGGAGGTTGGAAAGGTGTAACAGGGGTATGTCAGTACAGAGACACTACAAGGGAGGAAGCAAGGAGTTTCCTGCAGTCTCACTCCACTACTTGTCTTTATTTCACTCTGATTAGCTCTGATAATGTATCTTTGCCATTACGCTGCTAATATAAAAGGGGTGGATAGCACAAAGCGAGCGGTAAAGGACCTTGTAAAATAAACTGAAAGAAGGAGGTGGGGGGGGGGGGGCTCTTCATCTTGAGTAATTTGCCTTTCAAACTAAGGTATGTTTATGCCATGAATACTTCAACGGAACACACGCTAAATTTTTCCGCCCCTAGGTTGATTTCTCTGAGCTTTCGCACGCCGAATAAACACATCAACCAATCACGTTGTGAAGAGGAGACGCCACATGGTCACAACAACAGGAGCTCTATTGATAATGTGTGTGTTTCATCATCCTGTGCTCCAGGTGTGCAGATCCAATGTCAAGATTAGGAGGGACATAAAAGTGCTTATTTATTTATTTATTTGCCTGTATGCAAATGATACCATGCCACCATAAATCTCAACTTCATAGAGGCCCGACAATTGCCATATCATTCACAAAGTACTGCACAGGGAATAATTTATTGTGCTTAACTTTGCTTATTTGTCCTAAACAGCCAACAGTGCATATCACTGCTTACTTAAGAGTTATATTAGTAAATCTTAATTCTAAGGGCTTCAGGCTGTAATGTCTAATCAGGTTCTTTTCTTTCGCCTCCTTTCAACCCTCTCAGATCCCCAACTCTTTTCATCATGGTCCTTTTTTCCCAGTTTATGAGACTACTGTATTCATGATTAACTGATAGGGATGAATATCTTAATATGAAGCCCTAACCAACTCGTGCAAATGAATTGATCCTGCTTTTTATGTTCTGGTTTATATTCAGTTATGATGCTGAACAGTTCCAAAAAAAAAATAATTATCCAATAACAATAAGAGCACTAACAAACACGGCACAGGAAATATATTTGTCACACAGTGTGTGTTACATCACTTCAATCATTTATTTTTAGATGTGAATCTAAAATGTGAATCTCAGATGTTTAAAAGGTGAAGTCATTTGTTTGATTTTGAAAAATTGTGGATATTTTTATTAAAGGGATGGACAATAGCTCCCCAGGATCTGCACCCATGATGTGAATAGTGTGGGCTTTACCTAATTCTGGAAGTTGTAGATTTGGTAGCTAAGGAAAGGTCAACGTTCTATTACCCGTAACCAAATGTCTACGAAATCTCCTCTTTCCCCACCAAGCGAGGAGGAGGAAGAGGAGGACGACACCATCGTCATCGCTGGACAATGTTGAATCCATCCTTCTTTCTGAAAAACGAGCCGCCGCACAATCCTCTCACAAGTCTGTCTGTTTTTTGGTGCAAATTTGTGTCGCCTCCTGCGGGGGAATAGCTTTGCTGCACCATATTCACAGGCACGGATCTTGCCATTTGCTGTTGTTTATTCATCACCCCCCTGCCCCCCAGTGTGTAAAAGCCTTAAGGAAGAAGCTAAATAGGATAAAGTTGAATGTAATAGATAATGTATGTGTTCTGACCCTTTTGGGGGGGTTGCTCACCATGTCCTTTCTCTGAGTTTACAAATCTAAACAACCACTGATCCATTACTGTAGCAGTTACTCACATGGGTCAGACCTCATCTGAACCTTCACACATCACTGCAGTGCAGCTAAGCTCAGCCTCACACTTGCCCCAGGCAGCAGCAGGAAGTTTATAGAGGACATTGCAAATATAGACTGGGGACGTTTCCTCTTCAAGTTCACGCTCGCAACAGAAGGAGTGATACTGAGCTTATTTTGCGTGAATAGTGTGCATAGGGCTGCAGAAACCCCGGATAACAGCGGTAATGAAAGTCAAGCTGAGGTTGGTCTGTGTACTGACAGGTTTATAAATGGTTTTTCAATGTGAAGTATGTTCACTGAACTTTAGTGCAACTAAAGGCGCTTGTGCTCTCTAGCGATAGGTCATTTATTTTCTTTTTTTTAGTTTTGATTCGCCTGTTCTTTTCAAAAGTATCATGTCTGCCTTTAACGCTACATTCTTTAAGCTGGATCTGGTGCACATTTTATACAGGAGGAATAGTCATTTACTGTATGATCATTTGATGTAGCTTCATCTTTCAATCTTGAAAACTGATGTTGTTTAAAGTTTAAAGAGAGTTTCAATGGAAACAGCAGAGTTGTCGTCCTCATCATATTTAACCCAACTGTAACTACATCCATTATGTAATATTATTGACAGAAAAGGCTGTGATGGCTATTTTTTTTTTATATGGGAAGATTAATATCTCCTCTCTGACACAATGCTGCAGGAGTCAAACATGTTGATAGGGGCATATTCGCTGAGATGAATTACAGTGGACCAACTAACATCAACTACAGTCACATAACAGTAGCAGGCATATATATATTTGTGCGGTGTGACCAGTAAAGAGTAGATTTTTTAGTGTGTTCCAAATGTCCTTGACGATCTTTCCCTCACTCTTGTTTCCCTGATTTAATATCTCTTCATGATACATGGTTGGACAAAACCATCTCACTGTGAACAGATACATTGAAAGCTTTAACCGTGCAGGTGCATGCAGCTTTTAATTTATATTAAACTTGGGGCCCTGTTGTTTTAATCTTTTAATTTCGTGGCCTATTTATATTAGAAAATGCATGCTCTTATTAGTCTTTGAATATTGTATTGTTTGAGTGAAGTCAGCCAGAAAAGGAGGAAATGGTCTACAACTCCTGTTATTTATGTAATTTGACAGTTCTCCACAATGCAATGCCTTCTATCCTATACTCATTCTAATCAGAAACAGTACATTTGATGTAGGTGTTAACTACTATTTTTTAGTTAGTGCACATAGACCGGATAATGTTCCTCCCTTTTATTTTGTCAAAGAACAAACGAAAGGTGAAAACTAAGGGGAAAACTTGTGTAACCAGCCCTGTCTTGTTGAATCAGAGTTGAGGGACCTGAGGATCCATAGATTGCCCATGTTAACCTGCTTTCCTTAGAATTCAAATACTCACCTGTTGATCATGTCTCTGTTCTCCTTTTCCAATAAATCATTCCCCACTGCAGGGCTAGGTAAATACACCATGTATCAACATGCATGCTTATAGTCATTCCTCCTCATTAGCAAAGTCAAGCAACAATTAAGAACAATACAGTGAAACTGATGCATTATGACTGGATTTTCAAACATCCAGTTATAAACACAACATTTTTTGTTGTTTTTGTTGAGCAGTTTCATTTCGTTCTCTGTGGCATAACACAAATATGGGCTTTCTATTTTCCGTCCTGCTGTGGGAATGCTTTACTTTGTTAAAGGATAAAATATAGTAAGGTGTTACATGTATGTTTGCAAAAGTGGGATAAAGGATCACCTACCCTTTACCGTCCATTGTGTCTGTTGCCACGTGTCTGCAAAGCTGTGACATGAGTCTCCTCTCATCCAGTCTGGGATGGAATCGGTTGGAACTGCTGCAGAATCCGGGCTATTTTTGTTTCAGTGAGATATTCTCACTGCTCCGTTCTATTTTTGCCACCTTCTGTTACAGACAAATGGATCTGAGACTGATGTATAGTGATGTCACCTTGATCCCAGATGTGCCACCTATAGGACAGCGAGAACAGGCTCGCGATTTCCTTATTTCACCTTCTTCTTTTGCTGCAGGCACCTGTTGCAGTAAATGAGCTGTTTGCACCTCTGACCAGTTTACATTAGAATCTTAGTACCTGTGTTAGCTCTACATTAAATCTCCTTCAAACAAGCACAGTCTGAACATGTATTTCCATCAACAGGACATATGTGTCAGAATTCATAGAACACCACATTGAGGTAAAATTGGTGAGGAGAAATAGTTCCTTTTTCTGGCTGGTAATCACTTTCCAGAAATTTTAAAAAGAACTCAAGTACAATAGAAATTTGGGGGTTGCATGAATTGCTGTCTGTCACAGTGTCTTTTTTGATGCTACATTATGAGTTGCTGAAGTCTGGAATTTAAAATAAGATCTTACACATAACAGCTTTAGATCTGTTTGAATTCAGCATAACTAACCGATTGATTGCTAATTGACAATGAGCATCGTTGCCATGGTGACCAGCAGTAGACAGCCCTGATTTTGAACGGTGGCTGGAATCATTTTTGAGATAAATTATTTCAACAGACCCTATAAGGTCATCAGTAATGTGTTCTATAGATATGTTGCCATTTGATAAAAGATAAAATTCCAATGTATCACAGTTATTATGCAAGTGATATATGACACACTTAGCTTTTTTACTGTAAATCAAATTCATTATTTGGGCACCAGGCAATACCTTTATTGACAAACTGCTTAGAAGCACTTTATTGCTGGGTTTACATTTCTTTAGGGGATTTGCAAAATTGTGGCACTTTAACTAAACAATGATGTTGTGTTGGGCAATTGTATGTGTGCACACACACCTGTGTGTGTGTGTGTGTGTGTGTTTTCCCTGACTTGAAATAAATTCCTATCTAACTAACTATAGCTATTCTGCCTGCTGTGATGAAGTATTGCATCTTGAATTTTGAAAAAAAAAAAAAGCTATTCACCTGAGACAAAACCGCAGCTGATGGATGTGGCCGATTGTCTCCCTCATGTTCTCCATCTTGTTCTTTGCTATTCTGGGACCAACTGCAACAGAGCTACAAAACCACAGCCTATATATTCTAAAATAAGCCTTGGAGCGTGAATGGCTCAGCTGCCGTTCTGAGGCAAGGATATGGAATCTCTGTCGTCCTCTCGAAAGACAGTCTCCCCTTCGCTGTAGCGTCTATGGCATGTTTTTTTTTTTTTTGTCATCGTAATCATCACTCAGAAACAAGACACTTGCTATAGGCCAAACATAAATCTAGGTTGACAGTGATATACTGCCTCCCTTTCAAAAACCTATTTGTTTACATGCCATATGCCAGTCAAACATGCACATGCCCCCTCCTAAAACACTCTAGTGGTTTTTAAATCCAACCAAAAACCTCAGCAGGCCTGAATACAAAAAGATGGTGATAGATGCATTTCAGATGTCTCTTCCATTAATCAATCAGATCAAGAAGCCATATGACTTACATTGCAAAAACCTTTTTTGTATTTGTTACGATTAGTCCAATGTTGAGTAGAATCATGTTTCAAGAAAGCAAAACTAACTTAAAAAACTAAAATTAAAAAAATAAATAAATAAATGAGCTAAATGAACTACCATTGAAATAAGATACAGTATTTCTACACACTATTGGACAAATACCTTGTGCCAAATACGATACATTTTTACCTGATAAGAGAAGAGAAAATAGGGCCGCTGTGATTGGGTTCAGCCATAGGTGCATAACTTGTAGCCCAAAAAGATGGATTCTAATTTGATCGTGTGAATCTAGCCACCTTGCAAGGTATCCCAGTCATTGAGCACCCTCTACAAATTGCACATTACCGTCAATTTCACCATCTAAATGGTGTTCTCATTCATCAGTCACAGTATGTGTGCACATACATATTCACGCACGCACACTTCAGGGACTCACAAAGATGCTCACTTTATTTTCCCTCCCATCTTAAGGTTCTATCCACAAATGGTATTGATTGTAACGATATGGGGGTGCAAACATGCCCATAAAGTTTAGCAGCTGAGTGTAATTTGCCCTTGTTTTGTGTCTGATTGAGTGAGCGAAGCCATTTCAGTGTTTTAGGCTTTTTCTCCACATTTCACTGCACAGATTGATCCATAATGAAAACTGTAGAGAACACAAAAGTCTTTAATTAGCAGAGGTGCACTCTCACACAAAGCTCTCCAAATTCACAAACCGAGTTCCAAGCATTTTGTGTCTTTTACTTCTCTAGCATTTCAAATATATATCACAATCTACTGTGTGTCACAACTGGCTGCAGCATCACACGGCAGCAGGAATGATGAGTGTCTGAGAAAGCCTGTGAACGGTAACTTCATTAACACTGGATCTGCCAGGATATGACGCTATTTAATGGTCTGTGTTCTGCTACAGACACATCCAGACGGGTCAGCTTTTACACGCAGATACTAGAATTAAATGGTGGAATTTTTTTTTGTAATAAAGCAGCTGGCATGGATGAATCCTGAGCTGCATCGGTGCTGTCAGAGCATTTTTATTTTCAAGCTGAAAGCTTGAGATAAGCCTTCCCCCCCATACCCACTTGATCCCACCTTCCCTACTGTCCGTCTGAAGATTTGATATCGTTCAATATCAATTCAATATCATTTAAATCTCAGACGCACGGAGAAAGAGAGAGAGAGAGAGAGAGAGCGAGAGAGAGAGAGAGCATTTAGCACTAACTCACATGAAGGTGCTAATCATTTCACAAATTGTGTGTAGCTATTTGCACATTTTCATTTCATTTTTTTTGTAAATTTGACTGCTTTTACAAAGCATGGAAAGGAGATTTTGTATGCATAAAAATAATTGTATGCATATATATATATATATATATATATATATATATATATATATATATATATATATATATATATATATATATGCATATATAAAAGCATACAACCACAAATTAACATCTCTCAGTGAAGAGCAGAATGATATTGTACCTGTCCTGCAGCGGCAGCTGGAGGCACAGGAGATCGATAGATGTGTAAGTAGCCTTTCTCTGCTCGCTATGACGGAAGACTGGGCCACATTTTCACATGATAATTCAAACTGACATCTTTTGCAAATCAATACATTCCTGTAGATATTCAGTGATGTGTGTGGCTAATGCCGCCATAATGCACCGATCGGGCTCCTAACAGCATGTTTCATCTGATAACGGCAACGGATGAAAAGAGCAATGGAAGTGGTGATGTATGTTTGACACGCCAAGTGACTGGTATTAAAGCTGCAGGTTTTTATCCTGTCACACAGAATGCTGTCACATTAAAAACCTCAATGGATCTTAATGTAAGTCAACAGTAATAGATTTCATGCTAACAAAAGGCCAACTGTCAAGGAACAGCTTATAAAAAGGTACCCGCCAACACTTAAACTGCTACTGGGTGCCACAATGAGGTGTAAATTGGGTGTCATGATTAGGTATATATACCACTATATATACCACAATTTTTTTATTTGAGATCTTTTATATTGTATTATTTATTGTTCATATTATTTACATTTTAATTATTTTTTTCTTAGTTTTATTCTAAAATGTTATATTGAACATGTCATAATTAATGAATTATATTTCATTCAGTTCTCTGTTTAGTTAGTATTGACATTGTACGTGTGATGTATCTTTGAGGTTATGAGGGTATGGGGTGATCTGAGGCTACTGGGTGGATGTGTAGGGACTGTATGTTGTATAACGGTGTTTTTATGCATACCCCCCCCCTAGGGATGGTAGCAACTAATGGCATTCCAACAAATAAACAAAGTATTCATCAGGGGTGAAAAATAATAAGGATTTGTATCATTTCTGCTCGGTTTCTGTGTAACCTTGGCTGTCGACAGTCGCTGTGATTTTTTTTCTTTCCTTTGAACATTCTCGTAAAGAATGTTTTTTTTTTCTTTTCCTCGGTCCTTGGGGTCTGACTGGCTCCAACTGTATGTTTATGAGCCTCACTCTGTGTTCATTTTTCGACTGAAGCCGGCGACATGAAGCCACACAATGGCGCCCGACACGTGTTGCCGCACGACGGGCATGACACAAACTGGCTTCAACTTTTCGATGTGGTGCGGTGAAGCGTCAACCAATTACATGCTTTTGTGTTACCTTGTCCACCTATATCTCAGTGCAAATGGAAAAAAAAGAAAGATCATTCAAACTCATCCACAGACCAGCAACATTTTGACGGCCTCAACTTCTGGCGACTAAGCATTTTGTATCTTTGGAAGCCAGCAGTGTGAACACACAATAACTGTTGTATGAAAAAATGCGTAAATCATGATGTCTGATCATTAGCAGCAGCTGAGCTGTGTGCTTGGCTTGGTCTGTGAGGCCTTTGACAGTAAATGCTAATGTTTAGCAGACAGCCGAGCAGCGAACTGTGTGGGTTGAAATGAACATGAATTTGACATGCAAGGTGGGTTTTAGATTAGAGAATAGGTTCATGATTAAGTCATCTCTATAAAATAATAATAAAATACTGTTCAATTTCAAAAGAGTATACACTATATCTTGTAGGCACTATATCTTAAGCTCATCTGTTATATAAAGCAGGTTACAGATCATTAGCATCACAAAACCAATCCCAATCACACCTATTTTAAGATCTTGCTGTCATGAATCATATCCTCTTACAATAATTCAATGTAGAAAAGGATTTTCCATTTATCCTGCTGAAGTGTGTTACCTCATGCTTTTTGTGGATTTTTTTTAAATTGAATTATGAATATGATCTCACGCCTACATCTTAGAGTTATGTCCTCTCAAGCTGATGCCTTTTTGTTTCCTCTGTGCCGAACTGACAGGACAGAGGACGTGTTTTCTTCCCGGGGAATGAGGATTGGTGTGACAGTGGAGATATTATAATGCCATCCAGCTCCTGTTCACCTGATTTGGAGTTATTGTTGATCAGGTGCAGGCCACACTTTCCACCAACAGAATTTACATCGTTATTCCTCATTTTCACAGCAGTCTACCTCCGACCACAGATGTTGCCCTGTGGGATCTTTTGAAGACTTGAACTACTCACAGACCAGTAATCCTGATTCTGCGCTTATTGTTGCTTAAGTCTTCAATCAGGCTAACCTTTATGAAGGTTATACCTGACTTCAATCAGCATATTGACTGTGCCACAAGGGGAATAAACACTCCGGAGCTCTGCTGAACCCAGTTCAAAAACAGCAATGGAGTAGAGTAGCAACCCACGTTTGGGAAAGAACTGCGGCCATCTTGCTGAGGTCAAAGTTTGTAAGCTAACCATGTCACATGTCCCCAGTGACACAAAAAGTTGGAAATGGTCAGGTAAATCAGAGGCATCCCTACAGTCTGTAGTACATGGTGCAGTCACGAGCACATTTCAGGACACCACCATTGACATCAATGGATTCACTGAGTGGTGGACTTGGTTTGTGAAAATACAATAGACAATAGAGGCAACTGTACCCGAAACTACAGTTTAACTATTTCTCAACCAGAAGCAATGGATTACTAGAACCATCGATGCATGAAAAATTATAAAGCAGCAACTTCTAATGTAAGCATCAGTCAATCAATGGTGGAAAAAGGGACTACATGGAGTAAACAGGAGTATGCTACAGAGTGTAGAATGTACCTGAACACCTGTCCACTCTTGACAGAGGGAGCTGATTGGTGTCTGTCTGTGCAGTGTGGACTGTCTCTGGATCGGTTCATACATGTGTGGCTTTCACACAGTGTCCTGCACACAGGATGGCAGCGGTGGCACAGAGCCGGTGATTGGACAGTGGTTTATAAAGAGCATGGAGCCTGGCCTTCTAACTGAGCCAGACAGTGACCAGAGTGAACAAGACGGCCATGAGTGAGTGAGCAGAGACTTGGCAGGATTTTGTGGAGAGATAAGGCACACTTCATCTCTGTGGAGTGTTGTATGTGTTTGATTTAATTTGACCCACATTTGGAAGGAAATAGTGCATCAGTGCCCTTGGCTGTTTGCTGCATGTGAGGGGTTCAGAGCATAATTTAAAGTCCTTCCCTCAATGTGACCTATCTCTATTCATACTCTAGGCACTTCACATTCTCAAAACTTCTGGACACTGCTAGTGTGGAGACTCCTGCCTTCTCTTGACCCTGGCTTATAGTTTTAAGAGACTTTAGGCCTGCTATTAATTTTTGTGTGATTAATTAGTTGTATTTGTATATTAAGACTTAATTACATCTGTATGCTGTTTTCAACAGGTGCAGGTTTTAGCCTGAACCCTAGCCCAATGTTGCCACATTTGGGGTTAGGGGTTAGGGAAAAGAAGGCCCAGAAGCATGTTGCAAGGACTGAGTGCTGATGTGTCTCGGCAAAACGATTTTCATGCTCGCTTTGAGGCCACCGCCAGCCAGCGAGTGAGCAAAAAGCTTTGAAGCAGATGTTGATGGATGTGCGGGTGTCCCTTTCACTCCTGTTTTCCTGAACATGACATCAGGAGGGCTTTTCAAGTGTGCGAACACCAACAAAGCAGCAGGACCAGATGGTATCAACGGGCGATGGTATCAGTATGTGCGGACCAACGAGCGCCTGTGTTCCCAATGATATTCAACCTGTCCCTGGATCAATCATCATCACGTCATACCCACGCACTGAGGGCCCCACCATCCTTCCTGTGCCCAAGAAAACTCGACCCTGTCTGAATTATAACCGCTCAGTGGCGCTTACCTCGGTAGTGATGAAGTACTTTGAACAGCTGTTGAAGGATTACATCACGTTCAAGTTCAAATTTATTCATGTCCCAAAGGGCAAAATGGGCTGCAGCAGGCATACAGGCATAAAATTACAAATAAAATATGGAAATACAATACTGGTAACATTCTGTAGATAGACGATAGAAGTTATCTAGTAAGTAGGCTAAGTTTACACCACAACCAATTATAACACAATTCAATATATTTCTGTTATTCTATTAGTGTCATATCCAACTTTTCCTGTTCAAATGTATTCTATCCTGTGCACACTTCATCTAGTGCTTCGCTGTCCATCTTGAAGAGCGATTCGTCCTCTGTTTCTCTTTTTGAGGTTTCTTCCTCTCTCTGTCTAAGGACAAGAGATGTTGTGTTGTAGTACAAACTGTAAAGCCCATTTAGGCAGATCTATGATTTTTGATTTTGGGCTACACAAATAAGATTGACTTGACTTGACACATCAACATTGGCATATAAAGAAATTGATCTCCAACAGCACACACACATTCTCTGCATCAGCAGGTCTCACCTGGACAAGAAAATGAGCTATGTGAGATTGCCATTCATTGATAGTTCAGACTCATCACAAAGCTCAAGGGCCTGGGAATAAACATTTAAACACTGTGCATGGGAATCCACAAGTTGATGGAGCTAATAGGATTACAATTCATTCATGACTCTAATTTATGATTACATATGGCAAGTGAACTTGATTCATTGATGTTGGTTAAACCTGTGTTTTAATTATTGTCGGTAGGCTAATTGGAATTGTTATACCTGGAAATTACTAGTTCATAGTGAAATTATATAAGATATATCACCTCAACCACAACAAGTGATTGATGGGGTCCACATACTGTCGGTTATACATTTACAACCACGATACATATGTAATCTTTGTTAGAGATTAAGGACTCATTATGACTCAGCAGACAATATGTAGCTTCAAAAGCAAGATTTACATAAGGCCATTGAAATTAGTCTGTCAGCTTTTTTTACTGTCTGATGCAGCAGGGCCCATTAGTGAAGACTGAGGCCTCCTGCATCACTTGTTGTTTGTCCAGCTACAGTGATAGAGTAGCCTGAGTATTTTTTTTTGTTTTCTTTGTGATCAAGCAACTACAGTTATACCTGTGGGATTTCAACTTAATGGAGCTCATTGATTTGTTCATAGATTTGTGTTGAGAGTAAAAAAAAAGATTGAAAGAGGTGTTTTGACACTAGAAAAATGTGTATAATAGCAGAGCGGTGGCCTTTTCGCTGTAAATGCTGTGTCTACCCTATCCTATGTGCACATGACAGTTTTTCTTTTTTTTTTTTCTCTTCTTTGTCCAGTTGAAGCTTAAAGGTATTTATGGCTGATCCCTCATTGTCAATTAATCAATTGGTTTAATCTTAGTTGGCTAAGGATGTGTTCACTCATTTAGTTGTTTTTAATGTTGCACCCTGAAATATTGTTATCTCTTGTGATCTCTGGTAGGTGGAACATTGAAAGAGATTTACAGATGTCTTTTTAATGAAAGACAGCCCTACATGTATGACTATATTGCTTCACTACTTAAAGTCCACTACTGAGGAAGCACAAAAGGCAGAAGCTCAAGCTAACAAAGCTCTGGCCAATCAGCAGCACCTGGACTATATAGAATTTGTTTTACTTGGCGAGTCAGTATGCAGTTATGAGTTTCACTCCACTGTTATTGTTGGATTGTGTTGCAGCAGGGCAGATGGAGGTGGTGTGTGCCAAAGGGGAGCTTGAAACTATCTCCAAAGATGCAAAAACAAAAATGGCACCAGAGGGCAGCTGGGCGTCTGTAATGTAACCATTATAGCTTGGGATGAATATCATTGGCAAATGTTGTGGTTTCTAAAGCTACAGCGAAGGGGGTAGGGGGATATTCAGCAAAATCTTGCCCCTTCCCAACTACACGGGAAGGGGTAAATTGAAATGGATTTTATTCAAATTGTACCCACCCACCCCAGGTACTGGATTGCTACAGCTTGAATTATTATAGGTGACACAGACATGGTCTGACAAAGGATGGACTGGTCAGTCATGCGTCTCTCTCTCTCTCTCTCTCAGGTGCAACACAGCACCGATGCATTTTGCTTATGCTGAAAATGTTTTAAATTAAACAAATCATGTGCAGCAAACTGCACATTTCTAACAAGAGGATAGGCTAATTTAATAAAACCATTATAAAACAACAATAATCATCTTCTATCTCTCCAGCTCCATGTTTGCAATCTTGTGTGTGTGTGTGTGTATAATTAATTCTTCAATTCCCTCACCGGTGTTTTCAGCCTGTTTTGGGTAACACTTTTTAATTAGATACCCTTCAAGCACTGGAGCACCTTGTTTCAATTACATATCATAGAGAATTAAAATACCATAAAACATCATTACCATTAATGTGCACATCCTCATTCAATCCAATTACAATCATCTGTGTAACTTTACTGTCAGTGGAAAGGGAAAAGTGGAGGAATAGAAATCCTGCCCATTGGGCTTTTTCCCCCTCTTTAAAGCTGGCAGGCTACCTTCACCACTAGGGACGTAATGGAAAGAGGCCAAAGCCAACCTGAAATTCTGATGAAGGCAGCAGAGATGATTTGGTTAGCACTTTTACTAATCTTAGTTGTGAGCAGTGTTGCCATAGTTACACTGAAACAGTAATCTGACTACTGACTACTGACTACTTCTTTAATAAGTAACTTAGTTAAGTTACTGACTACTGACTTTTAAAAGTAACTAAATTAGATTACAAGTTACTTTATTAGTTACTTTCAGCAGCGGCTGATCCCCCACCTCCATAACATAAAAATGACTACCAGTTTTGCCAATACTCACTTTATTGACATGCATTTTAGCCGGAACATCAAAAATGACACTGACATTTGAAAACTATTTCCTGAAAGAAATAGGCCTACATGTTTTTTTAGAAAAAAAATAAAGACAGTCTTTCTTGACTTTAATGAAAAAAACTACTACTACGTTGAGTATTCCATATGAAGAGTGGATGTTTTCAATTTCTGCACCAATAACGTCATATGTGTGTCGACCACGAATTCTCCTACATGCTAATGCAACCTTATTGCGCTCTAATGTGGCTCTGCTAATCCAGTGGAGTGTTACTCCCATGTAGCTTTTATTGTTAGCTGTCCAAATATCCGCTGTTGTTGACACAAAGTCGACCTCATTCAGTGCGGCCTTCAGATTTGTCTCCATCGTTGCATATTGCTTTTCCAGGTAACTAGAAAAAGATGTTCTGTGAGGCAGCTCAGTGGCGTTGCTGGTAGGGATCTTGGATATAATGGCACGAAACGAGGGCGAGTCAACGGTGTTCACGGGCAGCATTTCTTCAACCACATACTGCCCAACCAACCTGGTTAACTCTGCCCCACTCAGTGGTTTTGAACTTAAGTCCAACTTCCTTTGTTTGCAGGGTGTTGGACCTCCTGCATTTGTTTTTTTCGCACCGGGCGGGACCTGCTCTGTTAACGTGGTTGTACCATGCTGTGTCTCTAGATGTTTCTTTAGATTTGATGTTGTATTCTTGAAGGCAGACAACACTTTGTCGCCAGCACAGAGTGTACAACGAACCTTTATATTGCCATCCTTAGCTGAAATAAAATCGAAATAATGCCTGTACTTCCAACTGCAAAAGGCGAACCTCTCTCCCTCCATTGTTTACATTTGACTCGTAGCGGGGCGGATATGGCGTAACCTTATAACGTGTCACATAACGTAGGTCGCCAAAATAAATGAATGAATGAATGAATGAATGAATAGTAGCCTAACCTATGTCGCCTCGAAACGTAAAAATAGTAACGCACAGTGTGGTAAATAAGTAACTTAAATCTGACTACTGGTTTGGAAATAAAACTGCGTTAGACTACTCGTTACTGAAAAAAAATAGTCCGACTACAGTAACGCGTTACTAAGTAGCGCGTTAGTGGCATCACTGGTTGTGAGCTACATCTTGTATAAATTACATTGTTAGAATGTCTCTTCTCCTGTTACATTTTCTAATAATACTTACTTCCAGAATATCAACCGGTACATTGGTGGTAGCAGATAGTGTGTGCTTAATTCATGGCATAGGAAAATACCTCTAATATGTGTTTATAATTAGCTCCCGAACTTGCTGTTTATTTAAGGAGGCTTAGCAGATATCTGAGCTATCCTTCAAATAACTGATCATTCACTAAACCCATTCTCCCCCCGAACAGCAACGTTCCAATCAAAGCTTAGCAACTGGAACTAAACACAGCAGGCCTGTCAAGCTGCCAAAGCAGTGTGCATGAGGCTCTAGTAAGAACAATATTTGGTTTTCCATTTTTTTTTTTGGGGGGGGCTTTTGTTTTAGCCTTTCAAAAAGGCTAAATACAAGTACAAAGGTGTAAGGAAGGGATTAGACACTGGTTGGTTAAAGCTGTAATTTTTAGCACACCCAGTTCCAAGCATAAGCTCCAAAAAATTCTTTGCTTGGCTTTGATTTTGCATTGTGCTGAATATGCACAGTAGTGCTTCTTTCTAGGCTTGGGGATGGTTTTACAAACGTAAAAGAGTAATAACTGTCAACAGTTTCATACTGTGATATATGAGGAAAAATTCTTTTTGGGCCACAGGGACTTGTTTGCTACAATACTGTGATTGGCAGGAAGAATTTGGTAGCAAGGCTGAGCAGCGTATTCTGTTATAGCCATTGCTCTTGATACATCCATGGCTTTGGGTTAAGAGACAGAGAGGTGGGGCTAACTCAGAAGGTTTCATAACCATCAAATAGACACTCTTCTGTTTACTATAAATAAACACTCAAATGAAGAAATGCATCTGGATTTGCTCTGTATGGCTCCTTGACTTTGTGATGTCATTCAGTATTTCCCTTGTAGAGGTTCCCTGCATGGGCCTTCTGCCCCCACCCACCCACCCCCACTGTTACACCCACTTTTTTCAGTCTTCCAGGTGAACATCAGCCAATCAGAAAATAGGCTCATGAATGTCTATGACACAGACCAAACATGTGCTTTTTTTCTGAATCTGGAGCAATGCAGGTGAGGGAAAAAAACAGAAAAAAATAATCATGAGATGGGAACTTTAACATCTGCTAGATTTAGTTAACTAGTAAGTATTTCACAATTTTACATTACAGTCTGTTGTAAAGCACTTTTTTTGTGGTTTGAAAGGATGCATCGTCATATAATATAACCTTTCTCTCCAACATTCTCACATGTTGAAAAGACAGCGAGGTCAAAAAGTCTCTAGGGGGAAAAGTGATCTCAGAATTTATAAGAGCTTGGAACAGTTTAACACAGTTTCCTTAAACATTTTGCATAGGAAAAGGTGCTACACATGAATGAACAAAGCCATAAAAGGCACACACAATCATCCTATACCTATCCAGCCACCATTAGCAGTGGTAAATGACCTCCTTAAATCCCCAGTGAGATTGTGTAGGAGTGCTTTTACTGAGAATGATATCAGCCTCACAGAGAGAGAGGTATGCGGCAGCTATGATCTTAAAGATGGAATCACTCAAAAGGAACACTGGACATAAGCACAGAGCTCAGCGCGATGCAGGCTGACTGCAGCTGAAAATTGGCAAGTGACCCTTGAGACAGGTCAGTCCCAATTCACAGAGAGCAAATTGTGTGGAAGGCATTGATTAATGGGGAAGACACAACTCGTTATGGCCTTGCGGCGTCATCCGCTGCCTCTTCCTCACTATCCCCAGACCTTCACTTACGGTTGAAATCAGACTAGTGGCTAAAATAACACGTCACCAATTGATCTCAGCCCATAATTAATGGCACCATGGGTCTAATTAAGTATCCACTTATAACATGATAGAAGGAGGGCGGCTGGAGACGAGCCAAGAATAGGTCTGCCTTACAGACAGCAATCCACATGAATCATGTCAACGATGTGTAATATAAAATTGATCACGTTTGCCTCAACTCATAACCTTTCTGGCATTCTGGATATTTAGAAAATGAGGAATAAAAATGAGCTGAAATATGGAATTACTAGAGAAAAAATATATAAACTCACTGGTGTAAAAAAAAAAAAAAAAAATTACCAGATAATATTTTACTTGTTCCCACTTACTGTATACGGGAGGCCACAGAGGAATATACTTGCATATTGAGGATTACATAAAAATATAGTGCTTTTCATCACTTAATTGCTGCAATAGTGTTGGCATTGAAAATAAAGAGAGCATTTTATGAACACTGACTAAAAATCTGCACTGCAGCATAGAAACGTGCTTTTAAAGCTGCGATAAAGCAGTATTGTATTATTTATTTGATGTGATCTGTAAACATGATGAGTGGCTATGACTTACATGCTATTTACAATGAATACCCTAAATGCACAATATATCATTCACAGGTAATCCGCGACTCACAATAACAGGTGATATGGCATTATGTGTCACCTATGATAAGTCTACTGTGTCACAACAGTGGAAGACATATGTCCACAAAAGGAAAATGATAGTGGTTGGCAGATTACAGTGTAATCCATCATTTCTCATGACACTATGTGAGACTGAGCCTCTTGGGGGTTAATTTCCCAGGAAAGAATATCAATATCAGGGAAGACAGCAAAACTTTAGTAGTTGTTAATTGGCTCTGGATAAGGATCTGGCTTAAAGTATAGTATGACATACTGTACATGGGTCTAAGGTTCAATAAAAGTCAGATTCAAGATGATTTTTACCTTTTTTTTTAACCAGGCCTCTGTGTGTTTGGGAAGTAACTATTTGATCAGTTCTTTCTGTCAGAATGACTGATATGTAATTACCTGCATCCTTTAGGAGCACAGCACACTTAGTAACCCTTTTTGCCTTATTATATGTTATACTATAATGATGACAATTAGCCATTCAGTAGCTTTAGAATGAACAGCTGGAAGTACTCCAGACACAGGCCTTTCAAAAGTCAGCTGTAAAACAAAGGTAAGTAAGATTGCATGATTTTTTTTTTCTCTAGAGGGTTTAAACATTCAGTCTAATTGCATTCATCTAATATGATGGTGAAGTAGTTAAAGTGTCTGTATAACTGCTGATATTTTCCTCAGCAAAGACCAATTATAATTGTCTAATTATAAGCATTAACAGTGAAATTACTTCATTTCCTCTCTAATAATTGAACACATCCCGATTTATCGTCACCTTTATTTGATGTGAAACCAGGTAGCTTAATGTAACACAAGCCATGCTGCTCCTCGGATTGTTCACCACATGTCACGCACATTTAGTGATGTAATGTAAAATATTCACCAAGTTTACTTCACAGTCTCATGCACTGATGCCACTGTAAAATGTTTCTGCCCTGCTGTCCACGATGGCAGCAGCGAACTGGCGACAGCTCTCTCCTCTTTATTAGGTTATTTTATCGGCCCTCTCAACAGCTGTGACAGCTCCAGCCATGATCGAGTTTGGCTTGTTTTCACTATATCCTCTGCAAACTTTGACACCTGATTTCATTGAGGGAGATGGGATTTGAAAGGTGGGGGACACGGGTCGCCAAGCCCTCTTCTCTACATCGTCTAATGTAGTGTACCTGAGCAGCTGGTTTTGCGAAAAGCGCTCCTATGTCTCTGAGCTCGTTCTCTTACGCTCTTCGCTCTGCTCTTCAGAATGACAGATTTTTCACTTTGATTGTGTATGTGAAATTGCAATTAAAAACTCTAATTTCTACAGTTGTGAGTCATAACTACACTTGCATAGATAATTCTCTTTTGGGCTCTTTCAACCGTTCATCTAATTGCCTCAGAATTTCAAATGTGCGTACATATCCAAATTGGATCCCATCTCAATATTCTTATTCCTCTATCTAATGTGAGCAAAGCTGTTCTATATTAATTCAGTGGCTTATTGGACAGCAGGATGATCATTGATGCAGACGTACATGCACATATCACTCAATTTTACAAACCCGAGCTCCACTGGCTGCAACATCCATTGGTGGATGGTCAGTTGAGAACAGCTTGTACTTGTTTCCTGAATGGGCTGGCACCCTGCCTTTATTCACTGAAGGACTCTGGGGTGGATTCTCCATGGGAGCTTGCCATACTCAACACTCTTTGACCAGTGGAATTAAGGTTCCTAGAGCTGTGGCTAACCTGCCATTTGTTTCTCAACAAGGACACAGAGCAGACAATGCCCTAGGTTCAATCCTCAGTGGGAACATTCAGCACTAAATTCTGTTTGCCCAGTAGCACAAGGTCTCTGAAAAGGGGCAGTTTACCTGCTGTCCTCCTGTCCCGAGGGGGAAAAGATGACAAAGTGAGAAATTAGGCTTAAAAAGGTAACTACAACTAGGCTGACAATGGTGCCATATAATGTAGTAGTTGCTGCATGCTTTGCTCCCATTCTGCTGGGGACAAAGCAGAAACGCATACAATTGTGCATGCATATAGACAATTACTATGTATTCCTACTGTGCTGGCAAAAGCATAAATAATGTTAACAAATAAACTAAGCCTTTAATGGAAATCATGATGTTAATGTGATATTATAATCCACAAAACAGAAATCCTGCATCACATATTGCTTTTCATACAATGAGAGACTTGAATCGGCCTGACAAGTGACACAAATAGACCCGCTTGAAAAAAACTAGAAGGAGCCGTCTTGATTGGTCGGTGGAGCTGAACAGATCCTGTGGAGTTCAGTTGAATGTATAATTATTTATTAACCTACAAGTGAAGCTACAAAACTTCCCCATGTGATGAAGTGGTGCATTACTGGTGATTTGCAGTTGTGGCAAATTCGGTTAGGCCTGTTGCAATGAAATATTGCTCGCTTGGTCCACATAATTGGCCATATGACAGGCCACAGTGGGTAGATGAAACATTAAAAAGCGTGTTCTTAATTATGCCACATATCCTTGTTATGTTTCTATAATTCAGAATACCATTCAAGACAGAGGTTAAACATGGTG
The DNA here is from genome assembly GCA_036785175.1 of Eupleurogrammus muticus. Taxonomy (NCBI): domain Eukaryota; kingdom Metazoa; phylum Chordata; class Actinopteri; order Scombriformes; family Trichiuridae; genus Eupleurogrammus; species Eupleurogrammus muticus. Next base: position 20,642,748 of record JAYKQN010000010.1, on the reverse strand, counting down.
TTAAAATAAAACAATTGGGGGGAATGAAAGCCCTTTGTGGCTGTATTTATAGGCCGGTGGCAGGCGCAATTACTTAATTGTTCTGAAGTAATAATACAGAGACATGCTTGGTGCATAATCAAATAACCATAACCTTATAATATATATGCTAAACTTTTTTCATGAAACATATTTTATCTCTTAACATGAAACTACCTCTTTTTTGAGTAGAAAAATGGTTGTCATGAACCAGGTGGTGAAGGCTTTATTTGATTGGTGCAGTTATTGACCTGCAACCCAGTGGGATGACATGTTTTGTGAGCCTGTTGTAGACTTATAAAGAGGTTCTATAGTGATTCTGATGCAGTAGTGCATTCCAGAGACAGGTTTTAACAACAGACCAAAGAAGGTAAGTGTAGTCGTCAAGCCCCTCTGGGGAAGCACGCCACAGATACAAATCTATTCAATTCATCAGAGAGCTGATAATCTATGGAATCAATAGCTGTTGCTTTGCTTTCACTCCCATCGTATGTTTTTGCATTGCTGGCAGATCTCAGTTCGATATTGCAAACCCCATCCGTCCCCTCCCCATTCCACCCCTACAGGCAGGCCTTTTTTTTTTTTTTTTTTTCCAGATTTTCCATTTCTCTATGCCCCTCAAGAAATTTTTCTGCACAGATCAGTTTACCACAGACCGAGAATTTAAAGGAAAGGCAGCACTGAGCATTTAATGGTATATAACTAAAGGTCAGTGATGGGGAGAAAATTGATTTTTGTTGAAGGTTTTAATGAGATAAAAATGTGTTCCATTAGGTGCATCGTGTTATTGGGTTAAGGCTATTATTCAGTGAATATTCTAGAATGTGTTTCTGTCCAGAAAGAGAAAAAAAATGTCTAACTATTGCTTGAAATGCCTTTAAAGAACAGAATATCTATGGGTGGCAGTATGGTTACAGTCCAAGATGTATCATGGATACTGATGATAAAAAGGATAAAGTATTAATTGCAGGGCCGATGACCCTGACCTCCACACTCTTGTTCTCTTGCATTTTTAAAACAAATTTTGAATATTATGCAATCTGTATTACTGTTTATACAAAGACAGCTATTATGCAGAATATTGAATTAATAAGTAAAGACAAAAAATTCAACACCTTTTTAAAATGCCTAGCAAATGAGGTGGATACATTACACAGGTTTGTTTAGCATTGAATATTTGTGTTAGAGCTGGCTTAAACACAATGTGAATATCAGCTGGTTCATTCCTTTCATTCATTTAATTTGCGGTTCACCAAATGTTAATTAATCGTGTGGGCAGCAGCTTGTTAGTTAATCTCAGCCGCCCCCTCATCTCTGAAACATAAGACAAACAATGCTGCAACATTCACTTCATTTCCCTTCACCGCATTCAACCTTAGTGTCTGCGGCTCCATTTAGAATGAAACTGTTGTTAGCGCATCTTCCAAATTTCTCTTTGAAGATGAAAAGAAGGGTCTTTGGTACAAGTTATTGGTGCTTTTCAAAGCATTACAGTGGTATGAATATTGCATTGTGTTATATTGTTGTTACATGGTGGTGCAGAATAAGGTCCCAGCTTCAAGGCTTTGAGCTGGGACTTTTCTGGGAGTTCGCATGTCATAAATAAGTGGGTATCGAGAATGAATGGTTCATATTTCTTGATGGTAAATATCTTGATAAAAGGTGTCTACGTTTGCTAAGTGACTGACACAACTTTTTGCATCAATATCCAATTCTTTACAATGTTCTGCGTGACTCATGAGCACAATGTATTTGGAACGGTGAACTGGTGCCAGTGGATCCTTTATGAATCCAGCTCTATATTCCCTAAAAATAGACAGTGGAAATGTTTACTTTTCCGTTTTTCACACACTGAGAAAATCTGGGCCGTTGCGCTGCTAGCCAATTTCTTTCTCACAGCGCAATTATAAATATTCACTGAAAACATTAAATATTGATTGCTCTCTGTTAACTCAGAGCTTGAATGAAATTAAAACAAATATTAATCACATGCTGGCACGTCAGCAAACTTTATTAGACCTATAATGAATGCAAACAGCCCACCATTTTGGAGGACCCTCACCCCGTTTATTTATGTCAATTTAAATTTTTAATGGTGTGTCATAAATTTCTTGATTACATCAATTCCGATTTTTCATAAGCACATCAGCTATTTGCCGTCTCCAGGAAGGGAAGCTAGACCCACCACAAGCTGTGTAATAATGGACCTCCACACTTTGCCCTGAAAATGAAAATAGATGGTTTTCCATCGTACTGCATTTAAAACTCATCACAGCTCCTCTCTCTTGTGATTGCTAATGAACCTCTTCATAGGCCATCTGTGAATCACAAAAGGGGGAGAAATCCAAATTGAGGGTGAAACAGCAATGGATTTGATGAAATCATGTAAAAATGTACACTCAGAGGACAGAAAAACCGTCAAATGCCCTTCATTCAAAAGATAACCTTTTTGTGGCCACGGTAGGTGTATGTAGTAGAGCTGCCGCACAGAAGAGTCCACTGCGATTTCGTTAGTCACTTCTTTATTAATAGATCTTGTTAAGTATGACTACATACCATCTCTCTGTATTCAGCAGGCTGCCTTGACTATTTAATATGTTAGGAAACAACACTAAACAATACTATGCACATGCATGTTCCTATATTGTAATAGAAAATAGACAGTCACCTAGAGTCCACATAAACTCAGACAAATCTCCAAAAGAATATTCAATCTGCTTGGAACAATTGATGGCAATAGTATGGTACAAGTAAAATACAAGTATTATTATATTATATTTAACTTTTTTTTTATATTATTATTGAAAAACATGGGGGTGGCACAGTAGGCAGCACTGTTGCTCCACAGCAAGAAAGTTGCAGGTTCAAGACCTCGAGCCGGGACCTTTCTGAATGTGCATGTTCTCCCCGTGTCTGCGTGGGTTTTCTCCAGCTTCTCCGACTTCCTCCCACAGTCCCAAAATACAGTATGCTGAGGTTAATTGGAGATTCTAAATTGCCTGTAAGTATGAATGGTGTGTGTGTGTGCCCCACGATAGACTGGTGACCTGTCTGGGTGCATCGCTGCCTGTAATGCGCTGGGATTGGCTCCAGCAGACCCCAGTGACCCCAATGAGGAATAAGCAGGGATATAAAATGACTGATTGACTGAATGACTGAAAAACATAGATGGAGAGAGTTTATATACTGTGTGTGTATAAAATTGTGTTGGCAAAGTCTGCTCAGCTTTGAATCTCTGTGGCGACGGCACTGCTACAGTTTTTTTTTCTCTTCATATCCAACCTGACACTATGTGGTCTAACAATGTAACAAACTGAGCAGTCACATAGTGACAGTAAAATTGATTTAAATGAACTATTAAGATGAGACGACTAATCGAAAATTGAGTTGACTGATTAATTGTTAGAAAATCACTCCTTGGTTGCAGTGAGGGTTAATACAAATGTGAAATTTAATCTACCATTGTTTGTGTAACAATAACGGCATATTTTAAAGTGTTCAATTATAGTAATTAATGGTCACCAAGCAACCATTTTGCTCAAGCTTTTCCTATGGTACAAAATAGATATTTTTGGTAGTTACATAAGTAGTTCAAAAGGAGGAAGTGCACTTGGCTCATATTTGGATCAGTATATTACCAGCTTTACAAAAACAACTCCCAAAGTAAATGTCTTCAGAAGGAAAGTGCTTGGTGCTTCAGCTGTCATGTAGCCTATACAATAGATAGTCAGAAGAAATCAGGATTTATAGACTTTAAAGAAAAGTTCAGGAAATATGCTTAGTGGATTCCTTGCCAGGAGTTAGATGAGAGTATTGACACAACTCCAGACCATAAATTGGTAGCCTAGCTCTCTCCAAATCGCAACAATACTACGACTTTACAGCATCTCTTGCAGCTCAATAATGAATATGTTTGTTCTGCCCTACCTGGGTGCAACTGACTCGTTTTGCAGATAGCCCACAGCCTTTTCCTGTGAACCCAACACATGTGGTATTGTTAACCTTACACCTGGGTAAATTCATACAACTTAAAATGTGAAAATGCAGGAAATGTTAATGTTCCAATTTGTTTGGTACAGCCTTTCCCTCAGTGTGAGACAGGTACACTCCAGTTCAGCTTTTAACTGCCTCCTTAAAATGTACTTTTACGAGATGGCCTACACTTAACAATGTTTTCCTTTTCCATTATCACATCACTTTCATTCATTCTCTTTATATTGCTATGGTATTGTGTTTTATTATTATGTCATTTTATTTTTTTTATATATATATAAAGTTCCATATATTTTGCACTTTCTTGTGATTTATATTCAAGAGTTTGTACTTGTATTGGTTTTCCTGCTGCTATATTACATCTTTGTATATATGGCTATATTGCTTAAAGTTACCCTTCTTTATAATGATATCCTATTTCCTTTGTCTGCGTTTTACAATCTTATATATATATTTATTTTATTTTGCATCTGCATTTCATTTGTTTCTGTATGAACCAAGAGGCAAATTCTGGGGCTGAAAATTTAAGATAATGCAGAAGAGCCAAAAACTGCAGAAAACTCAAATAATAACCACTTGGGGCTGATTCCAAAAGCACATGAAGCCTCATGTTAAAATGTCCAACTTTACAGCATAAAAGAACATGTTTACAGCCTTTTTAAGGGGTTTGGTCTCTGTAGATTATTTACCTTTTCACAACAGTATAAGGAGTGATGTTTTTAATTTATTTTTTATAACTCACCAGTTTAAATTATAGAAAGGTGAAATTTACACATAAAAGGAGTTACCACTATGAAACAGATGGCTGCCCAGGCTAGGAGATGAACCCTGCTCTGTGAGTTCAACTCCACACTCTTATCCAAAGGGGAGTCCACTATCAAGCCTTATTTACACCTATGGTATGAGTTCATGTGCTGCTTGGTACTCTCATGTGCCTGTTGTATGTCAACGAAGGAGAGCGTACATGGGTTTAATTATTTATCTTGAATAGTTCTCTAATCGTTTTAATAAGGTAAGCATTTTGACTTAAGCTTGAAAATCCTCCCACAGTCCAAAAACATGCTGAGGTTAATCGAAGACTCTGAATCACCCGTAGGTATGAGTGTGTGAGTGAATGGTGTGTGTGCCCCATGAGAGGCTGGTACCTGTCTGGGGCAGTGTCCCTGCCTCTAATGAGCTGCGATTGGCTCCAACAGACCCCTGGGATCCTAATGAGGAATAGGCGGGTATAGAAAATGACTGACTAACAATACCAGTCAAAACTTTGGGAATGAGAAGATGTGCCCAAACTTAGCAAGAAAGTGAACAAGTGTATTTTCCTAAAAAGTCAAACCTTTTCTTTAATGTCAATTGGATTTGCTCACCACATGCTATCAAAAAAACTAAATAATTTTTTTGTGCTTTGAGCACAAAAATCTAGCCATATTCATGTATTTATTTTCTGTTGTACCTGAAGACCACAATGCTGTCATACTGGAGGGCAACTGTTTGTTTGGACTGTTAATCATCATTGAGCTGTAAATGGCCACTCTGTTGTGTGAGGGGAATCTCGGAGTGTAATCTCACCATGCAGGACATAATCAGACACAAGGTTAATGAGAGTTTGATGGAAGCATATGCCTCGCACATGGCAGCCGTATAGCACCATACTAGCAGGGACAATGAGTTAATGGTGCAGGACCCAAGGCAAACATAAACAAAACACAATCAAGAGGAATGTTGGGACAATATCAATTTATTTTAAGCTCACTGGGTTGTAAATAACATGAGCCTGAAACGACTGCCCACGTGCCTGTTCCAGTCATACTGCATCCATAGGTGGACCATAATGTGGGCATGCTGGGCACAGGCCCATGGCGTATGGAACAGAGGGGGGCGGGGTATGGTTTGTTTGTTTGTTTGTTTTTTATTATTATTTCTTTATTCTCTAATATCAGGTCACAGCACCATAACCTATGCACCTATGGAGCCACCACCACTGGAGCTAAACAAACTGATAAACTAACTAACTAACATTGCTGTTAACCAGCTCACGAACCAACCCCGCAGAGGATCTCCTGCTGTTAACCCTAAGGATCCATGGTTCACAACTCCAGCAGTGGGGCTACACGGCGTCTGGCCCGGCATTTTATGTGAAAATATATACTTAAAAAAAAAAAAAGGCAGACAGACACAGAGAAACTGGAGAGGAGAGCAGAGGGGTGAACGGGCCAAAAAGCAACTGGAGAGAAGAAGTGGAGAGGACCAGCCAGCTTGAAAGGCAGCGAGACCCTGAAGAGGAGGGAAAGAGAAGCATCGAGACAGGTGTGTGCTTGTGTGTGTGGATGCCATAAACAGAAAAATATAGTTTATAAATATAGTCTTTTTTTTTTACACCCAGTTACGTTCTTATTTATAACCAGGATAGAAGAGGTTGACAGACTGCAGACTTACGACTTACAGCAGAGAAGAAAAGGAGACAGACACAGGTGCTGTATGTGTGTGTATTTTTTTCACATTTCACAACTTACATTATACATCTAAAAAAGGCTGAAAGAAACTATTGCTCTCACTGTTCTATCCTCAAAATTGCAGATTATTTTGCAGTGGTTGACCTATCTTGCATTAGGTGTGGAGCAAAGAGAGGTTGTCGACTGCAGGGCAGAGCTGTGAGAATGCCCCCATAGTAGATAATTATGATACTTGTACTGTTTCCTTCCAATCTGCCTTAATATCAGACGAGTACGGACTTGTCAGACCGATGCCTAGGGAAGTGATAAAGCCCCATGGATGAGAGGTAAAAAGTCTACCTGGACAATTACGAGTCCAGTTGCCTTAGTTCAATTTGAGAGAGAGAAGAATGACCTGGATGAATGAGAATATTCACAGACAAACTACCTCAATATATAACTTCATACAATAGCATTGTAACATTGTGAGCTAATGCATACACACATGAGCTGTTTATCCCTTAAAATATTTCAACTTGGGCAAAAAATTTGTTTCGTTTTTCTAATCTAAATATCCAGAAATAATCTTTCGGCTACGTTTAGACTGCAGCTGAGAGTGACTTAAGTCTGATTTTTTCGACCCTATGCAATCTGTATTTGATCTTTTAATGACATTCTGACCAACACAGATCAATCCAATACATTTAAGTAATAACGCATTTAAGTAATAATGTGAACCACCTTGCAAAAAAAGAATGGATTTAAAAAAAAAAAAATCCAAATTGAGCATTAATCCCTGCAGCCTGCACGTAGCCTTTGTGTCATTCAGGAAACCTTAGCTGAGACGCACGGTATACCAAGAGGAGAAAACAGGAGAGAGTGTGAAGCAATTCTGCCTAAAACTGGATTTTTTGGGTTTTAATAAAACGCAACTGTTTCCGCCTCTTCGGCACCACTAGGGGGTCACATGAAAGTCTCGCGCCCAGTGGCATATATAATTTGATGATCCTCCCCTGACTGCGCCCGGGCAACACTTCAGAGTAAGCACACTGTCTTTTAGTGAGCGTTGATTACTACTTTCTGTCACTTTGTCTGGTGCGTGCATGTACGGTGGAATAAGTGGCATTACTTACTTCTACAAAAGTATGACAGATGATGGTATATCAAGCTTGACAGCGAGGGGCCCTTCAGTTGAATGCGATGTGAGTCACTTCACTTCACTGCATCCCAGTTTCTCATCATTCGGAGGGCTGCAGCCTTCCTAAAGTCCAGCTGTGAAGATGCTCTGCTCATCCGAGCAGGAATTTAACAACATAATGACCAAACGCTCCAGATATATATTTTGTACAACTGTGCAATATATAGACACACATAAATAGATAAATCCAGAGAGGCAGTTCTGATTGTCTATCCTATCATATGTTATTTTGATTCTATCTACTTACAGTACATGGCAACATGTGTGTCCTCAAGGGGACAATACAGCAAGAGACTCATCAAAATGGGCTGTCAAGATGGAAAAGACTGAACTGATGCACCAATTGAAGAAGACACCTGGTATCGTTGGCTGCTATACTGTGCTTAATGGTGATGTGTGTGAAGTGGTGAAACAACAGCTCACTTTGGAGCCATGTGAAGGATTTCAGTTTGCACACGTACACAGCTCAAAAGCATGTGATCAAACTTAAATAGGCATAATAAAGGCATGTTTCTGTTCACTGTACCTACTGCAGCACATATAGGGATTCCAGTTGCATTCCATAGTATTTCTTCTGTGCAAATTTCAAATGAGTCATTTGCAAAGTTAGGGCTGCAAAGCACAGCTTAATTTATTTCATTCCTTTTTTTTTTCTTTCACCCATTACCCTGAAGCAGTTTGTATCTTCAAAGATGTTGTGATCTTAAGGGTGTTTGCATCCAGTATTTCCACAGCAAAGAACAGAACAGGGGTCATGTTTGTAGGGCTTTTTTTTGTGAAAGCCAGGCACGTCCTTTAAGGAAAAAAATCGCTTTTGACATTAATCCATGTAATTTCACTTCCACCCCTAAACTATCCGTTCATCTCATCCTTTTTTGTCACAAGTCTGGGACGAATTTGAACTGAAAACCAACATGGCCAAACCTAGTATTTTCTATAAACCTCTTTTAATGTGATTCTTGTTATAATTGTTAAGAAAAGAGAAGACCAATACCCCACAGGAACTCTTTCATGGCTTACCTTTAAAGCAATGTCAATAGTAATTACTGAGGGGGCTTATCTTTAGCCACTGCATCATTGTCCTTCACAGGAATCGGTGTTAGCTGCTCCTCTGCCAATTAATAGAAGTAAACACCAACATCAATTATTCAACTGGTACATCATGAGCAACAGTTCTGCTGCGTTCACGCTGCACAAAACCTTTCTGATCTTAATTGAGTTAGGAATACATTTTGTATTCACTTTTGTTTGTTCAGTCATACATAGTAAATATCTACTGTAGCTTTATGATATGAGAAAAACTCAAAATTCTCAAGCCAAGAACAATTCCCATATAATGATCTGATCCGACTACATATACCTACAAGCCACCTGCTCTGCACTGATTACAAACTTTCCTGGACTGACCTCTAGATTCTCACTGGACAAACCCATCATAATATTTGGCTCCCTCTCTTGGCTCCAATGGCCAAGAAGTCATACGCTTTAAATCTTTCGGGTTCTAGCAGGAAATGGCGAGTCTGACAAATGTACCCACTGATAAAGACTAAATAACAGTCTGGTGAATTTCAAAGTGAGTTTATCAATACATCAGCAACCATTTCATCCATAAAATAGTGATTGTGTGTTGCTTCTTGGCTGCCAGCATAGTGCTGAGTTTACACCTGGGATCATAAATTTCATGCGGTTGGATACAAAAGAATTCCATACTTTGTGTCGTGAATCTTTTAGAAATATCTCCAATCATTGCATTTGTGAAGACTGAGTTCATTTTCATTTTTCACAGTAATATTATAATAAGTAAGGAGGAAAAAAAAATCTGTTCCCACCTGGGTAGCTGTGCAACATTAAAGTGTGCAAGTCAGCACCTTTCAAGATAGTAGCCCCATGTAAATGTATAATTACAGAGACACTATTTGACTGCCATCTACTCCTCTGGGGCCAGCATTAATCCCAGAGATCAATGTTTCCAACCCCAGATATGCAGAGCACAGCAATCCATCTGTCAGCTCAGCCACGTTATCAGTCTACAGGGAGAGGAACCATCAATAATTACCTCTACCCACTAACATAATACAGACATTTTCAAGGGAAATTCACACTTGGTTGGACCTATAGCTTGACAACTGTTCTAGGTCTCTAATAAAGAAAATGTGAATTTTCTTTGTATGTATGTTAGACATATTGAGATTATTTTATCTCTGGTTCTGAAAGCACTGCACCAAAGCCATTAACTTTATTTGTGAGGCTTTTACGCATGAGTATTTTCTTCTACTCTTTTGAAGCATGATTGTCCTCCCCCGCCGATCTCCACTCACATTACTACAGGCCTGACCTGAGCATGGAGAGAGGCGGGCTGTTCACAGACATGTCCGTTGCTATGGTATGTTGTCATGCATTTGTATGTGTGTGTGTGTGTGTGTGTGTGTGTGAGAGAGTGAGAGATGGATGTGTTGCTTGGTAATAATGAGTGGGACTGAACATGGTGCACCATTTATGTAAGCGCCGAAACTAAAAAAAAAAAAAAAAAAGTAAGTAAAATATGAAGTGAAATCTGAAAATACATTTGGAAAGACAGAAAACTCCCCTTTTAAAACTCTCCAAAAATCTATTCATGTATTATTTACTGTAGGTAATATTCATCAAACCAACATTCAGTGACTTTGACCAAGGTGCTATAACAAAATAGAGGCATCTCACAAAGTAAAACTCTATTAAAAATTACAAGCCTCAGTTCATTCTTTCCCAAAATGGTGTTTATCTGATTCTACAAATGGATGCTTTGTATTCTAATTATTTTTTTTTAACTGAACCATTCATCAATTCTTCTTCGTATTTCAGCTTTTTCCTTCAGGGGTCAACACAGTGAATCAGTTGCCTCCATCTAACCCTGTCTTCTGTATCCTCTTCTCTCACACCACCCTCATGTCCTTTTTCACTATGTCCATAAACCTCCTCTTTGGTCTTCCTCTAGGCCTCCTGCCTGGCAGTTCAGAACTCAGCATCCTTCTACCAATATATTCACTATTTCTCCTCTGGGCATGTCCAAAAAATCTCAGTCTGGCCTCTCTGACTTTATCTCCTAAACCTCTAACATGTGCTGTCCCTCTGATGGATTCATTCCTGATCCTATCCATCCTGGTCGCTCGCAAAGAGAACCTCAGCATCGTCACAATTTATCAGCTTCGGTGGCTGCTAATAGACAGCCTGCAAGTACCATGTGCACATGTACTTTTTTTTTGTACTAGAAAACCGATCTGAACTTTTGGGAGAAAACATACTTAGGCAAGGAACTGATTGCCCAGTGTGAGGGTGCCCTTAAATAATGATGCATTTCACCTCTGCAGGAACGAAGGTTAACAGAATATGAAACAGCTTTCACAATTATAATCATTGCATATTTTTGTATTTATACAAAAAACATTGTTTTTTTAAAGGGTCTTTTTTGCTTATGGAACTTTCAGAGCCAAAGGCTACTGGGGGCTTGTTAGACAATCCTGGTAACTAATGGGCAAGGGTGAACCAAAGCGTGAAGAGGTTCCATTTGGCACTGATTGCCCTGATAAACTAACTCCCTTCATATCCTGCCATTGTGAAACTGATGAGCTATGTCTGTAATCGGCTCCAGTGATTGGAGAAAACTGCATTGAGGGAAAGTGTGGCTTTGATTTGGATAGGCACTGACAGCTGGAAGGAACTCAGCATTTTCAAGGAAAGGTTGTGTTCCTGTTGGCAGCAGCAGCATTCCGTGTGCTGGGTTTACAGGGGTGGAACTGAGCCTTACACAGACATTAATGACCAAGCTGGAAGGACACTGAACACACATTTATGCTGGAGCTAAAAGCTGAAACACAATGCCAAAACAGGACTGAACATGTTCTTGTTCTGATGTCTCTTAGGGGAGAGATTACCATGGTTAAATCCAAAGTCATTGTTCTGCTGCAACTGTAAGTATACAAGGACATGAACACAAATGGGAATGAGAGAATTTTTTGTTTTTTTTCTGACCATAAATGGAAACATGTGAAAACATAAGAATCAGTTAAATGAAACAGCTAATCATGTCAGAAACTCAGTGGATCCATGAATACATGGAAAAGAACAGTATTTGTAATGCACTCTAACCTAAGGATGAAAATGGGGAAAAACAAAGATCATGTTGTGCTTAGACTGCTGCTAATGCACTTACACACACACACACACACACACACACACACACACACACACAAGCGTACATTTACATTTACACTGTATTCAACTTCAGTGGTATCCTGTGAACACTAATAGCTTGTGTTTGTTATGGAGCATCAGTCAGAATTTAGGCCAGGATGTTTTTCTAAAAATTTTACTATATTCCCTGCTAATTCTAACCCCTAATCATTGACTCTAACCTTTCTTTCTGAAAAAGGGTCCAATCTTCCCTAATCACAGAAAAAAATACAGGGAACAAAGGTATGACTCCTAATTCTACAATACTATGATGTGCAGTTGAGGTCTTATGCCAAGTACCATAGGTTTGCTACAGTGGCAAAAGACTATGTATTTTTCATTGTTTGACCTTTGCCATAGCCAGCTTCATCTAAACAACATCCTGGTACACAGTCTATGGTTCTGTCTTAAGCCAGCAGGCAGTGGAAACTGCATCTTGTTTCCCATCTTCAGTTTATTGCATTTTTCCTTATCACCTGGCCATCCCACTCATGCTGCCACTCAGCAAACAGACATGTTTGAGTCATTCCAGGGCCACTGTGTTTTTTTTCCCTATAGGCAGAGTGTGAATGTGTTTGGCAGTAAAAGGAAAACGCCATACTCCTTTCCTGCTCCATAGAATAAGCTCCATAGAATAAGCAATGTTCTTGCCACACTTGGTGAAGGGAAATGGCACTTTCCATCGCAGCCAACTGATGCTGTATTTTGGCAGCACTACAGTTCAGGATGGGATCTTGGAGCCCAGACAGATGGGTGTTGTGGAGCCACTGTTGACAGCACAAAAGGGCAGAGCTGGTAGGTTGTTGCCCAAAATGTATCTGAAGTTCCAAAAATGGTGCAAGGAACTCTGCCAATTAACATGTGGTTCCACCAGAGCAGAAGGTTTATGTAAACAGCCAAGCACCAATGAATCATCTGTGTACGTTGTAACACTTTATTGACAGGTTGTATATGGCATTTATCATATGAATGAGGGAGTAAATGTGTTGTGTTCTCTGACAGAGTGCCTATCACGGCCTCATTCACTCAAAATATGATTTCAATCTCACAACAGCAAATCTTCTATTTATCACTATGCCAACTCATGCTAGAGGACTTATGCCCATGCTAAAGAGGACGTTGCAAATACTACTGGGGTTATCGGGAGTATTGCTAATGCCACAGGGGGCTAGCAGCTAGCCTTGTTAATACAGCTGTCTCCTTCCCCAACAAACAGAAATAATCCTTCTAAACTGGCTTAACCTACCTCTGCTGCTGTTTCACAAGCTGAGCAGCCTAAATATTCTTTTGTCTGATAGCGGCCACCACCACTTCACCATGACGGCATGGTGAGAACCCAGCCTTCAGTGGAGTCATGCTCCCTGCAGCTGAGGTCCAGCAGCTGATGTTTGGCTATCACCCATGAATATCGAGCCTTCATTCAGAACAATGGGTCCGGCAACTGATGCCTAGAATGTAGTCAATTCTAGGAATCCTGTATTGAAAAAGCACCAGTTCACAAAAATAAAGATTTAGTCAAGACAAAATAGTTTGCCATCCAAGAGATTGTTCTGTAGACATTAAACATCCAAAGCATATCCAGCAAACATGAACAGATTTCCATTAGCATTGGTTCAAATGGACTGTTTGGTGCACCCCAACTGCATCCTGACCGGCTGCATCACCGTGTGGGGCGGGAGCTGCACTGACTACAACAGGAACGCTCTGCAACGCATCGTGAGAACAGCTGAAAGGATAATCGGTGTACCACTACCCTCCCTGCAAGACCTTTACACCACCCGCCTCAGCCGCAAAGCTATCTCAATTGCCAACGATAGAAGTCACCCTGCACACAGTCTGTTCAGCCTCCTGCCCTCCGGAAAGAGGTACAGGAGCCTCCGCTCCCGCACCACCAGACTCACGAACAGCTTCTTCCACCAGGCCGTGAGACTGCTGAACTCTCTCCCCTCCCCACCCACGAAACTGCTGAACTCTCTCCCCTCCTCCCTCTCACGCCCAGCCCCAGCCAGAAGGAACACCGGGCTGGTGACCTAGGTCACTGGACTGTTCCCCCCCTCACACACACACACACTGGACTGTTCCCCGCCCCCCCCCCACACACACACACACACACTGGACTGTTCCCCCCACACACACACACACACACACACACACACACACACCTAAATCTACTCTGCACTAGGTCACTGGACTGCCCCCCCCCCCCCCCCCCCCCCCCCCCCCCACACACACACACACACACACACCCACCTAAATTGACTCTGCACATGCAAAAATTTGCACACACCTGCTGCTTGTATATTTATATTTATATATATATTGTTATTGCACTAGTCATTACATTACAACAACTACCTCATAATGCACATAACTGGGACAATCAGTACTGTCTTGTTTTGTTTTATCTTGTTGAACTTGTCCTTCCACTATACTACTTATGTCTTGTCTTGGGGTACTCATGTCTTGTCCTGTCATACATGTTTGTTTGTTTCTAGTTTTAGTTTAGCACTTTACCATTGTTGTTGTATCGTAGTTTAGGATTGTCTCGTCTTGCGCACCTGCACTTTGATGTTGTTGTACATGTAAACGCATAGGATAGTGAGAAACGCAATTTCGATTCCTTTGTATGTCAAGTACATGTGAAGAAATTGACAATAAAATTGACTTTGACTTGACTTTGACTATTGGTGTGAATGTACAGTAAGACAGCATGTGACCTAAAGCAACTTCAAGAAATGGCTAAAGAACAATCAGTCCTGTGACCCTTCTGTATTTACTTGTGCTATTTTTGATATTTGTTAGGACATATTTTCTTACCTGCCTTTTGTTTTTGTTTTGACTATATGTGTATAACCTTTGTAATTTATGTTGTTTGTGTTTTGTTTACTGTTATATTCCATCTCAATTAAGTGTATGACCGTTTTATGATTCTGACGTTAACCTTCAGATATTTTTTGTGTGTAAGAAGCAGGTACACCGACTCACCAATACACCTTCTGCGACTTCACACGCCTGCACTGTTCAACAACTGTTTTCCCTACTGACTTTACCATGATAGAAATAGATAGAAAAGGTCATACTGAAGATCCCGCCGCACATCAGGGACATAGGAGCGCTGATTGCAATGCTCTCTGTACTTTCTGTCATAATTTAAATGGCTGCAGATAGCAGTAATTTTGATTGATATCGCTAATGTCAATATTTATGTTCCATTTTCCCAAGATAATGCATCACCAGCCTACCCTTTTATATATATACTATTAAATAGAGATACTATATACTATATATATATATATATATATATATATATTCATTATTTTGTGCATACAAGAAATAAAAGCATCTCATCAACATAATGGCTAGAAGTCAAGTACATAAACCTGCATTTACTGATTGTTTGGCCACTTGAGAGCAGTGGGGAAAAAAAACAAGTTGTAAACACAACTCTGGCATATTTTCACCATATAGATTTGATTTGATGAACTTGTGATATCACTCTATGTTAAGCCACTGTGTAAAAAAGGCTTCCTATGCTCTAACTGATTTCTCTATTAATGATTAATACATCTTTAATGAAGTCTCCAATGAGCTATTTGACCACATACGTTCCCAAAATTGCTGCAGGTCATTGGGACCAAAAACCATTCATTAAAAGCTTATTAAAATGTACATCTTCAGAATTGGTGGGTTTTTGTACGACATCTTTATTAATGAGTTATTAACATTTATTATTGTAGTTGACTGACTAACTTATGCTGACTTTTACATATTATGAAGTGAGCAACCTGCAAGTGATGAATGCTTTATGAATTGTTTAACAACATGACTAAATATAACAGAGTAGAAATAAACTGTTCTATTAAATCAGAATACACAGATGCAGTTTAATTTGAACATAGACCTAATAAAAACATCCACCATAAATATTTACCTATAATATTATTTACACACTTTTTTTTCTCTTATAGGGTTTTCGCCAGTTTTCTCTTATTTAAATTACGTCTGCAACCATGCATGAGTCATATTGAGTGTTAAATGAAATCTCCAAGTGGTATACATTACAGCTAAATTAAATTAAATTTGACGTTCATATTTAATTTGCATTTTCTTGTTAACTTATTCATACAGGATATTAGCCAAACTAATGACTAACCACTTACATATAACACATGGCACAAGCCACTCTCACAGTAAAAGAAAAGGAACAAAACATGTCACGTGTAAATACAGACCCGAAAATATTCCTGTGAGGAATCATATTCATTATCATAGAATGCCAAAGGAATGCACAACAAAGTATGATGACAGGCATTTCTATATGAGGGGAAAAATATGCAAGGAGAAAAAACACATTTTAGTAAAAACCCGTAACCACCGCACAGCACTGCTTGTACATGCCACCTTTTATCTGCCAAGAAGAAGATCTTTTTTTTTTGCTGTTGGACAGGTAATGTAGGATCTTAGGCAGCTTAACCTAGACTGCCAAGCTCTGACAGGTTGTAGCAAGCAGCATTGCAACAATGAGTTTAATTACACATAGAACTTTGATCCATCCTTCCATAGCCACTTCAAATTGTGAACTAAATATGAATGAGACTTCAATGGACATGAGATAAAATAAAGCTTGTTCAATCGTGTTCTGTTAAGAAAAGTGGTTAATTTAGTGAAAGTCATTAAATGACAACGGGATGCTTTTAACACCACAAACCTTTATTTAACTCTGGACATGGCATTGATGTTCATGTAGATACATTTTTTTTCGTTTCAGAGGCCGCCACAGTGCACAATACCAGAGGGTCTCTCGGTGACCCAGTCCCTCCAGAGTGCACCTAGCCTCGTCCTCCTGTCCTTTATAACAATGGGAAGGGTAATGGCCTCCCCAAGGCCTCCTCATTCACCCTGATTGCGCTGCCAGCATCAGGCCAGCCTTGCCATAAAACAATTAGCTCCATTTATCAACCTTACATCCACAATCTATGTGAGGGTGGCGTGAAGGTAGGAAACAGTGTGGTGGAGAGAGAAACAGGGAAGATCCCGGTTGGACCGGATATATGTGGAACCAGAGAGCCGGATGAGGAGGATAAGCATTAGTTGTCATTTCATTTGCTGATTGTTTCTTGCTGCTTAATTCAAATTCATCCTCAAAACAGCATTTTGTCTGCTTTGATAAAAATATCTTGAATTGTTTATGAGGGCTTAGTGAATTATCCTGAAAGAATGCCACAGCAAGGAGCTTTTCCCCCACCTTGGAATTTAAGAAACAAATCCTGAGTCAGTAATAACAACAACTCATTATTCCTTCACTGACAGCTTTTCAAAGACCTAAAACCAGATATGCAGATGACATATTGAAACATCATCTGAATCAAACAAAAAAAAAAAAAAAAACATATATTTGTATGCCCAAAAGCATCATAGCAGCACAGGATGCAGTACTCCTTCGATACGTTTGTATGACTACCAGTATTATGACTGTGTATTATTAATGTAGCTCTATAATACATAATACATAAACATGGAAGCAATTCATTTTCCAATCCAAGGTAGATATAATTCATGTAATTGAAATTCCTCACTGCTTTGATGATTTCACTTAGCAGCCATGTGCAAAGGGGTCGAGAAAATCCCCACATATCCCCCAACGTCGTTACAAGAGGTCAAAAGATGAAAATATCAATATGTATATACTGTGTACAAACACACGGGCTCTGCGCTCTTTGGCAACATGTGCGGCTGCAAATAAAATTATGCTTGAATTAGCAAGACAGAAAGTGTAAATAAAAATAAACATGTCACCAAAGATGAATATCAGCCTGAGCTACCCCCCCACCCTCAAGAGAGATGTATGATGCAGCCGTTAAAAGCTGAGGGAGAGTAGTAGGGTTTTTATTTCCCTTTTCCTTCATTCCTCTCGGGTAATAGATTGTACCTGTAGTTCCTCTGAGCGATTGTCCGGTTCACCTCAACATCTGTCATCTGCAGCGCAATCTCTATTTAATAGTTACTGTACAAGGGGAACGTTCACTAAGAAAGATGCTATCACGTACTCACATAATTAAAAAGCAGTAACTCTGCCTATAATAAAAGAGCGCCAGTGTTTGAACAACAGAGCTCTGTGAGGTGAAATAAAGTGCATTGCCAACACATGCATTATTAGAAAGCTGACTCGTCTCTAGACACTTAACACCATGTTAACATGTGGAGGGTGCATGGTAATTATCCCGCGGCAGAAATAGCAACTCATTACGAGAGTCATAAGAGGCCACAAGGTCTTCTGAAACACACCCAGTTGCCATGCCCTCATAATTCTTAGCTTATCATTGATGTCAGCAGAAAAGTAGTATATCTCTGGCCTTAAATCATGCCCTGCACTCATCAAAGTCTTTAATTAAGTCCTGATTGTCCTGTCCTCCGTTCCCAGTATTAGTGTGTTTAATTTCCTGCTGTCATATCGACTTCCCTTTTGGATATATTATTCATCAAGCCCCTCCACTTCTCTGTGTTTCCAGGGGCAGCTACAGGATGACTGCTGATTTCGATCCATCGGCTCGACCATTAAGGGCGGCTTAAACCATAATTCCTCGAGATATTACTCTCGGGTTCAAATGTCAACATTTAGATAAGAGCCCGGTTGATTCAGGCCCCTCAGTGGATGAGGGATAAAGTCCTAAATGTCTGCCGCCCTGTGTTTGTGTTTTCATTAGCAGTGACTTGTGTATTCCCAGAGCAAATGATGCCATCCAGAAAGATGTGTGTTGCAAGAGTGGTGGGAGTTGTAAAGTAGGGAAATATGAAGCCCTGTCAAGGAGTCCGCTTTACTCAGATGAGTCAGCTGAACGCTGGAGCAACTCTTCACATTTAGTCCCCATGTGCAATAGCCTATAGTGGCCTACAAGTCCACATTCATCACTTGTGCTTGGGAGATGAGTCAAAGCAAAACCACGATTCGCTGAAGTCGCTCTTGTACATAGATTGCTGTCGGTGATTCTCGACAATTTTTCTTGTCCCGCTCTCCGTTTTTGACAACATAGCAGGAGTATTTCTGTCTGTTCAGGGAGCCAATCAAGTGTTGCAACTGGCCTTCCACCGCAGTGACAAGCACAGAATGAGAAACACTCCAGACCATGACACAGATTTAGGTGCAAAACGTCAACTGGTTGTCTTATCACCATCGTGCACGGTGAGCACTTGAGTGAAATGGGTAGAGCGTCTTTCTCTCTCTCTCTTTCTGCTGTGAGATGAGCAGAGAAGACAGCGTTGCCTCTGATCTGGTTGGGTGGTTGAATACCGAAGGAGCCCGGGCCCAAGCGGAAGCTCATTGGTCAACATGCCCGCCTAATTTTACAGTTGAGGTGCGCTGGGCGCCATAGACGCTGGTGGCTACCGCAGCGCTCCGACTGAGACGGCATCTGAGTGGCATTTCCAGCCACAGAATGTGGCAGAATGTGGGCACTGGAGTAAATGTTGTTGTTTTTTTTTTTCTTTTTTTCCTCTCGTTTTGGTCCCGTTGCTTTGTTTTCATCACCGAGGTTTGTTCAACCATCAAAGCAACATGACTTGACAGAGGAGTTCTTTTGTAATGTCCCACTGTGACAGGTTTATAGATGAAAAACAAGATAAAGGAAGTGAGGAATATCCAAACCCTGGGAGCAGAAAACCCAAAACAAGTTAATATTGAAAAAACAAAACCTAATCTGAAGAAAATTGTCTGGAATAGCATTTATATAGGTCAACAATGTAAGTTAACACAACAAAGCAAGGCAATCGTATGCTCCAAAACATGGTGGTAAATTGTTTTAAAAATGTATAAATAAACAAGATTGATTAAAATTGAAAAGCACAGTATTGAAAATTTGCTCATCGTCATGATTCCCACATTCATAGAAATAGCAATTTTTGAGAGGGTCGGCACGAATAACAGTTAATGTAATAATCATTTATTATAATGTAAAACTTAGAGGACAGTTAACAGAAATAAGGTTTAAAAGTGATTACAAGTCAGTTGACAAAAATTTGAATTTAGAGTTTAGCAAAGTCAGAAAAATAATAAAATACTTAGTTTGAATGACAAAGTTAAGATTTTATCAAAGTTTGTTGCCTGCAAATTTTGAGTTAACCCTTTTTTTGCAGTATCATCACTGCATATAATTGAATTTAACATTGGATATTTATCCAAAATCACTTTGACTGTTTTTGCTGATATGAGAGACTGAAGCTACATCGATACATTTCAATATCGGACTCTCTACTTTGCAACATGTCAAAGTGTAAGTCCCTCAAAGAAAATCATTTCTTAATTGCACCTGTGTAGAGTCAACAATCGGAGGTCTAATTTTACTCAACCACAGCTTCACTTATACTTCTGTATCAGGCACATGCAGGGCCTCAATTCAATGCAAACCATAAATCAGCCTTAAGACATGAGATTCATTACTGTTGTCAGTTATTCCACACATCAATGTGCTTTATATGATAAACTGAGGTGGGCCACCCCATCTGTCAGACATGACACACATTGGCTTATTTTATTCATAAAGCCCTTATAGGCAAACACCCTCTGTGCCTTAGTTCCTTGTTGAAGTTGTCTGCCTGAAAAACTCACAGCGTACTGTAAAGTAGGGTTGGACTCAGTTTTACATCTTGATCATCATGTTTCTAAGTGAAAAGCAAATAATTATGTGTTTCATTCTTTTCCTGTTTCATTTCGAGTAGTATTATAATAATATATATCACGTCAGATGACAGAGACAACCCAGTATATAGTAGCTGAGAGAGAGGACACGCAGGCACAGGGGAGGTCAAATAATGACTGTGACATATTAGTGGTGAAATTCAGTATTGTGACAGATATCAGGCTGGAGATGTAATGTATAAAAATGATCCACCAAAGCGTTTTCGAAATGAGAGGTTTGAATAAGGCCATGTCTGACTGTTCATTAAATGTTTTAACGGGTGACAGAAGCAATCTACAGGTTATAGTCTTGTAACAGTGTGATAATAAGAGCAAATGTAGATGTTTGTTTTGTATCACAGTGAGGTCACACTGACACTGGTATACTTAGAGTTCTATTAAGCATTCAAGCGCACATGGTTTAATGTGGGCATGAATACTATACCGTGTGTATACAACATGTGGATTAGTCTCATCAGTGGGTGGATGTATTGTAACATGCCGTACTTTGGAAACAGATCAGAGAAAGCAGCAGTGAAATTAACAAAAATAAAGAGCAATGTATAATGTTGCTCAACATATAAAGGACACATACACACATTTACTAGTCTCTCTGCATTGTGCATATGTTAAACCTTGTACCATGTTTGACATAACTTTTGGCTTTGCCATCAGTATATGACACTCATGTGACTTTATATCAGCTGTTCTCCTGTATAATATGGAAACAGGAGATTCTTTGCCTTTTTCTCCCTCATTGCACACAGTTGCTCTACTCAAAAGATTTTCACTATTTGAATGGACTGTGTGTGACAGCTGACACAAATAATAATTAGATTTTGACTGATTACATTGGCAAGTCTGGTGATTTAAATAATCAATGAAATGAGTTATAACTGTGATAAATGCATCACTACAAATCTAATTATTTACACATTTCCAACGCCACGTTTCTTAGGTATGTTTCTTTTATGCTTGGCTGTTTCTGTTCTGTTTCTGTATGAGGACTATGATCTGCACTCTTATAGGTAATACCAATGCTTACTTAAAGTGTAAATAAAAGGTTTTTGGATGTTAAACCCTATTTTAAGAATTTTCTCCAATAAACTAGAAACAAAGGGCAACATATCAGACATCAGGCTACTGTTCATCTGCCTCAGATCTTCTCTGCAGAAAACCAAGTGCTCTGCTTCTGTTCCATTCGGAACATTATGTTGCTTTTACACTGTATTTTTAAGCCATTACTCAACAAGTTTTTAAAAATTCTTTAAATTTAGGTAAAGGCTTTTGAATTGGAATTTTTTTGAACTGGAGCAGAGATGTCGTGCTCACTGTCTGTGCTCCAATTTGAGCAAATCGGAACTTGAGATGGCATTTATGATGTTTAAAGCCATTAATGGACCAAGTTTAAAAAAAAATAGGACTACTGAGACATCATTTGGACTACTGAGACATCATTTGGACTACTAAGACATCATTTGGACTACTGAGACATCATTTGGACTACTGAGACATCATTTGGACTACTGAGACATCATTTGGACTACTAAGACATCATTTGGACTACTGAGACATCATTTGGACTACTGAGACATCATTTGGACTAGTGAGACATCATTTGGACTACTGAGACATCATTTGGACACCTGAGACATTATTTGGACACCTGAGACATCATTTGGACACCTGAAACATCATTTGGACTACTAAGACATCATTTGGACTACTAAGACATCATTTGGACTACTGAGACATCATTTGGACTACTAAGACATCATTTGGACTACTGAGACATCATTTGGACTAGTGAGACATCATTTGGACTACTAAGACATCATTTGGACTACTGAGACATCATTTGGACTACTAAGACATCATTTGGACTACTGAGACATCATTTGGACTAGTGAGACATCATTTGGACTACTGAGACATCATTTGGACTACTAAGACATCATTTGGACTACTGAGACTTCATTTGCTTAACAGCTATAGCAGCTAAAACATTTCACTCACAGTTTAAATGACATTAATGTACATTACTTATTTCTCACTATCCTACCTCCCAAGTCTCTTGTAAATATGTCTCAGACATGTTCAAACATAGTAGAAATACTCCATAGATCATAGAAGTTTTAAATGTGTCAATCTGCCTTCTCCCTCACAAGCTAACCACAACATATCTATATTTTATACTATATATGTATATATACTGTATTATTTCATTTATTTCCATAAGACAATGACTCCTATAAATTTGCTCAGAATGGCATTTTGCTCAGATAAATAAAGATTGTGCCAACTAATCATTACTTGTTAAGAATATTTTATTTATCTATGACAGGGTGTCCTAACCTGGTCCTGGTGGGCTGGTGTGGGTGCAGGCTTTGGTTCCAACCAGGCAGGAACACACTTGATTCTACTCATTCTACTAAAGACCTTCATTAGTTAATTCAAGTGTGTTGGATTTGTTTCCTACTTTCTTCTAAACACAACTTTTCAGTCAGACTTTACTTAAGTTGCTAAAACTTAGAAAGCCTGACGTTTTTAAGTTGGTGTAACATTAAAAAAAAAAAAACTTTTGCATGTTTTAAAACTAAAGGAAGTCAGTTTCTTAGATTTTTTTCATGAGATCAGTTTACAGTAACTGATTTTACAGTGCGGTACCACAGGAGGTTTTTGTTGGTTTATGGGATGTCTCTGGGACTACTGGAGAGGAGTAAACACCGTGGTTTATGGGGACTAGACCTAGTTAGTGCCTATATATCAGAAAGTCATTCAGGAGTGCAGCAGAGAAGAAGAGACAGCTAACATTAGCTTTGTATGTGTGGTGTGGGATGCACTGTCTTAACTTGACCTCACAGTCTGCATACCTTGCCAGTCCCCTGATACACGATGCCTTGCAATGGGTCCAGGAGCTGTGGAACATTAAGCGAACAGTCTTGGAATTTCAAGGCCATATTGTCAGCGTGTGGTGCAGAGTGGTCCCCGTCAACATCAATCAGACCACTGTGCCCAACCAGGTGGACAGTGCGAAGTGTTTTGTCTAGCTTGGAGGAAAAAATGGTGGACATCGACGAAAGTGTGTGGACTGTGAGACAGGTTCAAACAGGGTAAAACTGTGCTTAAATATATTTTGGCATTTAAAAGTGATGGAAGAGCTAGAGTGTCTGGAGAAGTCCCTGTAAAATCTGACTTAAAACTACTGCAGGAATGAGAAGTGCGATAGAGTGTTTCAGATCCACTCAACAAGGCAAATGGAATGAGCAAATCTTTCAGGATGTGGTTGGCAAAGTAATGTCAACGGTTGACTCCAATGGGAGTTTGCCAATTCAGATTATTTAACCAGTGATATGCACCAAAACAATTCATAGGAGGGGGGAGCCAGCACACTTAAATTACCTGAGGAGCATTATAGAGAAAAGTTCTACAAAATCCTGGTTAAATATTTACTTTAATTACTATCAAACCAGACGCCAGTATTCCTAGAAACAGATTTTCTATGGAGATAGAAGAATGTGTTTGACCATGTGCAAGGACCCAATGTTTCAAGAACTGAAAACAGCTTTGTCGCATAATCTGACATAATGATTAGTATTTCCAGTTGTCTGTGTTCTCCTGAAGATTGACACAATGACTCTGGACACCATGAAACAGTCATGAAAGAACTTTTGCAACTTGCTTAACTGAAGCAAGATTGACAAAACTCTCTCAATTATTCTCTCACAGATGACTGCATTTGTTTTTGGAGTTGTGACCAATACTTCTTCTACTATGCTTATTAAAGCTATGCAAAACATGCCTACACCGCCATCTATTGATGCACTTTGCATGGTTGTATCTAGTTTTTTTTTTTTTTTTTTTCTCAACACCATTGAATGGAAACACATCTAATTTGCATTTTTATATATATTTAGGGTTTTTTAAAGATTGCTCAAAATTCGCTTGGTAAGTAAATGCAAATGTAACTACTACAAAAGAGAAAATGAAGAGACAGTTTATCACCAAAATAAAGAATGTCCTGGGGGGGGGGGGCATAGATTCTAATACTTTAAGTATAAGTATAAGTAAAAAACTTTTGGTGTTTTATCAGCATTGCACATAAGCATAAGTTAAATTGATAGAGCACAAGGAGGAACTGGTTCTACCAGCTGATCAGCAGTCTAAATACAACTCTAGGGTTGATGGGCCGAAGTTCTGAAAAATAGTGTGTTCTCACACCTTAATATTGTAAAAGTGCTCTTTCATATGTTTGTACTCGGAGACCAGATCCACCACATTCTCTTTTACAGCTACAAATATTATTTTGTCCAAGTTTTTTTTTTTTTTTTACTTTCTGAGAAGCGAACCTGCAATAAGGTGCAATAATATTAATGAAGCAAATCAAAGGATACTTCTACACCCAGGGTAAATAGAACATCTGATGATTTTTTTTTCTTTCTGAGCACACACTCTTTAAATGGTTTTAAAAACTAGTGCTGTATAACAATAATTGTGTTAAGGACAGAGTGGAGGACACAATTCAACAACCATTAATTTGCAAAAGAGTTTAAAACATACAATAGGGGTTTTCATGCAAAATAGAAACCATTTCCTGTTGAAAAATGCAATTTCAAGTCTTTTTTGTGCTGGAAGCTAAAGTTCATTGAATCTTTAATAGATTATTCATATTTCTGTGTGGGATGTATTCCCATCTACAGTAGCTGGTTCTGTAGTTGATTTTAAAATGATAATCTAATCAGCATTATAATGCTATTGCATTGTCCATAATCAAAATAAAAAAGTAGATATTCTGGATGGAATTTAGCTCATTAATAATAAATTTCATCACTTAAAATGTCAGACTCTACTGTACCTATTTCCTTCGGTGGATATTATTTAGAATTGCAAATGTCATCCCGGATCCAGTATGCAAAAAGATCCTGCATAGAGAACTGATAGATTTGATTTCTCTCTGCTTAATTTCAATTTAAAGTGTTCTTTTTTCATATAAATAAGTAATCATCACCATTAATTATACAGAGTTGTAGCCTTGGGCATTGTGATAGATTGGCAGCAAAGGAAACAAATGAGTAAAGATTTTGATGGTGACAAATGTGCAAGGTAAAAACCACCAGGGAACAGTGATTCTAATAAGAAGGTGCTGTTGGATCATGACGTATTTCTCCATTCACACACAGTAACCTGCATAACATTATACCATACTAAACCGAGCCAGGCGAGGAAACACATACTGTGGGCTTTCTGAATGCATTACATTGAAATGTTTAAATAGGTGAAAATGACTATTGACTCAACATCCTCTTAAACTAAATTCACTGAACCCTAAAAAATTATATGAGCATAACTTGCTTCCAGTAGCATGTAGCATTAGCCGAGTAAAAAAAAAAAAAGCTTCATCAATCTTTGTGCTTTGTCAGATCATCCATCACAGTGCCCCCTGGAGTAAAAGAGTGTCATCACAAATAAGGAGATATCTTGTCTTTGGTGGCGAGGTAATGAATGGGTTAACTGCTGATTAAGCATTTTGGACGTTCCATCAGAGTAAAGAGGCAAGCATTAAGATGCCTTATAATTAGGATTAAGTGCAACCTTGACATACAGTACAAGCATAAATGCACATAAAACCTTCAAAATAAAACACTTAAATTAATATATGAGCTAATCCTCAGTGAGTTTACCCTGTGTGAGGGTGTTGGTAAAGTTCCAGTGTTTCAGTCGGTGACATGGACTATGGTCACTCCCCGACCCCTGTTCAGTCAGCATTACTCTCCACTCCTGACAGCTCACAGGAGTGTGCCCTGGAAGTCCTTACACCTGACCCCCCCGTGGCCTGTAGATGACAGCCAAAGCTTGGAGAGGCCAGATAGAAATCGCAGTGCGTGATGCCAGGTCTAGCCTGTATAACATCTAGGTTATGTAGCGCCACCTTACTGTCCCGCACCCAAGGGTCAGCGTTAACTTTTTTTTTTTTCCGCCTACAGAGGCTGCAGCTCTGTTAGTGGAAGCCCAGGTGACAGCCGCTGGATTTTTCTTTTCTTTTTTTTTGCCAGCCTGAGGTGCTCCCAGGCCTCCCTGCAATCCTTCACATTCCTGCATGTTTGACACTTCCTTATATAAAGGCAATACATCAAGGGGAGGGATTTCAATAAAAGGCTAGACAGAGTAGCATTGTGAAATAGAAGGTGGTGTGGAATCTGAAGAGAAATTTACTGGTAATGCTGATTGACATGTGAGAAAGTCGGTTTATTCATTTTGCATTTCTATCTCTTTTTGTCATTTATGTTTATTTGCATCACTTTGCATTATTGTTGAGGAGTTTACGAGAAAATATAAAATTGCCTTGCCTTAAACTATGTCATAATATGAGAAAAATATCATTAGTCATGGGAATTTGCTTTTTATAATCTATATACATAAATATAAAACACATTAAAATCAAATAACTTCATAGATATAATGAGGAAAACCTCTTTTTGTAATTTGTAATTTTCAGGTGCACAGTTTACAAATCCCACCATTCACAACACTGAGGAATCCAGAAATTGCTCAAAACTTGGAAATACTTGACAGTGATAGAGCCGCCTGAAACGGGCTTACCTGGCAGATTTGGTAATTTGCACACCTACCTGCTCTTCAGAGCCGTGCAATTACAGAGTGTCTCGGGGGCCATCAGTGCCAAGGCTGCACCTGAGCTGCATCCCCCTCCCTGTGCCCTGCTCAGCGCCGAAATACCAGACACACCGGAGTGTGAAATGTCTCTTAATTCCTTCCTGCTATCTGACCTACACAGAGCCTGTTTTAAGCTTTTATAGAAATCTTTTTTTTCCCTGCCAAAGAAATACAAGGAATAACAAAATAAGAAAGCGAGAAAAAACTAAAACGGTTGAGCGATAAGAAATAAAAACATCTAACAATTATGAAATGCAAAATAGCATGAAACTTGCAATCAATAAGATTTAATGTGTGTTCCACCTTCTGGCACCAACCATAGATAAATAGAGTAAATAGTAAAAAAATACCAATTCTGAAAAAACTGATGAAATAAAATCACTAGTTAATATAGTGTTAGACTCCTGGATCTCAATGTTAAATTGTAAATGGTAATCTCATTAATTCATTTAAGATAAGATAAGATAAGATAAGACTTTATTGATCCCACAACGGGGAAATTTGTCTGTTACTGCAGCATATATAGTAAGACAAAAAAATAAAAACTAAAGAAGATAAAAGCTATAAAAATACACAACACTGTGTACAAAATTCATAGAATTTGTTGATGATCCGAATTGACAGTATGCATTATGGACATAGAATGGAGACAAAAAAAACTGATACTGTAAGTTGCAAAAGAAAAAAAGTATGCATAAGCAAAGCATATACACATACATACATGCACATACATACCTACATACATACACACACATTTCTGACTTTGAATGTGAATGATTTCAATTTCAATTTTTTTTTTATTATTTCATATAATTTCATACTTAGGGGGGAATGAGGAGAGAAATACATGGTACAATGTCAAAAATGTCAGGGTCATTCCAGAATTGGAGGACATTTGGCTTTCATAATTCTTGAAAAATAAACCTTCACTTTTGTGATTTTCTGCTACATATTCGTCAATAATAGGTAATAGACTATCAACGGCTTGATTAGCTAATCTTACTAATCAATGGTGCAATTTTTACTAAATGTTTTTTTGTGTTTACAGTATCTAGTACAACCCTGTTACCAACACTGAGCAACCTAATGAAACTACATTATTCATTTCTGAAATGTAATCCATTAAGTAAATAAACCTACATTCTCTCTGAAAACCATTTGATATCACATATGACTTGATTTAGATTAATTTGAACAACTTTAGAAATATGTCTCACCCAATGTGTAAATATTTGCATGTTTCACTTTAACAGTTTCAGCATTTTATTGTACAATATTTACTTGAACACATTTTGCATATAACTGCATGAACTCTTTTAAGGAAAATGTGTTAAACCCTTTTGATCTGAGAAAGTATTTTAGTATTATTTTTATTTAAAATGGTATGGTAACAGGGTGGAAACTAGGGGAACAGGGTTGCATAAAGTAAGATGGATGATTAGCTACATTATTTTTGATCTTGATTTTGAAAACTTTTCATCTGCTTTAGAATATGGGCCTTCTAATATTCTGCTTTGTGGTTCATGGCTTACCAGAGTGTTCCATTGGCCTTCTGCAATGGCCAGTTGCGGTGAGGTAATAGAATGATGGTCAGCATATCCAAAGGGATACCAATGACATCCTTCCTCGGTCAGACAAAGTGTTTTTCCCCGACTCTGTGCATACATTTCACCTTGCAGTGGGTCTCATTCACCTCTTGCAGTAGACGCGGCCCTCATACAGCAGGGCACACCAATTACCCACAACCTCGGGAATATGCCACTGCTCTTCTTCTGGTGTGCTGTGTGTTACGTTTGTGTGGTCATCTGTAGAGTTAAAGCTGAAACTCTTAGTTTTCTGGCAATTACATTCCAGACTCCCCTTTGCAGAACACATGCAGTAATCACTTAGGATAGCAAGATCAGTTGTATACAGTTGTCGGTTCAAAGTGCTTTAACTAAATAACAATCATGGAGAAATAGTGAAGTGAATACATGGTGAAGCTTCATTGTGGATGGTACCACTGGAAGGTCAGCTGGCATTTCCTTCACCGCATCATATACAATTTGCTCCTGGATGTAAAGCAATTTCAACTTTGATTGATCATCTTTCAGAGCTTGATAAAGGGCAATTAAAGCAATTAAACAAATAATACAAAAAAAATGTAATTTCATTTTAGCGGTTTTATTTGAGATTCACTTTGGTCGATAGGGGGGTGGGACAAAAAAAAAGGCTTTTTAGGGCGTCTTGTTTTGTACTGTTAAAACTCCTTTCAAGCATTCTTTTCTCTTAGTTTTTTAGATTTAGTTATAGGACAAGAAAATGTCCACAGAAACGACATGTTTTCGTATTTTTAATGTACATTATTTATAATTTGATGGGTGGGATGCAAAATGTCTTCCAATTCTGGTGTGACACACATATTGTATTTATTTATTTATTTTATATAAATCCCCTTTCTCTTCTTAAATCTGTGTTTGATTTCACAATTTTTTGTGTAAGAGTTGTAAAAGTATTTCTCAATACATGTATTCATTTGTTTTTTTGTTGATTTATTGTTTATTATGTCTTTTTTTCTTTTTTGTCTTGTATATATATATATATATATATATATATATATATATATATATATATATATATATATATATATATATATATATATATATATATATATATATATAGGTAATGAATGATCACCTAACACATTCCCAATCTTATGTTAAATCAAATAATCACAAATCTGTTGCCATTGAACATTGAACCAAGTTTGAAGTTTAGAGTTTCCCACTTTTGTCAGCACTGCTATACACAAATCTGTACTTTTGAATGTTTAACTAAATAGAAAATTGACTGTGTGAATTTTATTAAAACTCTCACACAGAAGTGTGAGAGACGCACAGCAATAACCTAGCAGGATGCCAGGGAAAGTTATGAAATCATTATTTACCTGCAACTGCGGTTGTGTACATCTCCAACATATGATATTGTGGACATGAGAAGCATCATCATTGACATTAGGCTTGAACATGAACAGTGGTCACCTCTCCTGGCAGGAGGTGATTAAAAGTGGCTAAACCCTGTTAATCTTCATACTTGTATACATTTCTGTAATTTTTTAATGAGAAATTTACTTCTGAAGGCTTTTTTTACAGGTTTTTATGGCGAAAAATAGGGGAATAGCATGAAATTCTGGGCCCTGTACACTCTTAATGTCAGTGGGCTCCCATCAAACCATGTGATCCAAAAATTGTTTTAAATAAACAAGCAAACTGAAACGAGCTTTATGATATAATCAGATCAGATTATATTGATGACTGGTTGTTTCATCCAACTCCTGAATTGATGCATTTGGCCTAACCTATAATATAAAAGGAAACGAGTGTAAGGACAGAGTGTGGGGTCTTTGCTGCCCTCAGATGGTTATGAAGTTTGTTCCATAAATGCACCCTTACGAAAATTAACCATGGCTTTACCATGGGAAATACCGTGGTTTTACCATGGTTTTTTGGGTAACCATGGTTAACCATGGTTTTTTTGTGGTAACCATGGTTATACTATGGTTTTTATGTAGTAACCATGGTTCTACCATGGTTTTTGGATACCATAGTATTACTATGGTTGGTTCATGGTACTTCCAAAAACCATGGTAGAACCATGGTTACTACATAAAAACCATAGTATAACCATGGTTACCACAAAAAAACCATGGTAAACCATGACCCAAAAAACCATGGTAAAACCACGGTATTTCCCATGGTAAAACCATGGTTAATTTTCGTAAGGGCAGTGCAGCAGAGCAGAAAGAGATAGGTTAATAATTTAATTTTACTTGAGAAATGAATCTGTTTATTTATTATTTAGGTGTATTGTTCTGGATATGTATTAGTTTGTTTCCACCTATTACACATTCACTATTTTTTCAAGATTCTATTGTTTAATTTAAACCAAACAATAGAGCTTTCATGACTGCTTCGTGGCTGTGTTTTACCATCTTGGGACTATGTTGGAACTTTTTTTCAAAACAATCTTTAAAAATGTTTCAAAAAGGGGTTTTATTACAACATTTCACATGTCATGTCAAAAAAATCTATATACAACAATCTCTATAACTTTAGTGAAAATAAAAAATGGACTTTCGAATGACATGAGACCCAAATCAACACAAAATGTACATTTTGATAGACCAAAAGAATGACTGTATTTAAAAAAAAATGTTTGGCTTCCTCATCATGCTAACTGTTGTCACTGACCTAAACACGTTATGATGTGAGTGTTTATGCAGATTCAAACACAAAGTCAGATTCACCTCTATCATCAGAAACCGCCTTAGATCTTATGACAGTAAGCAGCCTTGATGTTCCTACAGTCCACTTCCGCAGTGTAGTTTTTAATAGCCTAACCCTACAGTTTATCCTGCTGAAAAAGACATTTTTAAGCTGTCAGCAGTGAGTGATTGGTCAGCTGTAGAGGGGGCTGCCATGGCAGTCAGGGCCTCACATGCTTGGTCCCAGCAGCAGCATGCATATCAACACAATGATATGATGGACATTGGCACCTGTCGTAACATATTAGTCCACCTCCTGAAACTCTTCACAACTCATTCTGAGGTTTGAGGTACATGGTGGTGTGGCTTTCTCATGAATTCAGATTTTATTTTACGTTCTCCTCCTCACTTTTGAGCCAGATATAGGACACCGAAGGAATAAATCTGAGGACAGACTAAAGAAAACCTAGCTGTGTGGTAGGCCCTACTCTCATCGAGCTTTAATTATTACATTTGTTGTATTGTATTGTAGTTTTATGTTTTATGTATTGTATGTTCACATCACCCGACCGATTACTTTTTGTAACTGTTATCACTTCAGAGAGACGTCACACTCTGCTCAGCTTGAAGTGAATGAAAACAAGGACTCAAAAATGAGCAGAGTAAAAATAGATATTCCCTAGATGATGTTTGGCAAAAAAAAAAGATGATTAGCAAATTAATTGTATGAATAATGCATTATGATGCTTATGATTTAACTATTAAATTAGGTCAGTGATGGGAGGGAGGGCAGATCATAAATTCAGATTCAAAAATAATTTTATTAATTGTCTCTTGAAGGGTGATTTGGTGTGCAGCAGGTCAACATACACTCAATAGACCAGACGATTACAATTAAACATACAAAAAAACATACAACGCAGTTCCATACATTGAGACTGGTAAACTGCAATAAAAAACACTAAAAGCACCTTAAAACAAAAGTTATAGGTCGAGATACTTCAATGCACAATAGGAAAAATCGTGAAAGGAAATGATATGGGTGTGGAGAAAAAGTCTTTTCTAGTACTGTGCAGATAACCATAATGAATGGGTCTCTCCATCTCACACATTCTGGTCTGATTCATTTCAAATGCAGCGCAGAAAGAATGATCACCTCTACCTCTGTACTGCTTCCAGGGCAGGAGTGATGAATGACATAATCTGTAGGTTTAATACACCTCCATTTAGTTGTACCATATTAACGTTGTCTTACCATCCTTTATATGTGGGGTCTGTTTTACTCTAGTTTCTCTGGGCAAATACAAACAATAATTTAAATATTAAGACTCCGTTGTGTTCTGCTCTGTTTTCTCAAAATTATTAACAAGCTCCCAAAACATACCACTGTGAATGGAGGGCGGTGGGGACTTCGAGCGGTTTGCTTATTGCATGCATGACGACAGTAGAAGAAGGCCACCATGATGGCAGCCGTTCTTGGGGGGGGGAATGAAAGTGCTTTGTTTCCCTCTACTGGTTAACAGCATAAGCGCCGTCTGCGTCAGGCGATTTGATATTTGCATGCCTGTGTTTGTGTGCGCACTTTGTGTGAGCCTGCCCATGCTTGTGTTGAAGGAAGGACAAAGGGGAAAAAGACAACACGAAAGAACCAAATGGTTTGTAAAGGTTGAAGTGACCAGCTGTTCTTTTTGGTGGGTGATGGATGTTTGGCATTCACCGTAATGTCTGTTTAAAGCAATAATATAATAATAATGTGTTGGTGCATTTATCACACCACATGTATTATTAGTAACTGAGCCGAATATGAGGTATACATATAAATCCAGATTTAAAAATCTGTAAAAAAAACATTGGGTGTGTATGCACTGAAAGTGTCACAACCATGTCCCAACTGACCAGTTGCCACGATCTCTACTTAACAATGCTCATGCCAAACTCCTTTACAAAAGTATACGATTTAAAACAGGCCTTGGGTGTACGAGTACAGTAGCAACATGGATGATTATATTTTAAACTTATGTAGTGCTAAGAGCCAGCAGTACCTATTGTGTTTAGATAAATGTGGATGTACTTAAGTACAAATGTATCTTACATGATAAGTTAACAATTTACCCCTCACAAATCATCAATATGTTAAATGTATGTGTTTTTTTTTTCCAAGGGAGTTCATGTGTTACTGTAACTGACTTTTCTGTTGAAGGTTGTGCAGCTTTACCTTGGTCATCACCCTTGCAGAAAAAAGCTCATCGAGCCCTGATTTCAGGAATGGTGGAAATCAGTTAAACAGTCAAAAGGTGCGATCACACCAAAAGACACGAAAAAATGTGTGTGCTGTTCAAACAAGTGCATATGTGTGAGTATTTCTATTTATTGCCGTGGATATTTGTATTTACTAACTAACGTGTGTGGAGGCTGAGTGCAACAGATCAACTGTGGCAGAAATCTGCTGCGAGGTCACATTATCCAGCAACAGGTAAGATATGTCAATAGAAAAAAAAAAGAAAAAAGCATTTATTTCAATCTCGCCTGTTTTCAAGCATGCAACCCTCTGTCAGCCTTTAGTGTTTCTTTTTTTTTTTCAAGGTAACACTACAGTGAGGCTTTGAAGGCTTGCTGAAGCTCCTGCAGGGCTGTCAAGTTCCATGGGATCGTTTTGATGTTAATTGATAGGTTGATGGCTGCAGACCAGAAGATGGGAAATGGCCTCCTGCTGAGCACTCTGAGGTGCAATTCCCCATTCCTTATTGCTTCCCTTGAAATTTCAGCTTATCCCGGGGAGAATGTCAGCATCTGGGTGCGCACTGGGGTGAGCTTTCATATAATTTTCAGATCTCAGTTGTTCTCCGGTTTGACTTGTTGCCAAAGCGAGCGCAGAGGGCTCGGAGAATAGGTGGTCTGTGATGTGAGGGCTGCTCAAAGAAGTGTTTAAGTGTGAACTCTTCGCTCTTTCTTTACAGTTCAGAGAGCAGCTTATGCATTCGCAACATAAACGCACGCTTGCATGGACATACATACACACAAACACGCGCACACACAATGCACACAAATACATTGTGCAACCCCCGGTGCTGGAGTGGCTGCGTGAGGCCAAGGTCACACAGTCTCATTCCTTTATTCCCATAATCCCCTGTGTTGGCTGGGTGAGAGGCCTGCTAATGGCAAGCAGGAACTACTGCGTTAACATAGACTCTAGAGACCCTCACAGCCCACCACCCTGCGTAAAGAGCATAGCACACAGTCTATACAATCCATCAACATGGCTAATTAGGCCCACAGAAAATCCCTAAGAGAAGCTTTAGGAGAGGAACCAGCGCTGTGGCGGTAGCTCTGTACTTGAGATAATAAGAATACAATGAAGTTAGACTGCTGGGAAAAGATTTGTCTGTTTAAATCTATTATGAAAACAGCATTGGTAACAATATATCGGCACAAGGATATTGACATCTGATTATTCACAGTCAATATTTGTCCACAAATAATCACGTGGCCATTTTCTATTAAAAATGTGTTTCCAAAGTGTTTTGTAATGGCCATAAAATGATGCTCAAAAATGAGAAAAAATATATTTTCCTATTTATATAATGCTAACATTCAATGGGTCTTGGTGGAGTTTTTGACTCCTTGAATCACTTTGGATCGTGGATCTAAGGATGTAATGTGCAGAGAAATGCTAGCAAAGGCAAAGACAGAGGAGATTAGCAGGTTAGTGATCATAGGTGTTAACAATGCAGTATTTGAAGTACTGGAATTTGTTTTGAGTTTTTTTTTTTTTATGGATTGGATTTAACACAAGCATGCACACAACCTCCCAGTAAAAATGACAGTAGCTTATAATGTCAATCGTCTACAATTTGTGAAGGATGGATTTTTTTTGACTAATTTTAAATTACTATTTTACCATGCCGTGATTTTCTTTTGTAATTGTGTGTATTTAACCAATGTCTTCAGGCTGAAACTAACCAGTTGTCCATACTTATAAACTAGCTCCTTATTTTATGGTCCTCTGTCCATCTATGCTAATCAGGTGGTAATATTCTTTCCATATTATCAATGCACATCACATGCTCAGAATTACGCAGAGCAAAGCAAAGGCAACCCCTTATTGAATTTGCCGAGATGTGCTGGATAAGTACTGCTCTGGTGGGGTAATGTGACTAAAAAAACTATTTTCAGACAAATCTGGAAAATCATGTTGCCTAAGCTCATAAAACGACGCAGATATAATAATGCACCGTGTGCCAGATTGTGTTTTACTGTATTGCTAGTTGTGTATTGGAGGCAAATAAAGCAATGAATTCTTGATTCTCCCATTGACTCTGTTAATAATTCATTTGAAAAGGAATCTGACAGCATATTGCGTTGTATTCTTCTGTCTGGAGATATACAAATGGCAGTGAGCAGATTTCAAGAAGTGATATGATCATCCGCATCCCAATCACCACTGGAACATTGTCTTCGTGTTACTTTTGTTTTGTTTTTTTCTGTAAGACATGATCTTCATCAGTTGATGGATGTCCTTAAATTGAAGTGAGAGTGGAATTTGAGACCCTCAAATAGGATTGTCTCCCTGTTCCCTATTTCGATCCCTCAGATCAACAATCTGTCCTCTAGGTAGGCGAGAGCACAGACAGGCAGCCGAGAAAATGGTTCAGATTAAAACGAGGTAATGGCACATTTGCTGGGCCCTTTGTGTGAGCAGCGCATGCAATTTAAGGGGCTGCCATACAGGACGAGTTAATATTTCATTGCACACCAGGGAACGGGAATAGAGAGAAGGAAAAAAAAATGCATATGTCTCATTTTGCAATCTGATTCGTCTCAGCAAATCAGCCGGAGTCAATGTCATTCCATAATGAACTCTCCTCCACTATTCTGAACATCCTGCTGCCATATGGCTGCCTGCTTTCACACCCGCTGAACGTGGAATATATTTGAGCTACACAGAAAAAGGGGGTAAGGGTCTATCTCTCTTTTTCCTCTCTTTCCATTGTCAGGTTCTAGACAACTGTTTTTTACCCTCACTCTTTTCTCTCTCCCTCGCCCACCCCCCTCGCTTCCTCTGTCACCATCCCCAAAACCACCCCCACCCCCCGCCCAGCCGCACCTTCCCCACCCTCAGCCCCGCCTCCACCCTGCGCACCGGGTTTTTGAGATGAGGGAGGGAAAATGGGAGGTTTTGATTGACTAAGATGCTGAGATCTAATCTAGCGCGAGCTGAAACGTGAAGTGTGTGCTTTTGTGTGTGTGTGTGTGTGTGTGTGCAGGAGGGCAACATGTGACGCTCGGTCTATTGCATCGAAAGCTCATTTGTTTGTGTTTTATACCTCATTTCTGCTCAGACGAGCCGACTCCCCATTACGGCTGCTGCAGGTGACCCACTTCCACACCAGAGTGCGACTCTCCCTCTTTTTCTCTGTAGTAATATAACATTCCCCCACTTTTAATACATTGCTTTTAGTAAATACGCCGCACTCCGTGGATATGATTTGAGGGAATACACCTACAAAGTAGTTCGCTCTCTGCCGTTCCACTGTAATAGTTTCTCCCCCCGTAGCCTCGGGCACAGCTAAGCAGTAAGTTAGCATGTTAGTGCTGTGCGTGACACCACTTTAACAGCACTCTAAACATCAGAAGGATTCAAGCTCATCTGGGCCATCAGGGACATAAACATGGGTTGCTTAAACCTAGACGGGCTGTTTATGGCAAGGGAAGAAGCATAATGAGAGGAAGATGACATCGGTAAAGCGACATAAACAAAAGGTCTAATAGATTGCTCTTCTTTTTTTTTTTTTTTTAATCAACAATCTCGCCACGGCAAAGCATCCAGACACTAAATTCGCACGCTTTATTCTGGCGTTATCTCCCTCCGTGGCGGGAAAAAAACTAAAACTAATGGATTCCTGCGTTACCCGCGGTGCTGCGGCTTTGTTCGTTCTCCCCTGTGAGCTCCCAAAGATATCCCCTCCTCCAGGTGGACGGAGATAGCGGCGTGCGTTCGCGAAACGAGCGAGCGAGCCGCGCCGTTCTGGTCCAGGTGCTGGGGGGGAGGGGGGGGGGCAGGTGGACCAGGGGGCGGGGGCTGCCAGGGGACCGGCGGGGGCACAGAGGCTTAGTGGGTCACGGTGGGAAGGGTGGTACAGCTCAATCATCCCCCTACCCCGAGGCCACTTCAGAGCCACGCAGCTGTGAAAAAGGCCGTCATCCAGGAAAAAGTCTTCCTCTGCACAGCAGAGCGCCGTGATACACGCATGTACGAGGAACCAGAGGGCGAGCTGACATGTTCCATGAACCTCAGACAAATCCTCCATTCTGCATTTTTCCTCACTTTGTTCGTTCTACTCTCGGCCCACAGTCCATACGTGTCCTCCCTCCCCCCCCGCCCCCGCTCATTCCTCCGCCGCTCCGAGCCACCGCAGCAGCAGCAGCTGGGTCGTGGCTGGCCCGTGCCATCCATTATTCTCAGGCAGGAGTGCATTAAAGATTCATCTCCGCAGCTCCACCTCAAAGGAAAGACTATGACCCCTGGTATGGCTGCTAAATTATGGAGGCCGCCAATAAAGATGTTTGCCTTTGATCTCATTCTCGGCTTTCTCCCTCCCAGGTAAACGTGGACAGGTGAACACATGGACACACACACACACACACACACACGCACTGTGCTGTCATATACTGTGTATTACAGTTCAACTCTCTCTACTTCTCTCCCTCTCGCTGACAAACACAAATTTGCACATATGTTCTCTCTGTCCCATTTTCACTCTCTATTCCCTCCTCTCTACCCCTCGCTCTGTCTTTGTGTCCCTCACAAAGGCACGCACAGAAGGGCACAAGACTAAAAAATTGGGGCGGGGGCGAGCCCTACAAACAAAAAGTATATCTCTGAAGAAGAAGATGATGATGATGATGGAACAATTATGTGAAAACAGTCGCCACTGTCCCTTCCCTGTATACCAATTGACTGGTCTGCTTCTATAAATTTCACCCCTGCCACCAGGCCCGATCCGGGGCTAAAAGTGGCTCACAGCTCCAGTGGCAGTTGTTAAAAACACATTCGCTCACACATGCGCGTTGTTTATATTTAATCAATGTCGAGTGGTGGGTTTTCTGTGCAAAATGGTTGTCATTTGTCATGTATTAATAATTCAGCGGTGCAAAGCACGAAGGAATGCGCGGGGAGAGCTCACACACTCTCGACGCCCGGTCGTGCCAGGTTCCACCTCACCTGAAGGTGAACGCTCGGCCTTTTATCCTCATCTACGGCTCCCGTTGTTTACGGATGCCTCTGCTCTGGAATAGAGCTCAGAGGGTTGCGGTGGCAGTCCACACAGGGAACCGGATACAAGATGGTTGCATAAAGAGCTTCACCAGAAACCCAACACGAGCACAGAAGAAGCCCTGGACCTGGTGCTATTAGTCAAGGCAGGGGCCACAGGTCATTTTTGTCATGTGTTAATAAGCAGTTGTGCTTGTGAGGATAATGGGACATTAGCTTTCCTCTTAGTAGGTTCAAGGAATACATAGACACACACACACACACATATATGCAGGGGCTGTATGCAGCCTTGAACAGGGAAGGGATGGTGAGAGGTGAAGGTGGGGTCGTCCGAGCCTGTGTGTGCATGTGATGGGGTGTCCCATTATCTGCGTACGTCGTATGCCACCCTGGACCCAATTATAAATCTGGGCTGACCTGGACAGTAGTCACGTGGAGAACACGGGGGAAGGACAGAGCCATGCTGTGTTTAAATCATGTCTTCCCTTAATGCTATGTGTGCACATATGTGTGTGTGTGTGTGCATGCATCCGACATGCCAGTCCTTGTCTTTTTCCTGTGTGCTGATAGGTTGGTAGCGGTTGTTACATTGAATACAGGTGTATGGCAGCAAGAAAAAAAAAAACACAAGAAACAAGGTTTTCTTGTTGATTAATGAGGTGTGACCAGCCATCAGTGTTGTGTTCTTAGGTAGAGTGAATTCTTTTTCTCAGGAGGTTTAAACGGCATGAAAAAAAAAGAACAGCACACACACACACACACACACACACACACACACACAAATGGAGAGTGGATAACTCCCTATGGAGTTCCTCTGCAGCCTTGTGAAAGTGCACATGTTGACTGGAGACAGCTAATGGTTTGTTGTTGCCAGACTGAGGTGTTGCACCAGTGATTTGGGAAGTGGAGGTCAACGTCCCTGGCATACAGTAAGATGGATTCTGAGTGGCAACTTCACCGGTCAAGGGCAGATGCTCGTTTTCGAGGACGCCAGGTGGAGTATGAGGGGCGTTGGCCGTCCGCAGCGGGAGCGCCGGAGAAAGGGCAACAAAGACGGAGGGGACAGAAGAAAAGGGGGCAAGGAAAGTGACGGACAAGTCACATCGCACTTGCACAGCGGTAAGAGCAAGGTGATTAAAAAAAAGAAAACAGCTGTTAACTTTCTAGTCAGTGGAGTCCAACATTGTTTTTCACAGCAGCATTTTCTTCCTGAAGGTCATTGAGAATATGCATGTAAGAACGAGCACACGCTTAGAAAGTTAACCTCTGTAATCGCGTAATGACTAACAGCATGGCCAAAATGAAGTCCGGTATATTTCATAAAATGTGATTTATCCATTGTATTCCCCCAGAGAGCGACGCAAAGACGATGCTTCACAATCACTTATTTCAGCCTAATGTGCATTACCTATAAAAACTGACACAGATGCATTTTTCGAGAGCATGTCGACGGGATGTGGGAGCCGAAATGACATACTATTCTCAGGTTCTGATATCATAATAAGTAAATCATATTTCGCGACCAGCCAATTGTGCGCTGCACCTTAATCTGTAAGTATTATAATACATCAGCCATTCACGTCATGCCTGTAATGCTGAAGGCGACGGGACCGGCGATGTGTGAAATAAAGGACAGCTTGATAGCACTTGAGCAGTCCCGTACGACCCATGCAGAAACGTCCACATTAGGAGACAATGGAAATTCTCGGGGAGACCAAAATGTAATACATCACAAAGTCTTCAGTGCCACAATGAGAGGGAGACAAAAGGCAATAAATCATCATAGAACCGGGTGACCCTTTCACATAATCCCTTTCTAAGTTTGTCA
Source organism: Eupleurogrammus muticus (assembly GCA_036785175.1). Taxonomy (NCBI): domain Eukaryota; kingdom Metazoa; phylum Chordata; class Actinopteri; order Scombriformes; family Trichiuridae; genus Eupleurogrammus; species Eupleurogrammus muticus. The sequence goes on along the minus strand of JAYKQN010000010.1, from coordinate 20,602,214 downwards.
CGGTGAAGCAGCCGTCGCAAACCTATTGGCCCGAACAGCCATTACCTGCAGAAGAAGCCACTTGTCAGCTGGTTTTATAAACTTTTGGACATATAATGGGTCCTGAGCTGGAGGATAAAAAAAATGTAAATCTCTGCATTACTACTGCATTCACCGGGCATGATCCAGCATTCCCAAAACATTTACATTTATTAAATGCAAATTAATCACTCAGAGAGGGTTCGTCATTAGTGAAACAAAAGGAAACAGACGTGCGGCACGGTTTAATTATGTTGCGTCAGATGGTTTGTCATTCCATGCAGAGACCTTTTGCGACGCTTATCTCGACTCGGCTGGGGTTATGACCACTGCTGTTAATAGTCTGTTAAAGTCTGTTGTTTGTATCAGCAATTTACCTAATGTAATTGGGGTCACATTGGAGTGCAGGTAAATAGAGGTGAGGAGCTCTCCCAGCTGCATTCAGTGTTTCATATAAACCTAATCTTGGATTGGTTTACAAGGAGTCTGGCATATATGGCTTGATGGATTCTGTTTTTACAGTCTCGTGCGGAACCCGGTGAGGTGAAACATCAATGTCACTGTCAAGGTCATAAACGAAGCGGCAGATGCAAATTTTTATTGGAGGCCGTGCCCCTTCCTTCCCTCCCCCACCTCTGTTATCGCTCACATATTGCAATATCCAATTATATCACCGGCGTGATTTGTATAGTTTTTAATTCCATAAGTGTGCGCGAACGTGCTCGTTGCAGGTGTTTCTGTGAACGTGTACTTGCGTGCGTGTGTGTGTGTGTGTGTGTGTGTGTGCAGAGGAGTGTGCACAGACCAGGCCTGCAGGAAATGTTCCTCCAGGGCGCCATTTTATTCCGCACCTGTTCCATCTTCCTTCATGGCTCTGTCTTTATTCCGCCGCCTAATCCGCAGAGGTCCTGCCAAGCACACATATCTTTTTTTTTGATTTCCGAAAGCCAAAGCTTCCCCGATTTTGACAGAACCATCTCCATGGCAATGAGATAAGACAAGTGTTTTGCCGTATAATCAGCCGAACCAACGCCGGCTAATTATCAACAACCTGCACTCCCTGCCTGCCTAATGACGATCACTGAATTCACAAGGAGGCCATTCAAAGAAAGAATCAGGTTGAAGATCCTTGTCACTAACTTGCAGCTGCTAATTATGCATGCTTTGTTATGATTCAAATTAATTGTTGTTATTTCCAGAGGCGCAGCTCTCGCTTCAACCTAAGGTGGGGGGCGGTGTGTCTGTGGCACAGTATTTGCTTGTTTCCTCTCCAACAGCAGGTCACTTTGTGATTATGTGTTTCACCAGCCAGTCACCGGCAACGAGACTGAGCAGGATACACATAAACACAACCTTTAAAAATGTTAATGTGCGCATTATTTCAAAAGTGGAGTCAGCCTCTATTAAATAGATATCTTCAATTTTCATAGTTTGTGCAGAAATAATTTATGGGGGCAGGGGGCAATATCATGTTTTGTAGCAGGTCCCCCTCCCCCTGCCGGGAAGGGATCTGCGCCTGTGGTTATTTCCGGATTCTTAACACAGTCTAAGATAATGGCTTGCTATTATACAAGCATCCAATTAAGAGCATGCAATTAAACATTTTTCAGGTCAATGTAAGCAACAGTGTCCCCAATACTTAGCTTCTCAATTTGCTAATTTATGGGCACTGTGTGGCTGTGAGTTATCGCTCTCTTGTGAGTGAATTTTCTTTATAATGTGTATCTTATAACAGCTGTCCTAAATGATATTTCTGTCCTTTGTATCAATACCTCCTCTTGAGCCAAACAGACACTTACACCAGTCTGCACACATACCAAAAAAAGTGCACTAGACGCATGCAGGGCATTGTGACATGTTAATATTAAAGTTCAAATCTGGGATAGTTAGAATTATACCATTCCTGAATAAATATGCTGTAATCACAAAGCACTATGACTATGTTTCAGGACATAATAGACATAATAGAAAAGGTGCATAGAAGTACACACTGTACATTTAGCAATACAATGTGGTTGTGCAGTCAGCGCTCATTCAAGTTCAAGTAGTCTAGAAGTAGCTCAAGTAAAAACGTGCATCGACATAAGAACATCATTTTTGCTGGGATTTGTCAGATGAAAATTGCTATCATATAAATCCTGTTTATGATAAAGACACACATCACAGAAATGTCTCACTGAGGACACAATAGATACACGGTGCCCTGAAATGTTGGTCTTTGTGCCCAATATATTATAGTTTAAGAACTGTCTTGTGTCCCAGTTTCCTCTGAGAGCCAGTTTTTGTACAGCTCTGCAAAAGCTGATTGCAGGCGCACACAGTTCAGAGACTACCAATAGAGCTAAATCAAGCACCCCCCTATAACTTAGAGCTGCAGTACAAAAATTGAACAAACAATGCAAAACCCTCTCTCTCTCTCTGTGTCTCGCCCTCTCTCTCTCTCTCTCTCTCTTCCCGTCTCTCTCTCCCTGCTGATTTGTGTCACTCCGCCAGCAGCCTTCCCCCCCAGGCTCCCTCCACCTCCCCCCACTGGCATCAGCGATATAAAGCTCGAGGCAGTCTCGTGGAACCTGCAGCGGCTTCAGGCAGCGCGGGCGGACCTGGAGGAGTAACTCTGGTAGGAAAAGAAGGAGAAAGACCTCTTTTCCACTGTGGAGTCCCATATATGGCAACAAGCCCCTGCCATGTTGACAATGTCTCACAACCAGTTAGCCCCACCCCAATTATCTATCAATCATCTATCTATAAACCACGAAGCATCTGTCAGTCTGTGGCTCTCTCTGATTGTTTGTCAGATCAACCTCAGCTTTCAGATATACTGTAGCTTGTATATCGCATGATGCTGTGTATCCTTTTGTGGGAAGTTTTTTGGATGGATATTCGAAACCTCATTATTATCATTGTTACCTTTAAACATAGGTGATAGTGTCGCGGGTAGTGCATATACAACAGATCTGTTTTAATCCCAGCTGAGCCATTCCTTTGCGTCTTTACCTTACAAATAAGTAAAAAATTTAAATCTCATACACTTGCGTATATCCTTGCTATTCACCAGCAGTGCTTTTGTTACAGTGTTCAGTGTACAGTGTGTTGATCTCCATATCACAACACCAATTACATCCAACCATTGTTGTTACTATTCAAACCACCATTGTCTTCCTACACTGATCATCGTAGTAAAAGTAAGTTTTCTGGTTTAGCTGCTACTTTATTCCTCACGCTAACAGGCTGAAGGCTATCTACATTTCTACATAGTAGCCAGTCAGTCAACAACAAAACAACAAACTTTGTAAAAAGTTCACATGCAGCTGTCTTTTCTTTTTTCAGAAAACCACTCTCTACACCAGGTGTCTCCAAGCCTGGTGCTGGAGCTTGCCGTGGGTGCAGGTTTTTATTCCAACCGCGCACTAAAACACCTGATTCTACAAATGAAGGTCCTTAGCAAGGGCTCTATTAGTTGATTAGTAGAATCAGGTGTATTACTGCCTGGTTGGAACAAACACCTGCACCCACGGTATCCCTGCAGGACCAGGATTTGTGACCCCTGCTCTACACACTAGCTGCAGGATCTTAAATATAAACTGCAAATATAAAATACACTGCACCTCCAAAACACGTTCACAGATCCTCACGAAATTCTGGATTCTGTGTGACATGCAAATATAACACACATACAATCCATCTACATTTCTATGAGAATACATTTCTACAGGCACTGCAGTAGTCTTTAAAATGTACACAGCCAAAAGATGAGACAAGAAGACAAAAAAAGTCCTCTCTTAATTGTTCCTGACACCACTTTACTAGTGTGTCTCATTAGGACCTTCAAACCAATGAGACTGAACCAAATTACTACAGTGAAACTGAACTTCAGCACTCATTTGAGCACTTAAGGGGAAGCCCAGAACAAAATGCAGTGCTGTGCGGCCCTAAAACCTGTAAAGACAGAACAGAGTGGCAGATTACCTGACTTATAGAGAATGGTATTAAATACAGAGGCACTTTGACAAAGTACAGAGTCAGCAGGCACAGCTTGACTGATATAAGAAAACATGGCTCCCCAAAGCAGAGCAACTCAGCCGGCTGTAAAAAAAAAAAAAAAAAAGAGAAAAAAAAAAGAGAAAAGAGAGAAAGAAAACAAGAGACATGGCAATACTTCTGAACAGAATGCACTAAACTCCAGTTAGTCATAACAAAATATTTTAGGTAATTCATACACAAACAATTCCAGCTGTACTCTCAAGTGTGGTATATTTTTTCCAGTCTTTTCTCTTTTGAATTTACATTCATATGCAAATTGGTAGAATTAGCATAATATGTTTTGTGAGAAACATAACTCTTTCCATATTGAATTCTTTTTATTCAACTTATCAGGCAGGAATAGTAATGGTGAACACATCTGCAAACTTTCCCTGTCAACATTTGCTTACATGTCTGTATTTAGCAGACAGATGTGAAGGGGGGAGGGGGATGGTTCATTTTACAGTTAGTTAGGACATCAATGGTCATGTTTGATATTTGACATTTCATACCCGTCACCATGCCTTTTGCACATTAACATCACATTAATGCTTGCAATTAAATGACTATATCACTATATCACTATATATATATATATATATATATATATATGGTTGAATTTTGCGGGCATGCAATGGTTGTTGTTTGTTTTTTTGTTTTTTTTAACTCTAGATTAGGTCTAAAGGTTATTTAAAAAAAAAAAAAAAGGAAAGTGGCCCATGCACCCTCCATCTGTAGAGGTTCCCACTACAGCCCACTACCACACCTTCATACACACGTTTTTCAGTCTTCCAAAAGGGACAATCAGAAGAGATGAAAACTTAAAATAAAACCCAGAAAAGTGCAAATGTGACCTTCAATATAAACAACTTTAGAAATCAGTGTATCACAGGGATGCATGTTTTGAGTGTATAATGAATATAGAAACTCTCCTAACAAGTTAATCTAATCCTGTGTCCTGTACAGGTTTTGTAATAAGCTGTTTTCAAATATCAGCATACATTTGCATGTGTGTGCATTGCTTATGGCTCTTTGATTTCCACAAAGAAAAGGGACATTTTGATTACCAAAACAAAGACTGTTGATGCACGCTAACCCAAAAACAAAGCATTGCGCCATTCACACAGCCCTTGGGTCAAGTAGTGGCTTTAGCCCCTTCACAATAAATATCACATCCCAAATATTGTGAAACACGCGGCTTGTGAGGAGGCTTTCCTCTAAATCTCAGTGACCCGGAGGATATCTTGAACACAACTGGTAGGCTGCCCTTCGGGGAGCACATCAATGAGCAAATATGTGGCTTCCCAGAGAAGAAAATATAATCCCTGAGTTTGACGCTGAAGAGGCCTGATTACTTTTGTTGCTTTGTGGATTCCTTGTGAGACTGGTGGCTGGGAGTCTTCCCCCTGGAGACATGAGAGGGACCTCAGAAAGCACAGCGCCTGTCATCTTGTGTTCGTCCCCTCCATCCACTTCCCTTGTCATCAGTGACTGGATCAGGGATAATAACTCTCACAGGGACCCTTTGCAGAAAGGTAGTCATTATGCAGATATGGCAGAGGAGCCACAAATACAGTCATCCATGTGATGGTTAACAACATGCTACAGTACGGCAGCTGAAAGAAAACAAGATCCGCCACCAGTGCATGTAATGCAGTGCATCATTTCCTTACCCTTTACCCCTTGTCATCACTATTATACATCACCGGAAAGGAGATTTGAAAGGAAAAATAACCACATCAGTCATTCAACCTTGGCAAATACATAGAACACACAGCTCGTTACATCCCACAACATGTGCATTCATAAATCAGCAGGAGGACTGTGAATAGCCTATTCTCGTATTTATTATTTTCCCAGCCACTTTCAACATATGCATAAAAGCACAGCAGCTGCTTATGATGTTCTGGTTTTGGCAGATGTCTCTTGGCCATTCATCTACCCCCGAATCTTACTGCTATATGCACTCATAGCTGCTGGAAAAGAAGCCTTTTTAACGCCAGGGCTGAAGCCAAACCATTTTTTCTCAACGCTGTGAACAGAGCAAACATCATTAGTGGCCAGACTGTGAGAACTGCCAAGTCCTCTGACTGTGGAGCAGCACAACCTTAAATTAAGTAAAACCTCTGGGAGGGGGGGGGGGTAGTTTGAAAGCTGACAAAGAATTCTCAGGTTTAGTGAGACTAAAACAATCAGTGGTGTTCAGCTCTAATATGGTGTTAGATCCAATTAAACTTCCTTTCACATTTTTAACAGTATTTGTAATGAATTTCATGTGCATGTAAGACACTGTAATAATTTTCCATATTTGCCCAGCCACAGGTGGACAACCTCACAGTGATGACTCAGCGCTGGTGTGCATGAGGTGTGTGTGGAGACGGTGACGCTAATGCTGATTTAGTACCTTCATGTCCTAATATCATAGAGCTTATTTTTTTTATGAATTCTTTCTAATCCTTCCTCACTTCTCTCCTCCTCTCCCTCTCTCTCGAACACAGCCCCACACTCTGCTGTTGCTCCAAAGTTGCAGCATGAGCCACAGGCGAGGCTGTGTGCAGCAGGCGGCTCGTAAAACGCCTGGTAGTGGAGCAATCGCAGTAAATAAATAATTAGTTAGTAAATATTATAATTATACTGGACCAGAATCCGATGATGGCAGACTCGAACAGGAGCTGTAAAAGGCTAACTGCGATATTCAATGACCACACAAGACAAAGAGCGATGAAATAGTGCCGCGTGTTTGTGTTGTAACGCGAAACAGCCAATCACCAGCATCATTAGATCTCAGTAAAAGCATGCCGAGTGCTGCATGCTTATCGGCTCACTGATGAAGGTTACTCCTTAGGCGCTTTGTTCCTCGATTGTATCAAAGCAAGTCAGTCCGTGCCATTAAAGTGTCAAAAGCCTTAAAATTATGCATGAGCAAATGAAACCCCAATTAACAAATCTGGCTTTAAAAAGCTATTTCATTACCAGGCAAAGGGTGCAGAAGGCAGAATGTAGAACGTGTGCCATGATTCAGCAGTTCTACAATGTTTTACCACAACAGCTTTTATTTTAAGAGGAATGACAGGAAGTCCTCCCTCCCAGTAACATTTATCCACCGCCAGCGGCATCTTCACTATAAAGCAGGGAATCTTGTCTGTGTCTATGAGTGTGTTTGTGTGTGTACACGCGTCTAGAGAACCACTCATCTGGTCAACTTCACATAACTGGTGAGCATTAGTATTTAAGTTTATGTTCTGCTTGTTCAGCAGTTGTTTGATACACTGAACACATTCTGGAAGTACAGCAGCCATCCTCCGGTCTGAGGATCAGCGGTTTGATTCCTGGCTCCTTCCAGGCTGCAGGTCCATGAATCCTTTAGCAAGATACTTAACCCCAAATTGCTGCTGATGGCTCTTCTATTGGTGTGTGAATGATTAGATTCTCCTGATGAGCGCTTGGAACCTTTGATAGCACCATCAGTGTATGAATGGGTGAATGAACACTTGCAGTGCAAAGTGCTTTGGCTGGTTGAAAAGACTAGAAAGGTGCTATACAAATGCAGCCCATTTACCATCCGGAGAGGATTTAAAAAGCTATATTTATTCTCAATTTTGGTCATTTTGGGGGTGATGATTTTCTTTTGGCGGTAGTTAGGTTCTTTTGGGGGGTGCCAGAAATTGTAGTAATAACCCTGGGTTCAACTGGAAGAGAAATAGGCTATTATCAAGTCCTCTCAGGCTGACACATCAGGCTCTCTCTCTGCAGCTAAAGGGTCCTCCACTGTGGTGCCAACAACAGAATTTTAACCTCCACACTGTCAAGAGGAACTTTGCACTAGTAAGAGATTGACTTTTCGCCCAGGGATGCACTGTGTTAATGTAGTCATGGATAGCTCTTTAAAAAAATTAATTGTTAATCAATGCTAATAGCACTGTGAATTCGGTGCACTCTATCACCCATCTCTCTGCGATACCTCAAGCAATCTACAATGAACTCAAAGTCCAGCAGGGCCAGCCTCTGGCAATTGTGTGTCAATTTATACACACACAAAATGCACCACACATATTTAATCTGAAGAAACTCATATTTTTCAGTGAGCAATGATTTAGTGACATGTGCACAATACGATAAAATGTGAAAAGTCTTTGGTGACTGGATCCATATGGGGGGGTAGCGGATCCCCCCCCCTTCCAGATGGAGTCTAGACACTGGATGATGAGGAGTCTGTTCCTATCGAGCTCAGACCTGGCTGCTGAAGTGATGGAGGTGAGCAGCATGGAGGAGGGTTGCGGCGATGCTCGCTGGAATAACAGCTGACGACAGAGAGGAAACCAGATTTATGGCGCACCGTCGACCGGATTGAGACCTAATAATCAGACTGCTCAAGCACATACACGATCAAATAACAGCACCGCTGTGAGCAATTTTCGTCTCAGTCATTTTTCATTTCTTCACCAGGTTGGAGTTGGCATTACAGCATATTAAATCCCAACTATTTCATGTTTCATGAACATACATTATAAGAATTTTCATGTTTCATGAACATACACTTATTTTTTTTTTTAATTTATATCTGCTCTTGTGTTTGGCCTCTTTACCACATTGCTCTCATTGCTGAACCTACTGCTCAGTTTATGAATATTGTTTTACTATAGTTATTTCCACAGCGAATCTAATTGTGTGACAAATGGACTTTAATTTCAACAGTAAGACTAAAATACAATTTGTTTCATCAGCAATGAATTTATTGAATTAATATACAATAAATTCAAATGTTTTTAAAATTTGGCTCTGTCAATCAAAATTCATAGATGTTAAAAGCATGAGCACCGTTAAAGTGAACAATTATAAAAGAGCTTTTTATGGTTTACATTATGTTGGGCTTTAATGAAAGTAGATAAGGTTAGAAAACATAATTAATAAGTATCAAAGTTAATTATTAATAAATATAAATATAAAGTATTACTTTAATTTATATGAACTACACAGCACGTCAGTGGACTTTAACATGGAGAGCCTAATTAATGTGCTTGGCACACACACTGGAGACACCACGGGGTAGGCCACAGGAGCTGGACAGAAACACAGATCAGCTGGGCGTCATAAACATGGCCAAGTCAACACCGCAGCAAACATATTCTGTGACAGTATTAGGGCAACACAAAATACAATTTCACAGTATCAGGTCCTGCGGCAGCAGCAAGACTATTTCACAGTATTAACTCAACAAACAGCAGCAGTCGGATGAGCAGTCATGCGGTGGTACAGCGGTAAAACAAAACTACATGGTAAACATTAGGACACTGGTCCCTTGACCGTACACTCAGCATCACAGTTCAAAATAATGCAGTAACTCTCTGCCCAGAAGATATGCCTCTTAGCAGGTCAGAAAGCAAGTTCCAATGTGTCTTAGTTTCATCTCCTGTTTTCAGTACCATCCAGAGGGTGACAATGGCAGCCAGAAAGATACATAGCAGGGTACTGGTAACACAGCAAAGCTCTATATAAAAAAAAAAGTTGTTGCTTTTTCTTGTCTGCAGGAAATGGAGTGTAGTCAGGGAGCAACAGCGGTTTCTCTCCCACTTTGGCTCCAGGAAGAATACGCTCGGTTTCACAAAAAGGGGGTTCTCAAAAACTTGCTGGCAGCAGCCACGGTTCCGGATTTACCTTCTTCTGCTGGGAGTCCATGCAAGAGCAGCGAGAAACGTTTCTCAGCAGAGTTTATATCCGGCAGCTCCCATTCAATGGGAGCCATGCTTTATCGCATTGCTAGGTGTGAAATCAGGCCAAGCAACCAGAGAAGTGCATGCTGGAGGTTGGTGTCCATGTCTAGAATTCCTTTGTTTGAATCAAAATGGCAGTCTCTGTGCATATGTTCTTTGTCTGTTTGAGCCATACATGTACAGGTCCTTCTAAAAAAAATTAATATTCAAATTAATTTCATTATTTTCCATAATGCAATAGTAAAATTAAACTTTCATATATTTTAGATTCATTACACACCAACTGAAATGTTTCAGGTCTTTTATTGTTTTAATACTGATGATTTTGGCATACAGCTCATGAAAACCCCAAATTCCTATCTCAAAAAAATTGCATATCATAAAAAGGCTAAAAACTCCCGGCCTGGTTCATTACTCAAAACGGCAATCATGGGTAAGACTGCCGACCTGACTGCTGTCCAGAAGGCCATCATTGACACCCTCAAGCAAGAGGGTAAGACACAGAAAGAAATTTCTGAACGAATAGGCTTTTTCCAGAGTGCTGTTTCAAAGCACCTCAGTGGGAAGTCTGTAGGAAGGAAAAAATGTGGCAGAAAACCCTGCACAACCAGAAGAGGTGACCGGACCCTGAGGAAGTTTGCTTTTTGGCCCAAATCATCAATATTACAACAATAAAAGGCTTGAAATGTTCCAGTTGTGTGTAATGATTCTAAAATATATGAAAGTCTAATGTTTATCAGTATGTTACAGAAAATAATGAACTTTATCACAATATGCACATTTTGAGAAGGACCTGTAGGTCTCTTGCCCAACACATGTCCATGTAGAGCTATCTCACCTTTTAGGCATTTCACTGCAAATCACCTTGTAAGGTAGTCTTCTTTTGTTTTGAATACACTTGTAGAGGAAACACCTTTTTCACTCCACACAGTGAATCGTCTGGCTGTAGTCCAGCAAGTCACAGTGCGGACAGTCCAGTCTGTGTGTTCATCGACAGTGGGAGGCTGAGGACCATGCTCTGGGGGAACAGCTCTGGCAGAAGACGGTTGAGGAAGCGTTGTTCAGCTTTTGGCATGGCTCTTTATCTTCAACAATAGATTTAATGACCATGACCTGTTTCGTCCAAACTACTAAGTCAGGGTAGTCCAGTTGTGTCAAGGCAGAACAATGAGTCTTCATTGCATCTGCTCAGATCATCAGTACAGTACAGGCCAAAAGTTTGGACACACTTTCTTATTCCATTAAGTTAGAAGGTGTGTCCACACTAGTAATTATAACCTAGTTCAAATCCACCAATATATGTATTGTTACAGAAATATGCCACAAATAAGCCTTTCTAATTGTCCAACAGAACCAAACCGAACAGAAGTATCATGTGTTGCAAGGGGGAGAGCCAGTGATGAAGTGAGAGGCAGCTGGGATGGCTGATCCCAAATGCCTTCTGAATGGACTGGCCAGGTGTGCCCAGTTGGGCCTTACAGGAACAAACACACATACCCAGTGTGTCAGGGCGAGACGCCAATCTGAGGCCACTGTAAAGCCAAGGGGTTGCTGCAATATGGAACAATTCTACAATGTGCCCCTCCCAACTCGCAATCCCATCTGGTGATGCACCAAGAAGTAGGTGTTCTGAGTGAACAAGAAAGGAGAGTCTAAGAAAGGAAATTGTCTGACCTTTACTCAATTCTTCAGTGTAGCATTTTCTTGCTGTGTCCTCCATTTCTCTCCCCCAGAGTGTGTCCAGTACTTGCAGATCCTCTTTCTTATTGTAATGAATGATGTTTTTTAATGTCAATGTCTGAAGGTTCTCCAGCTGTGCACAAATGGTGGAAGTTTGTGCTTGTTACGCTGCCTTTGTGTGTGTGCGTGTGTGTGTATTTATGTGTGTATGCCAGACCCTGCATTTTAATTGCTCCCTGGTAAACCCCAGGGTTTCACATTGATCTAAAGTAAGCTTCTTTCTAAGCCTCTGAAACATCTCAACACTCTTCTCCTTTAGAAGATATGGTGTGAGACCCTTTAACAGATTCTTAAACAGATGTAATTGTGTCTGGTAGATTTGATTCAGTGCAATAGGTGCAAGGCCCCTTTGCGCCCTTCGATCATTGTGGGTGAGCTCTATAATGTGCCATTGCAGTTATGTCTCGATTGGATGGATTCAGTCTGAAACATTTTGTTCTTCTCTGTAACAATCGCTTTATGCTCAGAAAAGTAAGCGAGCAAAAGAGCAAAACTATTAATTATACATTTTTGTGACAGAAAAACTGTAGTCACAGCATGAGTTTGATTTTAACAATATGTGATACAAACAGCATTGACTGCCATTTTCGTCAAAATTGAGTTTGGCTGAAATGGAAATTTTAGACGTCTGTTTTATCTTGTGACACTCTAAATTCAATTTTGCTTCATTTTGAATACAATACAAATTGCAGTAACTAGAAAATCTGAACAAAAACCAAGGCAAACCATGCTATTTCTTCTGTCTGCCACAGGATTATCTAGCCAACGGCCTTAAGATTCAAGACTGTAGTTACTGTGCTCTGTGTGCATGAGGTTATCATCTTCAGAAGGCCTATCTACTTTGTTAAAATTGTCAGCATTGAGACTTTTCAGTCATTTTTTTGGGTTTTTTATTCAAAATAATTTTGAAATATGCCATGTTATTGTATGACCTTATCTCAAAGGGTGATTTCAAACTTCTCTTTGTCAATTAATACTGCATTAAAGTGAAAGAATAAATATATATAAAAGCACAGTGCTCAATAATTAATAGTGTGAGAATGAAGACCAAAACAACAGCAGTGATAAAGATGGTGAGGATAATATGATCAACAATGACAAGTGAATATTAAAATAAATAATTCTTGTTTCATTGTGTTCAACTTACTTAATTAAGTCAACTTTTTAAAAAAGCAAACAATAAAGTCATTCATTCCAGATTGAATTTAGTACAATTTTTTTTTTTTTTTTTGTGAAAAACTAGAGTAACTCACATTGAAGTTACGGTAGTTTTCCCTTGCCACAGCTATAGATCTGTAGTATATAGTAAGCCAAAGGCAGAGAGCAGTATCTGTATTTTGAACAACACACTAAATCAACCTCTGGAGGGCAAGCTCCAGTGGATCTGTTTATCTGGTAGAGCCTGTTGATATCTGGACCAAGAATTTCTTTTCTTTTCAACGTTTACAGTCCAACTAGAAACTTGAAACATGAGAATGGAGCTGTAGACTAATAAAAGCTGATGAAAACAAATAAAAAGCTAGCAAATGATAATTAAAAAATAAATCGACTATAGGATACCTGATGTACTGAGAAGACACTGAGCTTAGGGTGCCCAGGAGTCTTTAGATAGTTATACTCAGGTGCTCTTCTAATAGGGGTGACATCAAAATCCAAAAGGAGAGAAACTGCAGAGGCACTCAGAGATTTGAAAAAGAAAAGAAAAAAACATATGCATGTGCTTATAGTCTTATATTAAAGACTTTTTATATATATATATATATATATGGGCGACACGGTGGAGCAGTGGGTAGCACTGTTGCCTCACAGCAAGAAGGTCGCAGGTTCAAGACCGCCTTGGGGCCTGGGTCTGGGACCTTTCTGTGTGGAGTTTGCATGTTCTCCCCGTGTCTGCGTGGGTTTTCACCGGGTACTCCGGCTTCCTCCCACAATACAAAACATGCTCAGGTTAATTGGCAAATCTAAATTGCCCATAGGTGTGAGTGTGAGAGTGAATGGTGTGTGAATGGTGTGTGTGCCCCACGATTGGCTGGCGACCATCTGGGGTGTATCCCCCTGCCTCTCGCCATAAAATGCGCTGGGATAGGCTCCAGCAGACCCCTGCGACCCCGAAAGGGAATAAGCGGGATAGACAATGGATGGATGGATGGATATATATATATATATATATATACTTCTTTGCCTTTGCTGTTGATTTTGTTTTGTAGGGCCTGAGAGACTATTGGGCCAATGCTTTCCACCTCCGTGCACACAGACTGATCACTCATATGCAACCAAAGCCCGTTTAGATGTGATTGGTCAATACTACTCAGTCTACAAAGACAAACTGGAGCCATTTCCGGTGGCAAAAATAATTGTCAGTCGTCCACAGATGGATATGTTGACAAGCTTACAAAGTGCATGCTGCCACTGTTGAAATTTGATCATGTTACATCATGTTTTTACTGTTTTATGTGAGTTTCATTTTTGCATTTCAGCAGCAGGTCATGTCCCTACAGTGTCACCCAGCGTCTGACTAATGTTTGCTGCCTTGCAGACCTGCGCTCTGATTGTATAGGCACTCCTGTGTCGTTAACTCTTCGATGACCTGGGTCACATGTGCTGCTTACACTTGGGTTTATAGTCTTGGTTTTATTATACACCTCCCCATAAGGCAGCCCTCAGAGATGATGACACCCCAGACACCTATTTAAAGGGGCTTTGTGAGCCGCAGATGAAGGAGCGCGGGCAGTGGCAGGTTGTCATCTGCAGGCCCTGTCTCTGTTTATGGGCTGTTAGAGCTGTTTGAACCGCGGGGTTCGTCCTGCTGTGGAGGCACCGCAGCACTCCGTGGCAGACCACGAAATGAACAAAAATAAATCCTAATGAACCTTTTAAGCCCTCTTGTCCATCCGTGGGCTAGGAGCACCATGTGTAAAGAGATAATGAAAGGGGACAGGGGGAGAAGTGGTCTGCCAGCAGGGACAATGAGAATGGGCACAGGGGCTGTCACTGCTGGGTAAAACCTGGTGATCATCCTCTGTGGTGACAAATGCTGGGTGATAGTAGATTGCTGGGTGAAGGTTCCCATCTACTCAATCTTATACCAAACAATCACTCCTCACCAATATGCTGTGCCAAAGTCAATCAAGCTAGAAAGTATTCCAAAGCATGACAAACAATTTTTTGAAGGCACATTTTTTCCGGCGGTCAGCAGATTAATGTCAAGTTAGCAATCTTCATCAAACCTTTTTTTTGTTTGTTTTTCAGTTTTAGTGCTTCGGTCTCACTGTGCTTATAACTCCTAGGGCATCTGTCGAAAGGGGAAGACAGAAACACACAACTCAAGGGAATGAGGAAACACATCAGAGGGAGGTATGAGGAAATACAGATTGTCTATCAGTGCTGACATGATGGATATGACTAACAGGAATACCCATAATGTTTTTTACTGTAAGCACGTAGTAGCTGCTGCCGTGTACCATACCTCAATTGAAAGAACCGACTGCAGAAAATCATAGAAAACTATTCTTTAGGGCAGACCCAGCGTTAAGTAACATGTGCACTTGACAGACACTTCACAAGAAAATACATCCACCTGACAGTGTGTCACATCAAGATGCAACCAACCCCTGAGAGATCCTAGGGACATTTTTGTGTCACTGTAGCTCGAATTTTCTGATGTTCATCAATTTTTAATTTTTTTTAGAATTGTTGCCTCAATTCCTGAAATTAGCTTAAATTGCCGACGTCACACACCAAAATGACACATCTTGTACCAATGATAGAAAAATGAAAAAAGACATTTAATCCCACATGTATTTTAACATAGTCTGTTGCATTTCTTGATGATAAGATTTCATTTTTGAGGACTGGTTTCAATTATTAATATGTATATTTATTCACCAGATGGAGCTACCTTTTCCCATTCAAAGTATGCAGCTAAAGGTAACACTTTTTACTGTTTTCTGCAAGGATACCTTTCCTTGCCTTACCTTACTCCGGTGTGCATCTAAAAGAGTGTGTATGTGTGTCCAACTCCATACGAATGTTCTCACTGCATAATAAACTCTAGAGTTCTGTAAACATACTGACCTTTAAAGGGTTTTAATAAAACACAATATTTAATATTTGATATGTATAATTCAGGCTGAAATAGTTTTAAAATATTGAGAGGAAAAAAATCTATATTTTAACAGCAACTTTTAAGAAGCTAATATTTTCTGTTTGGATCTTGATGTATAAAAGTATGAAAGTATTTTTTTTCAAAATCTGACACTGTAGAAAAAAAAGCAATAAAAAGTGCTGCCTATTATTTAGACATTTCTGGTCCAAATAATCAGAAATAAATACTCCCTGAAATGTATTTTATTTAGATTATTTTAGTTCAATTTACTTCACTGTGGAGTTAGGTAAACATACTAATCATCAAGAGTTCAAACCCTAAAATATATAGTTAATATATGATATGAATATTTCAGGCTGAAATAAATTCAAAATTCCGAATCAACTGGAAAAAGGAATAATATACAAATATATGTACATTATACATTAATATACTATAAATAAAATTATAAATGAATGTATTTTAAAATATTGATATATTGTGTTTTTTGGGGGGGTTTTTCGGGACATGTGTTAGGATTGTAAAGTACCTAAGCATTTGGTGACAATAAAAGGTCTTTCTAAAATGTGCAATTTTACCACCCAACACGACGCCACAAGAATGAGCAAGACATGCAATGACGCCTGCTGACTGTAGGAATGTCCACCAGAGTGGTTGCCTGTGAATTGATTGAATCAGTCTATTACCATAAACTGTTTTCAAAGTTATTCCCAAGAATTTGGCCACAATCTGTACACAAGCCCAGGACCTTCATATCCAGCATCTTCACCTCCAAGCTGGTCTGAAAACCAGCCACCTGGACAGCTGATGCAGCAGCTGGGTCGCAACCAACGAGTTTCTGCACAAATTGTCATCTGCATGTTCTTGACCTGGCTGCAGATTGTTGGAACTGACTTGAGTGGGCAAATGCTCACCTTTAATGGTGTTTGGCACTTTCGAGAAGTGTCTTCTTCACAGACGAATCACGGTTTTCACTGTACTCAACAGATGGTGTTGCGTGGGTGAGCGGTTAACATTATTACACAATATATCCATCCATCCATCCATTGTCTATCCCGCTTATTCCCTTTCGGGGTCGCAGGGGTCTGCTGGAGCCTATCCCAGCGCGTTAAGGCGAGAGGCAGGGATACACCCCAGATGGTCGCCAGCCAATCGTGGGGCACACACACCATTCACACACCATTCACTCTCACACTCACACCTATGGGCAATTTAGAGTTTTACCAATTAACCTGAGCATGTTTTTTGTGTTGTGGGAGGAAACCGGAGTACCCGGGGAAAACCCACGCAGACACGGGGAGAACATGCAAACTCCACACAGAAAGGCCCCAGACCCAGGCCCAAGGCGGTCTTGAACCTGCGACCTTCTTGCTGTGAGGCAACAGTGCTACCCACCGCACCACCGTGTCGCTACACAATATATAATTATATATATTTATGGGGTCCTAATTAGTGCATACTGCCAGAAATGTCACCCAAAGATCATGTAATGCTGTATGACACTGTGTTCCAACTTCAGACAGCCATTAAAGAGGAGTGGACCAACGTTCTACAGGCAACAATCACCAACCACGTGTCGCACTGTGTGACGCCAATGGTGGTCGGAATCTCACGCAAGCTCCTAGTGGAAAAGTGTGAAAGTTCCCACCTTTCATGCTGGAATGAGAAATTTTACATACACATTTATGTGTTCATGAATGTGGTGAAAATGTAATGATGAAGGCTTTAACTGATCCTATATAAAGTGACAGACGGTACTCTTGTTTTGGAAATATTGGAATGGTTTCTGTACGTCTTTTAATCACTGGACCTGTGAACTGCGATGAACGCATCTTTATGTTGTTTTCCTTCATAGTGTATTTTGTTTATGCTGATATGGATCTATGCACCTGAAATAAAATTGATTTGAATTATTCTCCCATCTATCATCCTACCTCTGGACATCCGGCCCCGGTAGGAGGTTCTGCACAGACACAACACTCACAAAACCAAACATTAGGTTAATTAAAACCACTATCAGGTCTGTGTCATGTGTTATACTTATCTGAGGGGATGCTGGACTATCGATAATGTATCAAAGCCAACTACTTGCTATGCGGGTTAAAGGGCTTTGCCCAAATAAATAGCGCCATCTGACACGACCCTCGTCAAAAGAGAAGAATGTAATTATATTAAGTCCTAATCATCCCATGTTGTAACCTTCATTTTGTTTCATTCTTACTTCATTGTATTAGAGAATCATTTCATCAACCTCTTCGCTTGGGAGTGAGGAGTCACAGCTATACAACTTCACCTGAGCTGCCACCCCACCACCGACCGTCTCCCCCCCCGCCGCCTTTATTCACCTCTGCCAGGGAACACGTGGAGAGCGGCTCAGTGAATGAGGGCACGGAAAGCAAGGCAGGCTGAGGAGAGAGGTAATTTCTGCTGTCTCACCTCAGCGCTTTCCTCATTCTTCTCTGATTAGCTCCAATAATGTATCTCAGACTTTTCAGCTGTTGAAAAGGGTGGGGGTGGGGGGTTGGAAGGAAGCGAGCGAGAGGGCCAAGACGGTGAAGAGAACGCCCCCCCTCCCTCGCAGCCCTTCCACACTATTAATCTTCTTCTTCCCGCTGTCGTCTTGAGAAAGTGATTATGGTAACTTAATTGTATTTGAGGAGTTTCTCCTACGTTGTATTTGTTTAATTACCTAATAAGTCTTGTCAAACTTTGGGAATCTGGAGCAGAAGCATGTATTATGGTGCCCTGTCAAACATTGGGGATGACTTGTATCACCACTTTCATTCATCTTATAAGCCACCTGCACAGCGTGTACTCAAGTGTACTAAATCAGCACTAAATGTGATCCACATGGCAATGAGACGAAAAGAAATTGTTGATTTTGACATCTTGAGGCGAACGAATGAGGAAGTAACTGTTACATTAGTTAATGATTAGTTAATTGAGCAATGAGTGAGGCCAAATCATGAACGACATGATAATTATTGAACCCGTAATAAATTATTCCCTAATAAACCTTATATATACACTGCAGTCCTCCATTAGGAGGGTTATAAAGTACATAATAATGAGTTACCAAGGAACAGACTGGGGGAGCCTATATTAATGAATCATTAGGTAATGCTTAGTTCATGAATATCTATGAACAATCATCACACTGACCACTTTCTTCATGAGTCATCCCTGATTAACTCTGGGCCGACCAATGAATGACACGAAACCAGTAACGACTTATTTATCATGAATTATTTGCACGATAGTTACTGTTGTTTTAACGACTCATTCCATACTAATTACTGACGCATTAGTTAATGTTTTTGTGGCCCCCCCTCAAGTAAAGTGATACATAATACTGAGTAATTACTGAGTCCCTCATTACTTAATCATTATGTCATGATTGCTTACCCTTTTTGTGGCCCCTCAAGTAAAGTGATGCATCATACTGGATGGTTACTGAGAATCATTACCTCATGCGTACCTGCCATTAGTTACCAAGTCTCCTTTTCCTCCCTCCCCCCTTAAGTGAAGTGCTACATCAGATGAACAAACGTCTTGGATCCTTTACTCCAGGAGCACAGCCCACTGCTCACGAGAAGTTTAAAACAAGAGCCAATAGCAACTAGCAGTAGATGATTGGCAGAAGAAATTGCCTTTTTTTTTTCTTTAGGGGGCAACCCACCTACTCAGCTGTGCAGCTCATCCCTCAAATGCATGTTCTTTACAAACGGAGCGTCATTTAAAAGGGATAACAGATAAATAATCGACCAAACATAAATTTGTGAACTTCTGTTTAATATTTCAAGAAAAACATGCCCACAGTTTAGACAAAGCAGCAAAGCTAAAATCATGTCATAGGCAATAGGTCCTAAAAGACATACACCAGCCAGTCTTCTTTGTAACTCCTGTATGCCCCATCTGGGCTATGTCTACACCTGGTATTATACTAAATGTTGTAATACTCAGATTCTTAGTAGGTATAATGTCCACCATTAATTAGCATTGACACAAAGTGCAGCTGATACTGATGCACATATTCTGGGATTTGCAGATATTTGATTATAAACCATGGAATTAGACAGAATAAAATGTTGACCTGATGATGGTGGTAGATAAAAGTCAGAGGATCACCAAAGTGATCAAATCCTCCTGTGGGTGGCAATACAAACCATCCAATAAGTGTAATTCCCATCAAAACAATAAATGTCAATCATTTGGATACATCCCCTAGGAATCGTGACTGTGGGTGCAAATTTGTATAGCAATCTGATATTGATGTATGATTGATATTTTTCAGTCTGCTATCCCCTAGAGAGTTGCTGCTTATGTTATAGGTAATATATTTTGCTGCTTATCTGTGTTTGTGTTTTTATGATGCCATTATTGATTAAAACAACCCACAGCCAGCAAAAGGGCTTTTATAAAGGCAAGTATTGCAAATTTGATGGTCAAGTCAAATCAAATTGTTGATCTTTACACATCCAGCAGCTTGTTACCTTCAAGTTTTTCTATAAATGTCCTTTATGCAGGCTCAGCAACATGCCCGGTCCCACATAGAGTCTCATTTGTTCAGTCCATTCGTATGCTTTCATGGGTAGTTAATTGACAAGCATAAAAGAGACTTACTGAAACTGATGTGTAACTATGGAACACTCACACAATATGTGGAATGTTGATAATGTCACCCACAGAGAAGGACTATTGTCTCATCTCCATCAGGATGTGTTTGGAGTATAAAAGTGCATGCCCCTCCCCTTTAGCAAAAAGGTCACAAAGCACAAAAAAACAAGTGCAACGTGCACACTTCCACAGGAGTGGTCATCAAGCCCTGTCTCTTTCCTTCACCTCAGACAAAAGCTTGTGACATGTTCATTAAGCAGCAGGGATCCCATTACTGTGACTCCCTGTCACAATGCTCACACATAATTAGTTACACATGCAGCCTCCGGAATGCTGATTATTGCCCCCTCCCTTCACTCGCTCATTTATTTCCATACCGATCCCCACATCCTCCTCCTTTCCTCCTGCTTGTTCGCTCCGCAGGTGGCATGGTGTGTCGATTTTTGACTGTCAAAGTTGTTCAGAAAAGCTTTCAAATTATAGTTTAAATGTCCCTGCTGGGAACCTATTAACTGCATAACGAAGACGGAGAGAGCGAGGAAGGGAAATGTAGGAATGGCAGGAGGCTTAAGTCACTTTTAGAAAGCAAATGTGTTCATTCACGTCTCCTGGCACAACTCTGTTTTCATCCCTCGCTTTGTTTCTCTCTGTCTTCCTGTCATGCCATCATCCATCGCTGCCTGCTTGTTAAATGGTCAGCAGAAAACTTTACAACTTTAAACTGATGAGATGGTCAGTGGGAAGAATTACTGTGGTGGCAGCCTATTAAACACTTTGATCATGAAGAAGCAAAACCTAAAAAAAACACACCATTAAATAAAACTGTTGACTAATTTATGAATTTGTTGTCTATTTTTCCCTACAACATTGTTTCATCTCCGCAATTTATTTATTATTATTACTAGTATTATTTGTCAGCCTTGATGAACTATGAAACTAACTCCGGATCAAAAAAAAATACAAACACCAATTGTTATCTTGTGGAAGAATTGTTACTTGCGGCTATTACTGCATATATTATGGAATATATCAAGAGGTTTCCTTCCTTAATTAAAATTATTGCTAAAAAAAGACGATATATATTTACATGTATCTACTGGAGGAGAAACGGTTATGTCAGTTGCGTTGCTACATATTTTTAGATCAGCTTAAAGGTGCCACGCTTACTTATTGGTCATAAAACATTTTTATTCCGGTTAAAACCATCCTGATAATGAACATTCCTGTTTGCTCTATGCATCAGTCTGTACTTCTGTCCAGAAATTGCAATGCTGCCACTTTAATTAGCCAATCAGGAAGGTGTTGCAGTCTCACGCAAACCAATAAAGATCAGAACCAATGAGAAGTTTTTCCGGCGCTGATTGGCTGAAGGAGTTTGGCTGTCAAAGTCAAATATTCCCACTCAGTGAAATCATTTGCAATGGACAGAAGTCTAGACAGATACTTATCCAAGCCATAAAGGTCAGCTCTGGATTTCTTAGGATTTCATTGCTTGAGTGAATTTAGGTCTCTGGTGTTCCTGCTACCGTAGAAACTGTCACCCACTTCTGTAGTAAATGTAGTCTTGCTGAACACAAGCTATTTACAAATGGCTCCTGTCGTGGCGTCACAACAGGAGTGGAAGTTAATAATAACCACCTCTATCTATCAATGTATTCTTTAGTGGGGAGGGAGGGGGGTGACAGGGTAGTGATTGTGTGAGAGGGCATTAGCACATTTCCTTTGCAGAAATTTCATTGTAATTTTACAGGACCAGCCCCCGTTGGTACTCATTTGCATGAACCTCCCCCACAGGGCTATTTACAGGAATGTTTATGCCAACGGAGTACCTACCTACCTGGAGTAGGCACTCCACTTAAGCGTATTTGTGTGTCTGTTGATCTCCCTCGCACACTGTCTCTTTGTCTCTCTCTGTTGCATTTTACTGTCACTCTCTCTAATAGAGCGGTTCTGCCTGAAAAATAAATAAATAAATTGTTTGTTATGATGTTTGCGACCCACCAGGGTGACGTTCAAACTGTCGCTCAAACATATGGAAACTCTGAGGGGTCCCTTACGAAAATTAACCATGGCTTTACCATGGGAAATACCGTGGTTTTACCATGGTTTTTTGGGTAACCATGGTTAACCATGGTTTTTTTGTGGTAACCATGGTTATACTATGGTTTTTATGTAGTAACCATGGTTCTACCATGGTTTTTGGATACCATAGTATTACTATGGTTGGTTCATGGTACTTCCAAAAACCATGGTAGAACCATGGTTACTACATAAAAACCATAGTATAACCATGGTTACCACAAAAAAACCATGGTAAACCATGACCCAAAAAACCATGGTAAAACCACGGTATTTCCCATGGTAAAACCATGGTTAATTTTCGTAAGGGGTCCTATGCCTGTGCAGTGGAGACACAGCCACTGAGAGTTCCTGTAGAAGTTCCCACCCCCTCCCTTCACCAGGAACACCAGCAATGGAAATGTCGCTACTGCAGCTATAGGTCTAGGTTCTTTTGGTCTATAAAAGCATGTTAATTGTTATAAGTAGGCTGAAAAAATTAAAAAATATTACACCGGTAAAATGGCAAGATAGAGCCCCTTCAAGCTTTGAATAAATTGCTAAACATGTGACTAGCTTCTCAGTCCCCGAGACGGGAGGTGAGTGCTCGCTTGCATTGTGTAAAAAAGATTTCCCACACATCATAAATATCAACGCTGCATGCAGTGAAACTAAAAATCATGCTCCCTGCTTTCTTCCTCACCAATAAAATATGACAAACTACACATATTATACACCTCATTATCACGGGTGCCTGCTGGTTCCTGGATTGCTGTAATGCTGTGTTCGTATTCACACACTGCAGTGTGTGAAACTACAAAATATGATACTACAGTATATGACAAGATTTTTTTATTCAGCATGGGGAGGGTCAAAACTGGTTAATCTGCTGTGCAACATGCATTTTTTTTGCTGAATTCAAATGAACAGAACCACATGCATACAGTGAGGGATAGCCAGGAAAGGACTGATTGAAGGAGCTACAGTTAATTCACCGAGACTGGAACATCAGCCCCCTGCTTTCAGACCCAGCTGACAGTATGCCTCAGCCATACGAGCTGCTAGTCATGTGCTATGCAGGTTCAACAAATGATCCTTCCAAATTTAGACACTCATCACATTTTATTCATTTCTCAATTGCTGACAGCCCGTGCTATAGGTGCAGGAGTTAAAAAGGGGAGGACAAAGATGAACAACTACGGTACCAATAAGCCTTGTCAACCCCCTCACAGACAGCCCATGTACCTTTATGTCTATTACACTGGAACCTTTTTTTTTGCAACCATAATAGTGTCAAGTTGTGTGCTCCATAACAGCATTGGTATCCAGGTAGTTTTTTTTGTCCAATAAAATCAGAAGTGTGATGCTGACCAACATCTGGTATGTACACAGCCTACTACCCATCAGCTTTCCTGAAATTTCTATATGCAAATATAGTTTCCTTATTAATTTTCCATACGTTTCCACTCATGTTAAGAGTGAAACCATATGGTACCAGGTATTTTAAAATGTATAGGTAGTTAAAAAAAAGCTAAGAATTCAAGCCAACTGTCTAACACATCTGGAGTCAAATAAATTCCTCTGAAATGAGTTTTCAGAATTCCCATGGAGTTGTCACAACTATACAGTCGCTTCAGACACAAAAGAAACAGTTTTTTGCAAAGCCCCGAAAGCTTGAAATGTAAAACTATATTGAGATGATTTGTTGTAATTAAACCCACACACATATCTTGTTAAGGGAAATCACAGCTTCAAATAAAACCCAGGAAAAGTATAAAATATGGGGGGTTTAAACACATTCAACTAAACTAGACTAAACCTGCATCGACAAATTACTTTGGCGTCTCAAGGGATACAAACAGGATGGAAAAATCATCACAGAATATAATACATTTTACTTTATATAAATATGAAAATGGTTGCTTATTTACACGGCAGATCAGCATCACAATTCATTTGCATGTATTTTTGCTTTTAGCTCTTCACCAGCTGAGAAAGAACAGAGCTGAAATGCAGTATGTCCACCAGCTTTCTGGAGTAGTCGAGCTATGCAGGTAGCTTACAGTAGTATTTTTTTTTTTTTTTTATTTGCTGAAAACAGCTGTCTGCTGTGCCTGGAAAACGATGCTGATGAGAGCGGAGTGAACCCAAGCAGTAAAGTCGCAGGCTATAAACTCAAAACAGGAGCTTTAAGATGCCAAAACGCTCCACAGGGCTGGGGGGAACGGAAGGGTTGGGTGATAAACATCTCGTGACCAGTGAAGTATTACTAATTGTGGAGCTACAAATTTCAAGTATTACATATTTATTCCCTAACAACAACAATATATTCTTATCCTAAGTAATTAAACTAATGGATGAGGCCCGGTGGTAGTTCATATCCTGCAATGCGTGTATATCGGTGCCGGAGGTTACCTTCGACATGGCTTGTTTTAAACGAACCAGCGCTTTCATTGATATATTGTAACTGCAGTTGTGGGGACACACAAGGACAAGCAGTCATTGGTGTCCCAGTGTTGGGGGTCCATCTTAAAACACAAGGGAAGCTGCCAGCTGCGGCAGAGCAATAGCACATTATAGGTGTGACACAACACCCTCACCCCCCACACTTCCTGTCTCTCATCTGTCTTTGCCTCTCATGCATCCCTCTCACACCTCTGCCTGAGCCCTGATAATGGATGTAGGTTACCGTAACCCATGTGAGTGGCGGCATCCACGGCCATACCAGTCAGTAACTGTCAGGGTGGACGTCATCCACGCCTGTATTCTCATACCACGTCTGTGTTGCTTCCTTGTCACAAAGCCTTGCGTAAGTGGGACAACAGTGTCACCTACGGGTGGAGGAGGAATCCACACTCAACCCCATCCATTGCAGTCAAGCTCCTGGATATTGTGCAGGTGAGAAGGTCTGTTTTTTTTTTTTGGCTGGGCTGCAACAGCGGGGTCAGCTGTCCCTGACTGACTGATGTTGCACCAAAGGTGAGTGGTGTAACTGTCCGAGCCATTTTGATCCGTTCTTGTTACATCATTCATGCCGCGCTCCGGCACTCCTGCATTTTCAACTCAGCCACCAGTGAGACGTGCAGAAGCTGTGTTCTCCACACACAGTGATTAATACAGTCCAGCAAATACACACAGAGTGGTTCAAAAGAACAAGAAAGGGAGAGGATTGTGAATAATTCATTATTCTGTTGCACTTCTCATTACTGTAATTACACAGCCATTGTTCTTTGACAGAGGACACGTAAAATTACAATTTAGGCAGTGAAATTGTCATTTGTAGCAGTAATTGACACTAATAAAATGATTTTTCCTTCTTTCCCCGTGGATCATATGCTAATCAAAATGTGAAGTATTAAAGATGACACTAACGGGCGTGATAAGCAGCTAATGAAAGAGGGGAGGCAAGTGGGAGAGTAATAGACATACTCCTGCTAATAAGTTCCTGTTCATTAGAGCATGCAAACTGTACCCTCCTCCTGTCTTGTCGGCTCCTTCTGACTGACAGCTCTGACAGGCTTCCCGTCAAAGGGAAACTTTTGACCGCATCCTCAAATAAAGCGATATATATTCCCGAGTAGCACTAAGCAAGTTATAAGCCTCTTTATAAATGGATCAGTGATGTACTATTATTGGAGGGTGACATAAGCCGCTGCTTGACTCCAGTTAAAAATAGATGACACTGTCTATAATGCCAGCATTTTGATGACATTCCGGGAGGATGTCTTCACTCCCTCACAATGTTAGCGGGCTGACTCATGCAGAGTGTTGATATGACAGACTTTGATCTCTCCCACTCAGTCTCTCCCTTTCGCTACTGCCCCAGCGGACCTCCGCATATGTCGACCCACATCCACCCCTGAAAAAGCAGAGCGCAAATCCATGAAATGAGATGCCAAAAATGAGGCTCTCGAAGGTGATATGACAAAATAAGAAAAAAAAAAGTAGAAAAAAGTTGTTCTTTTGTTTCTTTTCAAAGTATGACAAGACAGAAAGGAAGAAAGAAAGTATTGGAAAAGTAGGCCGAAACATTGTCCGTAATGAGAAGTGTGTGACTA
Organism: Eupleurogrammus muticus; assembly: GCA_036785175.1. Lineage (NCBI taxonomy): Eukaryota > Metazoa > Chordata > Actinopteri > Scombriformes > Trichiuridae > Eupleurogrammus > Eupleurogrammus muticus. Next base: position 20,575,887 of record JAYKQN010000010.1, on the reverse strand, counting down.
CAGTTCACCGTTGATGGCCATATTAATCTTACTGCAATAAAATCTGTTCAGGCATTCACAGTGGGATGGCACCGAATGTGGCTTAGGTCCCAAAATACACCCTGGAGGCGCTTTACCCTTTAGAAAGAACATGGGGGGGGCTGAGAGGAATACTGCATAAAAAAAAATCCAGGAAATAACACCTGCATTACAAATAGGCAGCCAGCAATGGATGAGCTATGGGGAGGGCTGGCGCCGACTGAGCCGTGAACCTTTGCAGGTGGGGCGGCGTCGCACAGTTGCAGGGAGATCAGGTGTGCTGGGTTTTAACCACTAGGACCGTAGTGAATCAGCGTGCACAGGGAGATGAGGGGAACTCTCAAAGATAATCATGTTAACACTGAATTCCCTCATTGCCTCTGAGGCTGAGCTGTGGGCGCCGGTCCAAGTCAAACACACACACACACACACACACACACACACACACACACACATATACACACACATGCTCAGGGAGCTTCCAAAGTGAGCTCAGTGTGAACTGTGGAGAACATATAAGATTAGTATGTTGATCAATGAGGACGAAACATAGATTTTAGTTCACAGTAATAGAACAATGCAAGTTTTGCTCTGGTTTTCTTTGGAATTATCTGTCATTTTAAGACTTTGAATTTGTTTATATGATTGCATCCACAGATCCATATTATCCCCCGTGAAGCCAAATAATTGCTGAGCATCACTCGTTCCCCTCCGCGCGACTCTGCTGATGGAGGCTGACACACTTTCTCACAGACGTCTGCCTGCTTCAGCCTATTATGCAGTTCAACACGACGCAAAGTCACTTCAATTATCAACATGATGCTGCTAGCGCCTCTGGTCCCATGAGGTACTGTAGCGGTACAATGCTACGGATCAGATTGGGATCTCGGATCAAAGATGTTAGGTTTTGAAACCCTAATTGGCGTCAAGCAAAAATAGAATGTTTGAGCTCGCTCTGCTTATTGTCAGCGTATAGAGCAACAGCGGATATAAAGGGCGACAAAGTTCAGCAGAAATGCCTTTTTGACACATTTTCTTTACCGTGTATGCAGTTTGTTTAACCTCGCCGTTTTTTATTTCACATGGAAGGACACGTATACTGCATTCGACAACAACTAAACAGGACAAACACGTTTTAAGAATGTGAAGGAGGGAAAAAAAAAAAAGATAAACTTTCAAATTCACTGTCAGTCTTGAAGCGCAGGGAGGCGGCTTTGAATGGAGAGATGATTTTATCTTTTAGGTAATACTAAAGGCCTAACTCAATGTGAGTCATTTTACAGTATTATTTGATGTATTCTTCAAAGATAACACATCCCATGAATGTCACAAAGGGAATGTGTGATACCTGACAAGAAACTAGTTCATGCAAAGAATTCCCATATAATGAAGCAGCTTTTCATATTCCGCTCCTGCCATTGCCGTGGAACGCTCGCTGGGATTTGTGGGACGGGCTATACCAAAGTTATCATCTGCCACTCTCTACTCAGTCAGTGGGAGCTATTTTAAGAGCTGATCAATGTTTAGTAGAGATTGTGATAAGCTGGTCGCAAATAGTGATCATCCTCCAAAAAAGATAAAGTGCAAATTTAGTCTAATTTGCTAACCCAATGCTGAAAGAGGCCACTGTGTGAGAGCAAGGACATAATGGGAAACTAGAGACATTTGTAAATGTGTAACCCCAATGATGGCATTTTCTTTTCAGGCACACAGCCGCTTATGTTTTTTTTTTTTTTTTTTTCTTTTTTTTCCAACGCCCGGCGACTTTCAAAAAAGCAAAAGGAACAAATTCTCTCAGGTCCTCTTACCTAAACTGTCAGCACCTCATTCATCATGACGAAATAAGGAAAACAAATGTTGTGCTACATAATAACACGGGGGACTTTTTTTTCCTTCTAAAGGTTAAACACTATTTTAAGCAACCATATGAACAATGACTTTTTTCCTCTGTGGGCTTTGAGTGTGTTTGGATCCAAGCCTGTGTATATGTCTCCTCACAAGTGTACGCTTTTCTGCTTGAGTGAGTGTGTGTTTGTGTATTTGAGAGAGAGAGAGAGAGAGAAGGTAGGGAGAACAGTGCCAAAAGGGAATATAAATGTGTGTGTGCATGTGTGTGTGTGTATGAGGTGGGTAGTTAGTGTGTGGGTGTGCGTTATGCAAATACCATACCTGGTATGAGCAGGTAGCCAATTGGAGAAGAATAAGGAAGTTAGGAGGATAAAACACCCGTTGTGGTGGGGCAGCACCTAATGTGTCTGCATGCTTTCATCTGTTAATTCAGAGAATCGGGACCTGGGAGAGCTCATCCTGTCTCACTCTAAACACTAGTCCTCTATAGTATTGGAAACCGCAGGAGCCAAATTGATCTCTATCCAGCAGAGTTAAGAGTGGAGCTACGTGAGACCTCTATCAGGCCTGACTGGACTCCAATCTACTGCTCTGGTAGGCTGCTGTACTGGTGCTGGGCAACCAAAATCACTCCAAGCACTATAATCAAGCTGATGTCTGCTTTTAATGTCTATATTTATTAGCAATACTATTTCTGTATAGTATATCATACATTAACTTGGCTTGTAAATGCGTACATTTTTCTGTGTGTGTTTATAACTTCAGCTTTATGTCATGTGTATTATGTCTCTCATAGGCTAACAGTGTGAATATTGTATGCTGTCATATGGAATGTTATTGGAAACTGGTGAAACTTGATTGTTTTGAAAACGAAGCCTTCAATTGTGCAAACAAGGAAATTAACATTTTGAAGACTTTTTTATATATATATATATATATATATATATATATATATATATATACATATATATTTAAATATAATATTAAATTCCTGAAGGTTTTATTTAATGCCATGCACTCATTATGCATTAACTTTATTTTATTCTCCTTTACTTGCACTTTCTTTCTTTTTTTTTTTTACTTCCCCAGGACACTCACACACTGTCAACACTGCACCTCTTCAGTCTATTTAAGCTGTAGGTGTAAGACAGACAGGGCTGCATATTTAATTCCATGGCATCAACCCCAATTTTCAATTATGGTTTTGTTTCAAAAGCAAAATTTAGAGAGGTAAAAAAAATAAGGAGATTTAAAAAAGTAAAGCATAAAATGGAGAAAGTTTTAACCGAAAAAAATACCATGGGACTCAAAGGCCAATGCAACTGAAATCATCCTGAGTCAACTGCTCATCATCACAGAGGAATTTTACTACAACTCTGTTAACAGGATGTATTGTTCTGTTAACTACAAATACTGTATGTCCCTGCTCCTGTCTTCCAGCAAAGGATTTTTTTTTGTTGACAGAAACTACTAGCTTCCTTGTTGACGCGTGCTAAGCTGGCGTTGACAGCGGTGGGGGGTTAACACACGGCATAAGGCGTTTGAGCAGACTTGGCAGATTGTCAGCTGAGGAGCTCAACTACCTTGGCATGACAGCATGTGTCACCTAACTTTCCCTGGAAAATCTCATTCCGGGTTTCTTGGCTTTAAGTTGTTATGAAAACTGATTTGCCAGATGTTTAAGAAGATTCCGGTGACTGTCCCTTTATTATTATTTGTTTTTATGGCCTATCATAAAAGTCTGAGCTGGTAGAGAAGAGTAGGTCACTGTGTAAAGAATTAGCCTCGTTGTGTAACCACCTGAAGCAGGTGTCCCTCATGGCGTTGACCTTTGATAGTTTCATTATCATGTGATAACACAGTAACATTTACAACAGCAGCATTTCCAGTAATTCTCAATGAAAGTACAGCATTTTATTATGCTTTAAAGCAATGAAGTCATGTTTTAAAAACTATAAGATTGTAACACAAGACAGGGTGGAGTGTAAAAAAACTGGTGTTCTGCAGAATGGTGTATTTGTAAGACAATATTAACGGCTTGAATTGACAAGAGGAGAAAAAAATGGTATGCCTCATGTCCCAAGAAAAACAAAATGGAACTGTAAAAAACAAGCTTCATTTACATGGGATGCAAACATACTTGTGGTGAATTCTGAAACAACCTTTATTTATCTCCACGTATATACAGCTCTGCACTTGTAAATTTTCAGTCATAACTGAGCGTGTTAGGCATGAGTGGGATTGGAGCAAAGCCACCTGCAATACATTATAAACTAAATTCACTCACAATTAAATAAAGAAAATCCATTCATTTACTTTTAGAATATATAATAATAATATAGTATAAAAAAGCAGCAACATGTTTCTGTTTGGAAGGTATTTAATGTAATTACTCATGGGAGGATGCTACATTATGAAGTAAAATAAATAATTAGATTGATTGTGTATAGACCTTCTTCACTCCATGAAAAAAACAATTAAGCGTTAACTAAACCGTATCAGCAAACTAACCAGTTTGTCCTGAGCATCTTTGCTTTATGTGTTTGCCCATGGAAGGCCTATTGGGTAAATACATTAGATAAATATATTAAAAGTGTATCCCCTTTCACCTCAATAAACATATCACCGGAATGTTTTATTAATATTTGTTTTACAGTTTCAGCGAAACCATGTTTGGTGTTATGTTAACAGGTGCATTTAAGGCTGCAAAAAAAACAAAACAATGTTTGTTTGTTTTTCTTTTATATATTCTCAATGTGTCCACACAGTAAATTACTCTTCTCCTACCACAGCCCCTGGGCCATGGTACATCGGCGTGCAGCGGCAACATCATGAGCGTCACTCCAACCACCACCCTGGACAGCCAGCTGACCGCTACCTGGGGCCCCGCTAACTCCTACCCCGATGGTGAGGCGTACGCCCCGCGCTGACACACGCTCATAGAGGCCTCCCGCATGCCCGCCTGACGCTATGCGCTGACGTAAATCATCTAATTAGATAAATGATATCCCGAAACGCCCCGAGAAATTCAGCTGAAGAATTCAGATTGCTACTCCACTCAACAATTCTCGGTATGGAGCTGCGGCGCAAAATGAAAATCATTCGACAATTAGTAACTGATGTATTGCTCACCTGGTGAGCCCAGAGCTCTGAAACGTGAGACGTGAATTAGGGATTCCCGACTGGGAAGCAGCTCAACAGCTCCTGTGGTAAACTGTTCTGCAGATTAATTATTGGCAAATACTTTCTGCGGCGGGGTTCATGTTTCTCTAATCAGATGCTTATTTACATCTAAACCAAATTAATTCACGTACATAGATGGATGCGGCTTGTTTGTGTTCCCGAGTCTTTTCACTGATTTGTGAACTTTCGAACTCCGTGTCCCCAGTTCCCATGGTGATGTCAGGTTACACAAGTCGCCTGTGGCCCCAGGACTCGCAGCCTCAGTTCTGGAGTAAGTACCAGGTGTGGGAGTGGCTGCAGCAGATCATGGACATGCACCAGGTGGACGCGTCCAACATCCCCTTCCAAAACTTTGACATGGACGGCCACCAGCTCTGCAGCCTGAGCTACCAGGACTTCATCCGTGCTGCAGGCAGCGTGGGGCCCATCCTCTTCCACAGCCTCACGGAGCTCAAGTGGAATGGTGCGTTTGGAGGTTCAAGAGGGAGGGAGGGAGGGAGATGATTGGTCTCAATAAAGGAGAAGCTGGGCGGCTCGAGTGGGGGGTCCGGAGATCTTGATGAAGTGTTGCTGAGAAGAAAGGAAGGAAGCAAGAAAGATGCTGGATTTGTTATTTGTACTTGCTAGCGGGTGTCCTTACAAAGCACAGGGAGCTAAGAAAGAACTTGGGGATCGGCTCAATCGATTAATCATTAGAAGGTTGAGGGAAGGAACAAGGTTTTACCTCAGAGTTCACGAACCGCGGCCCTGTGACTAATACACCATGCAGCGTAGAGCAAATCCCAGGCATGAAATGGTACGGATGTGTAACTTCATGTGGTGAATGAACCTTGTGCAACATTTTTCGCCTAACGTCTGAGATGGCATTTCAAAACAATAGCAGGGACAGGAGACCAGGCGCAACAGGTTTAACCTCCAGTTTATACAATGCATCTATTGTCGGTGCTGGCATTAAGAAACCAGCTCAATTTCATCTTGTTACACTGAAAATCAAATTTCATTGGCTAATTGGCTGTGATACATGAGAGTTATTGTCCCAAAACATAAGGTCATGAGACCCAGTAACACATAGCAATTGTTAATGTCAGCTGCCTGTTGAAAAAAATATATATACTTGATGTCACCACCTGCTTTTTCTGGATCTTGAATAAATCCAATAAAAAGGGGAAAAAATTGTAGGTGGTGTAGAAAATCATTCACTCATTTTTGTGCCTTTTGTTGTGGAAATAGTAAATGTTTTTTTTCTGCTTGTATGCAGCAGCATCTCAACATTCAACAGATCCTGCAACTGCAATGAAGCAATAATGTGGATTTCCTATACAATAATGCATAAATGGTACAATGGAATGTACTATGAGGGGCTCTCGATAGTTTAGCATTGATTTGGTTTGAAGCTTTTAGGTCCCAACATGAATGCAGACGTAAGAAATAAAACGCCAAATTGGCAACACTGACATGTTATTTTGCCTTTATTTGTACTTCTAATCATTTTGTGACCTTGTTCTATCTGATCCCTGCACAGGACAGTACCATGTGGAAATAGGGCAACTGGAACTCAAACCAGAACGTAAGAGTCCCTTCCAAAATAAAAGAAAAAAACACACACACACACACAATGGTTTGCCCACAGTTGTTCAGATGATTGGTTATTCATTTTAAATACATTCTGCTTATTTATTTATTTTTTTACAGTAGATTTTTCCTGTCCATTTCCAGATGTCAGCTATCCCCCTGGAGGTACTCATCAGTTGTATACCACTGCCTGTTTATTTTTATATATATATATATCAAGTATTAAATCATTTTATTTGTCTCTGTTAACTAGAAATCTACGATCCCTCGATCCATCCGCTCGCACCAGTTGCTTCTCCCACCCCTTCTAGCCCTGGTAAGGAGTTCATGATGTATTCAACTGAAATGATTTGAAAATTGACCTCATAAACTAGTCGCACACGCGTTCACGCTTTCTGCCTTTTACAAAGGACTAATCAACAATTTGGTCTTCGTTTCTCAGACATCAAAAGATCTTACAGTCGTCCGCATCAGGTGAAAAAACACAGTGAGTAAGATGAATATTTGCATATGATATAGAGATATATATTTTTTTTTTCATTTTTATTCCTGCCATTCAACTTGCATTTTGTTTCCAAACAGACCCGAGGGGGACCCACTTGTGGGAGTTCATCAGGGACATTCTACTGAACCCTGAGCGCAACCCGGGCCTGATAAAGTGGGAGGATCGGACGGAGGGGGTTTTCCGCTTCCTGAAGTCAGAGGCAGTGGCCCAGTTATGGGGCAAAAAGAAGAATAACAGCAGCATGACCTACGAGAAACTCAGTCGTGCAATGAGGTACCGCTGCACCTGTGCAGTCGACACACAGTACAGGCAGTTAGACACATGTTGCATGATCTAAACACACACAGTCATGAATATTGTGTGTGTTATATATATAATACAACATACCCTCTTGTGACCACTACAAGAACTTCTATTTGTTCCTTATAGCCTGTATGTCTCATTGGTCTAAATATATTGAACTAAATATATTGAATTTGCTTTCTAAAAACACAATCTCTGGAATATTTTGACTATAAAACATAATCAGATAAAAGTCTACTGCTCATTACAGACTACTTTGTGTCAAAGTTACCAAGGACATGTGTCTTGAAACCATCCTCTTCATCTCTGGATTGTATTCTGTGTTATCTTCAATTTCTGACACTTCCTCCTCTAATCCAGACATACCCGAGTTTAATTTCTAACATTAATTCTAGTCTCTCGAAGTGTTCAACAGTTGAATAAAACTTAAAAATGTTATGTAAATGTATAAAATTGTATTTTTTGTGCCTAAATCCTGTTTGTGGAAAGAGTCCTAGGCAAATTAATCACATTTTTCTGATATAAAAACGTAGAAACTGGGAACACAACAGGAGGGTTAAACAAGATTTGCAGAGGTTTATTTGAGTTGGGGTCTAATCAGTCTAGTCAGGACAGGACAGGCCACTGACTAGTTTGTCCCCTGTTTTTATCCTACCTTCAAGCAGGCTTTTCTTTAGTTTAGCAATGACTTCTGAAATCTATGATGTGTTGGAAGTTTCACTTTGCACTGTCTTAATCCACATTACTACAGCAGCTCAGCACTGAAAAAAGCATAGTCTTAACAACGCAATGTACTTTGAAGCCACTTCAGATGTTTATCGGTGACATTGTTAAGCTTTATAGGTCTAAAATGTGTAAAAAGGGAAAAAAAATACATCTCCTTCACTGATAATGGTCTCATTTTGCCGTCCTTTCACTCGGCTTCTCCTAAATGAATCGAAATGGCCTCCTCCACGGAAAATCTTGCAGGCTGCTGCAGTCGTCCCAGTTTTACATTTGAATGAGCTAATCTAATAAGCATATATTAGGCGAACCAGCGGGAACTACACGTGGCCGCAGGTACTGTCAGTGTGACCACAAAGCTGATTTTCTACCACGGTGCAGCAGAAGGATTTGCAGCTTGATGGCATCACCAAACAGATGGGTTCCCTCTGTTATGAACAACAAAAGCAGCGAAACAGCTACCTAACGAACGCCCTTTCAGATTACTGCTTTCATTGAACTGCACTGAGAACAGTATTTTAAATGAACTGTTGCAGTGAATGAAAAAATTATATATATATGTTTGGATTAAAACTAAACAATAAACACGTAACTCGTCTCCTCTGAGTAAAATCCTGTTGATAATTATTATTTTTTTCCTGCTGTTTTTGTGATAAGCAAAAGTACAATTTTTTTACAGACACTAAAACCTGAAAAGACAAATAAATCTATCAAATTTGCCAATAATAACTGATATAAACATCCTTATACCTTTATCAAATATTGAAAAGAGAACACATGGACTGCAAATAAATATGATTCTGTAATAATAATAATAATAATAATAATGATAATAACAAACTATTGTAGATGGCTGCTGAATATGGGCAGGGTGGGGACAATGAGAACATTATACATGTATTGGTGGTAGAAATATGCATATTTTCTGGAGATAAATGGATAGTTAGATGAACTTATAACTTGTTTTAGCAAAAACTGATACATAAAAGTAACAATTTGTGGTATTCGAGGAGGATATGTGCAGGAACTATTTTATTGTCATGGTATCTCTAACATGTCGAATAATTTGTTTAAATAAACCAACACTAAAGCCTGGCAAGCTAGTAGAGAAAGGCCCTTCTGTTCATATTAAACCATAAATAGCTGTAGTCCTATGTACAGTACATATTTATTACAAAACAAAAGAGAACACATAGCAATAGAAGTAGAATAAAGCTTCTTTATATTAAAAAAAAAAAAAAAAAAGTAGGGTACATGACCATGCATGTTTGTATAATTGTCCTGTTTTATCTTTAATTTAATTCATGGCCATTCCATCTGTTTCCTGTTTCAGATATTACTACAAAAGGGAAATCTTAGAACGAGTAGACGGACGCAGACTGGTTTACAAATTTGGAAGGAACGCGAGAGGATGGAGGGAGTCAGAGAAGTGACATTTCCATGAATTCATTTACGATTTCTTTCATATTAGCAGGAAATGTGATATTTTATTGTCGTTTTCATTGACTGTTTTTGATAAGACGCTTGTTTGGACTGTTTACACATTCGCCGACCACTGTATGCATAATTATTTCTCTGAATTCATCCCTTTGCTGTGACACTGCACTGGAATGTTCTCTGCTGTGCCTTATTAGACAATCGCTCATCATTGCGGCAGTCAAACCAAAAATATTGTTTACAGAAAATCAAAAAAAAAAAAAGAATACATTTTAAACTGCTAAAAAAAAATGACATAAAACACTGTGAATTCTTTCAAACCTGATACTTTCTTTAAAGGTGCCCTATTGTACATTGTTCACTTGGTTTCATATGAAGGTGTGATTATCCCTAACTATTATTATGTCATTTTAAGTAGCACATACATTCTCTATGGAGCTCTAGGAAGAACAGGTCACCTAATGTCTGCCTCAGTAATCTTATTGAATCTCTACTATGATTGGCTGATTTGAATGTGGGTGAATGTGTGGCCTTTTGCATTTATCTGCATCGGAACCTTCATACAATCATAAGGCAAATTAAAATCTCACTTTCTACAATATGAAAGAGCATGTGATGATGTAACATTTTGAAATACATGTGCCAAACATGGTTGTATATTGTTATTAAATTGTTTTCACATTGACATTGTAAGATGTCCTTTAGGAAGGATGATTGATATCAAAAAGAAAAAAAAAATCAGAAGGAAATGAACAGAAATAAATGTTGTGGTTATAAAAAGGTTATAACCACAGTACAGCATTGAAATACTATAATACAATAATAATATATATACATCAAAATATCAGTATGGTTTGACTTATTTGGTTCATTTCATCCTTTGCATTGACTGAGCTGTAAAGAAAATGTGTAAATGTTGATGTTTGATGTGAATAAAACTTGTCATTGTTTATATTTCATCCTTAAGTCATTTTGTCGTCATAAGCCATTGTGTGCGTCATTATGTAGAGCAACTGTAACAAAACCCTGAAAAACATTACTTTGACAGAGCCTGATAATTCGGCATTTTCACACGTACCCAGACTCGGTCGATATTGTGGCTCTGATCCGCAGCCATAAGCCTGGATCGGCAGTGAGCTTGACTTTGAAAAGTCGGTGCGCTCATAGATAGCGCGGGGTCGTTTTTTTTCGGCCGCGTTATCGTGACAGCAAAATGCCACGCAGCTAATTGTCTGCCAGTAGCGTGCCGTCGCCGCCACGCTGGTTCCCGCGGGCGACAGTTGAATGACTCGTCCCCCCGATGGCCAGCCAGATAAAAGCAATCAGTCAGTCAATAACAGGCTCCTTTCTCTAGCCTGTGTTCACAAGCAAATCCGTGTCTAATCTCCACTCTGATTTATCTTGCTTCTGTGGCCCTTCTTTACATAGTGTGGCTCGAAGTGACACCGCATTGTGTTATCATCTTTACCGGTGCCTTTAAAATTTGCCCACTCCACTTTACATCCAATTGTTTTGGTTTTTTTGTATGGGGGGGGGGATTTTTGCCTTTGCTCTTTCTGCCATCTACATCACCACCAACAACATAGTCATAGTGTGAACTAAAGGAAAGTACAAACAAATATCAGCTGCCAGCAGATATGTCATTAAGAGGAATCAAATCTAACCCTCTGACTATCAGACTTGATTGAATTCATACAAAAAAAAAGCATTTTTGTACCAAGAAGCTGATGATGGTTAAAAGAGTTTGTAATCATTTTGTTATAATTTTCCACTAGCATTTGGATGAAATAAAGAAAATTGCATGGAGACAGCATAGCCAGTGACTCTTCCTGATTGGACTGAGATAATCGCTGCTGATTGTCATATTGTTGTGTTGATATACATGAGACGAGCGAAAAATGCAATTTAAACCCGAGTGCATATCCATCATGTTCCATTGTTTAGGGTTCGGTGTGGTTTTATTTCCCACACGGGAGCAATCAAACTGAAGTTTCTGTGGAGTGGCACTTCTCATGATTCCTATGCACTTTGACATGTAGGAAAGCGTAGCCGTGGTTAATGTTGTATAAAATAAAACTTTTCAATATAAGCACTGTTAAATCCTTAAATAAAAAAGTAAAATAAGTTCTTAGCCAGCAGTGTTGCTAAGCTGCCACAAACAGTAAACTGTAAACTATTATGAATAGGATCCATATAATATAATATAATCCATCCTAACCTCTCAATGGCTGCAGACCAACATATTTAATTGTTGTTTTATCATTAAGAATCATTATACTTAATACAAATAGCATTATAGCACAGAGCCAAAAACTTACTACCTGATAATCAGAGGCACAGAGGGACGTGCACATCTGAAATCTGGCCTTAGTTTCACTTTTGAACAGCGTTACGGAGCTGCGATATGGGAGCATATGTGATATAACTGTCTGAAGATAAGTGGACAGATAGGCAAATGTGTCTAGACTGATCTGACTTCTGCAGCACAAAGAGACAGGAGCTTGATTTCCCTAACAGACCGCTGCCCTACAAATGCAAACTCCGGCTTTACATATACCAGCGTGTGAAGAGCAAACACACCAATAACTCTGTCTGTATGTGTGTGTGTGTGTGTGCGTGCGTGGCTCATTGAGTCCATGTATTATGTCCACCTTCTGGACATAAACCTTTGCTTAATAATTGTGAAATATATAATACTATATTCATAAAAGCAGCTTAACATATACCAACTTTATATGAAACAATAAAGATAACATATGATGATTTCTATGTCACATTTAATTAATGCTAGATTTGTGTCAGAGCAAACAAATATGCAAACACGACAAACTATAATGAATGAATAAATAAATACATTTTTTGGATTGAGTCAAAGGATGACCTGACATCATGTCAGTGTCATTCATGTGCAGCCTGGTACCATCTGGGCATGAAGAACACTGGACCTGGCCTTTGTTGACATCTACTGGTGTGTGTGATGTTCCTCCACTGTTTGATGTGAGTCAAGCTCGTCTTCACATGCACTGCCAAACTCGGAAAGTTCTTATATCTTTATACTCTGGAACAGCCAAAATTCTGCTCATATTTCTGATAGAGGATTTAAACTAAAATGAACTAAGTTATGTTATTTATCTGTTTGGCCTCTCCCCTGCAGGTGTGGTAGGTGTGATAGGTACACCTGTTTTGGTACTTACAGTGCCTATTGTAAGTATTAACCCCCTTGGATGTTTTACCTTTTTTATTGCTTTCATAAATCAATTATGGTCTAGAAAATGTTTTTATTGACATTACTTTGTAGATCTGTTTTTTCCAGTAATTTTTTGTGTTAAAAAGCCAAATTTTATTGACCATGATTGATTTATGAAAGCAATAAAAGGGTAAAACACCCAAAAGGGTGAATACTTATGATATGCACTGTGTTTGTTTATGCATTTTATTTGTTAGTCATTTTATCAATTGTTTTTTGTGTTTTTATGTATTTTCTATGTCTTCCTTTTTCTAGGGTGTTTTTGTGTTTTTTGTGTTATTTCATGCATTCATGTTGTTTTATGTGTTGTTGGTCATTTTTTCACCTTATTTTGTTTATTATTGTCTTTATATTGATGGTAACTTTATTTCTTGATTTTGTGTTGTTTTTTGTGTTCCATTTACGTACTTACTTTTTTGTGCTATTGTACATATTTTTTTTACGTCTCTTTCGATTTGTTTCATGCCATGTTATGAGTTACCAGTCTCTCTTTGACATGTGTTAAGTGTCGACCGATTCTAATCAAATACAATTATATCAAAACAGCCACCACACGGTTCAGCACAGGGTAGATGTCTTTTTGGTATGTTGAACTCTCACATTTTGAAAGCATGTGAAAGTAAACATGCAAAAAGGAAATGTGTAAATTATTGTATTTTCTTTGTATTATACAGAAAATTAGATTAGATTAGATTAGATTAGATAGCTCCTTTATTGTCCCACAGTGGGGAAATTTACAGTGCTACAGCAGCAGTTAGGAAAGTTACAAAAATGTTTTTTTAAAAATTTAAAAAGGAAAAAAAAATTAAAAAATTAAATTAAAAAACAGGGCGGCACGGTGGAGCAGTGGGTAGTGCTGTTGCCTCACAGCAAGAAGGTCGCAGGTTCAAGACCGCCTTGGGGCCTGGGTCTGGGACCTTTCTGTGTGGAGTTTGCATGTTCTCCCCGTGTCTGCGTGGGTTTTCACCGGGTACTCCGGCTTCCTCCCACAGTCCAAAAACATGCTCAGGTTAATTGGCAACTCTAAATTGCCCGTAGGTGTGAGTGTGTGAGTGAATGGTGTGTGTGCCCCACGATTGGCTGGCGACCATCTGGGGTGTATCCCTGCCTCTCGCCGTAACGCGCTGGGATAGGCTCCAGCAGACCCCTGCGACCCTAATGAGGAATAAGCAGGTATAGAAAATGGATGGATGGATGGAAATTAAAAAACAATATATAGATATATACAGGTATATACAGGTATATATAAATATGATTATGATTATGATTATATATGGCAAAATAAGCCATGGCAATGCAGTGTAAGGTTGAAAAAAATCTTTCCTGTGTCAGTTTTCCTTCAGTTTAAAAAAAAAAATCATTCCGACCAGAACATGGTATGGTTCTTGGCAACCAACAGTGTATGAGAAAAGATAATGTGTAATTTGATGAAACATGGGAAAGCACCATGAAACCAGCGTAACAGGTATTCACAAAGACTAGACTTGGTTGAAGTGAACCAACAGGAGATACCGACCGTAGGCTCGGTGCGGTTTGGCAAACATGCACCCAAACCGGTTGTAATAGATCTAGAAAAGAGCAAGCACTCACATATGCACCCGAGAATAGATAGAAAAAACAAACAAACATGTGCCTCAACTTTACCAGTGAGTGGTTTCATCACACAACATCGTTATAATGAGAGTAGCGCAGACAGCCGTCTCCTATAGGAAGAAGACAACAACATGCGTGTGCTGGCCAAATCGCTCCACTTCACAAATGAGAGAATCCCTGCTTTTTGTTTCGCTCCAAAACAACAAAGAGGAATATCAATCCACAACTGCCTGTATCTCTTATTGTTGTAAAATTGTTTTCAGATTTGAATGAGCCACACAAAGCCGTTTTATTGTTTAAAAGGGAGTGCATTAATTCAATCAGATAGATGCTGGAGGAAGAACAGGGAAGCGATGAGAGATAGCCTAAGCATGGGCATAAAGACAGCCAGCTGGGATTTTGTGTCTGGTCCCGTGCCTGCTCAGTGGGGCTATTGTGTTCCCTCAGCGGATACAGAGTCCCAGCTTATCAGGCTCCCTTATCATTTTTGCTTCACACTCAAATGGACCTGTGAGGCATTCAGCCCAAACTGTGAGTTGCACAGATTAGAGCCGCGTCACTGATGCAGCTTTTTTACTATGTGGGGGACTGTGTAACAGTTCACAGCCCGCTTAGAAATAAACACAGCTTTATAACCGTATGAAAGAAAGAGCTACATAACAGTGAAGGTGAATGCATAAGAGTAGAGTTAAGTTTAAACGTAGCAGTAATTAAATATCAATTATCATTACCTGAAATAGAAACCATCACTGTCTTCCTTGATGAAGCATGATTTACAGTCCTATCTGCATTTTTTTTGGTAAGACCAAAACATGAGGAAGTATTTATGAGGAAATTATATCTTTAGTTTTTAGGGCCAATTTCTTTATGGCTCCATTAATGTGTGTTCTAGATTTACTTTTTTAACTCATTCACTAATTTACATTTCAACATTCTTTTTCATGATCATGTTTGTATGACACATGTTAAGCCAGTAATAACATGTGTAATATGACACTTGTCATGGTCAGTGACAATTCATGGTGGGCAAGATGAGAAAGTCAAAAAATTAATCAGGTCTCTCAAAATGTAAATTGTGTGTGTTCATGTTGATTTATTGTCATTTAAAAGTACATTTTCTATAATTTCCTTTTTTTTTCTTAAACACACTTTTATGTTATTTTTTTGACACAAAATGTCAAATGGTGTAACCAATACTAAATTATACATTTTATATACTTAATCCACCTAGAATATCAAACTAATTGATCGCATATGTTGTTTTTTTTGTATTTGAAAACCTCTCTAACAGAGTTAAATTCTCTGGTAGCTTATACATAGTACTATGTAAAGGATTTAGGGACTTTCAAAACTAATGCAGTGAGTTTTATCTTTAGCTATCAAAATCATACAAAGTTCATTAATATCTGGAGTGAGAGTCCTCATTTTTAGCAGCACCAGTTGTTTTCACTACACCTGCAGACACTTTTTCAAAGTACTTGGCAGGTGAGTTGTTCAAAGCATCTTGGAGAAGATGAAGCAGTTTTTCTGTGGATTTATGTGTGTGGATTTATTTCCCCAGACTGACTCCGTGGTGGTGCGATCACAGCTCTGTGGGGACTGTCCCATCTGTCAGAGGACTCCTTGTTCTTCTCACCTTTAGTTAGTTATTTATGACTCTTTGGGTTTGTTGTCATGCTGTAGAATACATTTGGGACAGATCAGACATCTTTCTGATGATACTGCAGAAAGTGACTGAAACTTTTGGACATTACTTTCGAAAAATGAGATACATGCATACACTATGTCTTTATGGATATGTTCAGCTGCCTAGAACACTAGTACTAGCACTAGTATAAGTACTCCACATTCACATTCAAATTAAGTAGTACACAGAAATATATCAGTGACATGGTATGCACATTGGCCACACATTAGTGTGAAGGACATTTTAAAGCCTCCCCCAGCAGGGGGCAGTAGTTTACTAAGAATATTTATTGATACTTGTGGCTTTTGTGAAAATGTCAAACCTGGAAAGCTGTTCCAGTCATGTATCATACGCACTTTTGACACTTTTGATATTTTCTCCTGTTTTTTTTTTTTTTTTAATTTAACAAGTTTAGGCCCCTCTTACTTGTTTTTTGTAACATTTTTTTAAACCTTTTGTTTATATTGTTAAAACACTTTGAATGAATTAATGTTAATAATATTAACATTACAAAATGGTATAGCATACAAAATTGTAATTTTTGTAAAAATAAATGGAACAAATAAACTTTTAAATGACAAGAAGCCATGAATATAAATGCAATCCTGTCACCCCCTATATAACCTATTCTAAAAAATGTGTGTTAATATATTCTAAACTATTATTACTATTATTATTATTATTATTACCAATATTATTATTAAAGAGCTTCTCCCTTGGATACTCCTATTCTCTTTCAGTCATGTGGTTTCAAGTTATATGTGGTTTTATAATCCTTGTCTTTACTTTGTCAATAAAGTTGTAAAGAAAAAAACAGTGGGCTATTTAAAGGACCCAAAGATAGGTATTAATATATACGCCTGCTCAATAAGTTTATTACAGGTCAACCAGGTTATGTTCAGATATTTTATTTACTGTTGACAACGCCTGCGGGATCAATTACATTCTAAAAAACAACAGCACGTTCTCACCTCATTATTGAGCCGCACCCGTCAGGCATTCGCGTGGACGCGTCTCACCGACGGAGGACGACAACATGGCTGCCTCCTTGCGTCTGGGTCGTCGGGGAGTTTTATTTGGTCTCAAATTAGCCAAATTGAATAAATGTCTGTGGGCCAAAAACCCGTGGCAGGAGCACGCGAGACACTTCTTCCAGACGCCATGGTGCCTCGGTGAGTGTTGACAGATGAGCGTCGTAGCAGACGGGGGAAGGACAGACCCGCTGACATTTACTTTTAGAGGCTATTATCCGGATTTCGCTCACTTTATTGTGGCTGTAACAGCACAAAACGCCTTTTATTAGACAACACTGCTGTGTCGCGTTGAATTCTCACCAGTGAGAGTTTATCTTAGGGACAGTTACAGATATTCGTTTGTCATGGCATTAATATCCTGAACAAATGTGACGATATCAGGGTTACAAACTATACCTGAAAGCTAAAATCTGAGGGTTCACGTGCGGTCTATGGGCGAGCAGGTCACGTGCGAGTCGCTTTGACGTGACCTGTCTTCAAACACACACGCTGCAGGTGCAGCGGAGGCTGTAGGCGAGGAGATGATGCGGTCCTCAGACAGATGTGACTCAGCCAGATGTGTGAACAGATGCAGCTGGAGGATGAGGACTAGCACAGGAGGGCTAAAAACTCTCTCCCTCTCACACACACACACACACCTCAGGACCACAACCAGGGTTAGGGCCACAGAGAGAGAGGTACACAAATAATCATTCTTGGCAACAGGAGATATTCAAGAAAATGTAGTTTTAAGAAGCATTCATCAGGTCTCTCAAAATGTACATCTTGTGTTCATGTTAGTTTCTTGTCATTTAAAATTAAATTTGTATGTCTAAACCGTGTACACGCTGGTTTAGACATTGTCCCAATAACATTTAATGTACCCTATTAAAAAAATAAGGTAATGGTGCGAGACTAAAGTCAGTTACGATACATTCGCAGAATCAGAAAAGGAACCTTATTCATTGCAAGTAAGTTTGCACATCAAAGGAATTTCCCTTGTTGTTTTGAAGCATAACAGAGTGAAGTAATTCTAAATTATATCTATCTTTATAGCACAGAGCGTCTGTCTGCCTGTGGCTCTCATATCTTGTTTCGTTTGTTTGATCAACCTCAACTTCCAGATATAGGTTGCGCATGGCGTGATGGTGGGTATTCTTTTTGTAAAATTTTTTGGATGATTATTTGTATCCTTCTTAGTGCAATTTTTTCTGATGGATAAGCAAAACATCATCATCATTATTATATTATGTGCTGTGGCAGTATAAGGGGTAGTGTTCTTGCCTCATAGAACTATGACGGTCTAATTCCTCGCTGAAGCATTTCTTTATGTCTATACCACAAAATTATATATTTTACACCAAAAAGTTGAAAACCCATACCTTTGCACATTGCACCACAAACTTTCAAACCTCCTTCATCTTCCTACTCCGATCGTACTCAAACATAGTGTAAGTAAGTTTCCTGCTTTAGCTGCTACTACGTTTCTCATGATAACACAGGCTACTGTGGCCAAACGCCAAAACTGCAAACTTCGTAAAAAAGTTCAGGTGCTGCTATCTTTTCTTCTTTCTATAAAATATGCTGAAACTTCAAGAGGTGTTCAGAAACTCCTGACACTATGTTTTTTTTGATAAATGGATGAGTTGTGAATATTTTAACAATGTCAGAACAGAAGAAGCTTTATTATCAACATTTCACATCAACATCAGTTTAGTTGCTACTTTATTCCTCACGCTAACACAGGTCTTACTCTAGGACACGTTTACAGACCCTCAGGAAATCCCAACACTCACACGTAACAGAATCTCTGCCTAAACTCATTTATTTATAAGAACATATAGCTGTAGCATGCCCATGTCACTACACATTACAAGTAAAAGATGTATTATAAGTCTGGTTTCACTTGGCCTATCAACATAATTTAAAAACTGATAGTGAGACTGAGAGCTGCACTTTAAACATGAATTGTTGCCTTTTTCTAACAATAACTGTATTTGCTTGACTGTCCTTATCTCATTTTAACACACCCTCATTTGGCCAAACATGTAAAATCGATTTAAGCTTCTGCTTTTCTATAGGAATACATACTTCCCACATGATCAATTTTGAAATAAAGAAAATGAGAAGTACAAAGTATTGACCAGGAAAATACAAAACTCCTAATAATAATAATACAAGTTGCATGTAACTTGCCATGTTAGATCAAATCAAATGTACAAATATAAGATCATGAGATGAAACAAGATCAGAATAACGGGCCTTTTTTCATAGCAGACATTCTGACTTGTCATATCAGGGGAAGAACAGATGTAACTTCAGTAAGTCATGCCATATATACCCTGAAACAAAAGCAGCTAATGAAATTCAGCCATCGTTCACTTCGATATTTACACTAGTGCTTTTCTTGCCATGGCATGCCATGACGTCTTCTGTAGTGGCAACACTAATACCATTAATAACCGCATTCCATTAGATTAGCACGCTTTTTCTCTGGCACAGCTTCCCGGGACACTTAATGGAAGAGAGACATCATTAATGTTATTAGTTTCATCTGCGCTTTCCCTGCTATGCCAAGTCAATATATCTGCTGTGAAAAACGGTCCATTGGACTCTCTCACGTTACCATAAACCTGTCGCACATGTCGACAAGATTAATAGTTACTGATCTGCAACATAATTAAGATGAATCTGTGTTTCAAGCAAATGTGCTTTGTGATCTTAATCCGAAACACTTAATTCCCAGATAGAATTGAATATTTTTTTTTAAAATATCACTTTATATTGCTTCGAGAGCACTGCTAGTAATGTTTGCAACAGCAATAATATAAACAATATAAACTTAACATTAAAAACTAATGTCAAACAAATGTCCATGAATCAAACAATATCCCTAATATCAGAAAAGAGTGACATTTTAAAAGAATAAAAAACACTGAGGTGGTATCAGTTTTTCTTCCTGTCCCCTGTTCTCAGTCCTCCCTCTTCTGTTTATGGCAGAAAGAGGAGGAGCCAGTTTGGATTTGACTAGTTTATTAAATATGGCAGCAAACTAAGATAATCACATAGATTATCAAACCATCTGATGTGTGCGTGTGCGCGTGTGTGTGTGTGTGTGTGTGTGTGTGTGTGTGTGTGTGTGTGTGTGTGTGTGTGTGTGTGTGTGTGTGTTTGTGTGTGTGTGTGTGTGTGTGTGTGTGTGTGTGTGTGTGTGTGTACAGAGAGGCTGCTGTGTGACAACACTCGCTCTACTCAGCTGCTTGAAGCAGAGAAAGCTTTTTCTTCTTTCCTTGTGATTATTGCATCCAATGTAAGGCATATAGGCTAAACCCATATCATATAGGCATTTAAGTAATATGTACCTGGTGAATTATGGCAGGGTTAAAATTGGGCTGCAATCCTGTTGAAGTTGAAGATAAAGTGTGAATGATATAATAGAAGGATCTGTACGGTTGATAGACGATAAGAGTGATAGCAGCCTGACTGACATCAGAGATGATGTTAAGAACTTAAAAATGATGTCAATGTTCATTGGGTTTCCTTTAGAAATATTTAGGAATAGTGGGCAGACTGCGACATTGTCAAATAGTCAGCAGATGGCAGCAGCACACAGCATTGCCACTCTAGTATCTGTATGCCTTCATGGAAAGTGTACTTTATTGAATTACAAGGTAGTAAAACGCTAATGTACATATTAAATATAAATATATATATATATATATATATATATATATATATATATATATATATATATATACATACCCTGGTGTCTATATCTCATTTTAAATTGTTAAGATCAAATAAGTGGTGTGGTGGTCGCTTTACAGGGCCATATATTATATATATAGATTTGTTTACAGATTTAGATTGATCATTTTTTTACAAAAACTTTTGATGACAACAAAAGATAGACTAAGCTTAGGAGCTTGTTTTCCGGTACAGCAGTTGTTTTTTTTTTTTTAAGAAATGTACACCTGTACAAACAGTAAGATCCCCTTTCTCTGGGTTGGCCAACAATTTGAATTGTTGGGACAAATTCTTTTCAATCTCCTATTTAAGCCCTAGAAAGTCATTGATATTTCTCTCATTTGCAATCATGCTGAAGTACAATGTAAAATTATACAATTAAACATAAAAAAGCAAAACATATACAATACAACATGAATAGATAATCAGATCAAATCAATGTTAAAACAGATGCATATGGGAGCGAGGTGGTATCTTCAGGGCGAATGAAAGAGTAAATCATAACTGTGAGGTACTGACCCTGTCATATGTCTTTAATCCACAAAATAATAAGATAATGTGCCACTTTCTCTTCAGAAACACCATATTTGGCAGTAGTACCTGTAGCAGTTCAATGAGCAAATGCAGTGCACAAAAGCGAGGGCCTTTCGAGTTGTGTCATGTCTGAGCGATAAGCCTGCCCATTCATTCTTTAGTCTGCAGCACTGCAGGCTGCCGCTGATGCCTCTGCAGCTGGAGACCCAGTGTCCGACACAGTGCCCTGAGCCAGTTGAACCTTGGCTTCTGCTGTAGCTGGTGACAGCGGGGGGGGGGGGGGTTGCTTTGACTCTGGCTCAAAGGCCTGCAAGAATATGAGTGCCTTCACAGCCTCTGGTGCAGTGTCAGCCGGGATCAACAACTGCATAAGTGACCTGTGGTCTGCTGCTCAGTTGAACACGCAGGCCCTACCTCTCTCTTCCGCCCTAAAGTCTTACTGCAGTCAAACCCTGCCACTGCTGCCGATTTACTTGATTTTATTTATATATTTTTTTCCAACTCGCTTAACTAATTTAAAGTTATTTTCATCATAGAAATATTTGAAGTTGAGCTTTGAGACCAATGACTGTGTGTCAAATCGAAAAGGCTTCTGTGTAAATCGTTGTTCTCTTTCTGTCCTGTAGGTGTCGCCCCACTCAAAGTGCAAATGCCAGCTCTGTCCCCAACCATGGAAGAGGGAAACATTGTCAAATGGCTGAAGAAGGAAGGTAAAATAAGCAGGGGACACAAGATTTCATTTGAAATAGACAATTTATGTTTTTTACTTCACTGGCTAAATCGACTGTTTATCAAACTTCTCTTGCAGCCTGCTCACTGTGGCAACCCAGCAACGAAATGAATGGTCCCTTACAGTCCAAATTGCCATAGCAACAATATCTATCTATGTTCATCACATCCTGAAAAGCTCAGCAATTCCATCCCAGAAATGATGGGCCAATGGCGACGCTAATCATTTTCTTTATGGCTTCACATTTCTCTGCAAGGCCTGCCTAAGCATTGTTGCACCCGAGGGCCTCTGGTGGCTAATTGGCTCAAGAAAACACAGCAGTCACTATTTATCAGAGCTCTGCTCAGCCAGGCGCCACAGCCACACACTCATTTATCAGGGGGCAGCGTGCTGGATTCTGATTGGCTCGCTGGATGTGTTGCCATGTGCTTCTGTGACTCCGGGTGAGAAGTACATGTGTAAGTGAGGAATGAATGAAATATAATTCTCAGTGATAAGAAAAACACATTTGGCATGCTACTTTCTTCAATGGTATTTTGAATGATCTTATGAAAAGTGTTTTTTTTTTCTTGTGTTGTAAACAACCTACTTTGCAGCTTTTTGAATTATAATACCACATTGAACATACAACAAAGGGCATCCATTTGGAATGGTTTCCATTTCTGTTCAGTGTATTTATTTGTACAGGTCATGTATGTTAATACAGCCCTGGTCAGCAGCATGTAGCTGTAAGTGTCTTTTTTGTTGTCACTCCATTGTATTCTGGTAGAGTAGAGGTGAAAAGGCTTCGGGCCGCCTGTTTAATCTTTAATATTGCACATCACAGCTAACCCCTGGGGTCATTGGGTGTTAAAGCCTCATACCAATCCAATCTTGACTCTACTACTCCGCACTCTCAGGGGCTTCCAACACCAATACTCTGTCTGCTCTTTCAGCCCTTCCCCCTCATCCATCTGCATCCAGGTTTCCCCTGAACCCGAAGCCTCTGTCCTTCCCCTTCCCTCGCATCTTTCTACCTTACACAACACCAACAGGTTCACATCTCTGTCAGTGTATCTATAAATCAGAGATTTTGCAGCTTCATCTGTTTTTTTTTTTGTTTTGTTTTTTTACAGCACCTTCCTGTTCTT
This sequence comes from Eupleurogrammus muticus, assembly GCA_036785175.1. NCBI lineage: Eukaryota > Metazoa > Chordata > Actinopteri > Scombriformes > Trichiuridae > Eupleurogrammus > Eupleurogrammus muticus. The sequence continues at coordinate 20,552,617 of JAYKQN010000010.1, read as the reverse complement.
TACAGCATCCCCAGGTGATACACCAACTCGCTCAGCATTTTTTTCTGCCAGAAGATAGACATGTTACCTGATTTCAGATGGATAACCTCTGATCTCTGGGGTATGGGGGCCCCAGAAAATGCAATATCACAAGAGAGAGTTTGGGCCATTTTTTTATTTACCATATCTGTGTACAAAAAGTGGATGAAACGGATGAAATGGAAAAAAAAAAACACCCAAACACCTTATCGACAATACTTGCTTAAGAAGCCTATTGGTTTAGTCATTTTTGGATTCAAGCAGTTTGGTGCTTTATCCAAGCCTTCTAATTGCAGAAATATGTCAAAAAGAGACTTCAATCAAACTGTGCCTAGTCTTTACTGTCTCCATGAAATAGATTTACGAAGTGCTAAATGCTGGGGGCCTAGAATATAACCACAACACATAACTTCACCATTAAACTAACGATTTCTGCTAAGTACTTCCTATACAAATGAGCTTCATAACAAACAGGATTGGTCTGTCATCCTCTGTTTTTGTCAAGTACCCATTTGAGTTGTTGCATAAACTGGTGATGCTCAAACTGCATAAAGTTGCCTATATGTGCATGGAAGAAGTGAACTAGTGGCTCCTAATTGCCAACCTTTTTCACAAGCAGATGCAAATATATTCTAGTTATCTCATGTGCTGGACCATTGGGATTCTGCTGGGATTCTAAGGATAGGCAAGGATCTCAGCATCTGTCAGACACGCTGCGTTTCCGTATCTCACATTCTTTCCCATGAATCATTGATTAGGCCCTTCATTTGATAAGTAGGCCAAAGCCAGAGCAGATATTTCCCACATAACCCTTTTGTCCCTTCAATAGAATTCTTTCATTTGTATGTCAATTAATACAATTACCCAAGTGAATTGTTTATAATGTGTGAGCCCCACTGAAACAGCAATTGGTTTGGATATTCTGCTGATTATCAATGATCAATGCATTTCTAATCAAACTGAAACAAATTATTTGCTCCTAAATGAAGCTCAGAACCCGCGATTCATAATGATGTTATGATATCCATTCTATGGTGACATTTTGCGGCTGTATCTTTATCTTTGCAGGTGAGGCAGTGCAAGTAGGCGATGCTCTCTGTGAGATTGAGACTGACAAGGCTGTCGTTACCATGGAATCCAATGACGACGGTGTCTTGGCAAAGATCTTGGTGAGTAGGCAAAGATGCCTTCCTCCTTTATGACATGTGTAGTTCAGTTTTCAATTCTTCTTTTGTTATGCTTTCAAATAATGTGAAGTCAATGCAATTTGCATTTTTGTTTTTGAAATGAGTTTGTATTCAGAGAGGATAGTACTGTTTGTGTGTGTGTGTGTGTGTGTGTGTGTGTGTGTGTGTGTGTGTGTGTGTGTGTGTGTGTGTGTGTGTGTGTGTGTGTGTGTGTGTGTGTGTGTGTGTGTGTGTGTGTGTGTGTGTGTGTTTAAGGGGTTTGTCGATTGCTTTGCTAATTGCTATGCTTATGAAATCCATTTTCCCTTTACAATGACAGGAAACCTCTGATGCAGTGTCTTCAGTGACAAATATTTCTCTCCTTCCATCCCTCCATTGTGCTGGTTGTGGTTCAAATTTTTAATAGACTCCCAAAGGCGTAGCAATTTGTTGTCTTTGAAAAGGTATGTTTACATACCGAATAAAAGACAGAGATGTTCCCTATTTCCCATTGTGATTGATCTCTTAAATCTGAAAGGGTAAAAAATATGTATGAAGGAAATGCATTCTTTCCCCATCAGTTTGATATGTAACTTGTGTTTGTTAGCTTCTATGTTTTACAAACTGAAGGACAGCAGTGGGGTGTGCTTTTCTCTGTTCCTGTACACAAACCCTTGTTCAGAATGTCCTAACTCACCATATGTGACAATACAACATGTTCCCTGCCCATGTACTTTTGGTTATGCTCATGTTGTGGTGAAGACTGAGTGGGACCGTGTTTAATTAGGTGTTGTGTATGTGTGTGTGCGCGTGCACGGGTGTGTGTTTTCTCAACCTTATCAAAAATCAATACACAAGCATTCAGCCTCAGCAGATGCACATTAACAATGTGCACACAGATATTTTGTCCACAAAGAAAGGATTATGTTCTCCCATAAACATAATGGCTCAATAAACATTTCACCACATTGATTAATTACAAGAGGCACAACTGTAGATTATGAACCATAGGCTTATGTCTTGTTTTCCTACAGCTCTCTGCTTGCTTGCCTCCATTCTTCTACATTCCCTTACTCCATCCTTGTCCTCACTACTGTGGGGATGAAGTAGTTTCCATAGCAACCACCCAAGAATTGGGGGTAGGGGCTTTAGAGCCGAAGCTGGCAGAGAGAGATTGTCTGTATTAGATAAGCCCCCTAGCTCGCTGGCTCTCTGTGATAGCAAGTGTATATATAGTTAATAAGGAAAACAGCAGCTAGTAGCACTATATTAGAGATGTATACCCCATCGCTCCCTTTACATGGCAATATTGCCTGTCTGGGTCAGAATACATTAGCCCTCAGTAGTGTAATATTGGCTTCTAAGCACCCAGTAGATTTCTAATTTAGAGGCTACCATAATTACCTGCCTGTGACCTAAAGCGCGGACAGGCTGCAGTTGACGTGAAACTTCTTGTACTCTACAGGGGTTATTTATGGGGGTCAACTACCACTATGGCCCTCTACCAATTTCCTGCCATGGCGCTTAGGGGTGAGAGAACAGGGAATAGATCCTGCTCATATTGGGTTGTGGAGGTTGGGGGTAGGAGCACATTACTGTATCTCATCATACTCCTACTGCGTTGCTCCGCCGTGACCCGAGAGCTGCAATCTGAAAATCTTCCCCGAGTACAATCAATCACAAGCTGTAGAAAATGATGCACATGTTGCACAAAAGCTCCTCTGTGTTCAGATGTATGTAAAGACAGATGCTTCTCTGCATGGAATGGAGAACACCAGCTCAAAGAAGGGATTTTAGTATGAAGATCAGAAGTCCAATGTGACCAAGTTGGTTATTGTTGTGATCGATCGATGATTCAATGAAGATATCTGCAGTGCTAAGACGTCCCAATTTCCAATTTATTTTCCCCCACTCCCTTCCTCCCTTCATTTTAATAAACGATAATCCAAGATATCAATTTGAGCACCTACAAATCATCTAAATCAACTGATGCTATGAATCACTTTCCAAATGAATTTCAAGATGATGGCACATTGTAAAAAGGCTGTATTTAGTTCACGGTCCATATATTTTCTTTGAGAAGCGCAGTCTGTTGGGGAGAAGTGGTTGTGATTAAGCTGAAGTGACACATTATTTATATGGCATCGTGCCTCTAGATAAAGCAGAGGTTAGATGGCAATAGAAAACATCAAGAGAACAAGCAAAGGGGAAAGAACTTATGGTAAAGGTTCCTATCACTACCTGAAATATCTTGTTACAGGGTTTGTACCCTACTAAGCTAAATAATGATGCTCAAATATTAATACCCTGAATTAATGAAATTAATTCAATTATGACAACGTATAATGCACTTAAAAAAAGCAAAATTCCCTTTAAAAGGCTATCCTATGTTATCATCTTTTACAACTGTTATCGCCACAGACCTCCAGAAAAACAAAAAAAAAAAAACAGAAGAAAATCAACAGAAAATAAAGGAAACAACAATAGAAAAGCACAGTAACAGCAAAATCTCAAAGAAACATTAACCAATAATCAAACACATTTATATGATTCAGAAATAGCTTTACAAACCATTTTCTTAAAAGCCAAAAAAATGACAGGTTTTTAAATGTATGTTGTCATCATTCCAGAATTTAGTTCCAAGAACGGAGACACATCTCCTTTTTATACTTTTTTATATCCTCATTTTGTACAGTAAATTTTCAAACATATCTGAGAATATACGGAGTCTCCTGAATAGAAAAGAACCTCTGTACTGAGTGGGAGCACTTTTGGTTTTGCTCCAACATATTTTGCATGATTATATAATAAAAAAAAAATCATACAAATTCCTAAAAATAAGAATTCAGAAAAAGGTGTCTCTGTGTCAGCATAGTGATTAGCCTCATTGATGATTCATATATCTTGTTTTTGCAGTTTTATTATTTAAGTTGAATTGAACTTTTGTGTTTATTTAGATCATTTTGAACTGGAAGACTGTTGCTAAGGCGTGTGCGTCTGCAATCCTTTCTGAGCCAAACATTGTGGTACATGTCCAAACTGGCTTCATCTTCCTATTACAAATAAACCTGATCACACTACACAAGGAATGTTAATAAGACATTGAGGCTAAGCCTTTTGTAACTGATCTGTTTAGACTCTCAGGGGGCTTGTACTGTATAGCTGTATGATAACTGTTTGATAAGTAGGTTAGAGCTCATAAATGGTCTAGTCTGGCTTTGTAATATCATTAGTTAAGCTTGTGGGTTTTAGAAAAGTCCCTTAAGAGCCCTTTGTGAAATCTTCCACTTTTCTATAGTGAAATGTTGCTATAGACCCCATTGGTCAGGCATTTGTGTGGAACATTTCACTTTAACTCTAATTACAGCAGTTCTTCTATTCTTAGTTTGGAGACATGATTAATATCATACTTGTGAAAAAAAATGCATCTGGCCCAAACTGTGTGTTTAGTATCGAAACCAATAATCAGCTCAGTTTAATAACAGTGGCTATTTTATAACTTCTTATTGTCCAAGTCTGTGTACTGCATACCAGTCCTGATATGGGCACAGAAAGCTCTGAAAATAAAGAAAACAGTTCTTCCTCCTTGGTGTGGTCACCATGACGGCTCCAAGTTATTCTCTGACTTTGGGCACAAGTGAAACCATACAAAGAAAATATCCTGAACCAGTACAGATGTTGAGACGTTAACATCCCTTCCACTTCCCAGAGGTTTTAGTGTGTTCTGTAACCATTTGGGGGCAGTGTTGAGCCCCAAACCACGGCAGTGTAGGCTCCTATTAATGCAAATATGCACCATGCATACTGCACACTGGGCCGGTGGTTTTCCTGCTAGAATCCACCCAAATGCTCCTTTTGCAGTGTGTGACTGCCTCTATGGACGAGCTTTAACATGAAACCACTGTTTTGTGTGTCAGCAGTTGTGTCATGAATTTCAAATCTCAAAATGGGATTTTCCTGCAGTTACTTTCTATTTCCACATGTCAGTTTATTTGTATCATTAAGTATGTATTTATATTGTGGTTGCATGTATTTTTGATAGATACATCCAATCAGGATCCTTGCCTATTCTTAACAATGTTCTATAAAACAACAGGGCAGGATAAATATTTGACAGCATTTCCCACAGCTAAAAATTAATTTGTGGTGGTTGACCCCCAGAAGGGGGAGGGGGGAATGGGAGTAAACAACACATAGTGCATATGGGAGTCATCTGCAAAACAGAAATGACCTACCGGTCACTTTGTACTTTCATATATATAGTCTGAACAGAATTAAAGAAAGAAAGGCTAGACAAAATATACACAAATACATTATTTGGAAACAATATATTGTATACTGATGCCAGATATTATGATGTGTTACTTTAGTTACATGCAGTATTTGCTTGTGTCATGATAACATCATTACAGTGAGAAAACTATTGTGTTTCTACTATGTGGGGAAACCAAATTTTGAGACTGAAGGTAGAGACTCTGTGGAAAATTACAGAAGTCCAGCTCTTCCTGTGCAGCCCTCAAGCCCTACCCTCATCCATCACCTCCCACTGGCCAAGAAACATGCTCTAGAGAGTCTGAGCATGGGGAGTGGAGAGGAGCTAAACTCACCAGTGTGCGCGCACACACACACACACACATACACCAAAAACAGCACCAGATAAAAGTTTGGACATATTGTTCCCATTCATTGGAAGGAGAAAGTGTGTCCAAACCTTTGACTAGAACAGTATATGCTTTTGGCTTTGGAAAACAAATGGATTAAAACAAAAAAAAAATGATGGACAATACACTTTGAATTTGCCAAATCTCATTTTGAGGTTAATACTTAATAAAAAAAACACTTATTACAGTTTTCTTGTGTTTATTTTGGACTGTGTTGCAAAGCTTTTTCCATAAGAGTATTACAGTCTGTACGGTAACAGTGGTTGATGATTGATTAATAAATTTATTATTCTTTTAGCATGGCTCAAAAAAGCAATGATATGGAAATCCTATTTCAGCATCCATTTCATGTGGAGCACTTGGCTCCTCCTTGTGTTTTTCTCTCTATAACCTTGCTACAGGACAGTTGGGTGTACATTGAAATAAAGCAGCATATAATACGCATTGAGGAGCAGTAATGTCTACCAGTGAGCGCAGGTGTTATCATATGCTGCTTTTTCCAGTTAGGTGAATGTGATTATCGGAGTTCTGCTTTGATTGTACAATCCTGTTGGAGAGAAGGGGGGCATACCGGCTTTACGGATGGTTTATCTTAATTTGGTCCAATGTATGTGCAATGGTCCCTATTTGTTTCATTTAGTTGATTACCAATTATCATCTCTTGTCAGATCCATGGGGATGCAGGATGATTGACAGCAACAGCACAGCCGGGATCTGATGTCTTTTTGCCCCCCCTCTCGTTGTTTCTTTTATTGAGCTTTACCTTCAAGTGACATCCCACAAAGTGGATACCTTTTGAAAAGAGATGAAGTGCAGCAGCCTGACCCAGTGTATTGTGCCTTTCATTTAGACTGATCAATATTGACTGTAGAACAATACCTTACAGAGCTGGGGGGGAGAGTAGTTGGATTACTGCATAACAGGAGAGTAGATCAATGGTTGGCAGCTATGAACAGCATGAAAACGCATCTATTGCACTCCAAGAACCTATTCCAGCGCTGTCAGGTGTTTTGTCTGCTTTGTCAGATTAACAGGAAAATTGGAAATTGGATTGACTGAGACAAAAGTGGCAGAGGTCCCCAAATAATGTCTGTCTAAAGTTTTATCTATTCAATAAACACTGGGTTAATTGATAACGTCAATGTTTCTTTTCTTTCAGCTACTTGGTCTTCTTTGCTTCACATCCTTACCCCAGAAGAGACTTACCTTATCCTAGTGATCTCGGTTGCACTTGTGAACTAGCAAGTTTCCTAAATTTCCCCCCCGACCCAAGTGTGTAAGTCGTGCTTCTTTCACTCTCTTTCCAGATGGAGGAGGGCAGTCGCAACGTGCGCCTGGGCACTCTCATTGCTGTCATGGTGGAGGAAGGGCAGGACTGGAAGCAGGTTGAGATTCCCGCTCCAGATGCTGCAGCTCCAGATGCTGCAGCGCCATCTGCGGCTCCACCCAGTACACATGCAGCTACTGCCCCAGTTGTGCCCCCTGCTGCTCCCTCTCCTCCACCTCCAGCAGCCCCCTCAGGACCGTAAGTGGCTCATAGTTATTTATTACCTCAATCGCTTCCCTTTGTAGTTATAATAGATGCTCAAATGAGGGCTGTCAAAGTTGCTCAAAAATTATGTTTGAATATCGCTTAAGAAAAATATTCAAACAATTTAACATCTTTCATTATGTCAATAACAGGACAAATTAATACACAGAGCCTACTTCAATGTACTACTTGTATAGGTAGTTCATTGAAGTTTAAACATATTTGAGAATTTTACCTACACAAAAATAAGTAAAATCAAGTAATTTGAATCACCCACACCCTCATGCTCTCTGCGCGCAGGTGACTTTCTCTTCCTAGAGGAATAATTTAAGAAGCTTAATTTAAGAAGGTAATTGCGTGTTGGCTTAATACTACCATAGGCGGCTTTACCTGTGTTTTAACCATTTCAGTTAAAATGGGCCTTAACAGTTTGGGGGCGGCGTATTTTTTGGAAAAAACGCCAATATATTATAAGCTACCAATATTTTATGAGTTATTATATTAGGAGGTATCTCTAGCTCATAATTACTTACTACTATTAGCTACTTTTTCTCCAGCAGGTCACTTCTTTACACTCCCTCGACACTGTAGCTTAGGTGGTTGGTGTGCTTGACAACCATATACCAACCCCCTCCCCTCAAAGTGTAGATACTGAGCGAGATAGTAGTTGAGATTTTCAAGTGGTCGTAGACATTTAAACTTACATTTGTGTCTCAGCAACAGAATTGAGATTTTTATTCAGTTTCAGCCTGAAAACTGACTGCTCCATTAAAGCATGCAAAACTGTTTTATACAGTGTTTTACCACTTTTAATCTCTAGGTCCGTTTGCTTTGGAGAGCAGGAGACCTCTGAGGACATTTTAGCTTTTACAGTCCAACTTTATTACCGCTAAAAGTGCTTCCAGAACTATTCTACAGAGTAGTCTGTGAACTACAAAATAACTCTGTTTACTGAGCCAACCTTTTAAGTCCATAGTACTTTGGCGTAAATGGCTGTAGCTGACTGTGCTGTGGTTGTTAAGACTATTTCGATGTTTTGGTTTTTCCTGGTTGTAATTTAGATTATTATGGAAAACGAGATGTCCAGTAGACCTCCGTGATGTCACCTCCGTGGTCAGAGTTGGATGATGTTAACTGCAAAGCTGAATAAAGCCTGCATGATTCAGTTGCATAAGAGCTACTGTTAAAAAGACACTTTCCCTTTCTTTATATATAGATTTTGCAGGTCCTGTCCACCTTATAACATGCTGAATATGATGATCTTTCCCTGCCTTACCCTGTTTACACAACAAGCAGGGGGATATATGGGGCAATAGGAGCTGCCACTAAACAAACAGGGGCTATTTGTTATGCAAACATTTAATGCTGAACCTCATGATATATTCAGATTTGTATTCAGATGGACATATCAAGTAAAAGGTTAAAAGTGGACTTTTGCAGCAAACCTGATTATTGGGATATGGATAGACAGTTGGGCTTTGTTAAGGGAGACAACCTGAATACAATTAATGGGAAGTCTGACAGTAAGTCTAATTCACTTGAGACAGGAAAATATAGAGTAGAGATTGATAGTTAGAGTTAAATAAGGGCCTACTTATATAGTCTTTCATCATAATATAAATGCAGATTACTGTATTCATACAGTCATACTTAGATATTTTGCAGATTGTTTATATTGTTTGTTTTTCTTTGCGTTTGGGTACAACCAAGATAAACTGTGTAGAAGTAGATCTGGCACTTAATTCTGTCAGCTGCCAAAGTTACTTTGCAGAGAGCAGAGTGTGTGAAACATTATGTCAGTCAGTTATGACTTTTCTAGTAGAACTATAACTGTACCTTTCTATATTGTCCAGGTTACGCCTGAGCCCTGCAGCAAGACACATTGTTGACACCCATGGCTTAGACCCAAATTTGGCCACACCCACTGGACCGAGAGGGCTTTTCACCAAGGAGTGAGTATGGATTTATATGTTTGCCCCAAGGCCTGTTACATCCATGTCCATGTGGAGTTCCCCTTTCTTGATGCAAGCATGTACAGCACAGCACCTTGTTATTTTAAGCTCAAGGTGAGGATATAAAAAACAATAGAAGAAATTGGAGTGAAAGCTGTAGTGAATTATAAAATCTGTTCATGTAATGATAAATAAATAAATACAATTTAAAAAGTTAAATAAAAAATATGGGTACAATGTGAAAGATTTGGTCAGAATTTCAGTTTATAATGAAAAAAAAAATGGTTGCATCTGCAATTATCACGGGAGGTCAGTGTTGCACTTAAATAGCATATGCATTTTGCAGCAGTAGCATTGGTACTGTTTTATCATATTTTTGAGAGGGGGAAAAGGAAAACATGGTACAGACTTCCGACTCATATGTAAAGAGCCTAAAGTAATTAACAATGTGTTTTGGCACAGCACGTTGCAGACCCTGGGCACAGCCTTTCTACAGCCGTGACTCCGCTCCGCTGGCTGCCTCGGCGGCTGTCTTGGAAGCGCTCGTGCTGCCCAACAAAACACAGCATGAGCGCCAGTGTCACGCCAAGTAAATTTAAGAGGCATTGTCTTGGCATCTCTATTTAAACACTTTAAAAAAGATTGTGTGTCTACATAACTCTGTAAAGTGCTGACCACAGACTGTAGAAACATGCCAAACACCCTGCACCTTTCACAGCCATTGTGTATTAAATATGAATGTGAGTATTATTATAACATGTTTTAACAAATTCAAGTACTCTGTGAATTCTAAATGATTTTCTATTATATATTTCATACTTTTGCCAGAACAGCTGTGAAAGTTGGCATTAAATTTCATTGTCGGCAGTGTTCCATTGCAGTTAAAGCTTGAACAAAAAAGGGATGCAGCCAGCTGAGAATGTGGAAAAGTTAGTCTAGAGCCCTGTTTATCTGAAAATTCTTCTACTGACAAACTATGCAAAAAAAATATCCTGTAATCCATAAAGGGCAGTTAAACTCTAAACTCTCAGATTTGAAGATGCACATATTCTTACATCGTCTATGCTGTAGTTCAGAGCTTTATTGCGCATAGCTGGAATTAAATTGTCAAATGAAATGATCCAGACAAAGTTTTTTTTTTAGAATGTAAAAGGTCTAAGGACAAAGATTGAAAGGTCCCTCTGCCACCATGTCACTTAAGGAAAGAGATGCCATTAAGAGCAAGACAGGTCAGAGCTGTAGTGTAGGCAGTGTGAAGAAGAAGGTGGGAGAGACTAGGTAAGTGAAATACTGTTATGTGGTAAATTCACACTGTAGAAAGCTGTGAAGATACACACACACACTCACACACACACACATACACACACACATAGCTCTAATGGCCACCTGCTGTCAGCGGGGACCTGATTGAATGCTCTCGTTACCCACCTAACACCCTGCTGGGGAATCTCATTAAGCAACTTCTGTTGCCATAGCAACCCAGTTTCCAGGATGCACTGGTGACCATGGTAACACAGACCATATGTTGTAATGCGTGTGTGTCTTAGTCAGTAAAGGGGAAATATATAAAAGCTTTAAACTAAACCAAAGATGGTAAATTACAATAAAATCTAGACAAGCCTCTCCTGACAAGATGAACCTTTATTAAAATAAAGAATCCTCAATAATAAGAGGAGCGCACAGTTGAGAGAATTCTATATCGCCTCCTACTTTTTGAAAGGAGCACCTTTCACAGATGTCAGGTCTCAAGAGTCAGTAGAGCTAAATTAAGAGAAGACAGTGTCAAATGCTGTTTCTTTTTCCCTTTGGTATTAAGCTGTTAATATTTGCTAAGTTTCATGAACATAAACATGATCTGTGCTGTGTGGGTGTCAACATTTTACCCATAGATGGGCTTGATCGATTACGGGGAAATGACCAGATATGGTATGAGAAGATTTGTTTTTGTTTTACACAATACAGCAGAATATATGTTCACTGTGACACTGAGCTTAAAGAACATGTCCTTGTGAGAATGATTTCACATAGGCTAAGATTACTCAAGAGGGCAGAATAGAGCTGATTCTCTTACTTCTGTCAGTTGTCATATCAGATACGTCTAAAAGCATGAAAGGGCCCCCCCCCACCACCGCCCTATAGATGCTCCTCTATAGTGGTCATGAATAACCAAGGTCACGCATCACAGGGATGAGAACATAGCATGTTACATAAGCCATACAAGGGTTAAAAATGGATGACACATTTCTATCACTTGCTTCCCCCTCACTCTGTAATCTGTCATCATTGTCTTAAATGGCAAGATTGGTTAAGATGTATTGCTGCTGCAGTGATGAATTTCACTGATTGTAACCACTGGCTGTACGCCAATGTTTCTATTGGTTTTTACGACCATGCCCTGCATAAATGCGTATAAATACATACACGTCATTTATGTTTAGAACATTTCCTGACTAAAGATCAACATATTCATTGATATGTTTAAAATGTCTTTGACAACTAATAGTTTTTCATCACTGATAAATGACAATATACATTAATCATAACCTTCACCATGTACTTGAAGAAATATATAAGTTCAGTCAGGATATGCAGTAGAGAGCATTGTGAAACCTCAGCAAGGACACCATTTAAAAAGATGACTAGATTTGCAACTCAGTCCCAAACGTAAAGCTAAGACGACTGAAAAGCTCCATCTTGCAAGCTAGTGTCTTTTAGTGTGCTGCAGTCAAAGTGAGAATAATACTGAAATGTATGAAATTTCAGAATTTCCTTTTGGCTTCTCTTTTGGTTGTTTTGTATCAACTGTGTGTATGAAGTAGATTTTATTTTATGCATTTTTTATGTAGATCAAAACTGGATACTGCAGAGCAGTTTTCATGTCCTCTTCCATACGTGGCCTGTCCTAGGTGGCAGTAGAAGACAAAATTCATCCCTCTTTGTACATTTGATGCTTGTTTTGTGTGTGTGCGTCGATGTTCTTGTGAGCGCTGTAATTCCTCGTTCTCTTTTTAACATTCTGGTCACCCTCTCCCGGCCTTTCAGACGCTCCTCGGCTTCGGCTGTCAGTAGGAGTTTAAACGGTCAGTGTGAAAAGCACATGCCAGCCAGCTCGACAAAAAGCTATCTATGGTGTCATCGTGAAGTGGCCGCTGTCGGCTGCTGTTGACTGTGTCTCGTATCATCGATTGAAACATTTTGTGAATTTAAATAGGATATTACAATTACTCTCTCACTAAAGAAGGAGGCAGTTTGCACAGATCTGTGCTTTTTTGTAGTTTTACTTTCTTCAATATTAATCTCATACCTGTATGTTGTATGTAGTAGGTGGTCTGTAATTATTAAATTTTCATCGTGGTTCTCCCAGGTTAGCCAGGGGCTTTCCAATCTGCTTTAGTCCCTCCACAAACAAATACTCATATCAGTGAGAGAAAGGGCGGAGCTGGTGTGGTGGTGCTAGAGGAAATAAAATAGATGCAGCTCAGAGAGGGACAAGGGTTAGGGGGGAGCCGCGGGGCCCAGACTGTTCCCGACAACAGGGGGAGGTGAAGGGCACCTGGTCTCCCCCCTGGACTCCGGTGCACTGAACCATAAACCAGGGAACCAGAGCGCTTCAAGCCGGCACCTGATACCCTCCCGCCTCTTTCCCCACAAAGCTCAAAATTAATGGGTGAAAATAATCTAGGGCGGATCTATCATTACATTTTCATTCCCTCCTCCTTCACCTGCCTCTGCTGCCGGCCAGTCAATAGTCAAAGCTGTAGCACCCTGAGACACATCTGTTTGTGACAGACCCTGAGAAATTCTGCTCATAATTGACATAATTCATTTAAGACTAGCGCTTCTGCTTTTTACTTTCAGATTGAGGTAGGATGAATACTGTAAATACCATCATTCACTCATTTTGGATATGTGAGGAATGTGGATAAAGAGTGGCTCACTGCTCAACATCGCATGCTACATGTGGTTCTAAAATTAGTCTCTGGTACACTGTTGTTGTGCCTGCGGAGGGAGCTGATATGGAGAGTAGGAATGCCCGCGGCTCACCGTACCAGTAGGAGGGGTTACGAAGCCAGGGTTTTGAATAATCGTGTCTGCAGCCGCTGCTGACACCTGATCCTGGTCTTTCCCCCTATGGGGTTTGTTTGTGGCTGGCGAATGCTTCTCAAGGCATCCATCTACAGGGCGATGGAGGATGACCTTAAGTTACCTCTCCGTCAGACAAAAACGTGACACAAATATAAATAAATGCATTACATAAAGCGTTTTGTTTTTATGCTAATATTTAATTTAATGAGTGCATTTTCACACAGATTTTATCTTTTTTTTCCCCATTGAGAATTAGGCCATTATCAATAAATTGCAGAAATAAAGATTAAGATGATGAGGAAGAATATCAGGGGGAAAAAATTGGGGGGGGGGCATTTAACAGAAAAAGATAATTTGATTTGATTATCATCTACAGAATATATCATGAAGCCTTTCCTTGCCCAGCCCAGAACCTGAGGGATCTGGAACACGTTTGTCCTCATGTAAATATTAATGGTAGAACATGTGTTCAAGTTTGGAGACGATTGTCTAATGGGAGGAGGCATGTCTGGTTGTGTGGAATGCCACAGTGCTTCAGGTGTTATTTCCACCCACACCACTCCTCATCCCCCCGCTGTTTCCTAGATGGAAATATAAATATGCAGAGTTGCATATTAGAGTTACTTATGTTTAGTTTCTGCTAAATCAGATTATTTTCTTCTTCTTTTAACTTTTTTTTTTCTTCAACAGAGATGCTTTAAATCTTTTGAAGACCTCTCCTGCACCCAAGGAAACACCCGCCGTTGCCGCAGCAGCTGCCCCGAGTCCTGTCTCTGTCCCTCCACCTCCACCTCCACCTCCAGGCAGCAGACCCAACATACCTGCTCAGTCTGTACCCGGGAAGCCAGGAGCACCGGTTAGTGCTCTTACATAATACATCAGTGTTGTTCTTTCTGTAGTTATGCTAGGGATTCACACAGATATCGTTGCCCACAGCAAGTCAGCAACAGCCCATTCTGGAGTGGGCCCTGTGGCGTGGCCTTAACTAGTGGGTTGAACTACCATCCAGGACTCCCCTGTCTAGCTGCTATAGTGCTGTGCAGCATCTTGTCTCTCATCAGAAAGAGCCTGTCCTTTTCCTTTTGTTCTGTAGTATTTTCTAGTAGTATTATTTATAAAAAGTGCTCTAGGGTATAAAAGTCATGAAGGTTAAACAGTTAAATGTTTTGATGGCCATTCAGGATGTTGATTGTTTCTGGTGTCACATTGTCTGTGGGTAAATTATTGGCAACTTCTCATGTGTCATGTTTCTTTTGGTTTGCCACAACCACTGTGACCAACAGATTTTATCTTGGTGTTCTGGGAGAGTTTGTGGTGCTTTTGTGGTGTTTTTTAGTTTTTGTATAATATTCATCTTTAGCCATCATGATTGTGAATGCTGTCAAATTTGACCTAAAGATTTTTGGGGTTTTTGATTTCAAGAGTCAATCCTTAAAATTGACCAATCATTAGCTTAGTGTAAAACAAATCTTGTTAATAGCATCTTTATTTGTTAACCCCATTGATTTTTTTACTGAGTGGTGTCAGCTGAGATATGCCAAGAGATGTGTGCACAGTGGCTGACCCTCATTCCTCTTCTAGTACACGTTTCCCTGTTGTCTCTCAGAATGACTTCCTTCTATTCGTTTAATTATTCACCACCTCTTGTCTTTCTCAGGGCACTTTCACAGAGATCCCGGCCTCGAATGTCCGCCGTGTGATTGCTCAACGATTACTGCAATCGAAGACCACCATCCCCCACGCGTACGCTTCTGTTGACTGCGACATGGCTGCCGTCATTCAGCTACGCAAAGACTTAGCCAAAGGTACAAAAAAAATCTGCCCCGAAGACTTTGTGTGTGTGTGTGTTACTGTATTCTGTATATACACATGTCGGTATCGTGTGTCTCAGTGAATGTCTGACTGTAACATTTGGAAGGAGACTTTTCCATGAAGATGTGGATTTCAGGGTTTTCACATGACTGCTGATTTGACAAAGAGGACAGTCTTTAGGATTGAAAGAAGCTGTGGTACATATCTGCTCAGTCAGGGTAGTCATGTCCCTGTGGTTCGAACTATCACACACACACACATACACACACCTCTTTACGATTCCATTTTCTGAGAAATGGAAATAGTTCTACATTTATCCCCCGTGTGTAAAAATAACCATGTTCCTATGTTGTGTGGGTTATTGATTGAATGCCGTCGTGTGGATCTCTGAAACACCCAAATCTGACACCGATCACAGCTGCGATATGGGAGCTGCTTCCATTCATGATAGTCAAATTTTCATTCAGATACTTGTTCCTTTCTCCACAGAGTTGCAGTGCAGTGCTCTGCCAGAAAAATCACTTCTCTCCAGTTCAGTATGTTTCAAATGGATTCGCCACGGTGCAGAGTCTTTGGTGTCATCTGCACACTGGTTTAATGTGATGCGATAAAGAGCCACAGTTTCAAGATAAAGAAAAACATCAAAAGTCTGTGAAAAAGTCTCCAGTTGCACTTATACTTTCTCATCCTTTCCAAGCAACTGGTATTGAGGTAACCACAGCTTCTTCTGAAACAGGATGTATTTGTTTAGACAAGGTAGAGGGATTTTCAAACCACAAGTGTAGAAAGGGCACATTGTTTAAGTAGTTGAGTCACTTTTAAGCATTTGGTCATATTCAGCCAAGAAAGTATTCATCTGTAATGGCTATTTTTCATGGATTCCTAAAATGTAACTATGCTTACTTTGGACTATTCTTCATGTTGCTATAGAAAGGGTGCTTTGACAACTTCCTATTTTTAAACATAACATGTAAATTGGCTTTATTTAGCTTAACTTTGCCTCGCTCTCACACAAATGATAAATCTCTCCGGGTTCTGTTTCTGTGATAGAGGAAACGGGACGGTCATTCCAGACCTATTAGCGAGGTTGTGAGTGTACTGAGGGATTCTCTCTCCGGTTGTTTTTGCGGACCCTCATTGTTCAGGAGCAGCAGGATTTCACGGTTAGCTCGTTAATCATCCCGCTCACAGCCTTCATAGCTGTCTGCTACCGTGCTAATGGACGAGAGTACAAGCTGGCAGCGATGCCAGGCTGGGCCAGGCCCGCCCGGGCCTGCTGCTGTCACACATGGAGAGGGGACAGGAGCAAAATATAGTGACTAGCTAATGAATTCAACCACATTTGTGTTTTACTCAGCGAGTCACTTCACACACACGGTTTTGTGGTAACGGTTTTCGGTTCATTGAACATTGATTGGTGGGAAAATCAATCATGTCATCAGCTTCAAATTTAATTTTGTTACAGTCTGAGGTTAAAAGTAGATGAATTTCTGGCAGCAAGAGAGGAGACATTGATAGTTCATGTTCACAAAGTTCTCCTTCACCAAGAAGTGCAGGTTCTTTCTGCACTAGACATGGGTGCCCATGTCTGAAATGATGTCTTCTCATACAATGCAGGAATTACCATGTTGTTGAAGTGGGAGATTTTATACTGTGGCTCCAGCGCTTTATCCATAGAGCTACACACTGTCGTACTTTTTTCTTACCATCATCGTTCTTGGTCCCTAAATGCAGCCACAGTGCAGACCTATAAAGTTCTGCAGCTTCCCTTCTTCTTCTTTTTGCTGACTACAGGCTTTAGGTGCAGCACCTCCACCTGCTGCTCTGGAGACGTTTTTTTTTTTGACTGTGAGGGAAAAAAGCAGAATAAGAATAAGATCAGCTCAGGATTATGAACCGAACAAAACACACGCAAACCAAACTGAGACAGTTGAACCGAACATGCGTGTGTGTGTGCATATATATATGCAATGGTTGCTCTTTATCCCTCCTTTTTATTTGATAAAAACTGTCACGTCGGTGGCCTCTTCCCCTGGAGGGGGCTGTGTAGATCTGGCTGTGAGCGAACG
Organism: Eupleurogrammus muticus; assembly: GCA_036785175.1. Lineage (NCBI taxonomy): Eukaryota > Metazoa > Chordata > Actinopteri > Scombriformes > Trichiuridae > Eupleurogrammus > Eupleurogrammus muticus. The sequence goes on along the minus strand of JAYKQN010000010.1, from coordinate 20,535,322 downwards.
CAGGCGGACGGCTCTGGCGACCTGGTCAGCCTTGTTCTCTGGCCGTCGTCCCCACTGGGCTCAGCTGATAAGTCCTATACTTGTGTGAAACGAGACAACCAGCGGTGCGTCACCATGTATGAGTGACTCCTCTGGAGATTCGTCACTGCGTGCCGGTCCCTCGCGTTTGGCGGCATCACCACTGGCCGACAAGTGATTTGTGATTCCTTTAAGGCAAAGAAAAATGTCAGCATCGGTGCATCTGTTCTCCTTCTATGATATTTCTGATAGTTTGAGGCACTTTGTGTAACTGTTCGAACAGTGGGAAAAGTAGTTTGCGATTCCAAAATAAAGGATTCCAAAGTGAAATTGCAGACTATTTACATAACATTAGAAATTGAATTAAATGATAATAAAATAAACAATTGCAAAGCTCTCCAATTATAGTAATAGGATTTGTTGAAATGCCACATGTTGATTCTCATAAGAGCTTCTAGACTCACAGTCTGCTTTTTTTTTTCTTTTTGTCTTTACAGAGCAGATCAAAGTGTCTGTCAATGATTTCATTATCAAGGCAGCGGCTGTCACACTTAAAGTAAGTACGGTTTAATAAGACTACTACGAGTGTGTTATGTTCATTCAACATGTTTGTCTTTCAAATCAGGATTTTTAGCACATTTAACCTCCTAACTGTGTCAATCCCTTTAGGGTGTTGTGTTTTGTGACTATTGCTTTTCTTAAAAATTTTAATACATTTTGTGTTGTTTTATGTTCCTGTAGGATTATATGTAATTGCTTATAAAAAAGGCAAATTCCATATCATCATAACTGTATTTTAAATTCATTGTTGCCAAAATGCATTTTCTGAACATGATAACCATAGAGGTAAAACATGGACTACCACAAAAACAGTTTCCCTTCCAGCAGATGAGATTTGTCCATCTTTCACCTGAGTGCAAACTCCTGGAGTTAGTTAACAGACACAAAATACAACAATTGGTCTCGTTAGAGACAGCAAGACGCGCAAAACAGTGTAGCATGGGACACGTTTTGAAAGCTAATTGCGGGCATGGGCCCCAGTGCATCATTAATGCTCTGTGGTGTAGGCCTGCGCTGTGACACAACTAATCATTTGCTTTTGTTCTTCTTTCTGTCACTTGATGGAAATTCTGAAGAAATTTCCCAACTTAAACTAACACTTTAGGGAACTGAGAATTTCTACAAAATCCCAAATCCATAGAAAGGCATGTGAACAGTTTTATATATATTCTTTATATATATATATATATATATATATATATATATATATATATATATATATATATATATATATATAAATGCTGTAAACAGAAATAGCATTCATTAATCTCAGGAATGTGTGCAAAGAAATGGAGGTTAAAAATGGATGTGATCCTCTGGTAATTTAGTTATTCCAGCCAGGAATGTCTCAGTAGATCGCCTGTCACTTACTTATGATTGCCTCTTATCATGAAATATTGTTATCTGTTTCAGTGGATGTGTGGCGGTCGTAAGAATTTAAATGTACCAGAGGTCATGGGAGTCTGACATTCCACTGTACAGACTGTAGAGTGAACATGTATGAAACACTGCTGTGTAGAGATCAAACGGTCACCGAGAAACCTGGATGTTATGTCATGTGTTTCACTAAATGTGAGGAATGTGGAACATACATGTATACATGTCCAGGTTAATGTAAGTGTAAAATTCCAAAGTTGGACAAGGGTGTCTCGTAGTCCAGACACTTGGTTGTATTGTCCATACAATGTCCTAGATGGCCAGAACCCCTCTTTGGATTGGCTTTTGCTCTGCACTAAGAGCCATGATTTACTTATATAACAGTGTAACACCAGAAAATCAGCAAAATTCCATACATGCCCTGAGTTGACTTATGTACATCAGGAGGTGGCATCTGAGGCCTCTTTTGTGGCATGTGGTCTGCTGTACTTCAACATGTGTTTAACACAGTTGTGGAAAAAAAAACTAATATTCCAAATGATTTTTTTATTGAGGCTGCATCATAAAGACATATTATCATCAGCACAGATTATCTATGCGTAATAAAAACCTAATTGACTGTTATATCATAATAAATTAAGAGTACATGCTGTAGGCCATATTGGGTAAATGGAAAATGTTTTTCTCTCCACTCTCATAAAATGCACAAACCAGAGCAGGAAAGCAAAATATTATTTAATATTTTTTTTTCTGTTTATCTCTTTGTCTTGTTACTACTTCTAATATTTTTTGTTTGTTTGTTTCTAGGAGATACCAGAAGTGAACGTGACCTGGTCTGGCGATGGACCCCGCGCACTTGATTCTATCCACATTTCGATCGCTGTGGCAACCAACAAAGGCCTCATCACCCCTATCATCAAGGACGCTGCAGACAAAGGAGTCCAGGAGATCTCCACTAATGCAAAGGTGAAAACTCACAGGGAGGACAGGGACGAGAGACACAGGACAACATGAATTAACTTCCATATGGAGACAATGCTATAAGTGATGTGTGTGTGTGATGTGATTTATGTTGTGGTTTCTTAGCTCTAAACTGCAGAGGATTTTAGTGTAGTGATTTTTGCATTTGTATTCAGGAATAAATGAGGGAGTTAAAGGTTTTCCTGTAGCCCAACTGTATGGGAAAACTCTGTGGACATCTGTGGCGTTCACCGAGGCCCTGTGGTTGTAACTCTGCACTGAATAGACCTTTTTTTTCCACTGTAACACATCAGAGCATGCACAGTAGAAACGGACAACTCCACAGATCTGGAGTTAAATGATTGGATTTGGGATAGTTTGATTTTCTCAGCTGTCACAGGCTACAGATGCAATACACAGCAACAATGGTCAGTTCTTTCTCCTGCTCAGAGTCAGCAGCTGGGGGACAGTTTTTATTCCCTAAGGCACATCTGAAATGCAGGCACTCATCTCAAGTCTCACTGTCTCTCAGTGAAGACGCACGCACAGATGAAACGGATGGATTCCTGAAGCGGAGGGTAATTATCCTAATGACGTTTGCCAGCACTGGTGGAGAATCCCCTAAATGTTCAAGGCCCATATTCAGCCCTGTTGAGTCTCTGCAGAGATATATTTTGATTCAGATAATACCAAAACAGACAGCAAGAAGACTCAAGGCTGTTTACATAAAACCAAATACACTGCCAAAGTTTCAGTTCCATCCTAAATCACACAATGTTAGTCGGCACAGCGCTGACGTCACACTTCAGTCTTGGCAGAAGTAAAAGTTACAGTGACAGCAGCAGTGGTAGAGTAGAGTAGCTGTAATTGTATGCATAGTGACAGTGGCTCAAGTGTTTGTAGCAGCAACAGTATCACTTTCAACTTGACAGGGCTAATGTCAGGAAATATCTGTGGGAGTTTTTGGGGAATATACAGTGTGTCTGTGGGAGCATGTGTGTGAGAGTGTAAGTGGTAGTGCTTAAGTAAGGGAATGTGTGTGTAATTGTGTTTTACACATGCTATATCTCAGATTCCAGCATTTATGACTATGCTTAAATGGCATTAATCCATGCAGACACATACAGTATTTCACCAGTTCAGCTTGTGAGGTGTTTGTCTGTTTGTCTAGATAGGCATCTTAGTTTTTTAATGCAATGCTGAGATAACTGATGTAAATATATTGCTTTGCTACTGATAGTAATGTTTTTCCATAACAGGTGGTTGCATAAATAATTCATTTTTACTTTAGACTTTCATTTCCGTTCAGCACATCTTGCACAATTTGTGCATTTCCATAAAATGTCTTTTAGGTGCCTTTGTTTCAGTTGTTTTTTTTTGTTACCTCTTTACACAAGGAGGAAAAAGGCAAGTAAAAAAACAAGCCTGGTTCTTGTATTAACACCTTTAAGGAAAAGTTATATAAACATTATAATAATGTAATTAACAAAAACAATTTTTTTTAAATTAATTCATTCATACATCCTATACATATATTGTTGGAATCAGAAGAACGTAATACAGCAATCGATTCCATGTAGAGAACCAGCCATAAAATGACACAGTACAACTCTAATTAACATACTCTCCAATGTCATTAACAAAAAAGTGAAAAGTGGATTAATTAAAATAAATGACACCAGTGACCATCTCCCAGTGTTTGCATTTAAAGCTAATATAGTGAAACTGTTCATTGGTAGTTAAATAAGCATATGCTAAAAGAACTATGAAGAATCTTATCAATTATACTATACTTGAAGAAAAGAACAAGAGAAGACAAACAAAAATATAAGACATCAAAAAATCTAACGGGCAGGGTTTCCTGAGCATTTCCTGAATTAAAAAAAAAACGTTGCTAACGATGATATGGCCATGGTAGCAATTTAAAACATTTTTTTTTTGTCTGGTTTGACCAGAGAAATTTCAGTGACTGGTAGTGGAGATAGTGTGGGAAGCAACAAATATGTCAAAGAAACCATTCTTCTAGGGGGAACAAATGAAAAAGAAATTATTGACACAGTTAATAATTTGAAGAGCAAGAAATCCACTGACTGGAATGAATGGACATATCATTGGATGCATTGCAAAAGCTCTAACACACTTCAGTAAAGCCAATCTGATCTAGAAATCGCGCGATAAACACATGAAATGCAACACAATCTACTTTGCGCAATAAAATAAAATAATCCTTTCAATTCACAGACCCACATCCTACCTTTCTAAATTAGAAAAGTTACTCTATACAAGAGATAGATTTATACACAGCAGCAGTTTTACAGCCTATGCTGTAACCCAGTATGGACTTTTTAGTCCACCTAAGGCTTTAAAATGTTCGAGTTAAATCTCCATTTGAAGGTCCTCAAATTAAAATGTGTGGTTTTAATGAAGCTCAGAGGAGTCGCCGCTGGCCATCAGTGTGATTGACTCAGAACACCACACTGTTTTTGTAATTAGAGCTCTTATCTCAAATGTGCCCACGATATTTCAATGTGTCGTGATCAGAGTCATTTTTAAACTTTCTGCATCGGTTGTGTCCCTGCATTAACCTTCTGAGCATATTTCCATAGGATTCAGTATTGATAGCCAAACGACAAACCTAACAGAGTGAAAGCTCAGTGAAAAGACATATTTTGTAAGTTGACTTATTTGTGCGATTTCCATGACATATGCTGCATATGTTTTCAGCAGATTAAATAGTTTGTATTTGATGTTTGGTTCAGCTGTGTAGATTAAAGAAATAAAGGAATCGCACACGTTCTCACAAAACGGCATCAACGCACAGTTCTTATCCTCTTAGGCTTTGATAGACCATAGATTCACAAAATGCTGACTACAGTGATGTTAGTTTTCCTCGCCAGATGTCTCACCTTGTCTTCTGGGTGTTATCAATTCCCCTTCATTTTTTTTGCATCACAAAGTCTGATAGTTTCCATTATCTCAGTGTCTGCTATATAACATTGAATCATTTTCTTGAACAAGATATTTGATAACAGACCTCTGTAGTTTTTCACCACATCGATTAGATACCCTGTCAGTGCAGCTGAACCTGGAGAGTATTCCATTTTGAGTCAGAATGTTCGATAACATCCAGCTTTAGCAGGAAAACATACCCATATAATCATGACATTTTCATTATTTGCATTACTGTAAATATATGTTTTCTTTTTTTCTTGATATTATATTCAGACTTAAGAGTCTGACTGATGTGTATTGTTCTTCCATAGGCGCTGGCCCAGAAGGCCCGAGATGGGAAACTTCTTCCTGAGGAGTACCAGGGCGGCTCATTCAGGTAGCCACATTTATAAAGCGCTTTATCCATCCCAATATCCAATCCACTCCTCAGCTCCACCACCGCCATGGTAAACCTAAAAGGAGGCATGGAAAGCCATGAGATTTTAAAACAAACATGGACACATTCTTTGGACGCGTGGGCCAAGTCGCTGCAACCAGATGCTGCCTCACAAGTCGCTCTGTTCCTCAGTGATAAGATAGCGATCATAAATTTCCGATGTTATGATTGAAATCCAGTTTCACAGCTCGTCTATATATTATTCATACTCTACATTTTATGCAGAACTGAGCTGAATGTGGTCCTGGGCGACAAGCACCATCCGTTACTGTGCCATCAATTGGAGAAAAGTGGAAGGGAGGCTTTTCGACTCATTAGAATTAATGGTGCCGTTCAGACATAAATTGGGTTTCTGTGTCAGACAGAAGCAATGAATCCCTATAGAGATGCAGCTCTCTTTGTACTCCGGAGGATATATGTGTACACCCTTCATCTATTCCGTTTTTCATCCCTCTGAGCTAGAACTCTCATTAGGAATAATAGCAAACTGCCCTCAGGGTCATTCTTACTCACTATTATTCGGAGAGAGGATATTGCAGCTGTTTTCATCTTTAACGATCTGTGTTTTTATTTTATATACTGTATAAAATACGGTATTCACAGTAATATTCATAAACTTAATTAATCTTTTTTCCCCTTTTCTATTAATTTCATCAAGAAGCCATTATGTCTGCTTAATTAATTAGTATGTATTCCACGCTGAGCTTCACCAGTGATGTAACGTGTCTATTGTCTCGTCTTTCTTCCCTCCTCCATTTCTCCGTATGCCGTAGCATATCCAACCTGGGCATGTTCGGCATCAGCGGCTTCAGCGCCGTGATCAACCCGCCGCAGGCGTGCATCCTGGCCGTGGGCACCTCCAGGTCCGAGCTGCGACTGTGCGAGGACGACCAGACCCTGCGCAGCCAGCAGCTGATGACCGTCACGCTGTCCAGCGACGGACGCCTCGTGGACGACGAACTGGCCTCGCGATTCCTCGACAAGTTCCGCGCCAACCTAGAAAAACCGCAGCGCATGGCCCTAGCCTAATTTAAAAGGAAAAAAAAAAGGGAGCTAGTTCTATGAAAGTACTGGAACCGTCACGCTAAAAACAAAACGCCCGCATTACGAAGCCTGTCTCATGCCTCCACAATCCGAGATAAAACAAAGGCGACTCCTATTCATACTCGCATTAAGGTTCAAAAAGTGGTGTTGCACGTAGTCTAAGAGACTGACGTTGCATCACACACATTTAGGGGCGACTGTACCGTCACATCGGTACTTGTGTATATATATAAATAAAATAGTTATTCCATTTTAGGTTGTATTTTTCAGTTCCAGTGCATCTGCTCCGTGTCACTATTAACACCAATTAATATGAAATATCAAAGATATTTATTACCGCAGACCAGCGGAAAATAATTTTCTGTCAAGGGTAAACCCACATGAACCATTTCCTGTTGTAACTAAATTCAAACAGTAGTCAAGAGCAGAGTAATTCATGTTGATATGTTTAAGTTATTTAAAACAAACATTGTTATATCCATAGAAAGTATTCCCGCAAGTCCATGTGTGTACAAAATAAACCATCCGTTTTAAGTTTTGGTGTCTTCAGATGCCAATAAAACACACTGTTCAACCTTGATATGTGTGTGGCTCATTAAACACATTACTGCTCACCTTCAAGATGGGAAACCACAGATGTGCGTGTGTCAGTTTAGATTTAATTAGAATCTAAAGAGTTTGCGTAATGATTATTTCATAGAAGCCAATTAGGATGATTTGCTGGGCTGAGTATACAGGTCAGCCTCTGTTGGCAGATGTTTATCTTTGCTGTAAGCGTGGGCAGCACAGCTGTTTACATATGTATCAGCACCAGTCAGTGGAGCTTATCCTAGATATGGTGTGCTGCTATTTGTTTTAGGGATTAGGGATAAAGCTACAGAAAATGCAATGTTTTGATCTTCAGACCATCTGACAAAAAAGTCGCTCATCATGCAAAATGTGTGCTGGTCATTGTTGATGAGCCGTCTTCTGTTCTGACAACCAGGGATAGAGTAAAAATTATTGCTCTGTTTCTGCTGAGCATTTCGTTCAGTGGGTGCTATCAGATAGAGAGGTGTGTGTTCTGTGTTGTAGAGGGAAACATGCAGGTGTGTGTGTGTGTGTGTGTGTGTGTGTGTGTGTGTGTGTGTGTGTGTGTGTGTGTGTGTGTGTGTGTGTGTGTGTAGGGGGGGCGATTGGGTACGGGCAATTGGCAGAGCCCAGCTGTTTCCCACAGTATACCCACTGTTCCACATTGATGGGAGGTAAACTCCAAATAAAAAAAATTGAAAATCACATGTCACGTCTTGTCATTTGCAACATGACAAGCAGAAAATAGTACATCCGCTATTTTTATCAGTGGAAATTCTTAATATTTGCGAATCACTCAGTTTTATTAGGCAAATCTGTGTTATTACAGCACACTGGAGGCCATATTACATTCTTCTCAGCCAAACCAATTTCCCCCTCCTGCCCCCGCATCTCCTTCCCTTCTAAATGAATGTGTTACTGCCCGGTGAGCTGCGCTCATAATCCGAGCGCTGTATTGTGCGGATATTTTTCTGTGTGCACAACTTCAGCAGCTGCCGGGGAGAGATATAGAGTCGCTTCATGGATCAACCTGAGATCAAGTCACCGACACAGCTGCTGAAAGAAGGTGAAACCCATGTGTGAGCTTTATCGTAAATCACATGGTGAAGATACTGTACAGCTTGTGTGGATATTTTACTTTAGTTCTATTTCTAGCCTTTAGCACGCATACTGCTCAGCATCTTTTCTCCTATCAGCGAGTCGACAAACAAACCCTGAACTTGGAGCCTTCGGCAACGTGTAAAAGATGTTCTCAGAATTGTTGAATAACTGTCTCATGTTCTTATGCTACCATCGTACCCCGGAGCCAAATGAGTAGTTTATGTTTGAATGAAAATACTCCTTGTGTTTTGGGTGTGCAAAAATCCTTGAGACGTAGAATTTATTTATTTTTTTTCCAAACATCGTTGAAGTTGGAGACAATATCACTTTTTTCCTGTTTTGATGTTCACTTCACTGGTACAAAATGCCACAAAAGTGAAATCGTGCTCCCTTCTTATTAGGGCTTCCTGCTATATCTCGTCTTAACCGTCAACTGCCGGAGCTGTTCAGGCCGGAGCGGTTTAGCGGTGCCTGTCCAAATAGCTGCGGCTTTCTGACATTTCATTGGCTTTCCTGTCACAGGCTGGCATTTGCTCCTCATGACCGCGGCACGCCAATCTACGCGTAAAAGCACTTGCTGGGGCAGAGAAGCTGGAGCTGGAGAAGAGAGAAGAAGAAATCAGAATTCTTCCCGCCCATTTTTTTTCTTTCGTTCTTGAAGATGGTTTTGTGTGTGTGTGTGTGTGTGTGTGTGTGTGTAGGGGGGGTCTAGGTCAGACACATGGACGCGGCATGGTGCGGAGTGATGGAGGCAGTTGCCATGGTGACCACTTCTGTGCACTTCTGTTGTGCTGATGATTTTACTTGGCTCAAATGCAGGTAATACAAGTGGCATGAATTCCGCGTTTTGAGGGGTTTCGATTGCACCGACGAGACCTCTTGATTAACGGGAAACGTAGCAAAGGTTGAAGATTAGTGTCAATGCTCCAACCCAATAAAATATTAGAGCATACAATACCCATCAAATAGGAATAATTAGGTTTTTGTCTCATATTAAAGGAGCCTAAGGGCCGTGTCATGCACTTACGGGCTATTCCAGTTCATTTTGCTCATCTGTGTCTCTTTCTCTCATCTCACACACACACACACACACACACAGACACATATCTGTGTGAACAGGCTTTGTGAGTGATCACCAGGGCCGGCGAGAGGCTTGGTCTCGTCCACATTATCTCACGCTCAAGTTTGTTCAACCATTGTTGGCAGGATTTCCTCTGGTCTCCCCGTTTTCCCATACGAGCAAGCGCTCCTCTATTCAGTCGTCTTTTGACCGCAGAGGGTGGGAGGGGTTGGTGGGTTTGCGGCCTACTGTAAAACTGCGCCTCGCACTTCTCGCTTCCTCTTTTCTGATTGTGATTAACCACTTCGACGTAGCCGCACCGGCCTTTTCGAAAATGCTTCCTTCTCGCCCGAAGAAACGTGAAGTTTCACAGTGTTTGTGGAAGGAAACGAGGTCCTTCGACCAGAAAGTGAACATTTGCAAACATTTCACCTGTATGGGGTTGGGTGGTGGAGGAGGGGGGGGGGGATTACTGAGGCTTATCGCCGCCACGCTGACTGAAGAGTGTGACCCAGATGGGGGATGACGCGCGACATTCCAGTTGGCTATACAGCGCTCTATGACACTCGCTGTCCAAACACCGTCCCAGCACCCAAACACAGGCGAGGCCCCGGCTTTGCTGCCTCTGCACAAAGCCCCGGCCCTTTGAAGCCGTCCAATCGTGCCCCTGTGACGCCGGCACAGCTCATTAACCCGCGTCCAGTGAGCCCGATACACTCCTCCTAAGGCCCTCCGGCGCAGGGAGCCGCATGCCAACGTCAGAGTTCCCTCGGTGGCAATGGACGGGAGGCCGAGTCGTTAAAATAACACGTCACGTCCCGCTCGTGCTAGATGACATTGAAATGTTGTGAGAACGTAAAGCCAGACAAAGAAGTAACGGCACGCCACACACACACACACACACGTGTCATCATCACACAACATCTGTTCAAACACTCGGGTTTTGCTGGATGTTTTCATGATGTACGTATATGGGCATCTTTCAGACCTCGCTGTCGCATTCCAGTGACCGAGCCCGCGAGGGGAAAAAGGAGCGTTGCCTAGCAGGAATGCTGCTGCCATTAGCCGGGCCGTTACCACAAGGATTCCCGAACCACAAGGACGTCTGATGGGGAGTGTGTGTCTGTGTGTGTTCTCACTGACTAACCATCATGGAAATTTTTCCTTTTTTTTTCTCTCTTCACCGCGTGCGTATTGGCTGAGTCAGCTGTCTGATGTTTAATTTAGGCTTCAGTCATGCCCAGTATACAGCTGTTCACCTCCTTTTTCCCCCCATCTCTCTCTCTCTCTCTCTCTCTCTCTCTCTCTCTTTTTGTGCTGCTGTTGCGTCACGCGGTGAAGACGGCCAGATAATAACCCCGGAGCCTTGGTCAACTGTTTGGTTCGTTTTCAAGCCGACATCCAGGCTACAAGTACACTGGGCTCCCTTGTGTTTTTTTTCTTTTTTTCTTTTTTTTTCATTTTTACAGCGTATTTTAAATCCCTCTAAAAATACAGCCCACTTAGCCATTAGCTTGTGTTCACGGTCACACAAGCTCTTGAACATGAATACTTGAGTTCAACTAGGGTGAACACGTTTATTTTACTTGTATAGAATGACAATGATGGAGAGTTTTCTGCATTCCCTCGCTCTGGAGTGTTGACTGAGTTAGTTTTTTATTTTGCTTTTTAAATCAGTCATGTCTAAATGTGTATGTTCAGCTGTTTTTAAAAAGAAATCCATCAATCGGAGCAAATGTTGCACATTGACCCAGTCGTTCGTTAAAAGGAGAGGATCATCTTAGCTTTCTTGTCAACTTTGTTGCTCTGGAGAGAGAAACTAGGACAAACATTGTTCTGTTAGGGAAACTAACTCAGGCTGGATAATCATTTGTCTTTTGTCTCTATGTCACTGCCAGTTTTTTCCTGCCTTTTTTAACCCTGTATCAGCATTTCTTATTTTACTTCATTAGATTGAATTAAAAAAACACAGTTTGAACATAGACAGACAAACACAATTTTAATATAGCAATTTTCCCATAAAATGTAAGTACGTGAGAAAAAAAAATGTGGTTCACTTGGAAAAAAAAAACACAAAATGGTTTCAGAATGAATTAGCTGGCCAACCTAGGACCAAATCAACCCACAGAACTGTGGTGTCAACACTTTGTTCTGTCGCCTATGGCAACGGCTAAACAGGAAGAGAGTGAGTACGACGTGGTGATGTGTGAATCATTCTGGTCCTTGTGCGTTGTTAGTTTTGACGACCAAAAGACAAAACGGAAGCTGAAATATGTGTGCAAGTCACCAGCAAAAAATGAATGTTTATGAGTCAATGTCTGAAACTATAACCAGATTTCAGGGTGAAACACTTAACGTGACCCCGAGGAGGTTATTTTTGGTTAAGACACGGTGCCATTTCCAATATGAGTGATTCTATATTAGATATTAGGTTGTTTATGTGATAAATATCATTTCTTTTATGTAATTTATATTTATGTATTTCTTGGCTGGGTCGCTTCCTCAAAAGAATGAGACGATTCACTGTGCCGCCAATGAGAGCAAAAAAGAGAAGTGAATAACAAACCACCTTATTAGAAGCCATCGTTGGGTGTTAAAACACCTGGAGGCTCGTGGGTCTTTTTGAGGGCAAACCACTTCCACTTCCTGAAACTCCTCGTGGGGCTTTGAGGCAGCCAGTAACCTAATAACAGCTGGCAACGTAAAACATCTGCCCTCTTCCAAATGTAATGGGCCAACAACCTGATACAGGTCCTGAACTGATAAGCTTTTGCCAATAATATAATAACTTAAGGTGTTATCAGGTTGTCACATTTGCAAAAAAAATAGTTTTCTCCACCAGGCCAATAATAGAGTAATGTTATTACATCATCGGCCTAAAGTTATTACTATATCATTTTACCACTTCTATTACATAAAAAAATAGGGAATTTTATTACATGTGGCTGCTACCGGTCTTAATTCTATATGCAACATGTTCTTTAAATTAACATGAATCTTGATTTCGGCACTTTGTAAGGGAACCGTGCATTTTTTTCAGTCGTTGCACTGAACCTGACGTCAGTGAAGCCCAAAGGAAGTCAAGGGGCTTCCCCAGGGATCCACTGGCCTTACATTGTTCTCACCGTCTCGAGCCTTTTTTCAGGCCTCCTTTTTGTTTCCTACAGGTTATTATTAACTGTGTGACGGCTTATGTAATGGTATTGTTCATGTGCACTCTTCCCGTGTTTCTGGTGACGACTCATATCCGCCTAAAGTGATCTGCGTGCACATGGCAAAAAAAAAAAAAATCATGTCATCAAAAGTTTCTTCTTTTTTTTTTAAACAGAACTTTAATACAATGAGTGTGAAAAAAAAGCAGCTGATACCAGAACCCTGATGTTAGCTATAATGCTGCCATGTCACTTGTATTAAACACTGTCAGTCAATATGGCCGTTGACTAAGTCCCTGTTTGTCAGGTCTGGATATAAATGAGCTGAAAATGCTGTGATTTAAATGCCATAAGCGGTTGAGCGTAATAATAGCTATGTTCAACCGAAGGGCCAGGTCACATCAGTTTAACTTGAGGGATGTTCCCATGACTACAAAGTGTACCGGCCATGCTGAGCCCTTAGACATTCTTTATCGATGGTTGGTAAGGAAGTCACAGAATTACAGATAAGCAGACACGCTCGCTTATCACACTTGTTTATTCGAGATGTTGCAGAATCACATGCAATCGACACATGACATGTAGTCAGCGAGCTTCCGGAAAACCTGAGGTGACTCCGTCCACCGCTAGCTGAGGTGAAATGTTCAAGAAATAGAAGTAGGAATTAAGGCAGTTTTTCTTATGACTTAAACGGAACATATACTGGTTTTAGAGATATCGCAGATATCGATCTGCGTTGCTCTATGTTTGTGGGAGCGTTGCTGGAACGGATTATCATGGCCATCATTGTTTTTATTCCAGTAGTGAGTTGAACGGGAGTGACTTTCACATCTTAATCATGTTTTTCTGGTGGATTTATGTATGTTTGGCCAGTCTGTGCGAGGAGGTCAAGTCAGGTAAAAATAGATGTTAGACACAGAGGAATGTTTTCAGTGTTTCAGCCTTTTTTTTTTTACTTTTTACTATCCACCTTTTGGATCTTCAGGAGCTCGGAGACGAGGTGCGTCCCTGTGAAATGGATGTGACCCCTTTTCAATTGGTGCCACGGGGGGAATCACGCTGAGATGTGCGGCGCGGCAAGAGGGAGAAAATGGGATGAATTGAAGAACGGGAGCGAAGGAGCGCCGAACAAAGGACCAGATGGGCTCTCAGAAACTGTTGCTGTCAGGGACGTGAAAAGAGGGGAGAGAGAGAGAGAGGGAGAGGAAGATGAGGATCAGGCAGGCAGACAGGAGGAGAGAGCACCTTCTGCTTATCCACAACAAACTGTGGAGGCAGGAAGAGAGAGAGAGAGAGAGAGAGAGAAGGAGAGGCAAAGAGAGGCTGAGTGAGGTGGGGCGGGAGGGGAGGTGGGGCAAGTGTGGGAGAGGCAGAAGGGAGTGTGCTCGCATGAAGCACTCTACCACTTCTGCGTATGTGTGCCACAAGCTTCTGTATTTTTCAGGCAGAGAATAGAAAAGTTGGGCAAAGTCTGAGTCAGCGCCTGCAGCTAGCAGACACTCACAGCAACTCCATCCACACAACCACATTTCTTCTCCTCTACCCTCACTTTTCACTGCTCTCTCTCTCTCATTCATTCACTCTCTCTCTTTGACACACACACACACACACACACACACACACTCACACACGGCCCCCGTCCCTCCTGGCAGAGGGAAGACAGGATCAGAGGAGAGCTGTTACACACCTGAACTCCCAGCTCTTCACCCAGACATCACCAGACGTTTTGCCCAGGATGTGGACTCTTCTCTTGGGGGTCACCTTTGGATTTCTGGCCTCCTCCAGGTCGGAATCACTTGAAGGTGAGGGGACTGTGTTTTTTTTTTTTCTTTTTTTCTTTTTTTTCCTACCCAAGCGGATAGCTCTTTGTTTGGAGATTTTCTTTTTTTCTTCTTTTTGTGCTCCTTATTCTGTCTAAAAATGACTGGATGCCACTTCCTTTGTTACCAGACTTTAGCAACAGACAGCATTGTTATTTTTTTTTTTCCCTCCTCTTTCTCTCTCTCTCTCTCAAGCTTGGTTAAGAATTTGAGTGAGCGTCCATATAGAAAAAAAGAAAGAAAGGAAAAAAAGAAAGAAGCAGTACTCTGCCGCCGCTTGTAGAATGGATGAGTGGATGCCGGCGAGAGAGCGTGTGCTACACCAGCGCAGACAGCCTCACGTCTGGCAGTCTGAGAGCCCTGATAGACACAAAGGAGACAGGCGCTCCGTGTCTCATACATAGCCTCACGCTGGGAAGTCAACCTTTTATTTATCAGGGTTTGGATGAACAGTCTAGCTGTGAGTGCCAGTCCACTGTTATTCCCTCCCAGTTGTATTAAAGATTAGAAATCATTATTGTAATTATTAATATTCGTAATATGAATATAATGATTGTTTCCTGCTGTGCTGCTACAGCTGCTGTCTGCCATGCTTTCTGCTTCATCCCCTGACACAAAGGATGTTCGGCAGTCGCTCTCTCTCCCCTTCACATGTGCTTTCTGCGTATTTTGCGTAATTGGATTTGTCGCTCTGTGTCTCTGGAGGTGAAGTTGGTGCTGAATCAAACAGGTCTGGTTTTCGTCCGGCTGGTTTTTTCTCACCCACTCACACACACACACACACACACCGCCGCTCCTCTCAGAAGGTGGTGGGGTGAAGTTGTTCATAAAGACCCCCCCCCCTGGCACTGCGCCAACAATCAGCATCAGGCTGCAAAATTTGCCCAGTGTTTAAAGGCAAACACGAGATTACCTGCACAGTTTGTGTGTACGCTGTATGTGAGGAGCCGGAGGTCGGACCTGCTTTCACACACACACACACACACACACACACACACCCGCACACACATCCTTCAACATGTGCTCACTTCCTCAAGGCTCCTTGTGTGCTGTGTGAGCTTGTGTGTGTGTGTGTGTGTGTGTGTGTGTGTGTGTGTGTGTGCACATGTAGCTGGATGCATGTGTGTAGACAGTACGCGGTGTCTGGTATGAGGCGACCCGCGGTGGTTTCTACTACCCTGAACTTGTGTTTAGCCCGGAGCTGCATCATCAGGAACATAGCCCCGTGAACCTGTAGCCAGACAAGACTCCATGTAAAAAAAAAAAAAAAAAAAAAAGACAAAGATGGGATGCATAGAGGGGATTTTGTTGAACAGGGTAGAGACTGAAGATGCATTCAAATGATTTTTTTTTCAGGAGTTAATTGAATTAATTTAATCCGTTTAAATCCATGTAATGTAAATGTGTGACCGTAGGAATGCAATAAAACCCCACATTCCAATAATTGAGTGGGAAAAACGAGACTGAAGAGGATGACGCTAATCCGTGCGACCATTAGTCATTTGTCAAATTTCTTTTCTCATATTAATGTGCTGGTTACTGTAAACATACAAAGAGTTCATTTGCAAAGACAAATAAATACTGATTTGGTAAAGAATGAGCCAAGGATCGTAATTTTTCAATAGTTTCATTTTTTTGTTATGTCTCCTTGGTCAAAGACGCTACTTTGGTTTGGCAGATATCGCCTAGAATGAATAATAAATACATTCATTTCTTTGAAGATTTCCAAAAAATGGAGTTATCTGCTTTTACTAATGAGCTTTTCATATCCAATCTGAATTCTTTGCTACCGCGCACAGAAGTTTTGTCCCTCACGCTATCTGGGGCACATTCACATGGTGCGACCCGGCTGCTGGCCTTCCTGCCAATGCTGCCGTGTTTGTCTCCTTGGCGTAGTGACCCTCCTGTGTTTGCCCGTGTCGTGTTTCAAGGTGAGGGGTGGTCAGGGGCGCCGTGGACCGGCGGACCGGGCCCTGACAAAGAGGGCTTGTGCCTGTACGGGCTCCGGGTGCCACCTGAGACTCTCAGGACACGTGTTCTCCTCCTTCAGGGCCGTACCCTCCCCTGCAGAAAGCAGCCACCCTGAAGAAGGATGGCCCCGCACCAATACCTTGTATAATTCCTCTCCACTCCTACACCCAGCCCCACATCTGCATCTCAATTGGTCTTAAGTGCAGGGCTTCTCGTGTTCCGGCTCGTGTCTACCTTCTTGTGTGCTGTTTAACCTACTAATTACTTTTAAAAACTTTTTTTCTTGACTTTCAAGCTCCCTAACCACAATGCACTCTGCCTGTTTTCCCTCATACTTCAGTCTTTATGTCCCTGGGAAAAACTCCCAGTGAGTTCCAGACACACTGTATTGCTTGTCGAGTTGTAAAGAAAAGCAACTAAACGTCTTAGCTTGTCGAGGACATAAGAGGCTCTCATTCGAGAGGTGCTTTTCTCTACAACTCCACCAAATAAAGATGAACCTTCACCGACAACGCACCGTATCAACAGCCGTTACAGATCACTCTACTAGATATATAAGTTGTAAACATACAGCTGAAATGTGGAATTTTAGATAAAAAAATGTCCTACTTGGAGGATAAAAACAAAATTGTTGCATTAAATGAATGCTTTGATACTTTGGGTGATATAGAATACAGAAATTTGCTTCCTTGGAAAAGAGTTGGATGTGATTAGCCTAGCCTAGCCTAGCCTAGCATAAAGACCAGAAGCAGGGCTAACTGACTGGGTTAACCATATGTCAAATAACATATTTAGAGGAGCTAGTATTATTTATTTCATTAATTAAGAGCCACACTACCTGTTTTCGTGCATCCAGTATGCTAAGCTAGTCAAACGAACAGGCATTTCACCCCCAAATTTCTAGCTTATTGCTTTCAAAAGAAATAAGCTCAGAAAGTATGAGTTAAAACATGATACAAAATAAACACAAATGATATATTAGTCCAAATTCTTCTAGCTGGTGGAAAGCTTCTAGGCCTATTTCTTTACAACATACGGTGGCGCCAGTGGAAGAAATTCCACAATGCAAGGAATGTTTCAAAGTGTATTTTCATTACCAACTAAAATCATCTTTATCTTCCAAGCTGAATGTTTGAAAAGAATGTGAGGTCAAGATGTTTCTTACAAGAGATCATCCATTTAATTTCATTGAAAACCTTTTTTTTAATTTAAAATGCCAAAAAAAAAGTGCTCATTGTGTTCGAGTGAGACCTGCAATGCTTTCAGAAGCGTATATAACGGAAATACGCAGAATGGGGGAATTACACGTTGGAGATAAAATCTGACAAAAAGGGTTGTTCTTGTGACCTTCAGGTAATGCCTCCAGAGAGCTTGTATGTGTTTGCAGCACATCTCCCGTTTCACCAGTTTCACCTGTCCCTCTGGCCCCTGTGGACCTTTTGTTGTGACCACCGGGTGGAAAAGACACTCCTGCTGACCGAGCAACTTGGCCGAGGTGTAATAATGCGAGATAGTGGACGCCTTGTTGGGTGCGATGGGTGCCAACGCCTTCTCCCCCCACCAGCTGACCGACTATGGCTAAAACGATGTTACAGTAGCTGGGCGCTACGGGGACGTTCACAGGCGCCTCTCTGTTCCTAGCATGGGACTGACGTTAGTTTCGTTTCAAACGTGATCAGCCAAGTGTAACCGAGGAAGACGTGGGGAAAAATGTGGATAAAAATAAGCCGGCGTTTTTTTTTTTTTGACACGGTGGAAGCTGGGCGTGTTGTGTCCTTACAGCTCGGGCCATTATCGGCCGATGTGGGGATGCTTGTGTACATGCGACCCCCCCACCCCCCCGCCTGTGTATGTTTGATTGTGCGCCAGCATTGCGTGGGGGGTAATTTGCTCTTTATTTGCTGGCATATAAAAGGCAAACAGAGAGTAATGAGAGAAAACAAGAGAAAATGAGATCTCATTTTCTCCTGTTTTCTCTCATCGCTTGCTGTTCGCGGGGGAATAGAGAAAGTGATGTGAGAGCAGAGAGTCCACGCTCGTCTATTACCCCCCCCAGAGCTGCTGGAGGTTTTGGCAAGACAGTGTGTAAGAGCTCCTTTTTCTGTCTTGGTTTCTGTACACCCAGACCCCGCAGTCTCCTTGGTTTCGACTCCATTAGGTGACAATGGAGCCTTTGGGAGAGTCAGTGCCTTGGCGTAGCGGGTTTCTGGACTGTATAAAGACACCCGGGACTGTTCCCTGTGCATACTAATGATCAGATTCGTGTCAGGCCCCTTTTCAGCTCACTGATGGTGAGCTGTGCTCTCTTTGATCCCTCTGGGCAGTGTTGCAAGGCCAAGGCTGTTGTCTTGTTTCACAGCCCATACTTTCAGGGACGCTGTGCCATGTGGCAGCATGTGGCGAGGTCCTGTCAGGTGTCTGTGTGTGTGTGTGTGTGTGTGTGTGTGTGTAGGAAAAAAAAAAGAGAGGGAGGTGGAGAGACAGAATCAAAAGAACTGAAACTGCCTTAGAAAACAAGTACTGGCGATGAATCTTGTTGCCCAACTGCCACTAAGAGCAGAGAGCTCAACTTCCTTCCTGCTGCTCTTAGTGTTCTGTTTACTCATAACAGCGAGTGAAGTGGCTGACTTTTTTGTTCCTCTCATATCGACTTTTAGAGGTTAGCTCCATGATGAACATGGCTATGAAATAACAATTTTTTATTAAACATATTTTCAACCGGTTATTTTAATTAAAAGTTGGAGCCTGTGTAGTGTGTGTGGAGTTAGGATATACTGCAAACATCTGTAGTTTTGGTTTGTAATCAAATCAAATCAAAATTCAAATCCGCATAATGTTTATATGTTAATGTCAGTATTTTTTTGTACATTTACTATTACTGTAATTGTTTCACTAAAAACATAATGCAGATGAATATGAATCATCATGCAAAGCTGTTTCCTTAACAGTGCACTTCCTTTTCTACTGACACAACATGATTGTGATTCCTGTAACTATAGCATATGATTACTACATGCCTCTATGTACAATAAAGAAAAATGTGATACAACACCATGAACCACTACAAAACATACACTTGATTTGATATATTGTTAGTAAAACATTTATTACTGTAGATGTGTAATAGATTCCTGGATCAAATTTTCTACTCATATTGAAGTAGTACTGTAACTCTCCAGCATGATTTCTGCTTCCCTCAACTTACAAACATTAGTAATGTTATATTTTGAGCCAGTTGTTTGTGCAGGAAGCCTCGTGACCTAGAATGACATACAGTACCAGTCAAAAGTCCAAATGTTTGCCTGGGATTGTATGTCATTAGTGATGCCTTAATACTGCATATTAATTAATAATTCAATCATTAATAATAATTAACTTCCTTGAAAGAACTTCCTTTTTTGGTTGCGTGTAATCCATGGTTACTGTTATTTCCCATGAAATCTAAACTAATGACATTTAAGTGCTGTTTCATGTAATTTAAATTTGATGCTTTTGTGAAATATTTGAACAGATGTTCACACAAATTCTTATGCACTAAGCTTCTCTGTGTGTGTGTGTGTGTGTGTGTGTGTGCGTACGTGTGTCTGTGTGTGTGTTTGTGTGTTGGAGGGGAAACTGCAAGGATCATTATGGAGATGAAGTCACAAGGTTAAATATTAAGGGTGACAGATGTGTCACAGTTACAGTATACTGCAAGTCTCTTCTCATGGGGTTTCTCTCACTTTCCCATCTCCGTTTTCGATGCAAATGTTCACTCATATCAGGGGTGCCCCGTGTGTTTAAACTCTGACATTTATGTTTGGCCAATTCCATCATTATATTATTCATGTTTGTTGCACATTACAAACTTGTTTGTTGCAAACTTAAAACAGAGATCTACTATTTGTATATGCATAGCTTTAACATGTGAGGCCTGTTTTGTATCCGTTCCTTCATTTCAATGGAGTAAAGTCATGTCCCTGCATGACCTTCCTCTTTTTGGTCAGACAAACTGACCAATTCTAGTGATACTACTTCATGTAATAATTTAATATAGTATTGTGAGTGCGTGGGTGTGTGTGGACCTTTGTCTATCCCTGCTTGTTTCAGCAGGGCCTGAAGGCCAAACGCTGCTGATGACTAAACTACTGAGCACATCATGCTTCCATTCTTCTCTCCCTGAAAGTTCATCTGGACCTTATCTCATGACTCACACTAGAATGCAGCCAAAAACACATCATCACACGTCTGTAAATCGGTTCTTTGTTAATCATTCGTGTTAGGGATGGGAACACAGTTATAGTAGTTTGTACGGCGACTCAGATATTTGAGTCACTGAAATTACTGAATGAAAGTTTACTCAATCTTTAACCTCTGTTCAACTACATACAATATAAATAGGAATTATAAACCAAGGACTAAATATAAATTATTATTTATACCATTATGTAACCCACAGCGGGCGACACGGTGGTGCGGTGGGTAGCACTGTTGCCTCACAGCAAGAAGGTCGCAGGTTCAAGACCGCCTTGGGCCTGGGTCTGGGGCCTTTCTGTGTGGAGTTTGCATGTTCTCCCCGTGTCTGCGTGGGTTTTCACCGGGTACTCCGGTTTCCTCCCACAATACAAAAAACATGCTCAGGTTAATTGGTAAACTCTAAATTGCCCATAGGTGTGAGTGTGAGAGTGAATGGTGTGTGAATGGTGTGTGTGCCCCACGATTGGCTGGCGACCATCTGGGGTGTATCCCTGCCTCTCGCCTTAACGCGCTGGGATAGGCTCCAGCAGACCCCTGCGACCCCGAAAGGGAATAAGCGGGATAGAAAATGGATGGATGGATGGTAACCCACAGCATCTGTATAGGCTTTGTATAAGTGTCTGACTAAGACAATTTCTTTATATTTATTTTTATTGGATGTGCATATGCTCCCACAAGTAATAATAATACAGTGATGCTATAGTGTGCAGCCTCAGTTTTATGTTTTGTATTATTTTAATTGCTATTGTATAGATTTGTCTATGACTGTTTGGAGTTCCCACCTCCTCCAAAAATGTAGTTAAAATGCTGTCAAACCAAAGCAACCCTCACAAAATCAAATGTTTTACAAGTCCCGTAATACACTAAAGCTCTCTTTCTCCGTGCCTCTCTCCCTGCAGTGAACTCCCGCAGCTGCAGCTATGCTGGTGTGTTTCTGGTCGAGGGAGAGGACCGTCACTCTCTGACCTTTGAAACGGCTGAAAAGGTGTGTGCGGTGTTGGCCAGCACAATAGCAACTATGGAGCAAGTGGACAAGGCCTATAATAGCGAGATGGAAACCTGCAGGTAAAACCACAAGCTTTATTCTCTTTGCTCTCTCACATTTTTTCAGTATTTTAACGTGTGTTAATTTGACACCACTGATGAAGAAGAACGTGTTTCAGTTTTGCAACAAAGACACTGTGCTAGAAATGTAATGTAAAATAGTATGATTTAACCATCTGTTCCTCAGATGCGTTTGTTCCCTCCGGCAGAAATGTGACTTTGTGTCAGTTTTGAGTACGATGTGATGCTTTTAGCCCCGGCTACCTGTGTCCTGTATCAACAAAGGCTGGAGCTGTGTTGTAATAATGAGATTGTTGTGTCCCTTCAGAGTCGGCTGGCTCTCCGAGAAGAGAGCCGCCATCCTCAGACACACACACCATGAGAACTGTGCTCAGAACACGACGGGTCTGGTGATTCTGCCGCACATAAACGACGACGACCGCTTTGACGTCCTCTGCTATGATGAAACAGGTACATTTGATCTGTTATATTTGATCTGTGCAGCACAGAGCTGCTGCTTATTGCTTCTGCATTTTGCTCACTTCCACTTCCTGCTCTTATGTGTTCCAGCTGGACCTGGGAAGGATTGTGAAAAACAATTTAATCAAAACGTGATGTTAGTCGCAGATGAACCAGGTAAGCATGCCCAATTCAGTTAGTCTAGTACATGTGCATCATCTTATATGCACCCTACATGAAGAACAAGGATCTGAATTATTCCTAAATTGTGCATTTGTGTAATCTGAAAGAAAAAAAAAAAAAAAGATGAAATGAAACCTTAGACAACTCCCCAGTAGTCGAATGATCTCATCCCGACAGTCGACATCCTGTCAGCTTCTAGCGTTGTTATTTGAGGCGCTCACAAAGGGACATGGTTAACCTAAATTAGCTCTGGCTGAACAAGAAAACTCCTGGGTGAAGTTACGTTTTATGAGCACCCTGAGTGCAAACTTAGGATCAGTTTCCCAACCACTGGGGTTTCCCTTTTATTATTATTCTTTTGCGCAGTTGCACAACCGGGACAGTACCTGAACAGTGGTAGCACTTTACATGGCCTCATTGCATGTTATCAAGCTCCCCTTAGAATTAATTTAATTGCAGGTTGAATGTGGGACCCTAGAGGACAACTGTGTTCAGACCTTATAAGATGATAAAATGAGAGTTGAATGCGTGGCTGATGCTGTTCTTACAAAACATTTCAAAAGAAAAGTTGCTACTCTAACCATGACTGACTCTTTTTTTTTTTCTTTTTCAATCTGCAATCACCACCACAGAATCCTCAGCCCAGCCTGAAATACAGATGTCCACATCCTCCGCAACGCAGCCAGAGGACATTTCCAACGGAGGTGAACCCTCGCTAACCGTGGGGGGCGATTCTCTTTGGGAGGTGACCACCACGGCCACAGAACTGATCCCGGGGGAGGATCCCACCGCGGAGGACAGCTCCATCACCGGGGTGTCCATTTTCACTGCCGGCGACTTCGATCAGCCCACCGGGTCTGGGATGGGGCTGGACGAAAAGCCTGCCTCCCCGACAGCCCCTGTGTCAGAGCCAGAGGTTACCCAGCCCCCAGCTAAACCTGAGCCAGAGGTTGAGGTCATAGTGCCAGAGGTTGTTGTTGAAGCCACCAACGAAACAAAGTGTAAGAAAAAGCCAGCAACAAGTAGCACAAGTAGCTATATGTGTGATTACAGCCCACTGAAGTATGCAGAATTTAATCAATATCATTATAACTGATCCGACTCCATTGTCATTTTTGGATTGGAAAATTTTTATCCTCAGGCTTTTATTGTCTACTCCTGTATATCCAAAAGTATAATCATAGAAAATTGACTAGAATGCCAATACTTAAGTTAATTGGTATTTAAAAAAAAAGCCTGGAGAAGGAAGCAGCAGATGCAACAGGTTTTGAGAGGACTGAAGTAACTTTAAGAACACATGACGCCCCCTTGTGTTAGGTTGGCTGTGAGGTAGACAGACTTTTACTGAATTTGACTCTGTGCCCCTCAGAGGGATTACAATCAGTGGTGTGTTGGAGCATGAACACAGACAGCATGTTATACCATCTACAGATCACTTTTTCCTCCAAATCAAACCATTTTCACACAATAGAAGCTCTAGAAATGTGCACAAATGTGAAGTATGAGATTACATGTGATTAAGCAAATTAAAACCTCTGTTCATTTTTTTTTTCCATACAGCTGAATCAGAACCTGATCAGGAAGATCGGACAGGAGTTCCAAAGCCGGAAGCTGAGGAACAAAGCGGTGGTTCAAGTGAGCAGCCTTTCTTACCGTACTTCATACACAGGCTCCATCCAACCTTAGCAATATATCTTTTTTTTTTTTTGGATTGTGAATTTTATTTTCCTAAAATGCTTGTATTTTCTCCTTCCAGCCGGACTGGTTGTGCTGGGAGTGTTTGTGGCCATCATTGCCGTTCTTCTCGTGGCTGCAGCTGTTGCCAAGAGACAGGGGTACGACCATGGGTGGGACGTGGCCCCCCCGGCCCAGTGTTACAGTGCACCGACATTATCCAATATACAATTTTCACACTGCTAGACTGAAGCGTGACAAACGTGTCCACTTTGTGCCCTTGCAGCTGGTGGTTTGGCCAACAGCAGACCTTGATGATCACGCCCAAGAACGGCGGCGAGGGGAACGGCGCGGCGGCCGTGGCGTCCAGCTCCCACGCCCAGGAGAGGGAGCAGGAGATGGTGACCCTCATGAACAAGGAGAGGCTGCAGGAGAACGGAAACACGGAGGAGTTCACCGTCATCACGCTAGACGGGTCGCCAGATAAAGAGCAGCTGGCGTGAGAGGCGGGCAGGACAGAGCAGGGGAGGAGAGGAGAGGAAAGGAAAGGAGGGACGGAGCGAGGGATTGGACGGGTTGGAGGGTTAGGGCCCCGAACACTCACCACTGAGTGGACACTGGGTAAGGGCGTGTGCGACGAGGGGGCTGAGGCGTGTGTTATTTTGAGATATTGAGGTACGGAGCGCCGTGCCGGGTCTGAAGCAGTTGATTCTCAACAGGATCAGGTCTTTCAAACCATTTTGTTTGTCCAGTGTGCCATGTTAGTGACGACTGAATGGAGGGAGAAGATGACGTGGGTGGTGAATGTGTTGTGTGCCAGTTCTCTGTGTTAATGAGGTTGGGTGCTTTGTTAGTGACAGGGGGGGCGGGTAGATAGGCACTGGTTTTAAAGGGAGGGGGGTGGTGAGGGTCTATTTTAATATATATTTTTTATTTTATTTTAACAATTGGTGAAGCCCAAAAGTGTAAGGCTTATCGGCCAAAATGGGAAACGATCAACAGTGTTAATTTTGACAAGAAGTTACAATTGGAATTTAGTCTTAGGGTTATTTGCATACTGAAAAAATAGTTGATTTAAAGTAAAGTCACTACTGAGTCAATGGAACTCAGTAGTGGCTACTTTTGCATATATAATACTAGAATGAATGCCTAAATTTTCTTACAAAAAGTGCAATACAATCATATTTCCTATAGAGGTGGTATTTAATTTACTACGTATATCTGCAACCGACACATTGTCATCTGGGGAACATCACGTCTATTCACTTTAACATGGAGCTGAAATTAATAACGAATTGTGTGAAATGTTTGTCAAATTACTTAGTATCTGTTTATAGGGCCTTAGAATTTATAAATTGTCTTTGAGAAGGAGTTATAGGGTTAGGGTTAGGATCGACTATGTTATACATAAAGGAGGTTTTCTTCTGACGGTAGGAAACTGCTGAAGACATAGTCTGGTGATATTTCTACATTTAACCGATAGAACATGTTTACTGTTATGAAGGCACTTTAACTTTCATAACATGACATCATTAACTTTACAAAATAATATTAATTACAATATGCTTTTAGATAAATCATTAGTGCCCATGTGACTAAAAGCCAAGCTACATAATAAATGAATGAATGAATCAAACAGACTCTTCACAACTTGCTCGGTTCTCCTGATAAATTTGCCATTATGATTAGTTGTCATAACTCCTGTCCATTATGTCATGACTGACATAACTTGGATCCAGCGAGAATAGGTGTTGCCCTTTACTAGCTGATCCTGGCGGAGCTTGGGGCCCTGGCTCTTAAAGTGCTACGCTTATACTCTATAGGTCTAGAGTTCAGCCCAAGAAGCCGCTGTGCAGGTGTGTGCTGCCGTCCTCCCTGCAGAGGGCTGTGGATGACGATAGGGCTCTGGAGGAGTGGAGGATGAGCTTCGTCACGCGGTCAGTGGGACATACGCCGTCCTGACAGCCGCGTAACGTGTGAGTGTCATAAACAGTCTGTCTGATGCCAGCTGTGCTCTGTGAGACGCCTGCGGAGCGGTGACCCCTCACCCCCCGCGTGACCTAAAAGAGACGTTCACGCTTTGGCTGTGAAGTAGGCGGGCCCCTTATCCTCCCCCACAGTTGGAAGAAGGACTGATAACACGCACAGATCACTCACTGCCTGTCTGACAAAGACATCTGTAGAGGGGTCGACGAGGGGCAGAGCAGGGGGGTTGGTCAGGCTTAACCTGCCCAGGCCTGTCCAACCGTCACTGTGGGGGCGAAGGGTCGGTGCTGTCCAGCTGTGACAGCACAACTGTGAATGCAGGAGCACAGGCCTCGGGTCAGGGAGGTCGGCTGCGTGGTTCTGTACCCGCCACCCCCACCCTGAGGGAGGGCAGGTGTCTGTGCGGCTTCCAGCGTAGCGGAGCGTTTTAACACTTTCAGGACCGTGGACAGCTCCAGACCTTTCATGTGGAGACCCCTTTTAAAAAAAAAACCTCAAGTTCAGCACATTCCTCCTCAGAATCCGTACACAATGATCTGTGGGAATTGCCCACGGTAAATGGGTAATGGTCAGCACATAAAAAAAAAAAAAAAGTATTCCTTCCTTTTCCTCAAGCGTCGAAGGCTCATGGAACAGCAGCAAGCACAGCTGGCTGGACGCGGCGGCGGGGGCCACCCGATGGATGCCTCTGTCCCCGACTGAGTGAGTCGCTGACGCTGACGCTGACCTGTGACGCTATGCCACCGATCACGCCACTTCCTTTACCCGTTTCAATTTAAAAGTCCTGGCTTCAAATTAAAAGTCAGCTGAGCATTTCATAGAAGTAGACAGCAATTAGGATTCAGGTGACGAGGCCTGGGGCCGCCTGCTGTCTACAGCTGGGCCTGAGCATTGTGAGTCTTGCTTTAGTTTATTTAACATAAGTCACAGAAGAGTTGTTAGAGTCTGATATGAGCCTAGATGGAAAGTCTTTCTTTAGGAGGAGCATCTGTGTAACAACAGGGAACCCAGATCTGTCAAACTCAGCAGTCTGTTAACAGTGTTTGCAGAGTAGTGATTCTTAGGAGCAAAAGGCCTTATTAGCTTTGTTTTTTTTAAGGATAAAGGCCGTCGAACTAATGCGCTTTCGGTCCAGTGAGACATTGGCTATTGTGATCGATGTTGTCCGCCCGAACAGAGCCAGCTGTTTGGTCTCTCTCCACTCGTCAGTGCATAGCGAGCAGAGATTTAATTTTTGTCAATTTTTCCTCTACAACGTTGTTTCGATTTGTCCGTGAAATAAAAGGTCGTTAACAAACGCTTACTGTCAAGATGTCTGTTGACAAAATTAACACTGATGATCAATCAATCAATGACGATGAACTGGACTGAATATTAATGGGTTATTTTATTTAAAATACTGGAATAGAAGAAAGGAGGAAAAAAAGCATTTTGAGCAAAACAACCCTTGATGTGTTCCATGTTTGATTTTGTTCGTTTTGTTTGCTTTATTGTTGTAACCTTGTGTATATTTCTGACATTGCCTGTGGACTGGAGAGGAAACTGGGGATGTCTCTACCTTAATTTATGCAGCTTTGATTCCCTTTTTCTTGGTCTCTGTATATAAAGTATATGTTTTGGAAATGCCTTAGCAATAGCTGCCAGTGCTTTTTTCAGTAGGAAGGAGCTTTGTATCCCTTTTAAATGAAGGAATGTCATTTTTTTAGAGTTATTTAATTAGAAACAGTACCTATGCGGTAACAAATGGTGAATGGTTATTTGGAGTAGTTAAAGTGAAGTGGATATTGTATGAATCAACGTGATGTACAGCATCCAAATCTGTGCGGTTTATGCACCACTGAAATCAGTAAATATGGTATACATTTATATTGAGCTGGGAACATGGTGATATCAAGTCCCTGATGTTATCCTGAGGATAAGTAGAATAATAATGATGACGCATACATACTATATACACAGTGTGTACATTGATTGGGTTAAAAAAACAAAAAAAAGCAACAAAAAAAAAAAAAAACAGAAAAGCAAAAGAGAATGACAGAATTGAATAGTAGCAATAGCTGAATCTTAATCTGTTTGAATGCAAGATTCCAGCTCAATCTTGACACAAGAGTGACAGCAGCTTAGCCTTAGATGTCGGAGGAAGCGGTACATATGGTGACATGGGGGTGGGGGTGCTGTAAACACATAGCAATATAAGTGGTTTCTTCATAAGAAAGAGGCTGTGATAACATTCTCTGTGTGCTCCCGAGGGGGGGGGGGGGGGGGCTCTGTGGGTGGGGGGGTGATGAATGAAGCTTGTGGTCTTAACCAGGACTCTGTACATTCACTGATATAAACAAAATGCTGTGTTCCTTTTTTTTTTTTTTCTACTGACCTTCTGTTTGGAGAAATATATCAGACACTGTTGCCATATCAATATTCCCCGCGTGGCCGATCATCTGTCTGTTTCTTTTTTTTAGTGTAAAGCTGAAACATTGATACAGCGACTGCAAAACTGATTTATGTTTCTGTATGGAGCCCCCCCCCCTTGTTTTTTTTTTCTCCATGGGGTCATCTGAAGAAAAAACTAAATCAGTGTAAATCTGTACTCCTGGTGTACAGACGGTGCTCTGGGAGTCATAATCTGAGCCCTTGAGTTTAGCGTCCGTGCCTGCAGATTTCTAAACCATGCCCACCAATTACAATCTATTATTCAGAATTATGAAAAACTTTAAAAACAAACCAAATGAGAAAAAAAGAAAAGAGACAAGAGCCATGAGTAAATCTGTGTGCACACTCTATATTTTCTTGGCTGAGTTAGACCCAGGGGGGGGCTCTCTGTTTTTGACTTGTTTTCTGTTTTTTTTTTTTTTTTTTTTTTTTTTTTTTCTTTTTCCTGCTTTTGCTCTTACATGATTCATTTTGAGGAGAAGTAGCAAATGTTCTAGCGCAGGCACGATTTATTATGAATTAACAAAAGATGTTGCGGAAAAAACAAACAAAAAAAAAAGATTTGTAAAGTCGTGAATAAATTAAATAAATGTATATAGAAAGAGACGCACTGGAACGTGGTGTTCATTCGCTGTGTGTGTGTGTGCATGTGTGTGTGTGTGTGCGTGTGTGTGTGTCAGGAGGAAAGAAAAGCGTGAATGGCATGACAGGGGATCCCAATGGTTACATTGCCCCCACATAAGAGGAAGTGAGGTTTCCATGGCGCCGGGGCCGTGATGCGAGAACATGTCTACACCGGATACAAAGAGTGACACAAAGACGACCATTTTGAACGCTGGAGATGGCGTCCTTCTGTTTAGCCTTGAACTGCAGGCCACGCAGCCAAACTGTCCTCATTGAAAACCATATAATGCAACAGAATTCCTGCTCCGTGTGTTTATGAAACACTACACCCAGCCATTAAACTCTGCCCTACAGCTGCTCCACTGCCTTTCAGAATGACTAATACCTTGCCTGAATGTACACACTCATTCATCATCATTTTTCTATATGATGCTCTTTTGTTATATTACATGAGCTCATTTATTCTTTAAAGTTGTTTTTTTTTTCCCTGTATGAGTTTCAGAGATTCATTCTCACTCACATTCTCATTCACTTTTCTTATGCGATGCTACTGAATAAAAAGAACATTATAATTTGTCATCCTGGTAACTGCGCCGCAGTTTAAAATTGTTGATCATTACTCATTTCTTCAGTGGCAGTGGGGATAGAGCATAAAAAAACTCAGGCAGGCTGGAAATACAGCAAAAATAGTCAGCAAACAGTTCTCCATCCAATTCAGCCTATAACACCTGTACCCATAATAATATATTATAGCTATACAACTTCAAAATGATGGTAGATGGTACCAAAACAGTGATATTACTGAGAATAATACACAAATAAGAACTCAGAATCACACAAACCAAGCATGCATATGATAGTTGTACATGTAAAAAACAAAACAAAGGGCAACCAATATTAGTTATGAATCAACATTTATTAGTTATATTTGTATATGTACACCAAAGGTACAACACATATTGATATGTAGAAACAGATTTTTATGTATACCATAGACCGAGGAAAGAATTCATGTATTTTTTTGTGTTTTTTTGTTTTTGTTTTGTTTTTTCTTAATATTGTATCTCCCCGACACGTACGCTCTGCCTTTACATCAAAATTACAACAACAGCTTTACAAAGAGGGAAGGCTTAGAAAAGTAAGATCAGGAAAGCACGTTGTAGGCAGGGGTGAGGCGGGTTATCAAGCTCTGTTTAGGAGTTTCTTCGAAAAAAAAAAAAGGACACATTTCAGTAGAAAAGGACAAGCTTGAAGATATACTGGCCCTTAAATGATATACTGCGCCAATCGTTTCCCCCCATGTAACCAGTACCATTAGCTCAGCAAGTTCCAGATGTTTGTGCGTGCATATAGTTTCAGGCAAGGCAAGTGGAATAAAGGCAGTTTAACTGTGTAGATCTATGACCCTCCATGATATTAATGTCTGATTAGATTGCATGTGTGGAGATTTTGCATGTAGACTAACATAGAAACTAAGAGCAGCCAGCTGACTGTTTGGTCTAGATATCCATGTTTTGCTTTTAGAAATGCACATGCACCGGGTAGACAAAGGTGCCTGAGACTAAAACGACAAAATGAGTCAGATGAGTCACCTGAGGAATGTTGCTCTACGCTATAACAGGCCTTTGAATACATCTGATGTTCGTTCTTTCTCTCCTATCAGCTAGCAGGCTGGGTTTCATCCCTCGCTTTATCCTGCACACAGGCAAATTTGACCTTTTCTATAATTTGTCTCTCTGTTGTTTTTGACAACTTTTTATCACAATAAATCCCACCCAAAATAACTCATGTTGGCCCCTTTTGTCAAACCAGAAACTTCCCCTCACTCTCTCTCTTTCTCTCTCTCTTTCTCCCTTCTCTGTGTTTCTCTTCGTCGTGCAAACGCTGTTTGCTTCAGTATCACTGTGATTTTCTGGAAAATCCTGCATTGCCACTGAACAGAACAATTATATATTTATTTATGTACAATGAAAATGAATGCACACTGCTTATATCTTCATGGAACAAACATTCAAAACGCTTACATTAGATACAAAAGAAGAAGATATTTATATATTGATGTGTGACAGGTAAGTAAAACAACTAGTAAACAGCTATTAGAGAATAAAAAAACAAGCAATTTATTAACACAATTTCCTCTCTATACATTTTGTCTAATCTAACTTTACTCAGGACATAGATGATATTTCTTTCTAGAGGATTACATTTTAAGATTTCACAGCAATGAAACTATATTCCTACATACCATTTCAATGCCCCCCAAAGAAAAGAAAAAAATAACAAAAAAAAAAAAAGAAAACATCTGTTACCTACAATATATACACAAAGTGCAAGGAGGCACTTCAAAATATCATGCTTTTTAAGATAGTGGTGCAACAAAAATAATTATCATTTTATCTTATTCATGCTTCTAAAACCATGAGTTTGAACATAACAGCGGTTCAACACTCAATCCCCATCGGTGACACTATGGTCTTTACTGTCTCCTAAATGGAGAGTTTCTTTTTTTTTTTTTTTTTCCTGAAGGTCACAAGGTCAAAAGACTGGGCTCAAAGGGCCTGTTGGGATGTCAGTGTGTGCTCTGCAGCCCACTGATTACAATTATACATGTAGTGACCTTTGAGGTTTAAGAGTGTTTACGAGCGCCTGTATGTCTGTGTGTATGTGTTTGTGTGTGTGTGTGTGTGAGTGTGTATGTGTGCGCACTGGAGAACAAAAAATAAGGTAAATATGTGTATCTGTGCATGCTTGTGTGTGTGCACGTGTGTATGTGTATGCATATGTGTGCATCGGTCCGTGCTGTGTGTAAAGCAACACACCGGGTATGCTGTATGGTGTGTCAAAGCACACTTCTGTTAGCTGAGCTAAAAAAAAAAAAGTGAAAGACGTTTTGTGAGAGTGCGTTTCGGGAACTAGAAAAGGACAGAGTGCTGCGCTAAGTGTTTTCTGTTAGGATTCCTAGTGTTACTTCAGTTGGCATTTGTCAGGATCAAACTGAATGCGCGGTTCGATGTGAAACATCTTCAAGGCAAGGTTGTCCTTAAGCACAAATAAACACAAATGAGACAAGAGAAGAAGGACACAACACTGATAAAGGAATCGTATCCACACTCACTTCACACAAAGTCTCATCTCTCACTCACACAGGCTAAAAAAAGATTAACAGCCGGTCGTCCAGCGTTGTCTGTGTATTTGCAGATATATATATATATAGTTTAAGCCATTTGGTTCTATGAGAGGAATATATATATATATATATGTTTATTACCTGATTCTGGCATGATGTGTGTGAATGTCCATTGTTCTTTTTCTGAGTGTGTTAAAGTGTGTTCTCACCGGTATGGACACACAGCTGCAGCATCTAGGGTTTGTAGAAACAGTCTTGAGCTCTGGTGGCTAAAACATATAGTGGCTTACATTTTTAGGTTCTGGCTAAACAAGAATCAGCCAAGCCTCCTGCAAAGAGTGTTCCATCAATGATCTGGCTCTGTTTGTGCCAGCCAAGGCTCCATCTGACAGCTGTATTACTTCTTCCTGCTTTTTTTTTTTATTAAAAAAAAACAAAAAAACAATTTGCTAGAGGTTCGCTCTGCGCTTTGTCAATGTTCAATATGTTTCCAAGTGCTTTAAGTGTGCTTTCAGATAGTAGCCTGGTTGATGCTCAACAACCACTGGAAGTGGAATTATTGGAATTATGTCTGTGCTTACTGTATGTGCTTGAAAACTTCTCTTCCTGTTGCTGGGAAGAAATAAAATCACTGAAGTTTATATATTGTGCTATTAAAGAGGCCTTTTTTTAAGTGAATTACTCTTGTGAGCAAGTAAACATTAGAATTGCATCAAATCTATTGGTTCCCTATAAAGGAGTAAACATATAAGCCTGAGTATCTTCTACTGTCATCATTGTTGTTTTAACTTGGATTAAAATCAGTGGCGAATGTGCGCGACTGATCAATTTTGGCACAGAAATCATTGTGATATCAGCTTTATTTGTGCTCTTTCGCCTTGTTTGTGCTATAAACTATGTTTTGTGTGTGTGTGTGTGTGTGTGTATGTGAGTGAGTGCGTGCACTACAATTTATTCACATTGCATTATCAATTACTTATGTTGTTTCTTAAAAAAAAACAGTATCAATTGTATTTTCATTTCATTGGCATCGCTAAATATGTTTTTTTTTTCTTTTTGGAGAACAGAAAATACTGTATAAATTATACATTTGGGGCAGTGATTTCCTTAGCTTTTCATTTCGAGGCTTACACTTCATTAAAAACGGTTCATCAAGCCAGGAGACATTGATGTGAGAAAAATATGTTGCTTTTGATGTCATGGAGGCAGTTCAAAGGCCTCTGTGAGCTGATTGACTTTCTGCCTGTATGGTCCCTATAAGTGACTTGGTCATGGTCTCAACCCCAGCTCCCTCTCTCTCTCTCTCTCTCTCTCTCTCTCTCTCTATCACACACAGACACACACATAAGCTTTATATCTCACTCAAAAGGTGGCACAAGAAAAAAAAATACCTTTTCCATAAAGTAGACAGGAATAAAAAAGATGGGGGGGGGTTAAAAAGGGCTTTGTAGTATGATTTGTGCTTTATTCTGTGGTGACTGTGCTTCATAAATTGATTTCTTATTTGTTACTGTGGTCCTCCTGCTCTTCCATCAGTTTCCTGGACCTCAGGGATAGTGTGTAATACTGGGCGATTGCAAATGAAGTCAAGAAGGCTCTGACAGTTTAAGAATGCACAGAATTGTTCTTAGAGAAGGCCTGTGCTGCAAAGTGGTGGTCTTCAGCACAAACTGCGATGGTACTGACAGGAAGTTCACTATCAACAGTATAGTGGTTGTCATGATTAACACTCTAACTCCCACTCATCATCTGGCAGATAGATTTAGAATAATGAATCAATCTGTATGCAACACAAGATGGTCTCCGTGCATCCCATATTATTATTATACAGCCAAATGCTAATATTCTCTTATCTTATAAACTCAGGACCAGTTTGTATTGCGAGGAATAGCTTATCTAATGTGTTTTTCTTCTCTTCCTTCCCTCCCCAAGCCTTGAAGTATGTTGTGCAAGTATCAGCTATATAGGACATAATTGTGCTCTAACAGGTATACCTCTGTTATCATTTCACCATTAACTGAATTAGTAGTATTTATCAGTCAGATAGACAGTTACAAAACATTTTTAAAGGGACTAATAAAAAAAAAGAAAAACTAAACTATATATATAAAAAAAAAACAATTAGTAGTTCTGTTCGTGTGACTTCTTTTCATTCACTCTTTTTTCACCAGATAGGAAAGCTTGTGGAGCCCAGGAGCAGGGGATCTCTGTGCTGTCATTATTCATGTTTCCATGGTTCCTCCTCAACAAGCGTGCACTCAGCAGCAGAGCCGTTAGTGGCTGAGGTTACCTGTAAGCAGTTAGCAGGGACATCTAAACAGTGGATCCAAGGTGCAGACATATACAGAAAAAATCACAGTTCATACTTTTTTGGGATCTAAGAAATAACATTCACAGTTCATTAATAGATTTTCACGTAATATTACTTTGCTATAGCCAAGCAATTTGGTTTTGGTCAAATACACATTCCAATCAGGCCTGCAAAGCTCATAAAGCATTACTTATCATGATTTATGGTTGGCATCTTATCTCAAATTCACCAATAAAACCAATCCTTTACTTTGAAGCCATTATGTTAAGATGTGTTTTTTTTTTAGATAGTTGAATTGACAGACATAATGTCTGTAAACATTCTTTCTGTCAATTTTGGGTGGGGTAGTGATGGTACTTTGGTATTTAAAATACAGTTTCTTAGGTATCATTGCTATTTCGCAACAGACAAAAATGTTATGGAGGAATACTGGAACTCCTGGACGACCACTGATGATCATGCTTGTGGTAGTCCTAAGAGTGGAGTTTCATTTATTGACCTGGGGACAGACCACATATGATGACCAAAAACTGAACAGGCAGTAAAAAAATGCAAATAAAAAAATGGATGCATGTATATATCACATAAAAACAAGGTAGAAACACTAGAATGAATGCATTGTTATGTTTTGCTATTCTGCAAGCACTACTTTGAAAGCGTTAGACTATCATGCTTTTCACAGCGAAAACAGAAAATAATAGACATGGAAGATACTGGTAATAGCAAGCCTTTGTGTCACATTCATATGTATTTTTTATGTAAAATGAGACTATAAAAGGAAATAACTTCTTTTTTCCTATGAACAAATTGCTTCTGCGATGGATTGGCAGTGTTGCTAGGCAACACCTTTCATCCTTTAATAAATGAAAAGGCTCATCAGTAGACCTTTTCTGCCAGTATGTGTGAGCGTGTGTGTGTGAGTGTGTGTGTGTGAGGGAACAAGCACTCTGAACTCCCATATATTATTCTAAATGGCATACATTCAAAGATGGGATTGAAAGCACATTGTGATTTACTTCCAGCTCCCGATTTCACAACACAGTTCTCACATTGGGCAGAAATAGTTAGTGTCAAACATGTGAAATCCTGCCTGGGAATGACTCACTGACAATGTGGT
The DNA here is from genome assembly GCA_036785175.1 of Eupleurogrammus muticus. Taxonomy (NCBI): domain Eukaryota; kingdom Metazoa; phylum Chordata; class Actinopteri; order Scombriformes; family Trichiuridae; genus Eupleurogrammus; species Eupleurogrammus muticus. The sequence goes on along the minus strand of JAYKQN010000010.1, from coordinate 20,499,610 downwards.
AGATGTGTATATGGAATGTATGAACTGCTAATTAACTATAACACTTCCTTCTCTCTGTTTCATAAATTCCTATAGCTGTTGGGGCTGTTTGGAAAAAAAATGGTAAATAATTAAATCAGCTACATTTAGATTACCTTAGTCTTATTTTGTAAACATCTGAAATGAGTGCTTATTTTTGGCATTTGTTCAACACAAAAGCTGCTATTCCAGACAAATGGAATATGTACATACACATGCATCTGTTCACTTGTCATAAATTATATTAGATGTATTTACATTGTTATGTACAATCACAAAGAGACAAGCAAAGGTGCAGGGTGAACATGCAACAACAAAGTGAGGGTTATATACAAGTCTCTATGTCCGTAAGCAATTGTACCTTGCATTCATCTACTACGACAGAATTGTTAGCAGTAGTGGTAGCAGTTGTGGTAGTAGTTGCGGTAGCGGTAGCGGTTAAGACGCACTGGTTGGAATTGTTTTCGTGGTGGTTCTTCATATCGTCATAATAGGACTGAGTCTTCGTCATCATTTCGATGTCATCAGATTTAGCAGCGTGCGCATCCAGCTCTTCAAGCTCTGCCTTCGACATGTGGTACACGATGCCTGCACCGTAGGAGTCACCCACCACATTCACTGAGGTCCTGAATCGGTCCCTGGGGAGACAGATTAAAGATAGGTAGAGGGATTACTTTGTTCAATGATGAAAGTTCTTAAATGGAGTTACAAAAAATCTGATGCAGCAAAAGAAAATACATTTTTGTCTTAAAAGTCGATAGTAGTAGTTAAACTCACAGCAGCCAGTCAACAGCAACCAGCAGACTGATGTCCTGGGTTGGCAGGCCTACAGCAGTCAGGATCAAGAGCATGGTCACCAGGCCAGCACTGGGAATACTGGCTGCTCCAATACTTGCCAGGGTGGCTGTCAGACTGGATGAAGACACAACACAGACGCACTTAATCTCCAAAACCACTCAAGCCCAACACATCCATTACAGTCTCTTCACCCCACAATTCTTCAGACATTAGAGAATACAACCCACGTTGGGTAATATTGCTACATCTTTCAGCTATAGATATTATCCACAGAAAACAAATAGGAAGTGAATTGGCATTTATCTTGTGGGGGACACAACATAGTACTATTGAGGTAGTGAGCAGCAAGTAGGAGCTGGGTGGGATAAACCAGGTGAAGGAAATGAGGTGACTGCATGGCAAGAAGGTCTAGCAGGGTTTGGGTTGGGGATACAGTATCAGGATGCTGTGAGCGGAATCCCAGGAGTAGTCTTCAGGATCGGTATCACTTTCACTCCACAAGGCATAAAAAAACACTTCCATGAGTAAGGGCTCCAGCAGGCTCTTAGTGACCCGATTGACCTTTGGAGATATGGAAGGTATGATGTATCTTCATGGCTTGCAACAGATAGAGGCTGACATCTGCAGGACTGATGCCACTTGAGCGGGGCAATGGACCCAAGAACTGAGCGGCCAACTTCCTGGACTTTAATCTGAGAACAAGAGTCCATGCAGACAGTCACACATGCTGAACAGGGGTGCGAAAGGGTGTCAAGAATTGTGGAGGGTTGTGGAGCTGGCTTCGTGAACAGTAGGAGTCTTTAGGACAGGTACTAGGAGCAGGGTGCTCCACATGGGTGTGTTGCACCTTGTTCTCCCAAGAAGAGCACTATCTGGCTGAAACTGATAGCCAAAGGGATTGGGTTTGCCATTTTTATAGTCTAATCAGTTAAGGAGAGACTTTCAAGTTGATTTAAAGAAAGGGCACACTTTGCTTGATATGTATTCAACCTGTTCGTTGATTAGACAAACTCCAGATTTATTAATCCAGTCAGGATAAATGTGTTTCACAAACACATCACATGTTCCTGTATTAGCTTGTATAAATATTGAGTAGGTCATCCAAGTAGACAAAACAATGAGCAGGTCCCAGGTCCCCCTTATTGACAGGTGTCATTCCTCTGTAAAGAAGCAGGTCCAGCCAGGATGCATAGGGACTGCAAAGTCACTAGGGGTATCAGAAACTATTCAGGAGAGAAACTTGAAGGATGGGATGGTTGGTGAAGTGGAGCCTATGGAACATCTGACAGAACTCTCCTACATCCCAGATACAGCCATCAACGCACATAGCAAATCCAACAAGTACCACTGGAAAAATTGGGCTGCCAGTTCGTCCTTTCTGTAGCTGCAAAGTCCATTTCGGGACTTGGTACGAAACTATGGTACGAAACTTCACAAGTAGACAGGGATGGACCTTCCTCTCTGCATCTCCCACCAGCAAATAATATGATTGAAGACCTTCCAGAGATCAGCCAAGAACAACAATGAGCAGGTGGATGATTGCTTCTCACGCCTGAGACCAGCAGCAAGACAACATATGGCACCTAGGATCTCTCTGTGGGAAAAGGTTGAAGGCTTGAGCTCAAAGGTAAGGGAACACGGCATGAGGAATGGTTAGCAGGTTTATTTGGTCAACAGGCAACATTAGAACCAGTAGATCAGTCACTGAGACAAAAAATGACAAGGAACAAAGGAGACAAGGGTCAATGAATTGTGGAATGAAGAATGCTGGACAGATAGAAGTTGACTAGTATTTATGCTGAGGAACTAATTATGGAATACACTGCAAGTAAGGAAATGAATAGAGAAAACCAGGGCCGAGGGGGATAAGGTGATTGCAAGCAAGAGACAAAAGCAGAAATGAGAAAAGCATTAGTGACATGATGTGATAGGCAAAAGAAAGTATAAATGACTAAGAGTTAGTGGGATTCATAAAACCTGTGCGAGGAGCAGCACATGAAAGCTTCATCACACATGAAGAGAAGCAAAATTTTGAGAGATGGGTAATATAAGAGTGTATGGATTGATGTGTCATAAAAACGACAAACTGAAGGTTGTCCATCCTTGAGTCTCTCTATTAATTCAGGAGCATTTATTGAAAAGGTAACAGATGCTCGAGAGGCAGCATGAGGTTGGTGTGTGTCTTCCTGCTTGGCATGAGACACATCACTGGCACACATTGTTGCTTCCTCCTGGTGGTTAATTTGCTCAACTGTAAATTTCTTCTCTAAAGAGGCTTTTCTGTTTGAATGTCTCCTCTCCACTGCTGTGTTTGCCCTTCTTTATTTAGCGCTAAGTAACTGCTTTACAATTTATAGTTGCAATGAAATAACTGAGTTTAGTAAGCAGACAAGCTGAGTCAATTCAAGAGGCATACATTTATACAACAATTGATTTCCCAACAAATAAATGCATATTAAATATCAAACCAATGTCCATATCAGCAAAGGATATCAAGGTTAAACTTTCCAGAACAACAAGCAACAATACCAGATTAACCAATCATACTAATAGTTAACCCAACAAAAATTATGTTTTTAAACAAAAGAAATAAATGAGATGTTACCCGTACAAATGATAGTTAGTGATAACAATTTCCAATATATACCACCATGAGTGCTTTCTGACCTGACAGTGACAATCTGACCCGGGTCAAGGTGGATACCGTTCATTTGGGCAATGAAGATGGCTGCCACAGCCTCATAAAGAGCAGTCCCATCCATGTTTATGGTAGCGCCGACCGGGAGCACAAAACGAGTGACTCTTTTGTCAATACCCAAGTTCTCCTCCAGACAACGGAAGGTGACAGGTAGTGTACCGGCACTGCAAGGAAAATCAGAAAAAAAGGGTAGGTTATATTTTCTATAAATTAGCATCCATTTATTTTTTTATCCACCCTGATGCTGACCTGGAGGCTGTCCCCAGGGCAGTGATCCAGGCCTGGAAGATCCCCATGAAGAAGGTGAAGGGGTTTTTCCTGACAATAACAAAATAGATGCTGGGCAGGAAGATTACTCCATGGATGATGAGGCCAACAATCACGGTCACCATGTACATGCCGAGCTGCCTGCCCACTACCTCCAGGTCTTTGATGGAAATGATCTTACCACAGATCAGACAGGCAATACCAAAGGGAGAATACCTGACAAGAAAAACATGCTTTTGTTACTTCAAATTTTACATTATCACAACTGCCATCAATGTAAAAGGGTAGACTGCAACATATTCTAATTAATCAAATAAAAAACAAAGACTGCTTTACATTTATCTAACCGTTTCAGATGCAATGATTCGAGAAATAACTTGGCATTTATAGTTATTTCTGACTCAAGCCAAAATGAGTTTTAAAAATGAGTCGATGGCGTCTTAAGTGATACTAACCACATGATAATGAGGACAAGTTTCATCACGATCTCATTGAGGATGTTGAAGAATTCAATCATGAGTCTGGCCTTCTCTCCCATCTTGCCCATGCAGATGCCAAATGCAATAAAGAAACCTATCAGACCTGTTGCGGAAAATCATAAACGTTTCAAACTTGTGAATACCAGTGTGGACAGGTGAGATGACTACAGCATGAGGGATTTTTTAGGGGTTCCAGAATCTGTAAGTTTACTATTATAATGAAACATACCCAAAACATTCATGCCACTTTTAAACTGCAGGCTCTTTTTGATAAGGTACTGAGGCTCCTTGGTAACATTAACCAGCAGGCCGTCAATGGTGGTGGCATTGGTTTCCTCTGGAACAATCTCCACTTTTTTTGTGACCGTCTGGATCTGAAGTAAATGAGGAAAATATAAAATGATGAGCTAAGATTGATTTATATGAGGTCAGATATGATGTTCCCTATAACATTCAACTACTTCTTTACAGGCGAGCAGAGTCAAATTGGTGATTATTCTACTAGGCATTAAAGACAGCCCAAGGATACTGAACCATTTTATACCATTTTCACATTTCAAGCTTACATTCTTCCCAACATGGTGTTGGAATACAAATATTAATGATTATATTAAATGATGCCACTCATCAAACGAGCACCTGTAATGAAAAATCGCATCTCAGCGTTATGTTGTGTATATCATTTTATTGTTGTCTTCCTGTACCTGTTGGAAACAGGCCTGCACCAGATTCTCTGGGAACAGGTTCCTGATCAGATCAAAGAAGGCATCCAAGCTGGACACGTCATCATTTTTCTCGCCCTCACCCAGACCCTCCTTCAGTTTGGGGTTGCCAGGGTGGATGACTAACACCAAGATGACTCCCAAGACAGCAGCAATAACAGTGGTGGACATGTAGTAGACCATAGCTCTGGTGCCCAGGCGGCCGCTAGATTTGGCATCCAAACCAGCCAGACCTGCAGCCAAAGCAAGCATGATCATATTTACCTGGTAATTACCTACTGAACAGAAATGTTGACTTAATACTGCTGGGCAAGAAGGATGAATGCAAATACCTAGGCAAGTGCATGGTCATCAACACCATGCAGACACCTGAATGGTATTTTCTTTTTGGATGAATTACATGAATGATGTGATTTTAGCATCAGGATTATGGGGCGGTCTTATATATATATATCTATGTTTAGTCTTGATAAAAAGGTGTCATTACCACTGTCAACTGCATGAAGTAAAACATGTCTGAAAAATGTTCGTAATGTAATGTCATATAGTAGTGTAATAGTGCACCTGTGATTAAACTGGAGATGATGAGTGGCAGGATCAACATCTTCAGCATCCTCATCAAGATATCTCCAGGAAAGGCAATCACCATGACAATATCTGGGTGAATCGGAGAGGCAACGCGAAGCAACATCCCTGCTACAGCACCCAAGATCACACCTGAAGCGCAAGAGGGAGTGTGAGTGAGTCAAACGGCAACAGTGTCGAGTGGCAAAAATAGAAGAGAATCTGAGCTGTCAAAGGAAATAAGTCAGATATTATATTTGAATAAAACATTAACAAGTCAAAATGACTGATGTATCATCTGCTTAGAGTTTAGATGCTAGATTTTTGTATTGAATTACAATGTTGCGGCCGTACAAGAGGCTGTCTGCCTTAGGAAGACAGTAGGTTGAGGGGATCAAATGGAAACCTGCTAAGAGAGAGTAAAGCTGGTGGAGGATTAAGATCAGATCTCTTTGAAGCAGTGGGGAGGAGGCAGCATGTCAGATTCCCTGGTGGAGCATCTGTAATCCCTGCAAATCCCAAATGTTTTCGAGGAAATTTTCACTTTTTGACCCCGATCTTCGGCTCACTTTGTGCCTCAGTAAGCTATTCTTAGTAGGATATATTGCTGTTCTGTTTTTTTTTTGTTTTTGCTCTGAGTGCTATCTTTATTTACCCCCGGACCTCCATTTATTCTCAACCAGCCTGAAAAGAGGAACATTTAAAAGCCCCACATGTCCTCCGACTAATACCTCCTTTCCTGCCACACATTGTTCCTGCACCGGAAGTAAGGATCACCTCTGTGTGCTCTAACCCCCCCACTGCAGCCCTGCCTACTGGGCCCGGGGGGCTCTGTGTTTGTGCATCTCAGGCCAGACAAATCTCCAGCATCCCTCCCCCAGAGCTGCACTTCCTCTGATTCCACACTGCTGCCAAAGATCACACTGCCCGAGATGTTGTTTAATAGCATACTCTGGAAACCAAAAGCCCACCAGCGTTGTTTTTTTTTTTTTTTTTTTTTTATTTTGTATGCTGTCCTCTGTGCTTTAGTCTATCCTCCAGTCTCGCAGCATCCTGCGGATTCTGTACACTCGATGGCTTTGTGTGGCGCTTGATTTCCTGTGCCTATTTACAAGTTCCCATTCTTATCTGCCAAGTGACAGATAATCAATGATCGCGTTGGCTCACTTGCTTTGTGAGGGTCCTGCCAAGTGGGGTGAGATGGACACATTACACATGCCCACAGAAACACAAATCCATGCAGGCACGCATGCAGACACACACGCAGCTAAATGAAACATACACATTTACACAAGGATTGTAAGGGAGCATAAGTCGGCAGCATTGGTTGAACACTAATCTGATTAAAGGCCTATAACTCGAAATTGCATCACAAGTTTAGTGTCCTTTCCTCTATTCATTAAATCTCCCCTGTGGCACAGTGAGCCACCACCATAATGACAATATTTCTCATGCATCACCAGCGGCTGTTTGGATGACCAATGCTCCTCTGAGCTTTTGATAGCAACAGGTGGTACAGAGCTGGGGGAGGTCAGGGCACCCTTCTTACTGTCTGGTACACTGAAAAAGCACAGATGGCACCTTTACGACCAAGCTGCATAACTAAGCTCTGAGTTCAGAGAACACCGAGCTCATCGTGCCTTGCATAATATTTGGTCCTGCAGAATAAAAAAAAAAAAAAGAAGAAGCAGAGGGAAAAAAGATGCACTCATGAAAAGGTTACTGACCTAGGACGGTGAGTGTGAGCAGAAGGTTCTTGAACAACTTGGAGCAGAGTTTGGCACATTTGGACTGGGGCCTGGCCTCGATGGGCTCCAGGTGACTCTCGTGCATCCTCACCTCCACTTGTTTAGGCATACTGTTGGCACTGTGACAATGGGAGGAGGGAAAGAGAGAGAGAGAGAGAGAGAGAGAGAGAGAAACAAAATTAGAGGACTGCTTACTTAATGAGAAGCTATCATGCTGAACCCTTTAAAAAAAAACACTCTTGGCCGTGGAGCATTATTCGCCATTACACATCATGCACTCACATTCTGACGTGTGCCGTCACTTTGAGAAAGAAGAAAGGATCGCAACAACATAATATGGAAATCAGATCATCTGGATGTGCATAATATTGCTGAAAATCATGATAAACTTAGTAACAGCAAATGAGGAGAAAAATGTTAAGCATTTCAACTGTGTCAAGCTGTCACTCCAGTCTTCGTGGTTCCTATAGCATCCAACAGATGGAAGATGACAACTAGCTGCTGCTTGTAGAATCAGAGTCCTACAGCCCAGTCCTAGAGACGAGTCACTTTATTGAAATGAGTGTATCTTTCTTTAGTAGCGGTTGGTAAGAGAATCATGTGATCCATTTTGAACTTGTTAATGTAATGTGGCAAATGTGGTAACTCCCAGAATGGACTAAGTTGCTGCTATGTGCACCATTTATTTTTATTGAAAAATAGAACTTAGGTAAATATTCATATCCCCATGAATTTGGGACAATGTGGTTTAAAATGTAGACAAAGAAATCTCCTGGTGCATGTCCGTGAAGAATCCTTTAAAACACTCAGAGACAGATAGACAAATAGAAGAGGTAAAACAATACAAATCTCTAACTAGTTCCAGTTTGATTAAATACTTAAAGATGGGACAAACATATTGCATGTTGAGATTCACAGACCCACCTCATACTCTCATATATACTCCCACCTTTGTCTCCCTTTCGTTTCCTCTAATGACTGCGTGGAAGTAAATTTAGAATCATGCAAATCCATGAATACGAACTGAACGCAATGATATTCAAGAGGACTAATCTATCAAATTGACTTTCTCCATTTGACATCTTTTTTGTCTATGAGGAAATGGAAATGTCTCCATGCTGCCATTCATCCCCAGCAAACCCATGAAAATGTCTATAGAGATGAATCACAAAAAAACTACTAAAACGAAACAATGGGACTCTGGCCTTTCACCTCACCCCTGGGGTTCATGGCCTAAGACTCACAAATGGAAGCCTCAATGGGGAAGTCATTTTTTTAAATTTTTTGTCATCCTCATACCTTCCCCCCATGTCCACTATGAAGTGAAAACACTCTGTAGATATAAATCATCTTGGCTGTCAAGTTTTCAAAGCTGAGACTTCATCAAAGGCAAGGCGGGGAGCTCAAATCAAAAGGCCACATTTGGAAAACTTCCTCTGAACAAAAACGTCACTTCATGGTGTTATTGTTGTGTAAGTCATCACTAATAATTCCACACGAACACACGGACACACACACAGACACACACACACCTCCCCCATCTTTGGGTATCGCTGCGTTGTATACTTGGCTATAGGAAGACCACCTGGTCCGCTTCCAGGCACACAGATGGACTCGCTCTAGCTCCCCTTATTAATTTCAAAGTCAAGTGTGAAAATGCAGAAAATACATGCAAACAGCAGGCAAACAGTCGTCAACATTGCACTCCACCGTCATCACCACCCTTCAGACAGATAGATGAATTAGCGAAAACTCCAGAAATAAAAAGGGCTGAAAAATGTGCATCAGCATGTAATCCCATTTCATGAGAGTGATGAGTCCTGTTAATTGAATTCTCCCCCGATTTTGTCTGTTTCATTATTTTTAGCACTGAGAGAGAGACAGAGAGAGAGCCCTTGGACATCACCGAGGTTGGATATTATTCAGTCATGATCCCCTTAGCGTCTCTCTCTCCAAGTCAGAGACAGATGAGAGAGTGTGCTTGAGTGTGCTATCTAATGATGGATGAATATGAAAATGTATAGCAATGAGTCACTTCACAGCAGTGGGAACTAGCAACATGTTTCCTGTGTGTCGGAATAATTTCCCTGGATAGAAAATCATTTTTGCAGCACACAATTTTAGGTTTGACTCATACGCTATGATCTTAGAATGAAAAAAAATTCTGAGGTGTTAGGGTTCAAAGTGTTTGGTTTTTTTTAATAATCCAATGAAGAGACACTGAGAGACACACACAGAACCTGAATACCATATTTACAAGTCATGGCATGCACATTCAGATACAAAAAGAAATGTGCACACACACACACACACACACACGTTTCCTCTCCTCGGTCTCTAATGGGATCATTTCATAAACCAGTTAATCTTGCCTGAGAGCTTAGTCAGATTAATTGAATTACAGGGCCAAGAAGCAATAAAGAATTAATAAAGGTTTTTAATTAAACAAGATCTTGTTCTGATGTCAACCCAGGTGACAAACTCTGCTGCAATATGGTAAAACAGTTTCCAGGACTGCATTTTCATCTTTCAGCTATCTATGTGCCATTGTGATGGAATGTATAGTACTCACTTCATTTCTGTTGGAGTTGAGGTCAGTGCTATATACATTGACCAGGTTCAGTTCTCCTGACTTTGGTATTCAAGAGTGAATCAGCCCAAGAAAATCGTTAGCAGGACGACAACTGCCCCATCAAAAAAAAAAAAAAAACTGTCGCCAGATGTCAGCAGATAAGTCCGAGGGTTACAGCCCAGAGGCTGGACACACCGAAGCCCCGGCGGCAGCTAGCAGCTCTCAGCCGTCCACCAGCTCTCCCCGAGCATCCAGGGAGGGAGAGAGTCAACGCAGCCCACACCACAGACCACAGACCGAGTCACAGCCACAGCAACAGCAACCTGAATTGCCCCATCCTTGATGTCTGCAAACCCCCCACCCCTCCACCCCACTCAGCCCCCACCCCCTGACTCCACCACCACCATCACCAAAACCACCACCCACATCCAGCTAGAACACCAAGACACACACACACACACACACACACACACACACACACACACATAGGCACACATGCACCAAACCTAGACACAAATAAATAAATAAAAAGAAAAAGTGGAGGGAGGAGTCAGTAGGCTATCTGAGCTTAAGTCAAATCCCTCAGGGTCCCTCCATCCCCTGGACACTGTAATCCCCCTGGAGAGCACACTCCCACACTCATCCAGCTCCATGGGCTGCTGGAGATGAGCATGATGATGCCTGCTAATGGCACAATGCAGCCAGTCGTGCTCTGTAAAGTAGCCCATTTGCTGAGAAGGGAATAAACAAGGCATGCCAAGGGAAGATTTAACCGTCAGTGATGCCATTTGGCCATGATCTGAGGTCCTGCTGATGGATAGCAGACAAGAGGTTAATGATCAGGATTCTCTGCATTTATGCTGCAACATATTATGCCACTCATGAGCCACAGTGCATCTATGGGCTTAAAAAAGTGCTAAATATATTGTAAATCTGTGAAAATAGCCAGTATTAATAATAGCTGCTGATACAAGGGCAAAATAGTGACCAGACACGCTCTTAACGTATAGTTTTACCCACTATTCAAGAAAACTCCAAAGCGCCCAACGCTGAGGCACAAGTGACCAACGTGATTCATGTGAGTGGTGGTGTCACGCTGACTTCCCTCTAGTCTCTCAGCAGCATGGGAGCTCACAGCGCATTGAGCGGTATCACATTATTCTAATTAGGGAAATGTGTCGGAAGGCTATTTCCTCTTCAAACAAATGACCAGCGGCGCAAACAAAAACGAGAGGAACGTCGTCCCCGGCGGCGAAGGTTGTGTCATGAGAAATCACTCATCCTAAATCCCTGGACGTGTCATAGCCCGCTCAAAAGGGCTCCCACATGGGGGGGGGGGGGGGTAGCATTTTTTTGAGATGAGAGCGAGAGGGGAGAAGGATGGACAAGAAGGGGTTACAGCCAGTAAGAGGGACACAAGGGGGGAAGGGGGTACTGGGGTCACACCAGCACCTCTCAGCCAAAAGAGGGGCCCGCGGAGGGGTGGGGGGTGTGGGGGGGCGAGGCAGCCATCCCTGCTCTTGGCTGGTACCATGTGAAGCTCTCTGCTTCCTCTCTCTTCCTTCTGAGGGCCTTTGTTCCACATGCAAACAGTGGCAGTGGCCCCAACTTGCCCGGCCAAACTGGCAGGGGCGAGGATAGGAGAGGAGGGGGTTCAAACTAGTGTGGGAGGTGGGGGGGGGTGTACGGGTATAGCGAGGGTGGTGGTGGTGGTTTGGGGGGCAGTGGGCATGTCCAAAATGCCAGCTCTTTCAGGCCACTGATGTCATGCCTGTGCCCACCGTGGGAGAGCAGCGGAGGGACCAAGACGCCCCCTTTCTCTCTCTCTCTCTCTCTCTCCCCCCCCCCCCCCTCCCCCTCCACAGCCCCCCCCCCCCCCCCCCCCCCCCCTTTTTTTTTTTCCAGGATGAATGAATCTTTCACAAGCGGCAGTCCATTGTGTGCCATAATCGACGGCGATTATCCCGATTTTATGCTGCCTTCCCAGTGCGAGGAGGTTCCCTGAGTGCTGCATTGAGGGCCGCTGCGATGCGGCGGCGACCACGAGGGGTTGTCCTAGCAACACCCTGCGGCTTAGAGAGAAGGGGATGAGGGGGAGAGAGGAAGCTCGCTGCCACACAAACACACACCCGGCACAAAAAACACATAGCCCACACACACACACACACACACACACACACCGTACACAACCACCACTACCATGTATTGAGGAGGTACATCTTGATAGACACATAACAGACCATATAACTTTCAGTTATATATACTTTAACATGAGTAACAATAGTTTAGAATTGTTTATGAGCTACTTTAAGCTGCATAATTAATGATGCTACTGCAACACATTTAGCTATAAAAGCACCAAACACAACATAGCTGTTGTTACATAATTAGCAGGTTTGCATTTCAGACTGATGGTGTGGTTATATTTGTCTAATCGGGTTACTGGGCTCCATGTGATGGCACAGAGGGAAATGTAAATGAGAACGCAAGTTTCCCACTGGTTTTCTCGAGGGGCCCGATGCCCGTTCTCATGACTGGAGCATCACAATATACTGCGAGGTAAAGACAACTGGAGCCGGGCCAGGCTCCGGATATATCTCGCCCCCTCTGGGCCTCATAGCCACTTGCCATGCAGTGGGAAGAAATGGGCTCCTCACACATACTGGCTGCCTAGGAGCTGTGAAAAAGCCCCCCCCTCAAATGAAGCTCTCAGCAAACACATCAGGTTGTGCTGTGCATAGGAAGTGGGAGATAAATTCCAGCATCTAAAGAAAGGGGAGCTTTGTCACTCTACGCCTCTCAATTATGAATCCCTAGATGGTTCTCTGGATGAATGCATGCAGTGATAGATAGTGATAGAGAAATGTGTGGACTATCATGCAAATCCAGTTTATTCCGTCAGCTAGTGTAACCTACTGCCTTTCAGAAGCTCAACACACTATAGAAGAGCCTCTCTTCAGAGGGCTGCTCGCTAGGAGGCAACGGCTCCTATAGGTAGAGAGAAAAAAACAAACAAAACGCATTCCCAGTGGGTGGAAATGGCATGGAAATGTACATAGAATCAACCTGAGAATAGCAGACCCGGATCAACACTGCATCTTTCCCAGTTCGAACCACTAGCACTAACCAAATGAAATCTGTCTACCCCTTTCTTCTGCAGTTCTTCCTTTGGAGATGGAGAAAAAATCTCTTTTTTGTTCATTTAAGGTTCTAATCAAATTTAGGTGTGTAGACTATCTTGGTGGTCCACTTGAAATCTGTCCTAGACTGCTTCCGAGTGAGCCCCACAGTGAGATTACAGCCTGACTGAAGAGCGCAGAAAGGAACTGCTCATTCAATGAAGTGCATTTTTTTCGTTGATATTCACACAAGTTCATGCCACCGCTCACTGTGTTTGGACGGAATGACAAAGACAATCAATGCTGCAGCAGTTCAAATGCACCAAGTTGAAAAGTTTATGTTATCTAACCAAAGCTGGAAGTCTGCATTGACTGGTCTCACATAAGGGTTTGAATAGAAAGGAAATAACGGATTCCAAAGAATCCAACCCTTTTAAGAAAAATAAATAAAAATTTGCAAGAGCAGTATGATTTTCAATACAATAAATTATCAAATTAGAAATATACTAATAAGAGAGAACTGAAGCAGTTATTACAAATGTAATCAGTATAATGAACTAATCAATGAATATTTATATATATGTATATTTTGTTCCCTGAAGATATACCAACCAGTTTAATAAATTATCCTGAGGTTGATTTTACTAGGCTTACTTGACAGGTTGAGCGTGCCTGGCCAGATATAGGGTAGCAGGGCAGGCATTCAGTACCACGGTCAGTGACACTGACTCCTTCCTTCTCAATGAGATGCCTTTACCACAGCTGACTGTAAGGTTAGCTTTTAAAACCACTCTGAGATTGAAATAAAGTTCTTATATATGAAATCACGCACAGAAATCCTGCAGAACTGCGTGTCTGAGTGTTTGCTGTATAACAATCCTACTGAAGAACATCCTCGTTTGTGGGATCCAGACTGTTCGCTATGCGCAGCCTTTTGCAAAGCTCCCAACGCGTTTTATGTAACAGCTGTAAACGGCCGCAATCGCAGCTGTTTTCATGCTTTCAGCGCATTTTCCATTCCTACCATTCTATTTTACAATCAGAGTGCATCAGCATCCCGGCGACGCATGGTTGAACAATACGTGCCTGTCCCTCAGCATCCTCTAAGATTTCCCTTTGTTTGGCACAACTCTTTGTGTCCATAATGAGGCAGTCATTAGAGAGAGCCTCTGGGAATCCCGAGGCTAGTGTTGTAGTCTGCATAGGTCTCTCAGATGTGACCAGTTCCACTGTAATTATGCACTAACAGCCTATTATGCTGGGGAGTGGTTGTCATAGACTGAATTGGGCGATTCCCATTCATCTGGATAATATCTGCCAGATAATCACTGCCAGAGCTATAGTAGAGAACTCAAATAAAATCCAGTACTCATCCCCCATGTCTTTTTTCCTCTCTCATTGCTTCTTTTTTCTCTATTCCTTTTTTTTTCTGTGGTGCTCACGCTACAGCTATGATAACTCTCACTCTTTCCTCCATAATTCTCTTTCCATTTTCCTTAAAGCTGCACAGATGAAAGGTCAGCGGAGAACAGAAGATGATCCATAGTCCTGCGAGATTCTCCCACCGCTCCTCCTCTATCAGCCGAGGGGTTGCACACCTATTGCAGACACGCTCATCCCTCATCCCTCCTCCTAGTGCCGCTCCGGTGTTCACGCCGCTCGGCTACTATGAGGCGATAGCGACGATCATTAGCAAAGACGCATCTGTTTAACAGAGCCGGCTATATAGCAGCACGCGGCTTTTGATGGCCTGGGCCTGATCCCCACAGGAGCTCATTAAATCAGGCAGCAAGGCAGGAACACCCCACCCCACCCCAAGCCCACCCCCACCCAGCCCACTCCTACAACCACCGCCGCCATGGTATACCCGCTACATTTCTGAGAGCGACGTGACAGAGGTGGAGGGAGAGAGGAGTACAGTCGACGGAGTGGAGGGGGCAGGGGGGGTGGTGAAACAGCGAGAACGGCGTATAAAGATAGATGTGTAACAATGTATAGGGGGGGAAAGGGGGGGAGGGGTGGAAAAGGAAAAAGGTGCGGCTGATGATGGTGAGGATGGAGACAAAGGAGCGGGAGGGCAAACAGATGAGGAAATAAGTAACGGTGGATCCAGGGGTGGGGGGGGTGTGGGGGGTCTGATTAAAGCAGCCAGTCGAGCTGGCGATGTGGAGCATGCCTGCGTATATGAGGGGGCTTCTGTGTTATCAGGTTATCAAATGGATACATGAAGCGTTGACATCTGTGTTGGGCAGCTGGCCCTGGGAAATGGGATTACTGCACACTTCCCATTTCATACACCACTAGACTCACCTGCCACACATTTAAATATACGTATACAATACATGCGCTCGCCCTCGCTGCCTAACCCCATCGCAGTCCAGCTCCACACTCGTACGTGCGATTGCAGGCACACTAAATATCGGACTATCTTCTATGGTGATAAATCTGTGCTGGCCCTGGTGTTGTGGTGTCTGAGGCAGGGTGACGGGGTTACAGTGTCACCCAGGATTTGCCAATAAGAGGACTAAGGAGGATGGATGTTCTCTCACTAATTAAACACCAGAGCCTGTAGGGACAGAGCTCAGCCTGCAGGAGTAGCCGTGCACCGCTCCCCTCACACCACCCCGCAGTGTTGACAGAAAGGGCATGCCTGCGTGCGCACACACACACACACACAGGAACGTAGGCCAACACACACAAACATGCACATTTTAATTACGCAACTGGGCCTCCACTTCGATATCGGCCTACGTGGCATTTGTTTGTTCATGTCTAAGAAGGTGTGTAAGTCTTACAAATATTAATTGAGCAATCACCGTTATTTGAAATAGAATTTTGCCAAAATACTTTCAGCACAACACCATTGAGCACCTGCAAAAAGGTCATAAACCAGTTGAATCATGGTTAAAGTAAGTGACGTCAAGGTGTCGGTTGATATCAAAAATGTCCTGTGATGTAAACCAAAAAAACTTGGTACCAGATAGTTTAACTCCCTTAAAAATTACAAAAAATAAATAAAAACATATGCTATAATCTAATTTTATATTCCAGCTGGATTGATTATTTACAATGTATTATTCTTTTCAGGTAACACTTTCATATTTTGTGTCAAAAAGTCACACATTCTGTTATTTTTCAAATGGCATGAACTCACAAACACAAAATGTATATTCTACGAGACATGATGAATGCCTTTAATACTTTAATGCATTTTTAAAAGAAATGACATTATTTGTCACTGACCCATTGTCAGTGGTAGTGGACGCTGGAAATGTATCTGAATATGTGCATTGAACTGACGTGACCATTTCAACAGCTCAAGGAGGTGAAGGATTTCAAAAAGTGATTGAGGGGGTGATGGAGGGTGAGATTGGCATTGTCCTGTCTCTGCTGTACCGTAGCGTTGTGACACCAAGAGATATCAGCCAGGAGACAAACATCCTGATCTACCAGTTCGTCTTCAGTCCTGTCCTCATATCATCATCAAGAGTCATGACTTAAAGACCTATGGTTTGTGGACGCCACCTGGGAGGTGTCAGCCATGACCACCTTATAAGGGGCCACAGGGCAGACCTAGGGACTAGGTGGAGGGGGTAGATCTCCAGGCTGGCCTGGGAACACATCAGGGGGCACTCTACTGCCTCTATGACCCAATTTAAAACAAGTTGGTGAAGGCGGGCGAAGGTGCACATTTTTATATTTGTATTTATATCCTTGTAAGTTAATTTCTGTTCATTGTAGTAAACAGAAAAAAAAATATAATATTGTAATACAATAAATCATCAATGCTAAAACAAGGATATTAGTGTAACATTTAGCAAAGCTAAGTAAAGCTCCACAATAAAAACTCCACCTAATGAACATTTTTTATCAATTTGGCCTTTCATCAAATCGAATATTCACAGTGATGTTATTCACGGTATTAATTCTGACGGATTTCAACAATTCAAGGGAACAGGGACTGTTGTGCATGACTTACACAATGAAATGATGTCTACATGTTTCGAAGGGTGCGACTGTTCAACCAAGGAGTAACATAATTGGTTTTGATCAGCAAGTATGTACTGTAGTGAGTTGTTTAATTTGTTGATACATGAATTTGCCCGTTTGCAACAACGCATGCTTGCAGGGCATTGCAGTTTGTCAGAAGGAATGAGAAATTCCAATCTGTTGCAAAGTGAGTTTGGAGGTTTTCACATGTTGAGGCTACTCATTCCATTTTTTTTCCAAAAGAAGCCGAACACTGTAAACTTATTTAAACTAACTTAGTTCAAAATAGATGAACATGTTTGTCAAAAGGCAAAAATGTGTCGAGCCAGTTTTTCCCTTTATTAATTAAGTTATGTACAGTTAAATATACATAATATATGAAAAGTATAGTGGCTTTCCTTTACTATAGCATCCTTCAGCATGTGTTTTCTGTACAAACACAGTTACAGCAACTATTTTACTAAATTGCAGTGGTTATCACACATTTTAAAGACAAGGACCCAAAAACAAGACCTCGAACCCCATCTGATCAGATTTTTGCTTATAGTGTGTGGAAGTGTAGAAAACCGAAGGCTAAAATTATGAAGAAACTAATTTTCCATAATCATAATAAAAATATATAATAGCTCAGTAAATAAATAAATGTACGAATAAATTTAGCTAAAATCTGCTATTGAATTCATTTATTTTGCTGGGTATTAATTTTTCCCCTTGATTTTCAACTGTATTTCTTAATTTGTCAATTTTAAAGTGTATGTATTTAGGAAATACATATTACTCAATACATACATTTATTTTAAATTATGGCAGTTCTCTATAGGAAGGATTCCACATTATGTGATTGTGGAATTCTAGTAAATATAAATTCTAAAAATGTCTTAAAAATTTCTGGGACCCCCCAGGCACCCCCCCAAAGATCCCTGAGCGATCCCCAGACCACACTTTGGGAACCACTGCTATAGTGTACAATTCTAGCTCCTTGCACACGTGCTATATGGCGCCTACTGGCAGAAGCTGAAACACATGTCTATACGTTCGGCTCATTATGTGGCTCAACCTCCTGGTACAGAAGCTGCTTTTTGAACTATTACTGTTTGCACCGTCTCACAGTCTGCATAGAACACACCACATCAAGGATGACCAGAATACAATGGGGAAGCATAAAAGGAAAGCAGGGAAGTGTGACGGAGCTAACTACACTTTCCATCCCTTTCCCCTCGTCATTCTTCGACTATTTTCTCTTGCATTATACCATTGCTATGTGTGACCTGTTTTCTCTACACGTCTGACAGACAAAAGGTTAAACAAGAGGCAGATCTGTTTGCCCTCCCGTACATGTCAGCATGGCGGCAGGCCTCAACACACGGCGAGCACGTCCCCTTGCCGGAGCGCCTTCACCAGCACCGCTCATTCAGAAACGCTGTGGAAACAACACCACGAGGGGACCCGGCTGCTCCTCGGCCCCTTGTTTTTCTTTCCACGTCGTTATTCGCTGCATACTTTGTCAAGCTATCTAAATATTTCTTCAGTCACGCGCACACACACACATATACACACACCCAAATACACACACACACCGCTGGAATGCCATTGAAAGAAAGCACACTCTGTACATTTTCTTTTTTTTTCCCCCACCTAATTATGACAGCCCCTGTCCATAGTCACTGTCAGAATCTGTTCTCAGAACCTCCACGCTAAAGCATTTTCAACAACATTTTCGCCGCCTGATGCCAGTCATGGACAAATCCCCCGAGCACTCTCAGAGGACTGTAAGTCAAGATTTAAGGCATACAATACAAATTCCCCCAAAGCCTGGTTGGCTGTAATCCTCCTACTATAAGAGGAAGCAGGATTCCCAGTGATGTCAGCTTGTAAGGAGCTGGATTGTGTATAATATCCAAACTGTCCAATGCTTAAACTGTTTTGAATTTGCATGCCAAATATATTCAATTTAAATTCAATTCAATTTATTTGTATAGCCTAGAATCACAAATCACAGCTTTGCCCCAATGGGCTTTACAGTTTGTACAAAAGCAACACAACATCCCCTGTCCTTAGACCCTCACATCGTACAAGGTAAAACTCCCTAAAAAACCCTTTAACGGGGATAATACACTAAATCAATTCATATCCTATCTTTCAGCAGATTCTAGAATGGGATGTCAAACAGGTGGCCTGGGGATAAATAGTGATCAAGAGGTGCTTTGTATTTACATTTTCACAAAGTCATGACACAAAACCAGTGCAATCCATTTTGTTGTTCTCAAACAGTATTTGCAGGTAATTCCTTATATATTCTTTTTGGATTATTTTTAAGGAATTGTTCAGCACATGGCATCAGTCATTATTGAATAAATAGTTCTTTCTGAGTATAACTTGGGTGGTAAGTCCTATTTCTTGTACAAGTTGTATTCAGAACTAAGGGCCACTGGATGACTGCGACAACAAAATAGATCAGTTCCCGTTTCATCACAGAAATGTGAAGTCAGTGAGGATCTTTCAGGGCTCGAGGTATAAAATCAGTTTTGATCTGTAAAATGGTTTGTGAGGCAGGAGATAACTTCACCCGTTTGAATGAATGTTTTCAAACTGAATATGCAATAACTGAGAAATCATATTGCTGAAATTGCAGTTTTTTTTGATAGATAGATAGATAGATAGATAGATAGATAGATAGATAGATAGATAGATAGATAGATAGATAGATAGATAGATAGATAGATAGATAGATAGAGCTCCTAATTAACCAGTGCATAATGTAGTGAGCCAAGACCCTCCAACAAAACCCTCTCTGTGTTCATCAGCCATTGAGGCGAGCCGCTCTTGGAACACGCCACCCCTACTAGAATAATGGGCCACTTTACAGGCCTCCAAGTTAGTTCACAGAATCTAGAGCTGGGAAACCGCTAGCAGGGTTCATGGGGAGGAGGGGCAATTTAATTGTTTCCTTGGTTTTTGTTTTTGTAGCCCCCTTCCCCAGCACCGCCACCACCGCCACCGCCACCTCTCTCGCTCCTCTTTTAGTTCTGAAAAGGGGGCTGACAAACAGGCAATGAAGGGGATTGTTGTGTGTTCCGCTGGACAAGTGGGTGAGGTAAACAAAACTTGACTGTAGGTCTATCAGCTGGGTTTTGTCGGGATGGGATAGGCTGAGCGATGGGGAGCTGCACACAGGCGGAGGGGGGATTGGTTGGGGATCTGCGGAGTGGGAGGAGTGAAGCGAGAGAGAGAGAGAGATTGGTGGGGTAGAAGGTGTAAGGGTATAAGGGTCCTGAGGGAATCAGGAGGGGTGAGAGCAAAAAAAAAAAAAAGAGGAGGTGGGGGGGCTTATTCCGGAAGAAGTGGGAGGCGGACATGGGCGCTGAGGTTACTCCTCCGAGTGTGGGCATTGTGTTTGGTGCTGAGGTTCTCATGCATGTCCCGCTTTGGCTCCCGAAGCTTCTGAAAGTGATGGAGCTCTCTCCGATTAAGCGGACAAGTGGCAGCTCAGCCCTGCGCTCCCACAGCTCGGGCTATTTACATACTCAAGAGGAACATTAATGCCTGCCGATCCCCCACAGTCGAACAAAGAAGGCACACAAACCTGCCTCAGAGGCCCATTACGCACTTAATTGAGGATTTGTGGAATAGTAAAAAGGGGGAAAAGGAAAAGGAAGGTGGGTGTGACGGGAAGGGGCAGCGGGCGAAGAGGACAATGACACAAGTTTATTTAAACGGCAACTTTTTTTATTATTATTTTCAGTTTCTTCTTCTTTTTTTTCTCCTGTTTCCTGTCCGCTGAAGCAGCGGGAGGATCAAATGTGGAAACGATATCCCGCCACATCTGTCACCATATGGAAACTCTAGGCATCACCAAATCCTCTTTTTTTCTATTCATCCCCTTCCTCTTTATTCCCTATTCACTGATCCTCCCATTATCCCCATTATGAAACACTCATAAAAGCTATACTCTAGAAGAGGATATGAGGAGAAAAGCAGCAACTCTGGGACGCAATTAATTTTTTGAAAAAAAAAAACTGAACTTAAACAGGAACGATTTGCATTTGCACATATTAGAATGACTTTGAATGCTCTGTCAGACATTTACATTTCTGTGATTGATTTATCGCACTCAAATTCTAAAAAGCATTTTACTGCTTTATTGTTTCGTATTTGTGCGTTGAAATGCTACAGTTCACAAAGCGATGGCATAAACCAAAGGTATCTCCGTCAGAGTGCCACTCGGGACGACTGTTCAGATGAAGTCGTCCATTTGTTTTGAGCAAATCACTTAATGTGCGTTAATTATGATTCCTTTTGTCGCCGCACAATGGGCTGATTGTTCTCGGTGGCATGGTCTTTTGGTGCCAGGAGGAGAGGAAAAACACACACACACACGCACACACACACACACAAAACCGGACCCCCCCTGTCCACCCCCATCCCCCCCTTTTACCAATCCCTCTCCCAGAGCAATTTCGTGACTCCCTCTGCTGACCTGAATTCCGATGGAGTAGGTGCCAAAGGGATGCGGGTGTGTCAGGGGGTTTGGTGAAGTGGTGGTGGTGGGCAGGATGAGGCGTTCAACAGTAAACAGAGTGGCAACCATCTGTGGCCCCCTTTACCCAGTACGCAAATGGTAATGTTTGATAATAATCATGTAATATATATATATGTACATAGTAATGCACAGATTTAAGAAGAGAAGTTGTACTATACATATATACATTTATATGCCCCCTGAAAGTTCTCCAGTAAACACACTGTGTCTACCAGATGAGACCAACAAAAAGTGTTCACATGGTCTTCGCGCTGGCCACACTGTAGTTATTTGTAATCTCTGGTCGTGCAATGTTACGTAATCTGCTTCAGCTTCACATTAAAACGGACAGAAAGCTGAAATCACGTCTAATTATAGTAAAGCCTCACTTCCAATTCAGGTATGTCACGTTTTTAGCTCACTGGTAAGTGAGTGAGTTAAAAGTCTAGTACTTTTGCATGTTGCAGAATGTTCATTCAGCCTGGATTGCACAATTTTGCACTTTTAATGTCTACTTTGTTTTGAGTGTATTTTTTTTATATTGGCAGGATGTTGTGTCCTTAAAAGTATTTTGTATAATGGCTTTACTTATATACTGTGTTGAATGCTGTCATGTATGAGGCTCAATTAAATGTTCATCTGCTTTTGCTGTAAATTTTGTCAGTTGAAAATGGGACTGATCTCCATCTTTGCAAACAAGTTATTAAGGAAAATCGATTATCAAAAAGCTAGTGGGCACCTTTTGGGGTCTTATATTCCAGTACATATCAACACCTATTATTTGGGCAGTTTGGTGGTTCGCTGCTATCTCATAGCGAAACTGAAGAAGTGGCTTGACCACGGCCAGCGGACATCTATCGTTCCGCCGCCCAGCAGCGGACTCGCTGGTGAATGGTTGTGTTTCTGTTCCTGTGCAGTCATACAGAAGTGAAGAGAGCCAGGCTCTTTGTTTGGACAACCCATGGGAAAGGCCTCACTCTGTTCATCTCTCTGAGAACCGAAACGCTGATTCTATAGGCAGGACCGCAAGAGTGAAAAAAAAAAAAGGGGGCATGAATCCCTCATATTGGGAGGATTCACAGCAGAGGTGCGGTTGATGAGAAGATGAATCACAATTTAAGGCCCCCAGAAAGCAAAGAAGAAGCGGAGGAATGCGGGGAGAAAAAAAAAATCAAGTGCAGAAACAAATTGGGCGATATTAAGGTCATTTAGAAGGAGCGAAATGAAAGGAGCGGAGGAGTATTGAGAAAGTGAGGGAAAAAAAGAGAGAGAGACAGAGATAGACGAGCATGAGGGTGGTAAAGAGTGAAAAGAGGAGCTGGATGGCACTTTGGCAGCTCCGGCGTGTTCCCAGGGGGATTACTCAAGCGCTAGAAGCCACAGGCTGCCAGTAAGACCACAGAGGAGCCCCATGAATGGAGACAAACACACACTGACACACATGTCTGGAGACGTTTGGCTGCTGTGCCGCCGCATCACTTTCACCTTGTTTCCTCTCCTCCCTCTTTTCGCTACTGTCCCTTTTCTTTCGTTCCTCCACTTTTTTCCCAGCTGGTCCCACACCCACCCCCTTCCTCCCCTGGTCCGCCTCCCCTTTTCTCGCCCTCGCTCTCTGCGGGCTTTCTCGCTGCTCGAGAAACACAGAGACACAGGCAGGTAACCTACAGGCAGAACAACCTCAGCTTCCTGCCCCCTACCCACCCCCACTCCATCCTTTGGTCATTTATCTCTTTTATACTTGTCTAGAGTTACTCTCCCACTCTATCACTGGCAGTGGAAAAATCTCCTTTTTTCTGAGAGAAACACAAAAGTGTATTCACCTTGTCATTTAGTTTAATTATCTTATTTTTTTTCTGAAGAAAATTATGATTAAAACACCATGTGTCTGCATCCTCTGTTGACAGAAGTTTTTTTTTCACTTTTACAATAAAAAAAAGGCCACATTATCGCATTCGATCCACTAAAGAGTTCAATATCTTACAGGATTGGAATAATCTTTTTGGCCCACTCCGCGGTGTCAATGCAATTTTCTTTTAATCAGTTCATGTCTGCTTACTGACGATGGCTCATTTGCCATCTGGCCAACCATTCCCAGCCGTCTAATCGCAGGAAAATCCATCCAGTGGGCTCTTCTTTTAATCATTTTCAAGCACAGCCGGTGATAAATTCATACACATATTGAGATCAATTGGTCAAATTTCATTTCCCCAGTACAGCACAGTCAATGTAAAAGCTATCAGTTAGTGGGTATATTGATTTTTTTTCTTAATTTTTTTTTTTTAAACAAGCGTGCAAGTACTCCCATTTTTTCTCCATATTATTTACCCCCGGCTTGTATACCTCCATAACTACCCTTCCCCCTATGTGTGTGAAGCAAAAGCATAAACACATGTTCATGTGAACATCTCCTCTGCCCTAAAGTACCCTGAGCAACGTCTATCCTAATTAAAGCCGCATCTTCACAGATGGTTAGCATAACAGTCTCTGAGAAATACGAATTTGACTCATTTCACTTGCAGTGGGAGACCAGCGACGCTGCGGGGTCTCGTCTGAGTGCCTCTGTATGGAATGCACGTAAGCCTGCATGAGAGACGTATATGCATTCGTTGTTTCCTCTTTTGCTCGGAAAAAGGTCAGTACACTTCTGATCATTGACTCTCGTCCATTCAAAGTCGGTGGCCATCTGTGTTAGTGTTGCTATGGCAAACGTAATTAAATAGCGATTCTTTTCAATCTGATTCTCACCCACCAATGGCCGTATAAAAAGCAGGCTTAGATGTCAACTCAAGAATCTGAAATTGGTGGATTTATCACAACATAAAAATTTAAGTTGAATAGAACATTTCCTAGAACAACACAGGAAATCATTAGTTATTCTCTGACAAATGTAGGTAAGAAAAATTAATGGAGGTATACATTCTCTAATGATAAAAAACCCGTGACTCATTTTGCCTTTCAGCATGTGTGAGCTTGCCTCGGCTGTACGCTGCACGTTGTGCCCAATCATGTAAGGCAGCAAATGCCACAGTACAGTAGTTTAGAGAGCAGCCTGTGGAAAAAAAAGGACAAAATGCATTATCTGCATGGACACGTCCCTTTACAGATTCTCCCAGCAATTACACTGAAGGCCGAGCCCTCTTCAGAACGCAGCCCTGTGGCGCTGTGCACACGGAGCAGCCAGCTTTACTGGCACTGGATGATGGCAACATCATCAGCCATTGAAAATCCAACATGTACATCTGTTCCGTGCTCAGGAGAAGCACCTGCATTTTGACAGAAGCGTCTACAAACACAAAGACACACACACACACACACACACACACACACACACATCCCCAAGCTACACATTTTTCAAATGACAAGCCAAGAGAATTGCTGAAGGCGATCAACTGTGGCTGCCAAGAGAGTTGGTTTCCATGGTGACATTGATGGTGGTGCTATTGGAAAACTGTATGTGTTTCTGCATATGTGTGTGTGTTTGTGCGTGTGTGTGCAGGCTCTATCAAGTGTTTTTTCTGTTTCCCTAAATGAATTGATAGCAGAAGTTTACCACATCATGCTGAATGAATTGAGCTCAAAGCAACTTTTGTTTGCCTTGAAACAGCAACAACACCTGTGACAGAATGTGTCAGTGCTGGCATCCAGAGCATCGAGGCAACGTGCTGATTGCTCCCCGTGATGTTACTGGAGCTGACGGGGCAGAGAGGTGGCCACGCATCATTTCACCCACAGCAAATCAGCGCAGACTTTTGACGTGAATGATGTGTGAAGGGGGAAAGATGGGCGAGAGCGCAGCTCTTTTTTGTGCATCTGGGCGCCAGCTCGCTGCTGATGGACAGGCTGTCACTGCCCTGTCTGTATCTGTGTGTGCAGGCTATATAGGTGTTGTATGGTAAGTGGACGAAATTGCACAGAAATTTTTTTTTTATTTTTTTTTTATTTGTAGTGATTTATGTTGTGCTTTCGAATGATTCACATGCGGTAATTTCTATTTGAATTTAGCTGCAACTTGCTGGGTCGATAAAGAACAAATGAAAACCACACGGGTCATGATTAAGATGCGCCATATGGGCTGTTTTGCGCGTCATCTCCACCGTTGCGCGTGGGATTCATCCTGTTTTTTTTTTTTTGTCTAAAATTGACAATAAATAGATCAATATGAGTAAATAAATAAATAAAACAGCATCTTACCTTTGTTCCAAACCACGAAGTTTTTTGGTGCTGTCCCTGTGCGGGGTCTTGTCGCATCCGCTTCAGAGGAGAGGGGGGGGTCCCAGCCGCGGCGAGCTGCAGGGCGCACTGCGGGAGCGCTTCACGCACCGAACGGAAGGGATTTGCTCTGGGTGGAAGAAAAAAATCCGAGGAGCTCCGCAGCTCAACGATCCCACCGAATGAGCTGTGCCTCACACCTCACTCCTCGGAGAGCTGCGCTCACCCCACCCACCTCCGCCCACCTCCGCCCAGCCCCCTTCATCACCCCCCCCCGCTCCTCCTCCTCCTCATCGCCTCCTCTGCATGGGAATGTCAACCCCCGTCTGCTCCCTATACCTAACGATGTCTCTCGTTCTCTCCATTTCTCTCCCTCTCTCACACACACACAAACCCTTTCTTTCACAGAAAAAAAATACGAACAAAGTTGATACTGAACCCTGTTTTAGAATTCTGGAAAAAAATAATAATAATAATAATAGTGATAAAACCGTTTAATTAGGACGCAAACGTGTGCGCACCGCGTCCATCTGCCTCCGCAGCCTTCCTCTCATTTTATGCTGTCGAAAAGGTTTGTGGAGTTGTTGATTTCATTTTCATTCCCATGTCTGGAATAGCATCAACGGTATATCATGCGATTCACTAATTCCACAAATGTAGACTCATACAGTATTGTCAATGTCTTATCTATATGTTGAGTTTGACTTTGACTCAAACACATTCGCTTTGAGATTTTTTTTTTCATTTTTGCTATAGCCTGTAAAACTTCCTGAGTCTATGTGTATGACACTTTTCAGCAATATAAAAGGTAAAGGGAGCACAATGCAATATAAAACACAGACATGCGCATAGGATTTAATAGCGGTCACATGCAAGTCAATATGGTGTAAAATCTAAACAAGAGAAATACACTTGGAGTGCTGCTACTTTGCCACGTGAGATGTGAAAACTGATAAAAACGCAAACAGCCTTGATTTAAAACAAGTTTTCTGGGAATTTCAGAGGAATTATAAGAAAGAAAAAAAGTTTCAACAGCAATATAATTGTCTTTTTTATGTTACTTTTTCCAGTTCTGTGGAAGTGAGCAATGCTTATGCATAAAGTTTTATATCACCACAGGTTACAATGTACTGTATATTAACATAGTGAAATGAAGCTACAGGTCAGAGAACAAAAATAATATATTTAAATGATATTGCTTTTGTAAATAAATAAATATTTCCTATGCCAGAAAATCTGGATATTATCAATACAATGAAGCTTCTCAATCAGCTGAAGATGTCAGATTCACTCTTTAGAAAACCCTATTGGCTAAATCATGCTGAGATATAAATCCTTATCAGAAAGTCATTTAAAAAAAAGAACAAGTTAACACAAGTTAAAGAACAAGTTTTGGAAACAAAAGCTTGATATCTGGAATTGCAGGTTATGTGTATATATATATAAAGCAGAGAGCATATACAATTAAGCAACTTTTCTGACACTGCTTTTTTTTTTTTTTCAGGAAAATGCATTGAAACTTTCATATACATTTAAGTGTGTGTGTGTGTGTGTGTGTTTTTAAATACATTTAATCTCCATTTACTTTCACTGTGAAAAGTTACATGACTGAGAAGTTATTTTAGTATAGATGCCTTCAACAAGTTCAAGTTTTTGAAAAGTGTAATGTTACACAAGAAAAAGTAGAACAACTGTAAACAAATGTAGCATATGTTTGCACACTGCACCTTTCTACCCATCTTCCACCCAAGAATGACATTAGGCAACCCTCTTGTCTTTATACTACACTAATTTAATTACTGTATGATGTATTTTGTGCAGAGCTTCATAGAAGTGAGTAAACTAACATCTAAATGCACTAATTGTTGATTTTAATAATAAGTCATTTAATGATTATAATTGGGTTTTATTCTCTGCTATGGTCTGATATCCAGGTTGTTGGGCTCCTTAACAATTCTCTTTTTCTTATTCCTGCAGAGGCCGATGTAAATGTGCTTAAGGCAGGGTAAAGAGCTTCCTATTGTGTATTCAGCTCAATGATCCACTCTTTGCAGGAGCCTCCTGCTTGACGCTGTTTCCCTAAATAGAAATCCCTCAGTATTTGAGAGGACACCCAATTCCCTCAAGTGCCTGGAACAGTGGAACATTCTCTACCTTACATCCTTCACCACTCATGAAAAAGTCCAAATTGGCACTAATCAATAAATCATTCACTAATCAATAAATCATTCACCTTTTTTTGATGTTAATAAATACTAAATAATACCTTATCCTGTAGAAATGTTAATTTCAGCAATATGCTGACAACTCTGCTGCCACTTCTTTACTGTTTTTTGATGAGAATAATCTTTAAAAGAGAACTTCACTGTCATTTGTGTGTGCTACAATGTGTAGATAATAAGGCAAAGCATGTTTATTTGTGTAGCACATAGACACAATACAGATAGTTAAAACAATCAATTAAAATAGGAAAAAAAACACGAACAAAGTTAGGATAAAAGAAGAGAAGGAATGGGTTAAAGGAAAAAACATTAATAGGCAGCAGCAAAGTGTTCAGTTCTGATTTGGATGCAGTGAGAGCTGCAGCAGACCTGAGCTTCTCTGGGAATTCGTTCCAGATCTGTGCGACATAGAAACAAAACGCTGCTTCTCTATGTTTAGGTTTAGTTCTGACTCAAGTTTTTCCAAACCTTGCAGAGACATAAGGGCAATAATCCTCGATATATTTTTCAAGTGTTAGTATGTTGACTTTATGATGGCTTTTAAGTGACTGTTTGGTCTATAACTACACCAAGATTTCTAGCTTGATTTTTAGGCTCTAACATCACTGACTGAAGCTGAGCTTTACTTTTATTCATTATTCTTTGGCCCAAAAAACAATGACCAATAACAAAAACTTTGTTTGAGGGGGAAAAGTTTTGGCACATTCATTCATTGTTTTGTTAAATGCATTTACTCACTGCTTGCATGGGATTATAATCTCCTAGAAATATAGTGCTGTGGAGTTGTAGAAAAAAAATAAATGGACTTCTTAACTCGTTTGAAGATGTTTTACCTCTTATCCATCGGCTTCTTCAATTCATTTTAGTTCAGTTGAGGAATGAAAAAGCCTCTTGGCTGAGAGAAACACACTAAGAAGTACAGTTACTTTTTTCTAAAACTCCACAATATCAAGATGGACTGGATGACCGAGAACCTTCACAAACATAGTGACATGGTGATGCACATGTATGTATCATCTGCAAAATAATAATTATTATTATATATTTCATATACATATATTTAGTTTTCTTTCATAAACATAAACATAAACTAGTGAGAGCATGTGAACGTTGAAAAGTGGAGACCCCGAAACTGAATCATGGGGGACGCCACAGGTTATCTCTGAATGTATAGAGGTTAAATGTAGACACAAAGTTGTGTGTGTCCTTTAAGTTGGATTTGAAACCACTTTGTTGCTCGGCCAAAAGTCCCACAGAGTACTCCAGTCATCCTAAATATATGTCGCACTGAGCACTTTCATTGATAAAACTGATATTTCAATACTGTCCTTTGCCACAGCAATGTTTGTTGGCCTCCTGATAGGGCAAACACAGCATATTATTGTTATTGCACATTGATTTAAATGTCAATATAACATTTGCATTGCATTGCATTCACCCCTCGATTTTCCCACTCACTTTTCACTTTGGACAGTTTGGCTCAATAAAGATGGTTGCACTGTTATCTTGGTCTAATATTAATCCGATTAGAAACATACAATCTCAGTTATGTACAAGAATAAAATAATTTATTTAAAAAAGTTTTTTATTCCTAAAGACATATCATTTAGAAAGATAAAGTTCAGTGTATCACAATCGTTAGAAGGCTGTGGTAGACGAGAAATTAAAAGTGCATTTTTTCTAACTGTTCTTGATAGGTTGTTTCTGTTACTTAAAATAACTGGAATTTGTGACGCTATCGGACGACAGGCTTCTAGCTGTGTCTGGCACGAGTCAGGGGTCTTGTCATTGTCTCTGTGAGTCTCTCCGTATCAGACAGGTGTTGCTCAGTTTTGTAATCCGGACGAGAAGTCGAGTGTGTGCCATGGGGTCGGTTCTGTATGAGGTGAGTTCAGAGGGAGGAGGGGAAATGATGAGGAGTCTTTTGAATTCCCATCAAAACCAGCTTGTTCATACAGGGGGAGGCTGAGGAAGGTTAATGGGTGGTGGTCCTGCTTACCGGTCAATGAGGGTCTCTCATTAGGCCAGGACTTATGCATCTGTCCTTGAATGTTTCTGCCATTTAACGTTGCATCTCCTTACAACAGCCTTGTTTAGGGAAAGTACATATGGTTGAAAAAGATACTTACAATTCCAGAAAAAATAAAATGTTCAAAAAACTCAGTGTGTCTTTTAAATATTCCAAACAAGCATCGATAATGAACATTTCATCATCCATTCAGACTATTTGAACGAGGCCACTTACGAACACCTCAGCTTCCTATTATCACTGTTTGGGAACCAGGTGGGATCTGTACACTAGCTCCCAGCTAGTGTTTGAGGAGTTTACTTGTTGTGTTGTTTTTCTTTTTATTCTTAGTCTTTACCCTTTTTTCTGAGGAGGAGAGTTCATCAGCAACATCCTGTGGCAGCTGGTCAAATATGTGAATCGAAGCACTACTCACCTTTTATATCCCTGTTGAAAATAGTTCCTGTCCTTCAAATTAAATTCAATTCAGTTTAGCAATGTAAGAAAGTCCAATGATTCACCAATACGTGCAGTTATTGATGTGGTTGACCATCCATCACACACAGTCAGCTCACTGTTGTGTTAATTTGAATGTTTTTTTATTTATTTATTTTTTTTATTGTTTTTAATTAAAAAAAAAATTTTAACTTCTTTCAATGCTGCTGTAGCACTGTGAATTTCCTCACTGTGGGACAATAAAGAATCTATCTATCTATCTATCTATCTATCTATCTATCTATCTATCTATCTATCTATCTATCTATCTATCTATCTATCTATCTATCTATCTATCTATCTATCTATCTATCTATCTATCTATCTATCTATTTATCTATCTATCTATCTATCTATCTATCTATCTATCTATCTATCTATCTATCTATCTATCTATCTATCTATCTATCCATCTATCTATCTCTATATCTATCTATCCATACAGGTAATACCATGACTTAAATTTTGCCACTGACTCTGTTTAAGTAAACTGAAAACATTTGTTTTTTAGTGCTGAAAAACTCGTAGCTGTTTTGCTATGGGTCTATAATTGTGTAGTAGTAAGGTGTCTACTGTAGACTGTTCTGTTTACAGACTTTTGTGAAACGGAAACATAATGTGGCGGCTGTAGCCCAGAGGTTGAGCAGTTGGTAGAGTGGTGGTTCAATTTCCGGCTCCGCTGAGTAGCATATCATTGTGTTCTTGGGCGATTTGCCTCAGATGGTGTGTGCCATCGGTGTGTGAGTGCGTAGATCCCTGATGTGCAGGCACCATCAATGTATGTGAATGGGTGAATAGACACTTGTAGTGTGCAGCTCTATATAAATGCAGACCATTCAAAATGACCACATCTTTACACTCACTGGTGGAGGCAGAGATAAAATGGGAGGATGGTGGGGAAAAGTGCTAAGTTTGGTCTCCAAGGAGTAACCAGTTCTTTCATCCGGTCGGTGAAGCCTAGGATGGGGTAGGAGGGTGACTAGAGGTGAGGGTGACCTGGACAAGGTTAGGGGAGGGGGGCGGTGAATGAGATGAATCCTCACAGGTAGCAGTTGGCATGTGGAATGGATAATCTCCTTCTTGGATCTGACGCACATTCGAAATAAGAGTTTGTTGCTCATGTTTTGTCACCTAAGATCAGAGTTTGTGATCGTAGCTTTCTCTCTAGCCTTTTGCTCTGTAGTTCCTCTCAGTGTTTTCCCCTCCTGTATGAGGAGCAAAGGTTATACCGGTCATCTGGTGGAGGGATATCAGAGGTGGACCAAACCTGTTTCCATGTCGTGCAACTGGTTGTAGGAGAGGTTTTATGCAGCTGCCCACTTCCGTTTCCTACTAAACACAGGGCCGCTCTGCCTGGAGAGTAATGCGGGTCGTTAACAAGTAATATCGTAAATCTTGCAGCATTGGGTTCAGCCTCTTACTCTTCCTCCCATTTCCCATGATTTACTCTCATGCTTTACACCAAGAGAGTTCCAAGAGGGACTATTAATTATAGATCTATTATGTGGTGAACAGCTTCCTGGTTAATTGTTAGACTTGTTGATGCTATTAACTATTGGTACGGTTATGACATGGTAATTAATGGAAAAATCAGAGTTGCAAAAGTAAAACACTTAAATGCATTATATTTCAAATTTAGATTATCAGACAAGAGGGAGCATAACAATGGTGAGTCATTTTTCCGGAGACAGGGTGATATTTTTTAGATGCTAGGTGATATTTCCTGGTTAACAGGAAATTTTTGGTCTCCACAAGAAGAACAATGGCGTCAACTTTCAAAAAGCCAAAACAACTAAAGCATGTTTCCATTAACTATGGTAGTGGTATGGTCAGTAAGCCTCATGGTACTTTCCGCCCCATAATTTATGGAGCTGACAGTTTACACAGATGTTAAATATGTCTGTTCAGCTCTGTTCACAACAGCTTTGCTCCTTGCTTTCCTGTCCTGACCGCAGGTATGTGATGTGACGTCACCAATAACTTACTTCTACAAGTCGAGCTGCAGATTTCAAAGGATAATGATCTAGTAGTAAATTCAGAACCCACCAGGAAAGGACCATTACAGGTCCCATATTGAGCACTTTTACGGGTTTTATTTGAACTTGTGATATCCCAAAGACATATGTGTGTTTTAAGGACACATTCCATTGCTACATTCATACATACATACATTTGCTAATGTGTGTTAAAAGTGTTAAAAAGGTATTTGGGAGGGTGAGCAACACCAGGAAAAGATGAGTTGCTGGAATTTACTTTTTCCTTTGGTATTGAATAGATTAACATTGGGTTTTTCCCAACTACTTTTAATAGAGTGTAGTGGCCAAAGCAGAAGTTATTTAATTTCACTTCAACTTCAACACGGTGCCAAACAGGTTCAAATGACTGTAGCCGGTGTTGCAATGTTGCCTGTTTTTATAGGTGCTTATTAAGGTTGGCTTTTAAGGGGAATTCTGATTCATTTCAAACCGATGCACAGTCTTTCCGATAAATGTGATAAATGAGGCCACTATTGCTCAATCAGTCTGATATAACTCTCTCAAGCGTAGTTACTGGTGTCTCATCTGCATGTGAATGGCCACATTTACAGGAAATACATCAGGCTGAAATAATTTCCCTCTTCTCGCCTTGTCAGTGTTTTGCTCACTCTGGTTATTCTCCTTTTTCTTCAGATGAAGTCCTGAAAACCCCGCTGTCTGTTGTTGTGGGGAGGATGAGGAAGCGGTCACATAATTGCATATATTTGGACTGTTTGGATTTAAATACAGTCATTATTTTTAAAGATATTAATAATGGCATTAATCATGATTAGTGAGTAACAGGAATTGTGCATAATGTCATGGTCTTTCATTGACTATGCACTGCTGCAATTAACCCCTCCATAGAATCCAAATGAATAGTGTATAGCATCAATTTGATTACCTCTTCCCACTTGCCATGAGCTGTCTTCAAAAGCTTAAAAGTTTTGTTTAAAATGCAAGCCCTAAGAAAAAGAACAATGATCACTGTTTCAGGCTGGGCTAATGACCCAGGAAGTGATAAGGTGAAGTCTTGTAGGATGACTACTTTAGTCCGACCTTCTGTGTTCTTCCAATCTAGATAAGAGAGTTTGGTTCACTCTTCCAGACCTGCGTGTGGCTCTGACTGAACCGACCCTCTGTGCACAGAAGAATAAAGACAACTCTTAATCTTCAACAACGGCTCTCCTATTTCATCCGCTCACTTGTTTGTTCATTTTGTTTCCGCGACAACAGCCGACCACCCACGGGAATGGGCTTGACCATGAGACAATTATCAGGGGCCCGAGTTCCGCTAACATTCAGTGTATCAGGCTCCATTGTGAAAGGATAGTCAATGAAATGACAGGATTCTCTTCTACAAAGCTGCAGGGAACCAGTCGCATTACTAATTGTCAAAGCAATTACGGCAGACATGCAAAATACTTTGCAAAGGGAAAAAAGAATATTTAGAATTAAATCAGCACCACGATTAAATACATACAGCAAATAAAAGCATAGAAGTTGATTTTTTGTTTAGCCTCATATATCCTTGAACCTTGGATTTGAATAAGGACAAATACTCTGCTTAGAATTATCTACAGGTGGGGGGTTTAGCAAGTGTTAAAAAAAAAAAAAACTTACCAATAATGCAATTCTCAAGTCAGGAATTTATCTCAATGTATCACTGTGTTTGCCTTTCCCAAAAAAACTTAAGATCCACAGATACGAATGAATGAGGCATCAATTGGTCTACATATGCTCAAAGTCGTTCAGAGGATTCAAGAATTTCTACAGATAAGTGACATTTTTACTTCAGTTTGTCCTCTCTCTATACACAGACCCTATGATTTGGGGACTGCTGCACACAACAGCAAAGCACAGAATAAGAAAATGCATCACAGATGGACAAATCAAACAGAAATGATGGACATTTGAGGCTTTCCTAAATCTATATTGTTAAAAACAATACAATCCTATGATTTATCTATAACAATTTCAGGTTTTTATTGTTATGTAAATGAAAGAGCTGTTATAGTATAGCAGCCATATGGGTCTGCCACTGAATAAAGAAGACACTCATCCTAAAGGGAACGGGCCAGTGGTGACGGCCTCTCAGGAGCAATCAGAGAATCTCAAAAAGTGTTACAAGGATGTCTGAGGGTAATAAAGCTGACAGGATCACCAGAAATACCCCCAGGGAGGGTTCCTAGGGGAGGAGGTTAATGCAAGTATTGAACCATGTGCTAAGCCTGGTAAATGTGAAAGATTGTCTCCATTGGTGCTACATGTTTACAAGAGCGGCTACAGACAATGTCATCCCCGCCTCCCACCGAACAATGGAACCACACCTGTCCTCGTGTAACACTGTCTTGTGATGTCTCACTTTCTCCTTTCCTGCCTTTTTTTTATCTCTTGCACACTTTCTCAGTTCGGTAGCAGCGGTCATAATTCACGCAGCTTTTATGCAGCTGCTGCAGGAGTCAAACAATCAGAGCTGTAATAAATCATATCGCCACTGGCTGTGTAATTCAGTCACAGGCCTGCATATGGATGAAAACACAGCCGAGGTGCTACATCAATACCGCAAAATTGCTTTGTGGGCTGAAACATTAGTGCGTAGTATATTTATTCAGAGATGCGATATATGAAAGGTTCGCTCCTTTTTATAGAAATGATAGAGTAATTCTTTGCTCATTGGTTTATATTCTGTATTGCAGGGAAGGAGGAGCCCGATGAGCTGCTGCATGACGGAGACAATACGTTGCTGCTCAGAGAATATGGCTGGTGATACTCTAAAATGTTTCACCACAAGGAGTGACTGCTGCTTCTACGTCCAGAAATGTTTTAGGCACGGTTGGTCTGTTTAAGAAAAAAGTGATTCTAACTGATCTGACAAGTGACATTCTAGGTTACATTCATAGATGATGTTAATGCAGTATATATATATATATATATATATATATATATATATATATATATATATATATATATATATATATATATATATATATATAGATATATATATAGATATATAGATATATATATAGATATATAGATATATATTGAATTAACATCATTTTTTTCATGCAGGATATATGACAGAATTAGGGCTGATTTATCATTTTATAGAGTTTAGGCAAATTAAGGGTATTTGAAATAGTTGTTTATGTAAGTTGCAAATGTGAATGTGCACCATAAACATAGAAAGAAACGGATTTGACTAAAAATGAATTCAGCATAAAGGGGCCCTATTTTCCGCTTTCCCAGTTTAATATATTATGTCCTATTCTTAATTCTGATTTCTTAATTTTTATTTGTAGAACTTATCATGCATATATAGTTCAACTTTCTTAATTTCAACAATTCAGTCTGCCTTCTCTCACACGTAGAAAGAACATTAAATTCGTAGCAGCATAAGACTTTGGAAATGAAAGCGAATGAACTGTTCGATGAAATGTTCTCAATGCGGATGCAGTAAGAAAGGACCACACAAAGCAGTCAGAGAGCGGAGTGTCGCCTCCGGATTGAAAAGTGGAACGGAGCCAGCGGACAGAGAGGGACAAAGAAAGACATGTGGTCGACGTGGCATCCGCCCAAAAGATGCCCGGCATATTACAAAGCGTGTAACAACTGCAAGAACATAACCATAAAGTCCAGTGCTGTAAAAAAAACAAATCAGTGGATGAGAGCGACACTGAGGATTTCTATGTGGATGTAGTAACAGAAAATAAAACTGGGAAAAGGACTGGATAATGTTTCTGGTAGTGAATGATGGACATTGACACATCGGAGTGAAACAAGATACTGGAGCTCAAGGAAATGGATTATCAGAAACTGACTTTTACTGGGGGCGACACGGTGGAGCAGTGGGTAGCACTGTTGCCTCACAGCAAGAAGGTCGCAGGTTCAAGACCGCCTTGGGGCCTGGGTCTGGGACCTTTCTGTGTGGAGTTTGCATGTTCTCCCCGTGTCTGCGTGGGTTTTCACCGGGTACTCCGGTTTCCTCCCACAATACAAAACATGCTCAGGTTAATTGGTAAACTCTAAATTGCCCATAGGTGTGAGTGTGTGTGTGAATGGTGTGTGAATGGTGTGTGTGCCCCACGATTGGCTGGCGACCATCTGGGGTGTATCCCTGCCTCTCGCCATAAAATGCGCTGGGATAGGCTCCAGCAGACCCCTGCGACCCTGAAAAGGAATAAGCGGGATAGAAAATGGATGGATGGATGGATGGGACTTTTACTGGGTGACACAAAACTCAGGTGAAAGCAAACAGTAATCTTCCTTTCCTTGCTCTGTTGGAGCAGGTGCTAAATGTTGCTGATATAAATGTAATTATCTGAAACAAGATGCATAAAGAACCCACAGAACAAATAAAACAGATAAGAGGGAAAAAAGTGCCAAATTGAAACCTGAAATGTAAATTCTGACAGTGTTGTATCAGAATTGAACACCCACAACAGAGGTGTGTGTGAACATTTAGCGCCTAAAAGTTCCATTTCAAAGGGTTCTCTCTCAACACTGAGAACAAAGCACTGGGCCCCGCCGGCCTGACTAGTGTGATTTTAAGTGTTTTGCCCCTTCCGCCTGGTTACCTTTGGTAGCGTTCTGGTATCACCACCCAGGCACTTTGCTCGGGGTTCCATCTCCATTCCC
This sequence comes from Eupleurogrammus muticus, assembly GCA_036785175.1. Taxonomy (NCBI): domain Eukaryota; kingdom Metazoa; phylum Chordata; class Actinopteri; order Scombriformes; family Trichiuridae; genus Eupleurogrammus; species Eupleurogrammus muticus. Next base: position 20,462,529 of record JAYKQN010000010.1, on the reverse strand, counting down.
AGGCCGGTCGGGTCGTGGTTGAGTGCTGTGGAGGACGCCCTGCGCGCCAGCCGGGGCCTGTGAACAGACCGTCTCCCAGCCCCGAGTGGACACGGGTCTCCTCTGGGAAACATGGGTCTATACTAAGCTGTTGTTCAACTTTAGTAAATGGGCGGAAGAGAGACAGAAAGTCTTTTATCGACGCTGCTCGTGTGGAGCAAAAAAGGGCAACGCAGCGGCTTTGCATTCTTAATATGATCTTATCAATAGAAAGTGTTCTGAATTAGTTCAAATATATTATTTTAAGCATAGTGTAAGGCACTGAGAAAGCATTTTTACTTACTTTACAAAATCCCCTGCCACACTCGTATGCGTTACAAGCTCAAACTGCATCCCAGATTATTAAACATGATAACACCGATTACCTCCAGTCAGAAAATTGGACTTGGGGAGAAGAAAAGACCCGAGAAGCTAAATTTGCTCTGCTGACCTCAGGTCTAGGTTCAGGCTTCATGAGATGTTGGAAAATCTATTTTACATTGTGGGTCCGGTCTGAGTCATGCTTTAAGGTCATAAAATCTAAATGAGAATATTTATGAGCGTAATAAAGCCAAGGCAGGTGTTATGTGCTCTCTTTTTTTTTTTCAAATGTCTGGCAGCCATGTTACACAACAGGTTGGGCAGAAGAGAAAGAAATTCCAGTAGAGAAAGCAGACATCACCTTAACAGATGAAGAATGACAAGTCCCCCAGGTAGATATCAGGTTACATAACCTCAGTGTACTGCATTTTTATTACGGCGTGAGTATAGTTAGAGAATTAAAGAGAATATGACTCTGCTGTGCACTAATGATTCTTTCCAGCTTTGAGAATCAAAGCAGAAATTGTATGAATTCACTTTATCCCTAGAGAAGTCAGAGGATGAAACGATATGGACAGAGAGACTAAAAGCTTTAGTTGGAGTCTAAACACGACCCGTCTATAATAACAAGAGGGGAATGAATGCATGGCTGCAGTGAATTAAAAGCCAACTGTAAGGACTTTAGTCATTTTGTTGTTGAGCTTTTAACAACATGGGTCGGTGCCAGATTAAATTCTGGATTTGTTCGTTAGTTCGGCACAAAGTGGTGGATTTTTAGCCTGTACTGTATGTGTAGTATATGTGGTCATCGACAACACACGATTTCGCCTTGACTGTCTTAAAGTTTTTCTATTAAACTGCTTTTTTGCCAACTCCATCACATGTTGCAATGTTACAGATTTCTTAGCAATCGCTTCCTTCCAAATTAGTCAAAAAACAAAGACTATAACTAAGTACTGACTATGCATCAATAATGTATTATTTATTCCTTATTTAGCCACTACCAAACTGACTGTTTGACTGGAATGTGTATAATAGAACTCTATTCTGCATATATGTAGCAATTTACACAGGTGTTCACCTACTTAATATTCCTGCTGTAAATAAGAGTTAATTAGGTTTAAAACGTTTGTGCCACTGACACTGATTTAAGCTACATTTACATACAAATGAATATGTATTTCTAGTTTCAACCTTCCTTTTTTCTTATAATACAGGAAACAACCAATAAACATGATGTGGAGCGCACACATTTTGTCACGTTAAGAGTTTTCCAGTCTTTGATCTTTGTTCTACCCCTTGGATTTTTGAAGGGTTTCAGTATAAAAAGGTTCAGGATGGTTCGATAAGCTAAATAAAATTAAAATCAATAATCTGTTGCAATTAGTTCTGGGTTGGGTGAAATGCTCCCAGTGATGGCCTAGACTATACAACCCAGTTCAAGACTAAACAGGTTTTCTCTCCGCCTGGGAAGTTCCTGCCTCAGGCGTAAAGACGCAGTTAAATTGCTTTTTTTTTCTCTTTAAGAAAAGATTGTACTCATCTTTGCCCCATTTAATGTTATCTTTTGTTTTCCTTCAGTGTATTATTATCACCAAATGAACCGATACTGACAGACAGGAATAATGTAGCTAAGGCACATCTTCACTTTCTATGTAAATTCACCTCTGAATAGTGGAGGAGGGTCAGAATGGAAGTAATTGATTTAATTTGAGCACAGAGGAGGGAATTGATCTGTGAATAACAGGCTCCGTTTATGGTTGTGAAAATGATGTTGCTCTGACCTGGATTCATTTGCTTCACAGCACAAAACGGCCTGCGTGCTTCACAGAACAAGCAGAAGGTGTTTCCTCTTGTTCCATCTCAATTTAATGATTCAAATCTGTACTAAGTGTGGATTTGCATAGAAACGCACCGACTGGGTTGTGCTCTTTATAATAAACGTATAATAATCACACTCCTGCTTTACCACATCCACATTTTCTTTAATTAAAAACGTCATGTCTTTTAATACAATATATACATCTCTTGCGCCTTATGAATTGATAGAATAATTCAGTACAACATATACACATAGCAATGAGTACAATACAGACCATCATCAGCCAGAGGCTTTGAGTGGATTTCTGGTCATTTTCAAGTCTATAACCTCAGGTTGAGGGACCTGAACACTGAAGTCTTTTGATGGAAATCAGATGTTCCCAACACAGTTAATGTGTTAGCACCCCCTTCAGTTACTGTAGGGCACTGTGTTGTCCAGTGTTGCTTCTGCATTTAATAGGAAAATGCCCTTGTGCATGAGATTTGGAAAAAGAAAAGAGTAGGCTGAAAAGCAGACAAACACAAAGGAGAGGACAGTAAAATATGAAATATACATTTAAATATTTTAGATGCACTGTGGGAACATCATGAGTCATACAGTACGATTCATTTAATGTTTTTTTCATTTCATGTTGCTCTCTATCCAGTCTTTGAAGCCAGCTACACGTGTGTAGACTGTGTAGAGGTCTGGATCACACTCCCCTTGGTCGTAGCCGAAGCTCACCAGTCCCAGGAGGCTCCAGAGCCCTTTGCTCCCCTCACGCACCTGCGTGACGCTGACAGACGGCTTCCGGCTGTTCTCGGAAAGCACGGGGAGGACGAGGATCCCCCCTGTGTCTGAGGGGCAGATGTTGGAGGGCCCGTAGTCCGGCTTCTGGCTGCCGCAGAGCATGTTGTCCGTGACGCTAACCGGCACGCCGTTGTGAGCGTACTGCCGCTCGCACGGCACCACGTCGGCGAGCTCCACCAGCCCCACCCTCGCCCTCTCGTCGGGTCCCAACGTGGAATCGGGCAGCGGGGACCAGCCTGTCACGAGCCCCTGGCCGGATGTGGCCTCTTCTCCTTTGCTGTCTATGAGGCAGAGGGGAAGGACTTTGTCCCCGATCCTCGCTTTGTCCAGGAGCTTGATGACAGCCATGTCCGAGTCCAGAATGTTGGGGTCGTAGTTTGGGTGAACTGCCATGGAGGCCACCTTAAGGAGAGAGAGACGAAATCCTTGGAATTTGTTTTTCAATACATTGGGAACACTGTATTTCATATTCTAAATCAAAATGTGAACAGAAAACGAAGAGCCTGTATGTACTGAAAAACCTTCAGGATTTAGCATTTCTGTCAATCACCTCACTTTCTGAGAACCGCTTCCCATCTGCGTTGCATACTTCAGCCTCACAGTTCCTCTGCAACTCGTTGTTTTGCCTCGGAAACTCAGAATGTCGCCACACAAGTTTTCAATATGAGTAAGTTCTGAGGATCGGGCTGGCCACTCCAGAACTTTAATTGTGTTGGTTAGGAATCGAGATGCTGCTGGTGTACTGCTGTGTTTTGAGTCCTTGAAACTTACATTTCAAGGCATTTCCTCTGTTAACAACATGACCTCTTCAACTATTTTGACATATGCAAACTGATCCATGATCCTCTGTACGTGATAAATAGCCCGAACACCATAGTAGGAGAAACTTCTCCATATCATGATGCTGCAGCACCATGCTTTACTGTCTTCAGAGTAAAATGTGGCTTAAATTCATTTGTTTGTTGGTCATCTGACCAAAAACAATTTTTCTCCATTTCTCTTTAGGCCAGTAGATGTGTTTTTTTTTGGCAAATTGTATCCTCTTTTAACATGAAGACAAGGAATAAAATATAAAATGCAGTGTTCCCAAAGCACCAAAATAAAAATGTTTATAAGGATTTTTTGCTTCTAAAATAAACCTGGCTTACCCTCAGGTGTTGAAGTCCTTTATTTTCCCTCTGATCGTCCCGATAGTGCTTCCCTACCACCACCTTTATCTTGGCGGCATCCAGAGGATACACCTTCCCCAGCTCCGTGACGCAGTGAGCCGCCACCACCACGCTCCTCTGGTTCACCAAGGCCCCGCTGCACACCAGCTGCCAGCCAGAGGCCTGGTTCAGGTTGCCACTTCCTGCCCCACTGTCCTCCTTCGGGGACCCTGCCTTATGGCTGTCTGCCTTGGTCACCTTTGGCGCGGCTCCACCGGCGGAGCGACGGTAGATGGCCGCCAGCCAGGGCCAGTGAGCCTCCGCCGGCCTCTTCGGGTCAAAGGTCGGATGCTTCCCACATACTGCCAAAGAGGAGGTGACAGGACGAGAGGAGAGGGAGAGAGAGAGGAGGAAAGACCATTATCAAGAAGAAAAAGGATCACGGGAAAAAAATTACACTTACATTAAGGCTGTGTCAACACACAGCACACTGGGACCTATTTTAAATTGTGTTTCCCTTCAGAAAGATTTTTATTTTACACAAGCACAGAAGAAGTTTTTTTTTTCTTTTTGAAGATTTGTTCCCAAAATGCAAAGCAGTGTCACATATCAATGAGGGAAATGTGAGGAGCTTTAAAGCACGGAGACACAGTCAAGACAGATATTGGTTTTCCCCCTGAGAAAGGTAATATGCAGACCAGGAGGACACATTCAAACATACCCTTTATGATCAGTGAATAAATCAACACACAAACAGGGATTATTATACTTTTGCAACTTGAGAGTTGATTTTGTTCCTTTGTTCTAAAATTCTGCAATAGCTCCCTAAAGTAAAAGAATCTACTTCCAGTGTTTGTTGACATTGTTACGGATGTGTGCATGTGAGTTTAATAAAATAAAAATAAAAACAGCTCATGAAGCCGACAGGTTATTGTGGAAGTGTGTTTAATTGCGATTGCACCAAATCCTGATTAAAGCACCTAACCCTGTGTGCCTGGAGGGTGTAATGAAGAACAAAGAGCAAAGTCTCTCTGTCACTGAGCAATTAAATGTGGAGGTGAACAAAAAAAAGGCATTCACGCTGAGGTATCAGAGTGTAATCTCAGAGAAACAACCCACACCAACTGACATGATGTCAATGAGTGTTTGCAACAATATGCCATCAACGGGAAGGTTGGGATGGCAATGCATCTCCATCACAGTCTGATTATACGGGACGAAGACATCCAACCAGGTCTACTTCCTAAACAAGGCCTTCCGTCATGTCTCAGCACCACCAGATGTTGAGTCTTTGCAATGCATAAATGGCGGTTATGTATCTAAGAGCCTTCATTGTCAAGCCAGGTGTATTTTCCTGCTATTAATGATGATAAATACTGGATGTCTACAACTACAAAGGCTATCTACTTTAATCTGATATCAAAAGATATGTACAATATGTGAGGTGACTACAGAAATGTCTCAATTTATGTTACTGTGACACTACAGATAAAAAGAAAAGGAAAGGGATCATTACAGACCATAGGAATATATTCAGAGCCAATTAAATAATCACACAAACAGCTCAAATCTTAATTCAATATCAAAATAGTCATTAGTTGCAGTCCTACTACTGATATTATAATAAACTATTTTCTAATTGTATTGATGATGTGGATATAGGATGAGCAAAGAAAATGTCAAAATCCTACTAATTTTAAATGAATGAGTGTGTGTGTGTGTGTGTGTGTGTGTGTGTGTGTGTGTGTGTGTGTGTGTGTGAGTGTTTGTTTGTGCATGACACTGGAGCTTCTTTTTCCTGTGGTCACATCATAAGTTGCCTTATGCCGCCCTCACCTGGCGAACAGGACACATGACGTCCGCTCCATTTCCCAGTCTTCAGGCAAGTTCGGCGGGAGCTGCCAGAGTGGTTGTAGAACGGAGACGCACACTCGTACTCTATGTGTGTGTAGAGCGGGTGGAAGCCCTGGGGCAGCGGGGACAGCATGGGGGGGCCCTTCGTGGGGCCGTCGGACTGCAGCTGTCGGCCCAGCCCGCTCAGGTAGAGCTTCTGCACAGGTGTCTTTCTGAGGGGAGAAGAGGAGGCCGAGGGTGTGCAGACATATACCCCCTTACGTTGAGCGAATGGTTTTTTGAATGTGATTCTGGAAATAAGCTGTGACGTGATATACAGTAGTTTATACTGTATATCAAACCTCATATATCATGTATAACTTGTTTATGAGGATGTGTGTGCACATTTCTTACAAAAGTACCTGAATACCTCTTTCTCTCTTGTTTCGTATGAGCCATAGCAGACTATTCAGAAATGGTAATGGATGCTCAACAATCAGGTTTGTTGTATAAGATGATGCACTGGTAAACATACCTAGATGTTGCCAGAGGTGGCAGAATTGTCTGTCTGACCAATTCTGAAACTTTGGGCTCCCGGCAGGCTGTAAACACACACACACACACATACACACACACGTATGAGACATGAAATACACACACCAAAGTCTCATTAGCATGCTGAGAACAACTGTTGTTCGACCTGTAAATGTTCAAGATGGCCTCTACTGTAATCTGTAGTCTGCCAGCAGTCAGTTAATTATCTTGCTGTAGCACAGAGACTGGAAACATGGTGAAACACAGCATATCCTGGCTCCGTCTGACTAAATCCACCCTCAAGCAGCTGTAAAACTCACTCCTCAACTACAGCTGGAAACCAGCCAAGATGGCGAAACTGCCACATGTGCTTTGTCCCTGTAACTTTAAACCGTGTAAGTAAATACATATAATTATTGTATAGTTTAGTATAGTATATTTTTTAAAGTGCTAATTTAACACTACTAGTGTTAGAATTAACTCTTTAAGTGTTAACACTGGTGTTTTTACTGTGTAGCACTTAGTTTGATGACATGGTATAAAGTGAGAAAACCAATGACTCTTTATTACTGTAAAATACCAAACAATAGCTGGGTTTTGAACAGCCAGGCCCTTTAAACACTGGATGCAGGTGTATATATTGATATTAAGTGTCTGCGCAACTCTAGAGAAAAAGCGATACTATCAACTACAGTACTGTAATCTGACTTTTAAAAAATGTACATTATATGGCGTTCATAGTGGTTTAATAGAAGAAATGGAGTAAATTATCAGTTTTCTAGTTTTGCTGAGCTATTAGGTCTGTTTGTGTTTTTAGACTTTCTCACTAAACTCTGAGTCGGCAGTTCTGTATGTAAGGACTCCTGAATCCTTCTGCAAGGGTCAGTAGGCCGACAGGCAAATGCTGCACATGGCTACGCTCTCCAAACACACCACCCTTAATTAGTGGTGTGCAGATCAATACTGAAATATCAGTACCTCCAAAACCAGGTATTTATGTTCTAGAATCAATTCTCATATTAATCGTTTTTGGATAAGGTGTGACAATGCACCGGTTAGTGTTTTTTTCACAGAAATGTGAAGTCAGTGGAACATCTTTTAGGACAAGGTATAACATATCAAATATTGTCTTATATCATCTCTTCTGTTTTGTAAATTAAAAATGAACAAATCATAGCGTATATTTTTTTACATGAAAAGGAGGGGAAATGTTTAGGTGTTGTGTATATTTATACACACCATGAACTAAATTGAGTTTGACATCCCTGGTCTACATGATAACTAGTTGGACTAGTAGGAACTACTAATGCTTCCTCCTGTCACAGTCCTATGTATAAACGTGTAAGCATCACCCAGGCCAGTGGAAACGATACCTGATACCTGTTACAGCTTCACAAACAGTAACAACGTGCTATATGATGTGTGTGGGTTTTTAGTCATCTTTGCATAGTACTTCCTTATTAATAAATATAATAGGAATAAGGAGTCGGATTTCAGGAAGCGGAGGGCTGTACCTCTGACACAGAGCGGCTGTTTGCCGCTCCAGGTCCCGTCGGGCTGGCAGCTGCGTCGGCCGTCACCGCTGAGGGCGTACGAGTGGTTACAGATGAACTCCACCGTCTCGGCCTCCGCTCCGGCCACCCGCTGCTGGTAGCCGTGGTAAAGGCGAGGCAGCGGCGGGCAGCTCTTCTCTGGGGGAGGGGAGCAGGTGAAGTGTCAGGGCAGAGAGAAGGCCAAAGAAAACCAGGACATGACTTACTCAAGCGAGTCTCTCACCGTTAAAGCTTTGATTGACCTCCTTCTCCTTTTCTTTCTCTTCCTCCTCTTTCTTCTTTTCCAATTCCTCCTTTGCTTTCTCGGCGGAAGCCTCTTTGGCTGTTTTTTCCGTGGGTTTCCCGCTCTCCTCGCCCCCTCTGTACATGGTATACTGTGTGATGTTGACTCTAGTGGTGATGGTTTTCCTCTCTGGCTCTGGAGAACCTATCGTGTTGTTTTCCTCCTTCACGTCAACGATATCGTATGTGACCGTGTTGTTCCCCGTCCTCCCCAGCTCAAATATCTCCACTGTGTTTTCCCCCTCAGAGATAACTGTCCGCAGTTTGGTGTCATTGGGGCCGAATTTGTCTTTATCTTTTTTCCCGTTCACCTGCTCCTCTTTCCTCTCCTTCTCTTCTTGCCCCTTGTCTTTTATCACCACTATCTCTGTGATATCTGTCTTTCCTGTGTCTGATTTTGCGTCTGGGATGCTTCCTTTCTTCTCAGGGGGCTTTACAACCTCAGGTTCTTTCTTTCCATATGTGTCCAGGCGGTTGTCTGGGCCTTCGCGATCCTCTCTGTCTTCACCACCTTCAGTGGGATTTTCTGACACAGTATTTTTTTCCTCTGACTTTCCCTCATTCCGATCCTCAGCCACAGTTTTCTCTGGAAGGGTTGCATTATATTTATCTTCCCAGTCGGCCGCTGTTGTATTCCTGCGCTCAGTGTTTATATCTGTCCCTCCAACACGTTCTTTCTCTTCAGTTGTGTTCACTTGACCTTTCTCCTTTTCTGGTTTGCTGAAATCTTTCTCGCTGTATGTGTTGCTTTCTCTGCCCTTTTCCGTCTCTTCTGCCTTGTCTTTGTTCTTTTCTGCTTCGGTGAGTGTGTTATTCACTGTGGATAGAGAGCATTTAAAAAGAGATCATCAGTTAGCAGCTTTTCCAAGATTATTCTAAATCTTTTTTGTTTTCTTTTAAGTTGGCTCATCACGCTGGGTGGCTTGAGGCACCAATTAATTTTCTTTGAGACTGTTATTCTTGTAAAACTGAATCAAAATGAAATCCATATCTTTCATAGTATTTGCTCATGACTGAATCTGTCTTAGCGTTAATCCCAGTCATTCAAAGATCCCTCCTAGCTGTATGTGTAGATGTATTAGGATTAGGATAAAGATACTCTGCTTGACTCTGCTTGGAACAACAATGCATGTCTGACAACATAAAAACGTATAATTACCACTTTAAAATCCTTAAAATGACAACGCCAGTATCTATGAAGATACAAAAATGTTTGTGGCAGCATTTAACAGTGCAACAGCTTCTCTGGTTCACTCAAAGAGGCCCTATTATATAAAATAACAAATTTTAGTGCTTGTGTGTAAATATTTATATGTGAAATAAGACCACCCATTTATTCTGTTGTGGTCTGGCCTCCTTTGTAGTGTTTCTGAACAGGCCATTTAGAAATGGCTCCCGTTGTGATGTCACAACAAGAGTGAAATGCTTATAGTAAAACTGGTCCTGGATTCTTCTAGCTACTCTCTCCTTACAGAGTGTACAACTACATTGTATTAATACACCATGAAAATAAAAACTTGGGAAAATGGTAGAATAGATCCTCTGTAACACAAGTTAGTGTGCAGAACTAGACCAAGACGGTACATCTTAACGTCTTATGACGCACCCCCTTTGGGATTTAACAGACAGCAATTGCACATGCTCTAGCTCAGGGCTATCAAACCATGGTAACAGTGTGTCACATGCTGGTGGAAAACGCTGGCTACTGGCTATCAGATATGAGTCGTCTCCACATGGGAAAAATTCCATTGGGTCATACTGCTGGCCATCAAAACAAAAGTGGTTAAACTCGCATAGACGTTTGTCATTGGCTTTCAAAGCGGCTATCTCGATTGGCTCATGCCATTATTGCTTTATTTGCACATAGAGACCAATGACTGAAGCATAGTGTTTCCCCACTACCCCCGTGTACCGATGCATCATAAGAGGCTAATGGAACTTCTGAATATTATCACATACTACTAATAACATACTAGTCTCAGCAAAGAGCAGCTTGATATGGTTAAATAATTAGAAATGATTAGTTCCTTAGATTTGTGACAAAGGAAATCTTGCCTGATAGAATCTGTGTTTTCGACATTGTCAGTACACCACAGTTACAAAGCAGAAATTCTCATCCAATGGCATTGATATGTCTCTCAATGTTAACAAAGGTTAAAAATATGATTTTTCACAAAGGGTCTTTAAGACACTTTATCTGACCTTTGATACAAACTGGAGGAGTCCCGCTCCAGGTGTTGTTGGCCAGGCAGGTTCTCTGGGAGTTCCCGCTGATTTCGTAGGGCTGGTAGCACAGGTACTGCAGAGCGATCAGCACATCGTTGGGTCCGTAAACCAAGAAGTGGTTCCCGTTTGTCGGCTTGGCTGGGAGATCACACACTCTCTCCACTGGCACTGGAAACGGGGAAAAAGTAAGAGAGCCTTTTTTCCTCAACCCTCACTACCTCTCAAGGAGAGGTGATGTTAGGCATTCAATATACCTAATGATTAAAAAATTGTATTATTTGGCAAAAAAAAAAAGAAGAGGTCACGTGGATGTCTTACCACACAGTGGGGCAGGTGCGCTCCATGTGCCGTCAGTCAAGCAGATAGCAGTTCGAAAGCCCTGCAGCTCGAAGCCAGGGTCACAACGGAAAGTGACACGCGCCCCCGTGTGATGAAACACGCCCTCTGCGGACCCGTGGGTGGGCACCGGAGGCCTGCGGCATCCCACCACTGAGCGGAAATACAGGCATGCACAGTGTTTTTAGACATACTGTATGTTGTCTCGCAGCATGTTGTTGTCTCTGAGTGAACGCTGCTCATCAAATATGAAGATGTGCAGAGGGTTTAGGAGGCATCTACTGCATTCCTCAAGCATCAGTTTATTGCACCTTCCTGCTGTAAAAGACCACACAAATAGAACTTCAGTGAGTTTATTGCCTCCTGGTACTGGCAGGTCACACAGGTAGCCCGCAGAAGCACGTCTCAGCTCCCAGTTACTCGCATTACTCTCAATTTAAGAATGACCAGACCTTTAATAGCCTGCTACCGTCGAGACTCATTAATGAATAATTTATTTCCTAAAGTGTGAATAGTTTACAGGACGATTAACATGCTGGCTTGTAAATGAGGAAGAAATAGAAGCAATAAAAGAGTTTTTAGTCAAAGAGTTCAACTTTCCAGTGTTGTAAAAGTGGATTTTATGAAGTGGGGTAGAGATTGGTAATGCGGTTTTGGAATACCGTGTCTAACTTTGACAGTCTACTGCAAAGTAGAACTTGACATATCATAAATTTGGAAACAGCGGCGCAAGTCCTCGAGCGCGGCGTGATGCGACATTTCCTTGCAACTACAGTATCTGTTTCTTTCCTCTGGAAGCTCCAAATGAGCATACAAGTGTTGCGGCGCAGGGCCTGCCACCCACAACCGAGGCCACGAAAACTCAAACACACATGTCAGCAACACAGTTATCATACCATTACAGCACTCGCTGTGAGATGATCTCTCGGGAGGTTTGCTGTGCTGTTGACTTTATGTTGGGTCAGATCCATGAAATGCACTGACTGTGGTTTTATTGCTTCAAACCAGGAACCCTCCCTATAATCTGGGAGTTGTTGCCTTATGGCATTTCCACCCTTCATTCCCTTAGGGGATGGAGAATGCTGTTGGCCAACTAAAACTAAACTGCAGTTGACCTCTTTTGAATAATATGTTGTGTTTTTTTTTTTTTTAGATGAACCACCCTGAGGTGCTGAGGGTATTGTTGTATTTTGCTAAAGTGATCCATCTTCCATGTCAGATTTTTTGTCCACAGACATGATGGGATGAGTCTGGCGTTATTAGGGTGGAATGCTAACACAGCGACACACGCCGTAAGTAAATCATCATTCCTTTCGTTAATGCTTTGGAAACTATTTCAAACTCCAAAACAGTTTCAGACTCAAGAATATATCAAACCATGCCAAGAGAGAGCAAAGAAAAAGGGACAGAAATGATTTCCTGTCTGGGGTTTCTATGGTAGCGTGACAGAGTCTCTCATGCATAATGAGTTTTAATTCAGTCTTACAGCATATGACAGGTTGATTATTGGAGATAAAATATGCCGGATGTCAGATTCATACTTAAAATTTCCCCATCTGACTGAAATGTAGGCGACACTTCCTCTACAAAATGTCAGGCATTAGCGTTTTCCAGCTTAAAAATTAACAAGTAAGGATACCTCATGAGAGTCGGGATGAATGCACACTGTGTGGAATGAAATGCCTGCCCTTTTTTTTTTACAAGTGTCTCCTCCAATGGAAAAGCTGGCCTGTGTTTTAGAAGTAGAATTGTTTCACCATTAGTTTTTTTTTATAGACTCAAACTTAACCCATGAAAACGACACGTGGGCTTCAAGAGCTCTGTTTTTGCAGGCTCTTCAGGGATGTGTATTAGGTTGAAGTTCAAAAACACAAGTTAGGGTCCAGACCCCCATAAATAAAAGGCCTTGTAGGCCCAGCGTGACAAACTACACCCTGAGGGAACGCTCTACCACTGAGTTGGTGAAAAGGCTAAAGTGTGGGTATATTTACAAACTACCAAACCTCTATTTTTCTTTGCCTCATTCTTGATATTCTATATTATATGTTTGTTTCATTTTATTTTTTCCCTTTCAGTTTTGTCAATCCCACTATATCTCTATCTGCAGCAGTAGGATTTCATGCATTGCATGCATTATTAATATACTGGTTATTTGTATTTGCAATACATCTGTTGACATGTATTTCTTAAAAGTCAGATTTGCCAAAACATATGGGACTGATACAGACAGGGAAGGCAGCTGGTCTGAACCCAGGCCAAACAACAGACCTCTCCCATATGAGAGTGAATCACTGTCTGGGCAAAAACAATAGCAAAAAAAAAAGAACCTTCGGGAAGTTGATTCTTGATAAATTTGTTGTAACTAGGTGTGTCGAATTTCCAATGAAAATAACTCAAGTCAACAGTGTAACTGTAAGTGCAAACAGTATGCACATGTCTTTCAAATGAGATGGTTTATTAAGATTTTCATGTTTCTTTTTTTTTTCCTCTTTTTTTTCAAAGCGCAGCAAACCTGAAGGAGAATTCACATGTGTCACAGACTCACCATTTTCACACCTCTTGCCCGTGTAGCCAGCCAGACAGGCACAGTGGTAGGTGTAAGAGCTGTCCAGGATGCATGTTCCATCATGCAGGCAAGGGGAGGAGCTGCAAGCTGGAACCACACAAATATGATAATATGGGAACAAAGATAAATATTGTACTCATTACCAGTACAGTGATATGTGTGCAAAAAACGCCAGGCTACATCTGGGGACTCGTATTTACTGCCGGCACCATTCCAATGTCATTTTCACTTTCCATTTCTAAATGTGTGTAGGCTTTTCTACACAGCCAGTCTCTGTTTTAGTTTTACTAGATTTGGCTTTGCAGTTTGCGTTCGACCCTTTTATGCAAACCACTCATACGCTGTCTATGTTTAGACCTTAAGAATGAGGACATTTCTGGGGGAAAAAAGGACAATTTGATTCTGTGCTGTCAGCAGGCTCGACACCCTGTTCTGCAACAGGTGTCAGTCATTAAGCCTTTTATTACATTTAGGACGCCAAGTGTGTCTTGGAATAGTCATTCTTGATGTTTTTTGTTGTGGCCCTTGACTCTGAAAAGCAGCATTGTTCATTGAGTATCGAAAGAACAAACTGTCTTTTGGGGAATGGGAAATGTTGTGGAACGAAAGACTTGAGCTTTAAAGTTGAAATTAAGCAGAGTAAAGGAAGTGTTAGGTGAAGAAAGTGCACCCTGGACCGTTGAGTCATTTAGTCCTTTTTGACCTACCTGAACTCTCCTGGAAAGTGGCAAAGAATCCGTCAAAATTCTTGTAACCATCGGACACAAAAAGCAAGTGTAGGCTGTGGCCTGAGCTCTGGATGGGAGTGGGCCGGTTGTTTCCGCAGTATCGTCCTATCACGCGCGAGTTGATGCTGTCACCATCCCGGACCTCCACGTAGTCGTAACGGCAGGAATGATGCGACTCCATGCTCATCATCATGAACCTGTCGGTAAAAAAACACGGGGAGGTTCTGTTGGTCTGTTGAATTGCTGCTGTCATCAGTTTTTCCGCACCGATGTTCCCTGGCCGTGTCGCCCCGGCTGGCACCCTGGTACTGACGCTTTAAAAAACACGTAATGAACAGTAATAATATTGAAAAATGTAACCGCTGCAGAGGGTGATTCACATAACGATTACATGGCTTAATGCTCTTAATAGTGTGTGAAATATGTGTTCAGGTACCACAGCAGTTAAACATTTAGCCTAGTTTTATGTCGGGGATGTGTTTGATCTAATGACAAAGATGAAAAGGACTTAATTGTTCACATCTATAACGATTAAAGGAAAGGAGCCCCCTGAGACCATGTCTTTAACAGGACCATTATATAACTTCTTTGCAACTATATCATAGGAGCTGTGGCAGAATGCTTGAGATACAGCACAGCCATTACTGACACTAGACAGTGATAATAAGCCGTTAACACAGTAAGAAACCAAAGAACAATGTCTGTTTGCCTTTGTGGCTTTGGCAAGCTTTGGCGACATCTAAAGTGCATTTTCACCCCTATCTTTAATAGATCCTTTATCATTAACAGTCATTTTGTTCTCATTAAACAGTTAAGGGAGGGCTTTAAGAGCACATGCCTTTGTGTTTATGCAACAGACATTAAGGAATTCTGAAAAAACAGCATCACCATCCCAGCCTAAACAAGCATCTCATTATTCCTGATCCGTGTCTATAAAATGTATCCATAAAACACAAAGAAAAGATTAGAGTGTGCAGTAGGCCGATTATTTGCAAAACAAGTAGTGAGATTAATGGTGATTAATGGTACAAAGTGTCTTTGGAATGTTTTTTGGGAATTCTCACTGTAAGAGTGACTTCAGGGAAGATTTTAGGCGTGAATATAAGTTACTATTTAAATCCAGCGTGTGGCAACGAGAGAACTGCACGCTGGATTAAAAAGAAAAAAAAAAAGAGAAAACATTCTCATCAATGTATGTGAAGTCTTAAGTGCAAGCGACCAACACAATTTCCCCCTTGGTGATCAATAAGGTTAATCAATCAGACAAACAGTCAATCAGTCCTAAAGCATCAAGCATCATGTTCCTCAGCATCTGCTCCTGTAGGCTTGATGAAACACACACAGCGCATTAAATTAAGGCTTGTTTAGGGTTACATGACAGACATTGGATTGGTTTAAAATGATCAGTAAAATGTGTGGTCTGTTCTCCTGCTGCTTGTACATGTTGTCATGTTTTCACATCCAAGTTATCTCGCCAACCACCCAATCCACCATCTCCAAGTGTGAACATTTTTCACCTTAAATGACCCTATACAGATGTCTCAGCCTCATTGCATCTATTTCGCAAATGGGTGTGGCAAAACACTGGATGATGTGGGAATGAAAGCAGTCTGGAAAAACAAAAAGGAGTTTTTTTTCACAATGATTTCAGATGTATTCTCCTTGGTTTGTTGTCACGGATGATTTGTTCACTAACCCTAAATTATAAAAAGAGATACACAGTTATGCTAAATGTTGGCTGCAGCTCCCATGCAACCACTGCCAGTTGTAATATGTGGAATTTGCTGCTTGTGATGTGAGTGTTCACTGAGCCACCATAGCTGAAGATACAGGAATACAAAAGGTCCTGTTCATAATTCCCCAGGTGCTCACGGCACAAACTTATTACTTTACATTATCTGACCTAAAGACGTATGACATTGAAATATTATACCTATATCTCATGGAATCAGCCTTGCGATCTATACATGTCACACGTGACAAAGCATAAATAAAGACTTGGAGTTATTAAATTTCTTTTTTGCTCACAGCAAACAATTATCTTACTGTAATTACTACATTCTGCATGCCCAGCCATAATCTAACTGTATGGACTGTATGGAGCTTTTGTTCTGAAAAAGCCCTGCACAAATGCTTACCTATAAAATGCTGTGTGTAATGGAGAAAATGACGGAAGAAAGTTATCGCAGCAACGAAAAGTAATGACTTTCCTGAAAAAAAAAGGGGATGGGGGGGGTGTTGTGGTTTCCAAACTTTGCTGTAGAATTGCCAACCATCCACGACATACATCTTGCTGAAATGTCTGAACCGGGTGGAAATTTGACTTGAAGCGGGCCAGCTATTAATAACTATTACAGATGGATTATGAAAATCCCCCCCCAAAAATTATGTTTTATTGCCAGATGAAACTGTGGCAATTCTAACTTTATTGACAGGAAGGTATGCTATATTTTTAAATTTCCTGAAGGCACACATATAAGCTTCGGTCATTATAGTCATATCCACTGGTATGCAACCCTCATAGACTTGTCCACAGTGCTTTATAGATTTTACAGCAGAAGGCCGCTCCAATTAAAACAGCGAGGTCTGTGGATTATTGAGAATAATTGGAACATTTTTTTTCTCTTATTAATCTTTTAATGTCATTTTCAGAGGTACTGGCAGTGTGGCTTGAAGGAAGGAAATGTCAGCATGGCGCTCTGTCACTTTGGTCCAGACTGCAATATCTCATTACGATTATTGGATAGATTTTTCATAAAAGTTTGTTCATTCATAGTCATCAATTTAATTCAGAATGATGTCTAAGCAGTGGCAGGTCAGTTAGGTCAAACTGCTTATGTATGGCTTTAAGGAGCCGTATACACAGATAGCACAGACAGTATTATTTAATATATATATACAATATATAACTATATATTTAAACTAGGCTTAAAACTCCTGATCTTACTTGAGTTCGATCGTAAAGTGGCGGTCCACCTGTATAGTCCACTCACACCGAGCGTTGTTGGGATAACTCTCCAGCACTATGTGGCCTTGTCGTTTACGGATCACTCCCCCGCACTCTGAAAAAACACACAAGAAAGACCTCCATTCGATAAGTTGTGTGGAAACTGGAAAGCCTATTACTTACAGCTTAATCAAGTAATTAAATTTGACATTCGGAAGCCACCGTGAAATGCCTGGTGTACTGAACAATGTAAAGGAACATGAACACGATGTGCACAGAGGGGAAAAGACAATCATTCAACACCCCTCCAAGGTCTCTTCTTTTAATTATTAAGTGTAAGCTAGATCTGCCTTATGGCAGAATAATTGCATACTGGGAAAGCTAAGGCGTCCAAATGTTACATGTTTTATAGAATTCCTGAATTCTGACAATGTCATTCAGCTTCTCTTGGAAAAGCTTGCGGGCATATGGCAGCCTTCCAAGCTGTCACAGTCGTCCCAGATGAAGATACATTTGCAGGGAAGGAAAGCATGTATACTTCATCGTGTATATTATTACGCTTATAGAAAAGTGTTTCAACTACCGTAAACACATGTAGGAACTGCTAATTAAGAGAGTAGATTAGACTTACTCATGCAATCTCCACCAGACCAGCCGGGACGGCACTCAGCACAGAATTGGCCTTTGATGAAAAAGTCATCCCTGGGACCCCATGTTCCATTGTTGCAGCGTTTACAGTTCTCAAATATACTGCAGCCTGAAAGAAAGAGCGAGGGATCAGAGAGACACAAACCGGCGAGCAGGAGTTAGACAAGACAAGACGGAACAGAAACGGGACAAATCATTTCGTAAACACCTTCCCCAAACAGCTTGAGCCGTGTCACACGTCTCTTCTAGACCTTTGCCGTATTTCTTTTTCAATCAGCTCTGCTAAACTCATTATGCTAATCTAACATGACAACAGTATCCTGAAATAGAATAATGGAAAAAAAAATCTCCAAAATGGCTTCCTGTGAGGATGGATTTTCACTTAAGAGGCTCCTCTGTCCATGGGGGGTGAAAAGCAACATCCGACCTAAGCGTAGCTATGAATTTTAACAGCTAACGGGCTGGCGATGTACACATGGGGATTTATGATGCCACACTAGCTTGGAGTACATTTTTTAGAGGTTTTACAGTGTAACACACAGTAAAAGTATCCATTTAATTCTGAACAGCTGTTTTTTCCCCCCCCAATGAAGTAAACATTTTCAAGCTGTGAAGAAAACATGATGCTCTATCACATGTGAATGGCATGTAGGAAGAAAAGAGTCCGAACAAGCTGCAAGATAAAATGGCTATGAAGACAGACTACGCGTTTTAACGCTGTTGCGTGGTAATTTGTTCCACTGCAGAGATGAAGACTCCTGCTAGTGAGTTTAGTCACTTTGGATCCTGTTGTGGTGGTACCATCTGTCATTTGCAGAGCGTAGTGAAAGAATCATAGACCTGAATCAGGGGGTTTGGTGCAAGGTGGATGCAGTAGTTGCTGTTTTGTAAAGAGTGTCAGGGTACCTAAGCACATATATAGACATGTGGACGTTCAGATATGAGTAGGACATGCCGAGGTCTGAGCTGAAACTGTGCAATCTTCCAGCTGGAGTAATAGAAATAATAGTGTAATTTGGGAAATATTTGTTGAGGTCACCAGGGATGATGAAGTGAAGTCAAATCTGAAAGTTGGGAGAATGAGGAACTATATGTCTTCATATTCAAGATGAGGAGAGACAGTGAAATTATATCGTTGGAATTTGAGGAAGAAATTCCAACGATAAAAAAAAAAGTTGCGCTAGGATACATGACCTACATTGTGAGGGAATGTGTTCCAAAAGCAATAACATGTTTTAACTCTCAAAGAGTTGGATATTACGACTGCTCTGCGTGTAAAAGAAAAGAGTGGATGCGTTTAGATGTGGGAAGGACCATGAGGAGCAGCAAACAGCCTTCGAAGAGAAGAATAATACACGCTAGACAACCTCGCCAATTGTATTTTAAGGATGTGGTTGCTCATTGAAGCTACTTTTGTTTTCTACTTTGTCATACAATACCCCAAAACTGTCTGGGGGTTCCAAAACACCAAAAGCCAAAAGGGAAAATAGATTGTAGAGTAAAGTACCTAAAGAGCGCACAAAAGCAAGTAAGAAATTACAATAGGGTTGAATATATTAATTATTAAGGATTTTCTTGAACTTGATTTATTTGAAAATGTGTATAGCTGTAGGTTAAACAGATTTCTGTTTCTTAAACTCCAATGATTTTTCAATTTAAAGCTGTATTGAATTGCTTTTTCAGCTGTCTCAGTACAGTGTTCTTTGAAGTGGGATTTCCAACATGAATATTGAAAGAATTTTCTCTCGGTGAGATTTGTGGTTGCAAGACACAAATACTTGTTTGAATGTCATCAAAAATGTTATTAACACACACCAACCGGATGGACAGTGAGAGCACTAGTCGTCTAGCCAACACACAAATGTACAGCACAACCAACATGACGATCTGTATTTCTAAGACGATTAGTACCGTGCCTTACTGAAAAGTTTTATGTCAATTGTTTATTCAACAATTAACATTCTATTGAATAGCTGGAGCCACAAATAGCCAGTTAAAGACTAAATTTGCTGTGTATAAGTGGGATCTGTCCCAAAACATAATGGGTTCATCCTTGGCCAATTCAGGCCACCCAAGTTCCATTTGCTTGGAAAAGCCTCCAGAAGACTTGGAACTTAATGGACTGGTCTCGCCACCTGATTTAAGTTATTATGAGTACGATGATGAATGGTTCATTTGATACTCGTCAGTGTTTAATTTGCATTTGCTGACATTTTAGGTGTAATACCTATTATGTCTCTTTGTTAGTCTGTTGTTATTTTTATTCTTGTACTTTGGTTCCCATTGACAACTTTGCTCCGTTCAAGGTAACGATGGCTGCACCACCTCATCGAATCATACCAGTCAAATCGCTTGAAGCACTCATATGTAAAACCTACAGAATGTTCTTCTGTACCTGGATGGATGATGCAGGGGTCACACTCGTTGATGGCGTTGCGGCAGCAGGGCACGGCGTAGCCTACGGGAGTCCCCTGGAGGGGGCATTTACAGCGGATCACGTCGTACTCACAACAGCCCCGGCACATAACGTTCCACTCCGGGCCCGGGCAGTTGTTGTACAAATACCTGTAATCTAAAGAGGGTAGCACGTCAGGGTCCACAATAGAATGTAAGCAAATGCACAGGAAACATCCACTTATGTAGTTTATCGGTTCAGTCAAGGATCCCCATCAGCTGGCGCCGAGGCACCCACCTCGCCTCGCTAGGGTCCTTAACATCATGACCACATAACCCGACATGAGCAAATAAAAAAAGAAAAGAAAATACAAAACAAAAAATTAATAATGAGGATATAAAACATTAGGAAAATGCTAAAGAGCAGTAGGAAAATAAGAAAGAACAAGACAGTGAACAGTCCAGCCGGCGCCACAGAAGCTTCACATGTTGAATAGATTGTGTAGATTTATGATTAGGACTAAATATAAAACAAACAGTTGTTGATATGTTGAGCACGTTTGTTTTTATCCAGTTGTGTATGATGCTGAGCCCACTGGACGGGACTGTATGCATTGATTCATGAGTATGAAAATAGAAAGGAAGATGAGTCAAATACAGAATATGTCAGATGCAGAGTTTGGCCGTGTGGGAAAATGTGAGCAGGCGAGTGTTCCGGTCAGCGGAGGGCTGAGCAGTAGCAGTGGGAGGATTCTGCCGTGTTTACTGCCTTGGTGTGTTTTCCTGAGCTCCTCGGCACTGGTTCTCTGCTTATTTCCACTGCCATATGGTCGCAAGCTCCCCTTTAGACGGGCCAGGTGTCCTAACAAAGTCAGTCTGGGTGCTCCACTATTATATTATCAGACATTGTTAACTGTGAAAATAGTAAAGTCTGGTTCATGGAACAAACAGAAACATTTATTAGCAAGTGCCTCATGAGTGTGAGTGTAAACACCAACATTCTTCTTTGTTGAGATTTACCCTATAAATGCAATGTTTAATTGGAATGGGAGCCAGTGATTTATAGACCTATGAGTCTGTGTGGTGATTATGTAACAGTGAATTTAAAAGCTGAAGCAGACAAGTGGAAATTCTCTTGTGGCAGATGTGGACAGAGAACTAACAGAAGCTGCACTTTAAACTTGGCACCATGTCGTTGCAGCATTTAGTACATAGCCTCCTTCCAGGCCTGCAGCAATAACTTCTCTGCCCTCGAACCTGCTTATTCCTCATGCTACGCCGCCACATGAAAACACGCGAGAATGAAAAAAAAACAGTTGCAACCGGTGCAGTGGTAGCTGCAAGTTCTTCCGGCAGCGAGATATTAAACATGCACTGACACAGGTAAAGAAACAACTGCAAGTGATCAATCTTCTGACGGTTGTGTGCGGAGGGTCAGCTGGTAAGGAGAAGCACACACGTCCTGTCATCCCTCCTGCACAATAACGATATCGTAAATTGCATCTCAGTCCGGCTACAGTCTGGGCCCCCCCCGGTTATGGCTCCTCCACCATAGAAGACGCCGTTAGGTCCGTCAGGCACCGGCATTAATCAAACAGAGGTGGGTTGTGCAATGCCGCCCAGCTCATAAAGAGTTTGCGCTTCATAAAGCTGTTGCAGTTGTTTGGCTCTTTTATGATTCCTGTCTGTTTCTGAGGTCATTTATTGTTTTCATAACACGGGTTCAGCTTCAGGTTGTATGTAATAACTTCAAATCTGTGTTCGGCGAGTGTGTGTGGCGGTTTGGGGTCAATCTGCATCCTTATGCATCACTGGCATGTGATGGATTTAACGTCGTCACTCACAGTCAGGTCTCGATTGCACACTCGTCCCATATGCAGCCTCCATGTGGTCAACCCTAACCACCAGAAAATAAACAATCCCTCCATTTTGAGTCAAAGCTGGAGTTTTTCGCATCTTCTTCTTCTGTTTAGCGCTCCGAGACAAAAGAAGGAGAAGCTCAGAGTTTCTGTGCAGATTGTCATTTCTGTGGATTTTGTTTCATTCAAGTGCCATAAACCACAAACATCCGCGGCATTGGGAACGCCGGCAGGTTTTAACGAGATGGGTGGGTTCACAAAAACGCTATGTGTTTGGCCGCAACGCTGTTATTCTCCGCTGAATATTTCTGTGAATTCAATTTCAAAGACACGACAACGGGAGCGGTCCAACCTCTGAACCTGGCGTCTGACCAAAAGGATGGAAGTGATGTTCTGAGTCTGCTAATTGTTTGATTACAGTAGCCTGACTTTGTGGGTCCATCTACACTCTGGTCTGCTTTCCCTCACGCCGGTGAAATAGAGTTTGAACCAAACACATCTCAAACGGCTTTGACTGTTGTTATGATTGCAATATGACCCAAATTAGAAAAAAATGGAGGCTGGGTATTGTCAGAAGGGCTTTCGGTGATGGACTTAAGTCTTACTGGCCAATTTCACTATTAAAGCACAAGCAATAACAACTCTGCAATGCCGACTGTTAGTCCTGGATGAAAACAGTAGGTGTGTTAAAAGGTGTGTTGCCTGCCACATGAGGCGTGAGAGGTGCTGACACCGTCTCCTGTCCTTATGGGCCTATAGGTTCACAGCTTCCTCGCTGAGGTTTGTAAACCAGTTTATAGGACATATACGCATGGAAGCGTCAAAAGACTTTATGAGCCGAACCTGCTATCATCGTTACGTGGATCGCTGCCGTGTGGTGTTTTTGTCCGTCGATATAGAATGACTTCCTGTGGTTGCCACTGACCCCGGAACACTCATGAATTAGAAAGCGTGATGAGTGTAACAGTCAAAATACAACTAAATAACTTGTTTTTTTTCCGCCCTTAAGCGGCAGCCCAGTCTCCAGAGAGAAACGTTGAGAGGGTACATTTCTGCAAACCGCGGATACTCTAGCTTTTCCTCGCAGGAGAATATGGCTCAATGCTTTCTTTCATGGACTGGCGTTGGAAAAGTTGCCTGTTCCACACTGTTACCCGGACATTGTGTCCCCTCACATCAGGCATTTTTTTCAGGCTTTTGCAAGTCATTGTCCCATCATGTTGCACATTGATCGTTTCAACCCAACCATGATTTTAAACCACAGCACCATCACACCATGAAACAGTATTTAGGGAAACATTCAAGTTTCAAAAAACATTGATAATATACGTATGAAACGTTCATTCAACGTGAGACGTTCAACATATCTGCAGAAACGTACTCTGTCAATGTTTCCCTCTGGAGTCTGGGTTGTAACCAGGCCTGGAAATTCATTTTCAGTCTCATGTCCGACAGTCAGTGGCATAAATGCATTTATGGAATATGATTAGTTTCCCATCCAGATCTTATTGCCCCTCTGTGAGGTGAATAAACACATGCAGCAGTGTTTTCAGTCTTTATACCCTGTGTACAGATGTAGTTTGTTGACCTTGAGCTGCATGAAGAGGCTGTTATGTGTTTGTTCTGACATATGACCCTAAGGTCGTCCACCCCTCCTCCCCAACGCTGGACGCACGCTGGAATGCATTTTTTTTTTCCGAACTGGAATCCGCTCTTTCCGATTGTGTCGACTGGTTCCAGCTCTGGAGATTTTTTTTTTCTCTTTTTTGCATAATTGCGCTCTGGTCGTGGGCCCTGGCGATCGCAATGCATTTCATCATTTCAGGAATAAGCTTGCCGCCGTGTAAACCCACATCTGTGAGGCTTCCCGGTCCTCGCCTGCAGGTAAAGTACAGACCGGACAGTAACAAATTCAGGTTGGGATTTCACAGCAGTTTACGAGGGTCTGAACAGATGTGAAAGTGCACATGATTAAGCCCTAAAAGTGTCAGGGCGTATTAGAAGCTTTATGGATGAGATCGTCTATCAGAAAACAAGTGTTATGTCTTTGTATTTTAGTGAGAAAACACATGTTAATGTGTGTATAACATGGTGCCAAGATGTAAATCCCCATGCCCTTTCTTTCCTCAGACCTATAATTTAACCCAAGATGGTGGTTCTGTCATGTGCCGCAGGGCTAATGTGGACTTCATCATAAACACTGTTGACAGTATAAAGAGATTGATCTGATAACAGAGCGTGCTTTTCTTTGTTGTGTCTCATTGCCTTTTTTAGCACCCTTTCCATTCAGTCTGTGTTTGGGATTTGGGTACATGCTGTGTAGTGTTGTTTTCCCTTCTTCTGCATTAATTATTATTTATGTGAGAAGCTCCTGGCACCAAGCCAAAGAAACACTTTTAAACACCAGATGAAAAGTGTGTTTTTCTTCTTCTTCTTCTTCTTCTTCTTCTTCTTCTTCTTCTTCTTCTTCTTCTTCTTCTTCTTCTTCTTTCCTCCTCATTCCTGTAGCTAAGCGTGATGGTTTTTGTGTGGGTTTGGCTTTTCAGGCTCTTATGTAAGTGGTGTCTGTTTTTTCCATTCCAGATGTTGAGCCTTTTTATATGTAATGGTCAACATGCATGTTAAGGAGCCAGAGAAGAGAAAATAGCGCATCACACGCATCGGGACAGATAATCGTGACGGTTGTGGCTCAGCTGCACACCTTTGATGTGGATCCAGAGACTGACATCATTATTACCAAGGGCAAAGAAGTGGTCACGGAAATTGAGCCAGTCGATCCTCCACAGATCACGTGAGTGCTATAACCCAGCATCAATGCCGCGTCTATACTGCCTTGTTGTCCCACTAACCTGCAAGCTCCGACCTCCGTCAAGGACAAACGTTCACACATTATTCTCTATTACAGTTCTCCTCTTTTTTCCGATTAACGCCTCCTGGAAGGGACACTGATTCAAAATATGCTGCAGGTGCAGAATTTGACCTTACACGCCTGTGTCGGCTCTAAAACCATATCGTCATTTTCTGGACGCAACTTCCTCTGTCTCCAGCTAGGAATATGGTCAACATCTGCCTTTTTGTTTGTTGTGTGTTCGCGTCAACCCTGACAAGCTGTCTGCAGAGTCACATTCAGTTAGCATAAGTGATCTTTAATTTGATGATCCAAATGTTATCAGAAAGACAGCATGACGCAGTGCTTTCTGTGTGTAGTCACACTTCTTGCTCACTGCCCAGAAACAGCATCTACTGACTCGGGTCTTGTCTCGTCTTGTAAGCTATATTTAACTCCAAACAAAGCCAGACAGCTTCATACTGTAATATGAGCATAGACCAGTGTGTGAGTTGTTGTGAGTTTGGCATATGTTACATGGCGTAGGGTTTGTCCCCATAACCCGTTTATGTTAGTTCAAACAAAGCTTTTAGTTTTTTT
The DNA here is from genome assembly GCA_036785175.1 of Eupleurogrammus muticus. Classification (NCBI taxonomy): domain Eukaryota; kingdom Metazoa; phylum Chordata; class Actinopteri; order Scombriformes; family Trichiuridae; genus Eupleurogrammus; species Eupleurogrammus muticus. Next base: position 20,437,098 of record JAYKQN010000010.1, on the reverse strand, counting down.
CTTTTTTTAGTTTATCAAGTTTTATTTTTATACACCCCTAAGGTTTCTGCTGCAATCCCCCTCATGCAATACCACTCATTCAGTGTGTGTGTGTGTGTGTGGTAACCAGGGAATTGCTTTTGGAATTTTTTTTCCCATGTTTTCAGCACCACAAATGAAATTCCATTCACCTTCATTAAATCAGGGTGTTGGCAGAACTTTCAGTTAGACAGGCAGTTGTCTCAAAACAATGTGGATAAAACTACTTAATAACACTCAGGGTAAGTGAGATAATGCCTTCCTCTGAAATCTGTTTTTTTACATTGTAATTTGGGTGAATTATCAATTTAGCTATTCCATTCTTATGCTGCTTTGCACAGTTGGTTTTCCTGCCATGAGAACATGTGTCAAAGTAGATGAAGATGGCGGCATAACCTATATTCCGCAAATGAATAGTTTCCTCCTGACAGAATGGTGCTTATTTAATGATGCATGTCATGATATATCTTGGAAAAAGAGCTGGTTCTGTAGCAGCTGCGGGCGCACGTGTGTGCATGCATGTTGTGCCAGTGTATAATTCCTTTTGCCTGCTGCCCACAGCAGCTGTCTGGTATTTTGAGGTTAGAGTGATTTCGCTATCGTGGAGCAGGGAAACTCCCACGGGCTCTGTGGCCATTGTACATATGAACATATCCTGGTCCCAGACGCTGATCCCAGTGGTCATCCTGCAGTTTGCTTTAAATAAACTTCCCTCTGCCAGGGAGCCACAAGTATCCTTTATTATCTGCTTTGGTGTACGGCATGTACACATACCAATATGTAGGTCATACAGGAGTCTGAGACATGCACATTTGCTTTCAGCGTTTAGCTCCTAAACTTGGAGTGAACCCCTCTGATACATTTCATTCCAAATGCTCAATCAGAGGACGTGTTTTTCTTCATGTAACTAAAGCTCCGTGCCAAGATGTCCCCGGCTCCACTCTGATGCGTGTGTGTTTTTCTTTTTTTTTTTTTTTTTAAATCTCGCTTTGGTCTCAGTTTCCTCTAACTCAATATATTCCCATCAGCTTCCCTGAGGACATTTGTTTAACACACGACAGTATGAGGAGTGATGGAAAAGCAGGAAACTTGCCAGAAGAGAAGGATTCAGGTGGGTGGACAATAGTGAAAAAGAAGCATTACACAGACTCTATACTAAATCATGGCCATGTCTTTCTTCGAGGGCGGACTCTAAAACATGTAGAAACAGACATGAAAACACGCGCACACATGTACACGGTCACGTAAACAGACGTGTCTGGCAAGCGGGGATTTGCATGTAAACACCTCTTCTCCGCTTCAAAAACCCACCTCAGGTTGCTCAATAGGAGTCAGCTGATTATACCAGGATCACGAAACGAGCCCCACTGAGGATGACTCAGCTGACAACAGCACAAGTAGTAATCTGTCAGAGGGAACTCTGCTAATAGCTAACACAGCTGTGCTCTACCCAACGCCTTCGCCACAATCGCCGACATTACAAATTGAAGGTATTATTTTACTGCTTGCCGGCTGCGTGGTGCCAAAAACAGCCCAACTGCTCTGAAAGGCCTGTTGCTCCGGAAATACACTCACCCCCCCTCCCCTTTATGAGATCTTACTGTATTTTTAACTTGAAAGCTTGTGTTTTGTGTGGTTAAATCTAACCAGCCCTAACCGCACCAATGAAACGGCACCTGGAGCAATGGGTTTTTTCATGGTTATCTATCAGGCCTCTGGTCTGATGGGCATTCCCCGTCCGGGCGAGGTTGCCAAGAGGAATCAGACAGAGGCCAGAGGTTTGGTTAGGAGCCTTGGAGACGGCGTACTGTGTACACATTACCACAGCCAGCGCGATTGCCTCAAACATGACTCATGTCTTCCTGCAGCAGTTCAACTAGTCACCCGGGGTAAACAGGCATAGCCGATTTCAGTCACCCACAACATCCCTGTAGAATCTAGAGAGAACGCGTGCTGGGTCTGAACAGCCCTCACACCGCGTCACTCTAGCCCAAGGATTGTATGGCAACATCCAGCTGCTTTCCTTTGCTTTTTTTTTTTTTTTTTATTCTAGAGCGGAAAAAACTGTCTCGCTTTTATCCCACAAACAGAACAACAATGAGTAGAAAGGAGCGTGATGATCACAAGCTTGTTTTTTTTTTATAGCACAGTAAACAGAGCCACATACGGGGACCATCCCTCGCTCAGTGTGTCAAAACAAGGGTTGCAAAAGCCAGCGATTACACTCATCAGCGTTGGTTTCTTTCGCTGCCACTGTAAAGCTAGTATTGTTTAGTTGTTTTGGGTTTTTTTACTTCTGTCTCCTGTAGGTCTTCTTTACAAGTTGCTCAACGCCGTTCCGCTCATAACGGGCGGAAGGGAAGAGGGGATGGAGAGAGTGCTGATGCAGGCTTTTTTTGAGAACAAAGAACACAAACCAGCAGGCTGGACTGAATGCAGAGATAGGGAGAGGGAGGAGAAGAAGACCAAAAAAAATAAAATAAAACAGCAGTGAAGGTAAAGTATTTCTCCCTGTCTCTTACCGTAGGGCCAGGACGTCCCGTGGGGGATGGAGGTGAGGATGAAGAGTGAGATGAAGAGGAGCCAGCCCTCCTTCCCACAGATAAGGGTGCTGGTGGCGGGGATGGTGCGGGTGACCCTGTGGGTCTGCCCCGGCTGCCGTCGGCGTCCCGCAGACAGCATGCTGCAGTGTGGAACTCTGTTTACTTTCTGAACTCAGCTGACATCACCTTCTCTCTTCAGTCCTTCCCTCCCCCCTCCCTCCATTTCTCTCTCTCTCCCTCTCCCTCTCTCACTTTTGCTTTCTCCCTCAGTTTTCTCTCTCTCTCTCTCTCTCTCTCTCTGTCTCTCTTACTTCTCTATGGCTTCAGGTTACAGCTCAGCCTTGCAAGGAGTTCCACTTAGTGGTCTCCCAAAAACTCCCCTCGCTGGGCTCGGAGCACGACGTCACTACTCTTGAATGAATGCAGGTTTCAGCGTTCTATGCTTAACTCGTTATGGTGTCAGAGAGCTGCACACACACACACACACACATATTCACAGTGATGGGGAAGAGCACAATCACCACTTATGCGCTACAATATGAACCTGTCAAAGTGTCAGGACACAAAAAGTGACGATGCAGATTGGTGCAGCCTGGGCTGCGGTGTGTTCATGTCTGAAAAATGTTGTTATTCAGGTTCACACCTCGCTGAGCTTGAAAACAGCTGTGTGTAGTCTCCGAGCACAGCAGTGTTAAACAATTGCATCGAGTCAGTGATTTTTTTTTTCTTTTTTGCAAGATTTACAACTGCGCATCAATACACACAAACAACAAGTGCAGCCCACATCAAAAGAGGATTTTAAGCCGGGTTAGACGATCAGCCGCTTGATTCACCGCTTTTGGACCCGACTACAATAGCTCGACAAATATGGGATGGATTGGCATGAAATTGTGTACAGCTATGCATGGTTCCCAGATGATGCGTCCAATATACTCTGGTGATTCCCAGACTTTTCCTTTAGCGCCACATGAGGTTGACATTTGTGGTTTTTGCAAAGAGATATTTTGACAGCTTTTGGATGGTTTGTTATTAAATTGGGCAGAGCTACAGAGATTCATGTCCACCTTAGGATGAACTCTAAAGTGGCTGACACTTTTTTGTAGGCCAACCCAGAAGTTGCCAAAGCCAACGGGATTTTTCCGTTGGATTTTGAATTATTATCGAAAATATGCTCTGTGGAAAATAAAACTTCATTATAGGCTGCTTTTGCAATTTGTTCAGTAAGATAATCTTCAACAGGAACACCACATTTTAGATTTTTTTTTTACGCCGAAACATAATCTCCACAAGCTAATATTAAGCTTAAACAAACTACATCATGGCCACATTACTTCACTGTCACCACCACTGAGCTTCCAACTTGAATTTGATTTTGAGGTTTGGCGCCATTTAGCCACATGGTAGCAACAACCATATTAAGACACATAAAAGCTTAAAAATTTATGAGTGAGGTATTTACGGAAGTATTATATGTCATAGAACAAAACATTACGCCTGTTTGAACCACAGACATTATTACAGGCATTTAATCGGTTGTCTTTGAGATGAGAGAACCAGAAGTGCTAAAGTGCTAACTCATTTCTAGGTTTTAGCACTCATACCTGCAGCATTCTATAACTTAACCTAGCATCATTGTTAGATGGGAAATGCTATGCTAGAATTTAGTGCTAATTAACGAATCTAAGCATGTCAATACACTAAGAAAATGTGTGTATTTTCAGGTTTTAGGACTTATTACCCCATACCTTTTTATCTAGCATCACCATTAGGTAAAAAATGTCACTTTGCTAAATAGGCTACTTTAGTTTATAACTCTATGTTAAGTGCTAATTAGCAAATGTTAACATTCTGATACACTAAGAAAATATTAAAATAAAGACATTATATCGGCTAATCAGCATGTTAGCGTTATCCTTGTGTTAGTGTTAGCATAGTGAATATAGCATTTAACTCGAGGCACTGCTACGGAGATGCTAGCATTGCTGCGGACTCGGATTGCACAATTCGTCAAGCCATTCGAAATTCATACACTTCAAAAACTGTTTAGACGTTAGGCGCCACTTTATTCTGAAAATCAAACGGTGGAGAAAATGACTTTCAATGGATTCATCGACAGGAGACATGCGGACTTTGTCAACACAAAGGTAGCCAGTAAAAATACAGTCGCTTTAAATCGTCCCCTTTTGTTTGTTATTGTGTGCGATTTCCTGGGTGTGTTCCATTTCAGCTGGATGCAGCTCTGGAATTAATTTATTTGTTGTTCTTTGCCCACTGGGATTCAATGCTCCCTGCAAGAGCTAACGGGGTATTACAGATCAAACGATTTAGAGACGGAGAATCAAATATCTCTGGTAGTTTCCGAAACCAGCAGGATTTACATCGAGGAGTGAACACACGAGAATAGCTCTGGTACATGTCGTGTGTGTGTGTGTGTGTGGTAGGGATACAGAAAAACAGGGAGAAACCAAGAGAGTCCCGAGGAAAATAGAGGGATGAGGACAGCGGGATATGGACAGACGGAGCATGCAAAAAATGGAAAATGGGAGCAGCGAGAGGGGGAAAGGAAATACTGTCTGCCTTGCTGCACTTTCTGTCCACCTTTCACTACCTCTCTTCTGTTTGTCCAGATGCGTAACAGTTTATTATGTGAAACCCAAGAATTCCAGGTTAATGCGGATACTGAGTTTGTATTTTTTAGGGAGACTGCAGCTGAATGCTGCTCTGTACCAGAAAGCCAGTAGATTTCACAGTATGCACACGCACACATAAATACATAGAAAAAGTTGATTAATGTGTATGATGTAATACACTGTCTGAGTTATAGTTGAGATATATAATGCTATACGGTATATATGGATGGATAATCTTTTAAATTGATATTTTTCACTCTCAAAGTTGTCAGCAACTGCTGGTGGTGAATACAAACCCCAGGAGACAAATTACGTCTGACAATAGAGGCCATATGGTAACTTCATAAAATTAAATCACACTCTCATCCTGTCTGTTTTGTCTAGTGGCCGACATTGTAGTCGACTGTTATTTCAGTAACCTTGCCAAACAAACAGAAGCCAATACCCTCATTCATCATGTTACCGTAGTAAAGAGGAAACTCTTTTCTCATGACCCAACGGATCATGCTCATCCTGAAGCTTCTCCACCGGCACTACAGTCGCCGTGGTTGGTCAAACAGAATGGGCCCCCTGCCCAAAGTACACAGTAAAATCTCATTAACAAGTACATGAAGGATGTGGTGCAGTCAGGGCACTGAATTACCAAGAAGCCATTACACTTAATGACAAGCAGGCAGAAATCCACTGTTGACTACACAGGCCTTAATAAAGTGGTTTTCAGAGGGTATTTTTAAAAGTAATAGCTCCAAAATGTTATCAGATCGGGTGGTTACAGATAGCTTTATCTTGTTTGTGTTGAGTTTGAGGTCCCAGGTCGAAAAGGTTCACACAAGATGAAGGTGGCTGTCAGGGAGCCGTGTGGTTTTAATATTAAGCAGTCTAATCACGGCATCGCATTCAACACATTTCCATGGTTACGCAGTGGATGCAGTAAACATCGGCCGCTTCTTTTTTTTCCTTTTCCCTCAGTATTTAATGGCTCCAACCTATCGTGGCATGACCTGCCGGCTCCATTAGATGCAGTGGATGGAAACTAGGCCGTCTGCTTCACAGGTAAGACAGATGCCTGCAGCAGCTTTTCGGCAGCCGTTGCCAGGGAGCCCAGTGCCATGACGAGGTGCAGTTTAGTAACTTAATAGTGCAGGACAGTGTCAAGCTGGACGCCAAATATGCTTTCATTTATGTGCTGCACCCCGGTTATGAAGACAGCTTGTTTTTATGAACTCTCTTAAGGTTAACTGCTCATTCTACCCAGCCACTGTGTTTATGCATAATTATCTGTCTTTAAAGAGGAGCCCAGCCACGTCTGTCGTTTTTACCCCACCAGTCATTTTCCTTTACTACACGCATGCGGTTGAATAGGTGGCAACAAAATGAGGCGAGATAGGCACGGTGATGATGACTTCACATTAGCCAACGCGGTAAGAAGGGAAAATGAAGCAAAATGAGCGCAGACACACTGGAAGGGCATGAACAGAATTTATACGTGCTCTGTCTGCTCATCCTGGTTGGAGCTAATACCTCCGTGTGCTCATGATGACGCCGGTTTTGACATTTCATACATGCCCACAGGTACGTCATGCCGGATTAAGGGAGATACTGTGCCTCAAGAATTATATTTTCACATTACTTCCACTGCCCATCCGATTCCAGATACTTCAAAGCTCAGTGCTTGAAATTATGCATATTATTTTCAATTTACCCTAATCTAGCAAGAAACCTCCAACATACACACACACTCGCTATTTTGCTTTTAAGACGCAATCCAAATAGCTCCAGCCTGGCTTTGATTTATCTCCATCTGTGAGTCAGGTCAAATACATTTAAACATGAGACCGTATGAAGCTCCATATCTTTCCGTTCTGAATATCTGACCAGCGATTATGCAGTTATGCAGCAATGGCTGCCCTGGCTAGAAATGATAAAGACTCTGATTTCACATCCCATTACACCCTGTTAATCCCACAGCAAAAGCTCCATCTGCAGGAGATTGCAACAGCAGGGCACCACATTAAAGTAAAGATTATTATAGCAGCCTCAAGGGCATCTATAGATAGGAAGATGGAGATATGCAGCACAAATCTGAGCATATACACCTGCATGTGGGACCTGATGAGCTCCACACCCATATAATATATTATAATATAATATAATATCCAGCAGGTAGCATGAATGTTTCCATGTGTACCACCAGGCACGTGCTTCACAGTCCAGTTGGTGCATGTAGTCACAGTTTGAGTGGAACGCTAACCTTATAGAAATCTGTAATGAATCAGACCAGTCAATCTTTAGGAGTAAAGGAAAAAAAGACGTGTTTTAATAAGGAAACGGCTTATTTTAATGGGAAAGAACTTTCATCCGAATTACCCCGCATGCGAAATATCCGCCAGAGCACTTTTAGTTTGTGCAAACATTACACATGCACGGTATGCGTAAGGAGATTATGTTGTGTAGCTGTTTGAACAAGATTCGGAATACAGAGCCAATTTTTTTAAACGTCGTCTAATAAAACGGGAGCTTAGCGCCTTTGCAAATAAATTGGACAATGTTTTAATGAGGTCACACGCAATTTCAATAGCCTGAGTGGGATTTGTCTCAGAATAGTCTTGCCCCAAGCAGCGCCGGTGATCATAAATCACGTCAAGCCCATCCGAGTTTTATGGGGCAACTGTAGACTCAGGAGTGTAGCCTCACAACGTTGAAATTTTAATTGTTGAAGGGGGGGGGACGTCCAGAGAGGGAGGGAGTTGAAGCACATTCAGTGGCAGGATTGCTGATCCAGCATCATACCGAAATGTCACTTTAATAATGGAATCCTAAAGAACACATGGGAGCAACAGAGAATGAAAGTATGTAGTCACGAGGAAAGAGGAGACTTTCCAGCAGCCATGGCCACAGGTTCCAACAGGGAGTCATGAGGTCGCTAGTATGAGACACTGTGTCCTTCTGACATGAGACACTGTGTCCTCAAAGCCTGGCCCATTTTCTTTTATGAGGCAATTGCATTTCCTTTGTCCTTGTTGAGATGTGATAAAGTGACCCTTGTCGTGTCATTGAAGAATAGCCACGCAGGCAATGAACCCGGCAACTGTCTCGCGCAGAGTTTGTTTTGGTGCACCATGGCAACCGAGGTTTCTGTTTTGGACATCTTTTTTTTTTGTATCCCCATCTTGTCGCCATATCTGGAGCGTCAGTGCTGCACCATTATGGTGGAAATAATTCAGTCAGAGAGAGATATAGAGCAGGTAGGAGAAAAAGAAAAAGAGAGAAAAAAGGGAGAGTGTGTTAGGAAAACAGTTGAGGTCAGTGTGAGAGACCAGAGTTTGGAAGCGGCGGGTTACTTTAAAGCGGAAAACAGCCACAAAAGCTCCATTAACGGAAACCTAGCGTTTTACAGCACATCACCTCTGCGCCTCAACGCCTTTACTCCAGTTCCTCCTCTGTGTTTTGTTTTTTGCGTTTCCACTGGTTATAGCCTTCAAACGTGTTTTCAGTGACATAAGTGGCATTCAGTCCGAGGAATGGAAAACCTGACATGGGGAATTCACAGTTTTATAGAACGGAGCTACTTAACGAGGCCTCACGCTGGAAAGCAAATAAGAGAGAGATCATGCTCATTGTGCAGGATGTCAGCATGCAGGGTGTGGATGTAAGGCTTCTCCCTCTTGATACGTGATCTCTCGTGTGTATTTATAGTGACGTTAATATTGTATTTGGTTTTATGGGAGGGTTCGTTGCTCCGCAGCCACCACAATAATGTTGGATCCAGGGTGGTATCCTTTTCTGCCATGCCAAATATGAAGCGTGACAATGCAGCAAAGGAAAAATATTGAGGTCATGTATCATGATCGTAAAATGTGTATTAGCAAATGGAAATATATTATTAATACTCTAGTGTTGTCTGCAAAACCCTGAGGCTGGAACATCATCTTAAGGCTCATATAAATAACATCACTTTTTTTTCAGCAGTTGGCCCTATGTGAAACTACATGCAGTACAATCAAAGGTTTGGTTTCCATTTAATTTTTCATTCGAATTGAAAAGAAAAACCCATTCATAATCACATCTTACATTACTTTTTTTACACTGTGCACATAGCTGTGAAATGTAAAAGAGATTCAATTAAATGTGTTTTTGTTTCATTGAATCCAGTGCATCAGTTTTGTGTTTAAACAGCGAAAAAATTAAGTTAACTTAGTCACTGTTAAGTAGAAAATTTAATACCAAAATCGTGCAAATGGACACAATCACTCGCATATTAGTGGCTGTATTTATTTCCCCTCTTCTGTGCTGTTTCATGATACATTCACAGTGACCTCTTGTGGCAAAGCACGAAAATACCTACACTTTTGGATAAACAGGCCCAGGTCTTCACCTTACAGCAAACCACAAGGCCACATGCATACGTCCGGGTGGTCTCATACATCCGGGCACATTAAGGCGCCCAAACCCTCAGACTGGAAAAGTTCGGTGTTGGGGGAGGAAAATCTGCGTAACAAAACTACAGGCTAATTAAATTCTCATATCCTCCCATTCCACTCACTTCATTTCTCCAATGAGGAACGTTTCAAGGCGTTTTCCGCATAGTAAGTATGTTTCATTTATGCTACGGTCATTAATACTACATTTAAGAGTCTATTTCTGCCATGTTAGTTGATCAGCACCATATCTAGATGAAACAATCTGCAGCCTTCGGGACACGAGTGTTTCTGCTATGAAATAGGCACATATAGAGAATTAGTGATTTTGTGTGTGTGTGTGTGTGTGAATTGTTAACACTTTCTGTAAAAGTGACAACAGACACTCGCTATCCATGTTGTCGGCTCTGCATATGTTTAATTTAGTAGCCGTTCCACTGCTTTATCGGGGATAAAGTTCATTTCAGGGGAAAAAAAAACCTTTGATCCTCATTCCAAAACTTTCTAGAGAAGAAATTGTGACGGCGAAAGGCCTGCTCTTAATTAGTGGCACGTCAAAAAAGAGGAGTGCCTGGATCAATCCTCTAGTAACACAACCATAAATTCAGAGAATAATCTGATCTAGGTTCAAAACATGTTACTCCGAGATATGTAAGATGTATTACCAGAAATCGCACCGTGCTCTCAAGTAACTAATAAATCCTCCTGATAGCTGAGGATGTGTTCCTGTCTCTAATAAATTTACCCTTACGTAACTGTTGGATCATGCATTGCTCACACTGGTCTTTAAACCTCCTACAACTCGGCATGAGAAGACATAACATAGCACAGCGTTGAATATGTGACTAAGGTGGCCAGCAAAGATAATTCTTTTCTCTCTACAATGGGAGCAATGTGTGTGTCAAATTTGGCTGAAGAGGACATAGCAAACTGCACGAATTGAGTTTGCTGTCCTAACTGCAGCCGTGCATGGATTTAATGGCTGGATATTTAAGGTAAAGATCAGCAAACAAGTCTTTGAAATTCATTTTTAAAAAATGGACATTCACACGAGAAGCAGGTGCATAATTCAAAAGTGAGAAGAGATAGCCAAAAAGCTCTTTTGGAACAAGAAGCCAAGGCTGGACATCAATCGTCAAGCTGTCATCTCAAGTAAATAAAGGAGTACTTTGAGTCCTCAGCAATATGCAGTAGTATAAACAGTTTATGTCCTTTCATGTCATAACTGACAATAAATTTGGTGGAACCTGCTAGGACTGAATGTTTTAAGAGAGGGGCAGTGCTGTAAATCCTTGCTCCCTCTAGAGGGAGTCAGACCCCACAAATCTAGGAAAACGCCTTCCAAGGGGAGCATGCGACAAATCTAAAGTAGCCTTTGAAGACTCATAACAGAAACCTCGTGTGGAAGAGATGATATATCTTCTCTTTTTTTTCCTCTCTCCTTCTGAACTTATGCACCTGGGTCACAAACAGCCCCACACTTCAAGGTGACAACAACATAAAAAACCATGTGCATTACTTTCTAGGATTTCACACTAACTGCTTCCCATCTGTTATGGAACATATTGATTTGCTGTTGTGGGCATCAAAAAGAAATCAAGATGTCCACAGCTAGAATCTCAGTGGGTGAGGAATGTGAGTAGGCACCGGACTCAGACGGGGCTCCAGAACCGATCACTCTGATCTCGTCTTTTTACATATATTCCCACCACTGAGTGAGGCCCGGCTGTTTGATCAATTCTCTAGACCCCTCTTTTTATCAGCAACCATCCACTGTCACTAACTACTGCGTTAAATTATTCAATTGGGCCTACTTTGTTGTTAATAGGAGGGATCATTCTTGCTTAAATGGTATAATGTATGCACTGACAGCCCACAGTGATACAAACCAGTCCCGAGGGACACAAATCTATCAGTGGCGAGCATCTATCTGCCACATTAGAGATTCCAGGCACCAGTGAAGCACAGGCGAGTAAAATACACTCAGCATCAAGGCCCACTGAAAAAAAAGAGGAAAAAAAAAAACCTTGTTCTACAAGGACGAAGCCATAAATGATCAGGGCTGTATCCGCTCTACAGCCAACTTCCAGAGAAATAAAGCTGATATCAAATAGCCAGAGCGTTGGGTGTTCTCTCTAGGGTTTTTTATGATGGGAGAGATTTTTCTCATCCAGTTTTACTGATTTTTAGGCAAAGAAAGACAAGCGGGATGCGCTTATTTATGCAGCACACTTCCAGGAAATACACAAAGATTAAAAGATAAGAGAGGGATTATTCCTGATGTAGAAACACTGTGCCGAGAACATGGAAAGTTGTATGAAAGCCAGGTGATTCTTTGAATCAAGTTGAGTTATTTTTTTAACCATATCTTTTAAGACAAGGAGGAGAGGTAGTGTAGGTAAGGCTTTCCATTGCTTCAGTTTGACTTGTAGGGGTCGGCCTGGAAGACTTTTCCATGTGGTTGGCTTGTTTGTTTACCCTCCCCCCACCAGGAAAGGTGAAAATGCCTCAGGGTCGGTCACTCGTGTGTCCGGGATCCTGTCCTGTTCCTCTTTAACCCTCTAACTATTCTCACCATTACTGCAGCCAGCGGCGTGAAAATGAAAAAGAGCAGGTGCAGCTGTGAGGAAGACATCAGGGAAACATGATCGCGGTTTAAATGACAGAAGCATAACAGAGGCTGCTGGCTGACAATTTTATTTATTTATTTATTTAATAAAATGTAATGTAAGGTGTGTGAGACCATCATCATACTATACTATATATACATTCATTACTATTTGCTAATGGAAATAGACTTTTTGTGGGTGGGATTCAGCTACACCGCATGTTTATGACCCATGTATGAGAATGAAAAATGTCAATTCAGAACATAAATTCAGCCGTTTGAAATACGGGCTGCGTCTTTCTGCTGTCTTTATTCTTACTAATGTGTGATCTACAGGGGGCAAAATGTCCCTGAGCCTTGCAGTAGTTGAAAAGCTAAGCATGGTGCAGAAAGAAGAAGGGATGGATCATCTGGAGATTCTGTTCAAATAAATCTTGCTGATATGCACGTCACCATCTGTTCAGAAGAATGCCGCTGAATCCCCTCTGTTCTCTGTGTAAACTCGGCCCATGTGCGGAAAATTCTAAATGTTTTCCATGAGTCGAGGCTTAAACCGCTTTTTTGGATCTGGGCTCGGGGCTGAGAAAGCAAGTGCAAAGCAAACCGCAGCTCTCCTCCCTCACATACACCACAAGATTATATTTCCAGGCTGATATGAAGAGCGCGAGCGCTTCACGCTGTTCTCCCGTTAAACCTGAAGCTGTTAAATGTTTCGCTGAAATGTTAGGAGGACATTCAACCACCATCTCCAATCTTAACTGACCGTGTGACCCTTTAGAGGGCCCAGGGCAAAACAATATCACACGGGGCATTTCACCTCCAAAAAAATCACACACACGCACACACACACACATACATCAAGGATTTGAATGTCATGGCTCATGTTATAATGATTAGGTGCTCTTAAGCTCTCTTTTAGCCAATTTAAAAGCAAGCTGCACCACAAGGCACTGAGCACACTCGAGTCAATAAGCCAGTTAGCACAAGGAAAAGTAAAAAGAATTCAATTCTTGACTTATGTAATAGGGGATTTGGCGTGGCAGGTCAGGGGGTGTAATCCAGGAGATTGGACACTGATTCTTTAATCAAGTGGCGAGACAGTACATCTCCTTCCTCGCCTCTCTATTTCACTCTTGCAAGAGGGGGTGTCCTCTTGTATCGCGCTGAATTTCAATGGCCAACTTCCTCGGCTGGTTAAACACCCCCCCCCTCTTGGTTTTACTGCTGCAGCATGGAAACCAGATGGAGATGAGGAGTACAGTACATCAATAAGCCAAGAATGAGAGAGTAATTCAGCATTCATTAACAATAAGACATTCATTAGCAAATAGCAACTGGCCAGTCGTTTCTAAAAGAGAAAAAAAAAACCTTGAGCTTGCATATCAGAAAATTGGCAGAGGCAGGCTAATGAAACCGCAGTGAATGGTGGAAAAAAAAACAAAAAAGACGCAGCAGTTTGGTGGCTGTGTGCCACACTCCTCAGGTCCCAGCATTGCAGCGGATCTCTCGTTCCTAGCAAACAGCTCTGGTTTGATTCTGCATTAGGCTGCTTGTTTCTGCTCGCTGCCTCCAAAGAGCCCAGTTTATCTAGATGAAACCAGCAGACTGTGCAGTTGGCTTTTTAAAAGCCGCATCGCCCTGGAAGCACCCCGGTTGAGACTTAAACGGCATAACCTTTTATACTCACTCACCAGCAACATCTGCCCTACTAATAGAAGCCATGAAAGTATAGTAGAGCGGGTCCATGCTGTTGCAATTTATGTACCATTCCGCAGCATTAGCTGGGATAAGTGACTTCGAGAGTGCGCCTCTGCTGCCGGGAACGTCTCATCTGTCTCTGGTGTCTTTAGAGTAACGGCGCATCCTCATCTGGCGACTCCGCCAAACTTTGTTGAGTGCAGTAAAGCGCATGCTGGGTTTGGCGGTATCCCAGTTTGGTCCGGATTCAAGGCAGGTATTGCCAGCACCGGCGTGCACGTGCTCTCTCTCTCTCTCTTTCTGCTGGAACACTAACTCATAAGCGTCCATATCTCCTCGCCGTTATCTGCTGCGCCAACTTCACTCGAGAAGCTGAACACACGTGTCCAAAGCGTGACAAACACGCTCCCGCACGCTGATATCTTCATCGTACATATAAACCGTGAGATTCCTCCCCCCGAACCGTCGCCTTCCCCGTCCGTGAATCCCCGAGCATGAGTAATTGTCAGGCCCTGTGAAATAATCGTAGCTTTCAACGCTAATGGAAGCCCTGCACATTCATTATTCAGTCCAGGAAACAGAGTGCTGCAAAGCGTCGGGGGACCTATGAGTTATTGCTCGGCATGAACTAGCCTCAGACTACAAGCGGAGGTGACAGGAGCCCACTGCATTTTCTCCTACTCTGTCCCCGTCCCCTTTACGTCTCCTCTGCCTCCCGCTGTCCATCTGCGCTGGCAGATAGGCACCACACAGAGAATCCGAGATTGGACCACAGCTGCGGTGTGGTCAGACGGACGCTGATGGGTGTTCTGTGACTTTCGCGGACAGAATGACAGACAGCCATGGCTCTCCCGTGTCGCTGCGGCGCTTGACCATGGATAGCCATGACTGGTTGGGAGAAAAAGCCCCCCCCCCTCCAGCATGTTACAGCCCTCAAGGGACCTCTGAGGGATTTACGAGGAAAGCGGGGGGAGGAATGCTGGCGGGCGGGGACTCTGAGGTTCACTGACCTGCAGATAACACATGGCAAGTAACAGATAGGTTTGATATGTGAACATGTCGGCACTTGTCCTCCGTGAAAGGGACACCACTAGCCAGGCGATGCGGGTACTCCATACTCCCAAAAAGCAACACACCTCAGACAGAATTCCAGTTATGCACTTAAGCCTTCTTTCATTTCCCATGTCTAGACCCTGGATGTCCGAAGTCTTGTTACTTAGCTTTAAAGTGCAAGTGAAAAAAAAAGACAAGAAAGTTGAAAGAAAACATGCCGATGCACATTGCACACTGATTCAAACTTTTAAGAGTCCTTTTGATATCTATGTGTTTAGTATATGGTGTTTTAGTACCCTAACAATCTGCATTTTTGGGACACAGGCACAGTGTGCAAATTGCAATGGCTAATTTGTTTTTAACAGCTCCTAACGCTCGCCGGGAAAATCCACACCTCCCTAAGGACCCACTCTTTTTGTGTACCATGTAAGAAAAAACATGCCCAGCCACCCCTGCCCCACGCTACAGAAGCCATTTGTCGAGATTCTAAGACTTACTGTATAAACGCCGCTCCACTCATGCACAACCTGGGGATTTTCGTTTTCCCTCTGCACTGCCACCGCTGCCAATCTCCTTTGCAGGATCAAACACTGGCTGGAAATTGAACAAATTATTCTGCTGATGGCAAAGAAAAAAAAAAAAGTCAAACTTGCAATTTACAGGGGCAATAGGAGCACGTCAGAATAATTTCACCTGACTGCCGTCAATTCCTATCTACTCCTGCTTATTATTAGATGATAAAGGCTATACTAGTGTGCATGGGCCGCTCAGTATGTCTCTCTTTGAGCAATAAAATTATAGGAATATCAGCAAGAAGATAGCAGTTTTAGAGCTCCGGGCGTTTAAAGGACGCATTAGTGTACCTCTGGTTTACTGGGTGCAATTGAGTATTCTTGTGTGCGGCAGACTTTTTTTGACTCAGGCAATTTAGCATGCCATGTTGCTATAAAAATGACCCAATTAATTTGATTAGGAAACTAAGGTTCAAGATACAGAGTGCGAAAACATGAGACGAGTGTTAAAGAGTGTGGGTGGATGCTAATGAGGAATCATTTAATGAGGGAGCTGTGTACAAAGCAGTTTATGTGCATGCATGTTGCATTTGGTTTAACAAAAGCCTTGGACAAGGATCAAAAAAAGCAAAAGAAAAATGATCAGATACTTAGCAGCATAAATTGAAACAACGTGGTCTTTATTAATACAAAACAAGGGTAAAAACACTTAAATACTCTGTAATATATTGAAGGCTATTTTACAACAGAGCTAACTGGTGATTTGCATGTGACGAGTATGAAATGCAGCTGAAATCTCTGGAAAAAGCAAATGACATCTACTGTAGATCAACAACATTCTTTAAATATGAAAGCATCTCTTCAAAATTCATTGAATTGAATCGTTATGTCATATTTAGAACATTCCCTTCAGGTCATGCTGTAGTTTATTTAATATGCCTCATGTCATTGGATCTGAAGCTGTTATACTATTGAAAGGAGGAGGTTCACAGTAGCCCCTTTTACACAGTCAGTTCAAGGCAGCATTATGGCGCCATTATGCTGTCTCACCATTCTGTGTATTAGGTGGAAAGGCAGAATGGGCGGCCAGAGTTTTTCCCACACGCTGGGATGGGACGTGTCTGTATAAAAGGCACTATCGCCAGGGGTGTGACGTTTTAATGACAGGCTGTGTGTGTGACACACACACACACAGTGTGTCTTCTATTAATCCTATACAGAGTTGGCACACATTGGTAGTAAATTTACACATGACTGTAATAAAAAAAAAACAAAAAAACATTTACATCTGACACAGTTTATTTAACTCAGAATGAGCAGATTTACTTTTCAACAGCATCAGAGCATTTAGCGGCAGCCTGTCGGAGTCCTCTCAACCTACCGGAACGCTGTCAAGCTGTCTAACTCACACACAGGGCGGCACGGTGCCAGCTTGTTTGGTTCAGTGCAAAAAGCACAGACTGTGGCAGAGGCAGAATAATAGGGAGTCTTCTCTTGCAACGTTACGGCGGGATGTCTCGCTGTTTCACGTCTGTCCTCAGACGATAGCCAGGTGCTGGCCGTCACTGTCTTCACAATGCACGTTCAATGTGTGTGATAGGGGATGAAGTCCTCTCCTAGAGTGCTTATTCTTGACTTCTGTTTTATTAACTGACCTTGTGTGCATGACTGTACTAGGCCAATCAAGACAAAGCAAGCGTTTCAGTAGGAAGGCGAGGGGGAGAGACTTTTTTTTCAGATTGAGTGTGTGAGAAGGCAGACTTTATTGCTGCTACAGGTCTAGCTGCTTTTAGACAATAATATCATATTTTATGAATACACCAGTAAAATTAAAATATTAAACAGGGATATGGGCATAATATAGCCCAATTAAAGACCAACTTGTAACCTATCCCTTAAAATGTGGGTCTTCAAACCTACATCAGTGTAACAAGGGTAATAACTGACTTTTTAAAAGGTCCCAAATAGCCACTTTAATGTTTTTTTTTACTCTAGATAATATCTATAAATTATATAAAATCTACCCCCTTTAATCAAACACTCAGAAAAAGGGAGACATGTGTGCAGCCTGGATTTAGAAATCTTGCCATTTTAACAGCTTGTTGGTACTTCCTTGACTTTGTGATGTCACACAGTCACTCCCTCTTCCTGTAGACGTTTCCGGCACGGCCCACCTGCCCCCACTGTCACCCCTGCTTTTTTCCTCTAAATGAAAAGCTGCAGAAAAAAGGCTTGTGAATATGAAACGTACCAAAATCAGCCTGGGAGCTTGTGAGAGATCTGTAAAACTACAGTGAGTTGAATTTTTGTGTTTTAAATTGCAAAATTATCATGTTAGGGGGAACCCAGAAAAGTGCAGACATGGTACCTTTAATACATAAGATTAAAACATATTTCACTGATAAACCTTATTTACCATTGCATGCATCATCCAATACTGAACTGGACCGCTGAAATTTACTTTACTTTTATAATACCTTCAATTGATCATCTCTTGCTTCAGGTTCAACAAGTTCACTGTGAACTCGGAATAGCTGCTTTTATTTACTGTTCACCATCTACCTGGAACCATCTGCAGAACACACTCATGACTCTTTCATTCACCACAGACATTTTAGGTCATCGCACACAATCCACCTGGCTCCAATATACATCTGTTTAACACTGATGTAAATTTTCATGTTGTATGCTTTATGCTATATTGTATGTATATATTTTTAATGTTTTATTGTATACACTTTGCTTAAATTGTATTTTTTCACATTGTACGTTGACATAATTACAAATTAGGGAAACCTTAATGACCTTTGAGGCTTAAATAAAGGTTTGAATTTGAACATTTCTAAATGAGTGATTCAATTGATGCTACCTTCACCTCTATAGTTTATTTCACGGACTCTTTGCCTCCAGTATGGTCTTCAACAGGAAAATGACAAGACCCGTCTCTGCATTTTTAGGATCATGATGCTGTATTAAACCCATGGGAGTAAAAACGGGCAACGAATCGTACTCTGATGTGAGCATCCTCGAACAGATTTAACGCTGGAAGTCAGCATTTTAACCCCAGTGATACTTTCATTTCAAATGGAATGTGCTTAAAGCACCGAGCCAAAGCAATAAAGAAAGTGCTGATCCTACTTAGTAAAGACTCCATCCTGTGATCAATAGCCTAATGACCTCATGACAACCATAAATAAGGAACGGAATAAAAAAGATGTTAAAACGTGATCGTTAGCACACGATTTTGGCAAACAGTTAAGGCAGCGCCTCACCCCCCCCCCCATCCCTTCATCCACCCCATCCCCCACAGCTTCATCCCTCCATCCCTCCATCCCCCATCCATCCATGTCTTGCCTCACTGACAGATGTTCCGCTTGGAACACAGGGACAAAATATAATTTGTTTAAAATTGTGACATTATTTCCAAAGTATTTCTGCCCTAGGTATCAATTATCATAATGGCTGTCTTTGCCAATACCACACAATCCCCTCTCTCTCTCTCTCTCTCTCTCTCCCTCACACACACAAAGAAAGAAAGAGACAGAGAGAGAGAGAGAGAGAGAGAGAGAGAGAGAGAGAGCGGCGGTGCACTTGCTCCGCTCCTCTCTGAACCCTCCTTCCCACGATCCGCCCACCATCTCGGGGCTGGAGTCACGTGTCTCACCGCCTACTGTCTCTCCTGCGAGTCCGACACCACCACAAATCAAACTCACCCAGCGCCCGGTGGAGAGAGAGGGGAGAGAGAGAGAGAGAGAAAGGAAGATGCGAATCGGAGAGCGGTGTCCGCGGACAGAACGCCCATACGACGCCAAGCGGACTGCAATGAGAGGATAAACCACCGCAGTGATCCCCCCCTCCTCCTCCTCCTCCTCCTCCTAAATCCCCGCTCTGTTTCCCGCAGAGGAGGGATATGACCGGGATTCCGAGCGGGACGGGAGATGGGGCTCGCGGCGCCTCGCGGACCCCCTTCCTGTGAGCCCACACGGTCCGCCTGTGCGCCGCCGGGCGCGGGCGGCGGACGGGACGCGGAGCGCGCGGCTCGCGGCGTGGACTGAAGACAACGCTCTCCTCCTCCTCCTCCTGCTGCTGCTGCTCCTCCTGCTCCTCCCCGGCCCCGGTGGTCGGACGGACGCCGTTCATCATGAGGGCTGTTTCGGCAAACTTCCTGGCGCTGCTCTTCCTGTGCGCCTTCGCGAGCGTCCTCTACGTGTGGAGCGCGCTGGAGAGCCGCCTGGAGCGACACAAACGCGGCTTCCCCGTACCGGGCGCGGGCTCCTTCTACCCGAGCCTCCCCGCGGACCTCTCCGCCAAAACTTTCCGGGCGCTGCTCGCCGTCCCGGCGGCACAAAGAGCGCACTTGGGGGGCGGCGGTGGTGCACTTGATTCCCTCAACCTCACCGGCGCCTCGGCAGGAAGTCGAGATTACCATGTGAATGGGCATGAGAAGAGGGCGCCGCGGCGGGAGGGCTCCCCCGTGGAGGACGGCATCTTTTGGAGCGAGTGGCTGGAGGAGCTGCTCCCCGCGGGCTTCACGGAGGAGCACGCGCGCGCCTGGCGCGAGAGGGCGAGGAGCCACCGGGTGGTGAGGCTGGAGTCCGGCTGCGGCAGGATATCCAATCAGCTCGCCACGTTTGCGGACGGGAGCAAAGCGTGCGTGCGTTACGGGATCAACGCGGATCAGGTGCAGGGGGAAACTTTGACGTATTACCTCGCCGCTTTGCTCGGCATCACGAACGTGCCGCCGCTGGTGCTGTCCCAGCTCAGCGCGTACGGTGAGCAGTGGGCGGCTGTGAGGACGCGCGTGGACGGCTTGCAGTGGAGCGACCGCGCCGTGGTGTCCCTCACCGAGTGGGTGTCCAACCTCACCGGGGTGGTGACGCCCGCGCCGCTCCGCCAGGAGCGCGGAGGGCTGCACCCGGCGCTGCACGAGCTGCGGAACAAGTCCACGGCGGAGCTGCTGGAGCTCATGCAGTGGACCGACCTGATCATCTTCGACTACCTGACGGCCAACTTCGACCGGCTGGTCAGCAACCTGTTCAGCCTGCAGTGGGACCCGCGCGTCATGGAGCGGGACACCAACAACCTGCTGCGGACGCCCGGCGGCGATCTGGTGTTCATCGACAACGAGGCCGGTCTGGTGCACGGGTTCCGCGTGCTGGGCATGTGGGAGAAGTACCACAACACGGTGCTGCGGTCCGTGTGCGTGTTCAGGAAGCGGACCACGCAGCGCGTGGCGGAGCTGCACCGGCGCAGGGACTCCAGGAAACGGCTGCTGGAGCTGTACAGGGAGGGCGAGCCGCTGGCCCCGGAGCTGGGCTTCCTCTCGGACGAGCACGCCGGCGTCCTCCAGGACCGGATAGACAGATTGTACAAACACATGTTGCATTGCAAAGGGAATTACAGCCAGCTGTGAGCGTCCGGATCCGTGATGTGGGACACCTGGGCGAAACCGATGCGCGTTACACGGGACTGTCTCGAACATTTTTTTCCAGCTGAACTACCTCTTTGTGGACAGAATGCGATGCCTACTTTATAAATAAGACAAGGACACGTTTCTTAGTTCCCTTCCGAGGTTGTCACTGTCACAGAGAGGCGAAGGGCGGTTTTAATCCTGTCTTACTTTACTCCACAGATGTTCACCCCCTTCCCCTGGAATAGGAACACATGTAAAAGAGTCGGCTGTATTTGTGTCATACCACAGCACTTCATATGTGTGTGTTTTTTTCTTGGATTCAGTAATCCTAAAGATCAACTCCTAAGCCTTAACGTAAAATTGACTCTCGAATACTGTACTCTTGTTGACATCCGGCTCGCTAATTTGTTGTTTTATATGTTTTGTTTTTTTTTTAATAGGAAAAAAAAAGTGGTTTGCACAGTCATTCATAGGCAGCACCTGCACTCCTGTAATTGTGTTCGGATTACATATTCAGCCTTAAAGTCACAGGTGTAACACGTAATCCGCTGTACATGTTGTAAGTAGGATGTAAATAGTGTCTGCCAAGCTGTTTTGGGAAAAATTTGATGCTCCACTAATTTAATGTGCATTGTAACATTCCGAGATCTCTTGTCCTTTTTTTTATATATATAAATACATATATAAATACACTGTAATTTATGTTAACTGTTGTCAGACTACGTTTTTGTATGCCGTTTCTGGAGATTTTGTGATGAGCTTTGATGATGCTGTAGATAAATGTGGTAGCTACCAGGCATGCTACAACATGAACCTCTAATCCCCCTTTATAATCTCACCCAGAGTGATGAACTGAACCAGACGTCTGACGTCATTTATCATCCTCCGGAGGAGACACAAAAGAGAGCTCTTTACTGTTCCCCGATGTCAATATTGAAAAGAAAAACGCTCCTTTTGAGAGCTAAGCAGACAAATTATTATATATTTGTCATGATGGTGATATAAACCTGACCGGAGGCACTTATTGGTTCGGTCTGCAGAGCCTGAAAAGTAGGAAAACTCCCTTATTTGGGCGCCCGCTGAGCAGCTCAGGCCACAGTTAACGAGAGACTTTCTCTCAGAGGGACGGTTTTGTTTGCCATTTTTCAGAGGTTGAATTCCTAACGACCGCCCGTCAGAATGTAACCATGAGAGGCACATCGTGGAGAGCACATGTGCCTGAGGTTGGGGAGTCATTTTGGCCGTGTACGCTTTCACTTCGCACCATAGCATGTCTCTAATTTGACCCTTTTTGGAAGCACCCTTCCCCTGTTAGTTCCACCGCTGGCCCTCTGCGTCTGATTCCTGGTTCTAGACTTACGAGCATATCAGCGGGAGTGCCAATAAGCAAACTTTTGAAGGTCTAATTCTTTCCAGCTTTTCACTATCCTGCGCTGCACCTCATCTGGTTTCTTTTACAACTTAAAAAAAAAAAAAAGTAATAATAATATATGGCCAACTCCAGGCCACGTTTGCACGGCTCCATAGAGCAGGATGAGCCAGGGGTTTAGTGCACCTTGTTGGAATAGTGCCTCAATTCGTACTCGACCTTCATTTCATGGTTTACAGCACATGTGTCAGCATCGGCGTTTGGTGCCTTTACCACAGTAATAGAAATGCAGAACAGGTATAATCAGGTGTAACTGGAGTTTTTTTTCTTTCTAGCCTTGCAGCTGCAATAAGGACCTAAAGATCAATATGTGCACTGACTACTATGTTAATGTGCTTGTTGCCAGGGGTACAGCGGGTGTGCAGACATGTGTGTCTCAGACACTTGGGGTGGGGGGGGACTGCAGCTGGGCATCATGTTCTAAGCATGTCTGTTGAACGCTGCACAGAGATTTACGGTAGGCTGCAGACACCGGGGATTAAACGCAATGCCAAAGTGGGGTCTGCGGTCCTGAACCAGACGCGCAGCCCTTACTCCATCCCTCTGGATTTCTGTGTTTCCCCCCACCTCTCGCCCTTCCTGCCGTGCATCTGTCTTCATTGTTATCACTGTCGACTTCATTTGTTGGCTAAATGGAAAATGAAAGTTTCATTTTCCTGATCCCTTCACACATGAAAGCCTTATTTTTTTGGTATTTTCTACTTTCTTTTTTTTTTTTTTTACAATGGACCGCGCTAGCTGTAATCACACTAATGGTGCATATCAAAGGGGCTGTCAAATCACCCTTTTAAACTGTTCACATATGTTCCTCCCTTCCTGCCTGGCTTATTTCAATCACCGCGCAAACCCCCTTTCGAGTCTGCACACACCCTGCTTCTCACCCCGAGGCAACAGAATCCACATGCACACAACTTTGTGACATGGTTTAATGAATACAACTCAGCTCGTGGCACCAGTGCAGCAGGTTATTATGCAGTATTCGGAGCTCAGTTATTCCCCTATACATGCCAGCCTTCTGCGGTTCATCCCAGATGTGTTTGTTTCCTGCGTCATTTGGCTAAATCACAAGCTCAGACTGTCAGGCCGGGACTCAAAAAGAGGACTCAGATGCGGAGTGGAACAGCGGGTTTTATTGATAACTAGGCAACCTCTTCCACAGGGAGCAAAGAGGGCTATGAAAAAATACAAAGAAATACCTATGGCTATAAATCAATATACTATAACGGACTAGGCTATGAATATGACTAGGGAGAAACTAAACTATCTGCAAAAACGCTGAAAATCTACAATTAGCTATCAAGACTAAGGCTATGAAAACTATAACAAAAAAATCGCTCCGAAGAGGACAGCACGACAGGCAAGGCAACAAGAACTATGACTAACGAAAACTATAACAAAAAATCGCTCCGAAGAGGACAGCACGACAGGCATGAAACTACAACAAAAAATCGCTCCGAAGAGGACAGCACAACAGGCAAGGCAAGACAACAAGGACTGTGACTCTAGGATTTCGAAAGGCTTGGGTGAACGCACGGGACGAAACACTTCGGCACAAGACAAGGGGAGACACAGACAATATATACACAAGGTAATTGGAACCAGGTGGAAACAATCAGGGCAGGGCAGACAATCAGACCGGTGACACATGAGGAAGGGCAAGTGACCTGAAACGAGAGGAGAGTTAGATTTTCAAAATAACACAGGAAGTGACAAGACAAAACCCCAAGACAGGACAAACTTCACCGCGGTGTGACAGTACCCCCCCCTCTAGGGCCGACTCCTGACGGCCCAGGCTGGTCAGGGTGGTCCCTGTGGAAGTCTGATTAGTGTAGGGTCTAGGATATAACGCGCCGGGATCCACTGCCTCTCTTCCGGACCATATCCTACCCAGTCCACCAGATATTGTTTTCCTCGGCCCCGTTTGCGAACTGCCAGTAACCGCTTGACCTTGTAGACCGGACCGCCGTCTATCACTTCTGGGGGCGGTGGAGGGGCGGCGGTTGGGACCATCGGGCTCTCCTTGGCGGGAAGCGACACTCTCTGGCCTGGCCGGTAAGTTGGGGCGGGTCGCCTCTTGCGGTCTGCAGTTTTCTTGACCCGGTCCCCTTGGCGAATTAGAACCTCCCTGGCAGCTGCCCAGATGCGGTGGCAGCGGCGAACCATGGCATGGGCGGAGGGAACAGACACCTCCTGCTCATTGTCTGGGAACACAGGAGGTTGGTAACCAAATACGCATTTAAACGGTGATATACCTGTGGCTGAGGTGGGCAGTAGGTTGTGGGCATACTCGACCCAGACCAGGTGTTGGCTCCATGTCGAGGGATTCTGAGAGACCAGACACCGGAGGCCGGTTTCCAGTTGTTTGTTGAGGCGTTCGGTCTGGCCGTTGGCCTCCGGGTGATAACCTGAGGTCAGGCTGGTTTTCGCTCCGACGAGTCGACAGAACTCCCTCCAGAACCTGGAGACGAACTGGGGGCCCCGGTCTGACACAATGTCCTTGGGAAATCCGTGAACCTTGAAAACATTGTTCATCATGATCTCCGCCGTTTCTTTGGCGGAGGGCAGTTTAGGCAAAGCAAGGAATCTAGCCATCTTGGAGAATCTATCCACCACGGTGAGGACCGTGGTGTTACCTTGGGAGACCGGAAGCCCCGTGACGAAGTCCACCGAGATGTCGGACCATGGTCTGGAGGGAGTGGGGAGTGGCTGCAGCAGGCCCATGCGTGACCCGGAGGACGTCTTGTTCAGGGCGCAGACCGAACATGCCTCTACGTACTCCCGGACCTCCGGCTCCATGGAGGGCCACCAGAACCTCCGGGAGATAGCGAACATCGTCCTTCTAACTCCTGGATGGCCGGAAAGCAGTGAGGTGTGGGCCCAATGGATCACCTGTGGGCGCATATAAGCCGGGACAAACAAACGGTTCTCTGGGCACCCACTAGGTGACGGAGCCTCACCATTAGCCTGCTTAACCTCATTCTCTATTTGCCAGGTCAGAGCTCCAACCACACAAGTACGTGGGAGGATCGTTTCTGGATCCTTGGCAACAGGCTCAGGGTCATTGGGGTCTGTGACGGAGTTAGCAGAAATCTGTCTATTGCCTGTGACCTCTTTTCCTTGCCGTGGGAGTTTCATACAGACCCTCACACAGTCCGCTCCCCACCTCAGGATCTCCCCTGATCTCCAATCTATGTGGGGATTGTGGCGGTGTAACCATGGCTGTCCTAAAATGAGAGTCTGAGAGGGTGACTTGACTACATACAGACGAATGCTCTCCTGGTGGTTGTTGATGATCAATCTGAGAGGGGGGGGGTACTGTCACACCGCGGTGAAGTTTGTCCTGTCTTGGGGTTTTGTCTTGTCACTTCCTGTGTTATTTTGAAAATCTAACTCTCCTCTCGTTTCAGGTCACTTGCCCTTCCTCATGTGTCACCGGTCTGATTGTCTGCCCTGCCCTGATTGTTTCCACCTGGTTCCAATTACCTTGTGTATATATTGTCTGTGTCTCCCCTTGTCTTGTGCCGAAGTGTACTGTCAGGCCGGGACTCAAAAAGAGGACTCAGATGCGGAGTGGAACAGCGGGTTTTATTGATAACTAGGCAACCTCTTCCACAGGGAGCAAAGAGGGCTATGAAAAAATACAAAGAAATACCTATGGCTATAAATCAATATACTATAACGGACTAGGCTATGAATATGACTAGGGAGAAACTAAACTATCTGCAAAAACGCTGAAAATCTACAATTAGCTATCAAGACTAAGGCTATGAAAACTATAACAAAAAAATCGCTCCGAAGAGGACAGCACGACAGGCAAGGCAACAAGAACTATGACTAACGAAAACTATAACAAAAAATCGCTCCGAAGAGGACAGCACGACAGGCATGAAACTACAACAAAAAATCGCTCCGAAGAGGACAGCACAACAGGCAAGGCAAGACAACAAGGACTGTGACTCTAGGATTTCGAAAGGCTTGGGTGAACGCACGGGACGAAACACTTCGGCACAAGACAAGGGGAGACACAGACAATATATACACAAGGTAATTGGAACCAGGTGGAAACAATCAGGGCAGGGCAGACAATCAGACCGGTGACACATGAGGAAGGGCAAGTGACCTGAAACGAGAGGAGAGTTAGATTTTCAAAATAACACAGGAAGTGACAAGACAAAACCCCAAGACAGGACAAACTTCACCGCGGTGTGACACAGACAGTCACACACCCGGCGGGGGCCAGCAGCATACAGGCCTGAACACAGACCCCAGGTACCCAAGCCAATCTTCTTCTTCTTTGTGAGCACTGCAAACATTCCAGAGGAGCTGAGGGAGGATCATCTCCATGGACACACAAAAAACGCACACAGACACGTCTCAGGCAGGCAAGCGAAAGGAGGCCCAGCTGTGTACACAAAAGTGTTGTCGAAGTTGAAAGTTTTAACGGGAGATTTTACTTTGCGACTCTAAAAGCTACAGAAAAAAGTCAGTTTTATCTGTGGGTCGGACATAAAGAAATATTCACTTTAGCTGAGTGAAAAGAAAACACACTGTGATAACAGCGATCGAAATAAAATAAATGTAAAACTTTTTTTTGAAAGTGTGTTTTGCCAAACACGAGGTGACTAAGTGACTTCAGGCTGCCTCCGGCCCGGCGGGACCTGCCATGTGTGAGTGGACAGACATTACTGAAATTCTTTCATGGCTCCACTGTGCAGGGGACTTCCTGCACATGACTGAATGATTTCATTATGAAACACGGCACATACTAGGGGGAGAGTCACTTAGTCACAGCTGAGTGGATACGGGCCACAAAGGGTAAAACGAGTGGGGGGGGGCAGCAGGGTAAAGGCTGGAGGGTCTTTGGCAATGTGAGGGGCTGCACATCCACATCCATCTAGGCGGTGCTGTGCCTGGAGAGCTGGCACAAAGCCTGGCTTTGTCCATACCAGGGGTGCAAGCGAGGTCAGGACCTCTGGCCATTGTTTCTCAAGACAACATAGACGCTAATGAGCAACAGAGAAGAGCGAGAAGAGGAGAGCGGCATACGTAGCTAACGAGAGGAGATAAACGTGTTAAATGTTGCAGCAGCCAGAACTGTGAAATTCACCTTCAAGGCGTGTAAACTGTGTTGCCTATGAGAGAAGCAACATCATCAGGCAGCGCCGTGTATTCCTAGAGTTAGTTGGGTAACATCCATGCATATTGTTGAGCTCCTACTTCCTTCTGTCTCTCAACTCTAGTGTAATGCTAAGGTTAGTGGCCTGTTTGTCTTCATGTATGAACAATGTTTTTTTTTTTTAAAGTGAGGGATGTAGGCGTGAGTTTATGCCCATTGTCTTGGGCTGACCCTTAATAACCTAACTAACCCGAGCCATTAGTTATTAAGAAGAGCTGTATTCCATCAAGTTTTTTAACAGTTGGTTAGTCACAGAGAGAAAACACGCTGCTGTTAGAATTCATAACATCACACATTCTCTTACTATAAGGAATCGGGTCCATTCGGTCTGGTAACACTTTAAGAGTCTAGAAGAGCCATAAGATTTAATTATTTCATCCACATTTAAGTTAGAAAATACTGTATAAATAGCAGAAAGTAGCAGGTGGAAGTCCAGTGGAGAATATCTCCACAGGCACAAGTTTAAACAAGACTCGGTCAAAACCTAGTAGAAAGTTGGACCATGTTTGGCCAATGTGGGAACTGTTATGAACATTTTTACCAGGTTTAGCTCCTTTATCTGAGAATGAGAGCTTGAAAAGATTGGATGTCCATTTTCATGTTAAAGTTCCACTTTTCCTTGGGATTCATCAGACAATGTTAAAGTCACTGCTTGGCTTACTTATCGCTCATTTGACCTTTCAGTAAACTACACTAATAAATTGAAATGGAGGACAGTAGCAAGCAAAGATTTGATGATTATATAATCATGATCCCGACCCCCCCAAGCTACCAAGAAACAACATTTTTCAGTTTGCATATCCAAAATCAAGTTAGGTTTTCACCTATTACATAGGCATTAATACTGTCTTTATGTACTGTGTGAACCTGGAAGCATTACTTGCAACTTCTAATGTCTCCTATAACAACACAGTACTTGAAACATGACAATGAATACAAATATTTGCAATTTCACGTAAAAAAAAACTAAAATAAAAAAGGAAGGTATCTGCGTGGAGTTCAGGTGTAACTCCAGACAGTGACAAACCAGACAGTTCCCTAAACTCTGATGGCCAGTGAAGAAGAAGCCAATAAAAATGCATCCTTAAGTGGAGAATTGTTTTTTGCAGGGCTCTGTCACAGGGGTGAATCTTACACAGGGGACAGACTAATAGCTCTTTCCAGCTGTTGTCCACGCGTGTGGTGCTGCCATGCTTGCAGATTCAGGAAAAAAATGACATCAAACTCATCATTTTGCAAAGCCAAAGTCTTTTTATTATTTCATCACTACCAGTGAGTCATATTCAGGCTGTTGACAGAAATAAATTGAGTAACACAGACAGCAGATGGAATTTCATATGATATTTGTATAATATTTCTCATTATATAATTTGATGTTATTATAATAATTGGAACAGAAATGTGGCGTACACTATGTAGACATAAGGATCTACAATACATACAGTATAATCCATGAAGCTGTTTTTGAAACTAGAACTGTTTAACCTCTATTTGGATTCCCTCTATTTTCCCTTAATAAGATTTGCTTCATGCCATTCGTACCACACATAAAAATAAATCCTGATTAATTTCAACATTTAGTTACATCCTATTTGTTATGCTTCATCCCTCAAGCTCCCTCTTCAAAATGTCAGACCAGAGCCTGCAGAAAGACATAAGCTTCAGTTAATTTCATGTAAAATAGTGGCATTTTACGACTATAAAGGGAATATGTACGCTGCTATATTTCAGAGGGCAGACGACTACTTTTCATGCAAATTGTATATGCTGTGATGCCATGAATGAAATTGTATTAGGAAAATAAAAAAAAATATATATATATATATATAGAGATGATGATTGATTGCTCTTCACGAACCAAAACTTATTTAAGGACTTAAATTCCGCACATGCTTTTTTTCCCACCTTTGTAGCACATGTCTTCGAATTCAGTTGTTTATTTAATCTGGGATTACCCAGGCATGGCATTAGTTTCCTTGAAAGGACCTTGTGGCGCTCCGATATTTTGCCTCGCTTTTTTCTCCTCCTTACTTTAACGGAAATGTTGCATGGCATTTGATTGACATGCTTGATGGGTTTTGATACTCCTCTGGGTGATGCCTGTTGATGCTGCCTCAGTGCAGCCACGGGATCTGTTTCAAGTACAGACTCTTTTGCTCATTTGCATCTGGGTTCATCTCTATGTAAATGTGAATTAGTATGCTTATGGTAATGACTCCATGACTCTCTCTCTCTCTCTCTCTCTCTTTTTTTTTTGTTTGTTTGTTTTCCGCTTTTCTTTTCCTGGATAGAATAACCGATCACATTCACAGGGCGATAATCTTCGTTTTGTTGTCAAATGTGCCTCTCTCGTGGCCACCTGCACCTAGCCAGTCGAAGTGTGGCCGTAATTAAGATATTTCTATGCAAATGTTGTGAAGCGATGTTATGAATCAAGCCCCAATGCCAGACAAAGAGTTGATTGGTCCAAATGAGTTGGCTAGATTTACACCTGAGGGGATGACTTCTAATTCGGGGAAGGTGTATGCAAACGCTGCAACGCTTAACGCATCTTCAATATTTAGCTGCTAAAGTGGCACTCTGACGCAGCGTAGTTGCATAATTTTTTTTCAGAGGCACTTTTTTGTCAGCGGAGTTGGAGGCTTTGTGTTATTTCTTTTTCTCTTTTCGTTTGCTGCGACTGTGTCATAAGAGCTTTGTCCTCTCCGTGCCCGAAGTGCAGAGAGAATCGATAGACAGAAGGGCAAGAGGACGTGTGATATTTGATGACAAAATACCCACAGCCTGCTGAAACAGCACATTCCTTCCTGCTGGCTGACCACTAGCCCCCTGAATGTTAGTGTTGGCTAGACGTTAGTGCTGGCCTATCAGAGACCTGTGCGTGGTTCCTCGCAGTAGTCGTTTTGAATTATAGCATCCATTGGCTGCGCCGGTGCTCAGTAATTTGGTAATTTCTATGTAAATTGCACTTTGTGCCACAATAGTAGGCTGTTGTAGCGCGCAAACGCTCCAGCTTGCCTCGTTCCATAATGGTGCACTGTTACACTGAAATGATTAAAGTTAACTGTGAGAAAATGTCTTGACAGTCAATCAGTTAAGCAGATAGGCCGACAGTGGTATAGATAGGAGAGGAGGGCACTCAAGCATGCAGCGATGAGGATGGGCATAACAGGCAGTCGCTTTGGGTTGCGTCCAGGTACTGGCCTCTCTCTATAGAGGGGGGGAAAGAGGGAACAGCTCACCAGAGACAAACATTAGGGGTTTATGGCTGACTCTGCAGTTTCATTGTCGTTTGAACAAGATTGGACATGCTTTAGTGAAGGTGGGCTAGGACTAACTTCTGCAGAAGAATGGGGCCATGTATAAAAATTGTGACACAATTATATACATATAACTTAATGAAGCTTGTGTGATATCATGGCTATTCTACCTCAGGATTTTATCAATTTTGGCTTGGGCACAGCCCATGGCAGCATTGGGAGCCAGACAATCTCAGCCCTCGCGGTGCAAGACATTATTATTCCCCCTGCCCTTGACAACAATATCACTCAATGGCATTGCTACCTTGAATCCTAAACATCACATTTCCTGTGTATATGGATGAGCTCTCTTGTTTTTAATTCAACAAAAAAAAAGGGCAGTTATTGTGTCCTCTGCAATAAAACGCTCCGGAGATGAAGTGATATTTGTTAACATTGCCCTCATTCCCCCCGCAACAAAACGCCTATGGGATTTTTTGATTGGATTTTTGGATTATTGCAGAAAATAAGCTCAGTGGCAAACAAAAGTTCATGACACTTAGCCAAACATTTGGTTCAGCAAGATATTACCCACAAATGAACACCACATTTATGCTTGTTGCAGTGTTAATGCAATTGTTAGAAGTAAAAAGCCATTTTTATGCTTAAATGAACTACACCAAGGTTGCATAACTTCAAAATGTCCGACATGTTGTTAACGTTCCCAACAACCTCTGTAGTCCAATTTAGTCTTTGGTTAGCAACCGCTTGTTTCATGTAAAGGCTTTAAAAATCACATGAGAGGTATATCTGATGTATATAATCTCATAGAGCAAATAGCTTAAGCTCTTTTTCTATTCACAGATCCATTGACCCTGAGACTAGGGAACCAAACTGAAATTTTGACTTATGCTAAGGTGTGATATAATGACTGATTCTTGAAGTACTGCAACACTTGCACCCTGATAAATTCAGAACCTCAGCCTTTATTAGAACATTCATGTTTACACTCCTGTCACTGGTTTAACGCTGCTCCACTGAACAATAGTTGCAGTAACATGCAAAGACAATGCAATACAACAAAGTGAAACTAGCAAACAATGCAAGATTTTAATCATACGGTACTAAAATTCAGTTTTGTAGATATTTTGTATTATTATTCACTGAAGGAACATGGTATTTTCTTTATCACTCAAAAACAGATTGTTTTCCTGGTCCTAGACTTTAATTATAGGGTGTACACTTTAAAGCTGTTGCTTCTCCAAAGACATTCCTTTCCTTTCAGAATTGTAATCTGACTCATTTTCAGCCATCCAGGCCTCCCATGCCAGCAGCCACTGCAATTATGCTCTGACAAGACTGCAGGGCGAGGCTTAGTGTCTAGCACTTCATGACACCTTTATGTTACCCTAACCGAAGGGGGAACAATACAGGGTGTAGTGGTTCACTTCCTTTCCACATCGAGAGGCAATTCAAGCCGCAAAGCTTTGTGTTATAACCTTATACGCTGCATAATACTCATCCCTGTGGCACCATGACTGTAGTATTGCGTGTGGGAGGTTTCAAAAATAAAAGGGAAAAAAAGGAAATTGATAGACAAGGCGAAGTAACAGGAAATTGGGAGAGCCATATCGATTTTATGAATCAGCAAGGTTGAGTTCTACTAAACAAAAGGCTTTGATATAGTGATGCGGCCCCTGTCCTTGTCTCAGTTGTATAAGGTCTCCTCTCCTCACTCTATTTTTTTTTCTTTCTCTCCCACCAGTTTCCCTTAATTGCCCTCCTCTCTTTTCAATTCTATCCCTTCACATCTATTTGCCCTGTGCAAATATTGCCATTGCGAGATTCTGTGGGCATTGATTGATTGCGGGTGGAGGCTAATCACCCAGGCTATTTACAAAGACATCTTCCACAAAATCAATGCCACTGAAAGAGAAACGAAATCTTTTTAGGGTCCCACAATCCTTTGTAATATAGCGCTGACTGTCAACCACAAGGGGAATATCTAGTGTTTTGCGCTCATTTTGTCCTCTTTCATTTTTTCCCCCACTACTTCGATTTCTTGAACCAGCTCATTTATTCTTTACCATCCATCCTTTAAAAGAGAATAGAGGGGGTTTTATCGGACACTTGGGGTTCGAAATATATCATTGAGATCAGCTACTCTATAAGTCAATTTTAATGGCACAATTTATGGCTGCACATCAGGAAACAGAAAGGTATCGATGCTGTGCACTAAGACACAAAACAGACATCTCCAGCAAGGGACAGAGACAGTGCAGAGCAGGGATTTATTCCTTTGTGTGTGTTGACTTTAACAAATCTGCCTTGCCTGTCACATGGAAGCAACAAGTATGTCAGCTTGATGTTTCCGTTCAGGAACCCTTGAGTTAGGTCGATTAAATGAAATATTGACCACAGAACAGGAAATTAATAACACCAATTTTAATAAATTGACAACTGACAATTTAAGTCTGTTTTAAAACATTGCCTGTGAAATAGTTTCAGACACAACCTTGAACAGTGATCATCCAATCATAGCTTAGCAACCGTATCTAGGCACTAAAAACCTTTTTTTTCCACATGTGCATGAGATTGTAAAAGCAGGGCTGCTTGGCATTTAAAGGACCAGTGTGTAAGATTTAGCAGCATTTAGCAGCATTTAGCGGAATGGACATGGCAGAAATGAAATTATTATTATTATATAAACATCAAACACTGAGTTTAGAAATTGCAATTTGGGGGATTTTTTCTCTATTGCAACAATACTTGTGGCAGCACATTTTATATTATTGGAACACTGTTTGTTTCCCTTTTGAATTGTGCCCCATTTGTAAGGAAGATGCATTTGTAGGATGAGTAACACAGCTAAGTGGGTTGTGGCCTTGTAAAATTTGCCAAAGCTTCTCTGCGACTGCCAAACTGCTTATTTTAAAGTTGCTGTTGACTCTTGTTTGGTGGATTGGATGGTTGAAGTCTAACAGTATCATGGGGGAAACGTGACATCATGAAAATGTACTATTTATTATTTTAATAAACATTCAGGAGCCATAGTATCCACAACATGCTGACACCTCCTCCCCCATGCTGGTCACCAGCCTGGTTTCACATTTCTATGTGACAACATTCAAAGGTCTCAGGTCATTCCATTCTCTCCACTTCCCAATTCTGGAGAACTTGGTTGATAAACCCGTTCTGTTGGGGGGGTTGAGTTTGCTCCTAGCCAATATAGGATTGTCACTGGTTGCAGAATCTCATTTCAATATCACTCTTCTTTTAGGTTATGACTGGTTTTCCAGTGACAGAGATTCCACCCAACGACATCACTTTTGCCTCCAGCAAAGGGTGCTACTCCATTAGCGCAGCGAGCAGCAGAGCATTCTCCCTGGCTTCTCCACACTGTGGCCATAGGCAAAATCTGGACTGTTGGCTGAACATAACGTTTCCTCCACATGTTCGGACACAATTGGGCCTGACATTGAAGGGCAGTCATGACAGGCCTCCCGGCAGCCCTGTGAGCCCCGGAATTGTTTGTGTGCAGTCTGTTCCGGGTTGTCTGGGCCAAGAGCCGTGTGCCATATCATTCTTCAATACTGGACTGCAAATCTGTCAAAGATAGCCTAAAGTGTTGAAAGGCTGAGAAACTGGCCTTTTTGGGGAGTAGTCCTCTTCCCACTTTGCAGTCTATCCCTAACTTCCCCTGCTCCATGGAACCTGGCCTTCAGTTTGGACATTGTACTAAGGCTAACTCCACACAGAATTACACAACTTGCTTTTGTGGAACACCATCTTGCATTTGCCCTATTGCCTAGTCCTTATCAAGACAATTCTTGGAGCAGAAATCAATTGATCACTGTAGCAGGGCCCATGCTCAAAGGTCTTAACAATTAGACGCCGATCAGACACCTTATTGTCAGCCTCTGGGGGTACTAAGAGCTCAGAGTCAACAGCAACAGCAGAATAAGTCTTTGCAGAAGAGATTTGGCAAATATTCAGAAGGACAAGGCTTAGTGAACAGTTAATGGTGAAGGACATTTCATAGCCTAGTAGACTGAACAATTAACTAATTACTCCAAAGGAAATATTAAACGGACCAATCCATCATTATAACTGTTTCATCTGTACTATAAAACGCATGCACAACCAATACAGTACCAGAGCGAAAGACTAAAAGTAAGGAAAGGGCGCACATCTGGTACATGGAGTCATACTAACCTTTGCTCTCACCAGCAGACAAACCGCTGCAGTGCACTGTGGTGATTCTGCTAGGACAGGGACGAGCAGATGAGCGACTTTCAGTATGCAGGCTGAAAGAATGTGATCTTGCTGTGCAGAAACGACAGAGCCAGGCCAGGCCACGACCCTAGCCATGTTCTGTTTTCATAACCCTCAGCCTTTTCAAAAACACCCCTCTCTATGCCAGCTCCGAATCCTCTGCAGTTTCGTTCCATCTGAAGATGCCACTGGGCAGGCGAGCAGGCACTGCACACTCAAAAAAAACAAAACAATAGGCGGCTTGTAATCCATGGTTATTCCATGGTTCAAAGACATATTACACACACCTAAGATAGTTGATCACCAGAACTAATCCATCAGCCGTGTTGGCTGTCAACATGTTGCCCTTTATTGGTATAAGGATGTCTGAACAACCCCCTCCTTTTCAATTCCTGCCTGTTCCCCCTTTACCCCTCCCAGGTGCTCCCATAACTCACCAGGCCTCAAATCCCACGCGGGCATTCCTGAACTTCAGAGGCATGTCGGCAGAGAGCCTGGATTTATGGTTTGTGGAGCGGGGATGGAGCGGGGGTGGGAAGGAGATAGGGTCCACTTCAAAGAGCAGGAAGCGTTTGTTGTTGCTCTCTCCTACGCTCACTGCTGCACGCACTACGCACAGTTCTCTCCCTCCACTGTGCCTTTTCACTTTTTGTTTTTTTTTAACCTACTATATATGACTGTAAAAGCATCATATTTAAAGTTGACTCTTCTGTTCACTTTTCCACATCGACAGACACCAAAAAACGATTTAAACCTGCGAAAGAGTTGCCCTTTTATTTTCCATATCAAAGGTGACCTCTCAAAGATTACCTTCCAAGCTTTTTATTAAAACACCTCCCTTGCCGTTAAATGCCACGTCCTTCCGAGGTATTAGCATTTGTTTGTGTGACTTTGCATAGGTCACAGATAAATGTGCGAGCGTGCGGACGTGTGCATCTGTCTATATTTGTGTGCGTGCGTGCGCGTGTGTGTCCCCCTGTTCCCAACCAGCCTGTGTTATATTGCCCACCGTGTGCGCGGTTGATGGATGTGTGGAGTGGTGTCGTTTCTCTGAGCTGGATGTGTAATGAACCCTGCATTGCTCCTGTAGCATTTGGGCTGATTGATTACAAACAAAAGTCATTTAACATGCAGGCGTACTGCCTCTTAACAATGCAACATAGCTTCACAGATGAGATTACACATACAGCATGGGGAAAAGACGGCCTGCTTTTATCCACTGTTCTGCTTGTTAAATTAAAGCCGTGCTGTTATCAAGCTTTCTTTCCGCCCACATGAGAGTAACCACCCAAGACGAGGATGAAGATGACGCATGATGATTCATATACAATTTTCACATCTTCATATTGTTGAAATTCACTGCTCGCTTTTGTAGCAGGGAGCACGGAGAGCACATAGGACTGTACTTGTCGCCGCAGCTTTTAATTTACAAACCGTCTGTCTTTTATTTCCTCTCCTCATCCCCATCCACCCTTCCTTTTCTATCTTTAACCAGCATTGAGTTTTTCCTCCTCTCTGCTGAAGTGGAAAGCTGATGTAACCCGTGGCTGTTATTCCCAGCAATAAGGCCGATCCGAAAAGGCTCCGGTCCCTCCCGCTGCTTAATCAGACCACTGTTTGTTCACTTTTTTTTTCCTCGCCATGGTGATGCCAGGATAAACCAGGCATTACTGAAAAGCCAAAAAACCCATCTTTATCTTCTCTCTCATGCAATGTTTTGGAGAATCTTTTGAAATGAAATTCCAGCACTACCGCAGACACACAATTCATTCAGGTCGGCCAATTCGATAGGTTGGGGTCAAACAGACTATTTTGTGATTTTCATGAGAGGTCACACTTATATTTATTAAATTAGTTGCAAATGAATGAAGGAAAAAAAAAGTTAGGACAATGAAAAAGATAGAAATAAAATAAATTTCCTCTAAATCTTTCCTCAAAGAATGCTCCATCTAACCAGCTAAACTGTTTCAGCTGTGCTAACATAATTCCACAAGGGTATTCTAATTATCCATTGGCTTCTAATGCAATTAGCAAACACAATGTACCATTAGAACACTGCAGTGATAATTACTGCTCCACAACACTCTATACACCTTTGTGGCTATCGCATTAAAAAACAGACATTCTCAGCTAGAATATTCATTTACTACTACCTAACAACATATAGAGTGTATTTCTGGTATGTTTATTCTTCATTTCTTCATTGAAATGACTATTAATACATATGACTGAATTGTGTTTTGTGTGACCTCTCTAAGTGACCCCAAACTTTTGACTATATACTGTGTACATACTATCCTGTCTATCCTGTTCCCATGTTGTCTCTCTATATGCTCTCACCTTGTTTTCCACCCCCCCCCTGCAGCGAGCCTCTCTAACCTGCCTCATTTCAGTCATTGCAGGAGAGCAGCAGCAGCCTGATGCGAGATGTGTGTGTGTGTGTGTGTGTGTGTGTG
The DNA here is from genome assembly GCA_036785175.1 of Eupleurogrammus muticus. Lineage (NCBI taxonomy): Eukaryota > Metazoa > Chordata > Actinopteri > Scombriformes > Trichiuridae > Eupleurogrammus > Eupleurogrammus muticus. Next base: position 20,399,630 of record JAYKQN010000010.1, on the reverse strand, counting down.
TGTGTGTGTGTGTGTGTGTGTGTGTGTGTGTGTGTGTGTGTTGTGAGTGTTGTGCTGGCCCTGAAGTGACACAGTGAGGGTATAAATAGAGCAGGCCCACAGATCACTGTGCCAGACAGAATGTGGCATCTGCTGTGCTGGGAGTGCAAAGTGTTTGAGAGCCTCTAAACTCCTCTCCATTTCTCTTCCCTCCCCTCTCCCGTGCTCATCTGTCTTCCTCCTCGGTACTCCTGTCTGACGATTCCCTTTTCTCCCCTTCTTCTTCCCTTTACCTTTGTCATCTTTCCCCTTCCTCCTCCTACTGTCCCGCTTTTTCTCTCACTCTGTTTCCTTCATACAGTCTCTCTGTAGCTCTGTCTCATTGTCCTTCTGACACCCCCCCCCCATCCCTCTCACATGCTGCCACACATCTGCTGCCATGTGTTGAGTGTTGTGGAGCAGTCCTATTTTCAATATAGGCTAGACTACATAAGATCCTATTTCTAAACAAAAAGTTGATACCCGTAGAGGAGAGGGGGAGGTGAGATGTATAGAGACAAAGGAGAAAAGCAAAGAATGGCTGATAAAGAAACAAAAAAAGCGTCTGCTAGTTGGCCCTACAGTGGTCAACATCAAAGCTTTGATTCCATATCTAACATGGTTACAAATTCCACTGCATCGCTACACATGTTCCATGTAAAAAAAACAATTTAATCCCATGGGATTATGTGTTGTGTTTGCAAGGCGATCTTGAGTGGGACGGGAAATTCCGCGAGCACGGGAGATAAAAGCAGTGTTATTGTGATTCTCTGCGGGTTATTTCCCAACCCAGAGCCGGTTATTAATCCGTCTGATTTAGCGATTCGTCTCCCTGTCCCCGGTGAAGCCATCACCGAGTAACGGTGACCTCCCTGCCCCGTTTTGTCACACGGTGCAGCGCACTGGTGGATAATATGCACCACAGATCCACACCATGCAGAACATTTATATTATGAACCTGTACTCTTCCCCTATATTATACACAGCCGCACCAAACAAAAGTTCTTTTAAGGTTGACTTCCTTCTGGCGTGAATTTTACTGTATTAGTTCATCTACTGTACCATTTTTTTTTGTTTTTTGCTTCTTTTTTTGTTTTGTGTTTTTTTTTTTTTTTCCCAGAGGCACACCACTTAATCTCATAATCAGCTTTCGCTGTGACTGGTGTTGTATTCCCTAAAAGACAGGGAACTAACAGTATCACGCATACACACACACAGACAGACGCACGCACACACAGTCGCAGCATCTGCCAAATTAATAAGAAGCTTAACTGTCATTAGATTTTCATTTCAGAAATGATTTATCCATTCCTTCTGCACCCTCTGCCCATTCTCCATCTCATCCTCTAGCCTTCCTTCAGCCATCCCCGCGCCCCGTGACAGGTAGTCTCCCACGTCTGCTCGCTGACTCAGCGCTATGTCCAATCCTCTGGCAGTCCAATAATTGTTGATATTGGACATTGGCAGCCTTGAAGTGGGTAGGGTGGGAGGGGGGGGGGACTTGCAGCAGGAGATCGAGCCCGAGGGAGAGGCCGCCGTCAGGAAGACGGGAGACTGTCCAACCGTCAATCAGGGAACAGCGGCAGGTCATCTTTTCATCCTTTTGTTTGCTCGCAGGCAGTGTTCCCATCCATGGAGACGGAATTCAATCTTCATCCTTTCACTCACTGTTTTGCCCCCCCCCCCCTCCCCGCCCCAGGACCGCCTCGCCCTCACCAGCCCCCCCCCGTCCACATTACCCCGCCCTTTTCCGAAAAAACCCATTCTCTGCTTCTTCGTCCATTTGCCCGTACTTCTCTCTCCTGCCTATCCCTCTTCTCCTTTCTCATCACTCCGTCAGTCGAATCAGGAGCACGCACAAAAGACTCTTCCGCCATTTTTGTTCGCCTCGGGTGCAGAAGTTGTCTGAGCGAACATTGTGTGAATCACAATGGGCGGGTGCTACACATTGGCGGCGGGTGAGGTGAGTTAGCCTCCCCCTTCACTGTGAAGCGCTTTGGGTATCTCGATAAAGCACTATATACTGTAAATGTAGTCCATCATTGTTATTGAATCCTTTCCTCCTTCAAATCTGTAATTACGTGAGCGATTGTGCAAATTGCAATCTCAGCCCCTCATCAGCCAACTTCCCCTCTGCTGGGGAAGGGAATTAGGTTCATGTTGTAACCTTTTCGACAGGCAGGAGCAGCGTTGCCTTTAGATCAGTGCAAAAAAACCCCAGCTTTAACATGGAAGGATAATAAGAGTTTGGGGATGTGAGAGCCCTTTATTTTAAAGGCCGCTTATTAGTTTCTTTGGGGGAAAGTGTTCTTTTCCACAAAGAAACAAGCAATACATAAACAACCATAAATCATCAGAAGCACACTCAGAATGGTGAAAGCCTGATTAGTTTGGCAGCCAAACAGAGAGATTTCTTGCCTAGTTGGAACTTGTAAGCCAGTTTTAAACTATTCAAAGGTGTCTCCTTATTTCTCCTTCACCTTAAGAGCTCCCCCTCCCCTCCCACCCCTCTTCTTCTTCTTTCAGAGCTTTGTAAACTGAGTCTTAGACAACCAAGCCAGAAGCCCCGGGAGGACACGCATCCAGATATTTGGAAGGTTCGCAGGCGTTTGGCACGGGGTGTTCCTCCTGAGAACTTTCCAGGATGCCATACGTCAGGAGGGGGGGCACAGAGGAGCATTGTGACCCGGCGCCCACGTTCAGGGGGCCCGCCGAGAGGGGCCACGGAGGAAAACACTGGACGCCATTGTTGCAACGCAGCATTGACCTGCTCTGTGTCCTCCCGTTGTGATGCCACGGCAGACACTGGTCCAGCTGTGACCAAGCATGCGAGACTTTTGAAAAAAGGCTGCGAGTGTCAGCCATGTGTACGCTTTTTAGAGTTCCAGCATGCAAATTACATGCCTATTTAGTGTAAATCACATTTTTTTTTGCACTAATGTTTTTATTTACATGACTTTCCTCGGTTCTTGATGCTGGTGAGAGGTGGGGCGCCTTCAGGGCTGCGGAGCGTGACTCAGTGGCGAGTAGATACTTGTTTGCCGCAGATGTAGCCATGAGAAATTGTCGTGAGTTATGTAAACCTGGGACAAGGATCCTATTGTTTTTCGCTTTTTCTATCAATCTATGAAAAAAAAAGATGTTTTCAACCACACTAGTTTAAGGGCCTTTCATGAATAAGATGGACAAAATGTGGCACGTTGACTTCATCCCCAGCTCTCCATCTCGACTCTGTAGCATTGAGTTGATAAATAGTTGACAGTTGCTGTTTCATGGATTGCCGCGCACAGTGCCGTGAAAGAATTGGCAGGCCAGAAATGTACCGCGTCGTCGGTGTCGAGACTCATAATGTTTTACCTGCTTAGAAAACAAGCCCTCATTACTACTTTTTTTTTTTTTGCGACAGGTTACAGAGGCCAAATCGTACCTCATTATATACCCAGAAAACCTGACCAGCTGTCATAAACATCTGAATTTCAGTCCAAAAAAACAAAAGAGACATCACTTGACTGTGGCAGTTTATTTATGCTATATTAATATTTGGATTGCTCTGTATATTCACACTTGCGACTCCTTGACAAGAACACTTTCCTATTACATGCCGCTCTGTACTCACAGTCCATTACCGACATCTCTCTTTTGTGGGCATGAATCCAGCAGCAAGCTCAAGGATGGCCACTTTCTAAGTTAAAAGCTGCACAGGCGTCACCTTTTCCGAGCTTGCAGATTTAATTTACCTCTCTGATAATTGGAACCCAGAGGTCCACCCCCAATGTCAGCCCTTAGGGCACGTTTTAACAATTCAGTGGGTAGAATTAAAACACTACCTTACGCAAGAAAAAAAAAAGAACACTTATGTATCATGCATACCTCGCTGGCAAGCACTCTAGTTGTTGTCCTATGATGACATTCCTCAAAAAATGTTTTCAAGTAAACTAATCAAATGATTTGAGCCTCTGGCATTTATGCTGCACACATCGTTGACCTTGGTGAAAGTCTGCAATTCTGATGCAAGGTCTAAATGTTTGGGGACATGGATATGAGTGTGTTTGGTGAATAAAATATGATTAAAAATGAAATAAATAAGACACATGAGCTGTCTGTGCAGAAGGAAAAAGTCCACATGCAGCCAGCAGAGGTGTGATATTATTTCATCTGGAAGCTGGTTATTATGTCTTGAGTATGAGATTAGTTACAGTTAAATTAATATTTGTCCATCACGATCCAAGAGATAAGTAGAAAAAAATATATAGTTTTCTTTGCAATATTATGAAATAGAAAGCTGCTTTTAAAAAAAAAAAAAAAAAAAAAAAAAAGGAGAGGTATAGAACAATGATGCATTTATTCAATCACATCCTTTCTTTTGTTCATTAATGCCAAGAAAAATGTTTGAGATGTTGTTGCTGTTAATCCATATATAGGCCACTCTGGCCTCAAAGATTAAAAAATAAAATATTTTAGTCACGAATATAAAAATGGGGGTGTAGCTGTGGTTTGTTGCTGGATCTCCACCTCCCAACTGTTGCTGAAGCTATATGTTGAAAGCCTATATGAACGCAATGAATGAAAGGACTACTGATGTATGATACGTTTCAATGTGCCCCTGGAATACAAGCCTGGGCTTAATTGCCTGCACACGCTCAACTGTGTAGTGAGAATTCCAAGTCATCATATCAGCTGAGCTGCATGTTTGAGTCTGAACAGCGTTATTACCGTCATCCCCTGGCGCCATATTTCTGCAGCACTGAGCTAAAGTAGGCCGTGAACGCCGCAGGAAACCGCCGGTTGCCCATCAGTGCCCTACGACTATTGATGTAAGACAGTAACCCTGGTCACAGAGTGTGTGTGTGTGTGTGTGTGTGTGTGTGTGTGTGTGTGTGTGTGTGTGTGTGTGTAAGAGGCTGATAAGAGTAATGTTTGGATCAGACAGGAGAATCAGCGGCGAGAGGACGGCGAGGGGAAATATGCCAAGGCAGACTACGCTCCACTGGTCCATCTCATCACCACTGCTTTGTGTTTTCAGTATCAATTCACGCCTGCCAGTCCATCTAATGTCATACTTCAGGTTAGAGCTGCGACTAAGGATTTTCTCAATTAATTGATTAGTCTTAAGATGGTAAAAAATGTCCATCACTCAAGTTAAGGTTACTAGAACTGACAACCAATAAACCAGAATTATTTAGGTTAGGTCAGGTCAAGTCAATTCTATTTGTGTATAGCCCGAAATCACACATCACAGATTCAAATTAGGCTTTACAGTTTGTACAACAGCAACATAACATCCCCTGTCCTTAGACCCTCACATTATAAAAGGAAAAATATCGGGGGGAAAAAGAGGACGAAACCTTGGGAAAGAGTAACATTTATATTTGAGAATGTTTCTTTTATCAAAACAACAGATTTTTGCTAAAGGTTCTAGTTTTAGAGACCTGGAAGAATTATAAAGGTTTTAAAGAGGCTGCCTAATAATAACATGCATACACACACACACACACGCACACACACACACACACACACACACACACACACACACACACACACACACACACACACACATCTTTCATGTCCAGGTGCTGAGTCCATAAAAAGCAATGAATTTCAGAAGGTGGCCTTTGCACAGTGTTTTAAATCCTTGGAGAGCTGATATCAAGGCTACATAAACAAAAGCAAAGTGAATTCTTGTTCATATTGGACCTCTTCTAAAATATATATACAGTATACTTTTTAACAACATGATTTTATTGTTCTGGGATCTGAAGATGTACTGGATGGGCGATCACCAGAGTGTAAGAAATCACTGGGTGATCCCAGTTAAAGCAGTTTCTTTCCCAATACACACAAATCTAAGTCAGAGGAGTCAAGCAAAAGAAATAATAAATACATTTAATAGTTTGTTGGTTGGATATAACCCAGTGATTTACCTATTTTTCTGTTCATGTGCTTCTACTAATCTAGTCCGAGGGAGAACCTGGGCTAATAAAGACAGACGTGAGGGAGCATTCCCATGGGATCATTGATTAAATGACGTATTGATGGAAAGCCGCTGCCCCATAGCTGGATATTGATTCTATATTCCTGGGGAATAGAGGAGACAAATATAAAGAGATTTTGCAACTCATAATGGCTTTACCAAGGTTAGGGAAGATTGTGAATAATGTGGTAACATTGTCTGCAATTGGCCATATTGGGTCATAATGTCAGAATATAGTGCACAGTAACACACACAGACACACACACACACACCTCATTACTTTTTGTATCCTTATAAAAAACTTTGAATATATATTCACTCCTTAAACCTAAACCCAGAATCCCATCTGGAGCCCCTTTGAGAAGCAAGGACCAGACAAATTCCATTAATTTAGGTGTTCTAAAAAAAGGAAAAAAAAAAAAGTTTTCATCCTAAAGGTCTAAATTTCAATAATGCTGGAAGTGTGAAACCACACACACACACATACACACACACACACTTGTAAGTGCACACACATTTTTAAAAGCATAAAAACTGGTGTTAAAGGATGACTTTAACACCATCATCATCATGGGAGGGAGAATTCTACTCAGACTCTCTTACTTTTTTTAATGAGGGCGATCTTAAAATACGTGTTTTTTTTTTGCCTCCTTGCTGAGAGAGAGCAAGAGGAGGGTGAGACAGACAGAGATTAGTCTAGATATCCTTTTTGCAGTAAAGAGTAATGAGTTGGTGCTTTGTGTGAAACATATGATAATGCGTACTGGATGTATTAATGAAAGAGTTCATTTCCCAGAATATGAAGTAAAGGCTGCAGCATAACAATGTATAAATGCATGACCATACAGTTCTGAGACAGACAATGACAGTTTCATTTATGTTAAGGAAAGTAGACATAGAAACTTTAGCAATTTGAAAAAAAAGAAACTTCATAAAAAATACAGCAGTAGGCATGTATGTATGTATTTAAATCACATCTGTATTAATTTACATTTTACCACAATACTGCCTGATCATTAATTAAACCGAGTTCTGGTATTAACTGTTGCTACAAGGAATAGCTAGAAATGACCTGCTTTTACCTGCTATTAATTCCAATTCAGGATCACAGGGTTGGAATCTATCCCAGCATGCATCCCAGCCCACTTGTTTGATTGCATGCCCATACTGCTTTTTAATCATGACGCTTAAGATGATGGGAAATCGCACCTCAAGGGCAAAAGAGATGTGCTGAATTTAAAGAATGTTTAGCCCTATTTGATAGATATGTTTATAAATAAATACAATATTCTTAGCCTACTTCCATTTTTGGGGGAAAAAAGGTGTATATACACAAAAGATTTATATATATATATATATATATACATATATATATAAAAGTCTACACACCCCTGTTAAATGCCAGGTTTTTGTTATGTAAAAAATTGACATCAAGATGAGAACTTTCTCAACCTCTAATAACCTATACAGCTCAATTGAAAAATAAACTGAAATCTTTCAGGGAGGTAAAGTTAAATTTAAAACTAAACAGCTAATGAGGTTGCACATGTGTTTACACCCTCTTATAGTTAACTATAAGCTTTGTTCGAATTTAACCAATCACATTGAAACTCATGTTAAGTTGAATTCAGCAAACATCTGTCACCATTTAATGTTCCCCTGATTAGCCATGAATATTTTTTCTGCTGTTCTGGTATGCTTTTCCTGACATTTTTCCTCACATATTCCAGCTTCAGCCATGGTATGCAGAGCTTCCAAAGCATCAGAGGGATCTCATTGTTTGAAGAGTTAGTCAGGTGAAGTCAGTCTGAAAGATCATATTGATCATATGATCAGAAGAAAACTGGTCAGGGAGGATGCCAAGGGGCCAACAGCTACATTGAAGGAGCTGCAGGACTATCTGACAAGTAATGGCTGACAACAATCTCCTGTCTTCTTCCTATGTTTTCCAAGGTTGACCTTTGTCCAAATTAACAAGAGAATGGCCTCACCAGTATAAGATTGAGGTTTTGGAAGCCAGACCTGAATCTGATCATACATCTGTGTGGTGAAGTGGAGAGGGCTGTGCAGAGGAGATGCCCTCACTATCAGATTTGGGGCAGTTTTGCAAAGATGAGTGGGAAAATATTGCCACATCAAGATGTGGCACACTGATAGACTCCTACCCAAAAAGATTAAGTACTGTAATAAAACCCAAAGATGCTGCAACAACAAGGTGTTCGTTCAGGAGTGGGAATATTTATGCAACCAGGTTATTTTAAGTTGTTTATTTTTTTATTTTTCTCCTTCAAATATTTCTGTTTTTTCCCAGTTGAGTTGTACAAGTTATAGGTAACATTAAAGGTGAAAAAGTAGTGAACACTTGGTGTTTTTTTATCACAAACACCTGGCATTTTTACTTTGTGTTTTTTTCCCATATTCAATTCAAGAAAATTCAACAGAGGTAGTGTACAATACAAAGGCATATGACACATAGCATTTTCATTTGACCCTTTTTTCCATCCAGAATTTGAAAAGAGAAATAAAAACAAACAAGGAAATTACAATAAATAAATGTCTAAACAGATACCTGAGTAATATAAACATTGTGTGCAGACTTTTTATATCTACTGTACTTCTATAGAACCAGTTTGGACCGTTTGCGTGAAGATTTCATTTTAATATCCATGTAATTATAAATGTAAACTCTTTAATATTGTAGAACGATAATGGGGTTTGGCCTAATAGGTTTGTTTAGTTTGGCTTATTAAGGTGGCACGCAGCACTGATGGGGCTGTGGGTACATGTTATTTTCCTAGGAGAATATTATAAGATCTTGATCTTGGAAGAGAAGATTTTTGGAAATACTGCTCTTTGTATGCATCTATATACTATGGGCTCTCCCTGAACCAAATCGTGTTATTTGTTCTTCTTACCTCACCTGTATCACACTGTTCATTGGCACTAATCTGGTCTTTCCTTCCTTCCACACAGGTACACATATTACATCAGCACCATAGGGGGGCTATCGCCTATCTCATTCAGCAGATTCATTAATTCACACATCACTTTTCACTGCAGTCCATGCTCCAGATTTGAAAGGGTTACAGGTTCTATTAGGAAAAATGTCACTATCATACATTATGAATTCAGGAATGCACAAACAACCTTGCAAAACAGCAAGCTGATTGTTGTTGTTTTTTTTTTTTTATGATTCCCAGATATGACAGGCTGAGCGAGTTACGTAAAAAGTCAGGAACATCCAGAGCATGATGCAGAGGGCAAACGAGGAGCCGGCAGACAGAATAAAACATCAACAGATAAACATGAAGAGAGAGAGAGACAACTTATTTCCTCTGACAGTGCTGTTAAAGGACATTCCATATCGAGACAAACAACTGACCTTAAGCCAACAAAACAGCGTTAAAACTGAGGTATTATGTAAGAGTTTTGTGCCTGCTCGGCTTGTCTGCCAAGACTCCACCCGTCACTCTTGGCTGGCATTTCGGAGAGCTTGATGCTCTTTGTGTTGCCAGCTCACAGGTTTTTTTTTTCTGAGCTGTGGAAATGCAATTTAGGTAAACAAATTTACCTCGCATCGCACGTCACATTTTGTTTCCCCGGGTAGAGAAGGAAAAAGTCAATGTTCCCATCAGTAGCCACATATTGTAGTTATATCGGGTGCTTATTTAAATGAACCGCAAGTCAATGAGCCTTTTAATTGCTTGAAATGTTAGGCAGTGATCAAGACAATGCCGCCTGCCTCTGTTTAGCAGAGCTTAATGCGGTGAAAGATTTGAGCAGGTGACAGTTTAACTTCATACTGACCATGTCATTTGGTACAATACAATCCAATGGTTGGCTGAGATCTTGCAGTGTCGTGTGTGGTATAACAATGCACACTCCCCAATCCAACAACAACTCTAATCACAATCAAACATCTGTTACAATTAAATGCCCTCTGGAAACAGCTCCAGTCATTACATTAGCATGGCTTAAGCGAGTCCCATGCCAAGGTAAATTAGATTTTACCAGTGAAATGTGTTTTCATTGGGTCATCCTTTCTGTTTATAGTCTCATAATAAATCTTGTTTGGTGGGAACACTTCTATAAGTGCAATCCTCTGCAAAACAAATCATAAACTGGCAAAAGCAGCGCCACCATCCGTATCGAGTCGATGTTCAGGGCTTGCTTGGAAAGCACTTCATGGTTATTTATGGCGTGTCACTCAAATCAGAGTAACAGTCAACAATAATTTGCCAAACACTGCTTGTGTTGAGCCCAGCTCAAAAGCCTTTTTAGATCTCTCTACAGAGAACAGCTTGTTTTTCCACATCTCTTTGTCTCTCTCTCCAGACCTCTAATCCTATTCCATTGTCTCGCAGTGCTGGTTTATGGAGGGTAAGGACGTGAACAGAAGGGGAGAGTAGCCATCCTTAGTAGATACTTCCCATTTGCACCGGTGTTAAAAAACACTTTTTGTTTACTCTTCTAGCAAAGGAGAAATCAATACTAAATAACTTTTCTGCATATAAATAATAAATACATGTTTGGATAGTTCTAAGTTAGCGTCACTTGCAATTTCTCATAAATATATGTGTCAACAATAACACATAGTATTTTTTTTACATCATTTAAAGTCCCACTGGGAAAATAAGATTGGATTTTGTGATATGAGAACATATTGCTTTTGCTCACTTTGCTTAATCCTCCAAGAAAACCATCTCATCCCCTGGCCCCAGTTAGTGCTATTGTTGTTTTCTACAGTTGTGCATTTGGCATCCCATGATTATATTGAAATTCAGAAATAGTATTGTGTGTCTCAAACATAAACAAAAGCCTGATTTGGAAAAATCTGACAGGCCTTCAAACCACACCTCATGTCAATCACAGCCAAAGTCTTTTGGGAAATGTCCCGGCTGTTCACAACGCCAGTATCTCAGGTTTCTGAATACTTTGTATGCTACTTATTGCCACTGAATTAGTTCCAATGTGACATACACACTTTCAAAGCTGTTTAAACTGCAATTTTCCTCAGTTAAGCTATGAATTTGTGCTACAAAAAATAAACCTTAATAGTACACAATTTTGCACACTTGATAACCATCAAGAGCAGATATACCAAGTGAATTCAGAACAAAATGCTTTAGGTGATACCATGTGCATATAAGTCTCCAACAGAGCAACAAAGTATGGTGGCAGGCACTGTATGGCTTTTCAGTCCAAAATATTGATAATCACATGCAACATATCAGCATATTTGCACTTGTATATTAAGTAATGGAATCTCAAAGTCTACAGCTTACACATATTCTAGAGCTTAAAAGTTCATATGACACATAATCATAGAAATGTTTTGTAGTAGATAACATAAGCACTCCTTCTCCATCAGTTAATAACTATTCCTATTTTCTTTTAACTTTTATAAATATATAATAACTGCTTACAAAAATGTAGTAACATATTATCACTACAACGAATATAATAATAATTACCTAAATTAATTACTTATTTATTAATCTCATTTAATCCCAATGTGAATAAGAAACATTTTTATAATAAAAATCAAACCTATCTTATTCTATTACTCTATGTATCATGACCATATTGGGTATTTTTCATACACATACGTATTTTTTATGCCAAACTATCTTAGCTATTTTAAAACAACCAGGAGGTTATGGGAATTATTTCTATTTCAGAAACATATCATCATAAATAATTATAATTAGCTTTTTAACAGAAGGAAACTGCAGCTCTTGTTCTGAAAAGCAGCGCAAAGAGAGTTGCTGCGTAATGACGTCATTACTACAGATCCAGGGTTGACGTTAAGTTACCTGAATAAATCATAAAGAAGTCACTTTGCGTAGTTGTTGGGTAAGTTAAGCAAACAGTTACACAATTAAACCAGTAAACATCTGTAATTCTAAAGAACACGCTAAAGACACGATTTATTTTTACTTTGCAACTATGGGAGATATTCTTTTTCTTCCACTACAGATTTTGAGTTCTGTTCACGTTTAGTTTTTCTTTTTTTTGTACGTGTCTCTGCATTGGTTCACACAGTCTCTCCTCACACACACACACACACACACACACATAGGAGACTACAAGCAGGAAGTGGAGAAAAACAGACAGGAGCAGATAAAAATAAGGAAGTAAACGCTGCCGTGTTATTTAAGTGAATAGAGAACATGTCGTGTCGGAGCTGGAGCCCCATTTTCTACTGTAAAGTGAAAGTGGATCAGTCGACAGCTCGGTAATCGATTTTAAAGCGGCTGTGCTAAGGAAGTTAGCCGCCAAGCTAATACCTCCATACTATCTCAAAGCAAGCCCTAGATAGAAAAAAAAAACAAAAGGGAAGAGAGGAAGACACAGACGAGTAAGTACACACTGCAGTGAGCTGCAAACTGTTAAGCCCCACAGGACGAAGAACAAAGTGTGTGTATCTGTATGCGTGTGTGTGTGTTAGTGTGTGTGTGTGTGTGTGTATTGGATATAGAGAAATAGCAGAGTGGGCTGGTGAAAGAGGGGATGAGGGGGAGTTTTCTCTGCATTACAGCACTTTTTTTATAACCAGTTGTTTGTGTGTCAGCAGTGGGAAAAGAAAACACAAACAGAGCTCAGGAGAGGAGGGCTCCAAGGACGGAGAGAAATCTTTATGTGTGTGTGTGTGTGTTCTGTGCACCAGGCATGCAGCGGGGTCTCTCCCCAGGCTTTCAGCATCACTCCCATAGAGTGGACTGAAAGGAGGGTAAAAACACATTGTGTGTCAGAGGGAGGCGAGAGAACATACTGAGCATTACTGGCATACACATTCAGTACTTTCTGCTTTGTGAGACAGTAAACAAAGTGAGTGTGTTTGCATACAAGGACAGTCCAGTGACTGCAGACAGGGACTTCCTGTTTTTACCACCCTCACAGAATGTGTGGTAGTGTTGCTCCGGATGTTGTTGCTTGTGGACTTTGTCTCCCTACTTACGTCATCTGTTGTGGGAATATATTGCATCCGAGGGGGGGGGGTAGTCCTGAGGATCTTGGCTATGCAAATGTAAAAACCTTCCACAGAAGGTCACAGCTATTAAAAAATCCTGTCCTCTACTGTGTGTGTCTCCTGAAGGACTTTTTTCTCTGATCCCGAGAATTGTTATCAGCTGCCAACATGGACTACAAAGGGGAACCCCAGGAAAGCGATATGAGGCTGAAAGAAGAGGAGCTTCCGCAGATGGACGGATCATGTGACGCCTGCGAGCCTGATGAAGCACAACCGGCCACACAAGTGTGCCGCACCTGCAGCTTCGCCTTCTGCCCTCTCCACGCTGACGAACATGCCAACAGCACGCATCACCCGCTAATTCCTTATAGCCACGAGGGGAAACCGGCAAATGCTCTCGGCCCCCACGGGAACCCCAGAGATGGAGGGGGAACCGGGGACGGGACGGAGAGTGGAGCTGGGGGGGGCGCAGATCGGGTGATGGCGCCTTCCGGAGCGGCGATAGCTGATGCCGAGGAAAGAGAGGGAGCCGAGAATGGTCTGCCGCTGGAGGCGGAGTTGCTTGATAGGGCACAGGGAGCGGAGGCAGGGCAGGAGGCCATGGCTGCAGGGGAGGCTGCTGGAGAGGCTGAGAAGAGGGACACTGTGACAGTAGAGAGACTGCGCTGCCAAGAGCACGGTGGACAGGAAGGCTCCCTCTACTGTAAACCAGACGAGAAGATAATCTGTGTAGTGTGTGCTGTACAGGGTGAGCACCGTGACCACGAGATTATCACTCTGCATGAGGCCTACGTCTGGCAGAAGGTGAGTCGCACGCTCAGAACATGACAGGCTTACAGGATACAACTGTTACCCCTCTCCATACTCTGCAGTATCTATGTGTCTAACATATAATGTATTCATAGTGTTGCCTATCTGGTTTGCATTTTTAATTCAGTATAAAGTAGTATGCCAATAGCTGTAGGCCCTCTAGTCGTAAAGTCAACTCACTAGGGCTCTCTATGAGCTCAGTGTAATATTTTATACATAACAATGGCTCATGATCACCCGCGTAACATCGTTAAGACATCGATGCAAATATGCAGTGACTTGAATTGTTTCTGTGAAAACTGTGAGAAGGGAAATCGAACATTGCGAATGTATTCCGGTGTTCGTTTGGCTTTTGGCAGCAATTATGGCTTCGCCCTTTCTCCAGTCCCCACATGGCTGTGCTTCAGGCGATTTTAGTAGGTCAAGTGAGTCACCAGTCAGTTCACTGCAGCATTACAGTTGGTCCAGTAAGCTGATCTAATGTAGTGCTGGAATAACTCAAAATCATTTCACCGGCATCAGTTCTGCAGAGCAGGGCAATTTTAATGATTTTACAGATGACCAATTAACAGATGACTGATTAACAGAGGAGGAGTGTGACATGATTAGAAACCTGGATTATTTGTGGTTTATATTTTTTTAACCGTCAAGGGTTATGTTTGTGAAGAGCAAGAGCCTCACTTAAAAATCGCACAACAAAACCACTGCATTTACTTACCGAGTAATGATTCTCATTGTATGCTGGCTGTGATTTTATAAACGGAGTGTTGTCCCTGTGGCTATGCATCTGAAAAACAAAATTAGACCACATAGGACTATGCAGCACACTTCACTGGCTAAAGCTCTTACATCAGGGCCACATATGGATTGACGAGAGACAAAGGGGGTCACACACACTGCCCAAGGCCACATTATTTACTCTACCCCTCTATGCTCTAAACCGACTTTTATCCTGCTTCCTGTGCAAGCTCATTCATGTGAAAGAATTCTTTATCACTGGGAGCAGTGATATGATTCCCCTTTGCATGTCAGGCATGTCCCACTTTAATTTGTCCACATGTGTCTTGCCTGTCATTACAGTGATTACTGCACAAGTGAACATATTCTTGTAGCGTCATGCACAAAATATTTTATTTACACCCATATGTCAGCTTATATGTGTACCTTCATAAATAATAACTACAGCTTAAGGAAACTTAGTGCATTTCTGCAGAAAAAAAACTCTGTGTTCTATTTTTTGGTTGGCTTACTGTTTATTTGTCTGCTCCCCCTGTAGAACAGGGAGGGTTATGATCTACTGGGCTGTACACAACAGATGGCCGAGAAGATCAAGACCAAGTGGACCAACCCTGAGGTAAGACTAAATTCCTGCTTGCCAAACACAGAGACAGAGTCCAAAATGAATCATAATGACAGTTTTTTAAAATGTCTTATAAAAAACATTTGTTATGAGCTCTGTCAAAATGAGAATGTCTGTTCTCCAATAAAAAGTGTATTTGACCTTGTGAGAAATGCTGTGTTCATAATACATTGCTGTGCATTATGTGGTTGTATCATTTTCTAAGTTATAGCTCAGTGAATATGTCTATGCACTGAGATACATAAATATCTATCTATAAAGCAAGAAACGTCTGTGTGTCTGTACCTTGCATATCTCTCCCACTGTCAAATCATCCTAATCTTTCGGATATAGTTTGCACATGGCACAATAGTGTGGGTGGTTGTAGTCCCATAGACTTAAGTGTCACAGCACTATTCTGCAGCAGTGCCTTTGTTTTTATTTTAAGAGTAGTACTTCATACTTTATACTAGCTCCAATGTCTTACTCTTAGACATATTCACAGACCCTCAGGAAATCCCAGCACTATCACCTAACAAAACAGAGTCTGGACCTCATTTAGTTCTAAACACATATCACTGTATAATGACCAGGTCGTTACGGTATACAGGAATGAAGTAAGGCATTTATCATATGTCCGCCAAACCTGGAAAATCTAAGCTTCCACCATACGGGCACTATATATCACTGCAAACAACATATGACATAACTATCAGGGCAGTCAGTGCATACCTTCACCATGGTTGCTATGGATACAGGTGAGGATTTTGAGCTGAATTTGAGTTTGTCAGACAATTGATACACGTCTCTACTATTTAAAATAAACTAGCAGTGATGTTTTATAAATTACCATAGTCTTTGTTTTTGACATGCAGCCGTGGCCTTTCAGGTGGTGGTGTTACTATAGCAACTCCGAGGCAGTTGAGGAGGAGCCACTCATAGCCACTAAAACCATTGTTGTGTGAATTTCTGATTTGGGATTCCAAAAAATGAATAGATTCATCCATGGCCAGTTCCACACCCTACCACCAAGCTTCATGTAGATTAGCCAATTACTTTCTCTGTAATGTCTGTACAGAAACAGACTAATGGCACCAAAAATAATACCTCCATGGCAAAGATAAATAAAAGAATATTTACATGCTTCATTGATATATATTGTATGCAAACAGTTATAATCATACACTGTTAGTTGCTTTTAGGTGTATTACTATAGGTTCTAGATTTACCTCTAACTAAGAGGCTAAGCAATCTCAGTCAGCCTGACAAATTAACATTGCAGCCCTGAAGAATCCAATTCTAATATACTTAAATGAAGTCGATTTCAGTTGCCCCATTCCAGGACCTTCCTAACTGCCATGTCCTGTAGGGACTGCTTACAGTCTGATTTGATCTTCCTCGCCTTTAATACTGTATAATTTAAAAAGGCAGTGCTGTACATGCATTTTTCATCAACTTCATAGGTTATGCCTATTGTATATTAGAATTGCATTAGTTGTGTAGTTTGTAACAAAAGTAAAAAAAAAACCTTGGCTGAACCTACCAGGTTATATCCCATATAGAGCAAAACGATCCATTACTCATTTCTAATTCAGTAGGTAAAGCAGTAAGCACTGCAGCAGTATAGACACTGCAGCGTGGCGGCGGAGACACAGCAGTTTAGAACAAGATAAAGAGGGATTAGAAAGAGATTATGTCATAAAGGCATTGCGTTGTAAACATGGGAGCCAATTATTAAATTCTATGTGTTTACTCATGCCACCCCACAGATCACATATCTTGTGTCTTTTTGCAGATATAAGCTAATTTTGCTTGAAACAAATAAAAATGAAAAAGAAAAAGAATGGCATCAATGTGTGGTGTTTTGTCATTGCAGGCTCCACTTTTAGACTACTATTAAGTTGGAGGTTATACTTTCCAAGTGACTGATTGAGGTATTGTCATCTATAGAATAGAGAGGAATACTGAGAAGTAAATTCCCTCTAGAGGCTCTCGTTTTTTTAAACCCCTTGTTGACAGAAAATCCTAGTATTCAATGTAGGATTTAGAGGGTGGATTTAGTGTATTACACAGCGTTAAATTATAAAGACTGTCTAATATTTTTTACATCTACCATATAAATAAATGAGATAGGCATGGTATTAAAAACATCTTTTGATTTAATGCAATCAAATACAACACTAATATAGACTACACCCTTAACAATGACCATGCAGAAGAATCAACATCTCATCAGTGAGGCTGACCTCAATTTTGTACTAATGGCATTTGAGAAATGGCATTTGATTAGTGGTGCCTGGTGCAAAAGCAGAGACCTGAGTAGGTAAGGTTCTTTGTGACAGGAAGCCGTTGCTGCAGTAGCAACCATTGTTTCCAATGTAAATGTAATGGCAGCGCAGAGAGAGGGGAAACTGCTGCTTTCCTAAATCCGCCTGGCAATTTGCCACCGCCATCTGAGGCGATGATGGTTCAGGGTTTTCATCTTGTCATCACGACCCTGACAACCAGGGAAAGTCTAGCAAGAAAAACAGTACAGGAGTTAATACTCGTGGTTTCTGAGTTTCCTGAATTATAAACCTGTTTCCCAGCAGTGAACAGACGTATAAAATAAAATCATCGGCTACAAAGTTTGATTACCCGTTCTGGGCCAAACTGCAATATTTGCTGCATGACGTTAGTGAGAAAAAGTTGCTATATTAATCTTGTCATATTGCTAACCAGTACAGTTTTTTTTCTTTTTTAAAGGTCCCATATTGTACACTTTTCCTGAGTTTTATTTGAAGTTTTGACATCCCTAACAAGATATATTTGTGGTTTGAAGCACCGAAAATCATCTCAATATAGTTTTACAGCTCCTCTCTAAATCTTTTCTATGGAACTCTAGAAAGTACTTTTGCAAGCAATTTTGGTCTGTCTCATTAATATTCTTGAGCCTTTCCTCTTATTGGCTAGTTTGAGTGGCTAGGAAGGGGCAGGCCACGTGACTTTAGATGTGTGACATCATACAATCATGGAAGTACCAGCAAGCTGTTATGAGACTAAATACAGGCTGTGTATGTTTCTTCATGAATTGAGTGTTTGATGTATTAGAATATATTTATAGAACACATAGACCTTCTTTTATAGTGGCAAAAAAAATAAATATTGTGTTTTCCTTGCTATGGGACCTTTAATCCTTGTATATCCCAGTGACATTTTTTGTCCTTTGGGTTTTGTTTTTTGCCATAATTGTGGCTTTGTTAATGCTGATGTTAATCTATTTTTGGGTAATAATTAGTGATGCACGATATATCGGCCAACCGATATATATCGGCCGATATGTCACGTTTTTTAACTTATCGGTATCGGTCCGATATCAACAAATTCTGGCCGATATGTCAACAATTGGCAGAGTTAAACCGCTACAGTTAGTTGGGTCACTGTCTGCGTGTCTCTCGGCGACGCGCTAAGCTAGCTGGTCCTAGCGGGCTCCTCCGTCACATCGCATCGCCCGAAAAGACAAAAAAAATGCGCGGAACGTTGCTCCGGGGTGTCGGACGCCGTCCTGCCGCCTTCTCGTCGGCGGCCGCGGCGGAGGCGGAGGAGGCCGCTGTTTTTTCGGGCGATGCGATGTGACGGAGGAGCCGCTAGGACCAGCTAGCTTAGCGCGTCGCCGAGAGACACGCAGACAGTGACACAACTAACTGTAGCGGTTTCTCATAGCGGGCTCCTCCGTCACATCGCATCGCCCGAAAAGACAAAAAAAACGCGCGGAACGTTGCTCCGGGGTGTCGGACGCCGTCCTGCCGCCTTCTAATCGCCGGCCGCCGCCTCCGCGGCCGCCGACGTCGCCGCCTTCGCGGAGCTCCATCGGGTCCGCTCCGCCGTACTTCCTCTAACCACATGACAGAGTTTTACAGTGAGCCTTCCTTTAAATAAAGAGCACTGTTGTGCGTTTCAAATGTACAGTGTTTTTTCTGGTCTGTACTAAATTTGTGACACTACAGAAAACGTTTTGTCTCCTCATATATCGATATCGGCAAATATCGGTATGTATATCGGATATCGATATCGGCCGAAATTTTCACATCGGTGCATCCCTAGTAATAATATTAATATTGGAATTTCAACCTTATTTCCTATGATAAGTGTGTGATGCACAGAGTAATACAAATTATTTCTCTTTTTACTACCAGAGGACATTTTTTGTCCCATTTGTGTTTTTATTATGCAATCAAACTGAATAGATTTGAGAACAAAAGCTGCAATCAAAGAATGTTGCAAAAAGGAGAAAGAATAAAAAAAGCTCATGCTCAGGCCCCTGTTCCGGGAGATTTATTGTACCACAGGTAATGTTTCGAGCCTTATAGCGGCTCTTGATCAGACAAACAAGCAGATACAGGTTCCATCTTAAATACATCAGACATGCTATCATATGATAGTGTGACAGGAGTGGTGGATGTACATCATATCAAAATCAACATTGTAGAAAACATTTAAAGCGTTGATGCAAATACAGGAAATATGTAGTGCAATTGAAATAGAAAATCAATGTCTATTGAGGATATACCAGGCTGTCAGGCCGTCATAGGGGAGAAGAACAAGGTGCTTTTGTATAAACTAGGACCTAACACTTATAATTTCCAGGTGGACAGGAGGCAGATTAGAAGCGATGGTGGAGGGGGGGCTTGAAGGACAGCCAGCCCCTCACCAACATGTCCCTAAGGTTAGGAGATCTTATCTAAAGCATCCACGGTGGGTGGACTGAATGCTTCTTGTGTGCAGGACCCTTAATAGGATGATCTTGGTCATACCTTGGGCCAGAAGTGAGAATAGCATAGCAAAATTGACCTTGTTCCCATTGGTTTTAGTTCTGGTGATATTTAGACAATCACATTGGGACATGTGGGCAACATAAATATAAACTACCTACAAATGTGAAAGGAAGCCTTTTTGATGGTTATTGTGTGATGTGACTACCAATGCAAAAACATGTTTTTATCAACAGGTTTCCTGTTAAGGCTAGTGGCAAGGTTACCATAGCGATTTGTGTTCAAAATGTGTAAGAAGTTAATTTTATAAGTGTCCTGGGCCAGCGTCAATCTCAGATATGGATTATTCATCTTCATAAAGTCGTGAAACTCTGGTAATTTGTCCTCTGTGGAAGTCCATAAAAAGAACACACTTTGAAGATACCTCCTGTGGACATGTATTATAGGAAAGTGTTTCCTATTGCGTTTAGTATGATTCTTCTAGTAGTCTGATGTACAAGAAAGCAAAACTGGGAGACATATCGAAACACATGCTAATCCCGGACACCTACAGGAAAAACTCATTACGGGACATGAAATTCATGCCAGTCAAAACCATATCCATCAGTTTTAACAGTTATGCTTCATGGTGGGAGTTGGAGTGAGTAGGGCTGGATTCTTGCAAACAAAGCAATGAGCTGCTGTCTTTAGCCCCCTCTGGATGATGACATTGGTACACGGCTGCTGCCTCCACATGATATGAGAAAGATGATCCTTTCCACTTGTGAAGTGGAAATTATGAGTGTATTGTGTTCAAGTGCTTTGGATGGTATGTTTCAAAAACGACTATAAGTGTCATTTTTTTGTATGCCACAGCATTATGTTGGCTACAAACTAACCACCTAAAAGCAGCACAGAACATTTAACAGAATGCAATGCCTACCATTTATGATACTTTCACTGCTTTCTGACCTGGTCAAGGATCACCAGGTCACCACCTTTATCAGCATTTAGTACAATAGAGCTTTCATTTGTGAGATTTCAGCTCTGTATATTTCTCTTTGGTCTTCACTGACCGTTTATTTGTATCATCTTTTTTTCCCCCACACACAGAAAGTACATTTGTTTCCACTAGTCTGTAATATGTGTCAGTGGCTGCATTCCTGTGATGTGGAAGAATTAATCTGGATTGACCTCTAAAATGTGTCGGCCTGCTTGCTCTAGCGGGGACAGTTGAAGTGGTCACCTGGTCCTCCTCAATCTCAGTGATGCTGGAGGAGACAGAATCATGGGTCTTCTGAGGAGACGCTTCTGTGGAAACATTGACGTTAAATTTCTGGTTGTCCACACAAGCAGAAATTGTGGGAAGAAAAATAGAAATTCAACTTTAACAATAAAGTGCAGTGGGCGGTAGGGCAAAAACATAAACTTTTGTTTAAAGCAGGCATACAAGTACTAGATAGGTGTTAGTTGATAAGTTGAAAACATTGTCATGCACTGAAAAACAAGCCCTTTGTGAAGAGCTGCTGTACTCCTAGTCTCTGAACTGTCCAGGTATGGTGATGAGTCAAATTGGTAAAAGAAACACTTAATTAAAACTTAATTAAAAAAAATCATTGTCCAAATGGAGGATCAGGTTTTTAGTTCACCTCAGTTTTCTATGGATTTTTATTACTTAAAGTGACTGCATGAAAAAATGAGTCTTATTTGTTCTATAGTTTTTGTAAAGTGGTTACTGACAGGTTGTCTGCAGTCCTCATCATCTCATCCTGAAACAAGGAGGCTTGTACAGGAGTAGTCCCCTCACTAAATTAAAAGGGTTTTAACTGATTTTCTGTACTGTAATGAAAGGAATAGGCAAAAGGGAACCAATAACAGTTTCACATGATCTGGTGAGAACTGGAGTTTACTGGAGTGCAGTCTCACACAGGAAACCTAGTAAAAAGGAAAAAAAAAAAGATCCACAGTAAAAGTCAATACCAGGGCACGTAAAGAGTCATCAGTAGTAATCATTAGTACATAGATAAAAAGAAAATTTCCTTTGTTACTCCCAGAGGACAGTTTGGGTGTTTAATATGCAATAATAGAGAATAGAGTTTAGAACAAAGGCAGCATTGCAAGTAAAATTATATGATGAAAATGTATTAATGCAAATAATTTGAAATGTTTGCAAAATCTAAAAGTCTTGTTTGCAAATACAAATAAAAACATGTTTTTTTCAGATCAGAACATTTTACCCGTGGCTCTGAAAGTGTTGCTTCTTGTTCATGGGTGGGACTTAGGCTGAAAAAAAGATATGCCTCCATTGGCCAGTCTAAATCAGAGTGACAGCTTGACAACTTCCTGTCAGCCTTCTGGATGTTTATGAGAGGAAGAAGAAGAAAAAAGAAGGCTGTATTTTTAACAAGAATGTATTATATAGATGAAGTAACCTCATATATTCCCAATATGCGGTAACCAGAGAGGCTCCGTGTGGCAGGGAACGGCTGCACGGAGTGTGATAGATTGAGCTTCTTTTCACCTCTCTGTGTTGTTGCTAATCATTAGCCTATCCCAGATGTCATACCCCCTTCCTCGAAAAATCCACTTAGCATTTAGTATACAGTAATTAATTATTATTTTTTTTACTTCTTATAAAAAAACAACAGGAACATAATTTATATAAATAGGCATTTGAATGGTTAAAATTCTGTACATGAATACATATTTGCTTAGTTATGATCAGGGCTGAGGTTGGTTAACCCTTTCACATCTGTAATAGAAATGGTTCTAAGACAAAAGTTTATATAGAACAGTTTAATATTTGTAACGGATAGTAGGTTTAATGACTATTTCAGTACATGGTATAAGAATATAAATCCACAAGATTTAATTAAAGATTACACCAACAAAAACATATTGATCCAACACAATTCTGAATGTAGAAACATAAACCACTCCTTAAGTCATTTGAATATTTACACTGTAGTTCTCAGGATGCAAAGTGCAGAAGTTCCTACATGCTTATTTGTGTTTTTTGGGTTGCAATAGTAAGTGTAAATGCTATATATTGCTAAAATCTGTACAACCTAAGCGAAAAGGTTATCTAAGGTAATAACTATAATAAATGATACAGGATTTAACTTCAACACACAAATCATATTGATAAAAAATTATACTTATAATATATCAATTATAATATATATTTCCCCAGTGTCAACATTTTCAACTGCAAAAAAATTAACACTTTGGTATTATGTTTTTTAATTTAATCTTGATTTAAAGAGGACCATCCAAAAAGAAGTGGACAGATTAAACACAAGTGGAAAATTAGATTAATATATTAGATTAATGTATTTATTTTATATTATTTTGTAATGTAGGCAGGTTTGTCATTCTGTGGAGTAAGAAATAAAATGGTTCAAAGCAGTACACAAGGGTTAAGGCACAGTTTATGAATAGAGGCATTTTAATTTATGAAGTGCCTAGACCTTTCTTTATATAATAAAAAAAAATAAAGTCTCACCTAATGTTAAAGGAACTTTAAGGTTCAATATTGTCACCCTATTAAAATCATGGCCTAAGTAATTGTTTTCCAAAGTTTTTGGGAAGAGTGTTATGCATCACTTGACTGACTCACGTGACTCTGGCAATTTTTTTTACATTCTAACGTGACTTCTAACCTGGCATAAACTGCCCTTTCATTCAAGTAAAGGTCAATTTTAAGTAAATCAAATTGGTCAGGAGACAGTTTTCCTTTTTCAGATCTTCTTTGCCTGTTTTTTACTACACAACTCATTAATGGTTCTTTTGTGCTAAAAAAGCTTCTTCAAGCAGCCGCTATTATGAATAAATGTAAAACGACCATTGTCCTATAGGGTATAAAGAGTATGATCCTTTCAACTCAGGCATAAGGTGATTTTACCAGACATGGTCAAGAGATGATTTAGGCTAAAAACTCACTCTCTGCAAAAATGTATGTGGCCATCATTTAATATATGCTATTTTTGCTATGTGTTTGGATTGTAGGAGTGAGATATTATCAACCTGTTGTGTACAGCCTGCTGCTGCCTACTCAAAATACCAACATTACTTGTGGCAGAATCTGGAGCAACCACTCACTATCTCAAAGCACCGTTATTGAGTGACATTGATTTGTTTTTGCCACTCCGATTGTCCCAGTCAATCATAGGAAATAAGGTTTGTGAAAGGGTCGCAGTCTGGAATGATGATCGCAACCTTATTTCAAACCTTTTGGCCAACCTCCACCAGTCACCTTTCTCTTGGTATTAACCTAAACAAAGAGCTGCCGAAGCTGAATTTCCATGCCAAGCCAACCTTGAAAACAGTGGCTGTATTTCCATTACAGATGCCATAGCGGGGGCATGTCCTGCCAGTGAATATAAAGCCTGAACACAGACTGCTACATGTTGTGCGGTGGGAGTGGAAACGGCGAGCAGCAGGGGCACGGATGCACAGCTACAGTTGCTCTGAGCTATTATTTACCTTTGACAGTGACTGCAACCTGCTCTCCCAGCCACCCCTGCAGCCCCAGATCTGCCTCCTGCTCTGCGTATATAGAGTCTGAACCCATCAGAGAGTGACGGCACACAGGAGCAATGCTCAATACCTGCAGAGGTGTGACCCGGGCACCGTGGCGTAATGTAGGAGGTTAATTTGACTGGCCCGAGAGAGGCAACACTTTTTGCTAGCAGACGGCACCCCGCCCGAGTTCATGTATATTATCATACTGAAATATCAACGCTGCCCCAAGGACTTCCTGGACATTAAGTCTTCTGCTGTTGTGCCGTACAAGCGGGGCGCGCTCGGTGAAAACCACTTACCTGCTCGCTCCCAGAGCACCGTGTCAGAGACCATTATGTGGATTTGTCAGCGTGTCCTCTCTGCACTCTCAAATGTCAGCCGCTCTTATTATGCATGACAGGCAACCGTCAGAGGGAGTGCTTCTGGTATGGAAAGTTGTGCGTTTGTAGTGTGTGCGTGTGTGTGTGTGTGTGTGCGAGAGAGAAAGAGACAACAAGTGAAAGCGATAGACAAAAGTTGGAGGAGGTTAAATAGTAGGTTATCAATGAATGCTGTCATTGAAGAGGTTAGTGGTGGATGTAAAAAAAAAAAAAAAAGTTTTAACCCTTTGTTGGTATTTATTTAATCTTGCTGGCTTAATTATGCACTTGTGTGGGGATTTTTAATCTTTCAAAGCTCATATCGGCGTCCTCCACAGGGGAATAGAATATAATGCAAAGATACAATGATGAGGCTTCATACATATTAATGCGAGACCAGAGGCATCACATAAAATAACATAAAATATAACAGGCCTGGGTGGCTGTCTGTCATTCACACGTCAGCTATGGTCAGACAGAGCTGGAACTGCTACATGAATCATGTCGAGGCTTCAGACCAGGACAGCAGGAAGTCAGCATATTCACCCCGTGCCCATACTTAATTTACTCACTCTCCGCCGCACAGGGGTGTCTTCTAGAGGCAAATGCATCCCTGTCGTGACAGAGACAGAGAGAGAGAGAGGGGGGGGGGTTCGGATATCTGGAAGCGGCGCAGCAGCAGCATCGTCAGCCCAGGCCCGAATGTGTGTGTGCCGTGCAGTGGCTGCATCCATTTTCCCTGCCTCATAAAATCTACAAGAGCAGCAGACACATTAAAGCCGTCTTAGGGAGCCGAGGCTGAGGAACAGACGGGGGAGAGGCATGAAAAGACTTGGCTGCTGTTGTTGAGTTTATTCATCCTGCTTTTTTTCTTGTCCTTCTCTACCTCATCGCTTTTCCTCCTCTCCTCCCCCCCACCTTCCCGTATTGCTCTTTAAGTCTGTTATTCCCTTTCTTGCTCTGCTCACAGCATTTTAATTGAATTACTCGCTATCATTCCCCCCTGAAAGTTGCTAAGCTGACCTAGCATCACTCAGAACCAAAAGGTACTGGATATTGAACATCTAATATTATAAAAACCCATTTCCCTATTTTAACCCCTCTTTCACACTTTATATTGCTTTATATGTGACTTTTGAAGAGCTGGTGTTTTTCCAGATTAACTTCTTGTGCGTTGCTGTGTTGTGTTAGAGACTAAATTGGAGAATCTAATTTCTGGAAGAGATAAAAGAGAGCGTGAGGGAGAGAGTATAGTGTTCACTTGGAACAGGGCCACTATTGCCAAGGGCAAGGACGGTTCAAATCCATTTACTCCTAATGTTCTATTAATGCCTTTTAGGCCTTTTAAAAAGCATCACACAAAACAGACAGGGCTCTGATTTGATATTGAGAACACTGGAGGAAGTTAACCATTTGAACTTCCAAAATGTACCCTTATTAAGCATGGTTTTTGCTTCCTACTGTCTGTATTTCTGTATTCTACATGTCTTGGGCATCGTGTTTTCCAGTAATTCAGTACAACACGTTTAGTATCTGTTTTGGGAGTTAACTAGGAAGTAAGATGTTTTTCTCACATAGTACATGGGAAATAATAGACCCACTAAGGTTACGATTAAAATTTAGATTACATGGATATTTAGGTGGTGTGTTTCTTGTTTTCTTTTGTTGTGTTTGTCCTAATGTCTCACCAAAGTAATGTGAGTCTTGGTTTTTGTGTTTTTTTTTTTCCTACACCGATCTATTTTCTCTCCCAAGGGCTTTCGTTCTTGTGCTTTTTTTTTTTTCAGCAGCACTAATAAGTAGCACAACCCTTTTTGTAACCAGTCACAAAGTCCACTATTGTGTGGAGTTAATTCTATTTGAGTGTCTTGCTATATTGTATCATGTGGGGTGTTAGCGGAATGTCTGAGACATTTTCCGTTTTTAGCAAACCGTGGATCCTGGCTCTGTGTTTCCGACGGAACGTTTTCAGTCACAAGCAGCCCTTTCTTTTTTCCCCTTGGAATTTCGCCTTACCGTTCAAATTCCACAGCTCCCATAAATATCACTATGAAAGTAATACCATCAAGGTGAACTTCACGTTGGCATTTTCTTAAATGACCATTTCGTAGACAGGCATGACTGGGTCTTACCCGACAAAGTCCTTCATTTGCTTGCATTACCATCGCACCTGAATTTCCCAGATAAGAAACGTTCTAATACAGTGTATGTTAGAAGCATGACTTTTCAAGATGTTCACTCTTCTAATCTTCTTACCTAGTGTCCTAAAAAGAAATTAGCTTTCTTAATCTTCTAGCCTGATGTCCTACCTCTGTCTGCACTCTCTCTCTCTCTCATTCCCCGTCCTTTTCTAAAGCTCTGCCCTTGTAAGCGCTGTGCCGCTGTCTCTCCCGAGGCCTCGTTTTGTGGCCTCAGCTTGCAGCAATGCAAAAAGAAGATTAGCACGCATGAATGCTCCTTCCTCACTCGCAGGGCAGATTCTCAGAGAAACCCTGTCACCGAGTAAAAGGTCCAAAGGGCAGAGGGCTCCGGCTCCACAAACACAAAGGCCACTGATCCGGGATCATGGTTCCCATCTGCCACTGAGGCCACAGGGACTCCATGTCAGCGAGGGGGCTGGGGGGGGGGGGGGCTTTATGGGGGTCCTGGGGATCGGGAGAGGTGCTGAAGGAATGTGTCAGAGCGAAGACAAGTAAGGTGCTAATAACAATAAGTTTTATGGTAAAAGGCCCATTTGTGGTGTAGCTTTTCTCTTGGGAGCTAATGTTCTTTAGGATTTATGCAAACTTCTTTCCTTTTGATGTGCATCTGCATTCCCTGAAACATTTTGTGACCACAAAGGGACAAAATAGACAGATACAGATGTCTTTTAACAGATGTATTAATAATATTTGCTAAAGTTATAAAACCTAAAGTAAAATTCCTTTTATTTTTTTATTGTTCATCAGTTTTATTCAACTTTTTATTGGAAACATTGTATAATTTCCTACTTATACAATGCAATAGCTATAAAACATAGTCGTGCTTCAAGTAATTGATAAACTAGCCGTCTAAAAGAAATAACCAAAATGTAACATTTTAGCCGCATTGATGGATTTAGCTAATGAAGAAATGACTTTGGCTGCTAGCTGAATGATTTCAGAAATATTATTTGCCAAACAGATCTATTAAGTTTGGCTAATGCGCATGCATTTGCAAACTGCAGTTGTTTTGACAGCATTTTACAATGTACCAAGTAAAAAAAAAAAAATGTTTTTTTGGAATGATCATTCGAAAGGATTATTTAGATTTGCAGAGAGACTGGACTTGAATACAGAATTTGTTGATATTGCATGGTGTCCAGCATTCGGAGCAAATGCCGAGCAAGTTGTTGACGATTTAATTCTAGTCCCAGCACAAAATGAAGCAGTAAAAGCCTTGTCATTTTAATGTTCTTTGAAGTGCTCACTGGTTTAAAATTATTAGTCTTCTGGCAGATTTAATCAGCAAATATTGCAATCTCATAGGATTTATTGTGCTTGTTGCTGTGCGATAAAACAGAAGAACTTAATTCCAGATTAAATGTCTACAGACAAAGAATGGAACATGTTTACTTGTGGATCACGGCAGCAGTCTTTGTTATCTGTCAGACATGTTTTTTGGGGATTCATTTTGGTGATGCAAAAAAGCTAAAATGTTTTTTTTGTGATTCAATTAAATATTAATTAATACTCTGTCTGATTCAGAATGAATGATATGCTTGTTTTTTCCCTGCTGTTACAAAGAAAGTAAATTAAAAAAAATGCTCTTAGTTTAATGGGCAATTTAGAGAATCTGATTGCTTGTGCAGAAATGGAAAATACATGATAAAACTTTGTGGCCCTGGGGGCCCAAGGCTCTGCCAACCTCAGTAAAGACTGATGATTCTTTGCTTCAATGGAGAGAATGAGACTGAGGGAAAACATGATAGAATAGAGAGCGGGGAAGGGAGTTAAGTTCCGCTCAAGGGGAGAGGAGAGACCGAGCAGCTGATGCACCGAGATTGAAGCAAGTCTTAACGCATTCAAGAGCAGGGATCATGCCCAGGAAGTCAGGCATGTTTTACCTCCTAACAGCAGCTGTGTTGGAGGTGAGGCCATGGCAGTGGGAAGGGCTGTGAGGAGGCATCTGTTTATTGAGCTGTTTTTTAACATAATGAGTCATGGCTAAAGAGACTCTCCGCTTGCAAACAGAGTAATAGATTAAAAGGGTATCTCAGCGAGGAGCTCAGATGCCTTAAAAAGCTAAACAGATGGCTTGCTGTGGTAGAAGGAGCCTCTGAAGTCTTAATTTACAGATGGGAGGCCTGGAGTTTGCCTTCGGGGGATCTTCTTCATGCTATCAATTAGCTACTACACGATGAAGACTGGTGGGCATTTTTAACTAAAATTTACATGTCAAAGTGAAAGACTGACATATCTATCTTGCCCCTGTGCCTTGGTCGTTCGTATGTATTTATTTCTGTCCATTTCTTTCAATTCCATTTTTATTTGAAACATATTACATCACATAGCCAACATCACCTTTGTGTATTAAGATTATAATCAAGAGTATGAACAACATCTTTATTCTATGTCTGCACGATGCATGCATGTGCATGCATAGTCGAGTGTTTTAGGGAATTACAGCAGCTTTCAGGATGTTCTTGTGGTTCCTCTGCAATTATCTTGTTGTCGAACTTCCATTTTTACTTGCATCGCTAATTTTGCACTTACTGTACTTCCATTCATATATATTTAATTCCTGTCTTTACCTCTCTGCCTTAAAAGTTCATCTCAATGATTCAAATCTACCCTGAAGCTTGGTGCCTCTTTCCATCTTAGTAACAGTTGGACCTCCTCAATCCAGATGTTCTCATCCATTCAAGCACCTCCCTCTCTCCCTCTCTCGTGTTTCTTTCTGCATCTGCATACCCCAGATGTCTACAGAAGAGCTGGAGGCCTACGTGAACGACCAGTTCGACGAGCTCCGCCGACTGGTGCGCCTGGAGGAGAAGAGGACCCTGCACCTGGTCGACCTCAAGGAGGCCTTTCTGACGGCGTCGGCCGCCGAGAAAATCGCAGAGATCACGGTCCAGACTGAACGGCTGCAGGAGGAGATGGCCAACATCACACACCAGCTCTGCCTGCTGGAGCAGGTGGAGGCGCAGGCGGTTGGCCCTGCGGTGGCGGCGCAGGTCCTTGTAGCCGGGCCAGCCCACAGGATGCCGGTGAGAGGCCATTATCCTTAATACGCTCTTTAAACCGCTTGCACGGTCAACACTGCACATCTCTTTCACTGCAGGAGATGGGGGTTTATGATGTCACAGAATCCCACTGAGACTGGCATTCAGCAGGCGTATAAATGATATAGTGTGATGTTTATTTTAAGCCCGGAGGTTTTAGCCACACAGTTTCAGCTCCATATCTTCACACTGTTTGCTGTAGTCAACAGTTTTAGACACTTCCCAAGTGCGATGTTGGTAAGGTGTCAAATGTGGCCTTCTGGATCTAAGGAGATTTCTCTGCGGAAGCAGTAAAAGCCATGTGGTAAACTAAGTAAACGTTCACATGTTGACTTTGGTCATTTTTCTAACCAATTATAACGGCCCCCCTGGATTCTGAGGTTGAAGTTGGTTTAAAACAGGGCTGCATGTTTAATCTGAAACTGCACCGTATGCACAGATGGGATAAATCGTTTGGGAAAGGGGACATGATATCTGCAGAACTGACAGGGATACCGTTTCTTTTTCATTAATTATTTCCTTTTTTTTTAATCCTTCTCTTTTAATTCTCATCAATAGTTGTTGGTACTTATATTTCTACATCTTTTATATTGTAATTTGTATGACAGTTTGCACTCTGTACTGATGCTCTTGATGTTGTGTAAACACTTTGGAGTTGCCTTGGACTGAAATGTGCTCTATAAATACATTTGCCTCACATTATATCATGGACCACAATAGCGCTCGCTTTGGCTGACAAGTAGATAATTAGTTGAACTGTTGGTTGAACCAGTTCAACAAATACAGGTAAATAAGTGAACAATATGACCAATGATCTAAAGGGATTAAAGACTTTTTTAGGGCCATCTTAAACTTAAGTACTAGTGTTAAATTGTTGTGAACCAAAGGGAATGATACATCTGGAGAGTATTCAGAGCATTTCACCTTTTCCACATTGTGTTAGGTTACAGCCTTATTCTAAAATGGATTAAATTATTTTTTTCTTCAACATTCCTCATTCATCACACAATACCCCATAATGACAAAGTGGGGGAAACAAAAGTTGTGAAAGGTGTGGATTATTTTTTGCATATTTACAACACATACATAAGTATTCACAGCCGTCTGTCAATAGTTTATTGAAGCACCTTACCTTTTTTATTTGAGTGAAGCCATTGCACTAAATGACAATATCGTATTACATCACAAGCTCTGTTGAGAGCCCTCTGAAATCTGATTAATTTAAAGTTTGAACAGACTGATCAGATGCCAAAGCTGTTGCGACAGGCAGCATTGTAAAAATCGGGGCTGTTGCTCTTGTCAATAAACAATGAACAATTACAGACAACTGGCCAGCCCGCGCAAAGGCAATGACTAGAGCACCTGCTTTCTAGTCATTACGGTAAAATGAATATAGTAAACAGGTGCCACCCTGTACAGAGACATTATGTTCCAAATAAACAAGAGGCTGGAGCCCAAATTACGTTCATGTAGAATAATAGCATTTTCCTTTCATACAGCCAGCTGTGTCAGTATGATACAGGTAGTATCATATAAACAAATTCCAAATGTTTGTCCTCTGGCTGCACAGCAGATGGGTTTCCTGTTCGTTCTCTTTCTACATACCAGCCCCTCGGTCACAGTTACATGTGCCAAGGTACTGTTCACACCACAGCACGAGGGCAGTTACATTCTACAAAATATCCGCGTACATGTACATCAACACAACCAAGCCACGTCGACAGCGTACCCTTTCCCTCATCCGTCATTTAAAAAATGTAAGAAGAGAGGAGGCTTGTGCTGTGCTTAAGCCCCAAATTAAAATATCCCCGTGGTCTACTTGTCAGGCAAGGACTCTTGAGTGTTCCCTGGTGGTGCTGCGCAGGGCCGGGGAGGCTGCAGTAATGGTGCTATCTGATGTGCAGATTGCTTTTCTAGCTGAGAAATTAATCCATGGTCGGCCAAGTTCATTAAGGGCCTAATTGAATGCTGATGGTTGCCCCGTTTGTTCCCGCGCGTGAGTTATTGCCGAGGTAAGTAATGGGCAGTGTTATTTGGAGACGTACAGCAAGGAGGACAATTCACTTATCCGAGAAAACTTGCGTCATTATGTCGGAACACACCATTCGAAGCTAGTTGAGGGTGTGATATGAAGTGAAAGAAGCCACGGTCACCAACACCCTGGTTGTGGGGGGGGGGGGGGGGGGGGGGGGGGTGGAGTAGCATCACCGACTGTAGTTTTTACCGGGAGTCATTTGTTTAGTTTTTTTTCCGTAGCACCTCAGGGGTGCGGAGAAGAGCTGAATCCAACATTAATTCTCCTACCAGCAACAGTCCTTTATCACAGTGTGCCTGCCTCTTAGAGGTTGTGTCTGTCTACAGATGGCACATTCAACTACAATCATTCACGCCTCTTTACAGCAGTTCTGCTGAACTGTATGCTTTCTGTGCTCTGTTTCTATGGCACCACGGCTGAAACTAAAAGCTGTGTTTGTTATTAATGAGTCGACGGATAATTGTTTAGATTCATTACTTAATCATTTAAAATGACTTATGAGAAGGACAGATTTTATATAAATGCTGTCCAGAGCATCAAACACTCAATCCATGAAAAAGCACAGCCTAAACTCAGAAACTGCTTGAAACAGCTTGTTTGGACTTCTGTGAATTTATGATATCACACCTGTGTAATTAACGCCCACTCCCTCATGCAAAGCCATTCAAATCAGCCAATTGGACCAAAGCAACTCAGACTTATATTTGAAAGAACAAAAAATAAATATTTTGTTGTTTAAAAACTGCAGCTAGACTGTATTCATGTATGAAATGGACAGTGGTGTGGTGAATTCAGGAAATGAAAGGTGAAATTATGATATAAGATGATTTAATACTGAAAAAAAAAATCCAAAAATAGACTATGCTGAATCAAAGCCATTTCCACCTTCAGCTTTGTTCGAATGGAAATGCGGTACATTTGTTATTTAAAGATGTTGACCCTGTTTATTGTTGTGGTGTTTATTTCTCTTTGTGTAAAGCTAAATCTAATCCTATTTGCCAGAAAGCCACAATTTAGCTGCTAGCACTTTTTGGAAGTAAAGGCTTGATTCCAACTTTTTAAAATGAGAAACTAGCAGCTTTGGAGCAAAGTCTGATTAGTGATTGCTGCTTTGTAAGCATAGCAAGCGCACATAATGCAGCAATGCGACAGCAAGCCTGTGGAACGGAATAACTGGAATATCACATTTTTCTCACCTGTTTATAATCCATCCACAGGAAAAAAAAACACATAATTGAGGGGAGTATCCCTTCAGGGAGACACACATGCACAACAAAAGGCGTTAAGGATGGAGGCATCAGCGGGAGCTAAAATAAGAAGCATATTAAAAGATTTTAGCTCCATTGAATCCACTCATTACAATCGCCCCCCCACAGTTCCCAGTAGGTACCCATTAGTCCAGCCACACAATGTGTTTACTTGACCATTCACTGATGACTGTACAGTTCTAAAAAAAAAAAAAAAAAGCACTGATGTCACCAGGCAAGTCATTTTTCTGCCAAACCAGCACAAACACAAAGAAATGTGTCGTTCGTAGAAGTACAGAGCAACAATACAGTTGGAGGTGATTTATGGACTGGGATGAGTGGGGATATTGTTCACTACCTACTAACTATACTCTCTTGAGTTCTGACTCATTTTCATCAAATTAAGTAATTAAAGTGGAGATAGATAACTATTGCTTTAACTTCTAATGATCAAGCAAATGTTGATTGGGCAGTGTAATTACTACCCAATGATGTTTCCATCAGCGTTTAGATTGGTTCCCTATAAGCTTTGCTTTCACTATTGAATTCAGTCTGGAGGCATCCCCCTGGGGAAAATAAAGGGTCGATTTACAGTGATTTACAATATTAGATTAGGCTTTTTCTCCTAATGTTTCCTTCTCACCTCACCGATCCAACCCAACTCTAACTCCTTACTTGTTTGCATGAGGCAATAATTTAGTCAGTCATTACTAAGTTGTGGACATCATTACAACAGCTATTGCCTCTTTCCAAATTCAATATAAACTTTTGATGGATTAAATTTCCCTTGGGCTAAGGTTGTGGTTATGGTTGGGCATCACAGAGTTTCAGTAAGGTTGGAAGAAGGTTAGTTAAGGGGAAATACACAATATCAAAGAAATACATTGTTTGCAACAGCACCACAAAAAATAAAAAAAACACTTAGAAACACTAAAGTGATAGTTGTCTACTATTAATTAACATTAATCTTTGTTTTTATATCAGGATCAGGACTATTTCTAATTAAAAAAAAAAAGTACAACTTTCATCAGGTTTAGTGTAGGAGGATTTAGAGTTACACTTATGAAATAATTAAAAAACAGATGGTTCTCTGAAGTCTATTGTTTTTACATCATGATTGGTGCAGCTATAGGTTGCATCATGTGCTGACAGACACCAGACTCTGGTTGTAGCAGCGAGAGACCAGTTACGTCTGCACGAATGTACTGAGCTGCCTAAGGCCATGTGAATTATATAGGAAATGTGGTATCTGGTATTATTCAGCCCCTAAGATATGATTTTACACTTGTAAAAGTAACTGGTAATTATTCGAGTGGGAACAAAGCTCTCTGCCAGTCAGCTTCTTTTTAACAACATTTTTTAGTTGATCTCATGGGCAGTGGCACTAAAAAAACAAGACTAAATTGTACTAAATCAAACAAAAAGAACTAAATCCGAACATCATTGGGTTTTCATTGTTTAAGTATATTGAAAATATTCGCATCAACTATCAAAGAAATAAATTATCACTAATTGTCATACTTGGCTCCATCTGACCTCATTCGATCACCAGTAATGACTTCTCTGGTTTGAATAATTGGACTCTAATAAGAATATCAGTATCGTCATCAAGGCACAGTGAGGGCACTACTGACTGACTAAGAAATTCTTTGTCAATGTTTTTCTAAGTTGTGATAATTAACTTCTAAATTATCTGAAACATTTTATTAATACCATGTAATAGTCCACCAGTTAAAGGATGTTTAAGGAGTTAATATCTCTTTATAAAGAAATGGTTTTCGGTGACATTAAATATACACTTTTAAATTTAAACCTTCGTTAGGTGTCTCAGTCAGAACGATAAGGAAAGACAGAGTCTTGAGATGTCATGAAGTAGCAAGTGGTCATGGGAGATGATGTTGTCTTCATTGCTCTGCAGTCAGCTTCCGTTGTTATGATTACCTCAATGTTCATTGTTGAGGAAGTTTTTACCAGCAGCCAAATTATCTACAGAGGTCTCTTGCTCCAAATAAACACAGACTCTGTGATTAAAGCAGGCATAAAACACTGAGCAATTGTTTCAAGCAGATGATAAAAAGTGAGATTCAACACGCTCAGCTGATGATAATACTCAGAAAACTGCATACCGGATTCCCGCAGCAGTTGATTTTGAAGAAATTCTTAGACATCTCTCCAAATAGACGTTTGTTTTTTTTTAATTGCCTGAAGGGTGTTTCGGGCAGGACACCCTTCTTCAACATGTGTATAGGCAATTTCACATAATTTAAAGCAGATTTTATTTTCCCTTTTGGTGTTATATGACCTGTCAGTCAGTTAACTAACCGAGGACTATGGGAGCATAAATAAGGCAGCATTACAGCAACCGGTCAAGATCTTCTATGGTGGTTGTCAGTTTTTGGACCCTGAATTTCCCACACTCACTTTTGAGCCTATTGAATCGTTTGACAAGGTGAACCAAGAAAAATCACATTTGGTTTTAAATATTTGAACTACTCATTTGGCCAAATTGAGAGCTAATTAAGTTTAGAGCTGAATCTTAGTCTGTGAGCAGACGGCCAATCACACGGCTCCACAGCCTCCACTCATCTGCTGCTGCCAAGGCCTGCTAGACACTGGTAGTAGTGTAAAAATCTCTTTGCTGATGGAGTCACCTTAGTGCTGGTCATTAGATTATTATAATGAAACAAAAAACATTTTGCCAGTTGAAATCAATAATGGTATAA
This sequence comes from Eupleurogrammus muticus, assembly GCA_036785175.1. Taxonomy (NCBI): domain Eukaryota; kingdom Metazoa; phylum Chordata; class Actinopteri; order Scombriformes; family Trichiuridae; genus Eupleurogrammus; species Eupleurogrammus muticus. The sequence continues at coordinate 20,363,659 of JAYKQN010000010.1, read as the reverse complement.
AATGTACTTTGACTGTACATGACGTTAATTTCAATTGTGCATGCATTTCAGTGCTGTGTGCTTGACATGGTAAACACCTAATATACAACTCTATGTGTAAATTCATCAGTATAATTTGAATGTTATGGGTGAGCCTTGTGAAATAATGCATTTATCTGCCCAGGATCTGACATTGACTTTGAAATATGACTCAATATTGCATACTGCTTTTGGCCCGTGGATATCACTTTTGCTTTCAGTGCTTCTCTCACATACGGGCGGTCAACAAATCTTTCTTATTGTGATGATGTGAAAATACTTTCAATTCCCAGTTGAAATGATACAAAAAAGCCGGCGTGTGAATAATGTTTGCGGCTCACTCTGTGCTTTTGTTCCAGACTGTTTCTTTACAAGCTTGTGAATATGCATGAGCACAACTGGTGGATAGTGAAAATTAATTGGTCAGATTTAGAGCCACACCAGCTGTGGACCAACTAGGTATAAATTATGTAGTTTACCTTTTTATTTGTTACCCACAACACCTGTGCAAAGATTTTAAATATGCTTAATCTTCTCTCTCTCTCTCTCTCTCTCTCTCTCTTTCTTTCTCTTTCTTCTCTCTTTCTCATTGTTTTCAGAACGACATTGAGGCCAGACCAAGGTAAGACTGCCACTGTGATTCATGTTCACCTTTTTTTTATAGCAGAGATACTTTAGCACAGACTAAGGACCCTTCAAAAAATCTCCTCACTCAGACCCTTCTGCCGTCAACCGCCATGAGACTGTCGAGGATCCATCCTGCATAATAACACATACAGGGTTTTTTTTCCTTCCACTGTTACACTCCCGCCGTTCAGCGAGGCTCTCAAACAATTCACACACTCACTACAAAGACGGGGTCACCTGTGCACATTAACCCCCCCCCCCGTCGCCTCCGAGCCTATCTGGTCATATGCGAGTCACGTTTGAGCCCCAGCAAGGCAATTAGTAGCTCTCATCTGTGTGTGCCTGCTGACAATCTGCCTGGTCCAATAGGAGGACCCTGGACAGTGGCTGTCAGGCTGGAGGTGTGTGTGTGTCTGTGACTGTGCACGATTATATGCTCAAATACTCTGAATGCACACGCTTGTGTTAAGGCAAGCTGTTGTGCTATTAGTGGAGTCAAGTCTTGCCCTCTGATACGGCATCGTATTTACATTTGTACTATCACCGAACCGATTATGTGTGCCTTCAGGCGCCTGTGGGGGAGAGTTAGCAACCGCTACGGACAGATGCAGCCGTATTATTTTCAGCCTCTGTTTACAGTTTGTTTGTGTCGTTTGCTGCCTACAGAACATCTTTCACCTTTATCTCTGTCTGTGTCAATCTATAAAAGATAGTCCTCTCTCAGTCTCACACTTATTGATCTGTTGACGCAAAAGCCCCTCTGCCTCCTCCAGCCGGAGCAGGAGCGTTCCTAGCACCACCTGCTGTTCTTCTCTCTGTTCCTGGCTGTGTGTCTCTCTCTCCCTGTCTCCCTGTCTCTCTCTCATGGCTTTTATCTCGCTCCACTACATAGACCCGCATCTACACATACATACACACAGGCTCAGACACCTTCAGAAAATGCCAGCACATCTTTTCTCAGAGAAAAGAACTGTATTTTCTTTGAGACTTTATTTAAAATGAAGGCTGAAAAACAGTCTACAAAGCAAACGCTATTGATTGACAACGTGCTGATTTTTTTTTTTTCTTGAGCTTCAAAGTTGGAGAAACAGAAATTTTTTATTCTCAATTTCACTTTTTTTCTTTCTTTTTTTCTTCTTCCTTTCTTGGTGCATGTTTTTGGGAAATGTACATATCGCTCCTGCAAAGAAAGATATGAGTGGTGCTGGTGCATGGTGCCAACATGTAATATGTTATTGATTGGTCAGCCCGTTTTATGACCTCCTAAGCTCTGGAGCAGATGGCAGCATGTGTGGACCCAAGGGTGTGATGGAACTAATAGTTTGCCCTTGGTCAAGGTTGACGTAAATCTCGACATGCGCTGCTATAATTACCCTCAAAGGTCCTACATATTGCTCTAAAATGCAGTGAGAGCAGAATCTTATGGCTGAAGAGAAGTGCCTCACGTTTTGAAATGAAATACTATTGCGGGAAGACTTGAAGAGCTTCAGGTGTGAGCTTGTGAGTAAAAACAATCCAAGGGTTGAACAGATAGGGGGGGAAAAAGGGATAAAGTGAAAGTAGGGGGAGGAAGAAAGATGGAGCAGAAGATTCTGCAAGATTAAATGAGGAGTGGATGTTTAGGGTTATTTGCAATGGGATCCAGACAGCAAATTGATTGTGGAGCAGAAACACTAATCCGCTGTCTGAGCCCCATATCGCTCCTGTAGACAGAGCATCCCCGCAGGACCGCAATCCTGCACCCACACGCATCTTTTCCTGGACCTCCTCATCGATATGATCCCCCGCCTCCTAACATAGGTTCTCCATGCATGCCAGGAATCCCCCCCTCTGAGTATAAATCTTTCTGTACTCCCCTCAGCCCACCGCTGACTCTAATGGGCTGAAATTTAAATTTCACTTTCATTCCCCTGCGTTTAGCCCCGCCCCTCCCCTGCAGTCTCTGTCCCATGTGTTATGCATGTGTCTCTCTGCAGTGTGTGTGTGTATGTAGCATGTGTTTGTATGTACAATATGAACGGTTCTCATTTCTGAATATTTATCATCTGGAACTAATCTAGCTGTCACAGCATATTTATACTTTGTTACATGCATGAGACGGCGTTTCTAAATGTGTGAATGTGTTGGTTCTGCTAGTATCTTGTGGCCTTTTATGCCATTTAATGTTTGAACATTGAATGGAAAGATCAATAATGAAATGGCAAAATCCGGTGATTATTATTTATGATATTCACTTTCTCTTGTGTACCACGAGAACATGCACGCGTACTTTATCTTTCTCAAACCGCTGACACGCTATTCATTGGATTTCGCATTTTCAAGTCTGAGCCCACAGTGATCACATAGGGTAATTTCACATCAGGAGCCACCATAGCCACAGATCTGTAGAGGAGAGGAGAGCATCTCCAAATGTCTACACACACACACACACACACTCAAACACAAAGAAAGAATGGAGGAAATGTGCTTATTAATACAGTAATGCTTTCAATCCAGAAAGCCACTTCATGTTCTCTCCCAAGATATTGTGCATTAGGGAGAAACCCATTGAAGACTGTGAGACAGCCATTGAGAGTCAAAGTGATGTACACTAAGGAATTTCACTCACTAGACTTCAATTTGCTGTTCTGTTGGGACTTTGGGGAATTAATTTTTAATAGATATGTATAAGTATTTCTGTGGCTTTCTAGAAGTGAAAGCTCTTAGAGGGGGAGCTTTGGCTGAGAGACTGCCATTGGAGCACTCCTCATAGTAGTATTCTCTTTTTTGTTTTATCAGCATATTCAAAGAAAACTCCAATCAGGAGGTTTTCCAAAAAATATATAAAAGAATTACATTTCACTTCATGCCTGCCATGAAGGAAACTACTTGTAAAACTCTCTTGGTTTCTTCCTCAAGTTTTACATTCTCTTTTCTGGTGGGACATAAGATAAGCTCATTTAGCCATAAAGTAGAACTTAACTAGGTTGTATTGGGATTTTTCCAAAGGAATATTCAATGTTTTTTCTTCTTATTTGAGGACTTTAATGATAAGAGTAACATTCAAAGATGGTTCATACAGTAGTGCCACTTATTTATGACACACTCCCTTATTTGCTAAGGCTGCCAAGTTAGAGCACCTCAGATTGTTTTCTTAGCGACATTCCACAAAACATCAGAAACTAATACCAATTATCCCCTGTCAAACAACAATAGCAAGCCAGTATATGGGATTTGGCAATCACCCCATGTGATAAAGTTTAATTTGCCAACAAGGAAGTGACAAGTAGCTAATATATCAACCCTGTCATGGAGAAATTATGTTTATAAACAGCAAATATGTTTTGGAGGTGATGTGATGTTGCCAGGAGTTTTTTTAATTTCTCCAGACTGTGACAGACATTCATACAGTGTATGCAGGGATGCTGTTACTCTGCAACAGAAACATGATCCATTCTGCACATGCATGAGTTTCCAAATAAAAGCAATATAGCAAATATTTTTTTACAAATGCAGCACACTACACTGAGACATTAGTGACTTATAGTCACTGCATCTAAACTGTTTTGGGGTCATGCAAAATACTCCACTGCTGCAGAGGTGAGTGACTTACTGTTCACTTCTTTATTAAGCATTTAATAATATTATATAGCATGTATAGCAGCAACAATACACCCACTGAGTGTGAGATTGATCAGTTCTTGAGATATGTGATACATAAATAAATACAGAGGTACAGACAGGGCGAGATTCACTGCTTAATAATAGGATAAATTGCAAGAAGAAAGAAACAGTTGATTTGTGTCTCTTTATATCCACTGATAAAAGCTGTCATTTGTATGAACATGTTACACTTACTCACTTATTTTATAACCAGACCCTGCTCTCTCTCTGTCCTCTCTCTCTCTCTCTCTCTCTCTCTCTCTCTCTCTCTCTCTCTCTCTCTCTCTCTATATATATATATATATATATATATATATATATATATATATATATATATATATATATATGTGTGTGTGTATATATATATATATATATATATATATACACATACACAAAAAACAATGTCACCTGGGACAGACAAAAAAATGTGAAAATTTTAAGTGATTGTTGAGTACAAGGAAAGTGGAATCTTGAGGTCACAGTAACTTTCTTTGATTCTCAAAACAAAAAAATAAGCCACCATGAAACTCAAAAACCTCAATCGATATTGTGTTTTATATCTGAGCCCTGACTCAGTCACATCGGATTAATGACGGGTAAATCTGTATGGGGGAAAAAAAACAAACCTCTGAATCAAGGAAAAAGTTAAATCCATGCGACATCTGGCAAGTTTGTTTAGCAAGAGTGATGGCGGCCTTCCGAGCATATAAATCACACAAGGTAATCACACTAAAATGGTAAAGCCCGCCAGGGAGTGTAGCACTTCTAATTACAATACGAGGGCCCCCCATTCATTGCTCCAATCACTCATGTCTCCACTGTATCTGAGGAGCGCCCATCCCCTGCTTTGCTCACTTCATCATGTATGCATGGCCCACCACACACACACACACACACACACACACACACACACACACACACACACACACACACACACACACACAGGTTCTCTCATTGTTTCCTCCCTGCTTATTGCATTTTTAGGTCATTTTTTACCTGTACTTGATGTGCCCTTTACATTCTTCACACTACACAGTAATAGTGTACCATTAATCTAAGAATGCTATTATTATTATGTATGTGATTATTCTTTATCAGTTATATTGATATATCTACATATGTTATTGTTAGTTAAATTATTCATATATTATTTACATTCAGAGTTTATCCATATCATCCATATTCTCTGGTGGATTTTAACTAACACTTTACAGTTTTTTTTGAAGTGGAAATGCATTATTTGATGTTGACATTGTACTTTTTAGCTACATTGCACATTGTCACACTCTGATCCTACTATTTCGAATATGTGGTGTTCAAATATGCAGCACTAATTGCTGTTAATTAGTGCTGGTTCCTGTTCCTAGCAGTAAATTTGCTTATCGTTTTTGAGGATCTGACCTGTTTTTAGCGTTGTGTACACGTCTCCTGTGCGTCATGGAGCCGTATGTGTGACTGAGTCGCATATATCTCCATAACTCTTGATCCGATCTACTGCACACATGGCGGGTGTATTGCTGTGAAGTTGAATAAGTGCAGAGTCAAACATGGTGCAACATGGCCAGATTATGCCACTATAACAAAACCCCTTATTTCCCTGTTATTTTTGACCTATGAATCTCCAAAAGAAAGTTCACCCAATTGCATTTAGTTCTCTGCCATTTAGAATTGTCTCCAAATCTATTTTTTCACCACTCCTCCTAGGAGCTATAAGCAAATTTGACACAGAACATCTCTGGACCAAGTGGGGAAAAGGTACTTTTTAGAATGTTTGATTTTTGACACAGTTTTTGTTATTTGTTATATAGCTGTCCCTCAATTGTCTGGGCATGGCGTATATTACAAAATGTCATATTTATTATCCCAATGCAACAATTTGTGCTTTGTTTGGTTGACATGTGTCACTATAAGATCTGAGTAACCATGAGAATGATTGTGCCATTTGGCCAATAGGCGGTGCTTCTGACTATAGAGGAAGGATATGTGAATGCATGTCTGTATGATGTTCCATCCAATCAACTTTGCATATGGTGGCAGTGTTACTGAGTACCCATGGGAGCACAATAACGAGCGTGAGTCAATCGAGCGAGTGGATCGTGAGAAAGCTGCAAGCACATTTAACACGGTTCTCATAAGAGGGGGTCAAGCAAATGACCCACGCCGAACGGCCCTGCTTTAGTATCTTCAATTCAGAGTTTTTTTTTTTTCCTAAACCCTTCTTTCCTTTGAGCATCGTGCGCTCACCGTCAGAGCGGGCAGGGGCCAAAGCGTCCAAAACGTCGCACTGAGCCGAAGGCTTAAGACAGCCATCGATCACGGCGTGCGTTCACATGAAACCCGCAAACCGAGGTGGACCGGGCTGACAGGGAAGTGAAGTGAATACTTTGAGACAGAGCTTATCAGTCTGTCTGAGCTGCTTGCCCTTCACCGGGTCAAAGAGATGGGCTGAGTGAAGCGGGGAGGTGTCATGGGAGCGTGGCCAGAGGACACGGGACACAGCTAAGAGATGGATGGAGGGAGGGAGGGAGGGAGCTGCATTTCCTCTAATGAAACATTTACATCACCTGCTACAAGAGGAGCCACTAAAGGCCCTCTTGCCCTTATGCTGTGTGTGTGTGTGTGTGTGTGTGTGTGTGTGTGTGTGTGTGTGTGTGTGCCTGTGTTCCATCATTTGAGAGTTTAAATCTGTATCCGCCTTTCCTGTGCATGGTTGTTTTTGAGGCCCAGCTGCCCGGTATAAGCATATACTAAAACCTCTTCATTAATTATCTCTGCTCCCCTCTCTGCATGTATGTATCTGTCGTCTTGTCACTTCTCTCTCTAGGCCATCACCATTCCACAGGGCTGGATCTGAAGTCCCCAATGAATGCAAAGCACACACAAACCCAACTGACAAATAGAGAGACATGCATTTAGATGATAAGAGACTAAAAGCATGCATAATTCATGCCACACGCAAAATGTTCCCTCCGTTTTTTTAAAGATGCTGTGCATTTGTGTGTGTGTGTGTGCGCGTGTGTGCTTTTTTTGTCTGTGGGCACATGCATGTGTGTTTCATGGATATTGTCAGCACTAGCGTAACTCACATCAAAGCCAGTTTTCGGAGGCACGGGGAGACGGGTGCATGCAGGAGTGCTAGTGTGGGCGTCTCCTGCGAGTTTAGTCATTTGTGGTGACAGATATGGCAGATTAGTTTCTCTTGAAACTTTCCCTGAATACAATAAAGGTGATCTACGAATACACCTCTGATTTAGCGTTGGGTCGTTGCTTTAGCTCTCTCCATTTATTTGGATTCCATCCAAGCCTTCCAGTGCAATGCAATGATTAAGCATGCTGAGGTGTAGAGGCTGTCTTACTGAATACCTCTTAGTGGTAAAAGTAAAGAGTATGAATCATGACAGTATACCGCCTGTCAAAATGCAAAAGTCACCAGACAGCTAGGAATGTATTTTCGTGCAACAGACTTGACAGGTAGAAACACATTTTCAAACAGAAAGTGTCTGCTTCTTTTCATATTGGATTTGACTGCAAAGTGGCAGTGGTGCTGCTGAATTCAGTTAGTTTCTTTGTGCTCGGGCCAGGGACACAGTGGGTAGACCTTCTGACCAGAGCTTTAACACTGCTTCTTCTATTGATCTGCCTTATAGATAGATAGGAGAGGTGCGTTGGGTGTGTGTTTCCGGAGTTGGCTGCGTAAAGTGTCTGTGATGCATCCAAGGCTACAGTGCAGCAAAATCAGGTTGCTGCTGTGTTTGTATTGATGCACTGAGCCAGTAGTGCCCATGAATAATGGATTGTTGATCCATGTGTGTAAAATACATCTGTCTCCCACATACCTTCTCCCTGCCGTTCTCCCCCTGCTGGCTTTGCGGTCTGCACCTGCGTGTGCGCTTGTGTGCGTGCATGTGTGTGTCTGTGTGTGTGTGTGAGCTCAAGTGTTTTCTTTAGAGATCAGTGTCAGCATAGTCGCTTTATAGCTCGAGTAAGGGAATGATTGTCAGTTTTATTCTGCTGACATTGAAAAGCTGAATTAAAAAAAGGAAGGAATTAACAATTTAACGAGGAGCACACACTTTAAATATTCAAATTTATTAGACTTTGCCTTAAGGTATGAAATAAATGCAAGTTAAGGAACAGGGTTGAGTGTACTCACAGGAGGAAATCTCACAATATCCAAACATGACAATGTGTATCATCGAGATAAAAACTAATTCTGCGATTACAGGATATAATAGCTACATCTGCATTCTATCATCGTTTTCAGTGCTTTGTTAGGCAAGTGAATATCACTCGCTACATGATGTAGCAATGACATCTAGCACCATCGGGTGAACAGACCTACTGTGTAACCAATCAGAGAACTAGAATGAGTGTGAGACAGCAAGCTCGGGTGAGAGGACTTCAGCAGAGTACCACTCCATGGGTGAATTAACCACAGTGTATGTAGCCACACAGCAAAGTACTCTACACTTAGTTTGTGGTTGCAGGGTTTCATGAGCTGGCAAAGTTAAAAGTTGTGTGTGTGTGGTGTGTGTGTGGTGTGTGTGTGTGTGTGTGTGTGTGCGTGTCGTAACTAATGTGTGTGTATTAGCCACGTGTGTCAGCTAGGTGTAAATGGAAAGAGGGGAACCACTGGAGGTTAAATTGAAGAGCAGACGGTCACACACAGCATATCATCAAAATGTGCAGAGCAAAGTGTGTGCTGGTACACTCGAAATCGTGTCTGCCTGCCCACTCATTGGTCAGTTCATCCATCTGTGATTAGCGCTGGCAGCTACATTCAACACCCAGTCACCAGCTGCAAGTACTCCAGGGCTTCTGAAATTTTGTTAAAAATATTGTAATATTGTATTGCAAGTTTTTTACAGCTTATTTTCTGTTGGAGTGTACTGTCCACCAGCAACGCTGCTCAGCATATTGCTGTGTGTCCTGTAGAGCTCGGCTTTTTTTCCTGACACCCTGTTTCGCTTTATTTCATGTCGCTCACATTGACAGCGCTGTAGGACATGGGACTGTAGATAAGGTATGGTCGGAATGAGGAGTGATCTCTATAGCCTCATTTACACTGTCAGTACAGATTGGTTTGGGCTGGTAATGGACAGATTTGCGTTTCCACTGTGTAAGGCTTCATTTCAGAAGTGGGTGGAGTTTGTGTCGGAGCATCGCTACGTTAAGATGTGACGTCACATGATGTACAACACAAGGCGGACAACAGATTAGCGTGGTGGCTATGACCGGTTATATTTAATGTTGTTTTGCTTCTTGCTGTGTGGCCATTTTCACAGAAAAAAAAAAAAAGTAGATACAAATGGCAGCATCCTTGCAGCTGTTTTTTAAAAATGGTGCGTACTGCTGTGCGATGAAACCTGTGCTCAACCAATCGCCAGCTCACAAGGCTTTGGCTCCTCCCCAAGAGTACATGCTAAAAGAAGCATTATGTCCCTACAGTACCAGATAGAGGTCGCCATGAAGATGGAAATGTCTGTCAATCGGCAAGCAGCTTTACTCGCTCATTTTCTACTTGAGTGGTCGATGTGTACTTCTTCAGCGTGATGTGGCTGTGTTTACAGGAAGTAACGGAACTTACTTAAAGAAAGCTCATGTTCTGTTCTGGCACAGCGTTACGCTGATGCTCTTCAGTAAAAAATAAAAAAGATTTGTGTGTTTTTTTCCTTATTCTAAGCAGTAGCGATGCATGCAAGAAATGAAGTGAAGCACAGGTCTAGTGTTCCCAGGCTTAAGGTGTCGTCTGTAGGGACGCATTTCCACTTCAACAAGCGAGATGTGGGGTGACTGTTGAAGAGGAAAGAAGGGGGGGGAAGGTAATACAGAAGGGATAGCATGAAAAATGAAAAAGAAAATGGCAAATAATATTTCAGAAGGCTCCGGTGCACGAGGCAGCAACAATAGGTTAGTCTCTGACGGCAAACTTCAGCGGCTTCTTTGTGTGAGCATTTTATCTCTTCCAGTGGTCCATATTTAGTTCTGTCTGCTTCAACAAATACCCTTCCAGATAACCTTGTGCTATCTGCTATCTAATACGTAGCCCAGTGTTGAACATCATACTTTGTCCCTCAGACTGAGAAACCATACGTATAATTTATTTATCTATTTTAGTGCTCTGAATCCTTTACTATCTCTGCGTCTGTAAATTGCAGCGGAACATGACATATTTATGTCACATCGTTAAATGTGTTGATGTGTTATGATGTACTTCATTATTCATGAATACAGAGCAGCATTTCTCCCACACTGTCTTTTTAATTGTTACTTTCTGCACCTGCTCATTAAGTTACCCACCCAGACTTCTCTCGCTGTCCCATCCAATAATCACATTGTCCTGGAAGCTTCTGTGGCCCGCGCGTTTCCGTCAAGAGGGAAGGCTGTAAAGAATTAGACATAATAAAAAAATAATGAAAAAATGAATCGAAAATTAATGTGTTAATTACAGCTCACTTTCCCACCCTGAAAGCAGATTCTTCGGTGGCAAATTTACATTTTGTGTGTGTCTGTGTGTGTGTTTTGTCGTTTGTTGGTGTGTGTGGGTGTGTGTGTGTGTGTGTATATTCTCGCAGGCAATTATTTGAAAAGAATAAAGTAACACGACAAAAGGAAGTGAGAGAAAAGTGATTGATGAAGTGCAGTCAGGAAGAAAGTTGGTAGACGGTAAGCTCTATTAACAGATATCTGCATATAAATACAGATTATGTAGGTAGGCGAGGGACACAAATGTGGATTTGGTAGCATTCTGGGTTTTTGATTGGGTGATACTATTCATGACTCCGAACGCAATGTCACCTGGACCTCTAGAACAACTGTCAATAGCTGCGTTTCTATCCACCTTTTCTTTTTTGCATTTTCAAAAATTAAATAAATACTCGGATGGGGATCCTAGACATCGAAATTAAGGCTGAAAATTCACATAACATTTTCTATGCTTGGAGAGGTGGATTTTTCAGTGTAAATTGATTTTTCCTGGAAAATGCAGCTTTTGGCTATGGAAACACTTCACGTGACACGAGGCAACAACTGTTGTTTGAAAAGAAAATGGCAGCAGAGGAGACTGGAAGGTATGTGTGGGGAGGAGAAGAGACAGAAACATTTCTACAGTTAATGAAGGCAGTGAACATGTTGCGATTTTCCATGGAAAACGGCAAATAAAAGGCAACAGACTAGCAAGAGATACAGAAGCAAAGAAGTGCCAAAGGCTCTGAGTGTCTACTGTTTTCACGGATGCATTCCTGCTCTTTTATGACCAGTGATGGGAACAGCAACATTGAAATAAACAGTATCAGCGCAACTTTTTTCCAATAATGGGTAATCTAACTATTTACTTCTTGTACCATTACACCATTACCGTTACTCACATGACAGCCTTAAGAGTCAGAGGACGGCGACTTACCTGAATCATTCGCTGCAGCATCTTACTACAAGACACATTCACAGACCCTCAGGAAATCCCAGTACTATCACCTTACAGAACGGTCACCACCTTGCTTAGCAGATTTTCTGCAGAAAACGCTGAAAGCTCATCATCATCACACTCACAGACACAGAGGCGGCGAGTAACTTTTAGAGTGGAGTAACTATAACTAATGACTAACGTAACGTGCCTAATGCTGTTATCATTTTGCCATTAACATTGCAAAAAGATAAGAAATGGAAACGGACATTACTTGCACAAAGTTCGCTCTTAAAATTAAAAAGAAAATGTAGTTGGAAATCAAGAATTTATTTGCTTCTGCGCCCAGACGTTGAATCATCATTCGAGATTGCTGCGATGGTGCACATGTTGCATTATTTTATTGCCAACACATGACAAAAATCTGCTAAGTCATTAACCATTAACAAATGAACTAATAATTGCTGATAAAAAATGTATTTATTTATTTTTTATTAAACTGTTACTGTGAGTCACAGATTCATTCAGTGCTCATTTTCAGTTTCACGACGGAATTCAAAAAAGTAATAAAAAGAATAAATAGTAAATGAAATAATGATAAAATAGACAATAACGAGGTGACTGATGTCCCCCACAATGCCCAGACCCCGCCAGTCCCCCCATCCATCTCAACACAAGATAACTGCTTAAATTGATTCTGGTTTTATCTGATTTAAAAATGTACTGCCATTTCATTTCTTTATTTAATTCCAGAAATGTCAGGCAAGACGAAGCAGGCAACATGTAGTGCAGCGCATGATCATTACAAGTTAAAAGCGGAACCTGCAAAATGTGAATATTGACTGGACTTTGCCATCCCCTGAGACGTGCCATTAACCTGGCTAAAAATAAAGCTGTTGTATTAGAGGCGAGGGTCATTTTCCTCTTCAGATTCCCATTATTCTCATTTAAACAGTTGCATGTGCATGTGCAGATGCGTTTGTCTTATGGACGTCTTATGATAATGACTGGACTTTGAATGCGTTAACAGCTGGTCTTGATCAACAAATGTCAGTGTTGTCAGCTCAAATCTCCACCCTGGGAAACCGCCAGTCGGCCAGTTGCTAATTGGTCTGATGGTGTCTCTCCTGGTGCTTGTGAAGTTTGTTTGCATCGGATAATAGCATCACTTGTCCTGGGTACAAGGCTGATATGACATACAGGACCTGGGCAAGGCAATTAAGGCTCCCTCTTCTCCGGGCTAGTTTTCTGTCTGTATTCCATTCACAAAGCAGATCCTCGCACTGGATCTCTACACATTTATCATGCATGCAGCGCTCACACTTAAGTAGAAGAGCTCAAAAAATGTCGTAGTATGTGTAACCATCGATTTATTCATTCTAAAATTGCCTGGTCAGGGTAATTAGAGTAAAAAGTGGAAAGAACAAAGCAGTAGTCTCCACACAGATGGGAAGATGCTGACACACACAGAGGTCTCACCTACTCCGGCCCCTTTAGACACACACACACACACACAAACACACACTTCCATGCACATCGCATTGTGTTAGCCCTGGGTTTGAATTACAGGTCTGATTTCAGCTTGGTGAAGATGTAGGAAGACGATAGTGGCAGACTGAACCGCGGGGCAATGAATCAGTGCCTTATCAAACCTCTGGCCCTAGGTGAGAAGTGTCAACACAGAAACAGCACAAGCGTGCGCATGCGCGCACACACACACACACACACATATCTTCCTTTCCGCAGCTCCTGCAGTTGGACACAGCAACAGCGTCGGACACATGTTTGAGGGTTTGGCATGGCGGCTGTCAGGGCACGCGTCTCTGTCTCCAACAGTCCACCGTCCGTCCCTCTGCTCGGTTATTCCGCCGGCGAGGGGAACGAGGAGCGTTGCCGAAGGATGACATGTTTAATTCAGCAGGCCCACGACAAGCCCTGTCACCGTGTAGATTTATAGCGCTGGCTGGAGAGGGATGAGGAGATGGTTGGGGTTTAACTACCCCAGGATTCTAATGGGAGATTTAGCATGCTCTTTACACCAAATCACCTTAATCCAGCGATGTACTGTGAAGGGAGGGACACGAACCAGAAATTAATTGCTTCTTTTCCTGACGGGGGTCCGGCGTGCACGTCTACGTTTCCCTCATGAGCGAGATAATTGCTCCCTTTTTTTTTTTTCTTTCAAACCATTAGATATCATTGCTTTCGATTTTTTTTTTTTTTGTGAATTTACTTTGCATATGTATAATACTGACAAGACAAAAATGCAATTTCCAAGGATGGACAGGTATCTCACTATATATATGAATATATATATATTTTTTTTAACTTTGAATTCCATTTTCTTGGTGATGAAATATCCTTTAGGGGCATGTCACCTTCAGGAGAAGATGGTCTTTTATGAGTGACATTTTACAGGATGCATTAGTACACATAAAAGTTTATTAGTCAGGCAGCACTGGGGAGCTGTCGAGCCCTGTGATTTCACTGTGTTGCAGCCATGCACATCCATGCTGCCGCTGCAGGAACACACATTTCAGGTTCACACTCACAAAGGCCAAAACTGCTCCCAGTTTGTGCAGACTTGCATGTAAAAACCTAACGCTTGAATGTTTGCATCATATTGCTAAATTTGAACGCGGGACTTTTCTTTTGTCTTTTTCTCCTTGTTGAGGTGTAAATCTTTTGTGTTTAACATTCTGCAGAGGGGAAACGAGCGGAGGTACGGCTGAGGCATATGAGAGTTTTATCAGGCGAGATGATGAGAGTTGTGACAGTTTGGAGCCCAGGTTTTCTGGGCTGTCTGTCTGGGTGTCCTTCACACCCAGGACTTGGATGACAGGGATTGGACGCGGGGAAGGGGGAGTTTTCATATGGCAGAAGGCTTTGCCTAATAGCCAGTCTGTTCTCCAGCACTGTTGTTTTTTCCCTCTTTTTCGTAGACACACATCCCCCCCTCTTCTCTTTTTTCTCTCTTCCTCCTCTTCCCCGGCCATATGTGCCTCTCACATCCCTCTATCTCTGATAGAGGAGCGTGCAGACAGAGGAGTCAGACTCATCGCTGCGAGTGTGGCGTAATCGCCCTTTTTTTTTTTTTTAATTCTAAAATCTCCAGAGCGATCGACATTCCGGGACAGCTCGTCTGGGCACCTGGGCAGCTCGCTGATTAAGGTGGCGCCGGCGTTCTGTCGTCAGAGAAGGGTCCGTTTGAGAGAGGCGACGGGGGGGCAACTCTGCCAGGCTGCCAAGTGTGTGGGCACTGCTGTGACCAGTCAGTCTTCATAATGGCTGTCTGGCCCTGGGACGGAGCCAGCTCACTGATCACATGACTGACTCCCTTCAGCGAGCCGGGATCGATGGTGCCTATGGCGACGACAAAAGGGCAGAGAGGGACAGGGAGAGGTCCGCCGAATGAGTCGAGGACCAGAAGGAGGAAAAAGGAGAAAAACATTTAATAGCAGATACAGGACATGGTGAGGGAAAGAGATTAGAAGGGGGGGGGGGTAGAGGAGAGAGCTGCCAAGTCCCAATAAGGAGGGATAAGAAAAGAAAGAATGTAAGAAGTCTTAAGTAAAAGTGAGTGTGGGGACAGTGCATTGGTGCTTAGTATTCATTACCTTTAAGCCGACGCCGTGTGCGTTCTGAGGGATAAGTTTATCCCTCCAATGTCTCTTCTCTCCCTTTGTCACTGTTGTGGGCTCAACATTCAAACTTCAAAAAGGAGCGTTGAGATACTACAAACATTTCTGTTTAAGTCAGAAACACAGCCTGTCATTGGAATTTCCAATGATTTCGAGGGAAACGTGCAGGAACACGCCGGGGAAAAACGGAGGCAGCAATCGGTTATCTCCTGTATAGTTACACGCCGGAAAACGCATTTGTTGCGTGGATGCAACATGGAAAGATAATTTAGCCTGCTATGAAATGCATCCCAATAAAGAGGCAAATAATGACGTTCCGACTGAGAGGCGTGCCAGAGGAAAAGTTGTTACAGATTTTTTATAGTAGTCGCTCACATTATTGTGGGCCTGAAGCTCATGCCGGAGGAATTATCTGTATTGTAAACCACTCGTGGGAATAGATTACGGTGACATTGACGATGGTGATTACGATGGTATTGTGATAAAAATTCTATAATACACAATATTCTACAAGACAAATAGCTCCAATATATCACAGAGTCCAGATAACAATCGAGGGAAATGTACGTCTGTGATGTAAGTGGTCAGTGTGTTTACTCAGTGTATTGCAGACGGCTGAATTGACCGGCTGTTTGATTATGCCGCGCCGCTTCACGTCGGTTTACTGTGTGTTTTATGTCGGCGTTCTGTAGGAACGGTGACTCAATACATGCCTTCACATGAAGGGATTGGGACGCAGCCAGACGACTGTCACGTATTTTTTTTTACCCCCTTGGCAGTTTTAGCTCCACTGGAATGGGATGGCAGTAACTCAGGTGGAAGAAGTCATATTTCTTTTTTTCCTCCCGTCTCTCTTCTTATGTTTCAGGTGAATACACTGATAAACCACAGAGCAACACATATTACAGTACAGTACTACATATTGAAACACAAGATATGCATTTGGAATCTGTCTGATCTATTGTTAAGGTGGAACCAGGTTTTTAAATCATCTTTGAGCACTATGAATTCATGTGTGTGTCCGTGTCCCTTTAAATGCCAGGTGCAGGTGTATATTTGAACAAAAAAAAAAAAAACACTGGTTCTACTTTATTTTTAAAAAATGAAGGAAGATGATGTGACCACTGACGCTGCATGTTCTTTGTCCCTCGGTCCTGATGCATCACTGTCATGCTCAAATAACATTAAAGAACACCCTCTCTGGTAATATCGCGCATTGTCAATCACCATTGCTCTGGTGGAGCGAAAAAAAATGAAGTAGTTAGTACAACATGAAATTCAAACATATAGAAGAAGAATTTGAGTAAACCATATTTTGCCAGTTTTTCTGACCATGACTTTTGTCAGGAGGGAATTAATCTCTTGTCCCAAATAGTGGCCTGGTCTCAAATAAACACCTGATCTGTTCAGAGATTCAACAACCTGGCTCTTATTTGGTGATTTACAGTAGTAGTTAATATCACGTTTCATGTCTACTTTTCTTCCTATTCTATTTCACGATTTTTTTTTTACGGTCAGAGGAATTCTAAAAGCTCTGTGTATGTTTTTGCAGTGTGGAACTTATACTTACTACTAAAGAAATATGTTCTGTCCTACTCTGCAGAGGGGGAGTGAAATCCCTAAATGTTTTCCTAGTAGGACTGAAGCTTCTGTTTTCATTCTTTATGTTTTATGTTTATTATGGTCTATTTCACTTATTGAACAGTGAGTTAAGCTTTTAGCCGTTTGTTGGGGGCCTGCCGGGAGACGGCAGCACATTACATCCGTCGTAACCCGTAAACCGAGCCCGGCTTGTCACCACTTCCATTTTGAGCTGCACCGCTTCAGGATTGGGTCATTTCTCTGTCGTAGTTAAGAAAAAAAAATAGCATTTACTTTATATCATTAGAAAAGGTAGGATAGTAGCAAACTGAGCCATTCATCCTGTTTCATAACCAACCCCTCAGTTCTTCTTTATGGATCCAGCTTTTACACTGTTTTACAAAATGAATTACTGCATGTACTGTATTTGAAAGTATGGCAAATGAACGGAGTGATGAAACGACACAATATAACACCTTTAAGATTGAACTTCTCGTTAGCGGCTATAATCCAATGTGTCTGTCCCCTCTCCACTTGCTCTTTGTTAAACCGTACAATAGGGAACCATTAAGGTGATCCCATTATCTCCCCTCTCCTCCGAGGGATCTTCTTAACGTCATTCATCGCCATTTAATTTGTGACCAAGACTGTAATAGCTCCGGAAAATTGGAAGCTACAGACCTGTACCTCCACAGGGCTGTGGGCTACCTATTTAGGGTAATTGTTGGTTGCATCAGTGATGGGAGGCTTTAGAGAAGTATTGTGGTGCTATATTATCTCCACACCACGGTCCACACACACACACACAGATAAACCCCTGAAGCGAGTATCAACAAGGATGCCTCCTCAGGTCACTTTTATTTTCACAATCACACTAATGAGCAGTTTTACTTTTGTGGGCTCCATGGATGGGATCTCCTCAATTAATTCTGCAATCGCCCCAGTGGCCGCAGACATGGTAAAAATCACTAAATGAGCCAATGGAAGATTGAGTTTTTACAGTGGTTTAATGCTCTTATCTGAATGGCTCTGCATTAATTCCTCTGTAACAAAAGTGAACGTGTGTCGAGGTGAGCGAGAAATTAGTTCATGGACGGATAATGTTTTTTTTTTTCTTTTTTTACCTTCACCCGACCTCCTCGCACCTGCTGCAGCTCAGACGAACCTGTGTGATTATTCTCATTGGCTGAGCACCGTTATATTCCACATCGCTGACCTTTTTTATCCACCGAGCCGTTGGCAGCCTGTGTGCAGGAGAAGGCGTCCTCAGGATAATGCATGCATCACGGAGAGCGTTGCCCGCACGCAATCTTTGGCTGGAGTGGTACGCCCCGCACTTTCTGATGCACATCCTGAAATAATGGCATGCATGAACATGAGTTTGAACGGGGTCTACTCGAGGCGATACATCTGGTGGATGATGAGATGGATTTATCCTCGCTTCGACCATTTTGCTCTGATGAATGAGCTTCGGTGCGCACAAAGGGTCATATTAAACAGCCCCCGGCTCTGTCCCCCTGTACCATGATGCATTGCCTGTTGTTGTGCCTCGTCTCTTCACTTCCTCCGTGAACTGATTAAGTCTCTGGAACAGCGTAGGAACGCCACAGGGTGTTGGCATTGTTTTTCAGAGCGAGGCGGTCGCAGCGATCAGCGGGGATAGACCAGTGGGTCTGGAACGGGCAGACTGTCTTTGTTCGCAGCAATTATTCTGTCGGCTCTGAACATATGACGACAGGCTCTGGCCTGGGTCGGTCACTGTGCTTTTCTCTCTCTCCCACTGATCTTCAGGGGCTGGATGCAGTCAATAATTAATTTCATGAAAACGCGGGTATAAATCGTACATGTCTGCATATTTGTGTTTCATCTTGAATCGGGGGGTTATGGATGGGGGGAAAAAAAGACTGTTTGATTCATAATTGATAAGATAAATCCTAGCACTTTTTTTTGCCTGATCAAGCCGTAAATTTCGATATTAAATTATTAGCATATTTGCCTTCAGAGAATGCAGTTTGCTGTGGTCAGCCCGGATATCGTGAGCGGAGACGGTTCCATTTCTACGGGGAAATGAAACTGCTCGGCCCAATAAATCACTATGTAAACAAAGCCAATGCTGCTGCGACTGTGGCTCGACGGGGGGGCGGCTGCACAGTCGCAGGCTATAAAGAAATTTCATGGATTTGTCATTCAACTGTCTGGGCGATTCTGACAATTCTGCAGCTCATTCACTCATCTAATGGATGAAGAACAGTGTTGTGCTTGTTTTCTTTGTCTCTAGGCGTATTGGCATATTGCTAAAATTGTGTGTGTGTGTGTGTTTGCGTGCCAGCATACATGCGCACACGTGTGTCTGACATGGCTTCAATTTTAAGGGGGATTGTTTGTGGATGCATGCATTACTTCATGTAAAAATCAAACTGAAAGGTTATTCCTATTAACAACCATCTAATACTGACTCTGTGTGTCAGTGGTTTAAAGGAGAAGAGTGATACAGTCATGAAATCCAAGCGGGGAGCCATCCACCCCCGACGCCTGCACAGCTGGCAGCACCTGTGCCTGCATCTCAGCCTCCAGTTTGACCACGGAATCTTAATGGAGTCCTGGCTTCTCTGTAACGGCTGTCACACTACGTGATGTTTTCTCTTCTCTCTCGACCGTGACAGGACCGAAAATCTGTTGGAGGCATATGTTGTATATGCATATGTTTTTTACAGAAGATGCCATAAACATGCAAATCAATCACACTAGAGTAAAAGGGAGAAAAATGTACAATGCTAAAATGGTTGTACTAGTCATCTGATTGAAAAAAAACACACGTGAGATAAATTATAAAAGACAAGAGGAGGCCTAGACAGTGTCGATAGAAGTGACATGAAACATTTTTCTGACCTACCTAGCTTGATCTCAGTCTGTGCTCTAACTGGGGCAGACCCAGTCATGCTTTGAAAATCACTCACATCTTAAAATAGTCAATTCTAAAAATAACAGGTAGCCAGTGAATCGTGAGAGGCTGCAAACTGCTTTTGTTTCTTTTTTATCGGTTAAAACTTAAATAGCTGCATTTGAAAAGAGAGAAATGAAAAATAAAGCCACAGGACAGCAGAATATGCCCGTAACAGTGTCTATGAAGGTCCAGCCTTTAATGCTCTGAAACATGTTCATAAGACATTATAGTGCATTTAGAAGGATTCATAAAAAGACACTGCATAAGGAAAGTCTTGATAAAACATCAATAATATTCTGCAGCAGCAGCTTCAAGCAAAGTGACAGCATTGCATGAGTTTATTAGCAAATGCATGTTACATATATGATATGACACCATTTTGAGCAGTATTTGCTGGCTGCAAATATAGTGTAAGCCAAAAAAAGAAAAGAAAAAATCACAATGATCATCAAAGCATGTCACCTTTTTTTTTTTTTTTTTTTTTTTGCGAGTGCAAGACTGGGACATTCTCTGCAGTCAGGTGAGACTGTGCAACAGACTCCAGCAGAGCGTTGCTGTACAGTGAGTGAGCTTCTGAGCTCAGCCAGCTTTGTATGTAGGTGAATAAAATCCAAACTAAAAACAACCAAGTGTCTGCACAAACCACAATCAATGTGATGCCACTTTTATCCATATGTGGAGTGGGGGTAAAAAGGGGAGTAGTTTACAGTAAATAAAGTTGAATGTGACAACTCTTGATTTTAAAAAAAAATAAAAAGCAATAAAGCAATTTCCAAAGATTTAAAAATCCTACTTAAGAATATTCATGAATACAAACAACCACTAACTGATGTCCATAAGTGTTTGTATTATTATTATTATCCAGCTAGTTCCTCTTTCTGCTGCATCCCATACAAGCATCTCCAACATGGTAGTGGTGAGAAACGCCAGGAAAACTCCACAAAAACAAAGGTTGCCATTATCAAACTGGAGAGAAGATGGCTAAATTGGCACGTGCATTTTTGACGTAAATTGCCGTCTGTCAGAAGTGAATCCTTTCTTATAATGAACATTCAGGAGAATGCAGGTTCATCCTTTAACTTTCAATTTGGAACCAAGCTTCTAATAAAACTAGTAAACACTGTGGCATTTTGTAACGTAATCAAATATAAACTTGCAAGAACAAACTAGCTGCAAGGTTCCCATTTATTGTGCAACCGGGAATGAAGCAGCCTTCTCCTTAATTTGGCTCACGCTCTCTTTAATCTCAGTTGTAATAGCTGCAGGACGCCTGTCAACAAAATGTGCAGAACTTTCTGGCTCGTGGTTCCGTTGGCCTGCAGCTCTGAAAGCTTCAGGGCTGCGAAGCCGAGCTGTGCTGCGACTTCTGCTCCGGCGATTGTGCGTTCAACAGCATTTTATTGAATTTTTATATGGCATTTCTCCTAAAGCAGTGCTGTCACTTTACTTAAAGCTCACAAAATCATTCTATAGTGTAGCCTCTCATTGATGTTCATTACACATTGTTCCACTTTAGATAACTACATAGATATACAGTTATAATGGGCTGTATAAGCCAGGATTTCAGATCCTTCCACCAAACATTCTTGTGTCATTGGCATGGAGTTTTTAACACATGATGTTCATAACTTATAATACTTCATGAATCTTATTATAAGTTGTCAAACACAGGGATTCCTGCAGCACATTATAGTTAAGGCAGTCAGCTCTAACAACAATGCCCCCTGCCTTTCCCCTACATCCCTGTGGGGGAAAAAAAAAATTCTCCATTCCTGCATAAAAGTGTAATGTCTCTTCAGTTTAGCTGCTACTTTATATATTTTTTATATTCCATCGTGGCACCATGCTGGAGAGGTTTCCACTGGCAGCCTGTGAAGATCTAGTGAACTCTATGTCAAAGATGGTTACGGCAGCGATGGGGGGGAAAAAAAATTGTAGCAACGCAAAATATTGACAAAGGGCACAATTTGGATATTTTCACTAAGAGGGATTTGGACAAAAATGGATCTGTGTTGAATTATTTTAAAGGAGGGCAACGAATTAACAGTTGCTGAAAGATGAAGAAGATGAATAAAGATGAAAAGTGACTATACCACTCACATTTTTATACATATTTTAATATATGTGTTAACTATGCTATGTGTGGAAACTCTGAATGGAAATGAATAGAAGTAGTGTCACAGTTCCTAAAAATCCTCTTTCGAACATACACAATTTTTTTCTAAACCGTAACTTTAGAGATTCTGGACCCAACATGCAAGATGATCATTAGATGATTTCTTTTTATTCATTTATTTTTTTAGATGCTTAAACCATTTGCTCTGTCGCAGCATTTCTTGAACCACTATCTATCTGATCATGCTCCGAGTGTCCTGTGATAATTTTTGCTTTTAATACAAACCCCCAAAACGTGTATTTCTCTGCCGTTGCTTGCCTTTAGTGTGTTGGAGCCACAGTGAAGTAAGTGGGCTCATCATGTCACTTCCTGCCCACACTCTGGCTCTCCTCCCTTTGTTCTGTATTCTGTGTGTTCCCCGAGCTCTAATAAATTGGCTTCCCCCTCTGTAAAGTCCCCCCTCCGTCTCACGGTGTCACTCGTTTGCCCTCCTTGTTTTTTTTTTTATTTATTTTTTTTTTTTACTTCTCCCTCTCTCATGTTTCTCCTCATTAAGATACATCCATGGCTCAAACTCTAGCTGGCAGGATCATTGCGGTGCAAAGTGTTGGGGAAGATCACAGGGGTGCTCTTAATGAAAGGTGTGCGCAGGGGGCGATTTTCCAAATTACCCGTTCCTCGGCGGGGCTGCGAGATGAAAGGAAAATAGCATGGATCTATGGAGAGGAAGATGGAGGATGTAAACCCTTCCAGGACAATGGCCAATTAGATCCAGCGGTGCATTAGTGCAGAGAAACTAAATTACTCATAATAGCCTACAGTATATCTTTTCCTTTCATTTGATCGCTATCTACAAATCGGTTACTGTTTTTTGTAAACATTTGCTTTCAATCCCCCACCTCATTAAGGCTTTAACCCTCCCACCACCAAACACACACACACACACACACACACACGCGCCTTTATTTGATCTATTTTTCCACATGGCTGTAATTACAGAGCTCCAGCAGCAACAGGTTTTACTTCATCAGGCCGTGTCAGAGAGCGGTGCTTCAGAGGAGAGTGAGGCTAAGAGTCTGTCCTTGTGGACTCTATCAATAACCATTACGGATTCTCTCTCATTAGAACAAACCTTGCGGGCCTCCGGGGCTTGAGAAATGGGCCCTGCCATCTTATGTGATCGAGTGTGTTAAGATGGCATCATCGCTGTTTGGAAATGCAAATTGCAATAGTTATTTCCCCCTGCAGATGATTGCCACCGCTGCTGTGTACACAGCCCTATTCTGATTCAGCCTCGTTGCCTAATCAAGGAGGACCTCGCTCCCCTATCTGCAAAACCCCAGTCTGCTCTCTACCTCCTCCCGTTTCCTCCTCTCCCCTCATTTTCCATACACACACACACAAGACACAGACACTGGCACACACACCTTAAATCCAGCATATCCAAGCCACTGCAGTATGATTATTCATATGGCAGCGAGGCCGGATCAAGCTGGCACGGCTTCTGCGGCATGATGGGAGTGTTTCCGGACCATGACTTAGGAGTCCTGCAGCTTCTCTGCCAAGAGCAGGGAATTCAAACTTAATCAGGGCAAGGAGGCCCCCCCCCCTTTCCTCTTTCTCCTGGAGAGCTCCGCAGGGTTGAGGCCAGAACAGGGATAGAAGAGAGAGAGAGAGACAAAAGTCAGGGTGGAGGCAACATCATACTCGCTGTTTTCCTCGATTAGGGAGCTGGAGGTTTTACTCCCCCCCCCCTGTGAGCGATCGGTTCATTTTCAGAGTGTTGAAGTTTCGTTCAGAGAGGGGACATTAGTAAGATTAGCTTCTTTCTACTCTATAAGTCCTATCTAAACTCTTATCTCTCCCCCTCTCTCACACACACATACACACACTGTTGAATTTCCACACACCAAGGCCGTTGTCCATCCATCACCCGAGGAAGCAGAGCCAGTGTTTCAGCGAGAGGAACTCTGCAGCAGGCCTCCCAACCCAGGCTCGGCCCAGTCCGCAGGCCATGGTCACACCAAGGGGAGGAGGAGGCAATGATCAGCCCTGATCAATAATACATCGACTGCATTAAAGCTTATGAATAAGTCATGGACGGAAAAAACTCAGACGTCAAGCCCATTCGCGCAAACACATACACACACATGCGCTGGAGAGGGATCTTTTACTTGGACAGGGAAGACGAACAGACAAAAAGAGAGAATAAAGCAAGGGCGTTAACTTGTAGGGGATTTATCACCCACCCACTGACATTTTGTTGCACGTCGGAGCTCCACTTTGTCTTTTCTCCCTACCAGCCGTCCCATTCGCCGCCTCTCTGTCTCACTCACACTCCCTCTCCCTCTCAAGTAATGGCCTTTTTCCTACGGGTGGAATAAATAAGTTATTACATCCATGTGTCCTAAGGCTTAGCACGGACTGTCTGAATATAGTTCATTTCCCTCCGTAGCGGAGGCCTCCCTTTGTGCCATATGAATATATTTGTAATTACTGCCTTTTTTCCTTCTTTTTCCTTTTTTTTTGTACAAAGAGTCAGGGTGACTGTTTTAGTTGACTGGAGATGCGAGAGGAAATTGCTTCACACAAATAGGTCTGCCAACGATTTACCGCAAACGCCACCTCAGACAGGAGGGAGCGGCGTGTGAGCTCAGCGCTGACACCAGAACGTCTGTAACAGCCGTGTGACGACACTCTGAACGCTGGTGGAAGAAATGGGCTGTACGTTTGGTAACTTTTGCCAAGATTTTGAGTGTGAGTGGCACTTATGCGTAATTAAAGTCTTGAATGGCTACTTAAGGGGAGCTGTGCAAGTCTAAAAAGGTCAAAAGGTCATCAAAACGTTTCACAGCCCTACGTATAGGCGTAAATTCTTGCACAGGTGTGCGTTTCTGCAATAGTTGCTGCTGTGTCCTGGGATGCCTGTTGCCAGGAGAAGCTGCAGGAAGGGAGAGGAAGCAGCTCTTTGTTTCCGCCAGCACATGTATGTCAAACAAGAATACGCAACGCTCAGGAGGATATCGCAGTCTATTAACAGATGCGTCAATTTTTTTTTTTCGTCTAAAAGATGGCGCTGCATTACAGAATGGGCAGGAAACAGAGGTGGAGGTGTGGGTGTTGGAAGACGACCGCAGAGAAGCTTCAGCGTCGGAAAAGCAGAGATGGATGGAAATTGTGTCCTTGACTGAGAGACAGGAGATAGAGAGCGTGTAATATCACTTAGATAACCAACACAACACCGACGGGTTTATCTCGCATTTTCATTTTCCGCTTGGATGAAAATTGTAGCATTCTATGCAGGTAAATCTCAATTCTGTGTCCTGAAGCATATTCAGTTCCCATGATAACTGTCCTGATATGGCATGAGAGTTCACCAAATCAGAGGCATGGGTGTGCTCTTATTTATACAACCCTATAGTGTTTGTTTCAGCCAATGTTCATATTGTAATAATCTCTTATTTAAATATATTTTTAAAGCTACACACTGTTGAATGTTCATATATGCTGCACATATACACATATATGTACACACTGGTGTGAATGTCTTTGACAGTATTTGGTGTTAAGTGCTAAACTGAGGTGTGTGTGTGCTTTCATCTCCTTTTCATTTTTCTTCCTCTGAGCAAAACACATTTTGCTCAAACTTAGATGTTGAAATGTGATGTTTTTTTGATAACATCCACATTGCATTGAACTATTTTCATCCTCTTCCTGCTGTGAGGATGTTACATGGGATGTGTTTGTATGTTTTATTAACACTCACTGTGCTTGTGAAGGAAATGATTTATTCATTTAGTCCACTGTGTTGTGTAACCATTGATATGAGGGACAATATTGTTTTTATACCAATTACTGATTCATTGGTATCATGAACTTCCACAATGTAGTAATACGCAGTATACCTGCTTAATTAACAGTTTATCTGCTTATCTGATTATTTCCATCCATATAACAGCTTTGTTTTGTTGTAACATTTATGATAAAATGACCCTGAAATAGAGGACTCAGTTAGAATAGAAGCCACCCCAACAATAATCTCGTCTTTTTGATTCTCTCTCAGATAAATGACAGTAAATTCACAAATATAAATGCAAACCAACCATTGGAAGACCTTGGCTACATTTGAATGGTGGAATAAAACACCCTAGCTTAAAGTGAATTGAATCTCGCTGAATTAAACAGCACCCCACATATCCCATATAAGTGTGTGTTTAGGAAAAAACATGCTGACAGAGAGACTTTTGAAAATGTGGTGGAGGTAAGGGGGTAGGGAGGAGGGGGCAATCATAATAAGAAAGATGGAGGGTGGAATGGGAGAAGTTACAGAGAAGGTGCGGGGAGGAGCAGCGCTCCGTCACCCTGACGACATTGTCCAATTAGAGCGTATGATTAGTGTGGACTGTCTCCGGTGGAATTGGATCCATCCGCCATGCTCGGGTTGCTACAGGTTCCCGCGATTTAGCTATCACTGTCTTCTTCAGTGCAGAACCGCTAATATAAAGCCGACAGAACGGATGATTTCTACTTAAGGCGTAGCTTGATTGAAGCTGATTACTTTTCACAAAGGTTTATTATATTTCCATAATATGTGTGCATGGTGGAGGGGGTGTGTGTGTGTGTGTGTGTGTGTGTGTGTGTGTGTGTGTGTGTGTGTGTGTGTGTGTGTGTGTGTGTGTGTGTGTGTGTGTGTGTGTGTGTGTGTGTGTGTGTGTGTGTGTGTGTGTGTGTGTGTGTGTGATGTGAGAAATGTGCGTGCAGGTGTTACTTAGAGCAGCCAACCTGATTTATTTCTGTTCCCTCTGTTTCTCCTCCAGGCTGCCGGATCCCAGGGCGAACCCCATGGACCCGCGGGACTACGGGGACAGTGATTCTGGACCGTCCATGGACCACGCCCCCTGATAGCGGGACCGCTGCCGCATCCACCTGTCCTTCGGTTTTCTGCTTCAGTCAGCTGTCAGCCCCCGTGTGAGCTGTCAGGCCTCGGCCTCCCTGTCGAGCCGTCTTCCTCTCACCACCCCTCCCCCTCCCCCTCCGCCTGCCGGCAGCGAGCTGACCTTGAAGACGACTGCTGTGACAAATAAATATGGATGGCCACGTCCGTTTTCCTGCTCTCGAACTTTTTAATCTCCTCGCTCACTACTAACTTTCTTTAATTGAAGCAGCGCGAGTTATGTGCAATCAATTACCATCAGGCTCAATTTTTGCGCAGCCAGTCAGGTCCTTGGCTTACCGGCGGGCCTGGCCGACCCGGAGAGGAGCCCCCGGTAGACAGCCGGGGCGGAGCATCTGTTGAGCCCGGCAGATGTCAGAAAAAAACGGGACATTCCCCGACACGTCGTGCCTCACTTCATTTATTCTCAATGTTATTTTGGTCCTGTCATTTTTTTTTTTTTGGTCTTTTTGACAAGCACTCTTGCACACTCAGACACAAAAAGGGAACATTTGTCAGATGCCCGATGCCTTTTATGATCGAGAGTATATATATGTATATGTATTGCAAAGGGGTTTCTGGGTATTGTATTTTAATTATGAAAAGAAAAAAAATGGAGATCTGACTGTAGCTTATTTTCTATAACGTTCTCTCTTGTGCTTTCCCTGATTCTTTATTGTAGACTTGTGTGTGCTTCCTTGTGCGATTGTCTAATCTATTAACGGAAGCCTGGAGCATCTTGACACCCATTGATTGCTGAATGTTGCTGAGTCTTTGTTAGGTGAAAATCGAACGGTAATTTGACTGTGCAGAATAGCCCTCCTGCAATATCAGCTCTCTATGTAGTGTAATGTAAAGGCTCATTACTCCTGACCAATCTGTGGCGTATGACGGATTACAGCCCGGACAAGCAGGCCGCGCTTTCCACCTCCACCTGCTCAGCCGGGGCTCTCATTCATGATGTGCCATCGTGAGTCTGTTTATATCAGCGTTTTTTTTTTTTTTTTAATGTGATGGATTCTGTTGCCTTAAAAATGAAACTGAAAAAGCGGTGTCACCCTCAATCTGACAATGACAACAGCGCTGCTGTGCTAACAGTAGCACTGCGATGCACTGAGACTTGTACACCCACCCAGGGGAAAAGTTAATGTGTCAACAGACTATTGCAACAACTCCACCGGCTCGTTCCTTATTCTTGTTTAACGACAGACAGGAAGTTGGTCTGACTGATGTTTCCTGATGGTTTTATTTGTCTTTTTTTTTGTCTTGCATCTATAAATAAATACCCTGTTTTCTAGCGGATGTTGCAGTTGACATTCAGGTTTTCACTTTTAAAGCGCAACGTCCTGCGTCATTTGTCTCGTGACAAACCCCCGCAGCACACACACACACACACACACACACCTGAGCCATGGCGACAGTCAGTCATCCACGACGCTATTATCAGAAAAGCTTACAGGCACACGGCGATGGATGGAGATAGGAAGAAAGATGAAGTGCTGTAAAAAGAAGATGGGGAGGGGGGAGGGGGGAATTTATAGTTTTCGCCTTCATTAAAATTCAAAGCAGCAACCCATCCAAATAGGACTGGGAATAGGAGGTTTGGGAACAAACGGGGGGGGCGTGGGGGTGGGGGGGCAGGAGATTTCCTTAACTTCTCCACAGATTTAAATGCAGACGGGTTGGTGCCTACAGGCCCAGGCGAGCTGGAGCCCACTTTCATCAAGCGGCAGCCGCAATCAGAAAAAGCCTTTGTCTCGCCGCGGCTCATTTTTCTTTTTCTCGCTTCTCGGTATCGCGCCGGGCGCCGGCTTCACACCTGGTTTCTACCTCCCGACGCCTCGTGAAGCCGGGAGTGCTCCCTCAGCATGTCTGATCCCCCCCCCGCGCGCTGAGATATCGACTCGCAGAAACTCGTTTAGCTATCTCTGCGCTGAGGCGTCTGGGTTTGCATTCTCCTGCGAGTTTCCTTTTACAGAAATAATGGAGCTTAGTGATTTAGCACACGAGGCATTGATCCTCGCCGTTCGCTAAGCCAGTGCTGACTGACCAGGCACCGGAGCACTCAAACCCTTTTTAGAGTTTTTTTTTTCTTCCTTGTGTGTGTTTTAGTGTGGCTGACACTAAATTGATTTAAGCTAACAAGAGGAGGGGAGAACTGGATCCAGGCTATCCCATGCTATCAAAGGCGGCCCTGTTTCCACTGTATAATCATTATTCCGCCATCTGGGTCACCTTGGTCACCGAGTCCAACTTGATCAAAGATATAACAAAACCAGGTGGCGTGGAGGGGGGCGAGGTGGGGGGGGACAATGTGCCTGTTGTCCCGGGAGGAAATGGAGAGGAGAAGATTGTCTGATCTCATTTAGCCGGGGAGACCACAAGGTTCCCTTTTTTTTTTTTTTTTTTTTTTTTTCCTCCTCCACACCCAATTACACCTGCTCTTCCAGGTCCGCTTCACATTGTTAAGACACAAAGAAGGCGAAGGCACACAAACAAGCCGCCCGGGAGACCCCCGCTTCCCTTATAGGCAAAAACAGAATATTAGTGTATTCGTATTGACGTGAATTAATTGCTTCATGGCTTGTGAGATTGAATTAGCTACGTGACGCGCTTACTAGTGGCGATGTGGCTTTGATTGCCAACTCTAATAAGGCCTATACCTCTCTGCCGTCATTTAAAAGACAGCTGGAGTCTGTGGTTTCACTGTAATGGAACAGCTCCGCTACCCACCAACCCACTATGACATGCCTTAATGATTCTGTTTATTAGCATGCGAGAGCAGGGAGAGAAATAGGACCTTTTTCCCTCTGAAAATCAGACCGTGCATTTCCGTGAGTGTGTGTCTGAAAGTGTGCGCTGTTAGATCTTTGTGAGGATATGTGTTAGCTTGTGAGAAATGACAGTTTATTTGCAGGACCTACACCTCCGCCCCTTTGCCCAGATTGCATGTTCTCGTACCGTTCAACAGAATGTATTGCTTGTCTCACGGTAAATGCGATTCCTTATTCGTCTTTCCCCCTCGGCCTGCACACACACACACACAAACGCACGAAGAGGAAGAAATAGATATCAGTCAAGGGGCGCTTGCCTGCGTTTTTTCATTTCCCCGCCGTTTGCCGGGGATTCAACCAGTCACTGAAACCAGACATGTGTATTACAATAGTGACTGGTGTTATGAAGACTCAAATATAGCGACACCTCCGCGTTTTAACGCTTCTCTTCCTTGTGCTGACACGCGTATGAGGGTGTATAATGATGTTTGTTTGCCATGCAGGCTTTTGCCTCGGCTTGTGGATGCCTTATGTGCATGTATTTGGTGGAAGGTTTGGGAATCCTCCCCCAGCAGGCCTTGTAACGTTTTTTATCCATCCATCTCCTCCATCTCCTATACATATTTATCACTCACTAGGACCACAGGGGTCTGCTGGAGCCAGTACCAGCATATTTTAGGCAAGAGGCAGGAATACACCCCCAGACAGGTTGTCAGTCCACTGTAGGACACATGCACACACACACACACACACACACACACACATGCACACACACTCATGCCTAAGGGCAATTTAGCATCTCCAATTACCCGTGCAAGGTTTTAAATTTAACAGTGCAATTAAACATCATTTTCCTTTCCATTATTATCACCATATCTGTGTAGAAAAAGTCGCAGGAACTACAGCAGATATTAAATAAACGACAACTCAAGAGCTTAAAGTTGCTAAAGAAGTCCACCGGGGACGGACTACAACCGTCAGACCTAGGAAAAGTTTGTTTTGATGCTCTCCGCATTGATTTGAATTTAAATCCGCTTGAGCGCTGCACGGATAATTGCGGAAGAAAAAAAACAAAAAACCTGCACGTTGGATACAAAGTGGGCACTGAACGGCAAATACAATGAGTAATATCAGCCAAAAAAAAAAGAATGCAGCTTTGTTGGTGTTGTTAGTACCAACCTGCAGCAACGCCTCGGGTCTCTAAAACACCTCTGGAGCCGCCGCGGGAGGACACATAAATCTCTTCCCCCAATCGTCAATTTTTGTCTCTTATGAGATCCGGCGAGCGGGAAGGTGACGCGCGCCGCGGCCCGGCCCGGCCTGAGCGACGGCAGACATCTGTCAGGGGTGGCAGGTACAGACAGCTGTCTGGCAGCAGCAGCTCATGAACAATGACTGGGTGGAGACGAGACGGCCGGGGGAGCCATCTCTCATCCAGACAGCCCCATCGCTGCTGCAGACGCCTCGCCTCTGACCTATATGCGCAAAGGCTCCCCCGATTGAACATCCTACCTGAATATGGGGAAGGAGAAGGGCAAAAGTAGAGGAGTTTAAACTGCAGCTCGCAGCAGGGAGATGTAGAATAGAACGGGTCACATGCATCATAGCAGCGATGGGGCTCGTGACGGCGTGGAAGGAGCCAGGATGCCCGCTTTCCTCCGGCTGATAATGCAGCGCGCCTCTGAATAAAATGAACATCCCGCCGAGATAACACCTCGTGCTGCTGCTGGGAGCTGTAACACATTATGCTCTCTCTGTCGGAGCTGATGATGAATCATCCACACAACGAGGATGGATGGAGGATGTAGCGAAGAGGAGGCAAAGTGTGGCGTTTGCAGGCCCTCGAAACGAAAATCTCTGCCCAGAGGGGCTGGGGGGAAAACAACGTGTCTTTATTGTAACATATCAAAATGGAATGTTACTTTTATTTGTTTTATTTTATTTATTTGTTTATTTATGGGCGGGCACAAATATGTCACTTCCAAAAAAAATGATATGTGCTGTTAAAAATCGTTTTGAGTCGTTTGCCTCGGCAGGGAAAGTGACAGCTTGACACACGCCTACACTAAGTGTTGGTGAAAACCCGGCCACCTGGATTGATGCGCGTCCCCCCCCCACACCCCGCCTCGTCCTGGTGGTTCGGGCCTCCCACAGCCTCTCATCATTCATGGCGTGTGCGCGGCCTGCCCCTCTCCCGCTCGCCGGGGCTCCTCCGGAGCTTGCTAATTGCGTTGGTGACACGGGTCCGCGCGTGTGAAGCGGCGCCGGTAATTGCTCTGGCCCCGACCCGGGCAGAGGAAGGGGGGGCGCGGCGTCCGGCCCCCGGCTCCAGCACCGGGGCCGTGGCGTCAGACGCGCGCTTCCGGGTTTGATGAGCAGGACGGCGTCGGCAGCTGAACCGCTCCCTCCCTGGCGAGGGTTAGAGCAGCCGCCCAATTACGGCGGCGACAGGTGGAATCCTGCATCGGCCCTTTCCCGCCTTTTCTCTCCCGGTTGGGCTATCAATAAAAGCATAAAAGCCCAAAGTATACACTTTAAAAACAGAAAAAGTTTGCTTAGGTTTGGGGGCTTTTAAAATCTGCAATGCTTCAGGGCCCGGGTTGCACCGTTTCTAAGCCCTTTACACAAGCCTAAAGGGTGTTACCCACGATTCACAGCGTTGTGATGCGCACAACAGAGTCTACAATGACGCCCGGAAGCTAAAGTAAACACCCTCAGACGGAACCGCAGCGGAGGAACTGATAAGGAGCATATGGGAAGTTCTGGTAACCCTGCACCAAGAAAAAACATAAACTAACATCTAAGAGGAATAAAACAATCAGATTAAATTCATTAAAATGTTGCATAATTATCAAATTGAACAAACAGAGGAGTCAGTGACAAATCACATCTGGCAAGATGACATTTTGTAATAAATATTATATGGTGTAACTGGAAAAGAATGATATATTTTACATATTTAATCCACTTAGAATATACAAGTAGTTGATAGCATGTGTCTTCAATTTTTAGAGTTAAACTACTACTGGTACCAAGGGTTATACCACATGTCTCGTGTAACGCAAGAGCTTGCAAAATGATGAAATCCGTCTGTTGTATCGTGTTTAATATCCAACCCCCAAAACCAACACACGTCAGCGCCATGGTCAGTTGTCGGTCGTCACGGTAACAGAGACAGTTGCAAGCGCTGTTCCATTCCTCTTTATACCCCCCCCCCCCCCCCCCCCACACACACATACACACACTCAATCACCAGTTTAAAACTTTCAAACGCAGCCTCTTTATAAATCAGTGGTTGCACCCAGCCACAGGACGACAAAAAGAAACGGACCAGTTCCTGTTTCTTCAGGGAAATGTGAAGCCAGTGGAGCATCTTTTAGGGCTCGGGGGATAAAATATTTACAGTTTTTGTTGTAAATGGCTTGTAAGGCGGCAGACAACTTCGCCTGCTGCTTAAAACAACGGAATATTGTTAAGTGACCACGTTTTACTGACTTTTTCTGTCCGTCACTTTTTCCCTGTGCATACTTTGCACAGTTTTAGCAGCTGAAACAGTTGCTGCGGCGACCTTTGCTTTTACAGCGGGGGCACGCAATCAAATCCGTCCAATTTGTTTCTCTTTGTTACAACTCGAGGAGATCAAATCCCATCACTTTCCATAATTCGTGGACCCATATGCATGAGAGTGTGGGTCTTTAACGCCTCCTGGCAGACGAGCGGCTTCCCCACGGTCCGTAGTTTAGTGTCAGTGGCCGTCATTCAACAGGCTATCCTCGAAAACACTGGAGATTCTGCCATGGAAATGATCCTAGATAAATAAAAGGGGCTGCATTTGGAGGGAAACCAGTGGAATCTGTTTATAGAGTACACAAAACACCCAGAGCGACGCTGTTTCTTTTTAACGGACGGCTTGGCACGCTAAGATACGAGTACTTTGCTGGAATTTACTGAAGAGGATGTTGATATTTTTATTCCAGGGGCTGATGTTCGGGCGCAGTTTCAGTCGAATGAACGGAGAAGTGAGGAAATCTGAAGGAACACTTGTAATATTGAACAATCAAAACCACGGAAGGAGCGGCACGGGGGCTGGATTTGATTAAGGGAACAGGCCAGAAGCTGGCACGCCGGCACGGTGATTAGCGAAGCTGCTTCACAGCAAGAGAAGTGACCTGCTCCTTTCTAGCTGTGATTATTATTTCTTTTTTTCCCCTCCCACCTCAAAAGACGTGCTCATTAGGAATGCACCTGCCATTACCCTTGACCAAAGCACTGACCTTGTAACTGGATTTAGTTCCTGGGGGCTACCCGCCGCTGCTAAATAGTTTGAACGGGTCAAACGCGGGAGGAGAGGACGAATTTCATCCCGGTGATTAATGGAGCATAACATAACACGTGTAGCGCCGTTTTTTTTTCCTCCAAGGTTGCATGTGTTGCTGCCAAGAGTGGAGTGTTTTTGGCAGTCTTTAAGGTGGACTTAAGGGATTTTTTGTAAAGTAATGTACAGTTAGAGGGTGTTGTCCCAAATCATGAATCTGTCTTAACCACTATCCTGCAACACGCACTTCCACAGTGGAAAGTGCTCATGGTCATGATGTGTAGTCCAATATTATAGAAGCAGAGGCAGCTTGAAATGTTTAAGAACTCCAGATGTATTTGCAAAAAGCAGATGGGCTGCACAAATCTATTAAAGGATTAGCAATGCACTCTAATGCTTAACTTGATGTAATGGATCTAGGATAAACGTCTGGTAAACGGGGATGCTCATTTCTAAAAAGAAATACGGATAGAGAAAAGAAAATCTCAGGAAGATGATTTGTGGAGTCAACACGATTCCCTCCGTTTAGCGCTTCACTGACATGTTGAATTACGGTCCGTCCTTGTACTTCCCGCCTGGGCCTTGGCTAAATACATCTTCAGCTATCTCCCTTCGGTGACATCTTAATCAAGATGACAAGCAGCTTAAATATCTGATCCTAATTGGATGCCGCGATGATAACGGAGACATTAAATATCCCCTCCAGAAATGCATTAAGATTAAAAAAAAAAAACGACCCTGTTTTGAACGATAATGTGTCTGGTGTGTTTTTTCAAGGAAGAAAAAAAATAATGAATCATTAATGTCTTAAAATGACATTTACTGCCTCGCTCTTATTTAAAAAATTCCACAATCTCTGGATATATATCTCATCTCAGAAGTTTAACTGCTGGACACAAGGTGTCATCCACTTCACTGTGACGTCCATTCATCATTCAAGTTTCCGCAGGTCTCCCTTGTGTGTGTTGTTTACATTATTAGATCAGGATTGGCCTGGAGAGTAGCTGTGATGTCACAAAGCACGCCGGTGTGCCCACCCCTTAAAAATTCCATTTTCAGCAGATGAACAGGAAAACAGAGTGTCCAACTCTGAACAAATGTGAAAGCATTAGGAATGAGTGGATGGGGAATTTAACTCAACATGCACGCGAACTCACCCTAAATGACTTTTTCCTTAAATTCAAACCTTCTCTTTAGAACTGAACATAAAAGGCAGAGTGTTCCACCTCCTCCTCAGAGCGGGAGACTGTAGCAGCTTTCAGGTTCCTGTTCTCTGTTTTGTGTTGATGTGGTTGTCACCTCTTTGCTGCAGCACTCCTCTACCCCGAGGCTCCGTCACACACACACACACACACACACACACACACAGAACCAACACTTTCTGTTGTGTCTGATGTGTTAATGACCCCTGTGCGGCGAGGGGAGCGCAGCGTTTTAACGCTTCCTCGGCAGAGAGAACCCGCGCGTCGCTCATAATGCTGCCGTTAAGAGACTGCAATCACCGCTACTGTTGTATTTCTAGATGGCTAATGCTGTAGTCCCCAACTCCCAAAAGACACCTGTTCATTAAACTGTAAAAAAAAAATAGTTACAAGTCACAAGAGAAGAAATCAAAAGGAATGAAAGAAAAGTTGCAATTTAAAAAAAAAAAATGTATTTATTTTTTACCTAGGGAGCTATTTTTGATTGATTTTTCCTAACCGGAGCGGCAAATTGGCAGAGTAGATATTTCAGTCTGTTGTGTTTGTGACTGTGCTTCTCTCTTTTGAGGTAGGGAATAAAGATGTGGTCTCAGGGGGCGAGATGTTTCCCCGCAGACAAAGACAGAACTGCATTACAGGCGGGTCGGAGAGGAACCTAATAAATAGTGTCTGAATAAAAAGTAAAGAAATAAAACTGGAAAAAAAAAAACACAAGGCGTGAGGCAGATGCTACACCTGGATGTGGATGTCTGCTGATGTGTAGATACGGCTCAAATCATAAATACAGGTGGTATTGTATTCCAGGAGCTTTAGCATCAGATCCATCCAATATACCTTTGGAGCTAGACAGCTACCTTTCCAGGAGTCTGTGTTTCATCATCCTTTAGCATTATTGATGCATCTTTTATCTGCTGCGGAGGAAATGGAACAAGGGACTTAAAACAAAGGGCAGACGATGTGGAGATGGAGCAGAATGAAAAGTAATTCTATTCGCCACAACAATTGCGATAAACTAGACGTATCGGTTCTCGCGCAAAACAACGTTTGGCAGGGCTAAGGAGAGGCCGTCGCGGAATTCAAATCATGTATAATACACACGGCAGCACGGAGGGATTAGATGGTGTGGTGTGTGTTTGCTCGCTCGCGTCCGCGCACGGCGCCGGAATCCCATCTTTCTTCGATTTCATTGTCTCTCCCAAACAGGCTAACATCCATTAGGGCTGGCAGGCGGGGGGATTGAGATGAATGGGTTCCAATTGTAAGCACCCCTCCGAGTGCCCTGCGGGGTCCGGCCACATGGGGGGGGGGGGCTGGCCTCATGGTCCCTACCTGTGGATGGAATACACAACACACATGGGAGGACGTGCTGCTGTCAGCTCATGTGTGAGCTGCACAGACAACTCTCAGTTTGTCTTATCCTTTCTCTTTCATGCACGCACGCACACACACACACACACACACACACGCTCGATCCCTTGAGCATTGGTGGAAAGGAGTATTCAAGTAAAAGTCCTGCATGTGTTAATAAGTAAATACGACTCAGCAGCAAACTGTAAGCTACTTAAAGTATTCATCGTAAATTAATCATTTCATTCTTGTGTAGCGCAGGGGTGTCAAACATGAGGCCCGGGGTCCAGAATGGGCCGGCTAAAGGGTCCATTCTAGACCCCTGGTTGAAAGTGACAGAAAAGCGGCCCATGGTTGCTGTTTTTCACAGAAATAGAGTCAGTGAGCATCTTTCAGGGGGAGAAGGATGAAATACTGTATTTACAGTGATTTGTAAATTGTTTTTAGGCAGGAGACTGTTGCTACTTAAAAACCTAAATATTCTTCATTGACTAAATGTTTTGAATTGGAATGCAACAGCAGATCACTAAATGTGAAATAACTGAGTCATGTTGTTGAAATTGCACTTTTTCTGATATCTCTCTCTTTTTTAGGGGTAATTGATCATGTCTTAGTTCCACACATAAAAAAAGTGAGGAATCCGTAGGTGCTGTGTGATTTGGCGGTCTACTGGTCCGGACCACTTGAGATGAAATTGTTCTGTATGTCCCGTGAACTGAATTAGCCTGGGTTTTCCCTTCTAGCCTCACAGCACTTTGCACTGTGTTTATTCAGCCATTCACACACATGTCATACAAGGAGCCAACTGTTCATCAGCTGGATCTGATCATTTACACTGGGCACGCACTGAAATGAAAATTTGTGGCCAAAGCTGGATAAAATTAAACGGTTGGACGATATACTAAAAAGCTAATGCAGTTGCAATGTTTCTCATTACTTTTTGAATTTTTCATGAACATTGAAGAATACATTTTTAGACATGTATTTTTCAAGGAAACACGTCGTCTGCTCGGTATCATGTTACTCAACATGCCCTTCCATTTGCTTTGGTGCTGTCCTTTGCAAACTTTTCCGACCCCCGGATGGAGTGGGCGTGCTGTGACCAGTTTTAAATGACAAACGAAATCAGTGGTGCTGAAGTTCTTTGCAGAGTTAGATAGTTTGGTTGAACACTTGTTGCAAACTGCAAGTCTCTTCTCGCTCTCCAACACTTTAAAATATAATCTCCACTCTGCTGACATTCTAACAAAGGCGCCAGGTCACCAGGTCACTGTACATTATAGCTTTGACTAGCTCAAATATAATGAACCGCACTTCGTCTCCTGTTTTCATTTAGATCCTATTCTAAGATGTAGGCCTTTCCTTACTAAAGCGATGATTTTCAACTTCAATACTTGTTTACCAGTGCTTTATCTTTATCTTCAGTTTGTGTTAGAATGCGTAGCAATGGCAACAAATAGGAAACGCTTCGTGTTTTATGATGCAAAGGCGCTGGTCTAAGTCTAAGTTGTTTGTAGAGCTGTAATGTCCGAGCAGCAGGGTTGTGTTCACACTGCTCTGACACTGACTGAAAAGGAGCTTTATTATGTCGTGTTTTTCTCTCTTTCTTTCCCTTTTATGTTTAGTCTTTGTCTCATGCGAGCACACTCACGCACATCACTCGGTGATAATTGATAACTGCTTTCTGAGAGGGAGAATATGTTGATTCAGACTCTGCGTGAGTCACAGTTGCACTGAATCCTTTCTACACAAAAGCTTTGCATATGACAGAGTGGAACAATGAGTGGAGACTATGAAACTTGCTTCCCTGCCCTGTATTCAACAGCTTTCAGGTTTTTGTGGTCACTCCGAGAGCATGTTTCAAGACCTCTGGATGCCGTAGTCAATCAGTATGCTCATTTAACCCTGTGCCCACCTCGCCGCACTGGAAGCCGCAAGTTGGTGAATGAGGTTTGACTTTAACCATGATAAATGAGTCGCCATTAAGATAATGATAATAAAATGGCCGTCTGATTAAATGAGCATCCAGTCATGTTAATTGTTCCTATGATGAAAGGTCAGGCTCAGCATGTGTCTGAGCCCAGGCGCCACCAGCAGTGGTATTTAATGAGACTTTCTCAATTAAATTATCCACGGGGAAACAAAGCAGAGGCCAGCTCTGGCTGCTCCTGACTGTGGGATCGCCTCAGGCAACTTTGCCCCATCAAATGCTATGGCAGATGGATTGTTCTCGATTTTTTTTTTTTAATAAAACAGCATCACAATTCCCTTTGATGAATGATCATTCCAAGTATGTGACCTTAAGCTACGGCACCGACCTGGCACGCGTTCTCCGTGAACGCTGGGATTGGCCCTTCCCTTGCCAGTGCACTGAGGGGGGCCTCGCTCCTTTGAGGATTAGAGGCCATCAAAGTGGGTGTTTGGTCCCGCGCTCACATGTCGCTGCCTACCACCAGCAGGCGGGGAAACCCCCTCCGGTCCACACACACCTGTAGCAGCCGGCAGCCTTAGGCCTGCAGCCACGCACCAACAAACACTGCAATGAAACTTTCAACAGCTTCTCGCGGATTCTCAACGTTCACATCCCGCGTTCATCAGGGGAATTCTTTATAGGCGAAACGCACGTTTGCCTTCTTGTTGAATGGGAACCGCTCCCTCCATATCGCTCCGAGACACTCCGAGACGCATGTTCATATTCTCTTCTAACTTCAAAAGTTGTATATTTCAACGATGTTTCACTTCTCCTCTGCTTTTGTTTAGATGCCTCTAAACACCCCCCTCTTTTTCAGTCTCAGTTTCATCACTGCCAGATGGCATGTACTGCAGACGTGGGTGTGTGCGCGCGTGTGTGTGTGTCTGTGTGCGTGTGTTTGCAGACTGGCATCACCCCCATGTCACTGTGTGTCACAGCTCCATAGCCCCTCAGCGGTGACTCTAATGAGTTAGCCCAAGGCAAGGCAACAGAACAAAGCGATTTATTTGTGTGCACACACACGTGTGTTTG
Organism: Eupleurogrammus muticus; assembly: GCA_036785175.1. Taxonomy (NCBI): domain Eukaryota; kingdom Metazoa; phylum Chordata; class Actinopteri; order Scombriformes; family Trichiuridae; genus Eupleurogrammus; species Eupleurogrammus muticus. Next base: position 20,324,113 of record JAYKQN010000010.1, on the reverse strand, counting down.
TGTGTGTGTGTGTGTGTGTGTGTGTGCGCGCGCGCATGTGTGTGAGAATTTATTCGTGCCTATTTCTGTCTGTGTGGATGCCAGTGCATGAATCAGAGATGTGCAGAGAGAGAGAAAGAGGGGCTGATATTTGAATATAAACATTTCCCGTAGTGCTTTGGGTCTGGGGCCTAGCAGCGGTGGGCGTTGAGCTGGTAATTCTTCACCCTGTGATCAAAGGCCCAGTTCTCAGCGAGCTCCCCTACCAGCTCTCTCTCCGTTCCCCCCGTTTCCCCCCCCTCCCCTCTCCCTCCCTTTGCCGCTCCAATCGGGGCCCAAAGCAGCCAGGCGTGAGTTATAACCCTGTGGCGGTGCTTATTATCCCTGAGTCTTTCAGATCCTACTGGTGACTCCTAACTATGCTGACTCCCAAACACCCCGCCGCCCCACCGAAAAACAACTAATGCCCTTCGTGGTCAATCTCCATGTAGTAGCTGCACTCACACTTGAATGTCTTTCAAACGGGACCTTTTTCTGAAACCATTTAACAGCCACAGTGTTGCCTCCGGTCTCTTGAACAGCCTCTAACCCCACCATAATCTGCTCTTAGCCACCATAACGTTCACTTTAGTTAAGATAAGTCATGCTCCCCTTTCCTAACCCTGTCTCACACATCATCTATATTTATGCTCTTGATGGCTGAATCTTAACTATGAACCAATTCTTTCTTCCCTGTTTGCCCCAACTTGCGGGCCAACCGCTCCTTCTACTCTAATTCACACTTCAATATCTCAAAAATGTCACTCACTTGCTGGCACTGTGCATATTAATATCCTCAAGGTTACTCTCCACGTTAACCCCACCCCCCACCCCACCCCCGCAAATCGGAGTCTTTTTATCTAACACAAATATAGCCCGGAGCAGTCTGATGAAAAATGCAGAATAAGGTCAGTACGTGGCAGGGAGGCAGGGAAAGTTTTGGCCCAGTTTGTCCCCGTAAAGAAAGACCTGTGATGGTTGTTGGTCCAGTAGAAGAAGGCAGGTGTGAGCAGTGGGTCAAAGCAGAGATGGCTGCAACAGGCCATGAGGAACTGGTGCTTCTTTTCTTCTCTGTCACATGACCTTTGATGCTGTCAGCCTATTCTATACCCCCCCCCCCCCCCCCACTTAGAAATTCCTACTCCATCCATGCATTCTTAATATTTCATTAGATATCATCATGTAGTTAGTTACATGTGACGATACTTGAGTGTGATGGACCAAACTGAATATTTTCTAAGCCCAGGTATTCTCTTTTTTTCACAAACAACAAAAAAGTAACTTTTTTATTGCCAAAATAAAACAAATTAGACACTGGATATGTTACAATCTTCTGGCGATTTTGCAGACAGGATAACATAGTGTGTTACTGCCTTCAGAAACAGTTCACATCAGCATTATCGGAGCCTTTTCTGCCCCTTTTACGGGTCAGTTAGTTTCAGCCCAACTAAAACCACAGCGTTGATTTTGGAGGCTACGAAAAAACAAATCTTTAATTCAAACACTTTGGATCTGTCTGTGTGTCTAAATGGAGTCTTCACAGAGGACAATCTCATTTTAACACACTGCCCTTGTGTCTGCAATCTCTAATCAGCCATCATTTAAACCCAGCTGACAGTAATTTAGTCATTTAGAATGACATCTAAGATCCTACAGGCAACTGTTTATCTTATATTTAGCCCAACAAGAAAGACCAAATCTGATGGATGAAACCTTGATGAGTGCCCAGTTAACCGAGGTCTACTAATCATGTATAAGTGAGGGAAGATTGCTCATTGCTCAGACGGACTTGACCTTGTTTGAGGCTGTTATTTCAAAATGCCGCTGCCTGTTGTTTGGAGACCAGATTTTATAATGGCTCGCTGTGGCCTTGACAACCGGTTTACCACAGAGCGAAAATCTGGCCTCTCCCTGCTTCATGATTGAATTTATTTGGATATTTATCTCAATATCAACTAGTGGGTCTCCAGTTAAATGACAGCTGTCCTATTTTCCAGCATTATTTTATTCTTGAATGGTTTAAAAGTGTTCACTCAGTGAATGTAACAAACCGTTGCCATTAACAAACCCAGCAGTGTAAACTATTTCCCTATTCCCTAATAGCCCAGGGATTGATTTTATTTTTCAATTACTAAAATGTTATGCTATTGCTAATGTTGTCCTATTTATTATCGCCTGTATATATATTGCAGTTAGATATGTAGTCCATTCCACCCTGTACAGCACTTTGTCTAGAGTAATTAAAAAAATGATTGTTGATGCTTCAGGCATTTCTCACTCAAACTGTTATTGGCCAATGCCTCTGAAATCCCAAATCAATATCTGCTTCTCATTTGGTTCTCAGTCTCAGCCTTAGATATTGACAGTGTTGCACAAACACACGTATATGCATGCAGGAAGCTCCCCTTTCTGTTCTGATTCAGACGTGGATGCCTATCTGAGGTTTCTGCCGCACCACCAGGCAGGACTAATGCTAAAGGAACAAGGCATTGATCACATAATTAAATCCAATTAATTCTTTTGGATAAGCATGAGGGAGACATGACTGTAGGCTAATTTTCTGCACGAATGTGCACCATGTGTGTATGAGCATGTGGTTTTTACACAGTTAGTCACATAAGGCAGCAAGTACAAGTGTGTCCTCTTGCTTGGAATATTTGTTTTTTTTGTACACCAGAGTCATTTTCTTAATGGGCCACCAGAAATTGAGATCATTAGCGCGTCTTCCCTTGATGTGTTCTCTCTCCTTTTCTTTTTTTTCCCCCTGTTTCTTTCACACGCTCACACACTCGCACACAAACAAAGATGTCCTTCACAGTGTAAACTGCCATCGCCGGCCCTTCAGGCGCCTTGGCATTTCCCAGCCACCGCGATGGCAGTCTTAACGTGACAAGGACGTGTCATCCTGAGTTGTGTTATTGCTCTCTCCCCCTTTGACGCTGTCATTAGATGAAGTGATATATTATCAGAGCTCTCAGCCGCAGTGGAATCAGCTACAATTCTTGTTGGCAAAGTTACAGTATATTTACTTTCAGCATGTAATAATGTCCATCTGCAATTTTCCTCTTTTCTAACCTTTGTCCATTACTATATATATTTTTTTCTCCTCTTTCATGTAGCAAGCCATTTTAACATTTACAGCAGAGGTCTCCAACCCTGGTCATGCAGAGCTACTGGGTGCAGGTTTTTGTTCCAACTCCATTCTACTAATGAAGGTCTTTAGCAGGGGCTCTAGAGGTTTATCAGTAGGATCAGTGTGTTACTGCCTGGTTGGAACAAAAACCTGCACCTACAGTAACCCTCCAGGACCAGGGTTGGAGACCCCTGATATAGAGTATCCAGAATTAACGTTGTCAATATCAACGTCTCTCTGAGTAGTTATGATTACATTTTGAATATCTGAATCTTTCATTAAAGATATCTGTAGCAAAATTGTGACTAGTTGAAACAACATATAGAGATATCTGTAATTCAGTTTTGACTATAGGTGCATTGGAATTTCATATATCTGCAATGGCATCACTGAAAGGTCATGCAGATCGCCACACATCTTAAAAGACAATTACAGATTGTTGTAATTTGGCTTTTACTATAGGCATAGTAAAGTTAGACGTATCTCAGAGCAATGTGATCTGGCCCAATCAAATCTGTAATTCAAGATATATGTAATTACATACTGACTAGGTGAAACAAAAATTACAGATGTCCCCCATTCCAGATATCTCTAATTAACAACTTGATAATAAAACTACAATTACATTTTGACTAGTCATAACTCCAGATATAGATAGTGACAACTTCATTTCGCCTAGTCGAAACCTAATTTAGGATATCTGAAAAGGAACATGCAGTTATCTTTCATTGTGGTGAATTAAAGATATCTTGAACAGAAATTATGACTAGTCAGAATCAAATTGCAGATATCTCACACTGGAATTACTACTTTTCATAATTTAGTTACAGATATCCATAATTTACATTTTGGGTATCTGGGGGTGAATTGCCGAGATGTAATGAAAAACCCCATACACATGAATGGCAAAAGTGACGCCGTTTGTTCTAGGAAGATTGTAGACGTGGATATCTGAAATGTTCTTTTTGACAAGGCGAAACTGAATTACAGATATGTGCTACACACATCCAGCCTGACCTCTGAATGTTAAAAAGCGGCTTGCCATAATTTCATCTCCCTCATCTCTAACCTCCCCTTCATCGTACCTCTCCCACTTCCTGTTACTTCCCTCACTTCTGGTTTCGTTACTCAGTCTCCTTCTTCCCCCACCGTTGTGTACGTGTTGTTTTCCTCGCTCCACCCACCCGCCTCAACACATGCGCGCACAGGGTTAATATTCCTGTCAGTGCCCTTGACCAAGGTTCTGGCAGAATAACTTGAGTGGGTCCCCGGGCGCTGCAGTGCAGCTGCCCACTGATCCTAGAGTGTGTGTGCGTGTGTGTGTGTAGGCTAGGTCAAATGCAGGGGATCAATTTTCCCCACGGGGATCAATAAAGTACTTCTTCTTCACTTGTAGACACATTGACTCCGTTTGTGATGCTCCAGTTATACATTCCCTTACTGTGCGCTACGTCTCAGGCTAAATCTCTCTCCATCTCGCTCTCTCTGCACCGTCACACACCCACAGGCAAAGTCATGCCGGGTTACTACACTCCCCCCAATTTACCAATCAAGATTGTCTTACTACCTCAGAGTCATTTTCCAAATTTGGCCACTAATTGGGTTTCCTCCTGTGATTAAGTCAATAACAACCTTCATATTAGAGTTTAATGTCCTCTAATGAGCCCATTTGTTGGCCAGCGGCTAATTGGGTCTGAGCTGTTTATAGATAGCCTAAACTAATTGACGGGCATTACTGAAAGACTGTGTCAATCAGTAATGTAGTTGAGTCCATTTCTGCTTTTAGCCTGCATCCCACGTGTGCGGAGGCCCCCAAAACAGATTATAGAATTGTGGTTCATGGATCAGGCTGTAATTTGTGAGACAGCGCAGCATTAACATTAATGATAACTCCAGGGGAGCAGAATAAAATCCATTTAACATTGACTGACAAATGCGCTTCCTCCTTAATACGCATTTAGTTTTATTAGCGTTGATTGTATTCAGGGCTTGTACAGAGGAGATTTGCGTCTGCTTTATTTTAAACTGTGGCAAATGCAATCACTGAAATATGAATACCTGCCAACTGCAGACTTTTCAAGAGGGGCTTACGTGGTACACTAGCACAACCCACAAACATCAGGGCTCATCATAACATAAAGAAATACATGAGGGCCTACGGGCAACAATGAGGGGATACGAGGACAACAGGCCCCTGCAAAAACTATCAAGCTGGCATCTTTGACAAAGTTTTAACAGATCCGACTGGCATGCCAGGGCTCTCCCCTGGAGTTTAGGTTTGCACGAGGCTTTGGCTTGATAAGGCACTTTGTAGTGAATAAAAAGTGAGCTGGAGGGGTCTGATATTGGGACTCATCCCAATCGTACGCCTCCAGGTTAGCGCGCTATCAAAAGGAGCGGGGGGGTTTGTTTGAGGCGAGGTTGTCTGTTTCCACACAGCTGCGGCTCCATGATAAAGAAGAGAGGTTTGGTAGGTGAAGCCTCCTGTCCTTCCATCCCTCTCTTTTCCCTCTCTCCAATCCATTTCAACTCGAACAGACATGAAACCGCTGACATACAGCATGAGGATTCTTTTTCACGCACTCCAAGCCTCATATTTTCACGCTGAGGTTGTTATTGAGCTTAGTATAAATGCTTGTATTTTTCTTTTCTCTTCTTTAAAAAAAAAGAGTCTAAAACAGGGGATGCTTAATGCTCCACAGATTGTGAAATCCCCTTGTGATTTGTGACATTCTGCAAAAGAGCCTAAAAATACGATAAACTTGGGTCGAGTTGTATAAAAATACCAGAAACACAATGGGAAGGAAGGACTTTCTTGCTTTTTGTGCCAACTAAAATTCTTTCACACTTGCCTTTTAACTTTTAGCATGGCAAACCATCTGTTAAAAGATTGCTCTAAATAGTTTCCTCCTCTTCCATCTGTTGCTAGTTTCAGTTCAGTTGGCACGCTTACTTTTTTCTCTATTTTTATCCTGTTTAAACAAAAAAGCTTTGGCAAAGATTAGCCGATGCATTCTGGGAAAAGTCAGCTGAACGTGGTCCTCGCTCAAGTCCCCTCCAAATTGTTTTCATCTCCAAAGAAACACATAATAACCCTCTTTTTTTATCTGGAGGGTATGTCCCCGGTTTTAGTTTTGTTTCATCCATTAGGTTTGCATGTACTCAAGTACTGTTCTTAAGCACAGTTTTGAGGTACTTGTACTTGAGTATTCCTTTTTGATGATGGGCTTCCACTAGACAATACTTCCACTATAACCCGCATCGAACAGCTTATTTGACTTTTCATATGAAGATTACATGACATAATGAATAAAATAGTAGGTTTTCAAACTTTTTTCTCTTTTGATGTACAAAAACCAGCGTGTAGTCCATCACATTTCACATGTCTGAGTTCCTAAGAGCTCCATCAAATTGTGTTTTTTTTCTCCAGATTGTTAGATTAATTTCAATAAATACTAAAATATTTCACCAAAAGTCAAAGAATAAAGACAAAGTGAAAAATAGAAAATGCTTTTAGGTATCAGAATATTACTTATTTTTTCATACCTCTCCTAATAACTACTTTATGACTCCTCATATTCATCTGGTGACCCTTTTTGAAAATATAAGCTATTTTAATACTTTTTTGTATTAAATGTTTTTACTCGTATGTGGCTTTCACGTACTTCAGCAGACTAGTTTTGGTGCGTTTACAACATCCCTATTCCACTATAACAATGAGAAAAGTAGAAAATACAGGCAGAGACGCTGTACGTGAACACACCACCACGCACTTCTAGCGGGTCATTAAATATGAATGAGAGGGATTGTATATCTGGAGTTTTTAGTTTATTAGTTTTTTTCGAGGAGTATAGTCCGCTTTTAAGTGAAGCTTCTGACTACTTCTGTCGCCGCCGCTCCTATCTCCGCTAACCGAGTGCTTCGTGAAGCCCTTAATTCGTTTACAACACCCGTTAGGTGTCTCCCGGTCCCGCTAGAGGACCGTTAGCGGTCCCTCGCCCGCAGTTTGGGAACCATTATCCCCGAACTGGCCGACCCCTGCTCTCCGGCTCCCTGGCTCCGGCTCCGCCTCTCTCTCCGAGCAGCAACACACGAGCCACCGACTCCCCCCCAGCCTGGCTGCCGCCACCCCGAAGCTTCCCCTTCCCACCGCCGGACTGCCTCCATGCTCCCGACCCGACACACGACACATGTCCTGCTGATTCAGCCGCGAGAGGGAAAGACTAAACTAACCTCCATTTGACAAGTACAGCAGGAGTAGTTCAAGAGTATCGCCAAGTTTTTTCCTTCTTCTTCTTCTTCTTCTTTGCCCCCAGTTTGTGGGCCCGGGGCAGGACGGCCGGGACAGGCCTGGGGGGGAAAGGAGAGCGGATGATGTGGATCTGGTACCTTCTGCTTGGTTCGGGTTCAGGCTCGAGGACTGTTGGTGAGTTTTTAACAAGCGGCCGGAATGTAACAGTGTTGTCACGGCACGGACACGCTCCGCTGTACGGGTGGGTCAGAGAGACGGTGGGGGAGGTGTGTGTGTGTGTGTGTGTGTGTGTTGGGGGGCGTATTAGTGAAGTATTCGCTGAGTGCGTTTAATAATGTGTGTGTTTTTTTCTTCGGTCCTTCGACCAGCGCGCTCGGGTCGAAAACGCCAATAAAAGAAAAAAAGAAAGAAAAGTTAACCCACTTCTCATTTCCATCGAGCTAACTGTGTTTGTGTCAGGGAGCTGGCAGCAGTCGTTTTAGTTCTTTTTTTCTTTCGTGCATCGCGTTGGGAGCGTGTTCCCCCCTCGCCTCTTGACGTGCAGACACCCCCCCTCCGCGCCATGTCCATCCACTGTCTGTTTTTACTGAGACGGGGTTATGTTCTCTCCGGGCTAAGTTATGGCCGAGAGGCTGTTGACAGGCCGGCGTGTTGACAAGTCAATTTGTTCTCCTGCAGCCCCGCCATGGCAGCTGGGGCCCGGTGGAGGACTCCGAGCCGGAGCCCCTTTTCTCCTCTTTAACCGCCGAGCCGCGAGCCGGTGACGTCGCTCCAATCAGCGAGATCGATGCACGCACGCGCTCATTAATTAGGTTCACGCGCCGAACACCTGTGTACAAACCAAACCCAACTCTGCTTATTAAATACACAATCTACCCACGAAGAGGAACGGTTCTGATATTGCTTAAAATGTTGTTTAACCGCTTTTTTCTTTGTGTAACTTTTAATGATTGCAACAATCAAATAAAGCATTCAGAGGTATGACTTTTGTTTTGAGCCAGATTCTGATCACATCCATTGCGGGTTGTATCCTAATCTGCTAAACAAGTACTAATAGTTTTTGGCATGCCTCCTGGTGCCTCAGCCCTTTGTCATTTTTGTGACAAGTTTTTGGTGAAGTTGTATTTTGTTGTGTTGGTTTTAAGGTACCGCTGAGTGTACCTTGAAACCAACACACTAAGTGTTTACTGGCACACGCGTCTTTTGTTTCTCCACTGGTTTAGCATTACACTCCTATGACGACAACACAAAATCGATGCATTCTTTTTTTATTTGTCGCATTCATTGAAGCATGCAAAAAAACACAATTGAGCTATAGTGGAAATATTCTTCAGTATATGTCTAAAATGCAGATTCCAACAATGATGTTGTGCAGTGTCTAAGGGAGAGTACGGTCAGCGGAGCACACACACAGCTCAAGGTCAGGGAGATTTTGGGTGCCAACTCAGGCCTGTACTTTCCCACAAGGAGAAGTGCAGAAATTTTGTTTTAATTAAATGAGATGTGTGTGACTCAGGCAAAATTGAGAAATGATAAACAATACATGTTAACGATGGATGTGGTAAGTTTGTAATTATTTAAAAAAAATTACAAAACAAAATCAAGGACAATAAATTTGTATAGTTAGAAAAGGTGTGAGTCCTTCAAAACCTCTGACAAAGAATATTTTTAATTGTGAAAAAAACTTCTCCAGTTTCTTCCTAGGGCAGCCTGGGGATTTTGCTCTGTAAAAGTTCATTGCAATGAAGCGCTGCTCTCTCTGCTCATCTTCCTGACTCAAGTTTAATTTTTTAATTTGATTGTTAGTTTTAAGTACTTTTGGAGGAATAAAAGGCTTGTGCCGAAAACAACCAATTTGTCTAACCGAGGGCTCATCTGGCCTCATCTAGGGATCCCCTCAACACATCCAACTTGATTCAGTCAATTGTGTAGGTGTGCAGGCCTTATGCTCGTAGTAGCCGTGTAGAGCGGCTTGAAGAGATGAGAAGGCTACAGAGGTCTGGTTACCACACTTCTTTCTAACTCCCCACATTTGAAAAAAAATAAATAAAAGTTTTAAGACTTGATGTCTTGAGCTTCATCTGACGCTGAGAGAAGTAACATCACTTGAGGTAATTTGTAGACATTGTACGGCTTCCTCTGGAGTCAAAAAAGGGCTGTACACAATGTTTTTTAAACATGCAGTAGAACTCCCTGAGACTTGTAAACAAAATTTGTTTTATACAGATCAGTGGAGTTGTAATTTGATTAGAAACACTGTTACTTTATCTGCAACAGTTTTGCTATGAAACGGGCTCACATTTTTTTTTTTTGAATTTGCCTATGTAGTTATTTGTACTCCAGCTGCACAAATACACACTTCTTAAATGAAGATTAAGATGGGAAACTTGAATGAAGACAGTAATTATATTCTACCATATTGGCCAGGGCCTAGCATATGCATATGAATGTGTTATAGTCAATGTCAATGAGAGTGAATTGGAAACATCATCAGATATGGAACAGAGATGTATCATGGCCTGCACACCCCTCACTGGCTCAGTTTCTCTACAGGATCGGCTGTTTGGAGCATGCACACATGATTGATGTTAGACATTTTCTTTCAAAATATTACGGTAGTTTTTTCATATCCTGTTACTTTAATGTTATCAGCTTTGAATAAACACATTTCATCATTGTATTGGCTCACAGTGTGACCAGGGTAATAATTAGGACTGTTTCAAATATCCTTTTTTGGGCTTCGAAGCTTTGCAGCAATTATTCAACAGTATTGCTTTGCTCGAAGGGGGAGGTGCTATGCAACATGTCAATGGGGGAATGCTTGCATTGGTCTGATGTTTTTAACCAACCCAAGAACAATTCAAACCTCAAGTTAATATTAAAATAATCTACCAGATCTCCTTCTTGCATGCATAGCTGCACTTGTGAGGAACCTGCCTTTTTTGCATTAGTGCATTGTGTCCCTCTAGGATTCAATGTGAAAGTTAATAATAGGGTATCTTAGGCTTGCATTTACTATTAATAAGAATTTCATACTAGCATACCTACAATGCATGAACTCATGGGGATGCCTAATTGATACTATCCTGGAAAGCTTTGTGTGTGTTGGGGGTGGGGGTGGGGGGTTCAGACCCCTTAGGACCAAGTGCTACTTGGTCCGTGGTAAACACTGAGTAGTCTAATTAAATAAATAGAAGCCTCAGATAATAAAAAAAACTAAATTTCTCATATGTAGGTCATCTACTTCAAAGTTGCTGTTATTATGTCTGTATCACATGCTATCTTTAGGCTGTTATTGTAATTAATTACACTATTGAGACACAAAGGCAAAAATCAAACTTCAAGGTTTTCTTTTATTATTGAAGTAAACCATTCAAAGTGAAATTTGTTGTTCATTAAATTTGTTGTTCATTAAAAGAAAATAAAGCATTTGTTGGCCCTTTACATGAAATAGAAAATCATGAATGGCATTGCTTCTGTTGCCTTAACATTTGAACAAATAGGCATTCAGTTATGTGAGGCATAGTAAATGGACAAGGCACATGAAAATGCAATAAATGAAATTGGTTGTGTAATGAGAAAAGGAAAAGAAGACTTTTGTCAGTGCAGACCTTTACATGAAATATTAAATAAATAAGGAAAATGCTCTGGTTCCCTTATGATTAACATTAACAAACAGAGAGTGTAGGCCTTAATCATTTGAGGCTCAATAAATGCACACTGCACATGAAAACACAGTAAATAAAATTGTGCCTTTGCTTTCGGTGTGCATTGATCAAACTAAATAAACAACCATAGCCAATAAAAGCAAAAAAATATTATTCATACCCTAACAGAAAGAGTGTTGTGGTCTAAGCCTTAATACAAACCGGCATACCTGGACACTCAAATCTCTTTGACCTACAATAAATCCAGCTTTGGAAAAAAAAAGTAAGCAGAAATTGCAAGCTGTGTATAGCGGTTCACAGTCAGTTACCATGGCAACGATCGAAGCTTGAAGCGTTGGGGTCAGCCCAGGTAATAATAACAGCAGCTACAGTTGAGTGTGTGTATGTGTGTCGTATTGGTGTCTAGGCTTATAAGTTAGATTAGCAATAATATTACCAGCCAGTATTGTCGTCTCACAGGACATTGCTGTAGGTTATACATATTCTAGCCCACATATGAGGCTAATAACATTAAATTTGGTTCTCTGTCATAATATTCTGCCCTTAATTTGATTTTTATCCATGAAATATGGTCTCCCTAATCCATTTCAAAATCTATTTGGGTCTTGGGGCTGGGCAATACCTATAAAAGATAATCACAATGTTGACATTTGAAGATATGACAACAGACAATTACGCCGGCAGAATGTCCCACCCCACAGAGTCGATGCAGTAAGTAAGATGAAATGAGATTTAAGGACAGTTTATTTCATGCATATACCTCACAACTTAATAAATGAAAAAAATAAATGTTGTTTCTGTACATCCAACAAATATGGCCAACCTCTCATGTGTACCTGAAAAGAAAACACTCAACAACATATTCATATTTATTTTATTTCAGTTTACAGAACAATTAGTGAAATGGACTTGGTTGCATCAGTTTGGTTAAGTCAAAAGACTACCTAGTTTCAACAAAGGTAAATTATATGGCAGTGCCTAAAACACACACGTCACTGGATTGTTTAGTAGAAAAGCTCCCGTTAACATAATAGGCTAACCTAAAGAACAAAACGTAAAGGCTAACAAGCTGAATAATTTACAATATTATTACATGGTTCCAACAAAGTTTTTATGTATGGGACTAAAAACAAAAACATGAAGCAGAGTACACGAATAGATACAAGAAACAAAATGTAAGAAGCAGCTACAGCCATTTAAGTTTAAATTGAAGTGTTAAATTCAAATTTAAGGGTTTTTCAATTTAAGTGACTATAGTTATAGTCACTTAAATTGGGAAACACCAAAATGCAATCTGAGGACATAAGGTCATACATCACAATTCTTATATGAAAAATAAATCAAAAGGATTACAGAGAGACTTTTTTACCAAACAAATATATTTATTTCTTTATTTTTTCTTATATTTGTAGTAAGTGTAGGCCAGGACATCACTGCAACATGATATCTAATTAAAAATGGTATTGTGACATATTTCCCCGATGTCAAGTCAATTTTATTTGCATAGCCTGTCCTAAAATCATAACATGTTGCGCCTGCTCGACAATGATATTTTGATAAAACTTTGATTAATTGTTTAGTTGTAGCTTAAAGCTTGCATTCTCTACACAGCTATTCTGCTGTGTTTGCTGATGTGTACAAATGAAAGCAATACTGAATGTTTTTCAGGAGACTTTTTGTTAATATGTTAATATAGCTGTATTTGTCTCTGACAGCTGGCTTTTCACTTTGCCTTCAAGAAAGGCAAAATAAAAAAAAACACATTTGATTAGGTCAGACAAAACTTCATATGAACCATTTCTTTTCTAGTAGCCTATAACCTGTCCCTTGTAGTCTATCCTCATAGGACAAATCAGTGCTATTACTGTATGTAATATGAGCTTTAGCCACATGTTCCACCAACAATGAAATGTTGCAATGCAGTTACAAACAAGGTTAGTTTATGGTATTCTGGTGTGCAGCCTGAACATATATTTAAGCTATTCAGCTGGTCTACTCTGCTTGCACCGGAGGGAATATTGATATAAATAAATTGAGGTAGAATGTCAGAATGAATTAGCTTTGCACTAGTTATTTCTCCTACACAAGAGGATGATTATTGCTTGTTTAGAAAATGAATTGGAAGTCTGTACAAACTTTTGACAGTACATCTTTTTTTTAACCTATTGATATAGATTTAACTCTTATACAGTCTTCATTATTTTGCTACACAGGGGGTCTTGCTGGGTTTGGTGGACCAATTGCATTTTCAGGCTTATATTTAAACATATTAAAACCTTCTTTCTTGTTAAAATGCTTAGCAAATGTTTATTTCATTCCATTTATAAGTAATATCAACAAAACTTTTTACATTTGTTCCCTTTACCTTTGTTATATCACATTTATAAATGGAAATGTCTCATTTTTATTATGATTTCTCCATTAAAATAAAATAAGAGAATGCATTATAAAACAGCCGTATTTGGATAATTATTAACTGTACAAATGAATTCATTTTTTTTCTGGTCAGTTTACACAGCAGCTTGTCTGTCTCAGCTTTTACATTATCCATGTATAAACATATACGGTAACAACTGAGCTATTTCCCTTTAATCTATAGACACTAATAAAAGGTGGGTAAAATGTCGCGCTCTGCAGGTGAACCCAAATGCAGACACAGGCTTTGTGGAAAGGGGAGAACAAAGTTTATTAAACAATTTAAAAATATTTGTGATCCTGGGGAAGGTGTGTGGATATCCAGAATGGGAGGAAAGGATTGTGAGAGGAGACTCGCCTGGCTGGCTGGCTGCCTTGGCACAAAGGAACGGGAGGGCAAAATCCAAGGACAGGGCAACACAGGACAGCGGGTGACATTCAGCTTGGTTTGTGTGTTTAGGATTTAAATCTAATAGTTAATTTATATGATCAGAATCTCATGAGTATTTCCTGTCATTCATATGGAATGGAGCTCCCAGAGGTCTAAAAGCCAAGATCTTGCTTCAGTGAGGAATTTTGGATGAAACCTTGATGACTAACATGTTTCTGTGATGCTCACGGAGTAGAAGAGTTCAGTCAGTTCATTCAACACCACTACATTAGAATAGACAAAACAACTATCAAAGCCTATTTCAGATTCAGATTTTTTATGTTTGTTCATTGTCTTGTGTGAAATTAGACCATGTGACAAACAACCTAAATGGGGCTCCATTACCTCTGGTGCTGTGTTACCAGGCCGTACACACACACAGCACCAGTGGTATTCTCATTCATAATCAAAGACAGACTATTCGGGTCATTTCTCCCACTGAACAGAGAAGCAGAATCACACAGTCGCCCGGTTATTCTGCTTTGCGTTTCTGCACTGTGGCTCCCAAGAGATGGGCCAGTTAGCCCAGTAAACCTCTGTGTGTCTGTGCCTATCTCTGCATGTCTTTGGAACAGGAAAGAAATGTGTTTCTACACTGGCTGACACAGTGGATATGCTTCCAGCCATAGTTGCACAGAGAAAGCCAGTGATTAAGGAGGGGCGGTGTGGCTTCAGTTCCCAAAGTTGTTAAACAAAGCCACATGAATGGAGTCACATTTCAGACCTTGGTAACAATGCATCTTTAACTGCTGTGAGCACATATTATGTGGACTCTGTTTCATTATCCGCACATTATGTAAGTTTCATGGCTTTAAAGCACATTTGGACCTTCTCTGACTGTTAGTTGTAAATAAGCTTTTATCAAGGGGCTTTCTTGGCTCTGAATGGGCCTTTTGGGGGCATGACAGCATTATTAAACCATTTTATGCACTTCTCTGTCCTTTGTTTAAGTTTCAAATCCCTAACACGATACACAGTATGTGTGGTTTAACCCAATGTTAAACCACTGCTGTTTGATAAAGCACACATAATTTTTGGTTTATAAATATTTATGAGCGTCTCTTCTGATTGGCTGACTGTTTCCTGAGTGACAGATGGCCAATCATGGGGCAATCACAGGTGACAATGCACTGGCTCATAAATTGACATGGGCAAAAAAAATCGAAAGATGTAAGATGTTAGGTGTTTTCCTGTAACTGGGCTCGCTGTGTTAGCTTCCCTCAGGATGGAGGGTGATAACTGGACTATTGATCATACAGCGAAGGAGTTAAGGTATCACAAAACAACAGCGCAAGCAGATTACCCACCCAAGTGTTGTAGGAGGACCGGAGATGCTTCAATGCTGTAATACTGCAGCAGCACAGCTAATGTTGGCTAGCACCCACCCAACCTGAGCCAATCACCATGTGAAGCTACCAGTAGGGAATGAATACCTTATGAACTGCTGTTACAGAGAAGGGGCCCTGGTAATGACGGGTGCAGGGGGGAAGAAGAGCAAGCGAGCAGTGCGTGTTCTCACATTCTCTTCCCCTTATTTATCTCACCTGGGAAGGTAAAAGCTCTATTTTCTCTATGCAGGAAAAACATTGATCTCTGTGTCGGATGTAGGTTCTGTGTCCATTCTGTTTGAGCATGTGTGATCTATAAGTCATAATACTAAATGTTTCATGCAATTTTTGGATAGGAGACGGGAATTAGGGAGGGAATGTACTGGAAAAAGTTAGAAATCAGCTCATCACATATTGATTTTGTATTGGTCTTAACTAATTTGCAATGCAGCAATGCAGAGGCTTTGTTAATCCCTGATGTTTGCCTTATATTGATCTAAAATGCATTTGGTTGCTGCAGCCTTGGATGAATGTGCTTAGTTATAAAAGTTGAATTCTTTTGTACTCTAGTACACTCTATACTATCTATAGTTATTCTCAGTGGAGAGACCATGAAGATGGTTTGTTCTCGACATTGATTTTGACTCTACAGTACCAAACCCAAAGGTAATTTCATATGTGCTGAGCAGTTTGTTTTGAAGTAAAGCCCACGCAGCATGAATGTTTTTGGAGACTTTTGCAAAACTGCTGCAGTCTCTCAGTCATTTTTTCAACTCATGCAGATGCACACACACACACACACACACACACACACACACACACACATACACTAAGTGTGGCAGCGTAGCCGAGAGAATACAGCAGAGTTACTTATCAATATCAAGCAGCTTTTTAGTGGACTGTTGTAAAATGGGAAAATGGTAAACTCGGCTGTAACTGGAGGGTGGTTGGCTGAACTCAAAGACCCCATGAAACAGAGATTTTAACTTTTTGAAAGTTGTTACAGTACTTTCTGCAAAACAGTGCGAGTTAATGGTGAGCTCATTATGATGTAACCAATAACACTTGCCAGTACAGCCACTAGGCCTATATATTTATAAAACCATATTATCAACAGCCTCTCCCTCCTTAGCTGACATGCTATTGTTCCTCAATTTAAAAAAAATACCCTGTATTGCAGAGATACGCAAAACTGTGGCTTCCCATTCATTGTCTTGGTATAGCAACAGATCACTCATGAGAAACACAATAAGGAGGGAGGAATCAGCAGGAAGACAGCTAACATTTAATGAGGGTTAATGTAAATTAAGGTTAATTATAATTCATTATTTAAATGCAGAAAAAACAATCAATGTACAGTTTCTGATGCAGAGTCAACATTGACCCATGTAAATTGTGAATATAAACTGCAACAATCATGAAAACAAGCAGTAAACTGGATGATTGATCTGCCCAGAAGTGGAGGTTTTGTGGGAGGGAGCCTCTCAGCAGCCTGGCAGCTTTTGTTCCATGTCATAGAAAGTGAACTTTTTATCGCTTTTTTGGTTTTGAGCAAGGTCTAGGTGTCTCAACCCATAGAGAAATGCATATAAATGAGAAAGTGTGCCTTGAAAACAAGCGGTGGTACTTCTGTGACTTCCCACCATTCACAGCCCTTCATATCAGCCAATTATAGACAAAACAATCTGCTCTTTCTATAGATTAGAGTTTGAGAATGAAAGTAAAACTATATAGAGATTATTTTTGTGCTTAAAAGCGAAAATTTATCCTAGTCTTTTAAAACTGAACCGGCATCTAGGCCGTGGCTCTATATTAGGAGCCCCACACATTGAACAATGTGTGGTGCGGCGCCACACAATGAAAACTCAGCACCACAAATTGAATCCACCTTGTGATGTCATTTAAATCATATGCACAGAGAGCAAATTCGACACTTTCAATGAAACAAATCTTAAATACATCTCAACACTTTAGCCCCCAGCAATGCTATGATTCTCTCTTTAAAATCAAGTTATGCACACTTTTTATTAATATCTTACCTTTTATTGTTGATCAAACATGCCTAGTTTTTTTATGCAGGTCTTAGGCACAAAATCCTCACAATGGACTGTTTTTACAAAGAGTCTTGCTCACTGATGATGTTGGATTGATGCTGGATTTGTTTTAATTTGAATCAACCTACAGTTGTTTTATCTGATGAGGGCAGATCCTTCAGTTTATCATGGAGTTTGGTCCAATGTTGAAAAGTCTATGAAATGCTGAAGACGTTGACCTATAAATATGTGTCTCAAATGGCTATATATAGAGTATGTTTTGCTTAGACAGCACATTTGCTCAGTCACCTTGGTTTCTTCACTTTAATCTTCATTCATGGAGCACCCTAAGAGGAGAATGACCCGCTGTATGTGTCCCCTGCGTTGGTTCGCCTGCAGTCACACAGGGAACGGAGCTTGGCAGATTGACAGCTGGCTCCCCTGCTGTTCCCCCCATGATCAGCAGTCATTTGATGTACTGTGTCTCACAGCCACTGTGGCAGGCACTGTGGACACTGACAGGCTATTTTGGATAGAAATTCCAGCATCCCTCTGTCAAATCAAACAAACACTACCTTAAAGGTCACCAAAAACCAAGAGAAAAACCCAGATATCAGGGCAGCTGGTCAACTGTTTGTTTGTCTACTTGGGCGAAAATATACGTGCTGTGATTGTAGTTTCATGTATTTGGATCTTTGTATGACTTTGATTTGTCCCCTCATATACCAAAATGCCTATAGCCTTCATAATAGGCTCAGCATTACCTTAAAAAATGTCAAAGAACTGCTCCTAAATACCCCCTTTTTACCATCATTAGGCAAGGAGGTGTATTCAGTTTGAATCATTTTTTAACAGATTTTTTTGTTTAGTCTATACCATCCTGAAATGATGAAGTGGATAATAGGAGCCGGTAGCTTAATAAGTATCCCTAATAATTTGTACATTTACAGAACACTTATTTGTACATGGTCATATCTATTTACCCTACTGACATTCCTTCTGCTTTAGTGATCTTTAGTGTGAAGATACTTTTTTTTGCCTAATACCTAATTGTTTTATAATTGTGATAGAGCCCTGGCAGGTTAATTATTCCAGTTAGTGGCAAACTTTGTCCAGCAGCTTTGGGTTCTGCAATTAAAGGCAATTTTCCATCTAATCGTAAGGTTATTTTGAATATGCAAGGTTTTTTGATTGCAATCCTACAGACTTTCCCTAAATATGCCTTTAGATTGCCATTTTTGATTAAGTATTCATGTCGTGTGATAAATAGATATATTTTATAGATATCAATCTATAACATTTGTCAGCAGGATTAGATTAATCAATGAACAAAGACTTGAGAACACCATTTTTTTCCTTCTATAACACAATAAATGATTTCGGGTTTCCTAATAAGTCAGAGGTAAACCCATATCAGAGACTCACACGTGAGAAATTCTGTCTCATCAAACAACCTATTTGCTAGAGTCACTTTCACGTATGGGCCACCATGGTGTGAAATTCCACTGATTTGCAGACTGCACACTCTTTTCTGTCATTGTGCTGAATGTTATATAAGAGTGTATCTTAATGATGGTACCATGGTTTAAGGGCCACTTAAACTTAAAAATGTGCTAGAATTTTCTTTGGGAAATTTTAAAATGACCAAGATTTTTATGATTTGCAAACAGAAAATTATTATATTAAAAATGATTAAAGAGTAAATTATACAAAAATGAATATAAATCTTTTCATTGTAAACCCTTTTTTTTGCAACAGGCAGGAACAAACAGGACATTTTGCTGCAGAGTCTTTTCTCTGAGCAGCCTTCTGCTCTGTTTCTTAAAAAATGACTCTCCTAATTGCACTCTATTGGGTTATTAATAATTATTTAAGGTATTTCTCAATTTAGAAAAAACACTTTTTTAGAACACTCCACTCTATTGATAGCTTATCAAAAAAGTAGCATGTGTTTTTTTCAGCAAAGTCAATCAACCATGCTGTATGTGTGTGTGTGTGTGTGTGTGTGTATGTGTGTGTGTGTGTGTGTGGACTATTTGTTGTTAAAATACTGCCATAAGAATGGTTACAAAATAGCTTTCTTGCTATGATTTGATAGGCTGCTGTGCATCATTAGGCAGTGTTTCCTGTTTGCGTAGTGTTTTTGTAGGTAGAGGAAAATGGACTCTGTCCAAGTTACTGTTGATAAAGAAGCTCATAAATTAATCATTGTTATTGGGGATGATTTTGTTATGAAATTGATCAGGATGGCTTTATTGCACAGCCCTAGCCTGGATGTGTATGTATGTCATGAGGAGCCTTGTGTCAGTAACCTTCTAACAAGAATATAGCAGGCGAGCCTGGAAGACAACTAAAACTCAGACACTCTGATCTCCACCCCCTATCCAGAGGGGGGAAGTACAAGGGAGAGATGTGACCTGCCCTGCTTCTTTGCAGCAGCAGCAGATTGACATTTGGTTGACAGTGTCAGTGTAATTCGCCTCATCTATTATTGTGTGTTCACTCACACAGGCACATGGTTTGATTTAGCAACCTCTCAGGTGAAATTCCAATCTCGGGATGCAGAAGCTATTACGTACTTGACGGTACTCCTCCAGGCGAGAGCATAAATGAACAAATAAGATCAATCTCAATACGGCTGACTTGAAATAATTGCCTATTTGTCACAATTAATTTCAGAGATTTGACTCAAGACCCCTTGGTATTGATATTGAATTTCCTATTATTATATACCTAGGTTTTCATCTCATTAAATTGAGCTGAGTTACAAGAATTAGTCCCTGTGTTAATTGGATGATAAAAAGGTCAAAGGAAGCCAGGGATAATTCTCTATGTATTTGAGGGAGCCAAGTTAAACTTGATCTAGAAGCTGAAGTTAAGACAAGACTCCACCTCTGTCATGTCACCCACATGGCCTAACCCATTTAGATGCATGTTCCACTTTCTTCTTTAGCAGAGATTATGCATTTGAGTCAATGTATATGTATATGTGTATGTGTGTGTGTATGTGCTTGTATAAGGTTCAGTGTGGATATATGTAGAAAGGGTAATCCTCTCTTGGACGGGGACCAGACGAGGCGAGGCGAGTCGCTCATCTTCACAGGAACTAATCACCCGATCCCGCCTGCTGTTTACGGAGGCAGTCTCGCCAGCCAAAATCAAATGCAAAGCCCATGTTAATTGCCTTAATGCTGCCTGCCTGTCAACCATGGCTTGGCAGCAGCCCCCAGCACTGGGTCACAGAATAAATTCTTTTCACTTCTTCAATGAACACCAATGATGAAAGGGAGGCTTCCCACTCCTCAAGAATAGAGGACAGGATAGTGGCAGGAAAATGATAATCCCTCGAATTCCATTTGGGAGCTGTGCCTTGTACGGCTGAGCCAGGTATTAAACTACTGATAAAATAAGAGCAACACAGGGCAACACCTGGCTGAGGCAAGTGAGGGTCCCTGTGGTCCAACCATGGCTCTCATCAAAAAGTTATTAGGCCAATTATTTTCAAGCAGTAAATCAATCAATGTGTGCGATCATTTTGAATGTATAAAGAAAGACCCTGAGAAGGCAACATCATGTGAAATTTGTACGTAGAGATTCTCTTCTATGACTCTGACACATTTGGAATCGTTATTGCTCATGCCATCAGCAATATTGTTATCGCATGGCTTACTTCATGTATGCACTTTAAGGGCTCCTTTCTTTCTAAGCCCTGGAACTCAAACCTTTTTCTGTCAACTAGAAAAAGCTTTGGTTGGGTGCAGCCCTTATTTTTATCCTCTGATATTTTGAATTGGGCAGATCAGAGGGACACGAGAGCAAATGGAAGTGGATGGGGATCTTTTGAGGAGAGGAGAAGAGGGCAGGAAGTTCAGGCCTGGCTTTCGTCATTATTGGACCAGAACTATTAGTCTTTCAAAGGTCTAGTATGTCAGGGATAGTAATTGAGTTCGTCTCTGTGCAGCGTCCTCTAATGAGGAGCTGCAGGCCTAAGATTTGACAAATTTCTTATATGCCTGGGACTATAAGTCAGCCTGGCTGTCCGGCGTCTAATGACTCTAGATACTTAATGAAGGATTGGTGAGATTTCCAAAGACTTGGATGGATTAATGTACTGCAGGAGATAGTGCACTCTGGAGACTTGTGTAATGACATTCCATGGCTTTTGATGTTCAGACAGC
Organism: Eupleurogrammus muticus; assembly: GCA_036785175.1. Lineage (NCBI taxonomy): Eukaryota > Metazoa > Chordata > Actinopteri > Scombriformes > Trichiuridae > Eupleurogrammus > Eupleurogrammus muticus. The sequence continues at coordinate 20,302,658 of JAYKQN010000010.1, read as the reverse complement.
ACTCTGTACCACTGATAAAAGTGTGCTGCGTCATTTACATTTGTATTACACATATATGTTGACATGAATATAGGCTACTTTAGTTGAGCAGCCTATATTTTGTTGATTCTTGACTGACTAGTCTGACATTTTGTAAATATGTTGAACAAAACATTTATCATCCTAACAATAAAAAGTATTTCTAAAGTTCAGTTATCATTTAATTTGTCAAAAAAAAAACCCTTCGTTGATTACTCATTTTGCATGCTCAATTTTTTCCTCTCCTGCAAATTGAAACGCTGACAAACAGCACTGCTCCTGCTACTCCTGCTTGCTTCCAGTTGACATGTATGGAGGGGCTCTCTGGTGCCCCCTTCTGTCCTGGAGGGTGAAATACTCAAGACATTTGCAAGTCTACTGGCTCCCACATACACAAGTATGAGGAGAGCAGCACACTACGGCAAAAAGTTAGTGCCACAGTTGGTCTAAAAATACTGCACCATCGCTAGGATGACGCACTGACATAACCGATTGCAATAATATGTCAACACACCATGAGGTTGTAGGATGGCCTAGTCAGATCATGGATTACACAGACGAGCAAGCGGAAGTGAAAAAAAAACTCATCATCTAAAGTGTGGGAGTATTCTAGGCAGAGAGAAAACATGATGCTTTGCATCCTCTGTAAAATAGGGTTGGCTTATCACAGCAGTACTACCGGGAGCAAGCCCGCACCAATGACATGCTATGCACGTGCATATGTGCTTCACTTTACTTTATTTTACTTTTTTTCCATATACACACACAGCTAGCACACATAGCTAGTAGTGTTAGACACACACAGGACAACTGTTGTTAAATTAACCGCTGGCTGACAGCTTATTCAACTCAGAATGAGCAGTCTAACTTCTCAACAACATTGTAACATTGAGCAGAGTTTTTTCAACCTACATACTGTGCATCACTACATACTGGAGCTCCACATTACCTCATTCTAGCTCACTGTCTGTCTACTTGTATTATCCAATATGTTGCCTGCTGTCAGCACAGAAATTATTCTGTCATCCATGGATATGAACGCATGTAGTGTACACTAGTGTGTGTACAGTTTAGGTTTGTTGTTGCACGCTAAACCTACTCAAGACCCAAGCCAAGTGTCTTGCTGACATCCAGCTGAAATGATGGAGATTACCCAGAAGTTCGACAACTTCTGCCCAGGCTCACTTAAGGTGGACTGACCTTTAAGGTGGACCACCTGTATTTATTGTGGTGCTAACCCATCACATCAAGCAGCTCATTTTACCAGTTGAGACTGACTGGCACATGCTGGGCACTACAATACATCACCTCAATACAACCTCTTCATATCATTTTAATAAAGAGGACGTCTACTTTTTATTGTATTGAAAATCATACCTTTAGGAAATACCCTGATATACTATAATACATTGATATCACCCAATACTACATACAGTACTTGCACTTAAAATGTCATATGTGCTTTCAGTATCCACATGTCTTTGTAGGTGCTAAGCGCAGGGTTGTCCACACAGCCCCAATAGAGTTGAAAATGTCTTATACAGAGAGCAGTCAAGCTGGTAAACATCACATTTCACTCTCATGTGATTCTCATCTTCACCGTGTCCGCCATGGGTCAGAAGCTCATCTGTCCTGGAGGAACAGCACAGCAGCTGATTATGATGGATTATGATAGATTCCTCCTTGAATGACCTCTGCAGCCAGACACATAGTCTTCACTGCACTTGCACATACCTAAACACATATGCACTAGACACTCAGTATATGTACACTCAGTACACAGAAATGTATTGGCGCACACAGTGTAGGAAGAAGAATAAGAAAAGGGGTTAATATATGCACAATGGTATACACACATAAGATTGTGCACACCTACATGTTCACCCACCCATTTTAGTGCAGCCACTCATTTTAATGACGGGTCATTTTGACTGAGCATACCACAGGTTTACAAAAGATTAATAAGGCAGCTGAAATTGAATGGCGTTAATCTAATTAAATAAGTGTGTTCATAAGTCATGGAATTGTATAACAATTTGTTTAAATGAACTACTAACATTTCATAACACATCACAGTGAAAATATGTAAATCAGCCCAAATTGACCAGAACACAACTTGCGGGTTAAAAAAACACCTTTGTTTGGAAAGATCCCTACAAAAGACACATATGGATACACAATAATTATTGTTCACACTGCAAATTAAGTCTGCACGAAGTGACAAATACCAGTGCAGAGTGGTGAGTCCAATACAAAATTGCCAAAAATTGCAGGTCCTCAAATACAAACTTGAGGCTAGATACAGAGGTAACTCAAACCTCGTAGACCTTGTTATTAAAATGCCCAACTTTACAGCAGAAATAACATGGTTACTGCCTCGTCCTAAAAGATTTTTTGGGTCTCTATAGATGTATATATATATATATATATATATATATATATATATATATATATATATATATATATATATATATATATATATATATATATATATATATATATATATATATATATATATATATATATATAACTAGTGCTTTTGTATTTCAATATAACTTAGAAGTGTGCATAATTAAATTCTTCTTTGAGTGACATGTAGCTTGCCACTAGTAGCCCGCAGCATGTTGCTACTTGGCACTGCTCCCTCCCAGATCCACACTTTCATCTAAGCATGTTCATAGGACACTTCAGACACTTGTATGAAAACACGTGGCCACAAGCCAATGGCTGGTGTCACTGAGGCTACGTCGTCTCATTTACACAGTCTATAGACTGCACTGATACATATATACATCAATTTACACGTTAACAAAAGATTATGCAATGCTGTTGTGTTTTCTACTACTGTCCCTCTTGCAAATAAAGTTAAGATTAGTACCAGTAGTTAAGTGTCTTGAACCACACTCACATAAATCACTACAACCTCACATTACAGCAAACAAACCTGCAGTGAAGAACAACAACTTCCCAAACCAGGTCCATCATGGGAGTTGTGTTCTGAGTGGGCCATTTGTTTTCATTTGGTTTGGTGTCTTTACTAGTGCTGCGCAGAGCACACTGAGCAGTGTGTCTCTGTCAAAGCAGCCGCCTCCGCCTCCGCTCCCACCCACTGCCTCCACCCCTCCTTCCATTACCACAGATGGTTCTGATGTTGAAGCGGGAAAAGAGAAATTGGGTGGATGGCGCTCAACGCTAGTGCAGACTGGCACACCAACAAGCCTTCATCAACAAGTGCAGATCTTTGCATTTTCGCAGAAACAGTGACTTAATTGGAAGACTGTAACGATGGATGGCGATATTGACTCAGGGGCAGCAGCAGTGGACGTGGGTCTGCATGGTCAGCAGCAGCAGCACCGACCTTATCCAGTGAGAAGCAAATATTCCTCCTTTATAACAATGGGCCCTGTAAGTGAATGTAGCTTTTACTCACTGCAATGTGAGAGTACTTTTTTGCCATCACCATGACAACCTGACGGACCAAAGCTTTGCGTGTGTGTGAGTAAACCAGAATTATGGGTATGAGTAATGCAGCTGATCCCTCAGAGAGAAAGAAAAAAACAGATGAATTGGGTCTCACAAGGACATGAATCGTTGACACTGTGATTATGTCGACATAGATGAACAAACATTGTGCTCACAACAGCCAAAGTGCACAGGGACAAACTCGAAGGCACATAAAAAGCACAAATTAACACCGACCATTCATTCACTGTCTCTCAGGAGCCTAAACTGTCAGGGAAAGAAACGTCCTCCTGCTGCGAGCTCATTGCCGTGACCATCGTTAGCGGTTAGGAAAAAAAAAGTCTCCTCGTACTCTCATGAGCTTTCTTGTCACCGTTCATATATTTTCCCGTCACGTCGCTTCTATGTCTGAGTTGGCCTTTTACAGATAGCACATGAAAGTGCTGAAATCTTATTGGAATGACCTTTAGTTACAACATCATCTGCCACAGTGAGAACTATTCATACACCGTCCACCTTTTAAACTATGGCCCTCCATTTGACTTATTGCCATTTTGACTCATTACCATTTGGATGAGTAGATATTATATTATACAGCAGGATAGAGAGAGGAGGGGGACAGACTGTAGAGATAGAGACTAAGAGCACAGGCAGGGGCCACTGGCACTCTTTTCCTCATCTGCATTCTGTTGAAATAAACATTTCCATTGTTATGCGCCTGTCACTCCTCTTTTACCCTTTCTCCTTAATGTAGTGTCTCTATCTCACATTTCCTTATTTCTTCTCACACTCACCTTGTGCTCTATCTCTCTGTTCCTCCATTGCCATCCCTGCCCTAGTGTTTTTTAGCAGATATAGTTCATTAGTTCATTTCCATTGCTTTTCATCCTCTGCAGTGACTCCATGGCCAGGCTACACAATTAGGAGCTCATTACTCTCTAATACGCAGACTAGAAGACAGACAAAGGCTTTTCCCTTTTCTGTTGTGTGTGCTGCGCTTCCATCAATTTATCTCTCCCCCTCTCCCAAAGCACGCTGTAAGTAAAAGGGTACAATTTCTCTTCCTCCTCCGTCCCACTCCTCTCATCCTACACCTCATAGCAACCGTACACCTTCTCCATGTTGCATAATGAGTCTGCCTCTGAAGAAGAATTAGTAGTTCCATTTCTCTCTCTTAAGCATTGTTCTTAAAAATAAATATGCTCCCAACCCATATACCTAAAATATTGTAATATCTGCATGCCATTTTTGGCTCATTAAGCATCCAGGAAGCTTAACTGCTCTATAATTTTGTTTACTTTTACTCCTGTGTTTTTTGAGAATGTCATTTCTTTATTTGCATACATTTCCTCCAAAGTCACATGCAGTGTGACAGGCAAACCGCAAAACACGTGTCTCGCAGGTGCAGCATAAGGTCAGCTCTGGCAGTGTCCCTCTGTGCCGCTGTTTGCATCATTTCTCACTATCTGGCTGGCTCTGCGGAAATGCCAATTTGCTCAGTGAGGGGTCTAGCGACGTAGTGGTGGATGAAGGGTGTGCGCGCTGTTTACTGGCGTGTTCCGCGACAGTCGACTGCTTGATAAAACAGACGCAGGGGAGTGTTGACATTTAGTTTTTGTGCTGGTGACGGGCCAACGTGGAGAATCAGAATTAATGGGATAGATGTATTTGTCTAGGAGGAGAGACTTCCTCCGCGGGACTGACAGGGAACCCAAGCCTAGAAGAAGACATTTGTCAGACTGGAATTGTTTGTACTTGAGCCCAAATATCAGTGCCGTGGTCATGTTTGCATTCCTAAATAGTGTACTCTGTGTTTTTATGTCTGTGTGTCAACCAACACTACTTTTGGTCTAAATTTGGGTGGCTTGCATGCAATGCAAACATCACCATTCTCCTCCGTATCCGTCCTCCTAATCGCCATCACATCCTTTCTGTAAAGGTAATCCCAAGGTGATGTTAATAGGCTGTGATGCTGTTGAAAATACCCCTGTCATTCCTCAGAGGATTAGACGGACAATTGTTTCACTGAAACCTAAACCAAGTAGTTAAAGGAAAACAACAAAACGACTTTTCTGAAGGTGCCTCATCCTGCCAGCGTGCACATTTGTATATTTTGTGCCTTAACATTATTGCACTAGATTTTATGTCCTCAATATAAAGCCTGCATGGTAATGCATTTATGTGCTGATCCCCTTTTTAATTTTACCACAGATGGAACTCTGGAATAAACAGCCAAAATAAACCAATTCAACGGGATTATAGGCTCAGTGTGATCTGTGATCCCAGATTAATGGGAGACCAGTGTGTGATTAATGGGGCCTTGTTTAGCCAAGCCAGGCTAATTTGGCCAGTCACCGCTCCAAAGATCCAAAAGCAGTAAGGCAGTCACTGCATGGCCTGTTTGACAAAGGGGAGGCTGCTAAATGAATACATAATAATAAGGCAGAGGCTAATGAAACAATCAGTGTTGTGCTCATGTTGCCAAAGAGCTGTGTGTGCATGTTTGTTTGCAAAGTATGCATCTTTATGATTCCATTAACCTTTATTTATGCATAGGTGAAAACACAGAAATAGCTTCAGGGAATCAGAAAAGAATTATTTGAGAAGAAATCTGTAAGCTGCTCATTACACAACTTGTAGAGAAGAGAAATGCTCATTTCATATATTACTACATAGACCTGGCCATCATCATGCATGCTATATCACTGTGTAAGCCACAGTCTTTAGTGTATGTCTACTATAATAAACATTAAATCATATACATACAAATGTAGTTGATGTAGAGCATCGATAATGTACTTTTTTTTCCATTCCCTCTTAATTTTATTTCAAGGTTGGAAAGAAATGACAATTTATAATTACCTTTGCCATTGACTTTTAGGACAAAAACTAAAGATTATTTTCATAATCAATTAATCTGCTGATTATTTTCTTGATTAATCTTTTGGTCTCTGCAATGTCAAAAAAGAGACATCTTCAGTTTTCTTGTTTTATCAAATTAGCTATCTACAATCCAAAGATATTAATTTTACTACTATGTATGACAGAGGTCACACACATTTAAAAACCTCCTACCACTGGACATTTGGCATTTTTTTTCTTAAAGGTCCAGTGATTAAGATTTAGCAGCATGTATGAGACCTGTCAGAAAGGGGATATATTATTTATAAGGAGAGATGTTCATAATTAACTGTTTGACCTTCAACTGATTAATAAGGATTTGAGCTAATTTATACTCTGTTAGGCAATAAAAAAAAAAAAAAAAAAACGTAGCTACAAGTTTCTGTTTGGTCTTTTGCTGTTTGGTCATCATTAATTAGAGTGGAGAAAGAGGAGGATACTGGTATAACGCTCTCTGTGCTAGAGGATTTAATCTGTTTTAATTTTGTTAATCTCATATATAAGAACATTTTAGCTAACAGGGAGCAGGGTGCCCAGCCCCCTGGAAGCATTCGATCACAGCTAAGGTAAGTTAATACCTCGATCAGTCGGTTGCTGCAACCTCACCACTAGATGGTGATAAAAACTACACACGGTACCATTTTAAATTGACTATTCTATTATATATTTTTGTCATTTTGACAACGAATCATTGCAGGTCTATCGACAATGTTTTTCTGTGAAATGTGCACATCAGTGCAGTGACCGGTCTTTGTTCTCTGTCTCCTTTCTCTTTTTCTTTCTCTCTCTCTCTCTCTCTCTCTCTCTCTCTCTCTTTCATGCTGGTGCTGTTATTTCAGCCCACAGATGCACCATCAATAATGCAGCCTCTTTAACAAGGCTGAGGCTTTTTTTAAGAAGGTTTCTCTGCTAGTTGCTGGTCAAATCCCAGTGGCAAATGATTTAGTTTTGCCCTGAACCTGAGACTATACCTACTGTTAAGATACATTTCATTTTTTCATTTAATTTCTATTATTATCATTTTTTTTCTCCTGAAACATGTTCACACTGCTGTATCAGGTTCATATTCTACTTGGGATTGTTTGTTTGCATTTCTATGTGGACAACAGAGAGTCTCATGCATCCTCTGATTTATTTTCAGGCAAAACCCATGTGGTGTAGCCTGCTTAAGTTTGTGGTGTACATGTTTGGATTGGTTACAATAGGATCTCAAGGACAAAGACGTTGTTTGTTTTCAGAGTAATGCTAACTAAAATTCAGTGTCATCACTCAATGTATGTGGTAATGCCAAAAGCTATAGGAGGTTAGAAACTGTTCCATTTTTATTCTGGCTTATTGATTAAAAACAACACAGTGTTTGATGCATGTCCAAAAGAGTAGCTCAGGGAAACGAAAATAACTTCTAGTGTGAATTCCATATTGATTGTGTTCTGAAGTTGCCAAATTATCCCAGGTTTCAGAAAAGCATGAAAAATAATGAAAAGACAATGACTGCCATATCTAGACTAATGGCCTAGTTTGTGGAGGGTTTGGCACTGCTCGAGAGCATAAACATATCTCATATGTGATCCTACTCAACATGTCTTTTATTCTTGTATGCATTCGCTGTGTAGTACATGAAAAAGAGCATGATATAGAGAAGCATATTTTACACTCCAGAAGACCATGCTTGTATCCTGTGTTTCTTCCTTGAGGAATTTACTCTTACGCACTACCTTGAGAGCCACTGTCCTTGTTTTGTTAAATAACAAGCCAAACAATTGCCTCTGCTGCGTGGCCGGTGAGTAATCTTCCTGTAGCCGATAGTGAAGAAAGGCTTGTGATCTGTTGTTTGTTCCTCTCTAAATGCAGAAAGTGGGATTTGATGTCCCCCCCCGTGAGAATCGGCCTGTGCTGTGGTTGATCCTGTTGAGAATCGATCAGTCTCTTCTTGGCAGGCTGGTGTTAGAGGCTTTTTTTCTTTTTGGTTTGGTCAGTAGGTGTATTTTGGGAAGCCTATGAACTCCAACTCCATTTCCCGTGGTGGTGAATTGAGCTGGCAACAGTCATTCCGGTTGCCTTGATCTGGTCAAGACATGAACTTTCCATCTTGGCCACACCAAGGTTAACCCGTTTCTGCGGTTTGCTGTTTTACAAGTTGGGGTTTCTCTCATCTCATTTTTCCCTTTTCAAATGTGTCAGACTCGTAATGTGTTAAAACATTTACTTGTTTGTAACTAATTTCAGTTTAAAACTGAAAATAATTGTTTATATAATAAATCAAATATTTGTTTGTTTGTTCATAAAACCATGTTTGACATCCTCATACAAAATTACAATTTTTATGAATATTAAAATATGGAGATGCCTCTGGTTCTGTGGCTGCAATCTAAATACAATTATTAGCACAGCCATGCATATCATTTAACTTTGGTTCAAACGAACGTGAATGCGCTAATACAAAAACTTTTTGAGTTTTGGAATTGTAACAGGTTCAATCTAAATTTTGATTAGACATTAGAGACAGAGTATTACAGCTCTAACACTGATCTAGTGCACTTACAGCAGTTTTACAAAGTAGTGTTTGGTTTTATTAGACATTTCAGGAGGGTGTACTTTTGTTTTGACCTCCAAACATGTGCTTTATAGAACTGGGTAAATCTGGGATTTGTGCGAAACCTCTGTGAATGATGGATTACTTCTGATGTTTGGCCTGCTTCTGAATCCAGCTTTTGTAGTAAAGCTGTCAGTACCAATGTGGTCGTGTCCTCATCTGTTTACTGTAAAGGTAACTGGTCGAGTGGCATGACAAATTGGAATTTCAGTCACAATTATGAAAAAACATGCAAACATATGTAATCTTAGTTATAATAATCTTAGTAGAAAATAGAGTATGAAGGATGTCAGTTGTCCTGGCTTCTCAAGCACAACAGAGACTGTGGTAGGATGTCACATCGAGCCTTTGACTATTTTCCTTTGTGAAGAAGCCTTATGTCTACGATAAGGTTTGGCCCACATACTGTATGAAGTATACCAGTTGCACTAGAAAGGAGGCATACACAGCATTAAACAAATGAGAATACGGGCATACATCATTGTATCATAAGCTAAAATTGGAATATATGGGTCTGCAATAATATATACATAAATGGAAGGCATTTGTCCTAGATTATCTGCTTCAATAACATTTGTTACGTATCTGTGTTCTCTAATACTGAATGTTATGCCCCCACTTAACTCAGTAGCTATTACTATATTAGCTGGTAATTATTCTAAACTTGCCATGCATTTTTATCAGTCATAGTGTCCCTGTACTATATCATAGTGCAGAATGTGATAACTGTCCCTGCCTCTAAAATCCCTGCAGTTTTATTTTTTAAAGCATATACTGCTGTTGTTCATAAACAAAAAAATACATAAAAACTTTTAATTTACTTCCCCTAATTTGATTACTCACATACATCATGTTCTGCTCATTCCCATTTCCTATCTCTATTCTTTAACTGTTCTTTCTTCCACAGAGTGCATAATTTGCATCTTTATTGGAAGCTGTTTTAATGCCTGCCAGAATGAGGAACAACATATAATCATAGACTATATAAATAATGGACATAGCCTCAATGATGTCACCTGTTGGTTTGTAGATGCACTTTCTGAAGCTTCATTTTGGCCATCGCTATCTTGCTTTTTTCAGTCATAGTCAGTATCTCTCTTAGTGTTTCCTGTGACCATGCCTGGAGCTTAGCGGGACCTAGCGGCTTGCTAGCTGTCCTTTAAAATGACAATGCCCCTAATTATGCATAATTTCAAGCCTTAATTACATTTAAATGTGTGAGTTGAGACCTAATTTGCCCCTGTAGAATTGTCCAGAGGGAGGAGCAGAGAAAATCATCAATCAAGACAGTTTTAATCCCTGCTGTAAATCCGAGCATTTTAACATGGGGATCTATGAGGATTCACTCCCTTTTGTAGCCAGCCTTAAGTGGAGGTTAAAGAAACTGCAGTTTTTGACACCACTGCAGTGGCTTCATTTTTCAGCACTGGAGGTTTCCACTTGCTTATAGTAAACCACATATTTACTGATTATCTATCAATAATATCAGTATTCCAACCAATCAACCATAGTGTTACAACTAGATTTCTGCCCTGACACCCTGGAACCAGCAGGCCTGTTGCATATGTTAGTATGATAATGAAATGAGCTGCATTACAGTTAGCGATGAGAACAAGCTTATACACTATACTGTGCATTGACAAAAACTTAGCTGTTTGTTCATGTAAGAATTATTTAACTAATGATTTTACACTGTTTTAAAGCCTTATTGCATTCATAATCTGATTTATTTTAGCATTTTCTTCATCAGCTATTTCCACCCTATTGAAATGGATGGATGAGTATAATTTGAGCATTAATTTATCTGAACATTACAAAATTGATAATAATCTAACCTTAGCCTTTCTTAAGAGCTGCATTGTTCTGTATTATGTAAAATTACAACTGTGGGGCTGTTCAGTTGTTCATTTTGCAGAGCTGTCATGGACAATGTGTCCTATTACTGTAACTATGTAACTGCTTAACAGGTGACGTGGCCCCTTTGCCCAAACATGCAGATTTACACAGCTTCTTCCCAGGAAATAGTTTCTGTGTGCCTGTTAGAGTCTGGAAAGGTCAAACTGGCCGAACAAAGCTCAGACCTGAATATAACCAGCATCATATTATTCAGGGTTTGCTGCCTGTTTCCATGCATGGCTGCCCTCCTCTGAATGTCCCCCCATTAAGGCCTTGCTTGCTCTGTTGCTCTGTGCTTATGCTGTCTGCCCGTGCTGCTTTCTGTAGTGTGTCTTTAATTGATGCAGACCAGCTTCTTTAAACTCGCGCTTATTTCCTGGACGCTTCAATGAGCTGAAAGGAACAGGATGGAGAATCTTTTTTCTCACTCTGGGAAGCTCTTTCTCTCGACCACACGCACACACACAATGAAAAGAGACAACCAAGTCACCTCCACCCCCGGCTCTGCGTCACAGCCCGCTTGTATAGCCAGCCCATTAAAAGCAGTGTGTAACTGAAAAAACGTTTCTATCTTTGCACCTGAAAAGGCTAGTATTTATTCTGAGCTAGGCCATATTGGCCTCACCTATTCTCCAATACAAACATCTTTGCTTTCCATTTTTTCCATTGACAAATGTCACTGAATGGCTGAACAGCAGCCTGTTGCACAGCTCTGTTTAGTTAATGTATTTATTTACATTATGTATGTTTTTATTTGTGTTATAAGTAGCACAATTTTGGGTACTAGTTTTCCTGGGGATTTATGCGCAGGGTGTGTTTATGTCATGTGTGGTTGCCTTGTCTTGACTGTGGCTGCCCTAATAGAGTCATTTCCTGGGACGGTTCAATAAAATATCTATCTATCTACATCATCAGGCTGTAATGTAAGTTTGCTCACTTCAAAATGAATTTAACGTAATCCACTTAAGACTCACAAAGTAAGATGTATAACTCAGCCCAAAAAGCTACATTAAGGAGTAGCTGATGATAAAAAATGTCTTTTTCTTCATAGAGCTCTATCTCTATACATATGCTATTGCAATGCTACTTCCACACTCTGCTCTTACTTTTCTGTTCTCCCAAAGCTTACAAAGTTTACAGACAGTACTATCAATGTGGTTCTGTTTCAATCCAAGGTGCAACATTTCACCCATGGAGTTCCAGTGCGAGATGTTTTCTTCTTTCATGGGGGGGAGGGGGTGCGACAGAAAATAAATGAGAAGCACCGGTCTAATTAAACTCTTTTACATTAACACAAAACAAGAGGTGCAGTGAGCAACTGGCAGCATTTTATTATGAAGTTACTGAACATTTAATTGAATAAATAAATAAACAAAAAACATTAAAAGAAATAAAACTAGAAAAACAGAAATTTGAGTATAAATTAGGGCTATATGCTATGAGGGAAAAAAGCAACATGTGGTATCATTGTTCAGTATTGCGATGATTATATGAGATGTGATGAATAATAAAATATTGATTTGCATACTAGCTCCACATTTACTGTTTTTCTGCTTGAATAAATATACTGCTAACAATGACCCCAAACAGTGAAAAAGCTTATGACCTTATATACCATATGGTCTTATTTAAGTTGTGTTTCTGTCCTATTGTAATCATTTGCATTCCAACACTGATAATCCTGCTCAATCACTCATAGCTCTCCTTCCTTTGGCACCTTTCATACTAATCTAACAGTTGCTTGCATCTCTCAGATCTGATAGCTACTTAGCTAAGCAGATGGCAATGACTTCTCCCTCTTGCTCTCCTGCTCTCCATTGCCCAGTGTGTCTTGTGTTGAGCTTCTTTTCTTTGCCTCCTTAGTGATAACAGTACTTGGAAAATGGAGTTTATTTGCTGAGATGTAGGGAGACTCAGTGAATTGAAAGTGTGGCTCCACACCATGGAAACCCAATCAATAGCTGCTGTTGTAAGCCCCCAGTATTCTGATCCACTTTACTCCCTACTCCCCCTCCTGGAGTTCTATTATTCATCATGCTTCAGGTATTCTTTTGCTGTTCACAAATGTTAATATCCAGATCGCATTGAAAATGTTATGTATTGGCCAGCCCTAGTCTCAATAAGCAGTCCCCTTTCAGCGGCACCAGACGGCAGTGCAGAGAGCAGTTGCTCAGTGAGTCTGGAGACGGCTTCTGTTCCTCTCACCGATTGCAGGGACTGAAGACATCCTTACTCGGAACAGATGAGGGCGGGGAGCAAAGAAACTTTCTTTCTTATGTGGCAAGTAGCCTGAAGCACCCTTTATTCTGCAGATCCCCTATGCCCGTCCATCACTGGCTCCTTTGAGGTACAGTACCCCCCCTCAAGGCAGACATTGGCCAATGGCTCACCAGCGTAGGGGCCTAGCAGAGAACTAAACATCTCATCAATATGGCTATGACAAGACATCTGTTCTCTATTGTCTTTTAGGGATTTTCTCTTTCTCCTGGGTCCTTTCTGCAGCAGCCTGCTCTACCACACTGACCTCTCCAGCAGCAGTCTGTTTCACTACACTTGATTACTCCGTGGCAGCCTGCTGTTCTTGATTGGTCTAGACCCTCTTTCAGCCATTGTTCAGCATTAGTCAGTGGTTGTGTCAGTGGAGAATACATGATTCCTATTAAAGGGTCTAAGACAATAGCAGCAACAGAGTTTTTTTGTTTTCTGGTTTTGAGAAACATTTGATCGGGCTCTCCCTCATGACTTGCATAAGCATTCTGATGCCATGTGTCAAGGGCCCTTCATCATCTTGAAGTAGCATCTTCAGCAAGCACAGACGGGGAATGATGCAGTGTGCTGATGAATTTTGCTCACCGCTCTTCGCATGTAGAATGTTGAGTTCCACTTTGTTGGGACTGCCTTGATTAGGTTGTGTTCTGAAATCTACATCGTAGTAATGGCATTGTAATGATGTCTCTGACAGCTCTTTGACGTGACAAATCATCATTCACAACAAGGTTTGAAAGTTCAGCTAGCATCATTCATTTCAACACGCACAAGTTCTACACGGGCCAATCCTCAAGCATGCTCACAGTTGTTCACAGTGGTCTCTGATGACAATGAGTGAACATCCAGATATCTGTGGTTGGATCCTGGCCTTTATCTTGGTTACAATCTGGTGGGCAACATCTTGCAGCTTTTTTAAAACAAATTACTTCTCACTTTTCACTGCGTATTGTGGTTCTGCTGTAATTATGAGGTGTTCAAAGCCACCATCAGAGACCACTATGAACCATTGTTTGTCAGTACCTGTCATCTCTCTATAATTATTTTTGTCCAATAATTTTGGTCCATCACTAGGATTGGGCCAATTTCTTTCTTTCTGAAACATGTCCTGCATTGTAGGCTGAGATAGAGTTATTCTCTGCTGCTAAAATGCAGGTTTCTGTTTCCACTGAGTGATGAAATGCATAGTGAATAACCTTATTCTCTACTATAGGTTTGAAATATTTGTACTTGCCCATGCTGACAACTTATTTGCATTTGTTTGAGTGTAATACTCCCATACTGCACATTTGGATCTTTTATTTAGTGCATCCATCTGCACTGGAGATTTTAGAGGAGAGAGAGAGAGATAAAAGTGGGGCTGCAGACTGACATATGCTTAATGCACAATTATGCTGCATTTATTACTGCAAAACAGCTTTGGAAAGATTTCAGTTATTTAAATTTTATATATTACCAACATGTGGCAGCAGGCATCCTGCCATTCAAAAATAGGCTACTTCATTATGAGTAATTACTATAGCTAAATATGTACAATAGCAACAGAAGTGACTATTCAACTCTCATAGAAATCCATCATAAGATTGTGGTGGTTTTTTTGTAATTTCAGCAATATCAGCCGCTTCACCTTCAGATTACAACTCTGCTTGCTCACCGGAGCAGCTACACTCTGTAAATGTGATTCTCTCAGTAGCCTTCACTCTTGATAATAGACTACTAGGATACTTGTGATGTGTAACCAATCATATATTGCTCTGGGCAGGACATTGTTCACCACCACAGAGTGGTAGCTACAGACAGTCTGGCTCTAGCCCTATCAGATGCAGACAATAAAGAAACTGATATTGATATTGACAATTATTCTGGATATCAGATCCCATGATGGGCCAGCCCTTTCTGGAACCTGGAATCTGAGGAAAGAAAATGTCACTGTCCACCTCTCTGTTCCATTTTTTTACCCCCTGTCTCTCTTGGCAACATGTTTTCCCTTTTTTGGTTCATCCTTTCAGCCCACACTGTACTTTCCATCATCTCATGTCCAGTATAGTAGTAACAGTTGCTGTGGTAACTTCAGTAGTGCAATCTTAGTTCCCAAAAAAGGGTGTTATAGAGGAGATAATATAGTTTAAGATTTATACAATTATATTATAGATATTATTACCAAATTAGGTATTCAGTGTTGGGACGGCATGCTGACATTCGGCATGAAAATATTCATAGGTCCTTAGAGACTGGCTGGACCTTGGATTGCCTTGTGTCGTCCATTTTTGCATATTTAGAGAATTGCTTAGGGTGCATTTCCAGAATCAAATATGTATGAAGTGTACCCATGAAAAATCTTGGAATGAGATTTGGAACCTTGCCATTCATGCATTGACTTGTTTTTTTGCTCGTTCAAATGAGCAACAATGGTCAAAGATATTGAATAATTGACAATCCTTTTAAGAGATTGTGGATATGTGAAAACATACAGAGACACAAATATTTATCATGAAAAAAGCAATTAGACTGAGACTTAGACTGAAATGCAACGTCTTTATTTCATAGTTGTACCTGCATGTGTGACAAGGTTTTTTTTTTTTCTGGGTTTGTGACATCGCTCAACGTCAGATTCAGTCCAGTAAATACAATCATTGGTTTCAAGTTTGGTTTAAAGTTTCCATCTACTCAAAATGGGTTTCATTTATTGTTACTTCACTTAGATGTTTGACCTTCACTCTGCAGAATGATGAATGTGTAGATGTCAGACACATTCTCTGTCATACTAGTGACAACCAGTTTAGAAGTCAGTCGTGATCCAACATGCAACTTAAATAGGTGTGATATGAAAAATAGAACAAACACCGAGGGGCAAATTTGTGTCCTTTGTTTCTTTGTCTTAAGGTCCTATTCACAAAAGACTTAGCCGCTAAGAGCAATTTGTCCTTGGTTATGTCTGATTGAGTGAGCAGAGTAGTTGTCAATGTTTCTGGCTTTTCTCAACATTTCAATGCACAGATTGATCCATGATGAAAACTGCAGCGAGGCCAAAAGGCTTTCATTAGCAGAGGTGCACACACGTGGAGCTTTGCAAAACCACAAACCAACCTCTAAGTATTTTGCTTCTTGTAGTTTTCAGCATTCCCCTCTGAAGCATAACCGATTAAAATATCCATCCATCCTTTTCTATACCTGTTTATTCCTCACTAAGGTCACAGGGTGATTGAAATATATAATATAAAATGTAAAAAGCTGTACAGCTTTGGGACTAGTGGTTTTGAATAGAATAGATTCATTTTCTAATCTCACAATTATGGCGTTTAGGTGTAACTGGATGTATCTGAGATTTCACATAAACAATAGCACTGATGTTGTTTTTGTTGCCCACTGTCTGTCACACAGCAGCAGAAACGATAAGTGCATATTAAAAAAGATCCTGCATTCACTGCAGCACTAACTTCATTAATACCAGATCAGTCAGGAACTGAAGTAGGGCTGTATGATATCAATGTCACTTTTGTTTCTAACTTTTACCTTCATTATGATTAATAGTTGTTTTATATGCTTTTTTTTTACACTGCTCTCATAGTTTTCTGACCGAGCCGCTAACGTAACATTGTAATTTAAACTATTTGTCAGTTTCATTTAGCTTTTATTGCACTTCCAGTAACGTAAGGAGTGTAGATCTCAACCCAAGTGCTGCTCTGTGACGGCGCTGCAACTGAAGACCAGCTACTCACCCTCACCCAAAAACAGGCACAGAAGAGAGGTGAAACAGCAGCTATAATATAGCAGAGAGGAACGCAGTAGAGACTGTCTTTGTTAATGTTATTAATAATCTACTTGAGAGTCGCTGCTTTAAGCTGGCTCTAATGGTTGCTGTCCTTCTGTTGTACGAGCGTCTCTGTTCATTCCTCTGCTATGTGAGCAAGACGGAGTCAGTTAGAGGTTCTAAATGTCTGTTTCCATGCACTTTTGCTTAATTGTGCAGCCCTAATCTGACAATAAATGTTCTGTTTTCTGCTACACATTTACACACTCATTTGCATAGAAAGGGGCTAATTTTTTTACACATATTACACTGAGACGCTATTTGTTTGGCAGTGCAGTTTGCGATGCATTTCACCCTTCACGCGTGCTTTGAGAATACAATGATATCTTTAGGATTAGCAGCCACTAAAGTCCTTTCGTGACTTTGCCACAGAGTTTTCGATGACAAGACATCTTGTGTCCAGTTGTAAAACCTTTTAAATAAACAATTTAATAACTTGCTTATTCAGATATATTTTAATTTTGAATATAGCGAAACTGTATCAGGCACAAATGGGGCACAAAAGGTAGCACCAAAAAGATGTGTCTATACGATTTGGTTATAGAAAAACTGTTCAAATCCATCCATTTTCTATACCCCCTTATTCCTGACTAGGGACACGGGGGTCTGCTGGAGCCAATCCCAGAATACTGTGGGCAGGAGGCAGGGATACACCCCAGACAGGTTGCCAGCCTATCATGGGACACACGCACCATTCACTCATACTTATAGGCAATGTAGAGTCTCCAGTTTAACTCAGCATGTTTTTGGACTGTGGGAGGAAGCCAGGGAACTTGGAGAGAACCCACACAGACGCAGAAAACATGAAAGATCCCAGCCCGAGTCTTTAAACTTGCAGCAATCTTGCTGTGAGGCAACAGCGCTACCCACTGCACCACCATGTTCAGTTTCAAATATTAAATGCAATATTTTCTTGGGATAAACAATATGTTTAAATGTATAGATTCAATAGTATGTTCTGAGTTCTTCCTACTTATAGACTAGTTGACTAGTCTAACTTGAAGTTTCTGTTTAAACAAATCAATTGGGAAATCAATTGTTAGGAACGTCCCTATTTATGCGTCATCAGGAGACAGGGAAACATTGCCTTAGGGAGCGTTTTTACCTTTAGAAAATATTGTGAAAAAGAATATAGGAAATTTTATTTCAAGTTTTATTCAGAACTACTGGGAAATTAGAGTCATGTTTGTGCTGGGAGTTCATTTTTATTTAAAATTATAATTAAGGTAAGAGAGGTGCACTCTATACAACAACAGCAACAGCAGCTGAGTTAAAAGAAGGGAAATCTTTAACCCTGGATGAACCAGTGAAACTTTTAGAAGGGAGTGCAAATAGTCAATATGTGCTTATTTAAAAAGTATCTAGCTGATGCCTCAATGATTCCGCGCTCGATGATTTAACAGTTTAAACAGGACCTTAGTGGACACAAGCGGAGAATGGAAAAAAGGTGGGGGGCAGAAGATGTATGTGCAAAGGCAAGGATAGTATAGTCAATATTTACCCTGAGTAATTGGTCTACACTTCCCCCAGCAAGATACACAGTCGCCCGGCGTCATCCCGTCCTTATCTGCTCCGGTTCTCCCTCACACACCCGCTGCGTGACTACGGTTGTACACAGCAGCGCTTTGCAGCCACAGCAGCACATTAATGCCCTGAGCTATTCACAACACGATATTAAAAGAATACGGGATGAATGAGTGCATGGACACAGTCGTGTCCATTAAAATTCTGCAGGTCACCTTGGGAGTGTTGCGGCGCCCACAGACAAGTGTGGTAAGTTATTATTGTGTTAACAAACTCTTGTCTGTAATGAGCCGTTCAGCCACACTTACTGTAGTAATGAGACGGACACGTTCTTTACTTCAACTATAAACCACTGTAAGTCGTTGTCTTACTGGATTGATGGAATGAAGAGGGCATGCAGGAATAATAAGTTGTGTTGAACTTGCCAAATGAAGGACTCACAATCCCCTGCAACTGCTGCACAGGTTTGTTACTGGCGTTGTCCGGGACTCATGGGAAAAGATGAGCTCTCTGTCAGACTTTTTCTCCTTTCTTTTTGGCTGCCTCTCAAACACAGACACACAACACACAGCCCCTCGCCCTGTCTTCTCTCTCTCTCTCATGCTCTCAGAGCAACTTTCCAATTAACCCGATGCCTCTCAAACAGCCACATCCTTGTAGTCATTTTACATGGCTTCCTCTTACACTCGGTCTGTGTGGTCTTTTCATGGTGTTTAGTTGTCGAGTATTGCTGTGTTTCCAATTCATTTTTAAAAATGACAAAAGCAGACTTTAGACATCTCCCAAAAAAGAAAGTGCTTATTTAGCACATTTCCATTAACTGGTATTCAATGATAAAATAATATATTTAGAAACACAAAGTGTAGTTTTGTCAGAAGTTGGGGGTACAGGCTATGTTATGCATGACTATAACAGAGTTAAAGGCCAAATTTCATTAAAAAGTGTTAGCTCATTATAATAAATGAAATGTTAATAACTTTCACATTGATTGCATGTTTCTACACCTTTCCAACGTTTCTGGTACTGGTTCGGGTTCAGGAAACTCAAGGACCAATTGCATTCTTGCACCATACGAGTTAATTCTTTGACAGATGATGACGCAGTACTGCAAGTTGGATGGAACTTGGCTTTTTAAGTGAATAGGCAACACAGTAAAAGAACACGGGAATAAATATAAGGATTCATATTTAATCATATATTTTGTCCTTACTTTATTTAGGTCTCGCTGAGAGGAATCCTCTCTTTTGCAGGAAAACCCTGATCACTTTCACACAGTTTCACACATTCACACCTGGAAGCAGCTCAATACTCCCACAGTGTGACCTGCTGCTACTGAGCAATTCCACTGGAACAGTTGGGGTTCTTATACACAAAGAAACACACTGTGAAAGAGATAGATATATGTTCTTGGGTCTGTCTATTAATACAAATGTTCCCTCTGCTTGGTACCTGAGTCATCATAATAATAATCTGACCAGCACTTTCTCTCTATATTTTCACTTTTATTTAAGGATGAATAAATGAAATCCATTCAGTGCTTAAACATGTCAGACAAACAGGCACCAGAATTTACTCTCTAATAATGTTAAGTGATTAAATTGATACGACTATGTATTAGTGGATTCACTTTTAGAAGCAGGGTTAAGCATCCCTTTGTGCTCAAGACAGTCATTAATTACGGCTTCTACACCTAAATGAGTTTTAAAAGCCAACAGTGATACAGCCTGTGGAAGAGCAAAAAGGGCTGCTTCCTCCTAGCATCAGGCCCTCAGGTAAGACATAAGGAACATGGATGGGAGACACATGAGTCCAAATGACAAAAATACATCACTTTTAGTTAGATCAGAATCATTTTATGAACACCGAGCACCAGTTGTCTTTGTCTTTAACTTTTGGTACACACTATGATCTTTCCCCATTTGTCTTACTGTATAACAGCCCGGTCACTGGCTGGTGTGGCTACACTGCCCGTCGACAAAAGTGCGATTGGTGCAATTATTTTCAAATGTGCACTGTCAATTTAAATAAACAATAAAGTGTATAAGAAGCCACTAGTGCATATTTCATGTCCGAAATCTCATGAAATGTTTCTCTGCAACCTTCACATATTCACTCTTTGTCAAAAGCAAAAAAAAACAATGGTGGGAGGGAAGGCAACAGAGGAAAATATGTAAAGACAGTGCTGTATTCTCAGGTACAACAGATAAAAAGCTCAACTGACAGCCTTCGAACACACCTGGATGCCTCATGGTAGGTGCTGTATGCAAGACACGGCGTCTGCAACATCATCTGGGATTCTATTTATTGAAGTCATCCCACTACTGAAAGAAATAATAATTGGAATCCTTTCCCGTCCTCATAAATTACAAGAACCCTCACTCTACACTCCCCCCCCCCCCCCCCCCCCCCCCCCCCCCCCCATATTGTAAGAGACAAGAGGGTTTTGCATCATCCGCACAGGGATCAGGAGGTCCATGATGTCTATGTAAAAGGGCAGCAGGGGAAGGACGATGAGGAAGCACAGGTGATTTTTTTTTATCTATCCGTTACTCAACTGTACCCTAAAAACAGCCTACATCTACAGACTGAATATCAATTAACTGTCTAGAGCCTGTGAGCTGTGGTTATAAATTCACAAATGTTCAGAGGTTGAAGCTTTCTATTTGTATGCGACTACAATGGATGTCTCAATAATAAATAATACCTCGTCAAGAATGTGTCTCTGTAATGATTAAACAGACAAAACAAACCACTTTTTCCCCTCCACACAGTGTGAATTCATTAATCTGAGTTGTTTTGAAATTCCCCTCTTACCAGCCTTTGAACTGAATTATCTCTGTATATCAGTCGTGAAAGATGGTATGTTTAAAAGGTCATATTATATATGCTATTACTAGAATATTGACATTAAGTCTATAAATCAGTGCTGCATTTGTGGAAACCCAAAAAGCATTCTCTCTCAAATTTAAATCAACATTAATAAGCTACAAGATCAGGCTTTGTAGGATGATTGATGATTTTTAAAAGAAAAATGTTGCTCTACTGTTTATTTTGCAAATGTTATTCTT
Source organism: Eupleurogrammus muticus (assembly GCA_036785175.1). NCBI lineage: Eukaryota > Metazoa > Chordata > Actinopteri > Scombriformes > Trichiuridae > Eupleurogrammus > Eupleurogrammus muticus. The sequence continues at coordinate 20,281,120 of JAYKQN010000010.1, read as the reverse complement.
CCAAAGTCAGACTGAGAAATCTTTTTAATCACATATGGGGAAAATCAGTCCCAACACTGTCATCCTGCGGGGTGAAAAAAAAAGTTAAAACACTGAAAGTGACACCAGCAATTTTCAGGGAAATGAAAATGTTGCATGGTGAAAAGCACTAGCATCAGTAGATCTAACCTGTGAGTGTGTGATAGAGGCTTTAGTCTCATTTGTCGAGTCTAATAAAGCCAACGCATTCCAGTGCAGTTGACAGTGATAATATTGATGTAACCAAATTGCTCAGTGAAGCAGCTTTCTCTCAGTTTCGCATGCCTTCCCTACACAATCGGAACCATTTAAGCGGCAGCAATCTACTGTATAGCGTGACCCAATCAGACACAGTGCTGGTTAACCACACCATTGCTTCAGGCGTCAAGGTCCAAACGTTTTGGCAGCAGGTGCGAACTCCTGCCCAGTGCTCTTAAATGTAATGAAGGCGCTCTCAGCCGACCCCGGACTCAGCACTGCAGTATGTGAGTGTTCCCCCCGGTCTGCATGAGACTCCTCATTACTGTTCTATAGTTTTTGTTTACGAGCTAAACTGCTCACCGCATAGTGTCAAACCTCAGCCAAAAGGCCATGTTTCACATTCCAGCCCATTATGCCATAGCTGCACTGCGTCAAGTCGTGGGCCGTTTCTGCTGAATGCGTTTATTTCTGCTCCGTGTGCATCTATGTCCAAGGAAATGAATATGTGTTTTGTTTGTATGTGAGTGCTCTGTCTCCTCGGTGTTTGTGTCCTTATCTGCCCAGTTATGATATTGACCGGCCCTAAACTGACGCTCACACCCGCGATACCGTTAACACGACGTGACCTCTCCTGCTTTCGTATTCATGAGGTTGTCCTCTGTTTATTTTCCCGCAGATTGATATGGCTTTTTAAATGGAGCCACTGCCTTTAATACTTCTCTATCTTTAGACACCAGAGATAATAACAGTTTTCCATTTTGACTGTGGTGATGAATATCGCTGCAATGCAATATCCCTCTACCTGTTTGATTTCTGTATGGAGTGAAACTGTAATCTCCTCTTACCTCTCTTTCTTTCTCTCTCTTTGACCAGAGAGCCAGCTGCTCCCGGGGAACAACTTCACCACAGAGTGCAACATCCCTGGAAACTTCATGTGCGGAGATGGCAAGTGTGTCCCGGGCGGGTGGCAGTGTGACGGATTGCCCGACTGCTTCGATAAGAGCGACGAGAAAGGCTGCCGTAAGTCAAGTTTAGGCTCCATTATAAATCTTTTCTTTTTTTTTTTTTTTTTAAGCCTCGAGATCGGTTCAATGAAGCTAAATAGCCTTTTTAGCGTCACATCATGTCGTCTCAACTCCTGAACCCTGTTTCATGATCCAACATTGCAGTTTCAGTTCTTCTCCCTTCCCCATTGGGTCCATTTAAACCTATTTTCTGCCAACTTAAATGAACTTCTCACCTCAATCCTCAATTCCCCCGCACCGCAGCACGCGCCTCTCCTCCTCCCCTCCCTGCCAGGCCCTTGGTCCCAGTTTAGCACCAGGGCAAAACTTAATACCATCAAAGCAAAGGCCGATTACTTCTGTGTGCAGGAATAGTAGCACATGCATAATTCTACTGTAAGGCTTTTGTAATAGTTCCGTTTTGATCCTCAGTTTTAGTTGGCTTTGATCTTTTGGTTTTTCTGCTCCTCCTTTTCCCCATCCATCGCAGCCAGAGCTCCACACAAAGATGGGATTGCTGATGAAGATGAAGGCTTTGAGTTCTCTCCAAAATGAATGGAACCTTCCCCCCCTTCCCATCTCCTGATATATTCACTTTCTCACGCTAGCATTCAATTTTCACTCCTCTCCGTGCCTCCGCCCTTTATCTCATCTGATGATTTTTGGCTTTTGACTTGTAATTTGCTTCACAGAGGCTTGTTTTCAATTAGAAAAGCGTAACCCTTTTCTTGCGGAGATTTGTTTTACCCAGCTAATTCTCTGCTCCAGAAAAAAAAAAAAGAGAAATAATATGATTTGGCCGTCCTGTCACCTCTACTCAGCTCAGCTCTTCTTTTCTCCTCCTCCAGCAGTTACACTTATCAGTCCTTTCATTCCTCTCTCTTGTCGGCAGCTCAGTGAGCCAGCAGACTTCTTTTGAGACAGTTTTGTCCCGTGGCATACTAGCATGCACACACACACACACACACACACACACACACACACACACACACACACAAACTTATATAATCAAACTATATCAATCTTCTAATCTTGTGGTAGCTTGATCAAATCATTGTATTGGAGGTGTAGACTACTTTTTTAAGTTCTAAGATAGGATAGTTTTGTCATTCGCTGGCCTTAAACTATAAACAAAAACTCCTTTGGGCCTAGAAAACAATATTTGGATGTATTTGGATACCGCTAAACATAGAAAGCAAATTATCATAAAGCATCGTGTCTGCCTGTCTGGATGTCTGAGGACTGTTTGTATATCTTTTCAGTTTCTACATTATGTGCTCCCGCATAAGTGGGCCTTATTATCCTCAAATAGATGGCAAGTTCTCAGTCGATATCTCGGGCGACTGCCTCACAAAATCCCCAAACCCCTGGCTCCATTAGGGGCTCTGCAGGGACAGATGGAAAAAGGGAGGAAGTGGTGACGAGGGAGTCCGGGAAAGGAAAGGATGAAGAGAGGAGGACTCATTATGGTGGCTACAGCAGGAGTTCTGTCTAGATGTCTTTTATCTGAGGAAAACACAATGCCTGGAAACTTTGAGGCTGCAGCACTGAATTTTCTGCGAGTGGAGTCATAATTAAAGAAAACACACACACAGTTGTACAGAGTTAATTTGCAAAAACTGGTAAACACCATCCTTAAAAAAAATGAACTTACTTCCCCTAAATACCCTTTGTCACAATATAGTTATTTGTATGTTGTTAAGTGTTACAAATGTATGATTCACAGTAGAAAATGTTAAAAGTGCTGTTCTTTAATAGGAACCAATAAATCCGTTCAGCCAACTTAGTGTACAATTCAGGTCAGATGGCGCAACACACTTGGAGTCATCTTTAAAGATGAAAAAAAGATTAAACTGAAGATCCTGTGATGTTTTCTCTTTCAGTAAAGTACAACAGAGTAATACTGCAACTGGTACATACTGAAAAAAACAGTTAAAATGAATACTTTGAAATCTAAATCTGAATATAATTCCAGGTTTATTGCTGGGGATTTGAGTAAGTACTAGAAGTAGTAGAAGGAAACTTTACTTTTAAAGTTAAATTTTTTTATACATATATATGCTTTAAAATCAGCTCCAATCAACAAAAAACAACCTCAAATGACAATTGTGCATCACACGTTGCCTCTGGTACAATGAGAGACTTGTTTTAATCATTTTGAAACAGATTGTGCTTGTTTTACACAGCTTCATAGTTTAGTTCTTGCCTGCCGGAGAGCCGCATAGCAGTGTGACCAGCGACTAAAATAGACCAGCCGTGAAAAACAGGAGAGGTCGTCGCGCGTCGCCTGCGGTCAATGGAGCTGCTGTAGTTGATGATAATGGATGCGATCTGCTACGTGCCACGCAAAGACAGCCGTATCGCGTTGCAACGCGTCACGAATGGACCCTGTGGAGTTAAACCATCAGTTCCAATGAGCTTGTCTGGTCACCGCTGTGGTAGCTGTCTGAAAAAAAATGACAGCTGTGGGTTTCAATAACACTGCAGGGTAACTGTTTCTGCCTAGGCGTGGTAGCCTGGCTGGGATTTTATCAAGGTATGATCTTGTTAATGTGTAATATTGCCCATTAATAGGCTGCTTTTGTTGCAATTAACAGCACTTATTTCACTTAGACGAAACATATATCCATTACATGAATGTGTTTGCCTGCTTTTACAGAAAAGGATTGAATTTGTTTGCTTTTGCACTAAAGCACAATAAAACATGACTTAATAATTTTTCATGATGGTGAAAATGCTTTTAAAAATTAGATTTTAGTTTTTGCTTTATATATCTTCAACAGAGGAGGATGGTAGATTTTGCCTAATAGTGTAAGGTAATAAGTTTGATAGTTGAAAGTTTAAAGTTTGCTGAACACATGAATGGTGAAGTTTAAATGCAGACAAAATGAAAATGAAATTTCACTATATGAGTGACATTCTGTTCCTTTATAGAACCCAATATGAAACGATGCATAGTATCTGATGATGTGTCTGTCTACCATCTTTTGCAGCCACAGTCATTGCCATGGAGGCAGGGCAGTGTTGACCACCACAGGATATTAAATTTCCTCTCATCTGTTATATGAGCTGATGGCTTCTGTCAAGAGGTTTCCAGAAACATGAGTGGTAGATGCAGCTTTTATTGAACACCTTAGGTAACTTTTACATTAATCTGTGAGAAAATGTGTGGGATAAATATTCATAGTGTCCTTACCCATGTTAGGCATGTGTGTGCTTTACATCTGAGCATATACACACAATAACTAAATATTTATAATATCTAAACATAAAATCCTATGCCATGTTTTTTGTTTAAGGGTCAGTGCCTATTTTTACCGTGTACATTGCACCAGTAGACAGCTGAAGTGAGACAGTGGATCCCCTGTAAGCCCCACGCTCTTTCACAGCAGATTGTGCTGATGTGGGTGTCTCTGATCCGAGGAATACTTATGCAGAGCCAGAGGTAAAGGTCATATGTGGCTGCCATCTCCCTGGTGGCTCATTTTTTGGAAACCATAAGGGAAAGAGGAAAACAAAAAAGAGAACAAATCAGTCAGTCAGTGTGAACATCAATTTTCTTTTAAATCTGAATGAAATTCAGAAATGCAATGCAATTACACATTCTGAGGTGTGTAAAAGAGAAGCACAACCACATGAACCTGTGATGACACCTTCTATCAGTTTCTCATTTTTAACCAGTGCTTATTATCAGCAACAAACTTCTTATTTATTGTAGACATGTGTATATTTAATTCCAGTGAGTGAGGGATTTCATAACAGAAAAAAATGTAAACCTGGTCTGCATTTCCTTACATTTGTAGCGGTCTCCCAGTCTGTTACATTTAATAGACCAGGAATTGTCTCTCAGTTGCTTAAGGGAATGTTTATTTGCCTAGAAAAGACAGACTTCCCCTTCCTTCCAAGCCCTGCTGCTCTTCTCTTGTTTATTTGTTCTTCTGGTCCCCTCCAGCATGAGGGTCAAATTGAGTCATGTAAATACATTTGTTGGCTCTTAAATAACTGTCTGAGCTGTGAGAAGAGAGACAATATCTCTAGCATGAGCTTTATTGCATTAAAGGCGTAGTTTATTATATTACTGTCCCACTGTGAGGTCAGGACCCCCTACAGATCATTTTTATCAAGTCCAGCATGTGGAGGAGGGTAACCTCTGCTTTAAAAAATGTTCCTTCAACAGAATTTTAGATGTAACGATTTCAATATTTTTCACACTATCTCCAATACAGAGCATCTTCTCTATGTGGGTGTACATTAATTTAGTATACAGATATATAAATTAGTTATATAAAGTATACAAATTATGTGGTTACAGGTCAGTGGCAGTTGTAACTAAATACAGGTAGTGTACATGAAGTATTGCAGTACTTTTGAGGTACTTGTTCTTTACTCAGGATTTTTTTTATTTTATGCTACTTTTATTTAGAGATATGTATCTGGAGTACCGATAAGCTTCTGAACAAACAATACAGCTATTAAGATTTGACTTTAATGTTAGATTATGTTATTGACATGGCTGAAAGGCAAAAACATTCAAAGTGTGTGAAAATTGAGCAAAATGCAATCATGTTTAATGTAAAATACAATATTATCAGCAACATCACGAAACACTCTCAGGTCAATCTGAAAATGTGGCGCCTGTCTTAGTGCTGTAACAAACTGGCTAACCTGAGCATTGTAGCCTCCTCAGTGCAGCCTCATGGCCATGACTTTATGTCAATGTAAGCTAGTCGAGTTATGAACACTGGACACTGATTCAGTTTTAAGCATTCCAAATGTATGTTCCTAATATTATATAATACCATAGGTGGCGTTAATCAAGCAGCAATCTTTACTTTGTCTTCTGTAAAGTGCAGTGGAACAATCAGTCCATCAAATTCTCCATTACCAAACAGCGAAAGATAACCCAGGAAAAAAAACAGCAGAATATCACAGAGCTGTCGCCAGGTTGATTGTGAGAGATGTACAGTCCTTGGCCACAGTAGAGTACAGTTGGTTTAGGTGAGGTAGGTATTATCTGGCAGCCTGTGCCATCCGCCTTTCTCTATCTGTCTCTCTCTGTTCTTCTGAGGGCTTAAAGCAGTCACATCTCAGAAGAGAAAAGGACCAAAAGATTTCCCTGTGACTTGTGTTTCATTGGGTTGTTGGTGTTACCCCTCTAGTATTAATGAACTAACTGTTAAGTCTTCTAACATCTTTTCAAACTTTGTCATTTTTTCACTAAATTATGGAGTGTAGTATCGATAAAAGTAATGATACGTATTGGTATCAATTAGATCCTAATTAGGCCCATCCCCACTCATACTTCCGTTCTATGTTTTAGAAGAATATATTGAACTTTATGTTTATTTGAAAACCTATTTACTTTTCTGATGAAGATTTAGTTTAAGATAAATCCAGTGGTTTGCAAACTTTTTGGCTTTTGACATTGTTAAAATGATGCAATATTTCACCAAAGATCAACGATTAGAGTCAAAATAGTAAAAAAAACAAATTTGTGTATCAGAACTTTGTTTTTTCGTCTTCCCTCTCCCATTAATCCTCTCATGACCCCCCAGGTTTATCTGGTGACCCTTTGGAGGTGTCTGACTCCAAAGTAGGGAATCATTGGACTAAACTAGCTAACTATATTTAAAGTAGTTCAAACAATTCACGTAACAGCCACTGCAAAAAGTGCCATAAATGACGAGACATTTCTAGAAATTACATATAGACGGCTTAAGTAAGATTTTCCATGCAGTACATTTTCCGCTACTGGTCTTAATGCAATTGTGCAGATACACGCTGCTGACTAATTCCTTACACAAAAGGGCCAAAAGTAACACAGTGTCTGTGGTGTCCATAACAACCGCCTGAGAGACTGTTGGACGAAATACATTTTGACAGAGGAGAGAAGGAGGTGGGCTGAATGCGCATATGTGCTTCAAGCCAGGATTAGCCCCTTTGCCCTCGTCTGGGCAGTGCATGAGCAAGCGAGAGAAGAAAGATGTGCAGAAGGGCCGAAAGGATGAATGGTTATAATGTATAACGCAAGGATTGGGTAATCAAAGAAAAGTGAGACGGAAATGCAGTTAAGAGGGAGCAAAAAAAAAAAAAGAGAGAGAGAAGCACATTTCAAAGAAATGATTTCTGAATGACTTGCGGTCTTTGCAGGCTGAGGCCATGGCCTCTGTGGAGGAATCCAGACATTCGCAATTCTACTCTCATAAAACTTCTGTGCAACTTCAACAGCTCTTACTTTGCTTTTAAGTGAAAGGGATGTCAGCAGGTCCAGTGGCTCTTACATAACAAAGAACACAACACATCAACAACGCCACAGGGCTGCTGCTCATCTCATATTCTGCAGAACACATATTTCTATCAAGGCTTTGTTCCTGCCACTTGCTCAATATCTAAATGACATAACCCAACATGTCTTTTGTATTGTATTTTGCATTTAGCAGACTACATTTCCTGTAAGACAAAATCTTTTTGCTCGTCACTAGAGCCCTGCCCAGGCCCTAGTCTAAGCCCTGGCCTGACCCTTCTCCTCTGCTACGCACAAACCTGAAGATAATTTGGTCAGCCACAAATATTTCATTGCCATTGTCAAAGGGACACAATGCAATATTAATATTATATATACTGTGGCCTATGTGTGCCCTGTGTGTATATGGGAACAATGAAAGGAGAAAAGTTGAATCAGCCTGAGCCAAAACTATAAAAAAAAAAGAAAAATTGGCTCAGTGTGTCAGATTCCAACAGGCTTGCACACCTCTACAATGCTAGTCACAAATAGATGTAACTGTTAGACACCCCCCCTTCCTGCAAAGGATGGGGGGGTAATAGTAGAATAACCCAGATATTAAAATGATATTGTCCTATGCAATTTTTGACCTCTCACTGACAATTTGCTTTCTGTTGTTATTTCAATTTTTAATATAAAATGTACTAACTACAGATGTTCAGGGGTGGGAACTTTTGACGACCAAACATAGCACCCTAATTTTGTCAAACTTTGTCACTACAACTGCATTTAGTCTGGGTAAAGAGTCATCTTTAAACTTTAGCATTTACAATTTTTCTATGGTAATGGCCACTTGAATACTTTCCTTAAAAAGGGTAGACAGATATCCTCTCATAGATGAATCTATGACAACAGGTCGCACATATTTATTTAAAGATGCATTGCAGGACTTTTGTTTCCCTCTGCTGGCAGTGAGAGTAATTACACAAATACTGTCAACACATGCTCTTGTCCTCGCCTCCACTATAGCTGACTCCATTAATGTTGCAGCTGTAAAATGGTGGATAAGTTGTTTAGAGTGTCATACAACCCCTGTGGCATGGAAAACTCTATAAGAAACACATGATTAAATTATTTTATCCACATTAACTTCTTTAGTGTACAGGCAGAGCACTGTGCAGTAAGTATCGTCACACACAACACAACACAGAGCAAAAAACTCAGTGTATTGTGAAACACAAAGATTTACCTCGAGGTGAAAGGCTTAATCAACATTGTATAGACTCATTTGGCAATGGCTTGAACAGATCGGACATTAATTTATATAAAGGTTCTGCACTGCAAACTGTAGAAAACAACAATTAGAGCTAATAGTGGCCCTTTCAAACAAAGAGTTTGACATCCACCATTAAGTTACCCATACGTGAAATTGAAAGTTGTGCTCAAATACGATTATGTGTAAGAGTTGGGTGTCATCAGGTTCATTTTTTGTCCTAACATAAGGTACAAGCCAAGAGCAGCTGCTATATGCAGTTGCTGGGGAACACAAGGCCAGTTTATTAGAAGGTCACACGGGGGCTGATGTTCAGTCAGTTGGTTTAAAAGTCAATTAACACTTCATGACAATGAAGGATATAACCATTTGGAGATTTCATTAGGTGATGCTCTATTTATTGATCCCGGTTTTCACAACAATTAGGAGCGAAATATATTCAGTTCATTGGGTTACTTTTATTATTGCATTATTTCTCTCCGTAGTCACAGCACAGCCAAAGCCTGGAGCAACATCAATGGTGCTGTTTTCCTCTGTTTTTGTACTGACCTCCACTAAAATGCCCTTGAGATATTGAGTTCAAAAGAGCTGTTAAATGCTTTTCAACAACAAAGTACTCCTTGACAGCGGGGGAGGAACCAGCTAAAACGACTGGTGAGACAGATCGGTTATGATTAGATATCAAGGCTCACGCCCTCCCAATTCTTTACCAAGACCACAGTGGGGAGGCAAGATGTAGCTATGATTAGTGTGTTTGTGTCTGTATATGTATGTGATAAGAATAGTGACCACTGCACTGACTCTAAACACAAAGAGCCATATGATACTGACAGGTATGTTTTTTTGTCCTATCCTGCTTAGTTCTGCTGTGCTTCATTATTGCATACACTAGATGTTCTTCAATGGGAGGCTGTGTTGGTTTCTATGCCTGTGTTGGTATGTACATTTTAGAAATGAAATGCTCAGTAAAGACTTTAATGGTGACACACCAAATCTGGCCTTGGAGGTTAGGTGGACAGATCCCAATCATTCTCTATGGAGAACAGGAGACCTCTGCATGGCCTGATTGACACTTGATGCACCAACTAGCAAATCTTAATTAACGAATTTTTGCTACTTTGTGCAAATGAACTCAGTCTAGCGCAACACCCCATGAAAACAGAAAACATATTTTAGTGTAGTACTTGCCTATAAAACGACAGTGTAATAGCATGGCCACAATGTCAGATTGGGTGAGTAAAACCTTAAGCGCCTTCCAACTTGCAGCACTTCAGGGTCACGTGACCCTCCAGATGGAGCGTTTTCTGTGTGGAGATCCGTGGTGGTGTGTTGCCACCATTAGGCTGAAATGAGCCCATTTCCCTCCACTGCTGTGCATTATTAAAGTGTTACACACTGTATTTCTTGAAGTGCTGACAACTTCATTTGCTGCTTTTATGCCTTTGGGGCTGGCTCCCATCACACTCTGTCCATCAGACATTTGAGTTAAACAACAATTCTCTTGTTTGTACATATTAGAAAGACACTGTGGAAGAAATTAGATTGTTGTATATAGACTGAAGGATCTTTGGTTGTCTATGTTGCTTCACCCCAGCTCAAAAAATGCCTAGAGATCAAAAAGAAGAGAGGAGGAAATAAAGAGACTGGAGCATTAATAGTGGAAAAATAAGGGAAGCAAAGGGAGGCTTAATGGGACTGCGTCTGGTGCATCCCATGTGCTTAATGGCTGACTGATCATTGAGCTGGTGTAATTAATACCAAGGAACAGGGATGAAATATTGATCAGGGGCTTACATACGATCTTTCTTACTCTACTATTCTATCTCCAGCTTCATCTCTTTTCCTCTGTTCCCTACTCGTTTTACTATTTTAAGAGTGAACGCTAATCTTGTTCCATCGATTGTCACAAATTAGGCAAAATGATTGCTTCAAAATCTTCAAAGGAAGAAAAAATGCCATTCTGTCATTTTACAATGCAATGTTGGGGCACTACTAGATCAAACAAGGCAATTTTAGCAGCACATTGCTTTCTATGATGAATATTGCAGCAGGGTTATTATCTGACAGATCGCCTGCTGCTTTCCACTATATGCCCTTGCTTCCTTTACTCCTCTAGTTGTTGAATTATTAGTGATGTTTTGCACATGCGCCTTCGGTGCGTTGAACTGCAGTTGCTTCCACGTCAGCCATGAAGTTTGATGGAGCCAGTGGCCCTTGAGATGATGGCTGCTGTATAACGTGGAGTGACAATGTTTAATTGTACAGCTAGCGCGCAACACTTTGACAGGGTTTAACCTCTTTAGGTTTAGAGAGGGAATCGTGATTATTTTGATCCCGCACCCCTCTGGTCTAAAACTACCCCTGCCCTTCTTGCTTACACCCAGCCTCCGTTACCTATTGATTTCCTCCCTTCAGGAATGCTCAGCAAGGTCAGAGAAACCTTTGAAGTCCTCAGCTGTCTCCACTCCTCCTCAGCCTCTGTTCTCTCCGGCGCACTTTCAGTGTTTTGTCTTTCTTGTTAGTCTCTTCCTCCAGTCGTTCCCCGGCATGCGTCTCTCACTGTTAATCATGCATGCCCATCACAACCAAGCCTACCTGTGCTGAACAAGTTATTCTGCTCTCTGGGGAAGTGGGGAGGGGGGTGGAAAAGGTGGAGGAGTGAGGAGGAGGGCACAGAGGTGCATATTGGGCAAGTGAAAGCGCACTACCTGCAACTGGATTAACGCTGTTGGACTCCGCCTGACATGAATGCTGAAGCCGTGGGGGAGATAAAGACGAGGAAGGAGTGACAAATTGCTATTTCAGCAAGTTAAATCAGAAAATTTATTTTGATTTATTCTTAAAGGCAAAGCGAGGTGTCACATTCCTTGGCCTGGATTTAAACAGTCTTCCTCTTTTGAATGTGAAAACTGTTAATTCTTTATTTACATGCATATTTCTGTTTTTGTTTAAAAAAAATATGTTGAATATTTATTTCTATGCAACTGCTGCTTAGATATTAAAATATTTCCAATTAAATGTTGACGAAGGAATTTGAGGTGTCAGAATAGGACGCCCAGTGTAGTGCATTCGCTTGTAATTATGAGTATGAGAAATAGAAGTGAAAGAAAGGAAGAATGTGTGTGTATGTGGCTTTGTTTGTGTGTCCTCCGACTGTGTGTTTCGATGTGATCCAGCAGTGTTTGTTCTGCCAGTGATAGTCTTACCTCAAGGAATCAGCTTGAAGGCTACCTCATTTATTTTAATATGTGCTGCTCAGCTGAACACTGGCACTACGTTTTTGGAAACGATCCAACGCCCTGCCTGCTTTTCATAAACAACTTCCACAAAGGCTCAGAGAAGAGAAGGGAAAACTTGGCACGGAACGAAAGCTGTTCAAACAAAGAACCCGTGATGACAGGAGGGATGAAGAAGGGATGAAATGGATGGTTATAGGTTGAAAAGTACGGCGGATGTGTGGAATCGGATCAGCATTACCTGCATCGGCAGCAGTGTATACATTTGCACAGTAAAAGTCTATGATGTGTAATAGAACAGGACACCTTCCCAAACTTAATAAGATTGCGTTTTTTTTCCATCTCTCCGGCACTGAACCTGCTTCCTATAATTAATTTTGTGTCTCCTCACTCTGACTAAAGGGCCACGCATCCCCAAAACAGCTAAGTATATTAGCTCAAGCTACCCTTGGCGTCTGTCTCACTCGCGAATTTCCCTTGACGAGCTTGCCCTTCATGTGACTTCTGAGCTAATTTGGAGCACAAACATGGGGTCAGACGAATCCTGCCAGCAGCAGAAGTGGTAATGAGGATTCGGAGGAGGGAGGAAGTGGAATGAGGAATCTCGCAGCAATAACAGAGCTGTCTCGCCAAGTCTGCAAAGCAGTCACTATGTCCATACAGAGAGGAAGAAAAAAGAAAGAGCAACATGTAAAAAGAAAAAAAGAGCAAGTTTAAAATACAGGTCTGTAAACATGTTAAATAAGTAAAAAGAACAGATTAATGATGATACTGCCTTTGTTCGTGGCATATTTTTGTATCTTTTCTTTCAAGTGTTGCTCCAGCTCAAAGCTATGTCTGCTGCTCTCTCTGGACTCTAATGAATGTGATATACCATGCAGGATGAGCGAGTGAGCTCTGGGTGGTTAGGGCCTCTGCTATCCAGGTAAACAAAGGCTCCTCAGACTGTACACACAGAGATCGGGCGCTATCCCGGCTTCCTCCCGCGTTCAGCAGATTACATTTCATCCTTGAGCCGGGCGCTCCAAACCCTCTCGGTTGTTATGGGTAGCCCCCCAACGCCCCCCGCCCCGACCACCTCCCCTCCTCCCCCCGGTACACATAATCGTCGCAGCTTGAAAGAACTCATAAATCAGCCTCCCACAATATATCGTGGAGGGAAAAATGTGCGCTCCTGGCATTTGAAACGGCACGATGCCAACTCATGAGCGGGCCAACTCCAGCCTTTGTATTCAGCCGATGTAAAATATAAAACAAAGACTGCTCGGTGGCTCGCTTAGAGATGTCTAATATGCCCACTCACTCTGCCCCTCCCCGTGCGTTTCAATGTGTGGGCAGTTCCATTCTTTTGTTGCTCCATAGTATTTGCAATGCCGGTCCCTCACTGGCATTAACTCCTAGTCTTATTTAACTAGTATCATTAAAATGTTAGACATTGTAATTGGTAGTTGTTCCTTTCTATGTCTCCAATGCAATATTGTTACAACAGAACAGAAGCATCGCTCACACACATCCACATTTACACTGTTGTGTTATAATGCCAATTATCTGAAAAGGAATATCCCATGATGAGTTTAACAAAGGTCAGTGTGGAGAGATGAATGTCTGAGAGATGATATTGTTTCTCTTGCAGATGTGGCTTATTATCACAAGCTCTACATAGTGAATTCTGTGCTGCAGTGTCTTCTGTCTGTATTTCCTTGTTACCGACCCACTTTAAAAGTCTAAATTAGCAGTGATCGAAACATAACAATGTTCTTTCTTTTGTCATGCTTGCATCGACATAGAAACCTCCTTTTTTTCTCCTTCTCTGAGGTGTGTTTCAGTGTGTTTATGTTAAAACCTCGGGGTTAGCTCATGGCACATCAGGCATTGATGTTCTGCAGGCTTGTCACTCAGTCTCAGGTCTGTCCTGTGAGATAAGACCCATGGTCTGCTCAGGCTGATCAATGGAGGATTCTCTACCAACACTCATCCATTCTATTTGCTTTCTTTGTCAATGTCGTTAACCTGCGTTGGATCTCAACCCTTCTCAAGGGAACATAAGGATAAGTGGCACGTTAAAAAATGAGGTGATCTCCATAACACAGCAGCTGCAATTATTTACTATAAACCTTGTACAATGACAAGTGATTGAAAGGTTAACTGTTTTCATTTTAGAAATTCAGCTAAAACAGTTTTGGTGTCTCCTAACTCTACTATCATTACTATCATAAAAAACTCCTCTCATGCATCACAGCCAAGGCTAATTCTGTCATAAAATTTGATATACTGTGTTGGAATGAGCGGCATCCTACCTCCATCACCCATAGTCTAATCCATTGTGCTACTCTTTTTCTCCACTTTGCCCTACCCCCCTTCTCTCCTTAGCTAAGGTCAAGTCAAAGTGCGCCCCGACATTCTTCGCCTGTGCCAACGGCGTCCACTGCATCATCGGACGCTTCCGGTGTAACGGCTTCAGCGACTGTCCTGACGGGAGTGATGAGGAAAACTGCAGTAAGGCTCACAGAAAACACATCCAGCAATGCTTGTAGTCACTCTGTCCTAACAGATCATACTGCAGCTGCAGCCAGTTGATGGTAGATTACTGAAAGAATCTTTTACTCATGTAAAAAAGCAGTAAACCAGAGTAAACCAATCATTAAAATGTGTTATTGCCTTTAATTGCATAATGACTTTTCATAGTTATTCAACTTTTTGTCTGTTTTTTTATGTACTCCAAAGGGATATTTTTCAAGTTTGTATTACTCTTACCAATTTAGGAGTGAACTAATATGCTGGATTAAGGCAAATACAGGTTTATATTATTGAAACAAGAACAAATATTCTCCTATTCTCAAATATAAACCCAACAAGCCTAAATTGAAATATTGACCTGTTGAATAAACTAGCAGACTACTGTGTCTGCTTTATACAGTATAATACAATAGAAAGAATATTGTGGCTACTTCCGTTCACTTTAATGCATCTCTCTCCCTCTCTCTCCCTCTCTCTGTCTGTTTCTCTGAACCGCTACCTCAGAGATTGATGGTGGGATTACCGTTGCTGCTTTCCTTCTGAACTGCTTCATCCATAAAACAAGGAATATTTAGATGGTATCAATATCAGACCAGTTTAGGATGAGGGAAGGACATTTCTCTTCTTTGATAACGTTTAAAGTAACTTTGAAGATGAGAGCACAGCCTGCAGCAGCCGGCCGGCCACTCGCTGAGAGAAAAAGAGTCCAGGCTCATTTCTACAGTCTACGCAGTATGTGCTGCAGGGGCGATCATGCAGTGGGATTCAGGAGAGCGTGAGGGTTGTTGATGTTGTTTTAAAGCACATAAATAACCACCAAACACTCAAAACAGGAGTTACTGTGGAGACACAGGCTTCTCGTTTCAGTATCATTTACGCAAGCGGAGAGAGAGAGTGGTGTAAACATAAGGAACAACCAGACAGATCAACGTTTAGTTTTCCACTTCTGTCCCTGCATTAATCTTGCACTATAATAATCAGTTAGTTAATATCTATCTCTCTCCTCTCATTTTCTTCTTTTTCCTTCTTCTCTGTATAACTTATTTCAATGTGTTCCACTGTGAACAAATAAATGAAAGGACCTCGCTCATAAACTGTACTGACATCATAATTTCCATCTATTGCAGCGTGATGATTAACTCTGTTTTTCCAGAGACTCATCGTCATCGTCCTCTTTCCTTTTTTTTTTACATCTGGTTATAAACAGAGGGAGCAAATGTGGTGAGAGCTTGTCTCTAGAAACCTGTTTCTCAAACCTTGTGACTCCTGCTCTCTCAGTACACTATTAACTTTATACAGTACAAAGCAGGTATTCTTTATGTCCTATCCTGCAAACTAAAATGAAAGACAGTTTAATTTCTATGAAATAAATAAATTCCGCCATTTCTGCTGCCGCTTGCCTTACACTGGCACTCATTATCAAAGCAGAAACTGATCATTTTAACAGAAGTATAAATAGCAAATGGTATCGTCGTCTACTGTTTTCATTGTGTGTAATCTCTGACCGTCCACCTTTTGGTCGACCTATGAGTTTTGTGCCTGAAAAATCACACAGTAGACAGGTTTCTGCCTGTGTCATATTGAACTGAAGAGAAAATGGAACGCTGGGACCCAAGTGTAGTCTATATATAGCAGTATATATTATGAGGGATGTAGATTGCACTCACATGACCCCATTCCTGCTTCACCGGTGGGAAACATGCATCAAGCCAATCACTCTCCATTGTCAGAGGCAGTGTGCCTCGCCTGCAGGGCCCCATGCTCACAAATCTAATCTAGCAATTTAAATGGTGCTTTGCCCCACGCTCCCAGCACATGCTGCGTCACGGCTGTGTAATTGTCTGGATCTTCTCACAAGATAATTCCACCTCGTTTTGCAGAAAGTATAGTCAAAGACAAAACTAGTCCGTGTGCTAAAAAAAGAAGCATTGGTGCTGGACAGCATTTAAGGTTGTTTTATTTTTTAATTCATGTTTTTGCTTGATTCATTAAACTCTTGAGTATGATGTTTTAATGATCCATTTCTTCTCTGAAATTCCCAATGAACATATAAGATCATGTTTTTTTAACGTTAAATCATATCAAAGTGTTATATTTGGGATGGGATCAACAAGTACACAAAATCATCTTCAAACAAATTTATCAAACAACCACTGGAGGATATTCATTTAATTTGATTTCAAACATTGGTTAGTGCATTGAAGTTTATTTCCCTAAGGCAGTGTCACTCACATGCATGCTCCCGTTTCTCTGGTAACTTTGAACTGCGAACCTTTCACTGGAAGTCTGTGTGAACTAACGCTTGACCTCTGTTCTCACTCGACCGCAGCAGGAAACCCACTGGTGTGCTCAGAGGCTCGCTTCAAGTGTCGAAACGGCCGCTGTGTAGACCGCAGCTTCTTGTGTAACGGCCAGGACAACTGTCAGGACAACAGCGATGAGGAGCTCTGTCTGACTACAGCAGGTAAGACAATATGAAGGTCGAGGGTCATGTGAGCATGAAAAAAAGATGAATTCTTCTTAAATCCAGTAAGTGAACATTTGCCAGACAGAGGATCAGACACAGGAGCGCCCTGATGATGATTTAGCCATAAAAGAACACTGAAGTATATCCGTCAGTCATTTATGATCCTTTAATTGACAGTCTGGCATATTGCCCAATTTCCAAAAGCAGGAGATAAGATACTGTGTCATTGTTCCTGTGACTGATAATGAGCATGAGTAATATTTTTGATGCCACTTTGTAGTATTTTTACTCACTACATACAGTATATTTAACAGCTTCACAAACCAATGTCATAGCTCAGGCTACACACGATACAATATATATCAACTTAGCTCCACTTCAACCACATACAACAATATAATAATATATAAGATTAAGCTGCCATTTAGTGTAGTGTTACCTTTGATTATTTATGTCACTTTTATTAACACTAAACTTTTACTACTTTTACTGTGATCCCATTGCACACTGCTTGCAGTAAGAAACTGAAAGAACACAGCAAAATCTATATTTATATATATATTAAAATTACTCATTGCATAGATACATATATTACATACATAAACTGTGTTTTGCTGTCACTTATTTTCACGCTGGTTTCACCGCTTCTCTGGAGAGACAGTGCACCAGGTGAAGTCAGTGACAACAAGTGCACTCTAGTGTTACTGCACTCTAGTGCTGAACGGGAGATGAAGCAGAGATGAAAGGGGAACCTGTTGCAGGAAGGCCCTTATTAACAAGAGGTGTTTTGCTTGCTGTTTTGCATCATCGAGGCTCTGCACGCACTCATGGAACTGCAGTTACATTCAACTATTATTTTTGCAGTCAGCGAATATAAATCATTATCACAATTGTCAGATCACTTATTTATATTGAATACCACTTGATTCCAGTTTCCAGTTAATAGAAACATCCCTAGTCAACATCATATCATAAATATGGATTGTATAAGAAATGTAACCGATAATTGTAAAAATATGCTGTACATTCACTATAGAGAGATAGATACTCGGTGTACAGAAAATGCAGATTTAGGAATAAAAAACTGACTGGCTTCATCGAAACTAGAGATAGAGTTTCATTATCTCTATAATGTTGAGCAAATTATTTTTACTATTAAACGGCTGACTGTGAAAATGTTTTTTTTTTCCTAAATCTCTACAGAAATTAGTGTTCACAAAAGTAGCTTCACACCAACAGTCACTGGATTGATTGATGCCAAGAGTTGTCATGTAGATGCTAATCTTTTATGGGGAGTTGTAAAGTCGAGATTGTGATTGCACACTGGAAGCTCCGCTCTGCAGAATGTTTGCACCAATTATGCTGATTGATTCTGATTAGTTTCCTCTTGCAGTTAAAAGGTTAGCAGGCTCGGAGGAAGTCGTCCCTAAAATTAAAGATGAAGAACAACACAAATGTGTGTTCTCAAAATGAGAGCAGTAACCACTGTCAAGACAAATCAATTGTCATTATTGAAAAAAATTGGCAGTGAAATTTGCAGTAGATGTCATAACATCTAGAAGCTTGTAGACACAGTATTGAGCTTTTTGATTAAACTGGATGAAATTATGGAGTTGAAAGATTCTGTCACTCATCTGATTTTTCTGGGGACATCACTTAGAAAATATATTCTGCAGATTGTGTTCCATAAAGATAAAGCTGAGCTACTGACAGATTGAACATTATGCCAGAAAGACATAAGCTGCTGTGGTTTTACTCTAGAGGGATTCCTGATGCCAATTTAACAAACACTAATACGCCATTGATTTGTTAGCATGCTGTTGTAAAATATTGCTTTTGATAATGTGTAACTTTGCATTGTAGTAACACAAATAGCATCATCGCTGACAGTGACTCTGATGCTTTCTGCTCTAGAATGTCTTACTCACTGACAGGTACCACTTTCATCTGGTGTATGATTCTCATTCCACTGGCAGCCTCACTTCTCACAGGCAGCTGCTGCCACTATGGCTCAAGAGGCGGCTTCTGTCAACACTTCAGCTGTACTTCCACTGGCAAGCTGACATGATTTCTGCCAGCAGTCCAAACGCAGACATGTATACAACCTGAGGCAATGAAATGTAGGCCACTGTCTACAGCGCTTCTTTTTTTAGGCCGTTGCTTCCATTGACAACCACATTTCATCATATATATTTATATTTGTATTCTTTTGTCCAGGTGCTGCTGTCACAGTGATTTATTTGTCCTCTGTCTAAAATATCAAAACAGAGAATATGTATTGAATACAATACAAAAAAGGTTGTCATTTATTATTCTAGTCACTCTGATCTGATTGCAAACTCCAGATCAGATCATGGTCGTGGGAAATAATTAATCCACAATATGATTATCATTCAACTCTAGATTTAATGTACTGACATTAGTCAATTGTTTTTCAAAGGTTGCCTAATTAGTGAAGGTATTTTATTGGTATTCCTATTAATATTATGATATTTTTTATATCTGGGTGTGTTTCTAAGGCTGCAATAGGCTGCTGACCTGTCTGGGGTGTATTCCTGCCTCTCGCCTGTAATGCACTGGGATTGGTTCCAGCAGACCCCCCATGACTCTAATGAGGATTAAGTGGGTATAGAAAATGACTGACTGATGACTGTTTCAAAGGGAGATATATTATATTCAACACAGACTCCACAGCTCAATGCAGAGCCACAGAATGCTGAATAGGACTGTATAGTGATGCAGAAATATTGATTGATATCCGTGTCCACTGCACTCCATTCCATTGTAGACAAGTGAACAATAGCAGCTCCGGTGCAGGTTGGCAGAAGCAGCTGCTTCTCGTTGCGGCGTCGGAGGCTTTAGAAATCAGAACATACTGTATGAAGTGCTGCAACAACTGCACACTTTAAACAAACAAACACATCAATCAGCCATTATTAGATGAATTTGAAAATATATGCTTCAGTTAACAATCATTGGGATAGCATCCTATTATTCATTATTAAGAATTCATTTTCTTCTATTAAGATTCTCAGCCCATTACAACTCAACTGCATTACATTATACAATGTTCATGCGCCTTTCTGTGAGGAGCTAAATAGTGCTTTATGATACATGATATTGCTGCTCTTGAGTTACAATTATTTTAGCCCATTTCCTCCTAAAAGAGAATGGTCTGCCTTGCAGCCATTTTATTAAAAGCGGTCTATGGGTAACTGAGAGGATTCTCAGACAGCCACCATCTCGATAACATGTTTTCAGGTGTCTAGTGATAGAGTACTAAATTTGATCTCGTTCCTATCATAAAATTGTATACAAGCAGAGTAGTGTACCACAGATATCAAATTAAAAATATGCAAAAGGCTTTTTTCGCTAAAATTTGTTTAAACCTGTGTAAGTGACCACAATCAGTATCCTGACTGCAGGAATGTCCACCAAAGTTGTCGCCCATTGATTAGTGCTCATTTTACTATCATAAACCGTATCTAATGTCGATTATAAGAATTTGTCAGTTTGTCCACCTGGGCTCACACCAGGTGTCCCCACACCAGTCGAGGACCTACACATCTAGCATCTTCAATTACAAAATGGTCTGAGTCCAGACACCAGAACGGCTACTGCAATACTTAGTTTGCACAACCCAAGAATTTCTGAAAAAACTGTCAGACACTGTCTCAGGGAAGCTCATCTGTATGCCTGTTGTCCTCCCTAGGGTCTTGATCTGACTGCAGATCGTCGGAACTGACTTGAGTGGTAAATGCTCACCTTCGCTGGCATCTGGCTCTTTGGAGAAGTGTTTTCTCCACAGATTAATCTTGGTTTTCACTGTAACCGCAGATTGCAGAGGGTGTGTATGGTGTTGTGTGCGTGAGCGGTGCCCTGTGGTGGTGGTGGGGTTATGGTATGAGCAGGCACAAGCTACAGACATCCCAAAACAAAGCATTTTATTGATGTTGATTTGAAAGCACAGAGATACCATTAGCTCATCCACCAATGAGCATGTTTGAGATGCTCTGGAAGCTGGGTGTATAACAGCATGTTCCAATTCCTGCCAATTATCAAGCAATTTCACACAGCCATTGAAGAGGAGTGGACCACCATTTAAAGTTAACAGGCAAAAATCCACAGCCTGATCAACTCTATAACAAGGCAATGTTTCGCACTGACACACAAATGGGAATCACTCTAAATACTGACTGGTTTTCTGCCCCTTCTCCCAAATTAAAATGAAATATCTGTAGCCCAGACCTGTAAAATCCATAATTCAATGACAAGTATGTCAATAATGTCAATTTAAAAAAATACTGCACATCTTGATATGCCACACTTGGCAGGTGGAGGAATGATCTTGTAAATAGGAGAAGTTGTCACTAAGACAATAAATTTGTAAAGAAAGAAGCCCTTTTGTGTGCATAGAAAAATATTACAGCTTTAACTTTTAACTTGTGAAAAATGAGAATACTAACAGAAGCATTTATATTATTTAGCGTAGCCTATACCATACTTGTAATGAGGTGTGTCAATCCCATACACACCAGGATCTGTTTGGAAAAGTTTTATGTTCCCAATGACTCACTGTCTGCACAGATTTTACAGTATTACAAAAATGACCTAAATGTTCATCTGCATTTAATGCTGCTGCTCTATATAGCACCAGTATAGAACTGAGGAGCTCTGTGCTGTGGAGGCCGTTAAAACAGATCAAGGAAGAGCAGCTCACTTCTATTTCTCTTTGTTTCTTAAAACGTATTTATTTTTTATCATCGCCCGCTGTGCTTCCAAAGGAGTGAAGTCATCCCTGCGGTTCGACTGCCTGCATTTCTTCCCTGTGTACACTCACACACACACACACACACACACACACACACACACACACACACACACACACACACACACGCATTCACCTTAACATTCTGGTCTGACTTTGCCTCTCTCTGTAATAAGCACAGACCTGCAGGTGCCAGATAAGGCATACAATATCCGCTCTAAGCCACCTGAGCACAGCATCGCCTTTCTCATTTTCTCCACCGTACCTCCATGTAACTCCTCTTCCTCTTTACTCATAATCACTTACTTTTGAGTGTCTCCACATTCGGTTCCTCTGTTTGAATAGTCTCGTAAAAGATCACCACATTTAGGACTAAGACTAGGTTGCCCTGCCCTGGAAGTAACAGACGGTGAGATCCACAGCACCCTCCTCCTGGCTTTTTTTATGCCTCTTGTGTTTCTATTTCCCATCAGAGTGATTTTAAACAGTTTAGCACAGATAGACAAAACTGAGGTACACAGAGCCTTTTTTTTAAGTTTTATTTGATGGGTAATTGATTTTTGAAATAGCGGAGAGGTAGCAAAGTGGCAAACTGTGCATTGTAACAATACACAATCTTCTATAAATGCATGGGTGCAATCATCACACGGTGAGATAGAGGGAGTGGGATAGGGAGCCTCTAACTGATAAGTGAGATAAAAAATGGGAAGTCAACCACATGAACATAATATAGTGAACCAGAAAGGGACTCGCAGGGAGCAATGAATAGCAATGGGGAGGAAGATGGAGGTAAGCAAAGAGAGACAGGTGATTTGACAGAGAAAGGCAGGGATTTGGATAGAAGTGAGCGAGTGGTAGCGATAAGCCAGAGAGGATGAGAGCAGCATCCATCTCAAGACGAGCCCCAAGGCCAGGCTGTGTAACTCTGGAAGCGGAAATGGCATGAAAGCTAGTTTTGCAAAGCAGAGCTTCACTTTGCTCTTCCTGTCTGCTTACAACAGAGGATAGAGAGCACTGTGATGGCGCGCATGTTTGCCCCGGCAAAGAAATGTCAGTTAAATACAGCTGCTGGGTGCACGGGACTACAAGAAAACATTGTATTTGCATTTCTGCATTTTCAAGTAAACATGCATGAAACATGCACATTGTCAGATAATGACCCCCCCAATACATAAATAACACACACTCACATACACTCATACTCACCAACACACAAGTTTTGTGTTTTTAATTAAAAAACAAATAACCCTTTTTATATAACTATTTGAAGGTTATAACAGTGGCAAGTTTTAATGGAATTAATACAGAAATGATGATCAAAGTAGAAGTAATACTTTTTTAAAGACTGTCTGACAATCCCCTCGGAGTCATTGGAGAAAAGTAATTGATTTAAAATGCACACATCAGCGTCTCCATAACAGAAGAAGACGAGTATCAGATGGCGTGGTGACTGGAAGAATGTGATAGTGATTCATTCTCACATCTCCTCTGTCTCAAAGAGGCTTAATTTGGGTAAATATAAGTGTTGTAAATGAGCCGGAGGATAGTTTTACAGCAGCGCTCCCTAAACCATATTAGGAGAAAGTGAAGCTTTTTGTTTCAAAACTCCATCATGAATTTCCAAAACATTTAACTGTAAAAACTACCAATAAAGAACACAACAAACCATGAAATGTTTATGACATGTATTTATTTAATTATATAACTACATAACTCTAGATAATCATATTTACCGAGTCTTTAGCACCTCAAAAAATATCTACATACAATTGTCTAACACAATTCGGACAACGTGTTTAACTCTTCTTTCTATTCATCGCCTCTATCTCAACTCTTGGAGCTGTACCAAAATCAGTATTTGAATATTGGCACTGTGGGGCAATGTGGTCTCAGACGAGATTAGCAAAAAAAGAATGCTCTTCTTCTATTTTAATTGAGAAAATTAATTTGCATATCACTGAATTTTGATGCATTTTACTAAATTCTGTGCATGTGTGTGTTTGTGTGTGTGTGTGTGTGCATGCATGTGCCTGTCTGTATGTCCCACTTTGTATCATTTTTGTGTAGTTATTTTCTGTCCCCTTCTTGCTTTTACTCATCCAGAGGGCCTTTTATCTTCAGGCCATCATTGGAAATAGGAATTTGGTCTTAATTGACCTGCCTGATTAATTAAAGTTTACAATTAAAGTAAATAAATAAATAAATTGGCCACCCAATAAAAACCAGACCACCACTAAGTTTGGGAAACGCTGATTTATAGCTTTAGAAGCTCGCGGCTGCCTTTGTGTGTTTTAGAAGATAAAATATTCTTTGTATGTTCAAAAGCAATAAAGGTTCCTTTTGGTTGTGTCTGCCGCGTATGTGTGTAAACGTGTGATGTGTTCGTTCAGTGGAGACACAAATATGTCAAGATTTCTACATGCCCTTGTACATAAAAAAACCTGTAAAAACAGTGTGAAGTTGTGGCAGTAAAACTGTGCAATCCTGCATTAGGTTTCATGATTTACTGTAGCTTTCCACGTCTCATGAGGAAGATTTATGCTTTCACTGCTGCATACTCTCTAGACTCCATTTATTTTAATATCACTGCAATAATAGGACAAATAAAAGGTAAATAAATCTTTAGAACTGTAAAGAGTGCACAGCTTGTGGTTCACAAACACTTTGAAAGCATCACAACATCAATTAGGCCCCCTAACATCCCTCCTAACACCCCTACATCAATTCCACCGAATGAAACAGTTCAGCAATTCAGGATCTATCTCAGAATACATTTACTTTGTTTGCTGGATAAATCTATTTACATGTGATTTAAATTACAATGCATAGTAAACAAACTTATTTATAGTCTATCTGTTCAAGGGTATCTTGTTTTACTCTTACAATAGAAGAATCACCCCCATGGGTAGTCTTTTGTTTTTCACACTGTCTCAATATGTCCTGTATAGAATAAATCTTTTGCAATGCCTAGACTCCTATAAAAATCATTCTGTGGTCCATGACCAAAAGAGTCCTTTTTTCCTTCCTTTTCTTTAATCAGCGAGTGACCCCAATCAGAGTAATTGTTGGCCTACAGGTCCTCAGAGAGAAGCACTGAACAAGATGCTGGGGACCAGGCTGACAATTAACAGTAGTTTGCTTCAAGAATATACTGTCAAAACATTGGCAGCTGACGTTACCCTTGACCCCGATCGGTTTGACGAAAATTGGGCTACTCGCTAAATATAGATTAAGATCTGCAAATTAAAACCAATGCAAGAATTTATGACTTTATGAGAACGTAACAGCGTATAATTACACTTGCCAATTCCTTTTTGTACATTTGAGTAAGCCTCTCAGCGAGAATAAGTCTTTTTTCACAGTGCCTGTCAAGGGAATGTGACGCACTGTGACCATATCTAGTTTCATTTTGGCCGTCGTCGCCACCACTTCTTCTATCCCCACCAGACAACACAGTAAGCAGTTTTAACCTTCTGGTTTGTGTATGGCGTGCGCTTCTTTTCCGAGAAGCCAAATCCCTCATTTTAAACTCCAGGGATGCTCCCCTCCCACAGAGAGTAATCTGCAGCTTTCTATTTGTTATATCCTCCTAAGGCTGTGTAAGAACGACTCCGCATCTGCTCTTTTGCATAAGCACACTATGTATTCAAAAGCCTGTCTTCACAGCCCTGCCATTTAAAGGGCTAATGAACAGCAGTATTTCAGAGGGGGCAGTATATACAGTGACTGGCTGCTGACATCCAGCAGTAACTCCTGCCTAACCATTAGTGCTGCCAGTAAACTAGACATTAATACGTAGTGTCAGTCTGATATATAGAAAGAACAAAGAATGTCAGAGTGATTAAAAGTCCCTCAGCCTGTATTCACTATTGGTATCCTTTTAGCTTGTTAATAGCCTTTCGCTCCGCCACGCCATCCCCCATTGATTGCTGCCAGCTTTCGGTCCCGAATAATGTAGGTGCTATAGATTAAAATGACAAGTTAATCCAATGTGCAATTTTTGTGATAGAGATGTGTGTGACGCTGAAATGTTGGTCCGCTCATGCCCTTCGTCAGCAGCACTCAGAGAGCTGGCAGGGAGAGAAAAGGTGTGGGAGGGAGCGTGAAATGGCGTAGGGGAATATAATGGTGGTCGACTGAGTTGTGGGAGTGGAATGTAATAGTGCCAGTTTATCAGAGCCAACGCACACTTGACAGGCGCAAATAGGGAAGGTTGCACATGACGCCGCCCATGGATTTGAACTTTGGGAGAGTTTCAGCTTTTCTTTTTTCCTTTTTTTTTTTTGCTTTAGTTATTCAGAAACATGTTCACAAAACCCTGCGCCGGGCTGCTCTGGGCTGCAGGCCTGCAGGAGAGGAAGGCCAAGCAATTGGCAAGATGCTATTAGCCACTGCTGGCAATGTTGAATTGAGAGGAGAGGGCTTCCTGTCTCCTGAATTTAAATTGTAGATAAAATTGTCCAGTATAGTAAGAGTGCATTTTTAAACTGAGGGATCTGGCAGGAACATTTGGTATCTCTACTGTTGTGGGAATGAATAGATTTGTTCCTACATCCATCTGTTGTAGACTTTTGTTGCCTGTGCCTAATCTGAGAATACATAACAGCGCCTCTTTCATCTTTTCCATTCTCCTCAGCCGCTCGCTCCTACTTGCCGGGGCAAAGTGTCTCTTCTTTCAGAGCTGCCGTTGTTTAAGAGCCTCGTTGCCGTTGGCTATGACCACACAGGGGGTCACTCCTGAGACCGGAGTCTGCATGAATCATCCCTGTCCTTAGGGCGCTGTTGAAGGCACTATAAATTAACAACCTCTCCCTCCTAAATCTATCCTCATTCAGTCACCATGGTGATGGTGGTCAAGTGACGACCTGCACCCACAGACTGGTGGAGGAATTTCACTCCGAACAAAAGCTCCACTGTTCCCTTTAGTTGGACTTTGAGTTTGAGTGAGGGTGTGTGTGTGTGTGTGTGTGTGTGTGTGTGTGTGTGTGTGTGTGTGTGTTCGATAAATGAACCAACCAGAACCTGCGGCTTGCCTCTTTCCACACTTCCGTTTTGAACGTTTTTTGGCTGGATGAGCCCAAAGAAACCTCATGTCTGTCATTAAGATATATTATACAGTAGCACAAGTGTCAACCCTGGTTGAGCTCACTTGGCCCGTGATTGCAAGCCAAAAGTTTGTCAAATAGGACAAAAAAACAACCTTATTAGCTAACTGATTTGTGCTTCTACGTGCCTCACATTTGCATTAGAGGTTGTTAAGTCTGGCCTCAGCTGCAAAATTTGCTTGCTCCTCTGACACTTGGCTTGAAAGGCGTGTTCCTCCCTGGCCCCTCAGTGCACCCTTATTGCTCGGCTGACAGCAGAAAAGAGGTGAGATCACCATGTAAAGTGTGTGCTTGAATGGGGCTCTCTCTAGCTCTTCTCATTCCATCTCCCAAACCTAAATCATTTTAGTTATTTGCCGTACAGCCAGTCTTTTCACAGTACACTAGGTTTTTAAGAATATTGTGCCTGCCGACTCTGCATTGTGCAAATTCCAATGTGGCTCAAAGGGCCATTATCGTCCTTAAACAATGTTGCATTAAATAAAGACCGCGAGGTGTTGAGGCTGCACAAATACTGGATATGGAGTGCTCATTAGTCACCCTGCTAAAGTCTACAATAGCTGTGAAGTGGTGGAAGATACAGTAATTTGACTACTTCTTTGCAAAACTTATTCTGAAAGAGCTCTTTAATAGGTTTCGCATGCAGTAAAACATTGCACAACTTGTTTCTAGTCTAATGTTTCCATAACTTTGTACACTTTTTTTTTTTTTTTATCTCTTTTGGCTCTTTGGCCCAGGAGAAGAAAAACATGCTGTTTTTGCATTTTTAAATTGCATTGAGTTGAAAATGGGGAAAATTATGAAACCAGAGTGGAGAGGTGCACTGAATATGATTTCATTCTCTTGGATGGCTTTGCCGAATGTTGAGTGAATGTGAAATTTAGATACAGTACTTTTAAGAGATGGTTAGGTGCCAGGAGCTCAATTTCATTTCCCTACACATTTTTTTAACATATTATCTTTTCTTCAGGCATGTATAATGCACCCATCCATAAGTAGAAGTCACTTAGTAGCATTGTAGTTTTAGTCTGCTGGGATAAATTAAATAGTGTTTTAACAGAGTTCGCATTACAGTTTTTGCGGGGCTGAAAGATATTGAATATGATCAAAATCACAGTAATCAACACTGGCATCAGCCACTCTATTGCATATCATGTTCAGAAGTGTCTCCTTAAGGCAAGTATAGATCAATGATTCATGACAAGAGTGGAAGCAACTCACGAAAGAATCCCAATTTTGTTCTGAAACTGGGCAGTCCATACACAGATAACCGTTTCCATAACGATAATGCATGGCCCAGAAGTTGGCTAAATGACCTCACAACATTTACTGTAACTCACCAGACACACCCAGGATATTCACAATCAAGCAAACCCAGCAAACAGGGTGAAACTTTAACACAAAGGGGACAGGTGCATGAAAAAGAATTTCCCTGCAACTTGACAGTTACATGAAATGTATTTTACCAAATCTAGCTAAGAAAACTCATAAATTTTCACCTGTCATATATTGTTTACTTGCTTTTGGTACTGGCTCCAAGTTTTAGAGAGATGAAAGAGATAAACTATTTTAATAGTCTAGTTTCACAAAGTTGAGAGTCTTGCCACTGTTGTGCCTAAGTTTCAGGTTTCAAATGTGCTGCAGAGGCCTAAATTCACCATGACAAAGCCACCCTAAAGTGAATGCTCTTCTATAAAAATTTGGAAAAATTCATCCTGACTTCTATTCATGAATTCACCATCTTTCCATACAGGGCTGTTTTGATTCCTGTAGAGACATAACTATGTCCTCACATTCTAAAACTGCACTTTGTGATTTTGAAAGGTCTTTTGAGACCCAGGGCGATGACTTCAGACACTCTGCAACTAACCAGTTCATACCACTGCAATTTTCTCTGCAACATTCTAAAACCGTTTTGCCCCGCTGCAAATCATTGACCTGAACTGAGCTTCAAGTATCACTCCTTTCAGCCGAAAAATACCAAATCCCCCCTAAGAGGCTGTTATGTTGCTCCCAATTATTTGGAGTTAGGATCACTAAACATATTTTCCAGCCTCAGTGATGAAAAGTGCAACACCTTTCCACGCATGATTTCTCCAGGATTTTTTTATTAGTCAGCTGACAGGAACTGATCCAGTATTAAATATTACTAAGAGGCAGCATTATCCCCAAATGCATCGATTAAACTGGCAGTGGACTTAAATGAGGTGCAGGTATTATAGTAAACAGATAGATAGTCCTGAGCGACACATTAGGTGACATATTCAGGTTTTACTATAATGGGTCCAGGTTATTTTCTGCAAATGTGTTTTCTGTCAATAGTGTAAGTGTGCATACACCCATGATATGATTTAGCTAAAAGTGTTTGCTGACAAAAAGCCACAGCTATTATAAATGTGTGATAGGATGCAGTTGTGTGTTCAGGTGGTGCCTTGAGCTTCCATATATATATGTTTGGTGTGCATGTATCCATCAGGGAAATGCAAAAGGAAGGAGGACTTAAGTGGAACGGAGGAAAAAGACCAGTGCCCCGGAGACAGAAAAGAGGGATTGCGTGTCAGAGGGTGTGAGAGACTGAAATGTGAGAGGACGATGGAGGGGGGAGAGAGGTGATAGAATATGGGATGAAAAAAGAGCAAAATGTGAGTGTGAGGACGACAGCGCAAAGGAGGGAAAGAAAGCATGAGGGAGAGGGTGATAGAGAACGAGAGGGAAGCTGATGGAGATGAGGGATTAGGGAGAGTGGCAAAGCCATTGAGGGGAAATAAAAAAGATAAAACCCCTCTGGATTCATTGTGTGGAAAGACGGGGATTCAAGGGGGGGGGGGGGCAAAGAAAGGGAGAAGGAGCTGGGGAAGGGTCACGGGTGCTGCTAGAGAGCGAGGAAATACTAAGGAGGGTGAAGAGAGGAGCCGAGCGAAGAAAAAGATGAAAAAGTAAGTGGGAAATAAGGTATCTGCAGAGATGGGGAATAAGCAGGCAACAGCATGAGAGACAGGTGCAGGAAACAAAGGCAGCGTAAGAGCTGAACACAGAGGAACACTGGGGAACGGCAGACAACAAAGTGAGTGATGGGATTGAAGTGGAGCCAGTGCGTCGAGGTGGGAATGAAACAAAACAAGGTAGACAAAAGGAGGGAGAATGTAGGAATGAAAACAGCAAACAGAATGGAGAACAGGACCGTGGATGATGACTGGAGAGAAAAGCTGAAAAGGTGTGAGGGTCGGACAGGGGTCGTATTGGAAGCTCGGAGCTAGATTAGTCCCTGCATGCAACAGGCTAATTAATGAATTCAGCACAATCAGGACCTCTTTTTTTCCTCTTATTGCACACTCTCCTCAGGCTGCCTAACACCTTAACGTCCCATCGTCTTTTCTCAGTTTTGGTGTTTGGCTCCAATTTTCACTCCTTCATCACTTTTTTTTTAGTATTTCACCCCCTCCTGCCCCACTGCCTTGTCTTCTCTCTGTCCCCGCCTCTTTTCTTTGGCAGTCAGCGGTGGTTTGTTTCGGATGGGCAAGGCTTAAACGCAACGTTTGACATGATAATACCACTGCAATGCTGTTTTTTTAATGTATTTTCATCATCCCCTCCTTACACCCTCCTGATCCTCTTTTTTTCCTCTCTCTGTCTCTGCCTCACACTTCTTTTTCTTTCAGTTGTTTGAAGTGGTCATGTGGAAACCTACATGCCAGACGCATGTTTAAAACCAGGCTGGAGATTGAAAGAGCTATGAGTTAGGGAGAGAAAGGGAGCAAGAGACACAACGAACAATAGCAAGAGATGTGTGTGGTGTGTGTTTACCTTCACTTCCTCCTGTACTGCAAGCAGCTTTTTTCGGTGTAGTGAATGTGTGGTGGGCAAAAACTGCAGGACATACGCATATATTTGTACTGATCTGTAGTATATGTGAGCTGCTTAAAACTGCAGGATATGGTTGAGATGCAAGTAGAGGAAGCCTTCTTTATTATCACATTCAACAGCGAAGCTGAGTTCTCTTGGACAGTGCACTTGATAAAATATTTATAAAATGAATATGATCAAATTTGCACCGAGTGTGAACTTTTGACTACGATCTGTCACTTTCATTCATCTTGGATTTTTATTCCCCTAAATTAATTTTCATCTGTAGGAGTCCCCTTAACAGGTCAGTGTGAGTGTGTGTGTGTGTGTGTGTGTGTGTGTGTGTGTGTGTGTGTGTGTGTGTGTGTGTGTGTGTGTGTGTGTGTGTGTGTGTGTGTGTGTGTGTGTGTTACACCTGGCTGCTGGCTGCTTCAAGAGAATACAGTGAAATGCCTTCCCACTATGAGAAATTTGTACACACTGTGCCATCCATTCATCAGTGGCCTTACAACCAACAAGAAACAATCCTGTTCTTCAAATTGCAAGATTCTGAATGTGGCAAAGTAACTACATTTAATAATACATATTAACTGCACACAGTGTATTTCCACAATTATTTCCAAAGTAAACAGACATCATCATATTTATCCACCATTCAGGATTTGCATTGGCAGTCTTGCTTCCTGTAAAAGAAGCCACATACCCATTTGGCTAGAGTCAGTTCACAGGTGGTTCAGTTTTTTGGGCCTGTTGAGAACTGGTCTTCGTTTCCACAGGCTATAGCTGCACAGAGAACCAAACACTTGTATACATCTCCACTCCCACACACTGCAGACCACCGAGTGTTCAGTCACTTCTGTCATTCACTCGCTCTTCAGCGAAACATTACAGCGGTGTTTAAAACGCAGCATTCACACAAGAGGAAAAAACACTTCACAGACTTGTCTGATTGTTCTCTGCATTAACTGCTGCATAACCCTTGGTGCCTCGCCTGACAAATGAAACTGAAAACAACAGCATCTGTCTCCACAGTGAATCAGCTTTTGAGCATTTTAGTAGTTATTTATATGTGCTTCACAACATATCCAATGTAATTTTCATTTTTATAATCCACAGACCTTTTCTTTCCACACACAAGTGCTCTTTCTCTCTCTCTTTATCGTTCTCTCTCTCTCTCATGATTGCCATGGCGTGTTGTGGATAAAGTTTTTTTTTCTACACAGGGCTGTGCTGGAGTATGAATAGGGAAATTGGTTATATTGGACAAAGCTTAAAAAATATATTGATGTTTCCACTTTTAGGAAGTGGTTTTAATTAATGAATTTCCTCAAGCATTTAAAGTGTAAGTGAAGTGTTGTGAATTGCAATGTCTGTTAATAGAATGGAGCTGCAAGAATACAAACAATTTGGAATTTTTGAGATGTCTGTCTTAAGAAGAAAGTCTTAACTCACCCCATTGTCTCTGGGTCATTTTGTGCTCATATTTCTACAATGTCTCAATGTTGCTGCCCCACAGTTTTTATTATAGTGATATATTGCTTATATTAAGCTTTAATTAGTTGTAATCAAACTCAAACTTTCACATGGATGCATAAAATCCCCTGCTTTTAGTATTAGAAAAAGATACATGTTTGGCTCAAAATGTTTGTGGGAAATGTTATCATCACCACGGCAACAGTAAACGTCAATGACTTTTGGTGAAAAAACACAATTTGGGTTAAAATATCTGGTTTTGCCATCATAAAATGAAAAATATCAAAAATAAAACTAGAAAAATGTTTAAATTTGACTGTGTGTTAACATCAGACTATGCTCTGTAGCAAGTAAACAGGATATACAAAGACTATTATAAGCACCTTATTTAAATTGAATGGAAATACTGTTTTATTTATAATAATGTAATAGTCATCTGTATTGTGTTTATGTAAACATTGTCATTGATACCTGGCTGCACATATCCAATACCATCAATAAAACTACCTCATTTACACTTACTACAAAACTAGTTTGTTACTAGTTTGTTTTTTATGACATCAAGAGTTGAGGTTGCTCCAGGGTCATGCAGCCTAATGTGTCATCATAGTATTCCTTCCAGCTATGGATGATGCATCACCGTAAGCTGCATTATTAATTACAATGGCAAAAAGTTGCTTCACTTGCACTGTGTGCTGCAGCTCATCCGTCTCATCTGTACTTGCGGGGCTTAGGGATTGTCGCTGTGTTACAGAATATGTGCATGCATGCCTGAGTCTGTGCTTATGGATGGGATCATCAATAAATGTGCATATTATTAACGGGGCAAAATGAACGTGTGTGTGACTGCACGGGCAGGGATCAATCATGTAAAAAGTGCTGCAGCTGTTTATGTTAACCTAGGCTACAGCTGTCTGTTATGGATGTGGAGGAATCCATTAATGTAGCTGTCTGACTCATTAAAAGAAGCTCCTGCTGCGTTTGAGGCACACACAGGATCGTCAGACATAAAGCAACTGAATTGTTTTGTATAAAAAGCGACAAACAGAAGCACCAGGGAGGGAGGGAACAGCAAAACAAACATTCATCGAGCTTTTAGTGATCAAACAAATGCTGTCAATGCAGGTGGACAAAAAACTCAAGGCATTTGGGTATGAGAGTGCAATGGAAGGATTGCACTCAGTATACTCAACTGGTGAGCTGTACAACAAGGGTGTAGAAAGAAATACAATCTGCCTTTCCCACTACAAAGGTTAAACACATACTGAGCCTCTGTGCTTCAAATCAACCAATAAGCCACAGGGCTCTAGAGCATACATACACTGTATAGTACATGCATAATTGATTTTTAGAAACATTGATCCTAATTGACTGTGTTGTGTTAAAGCCCTTCCCTCAAATCACAACAGCAGCTTCTGTTTTTTTTTCTTCATAATGAAGCTGTGATGTTGTAAATAGCCAGGAGCTGAGTTGAGATGTGGTGGAGAATGACATTCCCCACATCTGCACAGTTTAATGAACGCCGCTGCTCGGTCTTTTTGGTCTTCAAGGAGACAACTCGCTCGCTGCTATTTCCAGCTGTGTGCTTCACGTGACATGCGAGGAGATGCAAATGAGAGGGAAAGAGGAAGGGAAGGAATCGGTACTTGCTCGGGAGTATGCAAACGACCACACGGGGATGGTGACATACTTTTAGCATACCTTCTGGTGCAGAAAACACAGATCTGTGAAGGGATTTGAGGCAGCACGACTTCTCAGTGTTCGTTCAGATGCCACAGTCCACATGACCAGTGTGCTCCTCACTGATTGGCTCCAGCTTGCCCTCCCGTACCTAATAAAAGGTCATGACTTCAGAGAGTTATCTCAGAAGACGCTCGGGGACCAGCCCTTATCTCTGACCGCCGTGTGCCAGCCTCCCATCAGGCACTGATTCCCAATCTATCCATGCGTCCTCACCCCTACTCAGAGTAAATATGTACAAGCTGCACAACTGACCATCATGCCGTGCTTCTTATCACTCAGACAGAGGCCATTGATTCCTCCGTAGCTGCAGAAAGATATGAGCAGGAGCCACAGACCTTCAACAACAGGACTGTATTGTTCTGTTGTTCAACTTCGATAAAAGACGCAGAGGCTCCACCACGCCTCCACCAGCCTGACCAGGCCTATTGTTGAAGGAGAGAGGATTAAATAGTGGAATGGGCATCAGGGGTCTTGCTCTATTTCTTAACCAGGAGAAGAACAGGGCGGAATTAAAGCCAAGGGAGGATTGGCATTGTAAGTGGACACTGATATTTTGAGTGTGTGTACAGTACATGTGTCTAAAGACACGCATGCTCTTTAAAGACAGCTTCTCTAGTCATTACTGTAAAGTGTGTGTAAATATGTGTGTCCCAGTTGAAGTCAGATCCCTTCTTTACCCCCCTTTTCTCACTGTGCTCAGACTCATCCGAGCACAGCCTGCCAGGATAAACTGGATCTTTGTTGTGAGGACAGGGAGCCGCTCAACAACAACCTTGCTGTAAACTTATGGATGCACACTGAAACAAATATACATGTACATGTATGGAATACTGCAATATATTATATGCTGCAATATAGGTATGAAAGTGAAAACAGAACTGATGTATGCAGTGCATTTGACTCGTCAGTGATGGACATGATGAAATGGAATGAGATAAATTGTCACAGTAGCTAAAACCAGATGAGCAAAGTTATTATTTTGTTCATACACAAGGGCAATTCAAGGGGCTTTACATAATGCATAAAAAGCAATTTAAAGATTAGACTGCCTTAAAAGAAATACAAAAAGTTAATAACAGAGACATAAATATAGGATAGATAAGGGCATGATGGTTAATGAG
This sequence comes from Eupleurogrammus muticus, assembly GCA_036785175.1. Taxonomy (NCBI): domain Eukaryota; kingdom Metazoa; phylum Chordata; class Actinopteri; order Scombriformes; family Trichiuridae; genus Eupleurogrammus; species Eupleurogrammus muticus. Next base: position 20,246,128 of record JAYKQN010000010.1, on the reverse strand, counting down.
GAGTACTTAAAGTTCAGTCAAAGGCAGTGCAGAACATAAAAGTTTTTAACCTGGATTTAAAGATGGTCAAAGTCAGCGTGAGGCTTAACATTGTCTAGAAGGATGCTACAGTCACTAAATGCTGCTTCTTCATGTTTACTTTGCAATATGGGAACAGTTAGCAGCTTTCTAATAAAAGACCATGTTTTTTTAGTGCTAAGGCATTAAGAGATTTTAGAATCTTTAAACTGAGTGAATGAAAGGTGAGATTCTTATTGATAGACCATTCCAGTAATATATCATGCCGGAAATGAAGGATTGAGGATTTGATCTGGCCGTTAAAGTTTAATTTAAGTCCAGTATTACATCACAATGTTGACTATAGTTTTAGTTTCAGAGTCATAAGTCATGTAGCTGAAGAAAGTCACAGTAAATCATTGATTTGTTCAGTGCCCTTGAACAGAACACCAACTAAACTGTACTCGCTTGGTGATGGAGCAAGATAAATATGGGTATCGTGTGCATAATTTGGCATAATGGAAACAGATATGGAAAGTCGAGGACACACTTTTATTAATCCTAACCTATCCCTAAGAATGAAATCAAATGCTGGCAAAAATATTTACTAATAAATACTAATAATAATATTTATTTATATAGCACCTTTCTTAATAATGTTACAATTTTACAATTACAATTATATATGTTTAATCACAGTAAGTAACATCAGAGCAATTAGGACAATTAAACAATATACAAAGAATTCAGAAACAGGTGTACTGTAAGTATTTGTCTTGTAGAAAATAGGTTTTTAAAACGACTAACAATAAAATCTTTAAAATTATTTCAAAGGTGACAGGCAACCAGAAAAGTTTGGCTAAAACTACGGTTATATCTATAAACATTTTCTATACCATTGATTTAATATAGCTGCTGCATTCTGAACCAGTTGCAGGGGATGTAAGGATTTTACACTTTGTCACACCTAAACTTGAGAGTATTGCTGCATTTACCAGTGTTACTACACAAATCCCACATAAGCATTCATTTTGACAGTCTGTCTTCAGTTTAATAAAAATGACAACACATTATCTTGTGTATTTTTGGAAAGGGAACATTAACTGACACATGAAATGTTGTATCAATTTACTCCAAGCACAATGAAAATAATTGGATTCTTCAACCCCCATTTCAAAGTATTGAAACTCTCTACACAAACAAGATGCCGTACAATGCTCACCAATTGATTTCCCCCACCACAGGAGCCAACATGCTATATAGATGTAGCCAACAAAAATACAAGTGTGTGTGATAATTTCAGCCCTGACACACAAAGCTGCACAACAGCCCCCCTGGTAACCAGCTGCAGCGTCACCTATAGACCTGCTGGCCACCAGCGCTGTGAGAAAAACACAGCAGCTGAACCATGAGTCACAGCCCAGGAAGGATTTGATTACTTAACTGCCTTTTATGTGATCAATAAAACTGACATCCTGACTGGTGACTGGCACAGGCAAAACAAGTGGAAACAACCAGGCACTGGTGTGTGGATGTCTGGGGAGAGGTCCTTTCACAGAGTTTGATAATCATTGTCTGACTACAGGCATTTACAAAAATTTATTACAGTATATAGTGACAACCATGCTACAATATACCTTTACAGTAGGCCTCAACTGCACACCACTCCATTGCTGCTGTTTGTGTAAGCATTAAAATGGTTTTAGATTGATTTCCAAGCAAAACAACATTTTTATAACTGCAATAACTTTTCTATCTATTCAAGGGCGCTACTACACCAAAGCTTTAACAGGGAGCTGTGTTTTTTTATGGAGAAACATTCACACATATATGTCATGCCATCTCTCTCTCTGCTTTTTTCAGCATTGGCCTCCACACAACATTTTTTGGGGTTTCAAATGTTGCATGTTTCATCAATGCATCTCCATCACACTCAAACATAACACAACAAAAAAATTCCATGCTTCATGCTTTTAAAAACCTCGAAAAGCCTGTGTACCTAGTTGTTGATTTATTAGCTTTGCACATTTTTCAGGTTCATGGAAAATAAAAACCTGTTGATTAAAACAGTGCACAGACCTCTGAATTCGCTGAATAAGTTTTGATGCTTCAATTAGTTTCGAACAGAAGGGAAAATGTGAGATGTAAGGATGAGGAACTTAAAATTAACATCACAGATAACATGGCACTATTCAGTTATTAGAGGACTATAATTGTTAGAAGCATCTTACTACTGCTGCAAGACTCCCAGGAATTGATTAAGTATAATTTTTTTATTCTTCAATTAAAAAAAAGCGGTCACAGCATTATTTGCTGAGTAACTCAAACACTGCCTTTATCTGGATTCTTTGGTCAGTTTGCCTCCAGCAGCCTTTTGACTTTTCACTTGACCTTGTGTCTGACTTCTAATAAATCCACTTTAAATCAGAGGCCAGGCATAATGGAAAGAAACTGTGATGTTTTACTTAGATTTCAGATATTTTATGGTTGAGGTTTCAGACGCATCTCCACACCGCCCTGTAGGCCACATAGATGATAGATTATGTGAAAGGGAGGTATTTAAATACATTACTGTGCTTACATTATTCAGTTCTCACATCTTTTAACAGATTATGGCATACTTAGTGGTTTTAAATCATTCTCATGACAGGAATATGTTTCTCCAAAGGAGGAACGAAATGCATCAATCTTATAAGATATTCACACTCTGTGTTCTCACGCTTGAACCTAATGAACAATCACAATTCTCTGCGAGTGTCAGCCAGAGCTCCTTCTTTTATTCACATTCAACCTCTGGTGCTACTTCTGTATCGAATGAAAGTTTTATAAGTTACCAAAAACCAATTTTCCCTGAACAGCCAGTCGTCCTGTTTCAGCCCCCTGTCACCGCAGCTGTCAGCCGCGCCTGTGACTCCTCTGCGACTGCTGCATGTCATCCCGCCTGCTCTTTTTATCACTCCAGCTGCAGGCTACAGTTTATAATAGTCTCTCGTCCCTCCTCAGGAGGCCGAGCCTGCGGTTAGCGTCCCTGCACATGCACACACACACACACGTCTGTGTAGGACTTTTATCAGTCTTCTCCATCACATCGAGGCTCTGGGGCGTTATCTGTGTGTGCGCATGCGTCCGGTGCATTTGAGCTCTGTTTGTGTCCACTCTCAGGCTCCCCCTCCATACCCCCCACCCCTTCCTTACTCACCTTTCAGCCCCCACAGAATAGTTGCCATGGTGACCGTACCCGTCAGGTTTAGTGGGCCAGCCTTACAGTCCAAGCCTCTCAGTGATCTTGACCAACCTCTCAACCTTTCCCATTCTCACTTTTCCTCCAGGAAAAAAAAAAACAATAAAATAAAAGGGTTTTCAAAAAGAACTCCCGCATGCGTAACTCAGTGGAAACATAAATAGAACCATGAGTGACGCGTCCAGCACATTTCTGTGCTTCCTGCTGAGCCTCTCTGTGACACAGTAGCAGCAGTGATTTTCATGGCCCAGCTCTTCAAACCTCTAAAGCCTTTTATCCAGGAAAATATATTACCGACTTTGCCTTCTGTGCTACAGCGGCACCTCTTCCGTTGTGCTGCTTCTCGCCTTCTTTTCATTCTTCCTTCATCTGTAGTAACAGTACAGGAGACCTTCTATTGATCCAGCAGGCGATGATCTTACTTTTTTTCTTTGTTTTTTTTTTGGTTGTTTTTTTTTTTTTTTTCCTGCAGTAAATATTTCTACACACAATATATGTTGCATTTTTTAATAGAAAGCCGACATGTTTGTTGTGTATGCACCAACTTTCGAGTAGATAGAATATTTTACTACAATAACAGAACAAGCCTCATCAATTCAACACACCTTCTCAGGATCATTACACAGTCTCTATGAAGTAATTACACAAATGAATCTGTACACAGATACAATGCATATATCAACATATACATGAGCTAGGGCTGGGTGATGTCCCAAACTGATTTAGAATTTTAGTTTGTGTGTAAAATGTCTAAATCATGGCTCCAGATGGCTAGCTGTCTGGCAATCTCTTAGTGAATTCAAAGGTGTGGGGGCAGACTCCACTCCTTCAGTTTGTGTTTGTTGAGTTTAATCTCTGGCTACAAGAGTTGAAGCTGTCTTGAATAAACTGTATTTCACACATAGTGATGACAGTCCTGCAGATGGTACAGGTCATTCATTATCATTATTCCTGCAGAACTTTCCAACAAAAAAATATTATGCTGGATTTTTCAGGCAAAGAAAAATGTATAAAAATCATTATTTGACCTCAATCTCTAAAATGTTATTTTCAAACTAATGCTTATATCTATGCCGTAGCATGGACTAATAAAGATCTATGTGTGTTATCTACTTATTACCTTAATGGTTAAAGTTAAAGACACACTGTTCATTAAAGAGGCAATGGGCACCATTCTTACAGTCTTTGGCCCAGACAGGGATTGAACCCCCAACCTCCCAATCTCAGGGCCAGTTATGGTCATTATCATCACCATGGTCAGATCAGTGTGGTATGTTATTTAAAATACTCCGTGCTCAACAAGAACATCATTTATTTAGTACTTCCTAAACCCAGCCTCACTTTTTATTGTTTGGCAGTCATCATCTAACCATTTTCACATACAATAGCTGCTCCTTAAATTTATTAGTCACTAATCTCCTTCTCCCTTCAAGTTCCTGCCATGTCCTTCCCATCTGTCCCTCCGCTCTCCTTTTCCTCTCCCGCCTCCCCCTCCTCTGTGGATGTTCTCCAGATGTGGAAATCATCCATTAGCTCTAACCCGCCTCCACCTCCCGTCCTCTGGCTGCCCACAGTAAGCTGTGACGGAGTGTTATGGGGGGTCTGATAGTGGCGAGCAATGGAGCGGACAAGTTATTACAGGACAGGCAAATAGAGGTCCGATGAAGCATGAAAACCTCCTTTCCCCAAAGCGATCTACTTACTCACATACACACACACACACTCTGGAGGATACAGACAGAAGGATGGGAGAAACACAGACAAAAACATATGCAAACACAATACATTTAAGTCACTTTTGCTGATCTCTTCCAGAAAACCATAAAGACGCACTACTACACATTCTCTCTTTCTCTCCCACACATACACATACATCACACATACAGCCTGCCTATTAATTCCCTTTTTCTGTGCATACTAACAAGTACAGACATATAGTACATGACAGGGCACGGCAACAGGAACAGGGTGACAGCATGGGACATGAATATTAAATAGCGGCATGCCAAAGGGATCTGGAACAGTCCCGTCACAGAGCCGCTAACAGGCCCTGCTACCCGGTGCTGGCTTGGCAGAGCAGCTTTCAATCAATCAATCTTTCATGTCTCACCAGGGGAAGGTATATGTTGGCAGCAAAAAACAATAACAAATAACGGAGGACAACAAGGGTGATCACATGCTAAATTAAAAGCTACAAGTCCCTAAATCCTCAAGAGCGTGGAAGTTTTTTTTTAAAAAGAAAAAAACAAGATGAAAGTGCTCAATTTACAAGCAGCCATGTGTGTTCTGCTATGTGGTCTGTTCCATGAAAGCAGGCTTTGGCAGCGGGTGTAGGTCAGAGCCATAAAGTATTTTCATTTACCGCAGATAGATCGTGGCAAGCAGCCACCTAATGAAAAATCCAATGCCCTCAATGAGAGGACACGTTGAACCTGTGCAGCCTTTGGTCGAACATGCGAGAACGACATGCGTTCCAGGTTTCTGCTTGATAAATTATATGTCTCAGTATAGCGCAGGTTTTAAGGATGGGTGCTCCTATCAAAAGCCATTTATCAATGTAGACGTGTTCCATCAGTAAGATGCAGCAAACAAACAAAGACCGTACACCGGGTGCGGTTATGAAAACGTGAGGCAGGAGGACGGGGAGACATGGATCCTATACGTGGAAATAAACTTCGATCTGTATCTGGGCGTCTTATCTAGATAAAGAAAATTGTATGTTAATGTAAGGTGCCGATGCACACTAACACTATCAGCATGTGATTGAATCACACAGACCACCTCTGGAGTTGATCTTGCCTGCAGAGTAATTGGATTGCATGCGACGGTGTCTGCTCAGGGGTTAGAAATAAAATCACTGCATACTCTGCTCTGCCACCAAACAAGATAATGTACCAAATGGAGACAATTGTGATATGCAAAGTCGATAAAAAAAAAAACTGTGAAAGGTTCACAGCTGCAGCAAAAAGCAACATTTTTGAAGAGAAAAAAAAAGTGGCATCTGTACAGTGATGAACATACAGTGAACTTTTCCACGTCTCCACCTGCTTTGACATAACAAATGTAAGCGAATCATAATGCAGGAAAATGCAGAGAAGAAACTAAAGCAGTAAAATTACAAGGAGTAGATGCGGTGGGTAGATTGTGTTGTATCCCAGATGCAAATTCAAGTTTAATAGTAGTTGTAAATTGGGTCAGAAAGAGTAAAAGTAGGATAGTTTCAGTTTTATAATCCTTTTGAAAAAAATGTTTTTACTGCGACCCTAGCCCCCACAGTAACGGCCTTTTAAGAGTTTGTTTTTCACACACTGTGCTAGTCTGGATTTTAAAGAGGCACAAGTGCACCAAAAACCCCACAAGTTGTTGTTTGTAGTTTCCGAACCCCCTTTTTTTCTCCTTCAGATTTCTCCACCATGTGGTATGGGTTTAGTTGGCTCACTCTGGACCAGGATGAAAGGATTTCTGGGATTTTGTTTGTATAGATTTTTTTTTTTTTAACTGAAGTGAACATCTGAAAGCAGCCTGTGTGTGTGTGTGTGTGTGTGTGTGTGTGTGTGTGTGAGTGTGTGTGTGTGTGCACGTGTTTGAACTTTATGTCTGATAGACTTTCATGTTATACATGCTTGGCTGTCATGCATTCTGTATGCAGAGACTGTGCTGTACCTGCATGTGTGTGTGTGTGCACAAACATGTGCACACACACACACATGCAGGCCCACCCCCCACCCACCCACACCATCACCACCACCTCAACACATGCATTGTGTGTGTGTGTGTGCATGCATAGCTATGTAAACATGTGAGTTGTCTGCCCCCTAGTGGTTCTCCTCTCCTCTCCTCTCATCATGTTCCCTTCACTCATACCGGGCCTAATGTGTTGAGCCATGAGCCGGCCAAGCCTGTCAGTGGTTATGCACCTCATTTTATCACTCAGTCGTTGCAGGCATCAGACAAAGTGACTCCGCAATGAGGGAAAGCGCCGCTGTGACCAACCTCTATCAGCGGAAGGCTCAGGCTACTCAGCACGTAGCAGCAAACCACGGAGCGCTGAAGCCAGAGGATGATCACTTTTATTCCTCCCACTTTGGACTCTTTTTAAAGACGGCATTTTGTGAATGTGAAATGAGTCTTCATTGCATAGGGAAAGTCCAGTGCATCTGTGCAGCCCTAATCTTTCTACTTGAGAATGAGCCAGACTACGGGAAAAAAAATTCCATTCCCTTTATTCAGAAATGTTTTAAGTGTGGCAATTAAGATATGTGGATCTTTTATTTGTAGCCAACTGGGATAAAGAGATGCAAAACTATTTAAGAGTTACCTCAGCAACCCAACGGGTTGTATACGTGAGCAACAACATTCTGATCTCATCTTGCTGTGTAGCATCTCTCTGGACTTCTGTTTTCATTTCATATCAGCTAAGAAATATTTGATGTGAAGGCTTCCTCACTTATTCCTTATTTGCTATGCAAAGTTAATCTTGTTGTTGAGAAATATGTGTGCAAATGTCTGTACAGGAATATAGGATGGTTTTGATTTATCATGGAGACAGTGTGATGATTTAAGATTTAATTGATTTTCAGAAAGCCACGTAGCATGGCTCTGGGGAAGGTAATGTCAGTTGGTTGCTCCACCACTTTGATCCAGACTAAACTATATATTACTAATCTCTTACAACAACTTTATGGCAGATTGCCATGGAATTTTGTATTTTTAATACCCTGAAAATTTGATACTGGTATTTATGGTTCCCAGATGATAAATATAAAAGATTTTTGTGATCCGCTGAATTTGACTCCAGCCACACTGAGGTTGACAGCTTTATTTTTTGAGTGAAACATCGAGACAACTTCTGCACAAATTGGCATGACATTTAGTACAGATGTTCATGTCCCCCTTAGGATGAGTTGTAATCAGTTCAGTGTCGCCATCATCTGGTCTGCATCAGTACTGACATCCTATCAGCTTCTGCTCTACTAAGTGCCACTGCTGAGCAACAACATATATATGTAAATATTATGCTTGAGCAATGTTAACTTTGTCATCATGAGCATATTTCACTGCTAGCGTTAGCATGTGCTGTAGGTCAAAGAACCACTGTACCCAAGTACAGCCTTAACAACACCTTTTGAATCGGATCCCTATATATTTTCTTATTAAAGAATGCACTGTAGATTGCAGCACATTCTTCATTTGGGAAATAAACTTGTAAGTGTTGTTTGTTGTAACAGGTTTGTTGCTGAAGTAACCAGGATTTAGTAGCACTCCTTAAACTTCTGATGTTTGTATGCTTCAAGTCATCAGGTACTGAGTTCAAGGATTTTGCTTCTTTGCAGAAAAAAGCTGTCGAAGCAATATGAAATTTTACAGTTGCCTCTTGAAACTGCTCCAGTGGATCTTCTGCAGTCTCCACAGAGTCCATTTAACCATTTAAACACAAGCACTACATAATAGAAATAATTACACGTTTGGAACTTAAATTCTTCTTAAATCTTTTTTGCCAAGATTTTCAGATCCAGTTGTAACAAGACTATGGGTTTGAGTTCTCCCTGGGAACAACAGTTAAACTATAACACAGTAGTGAAAATGTGTAAATATCATTGAATAAAAAAAAAAAACATTCAAATGTCAGAAAATGTCTTCATTTCATCAGCTGAGCTTAGCTTTAATCTTTAAGCATATCTAATTGATGGCATAAATATGTGAAAGAGAAGAGCACAAAACGCGTGTGTTCCTGTGTGCAGGCAAACAGCAGGGGCTCTTTGTGCCTGTTGTTACACATTTAAGGCTACTTGGAGCAGCATAGCATGTGTGGAGGATTCTCTTCGCCTCTGGTAGTACATGAGATGAGATGTGTGCACGCGATACTTCAAAAGAAGCTGTACGCTTATCTCCCCCTCCCCTCGCTGTGGACACATCCACATCTGTTCCTGTCTCTGTCCTCTCTCAACTCGTCATCTGTCCACTGACTATGCTGACTATGACCTCTCTATGTCCCTATAATTCTCTCCTCTCACACCGGCGTAATAAGATTGATGCGGGCGGGAGATAATGAAATGCATAAAGAGTGACAGAGAGAGAGAGAGAGAGAGAGAGAGAGAAAGAGAGAGTGGTAAGGCATTAAGGGAGGGATCCATGTGGAGTAGTGGAAAAGGAAAGTGAAGTGGGGAAAAACCGAAAAGAATTCAATATGTGTTTTGTTTTGTTTTTCGCTGTTGATAAGCATTTTATTGAGTGCATAATCTAGCCTGAGTGCAGTTGTTGTATATCATGAAGGCAAGGTACATGTCATCTCCATGAGAGTAAATTACCAACAGGAGCGGAACAGAATGGGGGGTGGGGGGGTGTTAGGGGAAAGAGCTCTGGAAAGCACAAAGCTGAGAGACAGAGGGAGCGGGAGGCATTAGAGGGAAACAAAAAGCACCCGGCCGGAAGAGAGGAGGAGAGGATGGGGGAGAGGAGGAGACGGAGCGATGTGGGGAGAAGGCACTCTGATGTAATTAAAGTGGCAGAGTTGAAAGGCTGCACCTTGCCCAGCCCCCCCACCCCAACACACACACACACACACACACACACACACACACCTCCCCCAGGCCGCCACATAGGTTTATGAGTTTATGGAAACAGTATAGATGCACTGTGAGAGGCGCCAATGTCACCAGACCGAGTTATTAAAGTGCATCAACGTGCAGACACAGTGTTTAACCCTTCAAGGAGCATCCGACGGAAATGTTTCACTGATGTTAGACAAGAAATTGAAATGATAGAAAACATTGATATTGAGCTCAGAGCAGAGCTCCTGTCGGAATTCTCTGAGGTCAGCTGTGTCGGGGCAGCTTTACATAAACAGGCTTGAGCCTTTCATGTTAAATCTGAAAAGGCCGGGAAGCCCTCTGGTGAACTTTTATGTCTAATTTGCTCGCGACAGTTCCATCGAATGGAATCGGTTACAAAGTGATCACAGTCGGAGCTGCTGGGAGGATCAGGGATGTTCCAGTCCGTGTAGTGTAGTTAAAGGGGACGTCTGCAGTCAGGGTTCCTGAAGCTCTGGAAAAATCTCCCTGGCTCAGTCAGTGATCTATTACAATGCCCTGAGCCTTTTTAAAGGTTGTTTTTTCTTTGAATTGTGTTTCATCTTATTAAAACCTGCATTGTTTTACACAGAAAATAGAATTACCATGGATCATCACTGGCTCTAATCTTGTCATGCAGAAATATATATGCAAGTGATTTAAAATAAAGAGAGCGGCTTTCTTTGATTCGCATTAAGCCCAACACCTGGTCCCGGCTCAGCTCTCCAGGACTTTGATGTGCGACTCCATTCTTCACACAGATGAAATGTACAGGTAGAAGTGAACAATAACCCTCCCGAGTTCTGCCGTCGAAGGACATTAGGTGTGTCTACAAAGTACACGAGGAGGCTCCGGCATGTGATTAGGACTCGTCTCCTTTACATCTGAATTACCCGTGTTCCCATGAAACCGCCCCCGCCTATCTCAGCGCGGGGATGATCACACCTTTCTTTGTGCCATAACTACATCTCGGAGCAGAAAACGGGCAGGAACAGCGAATCCGGAGCGCCGTCTCACACAAACAGCGGGGGGACGGACACACACGGGACCACTCTCTGCTGCAACAAAAGGAGGCTGCTTCGGTCTCTTTCTCTCCCCGTCTTTTCATCTCCTGTGTGATTTGAAACAGCCTTTCAGGCCTATATCACTAATGTACCAAATAGGCTGCCATTGTTAATGTTACAGCATTATAAGTTCCTTTTGTGTGTGTTTCTCTCTGCTCCCAGAGGGCCTCGCTGAACCCTGATATGCAGTAAAGGGTGGCAGCGGTGGGATCTCTTTATTTGTTCTTTTTTTTTTTTACTAGGTAATTATGGAAATAAATCTCTTTTGTTTTGGCCTTTCTCTGCTGAGAGTCCGGTCCATAATTAAATGGTAGCGTGAAGGACTGACCAATTTGAAACCAAGAGGGAGGGGCTGAGGGGGCTTGTTTTATTGGCTAGTGCCTGGTTGAAGCGGCGGGCGGGTGGAGCATCTGAATTAGATTAGATTTAATTAAGGCATGGGGCCCCTGACTATACACTGGTACATTAATAGGCTGTGTGCCAGGCTGCTTGTTGTTGGGAATTCAACAGCGTTTGAGCACAACACACACACACACACACACACACGCACACACACACACACACACACACTGGTAAAGACTCCCCCAGGTCTTCAAGGTCAGGTAGACAGATGAAACATACAGCACGGTGTCTGGAAGAAGAGGAAACAAGCTGAAAGCTCTTCCTCTCACGATAACCCTTTCATCTACACAGATTCTCTCACAAGCACCAAGCTTCGACTCAAACTCCCCTTTCTCTTTCCAAAAGAAATAGTTTCAGACATTTTCACAAAAACACATATTCGCTTTTTTCGCCAAGAGCCAGGGCGTCCCCCTGTTTCCAGTCTCTATGCTAACCTAATCTTCCTGGCAGCTGTCTGCAGATTCAGGAGTTGACAGAAATATCTTCTAACTCTAGACAAGAAATCAAATAAGTGTATTTCAAAAATGTTCAACTATTTACTCTAAAGTACACATTGCGACCTCTATCAGTACATGATTTGAATTCCAGGAATTAGAAGGAGAGGGTTTCCTTTCATGGACAATTTAGAATCAGATCTATAACCCGATATAACTGGGATGCAAACACACACACACACTAGTCGACCTTTAGTGCACCTCTGCACATATGTTTGATTTTCCCCCGTCTCTCCAGCTTGTCCATGTGGGTGAAATCTCTATCCCTGTACTAAACACAGTATCCCCCAGGAGCCTGTAAGTCTATATAAGCCTGGAATACTTCAAAAGCTCCAAAAAGGCTCATCTACTTTGCAGTTTCAGGGGATCTAATGTAATCCTTACAGATGGAGGCATTCTCCTACTATTGATTCAACCTCAAGATATCTCCTGATGGTCATTTCCTGGCACAGCTCTCTGGGTAATATCCTGGGCTGTCTGCATGATGGCTAGTGGACAGAGATGAGAGTTCATGTTAGACGATATTACACACACACAAAAAAAAAAATTGTAACCAGAACCCAGAAAGTATTGGAGGCACACAGAGGTTGGATGTTTACAGCCGCTTGAAGCATTAGTGTAATTTGATCTGAAACAGCTACTGTAAAATACTTTTATGTAGCTCATTCCTCATTAGCGCGGCGTGGCTGCAGCTCGGTAATGAATAGGATCCCTTCCACCGCTCTGCCCCTCCGCTCGGTACAACAGAGAGCAGCTGAAACACCATTTACGCGAGCCTAACCCCCCAGTGCCTGATTGAAATTCTCACACTGTAATATCAGTCGGTGGAAATGTTTAAGTGCTATTTCCTCATCCCGTCTGGAATAATAAGCCGCAGTGCTCTCTGGCATTACAGGCGTCCCCCTCCTTATTTCAGGCAGCGGGTTGGCTGCTCTGCGTTCCTCACTGCTGGCCCTGGCTCCCCATCCTCACACATTAAATTCAATCCACTCCTAAGTATTTTGCACATCCGCCGTGACAAACTTTGCAAAGTGTGACAGCCACCGGTGTTCCTCTGCCTTTGCTCATCTGCAACGCCGATCAACTCGAGTCCTGTTTTATCTAAAACGTGTTGTGAGCTGTTTGGGCCTTACATAGAATTATTCAGCATCTCTATTCTGTCTCTAAACAACAAGTAGGGGTCCCTCCTTTTGAACCGGAGCCCCTGCACTGTACATCACGCTCCATTAGTTCTCCTTGTCTCTAGGAAGTCGCAGCTCTGGGAGGACATCTGCTTATTATGTACAACTCTCATCTCCAGCAGGCGTTGCTTCTTTTGAATCACAGATAAATACATTTGAAAATGAAGCTGAAAACATCTTTACTGCTTGATATTCATGCCCGGCTCCCTCCCTCCCTCCCTCCCTCCTCCACTCCCCCGGCTCTGCAACTCCACATTTCATCCTCCTGTTTCCTCAACCTCCTGTTCCTTTATCCGTTCTCAAACTGTTCCCCTCCTCCTCCTCCTCCTCCTCTCCATCTTCCTTCCCTCCTCGTCCTCTGTGTGTCCCTTGTTACCTCCCGTCCCCCCCCTCCTACATCCTCATTAATTCATCCCTCCTCGGTCAACTCTTCACCTTCATCTCCCTCCTCTTCCCCCCGCCAGAAGCTCCCGGGCAGGACTTCGTGACCCTGGACTACCGTCTGCGCTACTACCCGAGCATCACCTACGCCGTCATCGGCAGTGCCGTCATCTTCGTCCTGGTGGTGGCGCTGCTGGCCCTGGTGCTGCACCACCAGCGCAAGCGGAGCGTGCTGCTGCCGCGCGGCGTGAGGGGGAGCCTGCACCACCACCACCACCACCAGCCCCTGCTGCTGTCCCGTCTGGTCATCCTGGACCGGGGCCACGTCCACCCCGGGGGTCCCGGCGTCCCGGCCGGCCCCCCCGCCTCGGCCGGCCAGTACAGCTCCACTCCCCAGGCCCTGCAGCTGCTGTCTGGGGCCCTGTATCCATCCGGACTTGCCATGGACTCACCTCCATCATACTCACAGGCCGTTCTGGATGTCAGGTGAGAGGAGTGATGATGGAAATGTAGCATTGTGTGTGTGTAGCCATAAAGATGACAGTGAGTATATCATGAGTACTGTAGAATTATAATACAAAAATAATCAAACTGAAGTTTTAGTTAATCATTTGAATGCACAGGAATCTGAAATATCAGTCAGTGTCTGTCTCGTGTTATTCGTAATGCACAAGTAATCCTCTATTGGCGTGAAGCCATTTATTATCCAACAAAGACGAGATAATAGTCATATTAATGTCTTTTCAAATGTGGCAAAACAGCTTTTACTAAACTGCGCAATGATATTAATATAATGTATATAGAGAGTGATGAATGAAGCACTTGTTCTCAGCGGCTTCTTTTTAAAAAGCCCCATGAAATGAAAAATACATTTTAATCTCATCTGTTGAATATATGTATCAATATTAATTTTACATCCAAATCTACCAAAATCCCACTTTCTTCTCTTTCTCTAAAACAGTTCCAAATGATTAATGACTGATTCTGAACTCAAGTCTATCTGAATCGTGCTAAATAACAAGCTCCACCCACTTTCTTGCAGTCCAAATAGTTGTGAGGATTTGATTTTATCCATTTCACTGTGTAATAAACCACACAAGACTCCATAACTTGACACGTGAGCTGTTAAGCCAAAAGTCTTCATTGCACTGTCGTTACAACACACCTCCAGATCCTGACATCATGCTCTCCCTCTGTCTTCCCTAGCCGGCCTCCCTGGTTTGATCTCCCTCCTCCTCCCTACCTCCCAGACGGGGATCTTCCTTCAGAGGGAGAACTGCCTCAGTACGAGTCCCCACAAGATCCTTTGAGTCAGCCCACACCGAGAACTGTGGCTTCGAGCACGCCGCCGCGTCAGACCTCCAGAGAGGAGTCGGAGCGGCTGTAGTTTGTTCTCTTGAAGACTGGATAGCTAGAAGTGAGACAGTGGAGACTGGAGGACCAGGCTGGGGGGCCGCCACAGGCCGGGACAGTCCACAGCACTGCTGCCTTGGTTTGACTGAAGCACCGAGACTAGACTCATCCTGACTGACCCTGTATGCTGGCTCCACCTGCTGGAGACACGGCTGCACTACACCTTCATCAGTTAGTATTCAGAACATACATCACCTTTTTGGGGTCTCAGTCTCAGTTTATACCATATTACTGTGTATGATTCTGAACTCCAAAGAAATAGGAATTAAACACATAACATCATATATGTAAACAGCAACATGCAACATTTCGCTGTGTTTCTCATTGTCTTTGACATTTCACAGCTGCAACATGTTCCATAGTGGGGGTCATCACAGAGTGTTATTGTGTTTAAATTGTAATATAGTAGATGAAATCTGTCTGAATGCTATATGTGAGGCATTTAGAGAGTTTCAACGAGGACTTGTTGTCTTATTCTTATTAAAGTTGATACACATTTAAAAGTAATTCAATCGTATATATATACAGTAATATTTTGGAAGAGTAAGGTTGTGATATGCAAGATATACAAGTGCAGCTTGATAAGAGATACTCGAAGATTTAAATCAGTTTTCTAAGTGTTGATGTGGAAATGAACTTATCATGTGCCTAGTGAAAATCAACATATTATCTGTAGAAGTGTTTCCACTGAGTTGTTTAGAGAAATTTACAAAGTGTTTCTAAAAGATCAGTGGAGGTTTATGTGCTTGTTCTCAGAACTTTTCTCACAGTATTTGTTGATTGTCCCAAATTCCAGATTTAAAAAAGAAGAGGACCATTGTGAATTGAATAAATATTGCTTAGCAGAAACTTTATATATATGTATGTTTGTATGCATACGTATGTATATATATCATGTGAATCATTCCTCTAAGCATAAGAACCACCTCTGTTGGTAAAGATAAATTGCGTTATCATTTTTCTGTCTTAAGACCAATAATGTTTTTATATCAAAACTAAATAAGTTCATTGAAAGAATTTAGTTTAAGCTTCTTTATGTTCCTGTTTGGCCGCTCATGTCTTTCTATGTGAGAATGTATGTGTCTGGGCCCACAAAGTCTAATTACAACTTCCTAATACAGCAGCCTGATCTGGGAGGTGACTAAAGGTCCCATGAGTACACACAGTTGAGAATGTCTTGTCTCATATCAGATTGGTTATGTTCTACTGGAGATTTTACATGTACATTTGTACCTTGTCTGTCATTCGGAAAGATGCAACCTCAGTAGTGTTGTTATTCACAGCATCTGTGATTGTGTGTACTTTTGACCTTCATTCACTCTCAATGTGGTTCAACACTGTAAATAGAAAACAGGGTAAAGTAAAAGAAATCTATTTAAAAGTAGAACATTTTCATTTAGTTAAAAAGAAAATTAAAAACAAAAAAACATAAATGTAGTGCTGTTTTTTATTGATTGGTGATGCAGGCACAAGAAAAACAATCAAACCAAAGATAATCACCAATACCCTTTTCCCCAAGGATACTACCCTCCAAAGGAATGATTATGTGTCCCACCTGTTTGTATCTCTGGTATAGTCCCCATTTGTAAAGGTGTTTTGAGTAAAAACACATTTCATGTTATTTGCTGTAAAACTGGAAAGCGATTCTCAGGATGAAATTTATATTTTTGTTTTGTTTCTAGAAATGTTTAAGATCAAGTTCCATTGTTTTTCTGATTTGTTTTCATGAACTTAGCTATTCACACATGCGTGACACCATGATCTTTTTACCCTCTGTATTCTGTACATTGAAAGTAATATAAAATTCTGACTCAGACCTTGTGTGTTTGTGAGTGTTTCTGGAGGTGGGACGCTACATTTCGTCAACAACTTAATATACATATATATTTAAATATGTTTATTGCAGTGTCTGGAGCTGTGACCCAGAAAGACAAACCTTGGATCCTTCCATCTATAGTCTACACTGTAGGAGGAGATGAATGCATTAGTTAGGAAATCAGTGTAAAGTAATTATTATTCATCTGGAAACCTCTCTATTCTCCTCTTATGTTTAAACTATGCAAAGCTTCGTTCAGACAGAGCCATGCAGTTCCACATTTACACCAATAGATGTCAGCGTGTCTCCATGATGCACAAAGATCAGCAGCCGATCGCTCAGTTTGATAAGTTGAAACATGTCCTCCCATGTTTTAGTAATCTTTCATGTCAAATGTATGTTTTCGCTGCAAAACAAAGAAACCATTGTCATGTTTTGATTTGTGTTTTTTTGTAAAATGTTTAATTCATATCTGCCTCTAAACCCTTTTCTATCTTCATGGCAACTATCTATATGTGACACCTAGTTCAGTGAATAGATGAATGAATATTATCTCACCAGTGGCCCCCTATTTTAATTGTAATGTCCCCCCCACCAAAGCCCTGCATCTCATCTCCCCCTCCCACCCCAATATCCGCATGGCATTATGATACATCAGATAACATTTGACAGCATGTCTTTAACGTCCCTCCCCATCACTCTACCTGCCCCTCACTTCCTACACTCATCATTTATCTGCCTTCAACATCTCCTACTTTCACTCCCTCCTCCGCCCTCACAGTATTTTTTTCTTTTTCCTCACTGCCCTGCTCTCCTTTACCTCATCTTAAACTCTGATGCTGGAGGCCCATGTTTGCTTAGCTCCAGCCCTTAACTACACAGCCTTTAATTAAAAGCCTGCACACTTCTCTGTCCGTTCCTGCCCTCTCGCTCTTTCTCTGCCCGGCAGCTGGTGAATTGGCAGGGGGCAGTGAAACAGTGCGTCCACTGGATCAGGGGATGACGTCTCCTCGGGTACGACACAGAAAATGATGCCAATATCAGTAATAAGGTCAATAAGGATGGTGGTTGCACACTGCAAAAACACAAATCTGCAAATACTAGGAGAAAATATCCTGTTTTTGCTACAAATTTGAGTGGAATTGCTTTATTCCACTTGCAAATAAGTTGTCTTTTTATGATTTGGGACAATTTACAGTTATTGTAAAATTAAAAAAAGCCACTATACAGGCCATACACTTGGCCTATCAACATCATTTTGAAATTGATATGTAGATATCCAAGCTTTCAGCATTAATTGTAGCCTTTTTCTTTTTTTCTACAATAACTGTATGTCCATGTCTTACCAAATGTAAAATTGTCTTTTAGGACTGTGTACCAGTCCATCACAACCTCAGTTGGCATATAAAAAACATAATAAATCTACTCATGCTTGCCACTTTTCTTTTGGAACACATACTTCCTATGGGTGCTGCACTATTTACTAAATACAAGAAGAAGACAACTTCTAATTATCTAAAATAATCTTACAGTGCAAAAGGATATTCATTCTTAATAATGAACAAATTGTACCAAAAACAAGATAGTTTCACCTGTTATGATTTCACTTTTTGCAGTCGAGGAAAGAATCATGCAGATGAGCTTAATTATTAAGATGCACCATGGTGATCTTCCAAAGTGATGGCCCAGAGAGGCTAGTTTTACTCTCTTGGGGGTCTTTCATTTTCTATTGGAAATAGTGCTCGTGTGATAAAGCTGGCTAATATCCAACTGATAATGAAATACTTTCAACTAGTGCTAAATATTACTTAGGTATCTGCATATAATCATTTTGTCATTTGGTCGCCTATAACACTTTACGTCTGGGAAAAAACACGAGTGGTGAATATAGATCAAGATTCACCCACATAAGTGTGCATTTTTGCTGATCACTTCACTTTCGTGCAGCACTCTCAAGGCCACTTTCTCTCTCACACAACTACATATGAACACGCACACATGCACTCACTTGGCTGTTGTGCCATAGCTGCAGTGAGCTGGAGATAAGACCCAGTGTTTTCTCATGTAAATGCTTTGAGCGTGGACGGGACGGAGGGTGTATTGTTAGCATGCAGCAGCTCTGAGGAGCTCTGCTGAGGGCTTGGCCAGCGTGGCCCTTATCTGATGAAGAGCAGGCCTCTGAGGGGAGGGGGCGGGCGAGGGACGAGGGCCGGGGTAGGGTTGAGGGGGCCAACGGGAGAATGGAACAGCTGGCGGAGTCACGCGTGCAACCCCAAAAACATACAGAGACCAGACACGCTGAGCACGGTGGGAATCTCCTCGGCTAAGAGATCCACAAACACACGGCCTCTTGTGTTATTATCAGCTACCAGCCAGCAAGTCTGAGCACATAATCACACACACAGCAGCACAGAATGGGGGGCATTTCACACAATCATCGACACATATATATATATATACACACACACACAGAAAAGCACAATCATCGATGACAATCGCAGAGATTCACAAATACACATTTCCATACAGGCGTCTTTACACGTCATTAGGCTAACGCACACAAACACACATGGACAAAAAAGAAAGAAAGAAAGAAAGAAAGAAAGGAAGAAAGAAGGGTCACCCACCATTCATCTAGTTCCACAGAAGAAGAAAATCAGCAATAATATCAACAAACACCTGGTTTCTATGTCTCGCTCCCAAGATGGAGACTCCAAAACTCCTGATTATCTGAGAGTTTCCAGCCACTCTGTCATGCAATGAAGGCACGAATCCACCTGACAACACACTATATCTGTTTTTAATCAGAAAATGAGTGGATGTCAGTGTTTGATAGTCACTAACAGAGCAACAGTCCTGTTCCACAGTTTAGGAATTTTATGAATCAACATTGAAAGTCTCATAAATTATGGCTTTAAAGCATTGTTTTAGTGAAAATAAAGAAAAAAACAAAGAAACTAAGTATTCAGTAAAGAAATGATACATATTCTGTTTAGCATTTCTGCAAATTGTTTCCTCCATAATCTCAAAACAGCAGCTGTCATTCAAGCCACTCAGCATTCCGAAACTAGAGATTCCTCTCATATATATGCATAAGTCGGCCTGGCATTAGCAGCTGAAACAGTAACACTTCCCTGCTTAAGAATAGGCCAGGGTGCTGGCTCTTGTCCTTCCCATTCAGGCCAGTGTTAAACACACAAACTAGCATGCTAATGGGTAATCCCTGAGGACGGGCCACCTTTGTCCCAGCCCTAAGAGGATGTCTCTCTCTGGGCACTGGGTGACAGCCACCAGGCCGCCTGCTACTGGACAAGCAGCATGTTGCCAGATACTGATCTCAGACCTCCAGAGGGATGACAGCAGGTTGCCAGGTCCTGATAGGGTTTTGATGGGTGGAAGATTGGCGTCTGCCTTGATTTCCTTTTTGTTTTTGTTTTTTTCCTGTCCTGTCCTCGTCCTGTGATGCACCGGGAGGTGGCAGGAAAGGGAAAGTGTGTTGTAGGGTGCTCTGATGCAGCAGGTGGCC
This sequence comes from Eupleurogrammus muticus, assembly GCA_036785175.1. Taxonomy (NCBI): domain Eukaryota; kingdom Metazoa; phylum Chordata; class Actinopteri; order Scombriformes; family Trichiuridae; genus Eupleurogrammus; species Eupleurogrammus muticus. The sequence goes on along the minus strand of JAYKQN010000010.1, from coordinate 20,226,044 downwards.
TGTGTGTGCTAACAAAGAGCTCCAGAGAACTTGATAGACTACAGTGTGAGTGGCATGAGGTGGCTATTTTTACTTTTTATCCTACAGCCCCATTCAGTGACCTGGAGCCTTTCAAACCATCTCAGAAAAGCAAATAAGTAGTTTATGAGATAAAAAAAAAAAGCTGGTCACCTATAGCAATAAATTGCTTTCTTCATTAATCTGTGCAGCGACTAGATAATCTGAACCGGAGACGTGCCAGGAGGATGAATGGGAGCCCTGGAAGTTGATGAGCACTTGTTCATGTCTGTCTATAGATTAGCACATTCCACGCTGCAAGGTGGACGGTGGTGTTGGGGAGCGGCTCAAGCAGCAGGCCGCCATTGATTTGCTGAGAGGACATTCCACAGTGCAAGGTGCAATCAGGAAACTGGAGGAGGAGGAGGAGGCGTTCCCACTCCCTGAGACGTGCTTGAAGAAACCGGGCGATCGCATCATGTGGCATGTGTGTGGTATCACATGTTGCTGGACAGAGGACAGCTATATGATGATTATTTTAAACAATTTATCCAGCCCTGGTTCTATACTGTCTCTGATGAAATATTGTGCCCTCATCCCAACTGTGCACCCTCATCTGTCTTTTCACCCCCAGAGAACTGAGCTCCACATACAGCAGCACCCAGTACGTGCGCACACACGTGCACACACACACATACACACATGCATATGAGCACACACACGTAACTCAGTGCAATTCTATACTATCTTCCTGTTAAAAGATCATTTGGCTTTATTTTTATCCTTAAGATGATGAGAAATCAATTCATGGATGCATCTTATTTCATATACAGCGTTATGTCTCCTATGTCCCATAGTAGCCAGTTTCTATGTGTTTGAAAGCAGATCTGCTTGTGTTGTACTTTTCTTGCAGATTAATCAGAGGAGCTGGATCCCCCACGATGCTGAAAAGTGATTCTCCCCCCCCCCCACAACATGTATCCTCATCTCCAACAATTCCCCACCTGCGGCAGCATCGTTCTTCCTCCTAATCTACCACACGGACCCTCAACGCTCTACTTCTGCCCGACGCCTGTTCCCTCCCCCGTGTTTCCAGCCGCACTCCTGCAAAATGAAACACATACAACACAGGAACCATTCCACCCAGTCCGCCCACCACCCAGGGCCACCCCATGCCTCGCACGTTCCTCTCAGACAGGGAGCACGACACTGGGCCCCACCGTTTTCACCGTGGTTCCCCCCCCCTCCCAAAGCACGTCCAATCCCCCCACCCCACCCCCCCAGTCCCATCCATCATATCTGCCCCCCGGCCTCCATCACGTCCCCACAAAGGCCGCTAACCCCGGGGAAAGAAAAGGCGATATAAAAAAAGGGGAGAAGAATACAGCCGCTACCATGCAGAACAGCGCCGGCCGGAGGAGCGCCTTTTGTCCCGCGGCTTGCCTCTCCTCGCCTGCTCCCTCCTGCAAACACACCCTCTGCTCCGAGGGAACAACAGCCCGGGGGCTGGGGGGATGGAACCGGGGTGTGGTGCTATCTAAAGCAGTATAGTTCAGCCCCCTCCGTGGCCCCCTGGTCACCAGCAGACCCTGTGTGTTGAGCTGTCAAACGGGGCCGCCCTCGCCCTCCCCTCGCGTCCACGGGCACTCCCTCTGGGGGGGGGCGGCGGGGGCCCCGGCACCTCCGACTCAGGGGCCCCACTAGCTGAGGGCTCACCGTGCTCCGCTGGCCTGCCCACTGACGCTTCGTGAAGTGTAACGGTGGAACTCAGGTGAGGAGGGGGGCCCGGGTCCATCTGCAGGGACCCGATGGATGAAGTGGGAGATTAACATAGGTTGACATCAAAGGCACCTTTGACTCCTGGTGATATGTGCACTCAACTGTAATGCAACGGGGCCACCGACTTTATTTCTGATAGCATCAGAAAGAGAAGAAAGGCAAGAAAAGAAGACAGAACAACAACAGAAAGAGATAGAAAAAAAAGAGCTAAGATTGAGGAGAGGAGTGTATAAGTGAATGGGCAGCATCCATTAGGTGCAAACAAAGCGGGTGCTTTTCTGTCGCTGCTGATGTTCTGTCACAGGCCGGCCTGCCTTTGTGGCCCGAGGAGGAGAGGGAAGTCCCCCGCTTGGTCACGTTCACACCCTTTGCTGATAGAGCCCCTCTCACTGCTGGTCATGGCTGTTACAGAGTCCTGCAGCTGCCTGAAGAATGGACGGGACATAGATAAATCCTGGATTGGAGATGCAGGAGATGATTAAGCAGAACAGGGAGAGAGAGAATATCTATCGACTAATAAAGAACAAACTAAGCAGCGGGCAGGTTTGTTGAGGAAAAAAAAAGGTTTATGCAGAAAAGGTGAGAGGACGGGATAATTATTAATGAAGAGAAGGCATTCGGTATGGAGGAAACAAAACACGTGTTGGACTGTCCAAATTTAGTGTGCTAGTTTATGAGACCCCAGAGGCTTGTGCAGCAGACTGGTGGAATGAGAGGGGGCTGGAGGGGTGGAGCAAAGGAACAAATGTGGTTATATGTGGCACCCCCATTGATAATTATGGGCAAACTAAAGCAAGGTGGGGGGGCTCATGTCTGTATTCCATGTATTCTACTGTTAAATATTTGTTCTTTGGAAATGTTAGATAAAATGGGGATAGTAGCGACGACAGAACAACATTAAACATTATACGTAGTACCAACATAAAATACACACGCACACACGCACACACACACACACACACAGACACATATATCAGCACACATCGGTCCTCAAACACACAGCACGCACCCTAAAAGGAGCGTGACTGACCACGTTCCAACTCTATTCACAAAAAGGACAATAGCGTGCTGAGGCTGCAAAAAGCCAGTTGAATGTGTGTTTCTTGTTTTCTGTGTGTGTGTGTGCGTGCGTGTGTGTGTGTGTGTGTGTGTGTGTGTGTGTGTGTGTGTGTGTGTGTGTTCCGGGCATGTATATGTGTGTGTGTGTGTGTGTGTCTATACATGGAGGCCTGTGTCCAGCCCTTGGGCGGCACACAGATTGTGATTTTCCCAGGTGAACAACACCATACGGGGCGCTGCATCTTCAAGCTCATTAAGGGCCATTCTGCCCCATTAGAAAGCGTTCAGCAGGGTGTGCATTCCCCCAGACTCCGGTGTCAGGGCACACAGCCATGCCCGAAGGCCCCAGGGTGGGGACCTATGCTAAACGGGCCGAGGGAAACGCAGCAGAAGGAGTTGATCCTTATTCTTCAGCGAACACCAGTTGCGGCGTGGGGGGGGTGGGGGTGTGTGCATGTGCAACAGCTTGTTTAGTTCCCTTGCTCGGGGAAATCATCACAGTAACTGTTGAATAGGCTGATGAATGACTTACTAAAATATGAACTCAAAGGGTGTCATTGTAAGGTTACTTGAACAGCAAAACCGTGCTGAGGACAATGAGTTTGAGAATGATCAGTTATGCACTTCTTCCATTTTCAGCTAAATGTGGGTGTTTGAATAGATGGGAAATGACATAATGCAGAAGTAATTGTGATGACATAGATCATCAGGACAAACAGTCCCCCTTGTGGACAGCAGCCAGATCCTCAAGCATCAGCCGTCTATTGATTCCACTGACTATAGAGTTGGAGCACGGAGTGGTGTGATGCCATTCAGTGCCCAGCGTTGCTAGGTAGAGTGCACCAGTCCATAGTGTGTGTGTGTGTGAGTGTGAGTGTGTGTAAGAGAGAGAGAGAGAGAGCCAAGGGTGCAGCATCCACCCCTGATAGTTATAAATGAGAATCATGTCAGCACGGGGACCCCGGGCCATCTGTGATACTCACAGATAATCTCAGAGCGCTCACACACACAACACACTCATGCTCAAGTGAAAATCTGTCCTCCTGGGACGACCATTGTAATGAAGAGCAATAAATAGGGCAGAGGTACGCCAGGCTTGAACCGACAACCTGTCTTCTACATTTGTGTCCTTGAAATGAATAATTTTTGTATATTAATAGATTAAAAATGTTTAATGATGGAGACGGAGGTGGAATTTTAACCCTTGTGCCTCAGAGGGAACTGCCTTTAGGGTTTTATTTTTATTCGACCACAGCAACTATATTAAATCTATTTTTGGCAGTGTAAAAAAATACTCCCCCTTAGCACCTTAGAGACCTTTTAGCTCTGTAATCAACATGTGCTGATCCCAGAGCTGAATTAGCATGAACTCATATAATATATTATTTTAAAATAAATAAATAATATATTATTTTAAAAGGTGTTATTGAGCCATTTCCTTGTTTCCTTCTTAGGGCCAAATGTCTGCTATTTTCCTGTTTTCACTAGAGGCTTTCACCCTCTGCGGCCCAGTGTGTGTGTGTGTGTGTGTGTGTGTGAATACAGATACTCAAATTCTAATGGGAAAAAAATCTCAATAATATACACCCACAAAAAATGATTAAGGATGTATTTGTTGATCTTATGGCCATTATAGCATAATTATGCAATTTATGAGCCTTTGAAAATAGTTTTTTTTCAGTTGATTAAGTCGTCATCTCCTGTTTGACTTGAAGAACAAATACATGGTGTTTTACTGGTCTCCATTAAAGGCTTTGCCAGATACACCGCTGGCATTTTTGAGTTCCAAAACTCATTAAGTGCAAATAATGAATCTTAAATGTTTGTGTTTATTAAAAAAAGGTTGTGACAGTGATAATTTACAGATATATAGTATATAATATATATAATATTTTTAGGACAGCTTGTGACCTTTTAGGGCCCCAAGGTCAATTAGTAACCACTAAAACAGTTTTCTTGTCTCTGTTGTCTTGAAACTAGTTCTTACTGTAACTCAACTATATCTGTGTGGGCTCAGGTCAGCTGAAGAAGCCCAGGGTGAAGCAGCATTTTACTGTTTTGCCGTCTACAACTGGAACAAACTGCAAGAAGATCTTAGAAGTGCTCCACATGGTGCACTTCCTGAATCTAGGCTAAAAACATTTATTTTTTTCATGAACCATGCTTTTTAAAGTAGGTGCTTTGCTTTCTTTTATAGGACCTATCTTTTAACTACATAACTGTCATTTGAATGACTTTTGCATGAACTTTTTCCTCAGTTTAATTACGTCGTATATATAGATGTTCCTGTTTTGCCTTTATGTAAAGCGTCTGGATTTCCCCAGTGTATAAAGTGGGCTCTATAAATAAACATGCTGGCATTGCACAAAAGAAAAATAATAATACCTCGAATTCATTGTTGTTGCAAATCTTTGAGATTTCCCAGTGTCATAATCAAAGTTCCCTCTAGACTTTTAATAAGTAGTATCATCAAAAAAAAAGCAGAAAAGATTTAACCAAAAAAAATATATCACTAAGGTGTTGAAAGATCAAAAACCGTCAGAATATTGTCTCAAGCTGAAAATTTTTACATGTCTTAATACATGGCTAGACATTTTTTGTTTGTTTGTTGCTGTAATTTTACATTATGCAAGGGTGCCTATTTCAACTTTAAGGAAAGGATGAGGAAAAATTGTCAAGGTGGAATCAGGAAAATGCTTATTTCAAGTGAAACTTGTCCAATAGTACTGGATCACAGACATCTGGGTCACAAACCGCAGTAACCAATGTTCAGTGTGTGGCCGCTGAGCTGTGGCACTGTGCTATGTCATAGCAAAAACTGTCCTGAGATTACTATGATTATATATTTGATCCAACCATACATCCATGTTCTACCACTTATCCAGGTCGGGTCAGCAGGGAAGCCCTTGGCCACGGCGTCCCAGGCCTGCCCTGGGACCCGTCACCGGGGAGGCGTCCAGGAGCCTCCTCACTAGGAGGAGGTGGTTCTGCTAAGGGAGAGCCCAGCCGCTCTGCAGAGGAAATTTATGTTGGCCGCTTGTGTTCACGATCTCGTCCTTTCAGGTCACTACCCAACACCTGTAACGTAGACTGACTGGTAAATCGAGGGCTTCACCTTTCAGCTCAGCTCCTTCTTCAACATGACAGACCAATGCAGAGCACTGCACCGATCCACAGTGTATAGTTTATAATTAACTCAACTACATGACAAAGCCACTGAGCTACATGCAGCCATCCGCTCGCCGACACTGCAACCCACAGAATCTCCAGAAATGTAAACACGGTCCCTCATGTTCCTCATGTCTCTGCAGCAGAAGCGTCACATCACCAAAAGTAAAACTGGCCACAGTGATGAGAATAGATTGAAAAAAACACACCTGCAAGCTGGAAATAGAAAAGTGAGAGACAGAGAAACGAGGCTCTGAGCGGGAGCGGGTTTGGGCAGCCATACATGAGCACGGGCTGCGAGGGAACGTGGAGAGAAGCAGGGCAGGATTATGTTTCACTGATAACAGGCTCAAATTTACTGCTGAATAAGATGTTCTGTAGGATACAGAGGATAGGCCCAAACTTTTTTTCTAGGTCTCCCAAAAAACATGATCTATGTTCTCTTTAAGTCAATTAATCAGACGCCCCGCCACCCTGTTCCCTCTGGTAAGGAGAGCAGGAAAAGGCAGAGCCTCTTCTCGCAGCGAGAGCTCGAGGAAGGAGAGTCAAATATTTATAGAGCTACACTCCATGATTCATTTCTCTCTCATGACATTCACTAACTCCTGCTTCAGCGAATAGTGCTTTGGCAGCCATCGCTAGGTAGATAAATAGCTGAGTGTCCAATCTGATCTGAATTTATTTTAGGTCTTCTACTCAAATATAAACATCGACCGGCCCATATAAGAGAGCAAATCATGAATCATACGCAGAGGAGAGAAATTAAAAGTCAAAGTGACCTTTTGTGGAGTCACTGGTGAATACTGGCCAGAGGAGGAATGCTCCCCTTTTCCTCCCAAACTACAGTACAGGCTGGTTAAAAGGGAAGGCAGTTGCCGGGGTAACTTGTGTCGGCATGTTTTGGTGAAGGCTGAGACAAAGCAACACGTGACAGGCTCGCCGTCCCCCTACAGCTGTGACCTGTCTCCCACCCTGGAGAGGGAAAGAAGAACAGCACAAGACAAGAGATGGGTGGAAAATGAAGGAAAGAGGTGTAGGGACGTTCCCAAACAAAAGTCTATATGAGAGAAAAAGAAAGCGAGCTCAGATAAAACCGTGAGTAATATGTGTCGATGTAAAAGGAAGCACGAGACGTGTGTTTTAGCAACACACGTCCGCAATGATGATATAATGTCCCCACCAGTGCCGTCCATTGTACCCTTTTCTACTTCTACCCCTCCCAACAATAAGGAAACAAATAGGTTGTAAAATAGCACAAAGTTGTAAAAGACAAAAAAAGGTTTAAAAGACTGGAATCACACAAAAAACTGCTGTAACAGTGAGGGGTCAAATGTCAGGAGACCGAACTCTTGACCTCTGGTGACCGAGAGCTGCCACCCTTTTGAAACAATACGCTCATAATCTGTGTGTGTGTGTGTGTGTGTGTGTCAGTGTGTGTGTGTCCACCCGTCTCTTAGGGTATGGATTGAGACACCTCCTGGTAGGCATCTTAAAAAAAAAAATGAAAAAAAGCCTATTTCATCAATAATCTTGTCTCCCGTCCTCCCTCCTCTTGCTCACCTCCTCCCCCTACGAACCTCCTCCATCGACCGACCCTCGACTCGACTCGAGTGCCTCCTTCCAACAAAAGACATCTTCTTCTCATCCTCCTCCACGGAGACAGAGGGACGGATGAGAAGATGGAAGAGCTTCAGCTCATCCCTTTAATCCAGGGGTAGACAGGGACTCTTCAGTGGAGAGGTGGGAAATCCACTGATCGGGGGCTTAAGATGCAAACTCCACAAAAGACCTGAGGCTGTGGTTGGGGTCATCACTGCAGGACGGGACACCAGGCTGTGCCTGTGCATTGTGGCGCACACACTCTTACACAGCATACTTATTTTAAGGTGATAATCGTGCAAACACACGTGTTAACAAAGACGTATACTGCCTATATGATGCAATGCATAAACGTAAATACAATGCAGTATTTGACATATTCATAAGATAAGACTATTGATCCCACAACAGGGAAATTTGCTTGTTACTGCAGCGTACAGAGAAAAGAAAAGAAAAGAAAAAAGAGCTAAAGAAGATAGAAACTATAAAAAATAAAAATACACAACACTATTTACAAAATTCGTAGAATGTGTTGATCCGCATACACAGTATGCATTATGGACATAGAATGGAGAGAAATACTAATAAATAGCAAGAAAAAAGTATGCATAAGCAAAGCATGTATACATACATACATACATACATGCACGTACATGCCTACATACATACACATACACACATATTTGCATATATATACAGACATACATATCCACGCACATACACACATGTACACATACACAGCTAATGCGCACTTATGGTGCAGGGTGTGTGTGTAGAGAAAAGTGACGAGAGGCAGAAAAGTAACATATTGATTTTTTTTACGACATTGAACCAAATTATTAAATTGCATTTAATTTGACTTGTTTTTGGTTAGCTACTTTTGATAAAGTTCAGCTTCTGCTCCACGTGCTTCATGTAATAAACTCACTAGTTGAGTTCAAATTGTTTTTCCTACTCATAATATGAATTTTGAAGAGCAACACATCTTTCTACAAAAACGAGCTAATGCACATTTATTACAGTTCACAGACAAAATTGGAGGTGTTTTTGCATAAAAAGCCAATGAGTAGGAATGTAGCTGTTGTTGCATGAGTCACGGGCTGCGTCCTGTGTATCAGTATGAGCCCTGCGTGTCGCTCCCGCGTGTACGTGCCATTGTGTTCTCATGTGTGCGCGTGCGAGGCGGTGAGTGTGTGTGCCCGCATTCAGCGTCTCCCTGCAGCTAATGAGTGGCGGCCCACCTCTCCAGCAGGCCTGGCAGTCCTTGGCTATGGGGCTGGAGCTGGCTGCTTTCTCATGGTAATCACACACTTTGTCCCGGGGTGGATAATCCTGCACCGGCTTTGTGTGGGCCCCAGAGGAGAGCCCCACAAGGTCGACCCCGCTTCACAGAGAGCCACAAAGACCCGAATGCGGTAGCAGCACCCCACTCCAGGCCTGCGCTCCTCAACACGCACCCGTACACGCAGACACACACACACACACACACACACAAAAATGCATGCTTGCACACAAATGCACATGCACGCACCGTCAGCGACACACACTCATTACTTATTCTCAATTTCAACAGTCTGGAGTCATTAAAACGAGCCGCTTGTGCAACAGAGACGCACATAAGAAAGCAGGAGCTGCAGAACATTTTCATGTTAAACGGCATGAAGGTTTCCTAAACGGCTAACATGGGCTAAAACTCCTCTGCAGCAGTGTGAAAACAAGCCATGCAAGAGAAGAAGGTAATTTTAAGAGCAGCATCTACAGCAATGTGTGAGTCATATGTGTGCATGTGCAGAGTTGCTCTATCATATTTATATATATATATATTTTTTTTTTTGTTTTTGTTTTTTCAATCTAACCCCCCTGAGTCAACTTTTACTTCCTGTATGAAAACAATTTCCCTTTGATCAAAAGCCATTTTTGCAGCATTTAGCTTCCCACGTGGCTAGCATCATCCCGCTCTCTCTTACCCCCGATGTGTATAAATCAACCCGGTCTCACGGCTTTACGTGTTAAGGTCACGAAAATTAATCTATTATTTCGTGGTCGGGTTACGAGTTGGGCTCTATTTTCGTGACTGGACAACGGTTCCTTACCCCATGCGTTTTAATAGGCAGTCGATTGACGCTCTTTTTCGTGAGAGGACAACGATTCCTCACCCTGTGTATTTTAATGGGCAGTGCGTACACCACCGCAATGGTAATTTGTGCGCGTCAGCTCCAAAGAGCTTTCGCCGTGTTTGACCCATTTCATTTCAAATTGAGTTAGGCCTATAAAATCTAGCACTGTTCTAATTTGTCGACGCGGTGGTTGTAGCGTTGTCATACGTGGTCAAAGAAAAGACCAGTCCAGATCGCGCGCATTTTAATTAGCCTTCTAGTGAATGAGCGCTTTCGGATACAAAAATATAACCGATATAAAACTACACATTTGCTGCTGGAGGAGTAATGGGTTGATTCTTGGTTGTGTGAGTGAAAATGTAATGGGTGGTTTATTGGTTAAATCCCATGTGTCCGATCGATTTCAATGGCTTCTCTAAAATCTTTGGTTGGACTCTGGACTGTCTGCATAAAGGGGGATATCCCTAGCGTGCTACTCCCCTTGAGAAAATAAATGACGTTTGAAGCTCAACCAATCAGAGGCAGAGTACGGCGGTGGTGTACGCACTGCCCATTAAAATACACAGGGTGAGGAATCGTTGTCCTCTCACGAAAAAGAGCGTCAATCGACTGCCTATTAAAACGCATGGGGTAAGGAACCGTTGTCCAGTCACGAAAATAGAGCCCAACTCGTAACCCGACCACGAAATAATAGATTAATTTTCGTGACCTTAACACGTAAAGCCGTGAGACCGGGTTGGTATAAATAGGCGGCGTTGCTGGAAGGGAGAGCAGCGTGCTGGGAGTTTGGCGTGGCGTCAGGTGAGCTCAGCTCAGTTTACCGCCGTATCTGAAGGGGTGGAGAAGAGAAGATGAAGAACGGTGAGACGGAGTAGAGTGGTGGACAGGCTCCCACAGGCCTCTCTTACACTCCGTCTACTCCCAAATCATGAATGAGCAGGCCTTGGACACGGATAAAACCTCCACCTTGTTAATCTACAGAAGCATTACAGAAGCTGGTTGCGTGAAGAGTAGTGGTCTACACTCGGCCTCCCGCAACAACTTCAGGTGGTTATTAGCCTGCAGGCTGCTTTGGAGATAACAAAAGTGTTTCCTCTGTGTACTGTTTTCAAAGATCCTACCTCAGATAGCTCAGAATACATGTGTATTGGTGGTCGCTCAACTAAGCCAACAAGCGTGTTCAGCAACTGATTTCTGCAACTTAAACTTGTCTCAAACTGTGTGAAGTTTTTTTTTTTTTTGGGATCTCCTCATCATTTACTTGTGTGCAAATGTTTTATTTGGACGAAATATTTGGGATGAGCTCGGATCCAAGGTCTATCTGAAGGAATGAATGTGTCTCACTGGGTCATTAGCCAGGAGGAAAGCAGCACTGTGGGCCAGTGTGAAGCGGCAAAGAGAGGGTTTGTAATCCTCTATGGCCAATGTGACACAGCCAAATGTCTGTCTAGGGACACACTAGGACATTTTTGTTCCACAAACAAGACAGACACACACACACATGCACGCACACATACACACACACACATGCTCAGCCATACATACATAGATACATGCACATGGACACACACAACTCTAGAAATCCCACTGCTTCCAGTCTGGTAATCCTCATTGGGTATTCCGACGGTGTTTTGCTGTGGACACCAAGTTGACAGACAGAGTTAGAGAGTAAAAGAGGAACAGAGGGAGGGAGGAAAGGGGAGGAAAACAGACACAAAAAAACGTCCCCCTTCTCCTCGTCCCCCGGCCACCATTGGTTGATGGCACAGGGTCTTTTCTTTCCCTTTTGCTAATTGGCCACCCAGGCATTGACTCTGGCGTGAGTTCTACCCCAAAACACGTGCATGTGCCCCGCTCTCATGGCTATTCTCCGCTCACCTTGCCATTGAAGGGACCCGGGGCATGCCTGTTACCATGGGGAATGGAAGCAATTCCGACAGGAGGTGGTGAAAGTATTCTGCCACAGGTGCAAAAACAGTCATGCATTACATCAGATATATTTCTGTCTGCAGCCTTAAATGCAGATTATCATACAATGTAAATTCAGCTGTATGGGTTCAAATAACAGAGAAGAACATATTCCAAATATGACTTTATTCTTATATATGTGTGTAATTTAAAATGTATATTATGTAACACTGCTTTGCTATTCTGCACTGCACGCAAAGGGCAGGTTTCTATTGAGGTCTGGAATATTTGACTTTTCCCCAGAATTCTTTGGGGTGTGATGGACGAGGAATAATCTCATTATTTCATTAACTTATTAGGAGCGGTGGAATTTGGTCACATCTTGCACTTATGCCCTCGCTGCCTTGAGGTGGCCAAAGCAAAAGGTCTGCGATAATTTATTTAGGAAGGAAAGAAAGGAAGAAAGACACAGGGCGAGGAGAAAGAAAGGAGAGAAAACAAAAGTAATTTGATTTTCTGGAAGGCTCCATATGGTTCTGTGGCTCCTGGGTTCACCCTGGCTGGACGCTAGCAGACTGAGGCCTTTCACCGGTTCACACACCGATGACAAACTTCCCTATCCTTCCTTCATCCACCTCTCAATATCCCCTCCATCCCCCCTCCAAACACCCCAAAACACCCTGAATCTGGTTAGGGAATAATAGAAGAGGCAAACAATGAGGGTGCGAAGAGGGGGTGTTGGAAAAAAGGAGGGGGGGGGGTGTCAAGTGACCCGCAGAAAACACTATCAAACAAGACTGGAACTCTAAGGGGTTGACAATGGAGTGGCCTGCTCTTTTCTGTGCTGCACCACTGGTGGGGCAAGATAAGGGAATTCCTCAATACAGCAAAAAGGGAAGAAAGGGGAGCGCTGCTTTTGAGAGATTCAGACCTCAAATCCAAACACTCCCCCCATAGATTATAGCTTGTGTGTTTTAAAGGGTAGCTGAAATAAAGCAGCACTTTGTTGGACAAGTTAGCCTTGTTGGTGTTGATCTGTGCTGCCATTGTGAGCGGTAGTTTTATGCAGTTCTATGCAGATGACGGGGAGATTAGGAAAACCCCGGACTACACAAGGCCTTTAAAGTTCTGATACAGAGATCTATCACAATGATTCAAAAGGTAACACAATGGCACTAACTGCTGCAGCTGTCTGAATTTATTGAGCCTTAAAACGCTACAGAATAAACAACGGATTTAACTGCTGGTCCCATACTCCTTATCAGACCTTTCTGTGCACCGTGTTTGACTTATGTGCGTCGAGCCTGAGTGTCTGCTGTGTTTGAAAAGCGACGCTATGGTAATGCTATAGATTGATCTGAAAGTCAAATAGTGGGCAAGATAGCGAAGTTGGCTCAGGGCTATGCGAAGGGAAAGTCGATGTCGGTGGGGGGAACATTTAGATTTACACCGACGCGTCGTCAAAACACTCGGCGCGCAGCCCCCGGGGGCCGCGGTGCGATCCTGGATGCTCCACGTCAAACACGGGGGAACATTTCAAAGAGGCGGGACTGCGCCAACTAACTGTCACACACACGCACGCACGCACGGCCCATACTCAGCCGCGTATTACTGTTACTGTCAGAGAACCATGCTGCGTTCTCTCCTGGCACGTCATCAATAAGCAGCGCTGTTGTATAAAGGGTAAAAGGAGCCCTTTCTACACCACAGAGGTGTCTCACCCTGTCCTCTCTGCCCAGGTAGAGACAGGCAGATCTGGGCTGCAGCCATGCAAAATAAAATGACTGACTGAAAGAGCGACTGAGTGGTTGGTGATCAGCAGGTGAGCTAACTGCCTGGAAGAGCAAATAAGTGTCTGTTTGGTAGCTGGTTCCAAGGATAGATTGGTGGATGGATGACTCGCCTACCGACTACTCCGCTCACAGATGGTTTCCATATTTGTTAATTTAGCTATAAATCAAACACCCACTGCACATCTAACCACACAGGACATTTTGGGGACACTAAATTTATCAGACGTGCGCTTTTCTGCAGTTTTATCCTGAAAGTCTGAAACTTTATAATCATGAAGCGGAACCTTTACAGGGAACTTATTTCGCCAACATGTAATGGCTTTGTCAGGCTCCTGCAGCCACCTGTTTTCCATTAATCCAGTATCTCTTCTGTCACTCTCTACCGTCTGCTATCCAACAGAAGAATAATATCATAACTCTCCCCACAATATCTCTCCATAGATACAGGTGCCGATAAGGTAAACTGCTGCGAGATAAGAATTTCACAATTGTCTCTGCACCAGCGTTCAAATCATCCCCCCGCCGCTCGGCATATCCAGCGTGATTTGATGTGCAGCTCTGATGGGGGAACAAAAACGGAACGAGAGCGGGCCAAAAAAAATGACCGTTAAGACACCGGTCTCTGGATAAAACCAAGCCCAGTGCTTATCTCGACGTTTGGGGCAGAAGGGGCTTTATTTTGGAGCAGAGCTGCTCAAATATGCGCTATTTGCACAGCGTACAACTTCCCAGTCACTGCGGATTAGCCAAACAATACAGCTCCCCCACACTGCCCCCTCCGCCAAAAAAGCCTCCACCCAAATTAGTCTTTCTTTGGCCAGTTATAAAGACCTGAGTATGAATGAGGGCCTCTGTTAGTCCAGGGAAGATAACACACACTCACTCCCAGCGAGGGGCAACTAGCACTGTGTATTCTGGCCCTCCTTAACATCTGATTGGAATGATTTATCTGCACCGACTCACTGTCCTGATTTGGTGAAGAGAGTATCTGACCTGGGCATGTTTTACACCTGTCCAACTGTTCTCCTGCATGGTGTGTGTGTGTGTGTGTGTGTGTGTGTGTGTGTGTGTGTGCCTCTTTATACATGTATGACAGAAATGAAAATCCTTCTGCTATCTCCTGATTAGGTTTAGCGCTCAGAGAGTTTGGACATTAAGCCATGACAACCTGCCAGACTTGTCCCGGACTTGCAGAGAGACGGAGGGGAGCGAGCCAATCATCCACACAAACAACACGTACACACGAGTGGAACGGCGACAGGCAGTGTGCCGTTCTTTGCAGAGCTGACCCATTGACAGAGACAGGCATAATACTAATAATATACAAAAGTGTGGCCCCGTTGCTGTATTTGTCACACGCAAAAGATGAGCCATCGTGTTGAGATGTTGTGAAACGCGTTGATTTGATTTATGGAGTTCAGACTTTATCATAAATGAGACAGTGAGCAAACACGCACCAGTCCGGTGTGCTGAGATGCTCCCGACAGCAGGAGCCAACAATAGAGAAGAATGGTCCATGCTTTCTAAAACCAAACGTTTAAAGACAACATATAGAAACGTTGGCGAAAAGAAAATGAATGGAGCCACAGAATGTGCCTTTTTTCTCCTCTCGTTCAGATTTTTTTCAACTATTTGAAGTAAAACCTTGCGATAATTCCTTTGCTGTCAATTAAGTTGTCTTAGTGGAATGACAGAGCTATTTTGCAATACTTCATCTTGTCAGAACTGAGCGGTGAGAAAATCTCAAATCCCGAATGCATCTGTAAAGTGTCATTCAGCGAACAGTAAAAAAAAACAAATGAGCACAGAGGGAATGACTGACATATTCTAACGACTTGATCTGCATCAGTGACTGCCAAAGCCTTGATTAGATTTTTCTATGTATGTATATGTAGTGGTTGTGTGAGTGTGATAAATGAATAAACATTGTAAGCATGCACACAGGTATGAGGCACAGCCACTGCCGGGTAACAGTGTAAAAACAGAGCTGGTGCCTCCACAAAGACACAGAGGTCGATCATCCTGACTCCAAAAACAAAAGTGTAGGTGTGCATGTATGTGTGTGTGCATGTCTGAAAGAGTGCAAGGTAACACGGCGACCCCAAGAATGTTTAATTAAATCTTGGAACAGACTCTGGGTGCTTGTGCTCTAAATGGCCCTCCAGCTGAAAGGAAGGATTAACACAGAGCACGGACAGGCCTGCAGCTACAGTACAGCACGCTCATTACTGCAGAATGGGAAGATAAGTTGGAGAAAGGAGAAGGAGAGACGGAGCAAAACAGAAAGCCAGAGATCCGGGTAGAGGGAGTGAAGGTGCAGTCTAAACGTGAAAGAGATGTAAATTGGACTAAAAAAGGGTTTTACATGGAGGCACTGCAAGAAAGAGAAAGAGAAACAGCAGTCACAGATTCTCACACTTCTTTTAACGTGCAAGAAATAATCTCTCATATATCTTTCTCATATACATATTGTATATGAGAAAGTGACAGCTGTTGATTTTAAATGAACGTGACTCTCATTTTGTTGTTTTTTGAGTCACTACAGTGTAAAAGATGGTACAACACTGTAGTTTTTGTTAAAATTAATTATTAAATGTTTTCTCAGTATATGGTCATGTAAATTAACTGCCCTCCCCCTTTATTACAACAGCCCCAAATGTGATCAAAGAAGACAAAAGAGAGTATCATCTGTGATTTGAATATTCACTATCCCCCATAACATGGATGTTATAGGATTATGCGCTTAACAGCGTGCTCCTCACATCATCATCACATAGCTGGACATATGAAACAAAGCGTAGTCTGGCTGACTGGATGTGGTGCGTGGGTGTAAGCCGGCCGTTGGCGGCCTGCGTGCTGCCCCTCGCCCCCACTAATGGGCTGTTAGTGGCAAATCCCTGTTGCTGTGTGAAACACAAACAGCCTCTGAGCTAGCAGCCTTCTAACTAGAACTTTCTGGGTGGAAATAAGGCTGTAGTTTAATTTGCTAACACTATAATCGCACAAAAAGCTTGCTGAAAAAGAAACATAATAAGCTTCAGGGTTAATTAGTTACATTTTTTTTTTCAAAATTGAAGATATAACCAACATAGTTGTAATATCGTTATCTATAAAAGCAAGTAGTGTCTGTTTGTCTGTGGCCTGCAAATATTTCTGACTGTCAGATGAACTTCAACTTTTAGATATAGCTTGTATATGGCAAAATGGTGTGCATCGTTTTTTGTGTGACATTTTCAATGGATATTCAAAACATCATTATTATCATTAAAAGTTAAAAACTTATAGACTTACGTATCATAGCGCTACAAGTTAGGTCTTCGGTACAGTGTAAAGCTCTGTATCACAGCACTCCTCATTTCGCTTTCCCATTACTTTACAATTTAAGGGTGCATACAGCCATTGTAACCATCATAGTATTGTCTCTCAAAAGCCACATGCTAATACATTATAATACATATTCCTCACACTACCACAGGCTACTGGGGGCCGTAGTTGTCTTACTCAAAGATGCATTCGTAAACCCTCAGGAAATCCCAGCACTATCGCCTAAAAGAAGAGAATCTGGACCTAAACTCATTTATTTACAAAAACATATAACAGTAGGATTCCTAGGTTGTTGTATGCTATACAGATAAAAGTACAAATTTATTTATAACAACTCTGGTTTTACTTGACCTATCAACACAATTTTAAAACGGCTATGTAGATTGCCATCCACACTTTCAACATAAATTGCAGCCTTTTTCTTACAATAACTGTTTTTCCATGTCTTTCCTTATCTCAATGCATATCCATGTCTTACCCAGTGTACAATAATTAATATTATGTAACTGTCCAACACACCCTCATTTAGCCAAGCATGAAAAATCTACTTAAACTTTGACTTTTCTATAGTAATATGCATACTTACTACAGGCACTGCACTAGTAGAGTATGAAAGAAAAATTGAGAAAATTTCAATTTACATACTTTTTAGACTTTAAAGACCACAAGGAGAGACATAATAAATGAGCCGAAACACAAAACAAAAAAATAAAAACAGAACATTTTCTGTTCCTTTGCGGCACAAACATGGAAAGCGAGCGCTGGCGTGGCGGCTGCTGCGAGGATTAGAGCTCTTCAGCTCAGACATGCAGACAAGCTCTCTCCAGGGCGTCTGAACAGCTGGGCAGAGCGGAGTCCGACCCCGAGCCAAGGCCCCCGAGCCCCGGCCGTGTCCGTGTTACGGCCACAGCCAATCTAACTGTGCTCAGTGTCAACAGCTCACACAGCGGATTCACAGGGACCCGTTTGCTCAACCTGCAGGCTATACCCTCAGACGTCCTGTTGACCTGGCTGCTCCAGCTGGCAGCCAAACACACACACACTCGCTCCCACAAACACCACTTCATTAAGCTTCTTGAAACACTGCGGTGGAAGTGGTTAGTCGAGGAAGTGCAACACAAACACACATGTACATTTAGTCCATTCAGCCACCGCAGGGATTTTTGTAAGACTTTAGTCAACATACACAAGGAACGTCCGCACACACTGATAGTGTTTCACAAACACCACGCTGTTAACACACTCATTTAGTAATTAGAATGTGATGGGCAGTGTGTGGAAGTATGTTTGAGTGAGATCAACATTCCTGCAAGCAAAGTGCAATGTCAACAGGCACAGATAATTTAATTAAGTGGCTGCTTTGCTGTTTTTTTTTTTTTTTTTGCACTCAAACAAGTAAACCGACTTCAGCTCCATTCACAGGTTAAAAAACTCCCCCTCCAATAATGGGTGGAATTCAAACAGCGGAGGTCATTACATGGTACTATAGGGATTCAAGTTAACAAGAGCTTCTAGATGATTCGCTGAGTCACTAGTAAAACAACATGTGACGTGTTTCAGAGTCTCTGCCTTAAATCATATTATAACTTAAATGACACACTTTGCCATATTCTGCAACTGAGTTGATTATTGACATTTTATGATGTGCCCCCCCCCCCCCCTCTTTTAAGGCACTAAAACTACTTAATAACAAAAAAATGACAGACACTTATTGGTGGAATAAACACAATAGACACATCCCTCCCACCTGAGCAATGATGGTTAGATTTATGAGCAGCCCTTTGGCGTTCAAACGGACTATGGCTGACCATAAAGTCTATTTATGCAAAGGCATCCGAGCAATAGACCTAGGGGAGCAAAAACATCCCCATTGTTCAAATAGAAAGGAAAAAGAGGAAAGTTTTGAATTTGCTATCCCACTTTTTGTCTTTTTACTGAAACAAATTCCTGTGTACTAACAATTGCGGCATTAATAATGTCATGCTGTGAATTTAATTTGCATTCGAAACATTTGTAACAGTACGTATCTTTATCACATAAATGTGGAAATATCAAATAACTCCGTCAACTGTTCTTCTACTCAGAGAGAAAACTGAAAAGGAAAGTGTTAACATATTGTTAATCTTATTGTTTCACAGAGCTCCGCTTGCTGGTAAACAGCTGGACTACTCCTTCTTAAAAAATAATTCATGATTCAGATAATAAATCATTCAACAGGCGCCTTACATGATTGGGTATTCATGTTCGTGCAGGTGTTTCTCCACTGAATCCAAGAGGTTAGGTGGAGTAGAAATGCTATCTCTCCATTTTTTATCCCAACTTTTAAAGCATTACCAGGCACCTGTGTGTGTGCGTGTGCGTGTGTGTGTGTGTGTGCGCTCATGAAATCATTTTCTCCCTCGCTAAAAAATAGAATAAAGCGAGAGGCCAAATAGAAATCAATCAGTGCAAGGTCAAGCGAGTACATACAAATAAAAACTACAGGAAATTAGAAGCCGGAGCCGTGTTGCAGCAGCGGCAGTTTATCTCCAAACGGTTAATATTGACATCGATTAGACGGACACAGGCCCGAACGGCACGTCTCTACCCGATCACTCCTGCTTTGTGATAACTGTGTAGGGAAAGAGCGGCCAGCCGTGCTCCTTATCTCTGTTTATCTAGCCGCACATCAGCAGCGACTGAATCGTACCTTTGATAGTCGTGGTGTGCACAGTGTCTGGCGACGTCGAAGGTCGACGCGTCTGAGCGGACCGGCTGCCGCTGAACTCGCGTTCAACTTTAACGGACAAACCTACACACTGGGGGGGAACAGAGAGCACTGCCTGGTTGAGTGACAGTCGTCTGTTGTTTTGATAGCTGGTGTGAACAAGAAAAATTTACATTGCAAAGCAGGTCCCATTCATAAATCCACACTTCCCAGCCACAATTCCAGCAACATGCTTGTGTGGCTGCGTGCTCATCTCCATGTATGTAAGCCTTTTAAGAGTGAGAGTAAGCACCCAAGCGAGTGTGTGTGACTCTAGGAGTTGCCTGCGGGATTTGGATCCAAATGAGTGGAGTGTTGGTGCATTAATGAGTAACACACAACCCTCATCTCCAACAATACCCCCCCCACACACACACACACACACACAAAAACACATACACACACACACACACATCCATTCAACACACACCAACACAACCCTTCACCTCCTCCCTCTCCTCTGACATTTCAAGGCTGTGTTGGGGGCCAGAGGAGGAACTTCTTCATTTGGAGTGTGAGACAATGTAGCAGGCCGGTTGGCTTTGTGCTCCTGACATCCCGCCGAGGCACAATATGGCTCCGTCAGGGATCAATGGGAATACACAATGCCTATTACCCACGGGGCCGTGCGGAGGGCCTCAAGGGCAGGGCCAGGATGGGCCAGTTTCCAGACTACAGGGTGTCTAGGCCACACTGAAAGAGAGATGGAAGCAGGGAAGAAGATCAGAGAGGAGATAGAGAGACAGAAGATAAAAGAGAGGGAGAGATGAGGTGGACATAAAGCGGCACGCCAAAATAAAAGTGGGCGAGAAAGTGGAGGGAGTGTGGAAGATGAAGATCTAAAAAGAAGAAAAAAAAGTAGGGGTTATGAGAAAAAGTTGAGCAAAAAGGAGCATACGAAAGAAAGGGTATTGAAAACAGAATAAACAGGGAGCAGGTCCAGAGAAGACACTGCCTGGGGGTGCACCTCCCTGGGGATGGAGGGGAGAGGCCGGGGGGGGGCTCGGTTTATCTTGGAGCTGAACTTGGTTGCTTGATCACACCCAGTGTAACGCAGCCTTGAGCAAACAGGGCAGCGAAGAGGTGCGTTTTCACCTTCACTGCTGCTGCTTTGACCCCGGGGCTCTTTGTGGGGACACAGTGGGTGGACAGGAGCACATTGGAGCTGGACATCAGGGGCCAGAGGGCCAGAGGTGACGACCAGGGGCCACACAGGGGCACCGAGCAGGACACAGAGGGTGGATGTGGGTCAACGAGCCAGCTGAACTTAACCATCAGTCTCCCACAACTTTTTTTTCTCGACTTTTTCAGGAAGGACTAAACCAGTTAGCTCGACAAATAATCTGCGATGCGGAGAGAGCGATTCTACCTTTAAATGAGCCGGGAGGGTGGGAAAGAGTTGCAAAAGGAACACCATGACCTCTGTGTTGAAACATTAGATTATCCCAAAGCCAAACCGCCACATTCAGACCTTACCTGTAGTTTTCAGCCAGTTTTAATTTCAGATCAAAGAGCAGGGAGCACATCTGATCTGAGGCATTCCTGTAGCTCCTGACTAAATGTTTGGGGTCAGTACAAACCTGATTAAATGGGTCAGCGCTCATCTTTTTTCAGTGGTGAAACAAGCATTTAGATCTTTCACTTCAGTAAAATTGGAAACACCACAGTCCTGTATTCAAAAACATAATTAAAACTAGTAAAAATACAACAATTACCATCAAAATATACTCAAAGTTACATTTCAGAATCATATACACCATGTTAGCAGACTATGATTATTGATTTATTTGTTAATTTATAATGTGTATTTATAAATATGCACAGTAACTAGTTACTAAAAATATCAAATAAATGTAAAAAAAAAAACACAATATTTAGCTCTGAATTGAAGTGGAGTAAATGTACAAAGTAATAAAATGTAAATTCTCAAGTACTTCAAAATTACATTATTGAGTGTTTAGTTACAGTGAATTGGAAATTATCCAGACTCCTTCACTTGTTTCACATTCTGGTATTTTGTAGCCTTATAGCCTAATGTTTAAACTCAAAGACACTACTCAGTACTCAGGTGAAGCATCTTTGGTGATTACAAGCTTAGGTTTTACACAACAAGCTTTAAACACCTGGATTTGTTTGTTTTTTCTGCCTTTTTCCTCTGCAGATCTACATTCTGTCAGATGGATCCAGCTTGTGGTGGACGACCAACAGTGGTTGGGCCACTCAAGGTTATTCACAGAGTAATCACTAAGCCACTGCTGGGTTGTCTTGGCTGTGTGCTTATAAGGTCATTGTCCTGTAGGAAGGTGAATTCTCAGCCCAGTCTGAGGTCCTGAGTGCTCTCTTGGCTTTCATCAACGATATCTCTGTCCTCTGTATGGTCGATCTGCCATGAAGTCCAGCTGGGTGGGGTGTTGTAGTGGTGGATGTCCTTCTGGATGTTCCTCCCATTTCCACACGACTTCACCTTTTTTACTGGGACCGTTATCCCCAGAGTGGCCAGTTCGGCCTCCTGAAAGAGTTCAGTTTTTCAGTCTGAATCAATGTCAGTGGTGAGACCTTATACACCCAGGTGTGAGACAGACTGATATAGGAACAATTCAGTTAGACAATCTGAGCATAAGGCGCCAGTGAAGCAGAATGTGACAACAAATGAAAGTGGCTGAATACTTTTTTGAATGCACTGTATATTGCACCACTGCCTATTTTCAGCCCTTGCTGCTGTGCTGATGGGTTTGCATGTGCCCTAGGAAGTTTCTCCACAATCCTCCCAATGTTACATCTTTCCTGTGACAGAGGGGCTCTTATCTATATACAGCTTGCTCTGGAAGAAGCTATGTGAATTTCAGTCTCACTGTGGTTTATACTTAATTGCTGGCATTGCTTTCTATCGTTCTTTTTCCACGCATACCTCTTTTTCACTTCTCTCCACCTTTCTATATGTTTCTTTAGTATTTTAACAACTGCTCATCGGATACCTTCACACTTGGTGCAGTGCGGTGTAGAATTTCTGGCAATTTGTCCTGATGGTGGCGTTACGACAATAAACTTTAAGATTTGGCCTGTCGTGGAATTTTTTATTTTCTTACACATTCTCAGCAATTGTACACATTTGGTACAAAAAAGCTCTGGAGTAAGTTGGAAAAAGTTGCTATTTCGATTTTTGATATTCCAAAGACTGACACTCAAAAAGCAGTGTTTTTTATCTAAAGATGAAAGGATCCCTGTCTGCCTGTCTGTATATATGACTCACCTTTATATCTCGACGATTCATCCGATAAACTTTAAGCGTGGCGGTAGTTTTGCTGAGAAGCCAAGGAAGTGCAGTGTTGAGATTGAAGACGATAAGCAGCAGCAATGGCAAAGCAATCAGCTTGTTCCAAACAGGCACAGGACTAGTAAACAACAAGAGAAAACTGTGAATAAAGTTCACACAGGGTCAAATGATGCACCATGATATGCAACGAGGAACTATACAAACACCAATATGGCACTAAGGACAAAATATGTGACAGCACACAGTATGCAACCAGGCTTTTGGTGTGTGTGTGTGTGTGTGTGTGTGTGTGTGTGTGTGTGTGTGCGCGTGCATGTGATGAAATCTCTTTACTCAATCTATCCTCTGTCTCGCGCTCCTGTCTGCCCCTCCCAGTGCTAGAGGCTCCACCCTGGGTGCTGCCACAGGTTTATTTAGAGCTGGGGGCATGTCTGCACTGCACAGCTTGTCTGAATGGAGACTCACAACATGTGGCACCCACCCCCCCACTAACACCCACCATCTGGCCTGGTCCTCGCCGCCGTATGAGACCCACGCACAGCAACACACAAGGGAGTGCACAGATGTGTGATCAAGATATTCCCATGCTTGTGTGCATATGGCGACACTGACACTTTATGAGTTAGCCTTCTTCCTATTTTTATCAGCATGTGTTTATCGTGCCTAAAACTGTATAATAATGCAATGAAGTATTTTTCATATATAAATGTGCTTTTTTTTAGAGATCCTTGAAAATCTGCAAAGACCTCAGGATAGACAGCCTGTTCACCAGCTAGAGATGAATGCCCATAAGCATGTTGACCTTTTGGGGTCAGAAATCATTGTGTCCTCTCCTTCCACTGTGTGGTCTCTGGTGTATAATTGACATTTAATGAAGGTCTGCGTTAGCGCGGGGCCAGAATGGCACTGAGTGAAAGAATGGAGAAGGTTGGGGGGTTATATGGGGGTGAATGAGAGAAATGTTGATCATAAAGGTAGGAATAAAATGTAAAGAAAAGGTAGATGGAGTGGGCGATGTGGATGAGAAAATGGTGTGAAAATAAAAACAGCGATAGGGCGCTGTGAAGAGGTTGAAGGGGGGGGCACACGGGATACATGGGAGGGATGGGAAAGAACCCAGCAACAGACGCAGAGGATGACAGCCTGTTGTCTGGATGCCAAACCCATCTGTCTACTTTCACATCACCTCAGCCACAGAGAGCGGGAGAGCTGCAGAGAGAGGAAATGGACCCACTAATGTGCCACATGTTGACACCATGCCCTTATATGTCCTGTTAATAGCATACCACTGCACGGGGAGTGTACACAAGTGATCCATTTGTATGACAGATCCTCTGAATAAGATGAATCATTGTTATATAACCTGCGCTACAATAATTATATTCATCTCCGGGGCATGTCTGTGTAGGTTCAGGAGCTTTAAACAAAAACACATCTCCTAATATATGTTATTATATTCATCCTACACAACCTCCTTAATGAATGGATCAAAGTGGCTCAATCTATCTGTTCAAACCGCCCAGTCTGGAAGCTACAGTAATGAAAAGGTGTGTGTTCTTCTTCCCGCCAGTCTCATTTGCCTACCACTTAGAAATGCGTCCATGTTTGAAAGGTGAAGTTGTTCTGTAATCTTGTTATTGAAACCAACTGAACTTGGCCCGATATCAAAGACCGCGGTCTGTGAAATCCTCTGTCAAATAACAATATTCTAATATGAAAAGTAAACAACAGCCGAGACCATGGTTACCCATTGTGGTGTGACTTAATAATGCAGCTATGAAAAAAAAAAAAAGGTTTTGCCTGAGGTCGGACAATTACAATTACCCTGTCAACATAATGGTAACCAGAAATAAGAAGAAGCAGGGAAGTAGGATGAAATAACAATAAACTACCTGTTACAGAAGAACATTATCCTTCACTTCAAGTCATATCACAGTTAGATGAGGAACTATAAACATGTTATTAAATTGGTTAGTCATGTCCTACCTTTGAAAAGTATTTTGTTCCTCAGGATCATTGCCAACTTTTTGCCTTTTCAATTAAAATCTACCTGAGAAGTCCTGTTATCTTTATGGCTTCATAGAATTGCTTTATGTGGTTAAAAAAAAGCTGAGACACATACATAGACATGAATCATTTATCGCTTGTGGAAAGTGATTTCTATGTATGTATTTATTTGCACTCTTGCTCAACTATATAGGAATACCCTGATTTTTGAGTATTTTTTGCATAGTTTTTGAAAATAAGATTGACTGATCAGGTTAGCCAAAAAGCATATTAGATTACAGACCACAGTTACTGATGTAGATATTAAAACATGTATTTACCTCAGAATTTATACTAGATTAATTCTGGACATCATTTATATTATATATATTTTATTTAAATGAAAGATTAATAGACAGGGGTTTATATCCAATAGTCCTCATTATTGAATATTGAGTAGCTACAACCCTTTCAAAGGACATGAACATGATGGACCGCTGAAATTATCCAGTAGGTTCTTTTTACCATTTGCTGCTCATTTTCCCCGTTTCCCCACTAATTAATTACCTCCTCAGAATTACAAAGTTGCTCCCTAATTACTCCCAGATGTCTTTTGTTTTCATGTAGCTGCATTTCTACAACCATAATTATTGTATTAAATAAATGAATACATGATAAATGTATGAGTCCTTAATTAATACAAAATGGGCACCTCTTCATTGGGCATCTTCTTTTCTTATAATAAATGACAACTAAATCTTAAATGTTACTCAGATGAGGTTTTAAGTCCTATGGAGTCGTATTGGATTATTTTACTAGTGATCATAACTGCTCTTTCTTTTACAACAAAATAAATTTTAAAAGAGTTTAAGCTTCCTTTTTCAGAGTTGTGTTAATGGGAATATGGCTTGGGATAGAGAACAAGCTTCCTGCTGTTTCTTGTTAGAATTCTTATTTGTCTCAGCCCTGTGATCTCTTCAATAAATTATACACTGCTGCCGTCTGTCATTTTAATCGGTCGTCTTTAGAGCTGAATGAAATAATAGGTACGCTAAGGTAAAGCTTTAATGTCCCCAAGGAGCAATTTAGGATACAGAGTGTAATCATTAACTAGACAATTTCCGCTGCAATTGTGAGAGTTCGGGCTGGGCCGTTGGGCGTCGGGACTCTACTGTGGCTTAATACAGAAGTTCAACAACACAGGTGGGATGCTGATGTCTCTCTGATAATTACTGCCACGTTTTGTATGTGTCAGACATTTCGATCCAAAGTTATTAAGGAAAAACCAACAGCCAATCAGCTCTCAGTCTGTCATATTGCTGGAGTTACCATGGTCATCAGTTAGGTAGTAATAGGACCTTAAGATCTAAATTTATTAAGGAAAAACCAGCAACCAATCAGCTTTCAGCCTGATGGAGTAATCAGCTCAGCCACCAAGCTGTGTTGTTTCTGTGGTGATTATGATATCAATTACAGTATCTGTTAAAACAAATCATATGTGCTGCAGGCTATCTCCATAGAAATGAATGGGGAATGAAGTTGGACAGAACGTCGCTTGGGATGATGCAGAACATTTCTTTTATCGCTCTCACAAAGTTTCGTGAGCGTGCAACCTTTATATCAAAGGTTATTAAGGAAAAACCAAGAGCCAAACAGCTCTCAGTCTGTCATTCAGCAGGAGCTGGGACCGTTGCTACGGTTACTCACACACACAGCTGCAGCTCTTTGATGTAGAGGAGATCATTAACAATCTCAACCAACAAAATCTGCCGTGTGGAGAAACAGCGGTTTCATGCCCCGAGAGTTACAAACATTACTCAAGGAGTTGATGTAATAATGGTGTTAACTACATTAATTTAATATTGTTTATACCTTTTTAGTTGATTTAAAACTGCAGGTAAATTAAGTTGCCATTCATCTTTAATCTTTATTTGTCACTAATTTAAAAAAATAGTTTTTTATAGTTACAACATGAACAAAAGCAAGAAATAGGTGAAAACAGGAATCAGACCCTTGTACTAGAACATTCAAAATTTCTTTAAACATTGATATAAGATACAATTCTAATGATCCAGTTTAGTTGAGCCCAATTTAGTCTGGGGGTCCACTATGGGCCTGATGTCAATATGTTGCTCATTCTATTTTCTGTAATTCTGTATTTTTGTGGGTTGTGCTGACTTTAGTCTTGCTCCTAGCTTCAAGTTTCACATTCAGAGCTCATAAAATGAGATGAGATGAGTCACCACTGACCTTCGCCAGCCCAACCTAATAAATACAACAAAACACACAGCTCACATACAGGGACATTATAGGTCAATGCTTCAGTGTCGAAGCAATAGCATACAGGACAAAGAACATTGTTTTATCACTCTCTGTCACATTTAGGGAGGCTAAACCTCTGCCCTGAAGAAAACATCTAAAAATCAACATAAAAACATCAAAGCTATTCTTCCTTCTTGCAGATGTCATTGGTATTTTCATCAAAGTTTAATTTGTTATGTAAGATAGGGCCCAAAGACTTAAAGCTTATTTATTCTTCTGTGTACATAGCTACAATGTTGACCCTGTAGGCATATGCACACATCCAAAAAATCCCAACTATGCATTGCATGAACGCAAACTGAAGCGCTGTGATTGGCACAGCTCAGCTGCCGAGATCACAATTCCCCTTGCATTTCAATATCGATGAGTTTCAAACACACATTCTACAACCCGGGTTGCACAAAGGAACATTAAAACCAGGCAAAAAAGTTTGGTACAAAAAAAGACAAAAAAATAATCATGTACAAAAAACAAAAACAAAAAACAACAGGCACAAGTAAAATAAAGTCTGGCACATACAATCCAGTCCTTTTTTCTCTTTTGTCTGGCATGTGGTTGCCACTGTAATGAGAAGCAAGAATTCAGCAAAGCAACATGTTCCTTTAAAGCGGAACTTCCAATGCTCCAGGTCTGCATCACATTGACGGCGTAGCTACCTACTCAGAAGTATAAATAAGCCTTTACCACTGCTGCCATAGTTTCCCCTCAATCACACCAGGTGCAGGAAGGCAGGGCCTCCTCCAAAAATCAATGAACATCTCCTTTGTCTTAGGCACATTCATCTGGAGAAAAGACTGCTCACCAAACAACAAATTCATCCAGTACTGGGTCATGAACATGATATCACTGAAGGCTTGATGCCTTCTTGATGAGGGATGTTTGGGCTCACTTAGAAATGTCTAATTTTACAAGAAAGGCATTGTTTTGTTTTTTTTATGAAGATAACATTAAATTAATCAGAAATACACTCTATACATATTGGTAATGTGGTAATTGACTATTCTAGCTGCAAATGTCTGGTTTCTCATGCTCATCTACATAGGTGTAAAGAGGCCCATTTCCAGCAAGCATCACTCCAGTGTTCTAATGGTAAATTGTGTTTCTTAATGACATCAGAAGCAAATGGAAGAAGAATATAAAATAAATAAAAGGGGAGCCCTGAGGGGGACACAATGAAAGAAAAACAAGTACTAACCCTCCATTCCCAACTATTAAAAGTAGAATCCCTCCAGATGCCTCAGTGCTAAAAATTACCAGAGTAGCTGCAGCATCCTCCACTCCCTTCCTTGACCTGTATGGCAAACTATTAGGGGTCCAGTTTACTCAGATCACTTCAGTAAAATTTCAAGTTCACATCTTCAGCGATGGCACCCCGCTGCATTCAGTTTATTAGTCACATGTTTTTATTCAACAGTCTGTAACTTACCAGAATTCACATGTTAAGCTCTCACTCTGTTAAGCCCACCGATGTGTTGATATATACCATGTAAACAACTGCAGGAGCAAAAATCTATGAAAGAAGTATGGTTTCTACAGTATTTATTATTCTATAGACGAGTGCTTCTCAATTATTTTTTTGTCACGCCCCCCCCATGGAAGAAGAAAACATCTTGCACCTCCCACGTGAATATAAATAGTATCATTTGTCTATAAAATTGTAATAAGTACCTCTGCAAAACACTGTATTCTTATTAACATATAAGATAATTAAAAAAGGAAGAAATCTGGACCAACTTACAACAAAGAATAGATTTAAAAACTGTACAGAGAAAGGATTTAAAGTGCATCTGAAATTAAAAAAATGTAATCTTTTATTAAAATTATAAACGTTTTTTGACTGATCATGTCAAACCATATGGTACTGAAAAATAAAAAAAACATAAAATCGTCTTATCAGCGTGATTGGGGTGAATTGTCTTTAATTTCTTTGCCTTCATACTGTCCACTGCCAACATTTTAGACACAGTAACAAACCGGTCTTTCACAGTGAACCAAGCGCTACAGACGCTTCGTCATATTTCCTCATCTTAGCTTTAAGAGACTTTCATTTGTCTCTTTATCTCCATCTCTCTCCACCTGTCTTCTCATCCCTTTCAAATAGTTTTCATACTCATACTCTGCTGTATGCTCCCTGCGCACACTCTGCCTATGACAGCGATACCGCCCCCATAAGGGGTGGAGGGGCAATTGCACTTTATTTAAAAAAAATAAAATAAAAATAAAAAAGCATGTCCCCAGAGGTCTAACGTGCCCCCCTTGACGGACCCTCATGACCCCCAGGGGGACGCTCCCCACTATTTGAGAACCACTGCTATAGACCAACAGGACTCATGGGCATTTTAGACAAACAGCTAGACAATGTCATACATGCTACCGTGGCAGCAGAGACACTACAATGACTTTCATCACCAGCAGCTTTGTTTTTTTTGTTTTTTTTAAATGTCAGTAAGGTATGAAAAAATAGAGCATGCCCAACCCTAATCCAGACACAGTCTCTTGTGCATGACCTATACAAAACAATTTGACTCTTGCTTTGTTGCATCTATCAACCACGGGTACACAGTGGAAATTTCAGGTACTGCTCTCTGTTGATCTCACTCGGCCTTCTATGAGATGACCCTTGCCAGGACCAATAAGGTCAGTTTGATGTTGTTGGGACACGTGCCAAGCTGGAGTGAGACACACTGTCACAGCCAGTGAAGGCATGGAAGGAAAAGCAATGCGTCCACTAGATCAGCATGAGAATCTCATGTCCGTGAAAATCATAGCTTTCATATAGAGATGTGTACATCCCAGTATAAAAGTGTGGCAAGCCTTCCCTAATACAACCATAGGTTTATATTTTGAACTTCGTGCAATCGGATAGTTCGTCGGATAGTTCCATGAAATGATTTTACTCCATACGGGTTAGTGGCACTGCTTGTTGATCCTTGTACCTGCTTTGACTGATTTCTCCTGATGTGTCAAATATACAGACCTGGTGGGATGTAGACTACCATTAGTTGTGGCCAAACATAGTAGGGATGGGCATGAGGTCCTTGTTGTGTTATATATACTATATGGACACAATACTTGCTTTCCATGCTTTGGAAACAAGGCAGGTGTTCCACCAACATCATGCTGACGTTATTGGTCTTGGCAACGACCATCCCACAGAAGAATCTAGTGGGATTATCAGGAAAATGTATCTGTAAAATATGCAATTTGCATATTTGCAAGTTATTTTTATATACTGGAGGCTGTAGACAAGGGAGTCTGCACCAACAACATAGTGCAAACACATTGTCAAACAACGTATTAAGCAAGCATCTGAAACAAAGCTTGAATCTGTATTTGGATTCCAAATATATGAAATGTATAAATATGCATATTTTCCAGTCCAAAAACATGCTTAAGTTAAGTGGAGACTGTAAATTGCTCATAGAGTAAGTGTGTGTAAGTGAATTATATGTGTGTCCCACAATAGGGTGGTACCTGTCTGGGGTGTATCCCTGCCTCTCACCTTGGGATTTGCTCCAGCAGACCCCTATGACGCTAATGAGAAATACGCAGATATAGAAAATGACTGATTGACTAATATAGCATAATTAACCTCTTGTATTAGATGTCTGCCTCTAAAATAAGCACACACACACAAAGTTATTACACCTGGTGCAATTTTTGGAACAGGAAACGCAGCAATCACAATGCTTCTGTCCACCTGTCTTCTTGGATATATATCTGTGGTACAGGTAAAACAAAAGAATACATGACCTCTCTAGAGTGCTGCCAGTCACATATGGTGAGTGTGTGAGGTTAAAACTGGTCATATTCTGAGTCTTCTTCCAGCAGGTCTGATGTTTTTCCTGGTGTTTCAACCTGCGACAGGTCATGCAGAGTTAAGTAGGGATAATCTCTTCTCTTAGATTTGCATTAGATCTTATCATGTCTATCTCATTCACACACACATATACACACACGCACGCAACCTTTCCCATAAAGAGGCGCTTGAACTTTCTCCATGCCTGTCATCATCCTTCCGCCTTTCCCGTCTTTCCTCTTTATGTCTCCCTCCCATTCCTTAAGGTCCTGTAACTACACACTTAAGGCAGTTAACGATCACAGCCCTTTGTGTGTGTGTGTGTGTGTGTGTGTGTGTGTGTGTGTGTGTATGTGCATGTGTGCACCTCTACTGTATGTGTTCAATATAAACACACTTAGGCATCCAACTGTCAACACAAACACAGTTAGGGAGGCAAACAGTAAATCAATTAGTTTCTGTTCTTGTGCTTTCAGTTAGTTGCACATGCGTGTGTGTATGTATGTGTTTGTGTGTGCCTTTCATGCTGTCTTGGAGACTGGTATGTGAGAGGTAATGGCTTGTAACTGTGGGTGTCAGTATTACCGGGCCCACAGCTATTATGAGAAATCATTAGCTAAACAACAGAGTTTGCAACGAAGTGAGGTACATCAAGCGGGTACATCGGAAGGTAGAGACATCGTTGTGGTCTTCTTGTTTATTTGAGCGACCTTCGACATGCACACATGAACAAACACACTAAAGAGAACAAAGTTTGTGCTGTGCAGTTGCTTGTCACTAGCTATCAGGTGTTCACACATGTGGAGATGGAGGGAAGAGCCGTGTGCATACCTGTCCCTCTTCCCTGCAGGTTACCTGTCAATCATAGCATGTCATGGCTCACAGAAGCTGCCCTCAACACCTCGAGTTAACTAGTTCCCACACAGCACTAATAATTTCAGTATAGTTATATGCAGTGCACAGTAGTCGCAAATTTGAACTCTGCAGTTGTAATTTTTCAGATAATAAAATCATATGCTGTCATGGTAATGTGAGAATCTTAGTAAGTATTCAGCAAGTAGAGTATGTTATTAATACAGTTCTCAGTTTTGTATTCCGGCCAATTTATAGCACAACAATAAATATATGGATTGCACCACTAAAGAAGTAAGTTAAGTGACATTGTAAATCTACTGACCACCGTTGATGAGACTGAGGTTTCTTCCACCATCATTTTTGCATTTTCAGTTAGAGTTCATGCATAGCCCGGAGCCAAGCAGCAAGAGAAAGTTAAAAGGTCAGAGATGTAAAGGAGACGACACTGTTATCTGTCATATTTCCACACTGATGAATTCTTTGCCTTGAGAAAGGTTTTGGTGGGAAAATAGAGGAACGACTGCCCAGAGGGTCACTTAATTTCCTCATAACTGCCATTTCATTATTGTTTTTTCCCCTCACCCCTATCTATTACCGTTCTCAGTCCACTCCTAGGATCAGGCTGCCTTCAGAATTAGCGGAACTCCAGAATGCTCATAAATTTGGGAGAACTTTGACTGGGCACAGTGTTATCTTTAAGGTCAGAACCCCTGCATCCACACATATATCTAGAGCAGGAAAACTTCTCACCTACAAGCCTATCATGTATTAAGTCCCTGACAGGTCGGAGCCATAGATATGTGAATATTGTTTAATTCCATCTTCAACTTTACTGTCATCATCATATGCTAAAATCTCTCTGTGTCAACCTGCACCCTTTTCTGAAGGAGAAAAAGACTGATGCAGCAACAAGACTTGATATATTATCATTTAGCAAAATAAAAATGATATAATGGATGCTGTTTTGATAGTGTGAGCTTACTTACATATGTGCATGAAAGCATACATGTTCTGCTACATGTGCATGCGTCTGAGTGCGTGAACAGGGTGGGGGTACCCAGCAGCACCAGCGACAGCCAGCAGCCATTTTCTTGTGCTTGACGGAGCTGTCAGAATGCATCGGCTCGCCCCCTCTCTGTCGGCAGCATGGGGCATGCATTCTTCCACCAGAGAATGAAAGCATGAGACCTGGGAGGTGTCTTTATCCAGACCGACAGAGCTACACCAGGGACAGTACTGTAGACTTGTAAACACACAGGATTTGACACTGCAGTTTGGTGGACTGGGATACAGTCTGAGGCCCTGTGGCCGTCCTTTGTGCTGCTAACGCTAACGCACCAGGACAGATGCCCCGCTAACTTAGGTCCGAACCTTCAAGTTCTAGAAGTTATCCTGAACAATGACAGTAAAAAAATATTCTTTACGTTTGCTTTCATCTTTCTGCTGAAACTCACACACTCACACAGAGAGAGAGAGAGAGAGAGAGAGAGAGAGAGAGACAAATCCATGCTTGCTCCAGGCGGCTTTCATTCCCTGTCACGTCCTGAGACATGAGCAGGCCTGCCTTTCACATCCCACGCCAAATTATAACCAAAGAACTCCCTTAACTGCCAACTGACTTCTAAAATGTGAACATGTCGTAAAGTACTGCATGTGCAGCAATACTATAAGTGTTTCTTCATGTACATAATGTGTATACATAATAGCATTCCTTAAAGTTGAATCCTTCACCATAACTGCGAGATACACTATAAAACTTATACGCCACACTGATGACGAACACATTTGAGGAAAAGCCAAAGATGATTCTTCAAAAAAGCACCAGTGGTTAGATATATATCTGTCCATCCTGACTCGGGATGTCACTGAACAGTAAACTGGAAGTCGTTGCTGAACTGCTCGGTGGCCATGCTGGCTCATCAGTGGTGTGTCACTGGTAGCACACTCCTTCATGCTTCATGTACATATAAACACTGGCAGGGGCTGACAGCTCCAGTGTGTGTGTGTGTGTGTGTGTGTGTGTGTGTGTGTGTGTGTGTTTGGGAGCTTCACACATGAAGGGATGGAACGGTTGGCCTCCACTTTGATTGTCTGCTGCCAGTGCCTCATCTGTTTGTTTACTGTACAGTGAGATAAGCAAAACCCAAAACACGGCATGCTCCAACACTCATCCTCTTCTCTGGAATGTCACTCAGCTTTTTTTTTTTTTTTCTGAAGGGAATCATTTCTGTCAAAAAGAGGAGAGTGGTTCGTTTAAGCAACACGCGGTTGTATGATCCAACTGCGATATATCATTTGTCAAGGTGATGTCATTGAAGCCCCTTGAACATTAAATGGAGCGATCTAGATGTGGTGTGCACTATTTTATGCACAACATATTTCTCTGACATATTTGATATATTAGTACAGAGCCCCCCCAGGGGTCATCTGAGAATAAAAAAAAAGATCTCTTGGAGAAATGAAGGTTGGATTTACGGCACGGCAGATTAGACGATAGACCAAATAACTACATTTCCACTGATGAAATGAACCTTCCCCTAAAAATAAACCTTCTACAGTATTTTCCATGACTCTTGTAAATCCCCCTTTGGACTGGCTCTCCTGACTTAACTCAGCAGTCAATACATTTTACTGAAACAAGTGGTAAATGCATGTTTCTAGTCTTTTCACTAAGGGCAGTGACTAATAAACAAGGTACTGACTGACTGCTCATCAGAAAGGAACGTCACTCATTCACAGTTTGGGGTTACGTATATTGCCCATGGACACATCGACATGCAGTTTGGTGGAATTACCACCAATCCTTGGACCAGTGGATTTTTTTCATCTACCTCTGCCACAGCCACATAAGAAACAAAAGGGAAGAAAATGGTATTACTCTACCAGAAACACAGTTATCAGCTTGGCTCAGTCTGATAATTGACCACACAAACCTAGAAAAAAAACACACTGAATACACTTGATAACTGGAACATAATTCAAGGGCATGGTTTCCAAATGGCTGCAGCTTCATGCCATAGAGTTGTAGTGAAAGCAAATAACAACAGTTACCACAATTACCACAATTTCTAAATAAATCCTATGAGTCTGCAGACAATAGTAGTATCAATATGCCCTTGAAAAACTATGTATGAAATTATTGTCCAGTCAGTGACCATGGTAAAACTTGCTATCATTGAGCAACCATAGTAGCCACTGAGATATAGAAAGCCAAGTCGTGACGTCATGTCTAGCCTCTCGTTCCATTACTCTGTCAGGGGGACGATCACACGGCTGCTTCACAAACACCTTGGCAAAAGCACTCAGGAAAAACAGCTTGGTGCTCCTGTCCTGTGGAGCGGGACTGCTGTCCTGGACGTGTATTTTGTTGGCAATCAAGGCGACTTGACTCCTTGTGCTGAAATGTTGAAAATATTGTAACTTTTACTGTAGCATACAGACTCACTGGTAATGGTGGGGGTGCGTTTATAATGACTTCCTTATGAGTGGGAACAATATTATTTAATAACTTCCAATATTTCAATAGATCCAAGTGTCTATAGTTATAGGAGTAAAGGGGATTTTAAATACAGTTTTCCAACTCCTGGAGGAAGAACCTATTCCAGTTTAACTTCAGCTGTTGTATCCATTGATCATCAATGGAAGTTTCTTACCTGGCACATACAGTGAAAAAACTCCTGACTTCACAGGTTTACTTCGATGTCATGAGACCCATAGAGACTGCACAGTAGAGTCACCCCCCATGATGCTATGGGGCCTCCCATCATGCTCCAGAGCAATGTAAACATGCAAATCACGAAGAAAAATCTCCATTTAGTCATTTAATTCATTTTGCCAATCACATCAGGTCAACAAGCAACATCACCACTCCCAAGGATCACAGCACGCACACAGCTGTGATGGGAAAAAGAGACTTTTTCAAAAATTTATATTATATTAGAAGGATAAAGAGTCTAGGACTCAAAAATATAAAAGTCTAAGTATCACAACTGTCCAATAGGAAAAATCAGCGTGCTGCTGAGAGGCCTCACCATTTCCAGGTCTTATAATGCATCCATGGTTCCCAACCTGCATGTAATGCTTAGCTCAGCACATACACTAAGTAGCCTAGAGAGAAGTCTATTAGAGACTAATGCTGCACTCCATTAACCACAAAGTCAAAATTCAGAGCTGGGAATGGTGTCACAGCCACAGCAATTTCCCCTTGCAAAGTCTGATAAAAACATAAACATGCCATGGCCGTAAAAGCTACCAGGCCATTTTTAGCTACAATTAACATGCTCTACATTGTAATTCACACGTATCACGTAAAAAATAACACTAAACCAGCATTATAGCAGCATTTGCATATATTCACCTGAAAAAAATAATATATGTATGTAAGTGTTTGTTGCACTAAATCAACAAATTAGTTTGCACTAAATCAAGTAGTAGAAGCTTCTACTACTGTTTACAGATGTGCCGGCCATGGGTCAGCTTCCAGTTTAATTTCTCAATTGGAACTTGGAAATTCCAACTTCCCAGCATGAATGGAAGGCAGCATAGGTTAACAAGTAAGCCACATATTCAGTTATGTGCAGCAATGTGCTTAGCTGAGTTTTTTGATGTGACCAGGCCTTTAAATAGTTAGAACACTGATGTATAGTAGGTTAAGTTATTCTTTGATTTGTAGAAAACAAATCTGAATTTTTGGAAAACCATCTTGCGTGACTTTTATGGAGATGAGGTCTTTAAAGAGTAAAAAAAAACACCTTTTAAATAATCGTTTCACCTAGGTATATCATTGATCAACTATTTTTTTCAAGGCATGGCTCAAATAAGGAGTAGGGATATCTAAATTATTCACTCTAAATCAGCACATGCACACAGATCCACACACACACACAAATGTATGAGCACATACCTCCACACAAATGCAAAGCACAATAACAAGCCTTTTTTTCTTCTTTTTTTTTTGATCAGCCCTTTTAATTGTGCATTTCTGCATCTTGCCTGGTGTATTTACAGAAAGCGTAACAAGGCCATTCGAGCCAACTATACAAAGAGCGGTCTCCAACCCCATCGTCCAGGCGGAGGAATCACAGAAATATTTATCCTGTTTAAAAGTTTAGGAAGGAGAGAAAGGGCCTTGGCACTAAACCCCTTAGTGAGGCAAGGGGAATGAAAACCTCCAGTGTAAAAGGACCTATTAGTCTCAGGACATGGACATTAGCATGATAGTAGACTTATCCTCGGGGCTGAAGGAGAGGGACGCTGTCTCTGCGCTTTCAGCTAGTGGGAGAGGGGGGGTTCCTATACATATATACACACACGCACAAACTCTCTGATAGGCAGGAAAATGCAAAGTGGGGCCCTATACAGAGCATGAGGCACACCAGCAACCCAGTAAATAAGGAGGAGGAGGAGGCGGCGAGGAGAGAGGGCGGGTCCGCGAGTGAAGGAGGCTGATGGAGAGAGAGGAGAATTAAACTGGCTCACAACAGACAAGAAGAGCAGAAGCATTAAAAGATGTAGGGAGCAATTTGTAAAACTGCAAGCATGAAAAATGAGTTTATTTCTCCTTTTATGTATATGGCTCTGATATGTGATGAGGAGTTAACAGGTGGATGGAGTTCTGCTTTAAACAAATTGTGGCAAAGCATCTGACGGATTGATTTGCTCTAATTTAAGGAGAGAATTCTGTTATATAAGGCATTGAAATGTAATGTATGTGAGGATAAGGTGGAAGGAAGGAAGGAAGGAAGGAAGGAAGGAAGGAAGGAAGGGAGGAAGGAGAACAGAAGGGCTTCAAAAGGATGGGAGGGGTTAACCTGTGCAGAACAAGTTGACCAACACTTCACGCCAAGTTTGGAGAGAAAGAGTCCACACAGGAAACCCACAATCACCATTCTAACACACACACACACACACACACACACACACACACACACACACACACACACACACACACAAATACAAAGTGTACTTTCAAAAACAAATACAAGCACAATCATCTTGTGGTCATACATGCGTGTGTGTGTGTGTGTGTGTGTGTGTGTGTGTGGGTGGCAAGTGAAGGGAGTTGACTCAGTGTGGAGTCACAGAGGGCAGTTATGTACAAAGCGTGTGTTGATATAGTGTAAAGATGGAGGACACACAAGCAACTCATGCAGGGAGAAGGCAACAAGTGGAGAGAATGCAGCTCATTGTATGTGCGTTAGCATGGTGGCGGTGAGGGGGGGCAGTGGCGGTGGGGGGGTCGGTGGCAGTGGGGGGGTCTAAAACTAAACAGCAAGCATACTGGCATTGAACTGTGTACTGGCAAACAATCAGCAGGCAGAGGAAGGAGGGAGGGCAGGTTACAAGAGAGGAGACAACTCCGGCAAGTCTCTGAAAATATGATAAATGGCCTGTTTGATGCGCGCATTCAGGGTTTTCAGTCGAGGCAAGACGTTGAGGGATTAGACCGTATGAGTCAATATTAGTGTTGGTAGCATTAGGAAAGCCCTGTCTGGTTAAACAGAGCAGGGAATAAAAGCATTTCCAGCTGATGTCAATGTTTGAACACTGATTCTAATCATTTGCACAGAGATGAGGCCTGCTCTGGTTTATCTAATAGATCAGACGCTGGTGTGGGGCTGATAGAAAGGCCTGCATAAATTTGAGGGAGAATGGATTCCTGAATGCACCAGTGGGGATACGAGTGCAAAAAAATATCCTGCACTGAAGCACAGACATTTATCTGAAGGCTCTACTTAGTTATATTGTAGTGGCTTTTTGCATGACATGATTATGTCATGTTACATCTTATTATACCCCTTTTTGTTTAGTTGTGTAAACTTGGATGAACACTTCAACAAGTCAGATTAGTAAACATTTGGTTTTGATGCAAAATAGCAAACTTCACATATTACAAACATCCAGTATTGCCTTCCCTTGCTGTTGCTTCTCTGACTATGTTATTCTTAATCTATTTTACTTTATTTGTTTAACTATTCAGACAACTGAGATGTTTTCCACTTTTAACATTTCCAACTGGTTTTATTGCTTGTGCTGATTTTGCAAAACCAAAGCAGGTGTTGTGTTGAAGTCTGTTCCCCTTTATCTTAACCTGCACCCAACCTGACCATAACCCCAACTATTTCTCTTTGCTCAGTCTAACCATACCCAAAACATAGCCCCAGCCACTGATCTAGTGCGACAGAAAACACCATTTACACTACACTACAAACAAGTATCTACAGCAAGGGTTGGTGTCAGGATGGAGGGGATGTAACGCTGAAGGAACCTTTAGGAAATAAAGCCTGAGTCTGTTTGCCCATTTAAGGTAATAGTCTAAACTGTATTGTGCCATAAATCCAGCTTTGTTTTTCTCGGGATATCAGACACAGTATTTGCATAGTGAAAGTGAAGCATATAGGGAACCATTGTAAATGCTGATTTTAATCATTACATAGTGCAATGAACATTTATTTTATAATGAGAAGTAAAACCAGTTCCACTTTAAATAACAGCACAGAGGAACTCACACGCATACCTTTACATACATACATACACACTACTAAGTAGATAAATTCATTGTTGTTTTGCCATCCTTTAAAATAGATAAGAAATTTTAAGCACAGAATGGTTTAGGGCCATTTTAGGTACATATCTGAACTGCTGCTATGTTATGAACCATCTGTACATCTCAGATGGTCTGGAACAGATCTGCTTTTTATTTCCAAAGTAAAAATTACACCAAGAACAAACTCCATACTATTACATACATACATACATACATACATACTAGTAAGTAGATAAATTCATTGTTGTTTTGCCATCCTTTAAAAGTAGATAAGAAATCTTAAGGTCTTCTCAAAGCTGCACAATAGCTGCATGTTAACTAGTATTCTCCTTTTAGCTTATTTCTTTTTTTTTTAATTACATTTGTTTTAATTCAAATGTGTATTTTTATAATGTGTTTCTTTAACATTAAATGCAATGTTGAAATGTGCTATACCAGAGTAAAAGATGTTAAAACATTAGCCTGAAAATCTATCAGTGTTCCCCAGTCTTTTCTTTCTGAAGTTTACTATCCCTGGTCTGAGAAGCACCTGATTCAGCAGCATATGAGCTGAGACGTCTTTTTATCTCAATATTTTGTATTTATTGAGGAATACAGGTTTAACAACATAACTTGGCATACTATCATAGAGCTAAAGTATTACAGAAATGAATATTTCTAATAGTTGGCAAAACCTGATATTAAAGCTCTCACATAGTCAATATCCAAATCCAAATATAGAACACCAATGTCGCTGGCACAGCAGTACAGCTGATCACTATTTTAAAGTACAGTTACGGTCACTGGCTTATAGTACTATACTTATATTCTAATTTTTCATTATTATGTCATTATGTTGTTATTGTACCTGTTATTGTACCTATTGTACCTGATCCCTGCTATGAACATGCCACAATCACAATGTCTTCAGTGGAAAAAATGAAAGAAGCGGAGCCTCTACACACCTAGAAAGTCCTGAAAAAACATGTGATATTAAAAAAAGTGTAAATGCAATATCAATGTTTGCACAACAATAAAGTGCTGAAACAGGAATCTATCTCCCAAAACATTTTTTAGGTTTTACTTTTTTTGAAAACTAACATAAAACTATTAAAAACACAGAAGAATTATGAAAACAAGATTGAAAGAGAAAAACTATAGAAAATCTAAATATAGCTCATAAAGTTTCTATACTAGTTACTGTAGAATTAAGCAGCTTGAAGGCAGCCATTAAAATCTATATTAAATATTCAATGTTTTTTTACATGTACAGTACATGAAAAGTGTAGATGCTGACTGAAGCAGGACACAACAGAATAACGATCCTAATCTATGCATCACAACGTATAAATGATCCCTATAAAGGAGCCGTGCTGTCTGCTGCCTGGCAGACAGTTTGTGATATGAGGAGCTGCTGCAGACAGAGATGAAGATGAGTCAAATCAAACGTAACGGGCACAACAACATTTATACAGAGACTCTCCTTTGAAAAGAAGAGCTGCCTTGTTTCACAAAGGGGGGAATTTTGCATCTCATGTTTCAACAGTCCGCTTTGAGCCAAATTATTTGAGTCTTTCTAATACAGCGGGAGACCGAGGTCTTAACTGTGAATTCAAAACAAGTCCACACCAACTGGCTCTTACAGTTCCTGAACGGTACGCCAGGTAAATGAGAAAGAATGGCACATTAGATTTTACTGATAACATGCAAATGAACCTATAATCATAATAAGTGTGTGTGTGTGTGTGTGTGTGTGTGTGTGTGTGTGAGAGAGAGAGAGAGAGAGAGAGCGAGTGTGGAGGTATCCCTATAAGACAGGGAATATGCTTGGCCCGCCTACAGCTGTGATGAATGGGTCTGAGGCTTTGTACCACAATGCCCCTCACTTCATTACTGTCACATGGAACAGATGGTGCCTTTCACCGTAGCATCACATGTACGTACACACACACACACTCGCGCACACACACACACACACACACACACATGCGCTTTCTTTCCAGGGATGCGTTTATGTGATGTGCGCACACACACACACACACACACACACACACACACACACACACAAACTCATGCATGTACGCAGGGGACAAGCAGGCTTAATGAATTCTACACCACATTCAGCGTCTGCACTCAGCTGGGGCATTAATTTACAGATCTGAAGAGCAACCAAACAAAAAATTATATCATGAGTATGAAATGTTAAACAAACCAAAGAGGGGGTAATTGAATGAAGCAGGGAATAAACAAAAACCTGTGTTGCATCCTCCAAACGGAAAATTGTTTTGGTGCTTGTGAATCAGCGACACGAAATCCCAAGATGTTCAAGGAAATCAACCGTGTGTGTGTGTGTGTGTGTGTGTGTGTGTGTGTGTGTGTGGTTGTGTGGGCATGCCTCAGGGAGACAGCCGGTTACACTCACTCCTCATCATTGTGTACTTTAACTGGTGTTCAGTGCTTGACAATCACAGACGAAGTGCAAAGTTTTTTCTCTATTATTCATGCAAACAAATTCACCAAATTAAACATGAGGTATGCCAAGAATCATGTTCAACATTCGAGAAACTTTATTGTATCTCACAGTGACAGAAATTCCTTTTCGACACGGCTCCAAGACAAATGAGGACAAGTGTAGGGGTGCTGTGTAATGAGTGGCTTTCCTTGTTATTGGCGTGAAGCTCAGATAAGAGTGCTGTAATTGATTCAGTTATTTCACCGGCCTGATCAGTGATGTGGGAGAGTTTGATTAATGGTACATTAGCCTTAATGGTACTGTTATTGTACCCAGATCACCCGTCTAGATGAGATGAGCAATGTCATAGTTAAAGCCATAGTTAGAATGTCTTCGTTATCATTAAAAGTTTCCTCAGCATGTGGAGGCGCTGTTGGGCTTTTTTAAAAAAAGCAGGAGAGAAGGGGAAGAATGTGTCCAATTCTTTTCACAGGTATTTAAAAGTGTCCACCTGCTCCGCCACCTGACCACCCAGCCTGAAGGGTCAGTGGTTTCCTGTCTCCTCTTGCTCCTACAACACAGCACTTTGCTCCTGTGACTAGGGTGGCCACCTTCTAAGTTAATGTGAGTCAGGAGCCATGTTACCTGTGATATTCCCTCACTGCTGCATTAGACTAGATAGAGAAGAGAATCAGAGATAAAATGCAGCACTTGGTAGTACTGGATTCAAAAATATAAAATATTGAAGCAAAATCAGATTCACATATATCAGCTGAGAATGAAAATGGACCTAATTCCTGCCAACAGATCTTCTTATTGCTTCTCTTCGCTCCTTCCATAAGTCCCGAGCCCCCGGATGTGTGTCACATTTGTGAAGGCCCACTGCTTGAACACTTCTCCTCTCCCGCCGGCCTTAACTCAAATTTCGCCCCCAAACCCGACAGTTATCCCTTCCCTTCCATCC
Source organism: Eupleurogrammus muticus (assembly GCA_036785175.1). Taxonomy (NCBI): domain Eukaryota; kingdom Metazoa; phylum Chordata; class Actinopteri; order Scombriformes; family Trichiuridae; genus Eupleurogrammus; species Eupleurogrammus muticus. Next base: position 20,183,377 of record JAYKQN010000010.1, on the reverse strand, counting down.
CTTCCGCACAGGTCACAAATTGACAAGTCCCTGCTCGCTCAGCCGCACAGGAGCATCCCTCAAGCGCACAAATGTGGAGGGGGAACTGGAGCACGAGCCAAAGGGTGGGGGTGGGGAGGGTGGGAGAGGGGTGGTGACGAGCTTTGGGGTGGAGAGGGGCGAGAAAGTAGGGTGACGGGTGGCGAGGTCACCTCTGGAGAGAAGGTTGGCACTGTAATGATGGATATACAGTGGGTCTAAGTTCTTCAATGTGGATTTCTCCCCTTCTGTCCTGGCCAGTCTCGTTTATAGCTTTGTCTCCTGGCTCGGATTGTGTCTCAGCAGAAGGGGGCGGGGGGGCGAAGTGTGTGGAGTAAAGTTCACAGGACAGAGCACTTTGCTTTAAAGCTACACCTGTCAGTGAGCGGGTGCAGTAAACACTATCTTTAACTTAGCACACACACACACACACACACACACACACGTCTTGACCCTGCTATCTAACTGAAAATCACTGATACAGCAACTGAAACCACACGCCACACAGAGCCCAGTCCAAACTCTATCTGTGGACGGAGCACAGCTAGACGACACGGTCCCCACATTATCTTATTGGTTTAAGATTGAGCAAACTGTGGCAGCACACCAGACCACCAGCCTTTGGTTCCTCTTTGCTTTATCATATTTCTGTTTTCTCTCCTTTACTTCTGCTATCTTGTAGGGAGCTATTAAAGGTGCATCTCTCTTATTTGCAAAGGAACCGAGACAACGTGTGCGTGCATGCATGACTGATAAGGAACTTTTCAATAAAGTGATAAAAAAAGGAGAAATTACGTTGATGATAATTGGGGGTGAAAGTCACATAGATATTATGTTTAAATAACTAAATGTATTAAAATATGAAAAACATAAAGAGGACTCAATGCACTCATCCCAGTGAGAACAATACGCATACATGTCACTCCTGCAGCATAATATACAAATGATGTCTGAATGATTGGACTTTTTCTGGACAATTAGTAGAGTAACTGGTCCCAGTGGGCAGCAGATGCACAACAACCTCCCCACTGTGTGACAATAGTTCCCAGGTCCATGCTGTCCATCCATCTGTATTTGTCCAATACAGTAAAGAATCCCTGCAGGACAACCAACTGGCATTCTTCTGTTGTCGATTGTGATGCATCCCTCACAGGAATGGATCACTGGGAAGACAATCCAAACTAATTCTCTGATCCCAAACCAAAAAGGCGGCCAGGAATGGAGCTTGATTGATCAGGGAACAAATAGAACAGATTCTCCCTGCCTGTCTTTGTCAAAGACTAGCATCTGAATGGCTAACTCAGTTAATTTCTGCGGCCTGTGGCTTCATCCCTGTCGAAGACTGATGGAGTGGCCTGGTTTCCATAGGTGGATCTCATAATGACCAAAGGGTTCATGCTACTGCTGCTGCTGTAGGTCTCCGCCGGTGTCACTAAAGCAAATGAATTTAGACCCCCCAGTACACATCGTGCATTCCTGCATCTACAAGGAGATTACTTATCACTGCAGCGACACTGTGGAAGCCTTTGGGTCAAACACACACACACACCCTGGTACACATCTTACATCCACTGACATGACCCATTGATTTCATGCTCTAGTTTTTATCCGTTCACATTTGTAATTTATATCAAAAGCAATGCACTATCTGAACATTGATATCACTGTATCTGTCATGTGGCTGTGTGATCTATGGTGTGTTGGGAGTGATATGTGAGTAGGAGCCTGTTACAGCAGGAAAAACCGCATCCTTCTGGGCTACTCTGAGACATAAACTTCACCACACTCAATGCCTCCACAAGTTTTATGACCCAGCCAGCCTGGAAACAGACTGGAGGTACACTCATTAAAGCATTTTAAAATAGTTATGTGATATTTTACGGGAATGCAAACGCAGCTTCACGTTCATTAATTTACAGGAACAATCATTTACACATTTTTATATGGTCTAATTATACAGTAACTAAACTGTCATCTACACAATACAGTCTGCATGCATTTGTGCTTTGAAATTTTCTTAACAAAAAAAAAGTGTTTACACCATATGCATGTGCAGATGGAACCATGTAGCAGCACAGGTCACATACCTACGCAGCTGATCGGGGCTCACATTCTACCATGAAGGACTCATGTTTATTGACAGGTGAACGTGACGATACTACTGGTTGAAATTGCTCTGGGCAAGATGATAAGGGTCACATGTTGTCTTTTTTTACAGAGAGAAAAAGTGATTTGATTTTTCCCTTTTTGTTTCATGCAAATACAGTTCAATATGTGAAAAAGAAGATGTGAGCTAAGAGGATTAAAAAGTAATTTCACTTTAATGTCTACAAGCAGCCTCTAATTACTGTAGGGAGCAAAGAGTTTACAACCTCAAGTTTCCACCTCAGATTTAGATTTACTGTCATCCAGGGGGGAATTTGAACATTCATATTACATTATATTTTTATCCTGGATTTGTGACTCAGAATCTCCACCCAAAAAAGAGACAATCTCTCCATGTAGATAATTATTAAGAAAACTTTTTAAATTGTTCTCTTTTAAAAGATGTTAGACGTCACACAGAATCCTGCAAAAAAAAGGACAGGTATAACTTGAACAGTCATTTCATGCAACAATCAGCCTGGTATATCCCCTTCCTGGATTCTGTCCAGAAAAGAGTAATTGAGGGGTGGACGGAGTGAAGAAGCAGAGGAGGGTTTCATCCTTTATTGCCCATAATGACCCGGGAGTGGAGTCACTCCTGTGCAGTAAAAAGCACTCGACACCTGCCGTGATGTTGACTTAAAAATCGTTATCACCAATATCTAATCGCTTGCCTTCTCCCCCTGATAAATTGGCTCACGTCGGAATTTTACCCCCTCTTGCTAAAAGATGTGCTAAACACAGGTGTGAGCGAGTGTGTGTGTTTGTTTGACAGATAGAGAGAATATGTGAGAACCTGTGCATTTATTCACTCAGGGATGACTTCTGCTTAATGGTTAATGTCGCGTGTGTGTAGATGAATGTGTGTGTTATCCTCTACACCTGAGGAGGCCATGAACCTGGACAGGACATAAAGAAGAGAGTGAGAGAGACAAAAAGGATTGTTATCTAACAAAACAGTGATGAGTGAACAGAGCCGACCTGCTGCCACACGCCATCAAACCTACCTGAAAAAAATAGAATACACATGCACAGCGTTTATGCTTATTATGAGGCGGATAATTTAACTGAATGGATATGGTAAGCCGCTTCTTTCTTTTTATTTCTGTCTTTATTTCTTTGTGACCCTCCACGAAATGCCTCTGACATTCCTTTGAATGACTAGAAAGGCAGAGAATAGAAGCGAGTGATGTTTAAAGCTGACACTTTCTTTAGATCAATAACAATGATAGGGTCTTTTCCGTGCTCGTGTGTGATGTGAGATACGGGGGACTTAAACACTTCAAAGTGTTAAGGATTACACTCTTTTCTGCTGTTAATCCCGGGAGTGAGATGACAAGAGCTACCTGTCCTGTTTTCACTCACAATGAGATCATGGGCCAAAACTGTTACCGCTGGCAACAAAAACACAGAGGGAAGAAAGGCCTCTGCCTCAGTCTAAATATTGACTCTCAAACCTGTCACTGTGTCATTTTTTTTTAGCTTGAGTGCTCATTGCACAAGAACAAGGTGATTCAGTTTTACTTTTTCTGCATTCAGGTACCACTGAAAAGTCAGTATATTATATAATATAGTTGAGTAAGGTGCTAATTGCAGGGTTTTTTTTATTTACTTCACATACTTTCAAGTTGTGGTTATAACCTTGTAACACTCGCAATCACCAAGTATGTATGTCTGTAGTAGTCAGGTACTGCATATGACCCTTGTTCCTTATCTTTGCATGCTGATGATGAGAAGTGGCCCTCTCCATCATTACTTTTATTACAGCCCTGGTTAAAATAAATCACTTTCCCTTCCACTAGTCTGGCACAAATTACAACTTTACAATGTTTGAATGAAATGTCTCTTCAGTGGCTTTATGGCATTCTTTAATTGAGGCCATTATTCATCCTTACCCAAATTTGACCTCTCTGCCTTATTGACAGAAGTGGCAGAATGTGTTTGCTGGCTTATCTGCGAGCAATGCAATAAACCGGAATCTACAAAGGAAAATGGAGGAAAATGTACAAATCATGAGGCAGCCCACCTACAGAGCAGGTGAGCACGCACACACACACACACACACATTTCAAAGTGGTCAGATAGGAGCTGTCACTGAACAATAGAAGCAGGTCTCGGGGCCCAGCCACCACAGCAGCAACAGCAAGGATTCACAGAGGGGACGCAGACACATACTGATAGTGGCTGGCTTGATAAAGAAAAAAAAATAGCAGCAGCAGAGGGAGAGCAACAGGGAGAGGAGAAGAGGAGGAAGACCTCCTACCGACAAGGCCACACAGGATCAGACGCAATTTACAAATGTATCTGACCTCCATTCGGCTGGAGCTTCTGGGTTTGTGTGTTTGTTGGCACGGTGGGGTTGGAGGGAACACATGGACAATGCCGCTGATAGCACACTGGCACTCGGCGCTCTGTTAGAACTCTGTCTGTTTTCATTAATTGAAACACAGAGTGCACAAATTGGTCAGTCCCCTGGCATCTGTGAATAAGGCTGAAATGGGATTACACAGTGACTTGTCTTCATCTCAGTTCCTTTTTTTTTTTTTTTTTTTAACTTTTTTTTTGAGTGTTGCTCTGGACCCGGCCCTTCTCTCAGGCCTATAAAGCCCCACTGATGAGCCTGACTGGCCTGGGCTGTTAGGGCCAGTAATAATCTCTCTTTAGGAGGCTGAGAGGATGAAGTGAGTCATAAGAACCCTCTCTGTCAGCTTTAACCGGCCACCAGAAAGAAAAAGTCATAATTATAGTACTCTTTCTGGCCGGATTTAAATAAAGCTTCCTGGCTGGGCCCCTATTGATACACACACACACACACAGTCGCTCACACACACATGCACTTCAATAAAGAGGCACTAATCAATCAGGGGTTCCCCTGCCACGGCTTTATTGAAGCCCCTGTCTAAAAAAGGGACTGACAGCCCTCAACCTCCCAGCATTGTCAGACGAGACTGATTAGGCTTCTGACTGGCTACCTCAGCCACCAGCTAGAAAAGCACAGGGGTTAAAGGGTCTCCATTTGAAATCGACGAGCGCTGAAAAGTTCTGGACACCTGCTTTTTAAAGTGATGCTTGTCTCTGTGGTTCTATCCTCCTTTTTTGTTATTTGCAATTTGAAGGCAGCGCAGGGGAGAGGGAGAGAGTTGTTTGAGAGAGGACAGAGTAAAAAGGGGTGTGTGTGTGTGTGTGTGTGTGGCTTAAGTTTTGAAGGGGGAGCTTGGCTGTAGGCCCAAGTCTGGAACAAAGAGGGGACACTCTTTACATGCATAGCCAGAGAGAGTAAACTGGCCAGCAGCACTGCCAGCAAATACGAGGCACAAAAACAGAATTAGAGGGAACAGAAAAGTAGGAAAAACAGGAATATCGGACTAACCCAGCCATCAGCTAGCCCCACCTCTAACACTTTTCAGCCCTGTGTGTGGTTAAAACCAGAGCTGTATGGCATGGCATGCTTATAAGGCGTTAAATCGCACAAGCTGCTTAGATTTTTACTGTGTTTGCGATCAATAGGAAGCTGTGTGGCCCCAGGTAAATGGAGGCTATCCCTTCGCAAACATCCACAGGATGAACAAATACAGGCAATTTGGTGCACAGCAACACAGAGACAGGTGGACGGAAGGAGGAGAGGAGAGGAGAGGAGAGGAGAGGAGAGGAGAGGAGAGGAGAGGAGAGGAGAGGAGAGGAGGAGAGGAGAGGAGAGGAGAGGAGGAGAGGAGACAGAACTTTATTTTGAAATGATCATTATAAAAAAATGTGAAATGAGGATTGGAGGTGAATGAAGATTCACCTCGCACATCAGGTAGATGTATGGTCATTGCCTGTGTTTCATCTGTTGTGGGCAGGCTTTCAATTAGGTGAAACACATGGATGAATCCATCAGTACAAAAACTGTATCTAATGACTAAATAGTTCCTCAGTGCAGTGATACTTCAAATGAATTGATCTTTTAAATGCCAAATTTTTCTCCTCTCCATCACAAGAAGGCGACGCGGCTGATTCCCTTTCTTTTATTCTCTCTTTTTTTCCCCCCCGCCGAAATCAGCTTAAATCTCAAGCGATTTTGCCCCTTCAAAAGGAGAGCCACTCCATCAACGAGGAACAATAGTATATTCTGACAAAAAAAAAGTCTGAGGGCGTTACGCTACCCTGCCATCACCGGGTTCCCTTCCATACAGCTTCTGCCGGTGACTGGTAAATGCCACTTTCAATCTCTCTCTTTTCTCTCCTCTTTCCTTTTCACTCCTCCTATTCCTTGCCCTCAATGGGTGTGTTAAGTATTGTGCTTTCCGATGGGGGCGGTGAGTCAGTCAGGATCATTAAAAGCAGGCCGAGCCTTTGGCCAGATCAAAATAATTAACTGGAGAGGTCACAAGCTAATGACATGAAATGGAGGGCTGAAAGGAGCCCCTAAATGGTGCTCACTAATCCTCCTTTTACCTTGTTTCAGGGAGGGGGCCAAACTCTATAAGCCAGGGCATCTCTGCTGATAATGGGTTCTGGGGTTCAGGGGGACCTGGGACTATGGATTTGTGTGTGTGCCAATGTGGTGTGATGTTTTCCGTTGCTCCGATGCAAATCAGCTTTGCCTAATCATACGTTTTTTAGGAGTGGAGTGCCATGCTCTTGTTTGAGCACATTGCAATAATACTCAAAAAGAAGGAAAAATCCTGCCTTAGTTTACTTAAGCAAGTACTTCAGCATATGACAGTAAAAAATTAAGAATATCAAATGAAACTGCAGGCAGATAGGCCCTTGTCATTCATTTTATTATTCTATAATATGCTTGTAATGTTGTTTCTGATGCATTAAGAAGCATTTTTGTTTCAGCTGCTCAGAAAGAGATCACAAGGGATAAGAGAGACATTCTATGTGGATAGATAATAACCACACATGGGTACATGTGTGAAATGAGCCAAATGTTAAAGGATATGAAATCGGACAAACCAAAGCAAACCAAACCAAAGCAACGGACAAACATCTGTGGTTTACTGAACCTTCTTCACTTGATACCTTAATCCACATGTGCTTTCATGTTTCTATTCAGAGAACTCACACATAAACCTTTTATGACCAGGAGCAAGTGTACACTAAGCTTTGATATTTTAAAGAAGGGACTTCCATTGTGTCATGCAGAGATATTCACAAGTCATATAAAAGGAAATATTGCATAGTCCTACTGTCTGGCTGAATCCAACAATAAAGGGATGAAGCATGTGATCTGAAGCTGAAGGTAATGCGTGTCAGAGGCTGATGAAGCCGTGGTGTGTCACTGTGAACAGGTTCTCCAGGGGCAGGCCCCGACCTGCTGAGGACCCCGGGACATGACTCAGTGCGTGTGTGTGTGTGTATGTGTGTGTGTGTGTATGTGTGTGTATGTGTGCATGAAGGTGGGTGGGTGGGGACTGAGCCTGTGTGAGTTAAAAAGGAGCATAAAGGGGAGGTTTTCACGGTTAGAGGTGTGACCTCTGACATTTAGTCATAAAATTTACACACCAACGTAATTGTTGAGTGAAGGAATGCACCTGATCTCAGCAGGAGAATGGGAGAAAGCTATTTAAACACACGGAAACAAACACACACACACACACACACACACACAGAGTGTGTGTGTGTGTGTGTGTGTGTGAGAGAGAGAGAGTGTGTGTGTGTGTGTGTGAGAGAGAGAGAGAGAGAGAGAGAGAGAAAGAGAGAGAGAGAGTAAGCTGATATATGGTATGTTTTGGGAAAGATGCTGTTTGGGGTTACCTTTTTATTCTTTGATGACTTAACACATCATGTCATCAAACATACACATACACCCACATATGCATACAGTGGAGGGTGCTCTTGAAAGGACCAAAAAAAGATCAGAATAGCAGTGATATTAAAAAAAAGGTGAAAAGCGTTTACCTGACAGTATGGAGGAATGCATTTAAACAATTAGTACATGTTGTTTTACATATGAAGTTCAGTTTTGGTCACAGTCAAGAGAAATGACTGTTTTGGCTGTGTTTTGGCTGAAGTTGAATCAAGCAGTAATCATCACATCTGACATCTGAGGGCTGAATCCAATGCCAGTGTCTTAAGATGAACATGAAGTTCCTCTAATGGCCACTAGATGCTGGCTCAGGGAAAACCTGAATTAGATCAAAGACGGAACAAAATGCCCTGTCCTCTCTTTTTCTTATTTTAACACAAGAAGTTCTGGAGTCAATGTATAATGTCGTCTGATTTATGTCCTGATATTTTCCCATTAGAAGGACAGGAACCTTGAGGAGGTATGTTTTGAGAGGGTGTAACAGCATGTATCACAACCTGTGATTTCAGTTTTTTGCCTATTTCAACACATTGCATTTGGATTTCATGGCCCCCAAAACTAAATAATTGAACTAAATAATTGAAAACTCTAACCTGAGTATACTATGGGCGACACCACTGAAGTTTTCAAATTGAATTTGTTGTGAGTGAATCAAAATTGATCGCCATAAATAAAAGTAAATAATTTTAACTATTAAAGATACAAATATAGTTTGGAAGTCTTGTCAATTTACAGAAAGATGTCTTTGACATTGCACTTGCTTTATATAGCCACATTTCTTCACTAGGGTCACAGGGTCTGCTGGAGCCAATCCCAGTGTACTTCAGGCAAGAGGCCAGGATAGACCCCAGACAGGTCACCAGCCTACCATAGGGCACACACACACACACACACACACACACACACACACACACACACCTATTGGCAATTTAGAGTCTCCATGTTGATCATTTCTCCATGAGAAAACTAACACAGACATGGGGAGAACATGCAAACTCCACACAGAAAGGTCCCAGCCCAAAGCCTTGAACCTATGACCTTCATGCTGTGAAGCAACAGCCCTGCACTGCTACACAATGTCACCCATGGAGCTGCATTTGTGAGGAAAAAGTGTCAAGATCAAACTTATTTAAAATCCAACATATGTGCTTGCTGCCTCATCCAGGAAAAATTGTGTCTTTATAATGTTTACAAAGGAATATTGGAAGACTTGTTCATTGGAAATTCAGCTAATAGAGACTTGTCTTACAGATTTCTATATAGGAATAATAAATAAATAACGTCCCAGAGAATGACTCACAAACAAAAACAGATTAAAAAAAAAAAGAAATTGAAAATCCCTTTACTTAGCAGCTAATTAGGGTTCAAAGTAAAGGTCAGAGGTCAAGGCTTGGGAGATAGTAAAAGTAACCCTGACCCTAACCCCTAAACTTAACCCTAATTGCTGATCCTAACACAACCTCCATGTTTTCACCAGTGTTTGTGTGTCTGTTTGACCTAAACTCAAGATGTTTGGACCAGATTTTTGCGTGAATGTTGGGAATGGTACAATGATCAGATGAATAAATGTTGCTAATGCTCTGGAAGAAATCCTGGTTTCTGTATTACTTTCAATCTTTTGTTGTTAATGATGCAGTAAAGCTTCAAATAGGGCACCATGGTTTTGGTCCACCTAATGGTGAAATCATGCAGCTGCATCATGTCAAATTTTCATTCAGTAAATATAAGCCTATGTTGGGTGGGAGTCACAATATGCTTGGTGGAGGTCTGTGCTTTTCTAGTTTAACTATAATCCCATCAGGAAGTCATGTGATATGTTTCTCATTAGTTTTAGCAAACTTAAACCAACTCTTTTAAGTATATATATTTTTCAAATCGTTTTTTTTGCAAATCTCTTTCTGTTTGTGAATCTTTTTTTTTTCTTTTTGCACATCTTTTTTTGCAAATCAGAGCTGAACCGCATGGGCAGAACCTTCACTGAACAAATATGTCTTTCTTGGCTAAATTTCCAAATAAGCCTTCCCATGTTGTTTTGTAAGCAGATATGTGAAATCAAATTCTGAAATCTGTGCAGGACCTACACAGATTGTCCTATAGGTCCCACCCATGAGGTTTCAGCTTTTGAGTCACGAAAAAAGATGTCCAAAAAAAAGATTTGCACCTGAAGAAATATTTACAAACATAAGAAAATATGTTTAGGATTGAGACCCACATTTAATTTGATTGCAGTCTTAATACCCATTCTGTTTGATTGCATAATAGAAATGAAATGTAGCTCCATATTTGCCAAGTACTACACCAGGCCCAGGTCTCATTGGCAGCCCTGGTCTTCTATAACAGTGCAGTTGTGTTTTCCAGGTGATACCTGTTACTATACCTGTTATCTGTATTTCTAATCTGCCTGTATACATGTATCCTGCACTGTGAGGCATTAATGTGTATGCCCTAGTTCCACTAGCAGCTCAAAGTTTTACAGTGCCATCATTTTGTCCCTCAGCTCACATTAGACCAAACCCAACCTCTGCTCTTTCTTCCCAATCAACCCAAATGTAAAAATACATCTCTCTCTCTCTCTCTCCAGTTCTGAACATGCCAGGCTACAAGCTGCAGGCTCCCTCTGAACCATCATTACAGTCATTAGGCAAGAATAAGCTCTCTATCACAGGAGTCCACCAGCATCCAGTTTAACCCAGCACAATTAGCACATCCGTTGGAGTAGAATTACCCTGTAAAATGAGAATGCGCCGGACAAAAGAGGCAGGAGCGTTGGAGTTGAAAAAAAAGAGGGTAAGTGTGAGGGAAAGGGGGAGAGAGGAGGAGAGGAGGAGAGGAGAAAGAAGGGAGGACAGGGAGAGATTAAAATTGTTTGAATTGGGTCCACGCTCGCCCCATTCATTTGGTATTCTGCTCAAATCAGGGCCTTTGTTCAGCCTGGCGTAAAGTAGTGTCAATCATCTCGACCCGGTTTTGTAGAATGGGGAAATTTAATATGAATTTGCTCCTGCAAATAATGAGGACTACCCCCTGCCTGCTCTCTCTTTTCCCTACTCAGTCTCCCCCCAAGCCACCTCTCCTCACCTCCCCGCCGCCTCCACCCCCATATCAATGCTGCAGAATAGGCAATAGAGAGTGAAGTTAGCAATCTCAGGGCCACTCGCACTCTGGACCCACATCAAAGTGACAGAGACGTCCAATCAGATTTGTCTTACAGGCATTACATGATGAATATGGTGCGGCCGCAGCACAAAAGCGCCTTTGTGTCTCCTCCAAGCAGAGACTATTCACAGCCCGCCACAGCCAGCCAGAGTGGAAGTAAATGGCCAAAAGGGCCCAGGCCAAAAAAAAAAAAGCACCCAAACTTGTGCAGCACAATGGTCCATGCAAATCACAGCCCCCGCCACCTCCACCCTAGCACACATCCCCACCTCTTCCATCCCTCCACCCTTCAAGGCCTGAGCGTGGTTCCTCCTCTGCTGGGTCGTCTGAAGTTTAGGGCTCATTCACACACACATACAGAGGTGTCAGTTAAAAGTGCGGAGCTGCACGCATTCAAACTCCTTTTTTTTTCATTCCACACATTTGAAAAGAGAAAGATTTCTTTTTTTTTTTCCAGAAAGACAGAAGAAAAACATGAATCAAAGGAGTGACTTTTTTGTCAGAAAGTAGGGGTGACTTGGCGGCTGTGAGCAGGAGACTTTTCCTGTGAGGAAGAGGATTTACAGTTTACTGGAGTGTCCCAATGTATTTGCTTGGATTGAGCAACAAAAAGAAAACATTAAATGATCTTCACCCACTTATTTGCAGACTACATTATCTTGGTAGTGATCCCTGGGTCTCATATCGATGCAGGGATCCACTCACTCACCAAGACCATGAACAACGCAACAATGCAACTTTGAAAACTTTTAAATTGTTTTAATTTGATTTAATATATACTATACATGTTTGTGTACATAATGTTGTATTGTATTATGTTGTACTTGTGTGCTTCATGTGTTTATTTCTACTGCTACACAGCAATTTTCCTCTTGGGGGCAAACAAAGCAATGGATTTAACTCAGTGGATTAAGTACTGTAATAATATATCTGTCTGAATGAATGAATGCTCAGACCTATACTTCATTACAGGAAAAATGAACAAGCATGTGCATCTGCAGTGGTTCCAATTCCAGTTCTGGCTCTCCCTAGCATATAAAAAAAATAATAGAGACAACACAGCAGAACATGAACAAGTAAAAGTACTTTCTCTGTGAAGAAGACATTTGAGTGAGAAAGCACTCGTCCCTAGCATCTCTCTAAAGACCAGAAAGGAAGGGACTCCAAGCTTTAATCTCTAAAATGCTTTTATATTTGCACTGTGACCTGCAGTGATTGATCATGAGTTATTTCAGGGCAGTAGTAGCAGCAGTGATCTAGTGTGTATACCAGTGCTTCTTGCATATAGTGCTTCTACTGCCCAAAACCGTACTCAATCAACAGCCAGGGGGTCAACAAATTTGTCTCAAAACCAGCTGCACAGATGTGTGTGCATGTGTCTGCACGTGTCTGTGTTCCGTCTGTGTTAAATATAAACAGGTCAGTGCCTCTGCTTAAACATTAACACCTCTGTATGCATTGCTCAAGGTTATGCACCGTCTCCCCATCCATCTACATCTCAGCTACGTCACAGTGTACGATTTACACTGAACTCCAGTCATGCCTTCTCCATCCAATGCCATCACTGCGTTCATCTGCCCATTTGCAGAGGTTTGGTTTGTATTGAGTTTTTTTAATTTTAACCCTGGTAACCTGCATGAGACAAAAATAGTCTAGTGAGAGCTGTGTATTTTTTATTTGACACTTTTGTTTTATGAAAGAGAAATAGACAGATTTGTTGCATTTGTAATCATATGTTGCCTTTACTAACTATATTTTGTTTCATGCATGTTTTACTGTGTATGCTGAGCTCTCTTGCACACCCTTTTCTATCCAGTACCATGACAACTTGATTTTGTCTGTTTCAAGTCAAGTCAACCAAGACTTCAGGTCTTGTGACTTGAAACAAGTTGAATGCATTTTCTGAACATTTAATAACCTCACAAATGTCTGAAAACAATGACGATGAACAAGCTTTGCTGTCATGAGTGCATGGTAGATAATTTTGTGAATCTAATCCTGAACACTAGTGTCCACTTCAACCTCACAGATATTGGCCAACTTGATGTTTTGGAGAGTGTGGTGCAAGATGAACTACACTGAAGCTCAATTGCTATAATTCAGCTGCTCCAGCATCATGACAAATGGACCACAAACCGATCCAACCATTCCAAAGTGGAGTCATTTATATATTTCATGTCGGTATAAAGGAATGAATCACACTGGAACGCTAATATTTTGAGTTAAGCCAGAAGTGATGGGTAATAAAACAGTTTTGTAAATAGTGACAGTTGGATTGTTATCATGTAAATAGTGTCTACCTCCGAAATGATTGATGTTGTGGGACATACACTGATCAACGTATTTCGCCGAGGGGCTCAAAACATAGAAACAATGCGCAATTCACGCACACCCTGGGACTGGGACGCACCGGGTTCAGGGATGCGCGCGTTCAGGGATGCGGGATCTCCCCCCCCCCGCCTCAACACACAACTCTGCGCTTAATTTAGCTCCATATTAGAGTCTGGGTCATTTCGGCGTTTCCATGGTTGGCTCATACATCACGACGTTCGCAGGAAAACGCATAAATGAGTTGCGCGTGATTGATTACGCGGCGATGGATGGCGGTTAAATTAAACAGTCGCCCTTACATTGTCAACGTGAAAGTGGCCCGCTGTCAAAATGACATGAATAAATCTATGTTCTCCTATGGCTCAAGAGAGGGGGGGGGTTGCACTTGCATACATCTCAGGAGGACAAGAGACAAACGCGCATTTTCACTTTGTGCCCTGACACTGAAGGACATCAGAAAGTCCACGTCGACCCCATGATAATGGAGCAGCGGGGTATTCAGCGTCCAACACGGAGTGCTCCTTTTTTTGTCTGAGTGCCTGTGACGTAGGCGGCTATAAAAGCGGAGCGTAATTAATGTCATTTATCACTTGTTTGATTTTGTCACTGCCTTCTTCCAGACGGACAGCCTCGCGAGCCACGAACCAATGGGAGTAGGGCGCGTGAGGCCTTTGTCACCGAGTACAGGCACGTGGCTCACACCTGCAGGCTGCTGCCTGTGCGTGCGTGTGCGTGCGTGCGTGAAGCAGAAAGTGGGAGCTTTCAGGTTTTCAATAAGGAGGCAGTGAGGCTGCAGCCTCATGAGGCTTTGACCTATCACTCATCTTATTTATTTATTTTTGCTCAATGCTGACTGCCTTCTCGCTGTTTGTTTGTATTTATTATAAATAGAGAAATTAAACTCATTAGGCCTTCGCTCCTCGTCCTGCCTCGCCGGATTTGGCATCGGTGTTTATTTACAATAGCGCTTCTTCCATAATTCGCATAATGAGGCGCAAAGGCGCGCACAATAGCGCTCACAATGGGGGTGTTGTGCTCCCCATTTCGCAGGAGACGGGCATTTTTATTGGGCTGTGTGCGCGCCGTGACGGACACAGTTGGTGATACAACGAGTCTACAACCCCGACTCTTTATTTAGATTGATCTCAATCGGGCAATAAGAATTTTGACCCTCTCATTGTCTGGCTGACTTTCCCCAGGCCGTATTTCAAAGTGTCTATACCCTTTGAGAGGAGTGAATTGCGCCCCCCCCCTCCTCCTCCTCCTCCTGCTCTCCCTCTCTCCGCTCCAGGCCCTCTGGGCTATTGGGTAAAGGCAGAGTATGCAAAAGAAACAATGCAATGCATGAAACGTAATATTAATGTCCCTGTCCTGAATGCAGACAAAGCGCTGTAGAAGGTGCGCGTCTATAATGGTTATTGAGTGCTCACCCAGCTGCGCTGTGTTCCCCCGTGTGCCCAACCAACTCGGGAAAAGGTCACGGAGAGGCTTTGAATAGAAGAGAAGCTCCCTAGTTTGCTCAATTACCGCCACCGACTCACCTCTCTCGCTCTCTCTCTCTCTCTCTCTCTCTCCCCCTCACACACACACACACATCTTACACACAAGCACGCAATACCAGCTTGAATAACCAAACCACCGCCAAAGTGTATAATATAAATATATTCATCTTTATTTATAAAACTTGTTTTACACAAAATATATCTGTTAAAAATCAAATATTTACACTTTAGGCTACTGGAAATGGAGAACAAGTGCATACATTAATAAAGGTCTCCTTACCACCTATTTTAGAAAAAAAAAAACGTAAAAAAGAACAGAAACAACTACAGTGTGTCACAGGTAGTAGCCATGATATTGCTCCACACACACACACACACTCATGCGCCTCGCTGACAGCTGCTCCAAACGCTGCGAACGTCGTTCACCTGAAGTCAAGTGTACAAAAAAAAAGTATGTCTTCATGTTAAACAACTCGTCGTGTATCATACAGTTTCGTTAGGGGGGAGGGGGGAGGATTGGGAGGAGATGTACATTGTTGGACGCGTGTCCTCTGTGTTTTGGTCGCGCTCCTTTCTGTTCTGAGCTGTGTCACATATTTAATTGCACGTATTCAAGACATAACATCAACAGTCTCTTACTTCCACGCGTCAACGTGACACCGTCCAACTCCCTCCTTCCTTCCTTCCTTCCTGTGGGGACTACACAACAAGAGCCCCCCCCCTCTCTCTCCCTCCCTCCCTCTCTCTCTCTCTCTCCCTCTCCTGCAGAGTGAGGGAGGGAGGCAACAGACAGCTTCCGAGCGCGGAGGGCACCGCGGATCTGACGCCTTCATCGAGTCTGTGTCAGCGTTTCTGAGAGAGGACAGCAGCTTTTACGCGCCGCGTGGCTCTCCGCCCCGTCAGTACCTGTCGAACCAGGTGGTAAAGTCCAACAGCTCCTGCTCCTCCGAGCTCAGCGGCTCGTAGCCGCCCTCGTCCGACGAGTAGGTGGAGTGCGGCGACTCCGGGTCCGCGGAGTAGCTGTTGGACAGCGTCGGGGACGGCAGCCCGCACTGGAAGGCGGCGGACACCGCGTCGTGCTCGTCCAGCAGCTGCTGCAGCGCCCTGATGTACTCCACGGCGGAGCGCAGCGTCTCCACTTTGCTCATCTTCTTGTTGGCCGCGCCGTTGGGCACGTGCTGCCGCAGCGTCTGGAAGCCCATGTTGACCTGCTTGACCCGGTTGCGCTCCCTCTCGTTGCGCCGCGCCACGGCCACGGGCTGCTGCTGCGGGATGGAGTAGCCCAGGCCGTTGAAGCTCAGGCGCCGCTTGCAGCGCAGCAGCTCCGGGGAGCTGGAGCGCTGTCTCTTCAGCACCTTGCTTTTGCTTTGGCCGGTGCCGCTGGGGTGCGCGGCCGGGACGCCGCAGTCCTGCGCCGGCGCGTGCAGGCTGATGCTGGCGCATCGCTCCGTAAGTCCGAAGGTGAAGGCGGTCTGCGTGGCGGTGATGGTCGCGGTCTCCATGTCCAGCTTGACAGTTGCCGGTCGTGACGGACCGTGCGGAGGCAGCGCCGGGAGGGTTTGGCAGTGTACAGCTCTCGTGTCCTTCGCGTGGGATGGGGGGGGGGAGGGACCGTGCGGCGGACTCCAGTCCAAGTCTCTCTTGACTGCTTACTCCACGAGCCGATCTGACCCAAACTTTGGCAGCACTCCTCTTTTTCAACACGCGCCCCCCAACACACACCACACCCACCCCCTTTTCTGGAGACGCACGCTTCGCGGCGAGGCCCCGCCCCCGCTGTGTGATTCTTCTGCTCGCGGCTCCCCCCGGGCCAGGCGCGTGGCTCCGGGAGCTCAATAAACAATCCGAGCTTTCACTGCGCCGGGAGCACGCGCTGGGCTCATTTACATTCCAATGTGTGTAACTTGAAGGCCCATTGGTGGATTCAAACGGGCTGCAACCGTGCGAAAAGAAAGAAAAGGAGGGGGGGGGGACAGGGAGACGGAGAAGGAGGCAAAAAAAAAGAAGAAGAAGAGAGAATGAAAAAGTGAATGGTTTGGTTCTTTGAAAATGCCTTTTGAATTTGACAATGTAGCCCTAGCAAGTCTTCAAATTATCAGTCTTCCCCCCTCGGCCATCTTTCTCCTCGAGCTCTTTACAATCGCGAATACCAAGGGCGCTCTCCGCTGTATCCGGGCTACAGCTTTACAGCTAAATAAATCGCAAGCGTGTCTCTCGGCGCAATAATTGACAATTATAAAGCTGGCGCAGGGCGTTAAAAGTAAGCGTCGTGTTCGTGTACGCGCAGACGGTGTGTCCATGCCGGGAATCGAACCCTGCCGCCGACGCTCATTGTTTTTTTTCCTCCAGGAAGTTTCCGTGCAAGCCTCTTTTCCTCTCTTCTTTAAAACCTACAAGTCACAAAGTGCGGATGCGGCGTTTCAGCACCACATCTGACTGGATAGTTGAAGGCCGCAGTGGTCACCTTTTGGTCTCACACCGGTACTTTTATTTAGAGCTAATCTCTATTCAGCATTGTTAGGGATAAACATGTTTATTAGAAATGCCTTTCTGTTAGTGGGGGAAAGTCTCATTGCAGACTTAGAGCAAACTCTGAGAGTGAGGCGGTCTGTGTGGAAATGGAAACGTGCCCTTCGAATAAAAAATGGGCCACTTGCGGCCTCTAGTGGCAACAATGAGTAACGTTAGTAATTAAACTGTCCTTAGTAAAAACAGCCACTATTTATACACTATGTGATATTTTTATCATTGTGTCACTGCTATATTATCAAAACATGGTACAAAACAGTCCAAATCAGTGTCTAAAAAACATAAATCACATTTACCAAACAAATTTCCCATTTTGTATTCAACTTTAGATTTTCAAGACAACATTTACAACATGGAGAATCTGCACAAACATTCTACAATAACCATCATTAATAAACAGTATATTTATAGTGATTTGTAAATGCAATTTATAATAAAATGTATTTTTTATAATAATTTAACTACTTGTTATTGGTTAATACGAAGTTGCACACAGTTTCTTTAAACCCCTCTATAAAGTTGCAACTAATGATTAAAGAACATTGTAAAAGGTACTTTTAAATTTTTCAAAAATATTCCAACCGCTAGTTTATACTTGAACTTTATTTAGTTTTGGTACTTCTGACAGTATTATATTGATATTGAACATTTTTTTTAATTTAATTTTTATTTTTTTCAAAACTGTGCCTGCACATATTCACAGTAATATTTAAATGAACCTAATACTATTTTTCATTATTATTACATCACATTATGCCAGCGTTCAGCTTTCAGGTTCTGTGGCGTTAATCAAATACTGACCTACTGTAATAGGTGCCTCCATTTTTCTTTTAATATAGAAAGTTTAACATTGAATTTGAATCAGATTTTTATTAATGATATGTTGTGTGGATTTTTCTTTACCCCATTTTTCACCTCGTTTATTTGGGGCGCAGTGCTGCAAGTAAACACTGACTTAAAGGTCTGTTTATAAATGTGTTAACTATAAAAATAAATTCTGTTATCGGTGCACAAATAGGTATCCTATAGGTTCCTATCATAGGGCCTCATGGGGGGAGGAAGATTTATTATTCCCTACAAAACACTTACTAACCAATAAATAATTACTGTACACATCACTTGCAAATTCATAACATCATCTAAATAATATATGTATGTTTTATTAACCCTTTTTTATATTTTGTAATGACCATACAAATAATACAATACATACAAATAATATAACATAGCACAAGAATTAACCATTAACAAGCAATTAGCTACAATTTATAGACTGCCAATTGGTAATTTATCAATGGTAGTTACTATAAAGTGCTATGAAGTGTGTATAATATTGAGAGCAGCATTGAACTGGTTGTTCCAGCTCTACATGGAAATCCCCACTTGAACCTCACAGATTTCTCCCCTCTCTCCTTCCTCTTTGAAGCAGCAGGGGGCGCTAAGTGACATTAGAATTGAAAACCAGTTCGTTCACTATTGCTCTTTTTATAGTGTCTCTACATCTTGAAATGGCAGCTGACCTGAAACTGTCAATGTTATAAAATGCTCTATGATATCCTGCGCTGAAGAGGACATCTCAAAACATAAACCGTGTGCTGCGTTGTTTCACTTTTGTGTAACAATTCTCTTGAAAAACACAGAATGACTTATCTAGGCCGCTTTGGGATTTTTTTTGAAAGTATCAATAAGATTATAATTGTTTTATTATAGTATGTTATTTATAGAACACCCTGCACCCTGGCTCTTTGAAAAATATATTTACTTCCTGACTCCTTGATTAGGGATAACTAGCAAACAACCTAATCACACACACACACACACACACACACACACACACACACACACACACACTGTTGGAATGCTCTTAATTTGCCAGTAATGAGATGAGTCATGGACAATCATAGATAACATGTTGTAAGGCCTGACCAAATATTTTTGGTATTATGGTCTTATCTCTACATACACACATGCACACACCTACACACACACATACACACACACTGAGCAATTTACTGAAGAAACACTTCAAGCTGAAACCTGCCAAAGTCTTTTTCATAGAAAAGGGTGGGGCTGTTTATGAAAATGTAAGCACTTTGAAAATATGTATTAACTTTAAGTTGCAACTGCTACATACAGCAAGTGTTTGTTTTCAAGGCAATATGTGTCTGAGCCTGGTTTCTGCTGTTCAGGAAAAGAGAAGTGCTCTATTAGAGCGTGTATCGCTTCTCTATTCCTGACACATAAGCTGAGCTCTGGATGCTTTAAGTTGTATTTTTCTTCTATGCAAATAAAGAGAAGAAAGCCTGTGACCTTTCAGCATGTACGCTAATGCAAAACACAACCAGACCTTGCGTCCAGTGATTCTGGATAAGACACCAGAGGGGAAAATAAAGTTTTAGTTGTTTAGTAAGAAAGAGGATATGAAGCTTCCTTTGGAGATAGCTGAGTAGTGTCTTTTTTTAGTAATATAGATTCAAATATGCCACACACTTTCACCCACAGTCTGGATGTAAAAAATCTCAATCTCAGTCTCATTCATGCATAACACAACCGCACACCTGCAGGATTATGACTTTGAAAGTCCCTCAAAACATTGCACATTCATTACAAATTAGAGTGTGTTCCCCCGTAGGAATATTTGTCTGAATTCACTCGAAGATGCTGGTTTCTTTGGATGTTATTTTAGTGACCGATACTTCACTACATGTACACCTGGGCAGACGAGGTGGACCTGCTTTTATATCCGCAAATGATAAATGAAATAAGTTGTTATGTGAACTGAAGTGAAGTGTTTGCTATGCATAAAACAGTATAATGACCATTAATAAAGATGCATGTACAGCACATCTCTTTATAGCCTATGTCATTTATGTCATGCCACTGCATTAGCATAATAAATGTAGTTTAGACATTGGGGTCTTTTAGCAGAGATATCATTTTAAACAAGCTCTGAACTCAATGTCTCCATCCTCACTCTGATGGTGATACCCACTCTGTATTAATTCATAGTGCATATTTCTATATTCATTTAAGTATGATGCCACACTAAGGGTGCATGATGTATTTCATAGCACTAACCCGTTTCTGCCTGCAGGGGCTCTGGCATGTTTAACCAGTACTGCAGAACAAGTATTCCAATCTTTTACTTGAGTAAATGTACCAATAGAGCAATGTAAAAACACACCATTAGAACTGAAACTCTTGAATGAAAAAATATGACATAAGTAGAAGACTTTTTTTCAGTTTTCATTGTACTATAAGTACCCATTGCATTCTTCTGATATAGAGATCCTTTCCAAAAAAAATAGAATATCAGGGAAATGTTTTTTGTCAAAAGGTGTCATAAATTATATATTTTTTTAATACACAAAGTTGAGTGTGTATGAAAGTTTCATCTCCATATGTACTATAAATTCTTATAATCGCATAGTCCTATTTAAAGCTGTATTCTGTATTTTTCCCCTGTTTAGTTGTATGATTTGTATCTTACACACATCTTTTATAAGCTTGTCTATTCTGGCAGATAAATTCCTGCTTTCTTCCTCTTCCTGTGGGGGGGTTCCCTTTTTTTCTGTTTTTTCCTGTCTGATGATAAGGAACAGGAGGATGTTGTGTTGCTGTACAATCTGTGAAGCCCACTGAGGCCGATCTATGATTTGTGATTGTGGGCTATACAATAAGCTTGACCTGACTTGCCAATGTTTCCCTCTGAAATGTAGTAGAGTGGAAGTAAAGTAGGACCAAATGGACATACTCCTGAGATGTACCTCAAAATTGAAGTTAAAAAGTAAATGTACTTAGTTATTTTCCACAACTGCAGCAGGCAGTTGGAAATACCATACAATAACCTCATTTGAATCTTGTTGGTACATTAATGATAACACAGGAAATAACATTTCATCGGGCGCATTGATTATTTATCAATTGCGAGGCAATAATCAGGGGACAATCAGCCTGGCTCCAGTGTGACGTGGGCGGATGATGAAATGTAGGTGACATGGTGATGCAAGAAAATCCTGTAGACTACAGCCAACTTTCAATTTCTATCCGAAAGAGAACTCCCACCCACATTTCTAGCCATCCTAGACAATGACGTCATCCACCAACCAAACTATAAACGCGTCAGAAAGAAAAAAAAAAAAGGCCCAGGTTCCTCCCACTGAGGGGGAGGGAGCAGACATAAAAAAGAACCTCACATGATGTCACCAGGCTTTTATTCTATAAATGCTGAGGAGTCAGAAGAACACGTCGTAGAGAAACAACACACGGAAATGCAGAGGTAAGCAAAAACACTCCTTCCTCCCTCTCTCTGCTGTGCACTTTATGAGTGTAGAACATTCATCATGAAGTCTGGCGAAGTGTGCATGTTGCTGAATATTGTTTGAACAGCCTATATTGGTGAGGATTACACCTGAGGGAGTTCAGTGAATGTCTGCAAAACGAGCAGGAAAACACTGCACTGTGTGAGCTGACTGTGGCTTTAACAGCCCTCGGTGTGTGTGTGTGTGTGGGTGTGTGTGGGTGGATCTGAGAGTATAATTGTATTTCCTCTCTCTTCTTGTGTGGCATTCGTTTCAAAAGAGCAAAATTGATCTGTGATGTTTCCTCTCAGCTCTCCCAAGCCACAGTTTGCCAACTGGCTCATCGAGCAGGTGGAGACGGGCCAGTACGCCGGTCTCTGCTATGTGGGCCAAAACAAGTTCAGAGTGCCCTGGAAGCACAACTCCAGAAAGGACTGCAACGACGAGGACAATAAAATATTCTGGGTAGGTCTGGCTGCCTCTGTACAACACGTGACTGATACCGGTGTGATTCCGCACAGCTGATTGGATGACCTGCCTGATAGCTTCCTACACAACCGGAATACTGCACGCCTAATGCTGCAATGGATTGGAATGTAGGTCTTAAAAGTATGCTATCGTGCCACAAACAGATATCATTCTGTCGTTCATGACAACAAGAGTTCCTTACTGTCAAGTTGAAGTGTGACAGATCATAAAATAATAAACACATGAAAGTGCCCAGTACATAAGAGAGCACAGTAGAACTTAAATCTGTAGTGTGTGACTTTTGTCTTCTCCTTCTGGCAGTGAGAGAAAACTACACAAATGCAGAGGAAAACACAGCAAAAAAAAAAAGTTACTATTGTGGCTGTAAAACAATGGATTCATTGTTTAGAGCATCGCGCAACCCTTATGAGACGACTCGATGTTTGAACCTGATAACACTCAGAAAGTCCAGAAGAGCTGCAGAGGAAGTAGCGTGTTCAAGTCTCTGGTGCAGAGCATGTGCACCATGTGCAAACATGACACAAACAACAGAATAAATCATTTTAGTGTGAAACAAGGAGAATTTTATCTATTGTATTGATAGATTTTTTTTCAGTGATCCACACTGGAGCTTTAGGTGGAGTATTAGGAATTATTATTCACCTCTTTGTACGGCTCTTTCTCACATAGGCGTGGGCAGTGGCGAGTGGTAAAATCAACGAGTTCCCTAATGACAAGGCCAGGTGGAAAACCAACTTCCGCTGCGCTCTGAACAACCTCTCCGTGCGCTTCAAGCTCATAAAGGACAACTCCAAAAACGCAGAGGACCGGCAGGACCCCCATAAAATCTACGAGATTATCGACGTTGACTGTAAATTGAAGAATACTTAATCCAGGATTTTCAAATCTGAGCCTGTTTTAGTGTGAGATGATGTTAATGTTGTGTTGTGTATCTGTAGCCAACCACGTGCAAACACAAGACTCCCAGGAAGACTCGGACACGCCTCCGGATATCTTCAGCTCTCCCATAGAGGACTTCCCCTCAGGAAACGAGGTGCAGTTTTACCCGTACAGCAACATTTCTTCAATGAAATGGTTTAACATTTAGTCATATAAATGTAGATTTTCATTAACTCATTCGTATTTTCTCTTTTAAACAGTACAATCTGCTTAAGAACTTCACAGCAATGGATCTTGACAACAATATACCTGGTAAGTTGCCTTACTATAAAGTCATTTAGGATAATGTATGCCGCACCTGTTTATGAGTTTATGTGCTCTATAATAAAAGTCAAATATAGTTTAATCTGTTTTTTATTTGACAGAGGAGTGTGTAGAGACCTACAATCCAGATGTTCTCTTAGGCTATCCTGCTGTTGCAGCAGCTGAGAACCTTCCACCACCTTTACCGGATGAGCCGCCCTACTACGAGGGTATGTTCAGCCTTTATTTATTCATTTATTTAGTTTACCTCATCCACCAAATCTCATGCAGTGTAAAAATGATTAAGGAACCGATGATTTTTCAACGTTTCGTTTTTTTTAAACTTTACAGTAAATCCAACAACAGTCTTCAGTTCACCTCCACAGCCAAACATCTGGGACCTGGAGATCTCCATCCACTACAGGAAAAAGGAAATGCTGAGGACAGTGATGAGCACTCCCCGCCTCCAGCTCCACTACCACCACGAGGACCCCCAACTCAGGGCCACTCCTCTCTGCTTCCCGCCCACCGACGGCCTGCTGGACCATAAACAGGTACTAACATCATATTCACATATGACCTGGCTTACTTAGAACAAGGGTAGGGACCCTGGTCCTGGAGGGCCGTGCGGGTGCAGGTTGTAGTTCCAACCAAGCAGTAAAACACCTGATTCTACTAATGAACCATTAGAGCTCTTGCTGAGGATTGTCATTAGTGAAATTACATGTGTTAGCTATATTGCTTGTAACATTTTTCATTGGAAAACCCCTAACTGACAAATGACAAAATTGTAAGAAACAATAATTCTAGAGGTAAACATATGAAAGGTTAATAACCACTAATGTGCTATAAGGGAACTCAACAACTAAAAAACTTAAACATATTCAGTCTTAAATTTACCTGTGCATGCATTTTTTAAGAATGGTTCTCTGGATTCTATTCTTTTTTTGCAGATGTTAGTGTTCAACTAAGATCACTTCGGCAATCCATTATTGGAAGCAGTGATTTCCTCTCTAGATATAATATACTGAGTACTATACTACTAAGTACAAAGTATTTTCAGTTTCAGACTTTGGACTTGCTTATACTAGACTGAAGTAGCCCAGAACCCAGTCAGTGTTGAACAGAAGCTAAAGCTGCCCTGTGGAGTTTTTTTATATAAAAAAATCTTTCTGTTAAAATTGAGTATCAGTTACCAAAATACAGTTCTTTTAATTTAAATACAAAGATTACAAAACAAAGATTATGCATACTGGTTCTAAATACATTTTCCCCTTTTTGACTTGATTAGAGGGCTTCAAAATGGATTTTGCAAGAAATTTGATGAGAAACAACAAATCCACAGAAATGGACATATATCTGTAGATTTCATGCTAAGTAAACCATTTGGCCTTAATGACTGTTAAAATACACTGTTAGGTTCATATAGAGGATCATGTTGTGTATCCTTTGTATGACAATAACGCTTTTTCATGTAGGAAATGTCCTCATTGCAACCTTCTTTACACCAGATTGAGTACACCAACCGCATCCTGACCAGTATCCAGAGAGGCCTGCTCCTGGAGGTGCAGGACACTGGCATCTATGCCTACAGGCAGGACAGGTGCCATGTGTTCGCCAGCACTAGTGACCCCAGCGTGGCTCACCCAAACCCGACAAAACTGCCACAAAACACCACGGTGGAGCTTCTCAACTTTGAGAAGTATGTGAATGGTAGGTGTGGCTCTCTCACCTTTGTCAGTAATGCTGTTGTATTCTAGTGTTATATTTTGTTTCTGTGCTACGAAATGACTGGTTCGACTGCATCCGTTTCAGAACTGAAACTGTTTAAGGAGAACAAAGGTGGCTCTCCGGACTACACCATCAATATGTGCTTTGGAGAGAAGTTTCCTGATGGAAAATCCTTAGAGAAGAAGCTCATCGTAGTCCAGGTAACTATTTCCACCGAGCTTCACCTCAAACCTATCCGCATGCAGTAGTTTTGAAGCGTCTCCCTCTGCCCTCGCAGGTCGTGCCCCTGATCTGCCGATACTTCCATGAGATGGCCCAGATGGAGGGAGCGTCGTCGCTCCACAGCGCCAACGTCAGCTTACAGATCTCACACAACAGCCTCTACGATCTCATCTCCTCAGTGTTTGGTCTGACGACAGACGGAGAGTCGGTGCCTTTCCTAAATCAGGCCTTCAGTGAAAACTATTTAAACTAAGAAACGGACAATGTAAAAAGGATTTTAATATATTTTTAACTGCAACTCCTCTACTTCATGCTCACATTAGCACTACACAACTTCTGTAAATATTCCCTCCTCAAGCCGTGACTGTTATATTTGTTGTAGATAATGGAGATACGACTAATAGTAGATGTATTAAATGTTCTTTATATTAACATTTCTTTTAACATTTTGCAATACTGCAAAAAATTTGTTAAAGTAAGAATTGTATATAAACATTACATTTATTTTACTTTTCATATTTTTTTTCACCTATTAAAATCACTCCTTATATTTTTTTTGCTTCAACTACTCCGTGGATTCGTATTGCTTCATATAACAATTTTCATTACGAGGTAACCTGCATATCTCTTCATCTCACTCTCTACATATTCACTTTTTAAAGGATATGAACAGTATGTAACTCACATTTGTTAATTAGATGAAACATACATGAAACATTTGTTAAAAATATATGTATTTTTAAATCTGACACCTTATTGTCTAATGCTCTTTTTTTCTTATGTTTTCGACTTTTTTCAGTTTTAACTTTTCTGTTGCAAAGCACCTTGACATAAGCTACATTTCTGCATTAACCTTATTTGTAGTCAAATATATATTTTAAAATGGCAGTTTTAGTATCACTACATATGTGTTGTGCAGTCAATTGTGTCATGAAGCTAAAAATTATATTTTGAAGATTTGATTTAGGTTTGCTCCAACAATTCTTATACCCTGCTGGTTATTATGCATTAAAGCCACCCGGCAGGATTAAGATTGCAAACTTTGAATGACGACTCGCTGCTGCTGCAGGAGCTTTGGCTCATAAATACTGACTTCCGGATATCTGTATATAAAATATATTTTTACCCCTTTTAATAAACCCAGATTAAAAAATGTCAGCCCCTTTAGTGGCCCCCACTGCTGGACCATTACACCGCAGCTTTATGTTTTTTTTCCTCCATTGTATCCCCAAAATGACTAAGCCGACTCAGTTGCATAGTACTGAGCCCAGGATTCTTACTTTAAATTTTTCCAAATGTGTCATTTCCAGTCCCAAAACTTAATATAGGACAACAGGGAAATGAGCAATAATGAATAAAAAAGAGACAACCCCTATTTATCATCAGTGATTTATTAATATTTGTGTCCCCTTACCTATCCAAAAAGTAAAATACATTCACAAAAACATGAGCACCTGTTTTAGATTCACACTCGTACACCTTAAAAAAAAATCTAAAATTGTGATGATAAAGTACGAGGCAAGTCCTGCCACCCACCCTCATTCTTTACTGTAGCAAACTATTACTGACAAAGAAATAGTGCACACGGAATTTGACTTTAATGTACATTTAAGTTTCATTAAAGAAGCAGCGGGGGATGTCAGCAAGAGTTAGTTTTAGGCTTAAGACAATGACAAAGTGGTTAAACGCTGAAAAGATTGTTTAAATGTGATCACTAAAAATGTTTTACTTCTATCACATGTACGTTGGAAAATGCTAGACCCCCTATTAACGAATGCTGTGTAAGAACATAGTGCCCGAGAACTAATTAACTCTCACCTTTTCAAGAAATTGTGAATTTATTTTTTTATGTTTTTTTTTTTTTAACATGTTTTACTTTTTGGCACAAAACCAAAATATTATCCAGTTTTTTACATTTCAGTCATGGGTCCAAAAGATGATAATGGAGGGAAAATTAAATCAAAAAAACAAACGAGTAAAAGCAAGAGGCTGTTATTTGAGAAAAGTGACTCCATCATCTCAAACTGAGCCCAAATTCCCAAATACAAAACACAAACCAATCAACTTAATAAAATAAAAACATCTATGCCAGTCGTTCGTAAGAAGTAACACAGATGAAAGAACATATGTATAAGTAGATATATCAAATCTATTTTATTTACAACCAAATCTAAAACTGTTTAATTATTCTACGGATACAGTTTCTACAAAGATTGCATAACAGTGTCTTTCCTTAACGTGACAAAGGTTTTATGCATACTCTGCATACTTTTATAACACTTCTTAACCAACAAAAAGAGTTTTGCCACTGATAAATACCCCGTTGTTCCCACAAAACAAAAACACAGAAAACTCAAAGCCCACACAGCTTCCTCCCAGTGATATGCCTGTGGAGAAAGCAACCTGATTTATCACTCAAGAAGAGGTTCTTAGCGATTTGCCTCTTTAAGGCATAACCTCAAAGTCTCTCATTAAGTTGAGCATCTTAGAAAACTTGAGGGCACGACCCATGGAAGAACACAACGAAAAACAGATGAGTATGAATGACTCTTTGTGATGGGCGTGACTGTCCTTGCCGGTAGTTCACACCTCCTCATGGGCTGTCAGAGGGTTTCACAGCCTCAGTTTGTCCCTCCGGTCCTTTCCCTAAATCCTCCCCTTTCTTGTGTTTCCGAGCATGTTTGTATTTGTCGACATATGCCTTCACCAGATTGCCCACCTTCACCGGATTGATCTCCCCACTCTTGCTGTGGCACACCTGAAGACCAGGAACACAGGATCAAGGGGCTGGACGTTGCTTGGAGTTTAATATCTTGTGGTAAGTCTCAAATGTTACCTACCTTCTGGACAGCTTTTCTTAATATCTCTTTATATTCATTCTTGTCGATATCTCTCCTCTGGTAGAAAGGCTTGATAGCTAGCTTCACCTCCTCAATAGCTCTCTCCTGCATGTGAAGCTTCTTCAAATATTGCTGCTAGAAGTAAAAGTAGGAAAAAGCTTTAATATTTATCTAAAACAAAAGGTGACATGAGACTACCTGAGATTTAAAGGTGGATTCACCTTGTCATTTCTGGACACATCGCTCTCTTCTGCATCTCCCTGCCCAGTGGTTGATAATCCCTCAGGGTGCACACCATCAGATGCAGAGGAGTTGCTGAGCAGACCAACACTGACCTTCTTGGAAGAGTCAGTGACAGAGGCAGATCCAGTGATGTCCTGTGAGAGTCAAGAGAGTTTATATGGATGGAAAATCACTAAAATCACAGAAAGATACAGTATACTAAGCATTTTAAAGTGTATGATATTGAGATTATAAAATTACAATGAAGTCAAAGAGAAACCTGCAAACACCCATAAAACTCACATTTTATACTGAACATAGCCGTTTTGTTGAATATGTGCAATTTAGATAATACAAATGCATGAACGTCCTATTCTTTTTATGCTTTCCTCCAGAAAAACTGTTTTGTAGTTTCGTTTTTCATCTGAAAACAGTTTCATCAGTTTTAGTTTCTGTCACGTGTCTCGACATTGAACCAACGCGCTGGCTATTTCTAGAGAAACACTGCCACCTTCTGGTCATTTAATTACATTAAAAGCAGTAAGTATTTGATGCAAGAAATATTAGGGTGACATAATTAAGAGTGCCTCAGTCCTACCTGACAGTACGTCTGGATCGTGGAAGAGGGTCTGCGTGCTCCTTCCTGTTTCAGCTTTAACTTATACAGAGCCAGTTCTGAGGGGAAAAAAAATGAACCAGAAAACATTCAGTTGAGCGACAGGCGCAAAACACATTTCTGCTGTAAAAAATATCAGTATTAAGTTGTACAAATACAAAAAGAATACATTTGATTTATGCAAAATATTACAGCTTAAATCATTCGATCAATCATAAATAATTTTCTCTTAATGACTTTTTAGATCAGCCACATTTATATATATAGTAGCCACCTAAAGCTAGTGGGAAATGATCTAATAGTAACACGTACTGCTTGCGGATTTCTCTGGTTGAGGCCCCTCCGGCTCCTGTATATTCCAGGTAACCCTCTTCACTTGAGTCTTGGCTTTGGCTCGTACTACGGCTGGTGCCGGCTCGCTCTCGCTCTTCCCCTCATGTAAGGCCTTTTCTTGAAATACAGCTGCACCGCTTCCGTCTGCGTTCTCAGGCTTCACATAGTCCAGGTTGTCCAGCATCACATCAACGTTGAAATCGTCGTCAGAGTCCGAGGCTTGCTGAGCTTCCTGCTTTATGGGGACTTTCAAGCCGGCAGCGTTTGTTTGTTCTGAGGCCACTGAATGTGGCTGAGGCAGACAGGCTGGTTCCTGCAGATTGCCTGCTGCATCAGGTGTGGTCAATGTAGAAAATGAGGAGGCAGGGGGTGAGTGGCACACTTCTGGGGACCTCGGCTCAGATTTAATTGCAGTGATTATGCAAGGTTCAGTCTTGGCTATGTCACATGTCTCAATCTTGATGGGAACCTCGATTTTTTCCTCTTTTATGCCTTTGTCTAAGATCATAGAAGAAGTGTCAATCTCCTCTGTTTTTATTTGTTTGGTAACTGGAAAATCCTCAAACATATCAAGACATGGTTGTTTTTCTTTCTTAATTTCTTTCATAGCCTTTATCGCTCTCATCATTTCTGCTGTTGAGGCCTGAAGATCTTCAGCTTCCTTTTTATCTTCAGAAGCAGAGGTACTGAACGGTGTTTCTTGTTTATTCACTTTTTCAACTTTTTTGTCTTCTAGGGCGCTTTGAGCCGTCTCTTTTTTCTTGTCCTTGCTGTCTTTAGAGGATGAAATACTTGGATCTGAGGTTTTCTGTGAATTTCCTTTGGACGATCCTTCTTTCCTTCTCTCTCTTGAGCTTGATCTAGACCTGTGTCTCCGTTTGTCTTTTGATCGCGACTCCAGCTTGTTGCTGGTGGAGAGAGACGATTGTTGCGGGCGTGTGCGATCTTTCCTTCTTTCCCTGGATCTGGATCTGGATCTTGACCTGGACCGTGACCTAGACTGTGAAGAACGACCATGTTTCTGGTCTTTTGATCTCGAGGAGGATCTGGACCGTGATTTTGACCGAGAACGTCCACGTCTCCTGTCCTTTGACGCCCGACTTCTGTTGTGGTCTCTCTCTCTGTCATCATTCCTCTTGTTGCTCTTTTCTTTATGCTTATTTCTTCTTGAGCGCTCTCTGCTGCTGGAGTTGGAACCAGACCTGCAAATCAATAATGACAAATTAACCTTTACCTGAATAAAAAATAACTACAATTTATGATTGGGCCAATGATTACATATTTACCTTGACCGCCGCCTGTCTCTAGATCGTGACCTGGACGGCCATCTCTTCCTGCGGGTCCTATCAGGAGAATTGGATCTAGAGCTCTCTGATGTTGAACGTGCTCTCCTCCTCTCTCTGGACCTCGAACGCCTGGAGCTCCTTTCTCTGTCCTTTTCTGTTCTCTCCTTTTCTTTCTGCTTGACTCCCTGTTCAGGGGCATTATGGTCTCCTCTCCTGTCTCTGTCTGCCTCTGAACTACTTGAACTAGAGAGTTGCTCCTTAGATGAAACGCCTCCTTTGGTGGCTTCCTTCTTTTGACTTGAATCTCTTAATGGGGACCTTGAACAGGATTTGGAATCCGATGTGACTGCCTTGTGTTTCGTCTTAGCAGCAGCTGAACCGGATGCAGAGGAATCGTTCTTACAGTTAGAGGGAACGTTGCTGGCAGTACCAACACTGTGTCCTTCCTCCTCTTTTGGAGTCTTTTTCTCAGTCTTTAAAAGGTCTAAGCTGTGGTGAACAGGTGGTGTGGTGTCCGCTGTCGCTGCACTCAAATAACTTTTGAAGCTGTGAGCACACCTTTCAGCTTCCCGTTCTTCATTTAATTCTGACTCCTCTTTAACAATGGTACCAAGTAGTGATTTTTGGTTCTCAATCTTAATGTCTACTAATCTGGATTCTTTTTTAACCGTGACTTTTCCCTCTGAGCATTTGACTACCTGTGATACAGGCTCCTGTACAATCGGTCTTCTAGGTTCTTCCTGTGGGACCTCACTCTCCTGTGTTTCAATTCTCACAAGAAATGGCTCTTGCTTGCATTGCACTGCATGCTCCTCATTTGCTAACCTGGGAACCAAGTTAGCATGTTGGGATCTGCTATCCAGACTTGTGCTCTCAGTTTCACAGTCTGAGCTGCTGGAGTCTGACAGAGTGGGATTGAAGGGATCATAAATAATATTACGCTCTTGTTCCTGATTGACAGGCGTGCGTGATGCCAGCAGCATCTGTTTATCCCTGTGCAACTGTCTCTTTTTTGCCTCCTCTTCCTTTTTTCTCCAGGGTTCCTGCATGTTGCCTCCACTGCCAGAGGATGATGAGGCACTTAGCCGTCTCGAATGCCACGAATTCCCGCTGGAGTTAATGCGGAAGCTTACTGCCGATGAAGATGCAGAAGAGAACGAAGAAAAACATGGCCGGTTGGCAGGAGAGCCAGTGGAGGAGGAAGAAGAGGAGAATGAGTTGGAGAAGGTGGCTGAAGACCCTTCTCTGTCTCGCCTGTGCCTATGGGCCTGACCGTCGGCTCTGCCCTGTTGCTTGTCTACACTCTGTTGCCTATTCTTGTCCCCGGCAAGACTGTTCATGCCCGTTTCAGGCATACCGTAACCATTACTACTCGCTCTACTACTGCTACTTCTGTTACTGCCACTACTGCCGCCTTGATTAGTGCTTTCATTTGTGACATCATTGCTCTCCCTTCTTATTTTTGGTATCCTAGGAAGCACTGATACATCCACCCACATGGGTTTTGTAGATGCTTTTTTAGGTTGGGATTCTGATGAGGTCATTGCTTTTCTCTTTGAGCTGGAGCCTGAGGGAGAGTGGATGGATGAAGAGGAGGAGGTTTCTCTTGCGGCTCGAACTCCATCAGTTCCTCGGTGAGCAGGAGTTTGGATGGGTCTGGTTGGACGATGTGAATGACCTCTGGGCGGTAAATCTGAATGGAGAGGTGGTTGTGTATGGCTTATGGAGGAAGGCGTGAATGAGGGTAAGCGAGAAGTGCTCTGCGCAAAAGGTCTGCTCGGCGGAGCGCTCCGGGAGGATCCTGGTAAGTCTCCATTGTGGTGGAGAGACAGACGGTCTCCGGGGTTGGGCGACATCTCCGGGGTCATGCAAGTACTGGCCTCTCCTGAGCTACTGCTGTTTGGCATTATTGCAGATGATAAACTCACTGAAAAAAGAACAAATGGTAAGCACACTTTGAGTAGAATATTTAATCGTTTTGTGTAAGTTCTTAGTAAGTTCCACTATAATACAGGTTTTGTTTATGTTAATTACTATACTATATTACTTATGTGTGTATATATTTCATTTTCCCTTTATTCACTAAACTTTACACTGTACACTGCTCAACGAAATAATTCATAGGAATTTAGATTTGGAAAAAAAAATGGTTACAGGAAATGTCTCAGTCTGTCTATCAGCTGAGAACTACTCACTGCAGAAAGTGAAAATCATCCACTGATTGTTTTTTGTGATGGTAGATTGTATATAGTGTAAAGTTTAATACTCAAATGCTGTCATCAATTTTTTACAAGATATTATGTTTGTGGCTCTGTGTTTATGCCTACTAACCATCAAGCATCTAGAAAACTTCTTGGTCTTTGTTTTTAAAGTTGTGCCACCCACACTTACTTGGCTTTGCAGCTTTAAGAGTACCATCTCGATTAATGACGACATCAGAGCTGTCCATCAAGAGCATGCTTTGCCCTGATAGGATACTGCCCAGCAGGTCAGGCACAGGAGCTGCCTCCACAACACCCCCTGATTGTGGGACATCCATACCTCTCCTGGTATAGCAGAGCAAACTTTCACTTAGATAAGCTCAATTTTATAAGTGTTCATCAAGTCAGATACCATCTTGATCAAAAAGACAAAGGTGAGACACTATAAATATGAGATAAATAAATACATATGTAATTATGATTTGCAAGATGATTCATGCAAGTAGGGATTAAGATAGTTCAGATTTAATAGTTTGATTTCGGATGTGCCCATCAGTTGTGGTTTTTAGCGAAACTGATTTGTACAATTCATTGATTAAGAATCATTAAACCTTAATATGTTTGTGGTATAGCTGAGTGTTTTTTAAAAGATTAGCCCCACTTTTGAGTGATATCCTTTATCTGCCACATGGCACTGTTGCAATATTCACTTATGAGTCATGCATAAGCAATGACATAGCAGCAGATAGAGACACTTTTAGGGATTAATGAACAGAATCGAAAATCATGCGGTCCTGTTAGCTTGGAATCAAAGACAACTGTTCTTGCTACCCCACCCTACTAATCAGGGCCAAAAAGGGACTTTACCTGGAAAGGCTTGCAGTTACTGGTCGAGCTACAGGCTGGTGAGAGCGAAGAGCAGAGTGAGAGATTCCTCTTCTCTTGGCCTCCAAGAGCGATGGAACATGTTCCTGCTGTTCTTCCTCCTCGCTGATCAAATCAATACTATGAATCAAAATTTGCTTAATACATTATAGACACAAAAAAGACACATCCATGTTTAAAGGAGTTGAGAAAACATACTGATCTGTAAATGGATCCAGGTCAAAAGGATCTCCATAGATGGAGAGGGATGCAGCTCCAATGTCAGCTCGCATGTTGCTTAGTGTGTTCTCTGAGGGCCTGTACACTGTAGGAAGTGAAGAGCTCTTCTTGTCCTTTGCAATTCCAAGGTTACTAGCAATGCGGCTTCGTGGAGTGGAAGACTTTTTCAATACCTAGTAAGAAAAACAGGCATAGAATTTACATTCACGGTTAGATGCATCCAGTAAAAAATTCATATCTCCAGACAGATGTCAGGCTCACTCACCACCTTTTTCCTGGATTTAGTCCTCCTCACTTTACGTTTCCTCCTCCTGACTCCTTTAGTTGTGGATTTTCCTTTTTTACGCTTAGCACCTTTTAAATCAATCACAAATGGTATCAAAAGCATCCGTATTATAGTTAAATAACCATTTATTGATTTTTACTTTCACTATGTCAGTTCATGTAGACACCTGTAATTATGCTAGCCTTAGCTTGAACATTGTTGTGTTTTTACATGTTTGTGCTCACTTACCAGTTTTGCGCCTGCGGGTAGATGGAGCACGTGGTGTTAAGTCCCTTATATATACAGCTCTGTTGAGCCCAGCCACCACAGCATTGATAGTCTCATCCAGCCAGGTGGATTGCATCAGATATGTGGGAGCCAGCTACTAAGAAAAAGTTTTCATGACTCCACTGGTTCACTTTCACAGACCATTCTTGTACAATACTCAAACACCTATACTGCTTATACACAATGCATTTCAATCACATGTTAATAATAATAACAATAACGTATGTTACCCAATACAAAACAAAACATACAAAACATAATAACTACATGTTATTAGTAAATCTACAACAAACTGTGCAACATCAATGCATGCAACTGCAAAATTCAGCTGCGTATAAGGTGGAATTAAGTTAGAAAGCCAAGAGAAGCATCACGCCTCATGCCAAACCTGTGATGAGCGTGCCTGTGTGATGCGATGACGGTTGACACTAGCGCGGACCCTCTCACTCTGCTGGGTACGGGCAATGGCTCGGGTTGGACCTGCAGCACGGGACTGGGAACGACTGGTGGCAGGACGAGCAGTAGCAGGAAGGCTCTCTGTATCGCTAACTTCTTCAGCTGAACCCCCTGGAGTAGGAAGAGTTTCAATATCCAATAAGCAATGGGATGCTTATGACTACAAACAATGTTAGAAAATGAGGGTACAAGTCAATGTGTTTTATATAAATGTATCTTTATATAATAGAATACATTTTTGAAAGTGGTAATGAATTATTTCACGCAAAAATACAAATCCTGCAGGGTTTTCCACAAATGGACAACTGTGTGGCACTGTGCCATAGGATGAAAACAAATAGTCATTCTCATTCATTTGCACAGAGGGCTAGAGAGTGAGATCAGCAGCTGCCACACGTCAAAGGCACAACGTTTCAATCAAACACAGGTCAGACACAAACCCCTTGTCAGACAGAAACTACATTGGGGCTCTGTTGCCACACAATGCTACTTGGTTTGTGGGAAACACTGTGCTGTATATTGAAATGATAGATATTAGTTATGTTTAGGAATGTATCGAAGTAAAAATTTGTGGCCAAATACCAAATGCAGTTTAGTTTTTAAGAATTTTGTTTAATATTGCATAAATAGTCTAGAATAAACTTTAGGATGGGTTAAACAACCAAAGAGAGGCCAAAACAAGAGAAACCAGAAAAAACACTGCAAATTTACTCTACAGTCGACTCCATTCTCACAAAAACAGTAGCATGCCACAGTTAATTTAGTCTGTTCCGCCAAGGAAACACGACGCTCTGCTCATTACTTGTTTAATCTAGCAACTACTTATTTTTAACCCTTTGTAGAAATGATGGAATTTGATTTGTATTTAAGGTCTACGGTTCATATTAACTCGTTTTTTCACTAGGGTTTCCTGTTTTTGCAAATTGACTAATGTTCTGCCATTTATGTGTATTACCTTCTTTGTAATTGCATTTGCTTCAATGCTATCCTTTGCAAATGTTTTCAATTTTCAATGTATTCAGCCATGCTTTTACCTCACTCCACCAAAGGCCAAATGTGCTATATTTTGCAATATTCAGCCAAATTTATTCTGTGAACCTTTAGTTATTTTTTTGTTTTTCCTGGCAGTAAAGGACCCGCCGCCGCTCATAGAAAACAAATAACTAATAAGCCTACTTGAGTGACGGTTATTGGCTTCACACTCAGGGCAGAACCATTCCTCAACAGGAACAGCATCGAGAGGTGGCGTGAGACATTCCATGTGATACCTGTAGAACAAAGAAGGTACAATATGTCTAGGGAAATTTCTCTTGTTTAGAGTACTAGAGTGATTTTCAATTGCTTCTATGACACTTTTGCACATTTAATGGATATATCAACATTGCAACAGAAGCATATTTTACTATGTTTTTTAATTATTTATTTTATATTTGTAATATTATTATGCATTTTTCTTATCAAACAAATTCAACTTGACTGCTGCCATTTCACTTTGATGCTCTCTGATTATTAAAGAAAACACAACAGTCACACCTTATGCACTCTCTTTGGTTTAGTTTAGTTAGCAGACTATTCTGATAGTTTGGGGGAAGCTGTGGAACTAAAGGTCCCACTCCCTTGTGTGGAAAAAGAAGAATCCCTAATCTAGAATTGTTTACACTGCTCTGCACCTGCACTCCTATCATTTGTTCTTAGGAGCTCCTGATCAGGGTGATTAGTGGGTGGTCCTGCCCCATGATAAATAGAGGCAAGGGGGGAACGGATTATTAATAATATCACAATACAGGTTGTTGTCAACAGGGAAAATTAGAGTAAGAAACCACTGCAGAACCAGAAAGCTTGAGGATTCTCACTTCCATATGGTTGTTCGTGGCCAATGCACATATAGAATGACAAACCACTTCTATAAAAAACATTTGAACTAAAATTGTATATCTGGTAAGTAATAATTCAGAGAACATAAATGGTCAAGTGCAGAATTAAGAGTTATATTATGCATGCCATGTATGTATTTTTTTGCTAATTTTACTACTTATACCTTCTGCATTTTCTATACGTTTTCCCTTCCCATCTTGAATGGCAATTAATGGTCTTTTTTATTGCATTCTTTAACATGTTTTTAGATGTTTATCTCACAGGTGTTAAAGCATTTTGGACTGCATTTATGTATGAAAGCATATACAAATAAAGTAAAGTGATAATCTCACCCGGCATCACAGCCATCACAGAGCAATAGGCGGTCCTCCCGGTCACTGCCTCCACACACCTCACAGCTGGTCTGCTCTAGGTCCAGATCTACAGTGTCCTCTTGACCTTCCTTCACAGGTTTTTGTACTGTAATCTGAATAGGGCAGTGGTCAGAAACATCACATTTAGAAAACTATTCTACAACATATAGATGTATAATGTAAACTATGGTGACAATTGTTCCAGGAGTAATGTTATTGAGGACTGAACATACTCACCACTTTCCGCACTTTGCCTCCATAACATTTCCTTACGTATATGTTGTTGAAGGCAATACGGTCCACAGGACATGAGTTTGCATTCTAAATAGTAGAGAACAGAAACTCTGGAAGTGAGAAACTCTGCTTCTGCTATGACAGATACAAAAAGAGCATACACCGATTATAAAAGGATATCTCTTTAGATTTAGCCAAGTATAATCTGGATTTATATTTTTTTATTAAGGGGTTAGCTGATATTCACATCTTCAAAAAACATAACTACATGCCAGAGCTATAGTGTTGACAGAGCTACTACATAGGGACTGCAAGAAATGCAATTGGCTGGCAGGGCTGGTTAATATGGACAGAACCAGGAATGTTGCACTGGACGGACCTAATTGCATAAGTTAGAAGATGAGTTGACATTTACACTGAATGAGTCTAGTCTCAATTATTAATTAAAACCATGACTGGAGACTCCAATTAATTTTGTCAATTGACAAATGCAGCTTGAAGTCAGACCTACCCTGGCCCATTCAAGGATGCAGTCGAGGCAATAGTAGTGCTCACAGTTCTCTGGTGTTGCCACAGGCTGGCTACTGAATGAGTTAAGGCAGATGGGACATTTCTCTGCATCTTCATCTGAGCTCATGCCTGCAAGGTCAGCAGAGGTTCCCCCAAAGGCTCCTTCCTCTTCCTCATCTGAAAAAAGTGGGCAGAATGCAGTTGTGTATGTAATATAAAACTGTGGAGATTATTATAGTGACACAAACTCAAATTATGATTTCCATATGCCACAACAAACAGAATGTTGGCTATTGCATAAGTAAACTTTTTCAAATTTAACTCAACAGGAAAACTAATAGTTCCCAGTTTTTAAGTGAGAAAAAGTAAGTTGACAATACTACATTGTGATATCATTTTAAATATAGAATTTCAAAGGCATAGAAGATAATTTAGTGAATGTAAAAATTATTACTATTTATATTATTTATACATGCCACCATCAGTCTTTCAGACATTCTTACCACCGTCCTGTTCATTTCCTTCTTCTCCCTCCTCCTCTTCTTCCTCATCACTATCCGATTCTTCCTCTTCAGATTCCTCATCATTATTGTCTGAGTCATCTAAGAGCATAAGAGGTTACATTCAGACAAAAGTCATAAGATAGTAAGGCTTTTACTGTACGATAGGAACATTTAATCAATCATTATTCAGCTTGCTATGCGTTTTTTATACAGGATACATGTTAAACAGACTACCTGAAATGGCCCACACCGCTGCCCTTTTTCCTTTGCTGTGGGATGCACTGCGGTTTATCAGCTCATCTTGGCTGTCATCTTCATCCATGGCTGACCATCAAAAGAGCAATTTCTCTGATGGATTTCTCTGAAATGATCCCTCTGTGATAGAAGAGATTTTAAAACATTGTTATATAACCTCTAGATGTTTTACTTGCAATAATTTCAGGCACTATGACACTCTTTTAATAGGGTTGAAGTGAGCCTGTCTACTTTTCGAACAACCGTTAATGGTGGGAAGAGTCTCAACCAACTTTATGGAAGAGGATTTTCTGACTTGCCTGAATTATTCAACAGACAAGGAAAATAATAGTCAGGACTGTATTCTTGGTTTATGGGATGTTAGTGGACAAATTAAGTGAGTCACATGAGACAGAGGGCTTCTGCAAAGATATTAAACTAAAAAGTGGGGTAATTCAATCGAGTAATAATACTTTGTTACAGTATTTGGGGGGATTATCTGTAGGTGAGTTTTATATTGCTATTAACTCCACTATATTTCCCCTAAGCATTTTCAGAATTTACTACAAATTAAAATTGAAATGACTGGAACAGATAGCAAACAACATAATACAAGCATGATTTATGACAACAACTATTGTTCAGAAGTCAATTCCTGATCAATATACAGTTTATACAAATGTGTTGTGGAAACCTGGAGCCTCCATTGATGCAGAGAGTGAGAATGAATTCTGACTAATTGCTTTTTACTCTCAGCGTTTCATTTTACTTGGAACACTTAACTAGATGTAATGTCAGAAACTAAGTTTTGATACTTAAGTACTATAAATATCAGATATTTTGTTAAGTAATGTTCTAATGGGGCGCTTATACCTTCTAAAGTCATTCTTTGGTGAAACATCTGTACTTTTACTCAAGTGTGGCTTCAGGAACTTCATACTTCAGTGCTGAAAAGCATAATTTAAAAATGACAGAAAACTGTAACTGCAGAAAAGCTACAAAAGGTGAAGTAATTAGCAAGCAGCCGCCTGCAAACTAAGCCAGGGCTACATTTGTAAACAAAGGACGAAACTGGGCACCAGGCGGAC
This sequence comes from Eupleurogrammus muticus, assembly GCA_036785175.1. Lineage (NCBI taxonomy): Eukaryota > Metazoa > Chordata > Actinopteri > Scombriformes > Trichiuridae > Eupleurogrammus > Eupleurogrammus muticus. The sequence goes on along the minus strand of JAYKQN010000010.1, from coordinate 20,143,569 downwards.
AGCTTCATTTGTGGCTTATATGAAGTGTGCATGCAGGGTAAATATACATTTACACTAAAGATATACACACTGCCAGGAATACTGGACTAGACTGTAATGCTGTACTATACTGAACAAACGACGCTAGCTATGACATTAGCGTTACCGTGTTAGCCTGCTAGCTTCAAAATAGCTAAATTTAGCGAACAGTAACGGCAACTACGACCTCGTTCGGACTTTGTGTTGAAAAAACTCAGTGTTTGGGGCCATTGGCAGACATTCTCCATTCAGCCTGCATATAACTACAATGTCCACGTAGAGCATATAATAGCCATATATCCCAAACCTACCCTATTCAGTAGTGTGAGGTGTTTGGAGTGATTTGAAGTCTCCACGGTTGTTGAGTGACACCACCGGCTGGTTAGAGACGGAAATGGCCGAGCGCACTCAGTGACTCTTAAAGAGACAGTACATCATTTTTCGAGAGACTTACAGTATTTGTCTTATGTCTTACAGTAGATACTGAGGTTTCAAAAGTAGTCCACGAGAGGGTCGTGGAGGATGATTTCCATAAAATATTTTTTTTAAAACGACGACGAATGGTATATTTTAGTAGTCATATTATTGTAAATAAAATCTTGCAAATAAAAAATGTCATATGTCATTCGATTGTATTTGTCCCCATGTGCGCCCTGAGATGAATGAGAAATTGGAGACAGCATCAATTACATGCAAGGGTCAGTTTACAGCAAGGGTTGGCACTGCTGTATGTCCACCACTGTGCCAGTCATTCTACCAATATTTAATGCCCACAATATAATTTCCATCACCCCACCCGCTATCGTTTCAATTTGATCTAATAACAATATAAATAAAAAGTAATAATTTGTACAATTAACAAATTAATCAATTATCAAGCAATCATTAAAGGTATGAATTGCTTTTTTTGTATATACCTCACACCTCAAATATATAATGTCCCTATGTGTGCCCTATATAGGTATATTATACACTAAGTTACTTTTGATGTTTAATATTTATATTTTTATATATTTGTTTGCCCTGCAGCATCCGAACTGAAAATACACACATTTTTCTGGGAAATCTTTTAGGAATTATAACACCGTTTTTACAGTAACTCCAACTATTACTCACATAAGTAACATACAGTAGGTCTGAACCAGTAAACAAGTGCCACTGTCGTCCCCTGGTGGCGACTAACCACACAAAAATCAGATGTTACATAATCCAATGTAATCCTGATTTGCTACTTTATGTCATGGGGTCATGTGTATCCTTGCTGTGAATAATCCTAGGAGGCTTTCATGGTCAAAAACTGTACAGAAGGGGATGTGAGTGTGCAGGCTTACCTGGAACTAAGGAAATAAATAAATAAATGTTTCTAGTCATCCCTGAAACAATGTGGGAATACAATGTTCTAGAGGGCAACTTGAAAAGGTGGGGTGGGGGGTCAACCCAATTAAATGTAGTGATTTTCCTGTAGACTACATTTAAATCTATTATGTTGAAAGAAAATCTATATGTATGGTATCGCTTTTGCTATAATAGGCTATGGGTGAGGGGGTGGTAATATAACGGAGTGTACTATTGAATTGAAGTTCAATACTTTTTTTCAGGAGTTGTAAAAATGTAAGAAATTTCACAAATTTAAATTGTGATTTTAAATACATGTGCATTTACATCCCGTCATGCAAATTGCAAACGATGTCAGGAAACTTTCAGATAATTGAGTATTCATCATTCTCCTCCTCCTCGTCGTCATCATCAGATCAGACTGTCATGCTGCATCCTTGGTACGTGCACAGCCGCACTCCGCTCATGGCAACACTGTACACAAGTAAGCCGAGTTCAACCACTTCTCACTGTAGGGGTAGGGGCGTCTTTTCTTAAAGCGGCTCCCAGCCCACGTATCACGGCTACAATGGCAGCTGCGGGATTACGAGGCGTCTATTTAAGGTGTAAGGACACACGCGACGCCGCGATGCTCGCAATAAATTATCTTAGGACCGGAAAGTGATAACAGGAGAATGGTTCATTCCTAATGTACGACGTGCAAAACTGAACGCGCCGCACCCCAACTATAACTCCAAAAATGAACCCGACTGCTGGTCGCGGGGAGCCCGCCTCCTCGGGGGTCTCATTTGAGGATAAGCCGTAATGGGCGGGTCGTTAGGCCCAGATGGGGAAGCTCATTGGCTGCGCGCGTTGCCAGTTTTCGTCTCAATTTGCATAACCAGATCGGGTTGCAGATGCAGGGGAGTGGGCTGGGTGGAGGTAGTGCAAGTGAACTGAACTTCAGCGTCGGTGTAAGGCTACACTATATTCTTAAATTGCACCTAACTTTAATCATAGACTGTGATTTGTTTTAGAGGAAAAAACAATTTAGGCGTTTGGCATGAAGGCGGACATGCTCCCATCAAAATGAAACTTTTTTCTTCTTTTTTTAAAACAAAAAAAAATGATTCCAAAAGAAAACTTGGGACTGGTAAGTAGCTCCCTTTATCTGCCACTATATTCTTTCTATTATGGTGCTAATGAATAGGTCACGTCCCACGTGTCTTTAGGTGTCATTTCTTCACAAATTGCTTTATATATTTTTCCCCCGCAAATGTAATTGTTGCTTATTTTGGGAACTTGTTCATGACAAGTTAATCAAATCATTTTTAATTTATTCCGCAAAGATCCACGCATGGTGGATCTGAGGCTGCTTATAGGCCTGGTTTGTTTCTATTAATTCTGAAACGTTAGAGCAGTTTGTGACAGTGTGACAAAATAGAAGTTGCTCATTATTTTTTTTTTATTATTATTGTACGTTATATAATTTTAGACGCTATCCCAAAGTGAGTCCAGAGCACAGCAGGAAATCCACACCCGTCATATTGATTATGTCTTGATGCATTAGTTTCATTAATTTCATCAATTTGCATGTTCCTCCGCAGATTTGTGTGCGCTTATATTGTTGCTGCCGAGGGGGGGAAATAAAAGGTTGAGATCTAAAAGCAGGTAAGCCACTGACTAACGCACATTGTGCCAGTTGCCAGTTCCACTGTGCGTGTGACAGCGGCTAACCTGGTTTTGGGAATACTGCTACCTAAACCTCAACTGAGAAAAAAAAAAGAAAAAAAAACCTAAAATCCCAGCCACAGCTGGAGCAGACAGACACCTATCTGCAAGATCTGGTCCCCTGCACATTGGTGGGACAGGCCTGCTCAACACGACTTCCCTCCCAGTGGTCTCCATGTGTACTGTAGCCTACTTCCTCCTCTGTTCACATTCTGTACTTTATTTAGGGCTGGTAGGTTTTTTTTTTTCGTTGCATTGACTCCTACAGAACTGTCTTCTCTAATGCCACCTACTGTCAAGACTTCTGGTGAGTGTTTTGTTTCAGTTTCTGTTTCATCCAAGCACTCCAGACTCAGAGACTCATCCTCATGAACATGAGTTCCCCTGTTGGGGTCAGGGGTCCTAAGGGGGGTCTCGAAGAGGCTGGATGTCACCACGAAACCTCCCTAATTGGTTTTCTTACATTAAAACACTTTTTTTCTCTTGCCGGTGTTTTGGAATTTTATGTCTAAATATTCAAAACGGGTATTATCTATGATATGCACTACTTTGCATGCATTTCCAGAAAAGAACATTGGATTTTGGGGAATATTTTTCACACATTTAAGTTAAAAGGTTTTTGCTGAGGTATTTTTTTTCCATTTTTATCACTTCAACATTCAAAACAACAGTGGTAAAAAACTATTTTCTTCATAATTTTATTAATAAAATGATCTTGAAAACCAGGTTATGAATGATATATAAACAACCCCTGTGTAAAAGCCTTCAGAATATTGTTAGGAATAAAACAGTAAAGTTTGGTGTATGGAAACACTATTGAAGAGGAGATTTCTGGGTCAGAGTGAGAAAAACCTCATTTTAATAAACCATTGTCAGAAATGAACACCAGCTAATGAGCTTTTGAGTTTCACTTTAAAGTCTCCTTTGAAATGTCATATTGATTACCAATACAAAGGACATTACATTTTTTTTCATTTCAAAATCTGTCAGTAGTGTTTTTGCATGCCATGCCTCACCTTAATCAGATGTTAACGCAGCGTGTGCGTAACATACGTTTGTGAAACCAAAACGTTTCCCATTAATGAGAAGTAAAGTTTCCCCTCTAATTGCCTATCTCACTTTCTGTTTCACCATGTAATGCATGTCTTGGGAGGATGTTTCATTCCCCTTAGTGCATAATGACTCATCGTGACACAGAGGAACAGATAAGTGCAATATGTAAGACTCATTAACTTGTGGCCCGTTCATCATGTTGTGGACGTGCAGATGATCACTCTCATCCACTTGAAGGAGGCTAGTTCCCGACTGCCTATCTTTGCCAGGAAGTGGTCAAGCATTTGTCTTTATATGATTTAGTAGATTTTAAATGTGTTCATGCGGACTTCCATTTTTTTGAGAAAAATTAATTCCCCCAGCATGGTGTCCTGGAACACCACCATAATCTTTTAATGTGTCATTTAAGAGATTGGAGTTTTAGGTTTATGCATGTAGTGGGTGAGGTTGGATATGTTTCATATTTCATGTAGGATATCTTTGTTAAAAACCTTTGTTTTTCTACTAAACGGTGTCATCGTAATCTGAAAATAAAACATCTAGTCCGAACAATCGTCTTCTTTTTTTTTTCCCCCTGCACGTCACTAAGCAATTGATATCCCATCACTTTCAATATCAATCTGGCCACTGGTGTGTATTTCAATAGAAATATCCATAGGCTGGTTTAGTCCCACACCAGGTTGCAGACTTGCCTGGATAATCGGAACTATATAAGGATTTTAGGATTATCGTACCCCTACCAAGCCAGACATCTTTAAACCTTCTCACTATAATCCAATTATACATACGTAATCATAATATCTAAACTGTCTGATGTACTTCTCTCTAATTCCAAGCATGTAGTCAGAAGTTACCATGGGCAAGTTGAAATGATTAAAACTAAAAACTGGTTTTTATGGGAAAGGCACAGTTTTTTTGATTCATTCACATAGATGCATTGAAGTGGACAGACGATATCCGCCTCGTTTGGAATGTTACCTGGCAAGTGTCATCAGATGAAGAGTATTTATAGAAATCCACAGCGCTCCAGTCCAGGGTTAGCCAGAGCACTAGGGAAGCTCACGTCACTCCGCGTGTGACAGCCAGTTACTCTCCAGGGTAAACTAACAGGAAAGGGGTGGAGGACAAAAGTGTTCTGCAGAAGCCCATAGTTGTGCAATTGTGTGTTTATCCGGTCACGACAGAGATTCTGAGATTTTTTTTTTGTTTGTTTATCACAAAAGACAGAATCTAAATTGTATTTACAGAGAGGAGTGCACAAATTCGTCCAATCAGGTGTGGCGGTAATAAAAACAAAAAAAAAACATGTCATATAGTATACCTTACTGATAGCGCAAGGAACTTTGAAACTGTCGAGGTGCATTTACAGCCTAATATATTGCCTGTCAACCTCAGGTTTGCAGGTCGCCTCTATGGTCACGTGTATTGTAGATATAATCAGCGCCAACAGCAGCAGCCGCTGCGGTGCCAGGATGTTCGCCACATTTACCCGAACATTCAATCAGCCACCTGTAAATACCGTCTTTAAAACACAAAGGAGAAGAAGAAAGAAGTGACGGAGCATCATAGGACCCATTGCACCACCAGCAATGTGGAAATCATGCATTTTTCAGTACCTATAATATATTCATTATACATTTCACATAGGAGCTTCACACAGCTGCAATTTTTAGAAACTGTACACTGGCATGTTAAATATTTACTGAAGGGCACCTTCACTTGTAGTTAGTGTATCATTTAAAAGAGGAGGATAAAAATAAAACACTTCCATATCATCTGTATTTAAAACACAATGACTGCACAAAAGATTATCTAAACCACAATGCACATTTTTATTATATTTAAATACATAGTAATAGTAATAATTGCTCTAGGTAAAAGGTTTCTAAATTATTTTACATTTCATACAGATACTTTGCAGTGTTTGCAGTAGCAAAACTCTGTAAATATATTTGCCTTATGTATATACAGTATGTAAATCATGGTAATAAGAACAAAGGTTACAAAGAAAAGGGTTAAATAAGAGGTGACGGTGACAGAACAGTGAACAAGTGTCCCGTGGCCCTGTGGTCCATTGTTTTATCTCCATGACGATTCTCGGGTTGTCAGGACTGCAAGACACACAGAAATAAGTGGGGATGATGATCCCTTTGTTTAGAAAACACGTTTCAGGTAAGACACTGCAGGAAAGTCCTGGCTCAATCAAGATATTCACACATGCCTATGAGAAACACAAGCTATTATTAGATTCACCCCGTTAGCCACAGAGGTGGGTGGGCTATGAGTGTTGTCTTCAGTAGCATTTTTTGAGACATAATGATGATTCAAGCATGTTTTTATAACTGTGATGTTTATACACTTCACAGCAAGGAGTGGTTGTATAATCCCACAAACACCACGCTGCAGACAGTAAAGAGAATTCACACCCATACACATTTCACTTTGACCTGTCAGCATAATACAGACACATAATGAAATGTTAAGTGCTATGATACAGTAAACATTGGTTTAGGTGGTTTAGGCAGTCAATTGTCGATAAGACGACAGCTTTCCTTGTTCAACTGATGTTTGTTAATAGGTTTTAGGTGATGAATTCATCCTAAAATCTACAGTACACTGAGGCACAGTGCGAGTCATGACAGGTCAAATGTTATGTGTGATGACAGCAAAAGAACCAGGCGCATCCATCCCAATGGAGGAACATAAAAGTAGGGGTATCTTTTCAAAAGGCGGCCCTGTTGCTCTACGGTCGAAATGTATTCCTTCATTTAGTGCGGAGCTTTACGAAGATAGGCCGGCGTAAGATACAAGCTCCCAAAGTAAGTTGCACCGACTTCAAGCAGAGCAGAAAGAGCACAGGAAAATACATTTCTCCGTAGGCAAGCGAGGACCCCGGGCTTCACACGGGTAGAGAATGGGACAGTGCAAAACCATTTTGCAGAGCCCTCCGTGAAAGGCTCTTGCTCTTTGGAAGTCAAGCATCACCAAAGTACAAGGCATTGTATAGATACACCGGTTTACATATAAATAGTATCCATACATGAAAAGGCAAACGGAAATGACGTTGGTCTCATAATCTTTCCATATCACAGTATGAAAAACTGCACTACAATCAGAATGTCTGCTACAGTCATTCCCAGTGCGATCGATGTGTAACACGGTAATACAGTGAAAAGCAGCTGTCGGTAGAGGTTGTTGACTTGAGGGTGGGAGGGCCACTCTGTATTACAGAGGGTGGGGTGGGGGGGTGGAGGAATTAAGAGCAAAGTTCCCAGATCAGATGCATGAAAGTAAAACCAAAGCAGCTACTGTTAGTCCAGACGCAAACAGTGAGGGAGGAGGAGGGCGGGGAGTACAGACAACATGAAAGGGTAGATAGACCCGGAGAATTACAGCATACAGGATATGTCAGAAAACAGAAGAAGGAATGTAAACCAGTAGATTCAATCTACTTTTTAAATAAAGAAAAAAAAATCAGGACGGGAATCAGGGAAAAGAAAAGAAAAGGAAAAAAAGGAGGGTTAGGCGTAGGAGAGAGGTCCTTCAAGCTGTTAGAGGTAGAGCACAGGGAAGCAGTTGAGAAGTAGCAGGGACCTCCACCATACAGATGCTTCCACTACCCAACACCGAAAAACAGTGGCTGTAGCCTTAAACCCGATCAAGCTGGGGTAGGAAAAAAAAAGTATGGGGGCTAGGGGCTCTGGGGCCAGGGGGACGAGCAGGGCAGGAGAGGAGCAGAGCAGGATGGACTTGGGAAGCAGCAGGGTCTCACACATACACACCCTCAGGGTTGAGACTGGATACTAGAGGGTTTTGCAGGTTGCGTGGATGTCCCAGGAACTGTTTGGCGGTTGGGCGAGGAGGCGATTCCACCGGAGTTACACTGCGGCCTTATAGGTGGGGGTGGGGGAGAAAAAAACATTTAGGGGACAGGTCATCACTCTTTAACAGCCTGGTTAGCAATCGAAAGCATGAGTGTGAATATGTATCTTTGTTCAGGTCCTTACTTCCATTCCTGTATCCATCTTGTAGGAGATGGGCCAGCTCTAACTGCTCCAGCTGCTCCTGCAGCTCCGTGCGTGAGTGAGTGTGGGCCGGCAGGACACCCGTCTGCTGAATAAACTGCTGCAGGTTACACTGCCTCAGCTCCTTATTCAACTCCTCCAGCTCCTCCTGCTTGGCCTGAGATGGAGAGAACATTGATCAGCGCTGAGTCACTTAATAGTACCACATTTTCCAACTAAAAAAAACTTTAATGTCAACTAAAAGGAGAATGTATAAATATTGAATTTTTATGCTTATAGGGCATGAGGGACTGTGCCTTGCTTTCAGTAACATTAATGACAAAAATGCATAATTTCACCATAAGGGGGCAGCAGAGTCTGCAAACTATTCTATAAGCCTACAGTCGACAGGTCTCATCTCTAGGCACTGGTGGACACCATCACTCATCTTTCATCCCTGGACTATTTAGCTCCAACAGCTCCAATTATTGGAAGCGTGAAATTCAGAGATGCTCTATCAAGATAGTGGATTCACCCCTGCTTCCACAGATTAAGCTTTGACGCGCACGAACAGGCCAGTCAATCTGTCTTGATCGACGCTTAATACATGTGCACACAGACACAGGAAACGGCAGCTGTATGCTATAGCAACCCCCCCCCACCCGTGTGACTGTGCGTGTGTGTAATTGATGTTGGACTGAGACAGCCAGCTGAGCCAGTTCACACCTGCAGGTCTGCCTCCATTAGCCTAATGACAGGAACGCTATGCTCATCACCACGACGTGACACTTAAACACTCCACTGGCGGCCAGCTGACTGATGGCTGACTAACCGCCAGACCTACAACTCTTCCCAGGAAAACAGACGGAGCTGCATTATGCTGCATCATGTTACCAATACCCTGTAATTTAAAGGAAATAGATACACGTTGTTTCTGTCAGGCACTGGGTGGCAATCTGTCTCTGTGGTAACTTTGGATTACTCACAGTACGGTGGTACACATTAAGGCAAGGTAGCGAAATTTTAATATTGAGATGTACTCTACATATAAGACTAATACCCCTGTTGTGTGCTTTCTATCTAATTGGGTGATTGCAGGTATCGTTGATGACACACAGTTGCTCTCTCTCCTGTCAACCAGGTAGTAAATCTGCTGAGTTCACCCTCAGAGTCAGACATGAGAATCCCCCATGAGGAAAACTGATTGAACAGCCACTGAGCTCATTATTGTGCTTTAATCATTTCTGCCACTAGTTTGAAACTACCATGGAATGGGACACTGGTCTTTTAATTGTAATGCCCTTTGCTAACAATGACATTCAAACCCTGGAGTGGATCTGATTTCAGTGTGACTTATTTCCTTGTGACAAAACATTCAAAACAACACCATCTACCATAATAGGCGAGGAACTTAGTTTTTTCCCAACTTGTCCTTGTTAGCTGCTCCTTGAAGTGGATATCCTGGTTCTCTGGTTGCATATGGATTATGAGGAAACACTCGAGTTTCACTTCAAACTAGGTTAAGCTTCTATTGATTTAGCCGCATCCATGACAACCACCCAAAGTAAACAAACACCGATGACACCGAAAACTGCTATATGTCGAGGCTGAGTGGATCCAATAAAAGGGGCTTTTGTGCTAAAAAACAATCCTCTTTAATCTCTTTTTCCATACACAGGGTACAAGGAGATGTAGACACTGTCAATGTGATATAAACACCATTAGTAACCATGTGTTAAGAATATGCATACAAAATGACACCGGCCAAATGAGTTCATCTAGACTACAAACAGGTCTTTAGACAATACAACTTTTTTTTTTATAGAAGGCAGGATCTGAGTATACAGCATTGACGTCATGATTTCTTGAATAATTATTTATATGTCAAAATTCCACAATAAATCGTGTTTCCTTATTTAGGCAGTATTCCCTTTTGGTTTTCATAAGCGTCTCTGCACTGGTGTGTTTGCTGCAGTGTACAGGCAGGAGAGGGATATGGTGTACAGTTTAGGTAGAAAAGGGTCTGGGCTATGCCCAACAAGTAACAACTCATAGGCTCATTGGATTTACAGCCCTTTCTCCACAACTGTGACCTCTCTCCTTACCTGCAGCAGAGACTCTGCCTTCCCCAGAGCCTTGTCAGTCCCAGACAGTTGTTCCCCCATCTCTGCCCCGTGCCTCTCCAGGTTCTGGAGCTCTGCCTTCACAGCATCCAGGGACTCTTCAGGCCCGTTGGCTTTCCGTTCCGCCTGGCTCTCCCGCTGGATCTCCTGCTCCAGCTGAGCGGAACGAACCGAGAACTCGTGGAGCCGTCTCCCGCAGTCGTCCAACTTGGCATGGAGCTCCCCCAGCTTCCTCCTCATTCCTCGCTCCTTCTCCACCTCCGCCTGGAGCTCCTCCTCCCAGTACTGCTCGTGGGCAAGTTCGGCCTGGTTCCTCCGCACCGCTTGCTCCAGAGCGTCCATCTCCTCCTGCAAGCGGGCGTCCGAGACTGGTGAAGGACAAGGAGATGGGTAGGGCCGATCCCAGGCATGGGACTCCCTCTCTAGGGTTTCTAGCTGGGCCTCAATGGCCCTCAGTCTCTCCTGCTGCTGAAGAACCTTCCTGAAGACCTCCTCTTTGGACGGGCCAATGGGGGGTGAGGGAGAAGGTGATGGCATGTGCGGGGATACAGGGCTGGGGGAAGGGGAAGGGGAGGCTCTGTGCTCTGGGGAGTCCTGAGGAGACCTCTTAAACTGTTTGGCTTTGGTTCTGGGAGAGGTGGATGGCCCCAGGTTAAAGGTGAGAGACTTCTTAGGCTGGCTGCGTTTGGAAGCCTCCGGCTCAGGATGCTTGGGCAGAGGGGGAGGGGATGGTCTGTTTTGATTTGAGCCGGGTCCATCGCTGCTGCTAGGGCCAGTGCGGCGGAGGAAGAACTGAACCTCACTGCCATGTTGACCTAACTTCGCCAGAGACTCCAGAGGCTTCTCTGTAGCCAGCAGCTGCCTCTCTGTGTCCCTAAGACGCTGGATCAGAACATAACGGCCGGTCTGACCTGGGGACAGAGCGAGACAGAATGAGCATAAGGAAATGGATCTATGAACCAAGAAAAACACAAAACATGAGAGTGGATTACACAGACTCTGGGATTTTATTTGGGAAAAAAAGCTGAAGGGTTGCGACCGTTTGCAGCCGTCATGCATTTTCCTGCGAAACAAAATGATCCGTTTGGTCTAATATCATATCACAGAGTTGTAAGATTATATTATTTTATCCACTATCTATGTTGCATTCATCAGGCCAGTAAAAAAAGTTAAACTTTGAAATACTGAGAAACAGTGGGAGCTATCTGGGAGTGACAGGCTTGATGAGCTTTTTTTGGACCTCATTTGGTACTTGGATGCTAGACAGATAGTGATTTATATTGAAAAGTTCTGCACTACAACTTTATGATTAAGACCGTGCTTGACACTCCTGTTCTTATTATTTATTACATACATTATTACAAAAGACAATTTTTCTTCTTCTTCAGCGCAATTAAAGCAGTGGATGTGACCCCTCCCACTAGTTCGACAGAGTAACGGTAAGTGAACAAATAACATGAGACACTTGATGATGCTGCTGCTGATACCTCTGAATCTCTGCCTCTGAGAATAGGAATAAAAGGCTGCTGTGTACGACTCACACAACATGTAAGAAATAAACTTCAAATAAACCGAAGTTTCCACAAGGACCTTGAAATTAGGACAAACCCTCCCTAATGACTTGGCAGGCGGCTCACTCATTGAAGGAGGGGAGTGCTAAATCTGGAGTTATGTTGTTCAATGCTGCTGCAGCGTATGGCTTGAATAAAGCTGTCGGATACAGGAACAGAGAGCCCCGGCTCATTCCTAAAAATGACCCGTTGACAATCTGGCACTGAGCACTTCTTTTAGGTCACTGGTGAATGAAAAGGTGAGTGCGGAACCGGATTGCGGCAGCCCCGGCAGGAACAAACACCCTTGTTTTGTCTGCATCGAACACTCACTGCGTCGCTGTTATCTAATCACTAAAGGGTCTTGAGATAAACTGCCAAGCTGAAACAAACAAGGTGCAAAACGCCAGCTTGAAAAGACAGAATCACGAAATGATGACACAACGATTTCAGAGATTGATGTATTATTCACCTATCGCCTGAGCCAGAGCGATCACAACATCCTGGCATGAGGTCTCCACTGACAGGCCGCACACCACCCGCACCACTCCGTCCACCCACACTTTGAGCTCCATCTGGGACCAGGCTGAGCTAGGAAAAGGGGAGAAGGTCCTCAAAACAGGTTGACTTCAGCTGGGCTCCACTCAGCTTAGCGCTGCATGGCACAGACTCTGTAAGAGATGAACAGCAGAGACACAGAGGTTAGAGGTGTGTTGACATGATGGATGCTAAAGCTGAGCTCCTGGGGCCAATTTTTTCCTGTTTTCTGTTGAGTATTAGATCCTGATGTAATCCTACCCCTATATATGACACAAGCTGTTGTGAACCTAAACAGAACCACACAATGGAAGCTGTTGTATAGATGGCACCCTCACTTGTTAGTCATTTTGTTGAAGGTGTTACAAGGCAACAGAAAAGAAATGTGCTCGCTTAGTAAAGGCATCCTTGTGTTGTCCATTTTGAGCAGACCAGCAGGCGAGGAGCACAGCAGCGTTGCATTTTGTTCCTAGAGGTTAGTTAAGAGTTCTGGCAGTATATCTTGTGGACCTGGGAGCATAAATGCCAATCTGTAACCCAATTAAACGCTCTGCTGCCCTCCTTCAAAGCAGTTATGATAGCTTACTGCCAAGGGGAGCGGACAGGGAAAGTGGAGCAACTCAAGTGTGTCTATGTTTGGGAGAGCATGTTTGTGCAGGTAGAAATACATAGAAACATTTGGGGTGCTAATAGAGTTTGTCCTTTCCCTCAGTTTGATTTCACTCAGCGGGACCAGAACCCCGAACACGCGTCTGGGCGGCAGGTTTAATTTAAATAAATATCATTATGTTGGGTCTTCCCTCTGTATGTCTGTACTTTTACGGCTACACTTCAAAACAAGGTAATAAAATAGCATAGAGCTCATAAAAAGTGAAAATGCCTCAGGCAGCGGTTGGATTATCTATAGAACTTGGCACAGTCAATGAAACTTTGTAGCCTAGGTGGGTAAAAAAAAGAAGAAAAAAAAAAGGCCAATGTTCACCCACAGTCAGACAGATGGTGTTCTCTTTCTGTCTGACTCTCAATGGGAGGTGTTTTAATGCCGAGCCCCACCATTATCTCGCCCCTCATTCAGGGCCTGGTTGTGCTCCACTGGCTGCCTATAGGGAGCCGCTTTGGAGGAATGCACTGACTTCATCTGCCAGCCGGAAGAATTCCTGCCTTTATTAACAGAGCCCTCGCGCCGCCCACCCGCCTCCTCCTCCGCTGCTGGCCAGGCCGCTCCGCGCCACCATTACTGCTCCACTGTTTGGACGCCAAACACAAACTCTGCTGGGGAGCAACAGCCTATCTGATGTGGCAACAACATCACACACACACACACACACACACCAGCTCCGTGTGACGCCGCATACAGACGGAATGATGGCACAGCGCAGCGATTGATCCCGCAGACACAAGATCACAGGGAGCAAGCGGGAGATAGAGACGGATGATCACATATGCTAAAAATCCTTTGGAGTGATAGGAGCGAGGTGATTTCATCTGGAAAAAGAAACTTGATATGTAAAGGGAGTTCTTATCAAAAATCAAACACCAGGAATTTCAACACGCTGGAGATATGAATTTCTTCTTTGAGAGAACACAGTGCTGTGCTGTGTTGCAACACATAATTAAGCCTGGCCGGTTGAGTCACAGAGCGAGTAGACAATCATTTACTTCAGCTCTTTGCAAAACTCAAATAGAATTTGAACTCTTGACATTCATGTCGTATAAATGAATGGATGTATTGGGAAATTAGGTCTTACCAAACTGAATTTGCTTTTATTTACATATAAACATTCTTGCAGACACCTAAAGGTTTTTTTTTTAATATTCATCCAAGACTTCTTTGCACCATAAAATCACATTAGATTGGAACACAAACATAAAAAAAACATCTCCCAGCTAAGAATCTCAACTCTCCCATGATACTTGGTTTTTGTCCCTCCTGGCTGCTGAAATGTGATAATGTGCACTAACAGGAAACAAACAGGCCTGTGAGTCTCAGGTTGCTGTCTATTCTCTCTGTCACAGGCACAACGGCAGCACTGAGAAGCAGACATCCGCCCGGCCCAGCTCCTTTTCACAGATCCAGAGTCCTGTGTCAGTTCTCACCAAACGTACAGATTAGAGGAGAGGCACGTTCAGGCCGATCGTGAGTTGCAGTGTCAGTATCATTGAAATAGAAGGTACCGACGTTGCTCAAAAATATTGCAGAAGCTTAGCGGTTTGTGTCAGTCGACCCGTTTCGTATTGACGCCATGGGGAGGAATAAGCCGAAAGCTGAATGTTTGGTTTCAGAGTCAACAGGCAAACGTTGTAGACAAACACTATCTAGAGAATGTTCTGTGCACACATACACACACGCATATTACATATCACACATATTCTAAACCAAGCAAACCATTCTGCAAATTTTATCCACCTCACACCTCATTGCTCCGTGTCCCTCCCATCCCCCTCTACTTTAACCCCGACCCCACCCACCTCAATGACACTGGACACAGTTTCAGTTGAAACTGACAAGAGGCCTGGTCTTTCACATGTTGTTATTGGGGGAAGAAATTAAGAAAATATCCGATTACCAACCAGCAATCCAGAGATCCATGTCACAAGCACAGACCGACACCACAAAAAAAGCTATTTGATGAAAAAAGACTAATCATAGTGTATGATCTCAGTCATTTTTAATGATGTACCACAACTATAAAATCCCCTTCCCAAGGATATAAGAGATGCAAACTCTCAACATTTTTAAATACAGCAATTAAACATATTGCTTCAACACACTCCCTTTAACTAGCCTTCTCTCTTCCTTTGTTTTATTAATATCTTTTACATATTCTATCATTCTGATGCATTCCTTCATTTGACTTTTATCTTTCCCATACTCAACATACTAGTTCGTACTATTCGCTCCCCGTTTCGTTTATTTGTTTGATTGCTTGATTTTATCATGAAGCATGTGCACTTGTTTTTATTTACTCCGTTTATTCATTAAACTGTAAAGCACATTGAGCTACACCCCCCTGTATGAAAAGTCCTATATAAATAATCTTTTACTATTATTATTATGAAAAGGAATGAAGCCGAGACAGCGAGGGCGACAGGCCTAGAGCAAATGAGAAAAGGGGAGAATAGATGTGGGGGAAAAAAATGCTGACAGATAAAGAGGGGGAAAGATTGGTACGGGAAAAAAGAGCAGTGATTAGAGCCATGTGCCATTCCCTCTCTCCCTTCTCATCATCCCTCACCCATCCAGCTAACCGGCTTTGCGTCTTTCATCACCCTGTCTGTGCCTCTTGTCTGTCTCTCTTCAATAACAGCCTGTGCCGGCTCCTCTGTGAATTCAACTCAAGGCAGAAGTGGTTAGCATCACAGCCCCGCAGACACGGGGGCACGATTCTCCTCGTCTGCGCGCCGCTCCGTACGAGCCTGTGAATTGATGGGCCTTTTTTTTTTCCCTCGGACAAGCTGGGCAACAGAATCTTCCATATGCCCCAGACTGCGGCTGATAAATGACACATGGTGATGGAGAGGTTTCATTCTTATTGGGTGTCCACTTTGTGACGTTTCTCTCAGATTTGAAATAAACAGCTAACATCTGTCTCAGAGAATAATCTAGCAGGACATGGGAGACGCCTACTCTCCACTAAATTTTATCTTTTTTTTGTTTCTCCCTTTCACGTGAGGATAAAAAAATGCATGCACATGTATTTATGAACAAAAAAAAAAAAACACACACAAAGGCACATGTATTCACACATCTGTACAGACACACCCTTACCGCTCTAATTTCCTTCACAAAAGGTTGCAAAGATTTCCATTACTCATGTACGATATTGTGAAACGCGCGAAAAAGAAGAAAGCACATCCTAAAAATCACAAAGATGGTTATTAATGTAGTGTGGCTGAACGGCACCTGAGCCCTGAGGCTACAGGAAGCGGATTCTTACTGGGTGTGTGTGAGGACACCGTGTGATGCTAGTGCAATGGTCGAGGGTGGGGAATGTATGCTTTCTTGTACGAGCTTGTATGTGCCGGTGTGTTTGCCAGCACACATACCATTCAGGGCCTATCTTTATGAGAGGTTGCTCTGGAGTGATTACTGTGCTATCTCTGCAGGGACAGAAACCCAAAGAACAATGGCAGGGGTAAAGAGTGACACACACACACACACACACACACACACAAATTAGGCCAGATCTGAACCTACAGACGGACACAAACACACACCCACCAAAAAAAATCCAAAAGAAAAGTAACAAATGACAAGTGTGGACAAATATCTGCTCCATTTGTCACTATCTCTATCAGTATCAGCAGGGCAAATAAGACCAGGCCAGGGCTGGATAAAGTGTGCGTAATAAGTTAGACATTACTGTTTGAGGACAATGAACAGTGGTGGTGGGAGTGTTAAGGGGGGGGTGATCTACCCTCTGTGCCACTCTGCTCCAGGTTGGCAGTGACAGACAAACACTCAAAGAGCCAGTAGCACGCTGGCACCGAGCGGCCGGGTCTCATCTGTACTGCAGAGACACTATTGTTGTTACGGTTCCACACTCGGCAGACAGCGCTGCCTCCTTTGTGGCCTCTGGCATCGCCGCTCGTCTGCCGCGCCACGCCAGCTTTTACTGCCATTCCACCGTATCCGCATGTTACCACCGATAAAACCAATAAAATTCCCCTTCTCCTCCCTCATCTTCTGTTTTGCATTTTTTATTCCTCCCCCACTCCTTCCTTGTCATCCAATCTACCGAGTGAGCTCAATTTATGCGTCCAAAGGCCGACGGGACCATGATCACACAGCAGAAGTCCATAACATGCCCATAGTTGGGAATAGCCCAATGATTAATAATAATTAAATTTGGGCAAACAAGTCCAGGTGGTGCAGGGAAAGCAACCAACTAGGTCAATAAATCATCAGCATTATTAGGACCCAAGGCCTTGGAAAGTCCCTACATAGAATTTTAATGAACATTTATATTTTACATATATATTGACACCTAGACCTTCTTATAATCAGAACGCTAAATGAAAACCTCACTTTCTACATTAGGCCTTCATGTAAAGCATATTTTTAAAGTGAATGCTGCTTCCGGATTGAATTTTGCTAATCCCTGTGCAAAATATTTGCACAGGCAAGGACCAAATTCGTCCTCGGGCGCATTCTGAAAATATTTGGGGAGAGCGTCAACACTGATGGATCTAGCCTCAACCAAAAAGTATCAGGAGAGACCACAATGGAAATATGCCGCAGGGCTTTATAGTTTTATCCTGACTTTTCCTTTTATGCAAGCACCGTGTGCCATGGCTCTCTGGGAGATAACTCTTGAAGAGAGCAAGTCAGCCAAAAGTCAGCAGGGTCTTCCAAAACGCTACCAAAGTTCCTCCTTTGACTGGGGTCAAAGATCAGGGAGTGGTTTACTGGGCATGTGAGGAAAATTAATTCCAACATCTGATGGCTTCTAAGGGTCAATAATGCAGTTTAATAAGTTCCCAATGTTGACGCACCTCTCGGGCAGGAGATAATTTGCTTTTATAGTATTGGACAAGGCAGTAAAATGCTGGGAAAATAATAGCTGGGCAGATTAATTTGTCTAGGACCTGCAACCATACCATCATACTGCAGTCTGTCCACTGAAGTGGATGCACAACTTAGCTGTGTGTCACACATGTTCTTGTTTGTGCCTCTTAAGATAATATTCCATTTGTACACATGCACACATGTGTAAAATTGTGTTTTCTATGATGACATTTACTTTGTATTTGCTTACATGGAAACAATGTCTGTTCTTCTGCATCACAGTGGAGGGCCTGGCTCGCCACTCAGACTGCTTGTTAATTAGAGTGAACAGTTGCCTGGTTGCTAACAGAGCTTCACTGAAGCTTCAACACACCTAATAAATAATGCATTTTTTTCTTCTTTTTTTCCTTTTACAGCACATTAATTTGGCAAATATTTCTCAGAACCAAAACCAAAGGCTTGTGACCTACCAGCTCTTTGAAAATGTCCCCTGTCCGCCTGTCTCGCTCTTCTTTTGACATGCTAATGACTCGGCACGGAAGACTCAGAAACAGCACTAATAAGCTTTAGTCGTCATACTTGCACACAGCGATCTGTCGCTGCAGACTTCTCCATTATAATGATTGGCTTGTCCAAGTGTGAAATCTCCGTGAGTGTGGATCATCAGTTCATTAAAATAGGGGGCACCTTTGCCTCTAAATCAAGGGCAAATACTGCAAGTAGTATATACTGTAGAATTTAAAAAAGAACAATCATTCGTGTGACCTTGCAAACTCTGACTGTAGAAACATGCTTTTCCTCTTTTAAATGCCTAATTTGAAGTTGCTGAAGGAACTGTAGAAATAAATAAAGCTTTCACACTGCATGTAATTGATGATAGAGGAGGGTTAAAGGTTGAGGTCAATTTCTCCGGTTGATGTGAAGCAGGCCTCGCCGTGGCCGTCACCTGTGGCTGTCTGTACCACTGCAGTCACAGCGTGTAAAACAGCACTTTGGTGTGAAATCCCAGTCATCATGAATCACCGGCAGCACCCACAGACAACCTGGCCTGCACACCAAAAGAGAGCAAAAAGGTGTGAATGACTGAACGAGGGAAAGTTTATTTTATCTTGTGAAACCTTTCACAATATCTTGTTTTGAATTAAAAAAAAAAACAACAACCCTGGGAAACAATTTTTTTTTGGAAGGGAAATAATAAAGTACACTCCCATGAGTGCACAGTCACAATGGATTACACAGCTTTGACCACGATAAAATACTATAACATTACCTAACCAAAAGGAAGACTTACTCATACCTGGTTTGGCAGTAGTCATTCACTTGTTTGCTTCAACCCCGGAAACGGAGCGGAGTACACTGGAGATGAGGAATTTGTCTGCGCTGACTCATGGATCTGCCCACAGAGGCAGCAGCTAATGGTGAGTATGATAATGCAGGATTGCACAAAGTCTGCAGAAGGCCGGGCTGCGCCGGCCTCCACGGGGCGCCCGGATCGGGGCGAGAGGCTCGGCCGCCTGCAGGCAGAGCCCGGCGAGCACATGGGGTTTGTATTGTTGGGCGAGCCAGAGAAAAAGGCTCTCAGGCTGCTGATGGGCACCCATGTGTAATTATATACTCCCGACCTGACTCAGCAATACTTGCCAGGGAAGAAGGACACTGCTCCGTTCCCAGCCAAACTCGTACTCACCAGATAACGCATGATGTACAATCGTAGAGTGCAAGGAGTACATGCACACATAGGCAGATGCCCTTACATACCCAAAATAATATGTTGCATAGCTGAAGCATAGATGAGCTGGATCAAACTATGCTTAATTTGGAACTAAAGCAACATGCATTACAACTGTAAAAAATAAACCCACTACTTTAAAGGACACACTTCACACACCACACTAGTAGAAATTAGCAGCTTTACATTTACTACGAGGCAGTTATAATAGAGGTTTTTTTTTCACTTCCCACAAACGTGCAAGTGTGTGGGTTTGGAGAATAAGGAATGTCGTGGCCTCCAGTATCACAGGTTTCAAACTGAACTCAGTAGTCATTTAAAAGGCAGCTTCCATGTCTGCTCAATTATTCACTCCTGGTTTTTGGGTTTACTTTTTTTTATCTTCTTTCATCTTCTTGAAGCACAATTCAAAATAGGGTCTCAAATAATGCTTAGGTATCACCATTTTGGATGAAGAATCTATAAACTAAGATGTCACAGCAAAGACCAAAAACATATGAAGACCCTCTCCACTCAAATATCTATCTTTTGTTACTTTCTTGAATGTTTAGCTTTTCAAATTTAATTTAATAAGTAAAAAAAAAGGTTCTCTGTATTGGAGGTGTTGGAAAAATTATTTTTTTAGTGATTCAGACTGATGTTGGTCTTTCATCATATTTTATTTCGATGCAATCCATGATGAAACATACACTTGCGATTCCTTATCTGAGCTGAAGGAATACTGTCATTCGCATGCCCAGGGAAAAAAAAAGATTATCAGTGTGTTGTTGCGAGGAAAGTGTTGTACTCAAAGGCTCACACCTCCATCATCTACGCACAGCTCAGTCTGCCACATCCCGATATACGAGCGGCGTTAAGTTCAATCTGAGGCCAGTTATCAATCCAAGGCAGAGCAGGTGCACATTCCTTTGCGGAGTCGAAATGGCAATATTACAAGAAAAATATATGACTTCCAACAAAAAGAAAACATGCATCTGTCTGCTGAATGAATGTTTTTACAGATGAGAGTGAAGAATTCCACCCAGGTTCCTCCCCAGATGTCAATCTGAGCTCACACACATTACACGGGCTGCTCAGAGACGGCTAATGCAATCCATCCACTGCTGCTTTTGATTAGTTTCAACTTTGAAACTGTACGAGAGTTACTGACTGTGACATTCCTTTCACGCTGCCAGGAAGTTTGAGGAAACACAACAGGCTGCAAAGATTAAAATGTTACTTTATTGCAGGGTTGGGCAACATGTCGATACTATGATATGAGACAAGATATACTATTAGACTTTGGATGTTGTAATATTATCTGGAATATTATCTTCATGTCAGTCATTATATCTGTTTTACTGATGGTTATTCATCAAAAATCTCTTTGTGTTAATATT
The DNA here is from genome assembly GCA_036785175.1 of Eupleurogrammus muticus. Classification (NCBI taxonomy): domain Eukaryota; kingdom Metazoa; phylum Chordata; class Actinopteri; order Scombriformes; family Trichiuridae; genus Eupleurogrammus; species Eupleurogrammus muticus. The sequence continues at coordinate 20,122,622 of JAYKQN010000010.1, read as the reverse complement.
TGGTGAATACACCAATAGTCATTCCAACAATAACCTTGCAACACTGATACTGAAGAATTTGGTCCAAAATAGCATATTTGTTTTTGTCATATCGCTGAGTCCTACTCCGTTGCTAAGATTTATCTGCTACGCAGCACATCTCTCGTCACACCCACACAATATTTACTTAACAGGTTCCAACTTATCTGGCCCACAGAGAGACAGATATAGGTAAAAACAGCCAAACTGAAACAGAACGCTTGCGTAGACCTTCAGGTAACCTATCGCCAGGCAAGGTAAATTCCTGCTCCAGACAGATAAGATGTTGTCTTTTCATTTCCATAAAGCAGATTTATTCCACCAAATTGCTGTTGTGTGTGCCGAGATAAGGTCTGTAATGGAGGGGGGGGGGACAGACCAGCACTGTGGAATGTACAATAAGTCAGAAAAAAATGAACAATGATTATTGTATTGTGACATCCCTATATTGTATTGTGACATCCCTATAAGTCCGACGTTCATTCTGAGCAATCAACTTCTCCAAAGTCAAATGTATAATTAGAAAAAAGCCTGAAGCAGCAGGTACCCAACAGGTTAATGTAACACTATTGCTAAAAGGTGGTCAAGAGTTCACCTGTTCCCTACAGTAATCAATGCAATATTTTATTAGTATTCAACTTTAAAAAAGGTCAGCAAAGGCAAAAAAAAAAGTAGTTAAATTATATAGAAGAAATGTAAAAAGTCAGGCAAAGAGCAGCAGTGAGAACAAAACTACATTCTATATCCTGCTCATAAGCATGTTCTCCCAAAAACACAATTGACAAAAGAAGCCAAACACCGTAAACATTAAAATATTGATGATGCCAACCGACAAACTTGGTTTTTAAATTACTAATCATCTGAACAAAGGGTCCGTAAACCAGATTAGAAATCAGACCATTTAATGCAAACCTTGGGTCCATGGCATTTGTTCTCTTGTACCAAAAATGTATTGAGGTTTGACACCCATTTCCTGAGGTACCGATTTTAAATACACAGGATGTAACGGGTGGAATCTGTTCGTATTGCGTGTGAATCACAAGGCTCAGGGTAAGCCTGATTTATAGTTTGATGGCGAGATGTCACACACAACTCTCTCTCCCTGTCATTACTCTAAGGAGTAACGATCACACCTATCAATGCTGTGTGTGTGTGTGGGGAGGATGTGTGGACGGTCAAGATGAGCTGGGAAAAGGTAGTGTGCAGATTTACGGCGTATTCCCAGTATCTCTTATCTGGTAGCACCTTTGGGGGTAAGATTGTAAGTGATATCTGTCAGAGCAGCCCCTGACTCCAGATTTCCAGGGTGACATTTACCGTGGATACACACACATACACACAAGCTGAACAGCGACAACGCTGCTGTTGTTGAGTTCACATACGAAAGATAAGTTAGCCACCCCCTGGGAACTACAGAGAGGGAGAGGAGGGGGAAGGGATGATGAAGAGGAGACTGGACAAAGCGGCGTGAAGACAAGTGTTTGTAAAAGGGAAAATGTTCAACGGCAAGCAGACGGACACAAACACCAACTCTGATATGTGGAAAAGGAAACTGACCAGACAAGTGCTATGGGCGGCACTGCAGATGTAACTGAGACAGGCACTAGTACTTTGTACACCTTTAAGTATGCTGAAAGTGTGACCTGTTTTAGGAAGCAGGTTTACAGTATCGTCTGGATATTTTTTTCATTTAATTTTTTTGCTGCGGAACATGCAGAACCGGTCTTTGATATTAGTCGCTGTTCCATATTTTGAGGGGGTTTCAGGTTTCACTGAGCCAAAGTATCCGGGCAACTCTGTAGACCTGTCTCTTGGAACAAGGCCCAGGTCTAAATCAAACAACTTAGACTGAAGAAAAGAGGGGTAACTTGAGACTAAGAATATGGCCTATCTGTTCATCTCTACGGATGAAAATATGTGTCCGTTTTACTCTCTTTGACACCGGGTTGCGGTAAGCATGGAAGTCTAGACTTGCAGCGCAAATGCACTTTAAATGACATTGAAGAATGGAGGGAACAAAGATTTATCTGATCTATGACTTACTAGGGCAGAAAATTTACCAATACAAAAACTGGAAGTTACCAACTCGGCAAGACCCCCTCCTAGGTGCTTTTAAGATCTATTCTAATAACTACAACTCCCATCTATAGACCTACTACTTGTAAGTCATAGCAGTCAAATCCTCAACCTTAGCAAGTACGCAAGCTTCCACACACAACGTGCTTGTGTTGCCTCCTAATCTGCTTGATTAAAACACATCTATACTGGATGACAGGTCCAACACCAAAAACTCTCAGCGTGGGGGACGAATCTGTCAAATCCACCTGCCTCTCTCCTGTCTGTTGATTTAGCAGCTCCAAGCACGGAGGCAGACATTTTCTCTTTCTTGCTGGCGTCTTGACCCCCCCCCCCCCCCTTCTCTTGGTCCTGTCCGGGGCCCTCGTCAGAGGCACCATGTTATTTACTGCCCAGAGAGCTCTGTGTGCAGCGAGTCAACACAGTATGGCTGGTTGAGCAAGGGAGCAACCTGCTACTCACTCTCTCTCTCTCACACACACACACATACATCACATACACAGCCGAGTACAAAAACACACAGTCACATGACCATCCCAGTGGGTTGGCAGAGATGTTTACCGCACTACAATCACTATGCACGGTAGAATTGAGCGCCATGAACGGAGAGACTAACAGACACAGACATCCATAACCCCAGCAACTATAACCTGCCAGTTCTTTGAGGCAGTTACCACAGAGCAGAGAATGTGGAGCTCTGGGTTTACTGATGTGACAGCAAACACCCGTTAAAGCAACAGAAAGGTCAACCTCACACAACATGGTAGCGTTCACTCAGGTGAACACTGCGGTCAGCTGGAGTCGCATGGGAACATGTCCCTGGGTGGACGAAGCTCTGCAAAGTGGCTGCGAGTAGGTGGTTCAATCTGACCTCTGACCCGCACATGTTGGATAAATAAAGAGGGCTTCGGGCTAAAGGGCTGTATGCTGGTCGATGACCATACTCAGACGTTTCGGTGACATTCCCTAAAAAGGTTGTCCAAGGACAAGGAATACAGGTACAATGCCGACTGGTTGGCAACCTTTTACCTTAGGGAAATGTTTCTCAAACTGCCAGTTGGGATCTAAAGACTTAACACTTGTTGCTGATGCGTCCAGAAGTTTTACAACACAAAAATGTGTTTTCAGTTGCTCTAAAAAGAAAAGAAAAGTCCGATCCAGAGTGAAATTCCTTCTCCCTATCCCCTCCTTCCGCTCAGTAATTATAGCCTCCCAGCTGACAAACTACAGGGCTGTTGTGTTTGTCTTTGCCTTCCTAGATACAACAGGTGAAGTGAGGCCTGTGTGTCTTGGGCTAGATGCCAATCTCTTCTGCTAGCAAAGCACAAATTACCCTTTCCCGGTAAAGAAAAATAGCTGAACAAAGTGAAGGAGAAAAATAAAAAATAAAAACACAATCCTACACAAGAAAAACAGAACATTCCCCTTTATCAAATCCTATGGGGGGGGGTGCTTTGCCATAGTAAACTTAGTGAGAATGAGTTATTTAGAAGAGTACATATGATTTGATGAATTGAATACTGGGTTGACTTTGGATTGGAAGTAGGGGTGCGAGGGAGGATGAGGGAGCAGGGTGTGAGGGATGTGAACGCGATGCAAGGAGGACTGGATCAATCTTTTATCACTGCAGTGTGCTTTCATCCCTAATGGCTCCGACATGAGCACAGCTCAGCACTACCTTCCGTCACATTGCACAGGCAGGGGGGAAGGACGCACGGAAAGAACAAGAGAGGGAGCAAGAGAGGTAGACAGAGCAACACATAAGAAAAACGACAGCTACAGAGAGAGAGAGAGAGACACGGAGGGGGGAATGTGGTTTAAACCGCCATCCCAGAAATAATCACAACCCCAAAAAACATGCAAACATATTATTTCACGCGCATGCTGTCATAGCGTTTCCAATTACCTCTGGCCCTGAGTGCATCTGCAGGAGTTGGGGAACACTCCTGATAAGGACGGGAGAGAAAATTAAGTCACTTCACAGCATGAAGGATGACTTTGAAAATTCTCATCAAGAATCCCGAGAGATTTCTCGCCGGGCATGAACAGGCTTGCTCTCCTTGCCACGCGAGCTGAATGACAGACGGTGACAGGAACACCGACAGACACACAGATAGACCCGGCCGCTCCAGATGAAGAGGGGAGTCCATCTGTGTATTGGAGCGGCGAGAGAGCGGTAAAAATAACATCGCACAGAACAACGCTCGGCGGCTCTCGGAGGACTGCCACGCTCTCCGCGCTAAACAGGCTCACTCGTGTGATAGAAAATAAGAAGGATTTCGTCAGTGGGGGAGACACAAAGGGAGCGAGGGAGACAAGTGGAAAGTTGAAAGTTTCATAATGCATTTAGACTGTTGGGAGCCGCACGGTTACGCCGCTTTAGGTTAATATCTATGGCACTTCAAAGAGCAGGGGACAATTAGCAGCATGTTATATTCACCTCTTTGCTGTCTGTCATGGAGCTGAATGAAGCATTACCAATATCCAACAATATATCAAAACAATATAGTTCATTGGTTTGTCAAAGAGCATGTGGCTTGCAGAGTCATCAGTGTCACTCGATACAGTTAAATGAGCAAAGGTCAACCAGGAGGACTAATACATTTGACCGTGTTACTAAGTGTAGATGCACATAACTGATCTAGAACAAAGTAGCAGCCATTATTCTGGACAAATAGAGGTAAAATAAATTAAAGGGGGCCTAGTTAAAGCCTTAAAATAAGCTTAAGTCAATTTAATTACTTCTACAACCATTTATTATGCTGGCGTTAGCTCCTTGCAACCAACCTCACTGTGTGAAACAGACAAACAGAGCGAACGCATGAGGTATAACTGTGTAAAAATAATTACTTCCTCAGGGGGTGGCGTGGAGGGGATGGGTGGGGGGGATTCCAATCGATGGCCCTGATTGGACAACAAACACAGCCTGCTAATGAGCTCTGAGTTCCTCTATCTGACACACACCATGCTGAGGAGGGGTAAATGAGATGCTGGCCTGGAATAATGATGAGTCGATGTTTAAATAGGCCTACACTGATTCTCGGTCCTATTGGTGTTTGAGATGTGCAGCACATGAACAGTTAAATGCAGTCAGAAACACACAGTGAGTAAACCAAACAGTGCCCATGCCCTCTATAAATGAATCTTTAATTGTACAGCAGTAAAAACAGCAGCCCGTGTGATGGGACACCCGTGTTAGAGGCGGCCCGCGCTTGTACTCGTAGTAGACAGTAAATGTTTGCTCACAAAAATGCATGCGCATGGAGGTCAGCTCTCTGCTCTCAGGGAGTACTTCAAACACAGGAAAAAGTGCACAAAGATTGAAGTTTCACACAAACAGGTTTTGGTCCTTACATTTTACATAGGAGTACTTGGATGGCGGGTCTAGTGTCAACAGGTACATGTAAAGACATGGTTGAACTCCCTTTGTTTGTCTTTCATACACAAAAATGCTTATTAATAGTATTTGGCTTCCAAATAAGCATGCTCAAACACATTCTAGAGCAGAGTTGAAGACAGAATCCCTGACTTCAGAGAAACTTTGCGCTGTTGACATTCAAACAGGCAAGGGCACATTCAAACAACCTTTAAAAGACGCTATTAAACTCACCGAGCAAAAGGATCTCTTCCCCTTCTTAGAGTGCCTTTAATTTCCTCTCTGCCCGTTTAAATTCTCTCCGTCTCTCCGCCTCACTCGGGGAAATCCTTTACTTCTGACAGACCAGCAGAGCCGGTTGGTGAGGCAGCAGGCGAGTGCGTATGTGCTTGTGTGTGTGTGTGTGTGTGTCTGTGAGAGGAGTGTGTGTGAGTCCAGCGGAGGTCAGAGGCAGTCAGACATGGTCACTGGGAAATTTAAAAAGGATGTCGCGACTTCTCCTCTTTCACTGGGTCTTGCACGCCTTCCCCCCGCTGGCTGCCTCAGGAATTCACTTCTCCTGGGTGTCCTCGCCACAGTCTAGATCTGAGAGCCTGCAAAGAGTTCTCTCCTTCTCTCTGTCTGTCTCCACCCCTCCTCCTCCTCCTCCTCCTCCGCTCTGTGTCTCTCACCCACAGAAACACACCCTCCCAGTCACTCCTCTCTCTCTCTCTCTATGTCACTCTCTTTCTCCCCACCCTTTCTTGCTGTGCTGACAGATCAAGCACCTCCCCTTTTCAGGTAAATGAAAGCGTGGTTTCAGCTGTATCACTCTCTCTCTCTCTGTATCAGTTTTCTCACTTATTTTCCTCTCGGCATTCTGTATTCACCTAAAACACAAAAGGACTGTTTTGTAAATAAACAGGGAAATAGGAGCAGAATGAATGTGGATGTCCCTGCATGCATGTGTACTGTTTGCACATGTTGCACGCTGTTTTATATGATGTATAACCTGAGGCAGGAGACATTCACCCTCTCGCCTGCGGTCACATGAACAGCTGTTTACACAAATGAGTCTGTCAGGTGATTTTTTTTTTTCTTCCTTTTCCTGGAATGAGGTCATAGTCCGGCAAACAAGGTGGCGAGTACGACAGCGAATGACGAACGGCTTGTGTGCATGCGTCTGTGCTCGGGTTGGACAACGCCCTGTGGGAAAATGAGGGCACAAAGCAGCCAAAATCTGACCACTTCTGTCCAGAGTGCAAACACATGTAAGAAACAAAGGCGAATCCATTACAGGAATAAAATACAAACAACTCAGCAATACTGCGATCCCTGAACTCCTGTCTAAACAGCCTCCTCACACACTCACACACACACACACACACACACACACACACAGACAGAGAGCTCGATCATGTGTGACCAATGAGTCAGGGAGAACATGTCCCTGAACCTGTTTAATATTAACACCTCTAACTTCTCTAGCTACACATCACCCGTAGTTTTAAGTTTGAACCATCATTAGCCTCTTTTTATTTCTTTGTTACCACCCCCCTCCCCCCAAACCAGAAACTCAAGACTGGCCACTGATAGTGGACCCGATACCAAGCAGACCACCTGAGTGGAAAGAAAAGTGTCCACCAGGATGTTGGTAATACTACAGCTTTTCTGTAGTCTTTTCTTTCTTTTATTGTTACCCTCAACACAGAGGAATCCGGGTTACAAACTTCTGTCAGCCCACCCAACCAGATTTTTTAAGCCAGTACTTAAGTCGATAGTTGACATTTAAAATATAGATTTTTTTTTAAATATATGCAAAATAAAGTGAAATTTCAGACATATGAAATAAAACATCTTGGTGTATTCATGTGGATGAATTCTGATGTCTCTATTTCTAAATTACTTTAAGCATATATTGGCATCCTGTACTGGTATTACTCACTCCTCCTTGGCCAAAACATACAACAATACAGATATAGTAAATTTTAAACCTTTTTTTGGGCCAATTTGTTCTACAACCATGGCTACTTAATTTGCCTCTCCTGTTACCTTCATTTGTTGTTTCATTTTCCTGCTGTTATATTAAGAAGATGCCCAGATAGGGAAAAAAGTTAACATCTAAAAAAAATGAAAAATATAGAAGCATCATAACTATGGATATCTAATGCAAATTTAACAACAGGAGGCCCTTGAAAACACATATTTGATCCTTATTTTCTCCACTTGGCCTTAATCAGATATCAGATTGTATTCTGGACAGACTAATGAGTGCACGCAGTCACAAGTCCAGTGTGCACATTGTATGAAGCATATGGTCCAAAAATTGTTAGTCTGGAATTAATTGCATTAACTTAATGAACTGAAATCCTGCTAACGAACGACCACAGTGAAGAACGCCGTAGCTTTTAGCCAAGATGATTCACACGGCCCCGCGGAGAATCATTTCACTTCGACGTGAACTGTGTCACTCTTCTGTCTATAAAGCAAAGCTTTTGGCACATCTAAAAGCTGTGTTGTCTGACAAATCACTTAAACCACACTCTACAATAAAAGGGGAAAGTGTGTGTGTGTGTGTGGGGGGGGGGGCCTCCCGAGGCTTTGCTTAGGTACCACAGGCCATGGTGAGAAAAGGCTGAGATGCCGAGGAGAAGTGACATTTTAAAAGCAGCGGAGAAGTAAGTACACTTTATGGATCCTCACAGGCTATTACCCTTCAATGGGTGATGTGGGTGTCCATCGTCACACACACCAAGTTGATTTAGCTTTTTTTTTTTTTTTTTTTTGTCAGACATGACTAAGCAAAGGTTAACCAGCAGTGAGTCCGTCTTAATGGTTTATGCGACAGAAGACAGGAACACAACGGATTCTGAAACCAGAGTGGTGGGTGAGGGTATTGTGATGTGACGTGGAGGATTATCAGCCCGGAGCCTCCCAGGCCTCGCTGACACCTTCCAGGCATTCCTCGGGGCACCTCCCACCGCTGTGCCTCCACTCATCCCACCCTCCCCTGTCAAACCCCACATATCATCCCTCTTTTTCTGCGTGACTCAAGCATTCTTGCTGCCCCCCTGCCCCCCACGCCCCCCCTTTGGCCCTCCTCCTCCTCCATCCCTCCCACCGCATTCAGCGGAGAGGGAAAGGAAACAAAGAGGAGGCCTAAAAGGCTTTAGAACCTGAGGCTTTCAGACAAATATCCATCTCCATTTTGTGCTTCTTCTCCATTTATCGGCTGAGAATTCTACTCTACAGTCTGCGTGGCTGGCTCTACGGCTGCTTTCGATCACAAGCTTCTGCTTTGGTAAAACCGCAACAAGTGCCGAGCACAGACTGGTCCAAAAAAAGTGGTGAGCGGGCCAGCTCAGCCACAGGGAGACAAGAGGATGTCTCTGGGACAGAGAGGCAGGCTGGTCGGGCCTGGCTGCGGTTCAGTAAGTTCTGTGGAGGGGAATACATGCTGATAGTGTCTTTGTTGGCCATTATGCACCAGGAATGAATAGCATTAAGTTGCAGCTACGGTTCTCCCCCTTTTCCATCTTCTCTGTGGAAACCCCCGCCTCTTCTTCTCTCTCTTTTTATTCAGCCTTTCTATAAAAGCAGCCCTCAACAGGTGGACAACAGGTCAGTCTGTACAGTGAAGAAAACAAGCACAGACTGCAACAGCTCTACATCCAGATGCCAAAACAACGTACAAAATCCTGAACTTGCATTGACATCGGTCTTCATACCCATGGCAAGCAAAGCAAGGTAGTAATGCTCTGTTTGTGCCAAACACGCCTAAGTATAGCGTTGTTGTCTCATTATGGTCAGGCTGAAAGGATTGCTTCAGCACTGCGGCTATGCCTTGTGTATCATTATGACAGGCGATATGGCTTTCACCAGTGAACGTAATTGCACTGTTGAGACGTAAATATAGAACATCCCGCGCTGAGGGCAGACAAAGACTTTTGTTTTCTTCCCAGAATCCTGGCACGGAAGATGACTCATGTGTTCATGTCAGTGCGCGTATATGTTGTCACAAACAACCGCAGCTGTATTGGAAATACATTGCCAAGGTGAACTGGAGGACAAAGAGATGACGGGAGTCCAAAATGAAAATTAAAAAATAAATAAATAAGAAAAACAAACGTGTTCCTCTAAATACAAAGGCTTGTTTTTTCCTCTTTGGACACTTGTTAGATCACACTAACACAGTACATAAGAGAATCTCTGTTGGCTCTCTGTCAGGCTCTTTATTGTCCTTTTTCCTGGATTTTTACTCAGAACCAGCCCACACTGGTTCAAGTTACCACCATTCAAAAAAAAAAGTAAAAAACAAAAGCGAAAAGGTTCTGCCTCTCACATGGCCCTGTGTTACATTTTTTAAGGGAGCTGTATCAGAAGCTATTTTTAGAGGGGAAATCAATTTGGACCTGGATTATAAGATGCAACAAAGTCCTTCACTGCTTTCAAGTGGTGCTGTTAGAAGTCGCTAACCAGTTCTCTTAAAAGTGCTGCCTCTCCTCTAGCTGAGACGGTCGGCTTTCATCCCACTTCTCGATGCAGTCCCTTTTGTCTCTTGAGATAAAAAATGCACCGTTAGTGTCGTACTATGCCGTTCCTATCAGTGAATGGAAACAGATTACAGCCGGGTCTGATTGCAAGGGAGGAAAATGTGATGTGATGGTAGCGGCACTGTGAGGGCCTCGGCTTTTCACCCATGCACAAAGTTGGGTGGGATGATGATGACGGGCCCAGTGGTCTGTTCACTGCCCGTCACTATCTTTTTTTTTTCTCTCCTTTCTATGGCTCTCTCCCATGCAAAGAGGCTCTCACTGAGCCTGGGAACAAAAGAGCGTCAAAGTAAAGTCAACAAGACGTTTCTGTCAGTGAACCCCCCCCCGACCCCCCGTAAAAACCTCAGTTCCTGGCTAAGCCGAGGATTCCATTGGGACAGATAGGAAGCCAACCCACAGACTATAACCCCGATCAATGTACACCAATTATGGTGTGAGATAGTGCTGGGCGGGGCGAGATATAAAAAAACTGTGTTGGGGGGGTGGAACTGCAGTAATTAGTAATTAGAAGAAAGCCAGTAGAGGGAGAGGGAGGTGCTAGATGGACAGGAAATATGGGTTCCTGACAGGGGTCCTATCAGGTGGTTGCAGGTCAGGGGTCAGAGGTGAACAAAAGCCTCGTAAAGCCCTGCACAGAGAGGTGGAGGCCCCCGGACACTGACGCCCAGTCTGTCTGACTGCACCTTTTTCTACAAGCCTCGGGCTGTGCTGCTTTTTTTTTTGTCTGACAATTTTATCTTACATCTGCTTGTGAAGTCGAGTTGCTGTTCCCTTTCGTCCTCCATATAGACCAAGATGTCACTCTCACTCTTCTGTCAATTTATTCCAAACGTTGTTTACAATACTGCTCTATTCCTTTGAGTGTCTAGGGGGAAAAAGGTTATCCAAACACCTGCAGGAACATCAGCATTTAAAAGCTTTTACTGCACCAGGCCTGTCATCTCTCTCCTTCTGTGGCTTCGCCGGATCAAAGTGAAGCTGCAGCCGTGTTGTAGTGAGAGTCTTTTGTAGCTTGAAATCATGCACTGTAAGCACACACACATATACACATAAACAGGACAATGTATGCACGCATGCAAGCACACACAAGACATGATGACACGAGTGCCTAATGGAGTTGGATCTCTCTCACATCAACAGGCATTTCAGTTTTGAGCGAGAGGAAATATGCAAAACTGATTCCCCACAACTTCAAGCACAGACACTTAAAGACCTGTTGAATTTTAACAAGGCTGCCATCCCTGTATTTATCAGGATCGGCTGAGGGTTGGAGTGTGTGTTGGAGTGGCCATGTGCATGAGGCTGAATTAATGACGTATGGTATGTGTGTACTGGTGGATATGCCAGATTACTAATAAGCCCTAAGACAAACGCCATATGTGTGCCAGGCCGTGCTTGCCTCTCCCACACATCTCCCACATATTCCCCCCTACACGGCCGCACAACCGCGTCAGCAGGAATGCGAGGATTGTCGGGTCAGCAGCGGTGACATCATGGCAGCCCGTCGGAAGTAACAGCGAGGCCTCCGTGCTGGTTTCCTCCTGGTTGCATCAGCCATACATGATAACAGACGTTGGATCGCGCACCATCCCTGCTCGCTGCTCACTTTTTATGACTCTCCAATCATTCTATTCCGACGAGCCGTTAATGTGTCTCGCAACGGTATCCATGAGGATTTCATTTTCATATCACCTGGCAGCACAGCCTCATATCGAAACTATTTGCCTGCAGGTAAATAAATCGGCGTGAAATGCTTAATGGCCCACTTTGCAGTCTCGGGTATAACTTGGCTCCGTTGTTACAACAGCTGTTCATGGAGACTCCAGCTTGCTCAAATGCTTGAGATGGTCTGAGATCGACCGCCTGACAACAATTGGCTTGATTTTTCTTACAAAGCGACAACAAGAGCATATAGCCTGAGGGGAAGCAAACTTGGTGACGAAAAATATACATAGGGACCACTTACAGCATGCTCTGCTTTTTCATTATTTACACACTGTGGTTATATAAGCAACAAAAGTGTAACCTAACCCGCCCAGCATCTGCAACTACAATTCTGACTGAAAATCAGCCACTTGTGCACCGCGCGCTCTGCTTTCTCCAAGTGTCCCCTCATCTACGTGAAGGGTCAACTGTCAGCAAACAGATGCTGGAGCGTGAGTGAGGATCCTTTAGGTCATCAGATCGAGTACCTGAGGGAGGACAAGGAGCCTGTTTTTTTTTTTTTTTTTTAGTGTTGCCACAGTAACCAAACAAAGAGCAACCACCTGGTTGGTGGAGCCAGGGAAGCAGAGGCGGAGGGGGCACCACTTCAGGACCGTTACCATGCCAGGAAATCCACACAGAGTGGCCCGGCTCCCAACACGCAACCCGCGCTGTGGCTGTGCGGCCGTGAGCCGAGCGGAGCAGACAGAGCACGCAGCTGTTGAATCTTTCATGGAACATAAAAAAAGAACCAGGCCTACTGTACAGCTCTCATTACAGAGCAGACACTTCACTTTATTATCGCCTCGTGGTTTTCAATTTCCAGTTTATCCCGTCGTATGTTTTAAAAGGTCATGCCAAGCCAACTATGGTTATTTGCGTTCAGAGCCACACCGAAACAAATGTTTTAAATCTGTCCCGAATGCACAAAAATCATCATCAGTACTACCGATATTGATGAGGACAGCAACCGATAAGGCCCATGTTCAGTTTTAAAATATTCTGAGTTTTTCTAACATGACAGATGATGTCACCACAGTGATAAATAAAACTGATAAGAGCATCTGTCATTGTTGAATCAACACTCTAAACTGGTTTGGCCATGTGTTCTACTGGAATAGAACCAAAAAAAGTTCAAGCAAAAAAAAACAAAAAAAACAAGTAAAAGCATTGGTTTCGCTCACCTGTTGCAGACTAATCACCTCCGTGACTGCCGGCCTGATGAAAAAGGAGAAGAGGGAGAAGAGGAAGAGCGAAACAAGCCTGTCACTGTCTGTGCTGTGAGCTACCTGATCCACTGCAGCCTGTGGAAGAGAGTGAGACACATGGAGAGAGACAGGCTCAGAGTAATGCAGAGGGGAGGGGGGAGAGGGGGAGGGGGAGGGGGAGGGGGGGGGCAGCCGCAGAGAAAAGTGAAGTGGTGCCGCCATTCCCCGTCACCCTGGAAACCAATGCTCTTTCAAAGAAATTGTCCAATGGCCAACACAAACGCAACGATTGTTTTCAGACAAAAAGTCACATGACTGCCCAAACACCACTCCCTATGCACATGAGTGAGGAGGCAAGAGAAAGAAAAAAAAAAAGTGTGTGTGAGTTTGAGGGGGTGACCACGAGTAGAAAAATAAAGACAAGAAAAGGGGAGGAGAAAAAAGTAGATGGTTGTGTGGAATTTGAGTTGAGTCGCAGAGGGAGCAGGTCCCCAGGCCTAACTCTGCGCTGCTTCTGAACACAAACAGCGGAACAAACTGTTACCTTCCCTTACTCACAGTTCCATCACCACAGCGATGTTCTAGCAAACAGACCGGCTGCAGCCTATTTCTGTTTTCTAAGAGGAACAACGCTGAGCAGAACAGTGTGACACTAATGGTACACGCTCTTTCTCCAGCTGGCGCACTCAAACGTTACCTATCATCTCCCACATTAAGCCATTCACATGCATGTTTTTTTAAATAGCCGGGGCAAAGTTATAGGCCCGGCAACACAAGGGACTTTTTTTTTTAAATCAATTTTTGGTTTAATGCTTGTATAACGTCGACCCTGTGAGGCGCTTTCAGGTTCTAAACAACTTTTTAAGGAGCACCTGAGCCATCAGTACAGGTACGGTGATGTCACATAAATGTAGAAATAGTTAAATAATCAAGAAAAAAATAAATCAGACACTGACTTTACAACAGAAATAATACAGCCTGGTATGATGACCCAGGCCGTAACCACGAGTGGTGGGGATATTTCGCTAAATGTGGCACGGATAAAGTGAAACAACGATTAGGAGAATTCCAAGAATTAACCATGACCTTTTGTGTTTTGACATTTCTCTGATGATTGATGCAAGGTTGGTACTTGGAAGTCTGCTTCATGTGATCTAACGTGTTTTACAGGGACGGTTGACAACCTAGGAGTAATTATAGTGCTGCTCCTGTCAAACAATCTGCACATATTAGTTGTGCTTCCATCCACATTTTTTTATTTGCATTTTTAAACATTTTGAATAAATACTAGGAAGGAAATGCCAGAAATTTGAGGGAAAAAAAGCTCATTTGCATAAAAGTTTTTACTTTTAAAGGGGGTGGATTTATCAGCTAATCAATAGAAGATAATGTGGCTTTTGGCGATGGAAACAGGTTTTGTAAAAAACAAAAATTTAATCTTGTAGCAAACTCTCCTCTCTCCCAACGCAGAACAATGATGGATAGAAACAGGCATCAATTTGCATTTTCTTTTTGCACTTTTTGCTTCGATCTAAAATATACATTTGGATGGAAACCCAGCTAGAGGTCATTAAATTCAAAAACATTAATGAGTAGTCTTTAAATTCAAGGATAAGAATAAATGCATGGTACAATAATTATATGTTTAAAAATAAACACATCCTTCTACCACTCATGACAGTCATTTCCTGTGGGCAACAGCTCTTTTACAACCTGAAGGCGACAGGAGCTCTGTGGCTTCAGAATTAAAGGTTCTGACCTTCATCCCAATGGTTTTACACCTGCCTACAAACACAAACCCTGCCGTGCACTTGAGGTCAGGAAGCCTGCAGAGCTAATCATCTGCAAAAAGCACCGATGCAGACATCCCATTTTTCAGGTTGATTTATTTCATTCGATATCAGCGGTGGGCTGAACAGGGAGTTGATGATATATTTGCACAGCGGAAGTTATTTCCTCCTGTCCCATATTCATTTTGGCACCCCGAAAATCATCGTGAGACCCTCGGGCTCAGCTTGAAATCCAGTACTCCACAGGTTAGTGATATCACACAACAAAACATTCCTCAATAATAGACAACAGCTTTGCATTCTGAGTTCACCTGTTTCAGTTCTCTCTCTCAATAAAAAAAGGGAATATCATGATCAGTTAATTTTTTTTTTATGTGGCTGTCCTGTGAGAAAATTTAAACTAAATCAGACATTTGTGTTAAAGAAAGTAAACTTCAAAAAAAGGGGTTGTTCCACTTAGTAAACGTTTGCCAGAGCAAATCACTATCAAGGCTATGCATGTTCAAGTGAAAGGTGTTAAAATGTGAATACTTTCAATACCAGATCAATTCTCATATTAACATATAAATCTTGTAGTAATTTAGGGTAAATCGGTAGTGCATCATTGACAGGAACACAGTGGAAAGTAACTATACTCATCGTCTTGTATTCATTATGAAGCTACAATTTGAAATGCACTTCTTTTTATTTAGATTTTCCAAATGCATAATGTTTTTGTGAAAAGTATGAATATCAGACCAGTACTAGATACTGGAGAATAAAAAAAATCAGTAGGATCACACATCATTACAAGTGAAGGCAATACACCAAGTACTAAATAAGTTAAAGTGGCAACATTAAGTTGGCAGGTAAATATGTGACATGTAAAAGAGCGATTCTACTTCAGGTTCTTGTAGACTTCCACAAGTCTACAAGTCTGTTCTCAATTATGATTGTTCCTTTTTTTTGTTTTTTTAAACAGGCTGCCACTTGGATGACAGTCGATGAGAGGCTTTCCAGCATCAATTCCCAACAGAACGGTGAGACAACAAGAGTCTGCCAGCGTGGCGGCAGGTTATTACTCAGGCTGAAATCACACATGTATCACTTTCCCAGCAATGTATTGTACACTTGAAAACAATCATCTGCCTTGTGATGCGTCGCCTGGCCGCTGGTAAATTACCCTCCATCAGCTGTGGCAGGCAGGTCTCGTTCTCAGAAAGGCATTCACCAAATGAAATGGGCCCAATTACCCATCTACAGTGTGAATGTGACAGGATAGCTGATGAGCAATGGAGACAAGAGAAAGTGACAAAGCCGGCATTATCCAACACATGGACAGCCATGACAAGACTAAGCGCCCAGCATTGATTTAATTTTTTTTTTTTTTTAAGAGAAAAAGGTAATGGAGGGTACTACCTGAGGTGATCTGTAGCTGCAATCCTGCCTCGGCTTTTAAATAAATAAAAAGCCATATGGCGGATTCTACGGAGTTCAAGTTAGCCTTACAGAGCACAGAAGTATTTGACTTTATGGACTAAACTGCACTTACCTGTGCATTACTTCTAAAATATCTAATCAATATAAAAATCCAAGGAGAGCCTGTGTTGCTTCC
Source organism: Eupleurogrammus muticus (assembly GCA_036785175.1). Lineage (NCBI taxonomy): Eukaryota > Metazoa > Chordata > Actinopteri > Scombriformes > Trichiuridae > Eupleurogrammus > Eupleurogrammus muticus. The sequence continues at coordinate 20,106,321 of JAYKQN010000010.1, read as the reverse complement.
TTTACGCTATGAGTTAGGGAACGTGACCTTGAAATCGTCTTTTTTATATTTATCTTTTTTCCCTAACCCAGGTTTTGTTTTTGTCAACTATTTTACACATGTCTGATGCCTTTTTGTTCTACTTTAATTTAAAGCTCCCATAATACGGAAAGCATGATTTTTTTCTTTAGACTTATATATAAAGTTGGTCTTCCTGAGCCTAAAAACTCTGAAAAGCTACTTCACCCACTAGGTACTGTAACATGCTGAAGAGACTCAGCTCCGGCTCCGTTGGTTACGTATTAGTTATTAGTCATTTATTGTTATAATGGTTGATGTCAGTTTCTGTGGTGCTTGTAAATACTGTTCTGCACTTAATTTTGATTTGAAGAAAATCTTGAATGAAATCGCCACAAAAATCGCCACAAAAATCCCAATTAAAATTGTTCCTTAAATGTGGTCCAATACTCGTACAAGTCTTCCTGTAGCACCGTTCAGACCAGATGATGATGAATATATTTATATTTGACATAAATTATGAGCTTAATGGATTCAAAGAGCAAAACTGAAAACTGTATTTAATCCAAGTATCTGACTTTCTCAACTTGATCTATAGTGGATCTGACTACCTCAGTGTTCCTGCGAGTTGATTCATTAACATAAGGGGTAAGAAGAGAGTGGCGTGGCAATGATTTAGTGTGTGTGAGATAAAGACTGTGTGTGTGGGGGTGTATGTGTGTGTGATTCTCAGCTGGTAGACAAGCCTCCGTGCTCTCTTGTGTCGAGCAGCTGGCCAGATGAGTCATTGGGAAGGATCTCATACTGTTGAGTGGAGAAAGACGTCAAGCAACTTAAAATTTTACTTTGAAATTTTTGTCCCAATTCTCAATCTATTCCAGCACTATGACTATGATATCATCGGATAATACAACATACAAATTTACATTTTGACTGCAGCACTAAGCCTTCATCAGATGATGAAGTGAATATAATTCGATTAACCTATACAAACATCATTTATAATGATTCTTCTTGAAAACATTTGAGATCTGTTCAAATGGACTGAGAGAGATGGTGCTGATTTTGACCAAAACAAAATAAGATGGATACTGCAGAACATCATCCACTCATCTCAGCCTGAATCAATTCCCAATACAAATATTTTCTGTTAGAAGTCGCCAAAGATTACTCAACAAACCCATATGTCAGGCAAGACCACACACTACTGAACGCAAAAAACATTAAGGCTCCCATTTTTCAAAACTTAAATAAAATATGTATGAAATGCTTATCGCTGAGACGTAAGGAGGCCAAAACAACCATTTACATAGTTGAGCTATTCACTCACGGTCAACCGGTGAAGTGGGAAAGTTACAGAGAATGGAAAAAAAACAACGTGGTTATAAAAAAAAGGGAAGCAAGCGTGAATAGGTGCAAACAACAAAGGAGAAGTTAAAGAAGTAGACAAATAATAGGCTCATGGGCACAAACAAGAGTAGGCATGTTGTCAGTTCTGAAAGTAGGCAAAAGAAAACTAGTCAGACTGGTATGGGAAGATAGCAAACCACCAAATATGTGTAACAAATCTGTGCATTTCCCTTAATTGTTGATGGTTGATCATTATCTCTACTATGTAATTGTTGTATTGTAAACATTATAGATATACTGAAACATCATTCGAACCACTGAGAAACTGTGTTTCACAGACTAAGTAATATTATAAGAAGGCTATGGCTTTAAATAAATGTAACTATTCTTATATATGATCTAATATTATGCTATTAATTGGGTGATGAAGAAACTATCCTGAATATATACTGCACATAACTGAAAGGTAACATCAGAAGGTTCCTGCAGCTGAAGTGAGGAGAGGAGAAGCAGTTCATAACTGATGAGGTCTATTTGAGCCAAACGTTGCATGAATAATCATGGGAGCCAAATGACAGAGTGATTATTGTTCTAATAAAAGACAACAGCAACTTTCCTCATTATTTCCAGTTATCATCACACAATTGCCTAACGATATTCTGAGCTGCAGTGAGTCATCCGCACTGTCAAGCCATCACTGCGAATAAAATAAAACCAATAAAGCCGCATGATTAAAATGCAGGTAAAATCATCATCATGTTTTTAGTGTCATAAACTATCTCTGTTTGTTGGAAGTTGTGTTTTAAAACCAGAATGGAAATAGAAAGCCCTGAACAATCAAATGCTTCTACGGAGCTATAAAATATACATGCATCTTCTATACTTGGCACTTTATTACAAACTCAGGACATTTGTCCATTTCAGGACTCTGTTGGAATGACGTCTCTTTTCTCCGGTGGATTGGTTAGTGGGCAGATGTTTTAAACATTCTGATCCTATTCTCTCGCTGTTCAGTAAAAAGTGAACAAGCCTGATATCCAGACTTACAATACTTCTGACATTAGTACGACAATCCCTTCATGTTTATGGGAGATGTGGCAACAGAGCAGGTTTTATACCATGTTTATAAAAAACATTTAGAATAACTTTGTCTTTCTGAAGCAATATTTAACAGAGAAAGCATTTGGGAACTTTGCACGTCCCACACACTGCTCTGTTAACCTCAGTATGTGTAGGAAATAGGGAAATGTTAATACATCTTTTTGTGTTTCCACATTGTTTTAATATTCACAGCAACTTATCTATCAATCCATCCACAAAACAATAGTGGCAGAATTCCCTGAAGGTCTGTTTAGTATTTGGAACACGGGTCTTCTGCTCATGAGGGAAGCAAGTCGTGCCTACACTAACACAGCACACCTACTTATAGCCATCCAAAAAAAAATTAAAAAAGGATATCATCATGTTAGGCACAAACTAGATCCTAAAGTTGAGGTTGATCTGACAAACAGTTGAGAGATATGTGAGCCACAGACTGACAGACGCTCCTTGCTTTATAGATAGATTATTAATTTTAATGCTACTTTGCGCTGCAGACCCGTGGCAGAGTAGATAATAAATAAATACAATCCTGAATGATGATGTTGTGATATAATACTCAGCTACACAAAAAGTATGCCAATCCCAGATCGGTGGCTGTCATACTTTTTCACTTCAAGGATCCTTAAACTCACAAAAAACTAAACCACAGATCCCATCTGAAAAGATTTCTGCTTTTAGATGTTTTATTTATAACAGGAAACCTATGAAGGACTGAAAACTGCCATGATCAAAACTAAATGAATGACTCAGAACATAAATATGCCAGTAAATGCCTGTTTTTATAAAATTTTCCAATGAGTAATTTCATTCATGTTTCTTTATTATTGCACAGAAATGCACAATCATTTCATAAAATCATAAATTGATTTTCTTGATTGATTATTTTTCTTTATTTTGAAATGGATTTATGTATTCACCCCCTGTGTATTTATCTGTCTCTTTCTCCTACCTACCAATATATAAAATGAAAAATTAAATTAGAAATTAAATGGGTTCATGTGCAAAGGGAAAACGATAACATGAATAAATTAATTAATTAACGTAATTTTTTTATTTTTATTTTTGGCATACAAATAGTCCCACATCCCCCCAGGGATACCCGGACCCCACTTTGAGAACCACTAGCCTAGATGATAGTGATTATGATAATTACTGGTAATGATTGTTGTGGTTATACTTTGACTAAGTAACGCCCTCTTAACGTCGTAGCTTAATATTAGCTCTTTTTAAAGTTAACAGGATCTACTTAGGTTTCATCTAACGTTAAAAAAAACAAAAGTTGTGCCACGTTAATTCAATTTTTAACAGACTTTGATGTAACTAAGCTAATTCACTCCGCGTTCGGTTACTATTGAATATTAGCATTATCACTAGCATCTATTAAAGAAGTTTTGAACTCACTCATAGCAAGAACCCCCATCTAAACTCATCCGAAATTATCTCAGTTACACAACAGACTGGGTGGAAAAAAAAAAACTTCTGCAGCAGTTCATGTTGAGGTGCAGGTGCGGGTCTGAGCTGCACTTGTTGCATCTTCTACCAAATGTCCTACAAGGGTTAAAATTTCTCCAAAAAAATCTGACGGAGGTTTAAAGGACGTGAAAACAACTTACCAGTGATGTAGATGCAGCGGGCTCCACGCAGCACGCGAAGGACAACCAACCGCTTCTGATCCCTGACGTCAAGAGCCCGCTGCTGCTGACTGGCCATGCCGGATGGAGAAACCACATAGCTTCCGGTCAATAGTTTTCAAATTAAACGATTTGACTGGAAAATATAGGTGGAACTTAAATAAATATACACATAATCGTGTTGGTTATACTGTATACTGTATAGTATATGAACATTGAGTATACAGTATATTGTCCAGAATAAGAGGTAAAACCTATCAGTGGCCTTAAAACTATACAACTGATCACTTTGAATATGCAGCAACCAGCTTATTGGATATTGTTTTTTATTTAATAATTTATATCGCATTTTATGATTATGTTTTATCTTTGTACATTGAGTGTGCATGTGTGTTAATTTTTACTTAATTTTTATTATTATTATTTTTTTCTGTCAACGGGAGCACTCTCGCAACAGCAGTATTTTCAATTCAATTCAATTGTTAATACAAGACGGCATAGAAAAGAAATAATATGACAAGTTTAATTCATTTTTTTTTAGATTCTTTAGCGTCAAGTCTGAGAAACTGATGGGAATGTAGGTATTAGTTAATTCCATGGCAACAGCCTACTTATACACATTTTTGGGGGTGCTGACTTAGGAATTATTTTCTTACCCATAATAATTAAATGCTCTTAACCTGTGTCAACACGTTCCCTTAACACACAGCAGGTGGGAGGCAGAGAGTGGTTTGAGGCCATATGAGAGCAGTAAAGCTTCCGTCATATTACAGGTAACTGCAGGTGCAGCAGACAGTTCATACACGGCTACGCTGTTGAATTATCAGCAACAGCTAAAATGGGTTAGCCAGGCTTTGAAATATACCCTTCTTGCAGTCTCCAGGCAGATTTTATCTAACACTAAGCTAATTGGCATCAGCCTTAGATACCAAAAGGTATTTATTTCCTGCAAGAGAATGCACTGATGCAGAAAATATTCTCTCCAAAATGAATAACATGTTAGAACATGACTTTCAGCTCAGAAGGAAGGGTGTAACTGTTTCTTTTGTCCAAAACATGTCGATAACAAAGTGTAGCTTATATATAATATTCAGATGATTTTCCAAGATAGATTTAAGAAAACTATTCTCAATTAATACTCCCTCAAAAGTTCTGCTTTTATCTTTCTGGGCCAAACATTCCCTGAACTAGGCCTACTGAATCATCATTATGCAGTTTTATGTAGCTTTACCAACATGTTCAAAACTAAAGTAAAGTTTGTATTCATCATACAAATTACAATTACTGCAATACCATGAGGAATTCTGGAAAAGAGACATCTGAGAAAGAATCACTGAGCAGAAACCTATAACAGCTGGTAGACTGCTTTGTTCTGATGGAATAGATTATTAAGTACATTATTAAGGCCTCATAAGCATGCCAAGATAAAATATTGATGCATGTAATGCTAGAGGGCTAGAAAACCTGAATCTATCCTAGTCCCGCAACATTTCTTCTCCTCCTCTATGACACCAGGTAATTCTATATATCTATATATTTTAATTGTATGATGGTTTAGTTAAGAACCGCTGAGGGGCTTTCCATGTGGCAGGAAAACCAATGGTGATAGCTAAACTGTCATATTAACACAAGGAAAATGTTTATACCTGCATAGAGGTTTATTGGCTCCAAAAGAAAAATGGATTCAATCCAGAGAGTTGTATAAAATGAGTGATTATTTGAGATTAATTTTATTCTCCCTGTATACCATAATGGACTACACGTCGGCATTTGGCTGTAAAGGTGTCAAAAGGAAATAAGTTATGCAGTCTAAATATCTTGCAGTGAATGAAATGTTCCATCCGGCAGGATCCTGTGGTCTTGCTGTACAAACAGCTTCTCCTGGGCTTGCCTGAACTCATATCGTAGGTATTTTCAGGCTACAACGCACGGTAGGAAGAGTGACCTGTATCGAGTCAAAACATAGAGGTTAGCTATGGCAATAAAACAAAAACATGCATTCCCTTTCCATGACAGATAAACATTGGTGCATGGTTTGTCATAAAGCATTTCCCTGTAATTTATTCACAACCATGTTGTTTGATGCAGTGAGAGCCTGAATGCACAGTGCTAGGGCATGTAGGAAGATTACTATATGAAGTCTTTTGGGGGGTGTAACTTCTACTATGGGGAATTATCTCATGTTGTTCACAGAATGCATTGACAACATTTCCCCTACTTTAGTGAGTCACAAATGTGTGAATTTTGACAATCTTAAAAGGTATGCAATTTGTTTTCGTATGCACTGTTGTATTTTTCATTACAGCAGCTGTTTTTATAAGCATCTAGGGAACAGGTTATACCAAAAAGATGTATAAGTTAGTGTCAGTGCAGGACTATAATTGTCTTTTTAATTTGATTTTTATTTCATGAAAGATCATTGCTACAGGCCCCAGCTTTGTTGTTTGTGATATTTTATTTGATAAAGGACTGGCAGGCAAGGAGTCAGTGGAAACTGAAGATATGAAATACATTAACATGTTACATAAGAGCTGTCTCATGACTGAGCGGCTGTGGAAAAACACATGTTCACACAAACCATACATTCCTGTGTCTACCCAGGAACAATATTCTAAAACAATACTGAGGTGAGGAGTACCATCTTAGGATTTCATGACAGACAGCCTGTGCTTTGTTATTTTTGGACTCAGTATTTACAACATGTTTCTAGAGTTCTATAGTGAACTGAAGCATAAATAACTGAAAATTGGGAAGAACCTTCCCATGCATGTGTGTGTGTGCTCACATCAGGTATTCATAATAACCATCAAGACTATATACCCTTAAGAGCTACTTAGGAATTAGATGTGGCACACTCTCTGTTCCTCAGCCATCCAAACACTGCAAGTCACAAGTGTCTTATAGGACAAAAAAAATCAATCTGAAGTTGTCCTTTAAACTGCACCGGGTGAGTAATTCCTCACTGCTCCCAGAAAACAATTGGACATGTCACAGCCAACACTAGATGGGCTTAATTTGTTTTAGTCCATTACCTGTGCTGTGTAGCAGTAAGTACATCATGAAGCTCTTTCTCCTGTTGCAGTGTGCAAGGCCAAGGCGTATATTCTTTATGTATTTATATTGTAAATCACGCTCACTTTGATGTAAATGCTGCTATGGATCACCAAACGGGCAAGAAAAAGAATGAGTCTTGTGTTTCAAGGTGGTGGGATTGAAGGATTGTTTTTGAGGCAATGGATTCAGTTTTGGTGTCACTGTTTACAGATAGCGCCTTCTAGTGGCAATGTCAGATTATTACACAATGAATATCTGAACAGCAACCAGAAGCCTTGGAAAGACCTTGCAATTTCATATTATTCTCCATACAGCTTAGCTTTCACAAAGAATAGTTTTTTTTTTTTTTATTTGTGTAAAACACAAGGTAGCATTTGAGTTGTAATAATTCAATATTTTAACCTGAGGAATCCAAATATGAGGTATGAATTGCACCCTCTTTAATTTCCATCCAGCTAAAACAGCCTGCAATAAAACATTATTATTAAATTATTAAAAAGTATTTGTGTAGAGCTGCCCTGGCGGTGTGAGGGTGCGTGATCTCAGGTCTGTCCGGGGGCTGGTGGCCTTAACGCTGGGTGAATCCGTCTTCAGACAGGCAGCCATTCCTTAGAATGGCTGGGGGGGTGCCCCACGCTGCTGGAATGAGGCAAGTGTTCTGAACTGGCCAGACTGAGCCGAAGCCTGTGTGCACGGATTCCGGATAGCTTCCGATTACCAGAATCTGCTCTGGCACGGAGAGGGGGACAGGGGGGAAGTGTGGCAACTAGCGGCAGGGACAGTTGCGGCACATCAGGGGATACGGCTTCTCTGCTCAGTAGGGCTGAAAAGAACACAAACACAAAAAACACTGAAGATAATATAGTTACAATTTAAATAAATTCCTAATTTCAGCAAATATAGATAAATTGAGACAATTATTTGTTTGCTCATTTTAAATTAATTTAAATGTTAATTTAGTAGGTATTCACCTGGTGAAAGTGACTGGAAAGATGAATCTAGTGAGGCAGTGTTTAGCTTGTCATTGTGTATCTCGTCACTGCTTTCTTCATCACTGCTGTCATTCCTCATGCCGCCAAGACCTTCCTCTTCATGATCATTTCCCTCATCCTCATCCTCACCGCTATGCTGAATAGTCATAACTTGCGGTAACCTTTCTCTCCTGATTTCCTCGAGTCGCCTGCAAAACAACAGAGGTAAAAAAAAATTTGTCCAGAGGAAGCCAGGTTGACCGTTCAAACCATTTAGCATTGTTTATGTTAAGAAAAAGAAAGTGAGGTGTGTACATAGTTATTACCGGCTGTGCTGCTCCCTCCAAGCTCTAAGGGCAGCAAACACATCACCACGCTCTTTAACATTAGGATCCTCAAGGTCATGCGTGTGTTCTGCTACGTGGATGGGCAGGTCACATGGGATAAAGGTGGACCTAGTGGGCGCCGTCTGTTAGACAGCAGAGAGGGAGAAGGCATGAGAGGTGCAAGCTGGTGGAAGCCAGGAAACATAAGAGAAGAATAGAGACCTAAAAGGAAGGTAGTACATCAATTATGGATGGACACTTGGGTCATGGTTAGACAGAGAGAGAGCATAAACACAAGAGGGGCAGACTGAAGCAGCTGGGAGTCTATGCTGGAACGACAGATCACATGGCGTTGGCAATGAGCCCCATCTGTCAAGACCCTCTGACACCGTTGCACCCTTCACACAGCTTCATCCCTCGTGTCCTCCCACCTATGTGCCTGTCCTCCCGGGTTTCTGTCCTCTAATAATTAGTTCCCTCTGTTTATACAGACATGGCATTAAAGAGATGAGCCGGTGGTGCCAGACAGCCATAATGGCCTGTCAAAGCCCATAAAGATCGTTGTTCCTTGCAGTCGACACTAAATGCTGTTCTGCATGGGAAACCACATGCAAGAAATTAGAGATTGGTGTGGATTTGTTTGATAACTGATAAACAGAAACCTGCTTTGCCAAGAACAAAGTGTCCTTTCACTTGACAGTGTGTTTCTTCAAACGCTGTCCACTTACCCTCAACTTTTCTCGCCTTGCTCGAATAGCCTGGACAGGGTTTCCACAGAACAGGATCCTGCCAGCTCCTATAATAGTTAACATATCAGAGAGAGGGACTTCAGTGAATCTAAGTGTTTTTGTGACACACTAAAGTCCTCTTGATGGCACTGTTGAGTAAATGTTGCAGTTCAGAGTGATCCTAATCAGGAAAAAACAGGTGAATGGCATTATAATCAAGTATTAAAATTAAGAAAGATGAGAATGAAAGCTTAGATGTTAGAAAAAAGATTAGATGTTGTGGCTGGATGTAGAAAATCTCACTGTAGGAACATCGGTGTTAAGAACAGCCACCGGAGTGCCTAACCATGCGTCAAGATGCTGGTTTCTACGTCCACTGCTGCGAAGTCTGAGCCTGCAGAGCCAGGTCTGGATCCAGATGGGGAGAGAACTCCAGGCCTGCTTGCTGACATGGGTCTGGAGCCCACTGATGAGGGGGGCCAGATGCTGGTGGCCGGGCGCCTGGCAGAGCAGGGTCTGCTGTGAGGACATGTGCTGTCTGCTGTCTCCTCTACCAAATCAAACAATAAGCAGCCCATTAAATTCAGAGCTATAATTAACCAATACACATCAACAACACACACTCACCGTCTACAGTCGCTGCCAGAGTGGAGCTGCGGTCTCGGATGGAGTTTCGGAGAACGGCCCAGGTATCTCCCATGTTGCTGCTGCAGCCCAGCCCATCATCCTCCACCTTTACATCGTCTAGGTAACACAGCTGAGGGACCAACTCCCTCACTGCAGCCCGATATCTATAGTCTGTCGTCTGGGTAGAAGACAGAATGGAAAGAGACCAAAAGAGAAATGGAGAGGACATGTTTGTCGCACATGGCATACGTTGCTGGACTCCAGGAAGACTGAAATCATGGAGTCACATAATGTTGATCCTAATAAACTAGATTAATGAGTGAAAACACTCAGATCCGAGCTTAAGTCAGCCGATTCAATTAATGACATGCTTGGTACTTGGCCCAAAAAATAGAATCAATGAACCTCTAATCTGAATTCCATTCCATTATAATTATAGTGTACTACAGTGTAGATCTACTGATTAATGCAGAGCTGCCCAAACCAGCTCCTGTCCTGCTGGTTTTAGGAATCTCTCCCCTCCAACACACCTGATGAACAAGCCCTTGAAAAAACTTGATAAAGAGTGGATGCAGGACAGTGACCATGCAGGATGGTACTTCTCCAGGTGCAGGATTAGGCAGCCCTGTATAAATGCATCCACAGTTGGAGCTGCTTAAAGGCCCCATATCATGCAAATAGCTACTTTCAAGTTATTTTTTTAATATACTGTAGATAAGGTCCCTCCTATGCATCAAACACTTAGGAATGAATGAGGAAATGAACACACCCTGGATTTAGAAAACATTTCACAGCTTGTTTGTACTTCCTTGTTTGTGATGTCATACCCATTACCCAGAACAGCTCACCTGCCCTCACTGTCGAATCCAGCCGGCCCCGACTGTCACACCCACTTTTTTCCAGTCTTACAAGTAAAAATCATCCAATCAGAAGGGTTCATGATTAAACCAGACCAAAAACAACCTATATTTTGTATTTAGGGGTAACAAAACTTCAAAAAGAACCCAGAAAAGTGAATGATTTGGGACCTTTAATGTATAGAGCATTTACAAGCAAGGCGCATAAGAGTATCACATTAGGATAAAACATTTGAGCTAAACTTCTTAACTTGCTTTTCCATTTACTCATCCATAACGATAGCTTAATGAACCTGTAAAACACTAAGCAGGTTAATAACTAGAGCTACTAAAGTCCATAATAGGCACCTTGCACTAAGGTTTTGGTCTTTATATCCAACAGAGAGAGCGAGCAACGTGAGTCCTGCAAATCACTGAGTTACTGAGTGATCAAATTTAAGCTTGGTAATCCTGCCCTTCACCGAACCACACAGATGCAGTGAATGGGAAAGAGAGCGAGGAGCTGGAGAAGAGGAAACAAAAGAGAAAAGATGAGGAGAATGAGGGCTGGGTGAGAGGAAGTGAGCGGAAGTCTGCATTTCTGTGTTTGTGTGTGTGATGGAAAGAGGGAGAGCAAGAGGAGTGATAGTTTGGCAAGAGAGCAAACCCAAGAACCTCTCAGTCACTACAAAGCACAGGCCTAATGCATATTCAGCTCAGCATCTCCCCTCATTGCCCTAGTTTCCTAATTAATGCTCTGCTGGTGGGTGTAAATAAACACATTCACAGTGGCCCAAAAAAATCTCATTGGCAAACGAGCGGAAGCTGGAAATGCAGTTTCTACAAGGTATATACAGCGACACTCAGTCACTGAAGAGATGCCATATGCAATTGATATTTGCATCAATACAAGTATGTAATAGCCAGTCTTAAAATCAAAATGGGCACTTTAATGTAATAAACAAAATTAACATTGTATCTTTGTCTTGATGTCTCCACAGAAGAGTATGTGATAGGTTTGAATATTTTTTATGCCGTCTGCTCTCCCCCTGTGCTATCTGGTATGTTGAGAAGCTAGATGCAGAGCGGTGAGATCACAGAGATACCCGGGACACGCTAATTACATTTGAGTCATTATCTGGCAAAGCCATGACGGCTGACGGAGTGCTAGCACAGAAAAGAAAATTCGCTGTTAAATAATATGTGTATCAGAACCACAAGTTCCATTTGCAAGTTAGCTTTCACAACATCAACTGAATACAACACTTCCTTTTTCGCATCTCTGCCAAGATCCTTGCTCAAGCTTTATTCACGCCAACCGTTCTCTATTTTGTTACTTCTATTGCCTGGTTGCTGTGGCTTTGACCCTTGCACCACTTGGTATTGGTTGCTTTAAATGGCATGGATCCAGAATTGGAAGTGTATTCTGCTGTTGTGCTCATGGCCCGTTCATCTGGATAAGAGCATCTGGTAAATGCATAAGGATCACACACACACACAAAGAACTGATAAAAACATTCATGCTATATCTCCATCAGGTATCCACCTTGCATGTGCATCCCAGCATGATGACACAATTGCTGATAAAGATAATTGTTTGTCTTAGGTAAAGTAGAGGCAGACACAGGCTTTTGCAGCTAATTCTGGCTCTCCCTGATGTCACTGATTCCTCTAAACTCTCTTTGGAACAATGTGTATTTATCAAATATCTTCTTTCTGCTGAATAACAGAGGACAAACAAGGACAGAGAAATAGATGAAGAAAAATGAAACATCTAGAGTTGAACCTGATCCTGTAATGTCTTACTCAAGCATCATCACTTTTTGCTTTTCACCTGGGTTGCAGTAGGGTTTGGGCGTACACACACAGGGTTTCCCATTAGGGTGAGGGTCTGGAGGTTGTTACACAACCCCAGATACTGAACCTGGACTAGGTCATCCACGTCATTTCCCTCCAAATCTAACTGCTGCAGGTTCTCCAGCATGCCAACCTGACTTAGGTCTGACACACCATTATAGGACAGGTACAACTCCTGAAAAATCAGATCAGATAGAGCACAAACATTACAGGATGAAGGGGATGAAAAATTATCATAATGAAAAAGGCATTAAACCAGAGGTGTCCAATCCTGTTACTGGAGGGCTGCTGTGTGTGCAGGTTTTTGTTCCAAGCAGGCAGTAACACACATGATTCAACTAATGAAGGTCCTTAGGAAGCGCTTTGGTGGTTGATGAGTACAATCAGGTGTGTTACTGCCTGGTTGGACCAAAAGCCTGCACCCACACCGGCGAGGACCAGGATTGAACACCCCTGCATTAAACAAACAGATATGGATTCCAATATATCAATACTATGGATACAGAATAAGCACATGTTAGACACACAAAGAAAATTAGTTGAAAGACAGATATAATATCTTCCATCAAAGAGCAATTAACTTAGATCTCTAATGAAAATCTCTCAGTCTTAGTTGGCTATATCTAATATGTCAGTCAGTCATTTTCTCCACCTGCTTATTCCTCACTAGGGTCAGGGGGGTCTGCTGGAGCAAATTCTTGTGCATTACATGTGAAAGGCATCGCATGGTATTTAATATGTCATATATATATATATATAAAACAACTATGAATAAAGATTTGACAACAGGATTTGCATATGGCAATGCCTTTCCTTTGATCAAAATCTTCAAATAAATGTAAAAAAGATCAAAAAATTTCAATGATAAAAATAAGAACATTTTAGTAGTTACATTTTTTCAACCAAAAACACAGAGATCTGTATCCTATGAGCACTACCTTGAGAGAGGAGAGAGTAGAAATGCCATCTAGGTCTTGTAGGCAGCAGCGAGTCATCCAAAGTACCTGAAGGTGGGAGAGGCTGGTTCCCAGGTCTCTAAGGAGACAGAAAAGCATAAACTTGGTTTCAAGGGACGTATGCAGTGCCATGAATCTTGCAAAATGCTATCTAGTCCCTTGGCTACTGAAACCAGATTCTCTTCCCCAAAATGCAGGCCTCTCCTCTGCCTCCCACTTGTTTCTACAACTACCCCCTCGCTGACCCTACCAGCAGAGATTCAATAAGTGTATCTTCCAACCCTGTAACACCCTGTGTGCTGCAGCTCCCACAGCCCAGAGCAGGAAATGCTATCAGAGGCAGTGCACGTCCGGCTGCCTCTGCTCTGCTGCTCTCAGGGTGGAGCAGACAGCTCCCTGTTATTCTGTTTTTACTCTCTTATCCTTCAGCCGTCTCTTGGGCAACAATTTTCCACCTGTCCTGTTTTAAAGACATTTTACAATATCTGCATGTGTGCTCACTTTCCTATACACCCTAGAGGTGTATTGTATTATTTGATCTGATTTCTTCTTTCTTTCCTGTCATCTTCTGGGACAGAAGTGGACACATGTGAAAGCTGAGATGACACAAACCCCTCTGTGTCCTATTGTGATACAGGTGGGTAAACCTGTTCTATCTATCTCAAGACTGTACAGAACACTAGATCTGTTGGTGTCTGGTTTACAAGCAGCAACATGCATCTTCTATACAGAAAAATGTTATTGTAAGCCCTAGTTGGAATACGTTTGCAGAGGCAGGGAAGAGTTCAACACCTGCACTGCAAATGTATGTATGTATGTATGACTTTTGCATCAGGTACACATCCTGTGTAGTAGTGACTTCTGGTCTGTTATTCTTCTATTGTTTGCTCCTAGAAGATATCTATTGCGGTTTTTCAAAGGCTTCTCACTAAAGGGTCTCTTCTTGCACACATGTGACCTATTGGAGCCTGACAGTAATCCCCATGGGTCCATCACTGCTCTGGGTCAAATTACCATGTTTCTTATGGAAAAACATGGATGCTTGCTTTGTCTCTAAACAGTATCTAAATATGAAGATGGGTTGAAATTTACTTTTGGTTTCGGGATATGCAGCTTGTCTGGTATCAATAACATTCCATGAGGTAATGTCTACATAATGTGAGTGTGTGCATGTGTGTATGTGTGTGTGTGTGTGCGTGTGCATGTATTTTTGTGCGTGTGAAAGAAAATCAAACAATGAAATAGGTTATATGTTACATAACTATACACTTACCTTACTGACATGATCACACTGTAGTTCATTTTGAGCTGAGTCAACCTTGGCAAGTATGCACCTGCAAAAAGAACAGACAAGCTGCTTCTCTCTATTTCATGTCACAGTAGGGTGATTACTTAACTGGGTCCTAACCTGGCCATCTGGGTTAATTATAAAAGCCCTTCATTGACTGTTCAAATGGCCAAAAGGAAGAGTGTGTACTCATGTACAGATAGTGTTCTGTCATGCCTGTACTTGTGAAATCTAGGATTTTTCTGAAGACAAAGGTTATCATAATGGGGATCTTCCACTATCATTATCAGCTAAGTCATCTTGCACTGAGGATGGCACACCTGACAGGAAATCTACAATGTGTGCGTCATTGGCAATGTGTTTATTTGGCTCTTATCTAGTTATGATTCATGATTGTCTCTAGTGTCATTACCAGTTAAACATCATCACTACACAAAGATGTATTTATTCATGTGTAGATGCCTTGCCTTGATGCACTCTATATCTTACCAAAGTTACCCAGTGTGTTTTCTTGTGTGTCTACGCAGATCTCTAGCGAGGTCACTTGACAGAGGTCCAGAGTTCCACACAGTAATTGCTGTGAGCGACAGGAATAAACAACAGTTCACTACAAGAGTATACAAGCATATCTGAACTGCTACTACTGAACAATATGTAATTGATTATTGACCAAAATTGTTTCCTCATTTACCGTAATATTTATCGCGAAGATATGGATGATACTTTCATGTAATAAATCATGGTAAATTTGTTGTGTGTCAAGTTTGTGAATCTGTGTGCTCCCTGTCACACTGAATCACGTGCTCAAGCAATACCACCCAATTCAATTTGTCAATCATTTTCATTGTCTGCTGGAACCAATCCCAGCACATTACAGGCGCAGGGGTACAACCAGACATGTTGCCAGCCTACCGTAGGGCACACACACCATCTTCAATCACACCCCACAGGCAATTTAGAGTCTTGAATTAACCTAAACATGTTTTCTAGACTGTGGGAGGAAGCAGGAGAACCTTGTGTCACGATTGATATAATGTAATTGTGTTTAAAATCATTCATTTTTTCATTTTTTTTCATTTAATAAAATGCACATCATCCTTACAAATCCAGCATTCGTTGGGCTATAATGTTTAGTAGTGTAATTATATTCATCAACCCTGGTTCTCATAGAACTTGGAAGGAAGCTATATGACTCAACCACTCTAAAGTATACCAAAACGAAAATAACAAGTAATTTCAGATAATACTGCTAATGACCTGCTGGTTATGCACATAGCCTAAATATTAATACAGTCTCTGATTAATATAGAGTCAAGGGCGAACAGGTTATCTCAGTGGGATGAGCACATACTAGTTTCTCCGGAGAGAGGTACAGTTCCACTGCTGTTTCGGGGTCTTCACATGGTTTCATGGTAGGAGTTGGGTTGGTGTGGCCTGATCCACTGGGCTCAGTGACCACGACCCGTGCTGTGCCAGGTCGGAGCTCCTGGGACACAGACCCATGATCGCAGCTCATCTCTCACAGCTACCTAAAATGAAAATATATATATTTTATAGATGTACAAATTCCTTCCTTTTCTCACAACAAGGTCGACTCTCTTTTCTACTTAAAGTAGAAATAACACCGCTAATGCTGCTTTTGTAACGGTAGCTAACGTTGAACAACGCGTTTACTGCAATATTAAATTAATTCATGAGTTTCCTTTCGAAGATAATTCTCACCACACGTACATACAATGATAAATAATTTTACTTTAAATACTGTACCTGTTGCCGGAAACTGCGGTCTAAAAAGATAGTCCATGCATTTCTTTTTCAGACTGGTTACAAGCCAAAAGTTTTCCTGACAACCACAGGCAACTTCCTGGATACGGCACTGAGAGCCCCGTTGCTCTCTGGGATATGTAGTGTATTTGCGCTGAACTCGTTGGGATGCTCTCAAGTTAGAAAACACACATAATTCAGAGTAAAGCCTAACACGACGGAATACATACATATTATGTTGAACTTAATGTTGCTTGTTGTGTTCATGAAATGTTTGAGTAACTGTTGCCGCGCTCAGGAACTGTGCTAATATAAAAATGTAAATGACATATAACAATAACCATAATTAAGATAAGATAAGATAAGATAAAACTTTATTGATCCCACAACGGGGAAATTTGTGTGTTACTGCAGCGTTACAGATAAAGAAAAAGAAAAATAAAGTTGAAGAAGATAAAAAAAACTATAAAAAAAATCAAAATAAAAAAACACACAACACAATGTACAATTTCGCAGAATTTGTTGATCCGAATACACAGTATGCATTATCGACATAGAATGGAGAGAAAATGCTAATAAATAGTAAGAAAAAAGTATGCATAAGCAAAGCATATATACATACATACATGCACGTACATACCTACATACATACACATACACACATATCTGCATATATATATATGGACATACATATCCACGCACATACCCACATGTACACATACATAGCTAATGCACACTTAAGGTGCGGGGTGTGTGTAAAGAGAAAAAAGAAAAAGTGACCAGTGAAAAAGTGACAGAGTGACTACAGTGAGGGTTATTTGTATGTGTTGTTATACATAACATCCCATAACTCCACTATTTTTTATCAAACATGAATTTGTAAACCTATGTTCTTAACTAAACCATCTTCCAAAAACCAACTACAGTGGTTTAACAATGCTTTTGTTCCAAACACTTATTTTAACCTTAATATGTCTGGCAATTCTAAGTTACATATTTAATAACTGCATATAATATTGTTTCCATACATATGTTAATTACCTTAAAACCTGACTATATTAAGGCAATAATAACACAACAATTTAGTGGTAAATAAAAGTCTCAACGAATCGAAACACAATATTGATTATAATGGGATTAAATTGACAGCACATTACAAAACACCTTGCTTTAATCAGGAAGTTTTATTGAGATTAAACTTTTTTGGAAGAGATCTGAGAACAAGAACAAATTCATGAGTAGAGAATAAACTCAGCAAACAAACAATAAAAAAAAACAGAAATCATTACTAAATAGAACAGTAAGTTTGCAGTTCATGTCATTCGAATGGTGGATTGTACCTGAAAGTACGAGTTCTGCCAACATTAGTGTCTACATGGGGGATATTTATGGTTAAGTAGTAAATGGATGTTGTACTTTATATTTATGTGAAAAGAGAGAAGTGAGATAGCTTTATAAATGAATAACTTAAAATTCATTTTTCTTCTTGTCTGTGAGAAAGACCATCATTCTTGTGATACAGAGAACAATGGTTATTATAAAATATATCATTTGTAATCACAGGTGAAAGGTGGATTCAGGTCTGTCAGTAGTTTTCAAGTTTTAATTAAGGTTGAATTAAAAATGTAATATATTAATTTCATACATTACATTTCATGTATGGTCTGGTCTTTTTTTGCTCTTTATTTGACAGCAAGCTATGGAATGTAATATAATAATTATATATATATACTATATATATATATATATATACTGTACCTATATATATATATAAACTGTACCTGGGGACGTGTGTACTCTCTATATTTAAGCTCCTTAATATTTTTAAGTGCCCATCCAGCAAAAGATGAGCACCCTGTAAAAAAAATGCAAGACTACTCTTGCATATTTACTTCACCTAAATTTTGGCTGGCTGGTATTTGCACGTTGTTAATCTCTGCTGCTTGACGTCATGGAGTGAAGATCATTATGAAATTGGCTACAAAAAGAGCACAGCTTTTGCAATCAATACTGGCCCACAGACTTTAGACTGAGTCAACTAAATAATTATGCATTTTTAGTGAACTCCACCACTGATTATGACACTAAAAGAGGCCAGTCTGTATAATGAGTGTTTTTACTTTTGATACTTGAAGCACCTTTTGCTGATATTCTTGTATTTATTTGTTCATTTTTTTTTTCAGAGACCATGTATACTATACATTAATCTCAGTTCGTGAGAAAATAGTATATATTACACAGCAGTACAACCTTATTCAGCTAATAGCTAATTTTGGTAACACGTTTCTTGTCGAGTAAGTTCATGACAGATTTATAGCAGCTGTCATAAAAAATCATGACTGCTTCATGAGACATGACTCAACATTCATACCAAACTGTTCATGAATGTGAAGGATAGAACGCTAAAAACTTGTCAAAATAAAAGTCCAACAATTTGTGTAACCTGGATACCTTTTAAAAAAAAATAAAAATTAAAAATGGTTGGACATACACAGTAGCAAAGGATGAGACCTCATCTGAAAGGGATACATTATACAGCAAATATACTTTATGTAACGTATTTGGTTAACCATTTTCCTGTCTTTTTTGGCACTGGGAGTGCAATGCTGTTCTGCAATTATTGAACTTTTATTTCGGCATGTTGTCATTGTGTCTTCCACGTTCACGAAAGGTTTGGCATGAATGTGGAGTCATGTCTCATGAAACAGCCATGAATGCTTTACGTACACATAGAGACTGCTGCTATGAATTCATTGTGAACTCACCCTTTAAGTTAAGTGTTAGACACTACAGAAAATATCCTCAAATGCAGTAACACACATTCAACACTGACATAATACAGTACCCTTTCCTCAAAAACCTTTTCAATTCAGGACTTTTACTTGACTGCAGGATTTCTACTTTTCCCGAAGTAAAAGTAAAAGTGCTTCTCTCACCGCTGCACAAAATAATTAAAAAAAACATCCCCAAAAATGTGAGATGTTGTGCATGTGTTTTCGGACAGCACCTGAAGGCAGCAGTCGGTAACATGGACGGTAACCGGGGCGGGTCTACGTTTGATAGAGCTGGGCGTGGGCTCCACACTCCTCATCCCCTCTCTTCTGTCTGTGGAAGCACATTGTTCAACGCGGGCTCGTTTCACCCAGAACCAATGAACGCCTCGGTGCCGCTTGCCGCATTTTAGCCACTGGAAAGCTAAACAGTTTCTGGGGGAGAATAAGGGGCAGTTATCCGAAGACGGCGGGAAGCAAACCGAGAACATTTTGTTTTTCCTCAGATTTGAGAAGCAACAGAGTTGAACGATTTGTCTTCTTCTTCTTCTTCTACTTCTTCTTCTCCGGTAGACGAAACGTCGCTCTTGTCGCTAATTAGACCTCTGCTTGTTGTAAGTATGCAATGCACATTCCTGTGTCCGAAATAATGTCGGCAGTGAGTGTTTTCTCTCCCTAATGATAGGTCAGCTTTCGAATGCTTTCGCTGCTCTCAGACACCGCTGGAGACTGCGGTCCACAGTTAAAAAGACGAGCTAGCGTTAGCTTTCATAACGTGTTAATTCTGTCATCTGTCGAGCTCACCAACTCGCTCTAGTTCACTTCACGTTAGCACGGTCACACGGTTTTTATAGATTGTGCTTGGCTCAGATTTGTTTTTTCAAACAATGATCTTTTTTTTGAATATCAGTCTTGAGTTTGGGTGTTAAAACTTGGTTAGGGAGGAATAGTGGGAATACGCCTAATTTCATTTGAGAAAAAAACGATGGGATTTATATAGATATAGCTTTCTTTGGGAATTAATCTGTTCTGGCCTGTTTTTGTTTGTATGTGTGTGTGTGTGTGTCCCCATTGTAAAGACAATCTCGAGTCTGAGGTTGCTGCTGCCGATAGTGGCCACACAGACAAGCAGGGTGACGCCCCGTCACACTCAGTACAAACTGAATGTATCACTGCGGAAGTTGGATTCCTTTGCAAGGCTTCTACAAATCCTACTTGGGATGTTTTTTTTTTACTCTGGAAGCTGCTAGGAAGCAGTTTATGGACGTTGAGAAAGGAGGGAAAATACGACAAAGAAAGCACTGATGTCTTATTAGCCTCCTCTCAAATGATTGCCAAAAGGATTCGCAAGGCAGGAGGAGAAAGAATTCACCCATACCAAGATGACATAAACCGAAAGCAGATTTCATTCATTATATAAATTGGCAACAAACGATGTTAGTTTTTCTAAACTTAAACAGAAAGTGCTTTTTGTGTATCTACTGATGTATTTTATTGACATATGATTGTCACCACTGATTTTATCTAAACTTTCTACTTGCATCACATCACTGCTGATGTATAAATTACAAGTAAGAACCAGATTTTTTTTCTTCATGTTTAAATAGGCAATGGGAGGACATTTACAGTAGGTCCAGTGTCAGTCGTGTGAATTTGACAGTCAAGGCAAGGATCGAGGCAGCTGGAAAACAGCTGGAGCTAGTCAGGCCTGTGATAGAGGTGTGATGTATGTGTTGTCCTTTTCTATGAACAACTGTCGCCCAGCAGCATACCAGATATGAGTGACTCTTCAGACTGCATTCATCTGTATAGATTTAACTTAAAATTAAATGTGTGGCTGTGAGGATTTTAGATGTCCCTCTACAGGGTGGCTTTTTCTGATGTTGATCAAGTGTGCTCATACTCATATTTGTTGCTAATTTAAGTCAGTGCTGATGGGATCGTCTGCAGGTTAATTGTGGCTCCGAGAAGATTGCTTTCACATGCACGCAAGCTAAAGCAGACTGGACAAGATTCAACTGTTTCCTCTGATTCCAAGGGAGACCACTGATGAGTTTTGGGAGGGCGATTTGGTGTCTGATGGGAAGCCTCGTGGCTCCTCTAACTGGCAGCCCTTTGTGTGAAGGTCAGCTGGCATTTTTCATCTCTGCCGCGGCCTCCACCGGCAAACTAAAAGGATGACCCGCATTGCGAGAAAGGTCATCTGGACTCCGGTGCCTTTTAAGAGCAGCTTATTTAAGTGTGTGCACAAACACACGGATGCATGCAGAGACTCTCTACATAAATGTTTGTGAGAGAGAAAATGTTGGGAGGGGGAATTGTTTACTAAGAGACTTTCTATTGGCGCAAAATGAGGGTTTCTTTTATGTTTTGGTATTTTCTTTGGTTTGCACAGCCCCCCCCCCCCCCCCCCCCCCCAAGGTGGAACGTTTTAAATGTGCAATTAGGTTTACTAAATCAATAGACTCTACGGTTAAGAATCGTCTCAAGTCAGATCTTGTGTTTCAGTGGCTTCATAGAGAATATGAGTCCTCATCTGCCAGTCACCACTTATGTTTGGATGCTGTTTAGAATGATGACGTCATTGGTGAGCAGTCAGAGGGCGTGGTGGGCTATCGAGGCTCTAGGATGGGTCATGGAGCCTTCGTGTTCGACCGTGATACCTCCCTCGAGAGGGTCTCCTTACCATCATCGCTCCATTAAAAATCTATTATCTCTGCAGTGGGCTTGTGGCTCTGCCAGTATGGATTCTTTAACCAATTAGGCACTTTAATGTAGAGCACAATGCATGTTGAGAAAGACGGCCATCCATTTGTCATGTGTTGACGTGATAAAATACTTTTCCAGGTCTAAAGCGACCAAAAAAGTGAAAAGTTTAAAGAGATGTTTTATTATTGAAGGGAGTGATCAGAGGCATACAATCAGCTAGAGGCGGGAAAAGCTATGGTCCACAGTGATTGCCTTTTTTTTTAATTGATTTATTTATTTGTTTTTCGGTTTCCAGGTCGACCCCTCCCTCCTGTGGTTCGCTATGCCCTTGCCATATAGTAAGAGTGGCCCTCTCCCTCCCTCGCCCCCAGCCACTCTCCTCCCATCACCCCCTCCGTGCTCTGTGCTTGCACCCTCCGTAAGCTGTCATGTAAGATTATCCTCCTGGTCCAGGCGCAGCTCTAGGGTTTCAAAACGAACTGTTAATTTCCCAGGCTGGAGGTGGTGGTCTATAAATAACCCTAAACACAGACATACTGTATAGTGCTCTTTGATCAAAAAGGCAGCAGCCATGCAAAGATTTTGAAGACTTTGAAATGGAACAGGTCCACTGCAACACCATAGATATATAGTCTAGCTCAGCATCATTTCTGTGAACAGTGGTGGAATAAATTCTACTCTGTTCTTCTTTCAGCTAATTTGCTATGCCCGTATAGGAGTCACTTTGCCTCTTGAAGATTTACTTTTCTCAGACTTCTACAGTGTATAAAAGAACAGAACAGAACATGTGTGCATGTCTGCATGTGCCACCATCTGTTGCATGTTTAAGGCATGTGTCACATGTAGCGCAGGCTAACCATGCACCAACAGTAACTACTGGACAATATGAGCATCAGGACTACAGAGGAGGGTATGAGGATTCGCCCAGCTTTTTCACCAAATATCTTGATATCAAAAGCTAATATTTAAAAAATGTGTATTTTGATAAGTGATGAATCGTAATGTAGTTATAATAGCTAAGTGTGCTAAGAGCAGGGACATTTACTATAATGCAGCCTTTAAAGCCAGGAAATGAAAAAAAAATCCATATATTACAATTTCCAAAATCTAATAAGTTCAAAATAAAAGTTCAAATAATATTGATGTATTGCCCAGACATACTTCATCTGCTTCATCTCTTATAATATATTTATAAAAAAAAAGATTGATGTGCACCCGTGCCTGTCCTCACCCTACCCCCTCTATTTGCACAAAGACCAGTTCAGTACAAGCCAGCGCAGACAACAAGTGGTTCTGAGAAATTGACAGAATCTCTATCAATGATTAAGTTTGCTACTCATCACCATATGTATGTGTGGATTATTAATCAGCCGCTGACATGGCCTAGATTGAGAGGAGACGGCTGCCTGCTTTCCTTCCTCCAGTCTCCCAGTAGCAGGCACGGCTGCCTTGAATTTGCATTTTAGGCACTGAATTTCAATCATTTGGCAAGTGTACGCTTG
This sequence comes from Eupleurogrammus muticus, assembly GCA_036785175.1. Lineage (NCBI taxonomy): Eukaryota > Metazoa > Chordata > Actinopteri > Scombriformes > Trichiuridae > Eupleurogrammus > Eupleurogrammus muticus. The sequence goes on along the minus strand of JAYKQN010000010.1, from coordinate 20,082,853 downwards.
AGATCTGGCTATAGAGAAGAAACACGGTCCCAGCCTTGTCAAAAGTATAAAGATTTTTTGTGAGTGCACGTCTTTCTTATTCTTTTTTTTTTTTTTTTTTTTAGATGCGTCCTATATTTCCCTTTTTTTTTCTACCTATCAGTTCTTTTCAGTATGCAATTTTCACATGGAAATCGAAAAAACATTCAATTTAAGCAACTGCTTCAACTAGGGTTGCAACTAATTATGACTTAATTAATGGTCATTTTTGTCTGTAAAATCTCACAAGAAAAGTGTTGATCATTGTTTCTTGTAGTCTAAGGTGCAATCTCCACAAGTACCAATAGAACTAGTAAAGAAATGTTTTTGTGTACAAAATATAGATCTTTTTCCTGATTTAGTATTACAATTAATCAAGGGCATGTTAGATTTGTGAGCAAAATGTGTTAGTTAGCAAGGAGAGTTTACAGTTGAAAAATGTGCTGTTTGTGTAATTAATTCAAAAATAAAATATTCAAGTATAAGTTATAAATTAAGCAGCTGAATTCTTGATAATGAAAATTAGTTGCAGGTCTAATGTGTCCATATATTTAATTACCTGTTATAGTGAATTGGATCAATCTAATCCCCAAGACCTGTCCATATTTCTAACTTTGTGGTCCATGGCCATGCTCTGTTCCATTACTTTCCCTTTGCCCCTGCCTTGAGCTCATAGCCTACCGTCACCAAAGGTGTTCCAGCATCTGTACGCCCTGTACAAGTCTCCTCTTCACACAGCTGCCGTTTATTTGGTCAGAGGAGGCTCTCAGGAGCGAGGCTTGCTCTGCGGCTCTGCCGCGGTCTCTGTACTCCCGCCAGAGTGAGCTGCACTGTGTACCAGGTTGATTTATTTACAGTGAGGGAAAAGGAAGCTAAATGTTTGGCCACAAGATTGAAGGGTCAGGATAATTCCCTTCCTGTTGTGCTTGAGAGTTATAGCAGCAAGGGTGTTTTTACAAGGAGGCCATTGTTGATATTGGGGATGGCGGTCAGAGTTACCTGTTCCATTGGCGTGCGTGCGTGCGTGCGTGATTATGTCCTCAGTTAACAAGTCTGCTTTTCTGTCAATCATTGACATCAGTGAGCCAGTCTTCTTAATGTTGCTAATTTTAGTGTGTCCCCACATCAGCACAGTCACACACGCCTCAGACACAAATAACACAGAGGTAATGCAGATTCTATTAATACAACACCACACCCAGAGGCAAATATAGCAGCTTGTGTTACTTTTAACACCTACAAACACACACACACACACAAATATCTTCATAAAGGTACTTGAACTTGAAGCTGAATGCTGTGCTGTCATTGAATTAAACTTTCCAGAAGCCGTATTCATGTCCCCTGTTACTCCTCTTTCTGCAAAAGTTGAATATTCTCGATGTGTGTATTTTCTCCTGGAAAAGGAGCACAAGAGAGAGGGTGTGCATGTGTTCCGCTCAGGCTAGCATGACACGCAGGTGTTCACTGCTGATCAGCGCAGGAGCAGCTTGACTAACAGAGCTTCATGTTGTGGATGTTTAAGTAAGAGATGACACTCGGTGCCCTGGAGAAGGTGAGGCGGCCTATGTGATCCACTGCGCTTGTGAAATCCTGACAGATTGATTACACAGTGTAGCAGGTGGTGCAAGTTGGTGATTTTTTTTTTTCATACTCGGCAAAGTGCAAATGAGCGGGCCAAGATTTTTTACTCTGTGTGACCTTGTATCAGTCTGAACTGTGTGGTCTATAGTACAAGACCTGAAAGATGAGGTTTTGAGGAAGAGAAATTTAAGGCTGCCCTAAGTGAGACAGATGTTCAGTCAGTCCTTAAATGGCATAAAAGGACTCTGAGGTCATCACTGTAAGTTTGCATGGAAATGGAACAGTTCATTTCAGTTCAAGGTATCTGTCCTATTATGGCCTTTGAGCCAGCAGCTAAATCACAAGTAGATCAGTCGTTGGTGATTTCCGCACACAAGTGTTTCTCCGCTAGTGCCTGACAGAAAGTGAAACTAAACTGCCACTTGTGCTCTGGTAAAACTCTGTGATTTTCCCCTGAGCTCTGGTGTCAGAGATGACATCCCCGCGATGACATCACCTAACCACTCATTGTTGTCCGCCTGATGTCAAACAGAGACCGTAACCACGGGAGGTTCCTACCGTTGCCATGGGCCTCTGGCAGACTATACTTGTGGTTAGCCATGGTTTGCACTCACTAGCCCTAGTGTGTGTTTGATTCAATCTTTCGAAATCTCTGACAGTCTCTTGTCTTTGTAACACTCGAGCTTGTGCCATCTTGTCTGCTATTGGGCTAGAATCAGGTCAGCCTCGGCCAGGTCATAGATTTGGCGACTTTGTTGTAAATTTGCAGTAAAAGCTGAGTCACACTTTGCCACTGAATGCAGCGACAGCACCCATATGACTGCTTTCTCTGCCCGTTGATTCAACAAGCCTGGAATTTCACTGGCCAGCAGTGTTGTGGCGGTGATGTCAGAGGGTGTGTGTGTGTGTGTGTGTGTGTGTGTGTGTGTGTGTGTGTGTGTGTGTGTGTGTGTGTGTGTGTGTGTGTGTGTGTGTGTGTGTGTGTGTGTGTGTGTGTGTGTGTGTGTGTGTGTGTGTGTGTGTGTGTGTGTGTGTGTGTGTGTGTGTGTGTGTGTACCTTTGTATTGGCTGTGCACCCACCACTCTTTAACAATTGCTGAAGTGTAAATTTACAACCTACTACCTGACCTATAGAAAATATTCCTCAAGAAAATTTCAAAGGGTTTTTTTACTTCATAAATTACTTTTTATGTATGTATTTCAAATACATGTCCAACGCCAACATTTTCCTGAAATCTACACAAATTTCCTAGTATATTTTTTGAGACCATAGCAGAATTTTACAGGTACTTCCATATCAGAAGTTAAGATATAACTTTCCGTGTTAGACATACTCTGCTTTTCCTGTTCTGTTCTCAAATGCTTAGATTCTGAGTGGGTATTCTTGTTAAGGTAGCTTGTACCTGTAAGTTTATTCTATATAAGTTATTATATATATTTAACTCTAGAGACCAGCATGGTTCTCTAATAACATGCTTTGATTGATGGCTCAGCGTAGCTCTGTTGCGTCGTATAGACCTATTAAGTGGGTTCAGTGGGTCCAGTGGAGTTGACAGAAGGCACACCTGGAGTCATAAAATCCTATTTCAGGCCTCTCATACTGTTGCTATGGATTGATCCCTAGGTAAAGCATCAAGAGACGGCTCGTAGAAATAGTCTAGCTTTGTTAGTAATAGTGAAATGCTTTGAAACAAATGTGCACTCCTGCCTTTCTTTTCCACAACAAATCAAAGTTATTTACCTTTAACCCACTAAAAATCTCATTGCCTAACAGTTTTTTGCCTTCAGGACCTTTAATTTCAGGAGCATATGTAAATAATTCACGTCCACCCAGAATTTTTCTCTTCATCTTTTGGTGCTGCAGTAATATATGTTAAGTACGTTTCTTTTTTTGTCAGTTCTCATAGATGTTGTTTCTGTCCTTCATAGTTCATTATTTCAACTTCACTTATTGGATTTTTTTCAACTAGTTGTTTTTATCTTAACTTCTCAGCCAGGTGGGGGAAATATAGGTACTTTCTGCTTATTGTTTTGTGACAGTGACATGGTACTTTTGTAGTCAACATTCTGTGCCCATGACTCACACTAATGTGAGAGTGTAATGTAATGAAGAGTGGTGTTGACTTGTTTTATGCACCAGCACTGGTGGAACATTTATTATTAATAATATTAATTTTTTCTTTTATGATTTTCTGATTTCCACAATATGCTGTGGTTTCTTTGGCACCTGTTACCATGAATTCAAAGGTAGCCGTCAGTAAATGAAGGTTGAGTGATGAGGATCACTCTACTGGTGTCCTGCCCCTCCTTTTTCTCTCCCATATATTTATATATATATATACACACACTCAGCTGCTCACACTAAGCAGGACAGGATTGGAACATTGAGTACCTTCAGCACATTTTTGACATTCCCCTTTTGAGGGTCTCAACCTCAGCACCCACAGCATGCCCACACAAACACAAGGACCCACACACACCGACAGACCACTGATGTTTCTCAACCCTTAACAATAATAATCGCTGTATGTTGTGTGTGCACCAATGGTTGTAAATTACATTGTGACAGTCCCGTGGTAGAATTAAGCTTTTCAGGAAATTTCCCAGGATTGACAAAAAAAATGCAGTTGTGATCGTCAGCTTAACGACAACATTTCTCTCTCCCTTCTCTCCAGCATTGGTGTGTGTGTGGTGAGCAGCAGCGGCAAAGATGACGGAGTATAAGCTGGTGGTGGTGGGAGCAGGAGGCGTGGGCAAAAGTGCTCTCACCATCCAACTCATCCAGAACCACTTTGTGGATGAATATGACCCCACCATAGAGGTACAGCTATGCTTGTTTTACAAATCATTCTGCAGCAAGGCATCTTGGGTGTTGGGGTAGGAAAGTGAAGAAGGACAGAACAGACTGTTCAACAAAGTCAGTTGTTCGCTTCTCCCCCTGGATTGAGTTGTATTTATTTTTTAATACATGCATGTATTAATGTACATGTTTAATACAAATATCCACATATACAGGACATTGTTGGTTAATGTAGAATCATGTTGGTGCAAAATAGAGGCTCCCATGTAAAAACGGTTTAATGTAAGATTATCAAAACAAACAAACTATTTTAATTAAAAATTAAAATGCCTTTAACAAAACAATATTCTGTTTCTGTCCATTTCACTACATGTTGCTAAATCTTAAACACATCCTTTTAAACAATTTTAAACAAATTCTGTGCTCAGGCTTGGGGGGGAATCCTTACTTTGTTTTAAAAGAGGTATTCACTCCACCATTCTGTGTAATTTTTTTTCATAAAAAAAGGCACTGAGAGACATTGCGGACTTTGCAAAGAGAAGGAAGCCAGTGAGAATGTTTTCTCTTGTCTTTTTTTTCTCCCCCTCTCTGTCTCTCTCTTTTTCTCCCTCTCCCTTTCTCTCTCTTTCTCCTCTCACCACGCCTGCCTCTGGCCAGACAATGTCCTTTTTGTGTATTTGCATTCCTGGCCCCTATGCTCTAACAAACAAAGGGAAGGCACTCCCATGTTTTTGTGGCTGCGTGTTGGAAGGCTAAACATTGGCTCCGATACCCTGCTCCTCTGATCTCCCAGTGTTAGCCTGACCTGGAAGTGAATAGGGAATTAATGACTGATATCAACTTATCAATCAATATTACATCTGTCTGTGGGGAAGCAGGCCCGCATGCTGTGTTGCGTTGCGTGATTGAGGCCAAGGATGTGACATCCTCAGTGATGGGCTCACAGTTGCCTCTACTGGCCAACGGTCAAATCCCACCTGAACATTCTGTTTTGCATCGGGTTTTTGTTCCTGATATCTCTATGATGACCCCCACAACTTTTTTTTTTCCTGCAGGACTCCTACAGGAAACAGGTGGTGATTGACGGGGAGACCTGCCTGCTGGACATCCTGGACACTGCAGGTCAGGAGGAGTACAGCGCCATGAGGGACCAGTACATGAGGACAGGAGAGGGCTTCCTCTGTGTCTTCGCCATCAACAACACCAAGTCCTTCGAGGACATCCACCAGTACAGGTGCGGGGAATAGCAGGAGAGCAGGGGCATCACACACCCTGACACCCATATCCAGCATTATGGGATCCGTTGTCGCAGATGTGAACACGTGCATTTGCCGGTCAGGTCGAATGGTCGGTCAGGGGTGTAGCTCAGACACAAAATTGTTGATGTTCTTCTAAGGCGTGTGCGCATATTTGTATATGCGGTTTGTGTTACAGGGACTCCCTTGGGGTATGGAGGGAGAGGCGTGTGTGTGCGTGCGTGCGTGCATGTGTGTGTGTGTGTGTGTGTGTGCCAGCTCTCTGCAGTAGTTGGATGATGTCATGCTGTAGCATTTGACACAGCTAAAGAAAGCTTAGCCCCCAACTGGAGGATTACAGCATGATGCCAATGAAATCGATCCTGACTCAATTAGGAGAGCGGGGGAGAGGTAGAACTTCCAAGGACAGAGAAGGAGAAAGAGCGAGAGAGGCGGATGGGGGGGGCAGTTGGAGATGACAGCCTTTTCTCTCTTTTCTACATTTTGTCTACCTCATTACATTAAATCACATTTTACTTGCCAGCCGTGCACATTGCAATAGAAGAGGTTTTTCATATTAAGCATGCTGCCTCCTTTACAGTTTCACACATTTGTTGAGTTCATTATGTACATATATTTGGCTATGCTAACAGTTGCTAATACAACTGCGGGCATAACTGGAAAACCGTACAACTGAGAGCATGCATGACCCTTCCCTAGTTGTAAACTATAGGTGTTGGCATGATTAGAGCTGTTAAGGTATTTAAAAGTTATCTGCATCTGTTACTAGTACTACATGGCATCTTGATTTTTTTATGCTGTATATCCTGTATAATGCAATGTACACAAGAATGCACCACCAGGCTGATGTGTGTATATCTGCACTTAATGTTCATTGTGTCAATACACCTACTAGACCTAAAATGCCAGCCCACCAGCCCATAACCAGTCCATAATCTAAACCAGGTGACATGTCATCAACACTAGAGTGAGCGTTTGCATGAACACCATGATCTGCGTTGGCTGCGGATGGGCTCGGCTCCCTGTGGTGGATGCATCCTGCTGTACTGTGGCTGAGGTAGAAGCAGGGCTGAGCCGATAGATTGATCTGACCCACTCCTCTCGCTCAGTCCCCCCCCCCGGCTGCCTGCCGTTTGGCGCTGGCTGCTGTAGTGATGAGGTAATGCTGTTTGCCGCCTGCCTGTTGTCCATCCCTCCCCCTCCCTCCTTCAGCAGTGCAGCACAGCCCAGCACCAGCGGGCCGTGGCTCTTCCTCAGGGTCCTAGAGCTCCCTGGGTGGTTGGCTCTCCAGTGGTGGTGCTGCTGTTGTTTGTGAAGCAGGGAGGATCCCAGACGAGGGACATGACTTGCGTGTGACTCGATGAAGTTTTTGGGATGGGTTAAGGAAACAGTTTGGCCAATTAATTAAATATTAACAGTTTTCTTGTTTTGTGTTTGTTTGTGTGTGTTTGGGGGGGATCTGCAACTTACAGAGAACAGATTAAACGTGTAAAGGACTCTGATGATGTTCCCATGGTGCTTGTGGGAAACAAATGTGACCTCCCGGCACGCACGGTGGACACAAGGCAAGCCCATGAACTGGCCCGCTCCTACGGCATTCCCTACATCGAGACCTCTGCCAAGACACGACAGGTACCAGACAAGAAATTTGTACTCCCATTATACACTTTAAGGAAAAAGCCCCTTTTTTTTCTTCTGTGTCATCATTCAAACTATCTCTAATCACTGGACATATTCCCCTGAAGTCTTGAATTTTTTTTCCCCCAGTTTCACACCACAAATCTCTCCCCCTCTTGTGCTGCGTCACACTGTAGAAAACCAGTTATGACAGTGTTCTACTACTGTGTCTGAAATTTTACATTTCACACGTGTATTCATGCACATGAGGAATGGTGAATGCCCAGCGGTATGATGTGATTTGCGTTGCTGGGAGCATTTTATTATGCCGCAGGCGATGAGTCATAGACGGGTTACCTTGGCTTGAGAATAGAGCTACAGTATTTGAACGGCCTCAAAAGGAGAAGTTGCTGTACAGCTCTGACTCACTGTCACACATTCTGTAGGAACATGCACGGAAGCACACATTCACCATTGAACCGACAGAATGTGTGCCATTCAAATGAAGGGCATGCAAAGAATTAGGACTTCTTTTCAGCATCTGTGATTTCTTGATTAACACTGTCTGAAATGATCAGGGTTTCCATGGTAATGTTGCCAATCCTCAATGGTGAGTTACACCTGAGGGCTGATTTACATTTGGTGTACTTATGTTACTTATAATTGACCATTGTGAGTGCTTCGCTCCTTCCTTAACCTCCCTGTGCGTTTGTGTGTGCTCCACAGGGAGTAGAGGATGCCTTCTACACACTGGTCAGGGAAATCCGACAGCATAAGCTGAGGAAGCTGAACCCGCCCGACGAGAGCGGGCAGGACTGTATGAGCTGCCGCTGTGTGGTATCCTGATGCAGGTGGGAGGTCTTAAAGATTTTTTTTCTTTATTGAAAGCTACACAATAGGGCTGAATGTTTTTAAGAAAAAAATGATTTGAGATATCTACTTTATTATGGCAGATAAAGCAACTTCAATTTCATTCACAAATTTCTTTTAATAAATTTCAGTGCACAGCATTTACAAACATCACAGAAACTTGCATCATGCCATTAAAACAATAAATGCCATAACTAATGCAAGAATGATTTCAAATGTAGATCCATGTATTAACAAGAAACACGCTTTATATAGGAGTGCTTGAGCTACAGCAATTATTACAATTGAAAAACTACAATGTCTTTGTCCTAACATAAAGTAGTGCATTTTTTTTAATTAAAGCAGTGCAAGGGTCAGGGAGGTGGAATACATGGTTAAAAGTAGGTAACGAAAACAACACCTGGGTTAGGAAAAACGTGCAGCTTTGATGATCTCATGATCCAGTTGCCTGAAATCGTGGTTTTTAATCTAATCTAAAATGATAGACTATTCAGGTCTACTACACAGTAATGGACATTATAAGCACTCTGCAAATGTGCCAAAATATGCTAAAACATGAATGTATGCTTATATATGGTACACAATTGCAACAAAACTATACTAACATCTGTTTACCTTTGTGCCTTTTCACCCCTGTAGCTCACTGTTGCACGTTGAGGAGAAATGCTACAGCGTGTAGTGACAGCATGGACTTCAAGATAGAAAGATAAAAACAACTCAATGATGAAATATAAACTTTTTCAAAAAGAGGATGATGTAAGCAAACGCTCTCAAGGAAACCACCAGAGCTGACTGAACCATAGACTTTATGGAAAGGAGGATTTGGACTGTTGCCTAAGTGGCGAGCTGAACTAGCCTGGTCCGGCCCCTTCTTTTTGGTCCATGTCGACTTGTGAGCAACACCACTAATGACTCTCGTCAACTCCAGTGTGGTCTCGCTGGGTAGCTCCACAAGTTTCCTGCTAACTTATTGTTTTCAGTCTCAACACTGGTCTTAAAGGGGGCGTCTCTGACCTCCTCCCACCTTGAAAGCCTAATTCCACTCGCCCCTGGCTTCCTACTGGAAGGACTGACTGACTTAAATGGAACAGACTGGAATGGACATTTAGTTGCCCTAAAACTTTCACATAAATCCCCCCCTCCTCCCCCCTATCCTACTCTTCCTGCATTTGGAGTTGGAGGCTGACATGGAAATGACTATAATTTGATGTTGTTTAACCGTTAGCCTAGCCATAAAAAAATGTTAATTTTGTTTTCTGATACGGAATATATTTTATGATTGGAGCATTTGAAAGTCACTGAGCACTAGGTGTTGATTTCAGAAGGCACCTGGTTTGACATTTTTTCACTACCTGCCTGAGGGAGTTGGAATTCCCAATGATATGTGGAATGGAGAATATAAAGATAGACAAACTTGTCTTTTTTCCCAGAATGCAGCTGCCTTTTCTCCCTTGCAGATATTTCTTTGCTAAGAGTGTCTGTGGAATAATTATAGTAACAGCTAGTGTACATAGGTGCTGGTGCAATAGGATTCTTTACTGTTCACTTTACACAAAGTATTGGGAAAAAAACACCTCATGACTACTTTATTTTACTTTGGTTTAGGAAGAAGAGGTACAGTGCATGGAAATGTAGCTGTTGTCGTCTTCACAGTTGCTAAAAGCTGGAGTGGCAGCCTGTAGGATCCTTGTACAGTTACACAGTGACAGGTTAAGACACCAGTTGATTTTTTTCCCCCCTTTTTGTTTAAGCAACTGTAAGGTGTACAACTGTTATTTACTACATGGTGATCACAGCTATTTTTCGGTTGCAAAGAAGAAGAATCGTTCCTCATGGTTAATAAGGCTCAGGAATCGGGGTCCAGGAAGGTCACATGTAATAGTCCTGGAAACTAGGGTTAGGGGTGTCACCAGTGAGCGTGTAACGCACAAGTCCTGCCTCAGAATGGTCCAACTTCAGCTTTCACACACACCATACTATCCTCAAACGGCTCCGCTTTCTTTGCCTCTTCTGCTCTACAACGGAACAATAACAGGGCAGGTGCTAATCATGTCACATTTACTGTATATGTGGGACTATTGTGTGTAACAGGGGATGGATATTGGGTTACGGGGGTGCATCGCTTTGTTTCTGGATACTGACCAGCTTGCGCTCTCCACGACTGCATTCATTTGCTGCCTAAATGAAAAGACTGCTCTGTGTGTACTTTGCCTTATGGGTTAGCTAGTTTGTACCTCATGTATGCAGCGAGCTCTACCTGGGACAGTTTTTGTTGTTTGCTGCATCGTTTTGTTTGATTTCGTGTGCGACTAAAGGAAGTATCGAGGCGTGTTCAGCTGTACAGAATTTAAAAAGCAAGACAAACTCCCTGAAACACTACTCTTGATTTAAAATGAAATGGTTTATCTGTAATGACAGGTGTGTCCGAATGTGATTCTGTTTAACTCAACTGAGAAACAAAATACAAAAAGAAAATTAGACCGTTCCTTAGACAAAGCCCTGTATAAACCAATTTGCCTTATGTCAATGTTCAATTTAGATGGTCTGGTGATGAATATCCTTTGAAAATATGTACATCGGAACGTGGTAATTACTAGATTGTGTACCTTCTTAGTCCCCCAGATGATACTGTGCAGAATTAGTCATCAATAATAATGATGGATGTTCCAGACACTACAGGCAGGTTTTGGCAACATGCTGCAGATGAAAACCTCAAAGACATCTCAGACCTCTTGAGTGAAAAATGTCAAAAGCAAGTTTTTATTTCTGATCTGATTTTGTACAGTCAAAGTGACTCTTTGTTTCGCCCATAACATGGTTTAACGAAATATGCTCAGTCTAGTAACTGTGTGGATGATAGTGGTCATGTTGTTTTTATCAGTTAACTGTTCATTCCTCTGCCTGGAGGAAGGATATGAACTGTGAATGTGTCTTTAGATATTGTTTTTTTAAGAAGCGTTGTGTTTAAAATTTACAATCTTGAAATAATGCAGGATTTCCATGCTTTTGGAGTTGATCCTCAGTCCCACTTCCAGCTGTGTTGTTCCTAACCTTTTTTTTCCCCTTCACCCATTGTAACCACTTATGGGGGGGGAAATAAAGTGTGGAGTTTGTAACATGTAAGTACAGTCCTGATAGTATGCTTGTCCTCTCCCTGTCAATCTTTATACAGTACGTCCGTAATAATACGCCACAAATCTATGCATTAAATTCCCATTGCATTAGAATATCAGCGTCATGTTGCCGCAGGGATACTCAGCCAGCAAAACCACAAGTATACATGTCAGAAAACCTGGCAAGCATGACAAAGACTGTATGGACAATTGGGAGTTTTGCACAAGGATACAGTGGGCTCAAGGGCTTGTTTCTCCCTTGCAAACTGTGGAATGGAGGTGTGGAAAGAAATTGTGAAAATGTCAACTGTTTAGCTATTTAAGTTGTATTTACTCTTTAAAAAGAAAAAAAAAAGGCAAATGTATTGCAGGACAGGAATAAAGATGTCAAGAAGAAACTTGTCTTTGTTCCTTGCATGTCAAAACTTCCTCTCAATTCTGAGTTTTGCTGCCACCTACAGGCTGTTTTGTGTGTAATGTTTGAACATATGATAGAAATAACTGAGCATACACAGTGATAGAGATTTTGTTGAGAAACATACCCAATCATTTACGATAAAGTAATCATCCTGGATTACACAATAGTGGGTCACTGAGCACAGGTTAAAGGTGGGTCATAAATTGTTTTATGACGCAAGATTTTTTACCATCAGTAGTGCCATTACCATTTGTTTTTTTTTTCTGCCACAGTAAATATTATCTTGGTCTAAATTATTATTGATATTTGAGACATGTTTGAAGGGAAAAGAACACTATTGCACAGGAAAGAATACACAATTACTAACCCTCTGTGTATGTTAAAGGAACTAATACAAAAAATGTACAAACATAGTACTAGTAGGTGGATAAATACATTTAGATTTAGTTATTTGAAGAGTCTACATAGTCACACTATATCAAAAAAAGTTCTTCTACCTATACTGAATAATCAGTATAAATAACTTTAAAAAAGTAACTGGCAATTAGTTCTGGCATGTTTGTTATAGTCATGCACTGTGACCTAGTTTTGGGACAAATTTGCATAAATGTGGGGCTGTTCTGTTATTGGCTCTCAGGGGTCATAAAGGATAAAAGGTTATCCATCAACCCAAGACGGCAGGAAAAGACGAGGCGTAGTAGGGCTCGGTGATCGAAGAGATACAAAGCCATAAAGGCAAAGTTCAGCTAAAGAACCATCATGGCATACTGTGAAGAAAATATTAAAAGAATGCTCCCTAAGGTAAGAATAATCATCGAAAATATATAGTCTCCCTGGGTTAAACAATAACGGAATTCAACATGGATCCTTTGTTTTTGTTAGTTTTTTTTAAATCCTTATTTCTTGAAATCTTTTGTGGAGACATATCTTCGCAAGCTTTTGACCCGTGAAATATATGGTGCACTGATTCACTTCAAAAACCTGGAGCCCCTGATGGATAAATATGGTAAGAAGCTAAACAACTCTAAACTGATGACTCTTATTTTAACAAGTACTCCTAAGATATTTTTGTTGGGATTCTGTACAGTTTACAATGACGGAACCACAAAGATCTTGATGAGTCTAACCGGAACTATTCCCATCATGTTCAAAGGTAACAACGAATTTGAGTTTTATATATGTGTGTCAGCAATGGCGGTTTGCTTTTTAAATAAAAGTACTGATCAGAATCTCTCAGAGATATTAAATGCCCCCATCTGCTATGTCAGGCCTGCACGTGACATGATGATAGTGAGAGGGAAGCACGTCTCCAGCAATGGAGAAGTCCTGCTGCCGTACCTGCAGGAGTGGAAGCCTGTGAGAGAATCCAAACTCCTATTACAGCAGTACAGTGTTGCTGCCTCATGACGCCGGGCGTGACTGTTCCGTTCCCTTGTCAGGGCGACTGTGATCTAGTGAGCCTGCTGCAGGTGATGGCCGCCACATTCGGAGACTCCCCCCCGATATGTATGCTGCCTCCGGAGCATCCACAAGCCTCTTGTAAGTAAAGCTCACACTGGCAGAAAACACGTCTCCACGTTTCAGAATCAGCAGCGGCCCTGGCAGCTGTGCCCTAGATAGAGGTTGATGTTGATAAGACAGATCCATGTTTCATATCTGGGCCACAGTGTCTGAATACATTATGGTTTTTCATTTATTTGGTTTTTTTTTTTTTTTTTAGATTGGCCACAGTTTCAGAGTCGAGCAGAGGTGCTTTCAAGGACAGATGGAAGTTTGTATCTGTCTTTACCTAAAGAAGATGGTCAGCAGGAAAATGAAACCAACTGTTAGACTTCTATTATTATACATATTCTGTATATGTTCTTGTGCCTATAAATTTTTTTAATCAATGCGCAGCGTCAGATGGTATGCATTGATTATTCTATTGATCAGTAACATCAGACAATAAACTAACCTGCGTCTGATGTGATTGTATCACATCTTTTTTTAAAAATCACTATTCACACATATGCAACAATCTACTTTTGGAATCCAGTGTGTTGAGAAATACACATTCCTTACCAAGCAGCTCATAAATGGTTTTGGTTTCGTAATGTGTAATTTGGAGAATGCACACACAGTGCAGACCCAGATAGTATAGGAAACTGGAGAAGAACAATCTTTTTTTTATTTAAAATGAGAAAATTGTTACATACAATGTAAAATACATATATATTTTCAAAAAGCTATACAGCTTTTCACAGTGTGTGACTTGTAGTGTTAAGTATGAATATTGATAATAACACTACTAATTCTAATTATTATAATAATAAAGATTACGGAAATAATAAAGGGAATATAGTATTAAAATAACAACACTTTTGAACCCATTTATAAAATGAAATAATAGTTTTGAAATGGGATATAAAGCTTGAAATGGAATATGACAGAACAAAGGAAATACTGTATGAGCTGTGGCAACCAGTTAAAATGAAATGTGAAATAAATAATGTGAAGGTGGATGTTGATTTGTATTATCATGGATGTATTTACATTACATTACCAGTATTTTATATATATATTTCCTCATTTCCCACTCTCAGTCACTTCCCCCCTCTTACAGTAGTTACATTGATCCACCACAAGAGGAAGAACCACACGTTAAAGAAAAGAGACATCTGGAGGTGGAGGCTGGTTAGAACATGTCTGTCTAAAAACATGACTGGAGCAAAATCTAGTGAACAGTACGACAGAATGGTTGCATGCTGGCTTTGAAATATATATACGAAGAGCTAAGATGGTACCTTCTTCAAGAATTAGGGTAAAATAATTCGAATTTGTTCAATGGATTGTGATCAAATCACAAATCCAATTCAAGTTAAGTGTCCTTACTAAAATGCATTTGAAGATTGAAATATTTTTTTTTTTTTAATTTAAAAATTAGTCAAACGTACGCACTGAATAAACAGTTTTCATGCCCTATACAATTATAATAGAGATTGTCACTAAATTAGGAATATAAATGATAAGTAACACAATATCCATAGAATGCCAGATGGGAGACGGCAACAAAAGATTTCTTTAAAAATCATCATATTAATATACAAGCCATTCACGGTTAAATAACTGTTTTGCAAGCAAAATGTTTTTGTCATTTTATAAAAAAAGGTGTATACGAAAGTTGGAGAATTTGTTTACTGACTTCAAGAGATTTTATGATTAGTGCAAGAGAGGAGATGTATGTAAATTATTATTCTCAGTTTGACTTACTGGTGAAATAAAAAGTAAATAAAACTAATAAAAGAGTCTCTGGTTTTGTATATTGGGCTGTTTTCAAGCAGCCCACATAGACCCTTTTTTCCCCAAAATAAGATCTCATGGAGTAACATGAAGGTGTTGCTCTCAAATGGGTGAATTATATATAGTTCCTGAATTATCTGCTATTTAGTCCAGGACTAAAATTCTTCATCCAGTTAGAGGTAATATAAAACAAACAAAATGTCTAACTACAACATTATGCTTTCAAGCAGCAACACATGGTGGAACACAAAAGTGGAATATAAAAAATGAGCAGAATATAGACATCATGTGTCTCAAAATTGAATTGCTATGTTTGTTGGCAAGTGAATACAATGATATTTAAGAAGTAAAATAAAGTTTAACAGAAAGTGTACAATAACTACTCAAACGTAACTAGGCATGTGCATAAATATGGGAACCACAACAGAGAAAATACATCACTATTTATTAGATCCTCCTTTTGCAGAAATACCTATACCTTGCCTATACATGCTTTCTATCAATGAGGGTCTGCATTCTGGTTGTAGGTATTTTTGACTCCCCAGTTCAGTCAAGTTTGATGGATTCTGAGCATGGATAATTCACTTTAAATCACACTACAGATTTTCAATAATATTCATTTCAGAATATTATACTCTGCATGAATGCCTTAGTAGAATTTGAGTAGTGTTAGGCTGGTTGTCTAGTATCCAATCAGCAGTGAAAGTTGAACTTTCAGATTAAGTGATCAATGTTCTGATTCTTTCACTAAAACCTGCTGATACTAGCTGAAATCCATGGATGTTCATCTTCAACAAGATTCCCAGTATCTGCCAGACCCCACAGCATGATGGAACCACCACCAGATTTTACTGGCTGGTCTGTGGGTTATGTTTGACTCCTTTCTCCTTCACCTGTGCTTATCTGAGATTTTTCTTGGCCCGCCACTCCAGGCCTGAACTAGAACTGTGCCTGTGGTCTTCCATCTCCTCCCTATGTTCCTCACAGTGGAAACTGACAGCTGAAATCTCTGAGCTGGCTTTTTTATCCTTTCCCTAAACCTTGATGTTGAGCAATTTTTTTTTTTGTTTTCAGGTCATTCGAGGCTCCCATGTCGCCACTCTTCTGAAAAGATGCAAAGAGGAATACAACCTGTAATTGGCCACCTGTGTATGCAGGTCAAGGGTCAATAAGCTTACCAAACTAATTTTGTGTTCAATAATTAGTGCTAAAGATATTCAAATTGATAAAACAACAAGGGTGCCCACATGTACTTTAGGTAAGAGATAAGATATGATAAGAGATAAGATAAGACTTTATTGATCCCACAACGGGGAAATTTGTCTGTTACTGCAGCGTACAGAGTAAAGAAAAGAAAAGAAAAGAAAAGCTAAAGAAGATAAAAGCAATAAAAAATAAAAATACACAACACTATGTACAAAATTCGTAGAATTTGTTGATCCACATACACAGTATGCATTATGGACATAGAATGGAGAAAAAATACTAATTAACTTTGAATAAGCTTTACACACTGTTTCCCTTCTGAAATATCACTGTTTATCTGTTATATTATTCTTATATGTTATATATTCTCCATTCTTATGTCCATAATGCATACTGTGTATGCGGATCAACATAGTCTATGAATTTTGTACATAGTGTTGTGTATTTTTATCTTTTATTTTCTTATATTTTTCTTTACTTTGTATGCTGCAGTAACAAGCAAATTTCCCCGTTGTGGGATCAATAAAGTCATATCTATCTATCTATCTTATCTCATCTTATCTTATATGATATATTTAACTAAAATTGCTCCAAACAACTACCAATGGTTTATAAAGGAAAATGCACTGTAAACGCATTTAAAACACAGCTCCTAATAATGTTATATAATAATATTCAATGTTTAATTATCTATTGAGAGAAAAAAAAAAGAACAAGTTTTGGGCTTTCTGATTGTCGGAATTCCCCGTGCACCAGTTTTCTAGTTTACAGAGAAAAGAAACCACCAAAGAATATTCGAGCCACCACCCTGTTTTGGTTTTCAGAGTAAACGAAAGTGAGAGCAGAAGCCAGTCAACGCAGACTGCGGAGCCGCGGACCGTCAGATGGAGGAACACGGGACGCCGACGCCAGACCTCCCCGCGGCGGACGCCGGGGGTCCGGGCGACGTGAGGTGCGACGTGTGCGGCGTGGCCACCGCGGCCAGGAGCTGCCTGGTGTGTCTGGCGTCGTACTGTGACGTCCACCTGCGGCCCCACCACGAGTCGGCGGCCTTCAGGCGCCACAGGCTGGTGGACGCCGTGGCGTCCCTGCAGGACAGCATCTGCCGCCGGCACGAGCGGCTGCTGGACTTCTACTGCCGCAGCGACGGCCGCTGCGTGTGCGCCCTGTGCGTGATGGACGAGCACCGGGGTCACGCGACCGTGTCAGCCGCCGCAGAGAGGCAGGACAAGCAAGTAAGAATAATCAATGATAGCCTCTGTCATTTTCCCCCTCCAACACACAAGAAAGAAATCATCAAATGCAGAAAGTGTGTTATTTTTAAATACAATTTTAACCATGTGTTATTAAACAATAAAATGACTTTAATCAATTTATTTGAACATTCTGGCCTTTTAACGTTAGGCAACTTTAAACCTGACTTAAAATGTCCTTTCGTTCCACAGTGTAAAATCTGACATTAGCATTGGATTTAAATTAAAAAAAATGTCAGGAGGCACTTTTTCAAGTCTTTTTGCCTGTTTATCGAATGTAATTCATTTCCCTTTTACACACGTGCATCAACATGTTTGCACTAACTACATGAAGACACATTATATTGAAGAAATGAAGCAATTCTTTTTTTTTTTTTAGAAAGATTGTGAAAAGAACATACAAAGGCACCAGCAGCAAATCCAGGAGAAGGAGAAGCACCTGCTACAAGTGAAAGAGAAAATGAAAGCACTGAAGGTAAACTGTATCTGTTTTTTTCCTGAAGCTGATGTAAATGCACATAAAAAGTGTCCATTTTCGCTAACAGGACAATAGTCACCTTTCTGTTTTACTGGCAGCTGTCTGCGGATGCGGCAACTGAACAAAATGAAAACGGGTACGCTGAGATGGTCCTGATTGCTGAAAAAAGGCGGCGTGCTGTGCAGGAGCAGATACTAAAGCAGGAGGAAGCTGCTATGAGCTCAGCTCAGGCGCTTGTGGATCAGCTGGAGAAGGACGTCTCTGAGCTCAAGAAGAGGGAGGACGAACTGAAGCAGCTCTCCCTCACCGAGGATCACATCCATTTCCTGCAGGTGCTCAGACAGACAAAGGCATACAGTATTTAGCATGTAGAACTCCAGTTCATGTTGTGTTTCTCTTGTTTCAATGATTCCAGAGCTACCAGTCTATTCCTAAATGCCCACAACTAGGGACGTCTGATGTTGACGTCCAACTGAACCCATCCTTTGGGTTTGTGATGAAGGCGTTTTCTGATTTGAGACAGAAACTGGAAAGCATGATACATGCTGTAAGAGAAATACCTGTGGCGAGTAAGTAATAATTCACGTTTATTTGACATGTATTTAGCAAATTCCTCCAGCATATCTGTGCTTTTCTCAGATTAAAAAAGGGTATATATTCTATTTTCAGTTCCAGCTGATGCTGCTTCAGCAACCATGACTGTTAGCAATGCAAGGACTGTTGCTCTGAAGAAAATGCTGAAGGTAAACCTAGGGCCAGTCAATATATTAACACTACTAGTGTAGTGCCCGTAGGAAGTATGTATTCCTATAGAAACATGCAAGCTTAATTAGATTTGTCATGATTGGCTGAATGAGGCTGTGATGAACTGTTACATAGTCTTAATAGGCAAATATTACATTGGGTAGACATGGAAATACATTTAGATAAAGAAAGACATGCAAATACAGTTATTGTTGGAAAAAAGCTACAATTTATGTAGAGAGTGTGGATGTCAATCAATATATCAGTTTTTAAACGTTTTGAATTGTCCAAGTAAAAATGGACTTGTGGCAAATCTCTTACTTTTTACTATTTCCTGTAAAGTGTAACAACCAGATCATGTTACTTTTATATGTGTTTATAACATAAATGAATTTGGGCCCAAATTCTCTTCTGTTATGCGATAGTGCTGGGATTTCCTGAGGGTCTGTGAATGCCTCTTGGAGTGAGACGTCTACGACCCACAGCAAACAGTAGTCGACTTTTAATGATAATAATGAAGTGTTGAATATCTAACAAAAAAATGCTGCACCTTAAAAATCCACGCCATCATGCTACTCGCAAGTAGCAATGCTGTGTTAAAGTATGGTGTTATCTTACCAAATTGTTCTATTTCTAAAAAGTAAACCTTAGGCTAAAATAACTCGATTGTTGGGACTGCAAATAAGACAACAAAGGAAAAACAAAGTAATCTGTTTAGAGGCTAGAATAACAGAGTTGCAGGGCTACAAAATATCTATCAAACAGTTTAAAATTTTAAATAAATTCTATTTTAAAAATTGTAATTTCATACATTATTGTACTGTTCTTGCATTTAATGCTTAGTCATTAGCAACATTAACAATGATTATTTATCATCAGTTAAACTGAATTTTGTTTTGGTTTTCCAGAGTTTAAAGCCTTTTGTGCTACTTTCTGACTAAATTAGAAATATATCTTTTTAATCCAAAAATGTATTTACAGAAGAAATATGAGCATTGTAGTGGATATTTTTTATATTAAGCTTCTATTTCTCTACATGTGTCACTGGAAAAATCTCATTTCATGCTTGTGTTCCATGTGACTTGATTGCCACTGTTATCTGAATGTTAATGCATCACAGCAAAGGATGTTGTAGAGCCACATTTTTACAGTCAACACGTACAGAAATACCCTTGTTAAGGTCATCATGATGTTAGGAAGCCAGCAAACATGTGAAAGTCTCTGCTTGATGCTCAGGTTTCAACGACAGGATAGTGTTGTAGAGAGAAAACTCTAACCCCTCTTTAGAGGTGAGCACATTGTTCAGAATACTTTAAAGACCCCAGTTGAAAAACAGCTTCTCTGTGTCTAAAATGTCCACACAGAGAAATTTAAAAATTTTACTAAATATCTCTCAAAAGCCAACAAGGAGCAGTTACAGAGCTTTGGATCAAAAATTCTCCCCTAACCAATAACAGAGTATCAGGCAGTCTGCATTCTGACAACTTATCTTTCCCTGATCCGGTGTTTTATACAATCAAGTCATATAAATAATTGTGCATGTGTGTGAGCAGGACCTTGGATTGGCTGGTGGGGCGTGGTGACCTTCTCCCTTCGGTCCTTACTCTCCCTTCCTGGTAGCCTGTAACAAAATATACTCAACAAGAAGGATCACCCAGTTATACGCACTCACACCCGCAAACACACACCGAGTGCAACATACTCAGGCTTTGTGTTCTACCAAACTTGTCCTTCACTCTGTTCTGCAGCTGTGCTTCATCGTCGCACAGACACACACACACACTACTGTCAGACACTCGGGAGGTGGCAAAAAGCACATCATGAACTCTAGCACAACAGATTCTTTGAGGCATATTTGAATGAACATCAGCATTTAACGATTCACTTCTATGTGTTTAAGCCCGCAACTTTACACATTAAACATTAGCTTCACCAACAACAGGTAAACATAAATTATAGACAAGTGTTCAGAGCTGCACTTTGCACCTTTGCTATCATACATGCTCTTGGCTGGTTTGACCGCATCATATCATCTGCAAATGATTGTGAATTAAACTTACAGAAAGACAGGACTTTACTTTATTTAAACCAGAAATTACCACCACGGCATTTTGTGATGTTCTAAACAAATCAATGGCTACTAAAAATCCTTCAAAACTGTGTTACTAACATTACTAACACCATCAAACAATTTACAGGATTATATTTAGAATGATAATAAAGAGACATAGAGACAAAGGCATTATTCAATAACATTCAATAACATCTACATCTAGGTAAGATTGGAAAAAGGTGAAATCAGACATTAGTATGTCTAAATGTATATTTTCTTTGAATTGTTATGGGTGATGGTGATTTTTCATTGTAAGCACGCAATTTAGCTTCTTAGTTATACCTGTAAATGTGTTAACCCAATATTTTCTGTTAGATACATGTATGCATTAGACCTTCTTTTATACAGCAGCCATATATTGACATGAAATATGAGGCAAACACACAGGCTACCAATACCACTAATCAAGGGGTCATTGCATTTAGTGCTGCACAGCAGCAGCAAACTGACCCAGTTTGACCTGAGTGGAACCTTAATTTCTATCCTTAATAATACATGTTTAGCCAACTATTTAATGTCAATATTGCTGCAGTGAAAAACGTCTTCTGCATATTAACCTTATATATAATATACAATATTATCTCTCTTCTCTTTCTTGCCATTGTCCAGCAATACAAATACAGAGACCTGGCGGTTCGTGAGATAACCAATGTGATCTCCCAGTACAAAGACTTGAAGCCGGTTATGGATGCTTATGGTAAATTGAATGATTTTGATTTTTTTTACTGTATTTCTTATTTTTAGCTAGTGGTCATTGAATCTTTTTGTTTTTCAGTGTTTGATAATGGCTCCTCAAGAGACCTGATGAGTTTAACAGGAACAGTCCCAGTGAGCTACAGAGGTAACACTTTCCCTCTATTTGTAATAAAAAAAAGGTTAATGATGAACAGTTGCGACATTACTCCTTTACAGAGTCTGAGTTTGCTTTGCCATAAAAAATCAAGTTTCTGTTTCTTTTTGTATTTTTCTCACCTACTGTTCCACTCCTTTCATGCCTGTCTAGCTCTAGTTGTATCTATTATGTATTTTTTAAAACAAACTTCCTATCTGTAGGCTTAACTACAGTGGGTAGTTCTGTCACTCAATATATTTTACAGTGAGCTTAAAACCCAACAAACGTGAAAAACTAAAGTTTTACCAATTTTTTTTGATAAATTTCAGCATGAGGTTGCAGGGCTGTAAAATGATATATTTGTTTAATTTACAGTATTGGGACTATTACCAGTATGCTATGTGTGCTGATCACAACATTTAGAGATCCATGTTAGCTTAGTATAAGAGACTACCTCAAAATAACATACAGGGTATTATATGTAATATAACATACATTGTGTTACGTGTCATAGTGGGACTTAAAATAGCCATATTTAACTGTGTGTTTCCTGTAGGCAATGTCTACAACATCCCAGTGTGTCTGTGGTTGTTGGACACATACCCTTACAACCCTCCCATATGTTTCGTCAAACCGACCAGTGCCATGATGATCAAAACTGGCAAACACATTGATGCTAATGGCAAAATCTACCTGCCTTATCTACATGAGTGGAACCACGTAAGTGTGACGTCTTTGAATGTTATAAACACTTTATGAATATTCATTATTGACATCTTATGTGTGAAAACAGGATGAAATAATATAATCTGAGTAAAAAGAGAAAAAAGAGCTTTGTATAATGTTTATCATATACGATTTGCAGTGGAAGGGAGGAGTGACATTTTCAGATAATACTATAGATGGCTGTAACATATAGTTTGCCACATCCTGTCTCCTTGAAACAACTCAAATCTCAACTTCATTCATTCATTAAAAAAAGACTTTTAGAGAACAGAGCTGGTATACAGTAGAGCACCACACCATGCAATATTCAAGGAAGTATTAGATATCTGGAATATTTTGGATATGATGGATATGAGTGATAGTATAAAATAATGCATTTGCATTAATAATAGTTTAACTGTAGTTACTGTTGCTCATTCAAAATTGCGTTCTGCATTTGTTGTCATAGTTCATAAAACTTGTCCTTGTCCTCTGTATTTTTACAGCCTCATTTCCACCTGTGTGGTCTCATTCAGGAGATGATTGAGATGTTTAAAGAGGAACCTCCAGTGTTTTCTCGTCCCACTAGTGTCAGATAAATTTGATGAGTGTTTATTTTCTAATCATTTGGGGTGTAAACATCAAACAGCAACTTATGGTTTAAATAAATTGATGAAAATATGATCCTCTGTGCATGATGTGATTGTATTGCATTCTTTAGGTTTTTTTTTCATATAAATGTAAGGTATTAAAATACTGGTATTAAATCGGTACCAGTTCCTGACTGGTCAGTACCACTATATTGGTAATTCTAATTTCTACTCAGTGAAGCACTTTGATTTACCCTGGTGTATGTTAATGTGTGATACCTGTGTCTTTACTTGTCTAATACTGATATTATGAATAAAGAGACACATTAAACATGCTTTATGTCATTTCTACCTTAATATGTAGTCTAATGTTGGATATTGCTGTGTAGATATAGTATGATATAAGAAAAAATCATTATTTGTTTGCATGTTGACATTGCACATATTTGTATCAATGGTTTTGTATTGTAAATATGCTATTGCTATGGTGGCTTCTAAAATGTATGACTGATGATTTTTTTTAATATGGTACCTTAATAGTGTTTTTAGCTTATAATACTTATTTAGTAGTTTTGGCTCAGGAAAACATGTTTATAAAAGTAGTAACTGTAAAGGTATATCCACACATGCAAAACTACACAATAATTAAATATTTTAATGAAAGGTTGTTGAAATATGTTTAAAATCAATTAAATCAAAAGGAGAAATAAACAGCACTGCATTCAGCCTCTTTTACATAATTTAAAGTACACAGCTGCTGTTTATTTATCATAACATGTGCTTTGTAGTTGTCATATTTGATGTATTTAATGTTCTTTATGATTAGAGCATTGGAATTCATATGTGGAATGTACCAAATTAATGAATTAAATAGTACAGCAATACCCCAGTGTAAATCTGTAAATTTAACAGGCATGTATTGTGACAATGGTCAAAATATGTCACATAATGTAGTTCACAAATGCCTCATATTCATTTAAAATTAATTATTCCTAATTATTTCTTTATTTAACCCAGCTAGGAATACTTTAGACTCCTGTGGGTTGCTGGATCACACTTTGGGAGTGAAATCACCTGACGTCATCCGACGTCACCTGCGGACCGGAAGAATTCAGGTGGAATGCCGGAAATTCCTTTTGTTGACGGTCGGAGATTTGTTTTTAGGCTCTTTGTGGTAACGTTACTGTTACCTAAGTGTTATGTTTTTGTCTGTTATTAATTAACTGACTTCATTGGATATTTTTGCGTCAACCAAAGAGGCTTAAATCCGGTTCAACTGGAGGCGTTTTAAAATAGAGAAACCGAATAACTTCCTCCACTGTAGCCAGGCCCGACTCGGGGCTAACGTTAGCCTAGCATTCACTCAAATCCTGCTAGCTAGCGTTAGCTTGTGTTAGCTGCCCCTCCAGCTGGGTTGAAAGTCAGCTGTCTACGTACCTTTCTTAAAGCCCTGTGAAACAAGAAGTCAGGAACCATGGCAGTCGTCAACGAAGGTGCCCTGAAGAAAATGCTAAAGGTAAACTTGCTAATTAGGGTGAAGACCCCGGTTCAGTTAATGTCAACGCTACCTGTTAGCTAGCGGTACCATGTTGACGTTTCCTGTCATGTATAACGTTAATGCCAAATGTTTTGTGGTTTCCCCGGACAAGTTAATATTTTAAACGATTTGCTTCAATAACGATGGATTGAAGTTATTGCAGTCTCATTTCTTTGATATTTATTTAATACGATTTCCTTATCCTGAACGTTTTGGAGTTTAGCATAGCTGTGTTGCTAACTTAACCAGCTGACATCAATACATTAACCTAGAAGTTTTCCACTTCTAGGTTTGCACATAGATGTATCCTGTGTTTTCTTTTTCTAATAATACCTGCACATTAAGAGAGTTGTAAAGCTTAAATAAGTTTTCTATGTTCCCAAAAAACATGTTCGGTTCAAGCTTTAAAAATACAGACATACTCTTATACATCATTGAAATCACAATGGGTAATGTATTACCCTTATAAACAAGCGATTTGGCTGCATATTGGCACCAATTAAAGAGTCAAACCTTTATTTTATGTAAGAGTGTCAGCAATTGTGTCTCAACCTTCCAAAAACATACGTTGTCATCACTCTCCTCTTTCTTTGTCCAGCAATACAAATACAGAGACCTGACAGTTCGTGAGATAACCAATGTGATCTCCCAGTACAAAGACTTGAAGCCAGTTATGGATGCTTACGGTAAATTGAGTGATTTGATGTCTTGTTTTTTTTTCTATTGCTTATATTTAGCGAGTGGTCATAGGGTCTTTTTGTTTTTCAGTGTTCAATGATGGCTCCTCAAGAGACTTGATGAGTTTAACAGGAACAGTCCCAGTGAGCTACAGAGGTAACACTTTCCCTTTATTTGATTCTCAGGGACGATGCATATTAATAAACCAGTAAATAAGACATATTAAACCTGGCAAGGTTGGCAGTGTTAAATCAAGAAACTGATTAAAAACTATAATCATGATGTGATACATGGAAATCACGATAAATGCAGAACACAGACATAAGCAGCAACACTGGCAGAACAATCCATGACCCAAAAAAGCAACAACAATTACAAATCAGCTTTACAGCAACAGAAAGATATGAGCCCGGGAAACACAAACAAAAACAGATGAGTACATTAAGTACAGACGGATATGAACAGGAAAGTTGAGCCACAGGTTAGTTTAGCAGCATGCAAATTAGGCCTACATATTGACAGATTTTTATCAGATGATGAAAGTGTCCAAACAGCATTTTTTTGTACACTGCTGTAATTTAAAAGGCAGACTGACTAAAAAAGCTGATTTTCTTAGCATGCCTACTCCATTATAGAAGTTTCTGTTTTCTTTTTCTCTATTCTCGCCAACTCTTTCACCTTTCTGTGGTCACAGTTTCTTTTGTTCTGTTTATCTTCTTTATCATTTTTTAAACCAACCTTCATATCTGTAGACATAACTACTGTATGTAGTAAAGGCATATTGTGTGGCACTTGGGGAGCTATTGCGATAATCAGCCTGAACTAAAAAACATAGTAAAAGAATAATCTTTGCATTACCAAACATGCCATACCATGTTTTTTCTGTTTTTAGTTTTCTACTACAATGAACAAAAATATGTCAGCACCCTTTAGTTTTTAATCACACACGGGTCCAAAAATCATGGTGTTTAATCTGCATGTTGATGATGTTGCACCTGTCAGGTGGATGGGTTATCTGGGGGAAGGAGTGCACACGCATTTTGACAAACCTTCAGCAAAATAAGCCCTTTTGTTGCATATTGTAAACTTGTTTTGCTACATTGTGAACTTAACAATGACTGACATAAATTATTATTTAGTTAATTTATATACAAGTTTTCCCACTGCTCTGCCATCAAGGTGTAAATTACATCTAAAAAATGTCTTCTAGCATTATAATTAAAAGTGATCTTCAAACCAAAACAAGTTTTTCAGCCTTGGGGTTGGTACTACTAACATTTGTTCCCCATTAGCTAAATATCTCTATAAGGTTGCAGGGTTATTAAATCTACATTTCTTTAAATTACAGTATTCGGGGTGTTAACCGTATGCTATAATTGCTGTTCACTACATTAAGGGACCCCTGTTCTCTTGTAAGAAGCATAAGAGACTACCTCAAAATAACATACATTTTGTCAAGTGCAATAGTCTTAAAACAACCATATTTAACAGTGTGTGTTTCCTGTAGGCAATGTCTACAACATCCCAGTGTGTCTGTGGTTGTTGGACACATACCCCTACAACCCTCCCATATGTTTCGTCAAGCCAACCAGTGCCATGATGATCAAAACTGGTAAACACATTGATGCCAATGGCAAAATCTACCTGCCTTATCTACATGAGTGGAAACACGTAAGTGTGACGTCTTTAAATGTTAATGACAACAATAATTATTGCAACACAAAAAATGTTTGGCTAGAAATTGAATAAGTGGTTGAATTGTGTTTTTTTTAATTCTTAAGAAAATGTTGCTCATCGACTTAGTATTTGGCAAGTTTATGTATTAAAGTTGGCAAAATATTGATACTGAACGCTAAGTAAAATGTTCAGGCACATCTTACTTTTTTACTGTCTTTCTCCGAACAAAACATCCAATCTTATAGTAAAAAATCCGACATTACAGCAATATGTAACTTTTTATGGTTGTTTTTAGGCACTGGCAGCTTTTGGTTATATGTTGGGGAAAAGATCATGGTCTTGTTTAAATACAGAGAAGTATAAAACCAATTCAGCCAATTGAAACATAACATGTTTATGAACATTTAATCTCACCACAACCTTTTTTTTTTTTTCAAACTCTTTTAAATTTTAACAAAGTGTTGCCTAAACCTTACCATCCCTACATCCTCTCTGACTTTAAAGTGGTGTAATAATGTTATAACATAACCAAGCATCAATAACATTTGATGAGGGACTTTAATTTGAAAATAAATACAGCACTACACTATGCAATATGTGCGGAAGTCAATAATAACTGGAATATGTTGGATATGCGTGGTAGTTAGTACAAAATTAGGCAATTGCTTTGATAATAGTTATCTGCGGTCAACCCTGTTGATCATTTGGAATGGAATTTGTTGTCTTAATTCCTATGACTTGTCTATTTGTTTACAGCCTCAGTCAGACCTGTATGGTCTCATTCAGGTGATGATTGTGGTATTTGGAGAAGAACCTCCTGTCTTTTCTCGTCCCACCACACAAGCCCCTTACCAAGCCTTCCAGGCTGCTGGACCCCCTAACTGTGAGTCACAAATGTTCACCCAGGGACTCTCTTCATACAAAGCAATTGTTAGTATATTGATGGGTATTCTGAATATTTCCCCCCTACCATTTATATCAATAATTGCAGACTAAATATTAAATGATTTACCACTAAGTTAAAGAAGTAAGTATTTAAAATAACAGCTCCAAAATTGTTTAAACATTATAACCATGTCATGGAAATGTAAAAGAAATTTTGTCATTATATATTAAAAAATCTATTTTAAATCTTTTGTGAAATAAATATTCTGTTAGTTATGTTTCCCATTTAAATGTCAGGGTTCATCTGAAATGCATATTGGCTGTGGAAGGCTTATGTCACAGCTGATGAATATTAGTGCACTCACATTGCTGTAGCATCATGTTTTAAATGATGCATTTATTCTCTTTAGCACCAGGTGGAGCTCATATACCTCTATAGCACACCATGGAAAAATATTTTCTTAGTCCTAAGATCTGATTCTTTTCTGTCTTTCTCTATATCAGCTTCCTACATGCCTGGCATGCCTGCAGTCTCACCTTATGGCCCAAATCCAAACCCAGGGTAAGATGTATACCAAGTAGTTAAGCAACTTTCTCCCTTAGGTAATGCACTCTCAGTTTTCCGCAAGAAACCTATGCTGACATGTTTGTTCTCATGGTTTCTCTGGCAGCATATTTCAGTACAGTGTAAAACCTGTTATATTGCATAAAGTTAAATATTGATGTCTGAAATGTTTAAAAGTGGTAAATATATTATATTTGTTGATTATGTAACTATTTGCAGAGGCTATCCAGGTTACCAGTACCCTAGCGGCAACTCCTACCCAGCCACAGCTGGCCCTGCACACTACCCCACCCAGACTCCAGTCTCCACAGTGGGTATGTATTACACTGAACATCCAGGGTCTCATAGGTTCATTTGATAGTTTAAAATAAGCATGTTTTAAATGTTTTTACAGACAGCACAAATAAAGCCTGTTCTTCTCCATGCATGTCTTGCTTAGATCCACATTAACTAGCAAGGTTTTGATTTTATAAACTATAATTCAACCCTAAACAGTTTCTAGTGATATTGGTAATACAATGATTTAAAAATTAAGCCAGTGGTTAAAGTCGTCCAGATAAAACAATACCTCTCCATCTGTCCATGGCCTTTCGATCAAGTGTATTAGGACACTTGACCTTCTGACTCAACTTAAGTTTGACTTCCATGGCGTGCTAAGCTGCCACGGAAAGGTTGTTAGTGTAACTAGAGTTGGGAGCATTAAAGGCCAAAGGGTAAGATGGACCTTAAGGATGGGAAGGAGTCCCCCCTCTAGCCCTGTACACCCTCACCATGAAGCACTATATTTAGGATGGGAACATTAACTCCACACAAAGACGCTGCTCAGGGTTGGGGTTTGGGAGGATCTTTAGTCGTCTCCTATGTTTAGCAACAGAGAAGAAAAAATCTTTGCCTGTTGACTGCTCAGCTCTCCAAGCTGAATCAACTTTGACATTTGGGATGCTGACTCCAAACTATACTGTCCGGGGACCTGACTACTGCATGTACTCTTACATAACTGGGTATTTGTCAGCTTTGGGTTTAGGTTCTGATGGTGCCAATAATGTTCCCTGTATTTTCGTATTTTGCTTCAAAATGACCATACAGTTAAATCGTCTCATCTTGATCATTTATCATGCTTCTAGGGCTCCAGGCTGCGAATGTTCTGTCCAGTTTTTACTTTCATATATCAGCCTTATTTTATAGTTTCATGATTAATTGCAGCCCTATCGATACCATGCTAGTGAAATTGGTGATTTGCTGCTGCTTTATATTAAAAGCTTTACACTGGCCAACTAACTTTATTCTGAATATCTCAAAGTAAATGAATTGTGCTCATCACTTTGATGGAGCTTTGCTATCCGAGAATCATGTGTGCGAATAAGAATGTATGCTGCAGTAAAACAAGTTTATACAAGATGTGAATATATGGGGAAGTTCGAGTGTACTATGAAGAGCTGCAGATGACACTGAATGATTAATTTGATAAAAAAAAATACTCTATGTGTCCTGGCATGTTGACTGCAATGTAAACAGCCCACACAAACTAAAGAAAACTGCAGACTGCATAAAATATGATTGGTAAATGTGTGTTCAGGATGTTTAGACTGCATAGCCAGCCAGATGCTTTTAACAGGTTTACAATTAAGAACAACATGTATCTAAATCTTTATTCCCCTTTAGAATAATTTACAAAACATGTTAGGAAAATATCAAAAACAAAAACTGTGTAAAATGTATTGTGGTCTCAAAGGGTGCGTTGAAAAGTTCTGGGTGAATGCCGATGTATATTTTCTTTTTGGACTCATTCGTAGTTTCTATAAAAGATCTTTATGAGACAGAAAGTCCTCCTTTACACTGAGGTCCATATATACACTTGACATTGACACAAATTTTATATTTTTGCCTCCTTACACCATCACAATGTGCTTAAAATGAATTTTTAGGGGATCAAAAGTAATTTTTTGAGCTACAAAACAAATCACTTTTTTGTTCCTTTTTAATACTTAGCTGTGCCTTTGCAGTCAAAGAAATCCTGAAGTCTTAAACACTTATTCATCACCAGACATGCTGGATTTTGTCCCCAGTGATTCCAGGCCTTTACTGCAGAAGCTTTCAGTTCCTGCTTGTTTTTGCAGCTTTTTTCCTTCAGTGTTGTTCAGCAAGTGAGGTGCATGCTCATAGAGTTCAGGTCAGATGATTTACCTGGTCATTGCATAACATTACACTTCTTTGTATTGAAAAAATAAGCCTTTATCTGCTCCTTGTAGTTGCGATAAGAAGGGAATAACACACATGATGCAGCTGAGCAGCTGATTGTCAGATCTCTCTTGGTCTCTTTAACAGATGGAGTAACGTATAGAAACTGCTGTAGTTCTTGTATGTCGTTGGGGAGGGGACATTGTTTTAATCTTGGGGTTTTGTTGACTGTCAACACTATTGAACATCATGTCATGATATCGTTCTCCTCAAGGTCCTAGCAGAGACGGCACCATTGGTGAGGACACTATCCGCGCATCCCTGATTTCAGCTGTAAGTGACAAGCTACGCTGGAGGATGAAAGAAGAAATGGACAGAGCTCAGGCAGAGCTGGACGCTCTGAAGCGGACAGAGGAAGACCTGAAAAAGGGACACCAGAAACTCGAGGACATGGTCTCAAGACTGGATCAGGAAGTGGTGAGACTCGTCTGTTGATTCTGTATTTTCACTCTCTGCCCTCTACTGATATCAGGTCTGCTTTAGCATAATTTTTTTGTATTAAACAATATTTATTTTGTGTTGCTGTGATCCTGTTTCCACTAGACTGAGGTTGACAGAAACATTGAGTTGCTGAAGAGAAAGGACGAGGAGCTGAGTGAGGCCTTGGAGAAGATGGAGAACCAGTCGGAGAACAATGACATTGATGATGTCATTGTTCCCACAGCTCCACTTTACAAACAGATCCTCAACCTGTATGCTGAGGAAAATGCAATCGAGGACACTATATTCTACCTGGGGGAGGCTCTTCGCAGGGATGTCATAGACCTGGAGGTTTTTCTCAAGGTGGCCATTTCAGTACACTGCTGCATAAGCAATGCAGACATACTCAAACTCCAGTCTTTTGTGGTTTTAGTCTTGTTAACTCCTTTTCTCTTCTGTTGCAGCATGTACGCCTTCTGTCCAGGAAGCAGTTCCAGCTTCGTGCCCTCATGCAGAAAGCTCGCAAAACTGCTGGACTTAGTGACCTCTACTGACCTACTCTGACTTCCTCAAAACATATCTCCATGCTTTCTTGTTATCTTCTTTTTCCCCCTCTCTGCTTTATTTCCTTCTGAATGTCTTCTTGTAGTTCAAACATGCAACCTCTTTTAATTCTTTATAAAAAAAAAACTGTTCTCCTGAGACAGAAATCTGAATAGAAAAAAAAAACAATGATAAAGAACTGTCTTGTTTAACAGAGTGAAACAGTTAGTTTTATGACATAAGTTGTATTTTGATCAGACCAAATATTTCTGCGGCTAGTGATGAACAAGATATAACACAATTCCTTCTTTTTTTTTTGCCCCATTACGATGCAGTCACCACATTATGCACCAGATTCTGTGGTCGACACACAAAGATGCTTAACATAGATGCTATATCGGTGAAAGTGGTGTGAGACCTCTGTACCTGTGTCGGTGTACAAAGTGTTAGTGTGTCCACCTGTATGTGCTGCACTCAAGGGAAGCCCACAGGTTCTGTTAGCAATCCATTTGCCAGACAAAGTCATTTGGCTAGTAAGCACAAATTGTTAGAGGCTAGTAGAGAGGGGCCCCTCGTGATGAAAAGGTTACGCTCTGATATAAATACCCAGGGCAACCTTTCAGGAAGGTCGGGGGTTAGCCTCAGAATTTAATACTGTATGAGTTGTGGGTCATTTTCAGTGGTCATCAAGTCACTTTTATACAGTAGTGATGATAAATCTGATGTTTCTTAACTAATTTGGGACTTACAAAGAGTTTGAGGTCCTGTGGTCCTCGTCCACTCTGTTTTTCCTTGTCCTGTGTGTCTCTTTACGCTTGTATGTGTATGAGGATCTTTCATTGTATGTCAGCTTCATCTGTTTTACTCTCTCTGTTTAAGGCGGATGACAGTCTTGACATACTCAATTCTAAGGTGTTACGAACGAAATTCTGTATTTTTATTTTTGTTGTTTTCCTTGTGCTGTCAACTCATTCTCAGCTCTCATGAGAAGCTTAAGTTTTCAGTCAAATTAAGGAAAAGCTTGTGTATAAAGTGTTGGAGGGTACAAACACATAAAGAACTATTGTACTAATCAAACCTTAACTTATATGAAGTTGGCAAACAGGTCTCATTTAAATTAGCCTTTTACTAAATGCACTTTGAATTGTATGATAGAATATCTACTGTTATTTTTTTCTTCTTTCCATTTCAACCATAGACCACCAGTTCTTTTATATCTGTAGATTTATGTAAATCAGTTGAAATAAAATAAATCTGATTTAAAAGCTCATTTCTTTGCATGTATTTTGTGAAATTCAGTAATTAGTTTAGGTCAATTTAATTTTTACATTTTAGTCACGGACAGGTCTTGTTCTCACATTACATGTCATATAGTTCAATTATCTAATTTGATAAGCTAATATAAATTACATTAGTGAGTTGCAAGCTTTTTTCAGATGAGCAACATTTTGTGTGTTGTACAGCTGCAGGACAGAATCAATCCACAGAAAGTTCATCTCACTGATTGCTACAGCCCTATTACAATTGTAAAAGACAATATTAAGCAATCAACAAAAATAATATGAATAACCATACTGCTAAATAGATACTGGATGTGATTCATACTTTGGAAACAATTCCTCCCTAAAATGTAGTTTTGCGATTCTGTTTAAAATGTATATCTGATGAATGATGCAACCTGTTCTGTCCTGTCTGTAAAGGCCACATTCACACATGCAGCCCGTGGTCAAATGACTCTGCTTGTTATGTTATTAAAAAGCCTGAGTTTTATTCCTGGGAATCTGTTTTGGCAGTTTCTTGGCTCAATTTTCACAGGAAGTTTGCAGGGAAGTAACAATTCAATGCCAGCGGAGCATTACAGACACTTAAAGAATTGCATCCTTGTGACATTTCACACCTGTGCATACACGTGTAAACTATTCACACTAGAGATCTGGAGGAAAAAAAAAGCTTTCCCTGTATCTCCATTTTGAGCAGCCTGTTCTTTAGCATTTCACAAGTCAAATACACAAGGGGAAGGGAGACACATCCTGCAAGTCAATTCAGTAAGAGGCAGGAAAGACACAAATTTGGCATGGGGGGGGGGTTCTCAGATGACACCAGACACAACTCTGTCTTGGCCAGATAAAAGAGAATAGATTTCTTCATTGACCACTGTTGTTCCAGTTTGTTTTGTGCCAATCTCATTTGTATTGCTTCTATATATGATTCAGTTTACAATGCTGAGGCCATATGTTACACGTGTCTGTTTTTATATACCGTAATTTAGGGATCCTATGTTGTTGTTTATTCTTAATCTACGCAATTAACCTGATAAAAGCCAAAACCTTCTGATACATTAGGGTTTTATGTAGTATTTTTTATCTGTGGTAACACACAATTTTTGCAATATTCTAGCCACATTTGTTCTGTCACATAAATTGATTCCAGCACTTCTGTAATAACCTCACATGTTGTAGATTTATATGTATACATATGCATATACATAAGTATATATGTGTATGTGCATATTTGTGGTTTTATTTGTTATCTATTGCAGAAAAAAACTGGAAAATAGGCATGGGGCTTGAGTTGTAAATATTATGCATTTACATTTGTACAATTTACATTTTATTTATAGAAAAGACCAAATAAGGTTCAGCATTTAAAAATGTGAGATCTGAATTGCTTTTGGAATATTAGGAAAGTACAGTTGTTATATAAATACTGTCCCTGTCCCACCTATTAAAATTCTTATTCTAAAGAAAATGGCACACAGCCCAAATTCAGGAAATGTGCCATAAAATGAGCCATAGGACTTGAATTCAACCCCCATTCACAGCCCTTTAAATCAGCCAATCAGAGGAGATGCTCATTTAATATTAGTGAAACTCATTAAAATCGCTCTGTGGTTTCTAAAGCTCCAAAGAGACACTTGAAAGACGAGATGTTAAACTATAAGATGATTTTTCTTCTTAATATGTGATCCTAAATATCGCTTGTTGGAGATATCAACACTTGAAATACCACCAAGAAAAAGTGTAATATATGGAACCATTAAATCTCCCTGGGCCTGGAAACGCCTGACATTTAATGGTGATTACTGAAATATGGAGCTTATTGGGAGAATATAAATTGCACATACAAAAATATTTTTTTCAGCAAAAATCTCTTTCATATTTATCTATTTGTTTATATATTTATTTTTTATTTTTAACCAAATGTGATAAATCCCTTTGTAGGTCTAACCACATCTGACCACCAAAACCTTAATATAATAAACAGATGCTGAATGATTATATTGCAACAATAACAATTAAGAATAAAAGAAAGACATTATACAGTGTGATGATTTCATATCCCACAAATTTCAGGTTTGTAAGTGGTGTATACAGTGTTTAGATTTATGATAGAGCTTTTGTTACGGCTACCTGCTCGGTATCACAGGGCCTGCTGCTCCTCTGACCACCGGCTGCATTTGTTCCCGCTGCTGCTGCATAAAAACCTCTGATCTGCTTTGTGTTGATGTATAGGTATGCACTGAGTCAGCTGCTCTGTACACACATACGAATTGTCTTTTGCTAGGTTGGATGGAAAACACAGGAAAGGACAAAGGATAGTCTTGTATCATTATCCTGGCAGGTTTATTTGATGTTACAGCAAATTAAAATCAATATCCAGCTGCCATGACAGGTACAGTGTTCTCAGTAAGTCAGGTGGTTGATAGACAATATCTATTGTTGTGACACTAATACATAAATAGATCTTAACAGTATTAACAACTTTAAATAATACTACATTTTGTTCTCAAAAATAAATTTCCTTTTTTCAAGAGTCAGGTGGAGAGAAATGAATACAAAACCCTTAGGATATTTAGGGTGAGCAATCGCATTCTCCAGAATGTGTTTCTGCTTCTGTTAGGAGTCATAACCTGACTGTATGCCATAATACAAGCTGACTCTTTCCATTGGTTCTCTGTTATTTCTTCACTATGTAGAAACTGTGGCTGATAGCCTCATTACAAACTCCTTTATTTCTCTCAGATGTAACCTTTGTTGCCTCTTGCCGGTTCTATAAACAATGCCTTTTAAACAGTTGAGTCTCAGTGCACTTGTGGTTAAGTTGGTTTTAAAAAAAAGGCTTCAATGCCAAAAAAGTGTAGCATTGCTTTTTCTCAAATGATAAGGTACTTTGGTATCATTGGATTTTGGCCCGGTGAGTTGCAGCATTGTTTTTCTGACTGTAGGTGGATAGGAAGCCCTCCTCATAGAGAATGGAATGTCTCCATTATACTCCAAATACAAAAATAAACAGAGATTACCAAGCGGAAAAAAACAACTGGTAACAATCACAAACTACACAGAATAAATCTAAAATATGCACAGGGAGTGTACAGAACAGGAAGTGACGGTACACAGTGACAGTAACTTACAGTACATAGTATATACGCCCAATGTTGGAAAGACATGACAACAGATACATCATACCCCCCCTCTCCAACACAAGCCCAGCTAAGTTAAGGATAAAGGTTTCCGAGAATTCAGTGAGGAAAGGAGGAGGGTGGGTGGGAAGCAGCAAGGGAATACGACAGCCATTTGTGAAAAGATCAAGGTACTGCCTAGTTTCCACTGGTTAAGCTACAAACACATCAGCCTTGTTAGATATTCAGCAGTCTCATTCGCCTGTTGCTGCGCGGGACACAGGAGGTACGGTGGGAGGGAGTCCACCACACAGTGGTCCGTGTGGCTTCAGAGGGGCCAGGGGGGATCCAGAGGGGCCCTCCTTACAGGGTGAGCTCCTTCTGTACGCCCCACAGGGTCTCAGCGCTCTTGATCAGCTGCTTCTCCTCATCGGGCTTCAATGTCATGTGGACGACATCCGTCAGGCCGCTGTTGCCCAGGATACAAGGGATGCTCAGGAAGACCTCATCCTTCACCCCATGCATGCCCTATCAGACGCAGCAAGGGAAGGAGACACCAGGGTTAGCGTCTCATAACCTGGGCAGCGTATGTAAGCTGATTAACAGGGTGAAAAGAACCGTCCTCGATTTCCTCACCTGGACCATGGTGGACACAGGATGCACTTTGTGCAGGTTCTTCGTGATGCTTTCCACCAGGTCAGCCACAGACATGCCAATGGCCCAGGAAGTGTAGCCCTTCAGCTTAATAACATCATAGGCCCTGAAGTACACACACAATCAGTCAGAGAAAGAATGGAGAGTAAGAACATATTAACAAGACATATTAACGTCTCAGGACTGAAGAGACAATTTGAGATAGTCTCTGCCCTTCTTCTAATAGCCCTCATCCTCAAGCTTTCCAAATGTTTTCATGCTGAGACATCAGCAGTTTATCCACATGAGAGGCTTTTAGACTTCTTGGATTGGATTTCTTTTTCTTTCCTTTATACTAATTGTTGCTGTGCTAAAGTTGTATGGACAAATAAATCTGGCCTAAGTTAGTGAAATAAAATTAGAAAGCTAGAAGAGCATAAACTCAATCAGATACTTACTGTAGTCTAGACTAGAGATGTAAAGTGTCCTAAGGTTAATTTGTCATACAACTAATTTTAAAAGAGAAACATGAACGGCCAAGGATGTCTTCCTATTTGAATCTTTATTTTAAGAAGTCATGTACTTATAGTGTATGTCTTTTTAAGTAAGGCTTATCCCTTAATTTGCACCTTCGCGAACACCCTTTATTCTCTATTGAGACATACTAGTGTACATTTTACCTCTTTCCTTTATTCCTTTGTGTAGTATTTTATTACAAACCTTGCTAACTTACACAATAAAACACTGAATGTATTGTGTTGTACATAGCTGACCTGACTCAAGACCTCTTTGCAAGATAAGCCGGATCTACTGGCAGACAAAGGAATAATGCTGCAGTTTACAGAAGGGCAAACACAGGATAAAACTCAAATAGGAAGTCCAACAAAACACCTTTAGCTCTGTGGTTTAAATAAACATGGAAATGTCACAATAAAGTCAGGCGAGGAGTTGATGTTATCAGGCATTTCATTAATACAAACAATAGAGTTCAAATGAGGCCATGAGGTCTGTTTTATACAGTATAACAGAGTATAGATATTGTTTGTACTGGCTGCCAGACTGGGGTGGACCCTGAAATACTGGGCTACACTGAATACAAATGTTTGCTTGTCTCTGGCTCACAGCTCTAGCCAAATTCCTCACTGTGGATAGCCAGATCCATTTGATTCACACAGATTTATTTCTGCCTGTTTTTAATCTCTGTGTTATTTGGCAATCTGTATAAAGAAATGTTCATATTCATAGCTTCCCCCTCAGTACTGTACAGATGACCTGTGCACACTTCACTGATAGTTTTGCAAATTAAATGTATGATGGTGAGTTTCGGGAAATCTGTCAGATTATTGCCGGATTAGCGAAAAACCAAACTGTCCTCACCCATCAACCACCGCCTTGTGAACATTCTTCCAGTTCTCCGAATCATCCTCGGCGCCCATTTTTGGATTGAGTCCCTGGAGAGAAACTCCTGCAACGTTCACGCCGCTCCACACAGGAACTAATAAGAGACACAGAGATGGAACAGTAATTAATTACTACACCTGGAACAGAAAATGGTTATGACTATGTGGTATACTGTTTTATAACTTCTACCAAAAGAGGAGCCTTATGGGTTGTGTGGAATCATTTCAACTTTAAAAAAATCTGATGATGATCCCACAACAATAATCTGTAAATGTTGTTGCAGGCGGCAACACAAATGGAAAAGAAAGCGGTAACGACATTAACAGATGTGCCAAAGACCGACAAAGACGTACAGTGAGAGGCTAGCATAGATTTTATTTTTAGTCAGCGTGGCATACCACTGGAGTCTCCGTGCTCTCCGATGATCCAGCCGTGGCAGCTGGAAGGGTGGATGTGGAGCTTCTCGCTCATGATGTGGCGGAAACGGGCAGAGTCCAGGTTGGTGCCAGAGCCAATGACGCGATGACGGGGAAAGCCACTAAGCTTCCAGGCCACATAGGTCAGGATATCCACTGAGAAGGTGAAGAATGAAACCATCTATTGATTTGTGTGGAGCTATAGGTGTTAACATGGTATTGATTACATGGATTCCTCCACGCTATTTCAAGGTACACAGAACCTCTTCTCACATTCCCGTCCATACTCGTTATTTCACACCAATGTCAGTCTAACCTGGGTTGGAGACCACCATCAGGATGCAGTTGGGGCTGTACTTGACGATGTTGGGGATGATGAACTTGAAGATGTTGACGTTGCGCTGCACCAGGTTGAGACGGCTCTCGCCCTCCTGCTGACGGGCGCCAGCAGTCACGACCACCACTCTGGAGCCGGCTGTCACGCTGTAGTCTGACCAATTGAACAAAGCGGAATGTTTAGACGTGACTAGAGACTAAAAGGTTCTCATTAGGACAGTAGGGTTGGAGTATCACAGCAGGATTCATGGCCTATTTAATGCTCGGCTACAGTTCCTTTACATCCCTCACCTTTGTCCCCCACAATCTTGTGTGTCTTGAGGAAGAGGGATCCGTGCTGCAGGTCCATGACCTCGCCCTTCAACTTGTCCTCCATCACGTCAACCAGAGCCAGCTCATCACACAAGTCCTGGTTAACGTACACCGTACATCCAGTAAATCACCCTGATCATCACATGTCACACTGTATCTTACAGCAACACATGAGTTAGACTAGGTTCAAAGGGTGTTACTGGAAGTGACAAACCTCTTTGTTACAAGGGAATAATACGGATAGAAAAGCAAGGAACAAGTCAATCATCTCAGGCCTTGGTTATTCAGCAGCATTTTTAGTTTGAAAACTTGTAGTCGAAACATTAATAAGAGTTGATCCCATCTAACTTGGAGATCTAACTTAGCCCTTTATAAGGGTTTATTTGAAATCACACCAAGTCATCTCGGATTTCACATCAATACTTGTTTTCTTAGTGCCAAATAATATATTTATTATCATCCACGTGCTTACTCATGTAGAGGAACAACCACACATAACTCCTCTTTCTCTTGACTACCCACATTTCTCTTTTTTCTCGTCTTACCTTGAGCAGGATGCTCACGGCAGAGGCCATGCCCACCATGCCGACACCCACCACCGTCACCTTGTTCCTGCTGCCAACAGGCTCCTCCTTCATCACATGGGTGATCAGTTTATCCTTGGTGGACATCTGCAGGAAAGGAGCGTAGGGGGTGTAAATGAGTCAAGGGGGCAGAACAGAGACAAAGGGGAAATAGAGAGGTGAAAGGGGAAAGTACATAAGCAGGTTCAGACAATATAAATGGGGAGGAGACGGAAGGTGAGAGTGTAAAGTGAGAAGCATGAAAGCATGCATAATTTGTGGGAGGGCTTAAATGAGTTGCTCAAGCCCACACAAAGGTGTAAAGTGACTAAAATCTCATTCACGGACATGGTGAACAAATACAAGGGATTTTCTGACTCACTTCATCACCACAACAGAGAGGAAACCCATTTTTTTTCACAACCCCATGAACATCACCGCAACGATTCAGTTTTCCACTCATAATGATTATTACTTCCATAAAACATTCACAGACAGCACGTCTTGCTTCAAAGCCTCCCTGAAGGGTCTCCATGGCAACCACTGCCTGGGAAAGAGCTGCAGCATGTTTGTGCAGTGCAGACCACACTTAGATGACGTCACAAACTAAAATTTATGTTTCCTGGATGTTGAGAGGACATGGCTGGGCTGTCACACTTGAAAGGCTCTTGCATCACCAGCATGACTAGGCAGGCTACTTCTCCATTGCGAGGGGCAGACAAGCACGTAGCATATGGCGAACCTGCCAGGATTAATACACTGTAATACCCAGTCTAAGAGGATATTTGAGACCTACGCATTCCAAGTTTGCATGCAATAGTAAGATGCAGTAAATGGGACAGTTAATATCTTGATTCAATTATCTCTCACTCAAAGGTGATTCAACCTCTGAGGTGGGCTGTGATGACTCCTTATGAAAGTCCCCTTACTGTCAGCTTCCAGTAAAGGGTTATTGTATGTGTAACATACAACGGATACCATTGAAATATGTTGTAAAATAACTTCCTTAAAAGCATGGCTGATTACAAGGATTACAAGGGGAATTGTTAGTGGCAGAAAGAATTTATTATTGTAAAGTTGAGCGAGAGACGTGGGTATTTCTGTTGCGCTTTGGATTACAGGAATTTCTGGATGTGTAGCTGCAAGTAGACTAAAGTAAACCTGCTGTGTGAAGGCTTGTATTATCATATTTCCATTCACATTATGACATTTACTTTTTGTGACCAGCAGCAGGCCAGTAAAGGGTCACTGAGCTCTGGCGAGGTGTCAGGTATCTTGTATGGAGGTCAGTATCGAATCTTCTGTTAAGATTATTTTGTAGGCGATACATTGCTTCTGAGCTACTCAAACAAGCTGTTAAAAAAATATTTTCAGTAATTTATCAACATAGAAAACTAGATTTTGTTCCACCTTGCATTCAATGAATGCAGTCCAATGAATAGTTACCAACCAACTATGACTCGCAGTTAGTCAACCACTATCGTGTGCCAAATATGGCATTAGATTGATTCAACAGGAAATGCAAGCGACTCAGTGTTATGATAGAGCGAGTTTCAAGGAATTTAGATTGTGTACATGTGTGTTAAGCAATATGTTGCACCCATGCCACATCTTCCCAGATCTTCCCACCCTTGGGTCAGTGTATGAATGTGCAGCATTTCCTGTGTTTCCTGACTGACATTAACACTAATTCAACATGTAATATTACACAACTAAAACTTTATTATGTAATATTCTAAACCCATTCAAAACCTCACCAAATTCTGGCTTGTTATTTAAATCAGATTAGGATTATAGGATTTTTGCGTCTTACACAAGTGGCTCCCAGAATGAATAAAACAGTTACGTTTCAATATTATTTTCATCTGTTCATAAATGTCGATTTAGTCTTTCTGTCATCCCTCTAATTTCACTGATTACGATGATGATGATGATGATGCTGCTGACGACGACGACGATATTGACGATACAACAAGTAGGAAACAGGTCTTCAGGCCTACATCCTGTTTATCTGTATCTCGATTTCATCACCCCCAGAAATACATTACACAAACGCAGTAGGCACCGTAGTAAATTATCTGAATTAATAACTGAATTCGCAGCCAGATCTGGACACAACCAATCAACGCTATTGATTACCCGGAGACACGCCCCTCTCCGTATCCTCTTTAATTTCAGCATCAGGTGGTTGGGTGCTCCCTCAGTAACAATGTGGCTAACAGCGTACTGTAGCTACTCGGAATCAGAAACGTCATGTTTAACCACCTGTACTCGCGTAGCTTACCTTTAGGCTTCCGTTAGAAGGTTTGATACACGAGCTGGAATGTGTCTGCTCCTCCTGAGTGCAGCTTCTCCGCAGAAGTGGTGCCGGGGAGGGGGAGTCTCGCGGTATTTAAAGCGAGCCTCCTCCGCTCACGCAGCGTCGCGCGCATACTA
This sequence comes from Eupleurogrammus muticus, assembly GCA_036785175.1. NCBI lineage: Eukaryota > Metazoa > Chordata > Actinopteri > Scombriformes > Trichiuridae > Eupleurogrammus > Eupleurogrammus muticus. Next base: position 20,040,938 of record JAYKQN010000010.1, on the reverse strand, counting down.
ATGAGCGCAGGAAAACGCCGAGCGTGCTGCGTGTCACGTAACCGACGCGCGAGGCAGGATGCGGCCGAGTCAGAGCGCGAGCCGCCTTTTACTCATTCGGGCTCCCCCGAATAAAAAAAGGTACATTTTTCCTGTATGACAAGTAATAACGTGGTGTCGGTGAACGCCTTTCGACCATTTCCTATACTCATATCCTCACGCGACACTATTTAAAGTGACAACAGCTTGACCAACAGACTGCCACGTGCCTGTAGGCGAGGGTAGTTGGAAAGGCTCTATTGAATGTTTTATCCGGAGGTGCTGAGCTCCACCACGGAGGTTTTCTGGGTAGTTGTAGTAACATGCCAAGAGCTAGTAGCAGTAGTAGATTAGGTGAATTGGTTGCTTTCCAAGTGTTAAATCACAGTAGTGAACGGTTCAGGTGTAAATGTGTCACATATTGCTTACTATCCGATAGGTTGTGTGTGGTAAGCTGCATTAGGGACGATAGGGGGGATAGAGGCACCATCTTTAGATAGTATGAGTTTTGGTCTTGTTTCCTCTGTAAGAGAAGATGCACTAGACATAAAGCCCACTTTATCATTCAGCCTGTTAGCGCCCCCTACTGCCCGCCTTTACTATTACATAGACAACCCTATAACTGTTAAAGTTAATTTTATAAACCTTTTGTGTCATGCATCTTAAGAATGTCCCCAAATGATGTGATGTTGAAATACCCCTTTCCTCCCTGAACATTATTTTTCATGTCCTGGTTAGTTATTGACCACCTTTTCAACACTTCACATGTTGAATGATAAAACTTTCCTGAATCAGAAGACCACTGCTTTTTAATTTCCATTAATTGTGGTAAAATAATTATTGGCAAGATGTGATAGTTAAAAAAAAAACATAACAGGTCTGTCAAAATGAGGGTCTACTTTACTATGATTCATCTTAAAAGAATGACTAACTCATTCAATGACTGCTCCAGCCAATTCATTTTTTTTTTTTTTACAATAATGTAGTGTTTTGCAAATGTAAGATAAAATAATACAAAATACGATTTCCTTTATTGTCCTACAATGGAGATACAGAGGTAGGATTTCAATAATGAAATCCTTTACAAAGATAAACAATAATTTACACAAGTTGTGCATAGTTAGAAGAGCCAGAAATATACAAAACAAAACACACACATACAGTAGTTGGGAATGTAACCAAATTGTCTAAGACAATTCCTTAGACACATTTAGTCAAATTAGTTAATTATTATTTTGCATATTCTGAATAACAGGATATTGGCTCCACAGAGGAGAAGTGTCTGTCTGCAGGCTCCAAGAAAGAAAGTATCCTCACTGCAGGCATCACTGGTATGGCAACACCACTTAGGCCGATATGAAGGCCCTGCAAAGGTCATAAAGTCGGCAAAGACAGTCATAGGAACTTAGGGCACTTCTTTAATCTCACAGGGGGCGTGTCTTGGGAAGTGGGCGTGTTGTTAATCTTGTAGGATGCAGAAAGAAGGTGATTTGCAGACTGTGGAGCTCTGCTTCATTATCAGTGGGTGAACCTTGAACAAAGGTGCAACCTAGCAGCCTTCAACAGGTGTGTAGATTGGGATTGGGCCCTGTACAAGCTTAAAATCAGTGGTCCCTATCCATGTCAGTGTAGTAAGTGCATGAGCAAAATAATTATTTGTTTCAAAATTTTAAGATAAATACAACAGAAAGAAAACACCAGCAACAGCTGTCTGAAGTGGATTATGTCAACTTTATTTGTGTGGATAACAGGCAAGGCAATTCACCTTTTCGAAAGAAAACAGTCAACAGCTGCTTTCCCTCATTCTGCCTTTTTTCTTTTTCTTTTACCTATTTTTTCTTTTGATACTTTTACCTTTAATCTGGATTTTCATGGGATCTCTCCATACTTCATTCCTTGGTAGTCAGGTCACCTTTATCCACTACTACTGCCTATAACACTATTAAGTATGTAATTCGGATAAAAAAACAACAAGATAAATTGTACTTGCATCTCTTAATGCAATTTAACTACATTATATGACACTTTACAATAATGGCCACACATTTTAAGTAGCTATTACTATAGAAATATAGAAATAACTGTAAGTGAATTATTAGTGAATGAGTAACTCTTTATCACATTTTATCTCTTAAAAAAATCATACAGACCAGTTTCTTTATGAGTTGTCTATGAGTAACTCTGAACCAGCTGATGAGCAGCAAAAAATAGTAATGACTCATTTTTTACTAATCACTTGCAGTGTCCCCTTATATAAACTGGTGTAATATACTGGGTAGCTACAGAGTACTGAATCTTTACTTAATAAGTACCCGTCTATTACTTATCAAGAGTCGTTTTCCTACACATAAGTGAAATGGTGCATCATTAGTGAGCCCCTCACACTCCCAGACCACAACCAACTGCACAAGTTAAATGGTCACTCCCTAGCTGATGGTTATGAGGTAGGATTCATGCTTCACTTGATGACCATTAACTACCCTTTAGTATTTGATTAGAAGGGACTCATTTCATAATGATTCTTTAACAGTTCATTCCTCATTCATTACTCATCTGGTTCCTATTGAGTACTCACCTTATGTGGCTCTTATTGTAAAGTGTTACAGACTGACTTTGGTTTCATCCTATAACTTATAATACCTATAATTTTTATTTATATTACTATCCATGCTATTAAGCCTTTCCTTGGTTTCTATGATTCCCTATAAGGGCCGTTAATAATCCCATTGCATCGATTTAATTGCGGATTCAAATCTGAATCTAACCAATTGTGGTTGGGTGTGTAGATGTGGCTTCATGTGCAAACAATTACTATTCACAGTCCAACTGGGGACTATATTGGGTTAAATTACATACAGGTGTTCTTGCAGTCACTTTTCATCTTAGTAAAGAACTGATGCACATCTTAATAAATAAAACCCCAGCTAGGTTATTTTTACAAGCATGATAGGTCACAGCCCAATCTTGTGACAGCCAGAAGTCTGCAGAAAGACAGAAAGCGTGCACGTCAAACTCGTAAAAGTTACTTTTTGGTTCAAGTACATCAAAGCTCTGCATTTATTAATTCAGAAAAAAAGGACTTTCTCAAACTGACTCATCCTTGGTACCGGGATATATGCAGCAGGTGCAGGAGCTTCAACGGCATAGATCTTTTTTTTTCTTCTCACTTAGATCAGTAGAGCTCCACTACTGAGGGTGTCTTCACTGTAGCTCCAAGGAGGCAAAGTTGTGACTTGCTAGAACGAAGCAACAACTTGTCTTGATCGACTCCCACCACAGCAGCTTGAGACTTGAAGGTTTAGACATGAGACTTGCTCATGTGTGACTCTCTCCCACCTCCTTTACTCTCACATTTTTCTCACTGTTTTTACCTCAATGCTGCTAAACGTCTCTAAAACAAAAAAACCTCAACAAAAAATCTCAGTGCTGGAAAATTTCAGTGACTTTTTTTCACCATCTTCAGCCTTTTTTTATCACATGAATTCATTTTGTGCTTGGGTTGTTCAGGCCTTGTCATACTGGCTCAATACAAACAGCTCACCAGCAGGGGGTGCTATCTTAAAGGCAACAGAGCAACCTCCAGGACAGTTTCTCTAAACTGATAACCATCTAATGGAGTATCAAGAACCACTCATTCATTCATCAATACATTCATGTATTTTCTAATTGTGATCAATTCGGATAGAAGATTTAACTGGTAAAATATTTATCATATAAAACCATTTTTTCCAGGTTATCTTAGTTATGATGCTGAAGAAAACATATTCCAACAGTCTTGTGTCAGTATCTTTGAATATATAATGCAAATGAAAATATTTTAAATGGCGATCCCAGCTTTTCAGTTTGAAAATGGCTGGTGACTCTAAAAAATAAAAAGTTAACTAAAATGGGTTTAGGTGCTCCTGTGTGTGATTCTGACAGTATAAAAGATGTGTTGAAGACAGATGAAATGAGACTGTACTTGATCTCTTTTTGTTTAATGTCCTGGGCTTGCCTGCAGCCATGTTCTCCAAACTATCCCGGGATCTAAGCAACTTGTTCTTGTCCTTGTCTTCATCTTCTACCGCCACTCTCGATATTCTCCGGAGAGTGCGCCAATTCAATCACTGGCCAGCCTCACCGTCGGCGTAAGGAAACACGAGTTTTGTCATGTTAGCTTCTCCCTCTCGCGCCACGGGTCAGTTGCCAACACGCCGTTATTGCAAAGGGCATTGGGACCGAGGTGCGTCTGCTGTGGGTGATATCCCACCTGTCTCAGCCTGCCGCGTAATGGAGAGGAATCTAATCACCTCGCCGCAGCCTCTTCCTCTGCCGGCCTCTGTTTAGAAATAGAACTGAGGCCGGGGAACAAGGCCACATTAATAATAAAAGAATCCTCAGGAGAGTGAGATCACTCTCACAACTCTGTCAGTACAACATCCAGCCTACAGATGTTACTACACTTTACCTCAGACGGACACGTTTAACCACCAACGTTTAAACCCACAATCCCGCCTGTCTGGCTGTTTCTCGCTGATCTGTCCTTCCCTGTCTTTCAACATGAATCAAGCATCCTTATTCCTCTTTCTCTTTCATCCCGCAGTCACTTCTCCTTCTCACTTTTCCTTCCCCTCACATCTCTCCCGCTTCTCCCCCCTGCTCCCAGCCCTCCCTCTTGTTTCCTTTTCTTAGCTTCCAGACTCGCTCCATGTGCACCTTCTGCCTACAATTGATAACATCCCTGATGGAGCCCCTTTATTAGCCACCCACAGGCAGATTAACCAGAGCAATAATACACCAATCAACAGCAATTATGCACTGATAAGCCCAGGGAGAGCTGGGTGCGTGGAAGGATGTGGCAGTTGTAGAGTGATTGGATGTGTTTTAATGCAGGACTGAAGGTTGTGTGTCTGTGCATACATTTACATTTACGTGTGTTATCCAAGTATCATGTATTAAATCAAGGGTGCTTTGTTTTTGCCTACAGGCTTAATCCCTTTGTATTGCATATTATTATAATCAGATGTGAAATCAGTTGTAGTCCCCTGGTCTTTATCAAGTGGTAATTGAAGCCATGATCGTGCAGGTTGTGTTATCATCGGTGTAGTCGCAAACTTATTATTGGAAATAGAAGCACGAGTGCAGCAAACCAGCTGAATAAATGGATGTATGGAGTCAATATGGTGTATCATTACTCTCTGAGGGTACTATTATGATTGAAGACATCCCTTCGCCCATCATTACAGCTTATTAAAATACTTCAGTTACAATGTTGGCACTTGTTAGTTCTGGACTTTATTGCCTAAACAGCCGCCTGGCATTGTTATAGAGCAGCTAAATGATGATGAAAACGACTGAGAGGGTAGATATGAGTTCTCTGCCTGCAGGCATCCACACACCAGCCAAGTCTGATTTCAAGAACAGCTGTGTGGATTTAACTTCCCCCCCCCTTGCTTTTTCCACACAAAAACACAAATTCGTGTTTGGCATAGAAAATAGATTGGAGGTTTTTTTTTTTAATGGAAGACCAAATATCATGGATTTTTTTTTTTTGCTGTTGTTCAATTCTAGTTTTGCTTTATACCAATGAAATTGCCAAACTGTGTGTGCAGATGCATCAGGTTATTCTCCTCCAAACTGCTTTCAGAATCAATGATCCGAGTCTAGTTTAAAAGTGTGCTTATAATTCGTGATGATTATTTCATTTGTCTCTTTTAGGATATTGATTCAAGCTTGCAATTTCAGTGTCCAAAGGCTGCAGTGTAATTGTGGAAATTGGCGCAGAGAAACACTTAGGCTGTGTGTGTGTGTGTTTGTGTGTGTGCGGGTGTGTGTGTGTACAGGATTATCCTTTCACCACAGTTTTACTGAACATACATGCCTCCTCTAACCTTCAGGCGTCTTAGCCCATGACCTCCAAAAGTTAATCCTGGAGCAGAAAATGAAACAGGCATTTAACATTTCTTCGACCATGAAATTAAATACATTTTCTTTGGCTGTCACAGCTCTAATTATTTCAGAGGATTTATGACAGTGTCATTGTTATTATTTTAAAGACGGTGTGTACACATGCGCTTAAAGATTGCTGCAGGTGGCCTCACATTCTTATGGAGGGGGGGTGTTACTGGAGAAGCTCTGCGAGGCTTCTGTCTCCCAGTCCACTGACCTTAACACCTGTGATTGATATGGGAGGGGAGATGTGCAAGCCTGGTCTAACCGAGGTGTGTGTGTGTGTGTGTGTGTGTGTGTGTGTGCACACGTGCGCGTGTGGACGAGTGTGTGTTTACGTGCATGAAGGGGTAAGGTTAATTGAAGTTGTTAGAGTGAAAATGATTCCCTCAGGGGGACATACAGTAGTAGGTGGAGGTGGTGGGTGGGTTCAGCAGGGGGTGACGGAGAGCGTCCAGGGGAGAGAGATGAGACAGAGGGGCAAAGGGAGCAGGTGGGTGGTAGGGGGGAGGGGGGTCAAAGGGGTTGATCCCCACCCCCCCAGTGCTCAGAGGCAGTGATACATGAGGATGGAGAGATGAAATGATTCATCTAAAGGTCAGGTGTGTCGTTCCTTTCCTCCATCCGACCCCTCACCCGTCGCTGTTTTGCATTTGATCCTTGGTCTTTCTTTGCTTGTTTCTCTTCAGCTAAATTTGGGCTCCCCCCCACACACATACACACACAATATGTCCTATTAACTTACACAATAACCTCCACTAAACCCATTAAACCTATGTGCCCACCCCCTTGTCTCTTTGCCTCACGCATCCCTCGGTCTGTCCGTCTCTCTGTCTGTCCCCTCATGTGGTCTTTCCCCTCTCCTCCCATACTAACCTTCATTTCACAGATGACAGGTTGGCTGACTGTAATCCAACAGATGCTGGGGCGGGGAGGCCTGACCAACTGTTTTTACTCCAATCAGCTTTTATTGCTCTCCGGAGGAACCCCACACAACCGCCTGCCAGCCTGACATTTCAGAGAGCAGGATTGTGGAGGAGAAAGTAGAAGAGATAGAGAATAGCAGATATATATATATGTGTATATGCCTCTGTATGTACATGTGTGACTGTGTGTGTGTGTGTGTGCGTGTGTGTTGAGTGTGGCAGGGGGCTGATGGGGAAAAAGGGTGACCGTCATTACCCCCTGTGCCTGGTGAGGGGCCAAACTGCTGGCTTCAATCAACTTAGACGCGTGTGTTTGTGCATGCTGGCGTGTGTGTGTGTGTGGCGGAGGGGGAGTCCAGCATCAGCGGGGATGGAGATGTCGCTGGTAATGCATCTGCCACTGTCGCTCGCTCCCGACAGCCGGAGCCACCCCTGCATCGCCCACGTCTGTCGCCTCCTTCCTATTCTCCATCCATCTCTCCTTCCGCTCCTCACCTCTGTTCCTCCCCTCGGTCTCTCTCCATCCCTCCCTCTGAGACAAAGACAAAAGCCGCTGCAAGTTACTACGGTGACTTTGAATCCACTGCTCACATGCACACAAAAAAAATCATTGCTGTTTGTGTCATTTCAACAGTCTCCGGTCTGGACTATTGTGCCACCAGTACAGAGTCTCCCTAAATGTCACTGTGCAAATGGTTATTATCAAAAGCGAAGCTTGTATAGTACATTACCCGAAGAAGCAGCAATGTGGTTTCTTGAATTGTTCGGTACTAGAGGCTCTTTCAAAGAAAGAGTAGCCTAATTTCCACGAAATTATGCAGGTAATTTAAGCTATTATCACACAGCCCCTGTGACTATAATGCAGTTACTTTAACTGATGTTCAATGCCAAAGGTGTAGGGAGAAGTAATTTAAGTCATTTAGTTGTGATTTGTGTTCGGGTTTATATTCTGCTGATTTAACCGAGTCCTTTGTGGACTGTAAAAACCTCATAGCTTGTGAAGAACTAAACAAAATAAAAAATGCATGATTCCTACGATCATTCGGTTCTCTGACTGCCAGCAATACTTGTTTTGCTCAGACCTGCCATAGCAGACATCCAGAAGCCATCCGTCATTTGATAAAAAGGCTACCTGGTGATTAATGGCTTTTTACTTCTCTCTGCAGAGTTGTGAGCCACGTGAACTCTGCAGCCTGACCTGCAGACTATTAAATCCAGTGGAGAAACATTAGCGGTGGTCATGTGAATCTTCTCTCTTCTAATCACTTTTTACTGATGCTTCCACAAAGAGATGATGTGACCTTGGCCATGACCGTCTTGTTAACAGGACGCGTATACCATGCAACAGTGCTTTCAACAACACACAGAGGATGGCTGCTGCTGTGCAAATATCGCCGCGGTAATTTTTCTTCTTGTTTTCTCATTTTCAGGACTCAATGTTAGATCCAAGTTATAATGATTGAGGCTGAAATGTCAGGCAGAATCATAGTACAGTAAGTCTGTCCTTGGCTGTCAGCATCAGCCTATCAAAACAACCTATGTAGTTCTTCCAAACTTTTTATATTAGATACGTGCAAAGATTTTGATATTTTGTTCAAACAAACATCTTTGATAACAGATTAAAGGACTACAGCTGGGCAAAGAAGATCAGGTAATTTCCTCCCCCTCTATTTCCTGCAAAGGAACATATACATTTTACCATGTTGGTCTACTGAATCATTACCCTTTCTAGACTTAAATAAAAAAGGTTGGCTGCAGTTATTTTGTAGCACCGCTGTAGCCTCCACTCGAGTGACTGACTTTGCTTTTGTGTTTAGGAGCGAGCAGCAGTAATAAAGCTGCCTTCACAGAAGGCATGTGGAGGTGCATTTCCTTGATGGGCTCACATGGCTCATACGAACGAACCCCGAGCAGCATGGGAGGCCCCCACTGCGAGACGGAGGGGAACACAATCAATGACAGCTTTCATCTCCTTTGTACCCAGAAAATAATTTGCTTTCATCTTCCTCCTGGCAATTACAAGGCAGGTTTTGTGTCCCCGAGGAGCGATATCTGCAAACGAGGCATTTTGCGTTGTCTCAGGTAGCTCCTTAAACAATTAGAATGCTGTATGTGACGTAGGGAGATTAATTTTTGGGATTCTCCACAGGCTGCATATCAGCCCTGTTATTTGGCACAAAATGAATATCTGTCCTCTGCACACCGCATTGAGTGCCACTCAGAACTCAAGGGGATATTTAAGGTGAAAATTAGTAAGCTTCTTAATAAGCTCCTCCTGATTGCTCACAAGTGCAATTTGCCCAATTGGATCAATGATTCCAGAGATCTTTAGTACACCCACTTAAAAATACACAAAAAAACAGGCTGCTTTCAAAGGGAATTTTTTTGGAAGGTTTGGTCAGATTTACTAGGTTTCCTTCCATAATAGATATCCACTTAGATTCTATTTATTTATTTTTCATTCACATATTAATTTATTTTGCCGTTCTCGAGTAAAACACACCGATTAGGGAAAATGAAGGGTAAAAATAAAAGAATGGTGGAAGGAAACTCAATTATTGCACAAAAACCATCTACAGTTACTGTTGCCCTACAATAGAAGTGGGCCTCTAGCAGCAGTATGTGTCCCATCAGATGCCCCCTCCATAATATTTACTTCTATCTTTTGGCAACGCTCAATACATGAGAGCTCAATGCAGAGTTATGAAAAAGCAGGCTCTGTGTAGGTTACTACAACATACATGGTACATGTGTAACACACAGCCTATATATTTTTTAGGTGAGTCCAGTAGATCGTTCCGCCCTCACACATAGCATGGTCTTATAGAGGCTAGAGTCAATGACATTGCCAGCAGCGGATTTCAATTGGCTAGAGAGGAAAGGTTTGCTTTGTGTGAGTCATTTTCAAGGGTACTCAGCCGGCTAGTGTATGACTAGAATAAGGTAAAGGTCACCTATGTAGCCAGACCCTCAAGCAACTGCTCTTAATAGTGGTTAAATATAGGCATTGGCAAAGATTTTACAACGGTGTTCCTTTCTGTTTGGTCAGGAATCGAAAAATATAAAGTAGTAATGACTGAGGTCAGTTAGGGGATAAACCGGTGCTTAAATTGGGAAAGCGTAAAGAAATAAATTCTGCTCTGTGAAATAATAGATATTTACAACTTTTATTGCGCACTACCTGCTGTTTATATAGCGACAGCAACAACTCCAGTAAATGCAGGACAAAGCTTGGCGTACACAACGGCCGCCTGGCTGCTCATCCAGTGCACATTGTAGCTGATTAAGAATGTAAAATCACAGCACAAAGTCCCGCCGATATGTTTAATGAAGCCTTGGCGTGACGACGGCAGAAGTTACTGTGCTATTCTTGTACTCCATATTTGTTGTGTGTTGGCTTGTCAAGCAGCAGAGAGACTGTGCTTGCTGAATGGGTTATCAGTGAATTTACTACAACTATATGTAGTTGTTTTAGTCCTTCACCCCATGCTGCCATTAAACGTCCCTGTGATTAGTGAGGAGCGTGCAGCCAACCTAATTATCCAACGCCACAGCCAAACCCTTTACATGATTACTAACAGTTTGCTTCTTATACTGCAATTATGTTCTTTGCAATGGCAACAAGCTATGATTAAAGAGGAAGTGCTTGTTTTGTCTTTGTGTGTGTGTGTATGTGTATGTGTGTGTGTGTGTGTGTGTGTGTGTGTGTGTGTGTGAGTGTGTACATATGTGGATGAAAAATAACAAAAATGTTTTTGCCTTTTCCTCCAAAGTTAACCATGTTAGTAGCAGCTGCAGCTTTCTGTGTTAACTGCTTAAATGTATAATGTTGAGTTTGTTGAAGCAGTTTTCTGGTCTGCAGTACAGGGACGGAATTTTCTTTCTCTAGACTCGTAACGGGATACAGAAATCCATATTTACAGGCCCCAGCATCATTCACTCTTAACAGAAACGGTACTGTGCTGTGGCTGCATGCACTACTGAGAAGAAACAGAAGCATAACTGGGTCAGATGACTGTGGATGTGATTTCATTATGTCACCAGAGAGAGGTGAATGGTGGAAGATGTGTGAAAGATGTGCGAGATGTGTGAGATGTCAGAGTCTCCTGTTTCTCTGTCGAGATTATGTCTGACATTTGAAAAAATGCGAATAAAAGTGGGTATCGTCGTAATTGAAGCATTATCGAAGTCCCTTTGGGGGGTGGGGGGGTTGCGGGGGTGGGGGGAATGGAGTGAAAGCATTTTTCTAACCAGCAGGGGGCAGTGGAGTCGCAGCTGTGTGCCCAGGAGTCGGAGTGTGTGTGTGTGTGTGTGTGTGTGTGTGAGTGAGTGAGTGAGAGAGAGAAGCCAGTTTCCCCTGGTGCATATTCCCTTCACAGCCTCTCTCTGGGGCATGTCAGTGCACAACCAGAATACTGTAGTGACATTTAAAATGAGCACCAGCCGAGCATTGATCATGCTACATGGACGTGCTGGCTGATGGAACACATATGTGTGCGTGAGGCAGATCCCACCCATTTGCATACAGAAGTGGCGAGGGCTCAAGTGTACCACACTCCAAAGTCCTCCTGCAGACTCCGAGACATGCACAAGTACCCTCGTGCATCTGGATAATTATGAGACTTTATCCCCGTGTGCATGTTAATACATGACACATTCCTACCCTGCACATGTGGCCGTCCTTGTGTCACACTCAAAGCAACGTGTTTGTTGAGTGTATAGGTTTGGTTACTAATTCTTCTACATCATCGATGTCTGTAAGAGTAGCTCCTTGTACATGCATTAAGCCACTCAGCTAAAAAAAAACGTGCATGAGGAAGATGGAAAAGAGGGCGAGCAGACGGCTGCAGGCCATGTGCATGTGACAGAGACCTATGACAGTCTCTCGAGAAAGCAACCTGTCCTATTGTCTCCTCTGCGTGAACTATTAATGCTTTTTTTTTTTTTTTTTTTTTTTTACAGTTTGCTAGTCCATGTAATGGTGTATTTTATTTTAAAATGAATGCTTTCGTTAAACACATCAAATTTAAATTTAGTGAATTGGGATCGAAATGAGTTTTCCAGAATGACCTGGGGCAATGTCTTCATGGAAACAGGTTGTGTTGTGTTCACTACAGATGTTATCCGTACACTGTGTTTATAGTAGTTTACCTTTGCTGCATGTAAAAAGGCACATTTGACACCAAGAGAGAAGTCACTGGGTCGGTCATTCACCTCCCAAAGATTTACACAAAATGCTGATGATGTGTAACCTTTACAGTAAGCCAACATCATCTATGGAGCTGTGCAGGTGTGCATGACTTAAAGGCTGCTACAAAATCAACCAGCATGTTTTTAGCTGAGTTCTTGATGATATATATATTGATGCCCTCCTGGGGCAAGGAGGAAGAGGCATCCTGTAGTCAGTGCGGCGCCAGCCTCTGCACACTGAACCACATTCTGACCAGCTGCCCAAAAGCTCTGGCAGACGGGCGCTATAGGTGGAGACACGACAAAGTCCTCACCGAGGTCGCTAAGTGGGTCGAACTACAGAGAAGCCACACCAACAAACAGCCACCAGTACCACCAAGGCCCACAAGCTTCCAGCGAGAGGGCAGTAAAGTCCCAAAGGGAAAAAGACCTGACCGCCTACCATCAATGCTACACTGCGCATCAGATTGGGAGCTGCGGGTGGATCTCAAGAAGAAGCTGGTCTTTCCTCAGGAGGTGGTGGCAACTACCCTCCGACCGGATATGATCCTTCTTTCTAGGAGCTCGAAGTCCATCATTCTAGCCGAACTCACTGTTCCCTGGGAAGACAGGCTAGCCATATCTCATCAGGCAAAGAAAGGTAAGTATCAGGACATAGTAGATGAGGCGACCCTTGCTGGATGGCATGCCACCCTCTACCCAATTGAGGTTGGGGCTCGTGGTTTCCCCGCCACATCTATTCGCAGTTTCCTGCAGAAGATCGGGCTTGATGCCAAACAAGTACAGAAGGCTACCAGGGAAATAGCCACAGTAGCCGAAAGCAGTTCCAGGTGGCTGTGGCTGTCAAGAAATCACAGCTGGACCCCTTCCGCAGGTGAAGGCTAACTCAGCCCTTGCTGCCCCACTCAGGAGAGGTGTACAGGTTAAGGGGCGAAACACCTGGGACCCTGAGATGCCTGCTGAGGATGCGGAAGGGGTCCCTAGGAACACTGTGACACTCCACCAGCTAAAACCTTAACATCTACATTGGGGGTGGGCGGTTCCGGTCCCGGGGGGCCGGTGTGGCTGCGGGTCCTTGTTCCGGCCGGGCGGTGGGCGCACCTGATTCTACTAATTACTGCTACTCTGCACCTTCGTTGGTGGAGTCGGGTGTGTTGCTGCCTGGTTGGGGCGGGGGCCTGCGCCCGCGCCGGCCCTCTGGGGCCGGGGATTGCCCTACCCCTGATCTACATCCATAGTTGCTCATGCAGTCTCTGCTTGTAGCAAAGCACCTTTGGTGTTTACTTCATCTTAACTGTCGTGACCATGGGGAAAGGCCCATTGGCGGTGGGGAAAGACCCACAGACTTCCATGAAAGAATGGATGACCGCACGGAAAGACGGCACGCAATAGTCCTAGGGCTGGCACCCCGACAGACTGCACCAAACGCTACAAGTACTAAACGAAGAGAATACCCCCAAGCAGACCGAGGAGGGGGGGAGGATAATCTGCTGTCAAGGACGGATCACATGGTAACTGACCCGGACGACGATATAAGGACTACGAACTTGGATGTGGAAAGACAGGAAGGTGAAGCAAACAGAAGGTGCTCCATCTGTGGGAGAAGTTTCAAGAACGAGCGGGGCGTGAAAATCCATCAAGGTAAATCCAAGTGCAAAGAGCAGTTGCAGCAGCGCAAAACATCTAGCATGGCCCAGAGTTTAATCTCAAAGTTTGCTAGCTCTGTTTGTCAGTCGATGGAGGACCGGAGTCAGGAGGCACACCACAGTGCTCAGGACCCCCTAGCTGAACCTGCTCCGAGCATAAGGATGAGCCAAGAAGCCCCGAACATGGAGGGCTTGCCGAAGAAGCTGCGGCTGAACTTGCCATCAGCCACGGACCACAGGTGGGCACAACTGGATGAAGACCTCAGCATCATCCTTGACAACACCTTGAGAGGGGATGCTGTAAAAAAGATCAAGACTCTGGTGGAGACAGTGTACCAAGTATGCTATGACAGATTTGGAGTTAAGGAAGGAAAGCCTGAGAAACAGCCATCAGGCCCCAGCAGAAGGCAACGGCGCATTGCTGAAATGCGCCAAGACCTCAGAGAACTCAAGAAGAGGTGGCGGGGAGCAGAACATCAGGAGAAGGAAGCCCTGAGCGAGCTAAGCTCAGAGGTGCGGAGAAGCCTACTCCAGCTGCAAAGGGCAGAGGCAACGCGGAGAAGACAGAAAGAGAAGCGCCGGCAGAGGAAATCTTTCTTCAACGATCCGTTCCGCTACACATCTGACCTCCTTGGCCAGCCCAAGAGTGGGAGACTGGCATGTTCCAAGGAAGAAGTGGAGGATGCTGTAAAGGCAGCACATAGCGACCCCAGCAGGGACCTACCATTGGGAGAGTGCCCCTTCCCTATCCCAAAGCTCAATCCAAGCACCCCTTTCAACATGGCAGACTTCACTTTTGAAGAAGTGAGGTCAGTGGTGAGACGGGCTCGAGCGGGATCCGCTCCTGGTCCATCAGGGACATCTTATAAGATTTATAAGAACTGCCCACAGCTGCTAAGGAGACTGGCCACACTCCTGCGCACACTGTGGAAGAAGAAGCAGGAACCCTGGCTGTGGACGCTTGCAGAGGGCTGCTTCATTCCTAAGGAGCTGAATTCATCAAGCCTTGACCAGTTTAGAGAGATTTCCCTACTGGACGTTGAGGGGAAGGTTTTCTGGGCAATCATCGCCCAAAGGTTGACATCATACTTACTTGTCAATGGCTACATCGATACAAGTGTCCAGAAAGGAGGAGTACCGGGCTACTCTGGATGCCTGGAGCACACGGCGGTAATTAGCCAGATAATTAAGGAGGCGAAGAGCAACAAGAAATCTCTCTCGGTGGTCTGGCTAGACCTCGCCAAGGCTTACCCAAATGTTCCACACCAGCTTATCTGCAAGGCATTGGATCATTACCAAGTACCATCAGAGGTCATTAAGTTGGTGATGGCTCATATGGGTTCTTTACAGATGAGGTTCAGTGCACAGGATTTTACCACCAAGTGGCAGAGGCTGGAAAAAGGGATCATGGCTGGCTGCACCATATCAGTCTCCCTGTTTGTGGCAGCTATGAACCTACTGCTGAAAGCAGGAGAGTCTCAGTGTAAAGGACCGACGGCAGCGGATGGGACAAGGCATCCAGCCTGCAGAGCGTTCATGGACGACATCACCGTGATGACCCCATCCATCATTGGGACACGATGGGTCCTAAGTTCACTGGATAAGATGGCCACCTGGGCCCGTATGCAGTTCAAGCCCAGCAAATCCAGAAGCTTGTGCATCCTGAAGGGAAATCTGTCGAATAACACCTTCAGCATCCAGGGGTCAGAGATTCCAACCATTCAGGAGGAGCGAATCCGATGCCTGGGAAAACACTATGACAGCACTCTGAAGGACAGGCTAAACCTCGAAGACACCGCAGCCCAACTAAAGGAGTGGCTGAGGAGAATAGACAGGAGTTTGCTGCTAGGTCGGTTCAAGGTGTGGTGCTTTCAGCATGGCATCATACCAAGGCTCCAGTGGCCATTTCTGCTCTACGACTTCCCTATGACAAGAGTTGAAGCAATGGAGAGAGTCTGTAGCAGGTTTATTCGTAAATGGCTGGGTGTTCCTCCAGCTTTCAGCGCAGTCAACCTCTACAGCAGGTCATCAGTACTCCGGTTACCATGCTCCTCCGTCATAGAAGAATTCAAGGCCACCAAGGCAAGGGCAGCATGCACGCTCTCAGGCTCTAGGGACGCAAAAGTCAGGTATGCAAGTTCTGCCATTAACTGCGGCAGGAAGTGGAAACCCCTCGAGGCGGTGAAGGAAGCGGAAGCCTACTGGAAGCATCAGGAAATCGTGGGCACTGTGTGTCGCGGACGGCTAGGGCTTGGAAACTACGGTGTCAAGAGCTGGTCGAAGAGCAACATGCGAGACAGAAGGGACTTGGTGGTGCAAAGGGTGCGGGAGGCAGCTGAAGAAGACCGTCGAATCAAAGCAGCAGGGCTGGGCTCCCAGGCGCGCTGGATGCAGTGGGAGGGGGCGCTCGAGAGACCATTGTCTTGGAAGGAGCTCTGGGGCACTGACCAAGGCAAGCTGAACTTCCTGCTGCGCGCTGTGGCTGATCTCCTACCCACACCAAGTAATCTGAAGATCTGGGGCAAGGAGGAAGAGGCATCCTGTAGTCAGTGCGGCGCCAGCCTCTGCACACTGAACCACATTCTGACCAGCTGCCCAAAAGCTCTGGCAGACGGGCGCTATAGGTGGAGACACGACAAAGTCCTCACCGAGGTCGCTAAGTGGGTCGAACTACAGAGAAGCCACACCAACAAACAGCCACCAGTACCACCAAGGCCCACAAGCTTCCAGCGAGAGGGCAGTAAAGTCCCAAAGGGAAAAAGACCTGACCGCCTACCATCAATGCTACACTGCGCATCAGATTGGGAGCTGCGGGTGGATCTCAAGAAGAAGCTGGTCTTTCCTCAGGAGGTGGTGGCAACTACCCTCCGACCGGATATGATCCTTCTTTCTAGGAGCTCGAAGTCCATCATTCTAGCCGAACTCACTGTTCCCTGGGAAGACAGGCTAGCCATATCTCATCAGGCAAAGAAAGGTAAGTATCAGGACATAGTAGATGAGGCGACCCTTGCTGGATGGCATGCCACCCTCTACCCAATTGAGGTTGGGGCTCGTGGTTTCCCCGCCACATCTATTCGCAGTTTCCTGCAGAAGATCGGGCTTGATGCCAAACAAGTACAGAAGGCTACCAGGGAAATAGCCACAGTAGCCGAAAGCAGTTCCAGGTGGCTGTGGCTGTCAAGAAATCACAGCTGGACCCCTTCCGCAGGTGAAGGCTAACTCAGCCCTTGCTGCCCCACTCAGGAGAGGTGTACAGGTTAAGGGGCGAAACACCTGGGACCCTGAGATGCCTGCTGAGGATGCGGAAGGGGTCCCTAGGAACACTGTGACACTCCACCAGCTAAAACCTTAACATCTACATTGGGGGTGGGCGGTTCCGGTCCCGGGGGGCCGGTGTGGCTGCGGGTCCTTGTTCCGGCCGGGCGGTGGGCGCACCTGATTCTACTAATTACTGCTACTCTGCACCTTCGTTGGTGGAGTCGGGTGTGTTGCTGCCTGGTTGGGGCGGGGGCCTGCGCCCGCGCCGGCCCTCTGGGGCCGGGGATTGCCCTACCCCTGATCTACATCCATAGTTGCTCATGCAGTCTCTGCTTGTAGCAAAGCACCTTTGGTGTTTACTTCATCTCATATAAGCTCTCAGACTGCACAACATTTTAGTTAGCTGAACTCCAATGTATTGATTTACTTCTATAAATAAGATACATATTGCAAGGGACACGAGTGACATATGTATATCATATTATTTAAGTCCAGATAACAGGAATAAATTGGGTACTCAGAAATTGTTGATCAGAAATCATAGTTTTTTAATGGGCTCAATTTACTATCATGGTGTTGCTCTTGTACAAGAGGATTCACTTAAATAAACTCATTTTTGTCCTTTAACTAACCAAATCTGTTGATTAAAGTTGGTGTTTCAATTGTCACTTTTTGTCCCTGTGACCTTACTTCCAATATTCTATAACATCTACAGACTACCCTTTTTATTTGTATTCCTTTTTTCCCAGCCTCTGGTGAAACGACAGTCTTTCCCAACATCCACCTTCATTGCCCTTTCCTTCGTTCCTCTGCTCTCCAGTTGTCTAAATGTTTGCAGATGAACACTAATAGTCTCCTCTGTATGTGGATGACATGGTAATTGATCAAGCACACCATGCTGGCCAATCCAGTAGCAGCAACAGCTTTCTACACGCAGAGAGATGGCAATTGGCAGTTTGTACAACCCTGAAGGGAGTTTATGTGCATGTGTTTGTGTAGTGGTTGTTTCAGGGTGGAAACACTGAAATACCAGAGTGTTAATTTGTGTGGGTGTGTGTGTGTGGGTGGTTGAATGTGTACACATTTAACGTAAAGTCACATGTTTATGGCCTACTGGTGAATTGGCTATGAAGCCATTTATTACATGTACTATGCTGGTGATGTTAGTGCTGTCTGGACTCCCTCTCAGGTCTGGGGTTTATTGGACTCTTGCCACACATCAAATATGTTCCACTTTTTGGTCAATCTTTTCCTCTATTTATCTCTCTCTCTCTCTCTTCCCTCAACTGATCCTTTACTGTCCCTCTATCTGTACCAAACCGATTTGAAAATAATACATTTGACAAGCATTTCTAAAAGAGAAAAACAAGTCTCATAAAATATAGATTTTCTTCTGTGGCTTGATTGATGTCCAGCTCTTCTTTACAACATTGTTTAGTTTGATCAGTTATTTGTGATGATACTTTAATATGACAGAGGGCTCTCCTCAAGATTCTGAGTTCACTAATAGTCATTTAACTTATTAATACCTATTGCACATTTTTTGTTTATTTTATTGACAAATCTGTACAACATGCAATCATTTAGAGGGGCTTCATTGCAGACCACAGATTTTTTTCAGGATAGAATTAATTCAGCATAGAAAATTGCATATAAATCCACTAACTGATTACATAATCCATAGGGCGCTTTCACACCAACAGTCGGTGCACAGTCCAACGGTCCATTCAAACCAAAGGCTCTTACTTTGGTTCGTTTGCGTTGGTGTGAAGCATCAGTCGTGCTCGGGTGTGCGCTAAATCAAGCAGATCGAGACCTCCAAAAAGAGGTGGTCTCGGTTTGCTTGCCTAAACAACAAATGACAAACTTTGGTGTGGTCCCACTGGTAAGTAGATGAACTCTGGTACAAATGAATTATTCGAGATGCATCATGCGAGGAGATACTAAGAGGAGATTAATTAACTATGAGAGCTAAACTTTACTTGAAACCATGCAGATGCATTTTCACCAATGGTAAATTCGCATTTTCGAACAGAACACTTTGGTAATTTTTGCTTTCCTGAAAAATTCAACAAGCATCCGGGAAAAAAAAGAACTGTGCTGAATTCGCTCCATGCTGTTGGTTGAATTTTGCAGCTTGGTGGCTCTGTGCATAAATACATGTAAATATGCACATAAACACACACTCAAAGCGTGCGCACACACACATACACACACACACACCCACGAGCTCAAAGACAAACTTAGATGGCTTCTCATTAATTTCTTCACAGAGAAGCGGGAGAGAGGGATGTAGGCTGTGAAGGAGTGGAGACGGATTGATGGGAAGCAGGGAGGTACAGTCAAGGTGATTAAAAACTCAAGCTACAGATGTTTCTGGAACACTTCAAAGTGGCGCCCCCGCCAACGCCAGCGCTGGGCACGATGCATTATTGAGATGGTGCCCACCTGGCACCTGGCGCTGACATCACATGCCCGGTCCACCTGGCACCGTGTGGTCACGTGGGTGACACTTTGGGTCACACCTGCCTCCACAACCCGGCTCCCGGTGTGATGAAGGGCATCAGGGGGAAACGGCACACATGCTCAACACGCACCTCAAAGGCGCTAAACTGGGGCATGTGTTGTTTGTAAACCCAGTCGCGTTATTGAAAAGTGAAGGAGGAAGCAGGAAATATTCTTGTCAAGAATCGCAGTGCATTTCCTCGCTCGCTTTGGGTTGGTATATAATCGACTACCTACAGGTCATGTAACTTGAATAAAATGTTATTTCCTCACTTGGCTTGTAACAGCCTGTTGTTAGTTCACAGCACAGCACAGTTGTAATATTTAAGCAATATGGTGTTCTATTTTGTGTACAGAGGGAAGGTGAATGCAGTTTAGATGATGCACTATAGCAATTTAAGCTCTTATCAAATATTGTATTGAATTTGCAATTAAGATAGTTCAGTAGAGGCGGTACTTTGGGGAAAAAGCTCAGGAGTTTCACTGGAACATCTTCAGCTTTGAAGGAGCCGGTGCTGTGGTGTTGACACAATTCTTTCTGCTTAATATTTCAGCAGCCTCCTCAACCTTGTGCTCTCTTTAGCAATATTTAGAGGTCACAATGTGTCTGTTTGTGTGTCCATGTGTGTGAATGAATGAATGTGTGTGTGTGTGTGTGTGTGTGTGTTTCTCCTGCATGTGTCCCCTGACACCTGTACTCTCTCGGGGTGTGAGGAACAGACAGGCCAGAGCCACAGTCACAGGTCTCAGACCAGTGGGGTGTGAAATGAACCAGAGGGCCAACACACTCTCCCCCTGCTGCACATGTACACAATCACTGTGTGTGTGTGTGTGTGTGTGTGTGTGTGTGTATGTATGTGTTAGAAAGGACACATAGGAAGAAAAGAAAGGGGGAGCAGGCTGAGACTAGAGATTCTCCTATACTGTGGAACATTTTTTGACTGCAATAAAAAGCACCTCAGTAAATAAAGTCAGTCTAAATATATAGGAAAGCTATGACATTATTGATGGTTTGGCTTCAACGATTCACTTCAGTTCAGAGTTTATAGTTCCTAAGGCAGTGGTTCTCAAACTTTTTTGAGTCATAACCAGGAAGAGATGTTTCTGTGTAGCAGGAAATGTCTTGTGTTGAGCAGTTTAAAACAAACAATGATTTGGACTCTTTTAAAACAGGCACAAAACCCTTCTTTTTTGGAAAGGCTTTTAACCATAAACCTGGCTCCTCCATCTTTTAGTATTAATATAAGTTTTCATCTTGTAGAGATGGAAAGTCATATATGGATTTACAATATCTATAAAGCTAGCATGTCTTTCATCAATGTATTTAACAAATAACATTTAACTTAATTCTTTCATATGCATATATTAATTTAATTAATTATCTTTTTGTCTTGTGTAATTTTATCTTTCCCAGAGCGGAGGTGGAAAGGGTGTTCATAAATGTTGTTGTACTTTTTCCTTGTGAATTAACAAATATATTGTTAAAAGTTATCTTGTTCCTCTTTACTTTATTATTATTATGATTGTTATTATTATTCATAATAATAATAATGTGTATGTTCTATTATATATTTGAAGTTGAAAAAAGTTGAAGCATTTTGAATAAAGCCTTTTTTGGGGAAAAATATTAAAAATATGTCTCAAAGCATACCGTCCAACACCAACACCACTGATCTTCAGCTGGTGAAATTAACCAAAATAAGCTGTTAATGTAATGCTTTAGGCTTTTGTGCGTCGCATAAGGCAATAAAACACCCTTGTTAAAACTACATTGATTCCAGGTACATTTTTACACTTATGATCCCAACCTGCAATTCTTGTGGGGGGTGAAAAAAAAAGCTCCAGCAACAAGAAACGGGGCGGCAGCGGGGAGGGAGTCCCGCTCCTCTGGTTGGCCGGAGCCGCTGTCAATCACGCGTGACGGGCTCCGCAGCACCTCCCACAGACGCACAGCGGCAGCGCAGCTTCCACCGACAATGATATTCAAGGCACTTGCGGCTCGTCTGCAGCGATAGGAGGAAAAAGAGGAGAGAGAGAGAGAGGGAGAGAGAGAGAAACGGGAAAAAAAGGAAAAAGAAGAGAACCTCACCTCCTCAAACAGCGAGCGAGGTAGGGAAACAGAGACCGAGGAGCTCCGGAGGAAGAGTGAAGAAGAAGAAGAAGAAGAAGAAGAAGAAGAGGAGGCTGTGGAGTAAACAGAGAAGACAGCCGCGGCTTGGACCTCCAGCGAGGACTGCTGCCCGATTGTCTGCGCTTCGCTAGAAAGTATCTCATTCATTTTTTCACACAGATTCCGACATGTCATCGTCCGGTAAAGACAACAGCGGTGCCCAACACGCCAATTACGTGGGACCTTACCGCTTGGAGAAGACGCTCGGGAAAGGACAGACAGGTTAGTTGGGACAGCTCGCTCCGCTGCATCCTCCTCCTCCTCCTCCTCCTCTTCTTTTTCTTTTTCTTTTTCTTTAACGATTTATTTAGCGGAACGCTCCGCGGCGAGTTGGTAATGTGACGGACTGCGTGTCCGCAGGTGATAATAATAAGATAACTAACCGTTTAGTTAGAAACACCTGCCCAGCCTGGTGGGGAGGGGGGGGGGGCATTTATGTATTTATTTATTCATTCAGGTGGGAGTGGGGCGCGATATGTTGTTGGTTTACCGGCGAGTTGACAATCATCATTGTGTGGTACAGGAGGGGATTTAGGTGATAGGTTGCTTTACATTGGCTTGTTGTCTGTGCGTTGGCGTTGGACTGTTTGTGTGTGTGTGTGTGTGTGTGTGTGTGTGTGTGTGTGTGTGTGTTTCCAGCACCAGAGCAGCGTGTAAACCGTCCAACGCCAAAATAAATAAATAAATGTGACGGCACGATGGGGTATGAAAATTAACTTTTTTGTGTCCCCTCTGTGTGTGTGTTTGTGTATATGTGTGTGTGGGTGTGGGTGCGTGAGTGTCCTGTGATTGGTACACAACGCCTGTTAATCCCGATTTGCCTGATACATTGATCTATTCTTAGTCCGCAGGCAGGCGTTTCTGCCATAGGCTCCTGGATGTTGGCTCTGCAATACTGTGGCTTTTCCTCTGATATGGACTAGAAGGTCCCACCTTGACAGATCACACCGAGAGCTACTGTATATTCATGAAGCCCTCAGTGGACTGATTGGCTCCCCTTAAATCGGGAGCACATGCTGCATCTCAGCATAGACAGCAATGACACTGCAGTTTGTTAAAGTTGCATAGCAGGACTTCATTCCATCAATATTTGCTGCCACTTGGTGATTCCCGAGTGTCGACCTGTGCACGAGTGCATTGTGCAGTGCTCCGGTCCTGTTGTCCAGCATTGGTAGCCGGGCAGTGGGAGCCTTTTGCGGTGGTCAGGTGTACATGGATCCGGTGAGGCAGGCACATCCCTGTGTAGGCAGGTGGCAGGAGTGATGCAGCATGCGCCGCCAGCTTGCCACTCTTAAAGATGGATGGAGAAAGAGAGGGAGTCAGAGACTTTTCCTCCTCTCTCTACCTCGCTCCTGTTGAGAGATTTTCCTCCCATCTGTTGTCTAAAACGGCTACAATAGGCGTTACTTCCCCTACCCGGTCCAGCTGGTCACGCTGAGCAGCCGTGTGCGCGTGTAAATGTTTTTGAGTGTTCTCTCAGACAGTATGCTTTCTTGAAATATTCACCCAGGCAGTTCATGGACCTGGCTGGACCTCGGGTCTCGGTGTATGTGTGCCTACAATAACCAATGCCCCTTTTTAGATACCATTTCCTAACTGTCCATAGGCAGTTCAATGCAAGATATCTGCCATACACCTGCAGTGTGATGAGTGTGGTTGTATCCGACAATGGATATGAATGTTCCAGTTTGTTCTTTCATAACAGATTAATAACAAATGCAATATTAAAAGCACATTGGCTTGTCTCCCTCTCCTCTGCTTCTCTAGGAAATAATTTGTGCTAATGTCTCACTCGCAGAGAGACTTGGCTTTCTTTCAGTTTACTCTTAGGAGCTTCTAATGGCTGTTTATGATGATATGGAGCTGGCACTGACAGTCTGCCGTGTACAGACATTTAATGACATATTGTCTCTGAGCTCATCCATGGCTCATGATATATTTATATATTATATTATATTATTATATATATAAGTGTTTTTGTCAGATTGCTGTCCATGGCTCTTGCTTAGCTCATATGGATGGAAGCAATACATTGCATTACAGAGCAGCTTGATTTATAATTTGTGTCTCAAATGTTCTTGGTCCCTCACTCGTATGTCAGACTGCTTTGGTATTTCATTTGGAGGATTTTCACAGTTTCACTTCGACAGTTCTCATTTTCATATTGGAATATTTTGGCCTGGACACTTACAATTTCACATTTCAAATGTCCTGAAATAACATTATGCAGTATTGTGTGTGTGAGTGTTTGTTCCATGTTAGAAAAATCATTTGGTTACTGGCGTCCATGCAGGTAGTCAATGCCAAACCTATTCAGATTAATAACCACGCTGCATAATATCCCATTCGCCTATTAACCATTCGTTAATCTGTCAGATCTCTTTCCCAGGCCCACAGAAAGGGTTGGGCTGGCAACCGTGTGCGCCCAATGGGTTGGGCCTGATCATGAGTGGCAGCTTGGTCCATCCAGTGGACTAAATCCCCAGCACGCTCTCGCAGGCTGTGGTTGGCTGGTATTATTAGCAGGTAGAAAGCGGAAGGCCTCTGGTTGATCTGGCTGTCCTGGAGGAGTGGTGCTGTTCCGTGTTCATTAAGTGATTAGGCCCTGTCCTGACACACACATGGCCATCACAGTGGTTCTGGTTTGGCTTCCTGATCTAATCCCCTACACAGCCAAAGTCTGCATGCCTCTCACTCACGCACTCACGTGGCCGAAAGGTAGCGGGCCCATTCCCCATTCTAGCTAAGCAACATAAGCATAAGCATGCATTCCATTTGCTACGTAACTGTTTAGTAGTACATAGTAGTAACATTTTTGCTCGAAGCTGCTATGGATTGTATTGTGTATATATATATATAATACAATAGAATCCGTCCATTTTTAAATGAAGATGAAGCACACCAAACAAGATATGGGTTGGTTTGTTTAGCAGCTTCAAGCAAAAAAAGCTAAATGCCATTTCACCACTTTTTGTGGAGACCTGGGGAATAACCAGACGGTCTGGTCCTGATGACCTGGGGGGTCGACCTGGTTCATAGCTCACAAGCATGTCAGTGATAATGGACTGGTGGAGGAATTCCTGTGAGCAGTGCGTTACAGTAGTCTAGCTGACTGGAAACAAAGGCATGCACAAGTTTGGTTTTTTTTGTATCCTCCTGGGATAACAAAAAAAAATCCTTACCTTTGTGATATTTCTTAATTATCTAAATCCAATGTTAATTATGCTGCCAGTATGGCAGTATGGAAAGTGTGGCAGTTGTAACAATTTAAAAAAGCGATTTCCTATCTTTTTCCTGTCAACCAGGAATTCTGTCTTGTCACTTTTTAACTTTTAAAAATGACAGCACATTGAACTATCAATATCCTTGATGCATTCTGATCAATAATCTGCATCAATAGGTCTTAATGATGGACAGGGAAATATATACATAGTTGCATATTATCAGCATAATTATGACAAATCTTCATTGTGTTTTTGGAAAAGTTGGCTCATAGGCAACAAGTACAAATAAACAATAATGGGCCTAAAATTGACCCTTGGGGAACATCACATGAATGACTCACCAAAGAAGTCGAGACAAATAAAAAAATCCTATCCTATGAGGTATGATAAATGGTTATAGTCAGAATAGATTGAGAAAGTATTTGCTCAGGGTGCACCAGACTTTTTTATCTGGCTTCGATATGTCTCATATCTCTTTCCACTTGTTTTCTTTCAGTTTTATCGCTTTCTCTCTAGTTTCTGCAGACCTTGTCAGGTGTACATTGTACATTGAGCTTGATGGCGTCTATAGATATGGTGTGCATGGCTGGTTACTGATTGAGGTTGAAGCCACAGAAGCATGGAGGCCATTTTCAAGCCAATGACAAGTTTTTGTGCTTGAGTGGCGGAACAGAGCGTTGTGTCGGTGAGATGATCCTGTAGTGTATATGGGGTGTGTGTGTGTGTCATCAGCTGAGTCTGTGTGTGTATAATTCTTGCATTGGCTTACTTTGCCACTGAAATAGTTTTCTATCAAAAACACAGAATTAGCCCCTTGCTCTGACAGGTGCATTGTGAATTTAATAATCAGAACTCCTTTCAACTGTCTCCATTGTAGCAAGCTTTGGAGTACAGTAACAGTCTCCTTATACATTCTTGAAGATTTGTTTTACAAAGCTGAAGATTGTGGATTTGTATTTGCCAGTGCACTGACTTAATACAGGCTGAATCACCGCTCTGTTCCCTAATGCGTTGGAAAACACTGTCGCACTTTGCCTTTACTTTGTTCCTGAAGGCTGTTGATTAGTGGAATAGAGGCCTATTGTCTGAAAAACACTGCCTGTTAATCCAGTGTAAGTCCCTGTTTTAGCAAGACTTGGATATTGACAGGCTAAGAGTTGGAGGTTGATGTGTAGGCTCCTTGATTCTTTGATTGATGTTTAGAGTGAAATCATCTGTGCTTCAGGGGCGCTCATATTGACTGTTCATCTGACAAAAAGCTGCCTGTGATGTTTTGTCTCACTCCCTCTTTCACTGTTTTTCTCTCTCCGTTTCTGTGCATCTGCTGGAGAGTTCTTGTTCTGGGATCACCGCGCTTACAAAGCATTTAAGCCAAACCCACTGTTTCTACTGTCTCCATGTCAGCAAAAGCCAGTTTGTAGCTCTTCCTGTCGGCTTTCACTTTTGCACTGTGTGGTTGACTCTGGGTGAAAGAGAGAGGAAGAAGAAGTTCACATTTGTCTATCTTTTTATTTATTTACACTAGCGCACACATGGACACATTAACTCAACCATTCTGGGAGTCTGGCACATTGCGCGGTAATGTAAAACCGTTAATTCGACATTGATTGATAGCTGGCTAGCTTGGGATGCTTGATTCAGATCAATGGGCTCTCCAAAGATTTCCTGTCTGGTGGAAGAGATCCATACTGTTTCACAGCACATGATATTCCCGATGATAAGTGAGGAGGGAATGCTCAGTCGATGCTGTCAATGAAAAACCACTTGGCAAATCCTCAAAAACTAAATGCGTTTGCGTTTACTTGTGAGCGGCGCAGGTGCTCCAACTCTCAGTGGCCTCCGTGCCATTAAACTAATCTTGATACCCATTTTGAGCTCAAACACAGGTGTGTGTCTCCCCGGACGTTCACATGAGATTGCCCAGGAAAAAAGTTGCCGGCTTTGACCTAAAATCGGTGAGCGCGGGGAAGTAAATGAAAGGCTGTGATGACAGACCTCATGTTTCAGCAGGCTTCCTTAGAGATTCAGGTCAGTGAAACCCTGACCCAGCCACTGTACTGTGCTGCTCCCAGCTGGGAAGTACCCTGCGTTAGCAAGCTGGATCAGAGCTGTGGAGCATGAAGCTGGGCCCGCATGGTCTCAGTTGTTTGACTCTGGCTGGAGCCGATGCCCTGCTCCCTCAGCCCTGAAATGTATCCGAAATGGTGATGAGGCTGGTGCGCGTGCCTCCGCTGATACATATGTTGTCTATTTGTGAGCTGGTAAGGATATATATTCCTATGTGTGCGGCATCAGTGTCCGGTTCTCTTGGCAGGGGTAAGGGGGCACACACACACAGAAGCCATTCTTTGAGTAAATCGAACCGGGACTCACTCTGTAGTCTCTTTACAATCCGTGACTTTGGCCGAGGTTATATAATGATGATGGTCTCTGTCATTTAGTGCGCCTCTCCCCTCATCCGCTGCACTCCATCTCTCCCCCCCCCTCTCTGTCCCTCTTCCCCTGGCCAGTCAAGATTCATACAGGGATTCAGCCATGTGGTAAATCAGACAAGACCTCGGTGGAATTGCATCGATTGGGAGGAATGTATGTAGCCAACGATTTTCAAAGATTAATGATGAGGAAAGAGGTGGAGAACCGGAGGGTTGGCGAGAGCAGGATCACAGCAAGGAGGTGGAATAGGAGTAAAATAAAAAAAATAAATAAATGCAATAGCATGGAGCGGTTCTTGAATGTTCTGACTGCAGTGGAGGTTATTAATTAAGGCAAAGTATTGATTATTCTCTTCATTTCCCCCCCGATTTTCATCTCTCTATTGCTGACCTTCAGTAAAGGGCTCAATCTTCAGATGGGAGGTCAGTGAATAGGCAGAGGGTTGCCGGAGTACTCCCTGTGGGTGGTCATGAATGTGTGTGTGTTTTATGTGTGTGTTTATTTGGACAGGTCCTATCGCATCCTATTTGGAGTCACCCCCTAACTCAGTGCATCCATTGTCAGTGTTTATCTGCCATGTTGTATAGCATGGAGAATCAGGTTAGGGCGACATGGTCCATTTTCTTTCATTTCTATCAAGACACACACACACACACAAACAAATGCAATTTCTTTCCCTCACTCTGTCCATCTCTCTCTCTCTATCGACAGTCCTGCTCTGCCGCTGTTATTTTGTGTATTGTGTTATCACCTCATGCCATTTAGAATTTCACGGTGCTATTTTCCCAGCGCAGAGGAGAGAATGCAAGCAGAAACGCACCATTTCTCTCACCAGTGCTTCAAATTGTTACATTTATATATAACTTCATGCTGTTGCTTCAATGAAATATGCATGGTGTTTCGCTACGAGACATCTTTGTCCCGGCCGCAGCCTCGGTGCACTTTTGATGTCAGAATGTCATCTCTTTTGGTCTTTGCCAACACGGGACATTTAA
This sequence comes from Eupleurogrammus muticus, assembly GCA_036785175.1. Taxonomy (NCBI): domain Eukaryota; kingdom Metazoa; phylum Chordata; class Actinopteri; order Scombriformes; family Trichiuridae; genus Eupleurogrammus; species Eupleurogrammus muticus. The sequence goes on along the minus strand of JAYKQN010000010.1, from coordinate 20,012,645 downwards.
AGCATACAGCAACTCAAACGTCTGTGCACACAGAAGTAGGCTTAATCAGCCTGTTTCTGCCTCTCTCTCTCTCTCTCTCTCTCTCTGGCTCTCTCTTTCTCTCTCTCTCTCCCTCACTCAGATTAACCCTTGCTAAGCCGCCTGTCTGGCTCTGACTGTGAGAATGTTGGGTTGGTTGCCAAGGTTGGTTGTCTGGTTGTCATGGTTTCCCTGCTTCTTGCTGGTTCCCAGTCTGCCCTCGTGAAGAAAGGAAGGGAATGCTTTCTCTCTCTGTCTCTCTCTCTCTCACGCGCACGCTTGCTTTCTCTCCCGGGCGTTCCTGTTTCTCTTCCTTGCTCGCTCCACTCTTCAATATAAAGTCTGCATTGTTACCATCACGCAAGTTTGTCCCTAACCGGCGTGTTTCTGTTTACCTGCCTAATCTCTAGATGTGAGCCTGGAAATGAGTATGTGAGGGAACCCACTGTAATTAAGTGATTTACATGTACGACCACATGCATATATGTGCTCATGCTTGTGCAAACCATGTGCTTGTGCTCAGACATACGGTCATGGATCAGACGAGCTTGCTCTACTCTGTGCTCTGTGCTCTGTGCTGTGTTCCCATTTAAATCTGGGAGATTAGCACATGTGGGGAGCCTCGGCTTTAGTTGCTGTCAGCTCAGCTAGCCTTGGCAGGTTGTCCTCAGATCAGGGGGAGCTCTGTGCTCATCCCCCCAATGCTGTCTGTCCTGCTGTACCTTATCCATTACCAAATAGATGGGTGGGCCAGTGACCTTGACTTTGGTACAGGTTTTTGTTTTTTAAAACTGCTGCAGCACACCTATACAATTATGGACACAGAATTGCCATTCATATCCTGCTTAACAGGATATAAATATATAATATATATAATTTTGTTAATAGTAGTTTCATACATTTAACATTTTTTTTTACATAATTCTAAAGGCTTAAGTGCAATATAATATTTTGTGTGTATATTGATTTATATTTTAAAAGATTTTATAATTATTTTTTTTTAAGTTTTACTCACAGTTTTCTGGTTTAATCTTATAGCATTTTTTCTTCTTTGTACTTATGATAATACCGGTATTATCGCTTTGCCACTGTCATTACAGTGAATTAATGACTTTGAGATTACATGAAACGCTGCCTTGGCTCCAGCAGCAGACCTGCTGGCAACTCCCCTTGGACTGTTTTCCAAGAAAAAGTACATGAATGAAAGTGTGAGCTCATTTACCGTGTGCAGCGCGTCCCAGATGGCAGGAGCAGGTAATTGTGATGCATTCAGAGCTTTCAGCGCCATTCGCTCTGTTGTCAGCTCTTTAGGCCATGAAGCACAATGTCGCCCGTGCCCGACACACCTGAGACGTGGCCTGGCATATGAAGCAAAGCAGACAGGCCTCATTGAGATTAGGTTAGATGAGCGTGACTGCTCGCAGACCAACAACCTGCATTGGCTGCTCGTCTCTGTGGCGCTCGCATCTGACACTTGGCCGGACTAAAGAGATTTCTCACCATGTTAGCAAGCTCGACTTCGTTGATCTCAGCTCAGGACATCAAGGATCCTGTTATTCATAGAGAGGAAGGAGAGCAGGTTCACTTTGCTATTTGGGTGATGTCGGGCAGTGTTGTTGGCAGTTTACAAAAAGAACAAACAAACAAAAAAAATCAGTCAGTGGCCCAGCCAAGACAAACAGTTTCTTCTGTTTTTTTTTTTTTTTCCTGTTTTCTTTATTGCCACTTCATCAGAGAGCGGGTCAGTGCTTTGAGTCTGCTGCCAGGTCAAATCCTCAGCCATCATGACTATGTATTAGGATGGAATCAGATCGCAGAGAGATGTCGGTGATGCTAGTATGAGTCTGTGTGTTTTCACCCTTTGGCCTGAATTGTAGGCACAGCTCAGCATCACAATTTTCCTCCAAATCCTCAGCCTCGCAATACTGTACTGGTTTTTGAAAATATTTTAGCGTAAACCTTAATATGGCCGGCACACTCTCCCATTTGGATTTCGCATTTGGAATCTGCCTTGTAACCTCTTTAGAGAACAGAAATATGCTACGAACCCGAGCAATTGTGTAAACACTAAAAGATCAGGTGCTTTATTCATAATGTATTATGCAAAATATTTCCACTCTACTGCTGGTTCCTTTTTATGCTCTCTTGTGACCAACTTAAATTGGATTTAGTATCACAAGAATGTTTGTAAAAGTAGGCCCTACAATACAGAACTCATTTTTATTTTCTAATGAATAGGGACTAGCTGTCTTTTCCTTTCAAACAGTGAGTCAGTAAACCAAAGAGCATAATGTTGGAAACTGTAATGAATGCCTTTAGATCCATAAGCTACATGATCTTTTTGGCCTTTGCAACCCACTGTTATTGTAAATAATGTCTTTTTCAGCACACATTTCATATTTAATTCTCTTCCTCTTCTTGCTTTGTTTCTCTCTATGTTGCATTTTTCTTTTTTGTTCCTGTTTTTTTGCTGCCTTTCCTTTCATCCTTTTTTCCTGACTAATGGAACAGTTGATGGAGTGATTAGGGCACACAAAGCAATGAAGGAGGGGAAGGTTTCATCTTTATCCCAGATGGTTGGCTTTTTATGCATGGCTAAAAGCTGCTTACTTCTGAGGTGTATGCTGATGTTACTGCTGTGTTTTGTGCTCTGTTATGTGCGTGTGTGCGCACGCACACGCACGTGCATGTGTGCATGCATGCGTGTACTTTAGCTTGCACTGCATGCTCCTTTTTCACAGACTCTGCCGATACATAACATCGTCTGAGAGCTGTAGCTCATGGGACACGGTTAAACATGAGCGAGACAAAGTGTGTGTGTGTGTATGTGTGTGTGTATGTGGTGGGGGGGGGCAGCCTCACAAAAGGAGACAGCCACAGCAGTAAAGCACCTCTCAGGGTCAGTGCCTCTATTATCATTCAAATCCAGCACACACAACAATACAGACACACAGTTGCTCATACACACGATGCACGAACGGAGGCGTGCGCATACACAGAGACATAAATGTGCTGTGCAGCAGTGGTGGTGGCGTGGAAGAGTTTCTAGAGGAACCCCCAGCTCTCCCTCTGACTGCAGCAGAGCTCTGACGTCATAACTGGAGGAAATGCAGCTACAGCAGCAAGGACCGCTCTCAGTACGGAGCCTGAGGACACACACACACACACAAAGTCTCGCATGCCTTTAGGACTTCCACTCCTCACTCATGTCCTCTGTTTTACCTCACAAGAGTTTACCTGTCAGTGCAGGCACATTAAAGTTTCACATACAAGAGTAACTTTATGTAACTGGTATACTGTGTATATATATTTTTTATCTATAGATGGACTTCTGTGCTTTAATGTGAAGAGTTTAGTAGCCATAGCAACACAAGCACAAGCTTTTCATGTGCCTTTCTTACAATCTGAGGACCCAAGTGCAGCTGTACTCCAGCAAGTCCTTATTTAAGTTGGTTGGCATTGTTTGCTGCCCTCAGCGCTGTTTTGATGTATTATGGTCTGTATAATGAGAGCATGAATGTGAGCCAACACTGTCTATTTGTCTGTGTCAGTGTCTCTGCGCATACGCCCCACTGTGGGTTTTTAGAAAAGCTGACGACATATGCGGGCCTTTCGTGCGGCACCGCATGACTCATGAGAGTGTGTTATTATGATTATTATGGCCGTTACCTTTTTCTTTCCGCCTGCTTTCTTGGAGATAAACTGTGGCAGTTTTTATACTTAATTTATAACTGTAGTCAAACATTTTTAAGCTTACACCTGCTCATTACATATTGTTTATGATTTGAGTTTCAGTTGACCTGAGCTCTGTCATAAATAAAATTATACCCTTTTTGCCACCCTTTTTGATGAACCCTTTAGAAAAAAGAATTTATTCAAGATATTGCTCAACATTTGAATAGAAAAGTGCACAGACTTAGAAGAAGCTCCACCATGTTGATATCCCTTATGTAACAAGATAACCTGATATAGCACCCAACTACTTTCCTTTCTTTGCATCTAATCTCAAAAATAGTTTATCATGGCTACTGTAATAGGCACCACACAGTCGCCTACTCCTTCTTTTCTATTTCTGTATCCATTATCCTCTTTTCCTTCATATCTTTCCTCCCCCTTCCTTTCCTTCTTGACCCTTCCTCCTCCTGCTCCCTCTTTCCCTCGCTTCATGCCTAATGGAGGTATTCCCCTGCAGCCTCCAGACTTTACACTGCTATTCTACTCAGGTAGGGCTCATTTCATGCAGGATGATTAGATCTCACTGGCAGCAATTCAGGGCTGGATAAGCCAGATTGTTGTGGGCCCTGCACAATACCAGACGAAATTCAATTAAATCTTAACATAAAGTCCCCTTGCAGTATCCTGCCAATCTGTGAACATGCAAGGGCATGACACACATTGTATGCACATACACTTGAATGCACACGCACTACTTCATCACTCTCCTGCATTTATTTTCACAGTGACACAAAGGGGCATGAATCTAAAAAAAATATATAAACACATATACTTTTTTGTTCTAATACAACGGCTGTGATATAAATGTACTGTGATGAGAGTTATATTTCATCCTTCTTGAGCACCAGAGGCACTGCTTCAAGCACTGGATAGCTTCCTTGTACGTGCACACTTCCAATACCTATGGGAACAAGGTTACCTGTGACCCTGCATGACCCCGGATAGCCCAAATCTTCCTGGCATCAGAGATCTGCTTTTTTTTTTCTTCTCAAGACATGCGAAGAGTACCTCAGGCTATATTGTTGTGTTGTTTCCACCCATTTTTTTTTAAAACAGGTGAGTGGCTTGGTTGAGTGCAGCCCCATAGCCACAAGCAGGAGCTGCGGATGTTTTCGCCCTCGAAGGGTCTGTGACTGAACCGGTGGATTTCAACCTCAATAGCAAGGTTTGTAGCAGGGACAGCTGGTTACCTTCTCCATTATGAAGAGTTTGCTAGGGCTAAGTTGTGATAGCGTGTAGCCTGCAGCCAACTTCACTTTTCTGTTGTTTTTCAATGATTGATGAAAGCAATGTGCTCACTGCCCGCTCCCGATATATGGTTCTTTTTGGAAACTGGTCGCTCAGGCTATGCTGTGATAGCCTGTAGCCTTTTTCGCTTCCAGTTAGTTTTTTCTGTCAATCAGTGATGGAAGTGTGCTCAGTCCCCGCTCCTGATGTATACTTCCAATTTAGCAGCTGTTTATAGCTTGTAGCCTGTAGCCTGCTTTGCTTTCAGTTTTTCTGTAGATCGGCAATGGCAGTGTGCTTGCTTCCCTCTTCCCGTGTCTGGTTCCCTTTCGAGGCTGATTGTTTAGACTATGCTGTAATAGTTTATAGTTTGTAGCTTTTCTAGCTTTTCTTTTACTGTGTTTTTGTCAGGACAATGTGCATGTCTGTGTGCTGGAACTACAGGTCATGGAGATGGTGCTCCCCAGAGGACAGTATGTGCTTGTTCGGTTAGCCATGCACATGTCTCCCAGATCAACTGGGGTCCACACAGTTTCTGCAGGCGGCATGGTAACTCTGACTTGTGTGGCACCTTGCTCGGACGGACTGCAGGCAATGCGCCTGCCTGGCATCTTCCTCTACAGAAGCAAACTTCCCTGCTGGTAGATTCTAGCTTCTCTGGTGCACAGGCTGGCTGTGGTGCCTGTCTGACAGTTGGGATCCTCTGTCACAGCTGGAGGGTTAATTTTGGCACCCGGACCCTCACTGTTCTGGGTTGTGGGTATTGCCTGTGTAGGGCCCATCCCACTCCTGTATGACTGCAGACGGGCAGTCAGGGGGATAATCATGGAGGCCTGGGTCCCGGCTACACACCTGCAGTACATCCACATGTGGCAGATGTTCTCCACTTGGCAGGCATCACCAGTACACTGCTCCTGGATTTCTTGCAGTCACTCCTGGACCTGGGTCAGACTCCTTTCACCCGGAGGGTCCATGTTGCAGTTGTTTGTCATCATGTTCTGGTCTGCAATACTACTTTGGGGGGGGTGCAGACTGCTGTCTGTGCTCCTATGCAGGGCATGGGGACTGAGAGACCCAAAGAGATCCTGTATAGGGTATCCAGTGTTGGTTGTTACATGGGTGAAGCATGTTGGGTGGCTGCATACTCCCACCACTGTGAGAGAAGTGGAGGGTAAGTCAGGTCTTTTGTGCAGAGTGGGGGCTACCACAGGTGTAGAGCAGCCTAAGCAGCTCCCTTAAATTCTTGTCTCACACTTCACATCTTTCCTACTGTGATAGAGAAAACAAAACATTTGTAGTATTAAATATAACCAATGGCACACATAACCATTTGCGAGTATATGTGTAAATGGGCTAATTTGATGTGAAGGGAGACTAATGGAAGAAGCATATCCTGTGTTGGCTTTATGGGCCAGTGCTGGTAATTGCTTGTAAAGGCTGATATGAGCAGAATGTATCCTCATACTTCATGTCGCGAACCACAGGGGGAAGACAGGAATAGTAACGGGGACCACAATATACTCATTTTAAAAGCCGCATTTGGAAACAGGTAAAGGCAAGTGTAATTTATGGGCACTACTGAAATTTTATCATCAGTCATTCTGTTTTTAATTCTCCTGGCACTGCATGCTCCAGGCTTTTACAATGCTGGTCATATTGTATGTGTGTCAGCATAAAACAGGATTCACATGGATTCACTTGGAATGTCATCTCTACAGTGTCCATTCCAAGTCAAGCATACTTATGATACGTATGTTAGCCAAGGTGTGTTGCCTTACAACTTGTGGGAAAAACTAGAGCTTATTTAAAAGTGCTGCTGGCTTTGATACTATAGAATATATACTATAAGAGATTTTTTATTGGATCTAGAAATTAACATAAATTATATTTTGGCACAATATTTAATATATGTTATAACAGGACTCATCGCCATACATAATACATCTGTTTACTGTCTATAGATATATATTTGCTGTGCTTGTTTTCTTTTCACAGGGGCAAATAAAGAAAAACCCTCTTTGTTGGGTTGAGAAAAAAATGTTGAAATGTTAAGTAAAATTGAGGAGACACGTCTGAGGTGGAAATTAGGTGTTTTTTTGGTGTCGTTCACTCATGTTTTTAATGCCTTTGAGCATGAGATTGTGTCTGTAGGACGTGAACTGATTAGGCTTGCATGGGACCTGAATTTATTACTCCGTCTTCACCAGTGTCATTATACTTCAACCTCTTATATTCACTCCTTAATGAGACTTTATGAAATATTCAAACATTTACCTGGAGGAGCTCAACGTTTGTGTTTTGATCTCACTTTCTTAGCACTGACAGACACAGTGAGACAAACAAAAGACAGACAGACACCGGATTAAATTTGCACGCACCTGCAGATAGATATGATTTGAGTTGGCATAATGATTTGTTATTCCCAAATATACTGTGCCAGCTGATGAAGAGTCCATGCTAGATCAGGTTCATTAAACCCAAGAGAGATGTGCCTGTTGAGTGTGTTAGTCTTACTCTTGGCCTTCTCTTCTTCTTTTTTTTTTTATACCTGCTGCTCTTTCTGTCTCTGTCTCTTTCCAAACAGATCACTAAATCAAGCCATCCTTTTAATTAAAAGAAACATTTTCTCTGGCCGACACACACTCTAAACTGGCACACAGTATAGTCTTCTCGTAAAACTTGTACAGTATATCAGATGAATGTGTTGAAAGAAGAGCTGAACTTTGAGAAACACCGACTGATGTCCTTAATTCTTCCACTTGTCGAGGGGAGGTAGTTATTATCCCACCCCCTTGTCTTGTTTGACTTGAGGAAAAGACCCTCCCCCCTGCACTTGTACCCGTTGAAGATCACTTAATTGAAGTGCTCTTGTTTCATGTGAATTATAGTGTTACAATTTCTGTGTCACATGTGACAAATCACATGTGTGAGGGCGTAGGGGTGAAAGATGAGTACTGAGAGCTCGCCGAAAGGTCCTCTCCTGGGGCCCAGTATGTGTGTCTGGACTACGGAGCGATTCATTAAGCGAGTCCCAGGACTCACATCAGGCCTCTCCGAGTTCAAAAGGAGACTCTCTGCTTGACTAAGCTAAGAGCGATTGGGGGAGAGGGCGAGAAGGGTCCTCTATCTATTTGGCTGTATATAAGCACTCCTGCATAAGGAGATTATTGGTCTCCCTCCGGGCGTTTTCACAGTTTAATGGCTAGAGTAAACAAATGGTACTCATTTTAAAACAGCTTGTAGGCAACTTGTGTTTATAATGTTGTTTGAATGTGTTTTAAGTGCATTTTAATAATTGAAGAAGGGGGTGGGTGTTTGGACGTGAGTGTGCATGCACTTTCATGGTTGTCAGTGTATGTACCAGGACAGGCGCTAGCTGTTTTATCCTCAAACATGGAGGTTGCATTTCGTTCAAACTTTGTCGTATTCACATTCACGAGCTTAGGCTACATGGACACACGCAAACCGACGTGCATACATGCATAGAAACTTCCTATGGGGGTTCATTAAGGGCAGATAATTTACTGAATGAAGCTGCTTTGGCTGAGATGTTGTTTATTAATTAACATCAGATGAGCCGCTCTGTAATTGCTTCAGTGAATGCGTGTGAACCATACAGTATATGATTATGCACATACCCTGCATTTTTCTCATTTCTCTGAGTGCATGTGTTCACACGTATAGCTGTGTGTGTGTGTGTGTGTGTGTGTGTGTGTGTGTGTGTGTCATTAATCTCTGAGGGCCAGAGGTGACGAGGTCAGAGTTGAGGTGCCTGTGGAGCTAATGACAGTGATTAAGATAGGGGTTGGTGGGGCTTAACCTTCATCAGGTTCCCCTCCTCGACATGCTGTCCCCCTCAGGACATCAGTAACCTATGACGAGCAGAGCAGCGCACTGCTGGGGAGAACCAGCAGACCGGTTCCATCAGAAATGGATTCTATAATCGCTGGAGCCAGGTACCAAGAAAACTTATCACTGAAGGAAGAGTGATTGACTCCATGCTACGTCCATATCACTGCTATTTACCTGCATGTATTCAAAACAACAATTTTCTTGTATGGTGAATTGTGCAAGATTTCCGTAGATTTCCCTGAGGGCCAATGTATTCTATAATAGCCCTCTCCCACCGGGCTGTACTCTTTTTCATTTTAAATTTGCACAGCTAGTTATTTAATCAGTTAAATACATGGCTACTAGCAAAAGCGATAGCAAGTGATGGATTGCCTCATTTAGCTCCTGCAGGGAGAGTTAAAATGTGCCTCAAAACCTCTATTGGCTATTATTTGAACCACATTTGTTTCCTTACATTTCTTTCTTTCTTAATATATATATATATATATATATTCCAAGATAAGGAAGGAAAACCGTTTGCTTGCATTATTTGGTGAAAGCAATATTTACCATTCAAAACTCTTTGAGGTAATTATTTGGATGAATTAATACTAGTTCAACCAGTTACTAAAAACAAGTTGATTAAACCAAACCACATTACTCTATGAGATATTACTTTATTTAGACATGTAATAGCTTTTAAAATTGCCTGACTGCTCTCATACTCCCAATCAAAAACAGCAAATGATCCCCATCATAATAAAATCACTTGGAGCCCAGTTTTAAGAGGGGTTTCCCAAAATCCTTAAATTCATATCCTCAACCCAGCAAAAAGGTGAAACCATTCTAAGAACTAAGGTCCTTTTAATGGATTTTACCAACCTCATTCATTTTCAAAGGTGCTTTTTTTATGCCTTGCTCACTTTCCTTTTTTCATCAGCCCCTTCTTCACTCCCTTCACCCCCTCTTATTTCCACCTTCTTTTTTCTCCTTTCCTTCTTGTCCTCGCCACTCTCGTCCTCTATTTCACTGTATCGGTCGTTCACTGCCTAATGGGATCTCCTTCTCTAGCTTTGCTCTCTAATATATCCTCACTTATCACCATGAATGTTAATGAAATGGAGTACAATTTTGTCCTTTGTTTCCTCCCTATTTCTTTTCCATTGTAACCGCCTATCTGTATAAAAACAGACGTGAAAACACAATAAAAAAAAAAAAAATGGACAACATCAATATTACATGGAAGTCTTATCAAGTGAGTAGTTTTTTAAAGGTGTCCACTGTGTCCAGGGATCTTATTCCATTTAATTCCGCCGGTCACAATTGTGACCATTGTCTGGAACCTCTCAAAGTTTGGGCAAGAAATTCCACTTTAAAATATTAAAGATAGATTGGCCTAATCCATCTATTGATGTCATTAATGCCATTGTGTAAAACAGCACATGACCTGCTTGTTCTTCCAGAAGAAGATTCTTCTTCAGGCCACAAAAAGTACTAAATAAAACATATAGAACTCTAGTATAAATATATTTTATATATACATATATTCTTTAAAGGGTCAACTACTGATATATTTCAAGAATTATACTGGTCTGAAGAGGTGTAAATCAGTTAATCGGAAGTAGAGCACAGATCTGAGTATTCTCAGTATTAATTTCCCTCCAGTCATTATTATTATGAGGTTTGTGTGTTAGGGAGCTCTAAGTTGTTAAATGCATGTAATAAAATTGCGGGTTGAGGGTTAACTCCAAACAGAGTGATTTCCAAAGATCTAGGAACCACAACCTCAAAAGTGTGTTCTCCTTCAGTTTGTCCTCCCCATTTATCAAGTAACAACCAAAATCAATATGACCGTACATGCATTTTTATTTTTTCCATCAGAAATGTCATTGCACGCAATCCTTTTTAGATTTCTGTATTCTGCTGTTACCTCGTGTTGGAATGGAAAGGACTGGGTGCACATAATGTTGGGTGCTCTGTAAGCACAAACACCAGTGACCTGCCTACTCCCCTCGCCTTCTTTTAATGCTCCCTTTTCTCTCTCAGGCAGTATTAGGCTTTTATCAGTCTTTTTGTATAGGTTGTAATGTACAGAGTGAAAGGAAGTATTTGTGTGTGTATGCATGTGTGCATGCGTGTGTGTGTCTTTGTGTATACATTGTGTGCACACTAGGGCTTTCATCTCAAAATGCTGTCAGAAATGTCACACATGTTGCTGCCCACATGGATGGCTATGTTGGTGCGCTGTGCATGTGTATGATGCTATCACTGTGCTGTTTGTGTGTGTGTGTGTGTGTCTGGCCTCTCAGTATAATGCATAAACACCGCCTCTAGGCCTGGCTCATAGGTTAGTCAATAAGGAAAAGAAATTTGTCCTAGAAATGATCTCTCACAAAACCACTTTAAGAATGCAGAATATAGTCCCTCACAACCTCACCCAAACACACACACACACACACACACACACATGCAAGGACATGACAGAGTATGTATCCATGCCACATACACCGGCACACCTGGTGAGTTCAGACAGCATGTCAGCATCTCACAGCGAGCGGTTCCAATCAAGAGAGTGATGCTGAAGTCACACCCCCCTCTGCTTGTATCCAGTAACCCCCCTATAACCCCACACGCCCATCCAATACACACATATGCACATTAATTCACACCATATTTGAGCACAAGAATATGCTGCCTTTCAGTTGCTTTCTGTGTGAGTGCATGCTGGACGGAGAGTGGGAGTGCCAGATATTTATATACGCTGTGTGTGTGTGTGTGTGTATGACTGCACCTGTACCTGGTTGCCCTCATTGGTGGACACTACCATTATAGTCACATATGGTGACCATGGTAACAACCGTACTGAATATATCTGTATGCAAGTGTGGGTAGATGATTTGACTGGTAATTGCGGAGACGCTCGGTCACCACGCTTCCACTCCAAACACTTTAGTTTTTCCGTCGCTCCTTCCTCTGCTTCTCATTTCGCTCCATTAATGGCCGCATCATTTTCCCCAACAGCTGTGATCAGTCTGAGCAAGACAAAGATAGAAAGGCCTCGACAAGACAGGCGATGCATCTCACTCATTCATCCATACTCATCCTTTAGAACTTCAGGCTACATTACAATGGGAGAGAACGTCATTAAAAGCCCCATGAGAGACAACAGGTGCAGGTTTTAAAGAAAGTCAGAGGTTCAAATCCAAGTATCTATTTTTTAATAAATCATGTTTAGAAAATAGTGATGGACAAGAGCTGGTGATATGGACCCAAAACATATATCTCAATACAAAACATACTCTTACATCGTCTTACAATCTTACACAGGCACTTTTTTTTTAAATTAAGAGGTATAGGATCAACATGAAGATGAAATGTTGCAGAAAGAAATGCCACATAAATTAGGTAAAGAAGCTTATGATATAAAATAAATATTCCTTTTTTTGCAAACTGTGCACAAACATAAAGAGACAAAATAACACACTGACTTGTTTTTCTTATTTTCCTGCACTCTCTACAGAACACATTTTTCTGCTCTACATCTGACACTTGATTTTAGTTTTGCAACAAATCTATTTAAAAAAAAAAGCAGTCAGCAGTTACACAATGGCATCATATTAGTGAAATGTTGAATTAAATTGCTTGAGATACTCTATGTCAAGTTATCTCAGGCTCATAATTTAAGTCACCCTTTGTCTTTGTTAACTCTACCTCTTCTTCTAGCCAGACTTTACAAGCCTCTGACCTTTTGCTAGTTGATTGACGTGTTTGGCGACTGCGTTACAACCCCCCCCTATAGAGTAGATACTGAGCAAGATAGTTATCTGTAGTAGTGCTTAATGTTGTAGTCTCTTACTTCTGGCGAGTATGACAGGACTCGGGCAGTGGTGCATTATGTATGATAGAACTAGACAGAACAGAAGCGCTATATTGATATAAACGTTAAACCTATACTGTGCATGAAAAATATCAATTTAAAATAAAAACTTAACTTATCACCTAGCTTTATGATGCATTTTTACTTGGGCATCGAGAAACAAAAACTGAAGTGAGTATAGAGGAAAAAAACAGAATAGATGGATGGATAACCCATCAGAGGAAAAAGAGATGGCAGCAAGCCACAAGGATTAAATCTCACTCCGGCCCGGCCCGGCCCTGTGAGATTACCAACTTGCCCACTCGAGAGCTATGAAAACGCAGGCAGATTAAGAATACACACATGTGTGCACGCACAGACACATACACACACAAACACTGTAGTGGATTAAGCATTGCTGCTAACCCAAGGGCAGGGGTGAAGCAGATGGCCACCCTTTCTCTTACGTAACTTAACTGAAAATCAGTCTTACACTATGAAATATTGTGTTAGTCCTCTGTGATGTGGCCAAAATTTAATATCCAGATGATGTTACATGATAAAATCCATTGTCTTTGAATGAATACAACATTTATATACCCCTCTTTGAGGTACAAGCCCCTTGTTTTGTCCTGGCCGGTCACACTCCTTCTCCTATTCGGTAACATGTTTGCTTCCCTCAGTAATTTTTGTGACACCTTCATGCAACTTTTCCACACCCTGCAGAAGAACACAAAGCCTCATCCACACTATGACAAATATCGGCGTAGAATCAAAGAAGAAGAAGAAACGAGACGGAAGACAGACGGACAGCGGAGTGGTGGGAGGGCGGTGGCGTTGTGCCAGGAGCTTTGGAGAGGCGCCAGATAAACAAACACTCACACTCTCTCTGACGCACATGCACACACACACACAACAAACACTCCCAGTTGGGTGCTGGGGCGATCCAAGGTGACCGGACTAGGTGATGGAAGGGTCACCATGCCAACGGGGCTGACTGATGTCACCATGGCAATCTATGTCACAAGGCCACTGACAGAAGGGCGAGAGGGGCCAGGGGCTTGTGTATGTTGGTGTGTGTGTTTGTGTGTGTGTGTGTGTGTGTGTGTGTGTGTGTGTGTGTGTGTATGTGTCATGGCAGGAGGGTGGCAGGACCTGTGTGTGTATCCTGGGTAGTTAGATGGAGTCAGGTCGTCAGAGTACTTACTGAAAGGCTGACATTGAGAAAGTCCATATGGTACAACATTTGAAGGCTCTAGAAACCTGTTAACTGTGTTTTTTTTAAAACAATGCACCAGGTTTTTAAATCATTGCAAAATTAAAGTAGATACCGAGAAATGAAAGTAGATACATTGGATGTGTGTGATGTTTGCGTGTCCCACACACTGCTCTGCTAACCACAGCATGTGTAGTGAATGGTGAAATGATACATCTTTTTGTATTTTCAAATTGTTGTAACAACTTGTTTAACTGATCTATCCATCCATCTATCCATCCATCTATCCATAACGCTTTCCTGAGGGTCTATTAACGCGTTTTGAAAGTTTTGTGTAGGTCATACCTACAGTTTATATTTGAAATGCTGCAGCTAGAGTGTAGAGATGTGTGTTTCTCCTCTAAAAGAAGAAAGCCAGCAACACATGAACTTTTCTTAGTGCAGGATAGCGGTGTAATACAGTGTATTGGGTTTTCACTTTTTATATATATATATATGTATATAAAAAGCAAGGAGTAAAACCCAGGTCTACTGCTCATGAGGCAAGTGCACTATATCTTACACCACCACAGCACACCTATGGGATTTTAGGTTTCAACAATAACGATAATATTGATTGTCTATCCAAATAATTTTACAAAAAAAAAGGATACACACCATACTGCCATGCGCAAGCTATATCTATATCTGAAATTTGAGGTTGATCTGACGGTCAGAGAGATACGTGAGCCACAGACTGATGCTCCTTGCTTTATAGATAGATATGTACCTGGAATTTATCAGTGTTGTGTTGAGTGCACTTTTCTGTTATTGAACTTTAGAAACATCTGACCACTCTTCTCAGTTCTCTAAAGACATGTTTTGTCTCTTTTGTAACTTACTGCTGATTCTGTGCTTGTGAGTGGACTCGTCATTGCAGTAAACCTTTCTCTTCGGTGGAAATGATTTATCAACCTTCGCCTCGGTGGTCATTTGCTGTGAATCAACCATATCTTTTCTCCGCCCGCTTCAGTCTGTCTATATTTGAAACAGTGATTCATTGAGAAAGGTCTCTGTCCGTCTTTGTGGGATTCTTTGTCTTGCTGTCACCCCACGTGTCCTACGTGTGCCTCATTACTATCAGCTCACTACTGTGGGTGACAAGGAGCTCATAAACTCTGGCCCTCATTGGTCACGCTGCCCCTGAGACCGCAGACAGCACATGAAACTTATTACCCACAATGATTCACATGTTTTCGTTACATGTTACAGAGACGGACAGATCGACAGCAGGGTGATCTAACCTCCCCTCTGGGTCTGGGTGACAGCATGCTTTGGGTAGTCATGCATATAGCGCATATAACGCATATATATGCGTCATGTGCAGTGTCATTGCCTAAGTAATCTATACTGTATGTTCTCACTGCAAAAGTGAAAGACAATGAAAAAATGTCTTCTATTTGGAACAGTTAGTCCAATAATGAGTAGATTTAGCTTATTCCAGTGGAAGATAATTTAGCTTATTTAAATTTGGGTATTTGGCCTTTTTTTTTAAGAAAAAAAAAGAATAACAAAACTTGAATTGAGCTGAATTATCGGCCAAGAGAATAAGATAATTCTGGTCAGTATTGGAATTATTGTACTAAATAAAGACATTTTTACCTGATGATACAATTTACTTTTTTTGCAGTGCTTAAAGGAGAACTCAGCTTCATTCAACATGTAACTATTTTCCGTACTTTGAGTACCTATTTAAGTTATGTCGCAGAAATGTATAGACTTGGTGTAGTATTGAACAGTGACACACTATAAATAGGAGGCAGTCTTCACACGGTTGCCTTGCAGTATTTGTCTTCTACGAGTCTTATTTTTTGACTTTTATAAGGTAATAGCAGTGGACACGCTTCCTATCCACTTCTATTATAGTCCATTGGCTTTAGAATACTAGTTGTATTTTAAAATTGAGGATTTCTTTTCAGATCACTTTAGTGGACACCCAAAGTTAGGAAAATAGGGTCCAGGTTGGAAGATGCTGAAATTCCCCTTTCAGACGTTGCCTCACAAAATTTGAACTGCCATTTTTACATCGTGAGCCATTCCTGTCGACTTAAGTGCAGCATTTAAATCTGTAGCGTCAAGAGGTGTGAGTAGAAATGCAGCCATGCTAATACATAGTGAAGGATCCCTGGGGAAAAAAAAGAACAAGATACGGAAGGGATAAAGAAGGCTTAGACAGAATTACTGTCAAAATAAACCAGTAGTAGTATTTAAATATGACCCAGAAGTCAGACACTTTTTGTCATTATTATTTTTAACTCATTACTAGAGGGTCTGGAAGGTGTTTAAAGAAAAACTGTGGTGATGTAAGTGCCAGTTGGAGAGAGTGACTATCTCTAGTATTTCATAGAACAAAGGGGCCGACTGATGATACACTGTTTGGCCAAGATTGCAGCAAAGGTTACTGTAAGGTTAACTCATGCTCTCTGTCTTGACTTCATGTGAGGGTTCTCTGGGGAAAACAGCCGTTCACCAGCTTTCTCCATCACTGTTTCTCTCACTTTGTCTGTCTCTTGACTATTAGTTTCTGTTTTGAGTTCATCTCTTATTTATGTACATACAAATTTTGCACATGCATAAAAAAAATAAAATAAAAAAAATATATTATTAGGGCTGCAACTGATACTGCGATGATCAAGGCTCACATTACTTCCTGTGGAAAGAAAACAAAAAAGGGGAGGGGTTGCACAACCTCAGGCAGTTAGACCAGCCAGACACACTCACATGGACACATATGCTTACTCTGTATGTACACACACACACACACACACACACATTGAAATTCCCTTAAGACTCAGAGAGTGATAATAATAGTCTAGAATCCATTCATTTTTTGTGAGAACAGTCATTACTGTCATCACTGTTTCTCTCTGAATCACTTACCATCAGAATACACACACACACACACACACACACACACACACACACACACACACACACACAGTCTCACTTTGGATGTTACCCGCTACTGGTGAATCCCTGACATGACAGAACCTTCTCGCATTTGGCCCCCCGTGGCTTCCTGTCAACCAGGAGACAATAGGGACCGGGGAACATTTGCCTTTCTAAAGAGGCAGTGCTACTTCACCCTTTTCCTCCCTATCACATCTCCCCTCTCTCCCTCTCTCTTTCTCTATCTCTCGCATCTCGTTCTTCCTCTTCGCCGTATCTCGCTCCTCACTTTGTGTCAGCTGTGATAACTCATTAACATGTCACAGCGCTGTGTCTCCCTGCAGAGCCGGCATTAGGCCGTTTGGGTCTTACATCAAAATTTGATCGGGGGATGGTCTGACTGTCATGTGTTCTCACTACATATACACATTATAGAACATATTTATTTTATATATATATATATATATATATATATATATATCCTATATCTACAATGTAGATATATAATATATTATATTACTACTGTTATATGATATGACCAGTGGTCATGAGCTAAATGACCATGTTAGACCCAACAGACACCAAGGCTCTGAGCACACCTGGTAATACCATATATCTGGCTGAACTGCAGGATGAGATCTATGATGATTCAAAGGTACACACCTAGTATTAATGCTGGACACGTGTGATCGGACCACCCAGGATGGGTGGTAATACCAGGTGTGCCGAGGGCCGGAGGAAAATAAAAAGATTGACAGTGTGATTATCACTGACACACACCATCTATCCAGTAGGGGTCCAGAGAGAGTAAGGTGTGGCTCCAGTTCCTTGCCTCATGCATTCTGTCCAGCAGCTCAAGTGCACCATATTTAATTAAAAAACTGAGTAAAAAAACGCTTGAACATTTATTTATAGATATAGCAGTTCAAAGTGATATATCTTACATAATTAGCTCATACTAATTGTTTCTAAATGACAGTTATTATTATATATTTGTATACAATTTGTAAGAGAGTTTTAGGAGAATTAGGAGAACCAACACAACACATGTCATCCTGGACTCATCCACCATTTAACATCTTCCATTTATCTGATCCGAAACTGCACTACTCTGTAGATATTTACATATGTATATATGTGCACAGTGTAAACCTCTCCCACTTATTTTTTATTGATTGTATAGTCCTTTGTTCATAATTTTCATCTTTTAAGCTCTATTAGACAATCGCACCTTGTTTTTTTCCCTCCTTTTTAAATGTTGTTGTAGAACCGTTACTTTCTGTGTTTTCCTATGTACAAAGATTTGTACTAGAAGTGCAGATATTTGTTTATCTCAGTGCATTCAAGAACCTCTCCCTCAAAATAATTAACAGGGAGAAAGAAAGGACGAGACATGAATAAAGATTTCAGCTTACTAAAAGACATTTTGAGAAGCTCCCCCAGCTCCCTTATCCCCCCCCCCCCCCCCTAAGAGGAAGACAGGTTTATGTTTAAAACATCATCTGACTGAGTCAGTTCAGCTAAAGTTAAATGCTTTGATCAGCGGACCCTTTGTGCCATGCACCTGACCTGCGTGTGTATGTGTGTGTGTGTGTGTACGTGTGTGTTCGTGTGCGTATGTTCGTGTGTGTGTGTACCAGGGCTTCTTAAGGGTGGATGCTGCTCAGCATGGGGACTCATTCATTCGTGGGGGCCCGCTTTAGGCTGGGTCTTGAGTGTGTGTGCCCCGGGCGCTTCTTCCTGAGTGGTCCCTGAGTGCTCCTCAGACTGACATTACACTCATGCACACACACAGACACTCAGGCAGTTGTACAAGCCCACCTGGGGATTGAAATATGCATGCACACGCAGTACACACATATGTAGGCATGCATCTGTAAGGCCGAGACAAACACCCACACAGTTTGACAGACAGGGGTGCACAGTTTGGCCTCAGGCAGCAGGGATCAGTGAGGTGCTTATCAAGGCAGGGGTGAAGGGTAAAGATAGGGTGAATGTAACGAAGAGATCATTTCAGGTCATGGTTTTAAATACTGTAAAATCACCACCGTGGATTACTGTGGTGTCAATTGAGTTCAATAATCAGGATTTATCAAATATACAAATGTCATGTCATTATTTTTAATGCACTCAAACATGTTTTTTCATCATTAGACTATTGTTTGAATAGAGGAAATCGAATACTCTTGTCGCAGATTTGTTTTGTTGGCCTAGATCAGCACTTCCAGCACTGGGAGAAGAGGTGGTGAATGTGTATATGTGTAAAAGGGGTGGGGTGGGGGGTGAGTCTCTTGAGCCTGCAGAGCTACAGTGAAGTTGATTCCTGTCAAGCCTGCAGCACCACACTCAGACAGGGCTTGACCAAGCGTTTAAACACCGCTCTCGGATTTCCCCCTAGTATGGGCTGAGTCAACGTGTCCGTCAGTGTGTGTGTGTGTGTGTGTGTGTGTGTGTGTGTAGCATTGGCAAAATTGAGGGGTGATGGCAGTTCAAAATGGCCAAAAAGGTCAGAAGGCTAGCCAGGAGCAAGAGAGAGGTTGGGTTTAATTAGAGGAGCAGACCCTTAGAGAGAATGCCACTTACGAGCGGAGGATATGAAAACAGGGACAGCTTATAATAAAGGTGTATATGGACAAAATACAGATTCTCATATGCCCACTTAAGCACAAAACACTAACATATATTCATCATTAGGATGTTAAAATGTCACAAACAGCACAGATTCCTAAATATTAGATATTATAAATATATAGAGATACAGTCTCAAAGGGACCAAATTGATATACACCCTAGGGCTTTATTTTGTCATCTTGACTGTGTAAGCACTCAATGTCCTGGCAAAGGGGGAGTTTTTTTCCTTTTTTTAATGAAAATCAATTAATCTACAGGTCTGCGTTTTTTTTTTTCTGCTCATAAAAGCCAGCATAGCCCTGACGAGTTCAATTTTCCCTTCAGATATTAGTTTGGAAGACATCCACAGAGGATCAGTGAAGCTGGCAGACTGACGACAAACCAATCAGTGGTGATAATGACACCGAGCAGGATAGTATTTTGAATTTTTACTTTGCGAGGACACCTTGCCTTTGAAAACCTGATGCGACATAGCAAGGTGTGCTATGGTTTTCAGGAGCAGGCAGGAATGATGTTATAATATATGTTATGATTCCCCCAAAGGGAAGTGCTTATTAATAATCCGTTGGTCAGTTGAACTGATTTAGTTCAGATTGGCAATTTAGATTGACATTATTTCTAGTACATTAAGTTCCTAATTTTGCTGGGAAAGCCCTTCAACCAACTGATGGACCCCTGGGATCTTCTGGCCCCATTTCACAAACCACGGCTTGAAATGCACAAGCACATTCATACTGTATATATATACACACACACATACACACACTCACCCTTATATGCACAGTGATTTGCCCAGCACTGTGACTTAAGAGAGGGATGTCTCAAGAGGGGATGCTAGTGAGCTGACGGGGAGACAGGAGGATGATGGGATGAAAAGGATGGTGAGGGTGTGAGAGAGTGATTTGTGAGGGGGGGGGGGGGGGTTGCTATGGGTGATGGGCAGGACAGGTGGTTAGTGACTGGCACGATAAGCGTGTGTGTGTGTGTGTGTGTGTGTGTGTGTGTGTGTGTCTGTGTGTGTGTGTATATGTAAGGAAGTCAACTTCATCTCTGTGCTCGGACAATCTGCTCGGGTGAAGCTTTGAGATTTGTAGGATGCATTTGCGTGTGTGTGCGTGCATGTGTCTTTTGTGCCTTCGTGCTCTTGAAGTCTTATTAAAGCAGCAGAGGGGTGGGGGTGGGTGGACTTGTCACTTCAGAGGCTGTGATGCGGTGGTTGGAGCACAGGGGGAATTGACTGTGTGTGTGTTGGCCTTGAGGGAGCCGAAGCCTTGGGAACATCAGTCGTCCAGTGCGACAAAAGACCACTTTTGTGTGTGTGTGTGTTTGAGAAAAAGTTGATGAGAGTCCAAGGATGCAAATGTTTATTTGTTTTGTGTGTATGTATGTGGGTGTGTTAATGTGACTTTTTAGATTAGGCTGCCACTGCAAGATTTAAATAATAATGGTTCCATTGACCCTGAGAAATGCTGCATTGGCAAGTGTGCAGTTTTGTGACCGAGTTGGGGGTGGAGGGGGGCAGCCATTCAATTCACCACTTTGTGTGTGTGTGTGTGTGTGTGTGTGTGTGTGTGTGTGTGCTTTTGTCCGCTCTCAAGGAGATGGGAGTCAAACTTTTTTCTTTTTTTTTTAGCATACATGTGTATTTATTATAGTGAAATGGGTTTTTCCTATTTTGATTGTACCGGCTTAAAAAGGGATCACAATAGGCAAACACACACACACACACACACACACTTACACTTGCTTGGCTTTTTTTGAAATAGAAAAAAAGCACACAGTCAACCATCTGGCTGCACAGCAGCCTTAATAACAATAATAAAACACTTATCCAAACATATTAACAGGCATTTTGAAATGGTGTGGTTTGACTGTGTGTGTGTGTGTGTGTGTGTGTGTGTGTGTGTGTGTGTGTGTGTGTGTGTGTGTGTGCGCGTGAGAATACAGTCCAAGGTCAAAGTGTTTTTTCTTTCTCTCTTCCATTTTTACTTAAGTCTTTCTGTCATTCTGCCAATTTCTCTCGAGTACATGTACATTTTCCTTCTCGTCTCATTTCCGCATTTGAGGCCTTTCACCCTCTCGATCTCTTTTCCTCTTGTCTCTTTATCTCCTTTTTCATCCTTTTTTTGCTCTCGCTCTTTCCATCCATCCAGCCCCCTCTCTTTTGTTTCTCTCTCTCTCTCTCTTCTCTGTCACACCCCCTCTCTCTATTGTCCTGGTTAATCTGGCCAGCTCTCTGGCTGTGTCCTCGTGTCCAAATGATGCATTAATCCAGGTTACCCCAACCCCATTGTTTATGCTGTACACCCCATGCAATTCTCTCCCTCTGTCTCTCTCTCTCTCACAAAGGCTCCACTTGTGCTGTCCCATCACGAACCCTCGACACATGACTGACAAACAATAGCCCGATGGTGCTCCTGACATCACTGAATGTAATCTCAGCTCCTTAAACACGGACAATAAATGAAGCCTCCATTTCAATCTGGAGCCAATCAGAGTTGTGCTGAATGTGTGTGCGTGTGTATATGTGTGTTTCTGTGATTGATCACTCTGGCAGTGTGTCTCAGTGACCTGCAACCTGTGTGTTGCTTTATGCATATATCTGGCTGTTAAATACTCATTGTCTCCACAATGATTTGATTTACTTTGTCTGCAACCTGTGATTGGCTTCCATAGACATCTGTATTCTTCAGTTTTGATTTCAATTATAAGAGTCTGGTGTGATAAACCCTGATAAAGGTCATATGGATCAGAGACTGCCGACTTTGCTGTTTGATCAATCATGAATTCCACATTCTCTAATATTCTCATTCAGTCCCTGGGGTATTTAGAAATGTATTTAACTTACATTATTTGCAACAGTGATTAATTTCCCTGGGAGGTAGATCTGAGACTGTGTGTGTGTGTGTGTGTGTGAGAGTAAAAGACACGGTGTCCTTGAACAGGCTTATTGCTGCAGCTGGAACATCATACGCTCTCCCCTCTCCAACAGTCTCTTTCACTGTTACGCACGCACACCATTCTACACACATAAACGTGCACGTTAACCATTCCCCCCCATTACCGCCAGCCTTTTTTTCAACCTATTCTTCCTCTTTCGCCCATTTTTCCCCAGCTTAGCAGAATATGGGGAGGGCGTGAGCTGGAGGACAGTGGATGAAAGAGGGCCACTAAAGCGGCTGGCATTTTTACAGGAGGACGTAAATCAGAGCAGCACATAAGCCAGAAGTTTATCCTCATCGCTATTTCATTTTACACATGGAGGAGAGATGGAGGGATAGACTGTACTCGTTTCATTCTATTAAAGATGAACGGGTCGGGCACTTTTGTTTGCAGCATTAAATAGAGCAACAGCTCATATAGCTTTGGAGCAAAAGGGCTCCGTGTTGCAGTTGATCCCTATCTTTTATTTTGCCAAAAAAGCACAAAGTGTCAGACTTTCGCCCAGACACAGTCAGATACTAAATAGTGTCCAAAGAGTACAGATGTTTTTATTGGATGTCCTCACACACTCTCAGAATAAGCCAAATATTTAGGTTTTACTTGCTCTTTCTCTTTGTTTTCTTTCTATTTCCCCGTTTCTCTGTCTTTCCATGCCTATAGGAGAGGTACAGAAGAAGCCTGAGGCTCGAAGAATATTCTCATTTTCTCTCTCTCTCTCTTTCTCTCACTCACACACACACACACACACACACACACACGTACACAAGAACACACAGGCTCACACACCTCCTTCAGGCCCCCTGCGATTTAGCTGCAGGTCAACCCTTATGAAATGCTGTGAAATAGTTTCCCAACTTCATCCTTTTCCAATCTTCGTACTTTACAATCAGTGCATGGATTCATAATGCAGTCGAGTGTGACCTAAGAACCTAAGCGAGTCATGAAATTGAGTAACATTTTCTCCTTGATTTTTTTGTAGACAGCCAACTGAAAGTCCATCATTCTTGCCAACGCCTTTATCTCTGGCTACTATGAAAAGTTATCATAAAGGTGATCAGGCTTTAAAACATGTTACCGGCTACTGCGTGTCTTAACCTTGAGAATTCTCCATCTCCCAACACTTTGAGCGCGCCAGAGCACATTTCTCATCTCGATCTTTCTTGCAAGATGTTTCTACGTTTGCATTTTGCAAATGAATCGTTTTGATTGGGTGCCCCTATACTAGTTGTGTTTTCTGCTCGTGCAAAGATGGGAACGAAAAAATCGACTTCTACTACATCTATTTCTGGATTATTGTCCAATCTGTTTGATGTAATTCCTCGACTCCCTCCCCTCTCTCTCTGACGGACTCACTTTACCTCTGCTGTTATTATCTCAGGCCTGCATACCATAACAGCTCCCTCACTTCATTAGCTGTTCACATGAAGGAGAACATCCCTTTTTATTCACACCTCAGTGGACGGATGAACCAAAGTGATAAAAGGGAAGGAAAAGGGTTCATGCTCTGCACTTCCTCTGCTAAAGGAAATCTGAAGGCTAATAATTGTTTGTCTATTCTCGACAGCTCTCCGGGGCCTCCTCGTTGATGGTCGGGCAGGCAGCATGGGCAGAAAGGAGAAACTCCTCCTCATGCATAGGTCAAACTTTCTAAGACAAATATAGGAGATAGAGTTCATTTTAACAGAGCCTCTTAACTTGATCAATTTCCTAGCCTATCTTAATTTTCTAATTCTGTGGCAAGGGATGTCGCAGAGCAGGGGAGTAAAATATTTGTAGAGTGAGACGCTGCTATTTCTTCCTTGGGTATGCCTAAAAATCAATAGGAGCATCCATGAAAAAGCGATGCTGTGTCCCCGAGTAGTTCTCTAACCCTGTGCACCCCCCAAACCATCCTTATCTGCCTCTCCCAGCTGGGCCTCTGAGCATCAAAAGTGTGAAGTGCTATAAAGCTTGGATAAAAAAAAACCTTTACATTCTGTGTGTGTGTGTTTGTTTTTCATGCTGCATAAGTGTTTTTTTCATGCATTCCTTTATATATATATATATATATATATATATATATATGTATGTATGTATGTATGTATGTATGTATGTATGTATGTATGTATGTATGTATGTATGTGTGTGTGTGTGTGTGTGTGTGTGTGTGTGTGTGTGTGTGTGTGTGTGTGTGTGTGTGTGTGTGTGTGTGTGTGTGTGTGTGTGTTTACTGTATGTGCACGGTTATAAACATGTCAGTGGCACTCCGAAATTGAAGGTGTGATGATCTTCTCCCAGCTGCTGCAGCTGTCAAAGTCACACACACCTTGTTTCCGGGATCATGATGTATTGGGTCTGAACAATTCGTCACAGGCAAACCCTGGATGTTCGGTGGAGTTTACTCCAGAGGCTGCCATTCTCTCTTTAACCTGCGCTTCAGACTTCCTTTCTCTCTAGTCCGTTTTGCTTTTTGTTTGATGTTGTTGCCTGTAAACGGGCTTCAAATGGTCTCTCAGAGAGAATTGACAGAAATAGCAAAATCCCACAGGGACGCGCCTCTACTCCCTGCAGCATATACATTACAGGCACAATTATGTTAACGAAGAACAGGAGTTTTGCTCGGTGTTCCACTAAACAGGCCTTCAAGTGGGAAATGACTGGTTCCAACAGAGGTTCCAGAAACAGCACAGCCAATCCTTATGAGGATGAAGTGCTTCTTTGATCATCACTTAAGAGGCAAAAAGACCTTCTCTCCGTTTTAATTTCTGCCCGTCTTACCTGGGACTGGAGGCTAGAGCCCAGCCGGGGAGGCGGCAGAAGAAAAGGCTGCGCACTTTGAAGTTATTGAAATGAGGGCAGGAATGGACGGGAAATACCAGGGAGAGCTAAGTAAAGAAGTTGCTGTGCTGCTGGAGAAGTTCACCCAAACTGTCACCCTAAGCTCTCCTGTCTCTGAAGTTTTTATTTATTTATTTTTTTAATTTTTTGGACTTTAAAGTGAGAATATTTGATGAGTGTTAGCTTTGTGTCTCTTAGTAAATATGTTCACCCTGCTTCAGGTGCAGAGGAATGTCAAAAAAAACAAAACAAGGCAACATTTATCTGGTGCCCAGCTGCCAATATATCGCCTCTAATTAGAGTTTAGACTTGTGTTTGCACACTCAGTACGGTTCGCTTTACTCAACACTCAAGGGAAAAGCTGTCCAAATCCACTGATTCCTCAGATGATGAAATCCACAGTCCAGATATCAACCTGGAAGATGTGTTGCCTGGCTCTTAACCCATTAAAGAAAGGCTCTTCCTGGGGTCAGACTGATGTCATGTGCAAGCAACAAGCAACACTTGCGTTAAGCGCAGAGGAAGCCTCTGAAAGCAGCAGTGTGCATCACTGATGTGCAGCCTGTTAGGTTGTGGTAGAGCGTCGGAGCTTCTCCAGCAGCGTCCTCATAGGGAAGACGAGGGGAAGCTTCTCCGTGTGAACGCCAGGGTCGGTATGAGTCAGTGGAAGCTGAGCCCTGGGAAGAAAGAGAAGAGCATAAAGGGAGAGAAACAGTAGAGAAGATCACGGCTGACCTCCATCTGTCCAACGGAGCAGAATATTCTCTTTTAGTCAAAGTAAGAGCATCGGGCTTGTTCATCATTGCTTATTTCAGGCTGGCATTTCCGTTGTGAATATAGATTGGACTTACAATGAACCGATATAGAGCAGGCGATGGATGTGAACACAGGTGGCACACAGAAAGGTGTCTCATTCTCTTTGTGTGTAGGTGGACCTCATGCAATTTTGAGCAGGGCACATGAATGATACAATTACCATGTCCCAGGGTTCAAGTCCAAAACCTATTTCCACCTTAATACAGGAATTGGCGGGTGATCATTGATTTTTGCAAGCGTCGCAGGCTTTCTCATTTTCATGAGGAATATAGGCAAAGTGGACCAAATGTATTCAGACCTTTATATTAAAATTAAAGATGTCATTACTTTTACTACAGTAAAAAAAATACAATCACGCTTTTGGTCCACCTTGAAAAGACAAAAAGAAAAGGAAGTATTTATTCACTAAAACTGAGCAGACTAGGAATTGGCTTGTTAATTCCCTATAAATTAGACTGTAGCTGTTTTGGACCTTGCCCAGATCACTTCCCGGCCTAATGTGAGTATAGATCCGATAAGTGTTCTCTTCTACTCTTACTACGTGCTGCTTAATATTTTATGTGTGTTTGTGTATGCGCTTATGTGTTGTAGGCTGTTATAGATTCATATGTATGTGTGTGTTTACAAAACATATAACACCCCACACACAGAAGCTGTTTTTTTTCCGTTTTTGTTTAGATAGTCATTATGCAGCGGAAAATGCTTTGATGCACGCAGGAAATTTTTCATGTGATTTGTCATTTCTACTTCAAATATTGTTTGAGGCGGGCAAGATAAAATGGGTTACACATTTTTTAACCACTGACTCTGAGTTGCGCTGACAGGTGCACATCACACAGCTTTGATATCGGGGGCATCAGCAAAATATCGCGAGCTGGACTCTCGGGACCTGAGGGTGCAGCAAAACAGTTCATATGTAGTTTACATGGTTAATATGACGCTGAAAGCTGCACAGAGCTTCTCTGATCGTGTGTGTGTGTGTGTTTGCATGCGTGTCTGTGTACATATAAAAGTGTTGTTGCTGCACAACGTTAATTATTCTTGATGTTTCACATTTCATACACGGCAGAACGTTTCCTGTTCACAAACCTTGACCAGCGTTCATTCATTTTAGTCCATTACGCCCCCCCCTTTTTTTCCCAGCTTGTAAAAGCGTTAGCCACTACTCCTCTAATTTAAACCGTGATCGGGAGAGGGGAAGCTGAGGATGTCGAGGTGGAGAACACACTCGCTTTCCTCAGGCATGTCTGCTCCTCCTAATAGCTGGAAAGTTTTCTGCGGCTCGTTCGTGTAACGCCAGCTTGGGAAGCTCTTGTTAACAAGGAGGTTTTTTAGGAATGATGAAATGCAGCAAATTAAGTGCTTAAGCTGCCTTCCCCAGTAAAATAATAGAACTTTAAATGATGTATCATGGGGATTTTCTCAGCCTACCGCCACATTTGCTGTCAAAATGTGTCGGAAGATAAACAGCCCAGGTGTGCGCTGATTGGGACTTATTCAA
Source organism: Eupleurogrammus muticus (assembly GCA_036785175.1). Lineage (NCBI taxonomy): Eukaryota > Metazoa > Chordata > Actinopteri > Scombriformes > Trichiuridae > Eupleurogrammus > Eupleurogrammus muticus. The sequence continues at coordinate 19,985,126 of JAYKQN010000010.1, read as the reverse complement.
ATAGACTGACAATTGCTTGTTTCAAGTGTGTCTAATCAGAGTTAGCTCCCGTCCTAATTATATGATATGGCTGTTTGCTGTCATCTATTTGCTCTTGTCTGCATGTGTGTGTGTGTGTGTGTGTGCCGGTGCCTTGCACATGTCATGCTTTTTATGAAGTTGAATGACAAAAATGACAAAAGGGTTAACAATGAAAACTTAGTTCAACAGGATTAACTGTGATAATGAATGTGTATGCGTGTGTGTGTGAGAGAGTGTGTGTGTGTGTTTATTCTTTGCATTGACTATTTGATGCTCCTTTCAAACATAGCTTCTATTGTGTTTTTTATGTAATTGTGTGTTTTTATGTTTGATAAAGTGTTTTCTATAAAGACACAACAGCAGAGTGATAACATTAGACTATTTTTGCAGGACCTGAACTACTTGTGAAATCATTGGCTCCCTCATTTCCAGACCAAAGTAGGCCATTGTGATCCTATACAGTAGTGTGACATTGGGACACATATACATACACACACGCACGCTGCCGCCCAGTCATTCTCAAGGTCACGGTCCTGCCATCCTCCCCTCTGTTTGTCCCCATTTATCTCCAAGTATAATGGGAATTGCTGACTTGTTTAGGGCATACATTTACAGAGACACCACCCTCCACCCATACAGGCTTTTGTAAGTTTGTAAACCTCCTGTGGCTACATGCAGCCTTTTATGGTTAAATGTTTCTATGGGTATTAGTTGCTGTCCAGCTATAATCAGTCAGCATAGGTACTGTATGTGAACAACTGCACTAAGCACCCGTTCTATCTTCACAATTATTGTTTTCCCGTTATTCGAACACTCCCTTTGTACAATAAAAGCTTCCGTAGTCCTTTTCAGGTCTGAAGGAGAACATAGAGGTCAGTAGTACTGGTGCATGCACTTGTGTTTTACCTCCTCCTTTCTCCTTTCTTTATTGGCTGTGTGCAGCTGTATTAGGATTTTCCCATGGGAAAAAAAGAAAGAAATTAAAAATGGGTAGGGGCAGTGAGCCTGACCGACATTCATATTTATTGTGCTGTCCTGGCCCGAAACTGTATGACTGTGTGTGTGTGTGTGTGTACGTGCATGTGCACTTCTGTGTGTGTGTGTGTGTGTGTGTGTGTGTGTGTTGGGGAAAAATATAGGGTTAATGACTCCTAGTGCCTGGGGTCTATAGCTGCTGTAACCCTGTCAGTTAGTGGGGCCAGGTAATTACCTTAGAATGACAGGTGAGTGTGTGTGTGTTTGTGTCTGTGTGTGTTTTGGTGGGCTTGTTTGTGTTGAATGTGCATTGGCGTACAGTAAATATGCACAAAAAAGTGTATATGAGCATACTTGTAGGTTTGTGCCTGCCATGAGTTTATTTATGTGTTTGTGGTTTAAGCTGTGCACATGAATTGCATGTGTATACAGTATGTGTGTGTATGTGTGTGTGTTATTTGGGGGGCTGGGTTCCGATAGTAGATGGATGGAGAGCAGCAGCATTTCTTATCCCATTCAATTAGTCAGGATATATTGATGTATGCAGAAGACCACCTGCTTGCGTATGCAAAGCACACAGCGAGGGGCTTGACTTGACAGCTACCCCCAAACGAACCCCTCCCCTAAGATCAGCACATATTGTTAGTGGGAAGACATTATTTTCTAACAAACCGATCTCCTCTCTTCCTCTTCCTCTTCCTCCTCTGCTTGTTCTAGATGGAGTTTCAACACTGAGGCCACGACTGATTTATTGAATTAAGTCTGAAGTGAACACGCTGTAGCGTTGCAGTAGCTTCATACCGTATATATCCAATAATATACATTTCTCCCTCTTTCAGGTGTTTTAGGTTGTTGCAATGTAAGCCAGGCTTCTCTAATGCCAGCTATTGTTCCAGACATAAAGTCACAAACATTTCCTTAACAACCTCTCTACTTATCTCTCCCCAGGGCTTTTGTTTCCTCTCTATGGTACATACTCATCTCATTTCTCCACCTTCCTCGCCTTCTCTGTCCCCTTTTTTTTTGGCGTGTTCCTGTATGTGTGGGTGTATGCTCCGACATGTTTATTGTATGCGTTTGTGTCCCCCGGAGATTTAAGCTACTCTGCTGCCGTCATGGTTCTACTGAGGTGGGATTTATCCAAGTATGTGTTCAAAACAGCACAGCATATCACAGTCCCTTAATCCACAGTGGGTTCCACAGAGGAGTGAGACTGAGGACAGAAAGGACAAGATTAAAGGTACGGGAACAAAGGCAGAGAGCAGGAGTTAGAGGGAGAGGAGGGGGAAAAGCATAGAAGGTTGGGAGATTAGGACTGAATCAGAGAGAATGACTACAGAAGTTAAAATTGGATTATAGGTTGTGTCATCAGAGACTCTAATAATGCAGGCGAGCTGCATTACTGCAGAAACCGCCACTCCAGAGGCCAAAAGTGGGACACTTGAAATGCAGCACATATGCAAAATCTGAAAACAAAATGTTGCTGAGCTGCAGAGGAACTTTCCAAAAATGATGACTGCTTTACATAATACTACTATCTATAGCTCTCATATCACCTTTCTCTTCTTACCTTACAAACAACCTACATGCTGTGGAATCCTGAATCATGAAATAGGAGTGGAAGATGCAGTTGTGGAGAAGTAATAGAGGAGCTTATAGGTGTCGGGGTTTATGTGAAGTGTTTATATTGTTTTGAAAAACCCTCAACCCTCAGTGAGAGGTCTTTTCTTTTACAGTCACAGACAAATAAAACGGAGTACTTTGTACTTTGAAAATAGAAAATACAAAGACAATAAGGTGATAAAGTTCTTTGTTTTTCTTTGTTTTCCGCTTCACCGCTCAGGCCTGATCCTACTGTCATTATTCTCCATTTAGGGTACTTTATGCACAATATTTGGTGCACACCAAAACAGTCCATTTGAACCAAAGGTGCTTAGTTCATTGCATTTTCATTGGTGCGAAAGCATCAGTCTTCTAAACCAATTGACAAACTTCCCTCAGGTTAGAACAGGTTCAAATGAGGGGATACTTATTAATTCATGGCTACCTTGTCTTGGAAAAATGTTCATCTCATATGACTTGTAAAAATAGCGCATCTCCCCTGCTTGAAACAACATGCTATGCATCTTCAGCGACTCTGCACCCACAGACTGTTCTCCAGACACAGCCGCCACTCATTTTGGAATTGGATATTTTGCAAAAAATATAATATACTGTAATTAGTAAAAAATTAAAACAATTTATAATTAAACTAGTGGTGGGAGAGTGGCCTCAGTCAGGTATTATTCAACATACTCAAATGTGCAGAGCCCTGAGATTACCTTCAATGATTGTCATACAGTTTATTTTTGTAGTTATTACTACCATCTATGATTGCCATTGGATACAAATGATGTGCTACAGAATCACAATATGAATGTGTGTTTTTTTGTGTGTGAGAGTTGGCTGATATTCCTCCTTCGCCCTGCTTCTCCCTCCTGCACGCCCCATCCCCCAACTCCTCATCCTCTCTCCTCTCTTCATCCTATCCTCTTTTCTGCCTGTTGAGTTCTTTAGAAAGATATCTCTCCTGACCACACATCTTGCTTTAATCTCATTCATGCTCCATTTTTCATCGGAGCTTCCGAGCGAGCAACCACTGGTCTGGAATATTTGCAGTACTTTGCAATCCCCCCCCCTTGGCGTGAACTTTGTTGTGAGCTCTAATTCTGTGTTTGTGCACCACCTTTAGTCCTGTCCTCACAATATGAGAAACATATTTGAAGGGCTTCCGAGTGTAATCTTTGAAGCTAAACATCAACACTATAATACATCTCCTATGATTGCCTGTGAAGGGCTGTTTAAATTTTTTTTGTTTCTGGGACTCTGACATTTCATAATAATGCCACAGAATGATCTCAGGCAGGATGGAGTGGCAGGTTTATATCAATGTTTAATAAAGAGAGGGTACAACAATATTGAAATGGAAATCATCCAGATCAATTTCTTTCTAAATAGGGTTAGGCTGAAAATCTAGCACAATATTTATGAGAATATTCCTCCAATTTAAGTTTGTTATGTTATGTTAGGTAAATGTATGCAAAATGACAAAACAAGCACATACATGTGAAATGCAATGATCTGTGTTTCACCGTTATGTGTAATATCAGAGAAATCTCACATACAGTATAAAAATCACCATAAAAATCGACAACAGGAGTATAATTCCATCAAAAGCCGTCAATATATCTTAATTCTTGCACAGTAATTACAAATGCAGTGTAATGTGAATAACGGCAAGTCATTGTGGTTATTTTTAATTTTCAGCAAGAAAAAGAAAATGTTACGATACACGGATTTAAACTGTTAATTGCAGCACTTTAGGATTTTTGTCATATTTAATTATTGGTAACTATAAATGCAAATGTATTATGCTTACCCTCATCATTGTAGGGGGAACATTCAAGCTTTCAAATGTTAGATTGCTGCAAAATGAGTCCCATCACCTCCAATTGTAAATGTGGGGGCTGGAGCTAAAGCAATGGATGAAAATGAAAAGGGGATTTTATATTGGCGAAAAAAAGAGAGGATCTAATCCAGAGCTATTCTCCCCACTCTCACGCAGCGCTGCTTCCCCCGACAGATTATTGGGCTTTGAAGGCGCCCTCTGCAGTTTTAAAATGAGGGCCATTGGCTGGGATAGAGAGAGTGGTTGGGGTGGAAAAAACAGGATATAACTCAGAGAGGGAGATTAGTATTGTGTGTGTGTGTGTGTAGGGGCTGTCAGACAGAGAGTGACAGAATGAATAGTGTGAGTCTTTATCAGTGTGTGTGTTTGTGTGTGTGTGTGTGTGTGTATACAGTGTAGGGGCGGTAAGAATCGGGAGTGACAAGTGGTAAAACTGGAAGTGAACTTTTCCGAAAAGGCATTGGATATGGAATGCAGAGATAAATAAACTATCATTATTGTGCATATATTTCAAACCACACACATAAAGCACCGTTACTTCTTCAATACTGCAAAAAATAATTCTTTTTACTGAATCGAGAATCGATTTTTTTGAATTTGCGATTGAATTTTGAATCTGCCGGTATTATATTGGATAAATGTTTAAAACGTATGACAGTACAGTCGCTCTCAGCCGTCACCCCAGTTATTTTCAGTCTTCCTCCCTTCCTCCCTTCCTTCCTTCTATCCTTCCTTCCTTCCTTCTTTCCTGTGTGACTCGGTAGAATCCACTCAGACATGTTCTGATGTTTCCCCTTTATTTATTTATTTTTTTGCTTTCTGTTGAGTGTTGGCACTCACTCACTCACCCACCCACTATTGTCTCTCTCTCTCTCGCTCTCTCTCCAAATCCCTTCACTCGGTCTAGTTCTACTTTCCCCAGAGAGTGAGAGAGAGAGAGAGAGCAGGAGAGTTAGTGTATAGCCTGCTGTTTCTGGGGCAGCCATTATGTGAATCTGCTGTTTATTTGTTTGTCTTTGGCTGTTTGTTCATCTGTGTATTTAGTAAAGTTGGCATGATAATATGTGTCTGCTTTTGTTTCTTGCTGGTGTGCGCATGCATCTGAGGACATGTATTTCATCAGATAGAAAGTAGAATATGTAAATGTTGTGTCGTGTGTGTTTGCGTGCATCGATGAATAAGCAGTTGTGTGTGTGTGTGTGTGTGTGTGTGTGTGTGGCCCACAGTGGGTGCTCCTTGTTCACTGCAGGCCAGGTGTCTCTCCTCTCTGCCTCTTTGCTACCCAGAGCTCTGCAGGCTGTTTGATCTCAGGATGAGCAGCATGTGTGTGTGTGTGTGTGCACAGCATCAGGAGGCCAGACTTAATATACTTAATTGATAAACCTGCAGATAGCACATGTGTCCACACAAACACGTGTTGCTCCAACGATAATTCATCTTACAAGAACACCTACTGAATGAACGCCAATAGTTTTTGTTGCTGGGCAAAATGTGTTTCTGTAGCATCATGTAGTGACAGATTGTGTCAAATCTCTGGTTAGATCGTTACTTATTTTTAAACAGATAGTTCCTGCATATGAATAGCCATCAGATTTTCGTCAGGTAAAATTTAGCTGCTGGTGTTTAAAATGATTAATTAACATTTGACTTACTCACTTGTGTTTAGATAATGTTTGTTTTTGCAGGACAGTGTTTCTTAAGATACTGAATTGGAAAAAGGATGAAATTATTTTGGTATTGATACAGAAACGCATGTATTCTATTGGAACCAACAAAAAAAAAAATCCATACACAGCTCTAATTAAACACAACATGATGCCAAGAATGTGAGAATGAGAAATTGTAGCACATTTTAATGAAATGAAAATGATGTCCATAGGAGCTTTTTTTATATGCTGCACATTTGTAAAACCTACAACTGACTTTAAGAGGCCTCTTCCACAATGACAGTTAGTTGCACATGACACGGAGCAGCCAACACCAGTGTTTACTGGCTTTTACAGCAGGAGAAGCACATTTACAAATCTATTAATTTCTGTTTAGCTGCCTGGGGTTCAGGCTGCTGGTTTTGTGCACGCTGCCTCACTGTCACACTCGGCCAGAGTCATTGTTGATGTTATTAGTCACACCTGTGTTTTCCTGCTTTGAGTTGTCAAAGTATCCGTCGTGTGGAAGGGGGGGAAAAGTGAGACCTGGCAGTGCAAAGCAATTCCATTACTGACCAAAGCCAATGTGCTCACATGAAAAATAAAGGAAATAAAAAAAAAACAACAACAACACTGCCTTCCCATTGTGAGGTATTTGCAGGATTGAGCTGCAGTACACGGCTCCCATTGCTTTTTATGTCTTTAAGCATCTGCAGCCATTTTTGTGCAGCTGTCACTTCTTTAGCGTGAATGCGTCCCAGAGTAGATCAGACGTGCGCTGCCAGCACTGACGTCATGTACCCGTTTCCCTTTTTATTGCTGTGTGATCTGCGATAACCAATGAACGGATTTACAGATTCAGGCTCTCCATCCCTGTCACCCCGCCCCCCCACCCCCTTGTTTGTTATCCCATCATTGTTGCAGAATAAAAGCTAAACACCGACGTCTACCTTCCAGGGGGAGACATACCTCCCCAGGCGTGCGAATACCCACAATGCAATGCTCCGCATTGCTAATCCTATTGGCCGCTGACGAATCACGGCCATCCTGCAGTCTGCGTCACTGCCGAGTGCCAGAACAGGACGCAGCTAAACGCTTAACTACACCTTAAGCTGGTCAGATGCTTGTGTGGTTCCCTGCGCGGCATGTCGTTATCGGAGACCGTTTTTAGGGGAGAACCTCCCCTCGCCACCGTTGAAGTTGAATTAGCAGGGCTTACGGAACGATTTCATGTTAATGCTGCCAAATACGGTTCCTTAATCTGCCATGATTCCTGGTGCAGCGTAGTCTTACTGCTTAAGAATACCCCGATTACTCCTCTATCGCCTACATTAACTTTTACTCCACCTCTTGAGTAAAACGCCCAGAAATCAGCCAGGCATTACGATTCCCATTTAACAACAAACACGGCAACAAATGCATGCACACACACGCATAGACACACACACACACACACACACACACACACACACACACACACACACAAGCATAGAACATGAAAATAAGGGGTGCAGAGGCGAAGGAGGAGGTTCGGGGCCCTGGATTTAATTTCCGCTTTGCACTGTGAGATAAGTCAAGCTTAATGAGCTGACAGAGAGAGATGGAGGGAGCAGGGGAGCTATGAGAGCCGGGGCACACAGAACAGGGGAATGAAGAGGGGAGAGGAAGGGGCAGGAAAGGGAGGAGGAGGAGTGTAAGCGATAGTGGAAAGAGGGGGCATCCTGCAGACTCTGTCAGGCGAGACGCATGAAGAGGAGGGGGAGAAACACAGGGAGATGTGATGAAGGAGAGAGGGGTTAAAGTCTTCTGTCGGCCCTGTGATGCTGCGTGTATGTGTGTGTGTGTGTGTGTGTGTGTTTGTGTGTGTGTGTGTGTAAGAGAGCATGTGTTTGTGTGAGTAAGCGAGTAAGAGAGAGATTCCAAATTTTCATTATGTTGTAAGACCGTATGTGTAGCCTGTGTTCACACATTCCTCAGGGAGGTACTGAACATTTTAAACATTTGCTTCTGTCTGTCCGTGTGTGTGTGTGTGTGTGTGTGTGTGTGTGTCTACTCTCAGATGAACCCTACTGATTCTTACTGCTGACAGTAGCTTCAGGACTTTTGCTGACAGCAGCTTATTTACTGACTGTGCTTTGCCTGTGTTTTTTTTTTCATGTGCACAGTAGGTGTATCTATTCTTTTCTTCAGGGATTCTGTAGTTTATATTTTTGCCTTTTCTTTCATAATCTCATAGTAGTTTCCTGCTTGCTGTTTCCTCCACGAGTGTGAAGCAAGTTAACAGAAACAACATCTGACTTGGGACGTTATGTGTCTGCTGTTTTCTGTCTGAATGTGTTTGTTTCTACTCAGCTGGTTGAGCCATGTAATCCAGACCCGGGGTGAATTATTATTTATTTGTCTCCTCCTGTGATTTGCATTTTGCATGCGTTTAAAAAAAAAAAAGAAGAGAAAAAAAAAAGGCAGAATAGGGTGAACAGACTTGCGGCGTGAGGTTGCCGTCTGCAGGGAATAAAGGAATAATTCCAGTTGAAAGCGGGTGAAAGGTCAGTGGAGGAGCCTCAAGGAGCTGTCCCCGTGCCGCCAGGAGCTCTCCGTGGTGCTGAACACTCCGCTCCCTCTGCCTGTGCTCACACTCCTTCCCTTCTTTAAGACAATTCCTGAGCTGTATTGACATTGTTTCACATTATTGCAAGGTGCCAATAAATCCTCCCTTTATTAGACCCTGTGTATTGATCCATTTTTTTCTCCCTCTCCTCAGATCTCTAACTCTCTCTGCCTCATGCTGCTTAATCCCTGCTATTTTTTTCCCCTCCTGATTTCCCCTTCTTCTTTATTCGGAGGGAAATGTCAATCTCTATCTCTCTAGTCTGCAAGCTCTGTAGAGGGAGAGGGGGAGATTTTTTTTCTTTTTCTCTCTTTTTGTGGGAGTTAGTAACCCGTAACCCGGTTCTCTGGGGTTTAAAATAAGAGATTTGCCTAAATGTCAAAATGGCTTTGATCATGGCACTGATAGGATTGAGGCAAAGAGAATGATATTTGCATTTTCATTCCTATTGGCTCATCAGAGCAGGAGCACAGCAAATTACTGCTGGGCCGAGGGTGTCAACAGTTTTTGTTGATGCTGTGTCTTTGAGTGCGTACATCTCTTAAAATCTGCGTTCCCTTTGTATTACTGGCTGCAGATATGGTGCTGCACGCACATGGGCGCCTAGCTGGAAATGCTAAACAGGTGGGCGATAAGCTTGAGTGATTTGTGGCACGGCTGCATATGTGTGTGTGTGTGTATGTGTACCTGTCATAATGTTCCCCTGAGATGTGACTCCTGTGTGTGTGTGTGTGTGTGTGTGTGTGTGTGTGTGTGTGTGTGTGTGTGTGTGTGTGTGTATGTGTGTGTGTGTGGAAGGTGTGGGTGTGGTGTTAATCAGGCTGTCACGCTAAGACTGAGTCCTGCAGGGAAAAGCGTGTTGTGTCTGGAGTTCTCCACAGGACATCCCTCCACACACACACACACACACACACACACACACACACACACACACACACACACACACACACACACACACACACACACACACTCACACTCACAGTTGTTTTCTCCTTGTCTTTGTTCATTTTCTCTTCTTGCCTGTGTAATGATGGATGTGGTTTGGAGAGGTAACACTAGACACAAACACACGCTAACTGAGCTCTCGCAGCACAGAGGGGTTGTCTTAGGTTCAGGAAGTAATCATAGTTGTCATGTGTGTCATGATGTAGTAGTTTACAGTCCAGTTAATTAAGGCTGTGCAATTACTTAGTTTTTTTATCACGATTTTGATTTGCAGATTAAACGATTTCCAATAAATCATAAAATCAAGTTGAAGTGATTTATTTGCCATGTTTTCTTTACACATTTTCTGAAAGAGACATGCACCCCAGATTCCACGCAGCCCTGCTGACCTTTCTCTTTCTCTGTTCTGTTTTTTAGACTGAAAGCTAACAGTTGTGCCATTCCAGTACTGCCTTTGGCGCAATCTAGCTAAGGCAATCTACATTAAATTGTATCTTTTAGTCGTTATTCCTAGTAGTAGTTCCTTAGTCCTTATATCAATATTACTTGTTATAAGGTAATATCAGAAAATGCGCCACTCTTGATGACATTAAAAGTGTGTAAGGTTCTCAAAAAAAATCACAGTCACTCATGCTGAATAAATGCATTGTGTAAGTAAAAATATTTATAAGTTGAATAATCATGATTTCATATTGACCAAAATAATCATGACGATTATAATTTCTATAAGACCTATGTTTAATGCTCTTTGGTCCTTATTGTTAGACTCCTCAAAATTCTCTGTAACACAAACAGCCATAAACAACTTCAATAAACATGGATCATAAAGTCTGACTCTGTCTTGGGACAGATCAGAGCAAAAAAAAATGTTGCAAATTTCAAACATGGATACATTTCTTTATTAAGTAAATTTAGACTCAACCACATTTACTGTGCTAGGCTGGCACAAACCAGACAAGACAGAGCTGCAGCAGCTTCAATGCAATGCTTCACCTTCCCAGCACCCACCAGCACAAAAAACTGCGATATACACCACATGGTCGCTGGGTTACAATGATATTTTACAAACATTGAATCCTGATAACACTGGTGATTTTCTGACTTGTCTTTTAACACCATCATCAGGTCAGAATTTAATCTCTTAAATTTACATGAGTCCAATTTAAGAAGAAATGGTTGTAATAAGTGAAATAAGAAAATATGCATAAGAGAGCAGGTGAGGAAAACACAAACAGGCATGCAGGGGATGTGTTATAGGGTAGTAACACCTTCTTTCTCCACCTATTCTCACACATAGAGTAGCACAGCTGCCACACCATGCACATCTGCACACGCACACACATGCACACTGAGCCCAGAGGAACTTTTGTCAAATCGTCACCTCGACTTACACATGTTCTAACTGGTAAACCCACTCACACACCAGCACGGCTCACACCCCCCGCTAACACTTACACATCATACACTCTTCTTCATGCTCACGCAGGCATGAACCCATAGACACACACACACTCACTTACACACACACACACAGGCACACACACTCACATTGGCCTCAGGGCTGTAATTTGTCTTCTGTTATCCATTAGTGCAGGTGGACGGAGCAATCGAGAGGAACAGGAAACCACAAATGAGAAAGAGGAAGTCATACAGAGATATAGTTTGTTGTTGGTAGCTGCAGGATAGGAGCGTATGACACGGGAGGGAGATATCAATAATGTGTCTGTGGGCTGTGTGTATCGTCAGCATGTGTTTTTATTTGACTCCGCGTGCCTCCCTGTGTAACAGAGCCGTAACAGACGGCATGCCCCGAGGCTGTGAAGGCCAGTGAACCCTCTGCATTTGCATTAGTAGATGTCCACTTGTATCTTCTTTACAGCTGTCAGGGTTACGCTGTAGAGGGTAGACAGTGGCATTTTACCCTCAAACTCCCCCCCCCCCTTTCTCGGTTACTGCGCACTCGCATCAACACACATACACACTCGGGGGTGATTTAAGCTCGAGTGATGACTTCCTGTTCTGTTTAGTTTCAGATAAGTCGCTCACATATTAGATCCACATCTCTAATGTGGACGTTTCACTTAGACACGTAGCGTTCCGTGGGGCAGAGAAATGTCAGGTCACTTACTGGAGTCGCCACATTTACGTTGCGCGTTTGCGAAACTCACAAACGCAGTAACGCAGGCAGCGTCGGCTGTGACAACGGCGTCATTAAAGCGACTGCCGGGACAGATTCCCACTTTGGAGAGCAATGCATGGTGGGAGAAGGTCACCCTGTTCTGAGAATCGGCTGCTTCATTTCCCAGAGTGCTGCTTGAGTGACTGCTTCGGCGTGTGTGTGTGTGCGTGTGTGTGTGTGGAGTGAGTGATGTCAGGCCCTGAGCGGACAGCTTTTTTTCAGCTGCTGTTAATCACACTCACACACCATCTCTGACTGAAGCACAGTGCTCAGGCCTTTACTGTACTCTCTGCCCTCTCCGTCAACTACTTCAGGAGCTCATTATGTGTTTATCCACATGCCATTCCTTTTTTTTTTTTTTTTTTTTTTTTTTTTATTTATCCTACATGATTACATAAGGATCCCACTTCACTCATCTGGCTTGCTACTTCCCCCCTGCCTTTTCTCTTACCTCACAGGTGATTTTGATAAACCTATTTTAATTAAGGTTTGATCGTTTTTGCTTTTTTGGAGTTTTTTTTTTTTAATTAATTTCTGCAACTTCATGATAATGTTCCATATGCATTCCAATTCGAATCTTTCAGTTTTCCTCTCACACTATGGCACTGTGGCAAAGCAAACACAATAACACAAGAAAGGACAGATATATGGCTGGAGACACATTAACAGTGAGTGGGAGAGTGGATGTAGGACTTGATAATATCATCATAGCCCGCTGGGCCCCTTATAGCAACAGACAGAAGCAAAGTACAGTACATGTAAAGCTGATAAAATGTGATGGCTGGCCTTCTGAACAGTTAGTACAGTTTAGATATACATTCATCCGCATGCATTTAATATGCCCACAGTCCTCGCTACATGTCTGTGGTTAATTTCTCACATACACTCATTTATTACAAGGAAATTACCATCGACTGCTATTGATATCCTGAAAAAGGTCACTGCAGTTCTTTTCAGATGTCTTTTTTTGTTGTTTCTTTTTTTAAACAAAGTTGTGTTCCATAGTTGAGCAGCCAGCTCCACACTTTCTGTGAACTTCTCCGTGCCCCCCCTCCTCCGCCCCCCAGCCCAAGGCCTCTTTCCCAGCACCAGATGGTGCAGCCCATCAATGTTAACTGGCAGAGATTGGGAGACGGAAGAACAGTGAGACGGGGATAGCCAGGCAGGCAGCCCATGTATTATTAATTGTGAGTAATAGAGGTTTGTATGGCTGTATACATTATTGAGGCCAGGTCCTACCGAGGGTAGTTAAGCTGAAGTGGCGCTTGGTTTAATGGATTGGGACAGTGTCAGGCTGAGCGCACATTTACCAAGCGCCGGGTGTAAAATTAACACCTGTTTATGCCATGCTGCAGATGAGGGAACAGTTTGAATCTTGGGCCTAAAAGTTTTTTCTAAGAGCTTGCAGTGGGAAAATATACTACTGTGGACTGCAGACTGAATACTGTAGACTATAGTTAAAATAACATTTAATATATGATGGATGCTTTGATTTGGACAATTTGCTCAAATGTGTGTGTGCGTGTGTGTGTCAGTTCTGGAACTGGTACCAAAATGAAACCTTACTTTTGACACTTCTGTTTATTTAAAAAAAAGTTCTATTTAAAAAAAAAAAAAAGAGGCAGACCTCCAACAGGCGTTGTATTTGGACTGCCACCCAACATTGTAGTCTAATACTTATTAAATACACTCAGTCTAGAAATAAATGCAAAAGTTGGGTGTGTGGGGGCAGGTGAAGGGTATTGCCATCAAGTGGCCCCATAAGATGGCGCGAGTTTAAAAGTCCATTCTCCAATGTTTCCCAGCAACAAAAAATTCAGTCATCAAGAAACCAGAAATTTTTCTGAATCATTAACAAAATTGAATCATCTGTTTTATGTACTCTTCCCAACATTTGCTTGGAAATTTGACGAAAATCTGGCACCATTTTTTGATGTATCTTACTAACAAAAAGATGAACAGACAGACAGAGACGCCAGTGAAAACATAACCTCCTCGGTGGAGGTTATTAAATTACGTCCTCCTGGACTTGAACATGAGTCAAAGTACTCTTGTCAACCGTATTCATGTTTATCTGCTTCTGATAGCGCATGCAAACACCTACATAGTTATTGAAGTAATATATATGATAGAACACAGACATCTTGTTTGAATAAAAATAGACTTCAGAGACATAACGATAATCTGCCACATTTACAGTCTGATATGATCTGTCTGCAGTTTATAGTGTGTGGGCTTAATATTGTGCAGATACACTATCTCCCTACTTTCTCACGGTAAAGATAAAATCTGATATTATTAGTTTTTTTTTCTGGCCTGCATTAGTGTCGGCTTTCTTCCTGTTTCAACGTCAACACAATATTGCATGTAAAAGTACACACACAAATAATAATGTTAACAAGGTTGAATTCACTAATAAAATGCCACTGTAACTGTAACAGTTTTGGGGAATCTACTTGTTATAATGGAAAACAGATTTCAGTCATTTGGATTCCCAGCTGGCTTCAATTAGGAGAGCTCATAGTAAACATTAAATAAACATGTCATTTCAGCCTTCTTACTTGGAAGTAATAACATCTTGACTCCTGAATGTACAATAGTAGATTATTACACAGAAGTGGAGCTCAGTGGACAAACAATCGAAAGAGTTCTTATTAAATCGAGGGCGGGTAACCAGCATCAAGGGAATGTGAAGGATGTGATGAAGTATATGGGGCAATAAGGTTGCAGATATATGAAGGAGCTAGTCCATTTAAAGCTTGTAGGTAAGGAGGATAATTTGGGAATCAGCTGTTTCGGGCTGGCCAGAGCAAAGTGCAATACATTAGTTTAAAGGTGTTATGGGGGTATTTTAGAGCACTTCAGCATCTAAATTTGATGAATGGGGCCTATTTGGGCTATTTTTAAGAAAAGGTGAAGTAGGCAGTTTGTATGGTATGTACTTGATGTGTGGCTCAAATGTCAGAACACCAATCCCAGATTCTTAACTATTTGGGTCAGAAAAATTGTGCAGCTATCAAGATTAATGGTTTCTTGTGTGCTTCCAAATGCAGGAAATGACTGCACAGCAAGTGATGGACGCAGTGTGCTCTATTACTCAGGTATGAATGTAGCCAGGAAAGGGCTAGCCCCCTGAGACCAATAAGGTTCTCCAAACATTGTAGAAGGGTGTTGTGGACCACAGTGTCAAAGGCAGCACTCAAATCTAGTAACACCAACACAGATAAAATAGCAGATTCCGTTACAGTTAGTTAAAGTCATTGGTTTTGGGGGAGGGTTTTGGTCTGAAACAAGACTAAAACTCATTAAGAATACTAATATTGGATAGATGGGTAGTAAGTTGGCTAACAACTACCTTATCTAACAGTTCTGACATGAAGGTGAGATTTGAAGATTGGTCTGTAATTGTCCAGTTACTGGGACAAGGTTGAATGTCTTTAATAGGGGTCTAACTACGGCTATTACAAAAGCAGTGAGAACAATTAGTGAAGGGTTTCCCTGGAATGAGATCCAGAGCACATATGTGTGGTTTGGTGCTAGTGGCAATTTGAAGTGTTTGAATTAACTGGATCAGACTGAAAAAGGTGGCTGATAATTTGTAACGAGTATGAAATGGAAAGAAAAGGGCAAAGAAAAAATATGATTCCAGATTAGCTCAGTCGTGTCAATGAAAAAGTTGAGAACCTCTGCTGTGAAGCAGGAATCTGATGTGGGTGGTTGTTTTAGCGAGCTCATTTGTGGTGTTGAATAATTCTGTTTTCAGAAATGATGTATTCATACTTAAGCCGTGACTCTTTCCAGGCATGACAGAATACTTCTTATGTTATATTGCTATTTCTTCTCAAAAATTCTAGTTAGTTGTATGCTAGAGATAAATCATTGCACTATGGCTTGAGGTTGGGTGAAGAAGCTGAGGAACGTATTCCAACCTTAAGTGAAGCTACAGACTCGAGCACACCTAGGAAGGAGCAATAGTTATCCAGATAGCCTGGGTAATCTCCTAGTTTTGTGAGTGCATCAGGTAGAGATCATCCTTGATCTTCTCTGGCTGATTTCCTAACAACGCAGCTCTTTTTGGGAGGGCAACAATATTGAGAAATGGTTCGGCATACGCACATTGAATTGAATCAGAGAGTGATTGGATAATGATTGAGCAGAGGAGGGGATTGAAAGATCAGTGACAGAAAGACAATATAAAGTAAATCAATCGTGTGACTGCTGTGGTGTGTGTGTGTGGGTCCAGGCTGCCCCTGTGACAGCTTAGAAAAAATGCAGTGGATGCATCATTAAAATGAATATTAAAATCAATCCATTATTACAGTCAGTCAATTCTAATCATGTGGTTGGTAAGAATCACAAAATCTGAGATGAATTTGGAAAATATACCCAGGAAATTTCGATCTGGCTCCAAGGGGATGATATTGGGCAGCTACTGTATGTAGAAAAATGACAAGTTTGCGCACGAAGGTGTATAAAACATGACATTGATGCAGAGAATCCGATATGTGGGCTGTTGAAAATCTTAATGTGTTTGCTGTTGCATAAGTAAGTTATACTTTGTCTCACACTCTCAGATTCAGAGCTGTTGAACTGTGCAGCTCGGAGAAATGTGAATGTTGGCTGGAGTGGGAGGAGTGTCGGGTGATCCTCTCAGCTCAGTGGCTGGTCCTGTCATCGGAAAGAATAGTATCACTCTACATTTACATTGATCCCTATTAGGCCTGGAGATTAAACCCTCTGCAAGTGTGAGCTAGCTACAGTATGCTGCAGTGCTTTGGAGTTTCACTGTATACCACTCGTACACAGGCCTAAACATACACACACACACACACACACATACACACACGAACAGTCACTCACTCAGCACTCTGCAGTCATGCTTCAGTGTTAATCTGGGACACAGTCACCAGGAGACGTTTCTCTGTCTGAACCTTTTTTTATGGATTTCCTAATTCCTAGTTTCACAGCAAGTCTGCACTTCTTCTGATGTGTTTGGCTTGCAGAAAATCAAGCTTTTGCAATTCTTGCAATATTTTATCAGGAAAAAGCTATCATTAGAATATGCAATATAGTGCCAAAAGTATTTGCTCACCTGCTTTGACTTGCATATGAATTTAAGTATCCTCCCATTCCTAGTATAGTGCAGGGGCCAAGGCCAGCTCCTGACACCCCCACAGCATAATCCCCCTCCACCAAACCTTACACTCGGCACAATGAAGTCCAACAAGTATCCTTCTCCTGGTACCCACCAAACCCAGACCCGTCTATCAGATCACCAGATGAAGAAAAATTATTCAGCCTCCACAGCTCTAGAGTCCATTGGTTATCTGCATCTGACACTTTGCATTGTACTTGGTGATGTATGGACTGGATGCAGCTGCTCAGTCACAGAAACCCATTATCTGAGCACTGTTCTTCAGCTAACCTGAAGGCCACATAATGTTTGGAGGTCTGTAGTAGTTGACTCTGCAGAAATTAGTGACCTTATGGCATTCTGCGGCTCAGCATCTGCTGTTAATGTTTCACTTTGAACCAAAAGCAGCATTAGTTTTCATATATTGTATACCCTTTCAAATTTCTGAACTTTTTTGCACCACAGTCACAAATCAACCCTCCATCCTTTCAGTCAGGAAGCGTGTGCTGCTGAGTATGATGGGATGGATGGAGGTCTCCAGGGTAACAGGTCATGCGGTGCTTTCATGTTGTACAGTTTCCAATTATATTATGGGCTGTTTGCTTCCTAACCCTACATTGCGGAGTCACCCTGGCAACAAGCCAGCATTGCAGAGCACAGGGCCGCAACATTTCGAGCCATCTGTGTGTGTGTGTGTGTGTGTGTGTGTGTGTGTGTGTGTGTGTGTGTGTGTGTGTGTTTGTGTGTGTGTGTGTGTGTGTGTGTGTGTGTGTGTGTGTGTGTGTGTGTGTGCCTGTGAGTCACATAGAAGACCAACATGAGAGGAAAGACAATTATGGTAGGGAACAAATTCACTCATATACGCACATGCCACATGCCATCACACACACACACACACACACACACACACACACACACACACACACACACACACACACACACACACACACACACACACACACACCATCATTTTTTGCCCTCACAATTTTTCAATTTAAAATTCCTATGCAATCTGAGATATAATGTAAGTGGTTCTATAAGTGATATGACTTTCAATTGACAGTTTTTTAAAAGGGAGCCATCCAAACCTGCCTTTAAGCATATTGGATATACCCTTGGCATATCTGCACATCTCAAGTCTGTGTAATGTTTCTCTGAATATGGATGAACCTGCTTGTGTTGTTTATGTGCACCTTACAAATATATGTGAATGTGCATGTGACTTCTATAATGCGTTATCTGTCTCTGCCTCTCATAACACCTCTTCTATGCTGATAATGTAGGGTTTATACATTCTCTCTTTCCCATAGGGACAAAAGACCAGAAGAGAGAAAGAGAGAGAGAGCGGGAATATAATTTTCCAGGCATCCCACATTGTGTATTCTATGTAGAGCGGAGAGATAGGCATCTGGGTGTGTTTCTGTTCTGACATGGACGGAAGAGCTGCAGAGCACAGACCAGAGCACAGATACGAGGAGGAAGGGAAGGAGGGCAGGAAAACAGGGAGCGAGGCAAGGGAAAGTGTTAGGGAGATACAGATCGGGACCTGGAAGCTGTTCTCCTGTGTCCTGTCATAGATGAGAGGTGAGGTGATAAGGAGACAGAGGAAAAGACGGAGAGAGGAGGGCATGGAAATTGAGGGGTGAAGAAAGGACAACACGAGGCATTCTACTGCTTCTTCTCAAATATAAGAGTGGGTGAAGAGTTCTGTGTGTGACATAAATGTCAGGGAGTCACTCCCTTATACAGTAAAATAGAGAACTTTTTCTCAGACACATTCGGTTCAAATTTTATTTTTTTTGCATTTGGCCTCTCAGAAATTGTGTCTCTGCATCGTTATAGCTATTTCAGAGCAATGTAAATGTGAATGCAGCGTGAAAACACCAACATTTAAATGCAATGATCATCAGAAGACGCCTCATTGACTAGCATATAAGCCCATGCCGAAATTTTGCAGTTGAGTGTTGCATATTTTTCCTCTAGCCCAGTCTAAAAATGTTGAACTGTTGAATTTACTTGCACCAAAGCCACACTCAATACATATTCGCTTTTTATGACATGTAAAGTGCAACATGCATGTGAGGTTCATTTCGTTTTAACACCAACCCTTAAAGATATTTAAATATAGACATCCTTAAAGAAGTCTTGTCTTTTCTGCGATGTATTTTGTGGACTTGTTTGTGTAGCTGAAGTGTGTGACATCTGGCATTACACCTCTCCATAGTGTGAAATCTGCCATGCTGTTGCCTGGTAACGCATTATGCCTACTTTGTGTTTGCTTTGATGACGTTGCTGCGAGTGAGTCATCCACTGATAATCTGGTGAAATTCAGCATCCATCCATCCATCCATCCATCCATCCATCCATCCATCTACCCATAGTCCACTCATGGTCACCTCATGGTCACCTCATGGTCCACCTATGGTCCACCTTGGTCATTCCATCCATTGCACCCTCTTAGAAGAGCATGTCTTGGATTTAGAGACTCAAAGACCAATATGAGGTTGAAGAACTGCTCAGATAGTATCTTTTATTGTATAGTGTTTTCGTACTGCCATGTTGGGTGTAGTATTCTTGATGCAGGTTTTCCTAGTTCAGTGTATTGTATATTTTCCTACACCTGGTGAACAAACCTCTCTCCTGTTATTTTGAAAGCCTCTGAAAATGACGAGGTCCAATTTGGATAGGTTTAATTTGATTATAACACCTGTGTTTACCTACTATTTTTAGTCAAAATGCCTGCTGTGAAAAGATGAGCTGTGATGGTGAGCAATTGGTATGCTGCTTTTCCAGTTGCTGTGTCCCTACATCTTCCGGGGCTTGTATTCCAGAGTCTCACCAAGTCAGAACTACCAGGCGTGCATGTCCAAACTGTCCAAACAAGCCTACAGAGCCTGAATAACCTATGTTAGATATGTAACTTATGTTTCCTGCTAAAATATCCTTCTCATATAACATTCAAGCAGATACATATGTCCTGTCCTGCGCTATTGCTTGATGAATAAGCCTCCAAACAAACCTTGACTTGGAAAAGAACAGTACTAATGTCATTTAGCAGGCTAGATAGCTAATTAGCTGCTAACTAATTAGCTGCTCAGCTGTAGTCAAACACAGACAGGATGGTGATGGAAAAGAGCATTTCAGATGATCCAACGTCTCATGACTCAAAGACCTTTTTTTTTTTTTTTTAACAAATATCATACATTTTTTGCAAAACTGCAAAAGAGAGAGAGATATGATGAAGATAGATGAAATATTTTGTTGAGTTGCAAAGTTAAGGTTTCGATACCTTTGGACACAGCCGTTCTAGCCATTTTCCCCGTTTCCAGTCTTCATGTTAAGCTACAGTAACTAGCTGCTGGCTTTAGCCTTATATTTATCAGAACCTTTTTACCTAACTCTCACAAGAAAAGCAAATTATTTTTACCAAAATGTCCAACTATTCTTTTAAACCGATTGTTAATACAGTTGTGTCCAAGGACTAAACAATCTCAGTGATAAACTGAATCTTTACCGATCGTTAAAGATAGAATTTCTTTTAGTGGCTCAGGTGATTCTTTACTGCACTGATGCAATAGTCTTAATGTATCCCGAGGTTACAGAGACTGGCCATTTGCTGAACAGTTCCGACCTGGTTTTATGTGATGCTCAACAAAAATTTCCCTTGCAGACAATGTGTATAATGTGCTTGCTTGTAATTCTAGGACTGGTGTTTTATAAAGGTCACAGTGGCTGTATTTATACTGGCGTATTCTAATCCAGAATTTAAAAGGCAGACATTTGGGAGCATGAGCCACGCACAAACCCTGCTTTTATTTGCATAGACGCATGGACTCACATGAAGAAGCAGCATTGCTGGGTATCACCCTGACACCTCATTGCTGTTATTCCCAGCCCGTTGCCCAGGAGACCAGCAGCATGGAGCTGCAGGTCGGTGCAGAGGTGGGTGTTGATGTCTTCCTGCCTCCCGTTGGAGCTCAAGGTCTGAAGATCACATGCTGATATCAAACAAAGGGATTTGTCCACAGAACCAGTCAGAGGCTCACAAAAACATATACAACACTGTGCAACAATTCAGTGGCTGAAGTATCAGTCGACTTCTTGTTTTTTCCCTCCTCTTACACTATATCATTCCCTTTTGCTCTCACTCTCTGTCTCTTTCTCTCTCTCCCGCTCTCTCCCCTGTCTTTGTTCAGTATGATTATGTTACTAAGCAGAAGTCCCCTATCAGAATTTTCATTGGTGGAGCTCATCTTTGGCCGGTATTACATAACTGCTCCCTTCTCATCATCTCTTAATGCTGACTTACTTGAAAAATCAGTGAACATTTCCACCTCTCTGTTTCTGCACACCTGCTTAAAAAGGCAAAATTATGCTGGGAAGGGCAGCAGATACAGATGGAACATAACATTTTTTTAATGAAATTCAGTCATAATAAGTATTTTGGGAATCCAGTGAAAGTCTGAGCCGACACTCTTTGTTTGAATGCGTTTCCCTTTATCCTTAATTTTAAATAAAATGTATTACATGCAGATGGCTCAAGAGAGTAATTCCACAGAGAAGAGGGGAAAGGTGGGAGAGAGACAGAGTGTGCATCACTCATTCGTGGACAGCGGCGTGGCGTCACACTCCTCTGGACTGCCGGGGCTTCACCAGGCTTCCCTCGTCTGCCTCAGATATGGAGGGGACAGTTGCTAAGGCGGAGGCTGTGACCCGGCTGATTCGTAGGCTTTGGTTGCTAAGGCGTAGAAGATGTGATCCATCTGTCAGGTTGTGATCTGGCTGTGGTGCTGCCCAGATAGAGAAGGAGAGAGAAAGAGAGAGACAGAGGGGGGGTGGGAAGCAATGAGGGGAGTGAAAGAATAGGGCTGATCTGACCTGAGAGTGTTAGTGCTGTTTGGGGAACATTTTTATGTATGTCTATTAGTAACACTATCTCTCTCTGTGTGTTGGTGTGTGTGTGTGTGTGTATATGTGTATTTGTGCACGTGCATAGAAAGAGAAATGCAGTTAAAAAGCTCTGAACAAAGAGCCCTTTAGGCAGGAGGTGTATATCACATCAAACAAAGTGCTTTAAAGCACCTCCATAGGTTATGCTTCATAGAAGAGACTTCAAACATGCATCAAGAATACAGGATGAGCGAGACATCAATAAAGTCATACTGTACAGTACTGGTTTTAGATGAAAGCTTTAGATTAGCATTGAAAGTCTGTATTTGGTTTGGTTATAGGTAAGGCTGATTTCTTCCTAAATGTGCACTATGTGTACACTCTGTGCTTCTAGTTTCCCTGATGTATTTATTTTTTTGGTGATGTGTTATCCTTTGTCTCAATCAGGGCCACCTCATACCTGCGAGGCTCATTTTACCAATCAGGTGCGTGTCTCTACCTTGTGCTGCAGAAAACATCCTTGCACGCCTTTCTCCTCTCTCTAAAATAATAGGTGTGCACTTGGAGCGCTATTGATTTGGACTGGCGGTGCTCAGGGAAAAAAAAGTGAGCTTTATTTTCTCTAAAATACAGACCAAAAAGAAAAAAAAAAGACGGCCATGTTTTAGAAGGCCTTTCACATCCAATTTGTGTCTGTTTACTTCTTTTCCTCCCTTTTTTTTGCTATTTTGTCTACTTGTCCACTGTGCCTTTGCCTGTTTTTTCTCCAGAGTGTTGTCTGCCTTTACTTAATGCTTGTTAGTCTTGTGCTGTTTTATGTATCTTATTTCTGAATTCACAGCTCCCTCTGCACACCCTGATCATTACTCTGTTCCCTTTCTTTTCATGCCTGTTGATTTAAATGCCAGGCATTAGGTAGATCAGGTCCAACACTGGACACACACGGCCACATACACTACGTATTCTTGATTCTGCAGCTGCCCTGACTGATCCCCCCTCCAGGTGTTTTACTGAATATTGGCCAGTGTTGTTGCTTCTTTGTGTGCTTCAGGCAGGGCAGCAAACCATGTCACGCGCACACACATGCAGAAGCGTGGACATGCGTGTACACGAGACAAGTGGATGTGTGCTGTGTGCCTTAGGCACTGCTTCAAGCTATTGATGTCAGTTTGAACCAAGTGGCTGCTCCTTCATGTTGGGGAGACAGTCTGTAACCACCCATGCTAAATATTTCCCTGGATGGGACATGGTCAGGTGGATTTTGAGTGGTTTGACTGTTCATTGGGTATAGAATAGGTTTTAGAGGAAAGAATGGACTCTTTTAAGCAAATGATGCAACAATTTAATTAATAAGTGAATAAGATGTGACATCCTTACAGAGAGTAGTT
Source organism: Eupleurogrammus muticus (assembly GCA_036785175.1). Lineage (NCBI taxonomy): Eukaryota > Metazoa > Chordata > Actinopteri > Scombriformes > Trichiuridae > Eupleurogrammus > Eupleurogrammus muticus. The sequence continues at coordinate 19,961,892 of JAYKQN010000010.1, read as the reverse complement.
TCATTGCGTTTAAAGAAACAGTATTCAGGTAAACTGAATCTAGAGAGAAGAGGCAAATGTATTATATATCAGGACAAACCCCATGAGTCATGTATGATCTCATCTTCAAAGGTTCCCAAATGTCACATCACTTAACGCATCACTGAGGAAGCTCCCAGACTTCCCCTGGTGACTTTGGCCATTGGACAGTTTTTATGTAGTTCTAGCCTTTAAGTGGGCTATATAGACAGTTGTTGACGCAGTTTTTGATATAAAAGGAATGATCCGTTTTGATAAAAGGATCTTTCAAGTAATCACCCAATATGTGATTTTCTCTACTTATGGAACTCTCAATCTAAAACATATAAAAAGATGGAGTCGATGATCTCATGAGTCACTTGGGTTCATGGGAGATGCAACATTAGGTCAACTTTCTGCATTCTACGTTCAGGAGGTTTCATGCTAAGACATGAATTTTGCATTTTCACAGAAAAAATCTGTGCTTCTATAATGCTGTTTGGCAAGCAGTGGACAATCCAGATTATCTGATGATATCTTCTTCTCTCCGAAGCAAACACACTGTTGAAAACATGGAGTAGAGCAGTTTCACCTGAAAAACTCAGTTTTTCATTGGCAGTTCAGAGTGCATTACCCAAGCTAATTGTAATGTCTGCTATGCCTGTTGCTCTGATAACACAAGATCCAGATCTCCGTCACCTAAAATTACTCATTTGGTTAAAGATCGTTAAAAAAAAAACAAGCAAAAAACCCTAAGTGTGGGTGGGGGAGATATTGTAAATATGTGGCTTGAAACTGGAAAAAAAATGTGATCAAAAGACTAATTAATGCACAAAGAGGATATTGATATCACTGATCCCTCAAGGCCGCCCTGTAATTAAAATGGGTTTGTAATAATTAAAGTACATACCTGAAAGAAATATTTAACATAGGTTTAGTCTTTTTTAAACATTTTTCCACTATATATATATATATATATATATATATATATATATATATATTGCACATATATATATATATATATATATATTGCACCTTTTATAATAATTCATCTAGCATAAATGTTTCAACATTCATTGATTTTAGCTTTTGTTTTGCATCAGTGTAAATTGAATATATGTATTTTTTTTGTCTTGCTCGTTGACTGATAGATGAATTAATAAAACCTAAATCCTATTTTGCAGCAGTAGATGTTCCTAGCTTGTCTTTTTTTTTACCATCTGTGTTGAGATGTGCAGAAGGGTTATGACCTCTACTAGATCTTACTCTTTCAACTATTCTGGTCACATGAGAGAAGTGGTCATCATTCATCATTCTTGGCTCATTCATCCCTGAATATTAATTAACCAGAAGTGTTGTCCACTCTCCTGTATCAACATATCAGGAGGGTGATGCATATTAAAAATTGGCATTGTGGCAACCTTCACACTGTAGTTGTTTGGAAACAGCAAATAGATGTGTGAGCGTGAGATTTGTTGTGTTGTGATCTATAATGTGGGGCTGTGCGGAGGTGCCAGCGTGCCAGACAGTCGATAATGTGTAGATGTGTGCCGCTTGTAGATTTAAACTCATTCTTATTCATATTTGTACATTCCCTTGCTCACTCCAACACAACAGCAAAAAACATACTGTGAGTCAGAGTGAATGGGACTATGAAGAAGGATGCAGTGTGCAAGAGGGTGTTCTTTGTTAAGAATTTCCTCCCGCTCTATAAGCAGCCACCAGCGTCATCGCTCTGATTAAGTTGCATAAGAGAAAAGAGAAAATTTGGCCTCATTTACATCCCCTGGGATAGAAAAAGTGTGTGTGTGTTGTCCTTGTGATCACATTGCAGTACTTTGAAAGCGTTTGTCATTTGATTGTTTAGAGGTAGAAAGGCTTTTAGAGCATGTGGGAAGAAACAGTTGGGAGGTAGGAAGTATGACTGTGTGTGTGTGTGTGTGTGTGTGTGTGTGTGTGTCCACCTGCAGCCTTGTTGCGGCAACTTTGACTGTGGACCTCAGATTACTGCAGAAGGGATTTAACCTGTGGCGTCACTCCAGGCTGCAGCTTATACCTGTGGTGGGTGGGTGTGTGTGTGTCTGGCTAACATTGTCATTTGCACATGCTTTAATGTGTTTTTGTGTGAATCTGTATGTACAAACCCTTAATGTAGTGCGTAAAAATACAATAACATTTCTTTTGTATTTTTCCACTATTTAGTACTGAGTAATAGTAAAGCCCACTCACACAGTTTCCTTTTGAAAAACACAATGTATATTCACAGTGGTGCTCTACTTGAAATGTATTCTGGTCTCATGAGGGGGTTGCACAGTGCCACTTGTCTGCCTGTCCACTGGTATTGTTTTCTCCCCCCTGTGCAGCTACATGGGAGTGTTGCTGTATCCCAGAAGATGCCAGCAGGTTGTCTGTCATGCAGGCTGCTTACATCTACATGATGATATGCACTCTGAGCTGAGATTTGATAGACAAAGGGATCGACCTGGTAGGGAATCCAAGTAGAGAGATTCCTGAGCAGCATGATGGGCTGGAATGTATAAAAAATGGTAATATCCTTGCTGGAACAAGTGCACATTTTTAATCAAAGAGTGACTTTGCATTGGTTCTTCTACCTTGTATGCACATCTGTTCACATGTTTGCTCTTTACTGGATGAGAAGATGGCCCTGTATAACTGTCAATGCTAATTCTGGACCATCAGTTTTTCTATTAAACATTCTCCTGTTATTGCTGCAACAATTTTATTTAATTTTAATTTTAATTGTATTCACTATTTATAGAATTTGTGTTAGTTTTTTTAGTATGTTCATATATCAATATATTGTAAATGACATATATTACATTTTTATAATTTAGGATTAAAATATCTTACCAAAATATACAGAGAAACAACAGTGATGACATTATGTCACTGACTTCTATCTATTGTGTTGCAGCTCCTAATACAATTAGCACACTAAACTTAGCCCAGTCTGTCCTGGCCTGTAATACGACTTCTCCCTCAAGAGGCAGTGTAGATGGAGCCTCTGGTCTGCTGCGCCGCAGGGAACTCTGAGGTCGAGAGCCAGGGAACAGAGCAGGAATGCAGTGGCTGCCAAGTGTGTGTGTGTGTGTGTGTGTGTGTGTGTATACTGTATATATGTGCATACACTACCGTTCTACTGTTTTAGAAGCACATTTTTCCATTTTTATTAAAATTTAAGCAGCTTATGTCCAATAATTGCAATTTTGTAGAATTCTCTAGACCCATATAGATATTTTACTGTATATATGACAGGAGACAGTGTATAAATGTTGCCTCCTGTTTCAAACTGCTCAATCCGCAGAGAAACACAATACGCAGCCTGTATTCAGAAACTGTTAAAAACAAGCAGTCATGACTTATGTGAGGGTGTTATGTCACAACCATACAGTCACCACCCACACACCCACATTCACAGCCATTCAAATCAGTCGATCAGAAGAGATTCTCAGAATAAAGCTTGAGAAAGGAAGTGTAAAACTATATTGAGATGATCTTGTTCAAATGGCTGTTGTTATGGATGGTAAAATTTCAACTAAACAAGACACTGTATATTATGGGACATTTAAATGGTACAAAAATAAGTAGTTAACTACCCGACCTAAAAAAAAAGGATATCAAATTTCAGAAATCATGTACATTTAATACATTCAGCAACTTACAGCTTACAGCTTTAACCTAAAAACAACCTCTTTAAAAGCCCTCTGATGGTCTACACCGTGTGTATAAGCAAACTCACAAATTCACAGCATGGATACAGTGGATGTGGAGGCAGATCCTTTGAAAAGTTCAACATTTATGGACATCATCATTCCCCAGAGGACTTGGCTCATCCATAGCTTAAATACCAATAGACCCCAGCAACGAGACGGAGTCAGCTTGCTGTCTAATGAGGTGATGATGGAAGCGGCGCACTCTGTAGATCAGATGGCAGGAATTGCAATTGTGTTGGCATTTGCTTGGATTGTCATGCACAGATTAACATGGAATTTCACATCACTGCTTTGATTAAAATGAACAGTAATAATGGATCAGATTTATATCGAGCTTTATCTTGATAGCTCAAGCACTTCATGGCGGTGAGGGAGAGCTCACCTTAGCTGTGACCTGGGTGAATTATGGTGGCCTCTTTTGTCCCAGAACACTCATCAGGCTCGAGGTGGAGAAGGAGGGAATCATTGAGTCAATTACACGGGAGGATGATTAGGTGGCCAGATGGAGAGAGCCAGATTGGGAATCTTGCCAGGACACCAGAGGACCCCCTACTTTTTGCAATAAGTGCCTGGGGATCCGTAATGACCACAGTGAGTCAGAACCTTTATTTCACGTTCCATCCGAAGGACAGCAACACCGGGTCCCTCATCACTGCACAAGAGTTTTTTTTTAAGAAGAGGATCAGAGTGAATACTGCCCCCTACTGGCCCACCAACACTTCTGCCAGCAAATTAGTTTTACCTGGAGGTCTCCCATCCAAGTAGTAGCCAAGCTCATGCCTGTTTGGCTTCTGTCATACAGCAGAAACCGGCTACACGTTGGTAGGGCCGCCTATGGCTGCCAGAACGGTTTTTAGATTTCCAGGCTTTGCTCTTCTTTTTTCTGTCCCCCTTTCATGCTTTATATTGCTGTCTCTCACTCACATTCTCCATGGTTTCTGAGGGAACCTGGCACAGAGACGTAGGAGGAGGGAAGATGGGAGAAGAGGGAGAGATGAGGAGAAAGTGGGATGATGGATGAATGACAGGAGACACGGTGGAAGTACCAGAGGTAGATGGATGAAAGGGAAAATGGGTCAATTTCCTGCTTATATAAATGTTTGAATTTTAAAGGTGCTGATGTGTGACTGGATATGCTGCACTACACCCCCAGCCCGAGCTGCTTCCCTCAGCCAATCATCACTCCACACTGCCGTATTTGGGTCATAGCAACGTGTTGCCACTGTCTCCACTGGCAGATGCATTGTGCTGTAATCTCCAAAAAAAATAGGCTGAGAGGACGAGAAGGGAAGCAGCAGCGAGAGAAGTGGGGAGCTTTGTCTCATACAAAAATTGAACCTGCTCTTTTGTAATTTTCTTCCGATACACTGTTTGTCTTTGATTCCCTTCCTCCTTTCCTGTCACCTCTCCTCCCAATCCTCATTTTGCTCTCTGCGGGCAGTATGTCCTGCGGTAGCTGCGGGGGCCCTGTTCTCCCATCAGCCCCTGCGCACTGCTCACTTTATTCATGAGTTGATTCACACTGTGCCAAAATCATCAATGAAATCTTCACAAAAACTCCTGCGCTGTAAGTGGATCTGGAAAATCAGTGGTGTTTAAGCGGAATGTCGGAGCCATTGATTTTCCCGCTGCTCAGAAGACCCGCTCATATTTAATGGATGGTCCACAGGGAGATGGAACGGGTGAGAGGAAGAATGAGTGGTGAGGAGAGCGACAGATGCATGGAGGAGGAGATGAGAAGACGTTTGGATTAAGACAGAGAGATGATGAGGCAGAAAGAGGCATAGTTCACCTCTAAATTAGTACACAACACCAAACCTGAGGCATGTTGATGGGATTATGTCTCCGGCTGTCATGCCATATGCACACAAAACATAAAGAAAATGCACACGTTCATTTTTAAATTCATTCATATTCTGTGGTAGGTCTGCGGACCTGGTAATAGACCCAGTGTTCCACAGCTTCCCCACAGAGCTGTTATGGCAATGCTCCTTCACCTCTGCTTGTTTTTGTCAGAGGGAAGACTGATGGATTTTCAATCTGATGCTTGATCCGCCAAGCTAACCCCCGAACCCTTTCACTGTCAACTGTACATGTAAGAGTTCAGATGTCCCTGCTTCCACAATGGCTTCAAATTCAGCACGCACAAATGCTTATGATTGATTGCATTTAATGAGGAGATAATGATATTTACATAGCCTTTGCCGGCATGCAAAGACAGAGGAAAGGAGCCGCAAAGCTGCTGGAGGAGGATGACGAGGATGAATTACTGTGGCGTCGCCTTTTTTTTCACCTCTTTCACCTCAGCCCGGTTTTCTTTTCCAGACCTCAGTAACTAACATTATTAGACACACGCCACAGACCCCCAGAGTGCATTGCTGCATGTCACCTGATTGTTCTTCCAACTCATTAATCAAGCCGACTGACACAATTGGAAGACTTCGCCGAACTTTGTTTATCAGAGCAGCCTGCTGCTGTTTGAATACTCATAAATATGAATAAGGTTATGAGTCACATAGAGTTCATGTGTGTGCATGGGTATGTGTGTGTATGTAAGAGAATGGTATCTAATATGTGTGTCCGTTCTTCTTGGAGATGGTGTGTGTCGAGCTAGAAAATAATGCTTCCCTGAAGGCTCCTTTACGCAGTTTTATTACACATCACCCCCATAACGACTGCCATCTCTCTCCCTCTCCTTTCCATTTATTCCTCCTCCTCTCCCCTCCATCGCCTCCTCTTCACCCGTCCATGCTGCTCCCTCACTCCCAGCACTCAGCGCTAACAGCCGGTCCCTCTCCTCTCTGTATGGTGATTTTCTCCCCTCGACATCCTCCTCGGCTTTTTCCTCTGGTAACGGGCGTGGGGCGCGAGGAGCGCTCCACTCGGCTCTCCCCGCACCGCTGCCATCCGTTGGCTGGCGGTAATGACGGGGGGGGGGAGCCAGGGACGGAGTAAGGGGGAGCAAAGCAGAGGTAGATGGAGTGGTCTTCCATGCCGGCTGCCAGTGGCTGCATTAAGCAGCCCTCGCACGCCGCAACGGGTCTGACAAGGGATGTCGTCATCTACCCTCTGCTGCTTCCTGATTTCTCACACATGCATACAGAGCGATAAATGAGAGTTTAGGAATGTTTTTTTGCCTGCTTATGCGTTAAATTGCTAGCTGCAATATGAGTGTGTGTGTATGTGTGGTTCTTTCCAATTGTTGAAAAGAACTGAACTGAAGACATCCATCCTCAGTAGCTCCAGTAGGCTTAAATGCCTACTCACAGCCTCCTGCTACTAACCCACGCCGACCCTGAAGTGAATCCTCATTTTTAGCCACCCTGTTGAGAGTCCATGCAGCCCCCACCCCTCGCAAGCAGAAAGCCCACTGGTCAGTTTTGCTGTTCAGTTGGGGGTTGAAATATGCAGAGTCATTGCAGCTTTCAGGGACACAAAATTAGAAATAGTTTCTATTGATGTCCTCTGTATATTGTGGTTGTGACTTCCTGCTTCCATTCCAGCTCATCATGTTTCTTTTTTCAGAGTAGATACTGCATTTCCCCCAATTGTCTGGCACATAGTGCACCCCATGGGGTTGAAGTAGCAGAACACTTACAGTAAAAGGGTTAGTTAATTATCTCCCTGTGTAAAAATAAACGTTTTTCATTTTTAGCAGCGGTTTGGGGCTTTAGAGCTTGTGGGAAACCTCTTTTCAGAAAACCTGTAGGTGTGATTGATTTTTACATGCCTGCTCCCAGTGCAGTTCCCCTCTCTCCCTTTCTTCCCCGAAGTCATAGGTGCGGCGCCGCAACAGTTAGGGAGCGTTAACAGAGGAGTGCCACATCGAATCATACATCTCAGTGGTTTATTTGTATGTGTTTGTATGCCCTTTTCATTCTGTGTTTCGCCCGCTGACAGAAGAAAGCAAGAGAAGCGACAGAAGAAAACATGGTATGACACAAAGTCGGGATGACGATATACCGGATACTTTTGAATCAGTCTGCTTCATATTGTGACTTTTTCTATGGAGTTCGCCTGCTGTTCTTTTCCTCATACCGTGAAGCCAATTTTATTTGCGTGATATCATAGCAGCAACATTAGACAGCCAAAGGACAGAAAAACATGATCAGAGTAATTATTTATGCCCACTCTGGTTATAGATGAATAAATCTTATCTGCAGTCATTATGCTCCAGTCTCCAGATTTCGTCATTTTCCAATTCTCTTTGAAACGTGTGATGTTTAGATGTCTGGGGCTGTGCTCGAATCTTCTGTGGTGTAAATATTTTTTTTCCTCGCCTCTGCAGATCCTCACTTTGCCTCTCTGAGCTCCTGCTCGGTAAACCCATTGACCCCAGCCTCCATTGTCGACATCCTATGCCTCTTGCTGGCTGACCTGGCTTTTGCTTTGTATGGAAGCGTTTATCGAGCTGAGCCTTCGCTGGGAAGCTCTGGTCCAGTGCATGACCCAGCTTTAGTCCGGCATCACATAGAGTTATATGTGTCTTCTTCTGGTTCACGTATTTGAGAGTAGGCGCGTGACAGTTCCGTTTCCCAACATAGTTTCCCTGCTCTGCTGACTTCCGATTTGCCTCAGACTAGTTGTGCCCTGACCTCCATGAACTGCTGGTAGCGGTTGGCCAGAGTGTTTTAGGTCTGGGCAGGGGGACTCAGTGGAGGTCCGGGCTCTGCCTTTTCAGCTGCTTTGAAAAGGGCTACAAACCCAACAGCGCTCCTTCCCTACACTTCAATTCTACTTCTCTGTCTCTCTCCTCCGATAACATTCTGACCCTTCCAGCCTCTCCGCTCACATCCCCTGGCTATGGGAGTTGAACGGCGCTCATTATTGAGACTTTTAGACCGGATCTGTTGGAAACGTGTCTTTCTGCAAGCTGTGAACCATCTCGCTGCCTTTTTGTGCCTCGGAAGCTGGGAACAGTCATCACTCTGGAGTCCTGCGAGGGTAAAGCTCAGATGCAGCTTTTTGTTTTCTTTTTTTCTTTCTTCTTTTTTCTTTCTACAGACCGCACAATAAGCACCGTTCACTGAATGTTTTTTGTCGAAAAGTTGGGAATAGGAATAATGAGAATAGGAAACGGGGGTACTCTGTGTGGATCTGCTCATGATCAGATGTCAAAAAGTCATTAGTTGGACACGTGGCTTTACCCAGCTGGGGCCGGCAGCCTGCAGCCGTCGCCGGGTGCAAACGATTTGGCCATGGGGAGTTGGCTCTACCCGTGCGTCACTCAAACTTTGACAGTTGCACTAAGTTCTCATCGTTCTCTCTTTTAACCTGCTGCTTAGGACTGGCCCCCAATGACATTAAGCCAATAAGCCAAGCTCCACACGTAATTGACAATTCCACCAGATATGACCATAGCAGTAACTTCATCACAGTATAAACAGGAGGTTCTGCAATAAGCACTGATGATGCTGTAGAATATACACACACACACACACACACAAAATAATCACACACACCATAGATCATTAGTCTCACACCGGTTGATGCTGTTTTAGTTGTCACTTTAGATGCAGCAGAAGTGAGAGAAAGAGGGTAGCAAAACTCAAGAAATGAATGTGTAATTTGTCACCAAGGTGTCAGTATAATAGCATGTGATCACACAGTGAGTAATGAGAGGGATGGTTGGGCTGTTTGCTGCACATCAGCTGGGCCTGCATGCCTCACATCTGCCTGATGGCTCTGTGGTTTTATTTTTATTTTTTTATAAGTCCTTCATGAGTATGAAATGCTAATTTGTAGGTGCTGTGAGTATACACCTGTTCCTTTAACCTTAACATCATAACTCTGTTGAAGATGGTATTTTACTCCTTTTTTTAGCTCCAGGTTGAACTATACGGCTTTAGTGTTACTGTATTATTTGATGACACCACAGATTTTATTTCAACTTCATTCAAGAGGTGGCTAACACAGTGATGTTTGAAGATACACTCCCTGGCTTTAAAAAAGGAAAGCAATTTTATTTCAACCAGTATTGTAGTTCTTTCCTGGGAGAAGTTTACCTTAGCTTGAAGAATGACCTATGTTGATCTAAAAGGAACTGGACACTGGAATAGAAACATGTGTTGTGTTCATAGTGAACAGAAATACGAGAACACACTAACTAACCCTAACCGTAACCCTTTTGCTACCATTCCACATGTGTGTTGTTTATTATTCAGTGCGAAGCTATTACGAGGTAGATCATGCAGGAATTCCCTTTAAGAGAGCAAAACAAAAAAGAACAATGTATAAACTTATACAAGTGTAGTCCCTCTCAATCATCATTTATGACCCATTCGAAGTGTGTGTAGGTGTGTTTATGTGCCCCCTGCCTTTATTTCCTACTTTTCCCTATTATTTGGGTGGCTTCTGGCCATTCAGGGCGTCATGTGTATGATCCTGTATGATGTTTATAATCATGCAAGGTTTCTGGTGGTCCCGCAGTGCTGCAGACGCAAAAGAAAAAAAAGTAGCACTGGAGGGTAGAGCATGTACACACACAACTAGGGCTACGTTTGCGAACCGCACCGGACATATTCAGCATAATCTACCTTTAAACTTGGTTTGGATAAATGTATAGTATTGCATCTCTGAAGGGAAATCTGCCTTGAAAATCCGTTGTCATTACGTATTGTATGTAATATAAATCCATCTATTTACAGTACATCCAGTACTGCACGCTTTAGTTAGTAATTGAAAGCCTGCAACTTGCAATTATGATTTTTCTTATATAAGTGACTGAAACTAAAGGCTAAAAACATTATCTTTAATTATTTACTAATATTTGAATACTATGTAGTGTGCCTATGAGACACTAAATGCATTAAGAGAAACATGTAACAGCTTAATTAAAAATAATCACTAAATGCTTGGAAATAGAGATAGAGACAACTATTGTTTCATTATGAGGGGGCAGAGGTGCTTATATCCGTGCATGGTTCATGTCTGTCAACACTTTGTTGAAAATAAGACATTTTAATGAAAATTCTCTGTTTACTATTGATTTTCACTTTCCGCTGAAGTATCCTCTTCTATCAAGACACCCTGTTATTTTTTCATGAAGAAAACATCAGAGCTTTTTGTTTTAGGCTACAGGGAGTATTATTGTTGTATTTAGAAGAGGGGTGAAAAGTTAACGCTCAGAGAATCCTTCTTGTTAGTCCCAGATGCTGCTTCCTTCACACTCCTCTTTTCCCCTTCTCTTTTTCTTCTCCAGAGCTCTCTGTGGACAACATGAACCCTGCACCGTCTTCAAAGTGATGTGTGTGTGTGTCTTGATCGTGTGTGTGTGTGTGTGTGTGTTTACACTTGGAGATATCCAACCTCCAAGCTAAGGGTTAATGGCAGCAAAGAGAGGTCTATATCTCTATTAGCAAGGGGCAGGGCTGTCTGTGGAAAGAGTAGCGTGTGTCCTGATGTGTGTATTTGGCAAAAAGAGACATTAAGGTTGTTGGTGGCAATCTAAGAATGATGATCTGATTAGTCCCCTCCCTCCCCGCAGACAGAGCTGGAATGAAATCATGGCGGTTTATGGGGAGCAAGACATGCACAAATGAACATCATGTGCATGCACACACACACACACAAACATGAGTTCCTGTGCACATGTGTGTCTTTGACAATCCCACAAGTGACCCTCTAATGAATACCAGCAGGTTAGTTGGGCTGTGAGTAAAAGGGTTTTGGACTCCATCCCTTTGATTCCCCCTTTAGTAGGAACACTCTTGTGGTCCTGGACAGCAGCCATACCACCATCAGCAGCCCATCTGACTGGAGCTGTCCAGTGCTGAGTGGACACTCTAGCTTAGCACAGCCCCCAGGACAAGGAGGCACAATGTCCCAGTGTGGGATCTGGTGTGTAAAGTGGAGATGGGAATATTACACATTTTAACAGTGTCACGTCTTTCTGATTGCTTGGTATTCTTTGCTATTATCACAACAACACTTTTTGGAGTTCAAGCTTTATTAATCAATATTAAATATTGACTAATTTATAAAGAAAGGCTGGATCTGTAAAAGCGTACAAAAATACAACTTTTATTTCTGTAGTAAACTGGAATAAGTGATTTTTCTCCCTTTGACTGGGGAGAGTGATTTTACTGGCTAATATGCATGGTGCACAGGTTTTGATTGGTCACACCCAATGGAATTTCCTAATAATATACAATCTCTGTACTCATGGGAAGTGAAAATATGGTAATCACCTTAATATTACCAAATTACATGATTATTAATTCTGGGAATGGCAATATAAAGGTGCCTGTGACTAATTGTGCAGCTCTAATGGTCACATATCCTTGAAGTGTCACATGAGTAATTGCCAGAATTAGAGAGGTTCTTCTTTTAGGATTAAACTTGTCCACTAGCAAAACATTCTCACTTCTATTTTCTGGCCTAAGTAAAGAAAAAAAACACTTCTGAGGTAAAAAAAAAAAAAAAAAAAAAAAAGACATTTGGTATCCTGTCATGATTCAATCGAGGATTCACTTTTGTAACAGTTGTAGTGCAGGTTGCAGAGCTGGGTGACAGAATACAAGATTACACATTACATCAATAATGCATAAAGGGATATGATTGTATTCTGTGTTATTAGATTGTTCTCATGCAGAGTACACATGATTAAATAGAAGATTTGTAGAGGACCTGATTTGGTTTGCATTGTGTTTGCATGGCTTAGAGTGTGTATGCTTTCGTGCCTCGTCAGTGTATACAGTCATTTGCATTGGACTCTCTTGCCATCCCTCACCCCCCTCTGTGTATACATAATTCCCCTCATTGATTTCTGGCTGGACTATTTGTCACCCACTTACTCAAGTCAAATTATCACACAATTCAATCGATTAGAATGGGGGAACCAATCCCAAACTAAACGTAATGAATATAATGCTTACTGGGGGAAAAAAACCTTCATGGACTGTGGTGTTTGTGTGGATTTAATAGGAAATTTCCAGCTTGACAAAGCATGAGTTATCCAGTATGCACGTGGATGGAAGGAAGCCGCTGCACAGGGCTGGTAGGTGTAATTTACATTAGTGCGAGTCACTGCCTCTGTGGCGCTTTGCATCACACAACACACCAGCCCCCCGGAGACTTACTACATTAAATACAAACATTCATTTGGAATTAATGCTTAAATGTACAGTATTCTCACCTTTCAGCTCTCAATCTCTTTTGCGACAAGGCATACCGTAACTGAGAAGATAATTATTGTTTTCCAGTATCCATTGCAAAGACCTGCAATTCTATTTCTGGCTTACCTGCTTTACCAAAATTGGCGGATACTTCACCTGAAAAAGAAATTAATGCCTTCCTCAATAAGAGATTGACTGAAAAATGGAGGTGTGTGTGTGTATGTGTGTGTGTGTGTGTAAAGGTGAAATGAGCTCCTAGCTCCCCGTGTCACTCTTCCCTCTCTCTAGGAAGGTTGACATGAATGGAGAGAAGTACAAACAAATTACTTTTCAGGCATGCATAGTAATGGTTGATATGCGGCAGCTGCACACCCATATTCACACACACACACACACACCCCTCTTTCTATGGAACATGGAACAGTGAAACGAGCGTTAACTCCTTTAGTGGAGTGGTCTTTGAAGAATCTGCCAAACAATGAGCCCCTTCACCAGTCTCCCCACAGCATAAAAACACATTACTGCCAATTAGCCCAGCTCCTAGTGTCCTAATGGACCCTGTCACGCACACACACACACACACACACACACACACACACACACACACGCACACACACACACATTCACACACACTCTGATTAAAACACAGCTACTGTGTGTCTGGGAAAATAGCAGCCTAATTTTAGGTTGAGAGCTGGGAGGCTCAAGTACAGACATTGTGCCATTGTGATGTGAATCTGGATTACATGCTCAATGTTTTTTTTTTTGGGCTTCACATACATATTCTATTGTGGCACTTTTTTGTTCTTTTTTTTTTTCGGTAAACACAAAACAATCTATCTCGCTTCTCATTTTGTATGTCATGCATCTCGAGAAAATAGCTTGTAATAGAAATTGCTTGTATAGCAAGATATGTTTTTCAAACATTACTTTACAACCAGTAAAAACATGATATATATATATATATATATATATATATATATATATAAAAAGAAAAACCGCTACACATGCATTGATGTAGCAAAAGTCTCCATTTTCTGCCCAGGTTGAGAGACTGCATTGGACGAGTCCAAAAATCCACCCTTGATCTGTGATGTGAGCATGTCTAATCAAGCCACTTCATACTGAATCACTGAAGTGCCTATTGCATTAGAGTTCAACGGAGGCTGACATTTTCGGTTTCGTTTCGAAAGCAAGATTTATTTCCAAAGATTTGCCTCTGTGAGGTTATTTGTGTCAGTTCCTCTAATCATGTTTGTGGAAAAACTCGTCTCGTCTTGCAGAAAACAAGAGAAACTCATCTTGGAGAAGAAATCGTCAAGCGTGAAGTCACGGAATAAACAGTGAAGATAATGACGCCTGTACAAATCAATTCAGCATTAGGACCATCAAGCATTACCCCAGTATCTTAGCAGGGAGCGTTAGACAGCCCCCGAGTTTGGGGAATTTTCTGTGTTGAGAAATTTGGCTATCATGTTATCTGTGAAAACCTGATCATGTATACTTTCCCTCTTGTGAGCCATGAAGGAAAACCTAAATGAGTGATAGAGGGAGATAGCACGAAGGAAATCTGTTGGGGAGAATGTGTGAGGGCGAGGTGGAGAGGGAGCAAAAAAAAAGATAAGCTGGACAAGGTGAGTGCACTAGAGCTGCAGGAAATTAGCTCAAATCAAAGAAGAAAGAGGCAACGATTGAAAAAGAAATAATGTGCCCCACACAGCAAAAGCTCTGCATGAGGTAATAGAAATATGATTAGCAAGAAAGGATTGTCATGGTTTTTACTGTGTGTGTGTGCGTGTGTGTGTGTGGTACAGGCACAAATCTGTGCAGTCTCCATATGACCTTGGCTATATTGTATGCAAGAAACAGTTGATAATAGCTCAATAAAATGCAGACCGGTAGTGGGGAGAGAGCTTACAGAACATTTAAAATGATGAAGTGGAGCAGCTGAAGGTGGCGAGTAGAGGTTTCCCCTCTGGCTCTGCAGATTGTCCATCTACACAGTTAAATGCACCTAATTGAATTGTTTTTCACTCAATATCTTGATCGCAGAGTCTGAAGACATTGTCAGCCGTTCAAAGCTGCATTATTGTCATTATTGCCTGAATTATGTTTTGATCAGTTCATTAACTATTTGGTGTGGAAAGTTCCTGCAGCTCTAGACAATGTCTTCTATTGTTTTTTTGTGTGATTGACAGTCCAAACCATGATGTTTTCATTTTTAGCATATATAACAAATCCATACATTTGAGAAATACAAACTAGCAAAAGTTTGGCATGTTTGCTTGATAAATAACTTAAATGTTCTGGTTGTTTTACAGACTGTCAAAAGATCGCAAGTTGGCGTCTTTTTTGTTTTTTTTTACTGTCGCCAACACGTTACTTCCTCCACACACACACACACACACACAATGCTGAGCCAGTTGCTGAGGCACTTGATCTCCTGGAAGATGCACAGGGTGCAATAAGGTTCTCCATGAGTGCACAAGATGATCATCCACTGGCAGTGGAGGCCTTGTCTGGCTGACCGTGGCTCAGCGCTCTCCTTCACGCTTTTCCCCTCGTCCCCCTAATTCCTACCCTCCCTTGACTCCAGCAGTCACTCTGGTGGACCCGGAATGAACCAACGCATCAAGGCTCCTGACAAAGATGTAGTCGCTATCTGGGAAACCATGATAGGTCCCGCGGCGCAGAGATGCGCTCGCATCTGGACAGTTCGATCCAACTGTACTTTCCAGTGATAGGCCGGTGGTTATGGGCCTGGCCCCCGGACAGGACAAGAGGGCTTGGGAAGATTAGGTTTGTCCCCTGAGGTGTTGCACATCATCCAGGGTGTGAGAGGTCCTTCTTCTGGCCTCTAATGTGGTGAAACGGTTTGGAATTCAGCTTTGGTATATAAAGAAGGGCACAGATCTCATATTGTGCCGCTCTATCATACTTATTAAGTTTCTTTCAGCTCTGAGTAGATGGACATCTGGTTCTACCTATGGTTAAAACATAAGGTGCAGCCATATTTTCTTCTAAAAAGTAGGCCTGCTGCACACTCCTTGGCACCACAGGATCTACCTCTGGTGTTATACGCACTCTGAGGAGGGACCCCATATTCCAGCCACTAATGTAAATCTCCTAAGTTACTGTCTTTAAAGACAGCACTCCTTCTTACCCCTGACTTTGAGGGAAAAAAAAAAAAGTAACTCACATTCTCCCTGCCTCTCTGCGGCTGAATCCAAAGTCGTTTCCGTCTCTTTCAGGCCAAGCGTTTCTTTAGAAGGTTTTTTTTTCTCCTCCCTCTCACAGAAATGAGGGAGAGAGGAAACCTCCTCTGTCCAGTGTGCCATTGTCTCATTATGTGGCGTGCGCAGCCATCAGACAGGCACAGCAGTTGTGTGCGGAGGATATTCTCACGGGGAAAGCCCCTGATGAAACACTGCCTGGTCCACTGGCTGTGTGAAGCTATCACAGTCATACACACCAACGGTTTTGTCCCCATCTACATCTTTCTCTTCTTAGAAGAATAGTGATGCAGACATTTGTGCACCAATGGGCTTAATCATGCCAAATTTATTTAGATCTATCTGTTGCAATACATGAATTTTCACTATTTTATTCAGAATTGAACATCCTCTGCCTGAGTTTTGGGACTTTTACAGTGCTTAATTATCACCGCCGCTCTCTTTTGGCAGCAGCTATGTAACGTGTGGATTACATTGCTTGTGACCCTGACCATTCGGACAGGGCCTGCAACAGGAGAGGGCCATGGTGCAACTTGTGCTATTTAATTGTTCTTGTGCACCGTGTGCTTAAACGACTGCCCTCCTTTTTACAGTGTGTAATTACTGTCAGCACTCTCTCACAGCAGCAGGTGTGTTAGGGGAATGGGGTATAATGCTAATTTTTAGCTTTCATGCAGGGCCTGGAACAGGAGAGGACTGTGGCTTATGCTATGTTTGTGATGCGCTGCCCTTATAATGGGTACTGGTGCTGGTGCTGGTGCTTTTGGACTCTGGTGGTCCAGAGGGACATTGACCACATCCCTTGGTTTGATTGACATATTATGTTTGGAACATAAAATACATAAAAATTAAAAAAAAACTCAAACAACATCACAATTTCATCCAACCATTGCAAATATCTATCACTCCAATTTTACGCAATGTTAAAAATTGAATATAATAATAAAAATGCGTATCTACAATATTACTTATTTATATTACGCATTGTGAAGCTCCTTTTCAGACTCAGGGTGATATTATATGAGACATGCAATTGCATATTTTACAGAAAGGGATGAGATGTACTTGGAAAAGGAATAATAATAAAGTTACAAGAGTTCTTTTTATGATTGATTCACATAATATTTTTATTTCATAAAAAAATATGTGATGTCAGGCTCCCTTCCTGTGTCTTTATATCCATTGTAAGGTCTTGTGTAGGAGGGACATGGAACCTCTTGCTGTAGCCATGTGAAGTGTGTCTGTGTACACTACTACTGTACGTGGCAAAGATGGAGAAGGGAGCTGAGTGAGAGTGTTTCTGTTTGTGCAGGTGTAGATTCATCTAGAATATATTTATAAAGTACATAATTCCTGTATGTGCCTGCTTCTACCTTAGAGTCACTTACAGTCTGCGTGTCTGTGCTTGTGTCTGTGTGTGTGTGTGTGTGTGTGTGTGTCTGTGCTTTTCTGTGTGTGTGTGTAGGTGTGTTTGGCAGCACAGGGAATCCCACATCCCTGTGGTGTTCTTTGCAGTTCAGGGAGATGCACCTGAGCCCAGCTCTCAACCAATCAGATACTTGTGATTCAAATCAGGGGCCTCATCTCAGGTGGCACAGGAATAGAGCTACACACACACACGTGCACACACCATCCTTTTTTTTTCTTATGGTGACCATATTTTCGAACCTCCAAACCAGGACCCATAAATGTACTGCCAATCATCCATGTGGGAAAGTATTTCTTATGCATGCACATGTGGAGGAGGAAGGAGGCTTTAATTTTGAAATTGGACTGTTATAATATTTGAGTGACACTCAACACAGGCGGTATGCTATGATTCTGACATTAAATTGGTCTGTGAAGAACAAGTTTTGCAATGACAAGCCACATTTTGGTGCTCAAAGCAAGATTTCTCTTAGGAACTGGATCTTCATTATTGACTTTGACTAATTATTCATACAATTAAAATGACAATTTTTTTTTTCCATCTTAAAAAAATACCATTTTCTGGAAGTAGTTATTTGATTGTTATTCACTTCATTATTTAATATTCAGAAATTAATTTTATTCCTTTCATCACTGACTAACATTCACCGGAACATTTCTTTTATTATTAAATGTCCAGTGTGTAAGCAGCATCTAACAGAACAGACTTGGCAGATGTATATTATAATATGCATGAGTACATTTGAATCAAGATATAATTAAATCAAAATTAAGAAGTGTCTGGATTGAGGCATTTTTATCGATATGGGCAATGGGTCTCCTGCTGCAAAAACCTTTCATGTTGCATCCCCAAATTAGACAGTTGGCTCCATTCCTCAGATGTATGAGGAGAACTGGATACAGCATTTGGGGAGCCCTGTTCACTCTTGTGAAAGTTGCTCAGGGAAGCCAAAGCAAACACTTCCTTTCTGCTGTAAAGAAATAACTGGCTGAAGACATATTGCATATTGGCCCATAGATGTGTGCATGTGTATCAGAGAATTCTGCTGGCTACTCCTGGTTTAGCCCTCTATTTAACTTGAATGGGCTGAATATACTTTGATTGTGCAGCTCAAATGTTATCAGACTGGATGGATCAAACTCTCATGGTGAAAGGGCTCATTTCACAGGGGTTGTGACACTCTGAAAATTGTTTCCACCGCTTTACCCCTGCTCCTTCTCCCATGAATGTGAGTGAGGGAAGAAAACACTTTATTTTGGGCCAAAAGTAGCGTCATCTGATGTACCCAGAAGTTGTGATTCCCATGGTTTGGCCTCTAGTAAAATAGAACTCTAAGCCTGGTGCTTAGCCTTTATGTTTTTATTCATAGTGTCACATTCAGTGTTTTGAACGTGTTAGGAAACAGGGTCAGTAATCATTAGGAAACCTTATTCAGCATGGGTAGCATTGTTAGCATAGCCATGCTATGTGTAGCCCATTAAAAGAAAAGGTGCAGCCACAGTGTTTCTTGTTGGACAGCACCATGCTGGACAGGTGTGTTGACAGTGTTTGTGTGTTCTGAAAGTCGTCAGAGTTAACAAAAAGTCATGTGGCTGATGACTGTTAGCCTAGCATGCTAGTACCACACTATGTTTCCAACAGTATTGACTCATCTATCCAAAACCGTCATCCAGTGCACAAAGCAAGGTCCATAAAGAGCTGGATGACGGAGTCCGGTGTGGATGAACTTGACTGGCCTGACCTGAACCTATAGAACACCGTTAGGATAAAGAGCCAGAAGAGCCAGACTGAGCGCCAGGCCTTCTCTTGTGTGTGTGACCTCACAAATGCACTTTTTGAAGAATAGTCAAAAATCCCCATAAACACACTGGACAGCCTTCCCAGATGAGTTGAGGTCACTTAGATTCATATGCGAGTCAAGGCAGGTGTGTGAAGACTTTTAGAAATGTATTGTATATAGACTTATAGACCATGTGTTTACAGACATTAACATAAGAACATATCACACTTCCTACTGAAAGCAAAAGTGAGATGTTAGTGGGTGTCCAGTGCAAAAGGTGCCCTAATATGTAGACTTTTATTAAGCAAAAGAATGACAACAGGGTCATATCTGAAACCGTGCAATGGCATAGTGTGTGCAATTTTGTCAAGATTGAATAGAAAGTGACACGTAAGAAGACTAATACCAAAGAAGAGTGTAATAAAGTGTTATTAAGAAGTAATAAATTGAGTTGTTCACAAGACACTTTCAGGGACATTTCAGAAACAAAAATCAATTGCAAAGATTCACTTGTCTCTTTGTAGAGTAGCCTCCATACACTAGAGACCAGTAGAAGCCCCTCACCATATGGGTCTCTGTGGCATGTGCATGTTAGCAGGTCCGGTCAGGTCATTGTGAACAGCATGTCTGATTGTATGTACTGGACCAGTGCCAGCCGCTGACCTCCTCACGTGACACCGCAACACGCAACGTGGCTCAGAGGCGATCAGATGTTCAGAGAGAAGTGGCAGGGGGGTTACTGAAAGTGATTGGAGAAGAGAGGGAAGTAAGGACATGGGGAAACAGGGAAAAGGGACACAGGAAAAGAGGAATGGAACACGGCAGGGTGGGAACCAGGCAGAGACGCTTTCAGATTCCAGGCACGCAACAGTTTTGTTTTGTGTAGAAGAGAGACAGTGGAGAACAGACAGTGGAAACAGGGCTGTTATCCATTTTCGTGGCTTCATTCATTGCTGTTGCAGCTCCAGATATCCAGATAGACTCCTCTGTTTGCTGCTGCTGTTATATTAAAGCCTGCTAATAAAAGCTGACATGAGACTTTCACAGTCTCGCCTACACATGGGCACACACATACACAGCAGCTCTGTGTCCTCACTGTGAAACTAAATGTTTCTGGGGAAATCAATGCGTTTTGTTACAACCTAAATGAAAGTGTACGGTGAAGAAACAACAACAAATGGAACACTAACAAAGAACAGGTGACCTCCTGATGTTTCTGTTTCATGTTTGTGCTATAGGTACAGATGTATTCTATAGACCACCTGTCAAGAAATTAAGACTCTTTCAATGATTCGTAGGTATACTGCCTGATGTGCATATTTTGCACTTTGAGTTTCCAGATCTCAATTCAATAAAATGCCTGATGGTTTAAACTAATGTTTGGTCTCATATTGATTAAAGATCTGCATTTTAATGCAGTATTGGTTTACTGTCATTTCATAGAAGCAACAAACCATGCTGCCTGTGGCTTTTGTCCCACAATGTTCCAGCACCTGACCTGACTGCATATTCTGTATCAGCAGATCTCCACTGAGTGGTCGCTTCAAGTCAGAAACCAGTTGCACAGTGCTGCCTGTTTTAGATGGATTAGAGTGTGACGTCTGAAGCCGGGGTTGGATTGGTCTCTGAAGATAAAAAAGACTCATTTAGATTATACTCTTACCACAAATATGCACACACACAAACACACACACACACAAGCCTTGCACGCTCAAATACAAACACTGTTAACATGCCTGCTGCTCCACAGCGTCTTTTTCAGCCCATTCTTTCCGCTCTCCGTGGCTTCCTCTTTTGTTTTCTTCACTTCTATGTCCTCCTTCTCCTTTCCCCCTCTCCCGCTGTTCAATCAGAGAATGCCTCTCTTCTTTTAATTAGTAGTGGTGTTGTTCTCCTCTTCTTCCCCCAGCCAAGACCACTAATATTGCAATTAGCTCCTGGAGGAAGCTTTCAACCACAGCCTTTGTTCTTCTCGGCGCTGTACAGCGGCCCACTCTCGCGCATTGCTCCACAGAATTTTATATGTGTGTGATGCAGAGCTCCATTTTAATAGAGGAGAGAGGCATAATCAAAGCTGGCCTCATTTTACTCTGTCAGAATCATAACGCACATCCTTCTTGTCGGCGGGATGAATGATTCTCTTTTCTCTCTGCTGGGAAGGTTTTTTTTTTTTTAAATGTGTTGCCTCTCTTGCTCCTCCTCTGCTTCTTCCACTCATCTTTTGGGTAATCATCTTCACCACCAAATTTCTCTCGCTCCTCACCTTTGCCGTATCTCTCACTTACGCCCTTCTGTTTCTCCCGGTATCTCTCACAACCATTCTCCGGCCTGCCCTTGGGGACTGATAGGAGAGGTCGTAAAAAATCCAATTGAATTTAACGGTGTGACACTACGCTGTTAACCTATGAGTGGACCAACGTTGTCCTACGGTCCGGAGCGTGACAGCTCAAGAGGCCGATAGTTGTTTCGGTCGTAAACCTCCTGACACAATCGCTCCCTGCAGTCTGGCTTCTGCAGCCGAACCTGCCCACCTATAGGTTTTATAGGAAAGGGAAATGTATATCATTAGACACAGACGTAGTCCACATCAAAGGATAATTCCAATTCATTACAGAAGCTGTAACATGAATACAGTTACCTTTAATTCTATTGTCCAGTTGCGGACTACAGTAGGCTACAATGGCTTCCTGTCAAATATAGGATTGAAGTAATATTTCTTACTTATTTTTAAGATGTTACACCAAGAGAGTCAAACTCACCTATACAAACCCGTATAGGTGACCAGTACAAATCAATGTATAGATAACACCTACACATTTTTATATAGATACATTTTAAATATTTACATAAGTAATTAACCTTCAGTTTACCAAAACAGGAGAGATGACATGAGGGGGAAAAATTGTAATTTTAACAATATGATGTCAGTTATTCCATTTGTCATTTTTTAAGCAGCGGGTAAAGTTATCTCCTGCCTTACAAAACATTTACAAATGAAAAATGTATATAATATATAAGCCCCTGAGCCCTGAAAGATGCTCCACTGACTTCAGTGAATAAATAGGAACTGGTCCATTTTTTGTGACACTTTGTACAATCATTCAGTGGGCTGGTTCTGGCCCCTAGACCATATGTTTATCATGTTTCTTATGATTAGACTTTGGCTTGTCTTTGATTTAGGTATCTATTGTAAGGCTTTTTTTTTAATAACTTTTAGCACTTTATCCTGGTTTTGAGAAGTGTTAAATAGATTACTTGCTTAAAACACATATCTTTCTACTCACAAAGTAAACATCTGGGAAGTGTTGAGACACTTGGAAACACACACAGTTGCTCTGAGTTGTAATAAAGTATTATCCTTTAGACACTGTTCTTGACGCATGCAACGGGGCTCGAGTATCATGAAGGATTTTCTGCTCGGTGCAAGTACCAGGAACTAAGCCCCTTGGTGCCTGTGGATGAATCATCTCAGTCTGAAAGTGGACTGAGGGGTAGAATAAGTTGTGATCATGTTTTGCGCCAAGTCATGTTTGTCTCGGAAGGAGATGTATTTATTTTCCACCTGTCATAATACTGTAAAAGGGTTGATTCTATGGTGAGTCCTAATATATTCCAGTCGTTAGTGTGTGCGCATGCCTGTGCGTAAATGTGTGCCTGCATATGCGTGTGTGTGTGTGTGTCTGCCCTGACACGCATGCAGAGGTTAGCACGCTAACTTGATATGTGCCTTTCAGGCACAGCATCTGATTCCTTTTCCTCTACTGAGACTAACTCAACAACTTTTCAAAAGATGCATCTCTGCCGGATAAAACTTTCTCCCTGTGATCATGGGGACAGAGATGGAGGGATTGGGGGGGGGGAGTGAAAGAGGTGTCACACTGTGCTGAGCGAGGTGGGGGAAAGAGCAAGGGGGAAAATCTCTTACATGAAATAAAAATTAAAAAAGAAGACATAGCAACATCTGTGCAGGAACTTCAAACACTCTTTGAAAGGCGAAATGTGATTCCGGTTGGGATTCTCTGGCTTGGTAAACAACCAGGTTTTATTTTGGAAGTCAGTGAGAGTGTATGCGGTGCCTGTGTGTGTGTGCCTGTGTGTGTGTGTGTGTGTGTGTGTGTGTGTGTGTGTTTGTGGGGGGGGGACTGTGAGAGCTGGGATAGTGAAGTGAGGGCACTACTATGATTGGCAGCTGTGTAATACAGTGTAATCCACACCTGAACCCAGTTGATTCACATTTGGGGGGTGACATACAGTATACAGTATGCCTTCTGCATCCGGTTGTTGTCATTCATGATTTGATGGAAACTGCATGTTCATGAATTTCAAGATAAAGAAGTGTGTGACTACAAGCTATTCTGATTTATTTGTCCTGACACTGATTCTGTTTCTCTCTCTTATCTCTCCTTTCTGCCTCTTCTGGCTGGATGGAACCATGATGCTTCATGTCCTTCCTCTTTGCTTTTCTACCAGGTAAGACCCCTGTTCATTTATTGACCTCCCCTCGTCTCCTAATATAGGCTAGGGCACACATCAAACCTTGACAAGTACAGACAGTGCTTAAGAACACTATAGGTTCCGAGAGGCTGTTTGTAAATGAATTATGAATTATGAATTATTTATAAGTCGTTATATATTAAATTGTAAATTGTTCTGATCGTTGACTGATTCACACTATAGGCACATGCAACGCTAACCATCTTCTCACCACTGTCCAACTTTATGATAATGTCAACCTTTGTTTCCATGGAGATTGCCTAGCATTGTTTACTATCATCACCTGCTGTACACTTTGTGCCACATTGACTATCCCTACCCTTTGCTTTATAAGCCATGATAAATAGGGTTAACTTGCACAGAAACCGGAAAGTATCTAAGTTGTACATAGCCTGAGAAGAGGAGTGTTAGAAAGTAGCACCAAATCCTGGGCCCTGTACACTCTTAATGTCAATGGGCCGCTTTACACTCCTGCACCCCAGTACACAGTGTAGGAGTGTAGGAATATATTTTTAATTTTAATTGATATACAACCTAAAAACATCAGCAGCAGCTGTGTTTTGCAGTGGACTATGTTAACTTTTATAGTAACTATAACAAGCAAACCCATTCTCGTTTCAGAAAGAAAGCAGTTTATTAATAAAGTTTATTCTCTCATGATAAAATGGTATCAGTATATTAAATCATGACAAAAATTAAATTGAGGGCTCAATTCATTCATTCATTTATGGAAAAAAGTTGGGACTTTCCTAGGCCCCTTCTCTAGTCTGGCCCTGGGTAGTCAGGTCCACTTTTCCCTCCACTACTACACCTATGGACGTGTGTATGAAGCAGAGCTGCTCAACGTGGGTTGTTGCAGTTCAAAATACAAACTTGCAAATAAGATAGGGTGTTTAATGAACATTTTCGGACATCAGTCATATCATATCTGTGAACATTCATACGTCAGATGTTTATATTTTGGGGGACTGTGGTGTATTGCTGTTAAAATGTAGATGAAAAGGCTTGTTTTTTGTGGAATTTAACTGAGCACTGTGTTGCCATGAGTGCAGTTATAAAATCCGGCAGCAGCATAAAAAGTATAACCAACACTATGGTTTATGGATTTTAGGTGACCTACATATGTTTCGTGCAGTGAGAAGTCTGTAGCAGGGATGTCAGGGAACCACTGTATAATTGGAATGTGCAAGTGAGTGTTATATTCTTGAAGGAAGGATATAATTACCAGATTACATTTTTAAATAAGCAAATCTTTTGCAGAAATAAAAACTGACAATTCAATTCAGTTCATATGTCTCTTTATTAGAAAGCAGAAAAGAAAAGTTTGACTGAGAGGATTTAATGTTGTTAGCTTTGTCCTCTGGCTTGCAGGACCGATGTGAAATAATGACTCATGGCTTCCTCCACCACATCGTTCTAATCAGATAACACTTTAATTCGCTAAACAGTGAAAGGCAAATTGAATGACATTTCTTGAACTGACAGTTGAATGGTGTATTTCTTCAAGTAATTGGCGAGTCTTCTGTAATGATGAGCTTGTTCTGTGCTGTTAACCCACGTGTCAGTGGATAACTATTGAGGCTATTGATAGACAGAGCTTTGATGGATGAAAGTATCAATACTCTTTATACTTCTTCTGCCACCCATTCAAAATCTATGCATCTCCATTTCTCTATTTCTCTCTTTTTCTTTTACATTTGTCATATTTGTCATTTTGAAAGACTCTCATCAGCTCCTTTTTTTTTTTAAATGCCATTCCTTTCTTACGTAATTGTCAGTCCCATCTTAATCTGCTGCTCGAATCACTTTTGTTTCCCTGCTCTGCTCTTCTGTTTCATTCTTCTCCCACTTTTCTCCATTGTTCCTCTTCAGTGGCTATATAGTGTGTGTGTGTGTGTGTGTGTGTGTGTGTGTGTGTGTGTGTGTGTGTGTGTGTGTGTGTGTGCGTGTGCGTGTGTGTGTGCGTGTGTGTGTGATGGAGTGTAGCGGAGCTCTGCAGTGAGGTGATGGTAGTGAAATCACTGCCATCACACGGGCGGTGGGGGCGGTGGCGATGTTCCCACCACGCCGCTGTCCTCTAATCGACTGGGGCACCATCCTTGTACCACATCCCTCCTCACCTCCATCTCCCCTGCTCTCTCTGTCCAACTGCCTCTCCGCCCTCCCCCCCTCCTCTTCATCCTCACCCTCCTCTTCCCCCATTCTCCCAGCTCTCTCCTCTCCTAGCAACAATACAGTCTTCCTATAAGTGTCAGCGTCGCTGTGACTCTAGATCAGTTAGTTGCTGAAGCAGGTGTTTGTTGTATATTTGATGTCAATATTTATCATTATTAGGCAAATTGTTTAACCATCACAAAAATTCTCCTAAAAGTCTCATATCGCTTGTCTCTCTAACTGCCTAGTTCTTGATGCTGTTCCTCTTTTCACTGTGCTTCTGCCAGAAAAATCATAGAAGCTGGACAGGAATGCAGCGCCTGCGAATACAGACCATATTGAAGAAAGAGACAGAATGGGGGTGAGATTGAAAGCAACAGGAAAAAAAACAGGGCAGGGAGAAAAGAGAAAAAAAGTCGCAGTTGAAAGGCATCAAATACAAACAAAGTTACAAGGCGAACGTGAAGGATCCTCCTGGCAGAGATGGAAGGAGAAGCAGGAGCAGAGGTTGACTGAAAGCCAGAAGAGTGAAAATGGAGTGGAAGGGGGTGGTTTTGGGGGGGGTGGGGGCAGGGGAGGCAAATGTGCAGGTGAAAGGGAGCCCCCCACTGGCTGGAGCTGGTACTGGTACCCAACACTTTCCACATGCTCCTTTTGCTTATTCCGTCGCCTTGTTTCCCCGTCTCTTTCCTATTGGCTGCGTCTCTAAGGAGAAACATCACTTTATATGTTTACAGATGTAGATCAGTGGTGATCTCACTTCCCCTGACGGCCTCTGCTGCCGCGCGCATGTGGGACAGTTTGTGTTCCACTTCCAGCAGCATCTTACATCTCAGACTGTAATGTCAACTATTCTTCCTCTCCTGTTATGTTTTTTTTCTTCTTTCCTTCCTCTCACCCTGTGTGTGTTTTTATTCAAGTTCTTTCAAACTCTATTAACCAGGCATGTCAATTAAGAACAGATTCTTATGCAATAACAACGTGGTGTGAGGACAAAAAGACCTGTAGAAGCTCACATGGGACAAAGGAACCAAAAAAAAAATTTAAATTAAACACAAAATAGTTTGTATAAGGTGGTTACATTTTTTGAGATACTTATTTTTTGTTTTGAAATAAACAGATTTTTTAAGATATTTAAATAGATTTTTGGAATATTTAGTTATCTGATTTTGCAAATGAACTCTTCAGATACAAAAGAGCACACCACACAAATTCAGAGGCAGTAGAAATAATTAGCGCATACACCAAACAAACAATCAAATAAAATAGCTTGAGCGCTCCACTGAGTCATAAGGCTATTTGCATCATCAGCTCGGGGCCGGAGTTTGTCTTGTGAATGTGTGTGTGTGTGTGTGTGTGTGTGTGTGTGTGTTTCACCTGAACTCTCCACATACAGCATCTGAATGCTAAACTCTGACTGCTGTGTCTATTCCTCATTACTGCAGCGGTGCAGAGACCAGGGATACACACGCATGAGTGCACACATAGACACTCACACCATGGATGAGAGACGTAATGTGGGTATATGATCTTAGCGTCTATTGCTTGGAGCGCAATTAGGACACACACACAAACACACACACACACACACACACACACACACACACACACACATCACATCACCCTCCTTTTTTTCTTTAACCTCGGGTGTGGACCACCCATCAGCGTCCATCATAAACCACTTCTCCCGCCGCCTTGTCTCCATAGCAACGCCATAGCAACCCCCCGCTGACCCAGCCAGCCACTAGCAGAGCCCTTGACTTGAACTCGACCCGCCCCCCTCAACCTCTCCATCTGTCATCAGTGGCTGAAAGGATTGTCCATCAGCCCCCCTGACGTCTTGATTGGCAGTTACCGCTCAGACATGCACGCGGACTGCGGCTCTTCAAAATGAAATGGGCATGTGAAGGACAAGCACAGGAACGCAGGAATCGCTTTACAGGAAACTCAACTTTTCTGTTTGCCCCCTTCAGGAGCGCTCTCGACTTTTGATAGATAAGTGGAAAGGCGTTTGAGGGTCTCGCGCCAGACCCGTGTTTCTGTCTTTAGGTTGTCAAGCGATGTAGCATACAACCTAATGCACATCCATCACAGGAGTGCAACATGCATCATGCCTTTGTGACAGACTCATAGCCGTTATGTCAAGACGCACATCCTTGTCCAGTGATGTACAACATGTAATAAGTATGTCAGGGATACCTCCCATGTCTGTAATGCTCATATGACAGCTTCATGAGCATTAACATGATATATAAAAGGCAGCATCAGCCCTGCAAACATGACTAATGTTTCAGCACTCGCCACACTGACACTGGCCATTGATACTGTCTGTGTGTCAATCTATTACTTACTGGTGTACATTGACCGCACTTGGAGTGTTTGAGCGACTCTAGCGGCCACATGTCCAGCTGTAACAGGCTCTTGTATTATTGACAGCGCACGCGGACGCCGACGCGCAGCCTTACTCATCCGACGGCCCGCATGTCCGCGCCAAGTGTCACATGCGGGGGAGGTGCTGTGCCCGATCGATACCTCGTCAGTCGCCCTGACTGTATCATTATCATTTTAATGACTGCAGTATTTTCCCCCGCTGATGGCCACCGAGACGAACACAACAACCGCCAGAGGTCTTTTTCAAAGTTCACCACTGCTGTAGTCAGCTAAAGGCAGCGTTTCAGGTGTCACATAATGGCCGGTGACATTTTGAAAAAGCCAAGTGGCTAATGAAGACAATACTGAGTTTATTGATCAATGCTATAGTTCAACAAAAGGCTTTTTTCCTGTCTGTTGAAGCTGTCCTCCCTCTGTGCTTCCTAAATTGAATCTGTTCTGTGATTATACATGATAAATCCATAATAATATAATGAATGGGTTGATATAAGTGGTGAGCTGCCCTGTTCTGCTTTATATAGACAGTATATGTCCCTTTGTGTAATATCATGCAGTGCTTAACGCTACCTCTGCTGCCACACTGCATAATGATTACAGCTGCAGCTATCAATGGCTTCAATCATCAATTAGGTAATAGTCCACAACCCTGCTCTATTGACAGTACTGCAAAACATAATGAGGACGGACAATTAATCAGTTGTTGATCGACAATTTCAGCACTAGTCTGGATAATCAATATACAAAGTGACACAAATGTGGTTCGAGAGTGTTATATGATAATTTCACAAAATAAATGTATACAACATAAAGCATGTAATGACAAAAAACATATTGTATTTGAAGAAGTGTGTTTTGTACGCTGTGTGTGTGTGTGTGTGTGTGTGTGTGTGTGTGTGTGTGTGTGTGTGTGTGTGTGTGTGTGTGTGTGTGTGTGAGTTAATGTGTTGTGTGTACTCCGTATAGCCACGTGCTGTCCTGTGTGTGGTGACAGGCAGACATCAGAGTAAAAGCCCCCTGAAGTCTTGTTGAACAGATGTCTCTCTGCTCTCTGAGTTTCCCTGGTGGTGGAATACATATGGCACTGCCGTCTCTCTCTCTCTCTCTCTCTCTCTCTCTCTCTCTCCCTGTCTCTTCTTTATCTGTCTCTACCTCTGTCTTTTCAATTCACTCTGCTATTAAAATTTACTGTTTTTTCTGTAGTCATCATACTTTTTAGACTCTCTACCCTCCCCCCTTATTTGTTCTTTTTGCTTTTGCCACTCAGGCACAGTCTCTCCTTGGCTTTTGTTTGACATCTCACTCTCAGATCAGTCTTTGTTTGGCTAAAAAGGCCAGGTGAAATGGACTCTTGGTGAAGTGCCCGTGGTGCTCTCTGCTCGTCGTGTGCGCATGTGCATCCAGTTTATGTGTATCTGCCCTTTCGGTACAAGGCAATTTTCCAAGCCCTGTGACGTGAGCCTGAGAAAACAGGCAATCTGGGCACTGGCTTTTCTCCAGAACTGCTTTCATCTCCATTCAGCATTAGGATGTTACTCAGTATGGCACAGACTCATGCACACACACACACACACACACACACACACACACACACACACACACACACACACACACACAACAACACAAATACACGCCTGTGAACACACAGAATCACTGATAATTACAGAAAAGATAAGGAGTCTTCTGGCAGGGTCAAAACCCATATTTCTCTTATGTAATAAGACTTTCTCTTTTTGTCTTTTGGAGCTTTCTTTTTTTCTTTTTTTTTTTTTTGCAAACTCTCACTTATATATGCGCTGACACACACACACAAACCTCTGTTGTTATGGTAGGAACGTATGATGCAACACCAGAGCCATCCCTCCTTCTGTCCTATGGGAAAAATGGGGGGTTGCAAAAAAGAAAGAGACGTATCAAGCCACAACGAAAACAAACGGAGACTGAGAGGGAAGGAAGAGTGACTGATTGACTGAGGAGAGGGAATAGGGGACAGAGCGAAAATGATAGAGGGACTTGACTTAGAATGGGGGGAGGGGGGGAGATCTGGGTTTCGTGGCTAATAGAAATTCCCTTGTTGCCTCGCTGAGATGTATCGTGACTTGCGTAATGAGCTAGCTGCCGCTGATGCATCGATTTCACCAGAAGAGTTGCTCAATTTATTCCACTTCACGAAAGAGAAATGTCAACAGCTCCACCAATGGCTGTTAGGCTGATTACCAACGCATCCTCCAACCACAACACCTCCCTCAACTCGTTGCGTATTTCATCCCCTACACTGTCGTCTTCAACACAGTCTCTGTCTCGTTCTTCCACTGTGGCCCCTCCCTCTGGGACATCCCACAACCCAGTACATTATGCTATGAAATAGCAAAGATGACTGGTGCAAGTATATTGTGAGTGGCTTTAGATCCGTAGTTCTAAAATAGTGCGGTGCACCCCACTGGGGGGGCACGAGGCTCCGTCAAGGGGGGGCGCGTTTGACCTCAGGGAACATGCTTTTTTAATTTTTTAATTTTAATAGTTTTTTATGTCCTAGAATAAAGTGCAATTGCACCTCCACTACATTGGCAGAGTGTTCGCAGGGAGAATACAGCACAGAGTATGAATAGGAAGTGTAGACACGAAGTGTAGCAGACCCTCAAGTGACACCATGAAAAAGTACAGCGATGAGAAGACAGGCCGAGAGACGGAGATAAAGAGACAAACCAAAGTCTCCAAAAGCTAAGACGAGGAAATATGACGAAGCGTATGTAGCACTCGGTTCACTGTGAAAGGCCGGTGTGTTACTATGTCTAAAATGTTGGCACTTAAAGACATTACACCCCAATTACGCTGATAAGCGGATTTTATGTAGTTTTATCTTTTCAGTATCATATGGTCAGTCAACTTTATAGTTTAATTAAACTAATTGAACTTATTGAATTCATGCTTGACATAAGGAAGCAATGGTATATTACTCCAGATGTTCGAACGGCAGGTAAAAAGGCAAAGAAAGATTTGATAATGACCAAATTTTCACGCACAGAAGTGCAGTGTAACAGTAACTCGATGGAGAATCTGCACTTTTAGTAAAACATGCAGATATTGCTCTCAGCAAAGTCATGTCCCTCTAAGATAATGTGCAAATGTTCCTGTATGACTATGTGTTATCATGCTCTGCAGAATGTGTGTTTAACGTAGATTATGCATGCATCGATTTAAAAAAAAAAAAAAAAAAAAAAAAAAAAAATAGAGGAAACTGTTCCAAATAAGATGAGTCATGTTCAGTCATCTCAACAAATGCAATAGTGGTGCTTCTAAAAATGCATCAACAATCTTGTAAATGTGTAGATAGATGCAAATGAATATAATTGTACCCTTGTACATCAGTTCTACTTTACCAGAGAAATCAGACTCTGGGTTCAATAAAAATACTTAACTAATGGCCTGATGAAGTGATCATATTAGTTAAATAATCTACTAAGGATTTGTTTATCTACAAGCCAAAGGCACATCAGTTTTACCGCTAAAATATTTACAAATCCAGAAAACCACTGTGAGAGTGTAGACCCCAGCCAAGCATATTTGTGACTCCCACCCAAGATTGTTGTCCTATAGTTATTGAATGAATGCACTATCATGAAATGAAAATAAAGTTGCTATTCTGACAAGAAAGCATCTGTCACTTTAGGACTGCTTAGTGATAGTTACATGTTACAAGTTACATCCTCAACAGTACTCCAAGCATGGAAAGACTTTTAAGCCTAGTTTTTAGTTCTGTGGATGTAGCTATGCTGTTGATGTGATGCAGGCTTTGAGCATTCAAAGTTCTGCTTTGGAACGCAACGCTCAGCTGCTTCACTGTAAACAATAGTGACAATGCCAACCATACACTAGGCAAAAAAAAAAAAAAAAATTAAAGCCAAGCACAAGACAGGAAAAAAATAGGCAAAAAATCTATTCCCTTAAATAACACATATTCCCTTTTTTGCCTGAAGCTCATTGATAACAAAAATTAAAATGCTTTTATTGCAAACGTTGAGGCACATGCGAGGCTGTTTGTGGCGGTGACATGTATGACCACCGCGGCTGAGTGCCAAAATCATAGTCATACACAGACATATAAACTAGGCTTCAGGCATAAACAAAGTTCTCTCTTAGTGTCCCTGGCATGGTTTGCAAAGAAATAAACCTATGTACGTGCAAATATATCACAAAAAAATAATCAAAATGATACAGAAATCAGGATTTCCTCCAGATCATTACTAAAATGTAAACATCTATTCATGGTACCATTCCCAACATTTGCTAAAAAATGTATTAAAATCTGACCAAAAATTTTTGAGGTATTTTGCTTAAAAAAGACAGACAAATGACGGTGAACACATAACATCCTGGCGGAGGTAAAAAGGATGATTTCAATCTCATTATTTGTGTTTTACAGCAAAAATCAAATGCTACTGTTTCATCACCAAGGATAATAAGCAGAATGTCAGGAATGGGGGTGAAGCTGGATGACCCATACTACAGGAGCTTATAGTTCATGCTCTTGTAGATCTGGCAGCTGATGTACTACAGTGATGTTTGCTGACACGTTTCTTGTGTGGTCTAGTAATAGGGTACGGTAGAAATCCTCTGTGGAGTCCTGCAAGGCAGCCACACATCCTTTCTTTATTGTTTCAATGCCTTGAGGTCTTTCTGATCGGAAAGCACAGTAATGGTGAGGCTTTGACACTTTGACCTTTCTCCTGTGCAGCATTTGTTCTACACTTTTGAAGAAGAAAGGCAATACAAAGATATAGGAAGGAGGTAGAAAAGGCTGGTGAGAAAACCACTTGCCGCATTGACCTTACAACTTTTGATCAGGAATGTGTGTATATATTACTTATTTATGGAATGTTTAAATGTCAGAGCGAGCATAAAGCCTATTTAAAGTTAAGGTCTTATTTTTTTGTTATAAAGGGAAAAATTGGGGAATAAAGTAAAGGTGACTTTCTTTTTGCCCATTTTATTTTTTCTTCTTCTGTGTGAATTGGAGGTTTGGTGTCAAAAACTTCATAGCAGGACTCATTTTCAGTCCATGCTCTGAAGCTGTCATCTCCCCTGCCTGCCCCAACGTGGGAACGCAGCACCCTCATTGCCAATTAAACTCCAATCAACAAACTAAGATGGAGTAAGACATCGAATTACATCCAATATCCTCTCCCATACTTAAGCCTGTTTGCCAGCCTCAAATTAGCTTACAAATTAAGGCTCTGAAGATGGAAGAAGAGTTGCCAGATAACAACCAAATAACATCCTGCCTCCGTCTTGATGTGTCGTTCCAACTTGGATCCATCTTCCTGCCTTCTCTTGATGTGCAGCAAGAGTTTAGTTGAGTTTTCCCATGTTGAGCTTTGACCATCCATTTCAATCTCCATTCAGCTGAAACTGGTTATTAAGGCAGGTTGATGAGAACTCAGAATTCTGCTCCTGTTTGATCCATGTTTGATAATGAAGATGTTGCATGGACAACCCAAACACAGTTAATTACTGAAAAAAAACTCACACTGAATTATAGATGAGGAGGGTTTGATTAATGGCTTCTTAGAGTCTGACTTCCTCTTCCCTCCCTTCAAGCCCACGCGATTGGCCCTTCTGCTTATATGCCAGAAATAGCTTTTTTTGTGCACGTTCATGTGTGCTCATGCAAGCGCACATGTGAACAGGCGCGCAGCCACTGCCAGCACGTCTTTTTATGGTTACAGCGAGGTTTTGTAATATTATCCAGTCAGGTGTTTAATAATTCATACTTTTATATTGGAGGTTATCTAACACATGACAGGCAGACAGTGTGAAGCGCTTTGAGTAGTGTCTAGGGGCTCCGCTCACTATGAAGCCTACCAGAGTGTCATCACCAAGGCACCAATCCTTGGCTCATCATTTCGTCTCTTCATTTGACTCCCGTCTCCCCTGAGGAATGCGTGACTACATGTTTATCATGCACACATGTATATTTCAAAAATGACACACACCAGTAACATCATTTCCTGTGGACATCCTACCTGTGTGTACAAGTATGTATATACACAGATGGTGGGTGTGTGTGTGTGTGTGTGTGTGTGTGTGTGTGTGTGTACATGTGCCTGTGTTTGTCCCGTCTACTTTGGTTGCTGCAGTGGCCCTGGTGTGGCTAATTAAAAGAAGCCTGCTTGCATTATTCATGAGGCTGTAATTATACATTCCTTTTGCTGATCCCCAGCCAGAGGCATTAAAAATAGATCTGAGTCTCCCTGCTCCGCCCTCCTAGGTCCCGCTTTCTCTCTGTGTTCTGACTAAGTCTCTCTCTGTATCTCTCTATTTATCTATCCTCTCCAGTACTTCTCCATCTCCCTGTCACTGGCCTCATTGTCGTGGCCTTCTTTTTTTTTTTTATTATTTGTTCTTTCCCTCTCATCTCTCCCATATCTGCCTGCCGTGTCTTCATTTATGTTTGTTCTGATGTTCCCGTCTGGGATTTGGGTAGAACATTCCTCTGACAGCGCCACTCTCTCTCGCCTCCGGTGCCTGACCTCCAGTCACTTCAGGCCAGAATCTGGAGTGGAATATTTTGAATGTGCGATGACGTCTCGGAAGAGAAATTCAAAGGAGAAGAGATGCCTCTGATCAACTTAATGGGGAGTCTGTCGCCTCACAAAAGGAAAAATCTTTATCCAAGAAGTTCTCCCTGACTTTTTAAGCCATGCTTGCAGTATGACTTGAGGGCTTGCAAAGTCTGTTTGATGGCCTGCTTTTCCACCACTCCAGTTTAGCCTATCTTAACAAGTACTATACATTTGTTATCCCCACTCAAATACCAAAAAAAAATTTGGCCCGTAACTGACACGCACCAGATATGTTCATCTGGTCCAAATTTGATATGGAGTGATGGCACTTGGACCGTCCACTTCTGTTTGCCAAAAGTGGGCCTCAACCAAGCTGTTACATGTCAGTCAGATTAAATGAACTATAACTTAACCAAATGTGGCCCACCACACTCGCCAGCCATTTGTACTGAACTCAATCAGAACTAAACTCTTGTCAGGTTTGGACAAGATATGGCCAAATTTTTTTTTTATTATAATTTTTTTCCCTTCTTAAATTTTTAGTAATTTAGATGGCAAGGTTATTTTGGAAAATGACCAGATGACTCTGAACATTTATAAACTAATGTTTCTAATCAAATATATATAAAGATAATGACAACAACTTTTTTTGCTTATTAGCAGATGTTAGCATGCAAACACACTAAACTGGCATAAAAGAATTCTACCTGATAAATACAGCCTCAGAGTCAAACATGGCTGTAGGCTCACAGTCCTCAGTCAACAAAACCTGCAGCACTCAACTTTCTCTCACACTCCCATGAGATGACTCCAGTGCAGATAAAATAATGTATAAATATCTGGCCAAGTCAAGACATGCACCATATGTTTCCAGCACAATGTCATCAACATCCAGAACTTTTTTTTCCCCAATCAAGTGCTGTACATGACACCCTGAACTTTCCAAGCCAATTTCTGCTGTGCATTCATGCTTTACTCACCACTGGGAATGGGAGTTGTTTGCCTTGCTGGCAGAGTTTGTAAAGCTTGCATCTCCTATCGTGCAGGTGATGAGCTTCTGAGGATGTATTTGTGCATATATTTACATGGCGATGAGGCTGATGTGGAGAGGGGTGGGGACTTCTAAGGTCTGCCAATCAGAGAGCTTGTTAGAAAACTAAGTGGATCACTCAGTCGCAGCCCTTAGGCAATGCCCTCAATCATTCTCATGCTTGTTTTATGAATATGAAAAATAAATTAGATGTCTTGAAGGCACAGTCCTGTGTCGCCTTTTACCACGTTTTGCTCTGTTTGTCTTTGTTGGGGCTGTATTGTGTAGATTTGTTTATGTATTTGGAATTGGCTTCTCACACCCATGTAGTGCCTCCAAACATAACAACAACAATGCAAACATATATGCTCAGAGTACAGGGCAGAGTACACAGCTTGCACATGTGCTGTAAATGCACACAGTTGATTGCATTCTGGCTGTTGATAATTGTCTTTTTACATCACATTTTTTTTTTATTTTTTAAATTCAGTGATAATAATAAAGAGGTGGGACTTATGAGGAAGGCTTTTAAATCAGGCGACAGAGAAACATGAGGCACAGGAAACGTTTGTGTTGTCAGCAAATAACTCTTAATATTGTATTTGCAAAGAGTTATGCAGGCAGTGTACATAAAACATAGCTGTTGAACAAATGTCTTCTACTACCAAATGAGCAGCTTCTGTATGCATGTGTCAGTGTGTCTCACGCCAGTACTGCAGGCCTGAACTGCTCTCCTGCTTTTGAAGTTGTTTTGTTGGTCTGGGCCTCTGTTGTTACTGATGTTGCTGCTGCTTTGCCTGGTCGGGTTTAGAGGGTTGCAGGGGAATTCAGGCTGGGTAGACTAACGTCTCGGCTGACTGAAGATGCAAAGAGAGTGAAAGAAGAGGTGGAGGAATGGAGGCGATGGAGAGACTTTCAGTGAATGGAGGAGGAAAGAAGCGGTGAGAGAGAGAGACAGACAGACAGAGTGCTTTCATTGAGTGGTGAGTGAGCATTGATTGATCTTCGACATGCCGTCTCCCTCCTGCATGGTATGACTCAACAGCTTTCTGCTGGTGTATTCCCTCTCTTTTTCTTTTTTTGTGAACAGATGAGAGGGTGAATGGAGAGAAGGGGGGATAAGTCAGAAAACACTGATGGGTAGAGAAGGAATGAGGGCAAACTTTGTCAGAAATGGAGAAACGAGGAAAAGACAAGTGCATGATCTAATTGGAAGAAAAATGGAAGAAAGATAAAGTAGAAAGCCGACAGAGTACAGCCTTTTTTCTATTCTTTTAAATAATGTTCAATTTATTTACACTGTAAAAGGTTCCTTAACTTAAGAGGTATGTATTAAAATATATATATATATATATATATATATATATATATATATATATATATATATATATATATATATATATATATATATATATATATAAAAAGTTGAAATTCAATGGTGTAAAATGTTTACTACGGTTTCCCAAAGCTAAAGATTCAACCTAAGAAGTCTTTTTTTGCCCAGACCAACATTTCACAATTCAAAGATCATCTATTTACTATTACGGAAGACTAAAAACATTACATAAGAAAATTAACTAATTAATTGTCAAAATAGTTGGTGATTATTCTACAGTCTGTACAAGAGCCAGGTATCTAATATTCAGTTGGTCACTCCATCCAGTTCATGCTGCATTCAATGTTATCTTTACCTTTTTTGATTGTTCAATAACTTTAGCATTTTTGTTATTTGGTTCATTTTATTTCCTAGTTGGTTTCCAAGCAGAATTGCAAATTATATACTATCTATGGACCCAGACTAAACTTAACCGACAAAGGCAACAAGTACTAGGCAATCACAGGCAGAGAATGAGGGGTTTTGCATAGAGTGGGGAAAAATAATGCTTGAGTCGGGTTTTAAAGAAACAGTTTCAGACAGACTTCATTGAAGAGTTGCATAAGGAGCAAGCAGAGTATAGGATAAAGGAGTTTTTGAACTGTAAATCATGCAAAGATATTCCAGTAGAGCCCCAGAAAATAAAAATATAAACCTGCAAATGTGTGGGATATGTCACCTTTAAACAAGACCTGTTTCATAGAGCATGTTCTGTAGTATCGGGGTCAGGCCGAACACTAAAACAGTTGCTGTGTTTCTGTACTGTGGGACAGAAACGGGGGAGGAAAAATAGCTGACAGAAAGGAGTTGTCGGAGGAATGGGTTGCTTTTCTATAACCACATGTCTTCTACGGTATATGAAGGCATACATTTATCTTAACAATGTGTATTTTGTACTCTGTCACCACCAGGACATATAAATTGACTGCAAATGGTGCATGAACTGCTTTTATCCATAGTGCTTCAAAGCTCGCCTCTTATTCACCCATTCGACATGTGAGCAAGAGGAGGCACGAGGCAAACCAATATTTCAATGAATGAACAACCTGTGCCAAAGAATATTCCTCATTAAGTAGCTTGACAGTACGTTATATATATATATATTTCAATTTCCATTTACCCATATAATACAGGAAGTCTACATTGAGTGTAATAATGCAGGTGGAGCTGAATTATTTAAAATTGTAATAATTTGGCATGTGTGTATTTCTGTGGCTGAGAGTGGCAGAGAATGATACTACACAGACGTGTGGTGTTGGCTGAAGATGGGCCTTCAACTCCTGACCTTCGCCCTGGTGGAGGGGATTCCCACGCTCCATAGCAAGGGCTTTCCACATGGCCAGGAGGTGCCGGAGGAATAAGCTCGAGCAGCGCATTGTGTTTCCTTTCAAACGCTGATCCCAGGGCAGAGCCATAACCCCCTTGTAGAGTATTCAGTGTTAGAGCGCAGGAGTGGAAAGCAGCTCACAGATCTGTGCCTGAGGGCAACGAGCTTCCCAGAGCCAGCGCCTCGGGGAGAGAAAGCTAAGCCAGCGTAAGCCACTACCATATGCTGGCATTGGCTTAGGGCTCCTGAAAGATCAAGTTTGAAAGTGAGCGAGGTGAACAAGTAGAGACATCTTTTTCATCCTTGGCGCACTTCTTCTAGTAGGTGCTTCCAGATGGAAATTAAACTATCCAGTAATTATCTTTAACCGCATGGATGCCGGTGCTGTGAGGGGGATTAAAGCTGAAAATGTGTGTGTGTGTGTGTGTGTGTGTGTGTGTGTGCACAGCAGGTGGAAATCATTAAAGAATCTCTCCAAGGTTTAAAAGCAAGCCAGGTGTTTCTGTCCTCTCTCCTTGGACTCACAG
This sequence comes from Eupleurogrammus muticus, assembly GCA_036785175.1. Taxonomy (NCBI): domain Eukaryota; kingdom Metazoa; phylum Chordata; class Actinopteri; order Scombriformes; family Trichiuridae; genus Eupleurogrammus; species Eupleurogrammus muticus. The sequence continues at coordinate 19,922,745 of JAYKQN010000010.1, read as the reverse complement.
GATGTCCCGGCTCTGTAAAATGTGAATCGATCCGTTTGATCGGCATATTCTGGAAGCTTAAAATAGAAGAGGTTTTCACACAGGAGGAGATGAGGTTTCTCTCCCTGGGACTTTGGGTTTCTTGGCTGCTCTGCCAGGCTAAACAGATCCAAGGGAAGGCAGAGGAAGACAAACATAAACATGCCTACAAGGGCCCGATGGGAACTCCCTTCACAACTAACAAGGATTTAAATAAAGTGCTATACACAGCGCTCCCTTTGTAGCCCACTGATGCTCACTCAGGGAAACTGCTCCTCTGTAAAATCATTCACAAATGACTTCCACAGATATTTCTTTCAAAAATTATTTTGAAATGGGTTATATTTTGTATTATATAAAATAATCACTGTGCCAGTCTTTTGTAATTCACCTTGTATGTGTGTGCCTGCCCCCTCTGTTAATTTAATCAAATATATATATAGTTTGAATCCATGAAAGGAACCAAAAGTCATTGCCAAGTCATTTTAGGTTACTGTCTTCCAAGAACCATGCTGCTTTAATTACCAAGCCCTGACATAGAGACAGAATCCACTCATGATCATGAAAAACATTCTCATATGAATAGACAGTTTGTAGTTGATTTGTAACAAATGCCACTACTCTGAATAGTCTATTATATAACGTGTTTCAGTGATGACGCATTACTACACAGTCATGGTTCTCCTTTTCTGCTGTTGTTGCCTTCTATTTTTTCTAACTTTGACATATTCTGCCCGACCCTCGCTTCTCCTGCCTGCTTCTCCTGAATAGCCAGCTGTGAAGACACAATAGCTTAGATTTTATTCAAAACCTTTAATTAATAATTGAAAGCAGGACTTCATAGCGCAGTGCAGCAGCTTCCATCACGGCGAGGCGAACTTCTGATGCTCAGTGAGCCACGGTCCAAAGCTCTCATCCCGTCCAGCTGTCCCTCCACATTAGATCATTAACCACGGAGGCGCACAGGAAAATAAAGCGTACAGATCTGGGATGGAGGCCTGGGGTCAGTCGATGGTGGCCTCTCCAGCCCATAAGTCCCCAGCTGGTGTCATTATTCTGACATTGTTGCGAATGCGAGAGCTTTTGATGTTATTGATTCGGGAGTAGGGCGAAGGAGAGGGGAGATCGATGCACTTGCTGATTCAGTGGTGTTGCAAACTCAGGTCAGCTGCACAGCCTACTTTAGTCCATACGTGTGTGACTGAAAAGTCTATGAGTACAGCATGTGACAATACCAGTCTGCGTGTGTGTGTGTGTGTGTGTGTGTGTGTGTGTGCGCGTGTGTGTGTGTACGTGTACCAGGCCCTTTTATTGTGACAGTCAGTCACAACGAACTGATGAATACAAACACACATCAGCTTCAACTGTAAACCCTGAAGCATGTGTAAATACCTGAATTATGTTCTTTTACAATTTGGTTTGAATGACATACTAACGCAAATACAAGACTTTAACATTAAATGGAATCCACATGCCTGCACACACAATAAAACACCTAAGGACACTTGATTCTGCAGTGGTAATCGTGTCTATATTCACCCCTGCGAGGCTCTTGATCCTTTGTGCTCCCAGTCAAAGCCGTACGTTTGAAGCCATGTTCAAAGGCAGCCTTCCTCCTCACCTCAGCCAGAACCTTGACTAAACCTGGGATATTCTGGGCATCTCCTAAACAACCCTGCCTGCAGCCTCACCAGCGAGATCAGGGCTTCCTCTGGGGCATTGCCACAGACAGGTGAAAGGGGCGCTGGGAGTTATGCGGGTCATGGATATGTGGAAGTTGAAAATGAAGCAAGAGTTCCTTTTTTTTTTTTTTTTAAGATGTTACCAGGGGCTTAGGAATGCCTCATTAAAATATTTTACTGTACACATGAGTACTTGTGCAGGGATGCAGAGCAGCGCTTTCTTTAACTTTTATTTTTTTACTGCCACATTGCTGTGATTCACTGGAAGTTTAGGAGTTTAATGTGTTTTTCCAGGACCAGGTCTATAGATTGTTGTTGTAGGTCGTGATTTTTATGCATGTGATAACAAGGCCTCTATCTTCTGTCCTTGTGTATTATGCACTGAACCTCCTTGTAAGAGTTCATTTCAATTTATACACAAAGTGGTTGTTAAAATCGTAATGTGCTGTGTGCACATTTCCCCCTCGCTAATGCGCCCTCTGCTCATGGAAATAGAGGTATTGCAGGAAGATGGATAGCGAGGCAAATAATCCAGTTAACTTTTCATGTGTTTGCAGGCTGATATTTTCTCTTTAATGTGCTTATCATGACTTATGAGCTTCTCTATAGCATCCATTAACACATGATTACCATCACAGGGCTAATGGGTTTGTTTGTTGTTCCCCCTCCTGCTCCACTGCCTCATCCCTTTTTTCAAAATCATTCTCCATCTTTTATCTTTTATCTTTTTTTAACCATTCTCCTCTCTCTGTCTCTTTGTCATTTTCTCCCTCTCTTCTCTCCTAGCCTTCACTCCTCCATGTGTCTTTCCTCTCTGTCCCTGCGGCCTCTCGACTCCCAAGCCAGAGCCTGGCTCCCACACAAGGCTCTTCATTATTGCTTAATTATCTGTGCCCTGTTATTGGAATAAAGCACCATCTCTGACGCTAAACCTCCTTCACGTTCTCCCCCTTATTTCTGTTCGCTCACTCCTCTTTTCTGTCACCTGCACATTGTTTCTGAGGTGCAAGAAAATGTTTTTTATGCTTTCCCTTGCTTTACTACGTCACACTACACCCCCTCCCCATTGGGTATGCCCTGCACATCCTATACAATTTAAAAAAAAAAATCTATATGCAATTTGTTTTACCCCCTCTTTCAAATCATTCAAAAATCATTTTTTCAGGGGCTTTTTATATCAATTTCATGTTACTCAACAATTGTCAAAACCTCACTACTTCAGTCAGATTGAACAAGGGGGCGTGTTAGTCAGTGCCTCTTCCTTTCAAGTAGCAGGGATGATGTTCCGGGCCTCGCTGCACCCTTGCAGTGCACATGTTTATATATCTCCTATTTATATTAGCTGCTTGAACCTTCCGTAATCCACTTAAACAATGTGTTTTGCACGTCACAATCCATGAATGGATTGTAAAGAAATAGCAGAAATAGCTGATGTTCCGTGGTATCTGACAGAGCTGAGACCTTTAAAACTTTTTTTTTTTAGATTCTAGCTATTCTGTTGTTGATTATTATTATTACTATTATTAGGTCTTTAGGCAGAGTAAGCTTAGTAGGAGTAAAAGTGATGACATATTTTGCAAGTACTTTTTTTACCCTCTGCCCCCACCTCAAATGAGCTAACTGCCCACCCACATGTGACATTCTGGTCACACCTCTGCCTCTGCCATTAACTCCCCTGTTCTGCTGTTCCATATATAAATCAAACTGTGAGGGAGAGAGTGGGTGGGTGAGCAAGCTAGAAGCCCACGTAAGTCTGGAACATGTCAGCCAGTCAGTCTGCAGCAGAACCATTTCCATTTGTACTGTGGGATTTCCGTCTCGGATATGTTATAAAGTAGTAACACATTAACTTTATTTCACTATTTTCATCTCCAGGAGAGTGGCAAAGCTTTCACAATATTCCACTTCATCCATCCATCCATTTTCTATCCCGCTTATTCCTTTTCAGGGTCGCAGGGGTCTGCTGGAGCCTATCCCAGCGCATTTATGGCGAGAGGCAGGGGGATACACCCCAGATGGTCGCCAGCCAATCGTGGGGCACACACACCATTCACACACCATTCACACACACACTCACACCTATGGGCAATTTAGATTTGCCAATTAACCTGAGCATGTTTTGTATTGTGGGAGGAAGCCGGAGTACCCGGTGAAAACCCACGCAGACACGGGGAGAACATGCAAACTCCACACAGAAAGGTCCCAGACCCAGGCCCCAAGGCGGTCTTGAACCTGCGACCTTCTTGCTGTGAGGCAACAGTGCTACCCACTGCTCCACCGTGTCGCCCTATTCCACTTCATATTCCTATAAATTCTGTGTGCCAGCCATTCAAGAGCTCAAACACTGTAGTTTCCTTAAAAAAAACAAAAACCATCTTCTGTCATCTACAAATCCCTGTGGCAGCACAGGGCCATAGGGGAAATCAATAATGGAGTCGACATTTGTTTGTGTGTTAGTTTCAGTTTGTAAGTAATCTATCCAATGCAAACATCTTTCTAATGCGTCTACTGCTCTGTGGGTCCTTGCATAAAATGGATTGGCTCTGTCGTCATGGCTCCCCTGTATCAAATACAGAGAAATGTACCACTTTGTTCCACTGTAACTGCATGATTTCTAGGTTGTTGTGGTTGATCGTTTAACTGAGGATACCTTGAGATATTTTGAGGCGAGGCAGGCGAAATGCTTTGATGCTATTTTTCTTTTTTATTATTGTGTAGCGAATCATATGATTTATGATATGTGAGGTTTGATTTTGATAATAATGCCTATCTGAATAAGCTGGAGCGTTTGTGTGAGATTCCCAGAGGAACTGGCTTATACGGCATATTAGACGCTGAATTCTCTCCACATGCATGAATGCATTTTGTCTTGTGAAGTAAAAGGTGGTGTTTTAAATGCAACATAATTCTTTCTCTTACCGTTGGACATGATGTTAGCATTTTTCTCCCGGTCAATATTGAGACTTGTTCAATGGCTGACCTTTGGCTTGGCGTTGCCTGTGTTTGTGACCACAGCGTTTTATTGTTTGTTTTAGACAACTCAACGTGACTGCATTACAGCAGTTTAGTACATTATAGGAATCAATAACACAAATGGCCCATTCACTTACTGCCTTTATGACTCAAATAAACCCCAGAGGGCAGTTTATTTAAGGAACTGTCTACACTTCAGGATTCATTATCAGCATTCTGTACATGAAGTCCTGAGCCATTTAAAAGTCTGTCTGCTAAATGCACATTAGTAGTAGCCTTAATTTGTCTTAACACATCACAATGCATCACATTAAGTCAATGGCCAGTCTAAAATCTCGCTTCAAATCAAATGCTTTTTATGTTGTCATCTGAACATTGTTTTGTCAATAATCCTAAAGACAGACAGGCCACACAGCGGTTTGACCTCATTGACCTAATAGAGTGTGAATTTCCTCTTTGTTTTCCAGGATTGGTCAAGCTCGGAGTTCACTGTGTAACATGCCAGAAAGTCGCCATAAAGATTGTCAACCGTGAGAAACTCAGCGAGTCAGTACTAATGAAGGTAAGTCATCTTCATTTTAGTCCATTTGGTAGATTTCAGGGTTGCAGTCAAGTTTTCACTCCGCTTTACCCATGATTGTTTATAAATAAATGAGTTGAGGCCCAGGTTCTCTTCTGGTAGGTAATAGGGCTGGGATTTCCTGAGAGCCTGTGAACGCATCTTGGAGTAAAGTGCTGCAGCTAGTGTGTAAAGTGGTTCTATACATGACAATTAATTTTATTATTTGTCAAATGGAGCATGTTCTAGTGTCCTTTTGATGCATATGATGCATAGTCTTACACATACCCAACAGAACCCCACTGTCGATCTTCAAGTCTGGCTCAGCACCTTTAATTAAAATTATTCCTTTCTCAAAATCCTTAAATGAAGACCGGCTGACTGAAGCGAGGCTGTGACTGAGCAGTGAAGTTCTTGAAAGTGTCACTTCTTTGACACAAAATCTGGGCAGGCTTCCAGCTGGCATTTAAAAAAAAATCTAAATTAGGAGAAGTGGACTGCTTGAGTGGCTGATGCTGCAAAAAATGTTTGAATATGAGGGATTATTATCATTATACACCTCATGAAGAGTGGAATCACTAGCTGAGTTAGTGACAGCTGGTCTTTGAAGCAGCTGATTTTCATTCTTTTCAAAGTGCAACATGAAGGAGTCAGCTGCTTTTTGGCTCACCCACCAGGAGTCAGAGCCTAAAAGAAAACTTGGGTTAGGGCAACAATATAGCAGGTTTTTGAGAGTAGAATTAATATACCCTCACTCTAAATGCATCAAAATCTTCTGAGTAAAACATTCCTGTTTATAATTTCCCCTGTTACCCCCACAGCAAAGATAAAGTGTGTTTTTTCTTATTGCGTCCCAGGGCTCCTGCTGGGCAGCCCTATTCACTGCCTGCTGAAAATTGACATGCTGCAAAATTGGCCCTTGTGTTGATGGAATAGTTGTAAAGAAACTGAAGAGAACAGGAAGATAGAGGACAACAAGGCGTTGCAACCTGAAAATTGTCTTTTACAGGACTCACACAGCGAGAAGCGCCCACTGTAATTGTTTGATTATGAGCTGGGAAGCAGGAAGCGGATGGTTTTGCTCACAGCACAGGTTTTGTGCAAATGGAAAATCCCTCCGTTTTACATCACGACTGTGGCAGGCAGCATCATTAGACTTTAGATGAAACGCTCTCCCTGCTCGGATATTGCTGTTTGATAAACAGTCGGTAATAATCAGCTTCTTGCTGTCAGTGACTCCCGACGTCTTTCTCCTCACTGTTGTCATGCTCTGGAATTTGCTCTCTTTCTATCTCGCATTCAGCACAACATGCAGTCTAATAATTCCGTGAGAGAAAGACAGGTCATTGCTCTTGCTTCAGCACTAATAAACATAAGATTGCTGGAGCTGTTGCAACATGTGACAGCAGAGAGGAAGGTAGCAGTATAATGTCCCGACCCAGGTGCTTCACATCCTGCTGTCCCGGGGAGGAAAAGGATAGTAAAAGATGCCAAACACTGACAGGTTTCCGACAGGACCAAGGGTTTTGCTGAAGCTGCAGTTCAGAGCCAATTACTGAACTCAGCCATTGTCACTCTCCTCTCAACTGCTGTCCCTGTGTGTGTATGTGTGTGTGTGTGTGTGGGGGTGTGTGTCTCTCTGTGTGTGTGCGCTTGCTTCCCTGCATGTATATGAGGTTCCATTTGTTTCAAAATGTCTGCATGACTATGAACTGAGCGTGTCACAAGTGTGTGCTTTGACGCCTGTGCAGCAAGGCAGCGTTTGACATCTGACATAGTTTCCCCATTGACTTATGACGGTGTCTCGCTCATGCGTGATGATGCTGCACCGCGGTAATCACACGTTGGCAAGCATGCACATGACAATAACGCATTTTTGTTTCGCAATTTTTATCACAACTGACATGCGTGCGGATGTGACGTATGCACGCTGGGTCTTCATAGTGATAATGATATATATATATATATATATATATTGATATTGCATCATTTCCCAGGCCTACTGTATTGATTTGTTTTGTTTATTAGCCACTGCTTGGGGCCTCAATACTTAAAGACTGTTTAACAATCAATCTACATCATTATCTTGACAACCACTCATCCCATCAACTTCACAGTTGGGAGCGGTTCTCCAAAAATGCTCCAAGCAGCCATACCAAGGTTCTCTACCAGGCAGAGTTCCTGGGGGCTCCAAATGGTTACGCGTTCTGAAACATCATGCCCCCCCCCCCGATAACTCTGCGAACACTACCTCCGGGGGGCGAGCAGTGCCAAGTTCACCACGTGCCAAGTACAGTGAATCGTGAGACACGGCTCACACCGCGCTTTTTGAGAGGTCGTTTCTGATGTTCCATCTTGTATCAGGGCAATGCTGTGGTGTCACACATCAGATTAAAAACCACTCTTACACATTTCGGTGACTCCTGTGGCTGTACAGGTGTTTGCTGACTCAAATCTAGCAGCTACTTTCACACCAGTCCTTTACTGAACACCACAGTCTACATGTCTGCTGGCTGGCCGGCCCGTGTAGCTGTCAGCCTGTCAGAGTGATTGGGCTGCACTCTACTGCAAGGCTCAGACTGTGAAATGTCACCTTTTAATATGCTAATGTGTTGGGTCCCTGCGGTGCCATTAGGGGGGAATCTGACTCTCCTGGACAGGTGTGTGTGTGTGTGTGTGTGTGTGTGTCTCTGTGAAACACTGACACACAACACATAATGGATGCTTATGCATACACGCTGATAAGCATGTGTGTGTACATGTGTCACGTAGACACGCACACATATTCATATGTATGCACACAGACACATTGTCCATGATGCAAGTCATCCCCCTGTGCCCTTCCTTCCCCTGGCTGGCCTTGTGAGTCAGGGGTCTGTGGGGATGGGGAGACAGATTGAATTAATTGTCTCAGTATATCTGTCTGAGAGGTCTTCCCTCCATTCTGCACTTAACTTTATATAACTAATGTGGAACACTTCAGTCCACAACCCCACAGGCTATGACACCATGGACCAATAACACATTGAATTGTCTTGGATAATGAATTTGTCTTTGAACTTTATGTCAGTTTGTTGCCAGAGAATGAGCTTTGACTTCAAAGAGCCAGTGCCTGTGTTATTGGCTTTTCTTTATCCATTTCTAAGCAGAAAATCTAACAATGGAGTAAGTTGAATAGTAATAAGAGGCTTCATCTGTGGGAAGTGTCTGTCTGTCATGTTTCAAATCATGAGAGAGGAGCAAAGACAGGAAGAAAACACATAGTATGTGCACACATGACAGTATGTCAGCAGTCGTTGGCACCGAGGCCAAACGGAATGGAGCGCGGTGATCCGATGTAAAGTGAAGCACAGAAGCAACACTCTATGTGTGAGTGCGTGTGTGTGTGTGTTTGTCCCTCTGTTCCTGCCATATCACTGACTGCCGTGGGGCTGCAGGGTTGAGAGGGAAAGGAAGGAAGGGTGAGAAAGAGCAAGGCTCAGGGGATAGAGATGGACATGCTGTGAGAATCCCCGCTGAGACAAGATAACACAGATGCCTCAGTAAGGACACCGTGTCTTTACTCACATTTCCTGTCATGAGTGTGTGCGTGTGTGTGTCTGTGTGTGTGTACGCACTCTCGGATTTTTGTCATTCACATAATCACAAAGGATTGTGAGATTCAAATAATAATTATACATAAGGTTGCATGTGATGGTGATATGCAGGAAAAATCTTTTCCACATTTCCACTACAACAGTGTCAACCTGCAGGGCAAGCCATAGCTGTCTATTGTAAGGTAGGTATTTTATATAACCAAATGAAGCCCCTTCCATTTCCTTAAAGGCATAATATTATTGAATTTAAAATAATTATTGTGTGAAATTAAAATTCTTTACACAATAATTTTAAAAAATCTATGAAACTTCTGTTGTCGAGAGAATTTATCAAAATAAGGCCACAAGCCAGAAATGTATCATAAAATCTATCAACCCTGATTAATAGGGCTGGGTATCATTTACATTTTTTAGTACTAATACAGCATTTCAGCAACAACAGTAAAATAACTTGTTTTATAAACACATGCAACTGCGTGACATCTTCGCTCAAATAGTGTATAATACATTTAAATCAGGAACTACTTGATCAAAGAAAACAAGGTTTTAGCACTTTGAATGAGTCATAAAAGAATTGTTGAGAGGAAACATCCAGCCCTACTGATAGTGCATCCAGGGGCATAGCACCAAATTATCAGGCCTCTCCCCTCCAGTGCACAAAGTACATGGAAAAAAATATTTGAAAATGTAATACTACTCTCCATCCTGTTTCTCTTCCTGAGGTTTCTTCCTCTTTTTTGATGATGTAAGGGTCTAATGACAGGGGATGTTGTGTTGCTTTCGTAAAACTGTAAAGCCCACTGAGGCGAATCTGTGACTGTGATTTTATGGTATACAAATAAAATTGGGTGAGTTGACTTTAAAATTGAACAATAACTAAATGCATAACAGGCAAACTTGTTTTACCTTTTGGAAAGAAAGCAGTCAACAGCTGTTTTCCCTCATTCTGCCTTTTTCTTTTTCGTTTTGCTCTTTCTTCTATGATACCCTGATTTGTCATTATGGGTAGCATGATGACAAAGCCCCAGGTAGCTCATCAAACTGGGCTCACGGATGTCTGTGGTTGAAGTAAACCAATTTGCGCCTCCAAGAGGGGGCCCCCGGAATGTCTACTGTAGTACTGTGGCAAAAGTTCATTTTCTCATAAAAAAATACACATACAATTTGAAACCATATTCAATTATTAATCCAATTAATTGGAGGATTCAATTCATTCATTCATCTAAAGAAATCTGGATTTTCTATCTACTCAGGGGGTATTTAGACTACCCCCCCACCACACCCATGAATGGGTGACTCACCTTTTAGTTCAATTTATTTGATTTAACCTTTATTAATCCAGATCAGCATAAGATAAAAAAATATATTATTTTAAAGAGAAACCCGGCTAAGGAAAGTAGCACAGAGAGACACATTACATTTTCCGTGATCAGTCATCATCCAGACAAGCGTGATATCACTTAGGGAAAGCACAGGCAGTCCGTTTGTAATGGGAACGTGAACCCCTGCCACGCTAGGCTAACGTGCCGAGTCAAACTAAGGCAGCACATGTATGTAGAAAGGCTATAAGTGCAGAATGAACGCTGAATGAGGTGCCCTATTTGGAACACCACATGAGAGGAGAAATGCATTAGGAATTTCCCTTCCAGTAAAGAACATTCTTTGTCCTATAAAATGCTCTTATGATAGTCTCATTAACGTGACATTATGGTATGTCATTCATATAACTAGTAAGTAGTAGTAACATATAAGTAGATAAAAAAACAACCCTTTTCTTATTATCATTCGATCATTATCATTTTCTGATCTAATTGACAACAGATCATTCACACATACCCACGAGTGTGCATCTGATCTCTAGTCTTTGTTGCTAAGGTTGTTCTATGAGGTGTTCATGTTGTCCTCTTGCATATTTTAAATTGGATTCCAGCTTTATTGTGTGGATGTTTTGAGTAACGAAGGAGGGGAAGAATGTAAAAATCCTTCTGCCACTGTTTGTGGAGCCTCCTGAAAGCTACTAGGGGAAATGTAGCTTCCAGGAAGCCCCGATCAGAACAGAATGGGCTCCTTGGGAGAAGCCTTTTACCCTCACCGGCTGACACTGATAGTTTACCATCACTCTAACAATCTCTCTCTCCTCATGCCTAAACATAACCTAATCATGCCATCAGTAGGACTGCAACCAATTACTATTTCGATCATTGAGTAATCTAGTGATTCTATCGACTATTTCTGGTATGAATGTCAATCACCAACACAGAAGATGTAAGTAGTAAAGGTCATCACGTTACTATTATAGAAGACTAAAGAAAGTAGTAGTAACCACCGACTAATCTTGCAGCTCTATGCAAGTGTTATTCTAATATTGGGCCTTTATTACCCTACCTACCATTGGCCGATAAAGGAATTTAAAAAAATACTGCAAAGCACCTATAAAGCAAGTTGTTATTATATCATGTTATTCAAGATGCATTTCTAATGTTCTATAATATGATCCTAGCTCGCTAACTAGGAGTACTTTGCATGTCTATACTAAAAACAACTAAGAGGAAAACAACCTTGTAGCGTTGTAAATTAAGGAAATAAGTGTTTCTTTATTCAAAATGTTTTTTACAACCCTTCAGCTTGGATTAACCTGCCTTTGTAGGGAGGGAGATTAGCATTCAGTTACCCTATGATTACAGAATGCCAAGGAGAGACAAATTGAAGACAATACAGAGGGTAAAATGCCAGGCAGCTCGAGGCAGCAAGGATGGAGATGAGAAGAGTAAAGTACTAATTTGCATTAACTGTTAATAGAGGGATGCCCAGTAGAGACCTTCAGTTGACCACATGGGATCTATTTATAAAATGGTAATGAACGGTGTGAGACAACTTCTTGATTTCTTGATCCCGTTTTCATTATGCTATAATTTACACATAATGATAGGACATGATGCATATGATTGTTATGTCACTACAAGTAGTTTCTGATTTTAAAAACTTTAGCTCATAACTATAGTACATGTATGTATTTAGTTTAGTTACATTATGCCCTATCGACAATGTCCAAGATATGCACCTTATAGAGCATTATAGCATTTTAATACATTTATTAGCTAAAAACAACATAATAATTCATGAATATATCCTCCTTGGTTTTAAATTTCCTCTTCCAATAATATGAATTGTCCTTCTAAGCAAAGCATTTCTTATGTCGTTTAGCGCCAGATGCGCTGGATATCTGAAAGCCTGTGCTGCACTTTGTTTTAAAATGGAAGAACAAACTCACGCTGCGCATCAGAATAAAGCAAAAAACATAATTACAAAGGACTACTGTACAGTTCAGTGGTTGGAATGCACCTTTGAAAAATGAGGTGAGACTATTAGTTTGAATGTAAAATATTTTTTACTATATGTGAGAAAAATCAACACAGTATCCCTATTAATTAAACCATATGTGGAGAAGGAAAGCTCTCGGATATATTTTTTTTTTATGTTTTCCATTGAAAATGACATCCCGACCACAATGAGGTCCTAAATATTTGCAATCTCATGGCCAAAGGAATTTTCCTTTTATTTCAATAATCTTGCTTCTGGCAAACACTGAGTGTTCGGTACAGCTAATTCTCAAACCAACCATGCATCTACCTGCATCATTGTTCTCTGCTGGGAGGATGCTGGGTGAGGATTTTATGTCGATTTGATCCAGTGTCTCTTCTGCTGTTGCTGGCAGTGCTGCTTGAGATCGTTTTTGTTTTTTCTTTCCTCTCAATCTTTTGATCAGTGGAGTCTGGCTGGGGGAGGTCTTCTCTGTACCATGGCGCTATCAATTCATGCTTTCTCTTTTGAGTTTGGACAGAGCTGAAGGTATGAGGTGTATACTTATATATATCCAGCATAGCTGGCTCTGAGTTTTCTCACAGACCTGTTGAGAATGCATCTGCAGTGTTGCTGCTGCCTTTTGGTGATGTTTCTGTGTGGCATCATCCAGTTACCACCCGGCATCCTTCCCTGACAGCTTGATTATAACATCTATTGGCGGAAGGAGAGATTTACTCTTCTCATTTCTTCATCAGCATTACTTAGAAAAGCCTTTTTTTCTATTGCCCTTATGCAATGATAGGACATTTCCAGTAAGCTCGAGGCCTTCAGGTGTCCTGGACTGATTCCCTTCCCTGCATTTTCCACTGGCATTTTCCACTCCAAAGTGGTGTTTGTTTGCTTATAAATGACAGATAACAGAGTATGTGGAAAGTGAATATCTAAGCTGAGGATATGTTTCCTCCTACTATATCCCACATTATTGTAAAATTGCTTTTTGACAAACTTGCTTCTGAGGTAAACATAGTTATGTTTGGCCCAGTTTTTTTTGAGAAGGCAGTAACTTTTCCTCATCTCTCAGTGGTTTATTTTTCATCCATGCATGTAAAAATATGTTTGACTGATGAGTGCCCTCACCTCTCCTCTTGTCACCTTTCCTCCCACTGTGCTGCTTGTCTGCAGTTTCTCTCGGTTCTCATTCCCTGTGCTCTTCTGGCCAGTCTCCCTTCATGTCTCTTCTTTTTTCTTTCCATAATATACTCTCTCTCTGTCTCTCTCTCTCATCTCCTCTTGTCTCTTTGCATTCAAAATGATATCTCTGTCCATCCTCACTCTTTGTTCTTTCTCCTCCCCTCTCACCCTCTATGTCCCTTTCTTTGTGACTCTTCATTCCTGTCTCCTGCCAGTGTGATTAGAAAACAACTTAGTTTAACTTAGCTTGAGATTGCTCTGTGCACCATACAGCGTGTGGTCATCTCTAGCACTTCCTCTCTTTCTCTTGTTCACCTCTTGTCCTACATCTGCTCCCATCCCAAGGTTCGGCTTCGCCTTAATTTATTCATTTTCTCCCCTGTCTCAGCGAAAGAAAACACAACTTAGTCACATATTTGTTGGCTGATTCAATCAGATGAGACTATCGAGCATGAAACCTAATAGTGAGACCACACAGCAGCTATTTGAAAGATGTATTAGTAAGGCCAGCGACACCCACTTGTCATGCTTGTGCCTACACGTACATAAACATGCAAATACACAAGCTCAAGTGGTGACTGATCTTGGCGCTGTGAGGAGAAAAAATCTATGCTGCACCACGGTTAAATCATTTTAAGCAGTTATTTCACAACCTTTATTAATATGTTATACACATCGGGGGGAAAAAAATACCAAGATCCGGACCTGGGGGACTTGACTGCTGCGCGCGGCCGTGGCTGAGGGAGGAGGGTATCTTTAGCATGCAGCAGTTGCTAGTTTTTCCCTCTGAGCCAGTGAGCTCGTGGCGGCTGCTGCTGTTGGGATAAGGACAACTAATTAGCTGGAGTGACTCTCTCTCCTCCTGGAGCAGCGCAACTTCAAAGTCACTCTACTGTCCTCGAGCCCAGAGACAGAAAGCAAGAGAGGGAGAGGAGGGATGGAGTGCAGGATGAAGGGAGATAGCGGGGAGAGAGGAGTGTGTAGAGCGAGGATGGTGAACGCAAAGTTATATCAATGCTGTTTTAATACAGGATTTCTTTTTCCCCTTCAAATTAGCCTCTCGTCTGGAGTTGATGATAGTTTGACAAAACCGCGTCCAAGTTTTTACCGCAGAGCGTCTAAAATAGCAATTTGGGAGTAAAGAACGCGAGAAAAAGCAAGTGATAAAGGTTTGCATGAGCCAGCCGAGATTGTGGTGGGCGGCTGAGGAGCAGAATGCCACAGATGAATCACACAAGGTTTAATCTTGTTATCCCGACACCTCAGTGACAGCACTGCAGCTTTCTTTCTCCGCCATCTCTACTTTTGCCTCCTAATGATTATAGATTGGCCGTTCTCTCCTGCCTCTGTTGTGCTGCGAGTGGGTTGGATATAGAAATGCCTCCGACACACACACACACATATACACACACACATTCTCCTTAAATTTATGTTGTGTGTGTGTCTGTGTGTGCATGCAGACCGTCCTGAAAATAAATGGATTTCATATGTTGGGCCCCTGCATGTTGATCCATCAGCTTTGTATAGGGCTGAGCCAAAAGCCAGGGCTTAGTGCACAGTTTGATCTTAACAGGCTGGCAGCACAAAATCACTATAGAGTTGCCAACTCTGATCCTCAGCTGTTTGTCTGCCACTACGTTGAATTTTTTCTTGCTTATATTTTTTTTACACCAAATGTTGTCTGAATAATAATAAAAAAAAGTAGCTACATTTTTCAAATTCAATCAAAAGTAGAATGTTTACAATATTATATTGAGCAAAAAAGTGCACTCCTCTTTTATTTTTTCTCTGTCTTCTCTTGCTTCTATATGAACCTATTTGATGGTGATCAGGTTTATCCTGAAGCTGCAAGGCCTTGCAAAGAGCTGTGTCCGTTATCAGTTAATATGAAGGTCACCCAGCCTTTAATGTCCTGATTTGGTTTCCAATCACCACCACCAAAATCAATGTGTGTCCTCTTTTTCTTTTTTTTCCCTCAGTCTGCACTAAGTGCTGATGAGGCTCTGGTGAAATGAAAATGGGGAATAGATTTTACCCACGGGGCACAAGGTGTTTGGGGACTGTGAGTACACGTCGGCTTTTAGCCCTGCCCGTGTCACTTTGCATCTGGCGCTAAACGACATTGACTGAAGCCGCCAAACGCGGAGTTTTGCACGGTTGTGACTGTTAGCTCGGGCTCCGAGGCATCCCGGCGAGATGTGCAAAACCGTTGACAAAGCTCATCAAACATACACCGCGCCGGTTGACTGATTTTACCTCTCATATGTCTTACCGAGATAAAACAGATGGGAGTGCAGACAACATAATGAAATGGAGGATAGCAGAACACAAGATGTAGAGGGATCCCCCATTGAGCTCGACAGGAGACAGACAGACGTCTAAACCGATGGCATTTGTTTCTCCTCTTCAAAGACACCCACTGCTGTGTTGTCAGGAAAGATGAGAAAGCTTTGTTTCTGTTTTATTTTTTGTTGCTTTTGTGTTACTGCTTCTTTTTTTTGCTTTTCTTTTGTGAGTGAAGGGCACATTTTAACCAATTATTCTACCCTTAAGTGAAGTGATTCTTTCATAGGGAGATCAGTGAAAGTTAGTTTTCTTTGCTTATTTATTTGTTTTGCATTGGTGTTACTACTTAAAATCCAGTCAAATCTGTCTTTGTCGTCTGTTTTTCTATCTTGCTGCTTAAATTCATAGACATAAACTCCTATTGCCCTGCAGCTCAACATGCTGCCTCTCAGTACCGATCAATGTTAGCCTGTACACTTATGCACCGGCTAAATTTAGGATATAAATCTAATGTGCTCTGTTGTTCTTTTCAGCAATCCTAATAAATACACAAATACAATAGAGAGAAGCTTTTGAAAAATGTCTCGTGACAGTGAAAATCTCTCATTCAGTTTTGGTTCTATAATTTATTGTGTGTGCATGTGACAGCGTAGCAGAGCTTTGAAATACTATACTGATGGACAACAAAGTATGTCACAGTTTGTGACAGCTGTCATTTCATAGCAACGCTGTGATGTGTTTATTCATATACTGAACCATCCGTCATCATTGCAACTGCCACTATATATATATGCATTTTGAATGTGTGGGTGTGTTCCGTGTGTATTTGTGCACCATAAGTGACTGCTCTGAATGACAGCTCCCTGACTATTGTCTTGCTGCTCAGTCAGCAAAGACAGGCGCGCACACATACACACACACACACCAGTGCAGGTGCATTCACTTCCCCCGTTAAGGCATTGCTTGTCTTCTTGCTGCAGGATTTCCTCATTTCCTCTGTGATTGTTCACATTCAGATATGCTGGGAAGTGTTTTTCTGGTAGAATTACACTTTGTGGATAAGAATGCCACAAAGGCAAAACAGTATAAACCGCTACAAGCTGCTGCAGTTTCTACTGTTGTCTGAAATTAAAGGGCTATTTGAAGAGTTATTTATCAATGATATACATCATACAATGATCTCATAATGAAAAATGGAATTCAAAGTACAATATGTTATCACAGTCACATGTGTCATTAGCTATTTTATATTGACAACTTACTTTGTATTGATAGTGGTACAAAGTAATAATGATTACATTGATTGATATAATAACTACTGAACAATTTCAGTCAGTCCTGTTTTTATTTTCATTATAAAGAACATTTAAGCAGCATGTTTTCTCTCATTTTTTGAGAATATACTGCAGGATGAAAGTTGGATGGATGGCAAAGTGTTAGGAAATGTGAGTATTTAGAGGGCCGGCACCTCATTGGCACCTCATTGCTAAATCCTAGTTGAATTAGGATTAAAATTGAGACACATAGTTTCAATGTTAAAACTGATAAAATAATTGTTGTCTCTGGTTCTCAATGAACTGTGGAAATAATTTTGACAAATAGCAGCTCCAGGCAACATTTAGGAAAAAAAACTATGAACTACTACATTGTTGGAACCATGGACTTAGTTCTAAATGTTGAATTATGATCTATGAACTGTACTGGTTCATTTTAAAATTTGTGAATTTAACTTTTAACTAGTTCATGTGAGGGGGTCTCTGATCCCCAGCTGCAGTATCTGGCTCTGTGAACGTGGAAGTTTCCGTGCACAACAACATTTACAAGCATCACAGAAACCTACATTATACCATTAATACAATACATGCCATAACACTAACTCTTTAGCGGGACGTGTTTACTGATGTTTATGTGCAGCCTCAAACTGGAAATATGCCAAATATTTTCCTTAAAACCCCAGACTCCACTTCTAGTCCCGCTGAAGTTATGTAAGAAACTTATGACCTGTGACCTGTCCTCTGGTACAATATGCTGCTTCTGATTGGTGACCGTGGCAGGGCACCGAAAAAATGTACGTTTTGACGATCTCAACATTGTGTTATCTGAAACCGCGATCTTCAATGATTGATAGCCTACTAGTAGGAGGCTACTACTATATGTTAGTACTACTTATACTTATATACTACTTTGTATGTGGTCATGGTAGCACCTAGGTAGCTCCTCTAGTCAATATGCTTCTTTTCTCTTGATTATTCTATTCATTTCCTTCCACAGGGCTCGTGCATTATGTGCAGGCTACATTAATTTGTGAATCCGGCATAAATTAACTACTTCTAGCTGTTGCAAATAAACAGGGGAATTGGCTCCGACCTGGCAGTGTTAATGAGTATGGGACAGCTCCTGATGTATATCTGGGAATTTGTGGTCAATATAAAGCAAGACACGTTTAACTTCATCAGCTCCTTCATCTACGGCCCCGTGGGGATTGTTTGCTAATGACTTTGTTGTGTTTACACAGTCTCAAGAACACACTTTCTCTGTTTCCTTTTCTCACTCACGCACTGATGCACACGCCTGCAAAGCGCAAGCAGCCATTTTTTTAATGCGTACTGCACATATAGTTTGCCACTCTTGTTGTTTTCATATGCACTTTGTTTAGGGCGGTATAGCATTCCTTCTGTGTGAAAGATCTAATTAGCAAGTGCGGAAGCTTAAAGAACGTCCATGTCACGTTATCAGATTTGTGTCGAATTTATTTCCAAAGTTTTGAGCTAATTTGGGTTGTTTCAGTTGACCGGCCTTACCTACTGACCTGTTGTCTTCCCATTATTGACTCCTCTGCCTGGCTCACTATTGACCACTCTCATGTGTCAATGAATAGGCCATGTATTCATATGTGCAGATAATTAGTGAGGCAAATGAATCACTGTTAGCTCATCACCACTGTCTGCTTGAATTAGTCCACTAAATAATCTTCATTATTTATTCATTGCTCACTTTGTTTGTTTGAATTGTTTTCACATATCTTTACATTGACCAGCATCAGCATATTTGTGGTTTGCATGTAAGTTTTACATGACAACAATTAATGATCGCTTTTTATGATGCACATCACACCTTCATAGAATTTGTTGTGTGACCTGGTCTTTTTTTAGTAAGTGTCAAGTTTACTAGGCTACAACATTTTATTAAGCCAAATTGATATACTATTATACATTTTATATTACAGGTACTTCAATTCAGGATTGGATGAGCACTTAACATTAGGTGGCATTTAATACAAGTTTCTCCAGAATCCTCTGAGGTTAATAATTTTTTATCTTGCTGTGCAGCACCTCCAGCACAGTTCCATCGTCCTTGCTCGCAAATTTAGGCTACTGTAGGTTAATAGATTTACACTTTAAAACTGATATAGATGACCTTCAGATCTAATCATTAGATTCTGTTCTGTGCTCTCCAGTCTGTGAAAAACAGTTCATTAATCCACATTTCACATCTCCACACTGTCCAAGGTCACCTTACCCATATTAAATATCACAGTCTTATGGAGTGAGTGACTGTACTGGACGAGCTGACAAAAAGACACTTCAGACGATCGAAGGCATGGCTGCCAAAGTCATCCACTGCCTGCCCGTCACTGATAAATCACTCATCCGGCTGATAGCTTTTGCACAAACGCATGCACGCCGATGCATATTTACACGCTCGCTCCTTTCACCCTCTGCCTGGCCCATCACACGCAATTCCACCCATCAGCCCATGCAGTAGGTTCTAAGATGTTCATGATTATACCCTTTGACCTCAGGGTCTGGAGGCCCCCTGGTCTCCATTAAGACTCTATCACAACCAAGGTTGTCCAGGGACATGTCTGTTAGTATGAAATGATGTGGTCTGCCACTCGTCTTAAGTGGCAGGTTGATGGATCTGTCAGCAGCATGGGTACACATCACAGTCATGACAGAATGAGAGAAGTAATAAGGAACAGGAGCGAAGGAGGAGGAGGAGAGACAGAATTGGTCTTGGGTGGGAAGGGGTAATGAGTAAGATTTGAAAGGGTGGGAGATGGATAAAGGATAAGGACTAGCAGGCTAGCAGAGACTATGTCCAGATCGATTTACATGTCTCTGGCATTGATCACGCTCCCCCGTGTGGGGAATTTACCTCCTCACCACAAAGGATGACTGATACAGTGATTATCAGAAAAAGCTGCAGACAGTGTATCCCTGCGTGTTTGTATGTGGGCGCGTTGCCGTTGTGTATTTGTCAGGTCCACGGGGTGGAGGGGAAAGCGATAAACAACAGAAAGTAAGAGAAAAATGACTTTTTTCAGTTCAATGACTTTGACTGGAATGGAATCGCACGACTATGATTTTATTTTTTATTTTGGTTTGCTCTCAGTGGGACTAGCTCAGTCGTGGGAGATAAAACATCTACCTGACTCACACTTCCTCACCAAATACTGTTAAATCCATCGCTCCAAGTCTGACTTTCATTTTCTTTTTTTCTTTTTTCTTTGAAATATATTTTTAGGAGGTTTTTAAGCCTTTATTATAGGAGACTGGACTAGAAATAAAGGAGCGAGATATTGAGGTGGGGGTAACATGCAACAAAGGTCTGCTGCTAGATATAAACTACAGATGTTATGTGGCATGTGTAAACTAGTATGCAAGAAGGGTGAGCTTGGAGTTAAGATTATGTGTTTGGGATTTTTGCCTTTATTTATATAGGTCAATGGATAGAGTTCAGCCAGCCAAAAGTCGAACTGGGGTCTTGCTGCTTAGGACTTGTTTGCTTGTTTGCCCTGTCTGTTTTCTAAGGTTTTGGTGAAGGCAGATTCTCCCAGAAACACATGTTAATGTAAAAATAATCCAGGTAGGGCCTATATCCTGCACACCAAATAGAGAATGTATAGAGAATGTACTTAAAGTCGTACTGACACAGTTTAGACTAATTTTGCCTGATGATTCAATAAGTGTAAGGAGTTGAGTGTTAATGTGTGTGTGTCTGTTTGGTTGTGTGTGTATGTGTTTGTGTTCCTGCCCTTTAAATTAATGTCCCTCCCTTCAAAGACTGACACATAGTACTCTACAGCCACTTAGCTCCTTACACATAGCCCATTTATATGCATGCGTAAGCACATCCACACATGCATGGACACACACATACACACACACACACACACACACACACACACACACACACACACACACACACACACACACACACACACACACACACACACACACACCAGCTTGGCCATCCTCTGCTCCTGGCAGGAAACACAGTTTCTGCCCTACTGGCTCACTGACCGACATATGGATAAATGGATGGAGGTGGCTCATGCCTCGATGTGATCAGTGGTGTGTATACATTGTGCGTGCATCATGTGTTAGTGTGTCAGAAGTATGAATGGTTGACAAGCTGGCTGGTTTTGTCTTTGAGCCAGTAGCCAAGCTGTGCTGTCTCCTCCCCTTCTGCTCATTGACAGTTGGGCCCACGTCCCCCTCTGTCCAGCCGCTACCTTTCTTCGCCTTCACCCATATGTCCTATCATCTATACGCCTACTACATCTCACTCTCTGCCATTTTAAATTGAGTTTTGTGTTTTACTTCTTGTAACTTGCATGAGATAAAATCAAATGATTTACAGTTAACTATGAGAAGTAATGTGCAGGAAGGGAATGCAAAAATGGCTTAATAGCAGTAATACTGTATATATATTATGATTACATTATGAAAAAGAAAAAATCTTATTTATTTATGTTCTGCTCTTCTTAATCCTAATATTACTGTAGAATTTTGTCTTCCATGGTAAATGGTAAATGGTCCTTATTAATCTAGCGCTTTTCTAGTCTTTTCAACCACTCAAAGCACTTAACACTACAAGTATCCATTCACCCATTGTCACAAACTGATGGCGGTGGTGATATACAAAGCCGCCAGCACATCAGGAAACTACACATTCACACACCGATGGCACAAGCCATCGGAGGCAAATGGTCCTGGAGGGTGCATGGGAGTTCGCCCTTCCATGTACCTTGTGGACTTGGAGAAGGCATTTAACTGTGTCCCTCGTGGGAGACCTCGTGGGGGGTGCTCCAGGAGAATGGGGTTGCAGATCCGCTGACATGGATCATCCTGTCCTTGTCCATGCAGTGTCTTCATTGCAGGCTTGGTCTTCATTGCCAGTAGTAAGTCGAAATTGTTCCAACCGGAAGTTCGACTCCTGTAAAGCTGCCCGTTTTCACCAATTCTGGTTATAACCTTTATGGACAGAAAGTCTAGGATTGCTCACCTCTGCTGCTTTTTGTGGATGATCAGGTCCTGTTGGCTTTATTGGACCATGACCTTCAGCCCTTATTGGTGTGGTTCCCATCCAAGTGTGAAGCAACTGGGAGGAGAATCAGCAGTTCTGAACCTGACGCCATGGTTCCCAGCTAGAAAAGGGTGGCATGCAGCCTCTGAGTGGAGGATGAGATCCTGCCTCAAGTGGAGGATTCAAGTCTTGGTTACAAGAGGGAAGGACAGAGTGGGAGATTGACAGGTGCATCGGGCGTCTGCAGTGATACAAACTCTGTTTGTGATGATTCTGTCATGATAAAGAAGTGATTTACCAGTCAATCTACGTTCAGTCTAAGCTAGTCATCTGGGAGGAGCTCAGGATAGAACCATATTGAGAGGAGCCAGATCAAATGGCTCAGGCATAACTTCACCAGGGATGCCTCCCTGGTGAGGTGTTGCAGCCATGAGAGGCGAACCTAGGGAAGACCTAGGACATGCTGTAGAGACTATGTCTCGGCCTCGACCTTGGGGTTTCCCTGGAGGGGCTGGAAAAAGTGGCCGGGGAGAGGGGAGTCTGGGCTGCTATAGCTGCTGCTTCTGTAAACTGACCTTGGATAAAGCAGAAGAAGAGGGAGACAACGAAGATGAAAGGGTTGAAAAAATTAACCCCATATGAAATACCAACCAAGTTAAAGGTCCCATGTCATAGGAAGTGTACTTTTAATTGTCTAGGTGTTCTATGAATACTGTATTGTCAATCCACAGAGAAATGCACACAGTCTATATTTAGAAACTATACCTAGAATGAGCTGTCATGACTTCTGTAAAATTGTGTCAAAAATTTTCAATCAAAACCGAACCCCTATTACAGCCCTTCAAATCATCAGAATCCAGAATGAAGCTTGAAGGAGGAGATGTATTAAGATTATTATTGGAATTTTAAATACCAACTGTATCTTATATCAAAACTTTAATTGAAAAAACAGGAAGTGTGACATTAAGAAAGACAATGAAAGACATTGTATTACAATAAATTATCTTACTTACTACAGAATAATAATCCTTTATGCTAACATGTCATCTGTTAACTGAAAATGCAGTCATGAATCCATATTTTAAGATTCACTGAATAAGATGAAAAGTTTTGGACATACTGTATATGAAATAGAAATATGATACTAATGAATTCATAGTCGTCAAGGGCTGTAGATAATTTGACTGTCACGTGAATCTATGCCTTGTAGGAGGAATAATCTCTCATTTCCTTAATTGTCACATGCTTTTAGCTCCTTTCAATGATGTCTCATCGCCTCATCTGCCACCGTCTCACTCTCAGCGGGTTGTTTGGTGCATGGCACTGCTAAAAAACTGATCTTTCTCCGTATTGTGTCAATTAGCAACAAATGAGGCCGCAAAGACTCCGGGGCGGGCAGACTGGCACTGCTGCTGCGCTCTCTTTCTGTCTGTCTCCTCTGTATATTTCTCTTTTAGTCTTCTCTCCATTACAGAGAATTACATGGCTTATTATGTTCAGGCATTCTCTCATCCTCCCTCCGTCTCTGATTTTCTTTCCCTGACCATCCAGCAGCTCTTGCATGCACCATAGCTCCAATGTTGGCGTAGCAACCCCTGTTTTTATATTATCATTAATAATTTTTTGTGCGTGTGTGCTTATTTTTTTATTTATTTATTTTATCTGACACACATGGCTGCCCTGTTGACTTTGATCCTCAGATCTCAGTATCAAGGGACCATTCACTCGCTCGCCTGGGGGAGGTGACAGAAATGTCTGTGTTTTCCTCCTGTGTGCATGAGAGAAAGAGAAAAAGGCGGCGGGGGGGGGGAGCACAAGATGCAATAAGTGGAGAGTGAGAGATGACAGAGCCTGTGATCAAATATTTTCCCCTCTGAGATTTTTTGGGCCGCTTTCTCTGTTCTCCTGCTCTGTGACATGTGTGACATGAATCTAATCTCTTCATGTCTTTGTTGTTGGCTGGTTGCGTCTGATCCTCCATCCTCCATCACCGGACTCTTAAGGTGATGAAACTATTGATGTCACCACTCATTTGTTTGCTCATCCATTCCAATCCAGGGCTGTAATTTAAAGAATCGATAGCAAGCTGATGGAACTATGCTATACTGGCTCTCATCCTGAATTTGGAGTGACACATGTGACCACCGGTGAACGCTGTGCCTCATTTGGCCGTGTAGTCCTCCCAGCCCTCTGCCTCGCATGAGCCCATGTCACTGTTCGATTATAACATACCATCTGCACCACCTGCAAATTGCGCCATAATGACAAGTAATAAATCATGTTAGACATACATCTAACACAACAATATCATAATTGAATTACCTTGGGAAGAAAATGGAGCTCTAGCTTTTAATATGGAGCACCAAAATGCTATTTCATGGAACCTGGCAGTAAGATGTCATGTCCTCATTGTTTACCACACAGCATACTTTCTTCTTTTTTTGTAAGTTTCTTGTTTGCCATAGCAATGGTTGTAGTTAACCTCTTAACAGGAATCCACGCTGCAGTTCCAACCTATTGATCCATGCTGTGTGGCAGGATATGGCACTGATAGGAAACCTTGTGGGTCGAAGCTCTGCCAATCAGCCTGTCCATCAGCAGGCCGCCGTCCTGGCATCTTCTGCTAATGATCCGCACTTCACAACGATAACCACCCGAGCTACTTTACAAGACAAATTATCTTGCTGTCAAATAAACAATTTGGATTAGTGTCAGTCTCGTGCATTTGTCTGACCTCCGCTCTCTAATTAGGTGTTTTGTCTCTAACTGTTCTTCCTCCTCCTCCAAACCTGTTTGCTTATCGGAGAATTTAGCGAGTCGGCAATGCATTGAAATTCCAAGAGGAGCATTGCTAACATGGAGGAAGAGGGGAAGAAGGTGTGTCTTCATCTGGCCAACTGTCCATCTGTGCTTTTTTTATGTGGGGGCCTTTGTGAAGAGTGTCCAAGCGGCTGCTAATAAAGGTTTAATGAAGTGAGACAGAGATAACGGCGGTCGGAGAGGACCTTCCACACTCACAGATGTGAAACTTAATGGGAGCGTGTGGAGCCATGTAGCCTACAGGAGCCAGGCCTGGAGAGAGGCCGGCCACCTGGCATGTACACTACCGTAAACTTCTGAAGGAGTCGGTGTGCAGTGTTTGTGTGAGCGGGTGCTTGCGCGCTTGATTGTTTGCAATAATCCATACAACATAATTTCTTACTTCATTTGCAGGTAGCGAGCCCGGGAGGTGTATAAATACTTGTCATTTCCATTTAATGAAACTGTTGAACTGTAGTGTATTGCTGGATAGAGCACAAGGTGCCTCGCAGATTTATATTAGTGTGTTAATCAACAGCTAATCTTGAAATAATCAGGCTGTTGTACAGTTAAGTCTTCACATTAAGCCTTTTTTTTTCCTCCCTTTTTTCAATTAAGTGTAAGGCAGCGCTTAGAGAAAAGCTTAGGAACAAGCTGCTGGATCTGTAGCATTTCGTTCGACTCTCCCTGAGTGGGTAGCATTAGTTTCTCTGCAGGGAGCCCAGCTGCCAGCTAGCTAGCTAGCCACCCACCAAGGGCTCATTCTTAACAACACACCTTAGCCTCAGGTGAGAATGTGGCGCAGTGCTGCTGATGGCACAATCCAGAGTCATTAGTCTCTGGATTAGCCCTGATTAGCCTAGCTGTTACTCCCACTGTTACCCCATGCTAATGCTAATTAGGCATTTACCATTTTACCCTTTTTAGACAAGCTGCGTGCCTCGTGTTACACTCTGCTGTGGCCCTTTTTTCCTTTTCCTCTGAAGTTTCAGCAAGAGGTGCACTGCATTACTTAGTAGTGACTGCATGTGGATTTCCAAATCAGGTTTTTCACTTTGCATCAGATACTATAAGGAGATGATGATGATGATAAAGAGGATGTTTTGGCAGAACATGTCAGGGAGATGGGCTACCTGAGCAGGCCGAGATGACTGATAGAAGCTGAAGTTAAAAACAATGCGAGAGCCTAATTATAGGGGAGGAACCAGATTTTACGCTCAGCCAAGCAGACATCTTTGTGTGTGTTTCACAAAAATATAGATCAGAGTTTTAACTTCCACATGAGCGGAAAACTAAACTACAACGAGTGTGACAGTAAAGCAATGTGAACAGGTGCGCTGTGTAGTGAAATCGACTCTGAGTTGGGGCACGGGAGCCTTTTTATTTCATTTCTCACACCGCCCTTTCATCTCCATCATTGTCAGTCAAAGCAATGCACAGAGGGTAGGAGATGGACCCGAAACGTGGAGAAGGATGAACAGATAACCGCAAGGCGAGCAGAAGAGGATCGCAGGGGGCTGGAGATTAGCGGTGGCTTCTGTCGAAGTAGGTTCCATGCTGATTTTCAGTGGCAGCTGTACGTGCTGACTACAAGTTCCACGGATGCTGACACAAATCCGAACTGATCTGCTCGATTTCGGTGAAATTCAGTCGCTCTCGCAGTACACTGTAGATGTCTCTCAGCAGCTCTGTAAGCAAAAGGGAACTCGGGAACTTGTGTGGACTCAGCCGTCTGCTTGTTCTTGACACAGTGTCTCAGACTGACTGCAGGAAAGAAAGCCTCCTCTGGAAGAAGTTGACGTACCTGAGTGGACATTTTGACCCCTATTCATCCATAGGCAGTCCCCTTGGTGGACAGAAATGTTCGAATGTGCGATGTCTGACTCTGACAGCTCATTCTCCTTCATGTTTCTTATCCAACCAAGTTGATTTGTGTCCACCTCAAGCAAACCACTGGATTATAAAATGTGATTACACAGGCCTTGTTTTGTGAGAGGTGAGAGTGAAATTTTGCTTCGGACAAGACAAACACAACCTGTTTTCTTTCAGCTTTCGAAGCAAACCATTTTTGTTCACCTGAGATAGCAGTGCTTGCTGGCCTAGATGCCAGCAACAGTGTGGTCACGCTTATCTCTGTCCTTTCTCCCAGTGGAAAGTGCCAGTCAGCGCTTTTCATTGGTTTACTTATACCTCTTAAGCCCTTTGCTGGTTGCACGAAGTGTTATCACTCACAATTGTCAGGGACCGTGACCTTCACATGTAACCTCAGAAAATTGATTGGTAAGACCTCATCAACGGTTGGTCAGTCTACTTGGTACTTCAGTTTTTGGCAGCAGTATACAATGGAGAATAATGACAATTGTGATTACTTTTGTACCTCATAACACTAATCTCTCTTTTTTTCTCCCTCATCCTGTCCTTTCTTTCCCTCCTCCTCCTTTTCCTTTCTGTCCCTCTCTCATACAGGTGGAGCGAGAAATAGCTATCCTGAAGCTCATAGAACACCCGCACGTTTTAAAGCTACATGATGTCTACGAAAATAAAAAATATTTGTAAGTATCACCAGTGATTTGTGCAAAATATATTAGATCATAATCACACTGCAGCTCAATAAATGATTGTAATGGTATAGAAAAGTGAGGATTTGCCCTTCTGGACAGTCGTACATTCTTCGAAAATCCCACAGATCATCCCGTTGGCCTGAGGAGCAGTTTGGATTAGTCTTTTATGATTGGAGGGTGACAGTGATAGCACCAGAAGGGCAGATGCTCCATTAGTATTGGCATGACACATTTAATTTGGTCACACACACTAGGGAAAACGCGAATATTAAAGTAATGTAAACACTGTGACATGCTTATCAGAGGCAACACCATTGCATTAAGAAACATTAGCCATGGAGAGTGGCAGTCACATTACTCTGCTGCAGCTGCTGCATGCACACACACACACACACACACACACACACACAAACACACACACACATATGCCGACACATAAATCTGTTATCTAACTTTTACAGTGGTGAGTGGCAAGGCCATCAGTCAGTTTATAGCAACCCCATGATCTACAGAGGCCTGTTTGTCAACTAAATTCAATTAGCTCTCGTTGTGAGCTTACAGGCCAAATGGGATTGGACATGCAATACTGTACAGGTCATCCTTTAAGATGGTACGAATAGCACAGTGTTATGATTCATCCTCTAATTGGATTATTAAGTTGACGTTCTGTACCCATCGCGCCATCACTTTTGACAGCTGGTCACCAGTAGCATCACAGAAGACAAATGGCTTCATATTTGCATCACTCGTGCGCACATCAGTGATGTAATTTTGCACCTAATCAGGTTCAGATTCTGACTCTGATATCTTCACTTGAAAGCCAATGGTTGATAGATACACAGCGCGTTGGAGTCGGCAGTCCCGCAGCTTTAAGATTTATTATGCTGCTAGCACACCACAAGCTGTTTAAAGTGGTATAGTGAGTGTATACTGTAGGTGAGGGAGAAGTGGAAGGAATTTGATAGATAGCCCAACAATATTTTATTTATGGATATTTCATTGCTACAAATGAATGATCACATCATGATGCTGATATAAATTATGCCCATAAGAATGAAAAATGGTAGCTGTAAGAATGCTTAAAAAGTGCAAGAGAACATAATGCATATGAATACACTTGATTTGTGATAGTGTTGCTGTGAGTTGTTCAGGGTTTGTTTGTTTTTGGTTGTTTTTTTGTGTTAGCATTTAAACTAAATACATAATTGTGACAAGTGTGAGGCGATGATAATGCTCTTTAAACACCTTTCTTAGCTTTGCTGCCACTGGGACACAATAAGACCAAATCTGCTATGAACAGTAAATCACAAAAGAAATCTCACAGACAATGCAAGCATTTCATTCCTCCACAGCAGTTATGGTGTAAAGTACAGATAAAACATCAACACCTCCCCACAACTCTGCGGGAAGGTGCCGCTGCCTCGCTGTGCCTGCAGTCTGCAGCCGGCTGCCCGCTGTTCACACACCATGCACCGTTATTGGCTGGGGGCTACACACACAGACACACACACACAGCCAAAAGGTTGACATTCAAAAGCATCCCTGTTCCACCAAAACAATGAGAAAATAAGAAAATCCAGGCAGTGGGCAGGGTCTTTGCAGATAAACACACCACCACACACTCCTAATCATAAGTAATGACTTGAGAGGGATTACTCATGGATGAGTGTGTATATTGTTTTTTAGGGAAATCCTGCTCCTATAGTTAGTTGTTATCCTTCTCCCATTAAGGTGGGTTGTTTAATCTGTGCAAAATACAGATTAAACAAAAAACTGGTCCAAAAACAATATATGCAGTAGAGGTGGAGATTACATCCTAACAGAATATCATCAGACTGATAAATGCCCCCGCATTTTATACTCTACACTTCTAATACAGCCTTTCCATTAAATGGTGCAGTGAAGTTTAAACGGTAACAATTATATTAAACAGCAATACAAAGTGTAATACTTGAAGGAATTGCATATAAATCTTGATTATATTCTATAGGAAGCTGCTTCAATGCTGAACATGTGATGTGTCTTCATAAATGTAATAAAGGGCCTATATAGTAGAAAGTGAGATTTTAATAGCTTTTTAATAATGTTTAAATCCATAGCCTCAATTCATGAAGAATGCACACAACCGTATTCCAAAACTCTGCCTTAAAACAGGATTAAAATGATGTCACAACTATACAGTCCCCACCCATTCACAACCATTCAAAGACAGGTAGAGGTGAGGTTTATTCATGTTAATAATGACCTTTTCTTTCTAGAGCTCCAGAGAGAAGCCCGTAAAATTATATTTATGAGTTTTGGTTCTTTGAACCATAAATATATCTTGTTAGGGATATCACGACTTCAAATAACACCCAGGAAAAGTGTGCAATGAGGGCCTGTTAATATATGTTCACCTACTTGTGTGTGCTATTGAGGTTTTTCTGTAGTCAGCACTTTGGCTTTAAGGGTTTGCTGTTGTTTAGTGCCACATTCTCTGTGGCCAACTGCAGTACTTTGCAACACAATAGCGTGATCAATAGAATTGAAGAGGTGCATGTACACACACATATCCGTGGCAGGGAGAGAGAGCGAGAAGAAAGAGAGTATTTCACTGCCTGTCTGAGTTTCAATTTGTCCTAGTGAAGATGGAGGGAGTTTCGGCACAGGATATACGAGCAGAGCGGTCCGGAGCAGGGGCAGGGCACGGCTGGCTCTCAGCCCACAGTTGCAGCTTTAGGTCTAGGTCAGCAGAGATTCATCTCCTCCTGTCCCCTTGGAGCCCTAGAGCATGGCCATACAGTCAGGATGACGGACTGCCCCCTCCTATAAGCTCAGCCACACATGCTCAACGGCCACCTGAAGACTGGCCTGAAAGCATCTGACGGCAAGGGAGGTAAAACAAGCAGATTCAGTGAATGATTCTTGCACCATCTCTAAGATATACGGTCAAGAATTGCAGCACAAATACTATATATGTTTGCCAAGGAACTTTAGAGGATTTATTTTGTCTCTTTCACTTGATTAACCGGGTGCCGAGACAAAGACTGTCACGCGGGCTTACGCTGTCTGTACCTTATTCATAAGCTGCTAAATCCTTTACATCTAAGGGCTTTAGGACAGAACTTTTCCATCTTTTTGTAGATACGATTGTATCATCTCTCCAATGCCTCCCGCAGGAGGTCAGAGAGTATAGTATATCAGAACCTTTCACATACATTTGTAATAGAGTGTTAACATGCTTCACTCTCTTACTGTGGGGACATCTTACAGTTGACAGGATACAAAATAAACACTCAACATGATATGACTTTTGGGAGCTCAGACCGTTGATCCTGTGTGTTTGTGTAAAATAGCTGTGAGAGATCTACCTTGCCTACATTGCTCCACTTCTTACAAATCTCTTAAATTCAGGAGCTCTGACTCTGTTCTCCAGAGAGGACGTTCAGGGAGGTCTATGGTATTCATTCCAGGACCTTTAAGTGTTATGTATTTCATTCTTCAACTGATTTACCCTTTTTCTCTTGCACGCTCTATTTCAGGTACCTTGTGCTAGAACACGTGTCTGGTGGTGAGCTATTTGACTACTTGGTGAAGAAAGGCAGGTTAACGCCTAAAGAGGCCAGGAAGTTCTTCAGACAGATTATGTCTGCCCTGGATTTTTGCCACAGTCATTCCATATGGTAAGTGATATGATTGACATGCATCACTTTTTTTTATATGCTATGTCTTTCTTTTGTGAGGTTTGCAAATGTTAACACTAATAAATTGACATTCATGAGAAAAGACACAAAAGACACAAAATATTTAAAGCATATAGATAAGTAAATTGAATTAGAATCATTTACAATACTATATGAATTTATACAATCATCTCAGTTTACTTACTGACTTATCTTTATAGTAAAAGCATAATGCAGTACACACAAGGTTTGATACATATATATTCAAACAAGTTCACCATGCTATATTAAGCAACTACACACTTGAGGTTTCAAATAATACTATTTGGGATACCTGGGGTAAAGCATTGAAACACTAATATCTGCAATCCATAAAAGTCATCACATACATTATTAAACAGCATACCCAGGATGTGTAACAAAGTCAATTAGGTTGTAATACAACATTGAACAGATATTTCTTGAATAGTTCCCCCAATAATAAATTGCAAAAGATACCGATTCTTCCTGAAGTGAATCTACAATCTAAATTTCAATCAGTTCATTCATAATTTCTATTTGCTTATTAAACCATCAAATCAATATGATAATGATAGAACTGAGGAAACCTGATCTTGCTTGTTATGAGAGGGTGTATTTACCCTTGTTCTAAAAGTATTTTGTTAACATCCAGTGCAGACAGCTGACATATTGTGTTTTTAAATTACTTTAGTGTCTTTATGGTATTGAGTATGTTCCAATATAGATGACATTACACCAATTGTTATTTCTGGTTATCAATTTTAGAACTGAGCATACTGTTAATACACAGTACATGTTCTATATGCTCCTTGTATTTGTCGAAATCTGCTTTCATGTTGTTACTGTGGCAAATTGTTTTCACATTTATTGGCTTCGAGAGATAATTAACTGTTTACCAGCTCCGACTAGAGGCAATCAGACATATTTCAGAAGTCAAACATGTCAGCAGGGACTGATTTCCATCGCTCATTTGTATGAGTGTGTTTTGTGTTTGTATAAATATCTGTTACATATTCATTTGTGTTGCTACAGCAGAGAGAGAGTGACTTTTGTTTCCTCCCCAGAGAGTGAGGAGGGTATACGTTTGCTTTGCATTTTTAGGAAAGTACAAGAGCCATAAGCGAAATGAGTTCATTTTTTACCTCATTGATCACAAGGTCTGTGCAGTCACTTTGCATGAACGTGGTAACCTTGTAGAACAGAGATGTGTACTTATATAATATTCATTTAAACACTAGCTGTTGTGTTTATTGTACACACACAATATTATTTTATTCATTTGTTAATTAAATGAATTATTATAAATATAATGGGGTTACTTCTACTGCAAACCAAGGAATTGGTTTTATTTAGACTAGAGTAGGGTAAATGAACATTAAGTCACAGATGATATGTACCAACCATATTGGCACAGCAGTCCAAACCTCAATTTGACAGAATCCAAATAGAACAAGAGCAGGAGGGTATGACTGTTTCAGAGAGGCCGGCCTAAAGGTTATTTAACTTGCATTATTCAGAAGGAGTTTGAGGTCAATAACAGTTATTACATGGTGATTATGCAGCACATTATGATTGTGTTTCCTTTGCTGTTATTCACGGGTCTCAGAATACAAACACTGGGATATCATCATGAAATGCTGACACAGCCGTGGCCTTTTATACCAGCATTATGACGCTCAGACAGCCAGTCGATTCTTGTTGATAAGTTATGTGACTCCATCATAACTTTTGATGGAGAGACAGACAGAGACAGTGAGAGGAAGACAGATACAGGTCCTTGAAGCTTTCTGAAGAGCTTCCTGCTGGTGAGGAGTGAGGGGACCGAGCCGCTGGAAAACAGTTGTGATAAAATATTCCATAAAGGCTGGTGCTAAGGACTAAATTGCCTGGGAGATATATTTGCATAATGTCACATGGGCAATTAAAAGGAGGGAATTAAACTGATTTGTCATGGAATGATTAGGTGCTGTTGAATTTCAGTGATTTGATATGCGTTGTATTCCCGCGCTATATAGATTTTTAAGGAGGCAATTACATGTTAGCTGCAGCTACTTAATAATAAACAGCTATTATGGGAGCTCTCATGCACAGTGCGAACTACTACATCCTGGTGTCAAAATGCCTTTGCATTTTACTGATTATCTGGGGATGATGTGCTCGAGATAATTTTATTCTTTGAACCATCAAACAGGGAGTCTTGTACCAATTAATATTAACAAAACCGTCTTACCTAAAGGAATCACATTTAAAAGTCTCATTATTGTTCTTTTTCTTCTTAGCCTCATGTGACTGAGTGTGAGAAAACAAGATTAGGTCAATAAGGAGAAACATTAAGTGCCGGCACATAACATAGATTATCACAGCAGTGGTGAGGTTCGCATTCAAATTTATCTTCCTTCCTGTTTTTCTTTGCTGCTGTCTTTGCTGCTCTGAAAATGTTGCCTTGTAAATTTGTCACCAGGCGGATTATTTGGGAGTTGCTGTAAGCACTTGCCTTCCTCCCAACCTCAATACAAGCAGACAGACAGACACACACAGACAGACAGACAGACGCAGCCCCCCCCACCTTAACTTCCCACTAATGACATCCCAGTATCCCCTCAACATTAAAAGGTTTCTGCAATCGTTTTTTTCCTTTCCTACAGTGGCCTACACATGCCATTAGAAGTGCTCCCTGTTCTCTGTGACTCACCATGCAGAGGAGGCGGGTAAACATTGTGCGCTCCCTTTCTGCACACCTCCCCATTTCACTTCTTCTCGTTGGCTCGTGCTTCCGTCCTCCGCCCACGTCGTATCCCCTAAATTATCTCTCTCGAGCCAGTGTAAGTGGGAACATGAATGAAAGAACTCGGAGGGGGAAACAGCTGTGTATGTGTTTTCCTCCAACGGATTCAGATCGCTCTCTGATTTCGACAGAGTTCTAATTTTTTTTTTTTTTTTTATGAGGAGGGGAAGATAGGGACAAAGTGAGGATAGCTGATGCGGGAGATGCAAGGAAATGAGTAAGGGTGGGATAAAAACAAACATGGGTAAGGAATTGTCAGTTAATCTAATTTATAAGGAATCCCGATGCAGTCAAAGAGAATCTTTGTTGTATGTTAATAAAGGTCCAATGTCAAACTGCCTTTTTCCTCCTCGCGAAGACTTGTCATGGGTTTGGATACCATTTGAAGTCTGCCAATGTGAGATCTGCAAACCCCGATACAGAGAGCAGCTGACTGACAGGCTGGTTGGAGGAGATTTAAGCACAACCCACATTTAATCATTATTGATCCTGGTGAAAATGGCCCTTTCTATCCCTCTGCAGGAAGATCAAAGTGAGGGATGTTTCAAAGATGTAGTTAAAATATTGAAGATAGTTCACTTCCAGATCTACTCGAGACTAGGAACCCATCAACTGCTAGAGCTGCTTCTTGCCAGTTTTGACATTTGGCAAAATACACCCCTGCTACACAGTTTATACACTCCTGAGAAGTTGACATGGCAGTCTGCCATACTTGCAAACAACCAACGGAGACACAGATTGATCCAAGAGTAGTAACGTGTATTTGGACTCTTGTCAAGAGTCCTCTTTTAAGCCAGCTTCAGGTAATGTAAGGTTATATTTATACAAAACTATATATAAAAATATATATAAAAAATGATAATACATTTGTTTCATCTAAACATTGGGCTCCCTTTATAGGAGCATGTGGACTTAACCATGGTAAGCCCTGTCTGGTCTGATTTCCTGTGATAAGGCTAGTGCACTATATTTCTATTCTCATGGGAGCAATAAAGCTATATTGTATTGATTTTTTCATTGTTTCTGAAGCTGCAGCCAGACTCTACGTAGGATTCAGCCTGAGGTCAAGTGAACCGATGCTGACACCAAACGTGACGCCCAGTCATTTGGTCCACCCACTCTGTAATATGTTGCACATCCGGAGGTTTGCTTCACCTGCGATTTACATTTTCATGAGCAGGAGCGCCGGCACCATTCACAGGGAAAAAGAGCAGAGAAATCAATGAGTGATTTTCACCCCGACTACAACATGCTCTGTCCTCCTCCTCACCCCTGTTCTGTTTGTTTAATAATGACTCTGGTCTTTCCCTCGTAACCCAGTTAGCAACCTTGTGTGTGTGCTTAATGCAAAGTGACTGTGTGTAGGTGTGAGATAAAGACTATCTGTCACATAAAGTGACTCCCAGCCTCCCACCAGTGGGCCAGCGATTGCTACTACACCTTGGAGGAGAACCCGGCCCCTAAAGCTCATCATACATGCGAGCACGCACACAGGCGCACGTCCGCCCATCCTCAGAAACTGATGTGGACATTATTGCTGCCCGCCTACATGTGCTCGAACAAACACCTGGCCCAAAAGTACATACATTATGTGACATTACAGCCAGGCAGAAGCCTCATCCTACACATCACTCCCACCTTCACTCTGTCATTAGCTGCTTTATTCCTCTCTTTCAGGGGCTTAAAGAGCCACATGCCTCAACAATCATCTCAACACTTTTTTTTTTGCACTGCATACATAATTGTACATTGCACCAGTGATAAATATCATGCTACGTTTCTAGATTACAGAACCGACTGAAATGGCAAATTAATGTATTTATCACACTGATGCAAACGGCCTGTTGTTTCTCTGTGATATTCTCTGTGGAGAGGCCCCCACACCCAACTCAACTAATGTGTCTCACCCGTTTTCATTTTTCTGCTGCAAGTTGGTATATTTGTTATCATCCATTCTCTGTATGTCCACAGACATCAATGGTGGCCCATGCCCTCGTAGCTATTTGTGGCTGTGTTGGTGGACATTCTCAGGAGAGTTTCCCCCAGATGACACTGTCCGTCTGCCTGGCTGTAGAAAGCCGGTCGTTATAGCCTATCATCATTACGGCTGATGGCCTATAACAACACAGAATGGAAATCTTCTTTCTCTCTCCCTCTCTCTCTCTATCTCTGTCTCTCTCTTTCTTTCTCTCCTCTTTATAGATTTCTTTATATTTTCTTCCCTTGCAGTGCCAGTTAAAGCACTGAGGTGTAACTGGGTGAGAGGAGGGAATGATGTGGAGAGGAGGTGGAATGGAGAAATGGAAATGGGATGGGTAAAGTGGGCATGGAAAATGGAGCGGGAGGATGGACAATGAAGCGAGCGGGTCTGTTTATGTGTGTGATTTCGGGAGGGAAGTGGTTGTAAGGGACAAGGAGCCTTTGGAAGAAATGTGGGCAGATCTTAACGGAGGCAGTAAAGAGGACAAACCAACAGGTTAAAGAGAAGAAACACAACAGGTTGTGAAGAGGATAAGATTGCAGTATCAGTAGTGAAGGTTAGAGTAAAAATAACCTCATATGTGATCATGATAAAGATGACTCCCCTCTCTAATGTGGAACAAGGCAAGATTGACTATTTTATGTGTTCTGTGCCACCATGGCTGTCATATTAGATGTGTGGTGGTGCTATGGGTTTTTAATATCTGTGCCACCACTTCACTTCAATGCTCCTCTGACAGCTTGTCTGTTTATTCGCCCTTAGAGGTCCACTGCTCCTCCTATCTCCCCCAGTCAAACTCCTCTGGATTAAGAGCGAACGCCGGGTTGCACACAGATTTGGCACAACCAAGCCAATAGTTTGTTTATTACAGAACTAGCCATCATTGTAATCCTGCTTTTTAGTCACTGCATTACATGCAGCAATGCATTACTTCCCCAGTGTTGCTCAGTACCCCGGAGAAACAGATAGAAATGCCCCATATGGCACAAGGAATGCTCGTATAAACCAGTCACTGGAGGGGAGAATCTAAAAAATAGATGTGTGGCTTCAGCTCAATTCTAATCCTGTTTAAATGCAAATTATATGAGAGGAGGGTGCTGAAATGTGTGGGGCACCAGTGTAAAGAGGCACTAAGTAGTGTAGCTAACCAAAGGAACTTCGAAGATCATGTGAGATCAAATGAGACCAAGGGTAATGGTGTGAGGAAACAGAGCTTTGGCACTTTAGGAAGAAACGGCTGCTTCTGGAATTGTTATTTCATTGGCTCAGGAAAATTCGCTGTTATGGGAAATTTCCCACACTCAGATAAAATGGAAGTTGTCACTTGTTTATTGACTCTTGCTTTTTTATATGCTGCTTTGTGGGATACTTCATCCGGCATTGTGAGCCAACTAACAATGATCATCGTCACAATGATTATATGAGACAGCACTATGAAAGGGTGGATACTCTGTATAACCTGAGATATATCGCCAATATGTATTACATCAATCTAATCTGTTACAATATTTGGTAACACTTTACTTGATGGCGGGGTTCATAACACATTCATAGCAGCTGTCACGACTGTTTCATGAGGCAAGATTCAACAGTCATGCCAAACCTGTCATGAATGTGGAAGACAGAAAGACAACAGCAAATAAAAGTTCAACAAATGCAAAGCAGCATTGCAGTTTTGGTTCCAAACCTCTTAACTGATCACATCACATCTGAGTCAAAAGGCCAGTACAGTGGCAAAAAGACAAAAAGGTTTTTTCTTTCCTAAAAACATATTTGTTATTTAATGTAACCTTTGAAGATGATTTTTGACTTTTGCTAGTGGGAATAAAGGTTAGCTAAATATAGACTGCTTTAAGAGTTAAACTCTGTGATTATGAATACTTCACAGCTTGTATAGTAAAATGACATTTGATATAGACTTCATAAAATAAGGTTTTGTATGAATGTTGAGTCATGAATGCTGACAGCTGCTATGAATGCATTATGAACTCCCCCATAACGTTTAGTGTTAATATTACTAATATTTTGCTGTTGTTTCTTTAATGAAAATAAGCAATACATACATAGTGTATATACTTAATGAGTTTTAATAATGTAATTTATCATGGAGCTGCACATTAGGGCAGTGTCATGTAAGCCACATTGTACATCCTTGTGATTAAATAGCTAAAATAAATTCACAACTTACTATCAATCTTAAAGTTCCCCTCCAGTCAAAAACATAGTTTTCTTCTTGTTCCTACAGTTCCATGTTTGAGCTTCACTGTGCAGGATTATGTATGTGCTGAGTTTGACACTAGAAGGCTGTTTTCACCCGAATCGGCTGGAAGTGGAAAGTTTGTCAGACCTCCTTTGAAATTAAATCCTATGAGAACAGTTTTTTGACATCACAGCTAGTTTGGAAGTAAATCCTGGCCCAATATTTAGCTTCAGCAAAGAAAAACGATGGAGATCACACACTTCTCTTTTGCACTTAAAAAAACAATTTAATTGGATTATGATTTCCAAATATACATTATTATACCATAATCCCAAATTCTACTTTAATGACTGTGATCTGCAAACTTAAAGCTTCCAGTGCAGCACAGGATATCATTTTAAGGATTTTAACACTTTTTTTGTGGAAAAAAACTATATCAGACACAACTTATTATTCGGAGTATTTTACATATATCTTAATATATGCCTAGAGGGGATCTTTAAATTTATATTACTGTGTTCACACTTGAGTAACTTGCACTCAATTGAACCTGTCCTGAACACATTCACCAATTTCATTTGACAGCAACAAAGAAAAAGACAACTTCATCTTCCTCATCTCTCTTTGCTCTTAATGCACAATTAATCACATTGGGTAATGAATGATTGTGCCGGGCACATCTAAGTCAGCAGTCAGAATGCTGTCCTCTTTTGCTAATGCGTTTGGATATTAGCCTAAAGCATTTCTAGTGAATGTGCTTGGTCTCTCTCTAATTGGGTCAGCAGAAGCCTAAAAAAGTTTGAGATAAAAGAGGGAAGGTAGAAGGAGGAGGAGGATGATACACAGAGGTGTGCCTAAGGCCATATGGGTGCATTTCAACTCGCAATAATGAAAAAGAAAAAAAAGAACGCTTTAGCTAACAATAATGGTACAAGGATAGTTTTAATACTCTAAAAATGCAGAAACAGGTGTGCTATTTGCTATGTTCCAGACACATTATTACATGAGAAAGATGCTTTTGAGCCATTAGTGTTCATTTGGAGCTCTGCCCTGGCTAATTAGTGCCCGATATCTTGATGCAATAACAGTTTTAACAAGATGCCTTATTAAATATGTTGTATGTCAAATGTGTCACCTTGGGAAAAGTCTATTTTCCTTGGGCTGGAAAATTTAGTTACAACGCTGCTCATCACCATAAACATGTCTGGGATATTATGGGGATGTGAGACCCAGGAGGACGGACCCATTACAACCTTCTGTAAAAAAAAAAAAAAAGAACATATCAGCATTGTACGTGCAAATGATCACAGGCAATTAAAAGCTCGGTGTTAGATTACAAGAATCACATCTTAACAGCTCCGCTGGGTGTAATGTTTGCTCAGACAGCATGAAGACCCACACGCGCCCTGTAAATTACACTGATCGGGAGAGCTTAGATCCAGATAGTGCTGGTAGTCATGTCCTATTTGTGTTCTTTTCTGCAGGAGCTACCTGTGCAATAAAATATACACAGTCATGACATTTTTAATAATTTCCGGCAAGAAAAAAAAAAAGGCAATCCTCCCCCTAAATTTTTGGAAAGAAAAATTACAGCTCCATCCAAGCTCATTGCAGCTGTTGAATTAGTTTACCAGCGTCCTCGTGCATGACATACGAGTGGTACACAGAGATATCCCAGCTGCAGGGCCTGCTGTGTGAGCAAGATTACAGTAGCAAAGTGTAGCCTAATGTGTCAGAAAGGCAGTTTAATGTCACATTACGGATACCAGGGTCCTGACAACCAATAAAGCATCCAGATGCAATTTGTCCCCCTTGATGCTGTCGGTAGATAAATACTTTGTTGCCCTCTCTCTGTTTCTTTTGTGGATCAGTCTCCCGAGCTCGGGTCTGATTACACAGCGTTTATGCCACATTTATGGGTCTTTTAGATGATGATTTAGTGTGCATTTGTGCATCTAAGGCCGACAGATACAGAGTACTTAGATATGTAGGATTCTGTTGAGGCTGTGTGTTTCTGATTAGGGTCCATTAGGATCACGCCGTCTACAGTAAATCATGTTTGAACGCTGTCTTAAATCACCAGCCACAATCAACGCTGCTGTTGCCGTCGCTTTTGTCTCAGATGTCAAACCGAATTATTTAATGTCCTCCAAGCCCCGTCTTCTCGGGCTGGGTATTGGCAAGTACCTCACGATACAGCAATATCATGATACTTGGTGCGCAAGTATGATATTATCATGATAATATGATGTATTGCAACAAATATGACCCACAATACATCGTGAGGCAAAAAAGCAACAATTATGGTTAAAGGACATGTTGCATCTCATACCGCTCTTTCTCCAAAACAGAAATTCTATGTTTAGCATTAGTGTATTGATATATTACAGCAGAAAGTAATGCAATATATTGCAATATTGATTTTTGTTTCACCCCTACTTTCTACAGATTCTTGTGTCTGAAAGGTTTAAAGTCAATCACTCAGCCATTTGTAACTTTGAGCTTCTTAAATAATATTGTTACCAGGAATCCTTTCTGAATTTTCAGCAGTCTTTTCAGGAAAATAAACTTTTTTATACAGCTTTGGCCTGATGGAATTAAAGGGGGAGCTTATAAGCACAAATCTCGGAAATGCCCAGCAACCACAGCCTCACGCCAAGCGTTTTGTTCCTGTTTGTCCGTTTTCTCTCGTGCTTTGATAGCATTAGTTAAAAAGACACACTTTCAGGCTACTGACAGCGTTGCCAAACCATGGTATGTGTGAATTGATAAAGGTTTTAGCCCGGGGAGAGCTGTTTTAGATGCTATCCGTATTTTATTTCAATTATAGCAGGGATCACAGAGACTGCCAGCGTGATAACAAACCAGCTGACAGCTAATCCCTCAGGACAGGAGCCCAGTTGTCAAGCGGCTGATGTCATCTAAGGTTAAACGTCCGTTGCGATGAGGCGGTACACAAGGCGAACACGTCCCGCTATTGTTCTTCTTCCTTCTCTATCATTAGTCTGAAGAGAAGATGAAAGTCTACTTCATGCCTCTCTGACAGCGATGTTGCTCTATGCGAAAAGCATATTGGGCGCTAAGCAGGGTGAGAACGATGGATACACATCACGCACATACGTGTGTGATGTCTGCGGTGCTTCCCTCAGCCTTAATAACCATCACAAGAGCAGATGTCTATGATGTAACACAACCCTCGACCCAGGAAGGCATGTTAAATGCGGGATAAAACACTAATGCGGCCGCTGCTTTTGAACAGTCAATCATCCAAACGGAGATTTTAACCCCTGCCGCAGCAACAGTGTACCGTACGTGATATGGGAAAGATATTCATCTCCTTTTAAGGAGGCAGATGGCGTCCACTGGATATTATCCCCCTCGCTGTGTTTAGAGGTAATGAATGGCAGCTAATGAACACCACCTCGGTGCCTGGCACTCCTTGATGCCCTTTGCTGAGCCAGTTTGCTGGTGGCTGTCTGGGAGATGAGAGGAAAAAGGGGATGAGGACAGTAAAGGGAGGGAAACAGAAGGAGAAAAGGACACAGCTGGGGGCTGTCACACCTCATCCCGGCCCGCCGCTGAGGTGGGAGCCTCTGGTTTCAGCGCCGGCAGATCAAAAGCAAGGGTGGTGCAGGCGGGAGGAGGGCGCGCAGCAACAGGTTAGGGCGCTGTGCGTCTTCACTGGGCCATGGATGTGGATCCAAGCCGGATCCACAGGTGTCTGATAGACGTCGCAGCGTGCCCCTCGCTTCACTTTAGTTCCCCTAGTTCATAAAACATATCACGAGCTCTTTCATGTTTCATTAACCGCTTTGTGCTTGTGTCTCGCTGTCTTTCAGCCACAGGGATCTGAAGCCAGAGAACCTGTTGCTAGATGAAAAAAACAACATCAGGATAGCAGACTTCGGCATGGCCTCCCTTCAGGTGGGAGACAGTCTGCTGGAAACCAGCTGCGGGTGAGTTACACACAAGTTATAGTAATGCATGTTTTCTGATGTTACAGTGGGGAGAATTAGTATTTGATCCCTTGTTGATTTTGCTGTTTTTTGTATCAAGTTATTTGTATTAAGTTATTTTCATTTTATTAAGCAAAACAAGTATTTGAACCCTAATACTTTGTGGCAAATCCCTTTTTAGCAAGCATAGAGATCAGATGTTTTTTTGTAGTTGATGACCAAGTTTCTGCACATATTAGGAGTAATTTTGGTCCATTATTCTTTGCAAATGACCTCTAAATCATCAAGATTCTGTGGTTGTCCCTTGGCAACTCTGAGCTTTAGCTCTCTCCATAGATTTTGTATAGGATTCAGGTCCAGAGACTGGCTCGGCCACTCCATGACCTTGATATCTTTCTTCTTCAGCCATTCCTTGGTTGCCTTGGCTGTATGCCTTGGGTCATCCTTCTTGAAGACCTATCCACGACCCATTTTAAGCTCCTGGCAGAGGGATGGTTTTCACTGATATGGTGTAGTAGCCCTGTGCCCTGTGCAGAAAAACACCCCCAAAGCAAATTGTTACCACCTCCATGCTTGAGAGTGGGGATGGTGTTCTTGGGGTCATAAGCAGCATGTCTCTCCCTGCAGACAAAACAGTGAATTGATGCCTTAGAGATCAATTTTGGTCTCATTTGACCATAACACCTTCTCCCAGTCACTCCCCAAGTCATTCAGATGTTTAATAGCAAAGTTCAGG
Source organism: Eupleurogrammus muticus (assembly GCA_036785175.1). Taxonomy (NCBI): domain Eukaryota; kingdom Metazoa; phylum Chordata; class Actinopteri; order Scombriformes; family Trichiuridae; genus Eupleurogrammus; species Eupleurogrammus muticus. The sequence continues at coordinate 19,880,124 of JAYKQN010000010.1, read as the reverse complement.
GGACCTGCACATGTGCTTTCTTAAGCAGAGGTACTATGCAAGCACTGCAAGATGTTAAACCATTGCAGTGTAAAGTGTTACAGACTTTTTGCTTGGGTGACTGTGATCCCTGCTGCTTCACGATCATCCACTAACTCTGCCTGTGTTGTATCAAGTCTATTTCTGATCATTCTCATGATTCAGGAAACCCCACGAGCGGAGATCTTGTTTGGAGCCACAGACCTAGGTTGATTTATGATCATGTTGTGAGACTTGTACTTGTGCACAATTGCACAAACAGTTGTCATCTTAATGCCCTGCTTCTTGTTAATGGATTTGTAGCCCATACAGGTCTTATGCAGGTCTACAATCTTCTCCCTTAAATCCACAAAAAGCTCTTTAGTTTTTCCCATGTTGGAGAGTTTGGAGTCTGACAAACTGAGCCACGTGGCTTTAATTTAAGTCATTTGTGATATCAGGTGTCTGCATTAACAAGAAGTCTGAATGGTTACTAGGAAATCAAATACGTATTTTCCCCAATAAAATGCAACTAAATTAATACAAATTCTTTAAAGATGATTTTTTGTATTTTCCTTGTAATATTCTGTCTCAGCATGTTGGACTACACCTACCATTAATATTAAGGCTGATTGAGTCTTTATTAGTGGCCAACAAAATCAGCAATCAAATACTTATTTTCCCCACTGTATATCTGACCCACATCCTTCTGGAAATGATTGAATTAGTCATAGCTAGGGGCACGTGGCGTTGCTAATATGCAAAAGAGGGACATGATGAGGAGAGTGAAGCTACAGAGAATGATAAGTGCCATACCCTTATAAAAAAAAAAAAAAAGAATTGCATAATTGCGAGACGTTGATGTCTTGAGGAGAGGCTGTCTGCGTCTGTCTCACAGTGGGCTATCTAGCTGTGAGCACAGCCAGGGCCACAGCCACACATTACCGCTCTCTGTCTCCTCATATCTGATGCTGCGTTTTTATGACCCGGCAGTCACCACCACGCCGGGCCCATCAATCCCACAACGACAGCAATGAATTTCGCTTGCAGGAAAAGTCAGAGGGAGAGTGTGAGGGCTCTACTCCAACTGAAGGACTGAAGTTCTCCCCATATCATGGGAGTGCTTTTATTTAACCCTGAAGTGCAGTAAACAGTGTGCAGGGTCAGATTCGTCAATAAAAGAAGCAACCTGCCTGACAACTAGTGGTAGGGCGCATAAATTCAATGACAGCAGAGATTAGGGGGAAGATTTCACAGCTGTACTGGAAGTTGTTTTGTTCTCTAAAGAGTTTAATTTAATTTCACCTTTTTATGAAAATCACAGTCAGCATGTAAGCACATGGTTGCTTGGTATATATATATATATATATATATATATATATATATATATATATATATATATATATATATATATATATATATATATATGTCATTCTACAGCACATCTGTTTTCTGGGGTAGATGCTTAAATTTTCCCCAAAATTGCTTAAATAAAAAACCTGGTTAGCCCAGGCTGTCCATCTGCAGATTCCTGATGATCCAGATGCCTTGTGGACAATCTCTGCTCCGTGGTGCCACATGACAGTGCGTGCGGGGTCCAGGAGATAGAGAGGCCGTGTGACATCATTTCCTAAGCCCAGACCAGATTCTGTCCAGATTATACCTCCAAATCAGCCGAGACCCAAATTGCACACGCTTGCGTACACTCAATCCGACAAACACACACAGCGTTGGCGAGGCTGAGTTCATCACTGACCTCTGCGACCTTTTGTCCTCCGCTTTGGATGTCGCTCAGTCTCTCTATCCAACTCCCTCCCTCCCTGCAACGCACACACACACACACACAAGATAAAACACACACACACACACACACACACACACACACACACACACACACACACACACACACACACACACACACAAGCATCCTGCATCTGTTGCATACATTTGTTTCCAGCAGCATTACAGCTCTCTTGACTCATCTGTAGAGATCAGGCCAACTGAGGACAGTGTGGGTATCTATCTGCAAGTAAAATGTAGCTGATCTGCAGCTGTGATGACCACAATGAAGTTTCCTAGGAAGGCCATAAAAAGGTGACTGAGTGGACCATATGGATCTATATTATTCGGTTTGCATTCCATCTCCACTTGCATTCTCCTTTCCACACACACACACACACACACACAGCAAAGCAAAGTAGTCTCCTTTTCTTTCCAGTACTACAGTACGTTTTCACAGGAATGTGTACGCACCATCTGCAGCCTACGCCGGTGCCTAATGCATGCGAATGTGCCATTCACTGTATGTGTGGTTATTGATTGTTCACGCTCTTCTGACTGTCCCATCTCTAAGTGTAGATATGACAGTTTTTAATTAAACGCATTTATCTGGCCCCCTCTCGCCATGCAGCAGTCTGACACAAATGTATTCCATTTGCTACGGGTAATGGAGCTGAGTGAAGATGAGACCCGTGCCAGGTAAAGTCGGGGGGAGCCACATACATAAATACATGCAGACATGCACATGCATATACAAATATGGACCCAGGAATGCACACATAACCTCTCTCTGTCTGCGTTTGGCCGGCTAAAACCCTTGTTTATGATCCAGAGATCCTTCTGCAAATACCCTGACACTAAGAAGTCCTTTAGTGCAGATACAACAGATTTACATCATCCTCATCATTTTTCTTTTCCCACTTCTGTAGTCTTTGCTGCTTGAGTTCCGATCATAGGTCCTTAACCAAATGTGTTTCTGTGCTTGAGCTATCAGAAAAAACACACTTAGAGCAGCATCTCATGTCACTGTATTTTATCTATCTGTCGCCTCAAAGCACAAGCAAAGTTGCTGCAAGTCTTGTCAGCTGATTTTATTGATGTGAGGTAGCACTCACCGCTGTTAGGTTGAGAGAGTAAATGAGCAGAAGCAAACGGTAAGACAAGACTGATGTTCTTTCAATGTACACACGTGTTATACAAAAAACGACTCGGGGTCGGGGGAAGTGGTGCTCACTGCTTGCTATTTATCTTTAGTGTGCTCGTCTGTGATCTGAGCCTCTGATGTGCAGCTAGAGATTTGTATCATAATAAAAATTTCATGGACTATGAGCTTTCATATGTGGTCAGAATTTTAATCAGTCGGTTAAGATACTTTATTTGCCCACATAATTAAATGAGACCCATCAAATGTTATGGCGCAATAGGGTCTTTGTTCCAATATGTGAGCAGACACTTGTTTCAAAGTGTTTTAGCATGGAATAGTAAAGAAAAAGTATAGCATTACGTTAATTATGACTAGAAAGCAGAGATCTTCTCAACATACAGGTGACATGGCTTTAATTTATTGTCCTAATATTGACAATAAGGATTTGGTTCAAACAGGAATCTGAAATGCTTGTATTTCAGTCTTCATCTTCTCCATTTGTTCGCCACCTAAATCCTCTTCAAATAATGAATTTATGTCCAGCTGCGGCTCGTGTGCTGTGGCACTCATGAGGCATTACTATTGCAAATCTCTGGCTCGTTTTTTTTTTTTTTGTTGTTGTTGTTGTTATTTTTCCATTTGGGTTTCCTCGCTCATCTGCATAATGCACTATGACACCTGCAATCAGGGCGTCTGTATTTGCATAGGCTCACGTTTGAACTTCCCTGTTGACACGGTGGCAGCGTTTGTTATCAGCCAGTATTTTCACAGCCGGAGGAAGCCGGGGCCGTCAGGGCTGGTATTCATGAGGACAAAAGACAACAGCCCGGCTAATGGGTGCCATGGCATGTTTACAGACCTTAGATAGACTCTCATTAGAGCCAAATATATTGCTATTAAATAAGGCTGAAGGATGTGGAAGACACGTCACCTGGCCGAGGACTTTGGGGAGATGGTTGCCTGATTAGATTTTTTTTTATATATATCACATGAGCAAAACAGGGGAAGAAACATCCTCAAATGAAAATGTCATATGCAAAATTGAGTATTCCCACCACAGTACTGATATGATTTTATTTTATTGGATCTGCTTGTGCATATGAGCCAAATAACTAACTGAAAGTGGATAGATGGATTAGTATAAAAAGACAGTAATTGGTTCAACTGGGGGAATCAGTCACTTTGTTTTATTACAGCGTTTACATTAGTTTTATTTTATTTTCTCTGTAGTAGTGCTGACTTTAGAAAACTGGAAAAAAACAGAAGAAAAACTGCACAAGAAGAGATCAAATAAATAGTGGACTGTGGAAAACCATTTCAATAAAACAAGAACATGCTTTATTTTTCAATTATAGATACTATTATTAGTAATAATCATACACTCAATTTAGCCAAATGTTCACAACAATAAAATCATTCAATACATTAAAAAACAGAATCTAACATGGAAAATTCAGGATTTCTATCATTATCGCCCCTTTTATTGCAAGATTGCTCTATTTAGCAGTCTGGCAATGTCAAAGAATGTAAAAGTGGCGTTGTGTATGTATAGAATAACAAGTCGGTCTGTTCAGCCGTAGCCATTGGCTCATGCAGCAGCCGTTGCGAGGTAGCTCCATAAATCTTCATACGATATTGATGTGTCAATCTAGTCATTGGATTTACTGTCAGCCCATCCAGGTGCTGTAAAGATTAGTGGGTCTGTTCATCGTCTGCTGTGAGAGGATGCCCTTGAGTGAGCAACCAGGAGGGCATCCAAACACCCTCAGGATGTCTAAACTCCTGAAGCACATCTTGATCTATGTTCGCCAGAGACATTTATTGTCTGCTCAAATTGTTCTCCTCACATTTTCATACAGTGGAGTATGCCAGTTTAATGTTTGCTGTGTCACGATTGTATAACCCTGACTTACTCCGCAAGTGCGGCTGCCAAAGTTTAGATGGCAGTGACAGAATGAAAAAGCCCTCGAATAACCTAGATTTATTCCTCCCCACCCCTTTCTTTCCGTTACTTCCCCCTCATTCGTTCACTGTTTTTTTTCCCCTCTGTCGTTTTCCAACAGATCGCCACACTACGCCTGTCCAGAGGTCATCCGGGTGAGTCATAATAACGTTCTTCCTGCTCTCTTAGCCATACCTCATGTGCTCTTTTACAAGCCCCTTTTTTTATAGGCTTCCATTTTATTTTACCATCCCTAACATTGTCCGAACCCACTAATAAACACTCTCTCGTCCTCAGGGGGAGAAGTATGACGGGAGGAAAGCAGACGTCTGGAGCTGTGGGGTCATTCTTTTTGCCCTGTTGGTGGTGAGTGCCAGCTTGTTGCTTACCAGCTGACGGCGACTGGACTAACATACGGGTTGAGATTCACCAGAGGAATACGGCATGATGCAATTTTGTCCCGTTGAGTGTGCTCCCCCCCTCTCATAGCCAGTTGTATATCTTAACCTTTGCATGAGGTGTACTGGATTCAAAGCGCAATGCGGGCGAGCCTGGCGACGGGACCGTGATGACTTTGCACTCCGGGTCCTGACTGGAGGTTGACCTCAGCGGAACGAGAAGGAGTGAACTTGAAGGCGGCAGACTCCGTTTTCAGGGAGTTCAATCCCAAATCCTAACATTTAGAAGGTCTTGCAGAGGGACTCCCTCGAGCGGATTCTTATGCAATAGAAGATCAGAGAATCTAAGCATCTTTTTTATTCATTATCCTGTATCTACACACAACGCTGTATCCATAATCAGGTCTGTTCTCCAGCTACATTATGTCTGTGGTTCCCCAGCCGTGCAGCCCTGAAGCTTTGTTTCATCAACAGCTGTACTGTAGTTCCTACACACTCCTGCGTCATGAATAATTCATGCCACCAAACTGAAAGAAGAGAGCCCAAAATAAATACCACCGCTGACATGGCAGCGTTTGGCCACGGGGCTTGTGTACTTGTCTTTGTTTTCGCCACTTTCTGCCTCACTCCGTCTCTTCCTGTCAAGTGTATGTATGTTGCCTCGTGTGCTGCTCAAAGACAAACCCGCCGTTGTTTACTGTTGTAGCCGCCACGACCGTACTACAACAGCAGCAAAAAAAAAAAAAAAAAAGTTTTCTTTTTTTTGTTGTTGTTGTTTTTTTCCGGGTTGCTGTTTGACTGCAGATAAATTCTGTCTCTCTCCGGTTCGTCCTGCTGTCTGGCCGCGAGATAACCATTTGTCTGATTGTGGGAGACGCTCATACTCCCCAGCAGTTAGGCTGCGCTCAGATCATCTGTTACACAAGCATGCCCTCTTTTTTTTTCTTCCTCTACCTCTCTCCATTTCTCAGCCTCTCTCACCCTTTTCCTCTCTCTCTCCCTCTCTCCCTCCACCCCTCCATCGTGTCTTCTGGTGGAGGTTGTTATTCATCAAACAGCCACATCTGTGAGGTGTCAGCTCGCTCTGATAAATGACTCTGATGAGAGAATGCTAAATGAACGAGGTAAATGGGAAAGCTGGGTAATTATTAGAAAAGCCCCGTTTTCAGCTTACTGCTGTTTATTATTTATTTTGCATCGTGGCTGAGGGCAGAACGCTCTAATTGGGGAGTTGAACAAGTTGAGAAAGCGGGCCTGTTCTTTAAATCGTACAGGATTAAGACTCCAAATGTGTTTTTCCTTCTTCTAGTGAGCCTTGTTAGTCCCCCCTGCTCTTTTCTTCCTTTTCTGCTCTTGATCCGGCGAAGGCTTCTTTTTCTGTTGCAAACCCTTCCTTCTCCTCTTGTTTCCCTTTTCATTTCCTGCATCTATACATCGCATGGATTTCCAATAAGTGTCCTCCTCAATTTGCATCTTTCCCCCGTCTTTTCAGGGCGCCCTGCCGTTCGATGACGACAACCTGAGAAATCTCCTGGAGAAGGTGAAGTTGGGAGTGTTTCACATGCCCCACTTTATCCCTCCAGACTGTCAAAACCTTCTTCGTGGCATGATCGAAGTGGACGCCTCCAAAAGACTAACGGTCAGTTAATTTAAGAGACGTGATGATGAACAGACCATTATGATGCCAACCTACTTAGTGTGGGGGCTGTTTTTTATAGACAGTGATGTGGTTCTACAGTATATGTAGATACACAGTAACTTTCCACCGTGTTTTGCATAATTTATACATTCCCAGTGACCTAAATTACATCTGCATTGAATATTTTATATTTTTAATCTATGACCAGTAGCATTTAATAATCCTGTTGTAGACACCGCTGAACATGATTAGATGTTATTTGAGACGGCATTCATGGGGAAAAATGCCGTCTCAAATAACATCTTGTCGCAGACAAATTGAGCCTGGGATAAAGAAAGGAAAGTCATTATTTTGTAGATACGAAGCAAGATGGGAAACGTTGTAATGCTCCAAGGAGAGAAGAGGATGGCAGAGACGTGCTTTCAAAGTGGCTAATATCAACTCAATGCTGCCGAGTCAAGCATTGTCTTTTTGTTTCTTTCTTTTTTTTTGTCCCCTGTCTTACAAGTGTGTTTACCTCGTCCCTGATTCCTCACGTACAGGATGTGAATTCAGGAGAGGACTGTTTGCATCCTCTCCCCCCACGCTCTGTTTGAGTGTACCCGTCATAATGCCGTTTCCTTTCTACTGATCACCTTGGCAAGGTGGCAGGAGGAGCGGGTGAGAACAAAGACGTGTGAAGGGCAGTGGAGTCAGGATAAGAGACAGAGAGGAGCACGAGGGGAAAAGTAAATAATGGAAGCAGCCAGAGATTTAGAAAAGTGCGTATTTCATAGAGAGATAGTGCTGTCCTTTGTCTTGCATTTTACATTTGGATAGCACTCCTTTGCATGCTTTCGCTTGCGCTTGTGTGTATACAGATATGGTGACAGCAGATACTAATGCACCATTTCCCCATGCTTATGCTATTTTTCACAGTGTCAGTATGACGTTGACTAATATAATAATGTGACGTGAGTGACACCAGTAAAAAGAAAGAGATGCTCCTTTTCTAGGAGAATGTACTACTTTGAGTTGTGGCCCTTGCAAATGGAGTGTTGGACCATAGACCTGCAAGACCCCACTTCTTTGGTATGCTGTATGTACACTACATGTATTTTTTTTCCTGTTCTCTCCTGCCTGATGAGGATAGGTCACCCTGAGCTATGTCATCATGCCTCCAGCACTGTCCTCGACCAAGGGTTACACACATGCCCGGCCGCTGGGAGAGAATATGCTACCTGTCCACCCCCCTCCCATGCATGAGAGCTCCAAACGGGGCTTTGGGGATGTGTTGCAACCTCGCAGAATGTCAAATAGCCTTGTTAGATGAAGTGTTCTTGTTATTTAGTGATGCCCGCCCAGTCATGGAGGAGACAGGGTGGGATATGACATCATAAGGGAAGATGTTATTTTTTTGTGCAGAGGATTATTTTTTCATAATGACACTCTGTACTCTGTTGGATAAAATCGATAGGGTAATCAGACTAAAATTAAAGGCTGTGTAGGAATATGTCTGCTGTCACCTTTTGTTAATGCGATTTTGCCAGTAGATGCACAAATTACACACAAAGCAAAGGTAGAATGGCAGGCACCTGAGCTTAAGGGGCTTAGCCCAATCAAAGCCCTTCTCTTCATTTCCTGCGTGTGTACTGGGAGCCCCAGATGTGGAGCGGGCCGCACTCCTCAACACCAGTCGTCTCATATTCACTATTCAAATCAACACAGACACTGCGGAAAGAAAATGCCTCATTATGATCCCCACCTAATCAAGAGGATTGGCTGGCCTATTATATTAAAGAGCAGTTCATCACAGGCAGATAATAACCTCACAGGGAATGGCAAAGATAACTTATCAAGATTGATGGAACAAAACCAAAGGAAGTGTCTGCGTGTTTGAGCATGTAGGCATCTTCACGACTTTAGAATAAAATTGACCTCATTGTTAAAGTATGCTCTCTATGTATTTTACAAGTAAGACAACCCCCCCCTCCCCAAGATATGCCCCAAAAAAATTCATATGCAATGTTTTGTAGCTCTAATTTTCATTTCATTAAAAATCATTTCCCTCTGCTGTAATTTTCAGGGGCTCTGTTTAATCACAAAACTGTCGCTGCTTTCTGATTGGTTTGTTTGAACAGGGGGCGTTAGTCAGTTACTTTTCCTTTCAAGCAGCAAGGATGTTGTGTGCCTCGCTGCACCTGTACAGCACATGTTGATGGATCTGCAGACAGCTGCTGGGACCTTCTTTAACCCACTTCAACAATGTGTTGTGCCCGTCACAATCCATGATGGTGAAAGCTGATGTCCTTTGGTATCTGATGCTGCCAGGACATTAAATTTCACTCTGATACACTTTTTTTTTAGATTTGAGCTTTTTTTATCATTTATTATTTTATTACTAGGCCAATAGGCAGAGTAGGTGTAGTAGAAATAGAATTTTTTTTTTTTTTCTGCCCACCCACACCTGACATTCTGGTCACACACCTTGTTTCTTCGGTTTTGGCCCTTGCGTGGCCGTGAACAGGCTTCCATTAGCTCCTCTGGTCTCTTTCTTCCTGTCACCGGGCACTTCAAACATCCTTCTGCTGCTGTAAAGCCTCCACTGCTCCGCCCATCGTGATGTTTCCCCCCTGCCCTAACGGTGCCCTATGATTGAGGAATATGCACATGAACATGCAGACATGCATACCTTTATTATTTGGGCCTTTTTTTTTTTATAACATTTTAAATTTCACAGTGAACATATAATACTGAACAGCAACAGGGGGACAAGGATCAGGACATTAAACACAGAGAAGTACACAAACATTCATTACACCTGAATGAAGATACAGCCGACATTTATTATGGAAATAAAAGACAAAGAAAAAAGATTATATAGATCATTAGATTGTCTGTTTCCCAATGGTGGAAAAGAAACTCCTCTATTGAGGCAGTAATACACAAATGTAATAATGCTTCATTACAAGTAAAGCTTTATACTTTAAATTGACTCTAGGTTTTTTGACACTGCATTTAATGGGCTAAACCTTTGCTTAATTCTCCCCAAAGATTGTTTTAGACTATTAAGGAGCAGTGAAACCTGTGTGTGTGGCAGCAAAGTGAAACAACCTAGCATCAGGAGACGGACAGGGACAGGTTTATACAGTTACACTCTCAATGAGAAGGGATTGAGCGCAAGATAAACTCTGGAGGATTGTGAGATGACTTATACTTCTATGAAAGAACTAGAAAATTAGTTTTTTTTTGTGAAATCTTTGATTCTTATCCTTCAAACTGTTATTTAAAGACAGAAATTATAGACATCAAAGCTGTGACAAGGGACTATTTTTTGCAGTTTATAAGTTTATTGTATGTTTTTATGTAAAGGTTTAAATGAGTGATAAGAGCTGTATATATAATTGTGTGTGTGTGTGTGTGTGTGTGTGTGTGTGTGTGTGTGTGTGTGTGTGTGTGTGTGTGTGTGTGTGTGTGTGCGTGTGTGTGTGTGTGTGTGTGTGTGTGTATTTCTCTATTTCTAACCTGTTGCAAGACCTACTATATTTTAGTTGAAAAAATACGATCCTGGCTACACACTCGTGCTCACGCACAGCCGAGCTAGTAGCCCGGCAGACTTCCCCTCTGCCTGAGTGAAAGCAGCAGGAGTTGTCACGTTTAGAGACAGATTGATGTTACACCGCATTTCAAACCACTTAACTTTCAGCCTGCTTGTGATATCGGTCTCTTGCCTCCAGCCCTTCAATAAAAGTGGGAAAGAGTAGGTCACCCACTGGCCTGTATCTGACAGCCGGGGTGTCTCCGTCGATACGGTGACCTCTGTGGAAGCAGACGGGGAGTCACCTATAGCCAGTAACTGCCCGGCTCTGAAATTGGACTAATATCACACGCGGGCTTCGAGCAGTGTTAAAGCGCAGAGGTGGATCCTCTGGGATGGAGGAATCATCTGGCCACCGATGGAGACGCATACCCAACAACTACGCCTGTGAATAAGTGACAATAATTAGAGCTGCCATGTGATGCTCCCGTGGTTCCACAACAACAGCAGGAGCAAATTAAAAACTCCCAACAGTGACATTGATCCTGTGTTCCACTGTGGGCAGTTAAAACACACTGGTGTCATTTGAACAGACATCTTCCTTCATTGCCCTTTTTTTTCTTTTTTTTTTTTTTTACACAGTTTCTGTCTTTCTGGTTTTCCCTTTCTTGGCAAAAGACCGTGTTGACAGTGTCGGTGACGAAGTGGCCACATTAAAACTGTGATGACAAGAGTAGTATTGAGTGTGTGTTTGTGTGAGCAGAGAGAGAGATGGGAAGAGAATGAGAATGAGAAATTCCCCAGAGGGCTTGGCAGGGTCAGCAGTGTGTGTGAGCGAGATAATATTCTCAGTTTATAGCTCGGTGGTATCACCTCTCCTTTCTTTTTTTTTTTTCTCTAGCTGCCCATCTCTCTGTCTCCCTCTTTGCCTCTATACATTTTTTGTCCCGTTGGCAATATTAATATTTGAAGGCCTCATTATTTACTCCCCCCCCTTCAGCCTGGCCGTACTATACAATTGTGTTCCCATTAAGCCAGTGAGCTCACAGCGTACTGAGGCCATAAAGAATTCACATTTTCCTTAATGATTCTGCTGTCTTTGATAATGTTCTTAACATCTAAAAGATGATTAAATTGACTCTGTCCTGACCTGCTGTCTCTTTCCTCTTTGTCGTTCACAGTTAGAACAGATCCAGAAGCACACATGGTACATGTAAGTACTCCCCCATCTTTCCGTGTGTTTCAAGCGCTCCTCTCTTGGCCTATTCTGCTGGGGTTATAGACCGGAGGGGGGCTCCCACATGATGAACGACTTTGAGTTTCAGCCCTGTACACCAGAGTACATTTGAGCAGGGCACGACTCCACTCTCAGGGATGTGGGTGTAAATTGGTAGTGCATGAAAAAGGATGTGCAGCATATGGTCAACTGAACAGGGAGGAGGGAGTAGGGAGAACATGCAACCTCCGTGTACCTGCTGTGTAACTATCATAACAGGGTGCCCACATTATTAAACTAGCATTCATCTTTTGAGAAAAATTGAAGCGGAGTTCAATGAAAAACTGTTCACAGGGTTATGTTTTAAAATTGGGGGTAAAAAAGCATGAGCATGAAGCGTGCTTAAAGATAGCTTGTCAAGGCTAATACATCACATAATCAGATGATCACCAATGATTTTTTTTCCAAAATCTGATTTTAAAAGATTCTTGTAGTGGATGAGGTAAGATGACTAATAGAAGAAGGTTGTGAGTCCTGGAAGGGGCTGAGTTATGGTTTCTGTCGGTGTACTGACGGATCATGCAAACAGACAGCAAGACCGATAAAAGAAACAGGAGCAGACAGGAGAAGAGCTGGGAGAAAGGAGCGACTTGTCAGTGAGGAAGTTTCCCCATGGTAGGCTGGCAGCCTAAGTGACTGCTGAATGACTTGAATGAGTGACTGAGAATTAGGTTTTGTTTGACAAATAAAATGCTCCGGCTATACCAGAAGCAATATACCAGCTGTATGTAAAAAAAAAAAAATGGAATCGCACAAACTGCGGCTCGAACTTGAAATTTAAATGAGGCCAGCCACTCATGTCAAGTCAATTTGTATTATTATTTTTCATCACTGCTCACAAATTTGCCGCAGAGGGCCACTGTCATTGTGTTTGTTCAGCAGGTGAATTAGACAGTGAGCTTCTTAAAATCATGCAGCAGCAGCAGCACCGAACACACTGTTGATGCTTATTGACAGAAGCCTGTCTGTGTGTGTTCTTTGTCAGATGGATATATTCTTTGAAAGAATGCTCCGGAAATTGTGTCACTGCGGATTAGCCTTTCATTTTAAATCCCAATGCATGTGTATTTCTGAAATACAAAAAAAGACAAAACAGAGAAAGACGGACAGAAGTGAGGTACTACAACTAGGAGAGTGCCTAATGCAGTTTGGAAAAGCAGGAACAGAGCAAGAGGGAGATTGCAAAACATAACAGCATTACTCAGTCTGACCCCTATTCACCTACTGAAGTACTGAGGCTTACACACAGCATGACTAAACCTGGGGAAACTGCATGATTACCAACATTTCAAAATGGCTCTTGGGTTCATAATAAGGCCATCATCTTGCCCTAGATGACCAACTAACTGGATATTCTCTGTACAGTGGATTTATAAATGCACTACCTTTTACAAGTGAAAGGAAAGTGCTGTTTCTTCAATGAAGATAACAATAAGCTAATCAGAAATACATTTCCAATGTATTAACGCCTATTCAAGCTGTAAATATCTGGTTTCAATGAAATATCTATATAAGTGTATAGAGGCCCATTTCCAGCAAGTATCACTCCAATGTTCTAATGGTACATTGTGTGTGCGAATTGCGTTTGAAGCTAATGGAAGGAGAGGAATAGAAAAGAAGAAGAGAAATAAGAACATATTCATTTTCTATACTTTCTTATTCCTTCTTCACACACACCTTGTATGAGTATAGGTATTCCTAGGTATGTTTGTGGGGATATAGAATTTCCAATCAACCTACACATGTTTTTGGACTGTGGGAGGAAGTCAGAGAACCCTGAGAGAACATGTACTCCACAGATAAGTTGTAGCCCAAGGACTTTAACCTGTGAACTCCTTGCTGTGAAGCACCAGTGCTACGTACTGCTCCACCATGTCACCCTGATCAGAAAACCATCTTATAATTATGTTAGCAGCTGAACACAGTTTAGCTGGTTGGATGGACAGAAATTTCTAACCATGTCGATGTCTTGACTATATATTCTATTAATTTTGCAACTGTATAACCTTTCATGGCAAACACACAATTGGCTGGGTGACCCCACATTTTTGAACGTCAGTGTACCTCTATAAATTATATAATGATTTCATGCTTTAGAGTGAAATGATTGAAAATAGCAGTAGCCGTGCACATTTCTGACTGTGCCCTTATCCGTGTCATAATTTTCTTTTTTTTCCAGAGGGGGGAAGAACGAGCCAGAGCCAGAGCAGCCTGTGCCTCGGAAGGTGACCATCCGCAGCCTGCCGTCTGCAGACGACATCGACCCAGATGTGTTGGACAGCATGCACTCCCTGGGCTGCTTCAGAGACAAAAACAAACTACTGAAAGACCTGCTCTCCGATGAGTGAGTGAATCCGCCACAGAATGATGAGGCGGCGGCGGAGAAGAATGAGAGTATGAGAAGACGTGAAAGACGTGACGAAAAAGTGAAGCCAGTTTAGTGAAATAGGAAATGATTTTAAAGATAAAAAAAGCTGAAGATGGAGAAGGGGACAGTGTGCCATGGTTTCAGGAGCAGGACAGAGGGGACTGTAATTAAAGGATGGGATGGGTGTGGTGTCCGCGCTCACCTGCAGCCGTGGCTTGGGCCCCAGCTTTTATGAAATCCTGAGCCTGTCACTTTAGATGTTAGGAGCTGTAAATCATTTAACTGGTGTCACACAGCGTTTCCACCGCTCTACGCGGGATACAATCCCCCCAAACTGAGCCCCGGGCCACGCCGTTTGTGTAATGCTTGTAACGTTTACGTCGTGTTTGTGTTTTCGGTTCAAATATTAATTCATGTTGAGGACAGATGTTTTCTGGATTCCTTTCCCTGTCCTCCCTGCTCCATCCACTCGCCCAGCCTCCCCCATTTAATAGTAAATGAGCTTTTTTTTCTGTCACTTTGCTTGCCTCGTCTCTCCCAGGAGCATGCAGTAATATCGCTGGACTGGAGGAAAATCGGCGGTCCCTGTCTCCCTTAACCTGGTTCATTTTTAGCTGAAGTTGCATGTCTTTGTCTCTTTGCCTCCTATTGCTCTCCAATCTGTCTTTATAATGAGAGGCCAGTCCTGGGGCCTTTTGCATAGCCAAGTGTGGCCTAGAGACTCAAAGATATTAGGCTTCCTGATTTACTGAGAAAGAAAAGGACAAACTTATAATAGGTTGATACTTTCAGAAACTTGTTAATGCACTATGTGTATGGAGATAAGGCTGTACTGAAAAAAAAAAATATCTAGAAAATTATATGATGGCTTAATGATCTGTAAAACTACTATAAAGTTTTGTTGGAGTTATGTAGAAGCTGTTTTTATACACACCTATAATTGCATATATTTGTTTAAAAAATGTTTGTCTCTCTGCAGTGACAACCAAGAAAAGATGATCTACTTCCTATTACTGGACCGTAAGGAGAGGTATCCCAGTCAGGAGGACCAGAACCTTCCCCCCCGAAATGAGATTGGTGAGGCTTGGACAAAAGATAAAGAAGCATAAAGGATATAAATAAATAAACACATTTAAAAAGAATGAAATAAATAATTTAACATATTGAATTTTAATAGAACAACAGCTAAAGAAAAGAACAGGGGAAAAAAATAGATCTGAATCTGTAAACACAATATTTCTGAGCAATACCAAGATGTGACTATGGGACTTTTATCCTGTTATTGAATATATAGCTATTTACACAGACAAAACAAGCCAATTTAGACAAGAATTACTAGACTGAAGGTAACTCCTGAACACGCCCGTTGTCTAAACCATTAAAACAGAATCTGCACAAAGATTAAATAATGACAAAAGCAAACAAAAAGGATTGTCTGTATGTTTTTCTTCCTCAGTAGAAAAATGGAACAGCTCCAGGAGCGGAGATTTGCCTCTCTCGTTCCTATCTCCTGTTTATTGAAAATACGCATGAAATATAGTAGCAGAAATAGAATGTGTTGAAAGGCCAGATATTCTTTTTGTATTTATTGTAAACTGTCAACTCCAATTGCTTTGGTGCAGATATTAACTCTCAATATACTACTGAGATATTAACACTCAAACTCAATATTCTCCCATTCATACACCACAAACTCACCGCAGATGTCCACCCACGGGAATCTGAGTGGAAACAGAGATGCTTGACTTAGACTTCTGTCAGGGTTATTTTCTGACAACAGCACTGCAATAGGAGGAGTGTTACATGCACGCACGCATGCACGCGGTGTGTGTGTGCACGTGCTGAGAGATACCGACATTTTGATGAATAGACTCCCTCTTCAGTGAATGTGATACAGTCAATACAGTGGCCATTAGTTCAAGATCTGGGAGGAAACCATTACTTATTCACTATTAGTTTAAATGTCAATGTGATCAGAGCTTAACATCACTCAAACAATCACAAATGCGTTTGTGATGCACGGAGCTGCTCAGCACTTAGAAATGCACATGTTACCGCGGGATTCACCGTGGGTTCTGAATCGTTCTGCCTCGCTGCCGTGCACAGATCCTCCGAGGAAGCGCGTGGACTCTCCCATGTTGAACCGTCATGGCAAGAGGAGACCGGAGAGGAAGTCCATGGAGGTCCTCAGCGTCACAGATGGTGGCTCGCCCGTACCGGCCAGGAGGGCTATCGACATGACGCAGCACGGACAGAGGTACACATGGAGGGTTTGTTTTGTCTGCAGTAAAATTTCATCATAATTTCGTAATGAGAAATGTAGAGATGGGACAGCTCTGTGGGAGGAGATCCAGTGGGGAACTAGCAGCCCTGCACTCGCAGCAGGTCAGACAGCTCTGGAGACTGATGCTGTCCCGCTTTGTCTCCTGTCTCACTGTAGTCAATCAGTGTACAGTAAAAGCTGGAATATGCCTGATGCCCCCACTAATTGCAGCAAAGAAGAAAGGTATTCGCTCACCACTCTGCCCTCACGCTATCCTCTTACCCCTTGTCTGACCCCTCCCCACGCAAGGAGACGCCTGTGGCAGGGGAAAGATGCAGTGGTGCGTTCTTATGGTTGCAGCCTGTGACGCCAGCACAACTTGATGTAAATGAGCTGTAATTCTCAGCTTGGTCCAACAGAGTCAACAGTTTTCATGATGCAGTTCCTGAAGTTTTACTTAACTCTCTTAATTAACTTTTTTTTCCTACTGCAGAAAACTGCACATTTGCAATTCATAATTTCTATCCCCCCCTCCCCTTTTCCGGTGTGGGCTCAATTATCTCTCTGTTTCATAATCTGAACGCATTGATAATCAGTTTCTCCCTCCCATACTGTGTCCCACTTTCTCTGGATGCAGAACATTTCGTCTATTTTAGAAATGTTCGAGTCAAGCCAGAACCACTACCCCACAAGGCAGAGAGGAGTGATTTAAAATCTATTTCCTCATTTTATTTCAACAACCAATATATCATCACGCCACACATTTCTGCTCAGAGGCAGTGACATTCGTGTCAGCAGGAAAGATTGAATCTGAGGGGGTGATAAGGGAAAAGCTTTCAGGGGTACAGGACGTAAATGCAGAGGCAGCGAGAAATGTATCAGATAAAAGATATATAGTTCTTAAGTTGAATATTCATCCAAATGCCGGATGCTTTAAGAACTCCTCACCCCAGCAGTTTGGCAACAACAATAATTTATTTCCCATGTCTTTTGTACTGAATCTCACTTGGGGGAAGCCACTTCAGAAGTTTTAAATCCACTTTAAGATCTCCCACCTCTAAGCACTTTAAGGCGGGACACGCTAAATTCCTAATGTCCACTGGTACCTCTGTATTTCAGAGCCTCTGCTCCGCTCCTTCACCCCTTCAGGAGATCTGAGTGTCATCCCATATATTTTTTTAAAGGGTTGCTTTAGTTTAGAAGCTGCTGCTCCGACACTTCACTCTGACTCATCCTGTATCAATCAAACCTGAATAGGCCCCATATAGGCCAGTTTATACAGTGTTAATAGCACCTTCCTAAGCTGCATCAAACACCCGTTCGTTTTTCACATGCAGCTGAATGACGTATAACATAAAGGGCACTGAGATGAATCCTCTGAACATGAAGGTGTACTCGTATAAATCCCGGTAGGAGGAAAATATCCATCTTGCATCCTATAAAACAGGTTTTAGTCGGAATCCTACATATATCAGCAGCAGCCACGGCCATTTACAAAAAATAGAATAAAAAGAAAACAGCTCCCCTGCATCTTTCTTCCATGCTACTTTAATCAGTGGGTTTGTTTATACCCCTCCACCCAAATCTCTCTCAGGAGCTCCTCCCTACATCTCCTCTCTCTCCCGTGGTCCCTTGTGTGCAGCTGACCTTCAGTGCCAAACGCCCCCCTCTGTTAGTACGGAATTGCTATGCTAATGTGGAAATGCTGGTAGTTTTTCTCTGTCTGGCTTCGTATCAGCTGTGGTGGATTGGAGGTGGGGGTGCTTTTATATTTTATTTCCCTCCAAATCAGATCAAATCTCTCTCTTGCTCCACCCATAACTGCAGGTTATGGCTCTCCAGCTGATCAGTGGGGTTGGGAGAAAGGGGAGGGGGCTGTTGGTGAAGTCCCTGTATATCAGGATTTAGTTGTGTTTTTGAACTATTTCGCCTTCTATCACGTCCTTGTGCGCGCTTTGTTTGATCATGTGCATGCCTGTATGTGTGTGTGTGTGTGCGCGTATATTTGACGCTGGTGTCGGGGACGCGCATGCGTTGCAAGAATCATGGCCGAAGATTTGGCTGACTTCTCTGAACATAACCTTATCTTTCCCCGACAGCAAACTTTTGTCGACAGCACAGAAGATTCAGAGAACTTCAGATCAGAGGGCGTCAGAGAGAGACTGACTTTGAAACATGTGTTTTGACAGGATGCATTTCCACCAGCGTAAATGGTGGAGGCGAGAGGGGAAACAGTTTTTATCTGAAATTACACAACAAAAATGCCCGAACCTCAAACCATATCCAAATTTCGCCTCACATATCTTGTCTAGGCAGTTACAACCGAGCAAACGCCCCAGCTGCATTTTCATACATGTGATGGGTGATTTGACTGCTCCTGTGAAGAATAATTAAATAGATTTGGGATAAAGACTTCTTTAGCCATGTTGCAGAGAAACACACATGGAGACATTTTCATATGAATGACCGTTTCATTCTTTATATACCCAAAGGTATCTCGAAAAGATGTTTAAAGCAATGAATAAGAAATCCCACTGATTTAATTTTAGAACTTAACAGCATGCCAGGACAAATGAAGAGAGGTTAATGATATGTAAATGAAATATGGAAAAGTGCTGCAGTGTGAAGAAGAGAATATCAATTGATTTTTTTTCCTTTTTCTTGCTACACAGATCTGCTCTAGTTGCTTGATTTTGTTTGAATGTTGGGTTAGTCTGAGTGGTCTTAATAAATCAGGCTCTCATGCTAATTATTGACTCTAATTTATTTAAGAAGCTCAAATCAGCACAGATAAAGCACCTTTAACATTGATCTGTACAGTAGAAACTGCGCGGGTCTCACTACATTTAGAAATTTGAGGAGCTGAGCTGTGAATATTAATGCACTGAGTCCTCAGGGAGTTGTCACAGCTCAGAAAAGGAAATGAATTTAAGCAGTGTGTCGATTTATATGAATATCTACTTTGTGTAGGGGAACTCTATTTGCAGGCCCAAAGTCAGTATAGAGGAGGAATGAAGGAACTTTCTCCACTTGCCATAAATCATGCTGGTAGTAGCATTGTGTTGGTGTGGATTTGGCACTATTATTTGTTCACCATTTGACTCCTGGCACCATTTATTTCATTTAGCTTTGGTTTCATTTCATTTCAGTCCATGCCCTCATCTCAGAACCTTTTGTAGTTTTTTTTCCCATCCCCACAGCCAAACATTAGCCCCCCACAAGTGATTTGGATTGTTCTCTGACACAACTGGTGGTCACACACAGTCGACATGGGACCGCGTCCAAAACAGGTTCATGGGAAGTGTTAGCTTGAGGAAAAATGGATTATAGAAAGCCTAGAATAGATGGCCACACACACACACACACATACACTCACATGTTTAATTTACATAGACCATTGTAGGCCTGAACGATCAATTGCTTTTTTCGCAGAAAATTCCCAATTAATTTTTTCCTAAAATCGTTCAGCCCTACACCATTTATGCACATGCATGGGTAGGTATGTACAGTGTAAGGTAAACATAAATGACAAAAAACCTGTGGATGCATTAGTTTTTCTTTGTGATTTTTGCCTCCAGCCCAAAGCTATGGAGATGAACACTTGTAAAGCTATGCTAACATTAGCAGGTATTGTTTCAACTATGTTTATGCTGACATTTGGTAAATAGCATAAACACACAAAATACTGCAGCTGAGGCCGATGGAAATGTTTGAAGTTTTGCAAGCATTTGGTCATGAACCAAAGTATATGATAAATGACCATACTGAGCTGAAGATAGTACTAGATGAAAAGTTAATGGATCACCTCAGTCGTCACAGTAGATCCTTTTCAAGGCTGACACTTTGACCTTTCAAAGCAGGAACAGCATTGGTATAAATGATAATATTAACGATGGCTCCATTCCATGAATATTCTCTGTAAGCCGTGCCAGTGAGCGAGGATGCTCAGCACCGCAGCCTGGACTCGGCCTTACCTAAATGGAATGCAGCCATCAATAATGTTATTAATTGCACCTTTTCCTGCACTGACAAGTCTAAATGTCTGCTGTGAAAAGGGTCTATTCACCGCATAGCCTGGCTGGAGGAAATTCAGCTTTGAATTGTGAGCAGCTTCAAAAGGAGCTACTTACCTAACTATATGCATGGGTCGGTATCTTTTTTTTTTTTTTTTTTTGTAGGTGAACTGCCCCTTTAAAACATTTTGACAGAACAAATAAAGATAGCGGGAGAGTGGCTTTGAGGCTTTCTGGGCTCCTGCTATCTCCTTTCCTGCTGATTTACTATGTGGCTCCTTTGTCTCCATGTGATGGTGTGTGTGTGTGTGCGCTGTTAACTATAAATAAAACACTCGTCAACAATAATTCATTGTCTCCGGGAAGCAGAGGTGAGCCTCTGATAGCTGATTACTGTACGGCACAGCCATCTGTACCATTAGCTGTATGGACCTGCCGGTCCAGCACTAACAGATGCAGAGAGCCGCTAACAGTATGCTCGCCATGGCCTGAGGACACAGTGTTTTGGCCATGTTTAGATGAAATGAGTTGGCTATGTACGCGGCGCTGTGGTGAGCAACTGTGGACATGTCCCAGTGGACTGTAGAGACGTACATGATAGCGGCTGTCTGGTCAGCTGCTCCTTAAAACACACACATCCTCACCAACGTGATCTCGACATCGCCTACTCATGTGTGCATAAGTGTGTGTGCAAGAAATACACTTGCAGAAGGGCCAGTGAGAGAATTACAGAAATAGCTCGTGAG
This sequence comes from Eupleurogrammus muticus, assembly GCA_036785175.1. Taxonomy (NCBI): domain Eukaryota; kingdom Metazoa; phylum Chordata; class Actinopteri; order Scombriformes; family Trichiuridae; genus Eupleurogrammus; species Eupleurogrammus muticus. Next base: position 19,859,042 of record JAYKQN010000010.1, on the reverse strand, counting down.
TGGGTGTTTCTATATTTTCCTCACTCTCCTGGTTGATAGTGTTGCTTCTCTGTTCTGTTTCTGTTTGTGTCTGTGCCTCTCAGGAGAAGATTCCTGCTCCAGTATCGTTTCTGTTTTTTAGGTTTTTATAAATTAAAAGCCAAAGCGGGGTGGATGACTGCACCCAAATAAGTGCATCTATCTTTAGAAGATACATACTTTTCCTGATAGAGACTTCTTGCTGTGACAGTATCAGTATTATTTTATATATATGGATGTGTGTGTGGCCCCGTAGAACTGCTCCGCCATCAGTCTCCATTACTCCATTGCTCCCTCTCATCCTTCACTCATCCACCCCTCTACTCATTCCTCTATTACTCTTAAACCCCCTCATTCTTCTCTCCCATTTGTCCGAGACATCTTCCTCTTCACCTAAGCAAATTGAAAAACACTGTCTCACTGTTAACGATCGCTTAATCTTTGAAAACGCGAGGTAATGGATCCGAAAGGTTGGCCACAAGTTCATGAATGCATCACTGTAAAAGGGAAAACGGGGGTGGGGGGGTGGGGGGGTGGGGGGTTGTATTATTACGTTGAATGACAAAAAGGAACAGTGTTGTGACAGTGAGCAGCTGGTGTTTCCGGGTGTTGACAGGCCCACTTTGTGTGTGTGTGTATGTGTGTGTGCGTGCGTGCATGCTTGATGGAGACAGATTGTCCTGTGATTGTTCATTTCTGAGCAGGGCTCTGCTCATAGGGGTTATTGACAGCATCTGCGGGGAAAAGAAAAACATGACAAATGGCACTCAACCAAATGTGCCACTTCATTTCCCCCCCTCAAGATATTTTCCACTGATCCAGTGCAAAGGCAGAAAAAAGTGTTCTGTTTATTAGCAACTATAGACTGAGCCAGAAACCTAATTTGAATGCTAAACTAAGGAAAGTAGTGTATAGATTTCCAGGAGAAGCTGCAGTCATATCAGCACATTTGAAACTGAAGTTTCAGCTTAATTGGTTTGTGACTAATTGCCGCGGGTCAATGCTAGTAATGTCTGATAAAACAGCGTTTCAGTTACCGTCTGCTGTAGTGCTTTCGCCCTCTTTGTGTGATCAGGTGTTGTGTTTGCGAGGGGCTTCATAGCAATAGTTGGTAGCCCTCTCTAACCATGTGCAACATGTAACCTCTGAGCTCTCACCTCCCACCCGCGTTCACTGAAACATGTACACGCGTCGGTCCCACATAAAGACTCTTGTCCCTGTGTGTGTTCTTGTTTGGTTGTGCCACAGGTCGAGGTCTATTAGTGGAGCCTCCTCTGGCCTCTCCACCAGCCCACTCAGCAGCCCACGGGTAAGTCACGACCCTCGGAACCTTTCCAAATACACACACATATATACAACATGCACCTTTTGACCCAGTTCTCAGGTATCTAGTTGTCTACCCTCAGGGATAACAACCATCTGACGACTTCTGATCCCATCGTATTGCTGTCTATGTCAGCAAGAAAAGCAACTACAGCCACATCTGACCTTTAACAAAGCACAGCAAACACACTGAAGACAATATTTTTCACTTGTCCTCTGCATTATTAGTTTGAGATGTGGCATATATTTCCATTACTTGTTTTAATCTACCCTTGCATTTTGAGGAAACAGGGTTCAGCTATAATAAGTTCCTCATACCCCCCGTGAGATTTCAACTTTGCATGAGTCCTCACTGTGTCCATATAGTTTCGGATCCTTCCGTTAACTCTCGGTAGAACGTACTGATGAGCACATGCAGGCCATGCGACGGCAAAGTTTCTTCTCCCTCAAAGTCCAAAAGTCTCTTCTCTCTCCATCCTCGTTGCCTATTATCCCTCCTTCTGTTTTCTGTGGCCTCAGCTCTGTGGAAATCCAGCTCAGGGAATGCTGCAGAAAATCCCACTTCTCTTGCTTAGATCAGGGGGGCTTGTAGTAAACTTTTCCAGCTGAATAACCTGAGAAGGCTTGAGATTAGCCGTGGTCCTAAGACGGGCTCCTCACAGCACACAGGTTCTTTCAGGCTGATCTGAAAGGGAAATGGATTTTTTTTTTTCAGACCCAGCCGAAGCCTGACTTGTGATGCACAGCGACAGGCTCCATATGGGGTTATTTTCTCAAATTTGTGTCTGGAAAAAGGGGAGGTGTCAGGGGAAATAGTTTATCAATGTTCCATTGTGGCTGCAATTTCACCATTACAAATCATACAGATCAATAAACCCATCTGGAACCTGGAGATTTTACTACAGCTACAATAACCCTGTCCCTATTGTTATTGAGTCGACCCAAATTGCCTACAAAGCTAGTCTCATGTCTTCATACTTGTCTGTGTCTGCTTGCTTTTCTCTCTACTAGGAGAGTCTTGTTTTTTTCTTTTATTAGGTCCATCTTTTATTATCTTTTTTTGTTTGAACTTTTTTACCCCTCTGTGTATTGCTTGCTGATTTAGTTCCCATTCCATTTTTGCTTTGTTTTCTTTTTTCACTGAATGGTCTAACTGCGTGTTTTTGTCTTTTCTGTCTTTTCTTTTCCTCCATCTCTCCCGTGTCTGTACACGTCTCACCTGCCTCTGTATTCTTTGGCTGCCTCTACTGCTGTTTTTGTTTTTTTTCTTGCTTTATCTATTTGCTTGTGTGCCTGCATGTGTCCCCGTACGTTTTCCTTTGCTTTCCTCCTCCACCTGCTCTGGCTCTTGGCTGTATTGGCTGTGTGTCCACACAATGTTTCCTCGTAGCCTGTCAGAAAGTTTGGTGTTCCACCTCAGTTCCCAGAGGGGTCCCAGTCCCCCACCGCCAGCCCCTGCCCGTCCCCCGAGCCCCTTCCAAACCGCGCAGGCCCGCGTATCTCCACCCCAAACTCCCTCGCTCCGAACAGCGAGCCCCTCCCGGCGGCGCTTAGCAAGACACAGACGCTCCCCACTAAGCCCAAAGTGGCCCCCAAGCCTCTCCAGGCCACGCGCTCCAACCCGCTCCCAGAAACCCCCACAGATCCAGCATCTGCCGCCAAATCCGAGCCCTCCAGTCCCTGCCAGCTCCCGGCCCAGCCCCCCTCTGCCTCTGTACCCGCCTCCCCGTCCTCCCCGTCCTCCCCGCCGCCCGATTCCTCCCCGTCCCCGATCCCCGCCTCCACCCTCCCAGGCAGCCCCCACGTCCGGCGCTCCCATTTCGCCACCAACCCGCAGCTGTCGGCGCCCTTCAGCCCGGCGGTGCCCCTGTCGCCCATCCGGCTGCACCACTTTCACCCCGTGGTGCCGACGCCGTCGTTACTCACTAACCACCCGCCCAAATCTATCCCCTTAATACAGGTCACCCCCCACCCCTCCCCCCGCGGCAGCCCCCTCCCCACCCCGAAGGGCACTCCAGTGCACACTCCCAAGGACAGCCCGGCCGGGACCCCCACCCCCACGCCGCCCCCCAGCCCCTCCATCGGAGGCATGCCGTGGCGGACGCGCCTCAACTCCATCAAGAACAGCTTCCTGGGCTCGCCACGCTTCCACCGCAGGAAACTCCAAGGTACTGGAATCTCCACTGAACTTGCCAATGCTTAATTAAAATTGGTGCTATTTCAGGGAGTGGACAGTTCTTTAGGTAAAGTAATACAGTAACCGGTGTCGACTCTTATCAACTATTTTTGTTTCTGATTCTTGTGCTTCTACAGTTCCCACACAAGAGGAGATGTCCAGCCTCACACCAGAGTCTTCCCCAGAGTGAGTAGACGCTGATGCTTTTTTTTTTTCCCCTAAGCCACCACTGCTCTTATAACTATGCATAACCTGTCAGCTCCTAACTCCCTGACAGCACCATAGCAGGAGGTAGTGGGTTGATTATGAGGGAGGGAAGGTGATGATGCTGAGGTCCCGGGGGCCCGATAACTCAAGATTGGCCTAGATATGCCTGTTTGGCTGGCTGTCTGAGGCTGCCATTCCCACCTGCCTGGGAAGAACATCCAGAGTGGAAGGACCCGGAGACTTGGCTGGAAAAAGACTGTCTCTCACAGCAGGATGTCAGCAACACACAGGCGAAGGAACCAGCTGTTTTCTGCACAACAGCACCCCCTCATGTCTCAGCAGCCATTACAGAACTATTTAAGGCTTTATATACAACTGACAACATATTTATTTAAATATGCATGCATTAGCTGAAGTGAACGTCTTGTGAATCCATCAACAATTTCAAGAATGTTATGAAATATTAATATGGCAGAAAACTGGAGTCCATATGGCTTATTAGTGGGTTTATGAACACCTGGGCTGAAGCCAGGTGAATTCATCTACCTCTGCCCCCTCTGGACCTGCGCTTCTGCTCCCAAAGAGGTTCAATTATATCTCTGTTTCCCTCGCACACACATATATATATATATATACAGAGAGAGAGAGAGAGAGAGATACATACATTCTCAGTTGCTCAGAAGGTGAAATGTCAGAACCCCACCTCCACAATTACATTTCCCGCAGGATATCCAACGCTTTTGCTTCTCTGCATTTCCCCAGAGCTGCAGGGAGAGCGAGAGTTCTATTTCTCCCACTGCATTTTACCTGCTCTCATTTTTTCCAAATAGATAGATGGAGTTGTAGAACAAGGAAACAAAAAAAAAGTGGCAGGAAGAAAAACAGAAGGAAGTAAATAGGGCCTGACTATCTCTTTTTTTCCCTCTCCTCTTGTCTTTCCTCACAGACTTGCCAAAAAATCCTGGTTCGGTAATTTCATCAGCCTGGAAAAAGAGGAGCAGATCTTCATTGTCATCAAAGACAAGCCCCTCAGCTCCATCAAGGCAGACATCGTTCATGCCTTTCTCTCGGTATATTTTATTGCTTCATTCATTTCCTTTTTCTCTTACTCCGCTGGTCCCCCCTCCCCCTGCTGCCAACAACCATCTGCTCCCCGCCCCCCCTGCACCCAGCAGTTCTGTCTATATCTGGTTACGCGATGACATCTGAAATGTCTGATTCAGGACATTTCCACCATCAGGGCTGATTTTCCCTGCTTCAGTACAAGCCCGGCTCTCTGCGTGTTTGCTAACATGCTTCTGATTTATGTAGCAATTCAGTAAACTGCTTGTGTTCAGCGCTTCTATTTTTCTCTGTGACTGCAGACTTACTTGAGGTCAATAGAAAATCAACAGAGAGCATTGATCATTAGCATATAGATGCTTTGCCCTCAATAACATGTATTGAGTGGGGGGGGGGGTGCATGTAGATATTAAGATGTGTGTGTGAGAAGCTGAGGAATATTGTAGAATATATCTGTCTGTCTGTGTGTGCATGTGTGTGTGTAATCATGTGGATGGACAGATACATGCAGCAATGCAGGCAAGCACAACATTTCTCAGTAGTCAAAAACCCTCAGGTGTTAGGTAATATTTTAATTAACACGACCACTCCTCAGTTTCGGGGGTCTGGTCATGCCAGTCAGGTTTCACACTGAGTTTTTAATTCCTTAGTTCCCCAATACTAATTCCCATAAATGAAGACGCCTCTTAGATGAGAGGTGAAGTGTCTTCAACACACTAAAGAGTCCAGTTGATTTTCTCTACAATTCTACACGTTGAACTTGATGTAGGTTTACAGTGCTCACTCATCGCTGAGCCTTTCTTCTTATTGGCTCATTTTCACCTGGACAGATGGACATTTCTAAATTTCCTCTCTCTGTGTTTGATGTAAAGGACAATTTTATAAAACTATAAACAGTATCTAGAAGTAAAAACCAGACATGATATGGGACCTTTATCAAAATTTAAGAAAAGTTTATGTCATGTCGGGTCAATGTTCTGGTCAATATCAAATATGTTCCCTCATCCCTGGGGCTCTATTTTTTCCTCAGAATTATGCTAGCTGTTTTTTCAGACAGGAGATTGGCACCTGAATCAGTGAAATTATACCTCTCAGCACACTCACATTAATGGGATGTCAACCTCTCCCTAGCACTATGGCAAAATGTGACAATTTTCAGGACTCACCTGTTCATCGGGCATGCAAATTCATTTTAGGTGGTAGAGAGCAATGTTGTTGGATGACTCAAGATTACATTAGCTAAAGTCTTCCTGGCATGCATGGCTACTCGTCTAGGCATTAATCTCCTGGGTTTAGTGGTTCTTAGTATGTGGAGGGTATGTGGTACGTTTTATGAGGGTTTATTCGCCTTGTCATTTGCAAAGTGTGCATGGGAGAAAAATTAAACATCAATGCTCCCTACATATAATACTATTCACACTTCTTTCTCCTACCTATATTTTATCCCTATCTTTCCACCCTCCTCCACCGCAGATCCCCAGCCTGAGCCACAGTGTGATCTCTCAGACCAGTTTTCGAGCAGAGTACAAGTCCACAGCCGGCCCTACAGTCTTCCAGAAGCCTGTCAAATTCCAGGTGGACATCACCTACACGGAGAGCACAGCTGCCACCAAGGAGAATGGCATCTACTCTGTCACCTTCACCCTGCTCTCAGGTCAGGACACATGCACATGTCACCGTGTTGCTAGTCTCTCTACCCTGTATGCACAGAAGAAGCAAAGACAGGTCAGGTCTGTCCAGAGGAGACTCACTCACACACACACACACAAAACATGGGCGTTGTGTACAGAGGATGTAATGAGAAACAATGCATGAATTAATACTTGGATGAAACACAAAGCAGGTGGCCCTGGCAAAATCTGACATTCACATTCGAGTTAATAGGAAACGATGCTGATGAAAACATGTTCGTATCCAGCCAACAAGTAAACCACAAGTGCTGTTTCCCTGAGGCGGGTGTATTTCAAACCCACTGCCAAAAATAAAAAGGATTGTCTTCAAAGTTCTTGCAATTCTGAATGCTTGATAAGATTTTCCTCAAACCTCCCTGAGCGCAACAAGATGAGGTCTGGCTATGCAAGATTACATACTACGCAGTCATGTGTGTACGCTTCGTGCCATAGAAGGGCTCCCTTTCCCTCTCTTTCTTACTCACACACACACACACACACATAGTGGGGGCACATTCTAGCTGAACAGGGTGTAATAGTGGCTGTTTGGAGCCTGCTGGTTCTTCCATGTCAGTGACCATATATACTGTACACAACAGGAGCCCACAGTAGCAGTCCCCTCTGGCCTCCATTTATCATCTCAGGGTTTCTCTCCGTCTGCAGCGTTTCAGCTCACATTTCAGAGCCTGCTTCCCCTCTCCTCACCTTTACCTATTCCCCCCCCCCCCCCCTCTTGATTATTCCATCTACATTTTTTCACTGCACTCTGCTGCCATTTCTTCATGCAGCGTATCCTGATTCAAAATTATGATGCCAATAATTCCTCTGTTGTGGTGGTGCCCACGTGTTTAGGACCAAGCCGGCGCTTCAAGCGAGTAGTGGAGACGATTCAGAGCCAGTTGTTAAGCACACATGACCAGCCTGGTGTCCAACAGCTATCTGGTGAGTAACAACCCGTCTTTGTTCCAAAATATATACATACATATATATTCATATATATATATATATATCCAAAACCTCTTCACCCTTACCCCTACCACCTCATCAGCCCATCCCAACCCCCTGGCAAACTACCACCGCTGAACCCAAGCCTAATACTCCCCTCCTGTCCCTGTGCTTGGAATCTCTCTCTCTCTCTCTCTCTCTCTTTCTCCCCCCCCTCCTTGCATGCGTGTCCTCACTGCCATGAGAGGGCGGGAGTCGCTCTCAAGCACCGACTGCGGGTCAAATGTATCGTTGCCCTGGCAGTGAAGATTAGAGTCAAGGTGGGATAGGCTTATTCACATTCTGTTACTTCTACTTCCAAGACCGATCGTCGAGGCTCGTCCCCATGGCAACAACCACTGCGCCTCGACACTCTTCCCACAATGCACCGCAACAGCGACGCCACACCTGATAAAACGCTCTTTCTGGCTATTCCTCTCTCTCTCCCCTCATCCTATCCAGTCAGTCAGTCAGCAGATACGGAACCTGAACATTCACCTGTTAACTTCACAGGCCTCCCTGTCGGTTTTGTTCTTCCATCTCCTCCTTAGATTAGACTAATGACTAATATACTAACTACTAAAATGTGTAAACCTTTCCTGTGGCTACATCCCACACTATTTCCTCCCAACACACAGCCTGGATGATGAAGCGAAAAAAGCAAAAGACGTCCTCCTCCTCCTCCTCCCTTTCTGCTCTCAGCATGTCCCTCCTTGTGATTCACTGCTCTGATTGTGTTCATCTCACTCACCGTTCCCATGGCAACAGCTCCATCTGCTGTTCAGACAGTGAAGCGCCACCAGTTTCCTGAAATGTCTTTTTTCCAGCAGGACTTGTACTGATTTCTCTGGAAGTCTATTTCCTGTTTTTCTCTCAGAAAAGACAAGGAACATAGATAAAAGAATTCATCCTGGCTGGATGAGTTAGAGCACAATATATGAATACTGGTATCTACTTCACTGCAACCATCCAACAGCCTCTTTATCCATTTTTATGTCAGGTAATACTTGATATAGTGAGGTCTTTTGTTACTAAACTGTAAGTTGTGAGCTGAATCTTTGCTATGTAACTACACACTATCATTATCGAGCAGCCGCCATGACAGCTGTTATGATGTTTAACAGCCTGTTATCATTGCTGTGCCTCAGTAAGTTTACCAATTAGTTTGGATTTGTTATATTGCCGCGCTAATTACAGGCTGCGGTGTTGGAAGGGTAAAATCTGAATGAATTACATTAGATTAAGTTTTAACGATCGCTGCTTAATGCCTGTTTCAGCAGCCGAGATGGGATTTGGTATTATATATTATGAAGCAGTTAAAGCAGTAACAGGGTTTTTAAGTCGGACAGAATTACTTTCATGTCTTTCCACTACCAGACTATCAAACACTGTAATGTTAATTTTAAAACAGGCCACTGTGTGCTTAGAAGTAATTAAAAAGAATTGTTAAAATAAATCTCCTCCACTCCCACACCTTTTTTTTTTTTTACTTTAGCCTCTTAACACACCTCCAGTGCTAGGTGAGCACAGGGCGTCCATCAAGTCCAGGTCATTTATTCCTCTGATCACCAGTAGCAGCTGCTGTAGTGTTGGGGCAGCTCAGGAGGGCCATACAGGGGAGGATTAACAGTGTGTACCTAGAAGACCCTCCTTTTAAGAAGATGGTGTCTCTGTTTTGTTGAACAGACACAATTTCCCTGACATGTCTGAAAATGTGCAGATTTGGGAGTGAGTGACGTGACGTCGGGGAGAAGTTGGCTGAGGCTGTTTAGCAGCTGGCTCAGAGAGCAGAACACTCGGATCACTCATGCTGAGAGAAAGTTTTCCCTAAAATCTCCAGACCTCTGCAGCTAACCCTTCACATTGACTGGCCTGAATTTTGGAATTGAGGCTTTTTAAAGGTCCGGTAGTGCACACTTTTCCTGTGAAGTTTTGATCCTTGGCAAGATATATTTATTTCAATATATAATATTTATTTAAGATTTAAAGTAGCAATAATATTTTTAATTCATCTCCTCTCTCTCATCTTCATTTTAAGGCTTTAGAAAGAACAGGTCATATTGTGTTTGTTTCATTAATAATAATGAGCCCCTTCTCTGATTGGCTGAGGGTGAGGGGCATGACTGTGTACTTAAACCACTATTTAACAAAAGCTCTGATGGCTCATTTTCAGGCACAGTTTCTGAATACATGCTGTGTGTTTTTTTTCTCTGAAACACGAGACAGTATTGAAAACACTTGACCTTCTTCTAATCAAAAAGCTATTAAAATCTCACTCTCTGCAATATGGGACCTTTGAGGCAAACCAGCCATAAATGGAATCATTTCTAACAGCCTTTTATATTGTGTGTGTGTGTGTGTGTGTGTGTGTGTGTGTGTGTGTGTGTGTGTGTGTGTGTTGTGCTCTGTGCAGCACCTGTTTTTACTGACACTGTCACCGTTCATTTGGCGGCCCACAGAACTCTGGTGCGCAAATGGCTCTACCTAGAATTCAGAAACTGTGCAGTGTGTGACTGATAGTTCCCAGAGATGGGCTCTGTGTGTGTGTGTGTTTAACCACCATAAACAAAAAAACATAGAATTTTTATTTTCTTCATTTCTCATGCTTGGTTTACTCCACCTACCTACAGAGGGACCATTAATGCCCTGCAGAAAAAAGTAATTGTGTTTAGCTGGAAATCATTTGCATTCGTAGTATCAGACACACACACACACACACACACACACACTCTCCCTGTGTCTGAGTTTGCTTATAGCAGTTAAAGAGTGATCATTTTGCATTGGTTGGCATATGCACCCATTTCAGTCAGCACACAACATTAACTTCTGACATTATTCATGGCTTGAATGCAACTCAACACAGTTTGGACTGTATTGTAGTGGAATCGTATCAGTTGGATATATTTCTCCTCATAGAGTGACACATTGATGACACGGCCTCACAGTTGTATATTAAACTGATGTGTAACACCAAACTTAAGTGAAGAATCATATTTATTGAAGGTCATCTCTTTTTCTCTAGGCAGACTTAAGCCCAAACTTTAATGAGCTGCATTCGCTTCACTTGGTGCTACAGCCAGACCACAGATAGCCTCTATCAGCAGAGCTTCCGCTGAGGTCCATGCTGCCCTTTAATGCTTTTCATAACGTCTCCAATAAAAAAAAAATCTTCTCAAGTGATTAGGTTTTGCAGAGAAAGCAGAGACACTGATCCTTTATTATCCTCCGAGGGCAACTTTATCCTGGAACCCCAAGCTTCCTCATTGTCCTCCTTCATCATGAGCCAGGCTGCTCAGGCCCGTCTGAGCACCGACTCACAGACGACACAACGCGCTCACTCTTCCTGCAGCACACAGTTAATACGTTAAAGAAAATTAGTGTCACCCCAGGACAGGAAATTATGTTTTTGTCATCCGCTACCAGGCCACTGCTGACCTAAAATGAGTCTACACTAACACTATTTGCTGTCATTTTCAGTTTGAAACGCTACTTGTTTGCTTTCTTTTGGTTCTGCTGTGACATGCATGTGACTTAGCCCCCGACATGGCTGCTGCAGCAGTTTTCATCCCTGCTCCTCGCCTCTGCTTGCTCTGCCTCTCCTGTAGCCGCGTCTCTATCCTGTGAACCCCATGTTCATTGGATTGTTTGTTCTTTTTCTCCTTCCTCCCCCCCCCTCCTTTTTTTTGTTCTTTTTTCCCTTTTTTCTTCCCGTCTGTGTACCTAGGCAGCCCATTGAGTAACTTCTTTGACGTAATTAAACAACTTTTTTCAGACGAGAAGAATGGACAGGTGCTCTACCCCCCCGGCACGCCCACCAAGCACTGCCCCTCGCCCATGCAGCTCCGGCAGCACGAGCCAGAAAGTAATGACACCAAATGCCCCGCTGGGGGCCGCGACAGAGCCAAGCTGTCGGTGGCGTCTGTGGGGACACAAGAGGAGTCTTAGAATGAGACGTTTGTAGTTGAGCCAGTGCTAAAATCCATCCCAGTATCACTGTAAGCCGGTGGCACAGAGAGAATCTATCCGTACATAGCTAGATGTACATACTGATTCATGGACATTTACTTTTGTATGAAATGACTTTATATAGATAGAAATATATTGAGAGAATCAAAGTGATATTTTACAACAGCAGACTGCACCTACATCACACACACACACAGACACACACACACACACTTCTGTCCTTCCACTCCCCTTTTCATCCCCCCCTCAGTGTCCAACATCACCATCCACCCCCTCTACCCCAACCATCTAATCCTGTGGCCCTTGCTCTGTTTTTTGCTCCCTCGCTGCTAAACTGTGTGATGACCTGACTTGTTTCTGATACCAGGAATTATCCAGAAAACCTATTAGGCCCCTCCTCCTGCTCCGTCCGCCCTCCCTCCAACCACCCCTCCATCCCCCCCCTGAGCGCGCCGAGAGAGACGGACATTTGTTGACGGGAGGACTGCTTTTAGAGGTGCGCTGAGGGGTGGGGGAGTTGCCATGGAAACAGACCCTTCATGCAGACTTCTACCTTCATCTCCCTCTGAGCCCCTTCTCCACCTCTGGCAGCCATCAGTAGAAGTAGATGAAAATACCTACTTAGGACACACACGAAGAAAAAAAAACAAAACACGCACACTCACAAGTCGGCCACACACATCCCAACAAGCAGGAACACACACACACACACACTCCTCTCCCAACCTCTCCCAAAAGGGTGCCCTTTCCCTCTCTTCAAGGAGCTTTTCATGAATTGGGAAAACAAAGCATTTTGCAAAAAAAAAAAAAAAGGCACTACAAAAGCAACACATAAACATGCATACATGCACAGGTCCGGTATGCACAGGAAACTCTGGGATGTATTAACAAGAACACGAACAACAGCAAAAAGAGGACATGCAGATACACTGACTGACAGGAGGAGGAGAGGAGGGGGAGGAGTTTTGTGGAAAGCCCAAACTGCCGACGCGGATGCTTGCTGGATTGTATTGTTGGCTTTTTAATGTATTTTCTTTGAGAAGAACTGGGTTTAAAATACTAACTGACTTTATTAGACTTAATACTATTGCTGCATAGGGGCTGGAATTGTGATTTCAGAGAGGAGCGGGGCGTGAGAGGAACGGGCGGGGGCAGCGGGAGATGAGATGATAGTATGGGGTGGGGGAGGGACATGGGTGGGTACGTGGGTATTTAAAATGAATGATCTATTCTGTTGTACAGACTGATATAATTTCTTATGTAAAAAAAAATGAAATGTCTAGTTGTGACACTATGTTTAGATACCATGGGGACAGGTTGGTGAACCTGCGCCTGCCACATACTGTTCTTTTTAATTCCTCTGTGAATTTTTTGTTACATGATCATTTACGTCTTTGTTTGATTGACCAAAACATTCCTGTTTCCTGTTCTCTGCAGCACTTTGTCTTTGGTTGTTCATCTATACCTCTCTCTTAGTCTCACTTACCAGCAGTAGGAGTAGAGGAACAAAAAAAAAAAATGACGTGATAAATGCAATTGTGGATATTTTTGTATTTTTGTCCTTATTTATTCATGTTTGTTCATCTCACCGTTTCATTTCCTAATTTATTATAACTTGGCTATTTATATGAACAAAGCTGTTAGGTCAGTTGAATGTTATTTAATACCCTCTTGTGTGTTTGTAAATGGGGCAACATTTGAAGAAAAAAGGAACTTTTTCTTTCTTTTGTTTTGGTCAGACTTTAACAGAATTATGTGAACATCGACAAGTCACAAATTCCTTTTTCCCCTCGCCGATGAGGGAAAGAGAACTTGTGGGAACTCTTGGGGAAAAAATGATTTACCAGTAATTTAAGAATGTAGACTTAGCCTCTTTTTGGAGAGGGAATATGCTCTTCTATTGATATTTGTCAGTTTCATATTATTGTGCGTGTAGGCCAGGCCTGAGAAGGACACCACAGATCCCAATCTACTTCTTCTCCCTGTAAATAGACAGACAAACCGTGGGGGTTGATTGTCTTCTCAACCATGCTGGGGATTCCTGCTCTATGCTTTTAGCTTGTATTGCTGTGTGCATGTCAAACATGAGCTTTTCTTTGCATGGCTTTAGTGTTAATGTTCCATGCCAAACTCACTCCTTCTCTCAGCCTTCATCGATTCTCGCTCCACAAAACTACCTTTTAATGTTTAAACTCCCTCTCTTGTCCCTACACTTTTCACCCTCTCTGCTTTTATTTTTGGCCTTCTTCTTTTTTTCTTTTTTTTCTTTTTTTTCTCAATTGTCCCCTTGCTCCCGCTGATCTTTCCCTTCCTCCTCTTATCTTGTGCACAAAGTTTTTGAACGATGCTTCCTTTACTCTGTACCTCTCTCTGGAAGGTTCGGAGGTCTGGGCTGTCTCTACCTGTAGGTAGAAGAGGCACAGGGAGGGGATATCAGTACTACAGACACAAAGCAATACCCTATTGTTCACCCTCCTTTCTGTTTTCTACAATGGGAAGCTAGCAGCACTAAGGACATCTGATGATTCTGAGGCCCAGAGCGGTCTTTTTGACAGAGCAGGAACAAAACTGACTGATGTAATCCCCATATAACATAACTGTGAGCATCTTCAGTGCTGAAACAAATAAACTCATTCAGTTATGGTGTGTTGGTTTTTGTTCTTTGCGCCTGTACACACAAGGGTAAGTGCAGACCCAAAGCAAACACTTGGGTGGTTTACCATGCATAAAGTAATGTGGTTAGGGATTTGTTATAGATTTATTGCCAGTGTGACCTCATTTAGATACATGAAGAATAATAAGTGCAAAATTAAGAGCAGTGTAATGATTGCCTTTTTTATGTTGCATATGTCTTGTTATTACATGTATGATGACTCTCATGTTTTAGGTTTGTTCATTTGCGAGTCTGAATTTGTCCATCCTGCATTTCAGGTAAGTAAGTACAAACCCACACAAAGACATGGCAGTTAAATAGTTTGGAACAGTTTCTGCTATTTAAAAAAATGACAGAGCTTGTTTACCAAGTTTGTATATTTATTACAATAGTCCGCAATAAAACAGACTTTTATCAAGAATCCCATGTTGAATTCCACTGTTGTACCTGTGTAGAAGCCTTCAACCTCAGCATACATAAGCTTAATTAACTGTTAATAGTGTACTTGGAAAAAAACAACAGCTACCTGTACACAAAAGCAAATTCTGAAACAATAATATTAATAATTTGCTTGGATTAAAAACAAAATAAAAAGGGAACACCCTGTTAAATACTCTCACATCTTTTTTTCTTCTCATTAAATAGAAAATGTCCATCCCACGCTTCAGTAAGTGTTTTCTCTGGTCAAACTTCTTTAAAGATAAAACATAAAAAACATACAGTTTACATAAAAGGTACATTGGTTGGAGGCAGTCGACCTCGAGTCTACCTCATTCTTCCCACTCTGCATCACAGCCAAAAGTCCAGCATGGCCCCTTATGTGATTCTCGAATAGATGTGTCTGTCTACTGTCATGTTACCTAATCGCTTCAGTCAGAACCAGGAGGGTGCCATTGAGTCCAATCTTCCAAGGCAGTGGCTTATTTTGGCAGTTTTGTCCATTAGAGGGCAGCAGTGTTCTACAATTCAGAGCTCCCACCTGTTGCTTCTCCATCTAGGCTTCCTGAGCCTTGGAGAAAAGGCATCACATTGTCCATATTTCTTCTTCATAAACAAGCTGTACGCTGCAATACTGTCAAGACTGAGTGCTCGGTGCAAAGTACGGAACACTGAATTGTTCACAGAGCAAAGTCTTAACTGCTGCCAAATAACTCACTGATCTGTATCTGAATGTCAAAGCACTGGGTTAGAGGTTAACAACAATAGGATCAGATATGACTAAGAACCACTTCTAAATATCTGATCCTTATCAGTGATAACATGACTCTTCTGCTCAAACTGCCACACTCTTCCATTTCTTTGTCCTGTCCCCTCAGACTCGGGAGGAAACGTAGAGTGAGCGTAGTCGTTGGGCCAGGGTGGCCTCCAGCTCCACCAGAGGTGAGTCCCCCCGGCTGTGGACCAGCGTGGAAGTGGAGTTGTTCCCTTGCCGGACCCCCGGGGGTCCCAACAGCAGGCTTCTGAATCCCTCTCTCTCCAGCAGAGCAGGCATCTGCTGCAGGAAGTAGCCTTCACAGAATGAGCTCAGCTCCACTGAACCATGGACCTGGGACAGGAAAGGACAGCGTATGCTCAGATGTTTTTATCGCTAACTGTTATTAGTGAAGAATGTAGGCTGCAACACATTGTAACATATACACTATTTACTATATACTACTTTATAATAGTACTACTTAAATCAGGCTTCTAAATATGTTACCTTGGCTGTCTTGTAGATGCTGACTGCATTATTGTGGTTGATGTGCTTAGAACAGATGAGTTCACAGTGTCTCTGTAGCGCCCCCAGCTGGAACAAACTGGCAGCTGACAACAACTGCAGCAGGAAACAAGCGAATGTTACAACCGGAGAAACACTTGTGTTTCGTAACATGGCCAAGGCCAAGATTTGGATACAGAAGTAAGGGACAATTTTGGTTTAGTCACTATTTTCCTCAGTTATTTTATACATTAACTCAGTTGTATAGATAAAGGAAACAACTTTAACCTGCAAATAAAAGGTGTACAACAACAGTTCTAGGTTGAAGTTAAGCTGGGCAGGACATTACTACTGTTTGTTGCCTAACGCTCAGTCAATTGATTCCAATTCAAAACATGCACATTATTGAAATGATTACTGTACTATGACTGAAGCATGTAAAGTGTACTGTTTCAACCATCACCAGAGTTGAGATTTAATAATTCTATCGTGAACATGGACAGTTTCTATAGGGTCAATTTTTTCCCACACCTACTGTAGGTATTTAGTTATTCTCACCTCCAACAAGTCTGACACATTAGTTTTCAGTGACTCAGTTCCTCCACAGTACAGGTATGACATCATCATCTGCAGAGAGGTCATAATGTCAGTACGGTAATATGGGTTTGTCATACATTACAGAACCAGGAAAAGACCCGATACCTGAAAAATGTTGTACTTGACATCACTGATGTCAATCTCCTTGTTGGGACTTCCATCTGATCCAGAGGATGCCAGCAAAGACTTGAATCTACAGAAAAAATACATTTCTTAAATATAAATATATATATTTAAAATAAATAATCATATCTTAAGTAGGTTAGTGTATCACTTTTGTCAGTTTGGACCTATCTTACCTGTCAGAAGCTGTAATCAGCAGGACTTTGTGTCCGTAGAATGGCTTCCCTTCCACCATAAATGTCACATCTGACATCTCCTGGTTATTCAGAAAGTGAGGGTCTGTAGGAAAAAACATCAGCCTCCTTACAATCCATTCAGATTTTGTTAAACAGATACAAGGAGGTCAGTTTGAACATTTTATTCATTTGAAGGACATTGATTAAGTCATTTAAGCCATTCTTCAATTATAATGCAGAAATACCAGTTCTAGCTCCTTAATTGTGAGGATTTGTTGCCAATCTTAAGTGATCAGGGTCATTTGTCAATGACAATGCGAGGAATTGCAGGTTTAAATATAATTGTGACAGGCATTTTTATGAAAATGATTTGCAGCTTTACAGCATCTCAGAATGTTTATATACAGAGGTATAATGGAGTCCTTACCCAACTGTGCTGAGAGAGTTGCCCTGATTGCAGGGACAGCTGGAAGGGGAGCAGGCCCAAAACAGTGACTAAAAATAGTCCCCAACTGTTGTATAATGGCATCATTCTGGGAGAAAATCAAAAGAACAGGAAGGAGGGCATTTTATCACAAAAGTAATTTCTTCTTTTTGCATTTTGTGCTGTGAATGTGAAAAAGAAATTGGAGGAAAAGATGGGTTAGATGTATACCTTGGTGGTGTGCAAGATATTGAACATCAGGGGCAGTCCTACGGCGACCAACTCCTCGCAGTAGTCCTCTTCTCTGATGGAGGTGAACTCTCTGAGGAGGGACAGGGTGACTCCTGCCCTGGACTGCTGCTGTGCACAACGCAGCGATTCAAGCCACACATGCAGTTTCCACGGTACACCTGGTTAGAAAGAAGGGATTGATGGTTATGTGAGCACGATTAAGGTGGAAAAGCAAACAGTGTGCAAGAAAAACAAACAACAAAAAATCCCTGTAGTAAAAAGTGCCTGTATGGGAAAAGAGTGGGATAAGTACCCATAGCTCGCAGCTCCATGGTGACGTCCAGGTAGCCATGCTCAGCGCTGTAGTAGCTGGCCTCTTGCAGAGCCTTCATCCTGGCCTTGCACAGCCTGGGAATCCCCCCCTCGGGCACGACCCCAGGGCCATTGGAAGGGTTAGAGAGTGGGGGGAGAGGGAGGAAAGGGCAGAACCCGGCCTCCTCACCCTCCACCCCCTCCGCTAAGATCTCCTCCAGAGACAGGACGTCCTCTTTGACTTGCTGGGGCTGAGTCAGGAGCTTTCTCAGCACGTTCCTGACAAGATAAATGAGAGGAAGAGGACAAGGAAGGGAAAAAAAGGACAGAGAAATGAAGAAAGAATGAATACATTTATATAATGCTCTGAAACTGAAACACATCCATCCACTTTTGTGACCCTGTACGCTCTTCTCTGATTACATAATCTGTCAGCCTCACGGTGGAATGTGAAGTGTTGAGGTTATATTGTGTTCACACATACAGAGAGTGAACAGGTGGAGAGGTTTACACTTCCAGTTGGTGTTTAGAGACATATGGACTTTAAAAGGAAGGAGATCCTGACCAGGCTCAAATGTAGAGATACTTTAGCAGCATCTATTGTGTTGTCTTTAGTGCTCCTCAGGTTAGACTGAAGGACTCGTACCTGTGTCCGTGTGCTGCAGCATGACTGAAGCAGTTCATGTCTTCATAGAGGGATGATGTGAGGGCATTTCCATCGTGGGTCTTTGATAAGGGATCAGCCCCACGTGCCAGCAGCAAACTCACCATCTCATAGTTGCCTGGGAAACATAAACAGTCAGTATAAATAATTTATTTTTTCATCCTATCCACAGCCATGTTTGTTAATGATCCATTTTCTCCGTTTATTTTTCCCACGGGACAGTCTAATTGTTGCTTTATCACCCCACAACTATTAACAATTTACCACTTCCTTTTCACTGCTTTCGGTGCTTTATTGCTTATTTTTTTTAATTCATTGCAGTATCCTCATGATGTCTTCTTTCATGCTTTATTACACTTACTGCCGTAATGATCCAGTTTGACCACAGGGACCTATGAAGTTTTATCATAGTTTATTTTGGTCTCAAACAAGCAAACGCATTCATATTAAACACTATTTACACACCGTCATTGCTGCTATGTAGAGCATGTGTCTCTTTTACTACAGCTATGTGTGGCTTTCAGATGGTCCCACAGAGGAATGTTTACCAGAGGCTTCTAAACAACCACAGGCAGCCCTCCGCTCCTCTCACTGTGCCTCCATTTACCCTCTCATTTCCTATATCCTCCATCTAGTTTGCCATTCAAAGCCCTGTCCTGCACTGTTTCTTGGTGGTCTTCAGGAAAAAAAAATAGCTCACCAATGTATTTATTTAATGATAATTCCCAAGCATGGTATGTTTAGTTGTTTTGTTGAAAGCTGCTAAATTTCTTCACTGAAATCTGGTGAAACTGTCTTCTTTTTGGTAAAAGTCTCCCAATACTGAGTACAATTATCCAATTCCACTGGCAAATAATTTCTCTTTGTTTCCTACTCTTTTTTTTTTTAATTTTTGTCAATTTAATTCTATGTTCAATGTCTTTCAAAAAAGACCAAATTGACCCAATTCAGGAAAAAAAAACTAAATAAGAAAAATTACATGTCAGTGGATATACTGGAATACTACTCAATATTGAACTAATTGTACCAAAAACAAGATATCCTCACCTGTTAGGATTTCAGAATTTGCAGTGTTGTTCATTCCTCTCTCTCTCTTGCTTGACCATTAGAGCAGTGCTACCATAAATCAGACAAGATCACAGCCCTACTGTAAGTCCAACAATTCTCTGACATCAGCTGTGCTTGTCGTGTGTGTGTGTGTGTGTGTGTGTGTGTGTGTGTGTGTGTGTGTGTGTGTGTGTGTGTGTGTGTGTGTGTGTGTGTGTGTGTGTGTGTGTGTGTGAGCGCGTGCGCCCACCTGCTGCTGAGGCCAGCTGCAACGGGGTGTCTGCTGTGTTCTCCTGCCCGTTGCGGACTGCGGCTCCCTCCACATTGGCCCCTGCATCTAACAGGAGCTGGAGAGACACACCACATCTGTTATTAAGCAATGTTTGACATCCTGTGACTCATTTATGGCCTGACCCTCTGACCTCACATAAATTAGTGTACAAAGGCTTTGCATTACATTTACAGTTGATTCTGGACTATGTAGAACAACCTGCACCCATTGTGGATGTACAGCAGGTCAGTTGCCCTTGAGAAAAACTCACAACAGGCATACAGTATATCCATCAGGGGATTTCTACAGTAGCTACATCTGGCAGCTACCACATGTGTGTATGTGGGTGTGTGTTTCCAACCTGCACTACGGAGATGTGTCCATGCAGCACAGCGAAGGTGAGGGCCGCCCAGTGTCGGCTATCAGGATGCACAGAGGGGTGCTTTGGGGAGCACGGTGGGACCTGACAGGACACAACAACTAAGTGTTACACACTGACCTTACATTCTCAAGAAAACACCCAGCCTCTGCAAATACTTTTGGTGTTGTGATGTATGGCATCTGCTGTGGGTAGATGTAGATGTACATGATAGATATGTATACAAGTATACTGCTTTAAATATTCCTGGCCGCTATGCCCATCCCTTTGATTCAGATTTTTAGTGACCACAGAGAAACCTTTGCCATGCAGCTGATGAATGTGAAATCAGTTGTCACATACATCATTCTGCAAAGTAAAGGTAAAACATGCAATCCACGTTACAAGAAGACAAATTCTTAAATGAAAGGGGACACCTGGGAATTTGTTCGTCTAGTGAAACAGTTGCAGCATATTTACCGCCACATCAAGGTTTGCTCCTGCATCGATCAACATCTGGACCAGGGCCTCGTCTCCAGCTGCACAGGCATACATCAGAGGGGTCATCCCCTGGGAGATGAACAGAAAGGAGTGGCATTGACAGATAAAAGAGGAGCAACCAATACATGAGGGGTGCTTTAAAATAGAAGATAGATGATGATTCATCATGTACATTGCTGTAATATCCCTCTACATACACATGGCAGACACACGCAAACAAATAAGTGTTCCTCTACCTGGTCATCCATGCTGTTGACACCATCTGATCCCAGAAGATCAATGGCTTGACCAATGAGGTCTGTGCGTCCACAGTTGAGCATCCGGAAACCCAAATCCAGGTGAAACTTGTCTGTGGCGGCTTTGGAGTCCAGACGTTTGAAGGAGCTAAAGCAACACTCAGGCCTGATGGAAAGAAACACACACAAACACAAACTAAATAGCCTGATCACTATTGGTGTCTTGCTGCTAACAATTCTTCTGGATAAATACTTACTCCACTGACATGCAGAGATATAATAAAAACACATTTCCATTCTTTATAAATTATGCATGAAGCATAAATTGAGTCACATTATAGTCACTGAGCAGCCATTAATCTAATGTATGCAGTGAGTAATTAATTGTTAGAGGAAACCAATCAAATTACTGTATATATAATGCCTAAAGTTGGTGGGTTAAAGTGCACATTTAGCTGAGGCTGTTTTTGTTGCCCTCATGCACGCAGACTTTGTCATGGCTGATAAATTAGCTCTGGTCTCTCTGAAGATAGTGTTGAAATTTGAATTTGAAATTTCGAATACAGATATTTAGCTGCAGTGTTCCATATGCAGCCTTTTAGTTGTGCTCCTATCAGTATTAAGAATGCTGTGCAGCCAGGACAGTGTGTTCTCATTTACTTCAGCTGTCTTGGTTCACAGTCCAGTCCTGGGAGGAGAAGCCTGGCAGTCTGTCTGACATCATCGCTGTCCACCAATAAGCTCTTGCGATGCTCGGCGTGAACTATGGCCACTCTCATCCACTCCATCAGAGGCGGCAGCAGCAGGAAGGGCCTGTGGACATAAAGAGAAATAATTCCACTTTGGTCTATAAGCTTGGGACAATTTACCACTA
Source organism: Eupleurogrammus muticus (assembly GCA_036785175.1). NCBI lineage: Eukaryota > Metazoa > Chordata > Actinopteri > Scombriformes > Trichiuridae > Eupleurogrammus > Eupleurogrammus muticus. The sequence continues at coordinate 19,837,473 of JAYKQN010000010.1, read as the reverse complement.
TCACCAGCTTTTACGCATCACAAGTAGTTGGAATTCTCCTTTTAAGTCACCATACATGCAAGCACACACACTATTAGAACATATTGTAGGGACCTGATCAGTGTGTGTATATGGGTTGCCAGGTTGTAAAGTTCTTTGCTGGCAAAATGTCATGCGAGATACCCAATTTCATTATTTCTATTTTTCAATAAACTAAACACTGCAGGAGCATTCCGCTTTCTAAAAAATCTGCCTATTTTCAGGTCGGCTGTGGTAAAATTAACCATAGACAGTAAGGGAGACAGAAAAAAGGTGCAGTACACTGCCATTGTTTCTGATGGCTTCTAAGATCTTTAATAAAAACGACAAGACAAGAAGAAAATCAACTGGAATTAAAAAGGACATTCAAATAGGAGTGAAAGACATTTGATTGCTCTCTTTACCTCTCTCCTCCTTTATGTTTTACTTTCCTTTCATTATCTAACACATATTCTTCTCAGTCCCTTTAGAAAGCCCTGGTGATATAGTAACCTATAACATCTAGTAGTCAGTGCTGATCCCTTAGTGTCTATATGCCTTTTCTCTCACCATATGTGCATAGAATGTGTGTGTTAACAATGACACATTATTGCTATTTGCTTTTGATCCTGCCAAGGTTCAGTCAGCTTATGTTAATGATTGTTTGAACACTGCCTCCGTGTCACAAGTTACTGAGCCGCATTCCTCCTGCTGAGCTGTTATTCTTAGCAATGATTTCACCTTTGTTCTGAGAAGATGCAACCACTCAGTGCATATCATGAATACAGAGAGGCAAAAGCATGAGCAGTGCACATCATTTATCACTGTAGTGTGCTTCCTATAAGAATCCCAGTTACTGTTAATGAGCACTGGGACCCCTGCAAAGCCATTTATTACCACTGTGTATTCTTTAAGCAGTGACCCATATGTCCCTATAGATATAGAACAACTCCTTCACTACAGCATTCTCATTTATTATCTTTGTTAATAATGTGAAAGTGTATATACTCCAGTTTTGGAAGAATAAACTATCAACACTTTTTGATGTTAAATATACCAACCAAATACTGCAAAAAATGCATAAAGGGACAGTATATGGAAAAAATAGCAGGAAAGAAGTTGTTTAATCCAATTTCTGTTTGTTAAGCAAGAAAATAGAAAATGTATTAAATGGTTTATTTATGGAGACTATGCCGTAGTGAATTTATATGTATAGAAGCCATTGTCATGCATTTATGGTCTTAAAATAGCTTCAAATAACTACATCTCAGACTTCTAGGAGCCAACATAGACCGTGCTGCCCTATGTTTTATTTTCCAGCTATTGTGTTAGAGGTTGCTTCGCTTCTTTTTCAGTCAGTGATCAGTCAGGAGGAGGGCCCTCGCCGTCAACCATGCATGACCGTTAACAAGCAGACAAGGAGCTGATGGTGGTAGAGGAGGAGTAGGAGGTGGGGGTTGTTAAATGGGGTTGATAGGTATATATAAGGAGGATTGGAGTGTTGGGTAAATGGCTAGGAGGCAGGTGGGGCATGTCAAAATGAGGGAGGGGGTTGGGTGGCAGTTTTTGGCAGTGTGGAGATGGTGCCTGTGGTGTAGAGTGATAAGAATGTTGTGTTTCTGAGGAGAGGAGGACCAGTGGGTATGGGAATCACTCCACTCAACACAAATTGGGCTGTGTGTGTGTGTGTGTGTGGCTGTCGGTCTGTCTGAACGCCACAAGGCATACACCCAGCTACTTTACGGCGTGCATGCGCTCAGGCGTGCATTTTGCACAGGCACTAATTCAAAACTACTGCGGCTCTAATCAGCTGTATCCAGCTTTTAACACAGCACATATTGATCCACTAGAGAAATTCCATCTGTCTTTCACTTTATCAATCTATGTTTTATGGTTTAAAAGGCCCAGAACCTTTCCAATTCCTGCACAATAACCAATGTAGCGTTTTTTCATTCATGGCCTGGAAATGTGTTTTTTTCCTCTATGAAAAATTCTCAGCTGTGGTTACCCAATAACATTTAATATTGCTGTGTGTGTGTGTGTGTGTGTGTGTGTGTGTGTGTGTGTGTGTGTGTGTGTGTGTGTGTTTGTGTGTGTGTGTGTGTGTGTGTGTGTGTGTGTGTGTGTGTGTGTTTTTAAAAACAACGTGAGGCCATGTGTGTGTACACACCTTTGGCAGTGACCCATGATGACAGACAGATGGAGCATGTTCGTACCGTCACACACACTATTCCATCCCCTATCCCTCCACTCCCCCCCCCTTCTATCTGGACTGCCTCCCCCAGGCCTCTCCCATATGGCCTCTCTGGGTTATACCCCTCAGCCTGAAACACAAACTTCAGCTTCACCAGAGAGTTGGTGCAACATCAAAGCCAAGATGCTTGTTAACACTGAAACTAGATAGCACTTCTGGCTAGCCCAGTGACCTGACATGTTAAGGCTACACACTGAGAACAGCAGGATGTAGACACACACACAGAACAAACACATGTGCACACACAGTCATATGGGAACATATAAATGTTAGCTCGGATTCTGGATGCTCTTTTTCACCGCCACGCAGTTGGTCATAAAACGATAGTGTGCTCAGAGTATGGTCAGGTGTGTTGTAACTGGGCCAACATGAGAGGGTTTTCTCCACAGGAGAATGCTACATTGGCCCCATATGTCCTGTGTGTCAGTTATCCTGAAGCCAATATTATTGACTTCATATGGTAACACACTTCAATCAGGTCTTAAAGTAGACCCTAACCCTAACCTCATCAAGGGCTGCAAGGGTCAAAGTAAATCACTGATCTAGAGTCAGATTACTCTGAGCGAAGCTCCATGAGGGGATGGAACCATATCTGATGTATCTGAGGTTAGAAGTAACCTCCATCAGCTACTTCTTATCACTATAACACATCTAGCCATTAGTGTTTCCTTCTGGAGAAAACCAGGAGATTGGGGTGGTCTGTTCAGAGGAGCGTTTCGTTTGCTTGAGTGATTGAAATGATTGGTTAATAACCTTCATCCTGGTAAAAGACGTATTTTTCTTGACTGCGGTATGTGAAAGCAACATTTTAGCTGCACAGAAACTGGGGTTTGTACTTCCCAATTTGACCACAGTCCAATACTCCGATACAACATCATCACTCACAAGTACTACTAAGAACTGGGTTTAAAGGATCACAACAAAAAAGGGCGTCTCTGGTATTCCTCAAGGATTCTGCAATAAGGATCTCACCAGGCTCCATATAATGTTTGATGATGTGGCCCACACAGACTTGGTGGTTTTGGGTTTTCACCAAAAGATTTTTTTTTTATAAAGGTTTCAAAAGAGGGTGAGCCAGAGAGAGATGGAGAGGCCCAAAGAAGGAGAGAAATCTGTATCATTACCAGGTGCTGTAATCACATCCAGGTTTTCACTGTTCTACTCTGCCACCTGGATCCCTGTGTGTCAACAGTCATAGATACTACACATATCTGATTTTCAAAAACATGAATTCAAATAGACAAAAAGCTAAACTAACCTTTAAAAAAGCACTTCTAAAAAGAACATAAAATGCAGATGTTGCAATATATACTACAGGGGTTAGCAACCATGGGCCTGTTTTTCAGGGTTGTAGTAATATTTACTAACTAATTAACTAACTAATCGCTTATGGTCACATAGACTTAAAATGTGGAATTCAGTCATTTAATTTGTGTAGGCTTATTACACTTTTTAAACAGTTTCAGCACTTGTCCAAATAATGTGGCACAACCACAGTTTAATGTGTATCATTACCGGTAGTGAAATTATTAGATTCCAATAATTCTGATATACAAGAGTCTTGTGCTTAATATGTTCTATACAGATTAGTGAATATTTATGTCAAAGTTTGGATGTATAATCAGGAGTGCATTTGCATCATGCCTTTCTAGTTTTTTTGACTAGTGCTCTAGTGTTCATCCACCCATTCACACACCTTTGTATACTGACAGCGGGGACTGCCATACAAGGTAACCCCAGCTCATCAGAAGCCTGGATCAATAATACACACTCACATATTGATGACGCAGCCATTGGGAGCAATCTGGAGTTAAGAATCTTGCCTGGGGATACATCAACATGCAGCATGGAGGACCCGGGGAATCAAAACAATCCTCCTACTCTACGCCTCCTTATACAATATAAAAGGATGCTAAATCATTTCATCATGCACACATGAACCAGGATACATACCTCAACATTAAAAAAAGGAAAAAAACATCTGAAGACTTGGAAGAAATACCATGGGAAGGAAAGAGAGGGGTTTATATTTGCAGCTCTGTTCTCTTTGATGCTAATGAGTAGCCCACCTCTGCTTGCTCACACTGTGCCTGTTCATTATTACATGTATGAGAGCCAGCTGCCTCCCCACACATTAGTATATGTTTGTGTTTGCGCACAATGTGTGTATGGATTAGAGGAGACAGTTTTTGGCTGATTTTATCACAGACATTTACCTGAAATTGTGACCATCTAAGAAATGCCCTCAACATAACCTTCAAATGAACTTGACGATAAAACATCAAGTGAGTTACACAAATAAATTGAATACACACTTTACATTGAGCTGCATCCCACTTGGGTGTTACTTTTAGACAGGACTCCATACATCAATTGAAAAAGTGTAATTAACCTTTCACACATGAGAGCACTTTACACTGACATTTTTAACATATAGTTACTTCTGGGACACACACCACACAGATGTGTGGGAAGTCTGCCAGTGATTTCCTCTCCTCACACATACTCAAATTGTAATCTTTTAACATGTATTTGGACTGCTGAATATCACAATTACTAAATTCATGTTAACACATATGATATGGAATCCATTAATTTAATGTGTTTTATCTGTTATTTTGGAAGAGAACAGAGATGACTCAGTTTAAAGTTAAGACACTATAATACTCCATCAGACCTGATGGAAAACAGTTTCAGACAAAGTGAAGAATTATCAGAAGTGTTCTGCAAATGTCAACCCAAGGAGGATTTGAGGATTCCCCAGCAGAATACAGGCACCTCTTAAAACCTCTAAACCACCAGTCTTCAGCCTAATTCACACTCTGGAGGTGCTATTGATCCTTTTATCAGACCAACATTAACACCTGGAAGCCCATGGTTACCTGTCATTTACCTAAAGACAATGAACACTTTTTGAAGTGCTAATTTTAGCAGACAGTGATGGGATTAGGAGTGGCTGGGAAGGTGGTATTCAAACATCTGTTCTTTTTTATTAAAAGCTATTTGTTCATTTCTGATGGTGGGTTGCATTAATTATATTTCTGTCAACCTCAGGAGCATAATCAAATTCTTTTTAATTAAGAATTTAATCAAAATATAAATATATATATACATATATATATACACATACGTGTATGTGTGTAGGTATGTATGTATGTGTGTGTCTGTGTGTGTTTGTGTGTGTGTATCCTTGTCTGGATCTCTCCTGTCTGGTCATGCTTGACTCCCACCTCTCTTTGCTAAGTGCCATGCGTGGGGGATCTAAGTTGGGATTCTCCATGGACTCCATTTGTGGGCAACGCAGGAAGTAGTAAAGGGTGTGGAGGGCGTCAGGCGACCAGGACACGGGCTGCTGGGGACGGGCGTGGCGGGCTGGGCTCAACCCCGGGCGCACTGAACTCAAGCGTTGCATGTGGTGCATTGCCCGGGACACCAGGTCACCTGGAAAAAAGGAAGTACGATACATCAGCATTAGATGGTTTAGAAGATAGGGTTAATATGACAATTATACTTGCTCCTTTTATTCTTCCAGCTCTTTAACGCAGTACCATGATATAAAAGTTCTCTGGGGATGCACACAGGCAGCAGACCTACACAAATGTCAACTGGCACATAAAAAAAAACATTAACAAGAGTTCACAGTGCTCAGGAAAAACCCTATGGGCCTCCAATCAAACCGGATTTCCCCTTTCTTTAAACTCTCCTTTTCTCATTACTCTTTCTCCGTGTCTCTGGTGGTATTCACCCTTAGCAGCGTCATTATCAGTAAGCACAGCCAGGCGGCCAGTCTAAAGAGCCATTCATCTTTGATCACTGAAGGAGTTAATAGGCTGACAGTCTGTAAAGCAGGCTCTAATGAACTGCTCAGCTGATTTCTGTATTGATGCTGTTTAATTCGTTGCACACAGCCTTGAAGGGTAGTTGTCAGACACATGATAAAAGCTAGCTTCCCCTATTTATGCGTAAGTGCTGTAAACCGTTGTCTCGATTAACAGCTGTGTAGAGCTCATCAGGGATTGATGACAGGATACTGGGCAGGGATTTGTCCTCCTTTGAGCTCAACAGACAACCACATCACTGTCTGTTTTCCTGAGTGTACAGCATTTTAAAGTAAACAGTTGACAGGAGGCATATGAGGGTGTGAGGCAAAGAGCATGTGGATAACTACTGTCTGATCATGCACGGCAGACCAGAGGAAGAGCAGACAACATATCAGTCATAAGGAGGGGATCTGGAGGAGGGGCAGAGAGACATCATTAGGGTGGGCAGCCAGGTTGAATTTAAGATTGTGTAATGCTCATTTAGTATAATTACTCCTGGGTTAATTTCCAACCAGATTATGATAAGAGGCCAAGGCCGGGGGGTTGAGCAATGTGTCTATATTAAGAGGTCTGGGGTACTTTGAGGGGGGTTAGATCTGGGTAGCCCCCCCAAAACAGACCCCACTTGCAGCTGAAGGGCCTTCTTTGTTGTAAGCACCACTAGCAGACCCTCCAGGAGGTCTCCTAGGAATTCTTGCCTAAGATGGAGAGCCTTTTGCTGGCTTTCCAGCATATATTGTGCCTCGAGGCTAAACTAAGTTCCAGGGGTCACGAGGATATGAAATACTTAATTTTTAGATTAGAGCATGTAGTAGAATACTTGTGGAGGCCTAGAAGACAATGAATTGCAATCATTCTGATTTCTGAACACATTTTGATAAACCGTGATAAGAAAGTTTGAAGATAAAAAACGTATATAGTCAGTTATTTCAACACAAAGATGTTTTTGATATGTGATCCAAGCCTACTATTTGCCTTTTCATGCTTTAAAAAAAGGGTCATTTTATTTTGGGCAAGTCTATATATCCCTTTAGCAAACAAGATGGTCACATACAGATTCTTAGTTTCGTAGCTAGAGGAAGACCATGTTTTTAGTGCAAATCACACATTCAAATGTGTGAAGGGGACTTTTAGAGTCAGTCTGTGGGTTACACTGTATTTCCAACAGTTTGGGATATTAAGTTGAAATGTCCAGAATCCTGCCATCAATTATCCATCATGTTTATGCATGCTGTGTGTCCATGCGTCTGGCCAAGTTCAGTCTGGTGATCCAGCAGGACTGAGCAGCTCAGTACAGATACTTGTGTGTCTTCTGGGCTCAGATCACAGTGCCAAGCCCTCTATGTTTTTGTTATGTGTATGCATATCGGTGAACACATGCCTGGGTGTGTGCGTGTGTTTGTAGGCCCGAATGAGCATGAAGCGTGCCAGCTCTGACCAGAACTGCCCAGCTTCACACCAGAGATGTGGCACAAAGAGACCACTGAGCAAGTGAGAGAAAGAGTGTGTCTGTGTTTCGGAGTGTGTGTGTACACTCTCTTAATGCCTTGCTAACGACGGCATAAATAGAACGTGGCCTTGTGCAGGAGGAACAAATGCCAGAGTGTTAGCTCATTTAGAACGGAAATCTATCCGCACTCTCACCAACACCAATCGCAATCCCTCCTCCTCTCTCAGTGCCCGGACAACCTCACACTTCACCTCTCTACCTTTCCATCATTTCCCCTGGAACCCCCCCATACCACCTCCACCCCCCACCACCACACACAAATCTAAACTGTTTTACCCACTGTGTACCCTTTCCTTAAACTTAATCCCCTACCTTTCCTACCTCTTTTCCTCAACACCCCCCCACGTCTAGTCCTGACTCTCAATATTTAATGACCCAGATTCCAGGGGGCTGCCATTGCCAACTCCTTCCAGTTTAAACAGACCACATGTACAATAGAGTACAGTATGATTAAGTGAGTGTTTGTCTATGTTTACCAAGCTTAATCAGTGGGTGGGACATTGATATCAAGCACTGGCAATATTTTCAATCCATATGACAAAAAACATTCTCAATGATTCAAAGCTAATGGTTGGAAAAAAAAAAGTCCCCAGAAGGCCTCACGACATGGTGGTAGCTTTGAATGTTGAAAGAACAGTTAAACATAACAACCATCAACCAATATGAACTTCATCTATCTTCAAAGCTGTAAAATAGCCTGCAAGTATGCAGATCTGTCTATAAATAACACACTTTATACACCCACACATTAAAAATGTACAGGCAAAAGGCCAAAGTTCTTTAAACAACCACTCTTCTCTTTCAGTGGTCAAGTAACTGTTAGGTGGACATGGGAATGAGGAGCTTCCAGTTAAACCATGCAGACAAGCGGGAAAATGTTGATTGATGAGCATTGTTTGGTCGTCAGTCAAGCAAAGAGACAGCTCGCCAGGCAGATGAGGGACAGACAAACAATCACTTTATTCTCCAGAGCGCCATGTGTAGATTAACTGTTCCCCTGCTTATTTATAGCATTGTTGTGGACATTGATAGCCTTCACTCTGAAAAGGCACAAGATGGAACTTGACAGGCTGATAAAGTCATTATATTATCTCTCTATTATCAGGGGCGCTTTGCTCTGCAATGACATGTCGAAGTAGATGTGTTAGACTCCGGTTTGTCTGAAATATCACGCTCTTTGACAAAGGAAAGAGTTCCTGTAAACCAGGAGAGTGTGAATAGAACTCAACACAATAAGAGGAAGTGTTTAGAATGTTGTCAACTATTTAAAGAAAATTTGGTTTTAATATTTTCTTATCAGAATTAAGAGGTTTTTTTTTAATCTTTTTGGCTTCAGTGCTGTTGAGTAAATAAATTAAAGAAAATGTGAAGATGACTGCCAGCATAAGGTATCTCCAGACCTACACACATACACACACACACTATAGTGTATTCTGTGTTCACTCACTGAGTTCAGAGATGCTGCCCACACAGGTAGCAAGCAGTGACTGTTCCAGCGTCCTCAGCTCCAGCTGGGCATAGGCATCCTCCCTGCAGTCCACAGACGTCTGCTGGTTCTCTGTGTATGGACTGAAGTGAGCCGGGAGAGACAAAACACCTACAGAGATGCAGAGAGAAAGGAATTCATAATTAATACAACATGACTGTAAGGATTGCAAACAAACCTCCATAGTTTCAACAACTGTTGTTCTGCATATTGCGCTTCACACAAGTCCCGAAATAATTGCTGGTGGTATTTACAGTGGTAGTAGAGTACTTGTAATCCTTGTAACATGTAACCGACACCACTGAGGGCAATCACACACAAGGGAACATGAGCCTTGCTCTCAACATAGTCAGGAAAATAAACTCAGACTGACATCAGGCTAATGCAAACAAAAAATGCACATCAGACATAGGCTGAGGCCTCACAGAAAATAATACCAAGATCCCTTTCATGCCATGGGCAAAATTCAAAACAGGCTGCTATGGCCACTTTGTAGATACTTTTCAGGATGTATTAAGGAGTACATTCATGATATTCAATGCTGCTATGACTACAATATCAAATTGGGGTATGGGGATGATTAATCAATTGAGAAAGGGGTCAGAGACCACCAACACTCTGACCCTACAACCCCTACTCTGACCCTTTTTTCCACCAATATACAAACAGATGAAGAAACAAAATAAATCAGGTTACACAATAAGGACTTGTTGAGGATCCTTCACTAAATAAGGAGGTGGTAAAAAAAGAAGGTGGTAAAGGAGGGGGTAAAAAAAGGAGGAGTTCAAAGGACGTAGCAGGGACTTATAAAGTAAAAGACGTTTACTTTATAAGTAAAAAAAAATCTACAACTGTAAATAAAGATCCATCTCTGCATTTAATTGAGCAAATGATGCGAAATACAGTGAGAACTATGTTGTAACTAGGGTCAATCTAGGACAAGTGTGGTATTTCCGTATCAGATAGACCCCCTGGAGACCCAGTTAGCCAAACCCAGCCATCTCTGACAAACTCAGTGTCCCAAGTGTTGTTATAAGTCAAATTCGGCTGAAATGAAATAGAGCATTGTATGGGGAATGCTGCTTATCTTCATCTACAGAATCAGATAACAAATCAAATTATGATGACTGTGCGGCTAGTTGACCTGGGTGAACACACTCCGCTGCCCAAAGGTTAACCTTTATTTTGGCCTCGGAATCTGAGGTGAGCTCTCTGCCAAGCCAGAGGAAATGAGTGGGGGATGGCTATGGACAGAAAGGAAAAAATGGTGCAGGTTTGTGATTTATTTACAAAGCCTAAGGAAAAAAAACCTCATCTCATACTCTCCCCTCTCTCCCAAAAGGGAAAAGATGGGCTACCATCCCTAAAATGACATTCCCATGTGCTTCCGGCAAAGTGTCCTTTCATTGGAATATGTGAGGGATGTGTGTAAAGATCCCATCATCTTACCCTGGAGCCTCTTCCTTTTTAGCACCATGTGCCCTGTATGAGGTTACTGAAGGGCAAAAGACAGAATATGTTAGAATCACTAGTGAATGAATACACTTACTTATACGCCTACAACATATTTCTAAGAATTTATCCACATCTCATCAAAAGATAAGACTAACTGTGGTTACAGTAAATTAGTCCTGTGCAATTACCACAGGTAAAAAATAATTTCAAAATATGGAACATTTCTCTGAAAAATATAAGACTGGCCCTAAAATTGACAGCATCTGAATCCCTACATTGAATACATTCTTCACTGGGTTTGAAACTTAAACATCCTAATATATGACACAGGTAAATTACTAGATTGCATGTGTGGGATTTATTCATATTTCAGTTTATACAACAGGCTATATATAAACTGTTCTCTACAGTCACAGAGGAGAATAGTACTGATGGAATGCAATTCTCAACTGAGACACACATGGTACATGATAGGCCCCTAAAAGCGAAGCCAAAGAAAGGGAGGAAGTCAGTGCGGAGCAGCGCATCCATACATTGATGTTATGTTCACTCCTGCAGATTTATGCTGCCAACGAGAATCCAGTCTGATACAAAAAGTGTATCTCTATCTCACTCTCTGTAGCTCTCGCGCTCTCTCGTTCTTTCTATGCACCATCTATTTGTATAATAACATGTGCTGACTCCCCATCCCAATACAATGGAAACGGCTGCCTCTAGCAGAGCACCACTGCTACAAAGAACATGCTCGTCAGACAAACAAACCGTATGCAAGCTTAAACACGTCCCTGTGCACTCACTCAAGCATACACATACAAACATTTGGCCCTGTGTATATGTAGATAGTGTTCTTACATAAACCTTTTTAGTGTGTAATTGTTAGTCATTATAACAAGAACCTTTGCACACAATTTATTTCTATATTGTGTGACAATAAAGGAAATTTTATTGTGTCCTGCTTTTGAAACTAGTTATTCATTTGTTTATATGACATTGAGCACACATGAATGTTAGTGAGGCTTCTGGAGCTCAAACACTAACACATTATTGACTAAAGGCCTTGGCCTATCATCTCATAGTGATAGCTGCATACTTGTGATGACATTTATTCTTTGTGTCCTCTCAACTCTTAACTACTTCCCTGTGTATATAATACTACTGCAGTTTATAGATACCATGATAAGGTAGGAAGTACTACTGTGCTTCTAATCTTAATTCCTTATTCTAAATTCCAACTCATGTCATTGACAAACATGCCTACTGAGATGTTATACAGTTATACAATGCCATCAGTTCTGTCTCATGTGTTCTGGTGAAGGTCTGTGAAACTTGAAAGTGTCAGCAGGACATCAGCTTGAATATGGAAATAAGCAATGTTATGTAAATATAAAAAATCAATGTCATATCAGTCTTCAGCCTCTCACTGTCTGCTTAAAACATATTGAATGGCCCTGAATTATACCTCTAAAAAGGAATTAAACCAGTGAAATGAATGTAAAACAGTTCAGAATGTAAGTAATGGAGAAAACAGCAGGTTCACTGCCAGCTCACAACACTAACAGCTATAAAAGCAAACACATCTGACAGGCACTGATTAGACGTTTCTACTTTTATTATTTCTACAGAACAATCCTCATCTTATATTTAGTAGGCTTTAAATAGATGTGTCTCGACTTGAAAGGAAGAGTTGAAATCTTTGAAAATGTTAATGTAGTTTCAATTGATTCTGCCATATTCTTTCAAAGCTGCGGGGGAACAGTCGCGCACCACCACACTCTCTGTAGTTCCCACAGTCCCGCCCCGATGCTCGCTTCACCGCTGAACCCCAGCCTGCGTCATCTGGGCCCGATGGAGGTCCACGAGCAAACCGAGGCCTGTCCCCACGTCCACCACTAATATCACGAGCAGCAGCAGCTCCAGCGCTGCACGCATCATTTCTCTCCAGCACTGAAAGAGGCTGAGGATGAGACGAAGAGGAGGGAACGGGAGTAAAAAGCTGTTAAGGAGAGTTGTGGAGCCCTGCTAGAAGATGAATGAGTCATCCAGGGGAGGGATACAAGGGAGGAGGAATATCTGAGACTGGGAAAGGGAAGACGAGTGGCACAAGGGATTCATTCTTTTGTGGCCACGTTGGTTCCATTTCTGAGGTTGACCCTGTAAATGTCATGTGGGAATCACAGCTACAAATCACAGCTGAAACTTACCACAAATCCTGTGGCAGTCCCCGGCCCATCCAACTATCTCTCTAAACCATTACAGCTCTCCCTAGCACAGCCAAGCTATCATTCACAATAATGTTGGACAAACTACTACTTTTTTTTGTTTTTGCTAAAATGTTCAACTCGGCCAAGCTGTCACTTTCAATTAGTTGCCTTTATGAGTATCATATATCATGTAATAATATAAAAACATTCAAATATTTTCACGCTTTGTCAAGAAATTGTAACAAATTCAAACGTATTTTTTCCATACTTGATGGAAGTGAATACATCACAGCTTTTTCCACATGACTTGACTCTTTTTGTTGTTCCCATGATATCTCATGTTATCTCACGATTTGTTCTACAAGTCTTCAACTGCATGTTTTTAGGCACATGTTATTTCTTGCAGCCCCACAGTAGAAAATATGCAACCTTGGAGGGCATTGTTGCTCTACATATCTACACCTTCAACTATCTGGAGGATATCTGGGTTGTACCTTCAGTGATGGGCCATAAACCAAACAAATTCAAGAAGCTTAAGCCTCTCAGATGTTTCAGCTTTGAATACTTTACATTTTATTTGGTTCACAAGTACATTTTTTACAAAGTTTTCTTTTGAAGGGATTCAGACCTCGAAATTTGCTTTGTGCAATTCAATATTCTTTTACAGCTTTACTTCATTTCTGTTCCCACCGTCTCAGCTCTGATAAATCTACAATAAATCTTTTGTCTACAGTGGAGCGTGTGAAAGACGTGATCAGCTCTGCTCCTGCCGCCTCCTCCGTAAGCTGATGGAGAGACGGCGATTGTGTGTGTCTGTACACACAAACATGCGTAAGTCAAACACCTGCCTCGCCTCCTTTAACAGCCTCTTCATTCATTACATAGTGGATTGATCAGAGAGCCAGGGAAAAGGGGGCTTCAAAGCCACTTCCCCTGCCCAGAATGGAGCTCTGGTTTAGGGCCAGGAAGCTATAGGCTTGGCCCTGTGTGGAGGATTGAGGGTGGATCATTACACAATAGTAGAGTGTTTACAGGGCTGTGACTGGGTGTGCATCACCCCCTCAGAGGCCTGATCATGTCTGTTTTTCATAGACTGTGTCTTTCACACAACAAAAGACAAAACACATGCTCATGCTTCTTTTCATGTCAGTGGAATCCACAGGCCAGATGTGATCCTTCACTCACAGCTGTGGCCTCTTGTTTTCAGTAGAAGCTCCAAAACACCTGTTTTTCACTCACACACCCAACTCCACACACATGCGCGCGCACAAATGCACACGCACACGCACACACACACACACACACACACACACACACACACACACACACACAACCCTGTTAATAGGCATGGGCTGCAACACTCAGGTATTGAATGAATGAACTTTATTGTGTGTGGACGTATGTGTGCGTGTTCTGTAGAAAGATTAGCTTTATTCTACTACTCTACAGTAACTGGAGCCTTTCAGCATTCAGGGTTAAAAATATCCATGTTTGCTTGCTCTGGCGGAACCTCCTCATGATCTTTATCTAAACAGAATTCAGATAGGACAGAGGGGCTTTTAGAGAGTTTAAGTGCTCTATTAGTATCCAGGCTAAAAATAATCATTCATTTTTGACAAGTGAGCATGTGTCCTTCAAAACACAAATTACATATGTGGAGCTGGGACAGAGACAGATTCAGAAGCTCAAGAATCTTAAAGTGAGCATTCAGTGAGATATTTGTGTCCAAATCGTGAAGTTCCTGATTTAAAAAAAAGGCAACAAAAGTTACTGTCAGGGCCTCATAAATCACAGACTGTGATAGACAGCTGACGTAGGGTCTGGTTGATGTCCCATGACATCTATGGTGAACCGTGGCTGGAAGAGGTCATGGGTCAGAGGAGGTGCTCAGCTGGGGCTAAAAGAGGAAGTAATCTTATCAACCTTGTAAAAGTGGGCTTCCTTAAGCCAATGAGTAAGATCACACACACCAGTAATCACAGCAAGACACAAGCTGGAGGAGAAGCTGGAAAGAGGAGAAATTTCCTGTTTTTGGTAAATGAAGGAATTTTGTGTGGGTTTTAAAACGGAAAGATTTCATGTGTCTGATCTGCCGTCAACAGTTTGTTGCAGTTTTCCAGCAGTAAACAGTCATCAGTTTCAGGAGGAGGTAAACTAATAAACAGTTAAAACAATGATTTTAATGTTACAACAAAGATTCAAATGTGTGAAACTGAGTTACTGGAGTAAGATTTGTAGATCTTTCCATTGTTGGAATTCTGCCAAAAATCCCAGGGTGCAAGGCTGCAAAGATTAAATCTGAAACGCCACACAGGGCTTGCTGATTCTTCAAAAGGACTGCAGTCTGTGTGTGTGTTCAAAAACTCCAAAGTCTATGTTTTCTAACACTGGAATAATACACTGGAAGCATTAAAGAATATAACGCTGATACTACAGCTTATGATTTACCGGCCTGGCAGAACTTCCTGCTACTATAGAAAATCTAGCATGACTGATAAACCACTTAAATCTGGGGTGGACAAACAAGCAGGTCACATAAAGTGGTTCCAACAGTGCAACGATATAATACACTATATGTCAAGCTTAATATGTGGTCTGGAATAACATACGTATCACCACCCTCAGCCAAACACGCATACACACTCGCAAACAAATTAGGAATGGTAGGATTCGAGAGGGCTGGCTTCGGTTTCCCACAGCCCTGAGAAATTTGGCCATAAGCTCTTCTACACAACTAACCCTAATCCTAAACACTCCCTCCTTCTCTCTCTCTAATCATGTTTTATATTTTACATTCCAAGCCAACTGTGGTGCCTCAGCTATCTAGTCTCATTCAACATTCCACGTTTCCATATGTGACACCACTTCACACAGTGCGCAGCAAAGGGACAGTTTGGCCCCATTATTGGATGACATAGTTTTATAGGTTTCACTGGCTTATTGTACAGTACTGGTGCAGGAAATGTGCTGTACGTGGAGGCTGGTTTTGTTTTCTGTAATTACACAGGGCGACGGATATTACTTATACTCTGCAATAACACATGCACATAAACATCTAACCTCAAACACGCCCTCTCATAATTGAATATACTTTTACTATAGTGGTGATGATGTCACCACCCCAAACCCTTCCAGGAGGTGTTTGCAGAGAAAAACAAGGGGGGAAAAGTCAGAAGGACAATATATAATGGTGGCAGCACATGCTGTATGATGATGGTTTACAGGACAATTGTCATTAGTGTAATTTTTAAAAGGCAACAGCTCCATCAGCTCATTATGATCAGATTAAAGGAAGGATTAGCCGTGTCAGATCAATGGACAGCTGTTTATTTATTTATTTTTTGATGGTTTTAAAAACAGACAAACCTCCCTTTTTTGTAACAAGCTGCCCTCTATTTAGTTCTCTGGCAGATAGCACTACAGGCAGCAGACTGGGCAAAGGAACACAAAGCATGTATGTATATGCGAGTGTGTGTTTGCACTAATTGCTCCCATTCTGTCTGTGTGATCAGCTCATTTTCTCTTAGCTGGAGCATCTAATGAATGAGAACAGAGAGTCCGTCAGTCTGGAGAGCAGACAACGCGTTCATTGAGCAGAGGCACACACGTGCGTGCACACACACATGAGCCGCAGAGCTGTGGGGATTATGCGTGTTTTGAGCATGCACGACAAATTCATTAGATGTGAACTTTGACTTGCTCATCAAGTTTCCCACCTAGTTCTGGCAGTGTTCATCTCTTGCTCCCTTGCATGTAAAATCCAGAAAAAGACTGGGGGAAATGAATTGAATTTGGCACCTACATGAGTACATAAGTGACATCACGCTACTTCCTATCAAGACCCATCTGGTCCATCAGTGTTTTAAATTTTCCTTAAAGTCTTGACTTGCAAATTGATTACAGATTGCATTCTTTGTGTGTGTGTTCATTAGTTTTGTCACTGATAAACTCTTTTCACACAATAAGACTTTTAAAATTAACATAGGGACAGAAATAAGATCAACCGGAGACACTTCTGTGTCTGAGCATGACGCATGTGACACATTTTCACTTCAACACCTTCCTCACCTTAATTTCTAATTAAATTCAGCTTCTAATTCTCTCTCTCACACACACACATTAAATTAAGCATTCACACATTAGCCCAGACATAGTCTGACTCACAGGATGTCAACTGTGGCCCGCCATTTGCCGTCTATTTCAGGAGAAATTCTCCCCCCCTTCTGCTATCTGCGTGTTACTGTTTAAAAATCCCAGTGCTACATAAAACAACACAACCTCTACGTTAGCAACCTAGATGCTAAAATGGTATGTTTTGACAACTATTTGGATCATGCTATAAGAAAGGGCTGCTTGTTTTTTTTGTTTTTTTTTTAGGAGTGATTATAAAGAATGAACAGTGATGTTGTTTGCCCATCGGTTATGTAAAAAGTTCCATGCCCTTCACATGTTGTATTTTCAGTGGGCTAATAGGGATAAACACAGAAGAAAAAATATGAGAATGATAGTATTGGTAGTCCCCCCCTATCCATATACAGATCTCCCATTTATTTGTCAGTTGTCAGTTAAAGTCATATGATGTAATTGATATGTCATTCATTGTTTTGTGTGGTGTTTTCTTTTTACCATTTTTTAATTTACCATTTAAATGCCAGGGCTCGCTTCCACCAAAACAAGTTTCCCCGTCAGCACTATTTTACAAGGGCACCATGGCAGCACTAAACCATTACGATTCCCACTTAAACTAAGTGTGGGGTTAGGTCTGGCTATGCAAAAGGAGCCCAGACATAAATTAATTGCATATGATGTGCCATTCCCAACAGAGTGGCATCCACAGACAGTTACAGGTACTTCCCTTTAAAAGCTCCAAGAGATGCACCCACAGCAACCTTCACAAGAAATAAAGCCTGTCTGCAGCACTTCTCATGGTCCAAGAAGCGGTTTTCGATAGGACTTATGTTTGATGTTTCAAAGAACTGAATGTAAATTCCCCCTTGTAAATCTAAAGCAGCTTTCTGCTGATTAACATTCCGTGTTGGGCTGGGTAGAGAGCAAAATCATGACGCAGAACGGAGTGAGTCAAACAGGAGGGAAAATAAAACAAGGGTGAGGGGGATGGTGGATGGATTACGATTAGGACTCGAGGTTCACCCCTTCAATCACTTTCCTCCTTTCTCCTCGTCTCAAAGTAAATCTTTGGACACAGTTTCAACAGCAGAGTGGAAAAGAAGTTCAGGAAAGGAAAGACAAACCACTTTCTGGGCAGCCACTGACTGCTGTTCTCGCACAAACATATAAGTGTGTTGTAGAGCGTGGGTGTGTGTGTGTGTGTGTGTGTAATAAAAGGTGTGGCCTATCCCAACATCAGCTACAGACAGTGGTGAAGGGCCTGTTACTAGCAATACCAAAACTTAATATGACACCGTTGTAAATCAGTCATGACTACAACATTATATACTGAATAAAAGTGTTACAACAATATTTTGAGAAAGTATCAGAAGTTTCTATTGGAAGATTATTACTGATATTATAGAAGAATTTGGTCATGGTGGTGCACATTTAATATTGTTGGGTAGTTTCATTATTTGTTTCAGTATTTTATGAGATGAATATTTGTAATGGCTTGATCTTCATAGCTATAGCAGTTAATCAATTAGTCCAATGACAGAAAAATGATCTGCATCTATTATGATTATTAAATAATTGCTATAATCATTCTATAATAAAAATGTATTATTGGCTACAGCTTCTTAAACATAAAGGATGTGATGTTTTATGTGTTTTCCATAAAAGTAAACTGAAATTTGGGGGATTTTGGAGAAGATGTGAAGATGACATATTGGGCTTTAAGAAATTCACAGGCATTTCTTTTTTCTATTTTCTGATATTTATACACAAACAGTTAAATCGATTAATTGAGAATATAAACAGAACATCAATTCATTAGGGCAATAATCAGTAGTTACAGCACTAGTAATTAGCCCTAGAAATTCAGTAAATGCAAATGCTTAAAATAAGGTGTAATAAAGTGTTTTAAACAAGTATAGTTGTTAAGTAAATGTCTTAATGTTTTCGCCTCTATAGGAAAGGGATTTGTCTGTTGACAGAAAACCTTTTGAGCATTGTTGCAGTAGTGTTCACACTCCAATTAAAACAGCATTAAGAAAGAACAACTACTCATAGTGCATCCATTTATAACCTGCCTTGGATAAGATAAATAGGGAGGATGAGTATGCATTATTTGATGAGCATCAAAGCTCAGCAACATTTCACAGCAGCGACAGTGAATGGAACAGAGCTTTTGTTCAGAAGGCCCACAGCTCTTTGTCTGTGGTAATGAGTGGGGCTGACCCATTTACATTTGCTTGACGCTACTGTTGTCCACGCCATTGTCAACAACAACTGTGCTCTCTGTGAAACACACAAGAGAGGTGAAGGTTCGAAGGTGGGAGGGGACACAGAACATTGGATGGGTAGATTGGGACCCTCACACAATTAGTGGAGGAATCAATGCCAGCGATGAAACATGTTTATGAGTGACATGGTGGTTCTAAATCAACAGACATGTTGCCAGTTTGATGAATGTGCCCGGTGCAGTCTGGCCACACGCACACAAATCATGTGGCTGTGTGTCAGCCTTGCAGATGACAGCGGAGCACAGACAGCAGCTCTAAATATTCTGTGTGTGACCTGGGTGTGTTGGGGACTTGAAGACGTCCGCGTCTTTAGCGGGAGGCAGTAAACTACCTTTAACCAGATTAGTGCTCTCATTCAACTGGCTATATGGCCCCATCTGACACCCGAGGGGGTTTACAGCTCACCTCTGGCCCTCACACACACCCTGTACACACCCCTCAAACACACTGAACACAGTGGGAGTGTCCACACCTCAGAAAGAAGCATCCTCTCATTCAGTTATGTCACCCCTGACCCTCAGCTCTTTACACCCACAAAACAACACTTAAACATACTAGCATTCATGCCATCCAATTCTATGTCTGGAGGCTAATAGCACTGCACTAAACCTACCGGCACTCGGACCGATGAAATGATCAACCCCCGTCTTTCCTCTTCTTATAGAAAAGAAGATTATCCTTACGGGACCGTCTCTTTGTTAGATTTCACAGCAGAAAGAAAGCAAACAGGCAACACAAAGAATGGATAAACAAACAATAATGAAAGAAAGAATGGATAAACAAAAGGATGAATTAACATTTGAAACAGCAAGAGACAAAGAAGAAGAAAAGGAAGAAGAAGAGAATTGCCGACCTGTGAAAATGCATGCATTAATAGTGTGTTATCTTTGGCTGACTCAGAATGAGACATTGTGAACCTCTAGTTCATCCTGAACTTTGACTGCTGAGTGAGTTTTCAGTGCCTCAGTGTACAGGAACCTGCTGTGAGCTGGCCTAATCTACTCCAGTTTCAAAGTTTTGCCCTTTAGGTGAGAAAAGAATCAAGAGAGGACTCACTGCAACGTGACTTTCAGACACCAATCATGCGGTGTGATCTACTGTTGCAGTCTTGTCCTTGAAACACAAAGCCAACTGCCTTGCGACCGCAATACGAACATGTAAACACATCATTGTGATGAGCGTTTGCTGCTTCTTCTCCGCAGGGGGCACCTGCTCACACATTCCATCAGCCTGAGCATGGCAGCAGTACAAATAAAGTTGTGGGAGGTAGGGGCATGTGTGTGTGTATATATGTGCGAAGGGGTGTGTTTGTTGCTGTGTGTGTTCCCAGCTGTTGCCTCTGCAGGTGCTACAGGCAATGCATGACTCAGTTTGTGTCATTGAAATACTTTATAAGGTCATCTCAACAACTTCAGACAGGTTTGATCTCCACTGTCTGTTTTAATGTGCCTGTTCGTGTGTGCGCGTTTGTGTGGATGAGTGTGTGCAGGTCATGAGAGGCTACCGTTCCAGGAGTCTCTGTGGACCACCCACTGAATTCTCCAGCAGCAGATGGAAAAAGACAAAGATCATAGATGAAAAGAGATACCGCAAGAAAGACCGTTAAAACTTCCTCAATCCCCACTTCCTTGCATCCCTTTATGTTTCTTATAAAACCAGAACTCATTGACAAACAGAGCGCTTTGAGAAGCAAAAGCAATGTCAAAGCCAAAGGCCATTTGCCTTTTCACTGCTTAGGAAGCTGAGTGATTCTCAGGAGTGTGTGTGTGTGTGGGTGTGTGTGTGTGTGTGCGTGTGTGCATGTTTGTGTTAATGCATTTCTTCCTGGGTATCGGAGAGGCCCCGGTCAATTCACTTCAACTGACTTTCCCACAATGCTTCCCAAAGCCACAATGGTTAAATAATAGCTGACAGCTGACTTTCAGTCCTTCCCAACGCACAGAAACTCACACCCTGGCACACACAGATATCAATTATAGGCTGGCCACATTGTGTATTACCAACTACGCCCTTTATACAGAAATTAATACAACCTGGCTTGGCAGGATACAAGCTATAAATTATCACTGCTTGAATGGGACTTGGTTACAATGGGAACAGAATCGGGAGAGAAGAGGAGAATATGGAAAAATGTACAGATTGCTGAATGGTGGATCCACTCAGACTTGTTATATGTGCTGAGTGTCAGGCTCCAACCACCATGGGTACTGTTAGTAAATCATGACTAGTGAGAGGTGCTAGCCACATCCTGACCACACACACACAAACACACACAAACCCCTCTACCCTTCACAGACTACCCAGCAGAGTCCCATGAAAGGAGCGGTGTGTGCGTGGGCGTGTGACTTTTAGAAGAATGTTTGAGTGTGTAACAGATTAAGGGGGGGGGACTATTCTTGCGAACGCTCACACAGCTCCTGTACAAACAGCAGACGGAGTGACAAATCTGTTTTCATTCTCCTTTTCTCGCTGTAGGGTCTGTCTAGGGCGTGATGATGGTGATGGCTGAGCATGTGTGCGTAAAACCTGGCTCCCTTCATCATCTACCTCGTCCATGGTTGTGCTGTATCTGACAGGGCAAATTTACTCTTTTTGTGCTATACTTATTTTCTTTCTTATTCTTCCCGTCTTTACAAATAAATAAACAGCTCGGGAAACCCCATGACCACGAATGGCTAGACAGGCAGAGGGGGAAGGCCCATTTGATATTTCATTCATCTGCTTGCCAACTGTTCGGAGCTGGGGTTTGGACAAACCAAGGCCTTAAGCAAGGATCACACACATACACACACTTTCCCTACCATGGGACAACTCCCATTCTCCAATTTCAGCCGTGAAGCCTCAAAAGGGTTTGCAAAAGCTGCAGGGTGATAATTAGCTATGTCTTACCTTATGCCACTTGAGAGAAACATAGGGGGACAATAACACACAACACAATAAGGATTGGGAACACACTGGGGAGAACTTCTGTAAAAAAAACAATGTGGAGAGAACGGTAATGGTATTTCAAGAAGGAAATAGGGAAAAAGAAGACGACCTCTTTGGTCCTCTGCCGAAACCTCGAGCGAGCCCAGCAGCCGTTCTCTCAACAACTTGATACCCAGAGATTACAGTGCATATTTAAAACCTGGCGTTCGCCTCCTGCTGTGTGTGTGTGGATATAATGATGCCTTCTCCAGCCATTGTCTCTGAGTTACAGGTTCCCAAGAGGCCGACTCCAGCAGCAGCCCTGCACAGGAAGTCTCTGGCTGACCCTTGGTCAGAGGAGACCTGGCAAAAAGCAGAGACGACCGCTGAGAAGCACTAAAAGAAAGGAGGAGAAATGAGAGGAGGAAGGAGAGAGTTGGGAAGACAGGAAATTGAGGGGAGGCTAGTCCTTTTTTCTGATTCAATTCTCAGACTGTGGTGACACACAAAGCAGCTCACACACACACACACACACACACACACACACACACACACATGACAAAGATAGCACCAAGCAAGCAGCCTGAAAGCGCTGATGAGGAATGGCATCGAGAAATGCAGAAGCCACGGCATGAATAGTACTTGACCTCATTGTGCTAGCCAGCTCACGGCTGACCTCACCACTCTCCAGCTACCAACACAAGTCTGACAGAGGGTAATTATGGCCTTCAGAGCAGAAATGCGCTAGAGCCAAGAACCACAAGGCAGGTTCATCTCTTGCTCTGGGTTTCCCCCCCCCTCTCTGTTTCTGTGCTTGTCATTGTCGCTGAATCCTGCCTTTCTATTTTTCCACTGTGCTCTGCTCCCAGTGTGTCTCTGTCCACACTTAAGATACTTATGAGAGGTAATTAATGTGCACATTTAAAACTATTAACGCCCTCCTCCTCCTGCATACACAGGGACATACAACAGAAATATTAAGTTACACAAATCTCTGCCTTTTACTCAATCACCATCTCTCACTCTCTCACTCACACACACAATTGGTTTCTTTGTGCTTTGTGAAGAAAATGATGGCATTTCAAGACGTGTGTGAGAACACAGGGAGCAGCAAGAAGAAATAGACAGTAGGATGAATGATGAGAAAAGAGAAGGAAAAGAAAGAGTGTGAGAGAGAGAGAGAGAGAGAGAGAGAGAGAGAGAGAGAGAGAGAGAAAGAGAAATGGAGCTCTTGGGAGGTTTCTGTGGGGTCAGGATATGGAGAGGGAACTCCACTAAAGTCTGTTTGTACCAGCATGGGGCTGGGGTTGATGGGTATCCATCCAGACATGATGGCTGTCAAGAATGTGTGTTTGTTTCCTCTCTTCTCCCCCTCTATCTCTATCTCACACACACACACACACACACACACACACACACACACACACACACACACACAGCGGTTATCACACAAACATCCTAATGAGGTTAAGAAACACTAGTTGTGACACCTGCATACAGAGAGGAGCCCGCCAGCTGATAATGTGCTGATAGTGTAAATTCCTTTCCATCTCTGTCTGTCTCTTTGCTACTTATCACTCTGTGTCCCTATCTTCATTTCAATTCCGTGTGTGTTATCTTTGTCTATTCAGACGCTGGGATAGAACCACAATGTTATCAGAATCACAGAGATGCATCAAGACATCTCCGCCATGTGTTTCCACATACTTCTCTGGTAACTGCCATACATGCTTCTTTGTTCTGCTGGGAACAGACCAGACTTTTGATCCTGTCTGCAGACCTCATGTCAAAACAAAGCCTTCTGGCAAAAAAGGAATAATGAACTTATACAATTTTGTTGAAAATGTTTATATGAAATCACCTCAATGAGTACAAGCTGGGGACACTGCACAATTTGGCTCAGGTTTAGCTGACCGGCTGGGTGGGTGTTGCAGTATTTATGACTCGCAGACCTCCAGGCTGACTGCCACCCTCCCCCTCAGCCCACACTCCTGACACATCTGCCTCCCTTAGCTTCGTCAGGCAGACATGCACACCCCTTCTTAGCACCTGGCAGGACTGCTGAAAGATTCCTTCTGTCAGGAGAACTTCCCAAAAGCAGATTATGTTAGCTATGGACAAAGCATGGAATTGTTGCGATTTAATGGCAGAAAGTTGTATTGACCTCACAGCTCCTTCATCTTGCCCTCTGTCAAAACTGACTGCTCAGCTGGGCTTTACACTATATGTTTAACTAGTCAGGCTGCCTTTATAACACCTTTTAACACACCACCATAAGACCAGGGCACTGACACGTAGCCACATGTACGTACAGTATATGCACTGTATGCAGCGCTAGCTAATGTGAAACATATGGAATATAGCCTAATGAGAATGCTTGTTCAATAGAGCTGAAATTAGTCATACATGTGTCTACAGGCAAGGCGGGTGGAACAAATGTCTAATCATAACACGTTTAATAATCCTGTTGGGGCTATAGAGTTAAAAGAGAATCAGGTTTGATGAGCAGATGATTATGTTGGTGTTGCGACTGGTTTTAGAAACACTTTTTTTGCCCTTAGAGGCGGCGAAGAGGGGAAAAGCAACGAGGGGCGCTGCAGCCATGCTCTGTTTAACTGCTGTCTGACTGACTTCCTCTGCAGCTACATACTAGTGTGTCGACACAAAGACCCTCTCCCTGCACCAAGTCACTCAAGATACTAATAGCGCAATTTACATTCTCACACAGCGTACTGACAGACACGTGGCATGCTGCAGAATTAATCAGTTCAAGCAGGAAAAAATAAGCCTGTACTCGGTTACAGCAGAGAAGCATCATCTTCACAAGGATTCAGCTGTTTGACACAAGTTTCCCTAAACAACCTCAAACAAGGCATCCTTTCATTTGTGTGAAATTCCAGCAGTTATTCCCTCTTCTATCGTCTCCCTCCACCCTTCTAATGTTCAATGGGCCGATTATCTCAACGCCGGAGAGGAAACTTGGCCACCATCTCTGGGGCTGGCGTGTGTATTATGTCCGGCGCTGTCTGTGACCTGGCAGTGACACGCAGATGGCCGGCACACAACGCAGACAGAGGCAGGCCAACACAGAGAGAGATGCTGCAGATGTGGCTGGATAGGCGGCAATTCATAGGCAAACGTTTAAATACAGAGTGAAAAGCATATCTGCCTGGACACGGGCTCACACGTGTACGCAGGTAAAAAACAGACACAGCCCAAATTAGTGGGAACACGTCAGGAGACACATATCCTGTACCTGCACAGTAACACAAACAAAGTATCAGGTCAGTTTTCTTATCGCAGCAGCCATACGCCTGGGCAGTTTTCCCTGCCACACAAACATAACAACTGAAACCCGTACTCTGCAGCATTTTCAAAGGCAACACCGACATGGTGATTATGTGTAATGAGGAACCTCTTATGTCTGCGGCAGAAACACTGTCCAACCTAACGATGACAGTTTATGCTACAATATCTAAATCCTCATGTGTTTACACACACTTAACACAAAATCAGTGTGTGGTGGGGAATTCTTAAAGCTGTGCCTCCATCTCACCATTGATGTTGACGTTCAGTTACAAACTTTCCCTGTGAGCAGGGCTTATTTTTGGTTACCTATGGGATCTGACCTGATTATTTTGGTTACAGGACGGAGTCTGCATGCGGTGGATGTGCTGTGCTGATCTTATCGACAGGGAGAAACTAAAGGCTACGGCCAAGGGTGTCCTGTCTTGACAGAGTCTGTTTTCCTGTGCCCACATGTGTTCCCCATATGGCCCTGCTCTAAATGTGCTCCTTCCCTCCACTAACCGCAAGGGAATTCCAGTAAGCCTCACTGTACATGGTTTGGGTCTAAATATGCTATGTGCGTCGCTGTGGCTCTTTTAATCACCATGTGTCTATATGGTGACCTTGACCCAACAGGTGATGTTTTTAGGAGCTGGCAAAGTTAAGTTTTGGAAAATAGAATTGCAATGTGTGCCGAGGATATAGAGAGCAAAGTAGAACGATAGGACAGCAACACGCTCAAACAAGGAAAAAAAAGGCAAATAGATGACCAGGTCTCATAGAGCACAACAAAAGAAACTCTTTTAATTGCTCCAACCCACAATGGTATGGCTATTCACACAGTTTTGGGGTGGTACAGCAAGTAATGTGGACAAAGATTCAAACAAGCTGCTGAACCTAAATGTTTATGCATGTGCTGTCGCTGACTGTGCTGCAGGCCCAACACGCAAACAAACACATTCCACTGTCTGACAGAAAAATGCAAGAAAGTAAAACGGAGGTGAGAGAGAGAGGGAAAACATGTTAGGTCATAGGTCATTAGATTATTAGAAATCTGATGTGGTTACTATGTTTGTGCTGCTCTCCGGTGTTTTACCAATAAGGTGAAGCATCCGTTTTTATGAATTTTTAACATTTTATTCAGATTTTTTTTTATAAAATGGGGGCTCTGAGGTCGAACTGCTGACTGTCAGCTTTGATTTGGGAAGCTCATGTCCACTTCTGAGGAAATGTATCAGAAAGAGCCTAACTAATACATGACCCAACACTCTCATAAAGAAACTGAAAGGTACTGTGTTTTTAACCACATATACCACCATAGGCTACATACCCGGGTGAAATACCAGGAAGGTAAGAAAACAGATACTGCCTTGTACTGTCAATTTCAAAGAATAAAAGAGGAATATTAGTAAGAACATTATTCTTACTTACACTCTTTTTGAAAATCGGTGCTCTAAAAATGTCCAGTACATTACTGACAGTAAATCAATTTATTGCTTGCACTTTCATCCCATTGAAAGCCGACTCTCCCATGCGTCAGTGAGAACTAGATCCTGCCAGGCTCCACTCATCACTGTGACTGGATAGCTGCATTAACTGACATTCACTCAGTCCTCAATCAGTCCTTCTGACAGAAAAGGCAAATCCAGGCCAACGCAAACAACATAATACACGCACGCTCGCGCACACACATCAAAAGCACCAATACTGTCAGAGTCTGAGGAAATGACGCAGCATTAAAGCAAAACAATAAACATTAAAGTAAAAGCATGCAAAGTAATGTCAAAGACTGTGGTGGCCTACTTATTGCTGAAGAACTACACATATGCACAAACACACACACACACACACACACACACACACACACCTCAGTCCTGAAGGGCACTTTGCCTATTGGACCTGGCACATTCAACAACTTGTCACAAAAACCTGCTGCTGCTGTCCCCCCCCCCCCCCCCCCCCCCATTCTCTTCCTGCTCCTTTTCAGTCCCTCTATCCAAATTCTCCATCTGGAAATTTGACCAGCTGCTTGAGATGATGGAGAAACTGCTTCCAGTTGTCATGTAAGCTATAAACTACTCCTCCACCTGTAGGAGATGAACTATAAGGCTCATGGAGATGGAGATAGTCAATATTAAAGAGACTGAACCAGAATTTTTTTGCAGAGTATCTTTGTTGACACAATGTTTGCTTCCTCAAACTTTGTCATGCTAATCAGAGAGAAAAGCATTGGTCTATTTTGTATAAACAAGTGGATAAGTGCATATGCAAATAAATATTGGCATTCTGCATATTGCCGTGCCTCAAAAGAGGAAGATGGCTAGAGGGGAGGGAGTCATGTGCACAACAGTGTGTCTACAGAGGAGCATGTTTGTTTTTCCAGTGCCATATATCTGAGATTCACCATTCAGACTCCAGACACTGCTGCTCTGACTCTGCAGAACAAAGGGGTCACTGACTGCATCCCAAAAGTCTCCCTCTTTGACTAAAACCAACAGTTAAGACTTGAAAGGAATAAGAAGAAAAATATCACTTTCTGAGTATGGCTGATGAGCATCCAAAAGAAGCACTGTCTTCCCCCTCACCCCTTTCTTTTTTAGTAGAGGGAAGACTGATGGAAGTGATCACAGCCCTTCCTTTGGCACACACACATGCATACACAGGAGCAGACACACACACACACACACACACACACACACACACACACACACTTCCTCAGCTGCAGCGAGTTGGCTCTTGCTGACTTCATAGATCCCAATCAGAGAGGATATGTGGGATTGCAGCTCTAACTCTCCCTGAAACGTTCTCTATCTCTCCATGGCTCCATCCAGCCAAGTCAGTATGACTCCAGCAGACTTCACCAGAGAACACAGCAACTCGAGGTCATTATATTCAATCCCTGGTCAGACAAATCTGTTCGTACTTAAACTACACCCTCTCTGATCTCCCTCAATGTTCTCTCTCTCTCTCTAGTTACTTCCCCCACCAGTTTGCCCATCTGATCGGTTTGTGTGTAATTAAATATTAAAACCAAATCACCCACAAAATGGTTCTGTATTGGCTACAAAAATGGCTTCACTTTTGCTGGAACACACTCAGAGAAATAGATGCATGCCAGGTACTGCCTGTTAGAATTGTGATGGTTGGCATTGACTTTTCAGGGGTGAGGAGTGGGACAACTGATGATTTTAGTGGGGTTTCATGGTTTTCTTAGTGGAGTTATTCAAGGTTTCTGTAAACTGTATCTTTAAAAATACAGAAACAACTAAATAAATGACTGAATGTGATCATTTATAGGCTATATCTTTTTCTTTGCAAGCCATATTTCACAACAGTTAATCAGGCTATCACTGAGTGGAATAATAGAGTAAGGTACCATTAAACCATTGGGTCATTATTGGCTGCGGTCCGATTAATTGGGCAAGATAGATGTCACATTCTTGTTTTTTGTGTAAGGCCAACAAAATCCAAGGAATTATAAGCATCCCTGTCAATCATCCTCAACCTAGTCTTTATAATCCACTTGCTGTGAACAGTGTGACCATACAATTCAATTTGTCCTGGGCTTCATGGACATTTTCTGAAACAAGCATGAAACCTAGTCAGTCCCACATCAAGTATGTGCAGCTCACGCAGCGAAATCTGTGTAGGCTTCCTTATATCTGTGCATAGAAAAAAAAAAGTGGGCATTACACCACAGTAATGTTGACAACAACGTCTTTCTTCCTTAAAATCATTATGAGGACTAAATTTGAACATGAATATCCACTTTATCGCCCAGGCCTAAATTGTAGAACAGAGTTGAAGAAAGTTAGGAAACACCTGCTCACACTTGTGTGACTATTGCTGACCTTTAACCCCTAAACTTTGACTCTTGACACACAGAGTCCAATATCATTATGACCAACCCAGAGTCCGGCACAGGTGCATGTGGCATTGCAATGCCTAAGGCTGTTTTCCCACTGGGACAGTGTGATTAAACCCATTCCTTTCAAGAAAAACTACTGCCTAAATGGTCAAAGATTCCAGCCAGCCTCCATGCTTCCCTCATTAACTACTCAGGCTGCAGCTCCAATCCATTATGCAGGATTCCCTGTAGTACTCTATGGTGAAGCATGCGACACACTGGATGCACAATTTCCAATTTAAAGATGCTAAGGAAGCTCAATACCAATGAGGTCTTCTGTCTGTATTCTAACAGAATAAAGATTTAACTTTTCAAGAATATGATCAGAAAGACAGGATCATGATGCAAATGCACACATTCACTACTTCTGTGCTACTATTTCTCTGCATTTCCCTTGAGTATCTGTTGTCCCTATCTTTCTTTGCTTCCTCCCCATCAGTGCTTTACCGTAAACAGTGTTAAGGATCATGATTCATCCTGTTGTAATGCAACGGGAGGAGCATGGCCTGAGATAAAGGAGCACAACTGAAATTTCAAAGAGAGGACAGAGGAGCAAGTAAAGACGGGCGAGCACAATCAGTTTACCGGGGTACTTCATGCTGAGCGTTGTTAATTTTATGCCAAATGATTTGCATCAGAGGATGTGAATTCACTGCCAAATTCCTGAATCTGTGTCATTGGATTTGTAATAGCGGTAAAGGTATCTTGCTCATGGTCTACCAAGAATAGTCTAGAATAGTCTTGACTATTCTAGTCTACAAGGGAATTTACACACCCCTAGACGAGCACATTTAACACACACACACACACAGACGCACACACGCACACCAGCTCTCTAATGCGTCAGTGTTTTCACAGCTGGGCTGAGACAAGCCAGTGCAATCAGCGAACATGGCCCGTCAGTGTGTTTGTGCGACTCCGTACCCACATAACACTCACACACACCAACATAAATTGTGGTGTTGTCTGAAAGATTAATGCATATTATCCAGCAAAGCTATGTGACTTATGGTCTCGTCTCTAAACCCACTAACCTGCTGACAGTACTCACAGGGTTAAAACACACCGGTTACTCTGGCCAAATGCAGGTTATCCATTAATGCCCGGGCAAATTTAAAGCATGTCTACGGCATCACACAGAGATGAACTTAAGTCTGTTTTACCATAATATTAATGTCCTGATATGTTTTCCAAAACTGTATTTGATCCTGCTCCAGATTTGTGGAGGAGCGAGTGTATTTTCAGAGTGCTGGTTTCCCCATCTGTGTAACCACAGTGCTGGGCCCCGCTCCCTGCATCTTTCTGCCCACTGTTCCCACGCCTCTTTCTGGACTAAATACATATTTAGGGAAATACTGAGCAGCAAATCATATGCCCTGCTCTCTTAGCGCACCCTAAACCCATTACTCAGAGCCCTGTTTTTTTTTTACTACTTTCATAGAGCAGGAGCAGAGGAACTGAACTTTGCTTTCTGTTAGTACTGGACCAAATCAAAGTTTATTTATCCAGGTAAATTCTGTGTAGCATGAATACTCTCTTTCAGCTGCTTCACAAAGCCAGTCCTTACAGCCACAATCTTCCACTACTGGCCACTGCAAAGCTTAAAGTGAAACGTTGAGATTCAATAGCGATGCCAACTCACTCATTTGCATATCTTACTACTGGACTACTGTTTCTACAAAATACTTGGCAGGCAAATACTGAGCCAAGAGAATCTCAGAACACTGTAAAGCCCCTACAATCAATACAAATCATGCTGTCCTGACAGACACACTGGAGAAATCTGTGTGTGCCAATCAAGATCAATGATTTCATAGCCACTTCCATTGTCCATTAGTAAAGCTACTACTCTGCACTTTCAAATGCCCCGCAGTACAATCAACACAAATTATACCAGGAAGAGCTCACTCATGCCATTTCCTTGTGAGGGGAAATGAATGACAAATGCATTCCTCTGTATAGCCTTACTGTGCAGTTCATACTGGAAAGCAGACTGAAAAGGTCTGAGGGTGTATTCGCGCCTGTGTGTACGTGAATGCGCTCATGCAAGTGCATGCATGAGTAATGAATAAGATCCTGGCAGATCACAAACCAAGTTCCCTCTAATGCACTCCCTGTAGACCAGAAGAAATAAACAGATAAAGATGAAGTGGACGTGAAAGAAAATGGCAAAAAAAAGAAAAAAAAAGCAAGAGTGAGCAAGAGAGGGCCGGAGGGAAGGAGGGAGTTTTCAGAATTGTTATTGGAGCCGTAGAAGTCATTTCTGTCCTAAAGAGTTCCAGATGTGAGCCAGCCCCTGAGAAAGAGAAAAGAGTCAGGGAGAAATCAAGAGAGAGGGAGGAGTATTTATCTGAGTGTGCCCTTCCAAACGATCAGTAGGCTTCACTCCCATTCCGAGATTATCTGATTTGAGAGCGGGAAGTGGATCTTTGCTTTACTGGTGGTTGTGGGACAGGGGGGCTTGAGCAGCAGTGGGGGGTGGGGGGTGGCGTTCTAAAGCTGAAAGCAAGGTTTAGAGTGTCAGGTGGTACAGGGGCATGTGGCTTGCAAAACCCAGTCTTGGGCCTATAAAAAGCTAGGGTGGTCAGAATAATGGTCTGTTGTTATTGCACATGCACGTACTCATGCGCGCGCACACACAAACTGATCTTTTTTCAAAACCAATGACTGAACTCACCAAAATAGTCCAGGCCTGTCCAAACCCAACCAAAAGACATCTGGTTAACTACTGGGACAAAGGCTGCTCTTTAACTTATTTTGCAATGAAAAATCTACAACTCATGCATAGGAAAAGTCCAACGAACTGTACTGTATGGTTTTAAACACAGGCAAGGAAAAACATTGGAGGAAATGATGAACGCTGATGGAAACCAGCGGTGGTTGCATGCAGTTTATGAAGCGTATGGTGACATCTGAGTGACGAAGTTGCAAGGTTCTGATTGATCTTCTTTGAGAAAGTTGGCAGCATTACAGCACTGGCCCTCTTTCTCATGCACGCCGTGCCCCAACAGAAAGGTGCTCCTGCATGATAACGCATCAGATCAATAGTGAGTCTGCTAATTGCAGCTTTGCGATAATAGCCATGTCAAGTTATTCTCTCTCTCCCACTGCACCCTGTGTGCCCAGCTTCCTCGACATTTGTTTTCACTCCCTCTGCGTTTGGGCTAAGCTGCACGATCACACAACAAAAGGCTATTGTGCTGCAGCAGAAAGCTCCACTCCAAGGAGCTGGTAGTGGGCCACGAACAAAAGGCTGGCTACATTGTCCCAACACAAGATCATGAATCAACCCAGTACAAGGCTGCCAAAACAGCCGCGGAAAGGCAGCGTGCGAGTCTACTAGGGTGTGACAGACATGGAAGAGAAAAAGAGAAAGAAAGTTGATTGAGAAGGGATGCAATGGTGGTGGTGGGGGGGGGGGGGGTAATCGGACAGGGGAGCAGGGTGCACAGCTGGAGCTGGAAGAATAGAGGTGTAAGATTTGTAGGGGGTGACAGTGAGTGAAAGGGATTTTATACAGTGGGAGGAGAGAGGAAGAAAAATGGGAGAAAGGGATGATTTTCAAAAGGAGTGCAGCCAACACAGCAGGAGAATGAGAGATGAAGTCAGTGTATACAGAGAGCTGTGTCAACAGACAAGCCTCCTGCCTGGACTCTGCAGGCTCTCTGCGTCTGAATCACAACACTGGTGGTTAAACAGCAGAGCAGGAGTGTGACATGTGAAGACTCAATCGCGTTTGGCTGCTCAACAACAGAAAGCAGCAACAGTCCTTTCTCCTCTCAAGACCATGGTCAGAGAGAAAATACTTCTTTGTTTCCCATCAGATGTCTCTGCACTGTTATTTTCCTATTATGTAAAGTCAACTTAGCAATGAAACCTGTCTCACGCTCGTGCACAAAGGGCCGCTATTGTATCCGGCAGCAGCAGCAGGCCACAATTCACCTTTTCCACACACGTGGACTGTGAGGGAGTGGAAAGTTATGAATGAAGGGAGCGTGTGTGACAGAGAGAAGAAAAAAAAGTTTCAGACTTGCATCATCATGTAGGAGAACAAAGTGAAAGCTGTCATGTGCATCATTTCACAAACCCCTAAGGGGACTTTATCGTATATTTACCATTGGCGTTCTTGCCGCAGATCAGGTGCTCGTAGTGCTGCAGGACCCCCCACAGCTCCGCGTCGTTATTCACCACCCCCTCCAGGGCCTCCGCGCTCACAGGGGCGTACGCTGACCCCGAATCCGGCCCCGCATGACCCCGCTCGGCCATCAGCACCCGGGCTCCTATCTCCTCCACCAGAGCCTCCATGCACGCGGTCAGGCATATCGCCGCGTACTCGTGGATGCGCACGGAGATGCGGGTGTCCACCATCCAGCGGAAGAAGCGTCCCACGGAGAAGGAGAGGCCGCAGCGGGCGGACTTGCCCTTCCTCAGCAGCTCGCCGGCGCTCATGCTGTACATGGAGATGGCTTTGACCGTAGCGGACACGCACTGGTCGGCCAGGGCCCAGCTGAGCACCAGCCGCATGGCGCTCTGCACCTCGAAGCGCGTGCAGCGGCAGTGCATGACGCTGAGCCGCTGCGCCTCCCTGGAGATGCGGATCAGAGCCCGGCGGAGGACGGCGGACAGCCGCCTCACGGCCTCCGGGGAGAACGCAGGTGCGGCCCCCGCCTTCGAGCAGCTCTCGGCCACCTTGCGCAGCGCCCGGGCCACCTCGTCCTCGGTCCAGGGGAACTCCTCCAGCTCCGGCAAGCGGGGACACTTGGAGAAGATGTCCTCCGGGTCCTCGGGGAGGACCGTGTTGACCGTGTCCCAGCTGTTGTTCCTGCTGTTCATGGAGCCGGAGTAGTACCACCAGTTACCCCGGTGGGGGGCCGTCATGAAGGCCTGGGAGTTGGACTTGGAGGAGGACAGGCTGAGGGACTTGCAGGAGTCTCCCGCCCCGTAGCCCGAGTCCAGAGTCAGGTCCTCCAGGGTTTTCATGTGGACGTTGCTCATGCCGGCCATGGTAGTGGAGCTGCGTGTACGGGGTGGGGGTGGGGGTGGGGGTCTACCTGTTACGTTCACCAAGCCGCAGTCGATACTCCCCGCGGAGCTGGACGAACTGGTTACAGGGAGCGACACTTGTCTGACATGCTGCTGAACACGAAACAGCTACACACGCGGTTCAATTCCTACTGACGGCTCGTTTTTTTGTCTTTTTTTAAATTAAAAGCAGGCTGTAACGTGCTGTCATTTAGCAACAGAAGAACTGGGAGTCGCACCCGTCTCACCTTCCCTCGCCCCGGGCAGCGCAGGGATTTAAACTTTCCTCCGGTGTGCGCAGTCCCCTGAAAACCGACGAAATGTACCCCGGTGTTCTGGATAAAGACCCAAGTTCATTCGTAGAAAGACAACTCCCATTCAGCGGCTCACAAACTGCAACTGGTCCGTGTTTTTCTTCTTTTTTTTCTTTTTCTCGGAAACCCGTTGAAAAGTCGGAGTTTACCTCATCTCTCTCTCCCGTCCAGCTCAACTAGTCCCGGGGCTGTCTGTCGCAGAGACTCAGCGCTACAGATGTGCGGGGGGAGGAGGGACTTGCCGTGAGTGACAACGCGGAAGCAGCTCGAGCGCCAATCGGCGGAGGGATGGGTTGGGTGGGAGCCAATCAGAGGACGTTCAAAACTTTCCTTAGTTGGAGAGAAAAAACAAACTTTTTTCTGTGCCTCAAGTAATTATCAAACAAATCCCCTCAACATGTTTGACCCACATAGGGCTGTATTTTATACAAATCACACATTCAAACAGTGATCATT
Source organism: Eupleurogrammus muticus (assembly GCA_036785175.1). Lineage (NCBI taxonomy): Eukaryota > Metazoa > Chordata > Actinopteri > Scombriformes > Trichiuridae > Eupleurogrammus > Eupleurogrammus muticus. The sequence goes on along the minus strand of JAYKQN010000010.1, from coordinate 19,802,439 downwards.
AAATCTTTTATACTGTTATGTTCTGTTATTATTATTTTACTACAAAAAAGTAGCCTAAGAGTAAATTAAAAAAAAAAAAAAAAACTTATCAGAGCATGCAATTGAAGTAACAACAGACACCTTCCACTAGTTAACCTTAAATGTCCCACATTAGATTTTAATTACTTTTGGAATGGGAAAAAGTCTATGTTATACTAATACTGTCCCATGTTTCAAATCTCAATCCAGAGAAAAAAACAGGAAGCCTGTGTGGAGAAACTGGGCCCTAAAACCGACAGCCAAGACTTCTGTGAAGTAGGGGGGCCACAACTTTACATCCACACCCTCTATTCACAACCATTCAAATCAGCCCGTCAGAGGAGAAGCTCTTTTTTATTAACGAGACAGATGCAAATTTACCTGTTCTTTCTATAGCTCCAGAAAGGAGATGTAACATTATATAGAAATGATTTTTTGGTACTTAACTATACATATATATCATTGAGGACTTTTCAACATCCAGGAAGTGTCAGGTTGTAACCTTAACTGTGTGTTCCACGTTAGTTTTAAAGTACAGTGATGAGTCTTGGGAAATTCATCTGATAAGTTTACTGGAAGCGAAAATGCACAGCAAGCAGACTTCATTTTATCTCGTCATGCGGACTGTGGGAGACTTGGCTTCCTGCCTGCACATTAGCTAATCTCACCAACATCCCATAAGTCAAACTGAGTCTGTAAAGCCCCTCGTAATGATGTAAGAGGTAGAGAAGTGTTTACTTTGATTTGATGAGGTCTAAGAGTTTCTCGAAATAAAAAAGTGCATTTTTTAATGTACAAGTAGGATTGCGAGGAAAACAAAGCTTTAATAAGTCTAATAACTACATATTTTTTCGTTTCTTCCTCTCTGTAATTATGTCGTCCTCAAAAAAAAACAATGACGCATATTCACAAGTGTGTGCTCCGTCTTCCATTTCTGTACACGTTCTGTACCAAGTTCAGCAGGTAATATCTGTGGCTGCTAAACATAACATCAGTTATATAACTTTTTCACTTCTGTTGTTTCTGGTTGGTTGCTGCAACATGCATGGAGTGAAATAAGGCACACATCCTAAGGACTTGTGCTTCTCATCATTCATCACTCACTTACAGACAGGTAGGGTGTGTCTCTACTGGGACAAAGTCCAACATTATTTCATAATGTGTTCAGTGCCAAATACTTACCATGCATGTTTGCATGATTGCAACATGTTGTGAAAGTGTAATGAGTGTTTTCTTGCACATATAGACCCATACAGCTGGATGTTACAGGACATGCAGTGTTATGTCCTTAAAGGGAAATAATGACTCCAATACACACAGACAGGCACTCACACATCATGTGTATGAATCAGTAAGGGAGGCTGGAAAGGGAGTCAACCCTCCAAGTGAAACCGACCTCACCGGTTTTGCTCTGTGACTCAAAGCTAATGAGATGAGAAGACGCGCGGGGCATTCAGGGAGACATCACAGGAGGCTAGCACTTGCCTCATCCAGACCTCATGTAGCTGCGGTGTGGGCAGCACTTACATCATGTTCCTGTGTGTGCGCATGTGTGTGTGTGTGCTCAGAGCAAAACATCACGTCAGACCACCAAGCAAAGCAAAGTGAAACACATGGCAGGGGGGGTCAGTGATTTAAAAACAAAAACACACACACGCACACACACACACACAACTCTGCAAATAATTAGATGTGGTCCCAAAATAAATACGTCAGCTCTGTTGGAAATGTTAGTTTTAAAATGTTTGTTTTCTCCTCTCAGTGTTATTCATAAAACACAATGAATGTGATAGTGATGCCAGCATTAGACAGCATAAACATTCAAAGGCTGCAGGGGCCATAATATTATAACGTAAAAAGAAATTGTAGTAGAAAAAAAAACTGCAGCTAGATCTGTTGCAGTAAGTTTCATAATGTGTCAGAATATGCTTTTAAAAAATGGCAAAAGAAATTGGTTGACATATCAGTTGAGTTTTTCAATACATCTTGAACCAGGAAAAAAAACATTTCATTTCATCATAATAAGCTGTTAACATATGTGGTCAGGAGTGGTTACATTGTTTGTGTAAAGGAAGTCATTCGAGCCACTGTGGGAGTGTGTTCTGTGTGTGTGTGTGTGTGTGCTGTATGTATGTGTGTAGGAGGGGGATTTTGACTCTTTATCTCTAAATGTGTTCATCCTTTGTCTCAGACACTGAGTCAAACTTCCCCTGTTTTAAATATCTGGTTAGGCTTTTCATTTTCATGTATCTCAAGCCATTCAATCACTCCAGTACGTGTATGTATGTGGAGCACCACCTTGTGGCCAGAGTGGGAATGGACGAGGTGATATTTATATCCATGAATAGAAAAACACTTTCGGGAAAATGATCTGGACGTAAGCATAAAATTTTATTTGCAAAAAATCAACAAATCAAAATAAAAGTACAATACATTCTTAAAACCTTTTCTCTACAAAACAATTTCACAGAAATTACCTTGGAATGTATATTCCTATTTTTCATTTTCTGCATCTTATATATATATAGTCTTATATTTAATGTGTTTCTTTTGCTCTTTAAATAGTCAGACATCAATGTTTAATGACGTACAGTATAGACCTTTTTTCTCCTGTAGAGGCAAAGAAAGGGTTTTGGAGGGAATTTGAACAATCATAAAGTCAATCATTAACTCCGTATATGCCCAGCCTGATGCCCTCCAGCCACTCCCCATCAGTTTAAGTACCATGTTGGATAAACAGAGGCATTGGGAGCCCGGCCTCCAGCCAAACTAATGGGAGCAGGTGGGGTCCTGCTGGTCTGCAGCTGCCAGTGAGTCTCCATCACACCCTCTGTTCCCACTCAGTAGTCATTCTTAACATTTCGTCCCTTCCTCTCGCCTCAAATCGCCAAAAGTTATAACCTCGCCACGCCACGCTTTCCCTGCTTCTACGGTAAGGTACAGGAAAACACACTGACACACCTGTGATCCCTTCAGGACAAACCACATTTCCTTCCTTTACAGTGTAATTGAATGGACAGGGACGTTGCAGCCTGCTGATAAATAACGGTGTGTTTTCTGCCTGTCCCTGTCCTCTTCTGTCATTAGTACCATTTTAAAAACTGCCTGCAGCCAAACCCTGATAAAGGCACACATTTGTGAAACAGCCACGCCTTGCCGCATCGGGTGCAACGCGTTAACTGCTCTGACTTCCTTTTTGAGCGTGTAAGCTTCCAAGAGGAGTGTCCGAGTTTTCAACAGCTAAGCGTTCTCTGTCTCCGTGGTATTTTAATGAGAGCCGACGCTTTTTTTTAAAATCCAGAAACACTGAGCAGAGGAAAATGAGTAAAAAAAAAACAAAAACAAAACCCATTAATGATGAGACAACAATATATCAAATATCCATCCTCTTCTTCCCTCCTGTTTTAGTTTTATGTTCCAGTTGACAATGAGGTTAGAGACCTGGAGGGAATGGAGGAGTGCATCAGTAGGATTAAAATGTGTAAACTGCTGACAAATTCAGTGTTGTAGAAAGGAAAATAGCACCGCAACTGTTGGCGCATCCGTTCTCAGCCGTGACAAATGAAAACCCTGTTCAAAAACATAACAGCAGAACAACCTGCAGTTATGGAAATAAGATTGATCCAAGTCATAAACGCTAGTGAGCATTAACGTGGGCGTAGCACATAAAACCTGTACAACTTAACGGCGGCAGGGCTATATATTATACACAATGACATGGAGGAAAGGTTGTCAGAGATAAAGGCAGAAATGAGCTGAAGATGAAGAGGGAAGAGATTCATAGGACAAGAGGGGATAGAAAGAGATATAAAGATGATGTATCTGTCAATATTTATTCGGAAAAGGGCTTTTTTTTCTAATTCAAAAATGTCATGGTTCATAATATCAGGAGAAGTTCAGCACCTCGGTCATACTGGTTAATGATATCCAACGGGTAGTAATTGATCTATTAAGAAATACTGTTTACGTCACCATGTCTGAATCTATCTGAACAACATGTTGACACACATTCTATTGAGCTCCCGCGTGAGAGCATGTTAGAAAAAAAAGATCTTAGGTTGTCTTCACGTCTCCTTGTTAGAAAAAAGGTGCTCCCTGTCATCTTAAGCACACAAGCGACACCCCCCACACACACACGCACACACACACACAAATACACAGGCACACACACTCAAAAACAGCTGCTTTCCAGTCTGTCAGAAACATTGCACCAAAAAAAGGACAGAGAGAAAGAGAACAAAAAAAAAATGACTCTCTTCTCTCTGTACAGTAGTTCAGTCAGTGAGGCAAAGTGAAGACCCATTTCCTCATACAGACAAGCACACGAGAGGGGCCCATGGTGAAACGGAGGCTTCCCCGTGAGGAGTCTGTTTCAGGGAAAAGAAAAAAAAAAGGCCAGAGTTCAGGCAGTGAGCGAGCTCCTACAGGTCTCTCTCACACACAGTGGATCTGCAGGTAGGTTAGGATCCTCCGGTGAGCACGGGGCGCTATCCCTTAGGAGTTTTCTTGTTTTGGGCGTTCCACATGCCTCGTTTGGAGTGGTAGTAGTGAAAGAAGTTTCTCAAGCGGAGTCTCTCTACTTCCAAACCATTCTGCAGCACCCTACAGACAGAGGGAGAGAGACACAGAGGCTTGAAGTGAAAATGCTTATGTGGTGTTTTTAAGTTTTCATTTTCCCCAAAGGTCAAAGAGGCTCATTTTAAAGCTGTTCAGAATATTTATCCTGCATACGAATTCCTTCTAAAAAAAGATTCCTATTTTGAGTAGATCTTTGTTTCTTTTCTTTCAGGTGAAACAAAAGAACATGTGTTTTCCTCATGTCCTGCATACATTTAAATCCCTTTTGAAGGGCCAAAATATTCACATATAAATCCCCTCGTATTTTCTTTATTTATTTGGAAAGAATAGTATTATACTAAGTTCTATGTACAGTATTTTACCAAAAAACTGTTCTTGAGTTATGAAAAGGCATGGTTCATTCCCATGGTTCATTTGATCATATACCATTAATCTATTAAGAAGTCATGCACCTTCTGTTCCATAGGCCACTCACACACACACACACACGCACACACACACACACACACACACACACACACACACACACACACACGCCAAATTCTCCAAAGGGTGGGGAAATAGTTGTGGAGTCCAACTGACTGACCAACTGACCAGCTGAGTGAGCTACAGAGCTGCTGTTCACAGCTAAACAATCACAATGCTGTAAGCACTGACCATGGAATTCCATCCACTGACGTTATTTTAGAGGTGGATGCAGAAATCTGATGAGTAGATGTCCTAAAACCTGGGCTGTCCTGTTGGTAGTTTGGGGGAATTGGGCTGTAGCTGGTTCTTGTGAACTGTCTTTCTCTTCGTGTGTATTAATGTGTGAATCAGAATCTCTGATCTTTTTTCATAATTTACACGACTTCTGTAACCTTGCTGAACACGGAAAACAATGTTTTCAATTATCATATTTATTAGTGCACATTAGAAATTGTTCTTCTAATCTGTTCAGATGGCACTTTAAAAACCTGGCTTTGGTTATTACTTGTGTTTAGATAAAAAAAAAAAAAAAAAAAAAAATCAGATTTAAATTGATAGCTTAACTGGAACACTGAAAATCTGTAATTCACAGGAGGTAATCTGTGTTCAAAGTTAAATAAGATAAAAGATGATATTAATTAGTATTTTAATTTAAATATATTTACTTTGTGTTTCCTCTTTAATTCTGTGATTTAACATTTTAATATTCATTACAATGCGTGTCTTAAGATGGAAAAAAGTGGTAAGTTAATTACATTTTTTTAAAAATCAATTAACAGCCCTAAATATTATCCTACAACTTAAACGTTACTGTAGAGTGTAGTCAACATCCCTCTGACACAGTCACATACTCATGTTATTGTATACCTGTCCAACAGCTCCCAGTCCTCTCCCCCCCAGCGGTCTTTGAATTCTTCTGTGTTCATCCCTCCAATCTTATCAAAGTCCGATTTATAGATTCCAAACAAGCCAAAGCCATTAACCTCCCAGTATCCTGGGGAAAGAACAGAAAGTGTGTTACTGTGGTCCCATTGCACACTGTTGCAACAACAATCTGAGTGTGTTTATCATGCATGTAGATAGTAATCCTGTCTTATGAAATGAAGGCAGCTGCCTGTATCTGGAGCGACGCTCGCTAGGGAAATGAGCTTGAGTGATGAGTTAATTGCGTGCATCCACACACGGTGACTGCGCGTGGGTTTGTGTGTTTACCGTCAGGCTCCCGTGGTGAACTGCCGCAGCCGAGTCTCATGACAATGGGGGCGAACGCCAGGCGCCCCTCCACGCAGTGCTTCCTGATGCTCTCCAAGATGTTGAGGGGGAAGTGGATGTGCAGATCGCACAGGAACACGATGCTGTGACTGTCCTGCAGGAGCAAACGCACACAAGACGACTCACGCCTTCGCTGTGTCTCAGACTGCTGAGTGATTCTACCCAATAAATTAGAATGAATGAATGAAACTGTATTGTTGTGTCATGCATTCAGTTTTACAGGCTTCCAAGACCTCGTATAAACCAGCAAGGACCAGACACATTGGATTAAATTGGTTAAGAACTGCAATAAATTTGCCCTCTTTAAAATGTAACAGGCCAATAATATAATAATTGGCCAATAACGTAATAAAAGTGTTGAACTGATAAGGTAATAACTTTTTGACAATAATGTTATGTAATGTAAGTTTTTTTCATCAGGCCAATATCATAATAGCAAGCTGAGAACATTATACATATTTATGTTAACAGCCAAAAGTTATTACATTATCGTTTCGGCACTTTTATCATGTTATTGGACAGTTATTACGTTATTGGCTTATACAGGAACAAAGTTAGATACTAAAAAGTTGCAGCATTTTGAAAAAAGAAAGTGCAAAGCCTGAGTGGTGATATTGTGCATGAACTGGCACAACTTTGTGCACATGTGAGTGCACAGGAACTTAATATGGGATTTTGGGATTAAAGAAAGCAAAGAAGTGTCATCTGGGCATCAGTGGCTTGTCTTCGCTTTCAGAGTCTGCAGGTCATTCAGACATAAGTGACAGCCCTGTCATCTCACCGTGACAGCGCTGACACTCAACTGACGCATCGACGGCTGTCCACATTTCCAACCGCTTGGCGCCCCGTGGGTGGGCGTGTGCACGCTTGTGTGGTGGATAGACAGCCAGTGAGAGAGAAGAGAGAGAGAGAGACGCGAGGGCATGGGCTCACAAATAACCTGTGAAAGGGAGTGGATGTGACAGCTGTGGCGTACATATGACAGAGGAAATGCAGCTAACTGTCTAAGCGATTCCCTGTCATCCACAGCTGGGCTCCATGGGAGAGGGCGCATGGGAAGCGGGAGGAGGCTCGGAGATAAGTGTGAGATCAACGGCCCGGTGACAGGCCGCGCCTCGCCATGATGCATTCATTATGCATGAGTGTTCTTTCCGTCTGTCCATCAGCCCGCAAAGGTCATGTGGTCAGCGTGAGCGGCTGACCTTCAGCGAGTGGCTTTTTTTTTTGTTTCCCTGAGTGTGTTTGTTTTTCTGACCTCTATGGTGTCCACTCCGATCTGCAGCCCCGCTGAGCGCTCAAAGTTCCCCTCTCTCCTAAGGTACTCGTATCTGTCAAAACATACACACACAGAGTCAGTGAGAGGCTATTTGACTCATTTATCTTACACTGCAAAAACTGAAATCATAACAAGTGAAAATAGCTTGTGTTTGGTACAACTGGCCAATATTGAGTGGAATTATCTTGCTTCATAGGCACATAAGTCCGGTTATTTCAATTTTTTTTTCTGATTTGTGTCAATTTTATCTTATTTTAAGAATGCAAGACAAACATTTCCTTAAAAATCCATAAATTGATTGAAATCATGAACAAAAAAAATCTGCCAAAGATATAATTGTACCAAAGACACAATATATTTTTCTTTGTTAAAATGTAATTGGAGTTTGCATGTTCTCCCCGTGTCTGCGTGGGTTTTCCCCGGGTACTCCGGTTTCCTCCCACAATACAAAAAACATGCTCAGGTTAATTGGTAAACTCTAAATTGCCCATAGGTGTGAGTGTGAGAGTGAATGGTGTGTGAATGGTGTGTGTGCCCCACGATTGGCTGGCGACCATCTGGGGTGTATCCCTGCCTCTCGCCTTAACGCGCTGGGATAGGCTCCAGCAGACCCCTGCGACCCCGAAAGGGAATAAGCGGGATAGACAATGGATGGATGGATGGATGGAAAATGTAATTGTTTGCAGTGTATGTCACACACCTTGGCACGCTGCTGTCTCTCAATGCCTGCTCCACGTCCATGTCTTCGCTCTCAAAGTCGACGATGATGATGCTGAAGTTGTCGTCCTTGGTCTGACGATGAAGGTTCTCCATGTCAGAGATGAACTGCTGCACCCAGCGAGCCTGGTTCTTCACTGAAGGCCGGGAGGAACGAGGAGATGTGGAAATGGCAAGTGGGGGAAACAGGATGAAATGATCTTTCCGAACAACTATTTTTGCAAATTTGATGATTAAAAAAATAAATCATCAATACGTAAAAAAAATGGTGGCATACAGTTTGTAATTATGTTTAATTCCCTGACCTGGCACCACAAAGTGCACCATGACGTCTTTCCTCCACGTCAGCATCACCGGCTGGCAGAGCAGAGGCTTTGCATAGGCGGTGCTCCAGGGTGAGGCCCCGGGCTGGGCGGGGGACCTGGTGGACGGGGGGGCCGGCGGTGTGGTGAGGCTGCTGGACGTGGCGACGGACTGGGCCGAAGCCGGCGCCGAGGCCGGGGCCGAGGCTGGCGCCGAGTCAGTGTTCTCCAGGCTCTCGTCGCCCTGCCTGCCGCGGTGCAGCAGCAGGTAGATGTACTCGGAAAGACGCACCACGCTCCGGCCCCGCTCCATCAGCTCCAGCTCCACCAGGTAACGGTTGCCTCTCGCCGAGTCGCGCCGCTTCTCCACGTTGATGATCCGCAGCAGGGTGTAGATCCTGAGGCACAGGAGGAGACCAGGGTGAGAGACAGAAAGGCTTAAGCAAACATGCTCTGGATATGTAATAGGACAGAAAGAGGTGAGCAATATAATTCTTAGATCATTCTCAGCAGCAGATTAATTCAAAAACACGCTGCTATTCATTAGCTGTGGCACAGTAACGTCAGCATGGTTTTTTGTTGTGGGAGGAAAGTGAAGTTATTGGTCAAGCTGCTTCATACAAACAATAACAAGGTTTGTAAGCACTGCTGCAGAAAATGCTAATCAGCATATACAAAACTGATGACCACAAAGTTCTCTGTGAAATTAATTCCTGCTTTTTACATAAGCACAAACAAACGCATTTAAATCCGCCTCGCTCGGCCTCCCCCTTACCCTCCATTGCGTTCGTTGAGTTTCTCCATGTACTGCGCCAGCACGTCCACCACCTCGCTCTCGGCCAGCTGCAGGTTGCCGGACACGTTGCAGCGCAGGTCGTTCCAGTCGGAGCGCAGCAGCTCGAAGTCCATGGGGTTGACCGAGAAGGTCCTCTGCCAGTTGATGCTCTCCTCGGCCCAGCCCGGCCGCGCCTCCACTTCCTCGTAGCTGTAGTCCGACATCTCGCCCTCCTCTGGCTCCGGTTCCGGCTCAGGGTCCGGGTCTGGTTCCGGGTCAGAGTCGGGATTAGAGTGTTTTTTATCCTGGTCCGGCTCTGCTGGTTTGGGGTCCGGGTCCGGCTGCTGCTGGGACTCTGTGATCTCTGCGGTCCTGAGGTAAGAGGTGACCCGCAGCTGACCTTGGAGCGTGTATTCTGTGGAGTTGACCCGTGGGGGGGGTTCTTTGTGGTGGGACAGGGCAGTTTGAGGCTCCCCTTTGGGCAGGTTGGCAGCGGCAGTCGTCTTTAACGTCTGTTGCGCCCTTTTCCACTTGCTCTTGTCCGCTTGTTTTGCGGCCGCTGCTCTGCTGGCTGACTCCTGCACGCCGTCCTTCTGTAAGCCCACGCTGCCGTTGTGAGGAAGCGTCTTACCCTCCTTTGTAGGTGGGTTTGGCCAAAGCTGAGCGGCACTAACGAGGCTCTTAGCGCCTGTTATGCCTCCCACAGCATGTCCTTTGGCGCCCAGGTTGACCAGCCTGGTGGTTTTCCCGGTCTGGTACAGGAACACGCCCGGGAACACCTCCCTGGGGTGGCGGGATGCCCTCTCCTCCCTCCTCTCCCGACGCTGCTCCCTCTCCCTCTCCTTCTCCCGCTCCCTGGCGGGCCGCGGCCTGGTGATGTAGATCTTGTTCTCCTCCCTCTTCTCCTTCTTGCCCCCGGCGGGCCTCTTGCTGTCGTGGAGGTTGTTGCCGTGCGCAGAGTTGCTGAGGATCTGCTTAGTGCGGCTGGCCAGCGCGGAGAGGGAGGACTTCTGGGGGAAAAGGAGCGAGGACTTGCTCAATTTGGCCAGAGTCTCGGCCCCCTTTTCTCCTCCTCCCCCGCCACCTGTTCCTCCGACTTTCCTGCCAGGGACAAGTTCTGCGGGACCGGTACGGATCCAGGACAGGGAGCGAGTGTGGACCACGCTGTGCGTGGATCGGGGCTCTGGTGGCCTCGCCCTGGTGTCGTATCTCATGTCCCCTCTTGTGTGATCCCGATCCCAGTCTCTGTCCACGTCCCTGCCCATCTGTCCATCTCTGTGTCTCCTTTCTCGGGGGCGCATGATACCGTTGATCGCCCCATCCTCGTCTTCCTCAGGGTCCTCCACTTCTACCTCCCCTCCCCTGCCAGCTGGTGTGGGCCCAGGCCTGGAGTGCTGATGGGAGGGGTTGGAGGTGTGGCTGGTCTGGCTGGGATGCTGAGAGAGCTTCCTGGGCGACTGCGTGCCAACGATCTCTGCCTCGTCCTCCACATCCACCATCTCCTCTTCCTCCAGGAAATCTGGAAGCACAAATTTAAAGTTGAGTGTATGCACATATGTGTGTGTGTGTGTGTGTGTGTGTGTGCGTGTGTGTGCATTTATGTGTGTGTTCCTTCATTATTACCTACCATCTGGGTTTGGGAAAAAGAACGGTTTATCATCTTCCTCCTCATCCATCTTCATATATTTGTAGAATCCAAATCTGGCACAACAGCGACACACACACACACACACACACACATTAGTAGAGGATTGAGGTTTCAATGTGCCTTACAGCAGAATAAACTTAATCTTTTTGTGAGAGAGCGCATATATCACTGCCATTAGTGCAGCGAGTGTATGTCCTCATAAATACAGGACAGAGACAAATGTTTCCTTAAATATAAGGTAAGATAAGATAAAAAGAAATCCTACTTCTCTAAGTAGATAGGGGACTCTCTGTAGAAACACTTGTTCTCTCGCTCCATATGGGTCAGTCGCGTAAAGTCATTGGGGTAGACGAAAGACAGATACACCTGGAGAAGAGGACAACGTCAACCACAGATTCCTTCACACGACAAGAATGCAATGACCACTTAAAACCTCACAGAGGTCACATCCCAGTTTATTCTCATTTTTAGGTATTTTGTGAGGATTTGGCCAACGCCAGTGATTCATTCCAATCGGACACAGTCATTATGCTCTGTGTTTTTCAAGGCTCACACTGTATTTCTAGACCATCAGTAGCAGTAGCTACTAGTGTCCTACAGGGGGAAGCAGCACTCAACACTATCTACCACCTGCAGCCTTCCAGTTTTCACAGATGAGGCTCCTTTGTTCACAATCCAGCCAGGTCGTCTGAATATCGTGCCGTCTCTATAAGCGACAGCCCTTCCAACAGGTTGGAATGCTGCTGCCGTGATTGGAAACGCCTCTGATGCCCACACAGGGTCAATTAGAGCCATGCCCGATAATTCCGTTACACCTAAAATCATTATGGCACATCCACAGTGGCAGGTCTTTTTTTTTTTTATTTGATAAAGAGGTCACTTACAAACTGCAGGCCCTGGTATCTGGCGATGGGAAAGTCTTTGACCACGTAGGTCGGAGAGTAGAGGCAGGCCGGCAGAACGTTCTGCAGGCGGGAGGGGTCGATCATTGGAGCTGGAAAGAGAGAGAGGGAGTAAGAGATAGCGAGGTGGAGGACAGGCAAATATGTTATATGGAGTACTGCCTTCAGCAAAGTTACAAAAGCAGAGAAAGTTCTGAGACGATAAGAGCCACGACAAAGGAGGAAAACACACAAAAGTGGAACACAGCCAGACAGAGCGAGCCAGACACTCAATCAGCTCGTCTGAAAAGAAGGATGAGAGGAGAAATGAAATGTTGAGTGGCAGATTTACTGCTGTAGAAGGTGTCCCTGGGGTCTGGCTTCAGCATATCCGCTCCGTGCTGCATGATGCCGCGTCCTTCCATGCCCTGGGCCTCCTCTGGGAGACGGATGTGACTAGCCAAGGTCTGGGGGATGTGGTCCACGCTGTTCATCTTGAGATTAGACTCGTCTGAAAAATACAGAGAGTGTCAGACACTGAGAGGCTCTCTCTCTCGCTCTCTTTCTCTGTCTCAGCTCACTCAGAGAGAGAGAGACAGGGAGAGAAAAAGAGACAGAGAGGGTGCAAGGAGAGGAAAGAAGATCAAAAGATGATTGCATTCATCGTTTCTGAGCATCTCAATGATGGACAGATTTGTCGTGAGGTGCTGGAAGGAAACCACTGCGCACATTACTTCTGCCGCAATGGAGGAAACGAGGGAGGAAAAGGAAGAGGAGCACAGCGGGAACAGAGGCTGAAGGGAGAGGATCAGAGGAAAAAAGTTGCAAGGAAACAAAAAAGAGAGCAGAGGAGGGTCATAATTATACCAATCGATAGCAGAGAAGGAGGAGAGCGCATGTGTGATTAATGGCATGTCAGCAGCAAGGCCTGATGGGAGAAATGCTTTATAATTAACAGGGTGGTCTGCATCATTTTTATCCTCTAGAGGGGCGGAGTGTGCACATTCAGTGTGTGTGTGTGTTTATGTGTGTGTGATTGTGTGGGCGCACACACCACACAGAGAAAGACTATTTTAGACCTCTTCCAATAATTCCAATAATAATAATAATAATAATACACCTGTTGATTACATACCTGCTTCTCCACTACAAACAAGCCTCGCCAGCTAACTATCTGTCATTGAAATCCTCAGTGGGGAAATAGGGCAATTCTGCTTCAGCTACTTCTGATTTGTGTATCTGTGTAGCGTATGGGGGTTACAATACAAAATATAGAATTATTTCAGTATGGAAGAAAAATTGAGTTTGTTCCCATCCACATGGCTCATACCTTTTTTTTGTTTTGTGCTTATTAGAATTTCAAAGTGTGGACTGTATCTGTAGGAAAAGTCTGTTTGTGTGTGTGTATCATTGTGTGAAGTATAATGCTGCAATCCATTGCAAGCTGAAAAGTCAACTATTCAATGGAGGTATTTTGTTTTTACAGTGTACAGTACAAAGTACTTCACTAGTTCTCCAGGGAACTTTTTGCGGTGACATAAACTGACAAACATCATATGTGTGATTCATACCACAACTCAAGCGGGAATCAAAAAGTGATTTGTCTCTCACCATTCACTTCCATACATTTTTCCGAAAATGAGGTCCCATGTTGTCTCTGTTTTGATACCTCAATAAATCATTTCGGTGCTGGAGCGGACTTCCCTGCATGTTGAAACATTATGTAACTCTCTGAAAATGATTTAAGTTTAAACTAACAAACTCTCTCTCTCTCTCTCTCTCTCTCTCTCTCTATCTCTCTGTCAAACATCGGACAATTTGAAAGAGTGAGAACATGGAGAAAAGCAGTGAGACAGGCACATGGCAGAGACGGAGGAGCCGGTGACGAGTGGGTGAATGGAGGGAGACAAATGAGGAGAAGGTGACGCCTGAATCCAGCGAGTGAGCTTATACTGTACGAGGCCTCCTAACACCCTGTCATTGCTGGTCATAAACAAGAAGGCAGCAAACATCCCTATAGCAACGTGCAGCTTCGCCCGGAATGACAAGATGACACATGATTTCCCATGCAGCTGGCATTTTCCCTTATTATGATACCAATCCCGAATCTCTGTAACACGGCACTATTCTCCGAGCTATAAAGGTTAGACATCTACTCTGGGCTTTCAAGACACATATAGAGGCTGTGTTTTTCTCTATCGGTGTCATGTGAGCTGATGTTCTCACGACGCCTATAGAGGAAAACAGAGCACATATTAGATTCTGGACTTTCTTTCTTCTCAAACATCAGTGGGAATAAGGTGACAAATGTGAATTTTGTTGAGGGACAAGAGAGAAGAAGAGAAAAGGGAAATAAAAAAAAAAGGCGAAGAGGAAAAGGAATCTGTGACATTTAACTACTGATCGATACCAGACTAGACTAACGATGTCATTTTTGTTAGAGCAGCATTTGCTCTTTATTTTTGGCGATCTTCAGTCGAAACAAAAATTCATTAAAGAGTCCCATATGTCTTGGCCACAAGCATCAAGAAATTTTAAAGCTTTTTAAAAGGAAAAAAAATAAGGTTACCCTTCATTTTACAGATCCACTACATAAAAAGAGTTTTTCCTTCAACAAGAATAACAAATGAACTACTCTGTAGTTCATATCTATTTCATATATAGTTCAATCAAACAATCATATGTGTTTATATGTAGTTCGTGTGGTCAAATGTGGTTCATATATGAACTAATTCATATATTAAGACATATACTAGTTCATATATGAACTACATATTAGCTGTAGAAGGATACTCCATCATAGGTCTGATCACTTGCAAATACATATCAACTAAATATAAGAACTTATTAACTACATAGGGAAAAATATGAACATATAATATGAGTGCTTGAATAAAATATGCAGGGATAGACCCATACAAGGAAGGGTTTTTTTCTAAGACAAGGTATTAGAACAGCTTTCCATGCAATATATGAGCAGAGGAGAACAGCTCTTACCTGTGTACAGGGAGATGTACGCTGAGTCTATCACTTCATATTTCAGACCAGGGAGGAATGGACGCCACTGTGCGTGAAAGCAGAGAAGGAGAGAAAAAATGGGATTGAGTGAGTAGAGCAAATGCCAGCGTGCGGAAATTATAAGGTGAGCAGACATCCTCCATCACGGGTCGCCAGCTAAACCGTGACATTCTCCATGTTATCGATCTCAGCAACATCACAGGATCGATCTGATGCTGGGCTTTTGTATAAACACATTTAAGCTGAGAGAGAAATGGAAAGAGAGGGGAACATGGATAAAGAACAACAGATGACACCATGAAGGGGTTAAAGAAGGAGGAACAAGAAAAGAAAACAAGAGCACAAATACAGAGAAAATAGGCCATGAACAGAGCAAAAACACAACTATCGGAGTAAGAAAGTTGTAGAAAAAGAGAAAAAAAGAGCATCTAGTATTGACCTAAAAACAGAGAAAAGTACAGAGAGAAATAAAGGTAGAGTGAGAAAGAGTGAGAGAGAGAGAGAGAGAGACAAACCACAATCCGTTTAAATAGATTTCACAATTACCACGTCACTTCTGGTTAAACGGGATGTAATCACAGGAGACAGGTCATTTTCTCACCCTCTGGTTGAGAATACAAATATAAACAACCTCCCCAGGCTCATGCAAATGCCTCTGCGTACACACACACACACACACACACACACACACCAAAGACACTAACTATATATACATATATATATATATATACATATATATATATATATATATATATATATATATATATATATATATATATATATATATATATATATATATATATATATATATATATATATATATATATATATATATATATATAATTTTTGTGATTCCAATGTTCAATGTCCAATGTTTCATAAAGGTACAATAATGTGGTAGCAGCATATATGCCTGGTTGTAATTTTTTTTTTCTTAAATCAGCAGAAAACATATCATCACCCTATTAGAATAATGGCCTTAGACATTTATTGATGAAAGTGAGTTTTTGGCCTACAGTAAATCATCTCTTGATGATGCTGCAACTTTGCTAAAATCACCCTAATCCTGAGTTGGAAGGACCATGACCTTTATTCCCATTGAATTGATCATTAAATATAACATTCTTTGATAAAGTTTATTGTGTCTCAAATACTGGAAAAAAATACTTAGACCATTATTTTAAAAAGGTGAAGATGGGACATTTTCTATAGTAGTATTCACTTGTAGTAGTAAATAATGTGAAATGTGTAAACTAATTATTTGTTCTATCTCTAAGAGATAGACAATGTTTTAGAAATGTAAAGGTGATCAAATCATCCACTTAATTCATTCTTTCATAAGCGTTAATGGCTATTAAAGTTGTTGATGTCACATTTTACTTGTGGGTGTGTGGCATTGGTCTTCCTGATGAATATGCATGACAGTTTGCCCCCAGGGTGCTGGGATACTGTGTGACAGCCCCTCTCCGCCATACATCCTCCGGTGCAGCATCTCACCTGCTGATCTGTGACACATATGACTAAATAAATAAGTAAATGCACGCACGCTGACACAGTCGCGCAGGCACACACACGTATGAAAACAAGTGCTCGTACACAAGAATGACAAACAAGGACACAGCGCGGCGGCGTGCTGAGCAGCAGCAGGGAGCAGCTCAGCAGGCCAAACCAGGGCTTCACCATTGTGTCATTATCCCACTGTGAACCTCCTCAAGGACAAGTCAGAAGGCTCTTAAAAAAAGAGAGAGAGGGAGAGAGAGAGAGAGAGAGAGAGAGAGAAAATGCTCGATTTTCACCCACTACAGAAAAGTTTCGAACACGAAGTGATGTCTGTGATATAAGAGTGGAATGAAGCAAAATGTTTGATTCTGCCCTACAGGCCTCTTCACACAGGGCAAAAAAGGAGAGAATCCTGTTCTCTCATACATTCTACTTACATGCAGCCGTTTGCAGCTGAAATACAAACTGCAAAAATCAAGGCATTCGGTTCTATTGAATTTCACTTGGGAATAAACACAAACACACAAATGCTGCGGTGTTCCAGCACTAATGGCTGACTCATTCTTGTAGGACGGAATGTGTCTCTAATTCGAGAGCGACGGACATTTGTAAAAACATGACATGGCCTCGTCTGTGGCCTGCGAGTGAATGGCCGAAGTATAGAATGGTCCTTTTTTTCAATTATCATGTAGCCCAAAATCACAAATTTGCCTCAAAGGGCTTTACAGTGTGTGCGGCATAATGTGACCTATATCATGAAATCAGGAGGGTCCAATCCACTGGCTCACTACAAATTGTAACTACAAATTGTGACAGTTTTTTTTTTAGAAATGTATAGTCACTGAGGATTTTTCAGAGCTAAAGGGATAAAACATTTACAGTGTTGATTTGTAAATGGTTTATAGGACAGGAAATGATGTCACCTGCTGCTTAGAAAGCAAAATATTGTTATCACAAGGTTCTTCTTTTCCACAGATCGATGGAGCGTGGCACTCTGTTACTGTCACATCAGCCTTAAGAGACTCATGTAGCCTGTTTTACAACTTTTGTGTGAATTTCCCCTGCTCCTTGTCTGGCCTCATAGATTCTCCTGATTAATTCTGCCAAGGGAGGGTATTGACCTGGTGTGCAACTGGACGTGTGCGCCTTGTATGTGCACAGACAGACAGCGTTTGTGTGTGTGAATGTGTGTGTGCGCGGGCATGTCTTGTGTGAAATAGTGTTGACGGGGAGCAGCGGGAGGATGCAGGAGCCCGCTGGCCTCACAGATTCAGCTGAGAGGAGGGGAAATCGATATCCAGGAGAAAATAATAAAAAAAAGTTCTAATCGCAGAGCACAATGGCAATGGGCGACCAGCGGTGCGGTTTCATCACGTTTCACCATGCCTCGACCACCCGGTGACAGATGAGGTTTTGATATTGTTTACACTCAGCTGGACAAAAGGCCTCTGTTCTGTGGCTCCATGAGGCGCTGGTTAGTCTTTGTCCCTGGATGATCAGGAGTTTATTGGTCCTGAGTGCGCTGACTGCTGACTGCTGCTGCTGCTGTGTTGGCTTCCTTCCTTCTAGTCGGCTGCTCTGATACCTGAGGCTCTGTGTGCTGCTGTGTCCTAAACCTCTTTCACTTTTTTCATTGTTGTTCTTTTTTTTTTTTTTTGCTGAATTGTTCCAAGTTGCTTTTGCTAAAACGTGCTGTCAGAATCAGCAGAAGAACACATGATTAATTTAACAGTGTCAGTCTCGCTAAGGGACCCAGAAATATACTATGACAGAAAAAAAGACCTGTCTGACATGAAGTTAGACATGTCTTTAAAAAAGAAAAGCGGCCCATAAATTAGATGAGAGCAGGAATGGGTTGTGACAGTAAAGATGAGAGAATATATGCCTACAGTAAGTGATGTTTAGAGGTAAAGAGTTGGATCTGACCTAAATGAAGACACTATAATAACAAGACAGCAAGCACAGAGGTTTTCCTTGAAGGTTTACTGTGTGCTATTTATCTGTTTTCTCAGTCTTACTCATGCGCACCTGCACAGCTTCAGGCTCTAATTGGTGGAGTGGTGAGGAAAGAAAAGGCCGTAGCCGAATAGACAGCTGAACAAGACAGATGTTAACAAGCCTGACGACACCTGCCGCAGGGAACAAGGCTGGAAGACACTCAGACAACATAGCTGTTTATTTGCTTTACCTTCACTTATACTGGGTAGGCTGGATGAGGAAGCATGTTCCGTAATATGAAGGGCCTCAAACATGGACAAACAGGACAGAAAATGATGATGCATTTTGGTATTTACCATTTTATTACTATTTTTATTACTATTTTTATTATTATAAACAAATCCAATTAAAAAAGAAAAGAAATGTGCACCTGCTCGTGGATTAACCCGCTTATGCTGCTTATGTTTTCCACAGGCCTTGACTCATTTCTGTGGTAACGCCTCAGGGCCAGACTAATACCCAGAACCATAATGGGCATGCCATAAGGCCCTCATGCAATGCATGTTAACGTTCTCCACTGCTCCAGTGAAAAGGATGTACCTGAGACACGGCTTATATCAACTACATACGAGCTAAAGGTATATGACAACAGAGATACATATGAGCACAGATATACAGATGTTAAGATGTTCATATATTACTTCATGTTGAGCTACAAAAAAGTTCATGTGCGATTAAAAACCTGGAAATTGAAGGCTTACTTTTTAAAATGTATTTTTTCCTGCGCTGTGTCCCGTTGTAAAAATGATTGTATTCCCCGAGCAGATTGAGAGAAATGTTTAAATGAGCCATCGGTGTGTTTTCCTTCACTATCCAGTTATAGTTTATCAAGTTGATTACTCAGCTGTGCTTGCGGCAGTTAAGAATTAAGCTTGAGAGCTGTGCTCTAGTGGGTGAATTTAGAACAGTTGATGAGGTCTGTGGTGTGGTGTGTGGGTTAAACAGCTTTCACTGAGAACAGGACATAAATATAATCTGTTGCTGGGCTCCTATTTCTGTTTTGTAGCCAACATTAACATCGATTAAATAACAGCACGTTAGCTTCCTTTAACAGAATAAATGTATTTATCTTTATCAAAGATATGTTTGAGGTTGGAAAATTTGATGTTATTTGAAGAGACGAGAGCACTGTTGCCTCACAGCAAGAAGGTCGCAGGTTCAAGACCGCCTTGGGCCTGGGTCTGGGGCCTTTCTGTGTGGAGTTTGCATGTTCTCCCCGTGTCTGCGTGGGTTTTCCCCGGGTACTCCGGTTTCCTCCCACAATACAAAAAACATGCTCAGGTTAATTGGTAAACTCTAAATTGCCCATAGGTGTGAGTGTGAGAGTGAATGGTGTGTGAATGGTGTGTGTGCCCCACGATTGGCTGGCGACCATCTGGGGTGTATCCCTGCCTCTCGCCTTAACGCGCTGGGATAGGCTCCAGCAGACCCCTGCGACCCCGAAAGGGAATAAGCGGGATAGACAATGGATGGATGGATGGATGAAGAGACGAGGGCTAAATATAGAATCCCTAAAAAAGTCTATATCCTCAATTGAGAAGCTGTATAATATATGCACAAAGAAACTTTTCCTTAATACCTCAAACTGAGGGTCGGAAATATTTCACAGCGACCGGCTGGGTAATTGCAGGGCATCTAGATTTTATAGTCTTATGAGACAATCTTACCCACTGAATCTCAGCGGTCTCCAGAGCTTGGCAGGAGGATCTGAAAGAAGGGATAGCTAATGAGATGTGGAAGGAAACTGTTGGGCCCAGGTGTTAGATGTCAGGGGAAGTGCAGACTCGGCTAATTACTTTTAGGATCATTTATAGGGGCTGCTGGACTCCCGGCAGAAAACGGCGAGACTCAAACTATGGGTTTCTGACACATGCTGGAGGTGAGGAAGGAGCAAAGGCAGATTTAGGCACATGCTCTATGAATACCCAATGCAAACTGACTCGCCACATAGCCCTGTGCATATTGGGTCTAATACCAGAAGGGGGGGGATTATGGGCTCAGCACTCTCCATGGTGCAGACTGGCCATTACTAGAGGCTGCAGGATTGTGCTCAGACACCGTAAAACTGAAAATATCCCTTTTATTGGTTGGGGGAAATGCCTGAAATAGGCCGTTATGAACAATTAATGCTTTAATTGAAAGAAATAAGTGGAGGTACTTTGAAAAATAGGTGGTCCCTGCATTAATAGAATAAGTAATGTATAGCTCGGTAGAGGCTGATTACAGGCTTCATTAATATATAGTGGCAATGACAGTGGAGTCGATGATGTTGGAGCTAAACACTTTTCACGCAGGATAATAATTCTGTATATTGGCAACATTATTTCTGACAATAGATCTGTTCTATCTTGAAATTATAGTATCAATTTGCATTATAAAAATGATATTGATAAAGGTTTTTATATTAAAAATAAATATGTCCTTGGTTTAAAATGTACAGAGACAGTGTTGATTGTTGCTGATTACTGGATACTGATGTTTTCCTTTTTGTTTTAGTATTCGTTTTGGGGAATTTTGTACTCATATTTATAGGTGACAGCAGCGAGACAGGGAAGGGGGAAAGAGTAGGGGAATTACATGCAGAAATGGGCCGGCCAGGACATGTTTACCCATATGTTACGTGTCTTAACCACGTGTCTATCAGGTCAACCTATTTATGCTGGCTTGAGACTGAGCTTTCACTTGGATGATCATGACAGGGTGAAAAAAAAAGGAGCGCGAGGGAATTAATTGCATAGTATATCACGGCATGATGAACATTCTACGAGCTGCGGTTTTAGTTCAGCTGAAACTGTCACGATTGAAAGCTCAGTCAAAAGCCAACGTCAATATCCAATAATGAGCCGACATTACTGCTCTCCTGCCGACGACTGCTCACGTCTGACTGCAGCGACTTGGGTCCGTCGTTGTAATTCACTCCTGTGGTAAAATTAAATGACATTAGAGTCGTCAATGTGTA
This sequence comes from Eupleurogrammus muticus, assembly GCA_036785175.1. NCBI lineage: Eukaryota > Metazoa > Chordata > Actinopteri > Scombriformes > Trichiuridae > Eupleurogrammus > Eupleurogrammus muticus. Next base: position 19,781,029 of record JAYKQN010000010.1, on the reverse strand, counting down.
GGAGCCAGGTGTTCTGTGTTGTTTATCACGATGATGTCATTGACAGGTTAGGGTGAGAGGTCGTCATGTGATTTTGATAGGATAGCTATTTTTTTATCAGTTGATTGCAGACGGATTACTGCCACGTTTTCCCTGCAATAAATGTCCTTTTTATTAGATTGGATCAGTGTTAGCTGACCAGACCAGTTTATTATCTAGCTGTACTCCTAGGTACTTATATGAGCTATCTCCACATCTATCTCCTCCATGGAGACTGGTAGCAGAGCGGGCTTAGATTAAAGTCCACCACCATGTCCTTGCTCTTAGTAGTGTTTAGCTGTAGGTGGTTGATTTTGCACCATTGCCCATCCCCAGTAACGCCCACAATTGCAATTGTAGTTTATGAATTAATTTATTAGGATTATAGATTGAGACTACTCATTATTTTCTACAATTTGTCATTTAAAGTTCCGACAATTTATGACTGAAAAATATGTTTTGAAAACCACAGCAGACTGCTATGCATTCAGGGCATCCACTATGACAAGTCATGATCTGTATATGGAGGGGTACCATCAGGTTTGACCAGTAAGCAAACTGGCCACTTTGGAATGGTTTGAAGCCATTTCTATTAAAATGCAGGCATGAAACTTCAGATTGATTGAAATGTACAAGGGAAATCACACGTGTGAATAGGCGCACATGGACCTTTATGCAAAAAAGACACCGTAAGCAAAAACTGCATTGTGTGTGCACACAGATTTCTACACCTAAATCTACTCAGACTTTTATACAATTGGCCCCAGATGTTTCGATGCTTTGCTGATATCACTCTAGAATTTTCACTCAGTAAAAATTGACAGGAATACGGCAGGTGGAGAGTTGAAATAGCACCTAACCAAAAGCTACAGCATGGAAAGAAGGACGTAAAGCTCCTGACTGATTATGCTTTTATTTCAATTGACAACTAAATACCTAACACTTGCTGGAGGATAAATGCCAGTCTGCGTTCCCTCTCACACTGACATGAGAACAGAGACTTGTTTTTCATGTCACATCACGTCTTACCTGGGGATAAAGGAACAACATTCAAATATTCAAGAGATTTGAGGATGTGGATACACAGACGGGGTGTTTGATTTTCTGTCTTGAATTATACATTAGGAAAAGTCTCAGTGATATCAGACCAGACATTTCAAAAAGATAAATGAGCTCAATATGCAGCGCAATTACTGGCATGTATGTGTGAGCATTGTTGTTCGTAGAAGGGGCAATGGCTAGTCACACCACCATTCTCACTAGATACAAATGAAATTAATCTTACATGACAGTAAAGAGTAATGTGTTTTATCTATAATTCACTAAAACTCACAACATGGACCAAGGTCAACCTGAGGCCAACTTATAGGAATAACTCGCACTACAAAACATCCAGTGATGAAATGACTATGGCAGAACCTAATCTGGATAATTGTCATGAGCTAATTCTTAATGCAAAGGTGCCTGCAACCTCTTTTTACCTTGAGTTTTCTAAAAGTCATCTAATTATACCAACATCTAAAAGCTTATGTGACTATATTGTCATCAAATAAATACAAAAAATATATATTCACTTGTTTTTAACGGCGTCTGCGTATGTATTAGTTCGTCTTTTTTCCACACGAGGGGAGTATATGTTGCAGCACTGTGAGATCAGCTACATGCTACTGTAACTGACTACAGCAACCATTGGAAAGTCGGAACTCTGGGTGCAAACATGCAAACTCTGCCAGATAAAGCCAGCATATCACAACTAGCAGTTATTTGAGAGAAAAGCTCTTTCTGTCTCTCCATGTGTCTATGTATGTGGGAATCTTCAAAAAGAATGGCTGAATAATTCCCAATGAATATCAATATATTATGCCATGGTCTGAGTGAATTATTTGCATTACATGCACGTGTAGTTTGGCTCAAATATGCAATTAGTGGCATGTTTGAAACAGTGATACATTTTATTTTTGTCTTTATTTTAATATATTTCTTTTCTCCTACCTTGTTTAACTCATTCGTATTATCATTTATTTGGTATTTTTTTCTTAGAACTAAAGTATAACAATATGGGAATAAGTCTTACCTCACATGCACATTTACTTTTCTTATCTTTACTTGAAAAATATGTTTTTATGTATCTGATTTTTTTTTTATGCAAACCAATAACATCAAATCAAATCATGTCGACATGTGCACAGAGAGGAAAGTGGGTAGTCAAAACTAACATTTTGAATAGATAGAAATGTAGTAAAATTTACAGGGCCAAATTTCATGGCTACAACTGAGCACAGCTGGTGGCTGTGCGCTAGGCCGTTCTTCAACCTCCACATCACGTATTTTTAAACATAAACTCAAGGTGCTTGACATCTTCTTTAATGCCAGTATGAATAAAATATGAATCTAGAAGTGCAATGAACATAAAAAATGAACTCTGATGCTACCAGACAGGGAACAAATTCGGGTGATCTTGGGCTTTTTTTTAATCTGAAATATGCACTGAGAAACCACTACATACTCAAATCCATTGAAATTGTATTAAATACAAGAAGACCATGTGTTAATTTCTGAATTTCCACCTCATTAGTGACACTCCTGGCTTTTTACATACAGATCAGTCCACATGCTGTTACAATCAACTGAAAGTGAGCTATCTTACAACCTCATGGGCATAAAACATTATTAATACAAATTAATGCATGTAAATTGCTTCATAAATCTTCCTGGAAGTTACACATATAGCCCCTTTAGGTCCCCTATTTCAATTAATATACATCCCAGCAGATATGAAGCAAGTGTCTTTCTGAGATTCGGTGGTGCAGAAACGCATGCGGTACGGCAGGGGGAAAATAATGGAAGAATATTAAAGTTAACATGACAAGGACACAATAAATGTGGGCATCCAGGACGCCAGCTTCCTTTGTAGCATTAAAACGGTATGTCATGTGTGGAAGGATGCTCCGTGGGATGTGTTTGATCGAATCTGCATGACGACGAGGGGAAGCATGAAAGCGATGAAGATAAGAATGGCCTCAAATCCCCGATGTTGTCGTATTATATGAATGAGAATAACATGAATGAGAATAATAATTAGGTATATGATGAGATATGCTTGATTATGGGGGATCACTCCCATTGAGAAGTTATGTCCATATCTTGCATGTTTCATCGTCCTCATTAAAAGAGAGGGCATGGAAGATCACAGTCATGGTAATTGACATTGATGCCGCTCTCTGGACGACACAAAGACAAAAAGCATGAAATAAAACACTCATACCATGAAAGACCTATTATAATCGAAGGAAAGGTTTAAGTGGATGTTCCTGTCTTTCCATGTACTCATATACTGTATTCATATATCAATACAGTATATGAGTACAGTATATACTGTACTGTATTAATATATGAACTCAATGACATTGATGATAATGTACTAAAATGAACTGCCAATGGAAAAAAAAAATCTTATCATTTCTTTCAAAAGGTGCTTCAGTATGGGGGCTTTTAAAAGGGAGAGAGAGAGAGAGAGATAGAGAGAGAGAATATATACATTCTATTCACATAATCAGAATTCTCTCTCCAGGACAGATCTTTTCTGATCAGCTAGAATATGATAGAGACAGGATGGAGTCAGACAGACCAAAGAAAAAAAGATGGAGGCTGAATGTGTGTTTCATGATCCAGAATTCATTAATTTAATAAAGGACGAACTCTGAACTTTCTTCCTTTTGAAAATCGGGTCAACAGATAAAGTTGGAGACTGGAAGGCCTGAGACAGAATTATAGCCTATTTCAGAGAGAGAGAGAGCAAATACAGAGTTTACACAATCTTGAAACTCAGTTTAAGGAATTAGAGAAAACAATGTCTGAGAAAACACAGGGACTGAAACAGATATGTGGCATAAATTTCAGAAAGTTGAAATATACACCAAAAAAGCTGAGTATGTCTTGTGAATCATTTTTATCATTTTGACATTAACAAGGTATTCACAAATTCTTATGTACAATTTTTCATGTCATAAATTACTCCAGAGGAAGGTAATTACGAACCATTCTTCTGAGAGCTCAACTTGCAGGAAAAATGGATGGAAAAGATTGCCTGGACAGCTCCATAACAGTAGAGGAGGTCCAAAGCACTATTTTATAAATGAAGGCTGGAAAGTCGCCTGTTCTTGACAGTTTCCCTCTGAATATTATAAGAGGTCTGTTGACAAATTGGCCCCTATCCATGCAACTGTGTATGATGAATCGTTCTCACTGGGGAAACTGAGCGATCTCTCTAAAAAGACAAAGATTTTAGGCCTATTAGTGTGATTAATGTGGACTGCAAAATTCCAACAAAGGTTCTTACTATGAGAGTGGAGAGTATTTTACCTTGCTTAGTACATTTGGACCGAGCAGGATTCATTCCTGGACATTTTTGGACGCCTATTACACCTCGTGTGGATTAACTGGGATGAAAACACCTCAATAGCTGCCTTCTGCCTATATGACCATTAGGATTTTGATAAAGTGGACTTGGAGTTTTCTTAGAAAAACAATATTTGGACTCTGGGAGGTTTTAATAAATGGATAAAACTGGTCATTCAAAACAAGTGGGTTGACATATGGGACAAGTACTGTACTTTTTAAACTATCCCAGGAACCATTACTGTGAATGGGGTGGTACAAGGTGAAAAGTAACACAAAATGTTTCTGTATGCAGATGATGTTGTAATACTTATCAAGGACGTTATACTGCCAATCCTGTAAGTCAATAATATCAAGCTATAAAAAAAAGAAGGTATGTTGATATAGAGAAGTAGTAGCAAATTGTTGATTGGAATCCCATGGGTCTTCTCTAATATATATATATATGCTTTTGTGTCTCTGTGCCAGCTAGAGAGCAGCATCAATATTAATTATTGACTGCAATATAGAAGCAACATGGTGGGCCAGTGGGAAGCACTCAGGTGGAAGCGTCACAGGTTCAGGTTCTTTGGCTGAGTTGACATGTCCTCCCCATGTCTGCGTGGGTTCTCAGCTTCCTCCCCCAGCCCCAATACATGCTAAGGTTAATTGGTGTTTCTAAATTACCTGTATATATGAATGTGTGAGCAAATGATGTGTGCGTTCCCCAATGACAGGCTGGTACCTGTCTGGGGTGTATCCCTGCCTCCCTGCCTGGGATTGGCTCCAGCAGACCCCTATGACGCTAATGAGGAATAAGCAGGTATAGAAAATGATTGACAGCGACCAGGTTTTATCGTTACAGCTGGGCTCATTCTTTGGAACTAGAAAAGCCCACATAAGCCGGAGTGTTCTGAGTGCTCATGCTGTTATGAAAAGATAGCTACCAGGTTAATAATGTCTTAAAACTAATAAATTGTGCGATTTTTTTCAATTACGTAAGAGATGAATTTTCATAGAGAGAATGCGAAGTAGTAGTGTAAAGAACAGATGTTTGCGTATATGTATGCAGTCATGTAAGCATTTGTATATGTTCTAGGGTGCTGGGGTAGTTTCTAGTGGCAGCTTTTTGAGTTGAGATGGGGCTTTTCGTTTTCTATATTTTTCTTTTTCCTTTTCTAAATTGGCTATTAATCCTCTTATATCACAGCCGTACTATCTGTAATTGTGTTATGTAAAAGTTATGTTAAAACAAATACAAAATTGAAATGATTAAAAAAAATTGGTTCAAAAAGTAATTTATGAGCAGCAAAAAGCAAACGTGTGCGCTGTAAAGATAAAGAGTGTAATTAAATAAAACAAAGAGAACCATGAGATGAAGTTAAATACAAGTGGGGAGGGGGACAAAAAAACCTTTGAAAAAGTAAAGGAAAATGCAGCAAGAACCAGTTATGTGAATTGAGGTGAAGAATATGATTCCATATGTTTCAGAAAGCTGCTGAACTTGAGTTAACCCTGAAAGGTGTTGGAGTGGAAACAGAGAGTGGATTTATTTGCGAAAGTCAAAATACACACACAATATAATTTAACAGCTGGCTCCAGGTTGCACCAACCACTGCTGATTTTTATTGAGGAGGGAATATACTGGAGGCAGATGTTGGGAGTCTGAGGAGGTGGAGTAGACGAATGTGTGTGTGTGTGTGTGTGTGTGTGTGTGCGTACATGAGTGTGTGTGTATATTAAGCGGTGGACGGTTTGAGACTTGGCCTGGCAGGAGTGATAAAACAGGCCCATTAAAATCCTGCATTTAAATCCGACATCCCTGCCTCTCCATAAACTTGCCATTACTAATTAAGGCGTGACTTTCTTCTCTTCTTTCTCTTGCTCCGTCTTCCTCTCAATCACGCCATTTAATGACCAACACTTTCCTCCTTTCTGTCACATCCAGAAAGAGACATTTTCCATTAGGCCAGTAAAAAAAAAAAAAAAAAAAAAACAGTCCTGTGTTTCACCATCAAGGATCCAGATGGCAATTAAGAAATGTAATGAAAGCGGTGCTCGCTAAATCTTCTATCATCTGGCGCGCTCCAAGGTAATTGACGGGGAACACTTTTGTCAGGATGCAATGGAAAGGTTTTGCAACTCATCCTAACAGCTCAACAATGTTCTCATTCATCAGCCTGCTGCTCAAATACACAGACAGTCATCTCCATCCCCTTGAGTGAGGCGCTGTATATTCCTAACCTGTGTTTCTCTGCCTCTAATGCGGCCGAAAAAGGGTTTCTTGCATTTTGTTTTTGTTTTTGCACAAGTATAAGACTGTGCCTGTGTACTGTCTGATATTAACTGCTAAACAAAGTGCGGCTAAACAAATGCATTCCCAGAGGAACAGGCCACCTTTGACCAAACAATCACAGCTTGGCACAAAACACAGAGGAAAGTGCTGTGAATCCACGCTATCTGCTCTTTAACAAATAAGCGCCTGGGTTTCTGTGGATTCAGGTGAGGCCCCGGGCTTATGCTGTTGTGGGCCGGTCACGCTAAATCTGCTATTTTTGTCAAAGTGTAAAATGTATTCTGCTGGTAAAAACCACACGCACCGCACTAAGACAGCGTGCCACCGTACACACACACATTCCCACAGTCTCACACCCGATCCTGATTTGTTGCATGACATTTATACGCTTGAGTAAAATGTTTCAACAAGTACAAAAAACACTTTGACATCCTCAGAGAGAGAGAAAGGGGAGGAGGGAGAGAGGGAGAAAGATGAATTTCCACATGACCTTGACTCTCCCGCAGACACATGAACTGGTGGCCAAGTCTAGGCAAAGTGCAGAAAATGATTTGAGGTGGAAAGAACAGGGCTAGTTTGAAGCTACTGTAATCAACATTTATGTATTAACAATACAAAAATAAACGTGTAAGGTGAAAGGTGTTGTTGGAAATGACAAACTCACACAATAATTACCAGACTTTTGCAATTTCACATCTTTCCGTTGTCATTGGCGTTGTTTCTGGGACAGCTGGATTTCAGAGGAAAAATCCTATAAAAGCCCATCTTACGTTTATTAACCAACATCAAAATTGTCTATTAGCTAATTAATATAAAGCAGAGCATTTAGCATCTATTTCACAATGGTGAGTATTGTGACGCTAGAAATTAAAAATGTTGCTCTGTGTTCTTTAACCAGCTTCACCTTTCTTTGCCAGATGCCCACACTGCATGTTTTTTTTATTTTTTATTTTAACAATCCCGGTAGTCTGTTTTAAAAAATTGAGAGCATTGCATTTTATTTTTTTTCCCCAGTGCTGAACACATGGAAGAACAGAAAAACAACACATCCTCCTGGCTTTTCCTTTCATTATTCACCCCAAACCTATTCTATCGGTGATATCCTGAGGCTTGCCAAAACAAATGGGAAGGTATTTGCTTGCCACCGGGCTGTGGTTGTCACGGTCCATATACTGAATATCATCAGCAGAATATTCATAACACGCCCACGCCAATGACCCGCAACATCCGTCAGCAACGGTATAGAACTTGGGAAAGCAGCCAGCAGGACGTTGTTTGATAGCACTTGTTTGGAAACTCTAAAGTATCAGTGTGCATGGCATCCTGCAGCAGCCCCGTGTGCACACTGAAACCTCAATGAAGTTTGGAGAAGTAGAATGGCTTACGGACAGCACGGTGGAAAAAAAAGAAGAAGAAAAAGAAAAATATGACAGGACAGTTAAGTATATAAAGAAGTAATAGGCAGACAGAAATAAAGGAAAGTAGCCAGAGGCGCTCGGGCAGAGAGGAAAGTTTGCAGAGGGATAAAGACAGAATGAGAGAAGTAGAATTAACCTTGAGGGTACAAAAAATGACACTGAAGCTCTGTGAGAGCAGGAAGCGACTCCAGCAGCACCGCCGCTCTGTTGATGATGATGGTCACGATGATGATGATAGCCCCGGGTTGTCGAGAGCTCCATACCCTACACACACCGGCGCTTTCTTTCTTCCCCCGCCCTCCCACTCAAAGCACCGCTCTCACACGAGGCATGTGGGCTCTCGTTTGAAACCTCGTCTTGAAACTAAGTCCCACTCATCTCTGCCTGAGGTGCAGAACACCGCTACTGAGAGGGAAGTGGTGCAGGAGAGTCGGCGGGAACGGGGAGGAAGGAGAAAAGTTCAAGAAGTGCGTAACAAAGACACAGAGAGAGAGAGAGAGAGAGAGAGAGAGAGAGAGAGGGGGGGGGGAACACCCATCCGGGAGTGGGTGAGGAAAATAAAGGAAAGAGAAATAACATGACACACTAGAGTAATGGAAAAGAGGACAGAAAAGAAACAGTGTGGGACTTCGAAATGATCTGATGTTCTACACCCTCTTGGAGGAAAACGTCACCGTGGCAACAAGGAGGGGCTTTTATTGCATATGGTTATGACCACATGAGTCCATGGAAAAAAAAAAAGGAAAAAAGGGAGGAGGATGCAAAATAATGTACAGTTGAGCGACACTCACGCCATAGAACACAGAGCGTAAGTGCAAACTAATGGCACATTTTCCCTACGAAAGTGAAATGCGTTCTGGAGACAGGTGAATGTGCTGGAAGCGGGAGAGGGGGAGATGAATGAGATGACTGCGTGTAGACAAGAGAAGCAGAGTTTAAGCGTCCCTGATTGGACGGATCCACTCACCCCGACTTCCACGTGGTCCGAGCCCTTGTCGTCCTGCTTGTGGAGGATCTCGAAGTAGTATCGTCTGGACGACATCAGGCTAATGGGAGAGGAACAGAGAGTCTTGTTAGATATTCGATGGCTGCTATTGCCTGGAGCCCTACCAGCACTGGGGCAGTTTACAGTTTGAGTATAAAAGCACATAACAGTCATGAAAAATAATAATAATAATAATATTTTTTAAATGTACAATAATTGGGCCAGAATCGGTCTAGAATGTAACTCTTCGCTACAGGGAAAAAGGAAAGCGGTGGGCAAGGATATTATTAGCCTCAGTCCTGAATAAAACACTGCCGTGACTGTGAAGGAGAAAATCAATGCTCCACATAAATCAACATTTTACACTTAAACAAGCTCCAGTATTTTTTAGCAACTCCGGCTTGGACAGAGTAAAGGACAGAGTTAAACTTTTACTATTTATTGGTAATCCCTGCACTGATAAAACTGCATTTGCATGCAAATAAACACACACACAAACACACAGAGTGAGCATGACAAAGCACTATTTGAATCAAAAACACATCTCAGATAATAGGCCAGCATCTGCTGCTGAGTGAGAGCCACCACAGCACCGCTCCACACATCGCTATTTAGGTAGTGTTTTTTATTCATAGGCCAGCTCTGCTTATATGGGTAAAATGACATTGTAACTATGGAAAAAAGACAATTCTATAAACAAGATCACATTAATTCATGTTCGCAGCAGTCTTTCAATTTGTGAAACATTTGCTACCCCGAACTTCCGAGTCATTCAGCCCCTTCCGTGTTCAATCGCTCTGATTCTGATTCGCGTTCTCTCCGATCATTTTCTGTCTTTGTGCCTCTCTTCTTCTTTGATGTTCCCCTTTCTCTCTCCCCTGTCTCTCCTCCCGAAACAAACATAAGCTCATCTTCTTTGATGAACTGTGTTTTTGATTTGAAAGTATTCCCACAAAAGCGGGCGATGGCACAGGAAGGAGACAAGTAAGGGGGTGGAAAAAAAAACAAAAGCAAGTTGCATGATGTTGCGTGATATTATATCTCGTTGTAGAATTTTTTTTAATTTTTTTTTCGACATGCAATTTTTGTGACAGCTGCAAATTTAATTAGATATAAACAAAGTAAAGCCAATTCTCACATTAAGAGATTCGAGGCAGTTTCTCTTTAGCATTTTATTTTGTTAAACAACCTAAAATGCATTAAATAATTCAAATCATACGCATAGACATGAGTGTAGATGCATGGTTTTTAATGCTAACGAATTCCAGATGAATAGCTGAATTACACTTCCAGTGTTGACATTTGCATTTGAGTTGTCTGTGTGTGTGTGTTTGTTCCTGATGTGAACAGATAGATAGAGAAGAGAAGGACAAAGGCTCATGCATGAACGCTGCTGCAGCATCATCCACTTGCCCAGTGTTCTGTATCCAATAAATCATTGCAGGTGCAGGGGAGCAGTGACAGTGTGCTAAGGTCAGTCTCTCACAGAATAGAGATTCAACCTTAGCGCTCAACGTAAGCGCCATTTTCAGGCTCGTGGCACCCTGCTTACCCTTTACTGAATCATTCAAATATAACGCCATCCCTGCTCCCAGGATCGGGTCAACGAAAGAAAACATATTTTACTTCGCATTCGCCTCAGACAAACTGCTACCCCCCATCCACTTTTATAGAATGATTAGATTCCATTAAAGTGGATGGAATTTAATGAATATCTGGGGAAATTGAGCAATCAGAATCATCTCAACTAGCTAACAAAATGCATGAAAATATTTCTAAATGGGGAACACACACACACACACACACACACACACACACACACACACACACACATGAAGGGGCTTCTTAGAATTGAATCTCACTGTCCATATTCTGCTAAATTGAATTTTATGTTGACATGTCACATCTTTCATTTGAACTGAACCTGATATATATATATATATATATATATATATATATATATATATATATATATATATATATATATATATATATATATATTCTCTCACTGAGGTTCTGTCCTTAAAGCAGATGACGGCAGATGGATTTAGGGAATATTAATATTTATTTCCTGACCCTTCATTAGATTGTCAACTTCAGCCCATAATCTGACCTCATTACCGCGATAACCACAATCTTTCTGTGTCAGGCTGCTATGTACTTGTAGAATGGAGGACGAACACTCATAGTTAATGGCGATCCTACAGATACATACACATCAATACCAGTGATGGTAATAACAGCCTTAAAAGATGCCTTCACAGACCCTCAGGAAAACTGTACATTTTTAAACTTAAAAGTAGCACAATAGTTGCTTTCCCTCGTAACTACTTACTTTTATAGTTGAGTATCACAGTTACAAATTCAGTTACTTTTTAGGTAACTAGTTACTATAAAAAAATGACATTTTCACAGTAATGTCCCCAACACTGGTTATGACTAGTGTATTACTTACTGTAATATATGTAGCCTTTTGGCAAATGATTAAATAAATGGAAAAAGTCGTCAACCGTGTGATTGTTTCTTTTGGCCTTCGAGGCATATTTGTTTATTTGAAACTGACAGAGCACTTAAAAATGCAGGCTAGAAAGAAAACGTAGTGTCTATACTTACCATTAACAGGCCTGGACACAGGCGTGTCTCTGTCTAAGCCACACACTCCTCAGTGTGTATTTATATTGCTAGAGAGTTCTTTTCTTCCCCAAACAGTTCACAACTCAAAGATCACCAGTTCACTATTATAGAAAACTAAAGAAACCATAAACTAATTAGGTTGTAAATACTGAAAACAGAGAATTTGGGAATTTCCTTCTTAAAAATAACTCAAGGAGTTGATGAATTGATTGTCAAAAAAGTCAACGGAGTCAAATATGACAAATAGAAATTGGATGAGTGATTAATGTATGGCTATAAATATACATCTTGGCTGTATTTCACATCTCTCTCTCTCTTTCTCTCTCTCTCTCTCTATAGAGGTGTGATAATTACGTAAATGATGACTATTTACAGCAGCCACACTCATCAATACCTGATCAGTCTGCTCTGACTGGTGAGATGCACACGTTGAACCCTGTCAAAAGATGCACTGCAACCTGTGCCAGTTTCTACACTGAGCCTGAAGTTAGGAAGGGACAGTGGAAATTGGCCCAATAAGAACCTGTTTACCTGCTGTAAGATGGCAGATAAGACAATGCACACACAGATACACACACACACACACAAACACGGGTAGATAGTCAGCGCATCAGCAGCAGCAGACTGAGATCAGAGCAAACAAAAGGATGATATCACACTGAAAAACAAAGACGGATAAACAGAGGAGGAGAGCAGAGCGTCGAATCATATTCACATTTTTTTTCTCTCTTTTGTTTAGCAATTTCCCTTTTCACCTTCTACCACCACCAATCTGTGGAAAGTAAATTTGCATGCCAATTCAGTAGCAATTGCATTTTTTTGTTGTTGTTAATGCGAGAAATATTTTGGGTCTTATGGCATTTATCGTTCGTGGTTTGTCGGCAGTCATTTTTTTTTTTTTTTTTTTAAGTTTGCATGGTTTCTCTCTTTTTTTTGTAAACAATCTATATTGGGCCAAATATGATACTGTCAGAGACAGGGAAGAATTTCAAATACTAAAAATATGAGGAGCAACTAAGTAGGACAGATTGAGCACCTGCACAAGTCTACAAGTGTGTGTGTGTGTGTGTGTGTGTGTGTGCGTGTGTGTGTGTGTGTGTGTGTGCGTGCGTGTGTGTGCGTGTGTGTGTGTGTGCGTGTGTGCGTGTGTGTGAGTGTGTACGTGCACGCTCCGGTCACACCCATCCTCCTGTGATGGATGATGAGGCGGGCTCTGGTTGAAAGAGAAGAAGAGACGGGGAGACAGGAGAAAAGGAAGATGAAGGAGGAGCGATAAATAGCAAATGAACAGCAGAAACAGAGAGGGAATTATAAACGCTTCTCTGTGTCTTGAAATACATTACAGCAACTATTACTGAGGCGTCATTTCATACAGGATGTCCTAGCAAACTGGGAGGGGGGGGCGAGTGACGGGCATATGAGAGATGGGAGAGCTATTAGTGTGTGACTCAGAGGCTGAGTGGAGGACACAAAACAAGAGTCTAATGACTAATTGGAATTTTTGCTTCCAGTTTTCCTTTATTGGGTTTAACAGACAGCGACAGACAAACAGGCTTGACTGGGCTGGATGACACATGACGCAAGTTTCTATAAATTTGGCCTGAACATATTAAGTGGTGTGTTATTTTTCCTGCAAAGAGACAAACTCCCTCCTAAAGCATCTGAAAGAAAACAGTTTGTGCTCCAGGTTTCTTGAAAAAGAAATATTGCTCTGAGGGAAGTGGAGACAATCCGCTTTCTGCCCTTGGTAAATACCAGCTCCTTATTTTTCAGCAGCTTTTGCAGGATCTCTTGCCTGTCCCCCCTCCCATCTCCATTTCTCATTAATGCCACGTGACTGCCCCCTGCCCCCTTCCTCTGACACCCACAGGTGGCCTTTAAATAAAAAGGCTTCACTCGGCTAGTGCTCTGGCCTCAGCTACATTAATGATACCAGTGTTTAGAGCTGCCCCAAGGAGACGTGCAAACTTCACTTTTTTTCCCCCCTCCCCACTTTCCCACCCCCCCAATCTCTCCCCTCTTCAGTCCATTTCTCATGCATTCGTCTAATCCATCAGCGCTATCACACTGCTCTTCCCTGCAGCCTCAATAAATCCTCTTTCTTCCATCCCTCTCCCTTCACTAGCCCCCCCACCACCACCACCACCACCACCCTCCACTCTCCTTCATCCCGGTATCTTGTCCAACGCCTCTCTCCAGTGCTTCTCGCACCCTCTATTCTCGCTCTATCTGCAGCGTTCAGTCCCCCCCCACAATATGTAATTATCTAATATGGTGTTATAGCTCCACTTCAGCCTTTTCTCAGTTTGATTTCATATTACCTCTCTCTCTCTCTCCTCTCTTTCTCTCTCTCTGGCCTGGACGCGTTGGAGAAAAAAGGAAAAAAAGGTAGAGTAATTCACAATTCCTTCCTCTTCAGGGGATTGTGTGTGTGTGTGTGTGTGCGTGCTTGTGTGCTACACTAAGAAACAGAGCATATGCTCTTTTCATCGCAGCAATTACAATTATTACATTATGTCACGCCAGCTTGTAGAGAGGCAGGGGTGATATTTAACAAATTTTCGTCCAATTAAAAAAAAAAATCTAAACCAGGTATGCCTTACATAACCTATGTCTATATCTACATTATTTGAGCCACATGCTTTTCATTTCAATAAACACACAGACAATCACACACACACTGTGTCGATTTGAATCAATCCCACAGGCAAGAACCTGCTGCTGTAAACACATGCACATGAAATGCCCAGAATTAACTAGTGGGCACGATGGCATCACCTCATGTGCACACTTTGAGCCAGAAGGAGGAAAAAAAAAATAGCACTTCAGAGAGAAGTTCAAAAAAACGATTTGCTTTCTCACTTCCAGCCACCTGGCGAGCACTGCGGAAAAGTGTCCATTAAAGTCGGATCGTCGGTTTTGGAAAATTACATATACGGCTACAGACTGACTGCCTATGGAAGGGTGTGGGAGTTGAGAGTGTCAGACACTGTGAGAACATCCATCACGCACTCCAGTTGAAACACACCGACGTCTTTAACACATTTCTTTTTTTTTTTTGAATTTGTTAGAAAATTGGAAAAATGTATAAAAACCGCCCCACGATGGCGTGCCGGCCTGTTTATCTCTTCACGGCGACGTCTCCATGCATCATGCATATTCACCGGAACACACGTCTGTTCCCCAGCTGCAGAACGGAATTTCTTAATTTCCCTTCGACTGGACTGACCCTCCATCATCATTACCATCTTCCCTAATCAAGAAGGCGTGTTAACGGTTTCTATTAGCGCCAATCAGATGTCTCATACCGCAGCTTTTCACGGCTCGTTCTGATTATGCAGGGGCCACAACATTTACTGTAAACGAAACACACACACACACACACAGACGCTCCGACATAGATTTGTGTGTCGGCAGGCTCCCATCACTCATACAAACAGATGGCGGAGTGAAGGCCTGAGGGAAGAAAGCGGGACAGAGAAGTCATTGCAGCTTGCCGGCAAACAGCTTCATTCTAATTCAGCTGCTACAGCGTATCAGCCAATTACCTTGAGTGGGGAGAGGTTAGCGTTTATGTCGCTATTCACGGTCAAACACCGCCGGGATCTGTGGGCAGGCATTTACAGATACACTCACGTGTACACACGTTGTGAGAATCAGTATTCCTATGATGTCATGAGTGTTACACTTTCTTCTCTCTAAATGCTTGAGTCTCCTCACCAGCTAATAGCCAGTGATTCAATTATAGATACGAGAGATCCCATAGTAAAATAACAGGCCATTCGCCGTTAACACTCTCCATCCAACTATTATCAGCGTGGCAGCTTTTTTTTTTTTCCTGTTAAGTCGTGTGTGGAAAACAAATGGGAGCGTTCGGAGTGAGCCGCCAAAATAATAGCGAAAGTAAGATGAGAAGGAAAGGAGGAGGAGAAATTAGGAGATGAAGGAACGATATTTCAGAATTAAGACATCAGAAATGTCAATTGCATGCTCACGCGCAGACACACGCGCACGGACACACACACACACACACACACACTGGAAGATGTAAGGAGGGAGACAACGTCACTGTCTGTGGAGGATTGGGTGTAAATGTCATTTCCCGCAGTTTTGTGAACAGAAAGCTGCTTCAAAATGCCAGCTGGGGTCTCACAGATAACCTTGGAAACCCCCTGTGCCTCCTCGTCCTCGCCACGCCATTGTCAAAGGTCAACGGCAGCCGCTTCTCAGCCGACTCAGGAGCACGGTCTCAAATGGTCGAGAAAATAGAGATGTCTCGCTTCCTTTTTTTTTTATACATATTTTTTTTTTCCTTTTCGCCTAATGGCACTTTTCTTTTCAACTCCGACCTCATCCCGCCTCATAGAGATTTGCCTCATTAGCTTCCACTATCTCCCTCTCTCATATTCAGCTTATTGTCGACCACGTTCTGGTCTTAGCGGCTCAGAAGGTTTTAAAGGAGAGCTCTGTATGCAACTCGGCGCCGTTCGGCTTTATAGAACTTTTAACGAATGTGAGTCTCCCCGGTGTTGTCTGCACAGCCCCAGGTGCCAGTAGCTGTGTCAGGGAGTGGAGATAGTGTTGACAGGGTTATCTGGGTTCCTCATCTGACTGCTTCACTGTCACTCATCAGGCTGTTGTGACAGCACCTAGCAGGCACTGCCAAACTGTCACTTTACAGGTATGAGGAGATGCCGAGACAAAGAGGCGGGCAGCCCAAAAAATAATAAAGGGGCCGGGGCATAATTTGAACAGATGCTCCCAGCAGCAAAGAGACGGATCTCTGAGGCGCTTCCATACTCTGACGCAGGCGGGTTTGGATGTTTTTATGGCCTCGTTTACAACATACAGCATCTCATTCAATATGTGCCGCAATGTACATATTTCATGTACGCATGCTGCCAGCGAGGCTATAATAATGGGCCAAATAAAAGCAAGTCAAATGGGGTCATAAAACACGTACTGATGGCTGCTACAGCATTTTATTTGATATGTTTATATACTGTACATCCTCATGCAGAACAGTTTTAATGAGATGTAGCTGCAAAAGGAAAAGAGGGAAGAGATAAAAAAGTAAGGATAAGATTGAGACAAGACTAATGGATACTCTACGTCTTTTTCAAGTTTGTGTGTGTGTGTGTGTTTCTTTTTTTATTCTTGGCAAACGTCCGATTCACGTGCAAAACTCCTCCTCGCACAGAGCGGCGTGAGTCACTAGCTCCAGGTGGCCCCAGCCAGGTGGCGCGCTGAGCCCGGCTCTCCCTGACAGGTGTACTCCTCCGACTTCCCCCTGTCCGTCCCGTCTATTTAAACTGCCACCCAGGACAGACCACGCTGCGCCAGCGGGGACGGGGGAAGGCCACCCGCCATCCTCCTTCCCCCCTCCCTGTCAGAGGAGACCGTTTCAGTCAGGTTCCCCGAAAACAGCGCGAGTCTTTGCCCAGCTGTCGCCTCCGTACCTATCAGGGCCTTAAATTCACTAGCTGACAACGTGATCACCGTTATGACTCCAGAAGGAGAACGACAGAAGAAGGAAGCTGTAAAACGAGACAGAATGAGCTGCTGATGGGAAAAATGTGATTTCGTTTAGATGAGAGTATCAAACCTGAAAAGTAAGAAAGATTCTATATATACAGTGTGTGTGTGTGTCTGTGTGTGTGTGTGCGTTTCAGTACCTTTTGATTCTGCAATTTGTGGAGACCTCCAACAGGCGAGTGATGTGTTTCCAGTGAACCCCTCAACAGCACTATGTTTCATTCCCCGACAATATGATTCAAGCCTACAGCAGCCATTAGTCAGTGTTCACTCAGCTCTACCACAGCACGCCGGACGGCTCCGATGAACCGTGTCGATAAATAACTGCAGTCTAAAAGCATGAAGAGTGGAAAAAAAAAAGAAAAAACGGGGAAAGAAAAGAATGGAACAACAAACAACAACCTCGCTAAAGTGGCTGTGTCTGCTGTGTTTCATTGCGCTCACTTCTGATTATTATTTTTTTTCCCTTCTCTTTTCGGAAGGCTGCTCTCTGTTCGCTCGTGTTCTGCACGGCTCCGTTCCTTTATGCTTCATTTTACAAAGCTCTGTCTCATTTCATCCTATTCAAGGTCCAATATGATAATAACTAGGAACAATAGCGCATAAACCGCGAGAGCTGCTTTAAATCGCAGCTTTGATTAAGGCAGTGTGCAGAACTTAACTGTGGTAGAATATCCTGTGTAAATAGGCTCAAATGGCCCTGAACATATTCTCTGATAACAAATCGTGCAGAGGGCTCCTGCTGCCAGGGGCTCGCTGTAGCCTCCCGTGTTATGACTTATAATGTTCACAGCAGCCTCCCATCTGCAAAACTGACTGGAATATACTTGTAACACCTAATTCACGTAATTATTTTATCAGGTTTGCATATGATGATGTGATGAAACATGTCTAACAGTGGATAGTTATTGCTTTAGCAGTCTCACGCTACTTTTTTTTTCCTCCTGTAGGAAAAATGACATCTTGTTCTGTACCGCACCGCTAATTTGCTCATTTCAGTCCAATCCCACCCAATTTGAAGAACATTTTTTTATACCATTACATGGCAAGATTTGACAAATTGTCATTAGTGCCTTTCAGCACAGCACTTAAATATTTTCAGCTAAATTATTTCACACATTTTTCTTATAGGCCACTGACAGCATGTCCAAACTTTTCCACAAATTCTATATACATGTAAAATACGTACATAGTGGGGATAATTGGTTTCTTCCAAAAAATATATTATAAGTATATATATATATATATCCATCCATTTTCTATCCCGCTTATTCCTTTTCAGGGTCGCAGGGGTCTGCTGGAGCCTATCCCAGCGCATTTTATGGCGAGAGGCAGGGATACACCCCAGATGGTCGCCAGCCAATCGTGGGGCAATATATATATATATATATATATATATACAGGGGAATTCATGTTTGAAAGCAACACAGAATGAAAGTCAAAGCATTTTATTTGATATGTTACCAATTGTCACCTGGTTCCTGATTTTTTTCTTCACAATACTAATGACATTTCCACTATAAATCGATGCAGAAAAATCCATCAAAATACAAAAAAAAATACAGTGTATGGTTCTCAAAATCCCCCTGTCTGCATTATTCTACCACCACGTGTGGTTACTCTGCTGTTGTCTTGTTTCTATTGTTGGGAAAATGCAAAAGAGAAACTTGTCAGACAGGAAAAGAATACAAAAATATGGATAAAAAAACCCTTTCAAACTCCTCCTCGCTTCCTACTCTCTCTTCTTCTTGTTCTTGTGCATCATCTTATGTGGTCTCTCTCTGTACTCCCTCACAGTCTGGAGAGCCTGTTGCACTAACAGGGTTCAGTTAATCCTACACAGTTGCACACACACACACACACACACACACACACACACAAACCACTTGCCAAAAGAGCCTGGCCCGCATTCAGCAGCGATGGGATTAATAAATCTTCATTCATTAAATAAAGTGTATGTGTGGTGTTCAGTGAGATTTGAAAATTGTCTCTAGGGTTCTATGCATTTTAGTAAATCTCACCAGATTGATACATAAAGAGTTATGATGAGGTTAGGTCGACCCGCGCTCTACATTTATCCTTAAGAATTTTATTGAAGCTACTTCACATGAGGCTGAATTTTTATTGACAGCAATGAATACTCATTAAAACAGTGAACACACAGTGTGCCGCAATTTTGATATTACAGCAAACACTTGTGCTAACTTGCAGGAATGGAGCCGCTGCCTATTTTCCTGATGTTTCCTGCTGCCTCATCTGCTGAACCTGATTTTCATTTGATAAAGTAGAAATGCGTGCATGTGTTCTAATTAAGCAAAATGCGCTGGAATTAATGTTGTTGATGGTTTCAGCTGAAAATACTCAATTATTAACGAAACTGAGTTCATGTCATAAGTTCATCCGGGCTCATTAAGTCATTAGTGTCACTATAGTCATCTGATTTCATTGAGTGTCAAACTGCACAACTGCTCAAGATGTGACTTTCCACAGTAACGTTCGTAGCTAGCACATATATATGTATATATATGCATTAATATTAATGAAACAGACAAAAAAAGTGACCAGTTGTTTCTGGAACCCTAGAGAGAAGCTGGAGAGAGGAGATGTAAAACCATATTTTGTATGATTTTCAGTTTTTAAAACTCAAATATACCCTGTTAGAGTTAACACTTCTTCAAATAAAACCCAGGACACGTGACAAATATGAACCTTTTACCAGTGTTCAGCAGAATCATGTAGAATCGCGTTTAAACTAAAACGCATAATAACACAGTTCAGTTGTCAGCTGCTAGTTGACTAGCTGCCATTTTAGCAAACTGTGATGAGAAAGTCTCAGGCTGATGTTAGAAAAACACAGCGTGGCTTGTTTTTCTTCATCTTTACTGTGTGTATGTTCATCCTCTAATTTGTACCATTTCACAGTGCTAAAATATCCTCAACCTTCACTACTAGCACTGTCAGTGGTGCACACACACGCACACACACATGTGTTTGTGTGTGCGTGCGTATGAATAATTTACTGCATCATCCAATCAGGCAAACGTGAGACACCAAAGGAATACGAGAACTGCTCTTCGGATGGCTCCTCTTGCTGCATAATCGTATCAACTTAACAATGACTTTAGGAGCCAACTGGCAGCGGATCAGCCCTCATGTTAAAGGCTGCTTTCATGCAAGCGGCTCCCAGCAATTAGGCAGAGAGATGTGTTGAATCTGAGCGGAGCAGATAGGTTAATACATTCTCATCTTGCACTTAGACAGAGAGGCCTGACGCTGAGGCTCTAACACCTGGTGAGGCTGGAGCACGCTACATGTGCTAATTCATACGAGGACACATGCACAGTTGAGCCATCAAGTCCTCGCGCGGGTAAAAGTCCTTTGAAGCAATTATGTTGCCAGGCCGGTGACCGACATAAATGGACTCTACACGGAGAATTATTGGTGCGAGCTGCATCGTGACAGGTAGACAGAGGCACTTTACCAGTAACACACCAGTCCTGGGAGATGCCGCGGCGGAGGTGTAAATTTGTCAAGCTTACTGCCGGATGTTAACAGGAGCTTTTCTTTCAGTGTCTGCACCGGCTTGAGAGTAAAATAACTGTGCTGTTGAGAAATGTGGTTGTCACAGGTACTTACTGCACAGACTTGGAGGACTGGGACCTGAACTTGCTGAACTCGCCCGGAGCGGTCCACTCTGTGCCCAGCTGCAACACACACACACACACACACAGAAGACAGGACACACACATCAGAGAGGTTGTGAGAGCAGAGGAGCAGAAGAAATATTCAGGCAGTTTGCTCGTGAAGAGAAAATCCTTCTTAAAAAATCAACTTCCGAAGCCAAGGATAAGAACTTGATGTGTGTGTGTGTGTGTGTGTGTGTGTGTGTGTTTTTCTTTTTTGATTTTTGGCATCAACTACATGTTCTTGAAGGGTTGTGTGTGTGTGTGTGTATAACAGAGAGATTACAAACAGTCAGATCTTCTCCTCCTTTTCAAAGCAGAAAATGGGTCAGTCGATCGGGAAGGATGCGGCGCGATCGCGACTGCTTCCGCGGTTATTGATAGCACAGCGAATAGAGGCGCGTTTCGGGCGAGCGAGATACTATGCCCCCGAAACAACAGGAAAAGGCGAGTCCTGACAGGCAAAGTGAGCAAACAGACAAGCGCTAATAGCTATAAACAGACAGAAAATGAGACAGAGCGATTCCCTGCCAATACTGGCTCTAAGAACCCGGCTCATCGGGACTCCTGGGGCTCCCGTTTGAGCCCTGCGGTCGAATCAGTGCCTGTTCATTTCCTCTGTAAGCCAATGCCACTAATTAGGGCCCCCGCTGCTGCTCCATAATGAAAGAATACGCCTAAGATCACAGTGGGCATGACTTTAAATGTTTGTGCGGGCCGCACTTCTGCTTTGAAACTGGTCAGGAAACACTGTAGCTCGTGAATAGCTGCTGACCCTCACTCATGTTTCCATGGTGAGCAGCACAGCGAGTGGAGCGCACCTTTCAAAAAAAACGATGCATGCGCACTCACACACACACACACACACACACACACACACACACACACACTCACACACACACACACACACACACACACACACACACACACACACATATAAAATGATACAATTGCACCCTCTGAATGTGTTTTGCTGGCGTGGGAAGAGGGCCTCTATGGGAAGAAAAAACCTCAAAAACAGGCAGCAATGTGTGTCCAAAACCAACCGAGCCTCTGGCAGCGCTGCAGCCTGTGAGAGTCTCTGTGAAGCAGTTGGCTGGAGAGCAGGAGGACACAATGTGTGCTACTGTGCCTTCACTCGGAGGTCTACAGCACGCTGCTGCCATAGTACATTTCCACACCAACAGCCTCCTCACATATTCTCCTCCTACGGCACAGGAGAAGGATGAGCGGGAGGGCGGTATTGGTGGGAATATGTTGATAGAAAATAAAGATTATCAATGTAAGTTTGCGGTAAACGTGAAAAGTTTTGATGAAAACCAGCATGTGCTTATCTGTGTTGGTAGGCTAACACACACACACACACACACACACACACACACATGCACACACACGCATACAGTACCATTCAGAATTTTGGGGTCACATAGAAATGTCCTTCTTTTGAAAGAAAAGGAAAAAAAAATACTGTATGTAATGTATTGTAGTTGTTTTTTAATGCAATATCTACATAGGTGTATAGAGGTCCAGTAATTATCACTCCAGTGTTCTAATGGTACATTGTGTTTGTTAATTGCATCAGAAGCTAATGGATGATTAGAAAACCCTTGTGCAATTATGTCAGCACAACTGGGATGAAGCATTCTTTGACAAAAGCAAAGTTTGAAGGAGAAAATGATTATTTCCCACCTTTCTCACCAATGGCTTGACTATATTTTCTATTCATTTTGCAACTCAAATGATAAATAAAAGTGTCCTTTCATGAAAAACACAATATTGTCTGTGTGACACCAAACTTTTGAACAGTATTGTATATATAACTAAATATTTTTCCTGTTTTGGGCAGTTCTGTTAAATTATAGTACAGAGAAAATACACATATGGAACAAAACAATTATATTGTTGTATAGTTTAAAGAATAATTGATTTTTTAAATTATTATTCTTTAAAAAATAATGTCTTTATATTTTTAATAATTGACTTTTTTTACTGAACATTTCTTTTAAATGCCATTTATTCACCTTATATTGCATTTTTTATATCAATCCAATTCACTGGGATTATATGTTCACTTATAAATAATGTGATATAAGTGATAGGCTCCTTTATTGGGCACTCAAAAACTAAATCTAGTGTAGTCTTGATGTAGCACTGAAGGCTTTTGAATTCTACAACAAGTCAAGTTTGGTCATGTTTATTAAAAAAAGAACTGTTGATGCAGGTCAGATATGGTGCTAAAGTCTGATTGACGTTTCAATTCTAAATCCTGCAGTGCTTCTTTGCACGTCAGCGCCACTTGTTGAACAGAAGCCTCAGTGAAACAATAATATCTACTTATTTAAACACCAAAACTGCATCTGCATCAGTCACAATACTCCTACTATGTTGCATTCGCGTTGCTGACGCTAATCTGTGTTTGTGTTTAGTTGCAGGCAACAGATTTATTTAGCATGTGTGGAAGATGACGCTTTGGTATTTGCGTTCTACAAGACTATTTTAAATTTTCATTATGTTTCGGTTTGACTAGCGGTGGTGATAACTGCTGAAAGTAGTGCAGTAGGATCTTTTCTAAGATCGCCTCCCTCGCAAGAATCCTCATTAAAATAAAATCTCTGTGACTGCAATGTGCAGCTCGTTCCTTAAGAGAGGCAACCAACAGTCGGCAAAAGTTTAAGAACTTTGACAAATCTTTGCCGAATGAAGTTGGCACGTCAGCCATAAAAATCTTTCAAAGCAGAGGAAAAAAGATGTGCGTTGAAATTTAACTGAATATAAATGGAAACCTGTGTGACAAAGCTGTTGAAGTCTTTAGTGAATTTTTTTGTTTGTTTTTTAAAGTAACACAGATCTATGTACAGTCAGATAACATGATCATTTAATTTGTCTCCACAGCAAACCAAGTCTTCAACTTTTAAATACGGACTTGCTAATGTAGACTTGGAAGACATGGAAATATGCCCCAGGTTAGAAAATACGAGTGGCAAACTTAAAAATTGTGCCTTTTATATAACAGCCTTCCTCTATAAAAATGTACTGCAGCTGATATTTTATAAGGTTTTGAATTTTTACATCCATTTCCTTCGCTTGAAAGTGTTAGCAGGAAGGAAAAAAACATAATTGGGGGCTTTAAAATCAGTAGTTTGACACAAAGAAGAAAAAACACATTAGTGTCAAAGAAGTAAATCCCCTTCTGAAGTTAAAGGTTTTATTTTTTTTCCTTCTTCCTTGTCAAGAGGTAAATCAGCTGTACATGAAGGGTGTCAGTCAAAGACATTCATATGAGGAAAAAACATGTGCAGGACCACAGCTCTCTGGCAAAAGTGGGGAATCATTTCCAATGCTACACATGCCCCTTACACACACACACACACACACACGCATAGGCATGTGCACACACACAGACGAGACTTCCCACTGAAGGATGAGTCATGGCATATTGAGAGCAGCATCTCCTCACCAGCGTAGGCGGGAGGTAAATCAGAAGCCAAGCGGCCAGGGAGTCATGAGGCGCAACTCTCTCTCACACACACACACACACACACACACACACACACACACACACACACACACACACACACACACACACACACACACACACACACACACACAAACACCCTCTTTCTGACATTTTGTCATATTTTGCTTCTACTTCAGAAGTCTTAAAAAGCAATGAGGCAGAGAACGCGGGGACCCAGTGTCTTTTTTTTTACTTAAAGCAGAGATGCAAACCCAGACATCATAGGCTGTCTCTCTTTCTTTTCTCTTTCTAGCCACAAACACACACTGCGTGAACTTTGCGAAATTTAATTTCAAATGGCCGCTGACCCTGAAACAGTGAAAAGTGAAAGACAAACAGAGGTTGAGAAATGTAAGTGTGCGACAGAGGTATGGAGATATACGTCCCCTCTCTATGAACTCCTTCAATACACTCCACGAGAGAGAAGTAATAGAAAAGCAGCTAACCTACGGTCAAGCTTCACGGTGCTGTTTTTCTTCCTCTTTCATCCTCTCTAGCTGCCAGTGTGTTTTCGTCAAAATGAAAGCCCTTTTTCATTTTGACGTGTCACAAATGAATGATTGCGGGCTCCTTGTCACGCTGTCATGGTTTAACGGGACACTCGAATAGAGCTGAACCATTGCATTATTCTCGGTTACACCTGCGCTTTTTCCTACTATGACACGTCAAACTGTCTGTCGGATTTCGAGGTATACGTATAGTAAATTGCAAAGTGCAACTTTAAGCGTGCAGTGTGTAAGATGTAGTGGCGTCGACTGAGTTGAGATGAATTGAGATACAAACACTGTGTGTATTACATGTAATAGAGTTTTTCATCACTTTTGTTCGGCTGCAAAAGTGCAACATTTTCGAATCCCAAACACTTATCCGTCTGTTAGCTAACATTTCCACATGCCAGGGCATGTCACACCGCTCCACATGTGTTGCTGATGATATTAGCTACGGCTGCTTTACACTTTACAGCTAATAGTGTGCATGCTGGCGCATTGTCGTCCTGACTCATAAGCAGAAATAGAAGTGTCTATTCACCTTGCTGCTTTATTAATGATTCAGATAAATGTGCACTGATCGCAACGCAGGGACTATTTTAAAACACTGAACTCTTTAAGATGTTAGTAACTAAGGATGTCAAGATGCATGACTAAGAGGCAGGAGGTAAAATAAACTAATTAGCTATATAAGTCTGGTTGTTTCCATTTGGATGTTTTGTCATTTTGTCATTAAAAGATGCAAATTCTTTTTTTAAGTGCAGAGAATACTATAGACTGAATTATAGGCTTTAGAAATAAAGCTGACTGCAACACGTTTACTTTAGCATACAGTAGACACCAGGGAGTCATGTCAATGGTTGAAACACAATCAACTAGATGTTAAACAGATCAAAGGTGCCGTCAACACATGTGTTTTACATATTTACATGAGGAACCCATTTGAATGAACTATAGTGTTTTTTTTATTATGCATCATTATTGTAATATTAAATGGTGTTCTCTGATAGTCACTGATTTCCAGTCAGTTCAGTCTGGCCTAAAATCAACCCACTGGCGCTTTTAACTGGCTTAAATAGGGTAATCCTTTTATCCCCCTTACATCAGATTTGTAAAGGTGTCAAACCTACATTACTCAGGATGCTTATCAAGCAGTCGAAAGTATTTTGAATTAAATATGCTGCACAGTAATGCAAGACGAATAAAACCAGACAGACAAGCTGTGATGCATCAGCTACCACAAACAGGTTTAAGATGTTAGTCTTTGGGGGGCAGCTATTCGCTTCTGTCTTCTGATTGTTTTGTTTGTCTCTTTTCAAAATGGATTACTGAACGCATGGAGGTTAGACATTTCAATTGAGAAAGATGTCATTTACTGCAATGGTGCAGACAAGAACAAAAAAATGATCCAAATGATGAAATCACTGATGGAATAGTTTTTTCACCAATTGCTGAAAGTGATCCAGAAACCAGGATTTAGTTTGGATCATTACTAAAATGTAATCATCTGTTCATGGGACCATTTCAAACACTTACTGAAAATTTAGTGAAAATCCACCCAACTTTTTGAGTTATTTTTCAGACAGACAGACAAATTTTAGCTAATACGGTTAGGGTTAGGTACAAACAAAATGTCAGACTAATTCAGGTTCCATTCAAGTTAAACAGAGTCAGTGTGCCTATGGGGGTCGTTTGGTCAGTAGAATGAACACTCTGCTTCACTAAATGGAGCAGAACCATTATTAGTATCATTGGTAAATCAATGTTTACCTTCTATTCAGCTGTAATAAAAAGTTTTGTTTAAAACACAACTGTTATTTTGTCAGAAAAGGAGCATCTTGACTTGTCATAGCAGGAAAGGCACAGGTGTTAAGAATTACCGATGGCTCTGTTCTATTCCAAGTGTCCCAGTAAGCCATGATAGTGTGACAATACCAGGACCCCGGAACCAATATGCCTCCAGAAAAACAAACCTTTTCACTCCGTCCATCCACTGTGACGGCTCAATCAATATGGGATGATGGGGAGTTTGTTTACAGATGGTGCTTTAGGTTGGAAAAAAAAAAAAGATTATATCATTTATAGTCGCTATAAGGACACCTTTTTCGCTGTATAACTGCTGCAGTGTTCGGTGTCTTAATGCTCAGCACCATAGCGTTAAGGTGTGAAACACAGCCTGTTCCTTGTCCTCCTGCAACTCATTGATTACACCACCCTGACCCAGTTTCCCGTGTGTCTCTATGGATGTTTTTGTCATTTCGTGCCTGCCTTCCACTGTGCTGGAGAATGAACACACATGTCCTTTGTACTACTCGTAAGGCTTTCTCACGATCAGACGAGCCCTGATTTCGAGTACTATGGGAAGTTCTGTGGGAACTGTCTGGACATTCTGATTGAAGGAACATTTCATTACTGATATGCTGTGGGCAAAAAAAAAAAAAGAAAAAAGAACCTGATTAAAACCAAGGCAGGACAATGGATGAATGTCACTCATATAACGACATCTGTATGCACACCCATGCAATGTACCAGCAGGACTCTGGAGAGAGTTTTCAGTTGAACCCCCTCCCCACTACCACCACCACCACCACGGATATCAGTCACATCTAAAGCTAGACACAAAACCCTGACGGGGTCACCACGGTAACGGCACGGAAGCTCTTCAGCTCCCTGTTTCTCGTACTATCATCGAACGTGTAAAGGCAGCACAGCGAGCTCAGAGACGCCTCTGTTGTAGCTGCTGCCATACTGCAGCAATCCTATAAAACACGCCGAGTATTTTTAGAGCGGTGACTCAGGTCATGAATTATAACAAAGTGCTTGCAGGAGCAAAGCTAAGAAAACTTTCCCACTGGGACAATAAAGTCTATCTATCCTAAGCTGTACAAATCATCGGTCACTGACACGGGCATATACTCGAATGGTTTGAGAGCTTCGTTTCACATTTTCTCCACATTTACTGGAGAGGTCTCTACACAAACATTAAAATAAAAATAATTTCCTGTAGCTAATTATCTCATTTTTATTAACAGCTGTGGGTTATTGGTAAAATCCTCACAGATTAAAAAGAGGATAGAAAAGTTCTAGGCTTCTCGAAAGCGAGCGGTCTTAAAAACAGGGTTGACAGTAAGCCTTCTTTTCAGATTAGCAAAAGCAGAGGATTACCTGCTATGGCCATAAAATCACGCAAGTACGGTGTACACGGACCTCAATATACACAGTGTATAGAGGACTTAAATTTACACACTAGACATTATATGTTCTAAATCGCTGTGGATTGTATATACAGTGTGGCGTTGAGAGTGATAAACTGTTTTTGTTAAGGGTTTTTGGTTGAAATGGAGGCTCGATAACAAAGGGCTGCCTGATTCTTGCTCTGTTTTCTCCTTGGTGGCCATTTAATCAACTTATTTAAAAAAGTATTTTTTTGAAAAAATGTGAGGAGAGCAATAGGCAAATGGAGTAATATAATCCTGTTTGTCAGTTTGATAGTTTGATCTTAAGTTGGATTAACACAAATCTTTAATGAAATAAATAAATGAACATTGGCTACTAATCATACATGTTGCTTGTTACAATAAGGCTTATTTTACAGGTCACCTATTTAGCAACTTTCCCAAGTAATACTAAAGTTTTTGTGCTCTTTTTATGAAAATGAACAGTTAACTTACTATTATTTTCATAACGGGGTCCCTTTAAATTGTGTATTTCAAAAAGGGGCAGGCTGATCTGTTGTTCGTGCTTTTAGCTCCTTCAGCAGACGTGTCTCCCGTATTTCAGAGCAGGGACTGTTTATATCATATTATAACTTAAATTTTAAATACTTGCAGTTATTCTAATCTTTCAAATTTAGTTGCCTGGTTAATAATACATTTTTCTGTGGTGTGGCTAACTCAGAATACATTCATTATTGCGTTACACAGACTTTGACTTCTCCATTAAGTTGTGTGCAAAACTTCCCAACATTTCAGAGCCTTTCATAAGAAACCTTTTCTTGGAGTAAGACTAGATAAACAGCATCTTAGTAGACTCCTGTCTTTTGCGTCTAGTTATACAGACAGATGGGTCCCATAATGAGGGACGGACTGAACAGTTAAGATTTTTATCTGAAACACGTGTCAGTAAAGAGGGAGGAAGCAAGGCCTCTGTCAGCCAGTGGCCAAATGAATGATCCCTGGCCATTGCACTGCTCCCCTGCCATTACCTAGATGATATTTCTCCACTGCTAAATGTCACATCAATATTCACTGCCAGCTAATTAATCTCAGCTCCCATGGAACCTGGTGACATCTCACATCCCGTTAGAATACAGATGGCTCCAAAGCTGGACCTTTGCTCTTAACACATATTTGCCCAGGGCGTTCATATGGTGCTGCTCAAATACTGTGCAACCTCCTGCATCCTTTCCTCCCTAAAATCTTCAGCATTTATTCTTTCGTAGTTTTTTAGAAAACTTTCCGTTGATTCTGTTTGTGGAGTGGAGTTTGTTAATTTCAAATTGATATAAAGGCAATGCTGTAAGCCTTTAATTAACTTCGTTTTTAGTATTCATGCTCTGTGATTTGCATATTCATGTTTTGTAAATTGCTATGCCCTTTGTTTTTTTTTCCTTTAACACGTGTATTGTAAAGTGTCTTTGACTTTCCTGAAGTAAACATAACTTTATAAAAAATATGTTTATTATTAATATTATTAGCAGTAGTAGTAGTAGTAGTATTAATTGGCCCAAATCATAACGTTTTTGGTAGCTACGGATTAAAAGCTGTGTGAAAGTGATGATGATAATGATGGTTCCAGGTATTAAGTCAGGCCATCTGTGTTACCAGGGAAACTGAGTTTTTGTGGGAAAAGTGAACGGAGCAGGACATGTCCCTCCACCATTACCACCACAGAGGTGTCATTAAATAAATACAAGTATCTGTTTCTTTGGTTCTTTGCAGTATCTTGTTCCAAGCAGTGAACTCTTCTGGCCTGAGGCTTCCGATGTTGTTCCTACCAGTTTAGGGGGCACTGCCCTGAATTCTCCTACTACCACAGGGATCACGTCACTTTTGACCTTCCCCATCTGTTCCGGCTTTTCTTTCAACCCTTGGTACTTGTCAATTTTTTTCCTGTTCCTTCTTCCTGTGGTTGCTTTCAGCTGGTTCTGCTGGATCTATCACCACTGCCCTCTTCTGCACTTTATCCACCACCCCTATGTCTGGTTGGTTCCCCAGCAGCTGTTTGTAACTCTGGTAGCTCACTGTAAGCCCCACAGCACTTAGGCCATGTTGTTGTCAAACACCTCGGAGGTATGACCCAGTGGGATTTGGCTATTACTAGTAAATACTGGATGGGTTGCCTTTCCTAGTATCCTACACCCTGCCACTATGGGCTGGACCTTCTCTGGGGCATCTGTGTACAGCTGCATCTTAGGACAGATCTACTCTGCTAGATTCTGGCCTTTATGACACTCATAAAGGCCTGTTCATGTGCTGTTATGGTTTATGCCTCCACGCTGTTAGTCCAGCGTTTTTTAGCCATTGGTAGGTTTTCTTGATATCAGCCACTTGGTAATACATGCCATGTCGGGCATGTCGCTTGTTCCTTCATGTTCTTTGTTCCTCTTCCTCCTCACTCTCCTCAGGTTTCAGCTTTCTGGGGCATTCACTTGAGCGTTTATCCTTTGGGGCCATCTTCTTGATGTATTCTTCAATTTTAGATTTTTCATCTTGGACAAAGGCTCCGATGCTCACTAGTGCTTGGCCCCCCTCTCTCAGCTTACTGTACCGCCTAAGGGTGCTGGACTTCAACCCTCCATGCATGGTGAGGAGCTTTCTTGACTTAATAAGTGTGGTTTCAATCTCCACCTTTGGCCAGCTTATGATCCCAGCAGGGTATCTGATGACTGACAGTGCATAGATGGCTTAGATCTTGCTCTTATCTTTCAGCTGAATTCTCAGGACCTGTGCTACTCTCTGGAGGTTTTTGGCTGTGGCTGACGTCTTTGCGGTCATGGTTTCCATTAGTCTTTGTATCCCAAGGTACTTGTAACAATCCTGAATATCTCCCATATTGCCCTCTAGTAGGTCAACCTCCTCGTTTCTGATCATCTTGCCTCTTTTCATGTCCATTCCAGTGACTCCATCATTATTCTGTTCACTCATTATTAAGGTAAACCATTGTATCATTAAGGGTTTTGCTTAAGTATTAAGGTTGGGATTTTGATGATACTTGAAATGAATTTCTATTCTTGCTGTGTGTAGTAATGATAGATCATCATCTTACATACATATATTTGCAGGATTGCTATTATTAGAGGTTTGGTCCAATTATTCATTGCTCGAGGCTAACTTTCATCCCTTGGCTGAAAAATTAATTTTGTGATAATAATTCCTCCTTAACATGTGCATAGGCATACTATAGTTTGATACTCTGTGTATTCCATATTTGTTTCAAATGGAAATGAGCCAGACTGTGATTTAATCCTTCAACTAAGTAACACTGACTGTACCATTTCTAATTCGATAGCCTGTGGCGATTCAACCCTCTGCATCAGCATATAATATCTTTAAGCTATTTTTACAGTTGTATTTGATTGCGGGCAGAGCAAACTTGAAGGAGAAATGGAAAAGGATTTTTCACAGGATGGTCTACAGGAGGATTTAACTCTCCTGTAATCTGAGCTGTGTGTTGGAAGTGAGTAACACCCTGGGTGTTAGGATGGTGACATGAGGTGAGCGGGCGATTGCTGAAGATGAACAAGGTTAAATCACCCTGTGTGCTGTTGCTGTAAGGTGGAGCTTTTGGAGCTGTTGAGTGGTCAGGACCCAATCTTCTAACTAATGGCAGATGCCTTAGAACAGATGTCTGATCATCACAAAGTTAGCCTAAGAGTCAAAAAGCTTTTAGTTGTTGCCTGGCCTCCGGTACTGCAGCATTCTTGAGAATCGCTCAACCACACAACTTCTCACACTCTGCCGCGCTTCCTTCGGTCCTCAGCAACATACAACCACGTGTGCATTTAATCACATTGTCAAGAAAATCACAGGATCGTCACACACACACAGACACACATACAACATACAGACAGAGACCCCTTCTGTTTCAATTAGATGATCGTCTGTGAGAGGAAGGAAATCCATTAGGAGCCATTTAGAACATTGAGTCCCCCTCAGCCTGACGATCATATCAGATAATAAAGTCCTTATATAGTCTAATGATGAGGGTTTGACTTCGCTGCACTCATTGTACCGTGTAAGTGCTGTCCCAGAGGTATATATTACACAAAGTCTTTCCTGCTGTTTAAGTTTGAAACTATTTTAGGTGTTTCAGTTTTCATTCTTGCAGTTCTACTCTGTTGCTAGGCGATATCAGTTAAAGGCAGTGATTTCATTTCGAAACATGTACTTGTACATGTACTGAGACCTTCGGATTATCTTGATGTTTGTTGATATATTATACAGGAATGCAGCGCAGAATCGCTTACCTGTCCTACATAGACCAGCAGCCTGGCGTTGAGAGGACTCTCATCAGGACTCAGCCAGAACTCGGAGTTATCATCAGACGATACTGAGAACTGGAAATCCCCTGGGGGTGAAAAACACGATCAAAGAGTGTTAGTGGAAGTATAGTGGGAGTATAATCAGATAAGGCATGACCTCATAAAAAAAAAACGGAGGTGTGAATGCATCTAGAATTTAATGGCTAGAATGCCGCTGGCAGCGGTCAGAGATGACACATCAAAAGTGTTACAGAAACCACATTTCTAATCCATGTCACAACTGCTATGTGATCGGAAATCAACATTTTGTACACAGACCTTAACCAGAGGGAGCATGGCAAGGGATGAAGGTTTTCTATAAAAGAGGAATAGCCAGGGTGCTTTAGGATGGTTACCAAATGTAAAAATGTTATATATTGTCTGACAACCCAACTATTTGAAAAAGGTTGAGTATGGCACGGTGAGGTGAAGGGCACTTGTTACAGTACTTGTCAGATTCCTGAAGATAATATGACCTTTGAGCCATTAGCTGGAGTGAGCTTTACCACGAGCGAAAGCAGCACAAGGGACTAAAATTAACGTTAATCTAATTAATAACTTCACATTCTGCAGTTTGTCTAAGGGCAGGTTTTTCAGTTCCCATAGCAACCGGGCTGGAAGAGAGGGCTATATGAGGATACTGCGATGAGATTTAGCTCTGAGATCTCTGGCATTCAGCCCTAATAAAAATGTGAATATCTACTATATTAGTGGCTCCGGAGCGTTTGGATTGAGAGGGCGGTGGAAATTGTCTATCTTTATAAAAGGACAAACGCTCTGAGGCCACAAGCCCTAAAGGAGGGACTCGCTAATAAGATCAGCTCGTTACCATCTCTGTAAGGGTGCAGGAAGCCAAATATTCTCAGGCCATAGTTCTTCCATTTGGGAGCCACTGCCAGCTTCTTCACCGTGGTTCTGGTCTGCAATAGGAAGCAGGAAGAAAATTACGTCACACATGTAGCAGTTGTCACAGCAGCAAATAGAATTAAAAGCTGATTTTCCAGCCATAGCTTCGAAACCGTATCTAGGTGCTTCAGGCCTGTCATCCTACAGCCACACACATTATAGTTTGCATGGGTAGTAAGAGCAATGCTTGGCTGCTATAAAAAAGGATTTAGTTGGAGAGTATATATGCTTATATGCTTTAACGTAAGCTGCTGCAAATGACATCCAACCACGTAGCTCCTTGCTGTGTGGTGGGGAAGCTGATCCTGGATGCTACTGCATGTATGCTACAAAGCGGAGGCTAACTTTAGCAGCCCTGTCCCACTCTTAATTGGATTTGTGCAACATTACGCTCCAGCTTCCACAGCCAAACTTGTTATCTTAGATAGAGTTACATACAGCAGACATAATAGTTCGTTTTTATCCTAAACGCCTTATTCTTGTAACCTTAAATGTGAATATTCACATTTGAATATCTATTCCATACATATATAGATTCAAATGTAACTTACATGAGGGTAGAAAGGGAAGTGCAGGTTCTTTCTGAGTTGGGCTATAGAGGAGCCACACCAGTCCTCAAACACATGTAGGTTGGCCTGGCCCTTATACTGCCAACACACACACACACACACACACACACACACACACACACACACACACACACACACACACACACACACACACACACAGGGGTAGAGAGAGAGAGGGGAGACAGGTTAGTGCACATAGCAGCACAACAGCATCACATTTTCTATTAAATAGGCAGAATATGCTTCAGTTTTTCAGCTACTGGAGTCTCAGCCAGCCTGCAAGATTTTCAATTTCAATCCTATATTTTTTTTTGTGCTGAATGGAGTCTAATTCATAATGTCCCTCCGCCACACAGAAGACGGTTCAAATGTTCCCACTGTAAGGGAAAGTGTCAGAGTGCTCGTCAGGAGTATCTATTGTATAGCGGGGAGGAGAAGTGCGGGGAACTGAAAGTGTCTGGAGTAGTTTTTCAGAGCTCATCCCCTGCCCATAGCCTGACATTTGTCAGAATTACACAGGGAAATCACAGGACACAGCAAGGACAGATGGAAAGCAGTCTGCCTCGGGGTATAGTTTCCTCACGCGCGCACACACACACACACACACACACACACACACACAGGTTTGCTCATACAGCAGAAGAGATGACTCTCCCATGGCATGAGCATCAAACTACTTTGAAAGTGGAATGTGGAATGTGAAAATGTAAAAACTGTTTCAAATAAATATACATATTCCCACTTGCTCAATAAATGCGTGCCCACGCACACAGGCACACACACGCACGTAGGGGTCAGGGTTGTCAAGCTGGAGGTTAGGCCAGTTATTGAAAAACCTGAAATCCAAAAAGTTTCCATGGTGAATGACCAACCGACTGCAGCACCACTTACACATATGCCCTTTAGTGTTTGACAATAGCCACAGCGGACTGCCAATGTAACGCTGCCACTGATGTTTAGAACAACACACACGACTCCCGCCGAATGATCACGAAACGGCACAGCGAGGTTCCCTGATTGCATCGAGGCAAAAAAATAAAAGAAAATGGCTTCACCCACTTAGGCCCAATTTTCATTTGATGAAGATAGACTTTATCTGTGTGGAGGAGCTGCTCGCCGCCGCTGTGCACGAAGATCTGTGAGATCAATCAGGCGGGGAGGGAGAGCGTCACCTCGTGACGAAAAGATAACACGCATAGCCGCAAATCTTGTTGTCTTTTCATCAGAGGGATTAGAGGGGTGAGGCAGGCTTTTAGGGGCGAACACCTATCTCTGCACCCATGTCTACACTTAAAGGAGAAAGGTGTTGACGGAGGGTGTCACGCTCCTTAAGTGTCGCGCAGGCATTCTAACAGATGCCCTGACCCAAAGCGCTCCTTTCCATTTCTCTGCCGCCTCCTGCGCGGTCAAATAAGTGCACTGCACGCTGACAGCAGCGCGGCAATTACAGCTCATGCATTACCCATGAGATATTTTGCTTTGCAAACATGTCAGTCTGAAAGCAGGGTGGGAATACTCATTTCAGTCCTTCAGGTGCACGCCTGTGATTTCTTTTTTTTTTTTGCTCCCTTCGCGGTGAGCGACTAACAGAATTTTTTTTTTTTTTTTTTTTTTTGGACAGGGTGGACAGAAACAAATCAGATCCAAAGTGAGGAGTCAGAAGTTGATTGTGTGATGTGTTTGAAAAGGGAGTGTTGGAGGGGGGGGGAGGGGAGGGGGGAGGCAACGGCGAAGTTAGAGGGATTTAGCAGACAGCCTGTGTAAATATGCCTTATGTAAAGCTTTTAATAGATTTCCTGTGGGTTTTCAAAAGCAAACCTTTTTCAGGCATGCCCCCCCTCCTCCTCAAATAGCAATAAGCGGGGCAGCTTTAAAAGTCTCTAATTATTCACACACACATGCACATATGCACACACACACGGACACACACACACATCCCTGTGTACTGTAGCCCTAGAGAGACCACAGGCTGTTAAGAAGCAGTCTGGGGAGAGGAGGGGGGGGGGGGCACTTGGGAGTAATTGGCTCTGTTCTGTGGGTGACAGCCCTGAGAGAGGTCTGTCTGTGTCCTGGCTCTAACAGGATGCTGGAAGTGGAATTTCTTTGCCCTCTCTGGCCTAAATCCCCCCCCAACCCCCTGTTATCCCTATAGCCTGCTTCTATTGTGTCTATTGGATTGTCCCTAGTGCTGCTTCTCTCAAAGGTTTCACTCCTGTTAGCCCTAATGTTGCCTCTCCCACTAGACTTTTCCATTTCTACAACCTCACCGTCACGATGCGTCTTTCTTTAGTTCCTAGTTACTGTGAGAGAGATACACACATTAGCAGTCAGTATTGAGAAAGGCGACTTGTTGCTTGCGGCTTTCTGACTTTGCTTGATTGTGTATGAGTGAGTGTGTGTGTGTGTGTGAGTGTAAGACGACGACCACATGGATGTGTCGTGGCAGCTTGTGTCTTTTCAAATGACAGCTATTCTTTTTTTCTCCTTTACAGCTTGTCAGCTCACATTCGCGTTCAGTAATTGACTCAAGAAAAGACAGGGTGACAGCCTTCGCTTTCCTTCTTTACTCTCATTTGTTGTCTTCCGTCCCTTAATCCACGACCAGTGACGGGTTTCTGTGTCGTGCCGCCGAGCAGCCTAATCCGAGGAGGGGAGGGTTAAGGAGGAGTTATTTTTCTTGCACTTCCACCTTAACAAATTCTCCACGGCAGGTGAGACTTTAGCCCAAATCCAACCAGTTTATCACGTTTGTTTCGTACTGAGTTGGTTCTGAAAGTCTGTTTGATTAGAGGTAAGTTGCTCCCTTTGCCTCGGGTCATTTCAGATGATCGATACGAACGCTTCTATTGTTCAGCTCATTGCAGTACAGTCCTCAATCCTTTGGATTTTATAGTGTAATAGATGCTTGTGCAGACAGCTAGCGCACGTCTTAAATTACTTAAGACTATCGTCCGTGTTTCCCCCAGGATGGAGCTGCAGCAGATTGCCTTCACCTCCCTGCTCGCCCCTCTTTGAAAACGAATTAACTCAGCACGTCAATCGCTCCCCATCTGAAAAGACCTTTTCGTTAGTTTCTCAACAGATAAGATAGAGGCAGCTTCTCTCCTCTTTTCTCTCTGCAGTCACTCATGAAGAAGAGCAGCAGATGCGTCTGTAGGAAACATAAATAGATAAACATAAATGGATGCAGAAAACATGGAACATGCTCTGTTGGTTTGCATGTCTGGATATAAAATAAATAAAAAGTATTGAATGGATAACCATGAGCTTTACTACAGATGGACATTCATGTTGCCCAGATGATGACACCACTTTTTGTCAATGTTAAAATAGGGAAATTTGTTTTTTTTTAATAATAACTTTTTTTTTTTAATTTAAAAAAAAATAGGTATTGGCTTTCAAAATTTTATTAGCTTTTTTATTTTTCACTCAACAGAAAAGAATGTAACAATCAAAATCAATATACATACATTTTGCACTAATAATCAACGACATATGAAGAGTGAACTTACAAAACACTACCCCTAACCCCCCCAGAGCAAGTAACTCATACAGTTGTCATTTCTATAGAAAATAAAACTTCAAGGGAATGCTGGTTGTACTATTCCAGGAAAACTGTGTTTTTTTTTGTTTTTGTTTTTATTGGCTGTCACATTAACATTTACACGGATACAGAAGTGCTGAAGTTTCTGATTGGCTACCTTATAATCAATCAGAAGCCGCTGACACAGGTCAATTTCTGCCACTTCTGTATTGAGAGTAATGTATATGAACAATGAGAAATGTACGTATATATACGGTAAATCCCTCTGTTGCATACCGTTGCCATATAGCCCCAACATGCACATTTTGATAAATAGGGCTCTTTAATTTAAGACCAGAATGCACTGCGATAGTTGAATTGGCTGCAGCAAATGTTCACTGGAGGTTTAAAAGATTGGCACATGTATAAAGTGAAAACAATATTTCCTCGTAATATAATGATGATTTTATTCCCTTCAAAATAGGACTTGATTTTTATAACTTACTAGTAAAAGAGATTTTATATCACTGATTTTTAGTCATATAGAGCCAAATTAAAAATGAATAAGCTGCCACCAGGATAAAAAAATCACACACCCTAACATTTGTTGGACCGCCCTTAGCTTTGATTACAGCATGCATTTACTCTGACATTGTTTTGATAAGCTTCTGCAACGTCACAAGATTTATTTCCATCCAGTGTTGCATTTATTTTTCACCAACATATTGTATTGATGATGAAGACTTCTGCAGCACATTCCAAAGATTCTCAATAGGGATAAGGTCTGGATTCTGCGATGGCCAATCAATGTGTGAAAATGATGCCCCATGCTCCCTGAACCATTCTTTCACAATTTGAGCCAGCTAAATTCTGGCTCTGTCATCTGGGAATATGCCCAAACCATCAGGGAAGAAAAAAAATCCATAGATGGAATAACCTGGTCAGTCAGTATATTCAGGTAGTCAGTTGACCTCAATCTTCGAGCACATACTGTTGCTAAACCATGAACTGACCATCTGCAGCAAGGCTGGATCACAGCACTGCACCTATGGGCTTGTATAGTAAGTACGAAGCATGATGGCTGCATCACTTCTTTTCTTACCCCGATGCACCCATCACTCTGGGTAAATCTGGACTCATCAGACCACATGACTTTCTTCCATTGCTCTAGAGTCCAATCTTTACGCTCCCTAGCAAATTGAAGCCTTTTTTTCCGGTTAACCTCACCGATTAGTGGTTTTCTTAAGGAAACACAGCTGTTCATTCTCTTCATCCCTTGAGGTCCCTTCGCATTGTGCATGTCGAAATGCTCTTACTTTCACTGTTACACATAGCTCTGAGTTGTACTGTTGTTTTTCTTTGTTTTAATTCCAACAAACTTTTCATTGATCGCAGATCACAATCTTTCAGGGTTTTTTTTTCAGCCACATTTCTTCCAAAAAGAAGAAAGGCCCCCACTATCCTTCTAGTTAGTAATTTATTGGACAGTTCTTATCCCAATTGTAGTAGTTTCTGCAATGCCCTTAGATGCTTTCTCTGCTTGATACGCACCAATGATTTGCGCCTTCTTAAACAGACTAATATCTTTTCCACAACCACAGGATGTGAGGATGAATTGAGAAGCAGCTCATTGCACCAGTTGTGGTTAAATAACTTGTTGCAATTGAGTAACAACCTGTTTTCCTTGTTAAATACAGGCGGCAACTTTTTGTTTGGCCGGGCAGTGTATATTTTTTTTTTCAGTGTGGGGAAAGTGCGTAAAAAAGACCCAAATGAGTGACTGAGAGCTCTGGTAAGAGACCTAAAAAAAGTCCCAGTCATTGGTGTGGATGGATGGTGGACAGATGATGTGCTTTGTGATGCAGTTGCAGATGAATTATTAGGCTGTCTGTGCATCTATAAGGCATAAAAAAGATTTAATACAGATTATAAAGATATGCTTTGAAAAGTAATGCAGCACTGTGCCATCAGCAGTGTCTTTGTTGACCTTTTTGTCCCCCTGTGTGTTGTTGATGCTCTCTCTTGAATCAACATAGCTTTGTCCTTCCTTATCTTAAGTGCCCATCCACCTTCCCTTTCCTCTCCACATACATGCCTAGATATAGCCCAGAGCTACCGCAGTTTAACAGCATCGGAGCAGCCACAGCTTGGAAGGGCTTTAAATAAGCAGGGGGGAGAGAGGGAGATGGAGGGAGGCAGGTAACACCATCTGTCCAATGTAGGGAACGAGCAAAGCAAGAAAACCACCATTGATAAAGACGTTTCTAGTAGCTTGTGTACTGCTAAACCTGATAGTTCCAGCAGTGTCACTGTGTTGCCTATCTTCCTCAGAACGCACATTTCCTCTACAGTGAGCTTGTCTTAGCATATCTCCTCTCTCTCCCCCTCTCGCCCATGTGGCTGCTACAATCAAACGGAGCACGAATCCGACTCCCCCCCTCCTCCTCCTCCTCCGGGAGGCTGTCTCCCTGTTCTGGAAAATCTGGTGCAGCCTTCTGTGTCTCCCCGCTGGCAGCGAGGCGTTGACAAATGGCCGCTCGACGCGCCCAACTGACGAGCGATCACGCCGGCCGACGCCGTGAAACCCTTTTTGTGATAAGAAAAAGTCAGACGCTGTGTTCCCGACAAAGGCTACGCTAGGGTTTATATCCACAGTCGCACTCAGCCCACTCCCCTCCTGTGGGAAACGCTGTATAGGAGGGAGGGCTTTAAGGTTGTTGATACACCACACTGTGGATTTAACTGAGCTGCTGTGTTGAAATATAAATGTCAAATGAATTATCAAATAACGCACACGCGTATGTTATTCCCTCCCCGGCTATGACAGGAGTGTTACTGCTTTAACACATGCAGCCATTTTTATAAGAAATGTTATTTATAGAAGACATTTAAATCTGGATTCCCCTTTATCTGTCTCCTGTTCCCCTGCTCATTAGTTATTTAGGAGAGGAGAAAGAAAGTGGGATAAGTAGGTAGGTACATACATGAAGTTTTTTTTTTTTTTTTTTTTCAAAGTGCAGAGGTTTGAAGGAAGAAATTATGTGGTGAGAGAGATAATGAGAACTCATTTTCCACGGAGAGCAGGGGGAAGAAAATGGAAGACAGGGTTCATATGATCTAGATTCCAGCCTCATCAACTACTGTAATGAGGGTTTGTATAATCTGCCATCTGTCATACAATTACATTTCTTCTGTCATGCCAGGGATATAACATGAGGCGGATGGATACGGCTGCAGTTGAACTGAGGAACGTGAGATGGGCCACGACGGATGAGCAGAAAATCTTCTTTTTTTTTTCTCCATCTCGACAAGCTGTCGATCGTTTCACCAATACACGGCCAGTAACACAAAGCAACATTTCCTGCCTTCTGTTTGCCTATCAGGGTGTTTAGCAATTTGGATAGACAAAGGGAAGACGGGCGGGTGGAAGAGAGACAAAAAAAAAAAAAAAAAAAGACTGAACCCGACAGCGGTCTAGTCACTCTAGACGCTTTATTGTGAAATGAGGTGAGGCACAGAGAAAGATCTCCTTCATCATCTGGTCTCCGTGTGTTTTTGGAGCCACGCTGTGACAGCCGCTCCCACCTGAGTCATACGTCTGCGTCACAACATTTCTCCCCACAGTGCTACATTATAGCCCGCTCCGTCCTGCAATATTAAAAATGTACACGCGCAGCGACACACCCTTCATCACCACATCGCCAGGCAGCTCGGGGCTGAAAAACACAACGTGTTTAAATAAGATCTAACACCTGCTGAATACCTGACCCACATGACTGCATATGTAGGAATTAATGGTATTAATGTGGGACAGTGACATGTTAAAAAAAGGAAACAAAGTCCTTCTGAGATGAAAGTCTGCCATGAATTAAGTCAAACTAATCCCTCTTACCATCACTCTCTTTCTGCTCCTGACTAAATAAAATTGTTCATTATGCTCAAAAATCTCTCCGGATCCATGTCGGCTTTGCTGTAAAATGACTGTTTATCCCTTCACGCTTGGCTACTCCTAAGAAGTGCACCGGCTCATCCTCTCGCTCTGATTGTGGTGCCCGCGTCAGTGTCCCCGACGCCCCGGTGTCTCTGACAGATAGCGTATGTCCACGCTACAGCTGTACATCCCCAGTAATTCACAGTCACCTCAGGATAGGCCGGCCGCCTGGGGACGCTCATTAAACGGCAGGCGGTGGCAGGAGACACCCCGTCGGAAACCAGCACAGGTCAGAATCGCGTCGTTTTATTCAGACAAATGTCAAATTATTGAGCTACGTGTGTCTATAGATGCCTGTTGCAAAAGAAGTGATGTCTGTGCATTGCTCCTGTGGACAATGGCTGAGTGTTTGTGGCTAGTTTGAAAGCTTCTGCATGCCCGTGTGACCTCTGCCAGTCCGTGACAGCTGGCATATGGCACCACCTCCGCCATCCTGAGCCCACACCTCTGACAGCGCCAGCATGGTGGCCCCTCAGACCTCTGTCATCTTGGCCCTGCACCAGGAAAACAAGTTAGTTGCCGGTAATTAGGACAGATCGGTTCGCGAGGAAAGTGGGAGGAAGAGGTGCCCTGCTTCCTCGACAGACTCGGCTACGGCTTGACATTGCAGGGACGATGAGGAGATTTCACATGAAAATTTGATAGAATTCTGCTGGAATTGCATGAGTGGGCTGGTAACGAAATGGCAGGGCTGAGTTGTGCGAGTGAGCTTTGATGCTGGTTGCGCCTAATGGAAAATGAATTTGCAGCGTCCGCACCGAGATGCCACCTCGCTTTTCCAAATCCAAACCATAGATAAGAAGTAATATCTGCTCTGTGAAATCACGTGCATGTCTCTGAGTGAAAAAAAAAAATCCTGTGGTCTTGGTTGTTTTCCCCATACATAATGAAAACACACACAGACACACACAGGGCGCAGAAAACACAAGGCTCATAATAAATTGCCTCACTGTGATCAAGCCATGAAATCCATTTGGGCAATTAGTCTACAAGGTCCAGAATCCGACTCAGAGAGCTGGTTTGGCTGCGGGCCGAGCTTGGCTCGTTTATATCAATGTGACTTTTTTTTTTTTTCTTCGAAGTTGCGACATTTCAAATGAAGCCAAAAGCCATCGTCCGCAGTTAGATGCAGCCACTTCAGAATACAGGCAACAGATGTTTGGAGGTCAGATGATGTTGGAACAGATATCACCCACATGACAACAAGACTTCACAACTGACACAGCGTTTGTCACGTCTGGAGCTTTATCTCATGAAATATGATGCAGCTGGTAAAAGCAAAGAAGACAGTTGAACGCCCATGTGTTTTAACTAGGCCTGCCAAGTGATTCAAAAGTTGATGAAGAGGTGATTTCATAATTAGTAATTTAATATAAATTATTGGCACATATCACAATACTTTCCATTAAAAGCATTTAATATTTTAATTCAGATGGACTTAGAGTAGATACAAAATTATTTCTCATATGGTCAGAACATTTGTTTCACAGGTTTTGTGTTTTTAAATGAGGAAATTATTAACTGTCTGAGTTGATGAATCTGTCACAGTTAAATCTTGTAGTCTGGGCTGATCGCCTTTTCGAGTGACTCATTGGTCAGTAGTAGCCAAGCATCATCAGCTAATTATAAGCCACACTGACCTCTGAGTTTGCTGCTACATGCTTTGCATTGTGCTGATAGTTCAGTTCAGTTATCTACGGTTCCATCTCTGCGTGTCAAACGCAAAGTTTCAAGTTTCACGTAACATCCTATGATCTTATCATCTGCTTCCATCATGTTGCCTCTTCTTCTTCTTCCTGCCGTCTAGATTAGTGCTGCACAATATAGAGTTTCTGATCTTTTCAAATTTGCAGATTAACTTGTAAAATCTTGTGACAAGTGTCGACGATCAGGGCTGCATTGGTCAGCCTTTAAAAAGTAGTAGCAGAAGAAGAAGAAGCTGTGGAGTCTTTTCTGGTAAGTGCACAGTGGCAGTGTTTGATTTGCGACAGCATTCCTGTCTCCCCTTTTGTGCACCACACAAGTCAGTGACTGAATCAAAGTGCACTGCAAAAAAAAGTGTAGTGAGAAAAGTGTGCGATTTGGGCCCCAGCAACGATGTGCACAATAGTTAACAATCAGTTTGAAAGCATTTGCAATCGATATGTAGAGCAATCACAAATGTGATGCAATGTGCTTCGGAAAGTTTTAATCAGATAAGGGATCGTCTCCAAAAGCCTGATTGCTTAAAATGACTTCAATAGAAGAGCAATGCAACACGAACGTCTGATGTAGAAGTGCAGAGATGTGGATGTTGCACCATATGACAAAGGTTCCAGAACATATTTAAGTTTTAGAAAGGATGGTGTGCACAAAAAAACTGTCCTGTATCTCTACACATTGCAATATATATAGTACATCTCAGGGGGAAAAAAATAATGCCCACCATTAGACTAGATTTCTTATAGGTGTTTACGAGGCTACTTTATTGTTTCTTTAATTAATACATTTTTTTTAAACTTGTTCTAAATTCAAAACAGTACCTTGAAATGAAAAATGACTTTTGTTTCAAGGATAAACTTGTGATTCGCTTATTGTGCAGAGGCAGTCTCGCTCTGACCCAGGAGAGTCTGCAGAAATAAAACAGCTACTATAACATTATCATAGTGGGTTCAGCGCGGCTGTGATGCTGCCCATGGCGCAGGAGATCACACACACACAACACGTTGCCGAGGCAGCAAACAAGGCCGAGCACAAGGCTGCGTGACGCAGAGGGTCCTGTAAGAAAATAAAGTATGGCTGGAGTCAAACTAATCTACTTGAAAATAACTTATGCAAAGGTGTTATGTTATTACCCTTCGCCTGCTGTGTGCATGAACTGTTAGACTCTCTACAGCCTGCCTGCGACCATGCACTGTGGTGTTCAGAAAATATAGTTGAATTTTGCCCCAGGTGGAGAAAGACTAATAAATCATATTTTGCAGATTAAGCTTACAGACTCACACACACACACACACACACACACACACAAAGAGGAAAAGAGAGAGACATACGGAGACAATCCTTTAATTAAACTCAGCTGAACAGGTTACAAATCTAGAGGCGCTTTGCATATCACAAATCCGCTGCTTAATTGCCCTGTCTGCTGCCTCCTCTCTCATGTTGGAAACAGTAAGTGAGCTGAGGAACTCAAAATGAATCACGTCAACTCCGTAATCGTCAGGTCTCAGGTGCCTTTAAATATAACATCTCGGAGGCAATATTATTAACTTCACACACTCATTCATCATCACGCCGGCAATTTACATTCTCTTC
The DNA here is from genome assembly GCA_036785175.1 of Eupleurogrammus muticus. Taxonomy (NCBI): domain Eukaryota; kingdom Metazoa; phylum Chordata; class Actinopteri; order Scombriformes; family Trichiuridae; genus Eupleurogrammus; species Eupleurogrammus muticus. The sequence continues at coordinate 19,736,273 of JAYKQN010000010.1, read as the reverse complement.
CTCGGATAACAGTGTCGGAGATGACTGACCTCGAGTGTCGGCGGCTTTGAAGAAGGAACGGCTGAAATAAAGACATCTGCTCCAAAATTATATCTCCCAAAAGGAAAACATCGCCACTTAATTAACGAGCTGCCGAGGATTGGGGCGCTGATAGAAGCATTTCCATAAAGGTTAATCACTGATGGATGTTTGATAAATGTGTGAGTGTCCTTGCGAGGTTTACTGTAGCTGATGAGTCGCCAAAATAAAGCCACCCAAGGCCCTCGACAATCCTTAACTGTCTAACAGACGGGGGGGAACAAGGGGTTTGTGAAAGATGACCAGGGGGGTAATTAAAGGCCGAGAAAAGAGGACACAGCAAATAAAATGCAGGGAAGACACAATAATTCGCATTACCTCCGGTTTCCATGGCAATTTCTTGTGTCGCTGGGCGAGGAACTTCCGGATGTGGGTGTGGTCTCTGCCATCAGCCCCTCCTGTGATTGGCTCGTCGTCCTTGAAAGAAAGACACACACACACACATATTTTTCATTAAAAAAAAAAATCTCATCCCAGTGGCTCAAACACAAACCTGTCACTCAACTCACGGCTCCATTTATGTGTGGAGGCACGAATCCATCCATCCATCACTGGGGTTACATCAGCTACATAATTGATGTATGAGATAGTCTTATCATTATCTAAAACCACAGCCTGGCGGCAGAGAAACTTTTTTCCCCTCAGAAGTTTGCTGTGGGAACTCTCTTCTTCACCATTAATTTCTTATCCAGCATTTGATTCTTTTTACTCTCTATCCATCCACCCTGCCGGCCAAGAGTCCCCCCGCCCCCCCTCCCCGGGAGGCTGAGCTCCCCCCCCTGTGATCTGAGCTTTATCCTGCTATCTGGGCCCCAGCACTGCAGGGCTTTTTCTCTGCGGGCCGCTAAGAGCCGTGTTGATGTTAACGCGGCCGCGTGACGGGCGTGCGGGGCAGAGAGGAGAGGACACTTTCCACCACCTACAAGGAGATACCGGTAGATAAAATCACCCCCCTCCCACACACACACAGGAGGATCTGAGTCCACCATCATCAACGACATACACCCAGGGAAGGCTTCTACACCCCCTGGATCTGTAGCACCTGATGCTTTCTACTGAATTAGGCTCTGCTCCAGGATTTCAAAATCAAACCAGCTGGCTTTTTTTTTTTGAAGATTTTCTGCTTATAACAGCTCAATACTTAATTTAAAAAAATATTTACACGGCGAATAAGCCATGCGGTTTCAGGATCTGTCTTTACTTTGAGCTCCACAGGCAGGAAATAGTCAGTTGATTTTTATTCTCAGTACCATGCACTCCTGTCCCCTCCCTGTGCCGAGCTGGACTGCATCTAATGATAATTGAAACAATTTGCTGATTAGTTGTTTGGTTCATAAAATGGTGCAAAATGTTCATCACTGATGCTGACCCAGTCCATGACTACTCGGTTTACTATTATAGAAGACTAAGGAAACCGGAAAATAATCAGAATTAAAAAGCTGGGAACCAGAGAATTTGATTTTATTTATAAAAATAGTTGGTGATTAATGTAATAGTTGGCAACTAATTGATTAAATAATTAATAGTTGCAGCTCGAGTGGACTAGAAAGATAAATGAGTGTCACTTAGCAGCGATGTCTTAGAGAAACACAGCACCAACGAAGAGGATTTACCCCCCTGAGGTCAGGGTCTTGTGTTGTTTTTGTCTTTGTAAAAGAATCAGGGGAAAGTAAAGGAAAAAAAAAACTTTGTGAGTAGAAGAGTCAAAGAGACAGAGCTGTCGAACGTCAAGCCTTTGATTACTTTTTTTTTTTCTAAACTTTGAAGGGAAAGAGATGAAGGAGGGCAGGGAAGGTAATGATGAAGAAATGTGACAACAGGCTCCTCTCCTGTCTGCCACGAGAGGAACGTCAAGTGCCTGATGTTCGTGTGATACCTGATAACACACACACACACACACACACACACACACACACACACACACATAGATCTCTTCTCTGAAGGACACAGCATTATTGCATCAGCTGGCGTCTCAAATGAAACAAAGACAGCAGGCAGCAAGAATGAAAAATGAGACAAGACTCAGCGGTCAGTAAAATACAAAATGCCGACAGATTATGAATTACGTTGATCGTTTTTTTGGGTCCATGTCGTAAATATTCATAAAGTTCTCTTCTGATTTTTACTTGGAAGACTGAAAAAAGTGGGTGTGACATTCTAGGGAAGGTGGGTGTGACCCGTGGGGGGGACGTGTGCCATGCTGGGATCTGCTACAGGTGGCTGGAGTTACTTCATGACATCACAAAGTCCAGGAAGTGCAAACGAGCTGTGAAAAAGATCATTTTCTAAATCCAGCCTGAAGGGTTTGATGCATAGGACTTTTATATACCTCCTAAACCTCATCTAGATTACAAAATAAATAAAAAATTAAACTGGCTATTTGCCTGATATGGGACCTTTAAATTAAATATCACGTCACTTAACTCTCAATTGATTTTCCAATGTAATAATCACAGCCCTGTTGTTTGCATTGTTTGCTTCTGGATGTCTGAGGTGTTTTTTTCCTGCATAATTACTGCAACATTGTGTTCTTACAGGAAACCAACGTGCCAAGCCCAGAGCTCTTTTTGTTCCTGCCTGTGACGCGGTAACCATGCCTGCTAATCAGCTTTCATTATTAGAACAGGTGTGACAACTGAATAAAAGATGATAAAAACACAATAAATCAGCCCTGTGAGGTCACAAAGTCCTTCGTGAACTGCGGTTTCTGTTTATAATTAAAACAGACAGAACCTTTTTTTTTTTTTTTTTAACGAATAATCATGTTGGTAACCTTGAAATAGCCAAATAAATCACTCTTTGAGTTTGGGCTTTTATTTCGCACGCACACACCGCCACAAAAGCACCACCTCAGCTCCGTCCTACTCAGAGTCTGCTTATCGATGTAATATTAAAAGGTACAGTTACAGCAAACTCATTGACCTAAGGTTGCACTGCATCCTTCATCAACTGCCTTTCTTTTTTCCTCCATATCGACTGAACACTTAACCGGGAAGCTGCCATTACTTACAGGACACCTCCGGTACTTTTTTTTTTTTTTTGTTTTGCATGATTCATTATTTCGGGTTTACACTCTCCGACTTATGGGCAGATCTGAGTTTCTCTGGCACCTGGCCCAGAAGTGTGTTATGTTTCACTGATAATTAAAGTTGATGCTAAAGGGCCTGTCAGATACCTTATGTATTAAACATTGCATCAAGGCAAAACAGGGAATATCAATCACACTGCAGAGACTGCCTATTCATCACATGTTTACACTGCTATTTACCGTGTTGACTTTCACTCAAGTGGAATGATAAATGACCTGTAACAATGTGTGTAGATGTCTGCTATGGGAGCAAAGGTTCAGTGAGAGAAACAGCACAAGAGACAGTAGCAATTAATTACTGCTAAGCCGAGTTGTTTCCTGTAAGAGCGGAGTAGTATAGTATATCTCACATGGATTGATTGATAGATTAGAGGTGCGATCAAATAGCGGCCCGTGCGTCTATCCCCTCCTCTGTGGTGGGTGCTAGGCTCCCAGGTGTCTCCTTTCTAGGCTCCACATTGTGCATGAAGCACAATCCGAACGGATGACCTTGATGATCCAAGCCCAGGGAACCGTCTGGAGCCGCTGTCCCAGAATACCAATGAGCTTAATTAATCCCGCTTATTAAACACAAACAAGCACCAGGGAGAGACAGGGAGAGAGAGGAAGTGAAGATGGAGTGGAGCTTGTTTCCCAAATCTCTTCATCACCCACCCACCCCCAGTAAGCCCAGCGAGTGAGCTCATCCTCCCCCCAAACCCCCAAAATGTCCACAAATCACAGTTTCGTTTCTGGCGACCTGCAATATGAAAGTTAATAACCAGAGCGGAATAATTACATTATTCTCAATTTTTCATTCCTGCCATGCTGAGATATAGCGTATGTTAATTATAGCGGCGTAATAATAGTGTAGACATTCGCCGTTTTTTATTCCGCAGACTTGCTGAATCAACAGTGGCTTCAGGTCACTGGATGTTCATTGTTCATATTAATTCACGGAGCCGCAGAGACAGATACCTGCTTGACGTGTACCGTAGCCATGATTTATCACCGAGAGGAGAAGCTCACTCTCTCCCTCTGTCAGAGTGATCCGGTGATTCGAGCGTTACGGTATGTGTCTGATATCGCAAGCGGATATTCACGGCCATCATATTGTGCATCAGCCGACGTTACAGTGTGTCACCATTGAACAGTCGTCTGCAATTTACTGTGCGCTCGGAGAGATGAAATAGAAAAAAGAAAACATTGACACAATGGATAACATAACATAGATGTACCGTTTCTATACGTCACAGTTAAAGGAGTGAAAACAGGATCTTGAGACATCCTATCTTTCTCTGGAATTTTAGTTTATAGAAGTAATCTTTTCAGTGGTAAGTTCATTCAAGTAAAAGTTAAAACGAGGATAAAGGCATGAACCCATTGCAGCTTACAGGCACTGCCACTATCCATTACACATTATGAATTAGCCTGCAGCATATAGATAATATAGTGTAGTGTTTCTCATCTCACTCAAGGTTAACTCCACAGTTATCTACACCTTAAATCTGAAGAAACAGCAAGAATCTGAAATGCAGTAAATTCAAATGTGTGTGCGGGCGTATGCAGAAACACAGCATGAAGCTCACTTAAACAAATTGATTCCTATAATTTTGGTGCTTTGCGACGCTTGTTAAGAATTTACAGTGTAATAAAGAAAAAGGAGAATTTATTTAAGAGCCATCTAAACACGATGGCGTTGTAAAGAAAAGATGAAGACTAATGTGCCGAGGTCTGGTGCAGCATTTCACATCCTGGCATCCTCGGATGCGAGAAACAGCAGCGCAGCAAGCAATAAGGAAACCTGTGATTCTAGAAGTGAATGATGGAAGACAGACAAAGCAGGAACGGACATGAGATGGAGCAACCCAGCAGCCAGAGGGAAACATGTACAGGTTATGTACCATACCAGTGGTTTTTGATACTTCTGTATTTTACATGTATGCTTTATGGTGTGACAATAAACACTTACTAAGGGTTCGAAAAAGTTCCCGATTTTGGTTAAAAAGACCCTTGCATACAAAATGGTGGGCATTGATCTGTTAAAATGTCTAGGTGAATTCCAGTAAAGCGTGTTTTATAATGGGTGACAGGCTTCTTCTGCAACTTGTCCACCTCCAGCTCCAGCCCATGATACCCCTACAATGACATATTTGCAATTTAAAAGACAGGTCGATTTTGGGCTGACTTATAAATATTCATTCCTGATTGGTTGATTTTTCACTTGGAAGACTGAAAAAAGTGGGTGGGAGAGCGGGGGGGGAGATGTGGCCATGCCGGCGGAGGGGGCTACTGCACGACTGTGAAACAGACACAAAATATCTAAATTCAGGCTGTGTGCATTCCTCCGTTTTTCTGGGTGATTTGATGCATGGGGCAGTTTTTATGTAACCACAGAGATCTTATTTAGAATTTTAAAAAATGCACACGTTTATTTGCATAATATGAGGTCTTTAAGGAGGATCTGAACTATCTGATCCGAACCATGTCTGAAACGTTGCCATTCAGATCCGTGGTTTTCAGAAACGTAGCTGTCAGGTTTTCCTGTGGTGACTGGGCTGGATAAGGAGAAAGAGAAAGATGATGTGGCTCACATTTACTCCTCTAGTTCAGGCCTTAGAGGACCAATTATGGCAGTTCCACACACACAGAGGCAGAAAATGACTGAATTACCTTTGTAAGAGTCGTGTGAGGATTGAGAAGCATTTTTTTATGCAAGGCCTTGGACACTATGGTGAGGAAAGGAGCGGGATGTTAGAAACCGTTCGCCATGGCAACACAAGACCCGCCATCACAAACCTGTATGAACTAGTGACTGTGTTCCTGTATGGCAGGGACGCTCAAATTCATTTGTCAATTTGAATTGCTCTGGAATCATTTGCCTGTCTCAAGTATCTTCTTCTCGACTGTAGAGAACGCGTCAGTCGCTGGATCTTTCACGAGTCGTTAAGTTAGGTTCAACGCTCTGGTGGTTGAAAACTGTTCAAATACAGCAATTTCTTGGCCAAAAACAAATTTTATGTCCTCGATGCAATAGGTGAACTCTTGCCTTGAAACCGCCTTCCACCAAGTGACAATCCTGTCTGGTATCAGCCAAGGTAAACTGAGCAATTAGTGCCTCATTTTCCATAATCCAAAGTCATTAGGTGTATTTTTCAAAGGCTTCTATTGTTTTTGGAAAGATGGCTGATGAAAGCTGGCCACTTTGATATGCGGCTAACGCTCGCACGCCCGCCAACACTGAAACTGAAGTATGATTTTTCTTGCCTGCATACGCCTGTATGTTGATGTGGCTGCTGCGGATGTTGGCTTAATGAACAGGATTGTCCTGGCAACCACCTTGGAGATCCTGGATCAGCATCGTGAGAGCAGAGAGTCTGAATAAATCTGCACCCTGATCTCACTATTAGCCATTCTAGTCTATTTCAGTAAGAACGCAGCTTTGGGAGCCCCCACTACCTTTGCATCCAAATCCCTATACCATTTAACATAGCGGCTGACACTACACTGAATAGAAATCAGCCCAAGTGCGCCGAGTTAAACTATTGCAGAACAAATCCCAGCTAAGAGAAAGTGGGAGTGCAACTATTTTTGTCTGGCTCCCTGCATTATTCATGTAAGGAATTGCATGGCGGTCAATGGAACAACAGGAGGAAAGACAGAACAGGGGAAGAGACGGAGAAAAATGGAACATAAATAAGGGACGGCTGCAGTCGATAATAGAAGTGATAGAGTCAGAGGCTCCAATTCATTGCTTTGAAGATTAATGGCGCAGAGATGAGTACGGCAGGCGGGAGACAATAAGACACAAAGGAGGCGAGGGAGGGGAGCGAGGGAGGGACGGGCGGAGACGCACCGATGGGCAGTAGAAAAACTGCAGACGGTTGAGGGAGAGGAGCGAGAGGAATGAGCAATCATTTTCCCGCCCTGGGTACTTAAAGGCCACTGGTGCTAATACGACCACGATGACGATGATGATGGTGATCACGATGAAGCGTGGCCGTGCATGCGTGTTGCGTGTTTCTGCAGCAGATGCCGCTGCACAGGGCGTGTTACTTTTTGATTGAGGTCTGGGACAAGGTGCTAGGGCTTCCGTCATGCTTCAGCCCACATCACCACGGCAGATGTGTTACAGCCACGTCTCCCCCCGATCGATAGTGGTCTGAAAAGCTTTGTTTGTGTCGTTGTTGTCTTTTTTGCCAAATCCGTGTCTTGAGCCTTCTGGTTCAAAATTACGATCTAGAATCAGACCCACTGGCCGAGAATCTGTATGTTTATAACTTAACTAACTCAAATCTTATAGGTGATATGTCTACAAATTGTGTCTAAATGTCTAGATAAAATCTAAACAGCTTCCCTTACATTATATGAAACACATTCAGACATGTTATTTAGTTGCTGCTGCATCATTGTTGAAAGAAACAGCGATGCAAAAAATTATTATTTTGTCATTTAATTATTGATTATAATTACTTAACTTTCCAAAAGCTGAGGATGCAACCTAAAATATATATGTTTTTTTGTCCAGACATACAATCCACAACTCATTTTTCTCTACCCGTTTATTCCTCATAGGGTCTGGCTCCAGGCGAAAGACATGGATACACCCCAGGCAGACCACCAGTCTGTGGCACACACACTCATACCTACGGGCAATTTGGAGTCTCCAATTAACCTCAGCATGTTTTTGGACTGTGGGAGGTAGCTGAGAACCTGGAGAGAACCCACACAGACATTAGGAGGACATGCAAACTCTGGTTTACTATAGTATGAGATACAATAATGAGAAAATAATCAGATATGAGAAGACTCTTTTACTAAAAGTGACTCAAATCCATTAATTGGGTATAGAATAGATTGGTGATTAATGTAACAGCGGGCAACTAATTATTTAATCATTGCAACTCTGGAAAGCAATGTATGAAAATGACACAGGCCTCTTTGTGTGGCTGATTGAGGACAGTATTTAGCATGAGGCTGAGAAGTTGGAGAGAGAGCAGCAGAAGCTTAAGCCTTCTTTTTGATGGCGTGTAATCTTTACACTGTAATTAACAGTCTTAGAGGTGTTCAGTGCAGCCTAAGGAAGAATACTCAGGAAAGGCGGCGAAGGGTCCTTTCAATCTGTGTGAATTCAACATTAAGTAGAGCTTGGGCAAGATATGGGTCAGATTACTGAAGAAGGAGAGTTTTGCTGGAAGGGGCAGAGAGCAGATGCTGAGAGTGGAATGAAGCCTCCTGCTCACCCTCTTATTAGAAGCGAGTGCTCCGTGAAGCGTTTTCTGACTGGTGTGGGGGGGGGTGGGAATAACGAAAGCGGGATTGCGTTCTGTATTATGTCCAGGATGATTACTACTGATGGGGTGTGACACGGGGCAGCTGGCAAACAGAGCAGACAAACAGTCAACCGCCAATCCTCCCCGACCCAAGTCGCTGCTTGTTCTGACCCAATCAGCACTGAGCCTGCTGCAGAGACACTGAGGAGGCCACAGAGAACGGTGGACAAGGACACACGGATCATATCGAGCATGCATTCAGAGCGCTTTCCTTAACCATGAATATATAGAAAACAGACAAACCGAGTATCAGAAATTGATTCTGAATCGTCTTTCTTTTCAACAGGATTCTGTCATTCTCACTCACATGTACAGAGAGTGACAGCGATATAAAAGAGAGAAAGGTCAACAGCTGCTCATACATGTCCTTTTGAGAACATTTGAATTGGCCCAACGTTTTAGACCAACCCAGGCACGCATGCAGGCATGGCTTCCCTAAAGCTGACATCCCTTGCTTTTCAAAACAAAGCGTTAGAATGGTAATGCATAGCTGCATTGTATGGAACCTGCCTTAAAAAGCATTCATGCAAAAGTAAATAATATGCTTGCCTGTTGTTTTTTTGTTTCATTTTGGGGATAGCAAACGTTGCAGAGGTTTCAAAAGGCTTAATCTTACTTGCAGAAAAGACCATATGACTTCAGATGCTTTTGTCTAAAGCACAGGAAAAGGCTGCTCAGTAAGCTGGTGACTTCCCACAACAGCAGCAAGGATGTTGGGAACTGGAAACTGCTTATACTGTAGTTAGTCAAACACCAACAGCAACATTAAGATAATGAGAGTGGAGTCAAATTAGACACATTTTGGGAACAGCTGGTTTGAGTTTGCACTACAGTTCCATCTTTTAAATACAACGTTACTTAGTGAGCTAACTTGCAAAGAACGCCTAAAGTAGCAGGAGGTAGTCTGAAATCATTACCGTTCTTACCAGTTATTTGTAATCTGCAATGAGCTTTAAAACAACATTCATTTCATTTTCTATAACCATTGTATTATTATGTTTAAATCTGAAATTCACCTGCTTTTTTTTTTCTTGTCCATAGGTAGCACGGCGGTAGCTCTGCTCTGACAATGACTGAACAACTCCCCCTTGTGAAGAATTTGCATCTTTCTCAACAAAAAATGGGTGGTTTTGTGACTTGCTAAATTACAAGCCAGTTTCATGAGGTGTTTAGCATCTAAAAAAGATGAAATATATGATTTCCTGCTAAGAGTACTTTTGTCTTCAGTATCTTTATGTTCTGCTATGCCTGTATGTGATGAGGATTTGTGTGTTAAACTGTGTTTAACGCACAATGCACCAAAAGCGCGGCTACAGTCTAAATCTCAGCACATTCTATTGGACATCAAATCATAAATCGGGATGTGAACTACTCCTTCCATCCGCTCTCCACCCAACAGATGACCTAAAACCAGGGTGTAACATGAGGTAACTCTCCATCTACATAAGCACACACACGCAGGCGTGCACACCCACTCAGCTCCCCCAAAACATCTAGTTAATGAAAGAAAAAAAGACATTAATATTTAGGAGTGAATTATGAATTAAATAGGAGCCAGTGTGGATTTTAATAACCTTTGAAATACCCAGAAATGTTCTGGAGCCTTTAATCTGGAAGTGACCCATCATAACCTCCACAGCAAACAGAAAATTAACATGAATTCACATGTGCACCAACTCCCCCCAGCACACACTACTTAAAGCTTCTACATCATTTCTGGGTTCTATTTGAAGCCTTGATATCCCTAACATGATATATATTGCCGTTTAAAGCAGCAGAAATCATTTCATTATCGTTTTTACAGCTCCATTCTCAAGCTTCTCTCTGGAAAGCACACAGCGATTTTGGTGTGTCTGATCAATATTCATGAGCCTCCGTTCTAATTGGATGATTTGAATGGGGGGGGGGACTATATAGGTGTGATATAAATTGCCACAAGTGAAAACAAGTCGTTTTAAGGCAATGTTTCTAAATCCAGGATGTGTGCATTTCTCTGTGCATTAAGAACTTGATGCGTTTCGCAGTATTTATATTACACCAGAAAAACAATGAGTATGTAAACTCCCATGAGATGGGACCTTTAGACAGATTGATCTATATATGATGATACTTTCACACACATTTAGTTCCTGCTCTGAGTCAGATCACAACAATGATGCATGAGAATGAAAAAGACATTGTCTGCCCTGAAATTACAGCCAACTAAAATAAAGTTATATACTCGGAATGTTGTGTATGTAAGTATGTATGTATGGGTCTTTCCTTGTGTGTGTACACAATAGATGCACCCTGTTACACACTTCATTATACAAAATAAGCATCTTCAGGGGAAGTTGTTGGGATCAATAAGACCCTTAAGAGGTGGATGCATCTTCATTATCTGTAATCATAAGTAAGGAGAACACAGAACGAGGACCCTGACTACTATTATGGAGATTGTGCAGCAATTAGCTGAGTCTACAATCAATACTCAGATCTTCTTATCTTTCCTTTTCTGAAAATATGCACTAATAGCAACACTCTCATGCAGGAGGGCTACAAGTCCATTTCCTGCTCTGAATATAATAAGGACTAGGATGTGAAATAACACATGCACACAGCAAGTCAGTCATCATTATAGTCTATTACCAAGATAATACGAAATTTTAACTACACGGATTCATGTTTATTTTTATTTTATTACAAACCAACTACCCTTATACTGTATAAAAACCTGTTGCATATGTTGTATTTACTCGTGCAACAGATCAGAGCAAATATAAAAAAAATCTGTGTTGTCCACCGTGTGTCATAGCAGGAGAAGCAGAGCTGCAACAAACAACATAAACAATGACTCATGGTTTCATTTTCATGTCCCAGCAAACCGGACCAGTGATCCAGCACCCGTGGTGTCAGCTGAATGTTAGCTATGCCGCTGGATAGGTGGAGGGGCTGCTGAAGGCCCTCATAGGCGGCCATGCAGCTGGAATCTGCTTCTGGAACCGCAGCAAAGTGAGAGAACTGCACCGACTAAAATACTCACAACTCACTGAAATCCAAACAGTTTGGTTTGTGTGACAAATTATTGAATATTTCTGAATTGCAACTTTTCCTTTTTAATGTCATTGCAGTGTACTTGCAGTGATTTTTTTTTTTTTTACTTTTTATTGTATTTGCTTTTGCTTTTGTGAAGGTTCTTCTATTGTAATCATGTGTGAACCACAGTGTGTGTTTGTATAGATGTTATATTAGATATCTGCATCATGTTACATTTATATGAAAGTTCTTGATTATACTTTTTTCATTATAAGGATGCAGTATCATAGCAACATTGAACCAAGCAGTTTATAAATAGCCCTGGGTTAAGAATTGAGTAAGTTCTAGTTATTTAAATAGTTTATCTGCCATAGACATAATGCTTTATGGGAGCTACTGTTCTATAGATATCTATAGGTTGGTGGCTCTACATATACTGCTGCTGCCTACAATTCATGCTTATAAAGTATAATATGCTAAAACAGCACTAAGAACTTATTTTTTTAATATGTCTGAAAGTGTAATTTAACACAACAGTACAAGAGGTGCATAGCATTTGCGGGGATATAATACAGCATTCAATATTGGATACTCGTCTGGCATATAGAACCCACAATGCAATGCAGCACTGATCAATAACGTTAACAACATAACAGTCGATGGCAGACAGCAACCCAGGCGGCTCTAGCGTAACATAATATAATCTCAAAATGAGTTCATCCTGGAGAAAGCCTTCCCTCACACCACGGAGACAAAGCTGGCTGTCACTGAAAAAGACAGCAGGAAGCCAGACAGCGACCTCCAAAAACAAAAACAAAACAAAGAAATATAGAGGAGTGGACACTGAGAAAAAAAAAAGAGAGATCTCTGCTGAAGAAGAGAATTACAACTCAAGCATCGGCCTCTAATGGAAGATGTTTACAGAAGCTTGTGGGGGGGTAAAAGAAGGAAAAAGAGAAGATCAGTCAGCTTGAAGAGCTCATCAGAGGCCAAGCCAAAGAGCTGCTGACCAAGACAAAGTAGGCTCTGGAACAGAGAGAGAGGCCTGTGACATGTAACATGCTCTCAAAAAAAGAACAGAGATTCACTGAGGAGCTCTTAGACAAGACAGACTCAGTACAACACTTTATTTGCAAAATATGAAGAGAGTATTTTTTCTTTTTAGCATGACACTGGATGAGCAGCTATGTCAAGAACTTACACCAAGCAAGACATCTCTCTTTCTTTCTAGCGGAAAAAACACATTTAATTCATTGTGACGTTTTACTCCATGTCTGCGAGAAAGCAAATTGAGAGCTGCTCCTTGACCAAACATATGAAGTGCACTTGTTATATATGCCCTGTAAGTGCTCTTTAGGAATGGATGCATGGCACTCCACTCCACTCCTTAAAGAAATGGTACAACCCCAAACAAATCAGGATTAATAGCTGAGGAGTAAGAGGCTAAGTAACTATCCATCAGCATAAAACCTAACACTGGCCTTCTATCCTGCTTAAATAGTATATACTGGTGCAGTGCCTGTAGTTTGTAGGAGGTATGTATTCCTACAGAAAAGTGGAAGCTTTACTGAATATTTCAAGTTTGCCGGATATATGATGTATCTTACACTACTCTCTCACTCTTGTCCTGCATACTATATATATATAAAGCTATTATGAAAATGAACATAAAGGTTAAAACAAGGCTTCCATTTGTGTGAATTTGCTTTGTGTGTGTACTTTTAATTTGGGAGACATGAGGACGTTTTACCTCATTTAAATAAACACTTATGTGTCAGCAAAGCCTCGGGCACCAGGGGAAGCCTTTTAAAGGATTTTTTCCGATGCATTTTTTACCTTTTCATCTTTCTCACACTATTTTCTCCTCCCCTGCCTTTTAAATGTTGCTGTTACCCTGGGCCCAGAAAGCATTCAGGGCTCAGGCTTTCATCTAAAAAAAAAAAAAGCTATAGCTATAGCTTCGTTCACACCTCCCCAGAAACATTCCAGAAATTTCCTTGGAAGAGGTCATGTGTGAAGGCGACCCGGAATCGATTTTTCTGGTAAATCCTCTCTCCCACCTCAAGATGTATAATGTTACAGCGGATGTGCAGGGAAATATGCGGTGTGTATGGTTAAAGAGTAATTTAACCCCCCACAGCTTTGGTTATAGTGTCTCCTCTCTCATGTAAAAAAATGCACCAAGAGTGGAAAAAAGAGCTAAAGAGATTCACTCACATTCACAGAAAAAAAGAAAGAGCGGGGGAAGGTTACTCTCCAGGATGAGGTGAATAAATGGAAGATGCGGCTCGGCGCTCGGCTCATGCTTCCTCATCTCCACATCACTAAAATTGTAATTTATGACAGGATGCTGGTGTTCCAGAATCAGAAGTGACCTGAACAGAATGAGAATCTAGAGCAGGGGTACTCAACTAGAAAGTGAAAAGGTCCACTCTTCAAATGTCCAATGTTTCCGTGGTCCGCAGTGTAACAAAGGTAATGCGTATTTGTCTGTCCCCTCCGCCTTAAATTCTCTGTTTTCTGCATCCATTTTTGTTTTCTTTTCTTTTGCAGTATGGAGCACACCTTTTCGGTTTGAAACATGATCTTGTAAATCACGGACCTCATGTCCCTGCTTTACCGTGTTGTCATAGTGACAAATTAACACTTCATAGATTGGCTATGGGGAAATACACCCAGAAATAGCATGGCAATTAATTATGCCTGAAACACTATGTGATAAAAGTAATATTTTATAATAATATTATTATTAATAATAATTAAAGATTTTGTCTTGGTCTTGGTGGCATTGCGTTTGGATCCATACGTGGACCCCAGCCTGCCAGATGAGTAAGTCTGATCTCGAGTGACATACAAGTTACATGTCATGCAGCCAATCAGAAAGCTAAAGTGAGTGGCTGCGTCGCACAACTTCTCTTGATTTAAATACTGCAAATGTCGGTCAGAGGTTTATTTTACAGGAGTTAGGCACCACATGTAGAGCAACACTGTGAAGCGCTCCACACTCATTTCGAATGCAGGGTATCAAAGATTGACGAGGTTGACAGGTGTGTGTGTGTGTGTGTGTGTGTGTGTGTAACCGGAACGGCGAGGCTAATGAGGGCGCAACAGGCCCGCCTTGAACAGGCTGTGTAAAAGAGGCTACAGTCCCTCCAGCGCTCTTATCCACATCACATCATCAGCTACACACCTGTTTGGACATCTAGCGTTTACCTGTTGGTCTCTCCCAATCCCCCCCTCCCCGTGTCAAAAGAAAAATAACATGCCTCACATTCCCTTTACTTGCCTCTATGTTGCATAGCCATCTTGCAAACATCGGCCCCCAATCTATCATGTGTCACCACACTACAAGACCAACAAAAAGTAGTTACAGTTGGCCCCGTCGCCTCGTGTTTAACGCTCTTGTCAGCTGACGACACAGAAAATTGCCACGTCCGTTCGGCCCGACAGCCCTTTTTTTTCTTTACTTCAGCAAGTCACACTGCCAACTGCCCAACCCAGGTCCCATTTATCCGATTTCTTTTTCTGAAAATTATACAGCTTCCCTAAAAAGCGAGAAAAAAAAAAACACACCTTCCGTAGGTGAGTGTTTATATTTTCACAGCAGCCAAAATCTCCTTTACTGTGTGGTACAAAGCTGACAGTGAGAACATCCTGCAGCATTTCTAATAATGGGAGTCTGGCTGGTCCCGGCAGCGGATGGCTCCCAGGCATCTTTTATCTCATGTCAGCCTCACCTGTCAGGACATTACTCTTCATAAATGTATGATATTTTTACATACCTAAAAAACATGCGGCAGAGAGAGAATGACTTAAGCGTTTGCTGATATAAATGCCACCTTTTATCACCTTGCACTATTTTGAAAAGCCGCATCGCTTTTACTGCCTCACTTTCACATTTTATCATTCCGCCTCTAACCTCTATGACATCAGCTTTATTTTAGCACCCACACAGCAAATCCACTACCAACTCAGTGGCATGGGTATTCAATGGTGTCTGCGCATGTTAGTGGAGATGGATGGCGGCGAGAGAAGAGCAATGAATCTTCATCATAGAGCGACAATGCTTCCCCCTTCGCCCGAACACACCCACAGTCCCAAGCTGCTCCTTTGTCTATCGCCTCTGTTTGTGCATCTCGGAACTCGTGTCTACTCCGTCCCTTCGCCCGCCCTCGCTTGTTGTTTTCCATCCATTCATCCACCTGTCCATCCGTCCGATCTCTGGACACCTGGAAGGAGGCGGAAAGGTAATTTATAGCTCATTCCAGCCAGGACTCTGCACCCTCTCTCTCTCTATCTATCTCTCTCTTTTTTTTTTTTTTGCCAGCACACCCACATTGTTCTGTAGCCGCCATCGATACAAGCCAGGTGTGTGGGTTTGTAATTTCATCCACCCGCAGGCATCTTGCCAGATCCTAGATGACAGGTACTGTAGCAGCATACCAGCACCTGTAATACTGCATAAAGAGCCTTGGAGAAGCCCACTATCGTGACCCCACTCACTCCTACAACGCTGCACAGAAAGCCTGTGATGTCATGTGGCAATATCCTTTACGAGCAGATGCTTTGTTAGCCACCGTTATCTTGAATGAATGATTGCGTTGTGAGGTAAATGTCTTTGTGTTTTCCATGCCCTGTCTCAGAAAACCGACTGAAATCTCTGGAAAACGTAGTTGTTACAGTGATGGGAATTATTGCATTTTGAACTTTTCTCGCATCACTGCAGACTTTTCTGCACCGGTGGAGGACGATGACTGTCTGGGGCCGTGTGTCGGCTCAGGGTCAAGTAATTTCACTCTGTAAGTCTGTCTCATCATCACCTCTTCTTCTCTTAACCATGTCCACCAGGTCCGTGATTATTTGTCCAAGAGTCTGATTCTCTTCTTCTCTTCCCCCTCTCTGTCTATCTGCCTACACATGGCCATAAACTGCTGGCAATAGCGTAACAGGCAATTTACCATGTATATTACACAGTGACTATTTCATGGCTCTCAGGGTAATACAAATTCAACAAATACCAGTAATATTCACACAAATGTTTGTGTGAAATGTTTCATCCCGTATGTCTCACGCAACATTTTAATGGATCCAATCAAAGAGCACATCAGCAGACTTCCTCGCTGTGTTTGTTCTGTGTAATAACCAATGAGCTCGGGAAATGGAGGAGAATTTTCAAAGCTAAATGAGCCTGGTGTTTGTTACTGCACGAGTGACAAATCCAACTGCCTGTGATCCTTTCACTGTTTGTGCGTCGAACAGTGTTCATCGTAGAAGTTTTGGATTACAAGTTAATTACAAACCACTGTCGTCTTCATCAGCACTTCTCTGATTCATCGTTTCATCCATTTAACCACTCTTTCTGCAACTAGCACAGTAACCCCAGTGAAAAGCTGCTTGTAAATCAAGCATTTTTGTTCGTGTTAATTACAGCAACTTAAAATCTACTGATTATGAATCCTCTCGACCGTGAGAACCGCCCGCTGCATACCAACAGCTCTACATGCTGAGCAATGGACGCTCAAGGATTGCGCTAACACTTCTGTGGGCATATGTGAACAAAGATCAATAGCGCGAAAGTCTGTATGGTCTCTTCCTGATTCATCAATATGCTGGCACATGTGTGTTAAAATGTATTAAATCATGAACTGAAAAACGAGCCCCGAGCGGGCTGGAACGCAGTAACAATATAATGTGAAACGACAACCAAAACAGCACTCTTCCAGGCAGCTGCACAACTTTTGCTCGCCAAAGTGCGAATGACAGTTAAAAAAAAAGAATGGAAGAAGGAGGAGAAAGAAGTGGAAAACAGATGTGAGATGATGGAAACGTGTCAAGCCCGCAGGCGGCGGCTGCGTTTTGGGTTATTCAGAATACTGCAGGGATAATTTCTAACAGTTGCCAATATCTGTGCCATCTGGTGAAGATTTGGAGATTCACCTCTGGCTGGTGTGTGATGTTTTGTGCTACATGCGTCATCTGTCCCGCTGAAATCCGGCTGATTAATCATTTTTAATCTACTAAGCAGCTGCTAGCTGGTTGCCCGTCCTGATTGATGGCGGGTCAGTCTTTTTGTGTTGGCAAAGGATCATAGCTTTCGTCCGCGTGTGTGAAAGGATGTTGGCTATATAACGCTTGATGTGAGCGGTGCTGTTTGTATTAATATTTACAGGGAGTTCACTAATTAGTGTGTAGTGAACCACGACAGGACAGAGAAGGAAATTGCTGCTACATGGTGTCATTGTAACTTATTGTCACGCCTGCGGTGTGTGTGTCTTCAATGGCCCTAGGAAATCACACACGAGCTGTGCCCGACTGTACTGACCTGAAATAAAATCCAATTTGATCCAATGAAGTGACCTTAAAAACATGCTTCAGTGACAAATCTTTCTTTCATATACAGCAGTAGGATAACTACTCTTCTACTATTGTCAGAGATAGACACTCATTGAATTTAATTCATTTAAATGGGCTACAAATAATGTGAATGACAATAACAGATAAGAAATTATAATAGATAATATAATAAATACATTATAGAACAAATATATTATATATTGACCATGTTACCATTGACATCCATGTCCGTCCAGCCTTAAATAATATCCGTAGAACATTAAAGACACACTGTGACTTTTTGGATAAAAAAGGTCTCTTTATCATGTTAGACATTTGTATGAAAGTTTGTAATAATTAAGAGGATGAATGAAACATGAGCATCGCTGTGACCTTGCCTGTTAGGTCACCTAATAAAAAGATTCCCAGAAGGCAACACACCCTGTCCTCTTTGGTGTGTGCCCTTCTATTGCAATGACGATGGTTCCTCAATCTGTTCATTGTCTATGTCTTACTCGGGCTTATATCAGGTATAGGCGTTAGCTAGTAACTGCACCATCGATTCACTTTTTTGCAATTAACATAGTGTAGCTCCTGTCCGGTAAGGCGCAAATTGAAAAAAAAAAAACAACAATAAAAATTGGTTTTCTCTCGCCAGCTGCCATCTCACGAGAGTCTGAGATGGCCACTCCCGGATGCATCCATGCCTCCGAGCCAGTGGCATCAACTCATACTGTCGATATACCTGCAAAATTCCACTGGCTCAAGTGAGCGAAATCAAGGCAGTGGGTTGTTTAATGACAGAATAAATCTAGGAGGACGCTTAAAGGAATTGATGTCCTGACAATAAGAACAGAGCAAAACAAAGCAGTTCAACAGCTCTCTCTGCTGCTACTGTAGTTGGATTAATAGACTGCTTAGTCTGGTCCTGGTCTGCTAGGCTATTACGCCGGGATGAGATACATGAAGAATAATCACCTTCTTTTCTTTATCTCAGCCATTCCATAGTCACGGTCACTATTTAATCTTAAATCCATTTAGTTTTTTTTTTCCTCGACACAATGTTACGACACGTAAGTTGTCAGGGCAGCACATAAAGTGTGAGATCATATCTGATGCGTGTGGCTTGATTGGAAAAGCTGGTAAATGAGGCCTGTCAACACCTCCTCACGAAGGCTTTTAAAGGGTAAACGCCAAATGTGGTTCCTGTAGTAATTATAGCAGTGTGATCAGTAACTGTCAAGTGCAGCAGGTTATATTGACTAAAATATTATGCCATTATAATTATATCATTATACTACTATTCTAATGGAATTGTGTAAAATGGTACTTTCGAGCAAATGCAGAGGTGACTGCTCCTCCAACCCCAGAATGTGAGGTGAAAAAAAGAGGAGGTGAGTGGGTTGAAGAAGAATAGTGGAGGTTGTGAAACAGAGACACTAATGGAGCTGATATGGTGAGGAGGAAGAGGAGGATTGATGAGCAGATGATAAGGAGGAGGAAAAAAAGGGTTCCTACAGACAGATGGACATTATTCATGTCTGCATGCAGTTAGTATTATCCACAGTGAAAATGAGGCATTTTATGGCTACTCTGTTTAAGTGTTAAACAGTATTACACTTTTTTTCTTATCCTCTTTTTTTGAGAAAGTCTATCACAATATTTTTGGAATGTTCAGACTGAAATATTTCAATTTCTATTTCATGTATTGAAACTATTTTTTAAGACATTCATGGTCCCCAGAGAATGATTCATGCTACATTTGGCGATCCACCAGCAAAGTTTTCACTAACCCAGCGAAGTATTTCAATTTCTACTACATCAAGATAGAACATTTTCTCTAGACATGACTGGTTCTAAGAGAATGCCATCTCGCGGACTTTGGAGATCCCCTGACTTCTCCCTCCAGTGCCACCATGAAGTTCACACTCGTGGTTTGAGGTGAAATTTCTCAGCAACTGCTGGATGGTTTTGAATCTGATACCACTGATGTTCATGAAAATAAGAATGTTTTCTTTAAATATCCCCTCATTGCTTTTGAAGACTAACTTGGACATCAAGTGATTCAACTTTTCACTTTATGATGAAGTGCAACAGCAAAGTGAATCTGTGATGAATGATCAACAATAGAAAGCAGCTGTAATCATATGGAATACCATACATCTTCACACCTATTTATTATTTAGGAAATAATTTACCCACAAATACATCCTACTCTCTGCTAATTGTTGATTAACCAAACTTATAGGAGCATTTCTTTTTAACAGTTTCGATTATTTTTTTCATAGGAGTTGAAAACTGGAAGAAGAAGAGAACCCAGGGGGGGACAGAGAAGTGAAGAGAGCAGACAGAAGAACATGGTGGTCAATGGTGGGTCGGAGAGGGGAGCAGGGTAAGATCCAGGGGAGATCAATCAACGGGCTCCATGTGTCTGCCCTCTGCTGGGGACAGCGGAGATCAATAAGGGGCAAGGCCCACCCGCCACTTCACCGCAGAACGCAATATGAAATGAAAAGAACAGCTGAACAAGGAGAGGAAGAATGGAAGCAAGCGAGCGAGAAAATATGAGCGGGAGACGGAGGACAGGTGAGACTTAACCCTGCAAGTCAAATGTCTGAAACATCAGAAAGGATTTCTGCGGTGGAAGTGAGGGTCAAGAAAAATCGAATTCTTCTGTTCTTCTTGTGGCGGCAGCTTCAACACCTACGCCAGCCTGTAAAATATCGTCAGCGTCTTAATCAGGAGTACGTGTTGTGTTGCTCCGTACAGTATATCAATTAGTCACATTCAAACATCTCTGCATACTGGTTAATGTTTAGAGGCCATTCTGAGATGAAAGAGTGACTACAAGAAAAAAATAAAGCAGGCACCTATAGAAATCTCCCCCGAGAGAAGCTGAAAGCGGAAGCTAAGCACGGGAATCCTCCCCGACTCTTCGGAGACGTGCCCCTCGCGCTAACTCTGGCAAACAGGGAATTGGGATGAAAGCAGGAAATGTCCCCACAGGAATGGAAATGAATCCGCTCCGCCTCTTCGTTTAAACCCACATCGACACTGCATGCCCACACCGAGAATTTTCAAGCTTCCAATTTAATAACTCACATCACACATCCATCCATCCATCCAGCTCCCCGTGATGGTCCTCGGCCAAGTCTTCCCTTATCTGCCTCTCATCAAGTAAATGTGTGAGCAACAGGGAGATTTGGCAAGAAAGACGAGGAGACAGACAGACGAAAAGTGTTTTTTCTTCCATTTTTCAATCTGTACGGCTCTTATGCCTGCCTTGTTTCCATTGTTCACCTACTTCCTTGAGAGGCTTCATAGAGTGGAAAAAAATGGAGGTGCGCATGGTGTTTTTTTGTTCTTCTTTATCAAATGGCGACAGGAACTGCACCTGTCTATATCTGGCAGGCGTGAGGGTGATTTCAGGGGTGCACAGATTACTTCCACTGCCACTCCATTCTCTATGATCCAGCTTTTAAAAGCACTTAAAACATCATGCATTTTCCATCCAAGTGCACAAATTCAACTTCACGGTCTGAAGGATGCTGTTCTTTTTTTTTTTTCTATCCGTACTGCTGTTATTGGCTATGCAGAGTTATGATGTGAGCGCATTACCAAGTATTTTGTATATGTGCGAGGAGTGCAAATAATATAGAAAATCGATTTACTTACTTCAGAGAGATCATGCAGTGATCAGAGCGGCGTGGCAGCTGAGAAATTTGCAAAGGATGGATTGTGGCGCCATAATTTGTACATCATTTGCAGTCCCTACTTTCTCCATCTTAAGGTCCTATTCAGAAAAAAGATTTTGTGCACAAAGCCTCACGTTGGGTAATGAGTAGAGATCGTTATCAGAGTAGAGTTGTTATTTTATGTATGTAACGTAATCTATTAATACAGATATATAATGAAACTAATATTATATTAATGACTGAATCTCACAGTACTGTTGTTGAGAAGCATTATACTGATGTATATTTGGTGCCACAGCTGCAGTTTCACAACCAGCTGCAGCATCACACAGCAGCTGAAATGATATTAACAGTGGATCGGCCAGGTACTGATGGGAATTAATATTCTGTGTTCTGCTGAACAACCACACAGATCAGCTGTTACACACAGATTGCACATTTGTATTATGGGTCTGTCTGTAGTTACCAGCAACTCTCTAATGTTGGTAAATATTTCACTATTTGACTCTTAACTGTCGATTTGGTTTTTAGCACTGGTCTTTGTGAACGAGGCTTTGTAATGGGGCCCATTTTACCTTATTATAACCTAGTAATAACTTGTTATGTGTTTGAAACTTTTATTTCTTCACCAAGCCAATAACGTAATACGTTGTTATGATATCGGCCAAAAGTTATTATGTAATTACTTCAGGAGATTCATTACATTGTTCGGTTTTTAAAAAGGGGAAATTCATTACATTACTGGCAATGAATATGTTATTAGTTTGCACTGCTACACTGCTTTCCTGACCTAACCCCATTGTATTGAATATTATACATATATTTGATAACCAATAGCTATTTTTTTTTCTTACTTTTAGATTCATGCGGGAAAGAGAGAGAGATGCATTGTGGCTGAGTCAGGCACAGGGCAGGAATCAGTGAAGTCCCAGCAGGATGAATGTAACAGTGAATGCGCAGTATGAGCTGGACAGGAAACAACCGAGCCAAGTTCCTGAGATTTGTTTACCAGCAGAATAGTGTAGTGTGGAGAAGGAAGGGATCTATACCGCTTGTGTTCAGCTGCAGTCTGGAGGCTCAATCAAGTCCGTTCAAATGCAGTGGCTCTCTCTTTTTTTTTTTTAAATAATCTCCTTATATACCCTGAAACATACACACAAGTAATGGAAGAGTAATTCAAGTGTTATCTCTTTTTTACTACTGCTTTTGACGGTTTTTATTTAAGAGTCTAACATATCATACCATGAGCATTCCATGGACTTTTTATATTAATAGTTTCGGAAACTCTAACACGATGTATTTTTAGTTTGAAGTTGAAAAAAACTCTACTAAATGTAGTTTTACAGAGCTCTCTCAAACGCCTGCTAGGAAGCCTCTAGAGGCCTCTCAATAATCTTGATTATGGTAAATTGTGATATTTATTTCAGATATCAAGTATCAGCAGTCCACCAGGACCACGCTCACAGGCATCTACCATATCAGTGTAACAGCAATTACCCCACAGAGAAAGAGTGAGGGGGGGTGGAGGTGAAAAAGACAAACAGAGATGCAGTCCGGTGTCACATCTCATGACCCGGTGACCTTCACCCGGCATGAAAACTGACTGGTAACAGCAAACAGCCAGCCGGTAACAGCTGGAACAGAGCCACCGGCGGGAGCCACAGCAAGTGGAGAAAGAGATAAAAAAAAGACTGAGGGTGATCTCACTGTATTATTTGTTTCCTCTATCTGGGATATTGAGGATATAATATATCCAAATCTTCTATGAAGGAAAATATGATTGTGATTACATTGGTATATGGATGTGTAGCATGTGGCTGTCCATTTTGCTGTGGTATACTGCATGCGCACATAGAGCTGTTGGGTCTTGAGAAACAAGCTTCCACTCTGTTGGCATCTGGTCATGTGTTGCAGACGATGAAGAGTGCACAACTCAGTGCTGGAGCCCTGCCTGGGAGTTTATTGCGGGCCCACAGCTTGGATCTCTAGCCTTTGTGAACCAACACCAGGCTGATAAATGCCTGAGAGGTGATGGAGAGAATGAGTGGAAGCACAGAAGCACCCGGAGGAAAAGCAATTCTGGACAGAACCCTCGAATAGCCTCGTATAACGGAGCTGTCAACAGCCCCGAGCATGAAAAATGACAGGGATGTGTCCGCCGCTGTGTTTGTAGGTTCCAGTCAGTTATCTGAGGCCCGTGGTTTACAGAGCTGTTTGAAGTCAAATTATGTACATTCAAAGGAATACATTATTTGGGGATTTAAAAAGTGATATGCATTTCTGCATAAAAACTGGCGCTTTCGCAGCTTTGACTGTTAAGATGTGAACAGATTATTTGATTGGGTTCAAACCATGAGTACAAAAACTCAATAACTAAATCGTATTGTTATTATAACCTGGGTCATATTCATGCAGCTGTGGCCATTGTGTCTTTTTAGTGAAGTGTGTGCATGCAACTGCATGCATGCCCAACTACAGTACAAACGGCAGGTTAAAGTAAAGGGGCTCAGTTATTAAAAAATCACCTTTTCAGTGCTAAATGCATAATTTATTTTTGGTGTTCCTGCTAACACACCTGTGAAATAAGACCAGCCACTGTCTGACCATATTATATTAATCTGAGGAAATGGTGGGCGGCACAGCAGCGCTGTAGCTTCACAGCATGAAGGTCACGGGTTCAAGTCCTTGGGCCAGGACCTTTCTGTGTGGAGTTTACATGTCCTCCCCATGTCTCTGGAGGTTTTTTCTGGGTTCTTCTGTGTTCTCCCACAGTCCAAAACCATGCTTAGGTTAATTGAGACTTCAAATTGCCCATAGGTGTGAGTGAATGGCATGTGTGTTTAGACTGTGACCTGTCTGGGGTGTGAGCTGGGATTGGTTCCAACAGACCCCACATGACCTAAGTAAAGGATAAAACGATATAGAAAATGGATGGATGAAAACTAAGAAAATGGCAAAATAGGGCTCCTTTAAACTAGAATGTTGGTCTGTAAACTTTGATGGATCTCTGTGTTCTATCTATCATTTATGCTCGAATTCCTCCAGGAGAGTGAGAAGATTCCTGTGTGACAAAAACCTGCCATGTCCTTGTGACATCTGTATGAATTGCCACTTTTTTGTCTATTCTGCTTCGTTTATAGTTGATTACCATCTAGCAAATCTCATTGCCTCTGTCTCTGCTTCTCCTCAGATTGCCCAAACTGTCATACCAGCCTCAGGGGGAAATGACCCGCCATTATCGAAGAGCTCGGAGTTGTTTTTTCTTACGTCTTGCCGCCTTGCTTATTTGGTGACAGAGAGGAGTCCGCCATAATGGCTCTATTATCACTCCATCTCCCGTTTAGTCTGTCAACCTGTAGCAGCTCCTCGGTGCACTCCGGAGACTCTCAGGAGCAGGTTGGCAGCGGAGTCCTTGATTAAGGACGAAAATTTAATTACACAATCTATTTTAGTAACAGAGATGACAATGGCAATTGAGAGCGGTGGCAGAAAACAAATGCGGTGCAAGCACAGGCATCCCGGGCTCGGGCACCCGGGCTGATATACCAAATGCCTCATGGGAGATCCATTTCCACTTGGCTGGCTGCAGATTCAATCAGCCAGCAGGAGAGCACTCCGCCAGCCAAATGTCAGAGATGAGGCCACTGAGTCACCTCCTGGATTCATCATTCCAACAGCTCATCAACTATCCTTTTCAATCCAGGACAGCGTCTGAAATGCTACACTAAATAAATCTTATAGGTGCCTGTATTTTTTTTTAATCAGTCATGAGTCACTGATCTCCATGGTTTAATCTAAATGTCAAACTGAACAGTTACACTGTGACGCTAATCACTGTGTTTAGGTCCATTTACAGATCAGATGCATTGCTGTAGCCTTCTGGTAGATAAAGCATGGTAGCAGCTGAGTGTGTTGAGCCTCCACTGATAAGCCTTGTGTTTATTTACTAGTCAGTCCATGCTCTGTGCTCCTCATCATTGTCTGCGAAGTCTCACAGCGCCAGCACCGGCACCATCCCACCTCTCAATAAACCATCGGCAAGGCCAGAGCGATGTAAGGCAGCCATATTTACAGCCCTGAAAGCAATTGGAGGTTAACAATGAGGCCTGGCTGCTGCAGTTTATGAGCTGCTGTAAAATTGCCACTATGATTAAAATCTCCGTTGGGTGAAAGACAATGAGCCCTTTCTCTCAACCCTCCTGTGAAATATCGGCCCATGCTCTTTCTCCCTACCTCTCCCCTTGTCTCCTTTCATCTGGGCGACCTCGTTTTCAGGCCTTTACCTTGGCTAAATGGCCTTTTACACACCATTGTTATATTAACGCCTCAGAAAGTGCTCTGAGACTTGTTTGGCCTGCGGTTGCATGTGTGAGAGGGTGTATAAATTAGGGATACCTTACATACCAACGCATGATAATGTGGATTTATTATTTATATCAACTTGTGTGACACTAAAGAAGTCGCTCCGTATTTCGAAGTAACTCCTCATGGAGCGGGACCACAAATGCTGAAAACATCTGACTCAGCATTCCAGCAAGGTCTTGGCAACCATGGCTCTTCATAATGTATTTTTCTCACCCCCTGACAATGAATCTACAGACACAATCTGCTTCTCATTAACATTGTCTTTTAACAATCTTTGCCTCTAACATCCAAAAAAAAACTGCTTGCAACACCTCCCCCTAGTTCTTTGCTCTCCAAAGTCATCAGAAAACAAAGGACGAAACTCAGACTGGCGGAGAGAAAATACATTTAATCCAGAGATCTGTGTCTACTGATGTCATTCTTCTCCAGTTTAATAATGACATACTGTGTGTTCACAATGCCGCCTTCAAAAAGTAGAAAACGCTTAGTCACCCAACACCAAATTGGCACTGAGTTACCATTTAATCTTGCTGTTAAAATGTTTTTTTTTAGTTCCAGGGAGAGAGAGTGAAACAAAAGCATGTGATGGGTTGACATTGATAGGTTGACCGTGTTTTGGAGCGTGGAAAGTCTGAGTTGTTTTGAAGTGAGCTCAACTTTATATGTACCACGTCCCAGACCCCCTTTGCAACAACATAGAGGATCTATGTAAACAAGCACAAAGGCATAAATTGCCTAGATCTGCCTAGAATCTGGATGTCATAATTGACAGCAAACTTAAAGTTAGAGAACCACAGACCAATGTACGCAGGTTGCTTCCAGAAACACTAATTACAATTTCACAATAGTTGTGAATAGGATTGGCCGGTGTCTCCTTAATTAGCAGTTGAGGATCAATATATCGAAGCTCCTTAAATTTTTTTTATCCTGAAAGCTAACAGTTGTCGTTCCAATGCTGCCATGTATAAGGTTTTCTATCTATCCTGAAACTCATTTCCCTTCATGGGTGCATTGTAAAATAAATCTGTATGAGTAGATCCATTATTGACTATCTTATTACCCATATTTTATAATGTCACAGGTATACAGTCACCCCCCCTTTCATGGCGATTCATATCAGCCAATCAGAGGACAGAGGTGTTGCCTGTTGGCACTGAGAACCTGTCAGATTAAAACTTAGCTATAGTGCAGATACTCACATTGTTCCCTCCTGAATAGTCTTATACTGCTTTTGTTGTATGTTGTTGTGGATAAAAGCATCCGATAAATAAAAATTGTCAACCGGAAATTACAAAAACAATTGTAAATTGCCTCTATAATTATTATCAGTTTGCAAAGGTGAGTTGATAGTTGTATCTAATTTAAAGGATTCTGTATTCTCAATAGATTAGAATATAGAGATCATTTAAAAAAGAAAAGTGAACATCTGTAGCCTCCTATGCAAATCATAATTAATGGCAGATGTATTACAAATTAAACTGGGATCACATTTTGCAAATATACCTACTGCCTCTGAGCAGAGGATGAGATATAAGTATTAAGTACTAGCAGTATTAGCAGTATTAGTTGCATTACTGGTATTTGAACTTCTCCACTTGTGGCCAACCAGGAGGCTGCACACCACCCTTTTCTGCCTGGGAACTATAGCCTTATATTTAGTGTGCTGATTCTCATCTGTACCATTCAATCTATGTTGGGTAATGACCTAAAGGGCAAGATGGTGCATACAAGTGGCCACAATGACTTTCCTTCTCAAGATGGCTGGGCTCTCCCTTAGAGAATAGGTGAGGATCTGAATCATCTGTAATGGACTCAGGGTAAACTTGCTGCTCTTCTGCATCCAGAGGAGTAAGATGAGCTGGCATCTATTGAGGAGCCTCCTGGACACCCCCCTGGTGAGCTGTTTCTGGAGAGACTATGTTTCTGGGGTAGCCTGGGAACACCTTGGGGTTTCCCTGGAAGATCTGGACGACGTAGCTGGAGAAAGGGAAGTCTGGGCCTCTCTGCTGATGCTGCTGCCCCCTTGACCCGAGCCGGATAAGTGGTAGAAGATGGATTACCGGTGTAGTGCATGTACACTGCATATGTGACCTCGCACTGGTGTTCCTTCGCAAGATGGTGTCATCATGTACAGATTCTTAATCCTTGCCTGTGACATGTTGCTGCTGCTGTTGGACGGAAGAACACTGAAAGTTTTCTGTTGAGAAACTGAAGATGAAGCGAACCTGCTCTATTCTTATGCTGTTGTTGTAGTTTTACTTGAGCTACTGAGTTTTGATTTAACACGTACACATTGTCCTACAAGTGTGCACATGTACATACATGCACAAGCGTGTAACCACAGTGGAGTATAGCAGATTGAAGCAGATTTTTCACTATCTTTGCAATTATGTTGTATTAGAAACATGATATGACACTAACAACTAGAACAACTTATTGACGTTTTGAGCAGTGTTTTGACCAGGCATTGACAGTCGTCTGCGTAGATGCTGTCATTCACCAGGCCTCATGTTAATTTAACATCAGTTGTAAGTCGGACAATGTTGATCCTGGACGAGGCCACACTAATTACCCTCTGACACACAGAAAGGCAGCATTATTCCCAGCAGTGAGCCTTAGCCAAGGTTTCAACTCCTCATCCTCCAACCATTTTGAATTTGCATTTCTCTATTAGTCAACAGTGTTGATTGACACCCGGGCATAAAGGTGACTTTGTGTGCTATCAAACAGCAGCCAGTCAGTGGCTGTGCTTTCAGATAACGTCAAATCTATCAAGAATCCTTAAATATACTACACAGAATTCCACTATGCTCCTCCACAGTGATTAAATTATAGCAATTTTTTACTAAAGTTACAAATGAATAATACATCTTTTTCTTTACAAAACACATAGAGAGATTCATTTTTTTCTTTTTCCTTATATTTTGACATTATTTTTAATTATAGAAATTTTCTCTGCAATAAAACCATAAAAAATAAAAATCATTTTATGAGGCAACAGTAAATTTTAAAAATGCCATTTCTGGTCATATTGTGCACCTACTCAAAAATATATGCTGAATATTATGACATTGACCCAACAAATATAACTTAACTAATAACTTTTTTTCATTGACTAAGGCAACCTCTTTTGACAAATATACAATTTGAAATCAATGGCATTCAGGATTTTTTAATGCTTGCTAGGGGCTTTAATTTTCGCTAAATTGGCACTTCAACCTTTATTACTTTTTTAAGACCAGTTTTTAAGACATCCTGCATCAAGTGCCTGAGATGAAGGGGGCAGACCCAGCGCAGCAATCTGCCACCGATGCAGGGCACAGAGCCCAGAATCCACGCCTCATCCATATTAACAATATGCACACAAACACACACTTACCTCCTCTGTGAAATATACAGTATATGCACCAAATGACATAAGGACATAACACACCTTGTTCATATAACTTTGATGTCAGACTGTAGGAGACATAATGGTAACCACCTGGATGGTCCACACACACACACACACACACACACACACACACACACACACACACACACATATGCAGACAGACTTTGTGACAGTGGGAGTCAATTTAATGTGGGTTTCATCTTGAAAAGTCGGTAGCCAGACATACTGTATATTGCAATACACCACAAGTCAGTCCCTGTAATTGCAAACCATGACACACTGTCAACTGTTTAGGCTGTAATTTTATAGATTTGCAGGCAAATAAAAGAAAGGTGCAGAGGCAGAAATGTCCCAGCCCTTCACTGAGGCTGAAATGAACATAATTACACCTGCCCTTCATCTCCTCACCTCTCCGCTGATTTTCTTTTGTCTCCTTTTATCGTTTGTCCATCCTCCCCTGCACCCTCTCCCGTCTTCTCCCTCCTCCGTCTGTCGCGCTCAGATCAACGCTATTTCCTCTCTAAACCCGCCGCTTTTTCCATCAATCTAACAAGCGGGAGAGGTGAAGAACCCATTTACAAAGCATTTATCAGAAACCAGCATCCGCTACTTCACCCGCACTCACACCGATGATGCCACTCATATCCTGGTATCGCTTCATAGAAAGTGACAGAATCAGTGCAAACAGAGTAATTTAAAGCCCTAACATGTGTTGCAAGTCCTATAAAAGTCTGAATTTAATTTGAATGAATTTGAGCATTAGGAGATGCGGCATTGTCTGTGTGTGCATGCATGCTTGTGTGTGACTGCTGTAAGTTCCCGACTGTCCAGTTAGAATAAGGTCACTCCATTTTCTTTCAGCCTGTCCATTAATCGTGAGACACAGCATTTGGAAGGATTTTTTTGTTTGTTTTCATCCATGCCATTTCGGTTTCATTGTCGAAATGTCTAAAATGGCAGCTTTAGTGAGCTATTAGTGCAGAACAAGAACATTAGAGGAGCTTAACAGAGGAGGCAACAACTGAGCAGGGCCTCTGTTCCTCTGACCCATATTACAGCACATTAAACACAATAACTCATCCCCCACTCTCTGTCTCTCTGTTAGAGAGCCACACACACACATTTGGTGGTGGACTTATCTTTTTTTGCTATCAGGCCTATTAATGCGGACTAGCGCTTTGGCCTCTGACCCTGACATTTCCTTAGATGAGGGAGCTCTCTCACTGGAACGCGGCCTCGCATCAAATGCAGGAGGAAATTATGTTGCTTTCGATTTCCTCGAGCTGTTGGTGGTGAATGAGCAGCGTAGAGAAATACGAGATGTAGTATCCACATAACCCCCTCAACCCCCTGCCAACACTCACACACTCACACACACAATCAGAGGTCAAGCAATGGTGGAACAAAGAGCTGGTAAATGGGCATGTAAATTATAGATGAGGAGAAACTCGTTCATAGAGTAGGATCTTGAGGTGAGCGGGGTCGACACACACCCGCGTACACACACACACACACACACACTCACACTTGCTTGCTACAAATGAAGCAGCGTTACAGATGACCATAAATGCAGCACAGTTGTATACTCTAAAGCTCGTAAATCCAAATAAGCACCTCCTGCAGCGAGACAATTCTTTCTCCTATATTGTAATTGTTGTGATTTACAGCATGTTTACCATCCGAGTATGAACACAGTTCATCTAAGTGATCATTATACGAAGCAAACTGAATCTATCACCCCGTCATTTACGGAACAAGTGACAAAGAGGCGCCATTAAAATTCATACAGTGAAGAACGTGCCATAAACTTTGGGATTTGAGCAGAATGCTTACAGTGCAGCCGAGTATTTGAGCTTCAGCGCACGATGGACCGACTCGTCCCGAGAGCCGCTTTTCATTTGACTGTTACAGAAGAGAAGCCCTAACACTATCAGGCAGGTTTAGAGTTTAGAGGAGGGCCGTTCAGAAAAACTCCTGCCGGCTTCCCTTCATGACTCTTATCTCCCGAAGCACATTTCCTAAAGCCTTCACTTAAATCGATTTTGAAGACGACTGCATTTTATGGAATAAGATATATTGTCTTCTTCTCTTGGCTGAAGCGGTGATATTGTAACAATTTGGGTTTTTTAACTTGAACTGTGTTTGGGTCTTAAACTCCTGCAGCCGCAGCATGTGTGTGTGTACTCGTGCATGTGTGTGAGTGTGTTATGTGTGGTGCATTATGGTGACGTTACGGTGCACATGATGGACCATTCTGTCAAATGTGTGATGTAGCTGCTGCTCAACTGTGACCAGTGTGATATGGTACAAAGAATAACGTCTGACAGATGGAAAATGGACTATACTCGGGTATTTAAATTCAAATAACTTGCCTTTATTTGTTCTTAAGTGACTAATCCATTCAAATTAATTTCAGACAGCAGCTTCTCTGAGGCTTTCTTGATAGCACAGAGTAACAAGTCTGGCCGGATGAGGGGAAAAAGATTTCACTATCAAAATACCAATAAATAAATCTGATACATTTTATGAATCTGTATTGGTCTCCATCCCTTCCATTTATAATGTTAATAAAACATTTTACACCATCAAAACATGAAATGAAATGTTAATTACTGTAAATTGTCAGCTTTTTTTTTTTTTTTTTAGAGACTGCCTGGTTGCCTAAAGTTTAGGGGGTGTGAGGGCTATAAACAGATGTTTCTGTATACAGATGGTTCAAATAACATCTCTCTGATAAAGGTCAATCTGTTGTTGCTAATGGTCAAATCAAACCCCCGAATCGTTGAATAAAGAAAATCGTAACTTTAGGTACTTTAAGTAGCTAGCCAATGAGCCTCAGGCAAGATACAATTTTCAGCATGAGTGGCGAGTGTTGGTTGACTTTGAGGAAGGAGGTACTAATAATAAATCACCTGCCTCAGGGCCAAATGATGAAGGGTGAATCTTGAGAGTCCAGTTTATTTGTATAGACCAAAATCACAAATCACAGATTCATCTCAGGGGGCTCGACAGCTTGTACAGAAATACAACATGTCCTTAGACCCTCAAATCCAATAAGGAAAGGCTACCTTATAAAAGGAAAGAAGCTAGAAGAAACCTCTACAACAGCAAGAGAGAATGGCTCCATCTTCCAGGATGAAGCCACTTACAATAGATGGCGTGTGCAGAATAGAATACAGGCAAATAGGATTGCTCTTATTTAAATGCAGCAGACAGAAAACAGCTTGATGCAATTTATATAAGATAAACAGATAAAACATAAAATACTACAGCACAGGGGTGGAGCGTTCATCACAGCTCAAGCTAAGTTTCTGCTGAATTATAGTTTATTACAGTAAGTTATGTAGCTTAACCTTTCCCTACATGTATGTAGATATACATAATAATATACATTTTAATCTATCATAGACCTCATGTTAAAATGAATTAGCCAGGTACAGATTTAGCTTATGCTTCACAACGGAATGAAAATATTTCCCTTCACCGTACTCATGAACTTTATTGTCAAGGTAACGGCAGCAGTTCATCATCATTCATGTAGCCTTGCAGGTGTTTCTGGAGGGATTTTGATGATGTTTGACTGCTTGCTGGAAGCGACAGGAGGCGGACGTTTGAACAGACAGCTGGAGCTGACGTTCCCTGCAGGTTCTGCAGGATTTGGAAATGATTGGTTATTCCAAAACCACTATACTTAGACATAAAATCAAAGCCAGGGAGCATGAGAATATAAAATTATTTGTGGTTTACTGCTGCATGTAGTGCTAAAGATCTGTGGCAGTAGGCATGGCACAGCGGTGTCATTTTCCCCCACCGACTGATAGCCATGTGGATTACTCCTATTAAAAGAAAAAAATATATATATATAGATATATATATATATATCTATATATATATATATATTTTCATTTACCTCCTTCTGTTTATGTCACCAGGAGGAGGCCGTAAAACACAGCCTAGGTGTAATAATAGTCTGTTTTAATGATGTAATTCAGATGATTTATGAATAACATTCAATAAAAATATAAAAAAAATAAGAAAAAATATACCTGCTCAAATCTGCTGTATTGCAAAATACAGCTTTGTGTGTGTGTGTGAGAGTGTGTGTGTGTGTGTGTGTGTGTGTGTGTGTGTGTGTGTGTGTGTGTGTGTGCAGGCACAGGCTCTCACATATGTGTACGTGTGCACATTTGCAGGACGTACGGTAAGTTAACTCAGAACTCTGTAACTCCAGTGAAACCACAGCAGCAGAGGAACGGAGCAGGTCATCACTGGCTGACCCTTCTTAGTTTTGTCAGACCTCAGCAGAAAGCTCAGATTCAGCTAAGGATCTGCTTGATGGAAAGTGGCATGTGTGGTTGCTATGGCAACACTTGCACATCACATAATTCAATACTGAAAACATCATCAAACAACGCGCTATAGCAACATTATGGTGAAATAAACTACTGATGATGTTATAACTTACAAAGTTGCTTTATCTAAAAAAAAGATCACGTGTGTGATGTACGTGCTCTCCAGCAGAAATACCTAACATTGGGAACAGCCTGTCTGGCTGTGGTCCAAACACTTTTTCCAAGCTATGTGTCAATCAATCACTATTTAGGGTATTTCAATGTCTCAGTAGGAAGGGAAGGAGGGGGAACAGAGTTTGTATCATAAAAAACATGATAATCTGTACAACTAAAAACCTTAAATATTATACTGGAAAACTCAGGCCACTTTGATATTTCCTATCTATTAAGCGACTTTGTGAATATTATATAATGAATATTATATATTTTATATATATTACCTATGTCCAATTATGTAACTTTAATTATGAACCTTTTTTCTCTTATAGGAACTTTTGATCGCCACTGCTGGCTATAGAAAACACAAGTCTAAGGTTTCTGTCCTGTTTGGCTCACAGGGCTTGCTATTTCTCAAATTTATCAAAACTGCAGGGAGACAGAAAACATATGGGCAACCATAAACCAGTGGGCTACCTGGAAGTGGTGTAGCTTGATGTTTGTATGATGAAAAAATGGCAAGAACTATAACTCATCAGGGGGGACCTGATGGTTAAGGCATGTACCATATGGGCAAAACACGCCCTGAGCTGTGTGCTCCCAGCACAACCCCTGGCTGGGGAGCTGTTGAATGTCATTTCCTGACTTACCTGTTAATCTACTATTGTACGTACATAAAGGAAAAATGCAAAAAAAAAAGTTTATCTCTATAATGTAATCTTTAAAAGAACAGTAAGTCATCAGTGTTATGACACGGGTTGTTAACCTATCAAAATCATTGGCATCATTGAAATAGTCATAAACCTGCTGACATGATGATGTATCATGAATAATGACTATTTAACTAAAGTTCAAACTTTACAACTAAACATGTAATTTCTAATATCTATCCTATTATTAACACGATTTTGAATAATCACTTGTAATAAAATATGAAGTACTATGTTGCCAACTATGTGCCTATACGTATTAGCACACGTGTAAATGGCCACACAGGGGCAACTTGTGATATGATATATCGTTACATAAGGAATTACCAACACATTATTGTGGCCAAGAGTAGCAAAAATCCACCTCAAGCATGCAACTCATTTCCACTTCCTTGTTAAAAAAATGCATGAGGTCAATAGATGGAAGTGACTGCCTTTTGTGATACAGGCAGAATGGAGCCGGACTCATTTGCTGTGTCAGAGACTCAAAGTTTATGATGATAATTGTGATCCAGACTGTGATTGTTGAAACCCAGATAAGCTCCTCCACACACCGGCACAAGCAATAAACCTCATTACTGCTTAGTCAGAGGAATGTTGGTTGCAGCAGGTGCGAGTGCGCGTAGGTAATGATCTCCCATTAATGCTCCGTCAAGAGCGGTGAGACAGAAAAAGGGAGAAAGACAGCAAATGTGCGAGAGAGACTCACTGCTGCCTCGTCCTCCCTGCTGTCGCTGGTGTCCTCACTCTTGTGGTGTCCAGCAGAGGAGCGAGCGTCCCTCTTGCGGCTGGCGTCCGTCCCCTCCGTCTGTCTCTCTCCATCTGGGCCGAGGTGAATAAAAAAACACAACAAAAAAAATGGACACTGGTCAGAAAAGTGCCAAACACCCCTTTCTTCCCACCTCCGCTTTAATCATCGTCATCAATAGTGTTATTATCATTCAGATACCTATCAATATACCACCCACCAGTAGCATCATTGCATTCATGAATATCTCCATTACCATCAAGATCATGGTCAACAATAATCTTGAGCTTTTTCTCATTTGTTTCCTCATTCACTGAGCCTCTGTACTGTAATCAAAGCCACATAGAACTTTCCAGAGACAAGGAGATTAAATGGGGGAAAAATGTAATTGGGAAAAGTAAGACAAGAGACAAAAGAGAAGAACAGAAGGGAAACTTGAAGTGTGTGTGTGTGTGTGTGTGTGTGTGTGTGTCTGTGTGTGTGTGTGTGTGTAGACTCAAGTTTTTCTTGCTGTGAAGTGGAGCTGTTAGGATGCTGTCATGCCACAGATGGATTATGGAAGTTTTGCTGCACAATGATGACAGTTGCCTTGGCTGAGAGAGAGCAACCGGAATTTAAATCCGCTCATTATGTATGTGTGTGTGTGTGTGTGTGTGTCCTGGAGTCTGTTTTTCTGTGTCCGTAACAGAGCATATGGTCAAAATCTCTCTGTGCTGCCAACGTAAACGCACATAGAGTACGAACACACACACACACACACACACACACACACACACACACACATGCTGTCATGGGCGATTAACCCAGAGCACAATTCAATACAGAGCAGTAACAGGATATTCAACACTTTATGAGAGCCTGGTTATTTGGAGTTTACAAGGACCGAAAGGGTCCTCATAAGGTTTCCCATTCTTCCTCTATGGTGGCGTTCCTATAAAAAGCAGGGAATCCATAACCTATTTACTCCAGTCTCTTATTTTTTATTTGTATTGCACTGCGCTGGATCCTATTTTGTCTGACCTGGTTCAGAAAGTGCAGCATTGCAGCAGCTCGGACAGGCTGCCATAAAAGGTGGCGCCTGGGCCACTGACTCCCCCATAGGAAGTGGGGGGGGGCGGGGAGGGACTGTATGATGTCCCAAATGCATTATAGTGGAAGTGGCTCATTACTGTCTACTGAGAAGGGGCAGCTGTAGTGTACGTGCACGCATACAGCCACACACACACACACACACACACACACACACACACACACACACACACACACACCCAAGGGGATGGATTGTGATTAAAAGGGAGAGTGGGGAGAATAGGTGGCTATAAAGCATAATGAGAGCTAATGGTTTTCCAATATGTCCCCTTAACAATGAGTGGGCTGAATTGGATAGTGGGGGGGGGGGGGGGGGTTGGGGGAAAGTGCTGTTTGTGTGTGTGTGTGTGTGTGTGTGTGTGTGTGTGTGTGTGTGTGTGTGTGTGTGTGTGTGTGTCTGCAATGAGGTTGATGCGGTCATGGGGGAAGAGGAAAGACTAATATGTGTCGTTGGTGCATGTTCATTGATCGTTCACATACAAGAGACATTGAAATTAAAACAAAAAACTATCAAAAGATAAAAGGCACCAACTGAAAAAGAATTGCACCAAAGGTAAACTGCATCCAGGAATGTCTCGAGCAGACATAATGCCCATTGATGATTTGTTTGAATATCATCTTGCCTTTCTGGCTTCATTTCCTTCACAAATTCCCTAATTCCTGACAACTGTATTAAAAAAAAATAAATTAAAAAAAACTGTTTCTTCTGGTAAATCCTCTACTTTTGCTGAATGAAAGAGGAGAAAATTGCCATGTTCAGGACACATTTCCTTTCAAACTGTTCCTCATCTCTCTCTGATTGTGTGACTGTGTGTTGTATTTTTTTCACTCCCACAAACAGAGCTGGTTAACATCAGAATGGCAAAAGAAGAAAAAGAGGGGGGGGGGGGACAAAAAAAGCAGCCAGTGACGGTCCACAAAGTGTTTTTTTTTCAGTGTCAAAGTTGAGCCTGTAGCGCCACAGGAGCAGCAGCTGTAAAAGCCGTCAGCGCCGCAGCTCAACTCAGTCTGAGTGCGGCCTTCGGGATCCATCAAAGCTCTGGAGTATCAAAGAGGAGGCACCAGAGAGGAACCGTCCTGAACTTTGTCTCACTTCAAGCCCGACTTCCACTGCTGAGCCAAATATAGCAGCGCATGCCACTTCAAATCCCAAATTGTGATCATACTAAGTAACTAAAAGCTCATTAGTATTCATTTAGATTTATGTATTAGTCTCTCAGAGTTTTGCTGAATATTTCTTTGATTTTTTTTTTTTTTTTGATATACGTAATTAATCCCAAGATAGGAAATGTGTTC
The DNA here is from genome assembly GCA_036785175.1 of Eupleurogrammus muticus. Classification (NCBI taxonomy): domain Eukaryota; kingdom Metazoa; phylum Chordata; class Actinopteri; order Scombriformes; family Trichiuridae; genus Eupleurogrammus; species Eupleurogrammus muticus. The sequence goes on along the minus strand of JAYKQN010000010.1, from coordinate 19,698,642 downwards.
TCCCTTTTTGACTCATCCCCTGAGGGAGCAGTGGGCAGCAGCAGTGCCGCGCCCAGGATCACTGAGTGAGTTAACTCCAAGTCCAACCCTGCATACTGAGTGCTACGCAGAGACGCCCTGGGTTACATATTTACAGCCTTTGGTAGGATGTATCCAGGGGTGGAACCCACCACCTCCCAGTATCAGGACAGAGTACATTAGTCATAATACACTTAGTACTTTAGTATACATTACATCGGAAAGCAGAAAAAAGGCAATAAAGTTTCAATCATAACAAAGGTTGTAAAGATTTCAGTCATTCAGTACTGATTAAATGTTTAAGATGCTCTAATTTATATTTTATAAGAAGAAAAACATTTGAAAGAATGAATAATAATAATTAATAATAATTATTATTATTATTATTATTATACATGATGATAGCTATATATATATATATATATGTACATATGTACAGTACTCTTTTGAACTGTAACATGACAAGCTATACATCAAAATAACATACTGAGAGAAATGATTTAAAAAGCACATGAATTGTAATTACTATGTAGCAAATTATCCCAAATCCCTCCATGAATGGTAAATGATGTTATTATGCTTTGCAGTTCACCTCCTGCCTTATTTTGCAGTTTGTTTCTGCTCCTAAACACCTCACTGAGTCAACCAGCAGCACATCTCCATTTAACCGTTTATCTCAGTCTTTTATGAGCAGGCACCAGGGAGCGAGTTGAGCCGTCCTTTCTCTCATCTCATTTATGTAAGTGAACACCTTAAATATGCATGAAGGGCATGAAGAGCTCTTATCAACTGTAAATGAATGAGGAATTAAATGAGTGACAGATACAAATCACCAGAATGGAGACACAACACATGGAGTAACAGCAAACCCGCTGAATATAATAGATACCCACTGTTCCAAGAGGAAAAGTGGTGAGATGAGCAGTGATTAAGAAAAGAAGGGTTTTATTATTTAACAGCAACACTTCACATACACAATACAAGTTGATGAGAATGAATTGCATTTTATATGCAAAATAGCATTATATGCATGCTATATCAAGCCATCTGTGCTTCCCTGAAAATCCCTCCATAAATACAGAAAAGATTCATTTTAGTCTCAACATCAGTCCCATGTCAGCACCAAATGCTGCAACATTTGGAGGCAAAATAAAAAAAAAATAAAAAACTCAATTTTAAAATAAAAGACTTCTATTTCATCTTTACAAGAGAAAATCTTAAAATGTAAAAGTACAACATGCGTCTCTGCACTGTGTATAGTTGTATAAATTCAAATTGAATCAGGTTTTTGATCATACTTAGATATTATTAAGCGAGATGTACAGCTATTTATATATAACTAACATTTACATTTGAAATGCCATTTATACGAATACAGTAAGTGTTTGACATTTTGAAAAAAAAAAACATTCACTGTTAATGTATTCTTTAAATAAATTCTTTGATGATCCCAAAAGGAGAAGATAAAGAGAACTAGAACGTACGTGTTTCTGCGTGTGTGTATCAAATGTTCAAACATTCTTGCCAACATATCCCTCAACGCTGAAGAGCGCGCACGTGTGTCCTGACTGAAAGTAATCGCGTATGTGTGGAAATGTGCTTATTTGCAGCCTGTCAGACAGGAAGCTCGCGGTGGTGCGATGGGAATGAGTCATGAATTATGTTTCTGCGGATTCCTCTGTGGTGAATAAGTCCTACAAAACCAGGAGGTTAGTTCTTTCATCCTACGCAGGGACTGCTATTCCCCTAAGTACCCAGCATGCATCGCCTTCTCTCGCTCGTGAAGCATACAAAGTTGAAAAGGGACTCTTGGACCAGGATGAACCAAAACTTAGACCTTTTTTTTTTTTTTTAAACTCACATGTAGACGGCGACGCAAGTGCAGGGTGATGGGGGAACCGATGTGAGTCTGATGCCAGTCCAATTCCAGTTCCAGTTCCACTCCCAGTCCCCGGACTGTGACGGGACTATTCGAGCCCCCGCGCCACCTCTAATGAAGTAATGAAGATCTGACTGGCAGGTTAATGGAAGCCAATCGACAACTAACTCTGCAACCAGCAGGAGACCAGCAAGTGGAATACTAATCATTTAGCTGCTTCCCCTCTGATGTTCTACCTAATTTGTCCTAAAACAGAAGCACTATTTCACCGCACAGACACGTCGGTAGAGAGCAACTCCTGTAACCTCCAGAGGAAAGAGATGTGAACTGTTTTTGTAAGTGCTTCTTTTTGACAGTGTATTAAAAACCATGGCAAACAGCAGTCTTATCCAAGGGTGATGTGGGTGTTAGCTGTCGATGGAAAAGAGGATTGTAGGGAACTACTTATGAGAAATAATAATGAATTCACCTTACACGTCTGCCCTTGATATTCTAATGACATTCTAAACTATATAGCTTTTATATGCAATAGATTATGCATATATATATATATATATATATATATATATATATATATATAATGATGAGACAGAAACAGCTGAAGGCTAAACAGGGATGAAAAGAAGTGAGTGCAGCAGGAGTTACAGGATTGAGGACACAAAAAAGAGAAAATTACACCCTACAGAGGACTTAATTTAACCGAGCTGTTTAAATAGAAGGAGTTGAGCGTTTGGCCACACATGCGACAGACCCTCGTCACGACAGATTAAGTAGCAACGTGTTCCGGGAGCCCTCGAGATCTGTTCCGTGTGATGGCCCCTCTGGTAAACAGGTGAAATAATCGCACACAGCAGCTCAGAGTGGATGCCAATGGTCATTATCACAATTTATTTGCCAGTGTTATCTCGAGGGTGTTTTTTTTGTTCCCCTGGTTGCTTCAACACTACATCATTCTCGGAGTGGACCCAATTATTTTCATTTAGGTGATTCGATGGAAGGTCAAATCATAATTTCCATGGCCCTAAATTGAAATGTTGGTCTTTAAATGGTTAATGAGGATTAATCAATTCTAAATATCATTGTTTATTTTTCTGATGAATTACTTTAATTGATTAATCTGTGTGTTATTTAAGTCAGTGGTTCTCAAAGGTGACTTTCTTTTTTTCTACTATAATAGCATTGCTATTTAGTTGGTGGATTCGGTGGAGTTGGAGAGACAAGCCATAGTATGAAATAGAAGTATTTGAGGCAGATTGCCAAAGATTGCTTGGGAGCTTGGTTGTCTTAAAGTAATTTAATGATTTAAGGGGGGCAATGGAAGATTTTACAGTGCTTTAAAATAAAAAAAAGTTTTTTTTTTCCCTCTATTGATCCAGGTTGGCTTCCTTTTTCTTCCTGTGAGTAAAATCACACATGACATCCTGTCCATTACTTTGCTGTACAATCCACAGTTTTCACGCTATTTCTTTCCATGTCATCAGAAATACATCACTGTCAATTACCGAATTCCCAAATGCTACAACGCAATTTTGAATGGTGCTTTTTTTATTTATTTTTTTGTCACATAGCAGGCATTGCCTCTTGGTTGAAAGTCTGGTGCTATATATAATAATACGATAATTCGGATATAAGAATAACAACTGATAAATGTGAAATATTTTGAGACATACTGTATAATGAGTTTTTTTCCAAGTAATCCTGTTGGGTCTCCACTGATGTCTCATGGAAATATGTTCATGTTTGATGTCCAGGTGCTCTAGCTCACTACACTGTTCTTCTAAAGGTATAAAATCATGTTTACTATTACTATACACAAGAGTTAAGACTTCTGGACTTGCAATGCAAACTGGAGAGAGAGGAAGAGAGAAGTGTGAGCCATTAGTATCTGTGCCCCATAAACAGTCAGGCCCTGTGTTTGGGCTAAGACATTCTTTTAGACACTACGCACAGCCCAAAGCTGCACCCTAGATACCACTACGTTATGACTCCACCAGACCCAGTCTACAACACACCTACAGGCGCATGGATGAGCACGGCCACATTTGCTACTTACACAACATGGGCGCTGGGCATGAAAGTGACAACTGCACCGGTGGTAACTAGCTTTTTCAATTGCATTAAGGTCCCGCAGACCATTTTGAGACAAAATAGGGCCCAGTGACAGAATGGGTGACTATTTTGGTCATGGGTTTCATACACTCTGTGATAAACCATTTTGAAATAAAAATAAGAGGTCCTGCACAATGTTGAGGGTTTGCAATGAAGAAAGGGTATTTATTAGACCAGGTTTCCTTCAGATCTCTCATACCTAAAATCATTTTGTCCGAGTGTGCAGTATTTTCCATTGTAATAAAACATCTAAAGTAAAAAAAAAACATTTCAGATGGATGTCTGTGATCTTATTTGTGCCAGTTTATAGGGGGATATTTGATATTTGAAGAGGGCTGTGATTCACTGATTTAAGAAATATATTTATTTGTTATATTACTTAATGATCTAACATATAAAAACAAGACTTTTTAGAAGGACTATAAAGAGAGCAGGTTTATCCAGTAACAGTTTTATATCCCAAAATGTCTATTCAATCTTCATCTCAAAGACCCCTTCATTGGATTAGAATTTTGAAACAGGCTAATAACGGCTAATGGTCAGCGGCACTATATCGCCTTATATTATGTAGACATAGCACTGGCTGCAGGGTGGTTTGCAGCATTTTTCTGCTTTGTTTACTGTGGAGAATAAGAATCAGGGGATTACGTTCACAAGTAAAATCTAACATTAGCATACTAATTATAGGTATTATATTATATACAGTGGGGAAAATAAGTATTTGCTATTTTGCTATTTCTCCCACTTAGAAATCATGGAGGGGTCTGAAATTTTCATCGTAGGTGCATGTCCACTGTGAGAGAGATAAACTAAAAAGAAAAATCCAGAAATCACAATGCATGATTTTTTAATGAATTATTTGTGTGATATAGCGGCAAATAAGTATTTGAACACCTGTGTGTCATCTAGAATTCTGACCCTGAAGGACCTGTTAGTCCGCCCATTAGAAGTCCACCTGCATCCATGTATCATCCTTAATCAGATGTACCTGTTTGAAGTGGTTAGCTGCATAAAGACACCTGTCCACCCCATACAATCAGCAAGACTCTAACTTGTAACATGGCGAAGACCAAAGAGCTGTCCAACGACACAAGAGAGAAAATTGTACACCTCCACAAGGCTGGAAAGGGCTACGGAGCAATTGCCAAGCAGCTTGGTGAAAAAAGGTCCACTGTTGGAGCAATCATTAGAAAATGGAAGCAGAACATGACGGTCAATCTGAATCGGAGTGGAGCCCTATGCAAGATATCACCTCGTGGGGTCTCAATGATTCTAAGAAAGGTGAGGAATCAGCCCGGAACTACACGACAGGAGTTGGTCAATGACCTGAAAAGAACTGGGACCAACGTTTCCAAGGTTACTGTAGGTAATACACTAAGACGTCATGATTTGAAATCATGCATGGCACGAAAGGTTCCTCTGCTTAAATCAGCACATGTCAAGGCCGTCTTAAGTTTGCATATGACCATTTGGATGATACAGAGGAGTCATTGGAGAAAGTTTTGTGGTCAGATGAGACCAAAATAGAACTTTTTGGTCATAATTCCACTAAGCGTGTTTGGAGGAAGAAGAATGAAGAGTACAATCCGAAGAACACCATCCCTACTGTGAAGCATGGGGGTGGTAGCATCATGCTTTGGGGGTGTTTTTCTGCACATGGGACAGGACGAGTGCACTGCATTAAAGAGAGGATGACTGGGGCCGTGTATTGTGAGATTTTGGGGAACAACCTCCTTCCCTCAGTCAGAGCATTGAAGATGGGTCGTGGCTGGGTCTTCCAACACGACAACGACCCAAAGCACACAGCCAGGAAACCAAGGACTGGCTCCTTAAGAAGCATATCAAGGTTCTAGCATGGCCCAGCCAGTCTCCAGACCTGAACCCAATCGAAAATCTTTGGAGGGAGCTCAAACTCTGTGCTTCTCAGCGACAGCCCAGAAACCTGACTGATCTAGAGAAGATCTGTGTGGAGGAGTGGGCCAGGATCCCTCCTGCAGTATGTGCAAACCTGGTGAAAAACTACAGGAAACGTTTGACCTCTGTAATAGCAAACAAAGGCTACTGTACCAAATATTAACATTCATTTTCTCAGGTGTTCAAATACTTATTTGCCGCTATATCACACAAATAAATCATTAAAAAATCATGCATTGTGATTTCTGGATTTTTCTTTTTAGTTTATCTCTCTCACAGTGGACATGCACCTACGATGAAAATTTCAGACCCCTCCATGATTTCTAAGTGGGAGAAATAGCAAAATAGCAGGGTGTTCAAATACTTATTTTCCCCACTGTATTGAGAGTTGAGAAGGAGCAAAGACTTGATACCCAAAATTACTTTTGCTTATTATTATTATTTGATTTTATAGCAATGGAGACTTTTGCATTTTGATTTGATACCTCATAAGACTTGAATGTGCATTACTTGATATTTTTTTAGACATCCCATTAATGAACTTTTTCCACCCTCGTCTGTCTTGGCTGTCCTGTCCAGCTGTTTCCAGGTCAGTCCTTCCTTTTTCACACCCAGGTCTGTGTTCCTTCTCCACGTGTTTCTGGGTCTCTCTCTCTGTTTTATTTGCCTTGTGGGTTTTAAACTCAGAGCCACAAATGACAATACCAACCTTGACAGAGGAAAAAATACATACAAGATACCTTGGGGGCATGGATAAAATGTCCCCAGTATGTATGTATGTATGTATGGAGTGCTCTGTCATGCTTAGTATCGTCGTTTGTGGCTTTGATAATGAGGTTTGTCTACTGAAACTCTATTTATGCCCACATGTCTGTGATACTATATGTTAACATGTATGTATACTGCTGGTCCTCCTTTATCTTAAATGAGTTGCCTCGGGATTCAGAAGGAATTTTGGTGTAAACTGACAATAAAGTCATATTGTTGTATTATATTGTTTCTTATTATATGCATTCATTAATTCATAATAATCAGAACAGGTCTTATGCAATAGATTATTTGTTCCAAAATGATTCTTTTGTGTTTTATCCTCTCATTTTTCAAACAGCGTGAACTTCAAATGATTTAAATTTCACTCGTTTTTTTTTAGCACTTTCATGTATCTATTCCCACATGCAAATTCCAGTTTTTCAATGTTCTATCAGCAGATTTGAATGACGATGCATTCTCATTTTAAGCAAAGTAAAAGACAGCACTTTCTTAGCAGTATAATTGTAACCATGAAACCTCATTAAAGTAACATTATTAGAAAACTAATGTTGCTGGATGAGACATAACTTGTTTTTACTGTATCTAATGAAGCAGATTGATGGTTATAGCTGCTATAGAAACATTCAGGTATTTATTTATAAATATCTAATGTCCACCAACATACATGATCTTGGACTTCACTTTATATCAGAATATTTAATTAATGTTAAGTCAACTATAAATAATAAATCCCACTAAATGTGTCCTTAATCATAGCTACACATAAGACAAAAAAACTGTGGAAAATCAGTGGTATTTTGTGAATTATTGCTAAAGAAATTCACTGATAGTGGAGCGTATCGCCACTCACCAAGATGGCTACCCTGCGTCTCGTCAGCGTCGGTGCGCAGTTACGTTGGATGCTACGTCTGTCAGTATATGATGTCTGTGGGCAGCCCTGCTTCAGTCGACTGCCCCTCAGATAAAACCCAGCGAGCGGTATCATGAGGCCTAATTTGTGAGAGAAAACACTCCCACGCAGTTACAGGAACACAATAGGCCACGTCTTTGACACGAGGCACCACTGATGGATAACTTCATTTTGCTCGAGGAAGGAAATGAAGCCGTTCACTGCACGGGTTTGGCAATCACTTACCACTGCAGATTTTTTTCTCTCCTTTTCTGAGCTGACAAAGGTGCGACACAGCATGTTTCCTCCTCCGTAGCTACTTCAAAGTTTGAAGAGCTGCATTTAGACATAACCGTCTGCATAGTGCTGCCACACCGAGCTGCTGCTTCGCCCCTCTTGTTAACTGGAACATGTCAAGCCGCGTCTCACCCTGACTTTCCCCGTTGACTGCAACCACACAGTGTTTTCCTGTTTTCCAGGAGGGCAGCTCTTTCCGAGATGCTAGTAGAACAACTTCCAGCACCCCAACAACTATTCCTCACTCAGATGTTTACGTGATGCCCATTCTAATGTGTGGGTTAACAGAGGATGTACCTCTTAACCCTTGCTGCCCTATTATTTTAATGAGGTTGGTCAAAACCCAAGAATCCCACAGAGAATGGAAGAAGAGGCGAAAGAGTTCCAGGAAGAGTGGTCAAGTCTACGGCAACACAGCGCGCTCCGTGTGAATTATTGACGGGGCCGATCTCCTCAGCCCGTTCTTTTCCTCCACTCAGCGAGTGCACCACCTCTGAAACATGTGCTGCTTTGCCCTTGAGCCCGCACCGGCATCACTGGGAATGCTTAATACAAACCCCTCACCTCCTCGCCCTCCATCGGGGAGTAAAATTAAAGATGCATGGGCTGATACAAGACGCTGCAGCTTTTATGAACAAGAGTGGAAGAAAAACAGGGAGATTAAGTATGAGGGGGACAAGGTGAAAGAGAGGGAACCGTAATAATGACCCTCAACAGAATAGAAAACCTTACGAGAATCCTGTTAACGAAAACGCTAGCTGGCAAATGTTACTTTCATGTTTCAGACAATATGTCATGTTTGGGGTTGAGGAATCTTTGCATGCAGAGTTTGGAGGTCACCTTCCTAGGGTCATCCAGTGCACACTTGAAATAATGCAACGCTGGATTTTTTCCTGCCAAAAAATTGAAGAGTTTATTATGTAGACTAGTCTAGCCCATAAGAACCTACAGTGACACTGGTGTAACAAGAACTTTGGATGCCCCAGACTCTTCCTTATAAGGGTTTATGTCTGAACTTCTGCACAAATCTTTGGGAATAAAAACTATTATTCTGAAAAAACATTAGAAATGTGTTCTATGTGGCACTTCACTTGGTCTATGGTATAACTTGCATAATTCCCTTTAAGGATGAACGGATCTGGGTTCTTATGGGTTAAGGCTGTACGATTTTTAAAAAATCCTTTTCCATAGAAAACTGTTTATATTGATCAATATCTATAAATAGTGATGATTTTGTGGGGGCAGAGAGTGTCATATATAAATGTATATTGTTTTATTTTTTATGAATAAATATCATTTTTATCTCTTAGCTTTGTATACTGACAGGTCAAAGGGCAACAGGTCAAGGCTTCAATAAATACAAAGGTGGTCGTTTGAAGCTATGAATGGATCAGTTTGGTTCTGGAGGAGTGGTAACAGCATTTGTGTATTTGGTGTGGTCTGTGGCAGCAGGGTGTTGGGGCCCAATGCGATATCTTTTAACACGCACTGAAAATCCGGAATGGCACCCCTGCAAGACAGTACGGGGGAGGAGATGGAATTGGAGGTCTGGGGAGAGAGTGGCCCACTGATGGTGGTGGAGGCCGTGCTGAGTGGGAACATGAGTGGGAAGCGAGGACGAGAGCTAGTGAGAGATACAGTAGGAAGACGAAGGGAAAGCCTATACCATTTGTCCCTCATTAACATGTTCCCTCATTCACTCACTCACTACTCACCCAGCCATTCACTGATTGGCTTACTCTCTCTCTCTCTCTCTCTGTGATGCATTTACACCCTACTACTTTTTACAGGCCAGGAGCTTATAAAGTTTTACATGGCTCTGAGCTTTTTTGCTTTGCAATCGAGCATGGTGTTATAAGGTATGGTTGACACAAGGCAATAGAGGATGCCAAACTGATGGGTCTGTATAGTTCTTTAATGACCCTTTTTAGGCTAAACAGTGAAGCATTCATGCACACACACACACACACACACGCACGCACACAGGGTGGCATGGCAGAGGGCAGCGTGAGTGTAACAAGCTTAGTGATACAGCAGAATGCAACGACCAGGGTTGTCCTGGCAAAATGGAGATAGCTAATTATAGCAAATAAACTGCACTGATCTGTGCCATTAGCCAGTCAGTAATGAAGCAGAGTGGAGGGCGGCCGTGACACTGATGAGCAGCTTGGCTCAAAGTGGTGCACTCTCTGGCCTTTAGTCTGGCTCCAGCAACACAGTCTTCTCAGGAGGCATAACAACACTTTGGAGATGAGATGGATAGAGACTAATGGAAACGTAGCAGAGAAAGACAGAGATAGAGATAGAGATATAGATAGAGAGACGTTGATGGAAGGAGCAACATAAAGTGGAGTGAATGTGTGCTTGTAGGCTTGTGGGTGTACAGGGCAGCGGGAGAGATTGCAGTGATGCTTAATGTGCTGTAATATGGGTCAGGGGCAAAGAGGTCCCACACTCTCTCTTTCCCACCCTCTTCTCTAAGCTCCTGAAATTTTTAGCGCTCCACCAACAGCTCACTAAAGCCGCCACTTATGAAAATTCAAATAACAAAAAAACAAAGTGCCACGGATGGAGACAAACATAACATCAGAGCCCCGAGGCCTGGCGCAGGCGAAGATTAATAGAGTGAAAGAAAATGGAATGCCCTTATTGCGCGCACACACACACACACACACATACACACACACACACACACACACACACACACACACAAACATGCAAATACACACACACTGATACGTAGATGGTATTGGAAGAACATCTAACGAATATAATCAATTAAACATATGCATTTCCATTTGCAGTAACTGAGCTCGGCGTTCTGAGAACAACTGGTGTTCACGTGAGCTCCTCTGGATTTGAAATGAATGCTCAGAAACATTGCACGACATGCACACAACTATGCAAGCCAGTTTTTGGCTTTCTATCTAAGTATACTTGTCTTTGCTTGAAATATAATTATCTTGAGGATGTAGAAAGTGGAGATTGCAATTAAGAAGTCACAATCAATGCATCTGTGGAAGCCAGGAAGTGCCTTCTACTTATCTCAAAACTATCTGCACTCCACTGATGTTTAAATCTGATTTGCTCTCAACTGCTCTTGAGGTTTTAACACTCTTCTGAAATTCTGAGGCATCCCTATAGCTTAAATCACCTCACATTCAAAAAAAAAAGTTAACCAACAACATTTAACACAGTCATTTGTAAACATTTCAATCTGAATTATAATCTGAAAAAATGATATTGCAGCTTTAAAGCTGACTATTTTCCCAGTTTAATATATTAACCTTATTTATAAAAAATCAAGCATCAGCATTTTTTATAGCTCCCCATTTTATTAATGCTTCAAATTCTGCATAATTAAGGAGTTGTAGCTGACATCACATTATTAAATTGACTTGTGTTCAGCTGGTTTTAGCATTCACTAAAGAGGAGGTGTGTGTGTGTGTGTTTGTGTGTGTTTGTGTGTGTTTGTGTGTGTGTGTGTGTGTGTGTGTGTGTGTGTGTGTGTGTGTGTGTTACACAGTTTGTGTGTTAGTAAAAGGTTTTCATTTGATAATAGTGCCATTTCAACACAGCAGATAAACCTGGTGATCTCTGTCTGTATAAACCATGCATTTAATTACGGCTGAAAGTGGGACAGCTAGTTATTAGGCAACTCAGGTCATGTTGTACACATTCGAAGCCCTCATATATTTCTGTCAATCTCTCACCTTGTTGGTATTTGGCCATCGGCTGTCGAGCAAACCGGTGTGATCCCTCCGTGACCTGCCGGCCCACTCGCCCTGCTCATCTCTAAATTGCTGTCTGCCTCTGCCCGTCTCCTCCTGTTGCTTAGCGCTCAAAAGCCCGTGTGAACTCCACTGGCTGCCGAGCCACCTATAAGGTCGGCTTTGGACCTATGCTGGGTTGCCATGGATACGGCGGGAGTGCAGAATGAAAACATTTCCAACAATGTTCAATGCCACAAGATATCAAACACAGACAGGACACCGGAGCAACAAAGACGTCCGAGAATTATACAGACAAGAGGAGAGGGAGTTATGGCAGCCACTTACAAAGCGGCAGCGGTGACTAAAGTGGATGGAATTCATAAGCACAGACACACACACGCAAATGCAGTAGCAGCAACTTTCTCCCTCTGGTAGGATGCCTTCCTGTTTCTGTATATTATATATTCAATAGTGCATATTCCCAAGTTGCCAGTCCCAAGTGTGTTAATTGAGTCCATGAGAGTTTATAGAGACATTCTGTACACACACACACACACACACATAACAGTATCTCAGCAGTGGAGGCTAACCTGAGCCACAGCAGAACCACAACTGTCATCCCCGATGTGTCACTGGGGAAGGAATCAGAGCGCGTGTGCAGAGGTTGCAAGCTTCCTGAACCCCCATCTGCTCATCAGCATACATTTGCAAAGGAAGAAACCGTTAGCAAGAGTCAGAGCCGGACAGAGCGTCTAAACAAGGTGAGAGCGCTGAAGGAGACCTTCCTGTGATAATTCATCCATCCTGGGCTCTCCTGACAGCAGAGCCATAGCGAGAGGAGGAGCCGCGGCATCTGCCCCGGGCCCGCATAACCAAAAAAAACCCATGCCACCGGATAAAGAGCACTCAGGTCCGGGCTTTGAGTCTCATGGCGCCATGCTACGTGAACCAGAAAGAGATGGAAAAATTGGGTGTGTTGCTGTGCCTCACTAGAAGATAGAGACAAATCGTGTTTCTGAAACAATGAAACACTTGAGACAGGCCCGACCTCCAAATAACCTTTCTCTGTTTACCACATCTCTTCTTTTTTTGCACTCTCAGTGCACCTTCTCCCTTCCTTTTTCCCCTCTTTGTTGTCTAGCCTGCATTTCCTCTTCCACATATCTTTTATCATCCCTCTCCTTCACTTCTCTCATTAGGGCCTGAACCCTGTTACAGCAGGGGAAGCCCTCTCCTATCTGTAAGGATTCTTCTTTCTTTTTCCTTTTCTCAAAAATGTGCACACAAGCCACACCTGGTGAAAAATTTGATATTTTATGGTTTGCATTACGGGTGTGGCAAAATGGCTCTGGAAAATCTTAAAAAAAAAAAATTGAGCCCCTCACCCCGGATTGACATAGACAAATGAAAACTCACTGTACCTGTACAATATGTCATCAATTTCAAAAAGTCTTTTGGACCAGTACCCTAACACCAACAGGAAATTTGGCCATCTTGAATCAAATAACCAATTTATCACAATCTTCACACATTACATTTGAAAAAAAATGTTCTAGGTAATTTTATCACACCAACAAATTCACTTTGAATCATCTTCAGACATTGCAGATGAAAAGTTATTAAAGTCTCAGCACGAAGCAGGAACTTGCTATAACCTCAGCATAGTTTGTCCAATCTGCACCAGTGACCCCCCCTGAACACACCTGCACAGCCATTTGTATTTTCAGAATCACAGCGCCCCCTACTAGCAACAGGAAGTGAAGGGAAATTTGGCAAACATCATCTGATTTACATATATTTTTACGTTTTCCAAACACAAAACCCACACGCCATGAATGTGGCGGAGAAGCTACCTCTGCTTTTTCTAGCTATAGAAACCTTCTTTGTTTCTTATCAGGTAGTGATGGTATTGTTTTGTTCCTAAACGGATGAAAAACAGACAAAGTACGGACAAAAGACTCCATCAGTATCCATATATGTATTTAAAGTTGGGCATAAATGGGCCTTTAATTCACCCTATTCTTCCCTTCTTACCTCTCTTCTCCTCTTTTTAATCATCCTGTGGCTGTCTGATGTGGCATTGCTTAATGCCTGAATATCGTTTCCATGTAGGACCCCTGTGTGGTCATTATCCTCCACCAAGTATCTGATTATCATCGTCCCTAGGAGTCATTACTTCCCTGATCATATCGCCTGTGTGCTGAGACAAAGAGATAGAAGCCGAGGAGTGGTGGAGTCGGTGGGGACAGCCATAAAGGAGCCGACAGCGACAGCCAAAAGAAACAGAAAGTAAAATGGGTAAGTGGTTGTGAGGGAGGAAAACAGGACAAAGGAGAGGGGATCAAGGGAAGGGGAAACTCTGAAGAATAAGAAGAGGTGATGCGGGCGGGAGGAAAATGAGGTGGGGAGAACAGACACAATAATAGCCTTGCCTTATCACCGTACAGTGATAAATTCCCTCCTCGTCAGGGAGCCTGAGCCCCGGCTGGGACCGGGCCTGATGACAAACCACCTCCACCCTGCACTGCAGCCCTGCCTATTTATGACGGGGACTGGTACGCGAGCATGGCCGGGGAGCCGGCCGGGCCTCAATCCGTCTTGGGTCGGTGTCGCCACTCCCGGGACCCGGTGACAACCTCAAATGGGGCCACTCCGTCACGTCCCATCAGCCCCTTTCCCCTTACCCGAACCTCTGACAGCCACTTCAGCACATCATTCTCTGCTCCTCCGGCGATCACTCAGTGTTATGATCGATACCGGTGCGTCAACAAGCCATGTGTCAGGTGACAGCAGCCGTAACGAGAGATGGAAGAAAAATTAAGAAAAACTGTTTAAATGACTTATTGAAAATCAATGTATTAATTCAATTATAAGCTTGAAACAAGCGTCTCAAAAAATGCGGAGAAAAAACTCATTACACAAGAAAGTAGTTATTGGTATTGAAGAGGGAACTGTGTAGTCAGCGACTTTCTAATGAATCGTCCAATTACAGTGATACTTAAAAGGGCTGGAATTGTGGAAAACAAAAAAGAAATGAGCTTTGGGATGGATTAGGGTGAGGATGAGGGCTTCCTGTGCCATCAAATTACTCAATTCCTCTCTTCTTTTTGAAGTTATTGGAAATTTTCAAATTCGCAGCTAAAGCACTAGCGTTGTTGAGGCAGAACATGTTATGCAACAGGAACTAGACTCCATAGCCACGTTTTAGTGACGACAGCCCAGTGATCATGTTACACCAGGACATTAAATTAAATATGTGAGGAAGCTTTAGCATGAGCTACCCCCGTGTACCTAACTTCTGTAGCAGGAGTTTGTAACCCGATGAGGAGTAGGATGCTGGTTATTCAGCAGCTTAAATGTATTTACAGCCTTCCAGAGGACAGACATTTATGTCAGGGGTGGCTTAAATTTATTTTTGGAGACTTTCTCCTCTCTTTTATGGGTAAGTTGTTTTGTGTTTGCTCTACATATTTTACAGCTGACTGATTAATATAAGCTGAAGCTAAACTGAAATCTTTACTACTGACAATAATTATAATAATGATAATAATAACTGGGACTTATATAGCACCATACATGAGGCCCAGGAATTATTTTCATAGGGGGCGAGAACAAACAAAATAAAAAGTGGTAATGAGGGAGGTCAGTGATGTGGAGCAAGAGGCCAGGAGGGATTTCCAACAGGGCGAGGGCTGCTAAACTGAAAGCTCTTTCACCAAAAGGTGCGTGGGCATCTGCAGGGGGTGGAAAGTGGGCCTGTGGCTGTGGACTGCAGATTCCAGGAGAGGGTGGGGGATTTGCTATTGGGGAGGCTTAGAGCTTTAAAACAGGCTCATAAAGCTTTTTCTTTCTTTTAATATTGCTACAGAACTACATGTGCGGTATAACATATCAGCGCTAAATCTAATGTCGTGACCTCTGGCTATGTGTAAAAGTAAAATTACTTCTACTTTGTTAAAAAATTTGAATTCAATCTAAAGATTCTGAAACCTTTTGAAGTCGCCACTATGATCAGACTCCAATTTATACGCTATCTCCAGGTGTAGACATTATTCCAGGTAAAGATGCAGCGTAAGGGGACTTTCTTTTATTCATTAGGATGTATTCCAATTGGCTGGGCATGAAGGTGGGGGCCACACCTCCAGCCAATTGGAGTCGGCAGTCATTATGCAGATTTTATGCAAATGGCTTCTGAGAGAGGCTGCTGGAAAAAGAGGGGAGTCAGGGTGGCGAGGAGAGATGGATTTACAGAAATATAAACGGCTTTTGTTGAACAAAACGTCTCAGATAAGTTCATTATTGCTATAGCGGAGTGTTTGAGAGAGGAAAAAAAAAAGCTGTAGGTGTTATTCAGCTAAATGGAAAGAATTACATAAAACCACACCAAACAAATGCCTGAATTCGTAATGCAATTCTGCTCCCACATCAGCCAGCCCACCTCTGGTTCAATCACTTATCCTGCAACAAAAATCCCTGCAGCCTGCTGACCCCGAATCAGCCACAAAGAACAGAGAGCTCCAATAAGCCGAGCGTGGGACTTGGCCCGGCAATTAATGCATGCAAGCCGCTGCGATTGTTCGCGTTTTGTTTCTTGTGTCTGCTTGCCCGTTTACATATTCCTGCTCGGCGTAAATTATTCATGGGTGTTCCTTCTCGTATCCTCCAGCGACAGCTGAGGCCGGTCACGCGGCAAACAAGGAGGCAACAACACAAGCCATTGATCGACACGGCGCGGGGGGACTGGTGTGGAAATAGAAAGGAAGGTGAGAGCGCGGTTCGGGAATGAGACACATTAGCCACACACATAGGGAGAAAAAGGGGGGGGCAGCTCATAGCACACACACTCAGTGGAAGGTCAAAATGCACATGCTTCTCATGTTAGGGTTTAAAGAGTTTGTGTGCATGCGTCTCTGTGTCGTCTGCTTCCACAAATGTATGCCTATCAGAGCCTTGTTTGAAATAAAGGGACAAATTGTAGTGTTTTTCTGTTATAGTTTTGTCTCATAAACTGTTCATATCCCTATAGGATTGCATAGCAATGTATAAGTTACCATCATAATAGAGGAAGAGGTGCTGGACACAGGTTTCAATGCATACTGCCACATTTCAGTGTCCGGTAAAATAAGGAAACCCACAATTCTTTGCAGTCAGCTTCTTTTACATAGTAATTACTAGGATATTCATCATGTATGAATACATTTCTGGATTTTATATTAGTACAACTATTTTTTATTTTCTTGTTTATTTACTGAGCTCATTTGAAAACCAACATGGTATTCTCCCAACCAATGACAATTTAGAAAGAGATGAATGAGAATGTCAGATAGTCTTGAGGTTGTCCATCCAGGTGTGTGCCGTCACTATAGCCTGATTTATTTCTGTGACATGTCGTAAACTGGTTTGTAAACTGTTGTCCCACGCACGCACACACACCCCAAACCGTGTAACCGTAAATCTTGTGTACCCATCACTTCGCCGACGTGAGACAAAAAGAATAAATTAAAAAGTAAACATGTATTTATAAGCATCAAAGACATCAAACGGTTCAGACTGTTGAGTAAAAAGAAGATAGACGTAAATAAATAAATCTAACACAGCGTGTTGGTCTCAGGCAATCTGACGGTTCCACTTTTCCCTTTTTACGGGATTGTCATGGGAGATGGCACAGACATGGTGAGCAGAGGGGGCAACAAAACCGTTTAAATGTGCTTAATTGAACAGATGCCCGGCTTACTCTGTGTTTGAGCATAAGCATGCACTCAATCTATGCATTTTTTTTTTTCGACTAATTTGCAGAGACAGATCACAGCATGTCAAGCACGGGAATAACACTTTTATGTCTCACTGCTCGGCAGCCGTCTTCAAAAAAATAAATAAATAAGTAAAATTAAAAAAAACACTAACCAAAGAATAAATTGGCTAGATTGCTGACCGACAGTTGTAAACCTGATTAAACTGTGTTGCCATGTTACAACACAATGTTGTGTGTATCCAGAGCTACACCCAACTAAATATAGAAATACAGTAGTTACGTACCTTGTTTGATGGGATATTATATACCTTACAGAGGATAAATGCTACTTTCATTTTTTATACGTGTGAATATGTGTATCCATATACATATATAACAATATATAACAATAAATACTGTTCACGTGCTTGCTCGTGGGCATTTTTGAAAACAAATATAACCTATTTATTATATATGAATATGTTAAGTATTGATCATCTGCAAAGATCGATAGTTTTTTTTCTGGCCTTCTCTGAGTGCCTTTCTTTTACTGTTTGCATGAGAGAATGCTGCCTTTTTTAAATTATGTTTCTCTTCATCTTCTGAGACTTACCACTTCTACTCTGTCTGTCTCTTTTTCTCTTGTCTCGAGTTGGGAAGCCAACAGCAGAGCCCAACTTCATTCTCATTCTTTCCAAAGAGAGACAGCGTCCTCTCTTTGCTCTCTCTCTCTCTCTCTCTCTCTCTCTATGTCATGGCGGCGTTGTGCAGCTCAGATCAGTCCGACCAGGCATGTGATCGATTGGCTGTAGAGAATCGTGCCTTTTCTCGCCTAAGCCTACTCGCATCCAACCCGCCTACTCATATTCAACACACATGTTAAAACTAAATGCTTTTGGCACATCTCATGGACAATAAAGTTTTCTCAGACTGAATCATGCATGATGATGATTATGTACATGTAACTAAAACATGCTGATAGATGCATTGGCAATGCAACAAGCCTGTGTATACAGTGTATAGGTACATAGAAAAATAGTAATGACATATGTTTTAGCATTAAATTGCAATACAATGCTATCATTAAACATGATAAAGAATGGAATTTGAATGGGACTATAGAAGAAGATTGACAGCCAAGAAGTTTCCTGTCGTCACCCTGGGCAGCCACACATTTAGCCTGTGGGAGGTTTACCATTGACAACCATCACCCTGGGCAGCCACATCGACACCAATTAAAGCTAGAGGCTGAGAAGCATATTTCAATCTGTTGTCAGACCTTATCCTCGCCACACTTCCCTGTTGTAGGTGAACACACTCAGAGCAAGACTTCCCCTGAACCGTAAGCTCGTACGAACCTGACAGACTCCCTCCTTTTCTTTTCAATTCTTGAAACGTTCTCAATCTCTGCCTCTGAATTTTTTGATTTACCGTATATACTCCAACTTGCATTTCTTTTCATAATGGACAAACATGACAGATCTGCTCAGTGTAGGAATGCAAAATCATATCCAGAAATGTAGTGCGACCCATCAAAACATAATATTACTGAAATGTCTTTTCCTGATATAAAAGGCTGCACATCTAATAACTGAAACTTTATTTCATATCAGACAGAATGAATTTGAAAATAAATGTTCAGGCTGCTGCCCCGTTTAGCTATCTGCCTTACTTGAAGTGGACTCCTGGAGAGGATCAGCCAATAGAGAAGGAACCTGAAGGAGGTCCGTTCATTCGGGCAGTGACAGAAGACTGTCACCGCCGAGGACAAAGAGCCCATTCTGCCTCGTGTGGGTTTGCAGGACGACTCAGTTAAAAATGCCGTCTCTGACATGAGCGCAAGACACAAGATATTCAATTGTCATGCCAGACAACACGGCAGTGTAGGAAGCGGGAGGAGGGGTGTAGGCGCACAGACGCAGCTTGTGTCGTTCTGTTGTTGCTAAGTAAACACATCTACTTTGCATGAGAAACAGTAAGCGAGCCCACATGACACGCTGTGTGTAGACAGATAAGACGGACAGGGACGGAAAGACAGACGGGTCACACACTGCAAACACTGTGTCAGGAGAAGTACGGAGACCTCTTCATAGCGAGTGATTTATGCACAATTAAACTTGACAAATACACCGGGTTGAGGAAACAAACTGTGGGAGATCAAGGGAGCACGCGGGATAATTCTGCGAGAGAAAGACAGGTGGAGAGACAGGCGGCAGGAGGCGTGAACCAAGACGAACGCCGAGACAGAAGGAGGGAGCGGCTGAAGTGGCGAGACAGGTAGATACGAGAGGACAGTGGCGAATGTAATGAGATGAGAAGGAGGGTGACCTTAATCAGAATAGAATATACGCAGACGTCCACACGCACACGCACACCCAGATACCTACAAACCTGAGCTGGCGCGTGTTTGCACAGCAGTACTCTGTTTCATTACAGGCCCATTTCCTACCTAATACCCAGACAGGAGCTGGCGATAAGGAATGTACACACTCTCCTCGGTACACAACATCTCATTTGAGGATAGGAAATTGGAAAGAGGAGGAGAAAGGGGAGGCGGGAGGAGAGGTGAGAAGGACGGCGGATGAGGGCTAAAAGGACTGGTCGGAGGAGAGGAGGAACAGCGGCGGCGGCGGCGAGCGAATGTTTGCCAGAGCGGAGATAAGCCTGCCAGTCGCCCCCTCGCAAGGAGGCAAAGGTGCGAGCCTGAGATTGGGGGATGAACCGAGGAGGAGGGGTGCGTAAAGAGAGGAGAAAGGGAAAGGGAAGAGAGGTAGAGCGGGCGGAGTGGTAGACAGAGGTGAGGGAACATGCTGAGGGATGCAAAAGAGCGGCGGAAAATCACTTCCCAACTCTCCTTCACTATTCCTTTAGCAGCAGAAGGGGGTTCAGAGGCAAAGGAAAGAGTTTCTGATGAAAAAGGCAATCATGTCGGGGGTTGAGAGTAGGGCTGGGGATATAAAAAAATATATATTGAAAAAAGAAAAAAGATTTTCTACTAACTATATATATATATTTTTATATGCTTATTGAGCTACTTTTAATAAATAATAAATACAATTAATAAGTAAATGTTGGCAGGCAATTTATCGATTGTGCTTGTCTTTTAGGTTTTTTTTCTATCGATATTATATTGAACTATTTTCTTATTATGTTGATGATGCTGATATTGATGTATGTATATTGAGATTGTTTATTTTCCAGGCCTTGATGGGAGAGACAGAAGAAGAATCACTTTTTCTTATTCACATTTTCAAAAATTAGGAATGAATACTTGGATGGAAACTTGGTTGAAAGGACAGATTTGCTAATAAAACCTGACTGACCTGGATGTGAACTGGTCAACACTCTTACATTAAAAATCGTATTTTACTTTTCCTCTTCAGCATGGATGTTGGATGCCAGCTGAGTGTCAACTGTTGTCATGGATACATTCATGCTCTCTCATGATGTAATCTCACTGCAAACTCTCCCTCTCCCATTAACCGCTAAACAATAGAAAGAATAGAAATGGGCATCAATTTGCATTTTCTTTTTACACATTTCACAATATCTGCTTTAAACTACATTTAATTACATACATTTGGATGCCCAGTTATAGAAAAAAAAGAAATGGATGCATCACTAACTGCAGCAAAGATCTTCAGGGCTGAAGGAGGGGGGTTGTTGGGGTGACAATATTAATCATAACACAGAATCAAACACAAATGACTCTGGGTGGTATCAGGGGGTGTGAGTAACACCAACATCCAGCCAGGAGCAAAGCAAAGTCTACACTAAGGGAAATTAGAGAGTGAAAACTGGAGCATCTCTAGCCAGAAGGAATCAGGCAATTTGTAATCAGAGGAAAAAAAAAAAAAAAAAGAAAAACGAAGAATGATAGCAAACACATGCACTGCAGGGTCCCTGCTTTGGCCATGAAAACACACTTATATGACACAGTTGGATGGAGTAAAACAAATATATACTTTATCCTTAACTTCACACACTTTACACCTCCTTGTAAATTCTGTAAACTGCTAAGTTATTTTAGTCTACTGTTGTGTTCACTGCCAATAACTGTAAAAACCCCAAAATGTGGGAAACATTTATATATGCATTATTTACATTAGCATTATAAAGCTGAATCCTGTGAATGAAAGAATTCCAGCTGTAAATCTAGAATGCAGCAGTATGAGCAGATCCCATTTCCAACCGGAGCTGCCCGCACCCGTCTGTTCCCGCTCAGCGGAGCATCCATCACGGGGGCCTAATGGTGGACCGATACTGTCATATGCGTACCCCTCCGGATGAATGGGACACCTACTTACCACCCCCGGGCCACGCCAGCGCTTGACACCAGAAACCAGGTCAAGTTCTGGCAAGACGGAAAGGGCTCCTGATCACCGGATGCGCACCCCTATTAAATAAATATGTGCACGAGTGCAAAATGCGGCCCACCTCTTCATCTGTAATCTGCAGTGTGTCAGATGAGGAAGATGAGAGGACAAAAGGTATTTGCTGAATCAAAAAAAAAAAAAATCGAACGCAAAGGAAAAGTGATTTCTCATGGTAATTTTCTGCTTATGCATGAGTGTCCTTCAGACAGGGCTCTCACTCTGCTGCACTTCCTTTACTGTACTGTAAAAATGAACGGGTGGTTCCTGTGTGTGTGTGTGTGTGTGTCTGTGTGGAGGGGGGGGTTAACATCACATCACTGAGATTCCCTTAGACAATCAGGCAGAGGAGATGCACTGTTATTATAGGAGAGGTCTGCGCCGTGATTACTGGCTGAGGCAGCCAATTACACGAGGCCGTGATTGCCACGATTCGCATGACTCCCTCTGCGCTTTCCCCGGCCAGCTGAAGACGACCGTCCGGATGCTCTCGGCTAATTGAAGTGGTTGATTAGAGAGG
Organism: Eupleurogrammus muticus; assembly: GCA_036785175.1. Lineage (NCBI taxonomy): Eukaryota > Metazoa > Chordata > Actinopteri > Scombriformes > Trichiuridae > Eupleurogrammus > Eupleurogrammus muticus. Next base: position 19,676,428 of record JAYKQN010000010.1, on the reverse strand, counting down.
CTAAAGGAAAGAGGGGGAGGAGGGGACTTGATCAATTCATTTGTCGATGCCTTCAAAAAAAACACGCGGGGGGAGCGAGAAAAAGATGAGCCGGACTTCTGTGCAATTTCAGGGACTTGAGGGAGAGAGAGAGAGGCGGCACGGCTCAGTATTTGTGTTGCATTTTGGCACAATCAGGAAGCAAAAACAAAGGGGGGAAACAAGCTTTTTGTCCTCTTGGTTGATGTTCTGCTCGGAAAGAAAAAGGTTTTCTCAGCTTTTTGTCAGAAGGGTGGAAAATTACCTACCGAGTGTAAAAAAAAAAGGGAAATAAGGATAGAATGTGCCTTGTGGATTTGGACACTGTTTTTCTTCCCTCTTTATTTTTTTTCATAGAACTGAGTATCCCTGAGCTGAAAAATGTGTACATTTGGACAAAAAATGATTTTGGTGGCTGGCAACTATTCTAAATTACTGGAAAAAGAATGACACACTAATGCTTTACAGATTAAAAAGATTTACAGAACAAAAATAAATAAATAAATAAATAGACAACATCTACAACAAAAACAAAATCTGTTTGGCAAAGAATAAGATGCAGTCAAAACCTAGTTTATGGCTGGACTGTGTATGAAACACCAGAGGGATTTTAATTTGTTCTCTTACCATCAGACAGGAAGCAAAACTAAAGGAAAAAAAAGCGTTTTCTGCTTTTACATTAGGCAGACCTTGAAGTAGCAGGAGGAAGGGAGGAGAAAAACAAATGGTAGTTAGACCAAATAGCCCGGATATACAATTTATACAGATAGAAACAAATCCACAAATGTCACATATCTATAACACAAACACATACACACACACACACACACACAAACATGGATGGTTATTTTAAATGAAGCAGAGATGCAGACAGCATGTAGGACACGGTTGGCTGGCAGGGAGGCACGCAGACAATCTCAGGGCTCCGTGTTTCTATTCACAAACACACACAAAAGGGGCTTTGGAGAGAGCTCTTGGAGGTTAGGCCTAATCCCGCTCCAACTCTCACGATGCCACTCAAACCTTTTGTTCGTCCATGAAAAGCGTGGGCAATCTCCATGGACCGATGCGGAAGCGCCACGAGGGTCAGAGTCGCGTGTTTGTGTCGATGTTGGTGCAAGGACGCCGCTGGAAATATGGGGTCGAGCTCAGTTTTTTGTTTTTTTCATTATCTTCTTGAGGCACAATGGAGTTTGCCTGTTTGCACACCGAGTATAAATATTGAATGATGTACCGATGCCCTCTAATTAAAAAGAAAAATGTGCTTTACATCAGCCGCGCAACAGCGCACACCACTGTCACCGCCTCTGCTTGGAACCTTTGACGCTCTCAAATTGATCTTTTTAAGTACCTGTTCTAGAGCAGCGCTATTTGTTTCCTGCTGCTACTCAATTAAAAGATGATTTCTTTTAGTTTTCATAAACCTTTTTGCCATTGTGTGGCAAGTCCAAAGAACAAGTCTCCAGGTTCAAGTCTGAAAAACATGCCTAGGTTAACTTGAGGCTCTAAATTGCCACTAGGTAAGAGTGTGTGAGTGAATGGTGTGTGTGGCAACCTGTCTTTATTACCTGCACACCCTATAGGATGGGTAATGAATAGAACTCTCAATATCACTCAGTATCATAATTAGTGTCTTTTTAATCTGTGTGTATCTTCTACAAGGTGTGTATTATAGTGGATATGTCAATAAACCGGACCGGCTTATTGGTTTTAACTTGGTTATGCAGCACTGAAGGAGTCTAAAGACAATGTGTTGCTGTCAATTGGCAGAGGAAGAATTCATTTAAGCGCCTCCCATTGTTTTGACCCTCCAGTGTGTACTGTGAGCTTTTATCTGATATACATTGGTGTCTCAAATGGTGTCTCGGAATCCAGATTAGAGTGGACATGGGCTCACAGAGGCTTGGCTTGCTGGAAGTGAATGAGAATGGATGGCTCTGGGGCATCGCTCTCCTTTCAGTAAAGTACAAAGCTATGCTATCAGCTCTGGCTATAACTATTTTGAAGCGGTATATGTGATAAAAGGTTTCAGGAAAAAGAGAAGAATCTGGCCCCTGAGGCCTCAATTTCGACCCAGCATGGTAAACATATCATAAGTATACTGTTGTGTAGTTGTTCTGGTCCTGGCACTTTCGATTGTAGGAAATGGTCCCGGGGTCTGTGGCCATGTCTCTGCAACTCCAGCTTGGAGTCTGGAGTTCCCACACTAGAACCGTGACCTCTGCTTCACTGCTCCCCTTTCAAGAGTTCAGACAGCCACTAAGTCCAGAGCCTTTGTGATCCGCTGCCTCTCTGCCACCCTGGGTCAGGGTTAAGTAATTGGCTTGGCACGGACAGCTCAACTCCACAACTGTGGAAGGGCACTAAACGGGCAACAGTTCAACACACTGAATGTCACAGTGAATTTTAGCATCTCAGCATATTAGAAGTAAATGCACTTATAGGGTAATTGGTGCCTACGCTTTAAAATGTATATATCTTGGAGATTTACTCCTTAAAGATAGCACATTTCTCAGCACCAGGCGACTTGGCCTGGGTGTTTCTCTAGCGAGGCAGGATTTCATTTAATGCCTGGCTCCCGTCTGAATTGCTGTTCGTCCCAGTTCAAAGCCATCGATTTGCACACCACCTCCTCAGAAAATGGGAGAAAGGGGGGGGAGAAAAAAGTGCCACATGCGGTAACAAGTCCCCATTGACACACCAATGCCCTGATGGTAGGAGAGGAACTTTTGCACGTAGGGTGTGACACAGGGACAGTTAGCCCCTTCCTCTCATGATGGGGGTTGCTAATCAACATGACAGGCCAGCGAGCAGCAGCAGCAGCAACACACGACGCCGCCTCCTCATTTCGCGTGTGCACTGCTCCAGTCGCTTGACCTCGCACCGTATCTGCGCTGCATTGGCGGATCGTGTTTTAATTGCTCGGCATGCTCCGGTGGAGCCACCAGCAAAGCTTTGCATGTGTAAAATCCATTAATTCACATTTGTATAGAGGAGAGAAGAGACTAAAATCGATGAAACAATTAAATGCAGCAGAGTGATATGAGAGCCTGGCATGCAGGAGGGGATGAAATGATTTTCTATACGTGACCCGAGGATGCTGACCTTCAACCGGAGCATCACGCAAGACACATAAACATGGTGCAAAGTATGGAGTTGTGTACTGTTCACAAAAAAAATAATCCCAACAAGGTTCACTGTAATATTAGGAAGCACTCTGTGCTGCTGCTGCTGCTGCTGGCATATCTATGAACCTGCTGGAATCATTAACCTACATCAGGCTCCACATTAAGCATCAGTAGGTCAATATGTGACCCTGGTTCCCCCTCACTGGGAGCCAGTCAATGAGCCAGCATGGATAATAAGCACATGCTAGGACAGTCCTCATGGCAGGAGCATTGACTGTGTTTATCTGTAATACAGCGTGATTAACGAACAGGAGCTTTCAATGAAATGCATCGTGAAATATATGATAATCAATCAGATTTGTTTAATGGATGTGAGGAAAAAGAAGATGTTGACATTCTGTTAGGAAAAAACATATTTTTTTCTTTTTGTCAGAAAAGTGGAAAATTGTGTGTTTGTTTAAAAATTAAGTAAAATAAAAAAAGAATAAATGAATGAATGAATCCAGGATAGAATGTGCTTTTGTTTCCAAAAGGAGACACACTGTTCTTTCTTTGGATCTCCTCCCTGTTTAAATTTTTTATAGCACTGAATATTCTTGGGTTGTTAAAAAATATGTGAATTTTAGTCACAAATGCAGACGTGGACATTGGCATCACCTGCATTCTTTAAGATAATATGTAATTAAAACCATTCTGTAGTGCATATAGACGTGTCCAAAGTACTTTCTTTAATATTTTTTCAAATAGTAACAGCTTATAATTGGGCTGAAAGTCTCATTTGGCGGCCGGATCAAATGTCTGAACACATGCTGTCTTAAAGAGGTCATCCAGAGGAAAGGGAAGTGTTTATTACTGAGCTGATGAAGGCTGACGGGGTGCACAACCTCTTTCAAATGTGCAGTGAGAAGAGGGTTAAGTACGTGACACAGAGTCCAGAAGGTCCTGTAGTGGAACTTAAACAGTAATTCCAGGTAGGGAATGACTCCTGAATTTACAACAACAACTCCTCTTTCAATGACCTTTTATTTGTATTATCTTGCCTTTCATTTCTGCATTTATGACAGCAGGATGACTTTTATCAAATCACATTTGGGCTACGAATGTCACAGCTTGAACGGGAATGAAAGCACTGGTGATGAAACGGCTACGAGAGCGATGGGACGCGCCGCCCATGGTCCTCGGTTACATCATCTGAGTTCCCTTCCTCCGGCCATGTCCTGTCTGTGTGCCACCCAGTGTGATGGGGGGCGGCGGGGGCTTGGCGTGATAGCGAGGGGGCTACAGAGGGGCCCGGTGGGGAAACCAGAGCGCTCTCTCTCTTTGTGTGATCCAATATCACGCTTGTGTACCCATGAATGAATGCCAAGACATTTGAGTTTCAGAGCCAAGGAACAGGCCACGGCCGCCAATGGCTTTAGCGAGGACCGCACACACACAGTTTATACTGTACACACCATGAGGAGAAAACAGAAGGGAAGGGGGCAATAACAAGTGACTTTGCTTTCAAAAATAAATAATAAGAAAATAAAATGAGACAGATTTCCAGCAAGGCTGGGAGGCGCAGATATGTGTAGGACGTTACCTGAAGGACATCACCTTTTAACCTTGTGTGTTTTCCTTGACATCCAGAGCAGCCTGCTCCACAAAAAAACAACAACAAAAAAAATTCTAACCTTCTGCTCACGCTCACTGACAGCGAGTAACCCTCCGCTCCGCCGCGTCTGCTGCTTGGCAAGCGGGTGGGGAAGTGGGGAAGGAGGGGGGAGGGGGCTGGATTGTGAATTCTGGAATTGGATTATGAGTTCAGGAATTTACTGAGCTCTGTATAGTCTGTCAGATTTCTCAAGAAATACTGGGAGGGGAGAACACAAGTGTATTGCTTTGGAAGCAATGACAGCAAGTGAATGGACACGTCGTGGGGTGGTAAAGGAGGATATTTGTCACGGGTAGAAAACAGGTGCTTGGGAATAGTTGCCTAGCAGAGCTTACAAAAAGAAAACAATAAGGGGCATGAATGAATGACGAGCAGGTGTATTTATATCTATATCGCCGCGCTGCCACCTCCTCCCCTCTCATTTCCATTAAACAGGCGAGCCGAGCTGTCACTGAAACTCATTAAAATAAACCGCACACTTCCAAAAAGAAAGTTGCCTATGAATATTTGTCAAGAATAAGAGTACGCCATGGCTGCATGTAGTGTTTTTCCTGTTAACACTGGTTAATTGGTGGTAGAGAGTGGCGTGTAATGAGAAGAATCCCTTCTTTCATTCGCTGTTTCCGTCGCTGTCATCACTCGTGTCAGCCGTGCAGCCTTTGACGTGAACCCGAGTCCTGCGGACAGGCCTGTAAAAACATTCATCAGTCCATAAAAAAAAGCACAACGCGTCTGCCATCAGGCACGCCTTTTCCTGAGTCGTGTCGTACTGACATCTTACTGTAAGTCCCACGCGGTCGCGGAGAGAAACGCTTCGTTACCGCATGATCGCCCAGAAAGCATCTGCACATCACCGCGGGCTACGTGTCTGCCCCTGAAGCCACTCTCGCCACAGTCATCCAACTCTCAATTAGACTCCGTGAGACATCTCAAAGAAGAAACAAAAAAACACACACTGTAGGGAAAGCCGGAGGAAGGACAAGCGGAGGAAGGTTGTTCTAAAATGGAAAGCGCCAAAGGGTGTAGGTGCAGTGCTCAGAAACACCAGCTGATGGAGAATATTTACATCTTGATGAAAATTCGTAAACATAAATGGAAAAATATGGCTGCTGTCATGTGGGTTTTAATGCACAGGATGTGAAAGAACATTCATTTTGAAAATATGTTAAAATAACTAAGCTAATAGTGATTAACCTTGTACCACTGCACTGCAGATTTTAAAACATGTACAGTACAATTAATTGTACAGTATTTACAGTTTCTTTCCTTTCACTGATCAGATCAAAAATCCATCATTTATCTGCTGTCTCCACACTGTATTCCATATTATCACATTGTGATTGTCAACAGCACAGGACAGGCACAGGACTGCTCCATCTGCCCCGGAGCTGCTCACCATTCACAAAGAGTGGCAGGTTAAATAGACTTGGTCACAGTCCCTAGGTCCTAGTCTGAGCCTTAATTGGATATAAAACTTGTCAGGGGGAAAAGAGGCTCCATGAAACACTCCACTCTCAGTTTACCTAAGTAGCTGCGTCCCTAATGCTGACCTGCACTATACTCCTGGATTTTCTCTCTCTCCTGGTGCTGGTCTGGTCGCTGCCTGGCAAATTATATATCACACTATAACTATTATTAATTAATTTTTTTTTTACTCGCCCTCTTTCTCACTTACTCACTAATGGACTGCTGCTGACTGAAATATACTTATAATAATATTAGAATATTTGAATAGAGATTTTTCTGTGCCCTTACCATGGCAATGAATAAATCTTCGAGGCATCCGGTCGACCTGTTATCAGTATGAAACAGATCAGGTGACCCCTGGGCTTCACGCAGACAATTTTCCCATAACCAATGAACTCCACACGTTGACAGGTTTCCACCCACTGGTCTGTGTTGTGTTCTGGCCTCATAGTTTGCTAGCTTTTTAAAATGAGAGTGGAGGGGATATCTAAATTTCTGCAGTTATCTCTGCAAATCAAGGGAAAAAAATAGGTATCAGCTTGCTGTTTTGCTAGAGAAAAAAAATGTCTCTCCTTAAACACCTAAACAAAACAACACTAACGCAGGTGCTAAGACAAGCTGCTAAGAGAGGTGAGTTAAACAGGATAATCGAATAAATATACAAATACTTTTATACATTTTCTGGAGGATTTCTGCAGAAAAGAAAGTCTTTTTTTGTGCATATCCTGAGTGTGAGTCGGTCTGTAGTGATGTGGTCTGGATCTCAGCTGATGAACACGTAGAATGCATGAGTCAACCTCCTGACAGGAAAATGTAGCAGTGGAAGAGTAATATATACTCTAACCACTTTAGGTGGTTTAACTGTCATTTCTATAATAGCTCAAGCACACGTATATACTCATACCTTCCCCCCACACACAGGCCATCCATACGGCACTTGTCTGAGTTCAGAACACCCTCTTTTCTGTGTGCTCAGCAAGAATATCTGCACCAATGTTCACCAATTCCACTACCTGAGTCTGAGCAACATTAACAGAGTAATATAATCAGCTCCTCTGTTACAGCTGAGATACAATTGTATTCTCTGTGAAAAGCAATGAAGGCGCCACCTGATAGTTGGGCAGTCTTTAAAGTACGCACAGGCCACATTAAGCCCTATGTTTAAAATACAACTCTTGCAGCAAATGAAGTCTGATGATATTCTCTTTCCTCTATTTTGTCTTTTTCACAGCTCCTGCGCCTATTTTCCACACAGTTGGAACTCAGAGAGGGCAAAAGTGAATGCTTGCAAAGTCAGGTTCTTGACAGCTTTAAATGGGAGAAATTCAGCCTGAAAATGTGTGTAATGTGTGTGTGTATGTGTGTGTGTGTGCCCCACAGGTGCAGGCTCCCACAACCCCAGAAGGAATAGGATCAAGACAGCAAACAGGATCCCTTTGCATATGAATGAGTGCTTGGAAACGAATGAAGCGGGTGGATGATGTGTGTGTGTGCGCGTGCATGTGTGTGTGTGTGCGTGTGTGTCACCAGCAGGGATAATACTGCACCGAGGGGGGACGGCATCCTGCACGGTTCAGGTGCAGCATTCCACACACATCACATGCAGGTAAGTATGCTCACTGTGGCATACACGCAGCTAGGTGGGGTGGGAGGGTAAGAGAGTCACAAAGAGACAGCAACACCTGCAGAAACCTACGGTATGAGGCCGCGTTGTTCAGAATTACTTTGCATTTACACAGTAACATTGCCAGTGTTAATATAAGACTTAATTTTAACAAACAAACTCTTAAAGTGTTATTATCACATAATGCTAATGTATGTGATTATGGTATTACCAATGTATAAACACTGGCGGCCATGTACTTTTCAACGGTGCAATGGAATCATGTTACAATACTTACTTTGCAGTACTTATAGTACTCTTTCTATCATCTTTCATGCTTAGGCAACTACATTCGCTGTTGCCCCACAAGAACCACAAGCACTGAGAACCAACTGAGGAAATAACACGTATTTGAACTTTCATTTCAATACTTTTGAATACTAGACATTTAAATATCAGAAAATGACTTGTAATACCTACATTCCTGTATCAGAACATCTGGATAGTTAATTTGATTTTTTTTAAGTAATATTCTTTAAGGATACTTAAACTTCTATTAATGTCGCTTTCTGGTAAGAAATCTGCACTTTTACTCAAATGTGCCATTCAGCTACTTCACAGACCATTGCCGCTCACAAGCACATATGAAACTATACATATTTACCTTTTGAAAACCACACGCCCATGCAAAGGAAATGATTTTACATACACAGCACACGTTCCCCTGAAACTAGTAAAATATTTCACATAGGTACTAAAAGCTTCCACACTACTTACACTATTCTTCTGATACACACACGCATCTGAATGGCTGTTGTATAATACTGTGAAATATAACGGTAGCGTGAGCACCGGCATTACAGTTAAAAAGGACGCCCTTCCTTTCATCAAGGAAACAGAAAGACTCCACGTTAGGAAATGCTTTGTGCTCTGACTGAAGTAGCGTGTAATGTAATGTATGTGTATGAGGGCCAATTACTGCGTTGCATTGTAACAACAGTCATTTGCCTGTTTTTGACTCTCCTCTCTTCTATACACCACATTATATAATTTATGTAAACAGCTTGCACAGCGCTGTATGAGGACATTTCCTATTATATAAAAACACACATTACTAGTATGTGTGAAAGCTTTTCAATTGTTGAGAGTGGAAACAGAATCTGAGGAATCTACATTATAATGTTTTCATCAACTAAATGAATACACCGTTGTTCTTATCTTCTATATCTGCTCTCAGGGAAATAAAAAAAAGCGAAAACAAGCATCAGGGATTGAAATTTTGACTAGAAGTGCCTATCTTCCCAATCCAGACAAAGCCTATTGCTTTCATTGTTTTTTGGACATAAAATGGTCCAACAAGCTTAATTCCAGCCCTCTGAATAACTGCCCACATCTTAGATGCTGCATTGTGTTGCTTTGGAATATAAAAAATAAGAAAATAAGGTATTAAAGAATGATATTTGATCGCACTTTTCTTCTGTTCATTGCAACAAGAATGCAACTACGTCTACATCACTGCACCCTTCGTTATCTCTCACAAGCGCAGTGAAGTACGGGGATGCTGTGGTGTTCAGCCAGTTGTAAAAAACTTTTTTTCTGAGGTTGCACTTACTCAACCTAGCTGAGGCCTTAACCTGTGCTGAATGAGCCTGTCTCAATCTGAATCAGATTGGAGTAATAAGCAGGATCCACTTCAGCCTATTTGCACGGGTAGAACTCAGACTCGATGGCGAGTACTTTTTGTTGATTGGATGATTTTTTATTCAGTGCACCGGCAAGCGGGGGCAGCAGCCGGGGCACTCAAAGAAAAACAAATGAGTCCTCCACGCGTCCACATTTCGAATGTGTGTGCGAATGTGTGTGTTTCGTCTTACAATGTGTGGGCTGAAAGCAGATTAGTCTGAAGAGGCAATACAATCAGTGTTCTCTCAATTCTGAGCAAAAATGAGAGACAAGGTCTACGCCGTGTTATCACGATGTGCCGTTTGCCAAACCACACTATCACTTCCTCCATCACTAACTTCAGCTTTGAAACGGCCTAGGTAGGAATTGCTGCTGTAAACAAAAACCATATACCCTCCAGCACTGAAGGAAACTTACAGAGATCCATGAATCAGCAAAGCTGTAAAATCTTAAGGATAATAGAAACTATACTAGACAGGGAAATCAGTTTTTAAAAGCAGCTTTCATTTTGCTATTCTGCAGAGTTGTTGATGCCCACAATACAGTCAGCATTACTTTTAATAAAAACATCTGATGGCATATATATATATATATATATATATATATATATATATATATATATATATATATATATATATATATATATATATATATATAGCAACACCAAAAGACCTGAAAAATTGGATGCTGCCCTAAGATTGCAGTGTGTTTTGTTGCTAGCGTAGCAGACTCAGCAGGGTGGTGGACACGTGCTACTTGACAATAAAAGTTGGTGGTTTGAGACTCATTCACCAGTGTCATATTTACACCTGTATAACCTATATTTCAAATAGGCCAAGTGACATTTTTTCTTTAGCACCTAGTCAATCTTTTGCTCTTGTAATGGAGCATACTGAAGAGGTAAATTTCAATCACACAATTTCACAATTTTTGATTGAATTTTGAAACAGACAAAAACTGTTAAATACTGTAAAGATATGCATTATAATAACATTTCTTGAGTGAAGGTATTGCTTTCACAGTAACTACAGCAGGAGTTGCTATCATAGTGGATGGGGTGGGAGGCAATATTAGAAGAAACATTAGTAGGAAAAACCCAAGTTTGTCCAAATAAGTTAGTTGATTGTTTAATCTAATATTGTGCTTTAAATCAAGCTTTTATTTTCCAGGAGATCTCACTGGGTGGCAGACCATAGTCAAAGCCAACCTAGTGTCATTATTCTAGTCATTAAGCTCTGCAATTAACATTTACTTTATTATGAAAAAAACAGTTTCCGTTTCCACTTTAAACACATTTCTACCTAAATAAATATGAATAAAAAATTGGAATTGTTTATAGAACTCAATGGGTGGTTGTGGGGTGAACTGTAGTCACAGCCAAGTACAGCAAAGGTAGAGAGTGAGCAAGCAGGGGAGTGGGGGGTTCGTTCTTATGGCGTCTGGGCCTAGAGATTGGATCTATTTTTTTTCAATGCATATAACTTCCAAAATACAATCAATTCATTAAAAAAACAGGTATCATTTCTACCTGACCCCAACACAAATGAGCTTGTGCTGCAGTGACAAGTAAAAAAGATCAACATATATTTTTATAGGTCAGTAGACACATTTGATTCCTCCGGGCTTTCGGTTTACTGTCTGGTTTTACAGCAGAGTTTCTGACACACAGAGCTCCTGTATGTCACTAGACACATAATGATGATTTCAGCTGTGTTTTAATTGTGCAAATTGCATTTTAGTGACAGCTGCCAGTGTGGATGATTTTACACTGATGAGGATGACTCACTGCAGCTCACAATAAAATGACTCTGTGATGATAATTGGTAATAAAAAGTTAAATATCTTATTAGAACAATAATTCACACTGTTAATTGGCTCCTGTGATTATTATTGCGACATTTGGTTCCGATAGAGCTCATCAGTCATTAACTACTTTTCCTCTCTTCACTTCTGTAGCAAAAACAGTAGGACATTACTTTTAAGTTTAGAGACATAGACAAAGTTTCTTCTCCCTCTTTATTTTAACATTACAACCTTACTTTGAGTATTTCTACATCTTATTCCACTATATGATTACAAGTTGTTGTTTTTTTCCATTTCATCAAATGATACTATTTTTCTGTCCCTAAAGCAATTTAAAATGTAAAAGTTCCAATCCTCCTACTGGTGGACAACCGCTCTACCTATGAGCCACAGCTGCCTATTGACGTAGTGGTTATCAGTGAATTCAATGTTTGGCTATATGAAGCCAGATAATGAAAAATACCCCAGGTATGATGAGCGTGCTTTCTTAGTACAGGCCTCTGATTACGCTCTATGCTCCAGGACTCAATATATACAAGGCCAAGGCTGTTTCCTCTCTATTCACTGCACTCTGGAACACAATCAGATGGTCACAAAAAGCGCTGGACTCATGTATTATACCCACTGGCTTATTGCCAGTGCTCCTCTCCTTCCCGGCTCTGCAAAAAGTCCTCACTTCTACCAGCAGGGCGGGTGCCAGCAGCATTTCCTGAGGAAGGTGGATCTCCATGTCAAATGCGGTACATGAAAAGCCTGCATTCGGCCCGCATCTCATTTGTAAGATGAACAAGGAAAGAGAACAAAGGAGAGCGACTAAGCAGGAGAGAAATGGAAGATAAGAGTGCGCCGCATAGGATTAGGTGGAAGAAAGTGTCACCCGTGTGCCATCATGTAAATGAAGCCATGTAGCAATGTGCATAGTGATGTGAAACTAAAAGTCCAGACAAGCTGGCGCACATTCATTTCCTCACATGTGCCAAATGCAATATTTGCAGATAGTTTGCTTTGAGAGTCTTTGACGCTTTGTTTTTCTGTTGCCGATGTTGCTGAGCTTGTATGGAACATTTCTCTTTATGGCCGAACTGCTCTTTCTTCACAGTCTCCTGCTCACTAGAGACAGGAGTATCCTTTATTTATGCTGCTGTCACTGTTTGATGCTTTTTTATTGCTGTGGCGAGTTTTACTGCCGCCTTAGCTCACCAAATGTTGCACACTGAACAAAACTGGTCAACCAATCGGCTAGTTGTCTGGTCAGTCCATCATAAATCCAACAATACATCCACAAAAGACAGGGAGTTGCTATGTGGAGACTGTCCAAAGAGGAATAATTGAATGCAAACTGGACAGACGCAAACTGGCATATTGTTGTAAGTGCAAGCAAGAACACAGCTAATAATGGGTAAAAGATGGATCCCAAGCTAGAATTGGTCTGCGAAAGTTGATAGTCCAACTGGTTGGGTCATTGTTTTTTTTTTTTACCCAGAAGGGAATTTATAGCAGAGCCCTCAGCAGCAGTCATCATCACATTAGATAAAGAATAGCGGCTGATACGCTGTACATGAGACAAAGCCCAAGAGATAGAGTGCTGAGATGTAAGTGAATTCTTCATAGTTAATTTGATGGAGAAGATACAAGTCGGCCCACACCCAGCCAGCTAATTGGTAGAAATTGAACCTGAAGGTGAGAGAAATGACCTCTCCGAGAAGTTATTTAGGATTGCTGCCATGGTTGGTAAATGTGTTTTTAGCAATTTCAGATACACTTCTTGATATCACTGTCGTGCCCAACATCACCAACACATTCCAAAATGTACAAGTATAAGAAACATCTACAGTGAAACAATTAAACTAGGAAGGAACTAGAAACAAAACAGTGTAATTATCAAGGAGCATAAACTTTGGGGATAAATGCCCTTAATCTAAGCACGTTAAAGGTTCAATGTCAAAGAAAGTGAGATTGTAGTTGTTTTCCATTATAAGAACGTATAAGTGTTATATCTGTCAGACATTCAAATTAGCCAATCAGAGGCAGAGGGAGAGGCTCATTAATATTATTGAGATAGAATCACCATGTTCTTTCAAGAGCTCCAGTGAGAAGCTTGAGGGTATAAATGAAGATATAAAACTAAATTGAGATGATTTTTTTTGTTCCTAAAACCGCAAGGATATCTTGTTAGGGTTATCACAACTTTGAACAATACCCAGGAGAAGTACACAATATATGACCTTTGAAGTGGTTTGGCCCTTTGTAAAACGCTTTATGTCTTTCGCAACAAAATTGGTCTCATTTATACATATTTAAATGTGTGTTTATTTTTCCTACGTTCTAAGCTGCCATTGCTTTTCACTCATTTAAGTAGGTTATTGACTTGCTAGAGATGACTAAGCCCTAATCATGTTTGCGTTTATTGTTGCAAAGGGTATGTTTGTACTGTGATGCAGCTGCAGATAATGTAGTGCATTGCCACACCATAATTATGCCCATTACAAAAAAAAAAAGAAAACAAAGTGATGTTCAAAGTGACACAGGAACGTCCTGAAGTGGTGTGTAAGTCACTGAAAGTTGATTTTTATAGCATATAGAAATGAACTCAAACCAAGAATGTAGGGCAAACGTTCAAAGATGGTACTCATTATGCTGCATTCAGGTGGTGTTGAATATATCAGAAAAAGGAGACTCCAGCTCAAAAATGTACATGAGCACCCTGTCATTTCATAAAAACAGTTGATTTTAGTGCATGAGGTGCCAACTTTGACATTACATCTGAGATTGGGAGTAAATATTTTGTTAATGGTAAGAAACTGGATATCAATCTTATAGATAAATACAATATTCATTCTATCAAATAGTGAAATACAAAGCCCTTCTTAGTTTTCTTGGTTGTGATTAAAAAAAAGAAAAAGAATGTACTTTAGCAAAACAGCAAAGAAAAGTAAAAATTATCATTTTTCTTGGTATTTTAATGTTGCCTTCATCCCTTTCAAAGTCACTAAAGAATAGAACATTAGACTATAAATTGCAATTGATTTTTTTGAAGTCTATCTTCATTTATTTTACAGCCTACAGTTAAAAAAATTAAACAAGTAAGGTGTAACAGCATGTAACAGTTTTTTTTTTCTCTCCACATAGATTAACATTAGATTAGTGTATTAACTTGTTAATAAGTCACATAAAGAAATATTTTAGAGATTTTAGGAAATGTATTGCTGCAGCAATAAGTCTGGGACACTACTATAAGATTGCAAACCAGCTTTGATGTGTTAAAGAGCGTCACATCTTTTTATTTCCGTTACTGTTGTTCCCACATTAGGACTCGAATGCACATGTACACACCGAAATCAGAAGAATGAGCTTTCAACTCTAGGATGTGAGCAGCACATAAATGCAGCATAGGACAGAAGATGAATTTGATGAAACAAAACATTGCTGTAATGCTGAAAGCAGTGACTTCACATTTTGACCTTTGTACAGTCACTTTACCATCACAGCTTTCTTTTTAATCTTGTAAAAACTAGGAACTTGACAAAGCATTGGATTTCCTATCAGCTGTGTTTGTGCAATTGAGTCAATGCAAAGAATACTAAAACAGGCGATTTAATTACACTGAATTATACTGAAGCCAAATTAAGGAACAGATGTTAAAATTCAGAACACATTGGCGAGGTGTCTCTCACAGTGAGTATGCACACACAGTTATACAAATACACACGGCTCCAAAGTAAACTCAAAACTTTCCTCTCTTCTTAAACATCTTTCATCATGACTGGCCAGAACATAAAAAAAGCAAGCAGTGTCTGACAGCTCCCAGAGAGGGCCACCACGCTCCGCTACAAACAAACTTCACATGGTAATCAAGCCAGCGAGCAGCCTTTGAGATGCAATACAAGAGGACGACAAAAGTGCAGCCCTTGTCCTCTCTATCTCTTGCTCTGCAAAAAAAACACGACAGAGACGTAAAAGAAAACTTGAACATTAAGGGAGATGGGATGGGGATTTTTTTTTAAATGCTGTGATGACTCAATATAAAGGAAAAGAACTCGAGAAGGGAGTAGACTATAGACGGCTTTTGGCTCAAATAAGGGAAATGCAGAAATGCTACTTGAGTTTCAGAATTGGGTTGCTGTCAGCAGGGGAGTCCCGTCAGAGCCGCTGTGGAACAGTGGGGAAACTTGTCACCGCCGCTATCACATTCTCACTGTTTTCATCCTCTTAGATACATAACCTGATATAAGGCAAACGATTTAGCTTAATCTAAATGGCATCTCCACATGTTAGTGGAGAGGCCGGAAGTGAAAGCCTCAAACTGTCACTCGCACTGCTCAACTTTACCAGGCATGCTTTTTCGCCAATGAGTCCTTGTTCCACCTCCGGATCGGATTCCTCAAATGTGTAAATATTCATAAGCGTGCCGTGAAAAGTAAGGATGTGCATGACAGTGGATTTCAGGGGTGAAAACTATGCACGGGGACGGGCAGATTACGGTCAACTTACTCCCTGATATCAGGCGTATCCATTTTCAGGACCTGCGAGTGACTACAATGGCACCAACGTCTCTGTCTGCTGAAATGCAGCCGCCCTGGTTTATCTGTCCCTCCCCTCCGACGCTTTCTCTGTCTTTGTTTCGCGATAAAGCGTAGACGAGAGGAGAGGTGACCTTTTCCATTAACTACCACTACAGAAGGCTCATTCTGAGCGGCAGGCGGCTCACAGACACATTGATTGAAATCTGGCAAGGTCCGGATCACCTTACAGTAAGGCAACACCAGAGCTGATACAGCCCAGCACTGCACACAGAAAAAACCCATGAAAGAAAATCCCCCTGCAGAGGTAGGGAGTAAAGAGCAGAACCGAGCCTGGGCGACGAGGAAACTGACAAATCCCATCATGACAAGGATCATGATCGTCGGCAGTCGATACTCCCACCTGACATATGTCTCTCTGGCTGTGCTACTTCCCTGTCTCGCTGTGTTTTTTTTACACTTTATACCTCCTTTCTTAAAACTCACTCTCCGCTTCTGCCTTCTCCGCTGAGGAAATTGGTCTTTAATTAAATCTTGACGGCGATTGTTTAACAGGGCGATTGCTGCATTATTAGACATCCCCGCTGTTTAAGCTGGCTACACCTGAACGCCGTTCCGCTGTGACCCTCGTCTGATGTGTACACATCCGAAGAGGAACGGCGGCCCCGCGTGCAAACAGATTACACAGATTGCGCGCCGTGAAGGGCTTGGTTTATTGTAGGTCACAGTCACATCCTCTCCCACCTGTTGCGTGAGAAGGGTGTCCTTCTTCTGCCCCGTCCCTCCTCCCCAAATGCACACCCCCAACGCCCCGACTCTCCATTCGCAGTGAGTGTGCCAGCGGGCAGACAGTGCCATCATTCAGCTGCTTACTCTTTCTGCCAGGCTAAACGTCGGGGGCGAATTCACGGAGGTGAGCACCCGCAAACACGTTTTGCAGGGAAAAAAAAGAAAAAGAAAAACACAGTACGTGTGCAAGCGCATGCACATTTCCTTTTCTCTTACAGTAAGTCTCTCTGTTTCATTCACTCACTCTTGTACACACACACACACACACACATACAGACAAATCTCCTGCGGCAAAGCTGTGGCGGCGTGCCAGGGCTCTCATCTGCATGGGGCAGAGCTGGTACCTTGATGGTGGAGTGTTAGGCAGGCCAACACAAATTTCATTAACCCCGAGGTTAACACACTCTGGATTTCTGCTTTCCAGTGCTTCTGCACCATCCAACCCAGACATCCTGCCTCCCTCTATCCCAAAGTCACATCTGTTGATCTTAAACACAATGTTGTTTTGAAAGGTGTCAAGAGTGTCAGATATTTCAAGGTGGTACAGAATGCTGTCATGCTGCACTGTGCATCTGGTAGACAACTGGTGGCAAAGGCTTAAATGCAAGATTGTGATGCAAATTCAGCAAATACTTTACTCACTGCCTGCAAGCTGCCTGTTCTGAGTGTGAACTTTGAAACACACGTTGGTTTCCATAGACCCACACCCCTTGGTCTGTAAATGGGAAACAAACACACTAACCTCTTTTACACAGCGTGTTGATGATGGAATTGATGCAGCATCCCTGTGCTGTGTATAAGGTGCAAAGGTAGAGTGTGGGGAGGTCAGACTTGTTCAGTGGCCAACTTACAAACACTGTAGGTCCTGAGAGGCTGTTTGTAAGCTGAATTGTCTGTAAGTCATTATATATTAATATTGTGTGTAGGTTTCCTGGCATTTCTCACCACTACCACTACAATCTTTTACACTTTTTGCCACTACCAGTAGCGCTAGCCTTTGCTTTATCAGCCATGATAAATGAGGTTAACTTGAATGGAAACAGTAAAGTACTAGTAGAGTAAAGTGAGGGGGTCTGACAAGGTGAGTCGCTCACAGAGACACGTGCCAGAAGGAGCTGGACAAGATGAGGGAGAGGAGTGTTGGAGATGCTCATATGGAGTGGTGCTGTTCAGCGTGGGATGCAGGGATGAACCTGCCAACGCAACATAGCCTTTTATGAACATTTCTGGACATTGGTCAGCAGTTCTTGATATCTACAAATGTTCATGACTTAGATGTCCAGCGAAGTGCTGTATAAAGTTATGTCCGCATGCCGGAGCATGATGTCTTTTCAATTTATCCTCCAATGTTCATACATACATCAAAATTGTTGCTAGTCTGTGAACGCTGCGTAGTGTGGCGTTACTCAATGTTTCTGCATGTTCCATCCAACTGTTATTAAATACACAGGGCGATTCGCAGCAGCAACCAGATCGGTCTGTGTTTCGCAAGGTGCAAAAACACTGGCTGGTTTGGTGCAGTGTAAAATGCACAAACTATGGCAGAGGTGGAAAAATGCCGGACACCTCATTGCACCATCATGGCGGAATGGCGGCATAAAAACGGGCTCACTGACTCACACCAAGCAACAATGATACATCGGCCAATCGGCAGTAGGATTCCACCTTGCAAGAGGAGGGGTCTATGGGGTCTGAGTATGAGGGATCTATTATCTATAATCCCAGAACATTACAGGCGAAACACCCCAGCCCAATGAGTTAAACCCTTGACCTTCTTGCTGTGAGGCAACAGTTCTACCCACTGCACCACTCTCTACTATAGCATGTTTTTAAAAATGTGTTCCTAAAGTAGAAATTGCAAATTGCAGATTGCACAAATTGTACAATGGCGTATTCAAATAAGTAGAGCATGAGGTATTATTTCCTCCCTTAATCCTTCTGTTGTCTCCACCTCCACCAGGCAGGTCCTACAGCATAGACACATTGAGTTGTTACAGCGACATCCTTCATCCTCACTGTGGAATTACCCAGAGAGAGAGAGAGAGATTTACTGTACTGGGTTGATCAGATAAGCTTTGCTGCAGATTCATTGTTGATCCTGTGACAGCGCCTGTCCCAACTCTCCAGACGCAAGCTAACAATGGACCGACTGTCACATGTGTGCACTTTTACGACCCTGCCCTTCAAATGAAATAAAACCTCAAAGATATAGGTGCATCAAAAGAAAATGTCTGTTTCATATATATAGAACGCTGGTTCTCTTCATTGGATATATCAAATTGTTTCACGATAATAGGAAAGCCAGATGCACAGATTATATTTCATGATCACAGCACTGAAAATGTTCAGGTTTCAGGAGCAATAACTTCCAGATGGAAATGGAATTAAATGCAGGGTCCAGAGTCAGAAAATATCGCTGGTAAACTGGCCAAACAATGCGGCTCTAAAAGAATATACATTATATCACTACATTACTTCAGCTAGAATTTCATTGTTCACTCCTTTCAGAATTTCGCCTAATGACATTTTTTTCCCATCTTCATCTGATTAAGTACGCTCCTCCACAGTGATAGAAAGACCAGGATTGGTAAATGGAAGCAATCTTTAAGAAGTGCACCGCCCAGCTGGGTTGACGCTTGTCCCCGGTTTAGCATGCCAAAAAGCACTTTGTTGATGAGTACTTGCAGACTGCTCCCACGCTGAGTTCTGTGTCCTAAAAACGCTAAAATCCACTCCACCAGAAACACACTCAAGATACAGTATATAGTAACACAGCTGCTGCACAAACTGCTCTTTAACTGAGAGGGCAGGTCTTTTTTTTCTTTCTTCCAATTACAACCGATCTGTTTAATCAAAGGTGAGACTGGCCGACAAGCAGCTGCATTACTCACAAATCTGAAAGGTAATTGTCGATATATATATATTGTTGCATGAATAAATAATAACAGGAAAAGGTGTTGCGTGCACATGTTTAAGTGCTTTACACGCACACACCGGAGCGATATCACTTACCATTCTGCCGACAGAGGGGTTCTGACTGAGGTGAAGCTGACCGACCGTGAGAACCACAAGAGCTAAAATTAGGGAAGGTGACATCGGAAGGGCACGGTTGCCATGACAGCGAGCCAGCCTGAGGGTGTTGCTGCTGAGCTACTACAACAAGCAAGAGTCCAACTTTGCTGAGGTGCGTCTATATCCGACGTGAACGTGTGCGCGTGTGTCAAGAGACATCAATAAACGACAGTGACACTGCATCTTTAAGTCTATTTTTGATGCATTAACACTTTCTCGGAATGTGTAAATGCTTTAGTCGTGATAAAATATGCACTGAAACATCCCACTAGTTCAACACCACACGTTTATCTCCCATATGGTGACTCCATGGGCAGCCCAGCAGCCAATCTGTCGAGGCCCCTGAGATTTCCCCTTTACGACTTCCTCCTTATACCTTCAGAGCCGCGATGATGTATAAAGTCTATGTGTATATTGTGTGTTATATTACAATTTATAGGGAACACACTTGTGTGTATGTGTGGGGGTGGGTGCGTGTATGCATATGTGTGTGCCTTCACATGTGTAATCATAGTTAATCAATAGAGGCCTGTATGTAGCAGCCAGCCGCCGCCTCCTCCTCCTCCTTCTCCTCCTCCTCCTCAGTGGACCTGTTGATGCTAGAAAACAGGGGGGTTGTTGTAGAACTGGGTGGCCGCATAAATGTGGCACTCATCTAATATGCACCACAGTGCTGCCTGCCAACATGCTTCCTCATTGAAATTCTGATTAAATAAGGCCAGTCTGGCCGGTGCACAATCTGAAAACTATTTAATTACACCTTTTTGGCTTTACCCGTCATGGTAGTCACAACAGCTACCTTGCCTTTATAAGAAAAATCCAAATAAATGCCATAAGAAACGCCTACGCGTTCGCAAGCTCCTGTTGGAGTTGCCCATTGTGCCATAATTACAGTCCTTTGAGGAGGAAGTCATACACACATCCTTCCACAAAGCAAACTGTAATGTTTAATGTGAGTAGTGAAATGTGATGTGAGGAACAGCCTTCTGAGGTCCTCCTGCGTTGATGTTTTGCTGGGTGGGAGGTAACTTTGCCTCCTAAAGGTTTTAAAAGAATCTCTGTCCTGCACCCAAAATGTCAAGTTGAAAAGGCTTCAGAAAAGGCTTCAGTGTGAAACTTTTACACATCAATGAATATACAATCCATTCAAGCCAAACAGGTACAAAGAACCAACGAAGCCTATCACAGCCAGGTATCTGTACCTATCTCTGTATTTCACAAAAGATAATTTTTTTAATTTTGTTTCTGTGGCGACATAACCTGTCAGCCTGATGAATTCATACCACGCCAGGTCTATGGGCAGAGCAGAGTGACTCAGAGATTTTTACCCAAAATTCTGACAGTGAAAGTGTTATTTTGTGAGACTTGTCTGATCACAACAGCTTGAATGCAAATCTGTGGGTTATTTGTTGTGGGGACCAAGCAGGTTTTTTTGCAGCAGCAGATCCACTGTAATCCCTACTGAGAGGATTTTTTTGAGTTGTCTTTCTTTAATGTTTGTGAAACTGGATTGAAATGAACAGACTTAGAGCTGCAAGGGAAACAAAAAAAAACGAGGTGTTTACATACTGTAGTGTACTAAGACTGCGGGGCCAAGGAGAAAGTAAATGGTGAGGTGCAAAGTCAAGAGACGGATCAGAGAAAAAGACAGACATTCGTACAGCTGAGACTAAATGAAACTGTGACTTTTAATGTGTGATGTCACTGTTTTCACATCTCAGCAATAAGCATCTAGTCCAACCCTGGATATGACACAATACAGTATGACATTAGCATTTGACGTAGCATCCATGTAACACATTGAATAATCTACAGAATACTAATTGTCATGTGGCCTTCTAAATAATTGATCTACTGCACCTCAGCCACAACAATAACAACAGAGTTGGGGACAGTGTTTGTCCAGAAGGTGGGGACAAAAGTTCCTCACTTCTTGAGCTACTTATTTATGTGTGCTGTTACCAGTCTAAGATTGGATCCATCCCCCATCTACTTTCTATAGAATCACAAAAAAAGTGAGCGGGCAGCCCATCACTATTCTATCACCAGTCTATCACACAGCTCCATCCTGTACTGAATCATTTAGTGGCAGACAACGATGGCCCATTTCAATACGGCCGTGGCTGCCTAGTGAGGCTTCTGACTCAGACCGACATGATGACACTTTCCTGGGATTGATCACTTTACCCAGAAACCACTCTGAATGATTCTTGAATAACAATGTTTCAGTCAAAGTGCTTGAAAAAAGTATCAACCAATATCACTAATAACTAATTCCTTTTACATTATTTCAGCAGGGTAGAACACAGAAAACCA
This sequence comes from Eupleurogrammus muticus, assembly GCA_036785175.1. Taxonomy (NCBI): domain Eukaryota; kingdom Metazoa; phylum Chordata; class Actinopteri; order Scombriformes; family Trichiuridae; genus Eupleurogrammus; species Eupleurogrammus muticus. The sequence goes on along the minus strand of JAYKQN010000010.1, from coordinate 19,654,375 downwards.
AATCACTTTGTATGTAGGACATATACCAGCCAGGTAAAAACACAATCATTCCTTTTGGAATTTTCTTCAAGCTGCTACCCATCACAGCAACACCCAGCATCCACACGGACCAACCGCTAAATGGTAACCATATTTTTGTGTTGTTATGCTCTACCACATGGACGTAATGGTATGTAAAAGGTTATTAAAATAAGACGGCCAGCAGCTGATGTAAATTAAGCATGTTTCAAAGCAACTCTTTTTGTGTTTTAGAATATCAAAACAGTTTTTCCCTCTTGAAAACTCCACAGGGTACTATTATAAAGGCCTCCTCTCAAAGTTGAGGCCTCTGATGCCTCATTACGTTGCCCAGTCAGCCAACGTATGAGCCCACAGAGGTGAGCAGACTGACGTCTGGAACGCTCGGCAGACTCTGTTTGAACTCAACTGTCTCTGACATGCTTCTCAATCATTATCTACAACTAGATAGATGCAGCCTCAACGGGACACGAGATGCCAAGATGTTTATATTTCTCATCGGTCTGCTGGTCGTATGCCAACAAGACATTATCTAGTAGATGAAGTACTAGCAGCAATCTGTCTGATACATGCATTGCTCAAGGAGAGGATTTAAAAGAATTGTGAACAAAACTGCGTTAGTATCAAAACCTGATAAAAAAGGAATTTTATATTGGAAGTAAGAGGAGTCAGGGCAGACATTAAATTACATTATATCTATCTGCCCCACCTCAGTGCTAAGAATCAATGAGGATACCTGTGTAGCAAGAACACTGCCAGGCTGATATGAATATTTACACACTTTATATGGCCCATTTTCAGTAATGGCTATGTCTCACTTAGAAACCCTTGGTGTGAGGGGGGACATGTTATTCATAAGAGGCTAAGTGAGTTGACCTGCTCAGATGCCTGCTAAATGGAAGACAGTCAATTAGACTCACAGACCAGCACTGCAAGACGTAACCACTTCCTTCCTCAACAGACGGCCACACGCACACAATAGTCACAGTAGCAGAGTACTTCCTAGGAGGAACACTGACATATCAAGAAATTACAAATAAAAAAAATAAATATATGTAAATATATATATATACTGCAGCATGTAATCAGCAGCCACACATGCCAGCAGGAAAATCACAATGAGTAAATCTGCTAGTATGGGAGGACTAAAAGTGACCATTTACTGCGTGAAAACACAATGTCTATTTGTGAACACAGAGTATGTGTATACATGCAATAAATGCATCATAAATATGGAATTCATTGGAAATTATGTTTTACGGATATTGTGATGCTTTGCATGATATTAGCAGCCTTTCATTTTTTGCTGTTTTTTTGGCTGATTTTTTTTCCCCCAACTTTGCTCTTTCCTTTCTCGAATGTGTAGTCTAAAGCGAGACTATTGCTTTTATTTTTTTCTCAAAACCCTGATACGATCTCACTTAGCTGCAAATACTGAATGCAACACACCACAGTGACAGATGTCAGCCCTCAATGATTAAAGACTGACACCATCAGAAAACTAAATCTGTTGCTGGGAAAACCCCATGGCTCAGATCAGAGACAATAAAATGATCCCTGTATGTGTGTGTGTGTGTGTGTGTGTGTGCGTGCATGTGTTTGTGCGCGTACGCGTGGTGTACACTCTTCAAGGACATCATAATCATTGGGTATCGCTTTACATGGACAGCTGCAGGAGATATAGTATAACATCACTCCATGTAAAACCTTTAGTAGTAGGTGATGGCACATGACATCATCCAACACATATCAGGAGTTGATTTTAATTTATTAAGTGTCATTTTCATGGCACTCAGCATCACGCACTGTTACAGTCAGTAGCTGCACAGCGGACGATCAAGCCTCTGTAATAAGAAGCAACAGGTGGAGACCTGCCCACCCTCTCATATTTTTTTTCCCCAAGTCTGACTGGCATGCCTGTGACCTCTGAAGCCACCTTCATGAAAAGCCTTTTGATTATTTATGTTGAAGGCGGCGGCCCGGCTTTTGGCCTGGCTCGAGGCTGCCGGTGCTCTTTGCTTTGCCTGGAGAAGGAAACTATTGTTAATTTATAAGGCACGCTTCCCCTCTGTGTAACTTCTTGTGGCATATCTAGTCCTAAAGCCACCACACCACCAAGGGGAGGACAGTCAGCATGGTGAAGTCAGGAGGGCAGCTGTTACTTAATGTATAGTATCTGATCGTAAGTTAACGTATTGTGCTTCTTCCTCATAATAAAGTTATGTCATGCTTTATGACATTATTATCTAGCAGGAAGTCAATTTATTGTTTCTATAATATTCCTATTGTATCTTCTTGTACTAATTGATAGTGATATTTAGTTTGGGGTATAGTTTAATATCCTTTTAAATGCATTTAAAGGCAGGAAGCTCTTATCCTTCCTCCTTTTAAGGAAACTCTAGTAAAAAGAAACTGTAATAATGTTTGTTGGTGTTGTGTTTCCCTTACCTTTCCCGTAGTTGAAGTGCAGTTTGATGGTCTTGCCCTGGTTGATGTGCAGGTAGGTGAACCACACGGCGGAGGTGAGCAGCACCAGCAGCAGCAGGAGCTTGAACTGCTTCCGGATCTTCTTCACGGGGAAGCGCAGCATCCTGACTCGAACATCCTCCGGTAAAAGCCGCACGGTAGAAAGTCAAGAGCGGCTCCGCGTTGGTTTGTTTTCTGTTTGTTTGTTGTTGTTGTTTTTTTTTGTAGGTGTTTGATGTTTGGCTGTTCTAAGGCCGAGGGGCTCAGTAAACAAGGAGGCAGCGTCTGGGCAGCCGTCAGAGCGCGTCTCCCTGCCCCGGATCCGCGGGGTTGCTCGTATCCTCAGATCTGGGTCCAAACACCTCTGTGGCGGTCATCGCTTAGTACGTCTCCCCCCCCTTCCCCTCCCCTCCCCTCCCTCCCCTCCCCCGCCACCCTCCCCTTTCCCTTCCAGCCCCCCCACCCCACCGCCCCAACCCACCCCCCGCACACACACACGCCCCCCACCCACCCCGCGACGAACAGCTTCGAAACAGGCTTCCCCCGCCGGAGTCTCCCGGCCAGGCGGGGAAAAGGGCTGCGGATGAAAAGCCGCTAAGTTCAGCTAAGAGTGTGACCGGGAAGAGCAGGATGAGGATGAGGAGGGAGGGGGGGAAGGATGTGTGTGTGTGGACGAGAGGGGGGGGGGGGGGGGGGGGCAAAATAGCAGTCCGGCGATAATCTATCGCAAATCCCCCTGTAGCTCAAGCCTCCGCTGACACCACTGCGCTGATTATTTTATCGGCTACTCAAGGATCATCCCCGGCCATGAGGTTTATCTCAAAGTGGCAAGAGAGCGAGGGGACAACTGTAGATTCCACGCGGACAACAGAGCATCTCCACGGAGCTTCCACGCACACAAATAAAAAGCAAAAGCAGTTCGCTGTTGTTTTTTTTGTTTGTTTGTTTTTTCCCGTGGAGTAGACTGATGATTTGAATGGAGTTAAAAGGAGCAACGACATCAGCTGACGCCGGTATCGAACCCTGATTCGGTAAGCGGGGGTAAGTATGGAGAAAGGTTAAGATGGCAATCAACCAAATGTCACACAGCCCCTCTGCGCTCCGTCCGGACCCATCCGAAAACCGACACTCCGGCTTCCAATGGACGGCGGAGGATTCACGAGAAGCGCGTTTTAGTATTGAAGTCCCGGCTGAGAAGAGGCGAGGTGAGGAGGGGCTGATCAGCTGTCATCCTCACAGTCACGGTTTGGAAGATGTGGATTAAAAAAACAAAAACTGTGGGCGCTCCGTGCGACGGGAGAAGGTGGGATAGAAAAATACTCAAAAGACTGTCCGGCGCGAGGTCCAGGGATGAGAGGCGTCCACGCGCTCCAATTGGTCCGTTATCTCACGACAGGTGCATTTTTTTCCCTCTTTTTTTAAATGTCCCAAATTCTCCCCCCCACCCCTCCAAAAAAAAGTAGCTGCGTCGTCCGGGTCCACCGCGCGCGCGACACAGATCAAAGGGAAAGAACCGCATCCGGTTTAAAGTAAGAAACTAGATGCGGCGCGGAGCTAGCGGCGATGCGATGCCGTGTGTTGTTATTCTATCGGGAGCTTTTTCCCCGTTAAAACGCCGCAATAGCACCGTCCGACCCGCTTGTCGCCGGGGAGGAAAACCGGGGAAGCTCCGGGGAAGGTGTCGCGGAAAAAACAGCAACACGCTGTGATGTAACCAGGACAGAACATGGTTTTGTTTTGCTACAATGGAACACGTAAAGGGTATCTCCTTTCACCGCACAGCCCCGTACGCCCATCAGTTGAGCATCTTAACGGTGCAGAGCAACCGAACCATGGGAGGGAGGGAGGGGGGGGGAGTGACGAGCGCAGCGTCCAATCAGCGGCCCGCAGATGGGCTCGGAGGGGGCGGGACTACGCCGTCTGGCCTCATTGTTTGCTTGGCAGCCTACTACAGTAGTATGATACACCATCCAATAGCTGAACGCTGAAACTTCTTAAGGCTCCTCTGTTTATGCATGTTGCCTCCTGATCGGTTAATCATTCTTTTTTAAAGGGCCCCTATTTTGCCATTTTTATTCTAGACTCATATTTAAATTTCACTGGTGTTTTTATAAGAATTAGCATGATTTTTATGGTCCAAAAGTAGCTAGTTAGACAGACATACACATTCCTCTTAGTCAAGCAGCAATGCAGTCTGCCTTCACACACACGCACACACACAATTGGGATTGACACACCCCACAAACTGGATCCAGGCATGGTTACTATTGCCTTCAAGGCCCATTGTGACATCACAGCAGGAGCCATTTCTCCTTTGTGTGTTCGGGGAAACACCAGAGAATTAAATTCAAACACAAACAAGCAGATGCACGAACAAGCACTAAAAATGTGTTTGTTTTTCATAATAGGTCATCTTTAAAGGCTAATTAACTCTTTACACTTGACACACCACTGTACACAGAAATAATCCAAATATTGACTTCTTAAAACTCTTCATTCATTTGCCTAAAAACACACATACACATTCTTTATTGTTGATCTCCTAACATTAGATGCTTTAATGCTGAAACTGAAGTTTTGCATCCCCCTTGAAATCCCTGGGTGATAATTATGTTTTAAATATTATAGTATTTCTTCATTTGACTCATTTACACACTGTGTTTCTGAGATAGTGGAAAGTCCATATATTGTCTGCATAAATCATCTCCATTCTGCTATTTCAACAGGAGGTCCCTATTACATTATTTTTCTATTTTATTGTTTTAATCATGAGGCTGAAATAATATAATTCCTATCGACATCACAGTTCATTAGACTGCTCATTACAAAGTAATTAGCTACACATGGTGTCGCCTGTGTTCCGCTGGTAGTGGCGGCCTGTCGACAGGCCGAGGAGACGCGCTTGGCTGCCGCCTCCTGGCCGAACAGAAGAGAGCAATCATCACATTAAGGGGAGCAATGGATTCTGTAGATTCTGTCATTGTTGAATCCATCCTCAAATGTAAGCAGATGAATAAATTTACTTCTGGGTTATTCCCAGAATGCATTCATATTTTACTTCTGCATACAAACACTCCAATTAATGCGGGGAGGGAGGAAAAAAAAACGCAGGTGGAACTAATATCCTTAATGATCGCTCTTTCATTTATTGTGGCTGATTAAGCCTCTGCTGAGGTTGACGTTGGCATCAGCTAGAGAATTACACGAGATCGCCAAACTGAGCATAATAGGACCAACAGCTGTGTAATAAATCCAAATGACATGATGACACTTTTGTGGGATTGATTCAACCCCCTGCACTGTAACGCATATACGCAATAGAGAAGCGGCTAACAGCTGGAAAAATGTTTAAAAAGAAGTAATTGCAGACAGTCATAAAATGCTGTATATATAAAAAAAAACTTTCTTTCTCTGAAGTTGAATTGGCAGAGGCATCCTGAAGTTTTAATAAATTTATATTACTATATATATTTTTTAAATAAATTAGTTTATTATCTTGTTTTCTTTTTCAGTAAATGTAAAATATATAGAGATAAGTATAAAATAATAAATAATGTTTTCAGTCAGTCTGCACACATGGTCCTGAGAGTGCATCTAATTCAGCGGGTTAGGTGAGCCACCCACCTACAAGAAAAACAAGTCTTTCCTATAATGTATCCTTCAGATTCAGGTTAAAAAAATGCACCAACCGAGCTATTTCCCCTCAGTTTAAATCCAATCATCCAGCTGCCCCTATGGAAAGCTAGTGATGTCTTTATGAATCTAGATAAAGGATCAAAGGGCACGAAATTTAGACCATAAGAGTACGACCTCAATTTAGTTTGCCCCCAGCTGTGTCTTCTGAATCAGTCAGAACACAAAGCATAATCCTCCGTCTCCGCGGATTAATAATGTAATCTTCAGCGCAAACAGTGGACGTAAATGAAATGCTTATGTATTCATCTGGGCCGTATTGAAATGAATACTTAGTGAATGACCTCAGCCAAACATCATTTATTACACTGAAACAAAAGCATCACAGCGTTCACCTTGTCGGATAACCCAACGGTATTTTATCACGGTCTTGATTTGATGAAATGCCGCTGGTTGTTTTTTTTTTTTTTATCTTCAGTCAGAGAAACACAGTAAGTGATAGGCTCCCTGGCCAAGGACGGGCGAGCATTCAACACCCAGCACAGGAGCTGCACACTTTTAATTTAATTTAAATTAAAGATAGACTAAAAAGTTTCTAACATTGTTTTTAAAGGTCTTTGTTGGCAAAGATAAAAGTTTTATTATATATGAGAATCGTGTCCACAAGCAGGTACATAACTATCTACTCATTTTCTGTCTCTGCCGCCCCTTCTCTTTTATGATTGCAGAATGATTTGGCATCGAGGTGCTCCCTCCAGGGATCCACATGCTAGGATGGATCCAGGAGGAGGCGGTGTGCAGCGGTACGGTCCGGACAAGGTGGAACACCATACACGTTAAAGGAGCCGCTGTTCCCCATGGGGTGCTGCAGAGGCCAACCCCCAAGGGAGGAGGAAATGCTTGCTCTGACAGGTGTCAAAGCGTGCCACCAGAGTTATGATGCCGCTCTGCACAGGATGAGACAATAACTAGGGAAACGGTATGCAGGGAACACCTCACAGCGTGGTGATCTCTGCATTCTGAAACGGCAAGGAGAGAGGAGAAACATGCTTGGAGCCGCCACAGCTTTAATCAACAGTTCATCTGAATTAACACCTTCGGGTTCAATAATTTCTCTCCTCTTACTAATCCAGCGCTGGTCTGCTGGTCTGTCTTTGTCTGCCCGTGCTCGCCTTCTGTCTGTCCGTCAGCCTTCATCTCCCTCGATCTCTCACACACATCCTCCGACTTCCTTTTTTTTTTTCCTTTTCCTGGGGCAGCACAGCAGCTCACAGGCTTTTGATGAGAGGCCTGAACTAAAATGTCACAGGGATTAAGGGGTTTTGCCTCCTGCATCCTGCCGGATCAGTTCTAGCAGCCCTCTGTGCCAGAGCTTCCTCCTCCCCAAACAGGTGCACACTGGCATTTATTTCTGCTCCGCTGTGCCCTATTGGATTTCCTTCTGGGGAAATAACATTCATCCATGTTCACAGATGAGTAAAGAGGGAAACAGAAGATGGGAAGAGGTGAGGGGAAAGGATGTGGAGGAATGAGGAGAAAAGAGGAGTGGTAAAGTAGGATAAATTAAGAGGAGCACAGATCAGAGAGAAGCGGATTCTGTACTTGAGGGGTTTTAAAAAGTCATTTAAACAAGGATTTATATTTAGGAAGGATGATGATTCATTTGTGTAAAGATGAAAAAGAAAATAAAGGCTACTATGAAGTCTTAAGTAAATGTGAATCATTTGATTTTGTGTTTTCTTAATTTAACTTCATTTATATTCAGTTCTTTTTGTATTTGTTAGTTGTATAATTGTATGTGTCACAAACCCCAGGAAGGTAGTTAATTATAATGCTGGTGCTAATAGGTATCCTAATAAAATAAATAGAATAAAGAACCCAACAGGGAAAACAACTATTTCTGTTCCATTTGGACATAATTATAACATTTCTCTGTATGAGCTTGTTAGAGTAGTTCACATTGTGTGTTCTATGTCATCAAACGCACATTTTACAGCATAATAAAAAAAGCGTGGTAAATCTATTTAAAAAGTTTGCCAAGTTGACTTTAATCGTTTCTACATTCTGCCCCCACCCAGCATCCCACACACGCACCAAGGACAGACACAGGCACTCATCTGCAGCTGTTTCTTCCAAATACAGTTAGACAGATTTGAAAATTAGACGTCTCCAGAGATGAGCAGTTCAGACGGAGCATTTAACATCACGTAGCTACAGCTGCTGCCGTATTAAACCGAACTCGGCAGCGATTTCTCTGCTCAAGTCGTCACAAAGTTAGAGTGTGAAGGTCCAAACTCACCCACTAGTTGACCTTGACCTTCAGCCCTGAGGTCTGAAGCTCCTAGAACCTGTAATTCCTGAAAATAACTAGTTAGTGTGAGTGTGTAGCCAGCTACATTTCCATCTGAACAGGTGAAGTGTAAAAATAGCTCTGCTTTTTGTACTGGTTATGAAGAATCTGTACTGAGGATACTGTCAAAAAAAAGAAATCACACAGCAGTGAGAGCAGAAGTTCGGATTTATCCCGAAGCCACTGAAGGCGCCCGAACAAAGTGAGATCGAAGTGACTATTGCAGCGTTAAGAGTCTGTCTTTCGTCAAGTATGAATATCCATGCTCGGCCTCTTTCTCAGACTAAACAGTGACAGGAAAACAGAGGCAACCACCGCATTCATTATGCTTTGTGTTGTATGAATGTAGTGAGGCAGAAATCTAGGTCATTTCTCCATCATTAGTATGCCAGCCAGGTGTAGCCCAAAGAGGATTAGAGGGAAGTAATGCCAGCGAGGCTCCCTGTTTCTATCCCTTTTTTTCCTTTCTCTATAGTTCTCTCTCTCTCTCTCTCTCTCTCTCTCTCTCTCTCTCTCTCTCAAAGCAAAGCAAACAATCACACTTAAGTGCTCTCTGCTGACATCTCGAAGAGGATATCCATGACAAGTAGTCCAGATTTGCAATGAAACATTCATGCATCACCCAGCTCCAATGATGAGCTTGTTTCAAGCTCATTAAACAAGCAATATTTACTCAATTCCAATTTTGACATTGTGGGAGATCATAAAAGCCAGGGTGCCCAATCAGTCAACAGGTACTGTGCATGGGTGTAGGAATATCTTCCCCAATGTTCTCCCCCAATGTTCTTCGTAAGAAGGTTTTTTAAAAGTCAAGTAGTTGTGTTAAATGAATCTTTTTTTCCAAATATGAGCAGCAGGCATCACCTAACTCTGGAAAAATATAAAAACAGCTCCTAATGAAGTTGGTGAAAGCAGGCACTTGCAAGCTTTTTATCAGTTTATTAATTGGCTGGCTACTACCATCTGGCATCAGGCTATTAACATGACACATATAAATGTCAACGTAAATATAAACAAATGTGATTAAATAAAACTTGTTTTAAAAGGTTGTATGTCTTGATCCATGTCATTAGCATCAATAGATAATTTGTAGCCAGTCCGTAGGGTGATGCTCTGCTTTACAGGAGGATGTAAAAGCGATAAGTAACGATTAGCTAAGATAACAAGGATTTGCCTGGAACGGCTCAGAGGGGATGCGCCACTTTTTTATGTAATCCAATAATATAAACTACAGCCTTAATCTCCGGATCTTTCCAAAACGTTTAGGTTAATGACCAAATGGCTAGACCCCCTTTGGATCCCATTAGATCCCAGATAGTTTGACTAGTCAAAGGTTGAAATTATATTATTACTTTTTCCTCTATTCCATCAACTGTCCAGTTAACCATGCCAGCACAGTGAGTGATCATGCTCAATACCAGACCCTGCAATGGGCTCATCTAAATGGAATGTATCCATCATTAAGGTTATTAGTCTCATCTGGGCCTTCCCTGCTTTGAAAGTAAAAAGTCAGTCTCTGTAAATCGCTATAAATGGCCTACCTATCTATAATTATCTGACTGCTGGCAGCCTTATTTAGGATGTGCAGTTTAGATACATTTACCATCAGTCTATTTTCTATACCTGCTTATTTCTCACTAGGGTCAGGCAGGTAGATAGACAGAGGCTGGTGACAGACAGGTCACCAGCCTATTGTGGGACACACACAGCATTCACTCACACTTATGGTAAATTTAGAGTCTCCAATTAAACTAAGCATGTATATGGAGTAAAGGAGGAAGCCAGAGATCGCACACTGACATGGGGAGAACAAATTCCACAAAGAAACATCCCAGCACAAGGCCTTGAACCTGCAACCTTCTTGCATTAGGCAACAGGGCTACCCACTGGAAGACATGGCCCAATACTAATTTTTGGTTTATCTGTACTTTCCGTTATAAAGATAATAGCTACATAATTAGCTAAGTCCTACCAGACTCTCCTAGTATATTTTATGTGTACAGAGTCACTCTTCACAGACAATTGTTAACTTACTTTAACAGAGCCTAAGATTAAAAATAGTGGATCTGCCATGACCAATCACTGATGTTAAAGGTTGTGATATACATCAGGGCCAGAATGTGCTGGAACCGGCTGGACAAAAAAACTCACTAAAGATTGTTCTTGCTCTGGCTTTAACTTCTGGACATGCTGGAATGCTGATTAGTATTCCACAACAGTCCAAATGGCTTCGCTAGTATCTTTTTCCACCGCTATTACGCTGAATTACAACCGTAAAACGTGTCATTGGCCCATTTTCTATTTGAAACATGTGCAGGAGGTCAGAAGACTCTTTTAGACAGAAATGTTACAGATGCTCTGTGCTTACAACATTGAGGCGACGTACAACAAATCCAAAGAATATGTCTGTTTCCAGGGGGAAAAAAAAGTCAAATTCAATCCACTGCATGCACTTTTAGTTGTCCTGCTTTCTGCCCCAACACTTCATCTATCTTGATAAGTTGTCAAATGGCATCTAATTTTAGAGGGAGACTCTCTGGGGACCTGTCCCCAGAGAAGAAAAGGGTCATTCTGCAGGCTGAAAAGGCTGAGCTGGCATTATGACCGGCATGCTAATGTGCTAGCACGTCAAGAGTGTCCACTAAAGGGAAGCTGAGGTAACAACACAGCAGACTGCGTCCGCACTGCTGAAAACCTAATATGTTGAGCCTGTTTACGCTTGGTATTAGCATGGGTCCTGAGAGATCTGACCATAAAAGGACAGCAATAAGTACACATAGAGGAAAAAAAAGTCTCTTCAAGATGCGGTGAAATCCGGTTACTTAAACCACATTTTTTTTGTAGTGTAATGCACCTTGATGCGTTCCTGACAATAAACAGTAAAACATGTCACCAATAAAAGTGACCTTCTGAACATATGTAGAGACACACGACACACACAAGTGTAAATGGATACGTGTTACTGGATCATCTAACTGGTGACCTCAGTTGTTTCAGGTTTTGGTGGTTCAAGAGCTTAATTGCCTTGTTACATTGTTGCATTCTGGACTAAGAGAAAGCAGTTTCTAAAGTCACACACAATTATAGTATTATCAACATTAAAAGTTTTGCTGCAGTACATCCCATTAACATTGATTATCATTATCAGAATTTTTGAAATGCTGAATTTAGAAACTACCATGTAGTCTACCGTGTGGTACCATGTGTACCATGTCTACCGTGTAGAAAAAGTCTAAAAAATATATCTTAAGTTTATTATTTAGTTGATATTTTACTGTTTTGTATTTGTCAAGTCAATTAGTTTCAATTATAGATCCTGTTATTCGTTTGCATTTGCCAATATGGTCAACTTTTTTTGATGGTCTAAAATAGATCCTTAAATATAAAATTAGATTAGAGATTAGATTAGATAGCTCCTTTATTGTCCCACAGTGGGGAAATTCACAGTGCTACAGCAGCAGTTAGAAAAGTTACAAAATTTAAAAAAAAAAAAAAGGTAAAAAAAGAAAAATTAAAAATTAAATTAAAAACAATATACAGATATATACAGATATATACAGGTATATATAAATATAAATATAAATGTATTGCACTGGTCTATAAGGCTTATTAGCCTCAAAATAACCCTACAATGCAATTTCCTCCAGGTTGCTGAAAACCACTTTTTTTCCCAGAAAGAAAGGACAGGTTGTGGGCCTGGTTAGTATCTATATCCTGCTCTTCCTCTATCTTGCTCTAAACACAGTCTTATCTGGGGAGAAAAGAGGCAATGGTGCCATTTCTATAAATTCTTTACTGTGTCTAGACACACCGCATATACTCTATATAATATTGCGAGCTTATGAAGAAAGACAGCTTCTTGCAAATTGTAATTACTCCCCCTCTCCAAGTAAATCTGTGCATACGAGGGGGTTATTACTACTTCATCATGTGTTAAGGTGCATTTATTAATGATATGCTCAGATGTCTGGGATGGCACTGACACGCACAGGAAGACATGCCTCAGAGAAAAGGGCCTGCTAGAAACTCTCCATCACCACATGCTCTTAGGAGCGCAGTTCAGAATGTTCTGAAATACTAGTGTGAGACAGCCCCCCGTGGACGCTGAAACTAACTGACCTCTGGGAAATATTAGCGTGATGAATTGGTCCAGCCCAGGACAGCATAGACCGACGAACTCAGGCCCAAACCTTATTTGTCCAGAGACAGGACTCAGCAGGTGTTTGAGCTAAGTGCTTCAGCCTTGGCTCATCCACTAAAAAGGAACCAAGAAAGCAGCTGGAGACCAAGAACATCATAAGAGGAGACATCGGGGCTGGAAGCGGTTGAGACCAGAAACCTGCGGCACTGGCTACATCTGAGAAGAAAGAAAAGTATTTGCTGTTACAAGTAAGTTTGGCTGTCTTCTGAAATAATAGAGCGGAGGGAAGGAGAGGAAAAAAAACGCTATTGCAATATGCCATGCTGGATGCTGAGAGAGAAAGAGAGATGAAGGGCACTGAGCAAGGAGAGGGAGAGGGGATGTTCATGTGTTCCGCATGCAGCGAGGCAGCAACCTGTTTAGCACTTTGTAGCTGCGAGTCACACTTGCCATTCTTGAAGACTGTGAAATTATGCCATCACACAGCTCGCTGTGGCTGCTTAAAACCACTTCCTTTGGTGGGTATCAAAGCTTAAACACCTAATTAGTTCCGTAACCCCAACACATGTTGGTATTTGCTGCAGAAAGCGAAACCCACATGCACCTTCTGAGGCTTCTCTTGTGGTTTATTATGCAGTATTTTTTGGGGCTTGACAATTATATGGCAAAATTAGGCTGTCAGTGAAAAACAATTCTATATTTTATATATGTATATATATATATTCATGCACACTGGGCTTTATGTGAGTTTTATTCGAGTATTGAAGTTTCATAAATAGGTTGAGTGAGCAGAGTGACACATTTTTAATTAGTTGGAGACACTGGAGCCTGACGCCTGCTGGTACTTGACATTAAACCGTTGTAATGTGGCTTATCTTCTTCTTTCAGCCCTGGGTAAAGTGTACATTATGTGCAGGCAGAGATGCACAGCTTACACATGTGCAGATAGACAGAAATGGGTGCCTCGGCATGAGGGAGGAATCCAAACGCAAAGAAAGAGGAAGAAACGGCACAGTTCATCAGTGGTACAAACACAATGCTTTATCTCACACAGCAGGTGTGTGGATTACTTTTATAATTGGATCTTTGTGTGAGCCTGGCAATGGCGAACAGAGTATTGTAGTCAGTGTTAGTGAAATGAGGACGATAAAAGCCTGAAAAGGGCAGGGGACGACCAGAGGAAGGGAGAGGTGAGTTTCAATTTGGGCTAGTACAAACCCAATTACTACCAGGACAGAGTGGGGAAGTGTGTTCATCAAATGCAAGCCAGCAAAGCCTACACACACACACACACACACACACACACACACACACACACACACACACATACATTCTCTGGTTATCTGAGCTCACTCTTAGCTGTAGTGAATTTAGAGAGAATGATGAAGATGTTGCCCTGATTCTTCCTATCTCCTGGTATCCAGGACTAAAAGATCCTTTCGCCACAAAGATATCTTTTCAGATGATTATTTGTTTCCATCAACAGCTGGGCAACATCTGAACTCATCATCACCATGGCAGCAGAGCTCCTCCAGGCCACCGGGGGCAGGATGGAGCAGATGGAAGTGCAGACAGAACAGCAGACTGGTCAGATGAGGAAGATGTCAGAGATGCGAAAGTTGTCATCCTCCACCTCCTCCAGCTCCTCCAGCTCCTCCACCTTAACCTCTTCCACGACCACCACCAAGCTGCGAAAAGTCTCCCAGAGCCTTTCCAGGGCCACGGATGGTAGGAAGCACGATGATATACTTTCAAGTACCATGCTCCTTAATACAGCATTTCATGATAGGACATAGAATAGATTTTTGTTTACTGCACAGCTGAAAAAACAATGAGCAATACTAACCAAAATAACAAAACTAACTGCAATATTTGTATGTAGTTTTATGGCAGGTGTAGGTGCTGAGAGGCTCTGCTGCATGACATCACAAAGTCAAGGAAGTGCAAATCAGCTGTGAAATCCAGGCTATGTCCATTCCTCAGTTTTTCTGAGAATTTGATGCATAACCTTCTAGACTGGAGTTTAAAAAAAGCCATAAAAGTGCATTTTTAGTCCTACAGTGCAACAAGCACCATTCAAAGTCATGATAATTACAGCACATTGGCGTGTAAGGCTGCTCCGGTTTGCCTGTTTGCGTATGACCATGACGATGTGGATGTGACTGTCCTTTATGCTCCCTCAGAGCACTCTGTGGTACAGCGTAAGACCTCGGCTGTGGTGGAGACTTTCAGCCAGGTGCAGAAATCCACCCACATCCCCGAGGGAGAGTCTGTCCCTGATTTTGAGGAGAAGCTGCGTCCCATCACCGTCCAAGAAGGTGAGTTGAATCACGCTCCCCTTGCATCTAGCAGTGCCGTGAAAGTTCACAAAATGCCCTTTTGCTTCCCCTAATATCTCTCTTCACAAATCCCTTATAAACAACAAGCCGCTGCTATGACAGGTGAAACAATTTTAGATCCTGGCCTGCAGCTTCCCTTGAAACTCCAGATGACTCCACAACAGCTGAAATCTAAAAGTTTGCTGCAATGTGTAAACTCAAGATAAGATGTATCTCCATGGCTGAAGCTATTAATACACTCTGATCAAAGTCCTGACAAAAACACCTCACAAAAATGTGATGGAGTTTGTGAGATGACCTCTATGTCTTTTTCTCTATTTCTACAGAATACTAATGCTTTTCCTGCATCAATGGTAGATCTGCGTTTTATTCACCCTGTCTCTACCTATAAATTATAGATAAAGAGGATTGTAGGAGCGAGTGTAGCCTGTCACAATATGCAGGAAACTGCAGAGTAGCCGTGGCATTAGCATTCATGGATGAACTTACAGGTCTCAACGGGGAAACATAAGGCGAAATAGAGCGCGAGCGAGCTACTAAATCTGATTAATGTGAAACATTCGATTTCAATGCACCGATGTGATTTGAAAATCGCAACTGTGTCTCGGAAATCAATTGGTGATGCTACGATGGTTTCTCTGCACCTAATCTGTCTCAAGCAGATAACGGGCATGTCTGTCTCGTCTGTCATTCCTAGGTGACAACGCCGTGTTCAGGGCGAAGGTGGCGGGGAATCCCCAGCCCAGTGTCTGCTGGGAAAGAGCCAGTGGGTGTCCCCTGTCTGAGGCTGCTGTGTCTTTCTATGATAACCTCAACCATCAGCATATACTCAAGGTTTGCCAACATAACTTAATAGCTTGTGTACAATGCTCCTATTGCTGAAATTAAGTTTGGATCGATTAAGATCTATATTGAGCGTCTCTTTATTTTCTTTATTTTCTCTCAGAAAAAGATTTTGCACACTGTAGCACTGCAGATAAGCATGTTATCTTGTTTTCATGTTTGCCTTATTGATGGCAAGGAAGTAGCGATGCTTTATTTTACACACACACACACACACACACACACACACACACACACACACACACACACAGATGTCACGTTTATTTCCAAGAGTTGAATGCGACCATAGGAGACTGCCTCACAGTTCGACGGCTCAGTAAATCCCATCATGAAGCAGGGGGGCTGTGCCATCTTGGTGCTGCCAACCCCAACAGCTCCTCATGCATCATGGGGGAAAAGTAGATAGAAGAGGGGAAAAAAAAAAAAACCTCTGTGATCCTTTTATCTATAACCACTCTGGAGTGGGTTTAGCGCTTTCTCTGTACCAGCCCGGGAGCTTAAGTGAAGCTTAAATAGTTATTATAAAGCAATTAACTTGTGGGTGCTGACATATGTGTCTACCTTCGCCATCTGTTTCTCTGCTGAGGGACGACTGTTAAGTTGCAGCGCTAAATGTTGACGGGGTATCCCTAGTGTTGCACTGCTCCAAATAAGTAACCTAAAGTAACCAACAATGACGCTTCAGATGCTTTACTTTCATTACTTTGCAATTATGGTGGTACATATGCATATATATTCCCTGCACTTAGATTAAAAACCTGACGGTGGAGGATGCTGATGTCTACAAATGCATCGCTTCTAACCAGCATGGAGAAGCTATCTATTCCATATCCCTCATCGTCACAGAAAGTGAGTTCATCCATTCTTTCAAATGACTTTTCTTAGTCCTGATAGTTATTTAGAAGCCTTCACCTCAGTTAGCCTACTTGAGATGCTCTCGTTCTGTTTCCAGATCCGGCGTTGGACTTCATAAAGATGCTGAAGAAACGGTAGGAGTACGAGCATGTCGCGCAGTATTGGCCTCCACACTCCCAAAACCCATCAAGGTGTGATAGAGCTTTGTCTGATCTATCCCGCTGATGTTTATGTTGTTTTCGCAATGCTCCAGAAATATCTCCAGGATGAGATCTAAAGAGCTCCAGCACGTAGCCGCAGGGGCAGGGGAAGACGGTTCTGAGCTGTCACTGCACACATGCACACACCAGTGGTGGCAGCTGGGCTTTCAAGGAGGGAGAGACGCATATTTGGCCTACATCATGAAATGTGTCGGCTTTCTTATATGTAAATTATATGGTTTCACCAAGAGACATAGCCAACAGTACAATTTATTTGTCACAGCGCTTCCAGTCAGCCAGCTCACTTTGTGATGCAGCTGCTACTTTTCTCCACCCTCTGCACCAAATTGACTAGGAGGACTATTGAATGGCTTCTCCAGAACCCGGTTGACAATATTCAAATTGTCTGCCATCGTGTGCAGCTTGTCAGCTTGTTTCTCATGACAGAGGCTCATTGCTGATTCAGAACTGAAGTTGAATGCATTCTAAAAACATGATTTAGTCAATGAGTTGTAAACACAATTGTATATATTTGGCCCCTTTTAAAAATATTTTAGGGATTGGCACTCACACGTACATAGACATGCACACATGCATATGTCAAACCCCTGGAAAGGGTGACAAAATAACCAGTGACATGTCTTTCCTTGTTGATGTACTTTTCTACAGTCATTGTAATAAAAAAAACACAGTGGCATACAGAATTAGCTATACAAAATTATCTAAATTTGCAGCTACTCTCCCTACACCCACACACTGACACACCATGTCTCATTCCCTCATTAAACTGTCTTCAAAACATCTTTATAAACTAAGAGATCTTTTAATTGCTATTATACTAATCTGAAAAATCAACACATATATAGTTTTTCGTCTGCTTATCTGTAGAGAGTGCCAAATGAGGCCTGGGCAGAGACAAAAAGTAATCAAACCCAGATACTCTACGTTAGTTGCAGATTACAGAACATCAAAAGGTCATTATTAGGTCAACAACTAAACTTAAAATGCATCTTACCGTTTTCCTTTTTATTTATTCATCACCGGCTGATCTTTAAACCTAGGTTAAGCATTCTAATCATCAGCAACATAACTTTTCATCAGGAAGCAAACTTTTTTTTTTAGCTTGTCACACATTCATACACAAACCCAGCATACACCTGTGCATCGGGCACATGATCAAACATTCACACTTCCCTGCCTTCTGACTTCTTTCTCCTCATGCAGCAGTGTGGGGAAGAGAGAGGAGAGGAAGCCGCCGACGGAGGAGGAGATGCTGAAGATCCTGGCTGGAGCTGACAAGAAGGACTACGAGAGGATCTGTGCCGAGCACGGCTTCACCGACTTCAGAGGCATCCTCAAGAAGCTGAAGGAGATGAAGAAGAAAGTGGAGGTGGAGGTGGGGCTGTCACACAGAGCGCTTGTTGACATACCGCAGGATCAGATAAGGATTAAAGGTTTGGGATACGATGCGGAAAAAACCCTTAAAATAGAGCTGAATGTTTAAAGTGGCAGCACAGCCGTGGGAGCGAAGGTATCTCACCATGGTAACCCTCAAGTCAACTAATGCAAACACAGGAAAATACTTTGCGCTGGCATTTCACCACTGATGTCGTTTGTTTAAAAAATATAAACATTTACAAACTTCCCCCCCCCCCCACAGACAGTACGTGTGCTGAAACCGCTGGAGGACGTCACTGCCAAAGCTGATACCAATGTTGTGTTCGACGCCATCCTGCAACTGAAAGATCCAAACATCAGGATGCAATGGTTTCTGGTAAATCAGCGTCTGTCTGTTGTGTTAGTATCTGCATGTACCATACGTAGACGTTTCCAACACATAAACCGTTTGTAAGTTCTCCTCTCATCCGGACCTTTATTTGCCATCCAGGGAGCGGAGCCGCTGCGGATCCAGTACTCTCATGGCAAATACGAAGTGAAACAGATGGGAACCAAGCACATGCTGTGCATTTCCAGCGTGAGCCTCGGTGACATGGGCACCTACGCTCTCCAGGTTGGCGACACGAGGCTGTCAGCCAGGCTCAAGGTCATAGGCAAGTGCAGGATGAGATGCAGGGTTTGCATCTTTGGTCACCTTTGACATGCCGTGTCATGTCATAGGATGGAATTTGTTTTAACAGAGAGGGGCGCGTTTTATGTGAGCATATTCACCTGTCTACGTGCGCAATATATTTCTTACACCTTCTACCCAGGGTCAGGTCACTAATAATTAAAAATAGCAATTACCAGGCATATTTCATAGACATGCCTTTTTTGTTGTTGAATTAGTCCTTTTCAGTAACTTTTGAGAATATAGCATGCAATGACTTGCTATCTTTTTTTCCTTTTAGTTGAACCTCTAAAATTCCTGTCTGACTTCAAGCCCAAAAAAGTGACAGAGCGTCAGACCGCTGTGTTCGAGGTCCGTCTCTCTAAGAAGACAGACGCTCCTCTCATCTGGAAGGTTAGTGTCTAACCTGAATAATACTGAATGCGTTATTTACACTTTCACTGAATTTTACAATAATTAACCACCACGTCCCAGGGGGAACAGGAAAATCTGTGGGATATTTTTTGGCATCAATACTGGTGCTGGCAGAAATAAACACCGGCGGAGGAGAGGTTGACACACGATCGAACAGGAATACACAAACTGTTTCCCAAGACGTGTCTGTATCTCGACAGGTAAAAGGGAAAGAAGTAAAAAGAGATGAAAAGTTTGATGTTTCCCTGTCTGAAGACGGCCTGACCTACACCTTGAAGATTAAAGATGTGAAAGTCAGTGACGCTGGAGACTACACCATCAGCATCGGGGACCTCACTGCCACTGTGCCACTTTCCATTGAAAGTACAGACAAGTATTTCATGGCTTTCACAATCACAAAAAAAACGTTTGATGTTTTTGTTTAGTTTTTCCCATAAGAGCTTCCTGTGTTGTTTTAGTGGAGTTCGCATTTCCAAGGAAACAAACTTCCTCCCTGCAGGAGATGAGCAGTTGCTGCCTCTCTCTCTGCTCTCCCCATGAGATTAAAGGTTCCTGTATAGCTATGCTTAACAACATCATCTTCCCTCTATCTTCCAAATGAAGAAGTATGGTTAGCATAATAAATCCTCCCTCCTAGTGCTTAGTTGAAAGTAATCCAACCAAATCCCTCCTCGCAAGTTACAAGCTCATTTATTACGGCTCTGTCTGACAAGATGCTTACTTGCCTAAAGTGCAAGCTGGGGCATGTAAATATCTTCACAAGGACATGTGGTTGTCCTCCGGGGATGCCGGAACACAAGCATATCATTGAGGATGTGTTAATTGCAGTTTTTCATGGGCACGCTTTATGTTTTCTTGTTTTTTTTAGAATAATTCTATAATGAAATTCTGTAGGGAGATGTGTAGGGACTGGCTAGGAATGAATGATAAAGTTAGGTTGTCTCCCTTCTTATCTAAAGCAATGAATTTCAAAACACAATAAACTTCTTACTGAAGCTTAAAATACAGAAATCACTGCAAAATCAACCTGGATTGACTAGTTCTCCTATTCTTGTTTTATTGTTTCTACTATGTCGTCCAGGGATTCCTATCAAGTTCACCAGCCACTTGAAGAACGTGCGCGTGCAGGAGAAAGGAAAGGCCCACCTGGAGTGCGAGATGAGCTCCAAGGACGTGCATGTCCGCTGGCTGAAGGATGGGTGTGACATCACAGCCAGCCGCCGCTACGTCTTCGTGCGCGAGGGGAAGAGGGCAGAAGTCATCATCAAGGACTGCGAGCTGACGGATGAGGGGGTGTACACCGCCGTCTGCACCCAGGACAATGACTCACACCAATATGACACCTCCGCCAATCTGTCCGTGGACGGTAATAATGAAATCTATTCATCTGTGCTTCTTCAGTGTCGCGTGGCTCCTGAGAAGCCTCTGAATTGAATGTTTTCTCATAAGAAATGACTGACTAATAGGACCCTGTATAAGCTATTTTTCCTGTTCTTTCATATCAGAGCGTTTTGCCTCGGTGAAGAGTGGCATGTCAGACGTCCAGTGTCCTACAGGCTCGCCCGCAGAGCTGTGTGTTGTCCTTGATGATGAAAAGGTGGATGGAGTGTGGCTGAAGGATGGCCAGGAGGTGAGTCATGATGGGATGAAAGGTAATACACTCTTCATCATGAATCCATCTTCCGTCAGTTTATCTGAGGAATCTGCACCTAAATGTCATAAATGGCACTAGGTGTATTATTCAAATGACAAAGTAGACGCCGCTTGACTTACTACTTTGCCGCCACCATCTTAATTGCATATATTTTTTTGTCAACACACAAGAAGAGTGTTGTGTTTCTTTTTGACAGATTTCAGAGCAGAGCGGGGTCCAGGTGGTCAAACAAGGAGCCGTCCACAAGTTGATGTTCGCAGGCGTGACAGATGCCCACGAGGGCAAGTACACATTCAGAGCCAAGGGGGCAGAGAGCGAGGCAGTGCTCACGATCGAAGGTGTGTTCGTGTGTGTGTGTGTGTGGCGTTTCTGCAGCTGCTTCTTCCTTCTAGTAACACTGGAACATTTCCAGCGTTCCATCCAGACATCTTTAAAAGAAAAATCTTGTTTGCCAGACCCTCCAGAGATTGATCCTTCTGTGTTGGACTCGTTGGGGGCCAGACCTGTGACCGTGAAGGCAGGCCAGACAGCCACTATTAAGATCCCCTTTAAAGGCAAACCGCCTCCCAAGGTCACCTGGTACAAGGACGGCGTGGAAGTTGCAGAGGACGAGAGGACCAAGGTGGAGCGGGCGGCCGACGGCACGTCGCTGGTGCTCAGCAGGTGGGGGAACAGAGGAGAGTGTTGTCTGATGTTTTCACAAGCTTCTAAAAGATATTGAAGTGTATAAATATCATTGCCCGTTTAACCAGATGTGTACGAGAGGACAGCGGCGCCATCATGCTTCGCCTTAAGACCGATTTCGGCACTGCTGTCGCCAACCTGCACCTCAACGTGATTGGTGGGCCACATTTTTTTGGCAACCAATGTTAAAACTGTTTAATGCCAAATTTAAATTTCATATACTTGTCTTTCCCCTCCTTCTGTAGACCGCCCTAAACCTCCTTATGGCAAAGTCGAGTTCCTCGAGCTTTCGGGGAAGTGTGTCAAGATGAAGTGGAAGGCTCCCCGGGACAACGGGGGGAAGCAGGTGACCAGCTTCGTCATCGAACGCTGCCTGGCGGGGAAGAAGCCCTGGACCAGGGTTGGAGAAGTGGACAGCAGCACCACCGTCTTCACCAATGACAAAGTGGAGGAGGGGCAGGCGTATCAGTATCGCATCAGGGCCGTCAATGCAGAGGGGATGAGCGACCCCCTTGAAACAGAGGAGGTGCGAGCTGGAGAGCCGATAGGTGAGAGCCCGCCTGATATCAGATATCATCATCACCGTCAGATTCTTTCTCTTTTCTTCTTATCTTGTGCTTGAGAACAACAGTCCTAATTTAAATCCGCCTACGCAGAGCCTCCCAGCTCGGTGACCCAACCCCAGGTGTCCAACATAACGAAGGACACCATGACGGTGAGCTGGACGCCGCCGGGCCAGGATGGAGGAGCCCCGGTTCTGGGCTACAACGTGGAGAGGAGGAAGAAGGGCAGCAGCATGTGGCTGCAGGTCAATAAGGAGCTGATCACAGGTGAGACCACAGGCCAATAGGCTAATAATAAGATTGTTGTCCCTAGTAAATGTCAAATATTGTACTTGATACATACTTGTATCCCATATGTTTCTCTCTAGATTCTAAACTTGAGGTGAATGGGCTGGTAGAAGGTGTGGAGTACGAGTTCAGAGTGACTGGTGTGAACAGGGCCGGAGCAGGCAGCCCCAGCACCAATTCTAACGCTGCCCTGGCTAAAGACCCCATACGTGAGTCCATTTCCAGCTTTCTTCATTTCTTCCTTTCCTTTCTATCAATTCTGACCAATGATTTTCCCCTTGTAGGAGCTCCTGGCCTGGTGAAGAATCTGTGCGTTTCTGACTCAACAAACTCTTCCATTTCTCTGAGGTGGACTCCTCCGGAACAGGGAGACGAGCCCTCGGGCTACATCCTCGAGATCCGCTCTGAAGACGCCAAGGAGTGGACGAAAGCCACTAAGATCCCCATAGCAGGCACCGGCTTCACTGCAGGGGGACTTCAGGAGGGCAAGAAGTACCACTTCCGTATCCGGGCCGTGAATGAAGGCGGGCTGGGGGAGCCCATGGAGCTGTCGGAGGGCATATTGGCTCTGCCGCCTCCTGGTAATATAATCGCATTCTGTTGAAGTCTCTTGTGTCTTTGTTCTATTAATTTTTCTATTCCTTGATGTACATCCAAAGTGGCGCCCAGGTTTGATCCCCAGGGAAAGCTCAAGAGCCAGATGGTGGTCCGTGCTGGATCAGCACTCTGCCTTCACTTCAGCTTCAGTGTAAGAGTTCTTCTGTCAGAGAAAGATTTTTGACACTGTAAATTACCAAATAATAACCAGGGCCGTCTCTCATTCAAATGTGGGGTGCAGATAAATAACGACGGTTCCAAAAGGAAAAAGAAAGAAAAATCAAGGATAAGACTTGATAGTGAAGCTTAGTGTTTTTGTTTTTCACCTTTTTTGCAAGCACCTCAATCCTGATGCATCGCTTTCTTGCTTAAATGAGGTTAAAGAACACCCTCTCAGGTACTATTGGTTAAATGTGAATCGCCTTGGCTCCAGTGCAGCGGAAAAATAAAAAGTACAACATTGAAATTTTAACTTTTTCTTGTAAAATATGCAGAGGAAAACTTTGGAGAAACAGTTGCAAGATGTTTGGCTATAGTACTGTAATGGTACTTTTGAAAAGTGTAAGTTATACAGTAGTCATACTGGTTTAATAAAATAATTGGAGTAAATTACCAGATTTTTGTCAGGAAGGAATTATTTGCCTGTCCCAAATTGCAGCCTGGTCTCAAATAAATGACTGATATGCTAAGTGATTGAAACCCCGGCTGTTATTTGCTAATTTACTATATGTTTCTCTGAGCCACACCACTAACTAATACAAGCCCTTTCAAAAGAAATTCTTCCTACCACTTGTTTCCTACCTCACCAACAGGCTTCACCTCCCCCGGTGGTCACCTGGTTGAAGGACGGCGTCCTCACCTCAGGAAGAGAGGTCATCACCTGGAGCAAGACTCACTCCCAGTTGCTCATCTCCTCTGCTCAGAGATCTGACTCTGGTGTGTTCCGGGCCCACCTGAAGAACGATTACGGAGAGGCTCACTATGACGTTAATGTCAGAGTCACAGGTAATAATAATGACACCATTACTCACTTAATTTAATGCGTTCTTTATTGGTTATTTACTGTATTTTTTGCAAACACCATAACTTTAATGACTTTTTTTATGTAGGACTTTCTGATCTCGCAGGGACAAATTTGAGGTCATTGCAGTTCAAGTAAAATAATTGACATCATCCTCCCTTCCATCAGACTTCCCTCGCCCCCCGAAGAACCTCCGCCTGGTGGAGGAGGTCCCGTGCACGGTGACCCTACAGTGGGATCACACTCCGGACCTGGCTGAAGTTGACGGGGGCGCTCATTACGTCATCCGTAAACGGGACACCAGCACGGCGTCCTGGTTCACGGTGGCCGAGTGCGTCTTCAGCAGCAAGTACACCGTCACCGGGCTGCTGCCCGGCAGGAAGTATTACTTCAGGGTCGTCGCACACAATTCCATCGGAGATAGCGACCCCTTGGACTCCAAGGAACCTTTCATCATCGCCAAGGAGAAAGGTGAGTGAGGGTAACAATTGATTTCAGCGTTTGATTCCACCATTGATTGGTCAAACAGACACGTTCTCCTGTGCTAGCGTGTTCATGGGGCTGTCTATGTTCATATAACTGTTTGTAGAGTGCATCAGCAGCCTGCAGTTGAAGGAATACGCTTCGCCAGCGCGTCAGGTGAAACCCACGTTCCTGCTGCCACTGAAGGATCACGCTGTACGCAGCGGCCATGACTGCACCATGAGCTGCGCCTACCAGGGCATGCCCACTCCAAAGGTATGACGGACGCGTTTCTGAAATGTTCCCGTCTGCCCCCTTGTATGTCATCAACATACAATAATATACCATCTGTTGGTAAAATCCAGGCGTGCTGGTATAAAGGAGATTCCAAGATCTCAGACTCCCCACGGTTTTGGCACACCACGGCCAACGGAGTGTGTACCCTGGTCATCCCCACCTGTGGAGCTAAAGATGGCGGAGAATACACACTGGTACTGGAAAATCCACTGGGGATGGCCAAGTGCTCCTGCAGGCTTGTGATCTTTGGTAAGTGACAGATGGATTGAAGCTGTAGCCATCAAAATGCAAAAAACACTGTTACTTTCTTCAGTAACAGTAATCTAACTAATGTTTTTTTCTATCATTGCATGGCCGTTCTGTAATTTTTTTTTACTTTTATAGTGGAGTTACTGTCTCAGTAACATTTCAGGAGAAGTAACTGGTAACTATTACTTATTACTTTTTCAGACTAACATGGTAGTTGGCAAGAATAAGCACCCTCCATAGGTTTGCTGCAGTATTCATCAGAAGTGATTGACAATATGTGAGCCACTCCCCCTGGCTCTGACTGGTTAATCAATGACAGAATGAATGAAATTTTACAGGATAAAGAGGAGGCGGTGGGACTGGAGGAGCCTGTTTAATGTCTCAGCTTCACACTCCCATCCCATAAGATGACATAATATGGGATGGGACAGATAACAGTTTTAGCAAATATGAGAAATACTCAGTCTGTTTACATGTACTTTGTCGGACTATAGCCATAGCTCAACTTTGCTTCTGCTGAGTACAACTGCAGTTGTCTTGGTACATACAGGAGAGAAATTCGAAAATTTGGCCGAAACACAACATACCCTGGTACAATAGGTGGCTATATATCTATTTTAACTGGTGGTAATGGAGAAATTTTCTCTTTGCATCACCGGCAGCAACAAAAGATCATTAAAAGATGGCGCACAAATAGCACACCAAAGCTGCATCTTTGTTAATGTCTTACATGTTGTAATTATTAATAATTACACGTTATTACTATGGCTTCTTCAGCATTCCATTGTTTGTTTGCTATTCCTGGCAATAATAATTCAAAATACCACCGTCTCCTTTCAGGTCAGTGTCTACTGTTGTGGAACATGTGTCCAGCTTCAGTCCGACTAAGTGTATCCATACCGGAGAAAATGATGAAATGATTCCAATCACATTATCTAGATGTGTTAATTTGACTATGAGAGTTTTACTCCAACTAAGGTCAAATCCATTTGAAAAAATCCCACCATATTAACAGAATCATTTGATTTCTTGAGTCATGTCAACATATTGAGTTTTTCTTTTAGAAGTTACCAACTAGAGAAAAGTTGTATTAAGCATTGCTGAACTAATCCTTTATCTCTCTGTATGTCTTTCAGATAAGGATGACAAGGGCCTGCTGGAGAGCCTGACCGACCAGGCAAACAAAGAGAAGCTGATCTTATAGGACATGCCATGGCAGATGCACTTTGTTTGGCCACAAACCTGCAGCATAAAACAGTTGCCACTTTTAAGGAATATGGCTAGAGTTTTTAAAAAAAATAGTAGATTAGAAAGATACATCATATTTCTTGCTTTAAATTGATTTGACTGCTTGTGACTTATAATTGTTTAAAATGATTTTCTCATCTTTGAATTTGCTTGTACTCAATTTTCCTGGCTCTGGTAATACAGCAAATGAACACTGGAGGTCAGACTTGTTCCCATTTTTTATGAAGGAATTCCTGGGGAGCAGGGAAAGGTACACACAGATACTACAATGTCCTGGAGGTACATAGAAACACTTTACAATTGAGTCGTCATCTCACTTAGCCAAAGAGATGCACTTGGTCACAAATTTTTTCTATTAAATTAATTTAAAGAAACACATCATCATGCACAATTATTATTATTTAATATAACAGTCTGCTGTGCACTATATGCACAATGAAAACAATCTAAAAAAGAAGGTTTGAGGAAAGAGGTATGAAGTGTGCCAAATTTGCAACAAGTCAGTATCCCACTACCCTGCTGGTGTAATACGGTGCTCATCTGCATATCATGTACCTTCTGAATCTAGGCTACAGCTTTAATCGCCTGCCATCACAGCTCCCCTAATGCGTTCCACTGTGGACAATTTAATAAATGAATTTACTACCCCCGTGCACCGCGGTTCATACAGTAGAGTGCAGTCAGAAAGTATTTGGACAGCGCCACATTACTTTGTGCCAGCACGATAATCCAGCACATTATTGGATTTGAAATGAAACAATGCGATTAAGGCTCTGAGTAAGCGCTTTTAGGGCTTCATGCACATCATCATCATCCCATCCCAGTTACAATTGTTTCGGGGCTTTTGTTTCTTCAAGTCTCAGGCAATGAAACACACAGTTGGACTTGAGTCATGTGACTGACTTGGCAAATGAAAACCATTAATTACCATGTATTTTTCAGAGCAGCGTCCTGCTACACTGCTCATCATCACTCATACAGTAAACACCTTGATAATAGTTCACTTCAACCACTTTTAAATGTCACTTGTGCTTGGAGTGCTGAGCCATAACTTTGAATAACTGATTGTAAAACTGTCCTAACGCTGTCTGACTGTGAAGGGTGACAAGTTTCCCTGACAGCTTTTGTGCAGGCATTTCCTCTGCTGCTGCCTCAGAGAGATTCGGCTGAGGAGCTGCCAAACAAGACTGACGTCACTATGCTGCCCCACACACGCTCGGTTTGCATAGAGCCACCAGCGGGACTTGGCCGGGGTCAGGTTGCCCGGTTCAAATCAATTAAGAACCAAAGTGACTTCACTGGTACCTCCGGGCTCTTCCCAGCTCTTGCACAACGGGGTGGAAGTAGTTCGGAGTGAAAAACTTTAATAGCCAATTTAACAGAAGCCAAAGGGAACCACATGCTCCAGCTTCCCTGATGTTTTATTGCTATTAATTATTTATTAGTGACGTGCTTGCCAAAAGCAGCGTGTTTATTGTAATGTCTGAGTGTCCTTTGTTTGTTTTACATTGATTTTGAATTTCAGTACAGAGGTGTGTGTGTGTGTGAGAGAGAGACCAGGCCTTGGCTTTATAAAGGCCATTGCCGAGATGTCTTTAGTAGAAGACCGAAGTTCTTTGATGGTAAGACCTTGGCTGCAAATGAATGAGATGCATTTGGAGAGAACTGGCACAGGTCCGTCAGGAATAGACCATGGGGTCTGGTGTGTGTGTGTGTGTGTGTGTGTGTTTAAAAGAAACCGTATGAGAGAATGCACAACAAAGATGTGGAAAAAAGTATGAGAGAAAGCTTCATCAGCACTCCGGGCAAGTTTCCACAGGGT
Source organism: Eupleurogrammus muticus (assembly GCA_036785175.1). NCBI lineage: Eukaryota > Metazoa > Chordata > Actinopteri > Scombriformes > Trichiuridae > Eupleurogrammus > Eupleurogrammus muticus. Next base: position 19,626,163 of record JAYKQN010000010.1, on the reverse strand, counting down.
TAAAGGCGACCGAGAGCACATTTTCCACCTCGGCTGGACAATAGAGTGACAGCTTCTAGAACAGTGCTCTCTGTTGTCCTGCAGTCCTTTCTGCCTTAATGGCACTTTAGCCGCTGAGGGCCAACAGCTTCTGTAGGAACACAAAACAGCAATCCGCTATAAATATCAGCTGACGTTTAAACCAGGGAAACGGACAGCAACAAAACAAAGGAGCAAATGACAGTGTGTTCAAGTTGCATTGTAATTGCATTTTATTTCTCTAATAGATATTCACATTCATAGCAGTTTCACTACAGCAAAAGAAACTAGATCATCTATACAGTCATGAAAGAAAGAAATCACAAATGTGAAAATCAAGGACAATATCAGAAAAAAAAAAACATTTGTTCTTGAAATAGTCAAATGATGCATTGCGATGGGCCGTCAAATGAAATAAACCATAAGCGTTCTGTGGGAAACAAACCCAGCTCTTCCCACGTTGACAGGCCAGAATAACATTTTGGGCCACTTTTTCTGAGAATAAAAGATAATAAACACTTTTAAGAAGAAGATATACACAAGGTTTGTAACACTTCAAGAGCAATTAATGCCTTTTAAAGAAGAAAGCTGATTCTCTCACGTGCAAGTGTGTCACTTTCTCATGCTTAAAACCATCATCATCAAAACAAAACTGTCCAAAACAGTAACTTCACTTTTTCTCTCTGAAAGGAAGAAATGTAAAAAAGAAGCATATACTTTAAAAAGGATACAGTACACAACAATCGCTTGTTTCAAACACTATAGGTACTAGTGTTTAAGAAAGATTTACTGGCCTTACTGTGAGTGTACAGAAAAGTGCAGCACAAAGAAGGTTTGATAGAAGATATAATATTACAGAGAGAAGTTGGCATTGCTTTACGCACTTCCCATAAACTCATACTGATGTTGGAGGGCTGTCAGTCAGAGTAACGAAAACACCTTGGTTGTGTAAGTGCGTACTTTTCCCCACCGGTATACATTTATTTTTCATTTAAATCTACCTGTCATGCATTGAACTAAGATAGACAAACTTTACAGCTCTATGTTTCTAATGTTAACCGCTGTGCAAGATACTAGGTTATAATCCACCGAGTATCAAAAGCATCCAAAAGGTAAGAAAACTTTCAAAATTAAAAAAGAAAAAACTGCAGACTTATTCAGGGGACGAGGTGAAACCACAGGCCTCTCAACTACAACAGCTACTGGTTCCAGCTCATTACTCAATACTACAGCGCGGGCCGGAGCGTCCCGGCCTCCCACAGCTCTCCCAGGTCCCTTTTGTCTGCACGCACAAAGCTCAGAACAAGCGGGCTGTTGACAGGCCGAGGTAAAATGATGCGCCTGCTGGCCTGCCATCTGTGAGGGACAGGACGGCGGCTATCAGGCTGGATGGATAGGGACTCTTCCTCCCTACCCCCCCCCGTGTGTCATATTTCTTCTCCTCGCCTAATACAAGCTTCAGTATCCCTGACAATAACCCCGTTTCTCTGTGGCAGGCCTAGAGCCCTCCCGCACCAACCAGGGAGACCTCTGCCTCCCGCAGAACAAAAGGGTGCTCGATACATGAGAGGGCTCTAGGGCCGGCTGGAGAGGCCCCACTCAGCAAAATGAGTTTGTCTATTTGCTCTCGGTTTTGGTGATCTGTGCGACGGTCAAACAGTCAAGTCAAATAAAGAGGAGAAGAGAGCGAGGAGTGAATGTAACGGGGGGAAAATCTCCTGGGCAGCTTTGCGACTCAATATGTGTGTTTTACGGGGCGTTTTCATGCCTTTTCGGCCCCATCGCTCTTGCAACTTCGGGCTCCCAAAGTCATGGAGATTTTCCCGGAATGTGGGCCGGCCAACAAAAATAATCCTCGAGAATACTTTGCGAAAAGCCCCGTCCCTTGGCACGTAGCCATCGGGACATGAGAACAAAAGTCAGGGGGCTTCGTGTGGCAGAGGACAAAGAAAGCGGCGCTTACATAAAGGGCCGACGCCGTAATGATGAGCAAGAGTGCCTGACTCAACGTGGTCATCCCCTCTTGGTTTGAGGCTGCGTGCCGAAGTCGATCTTGACGACCGGCCTCCGCTAAAACCTGATTTAAGGCAGAACAAGCGGGACAAACGCGCTTATATGAAGAGATGACAAAACACGCTCTGCCGTGGTGGGGGGGGTGGGGGAGGACGAGAGGAGGGAGAGAGCAGAGGGAGCGTGATAAAAAAAGTACAGCCAGGGAGGAACTTGAAATTAGAAAACCTGGAACAGAAGACATGTGGTCACGCAGACGGGCTGATGAAACACTTCTGGCTGAGCAACAAGAAATACTGTGCTGACAGGTCGAAAGGGGATTGAGGAACTATGCAAAGCGGTGGGTAGGAATATCTGCCGGGGCTGAGTGTCTTTCACGGTCAAACCAAGACTGCAGTTGATGTAACTGTATTTTTTGTCCTTTTTTTTAAACAACCTTGATGAGCGTCAACACCACAGTCTGCCTGCAGATCTGACACAGTGAAGTGATGTATAAACATCATGTGTGTGTTTTGTATGTTGCTGTTCCACCAACTGCTCTTGGAGTCTCGTTGTACCCATAACATGGGTCTCTGTTTCCATGTGGAATTATGTACAGCACGACATATAATGTTTTGGTACGCTTATACCAAAGCATTAAAGTGGCCCAGAGGAGTTCATTTTTGTTTAAAAATCAGTCTAATTTTAACGTGGGTGAATCAACGTTACTCTCACACACTAGTGTATGTGTCTATTTTTGACAACGTCGATTATTTTGGGTTGTTATTTTCCTGGATGGGTTAGTCATAAATTTATCAGCATGATGATAATTTTTTTTTACTGCAGTTGCATATGCCGAGGACAGTGAGCAGGGAGGCTCATGGGAAATGTGGTTCAGGAACCACTCCGCTCTCAGGCCCTTTAAAAGTTAGTCAAAATAACAAAAGCTATCACTTTGCTAAATTTAAGTTATTAATACTTTGTGATTGTAATTGCACATTTATAATACAAATGATTTTCTTTGCAGTGCATGAACTGATAGTGGTATTAATTGTAAAGCCAGTGATTTATACTTGTGATATGTACAGGGAGGGTCAAGAATAGGCATGTCCAGCAATGGAAAGGAATATATGTAGTATATTCCAATTGAATACTAACTTAAAGTCATCCCTAATCAAAATGTTTGGAGTATTGATGGGTGTGATGGGTATATAATTGCACTATAATATATAATTGGTAGTGTGTGTCCTATGTATAAACTATGATGGTTCACAGCATTTTGTGGCCTTGAGTTAGTTCTGACTTGTCACATGTAAAGACAGACCTTCGCTCCGACACATAGAGCGAAGACAAACACACATTCTCATGCATGCACACACACACACACACACACACATAAACACAGCATCCTTGTAAAATATTCAGTAAGACACCTCATTCAAACATTAAAAAAGAAGGTTTGCCAGATGGCGAAACAAATGAAAGGTGAGGAGGAGGAGGGGAATGTGCGATAGATGAAAGACAGAATATCAGGGCAACCTGTCAAGGATTAGCTGCGATGGATTTTACAGGATTAAAACTGATGAAGTGCCCTATGAGAGGGAATTATTGGCTATAATGGGATAACCGTCCCCTCACATGATGAGCAAATTCCCTTGTGTCTGTTTTTTTCTCTTCCTCTTTCGGTCAGGCTGCCCTGGGGCAACGTGTATGTCTCTGTGCATGTTTTGTGTGTATGTCGTCACGCACACATACTTGATAAACAAAAAATTCCAGCCAGTTACATTAGCCTTTTTTTTCTCCCCTTTTTCAGTCATCATAACATGGTCCTGGGCCAACAACAGCATGGGCCGGCCCATCTAGACCAGCATCAAGTACCCCACAGACTTTTCCTAATAACTCGAGCAGCAGGAGCTGGAGGTATCAGGTGTGTGTGCGTGTTGACATTTGCACCTTGGTTGGCTGCCTGCTGGCAGCTAAAACTCTGTAAAACGCCTGAAGGACTTAACACCTCAAAGGAGCAGCAGGTGCACCGTACATCACGTTATAACAACAAGGCAAGAATCTACCCTCCACAAACGACCTCCACCTGCTTTTCTCCTTCTTCCGTCTCCCTGTCCTTTCCTTCTCCAGCATCTAGATGTTCGAGGGCATCCTGACAGAAGCCACGGCCAGACTGGGGTGCGGGTTTTGCTTAGGATGTTAAACGGCGGCGGGCAGAAGCACTTTTGGCTGCAGTGAGTGAAATCAGAGGGACTGCATATATTAAATACAGGTGTGGATATGCTCCTGGCTTCGAATAGCTTAAAATAGCTTTTAAGTAGCACCCTTTATTCACAGGAACACGGGGCGACGGAGTGAGACACAAAAGGGGCATGTGGTCCAAAAAAAATAAAGTAAAAAAAAAAAACTCCCTTTTTAACAAGGCAACAAAACAGGTGATAAAATAAAGAGCTACGAAAGCTGACACATGATGAATTGCATTTTTGGACCACATGAAGTTGAGTGTGTGTGTGTGTGTGTGTGTGTGTGTGTGTGTGTGTGTGTGTGTGTGTGTGTGTGTGTGTGACGGGACTTTTTGGAAAGCGAGGTAAGAGTGTTAATCAACACGTATCGCTCTTCCACAAACACTCCTTTAAGGTCCCCAGTGACATGCTCCCTTAAATTTAAACATAAAGTTATTATAAGTATTAATATTCCAACACTTGTCTCTATGGTAACTAGGTTAATAGACAGCCGTCAGGATCAGAGGCAGGTAGGACTGTTGTCGGGAGAGGCTGATAGTTCTACCATGTCTTCATGGTAAGAAGATAGGGGTGAGACTACTATACTAGTGGGGTATTGGGGTGATAGCTATGGGGAGGCCGTGGCGGGCCGGTTACCGTGGTAACAATGATGCAGGGGCGCCACGCTGAGATGAGGGGCTGAGGGTCGGGGATCTGGCAGTGAGATGTGTCCATGATCACTCAGGGCTGGAGGGGGAGCAGCTGCCACTTTTGCGGCCTTGTGGCCCGTTGCCGTGGCGACGGCGGCCCCTCATGTCCTCTTCCGGGCCACCTCGGCGTCCTGGCACTCGACGGCCGACAGCGCTATCAGCATCTGCGCGGCATAGTAGGTGGCCATGATGATGAGGCGCGAGTGGGGCACGGGGAAGCAGAACTTGTTGACGGCGATGGTGAGGTCAGAGACCATGAAGAGCACGGCGCCCAGGCACGCCGACAGCTTGGTCCACGTCCACAGGTCGTTGGCCAGCTGCAGGCCCGCGATGGCCCTCCAGCCCATGAAGCCGATCAGAGCGATGTAGACGGCCACCAGGTAGGTGAAGGGGCCGGACAGGTAGGGGTACAGCAGCATGTAGCTGAGGCCGGACACGGCGGCGATCACCAGGCCGGCACGCACGTTCACAGGCTTCATCCCGAAGGCAGACGAGTACAGAATGTGGGTAATGGCAAACATCAAGAGGCCTGTGGGGCATTGTAGAAATGAAGTTTAGATACAGTTCAACAAAATATGGTCTATCCATCAAATATCCCATTAAACCTCAACACCAGATGAAGAAATAAGCATGATTCATGTTCATCACTGCAGCTCTTATATTTGTTGTTTTGGCCATTCTTACAATTGACTAGGATACCCTTATTGTCACCACAGCCGTTTCTGAGATAATAGGTGTAATAAGACAAAAAAAACATGGAATAGTCAGCTGATCAAAAAGCTTGAAAGCAAGTCATTTGTTCAGTTCAAATTTGCTACTATATTTGAACTTAAAAATAAAGGTGACTGAATATTTTTAAAAAAGCCACATTTGGCCTTTGGGGGGAGTGAGTTAAAATTGAGGCAGAATAGTGGCATGTGACGCAATCAAACAATGGATGGAGATATTTTAAAGTGTTGGAGAGTGAGAATAAAACTGCAGTTTGCCACAAGTGTTTAACCAAACCTATCTAGAGAGGATTCCTCTGCAAAGAACTTCAGCGCTACTGCTTTACACCCTGAACATGCTGAGTATGAGAGAGACAGGGAGACGGCTGCAGCCGCTGACCGACGTCTTTGAAAAGTGCAAAAAGCTTGCAAAGGACAGCTCCAAAGCAAACTAATTAACAAAGGAGGTAATGGAGTTCATGGCTTTGGATGATCAACCGTTCAGTGTTGTGAAGCACATTGAGTCCCGTTACACAACACCAGGCAGACAATATTTCGTGGATGTGTGCTCACCAGAGATGGCTCTTTGAAATATATAAAACAAAATCTATTCCAGACTATTTATGCAATGTTGAAAAAATAGCAAAAAACTTAATAAACGCATTTTATATTTGGTATCCGGCCAAGAATTTAATTTTACATTTGGCTTCAGCCACAAATTTCCATTTTGGTGCATCCCTAGATAAAACTGAAATTGACTGCTCCACAAAGGCATAAAAGACAATAATGAGCACTCGTGTCACAGAAAAACTGAATACTTGTAGGCTTGGAAGCCAGTGTCTATAAACCTTAAATGTGCTGCTGGTCCTGGTGGGTGCAGTTTGAGCCAAGCGGTAACACACCTGATACGACGAAGGTGTTTAGTGAGAGCTCTGGTGGTTGATTAGATTCATGTGTGTAACTGCTTGGTTGGAACAAAAGCCTGCACCCACACCTACACCCTTCTGGGATAGGATTCACAGCACAGATCATCACAAATACACAAATTTGTCTAACACGGGAGACTGTTTAAAAAGCATAAGAAATCGCCAATCACCAACGTCAGAAAACACAACAATATAAAATGCTGCAATAGAACCAAATCATCCTTTAAGATGTCGAACTCGAAGTCGGTGCTGCGCGTGTGTCAGCTTCCCTCCTCACCGTGCACGAAGTAGCCCTGCTCCTGCCAGATGAGGAAGGCGTCGCCCAGGGAGGAGAAGATGAGGCCTGCCAAGATCTTGCGGGCGCTGGAGTGAGCGCCGAGGAAGCTGAAGCCGTGGGCCAGTAAAAACACCCAGAGGCAGAAGATGGGCAGACATTTGATCAGGGCGCTGAACCACGACGGGCTGGAGGTGGGCAGCCACAGGACAAAGTACACGCAGGTGGCCTTGAAGAAAGGCACCAGCTTGGGCCCCTCGCTCTTGACCTGAAAAGCAGATTAAATATTTACTTTATTAAGAGAATCATAACTGTCTGCCTCACACAAGGTGATTTCATGCAGTGAGTCAGAATGATGTGATACTATTGTCCCTCTGCCTTAAACCTGAATTTATTTAGTAAAAAACAGTATTTTATCTCAGAGCAGAAGCCAAGAAATATATCACAGGGGACAATAATTTCAACAAGTCAGCTCTTTTTCCTTATTTGGGAGAGTGGCTCATGTGAGTGAAACAACCTTTATAGCTATGTCAGACGGGTTTCACAGAGCAGACAGAAATACAGAAATGGAAATGCAAAAAAAAAACTCCCACCACACTGTTCCTTTGACTGCCTGTAACCTTTTCCTTTCTTCTTTTTTTTGGCACGTTCCCCATCTCGCTTCTCTGTGTCTCATGTTCTTGAGAAATGTGGAGGATATTCAAAGTCTCCGTTTCTCCCTCCCCACTGAGTCACTGCTCATATCTCTTTCAGTCCAAACAGATGAGGCCCCAACAAGGTCACCGCAAAACAAAAACAAAAAAAGCTAGAAAGAGTTTTCACAACACCTCTGGAGTGACCACCCACCTGTTCTTCTGGGAATTTTAATAGAGAACCGGGCGAGAAGGGGGGAGTAAGCAGAGCTTGAGCTGGGTAAGAAATTAAGTGAGTCAGGGTTCACTGGAGTTGAGATCACTAGAGAAGATATGAGGCAAATGGACCATAGTGCAGCAGGAAAAGGGCCGAGAGACAAGGCTGGACAAGCACTCTTCTATGTCATAACTAAGAAACACTTATTTTGCTGTTGGGGGGGGGTTACTGGCATTGAAATGTCAGCTTGGTTTAGGAGTGGGCAAGTGAGTAGGGGAATAGAGAAGAGGTGAGAAAAGAATGAGGGGTCACTGTAGTTCATACAGTTGAGCGGAGGAAGGGGAGGCCCTCGATTGCACAACTACTACTCAAGAAGCAGCAGCAGACAAACATACAGCACACGGGACCTGTGTACCCGTGTTTCACTGACACCTGCCCTGGTGTACTTGACTCATTTAAAACAGGAGGACACCACACACACTCAGGTTCCAAGTGCTAAAAATATATATATTTAATAGAAAGAGACATGTTTGGTGACACTTGGATTTCACATTCATGGCATGGAATGAATAGGAGGTTGTTTCAAAGCTTTTACAAATAACTGTACTGAAGGCCCGGTGAAAAGCATCATCAATTTACAGCTAAAATACATTTCTACAATCACATTAATTCATAAAGTAGCGATTAAATCCAATGAAAAAAGAAACATTGGTAAAGGCCTGTATAGCCAGATGTCTTCTTTCCAATATTATAACTCAAACTGCACAATCTATGATGTGTGTTCACTCTCCTTACAAAGTACTTGACTTAAGTATCACAGCAGCAAAATAATACAGACGTTCACACACATACGTTATCTACTGTGGTATGCATCCTAAAATATAAAACACAAACACTACTTTGTGAGAAACTAATTCAAATTGATTCATCTCAGGAAGGCTCAACTTAAAATATATGCTTTGTTTTACTTATCTTCCAAAAAAGGTCAACGTATTTGAAATTTATCATTTAAGAGCAAATATATGAGCAAAACAAAAATGTGGGAGCGTATCGGTCACAGTCTGAGCTGAACTATTCTGGGTCTCCGTGTTAGTTAGCTGTGATTGGCCAGAACTGTGTATAAAGTTCTGGCCAAGATCACAGATTTGTTTTAAGTGTTTTGTTTATATTCACGAAGAAGGAAGATGTTTCCAACCACAGTCCTGTGAAAACTGGACATTTTTCTAAAAAATCTGTGCTACCACAGTGAATTTAAAGAATCAGCTTAAATCACCTCATTTTAGATGGTATCATCCAGTCTCTCATTGTAAGTTTGTGTACCTCCATTATTTGATTTCATAACTAGTTCTGCTGTCATGCTTCACCGCACTTATCTTTAAACTACTGTAAACTGTAACAGGCGATGTGTAACAGCTTTATCATTTTGTTTGATAAATGCAACAATAATGTTCTTTTCCTGCATTTGTGCATGAGTGTGTATTGAATTTTCCTATACAAGTTTCAACCGCTTATCAAATGGGCAAAATAGAAGAATAACAGGTTTGCCCCTATCGCCAAAGCCTGGCGTCTGGTCTGACACGACTGAGATAAGCCTGCATGCTGTAGCTGTGCTAACGTGTGCTGAGGATGAACCTCTTAGGCCATGTTCAATTACACTACTATCAGCTTCTTCCTCATAGCATGAGGGGGATTTTCACAGTGAGATAAAATTATACCTTGGTGTAAAGTAATGCGAATTAAAGCCAACCTCCTCCCCCTGTTCTCTCCATTATGCACTTTGCTTGGCCTTCATAAAACAAATGGAGACATAAATTAACATTAGAGGTTGTGTGTGTGTGTGTGTGTGTGTGTGTGTGTGTGTGAGTGAATGTATGGATGTCTGCTGTTGCATTAAGATGAAATAGGTAGCAGATATAGATAACCCTGGCAGTATTCCCAGACCAGTAAATATGAACACTGTGTTTATCTGGGTGGTGACCTGCAGTAAACAAAGAACAAAAGACCACCACATACATCTGTGTTGCTGTTGGACTCAAGCATTGTCGATACATTGTTTTGACCGGTATCTTCAAGCAAACGCCCAATAAAATCTGTTATAAATAATTCAGAAGACAAATAATTAGTTATCCATGGTGAAAAGATACATCAAAGGTGTCTGGTAGATATTTAGAGTTACAGATTACAGATGACAAGGAGAATGGTGGGAGGAAGCCAGAGATTCCCATAACCTTTGGTCCTATTCGTGCTCTGTTGGATCCATACTTTGCAGCTTTCCTCTCCATTGTTTTCTGTGCAAACCTGCTGCATCTACACAATGAGAACATGGCTGTGTTAGGAGTGCATTGAGGCCAAATCTAGCTCCCTATGCCACAGGATATAGAAAAAGCTACTCTACCGCACAAAAGTTTGGGGTCAACCAGAGAACTTTGTGTTCTCCACAAAAGGTCACACTTTTATTTATCAAATGAGATGCAAAATAAAAAGAAAATATAGTTAAGACATATTGTGTTAAAAACCAGATTTACGCAGCTGCAATAGTCATTTACCACATTAACAATGTATAGAGTCCTTTTCTTTCAAAAACTTTTGAACAGTTGTGTAAATAAAGGCATTCAAATCCTCAAAGACATGTAAAACACTTTTCTCTAACTGGATGAAAATCTCTCCATGTGACTCAATGTAGCTTAATTACTGCAGATGTTATTGCTCTTCTCCAAACCATTGAACCCTGTCTGACTAAGTTAAAAAAAAACCTGTTTCACCATGAAGGCCTAGTTGCCTGCTGGAAATTATAAACCGACCTCCAGTGGATGTACTGGTGTAACTTCCCCTGTTCTGTGTCTCGTATCTCACACCAGTGTACTATCCCGCCTGCATTCGACTCCGCTCACGTTAAACCGAGACGTTTGGTTTGTCTGCAGGGACACTGAAGGGGATATTAGTGACAGCTACAGTAGTTTTCCCTATGTGACAGTCAGCTGTTGCCAACATAAAAGAATAGAACATACTGTCTCACTTAGGAGGCAAATGAAACAAATCATTGTCCAAACGCGAATGTCTAAATGATCGCTTTATAAATAAATGCTGTTTGTAGAAGTGCAACTAACTGGCTGTGAACACATGTTTCACATGCCCCCTGTTAAAGAGTGATGTAGTTAATAATTGACTGTATTTGCAAAGGCACTAACTGACAATAGAGAGGTTTATTTATTGTGAGAATGAATGTTAGGATGGAATAGCTCCTTTTTGTTTTTTGTTATATCCTGGTGTCTCATATCCCTCCATAGTGCCCACCAACCAATAAAAGCACTGAAGGAGTGAATAACATCTTAAACCCAACATCCTGTCAACCACTGGATCATATGCAAGTCAAATGTCAGGAACAAGATAGGCGGCAACATATAAAAAGATCTGTAATCCCTTGTGTTGGGCTGAGGGTTACTGTAACTTAAGTAGGCTCAGTTGGCAAGTGAGTCATATAACAATGCTAAGCCTATGCTGCAACACACATCAGTGTTTGCTTCTATTTTACAGCCGCCTTTACTTCAGGTACTAGATACACAGGTTCTTCCATTCATAAGCCCTGCTGTTCATGAATGCTTCTTCTCTCCTGAAGTAAACAAGGCAATAAAACCAAGTGGAGCTGCCAGATGTCTCCATGGTCAATTTCATAGAGCCAAAAACGGACTTGATGCACTGCTCACTAAAGCTGCAGTCGATTATTGGGATTGATCCAAACTATGTAATTAATTGTTGATTATTTTGATAATCAATTTAACTTTTTGAGTCATTTTTAAGAAGAAAATGTCAGAATTCTCTGGTTCCAGCTTCGCAGATCTGATTGGTTTCTGGTTTCTTCAGTCTTCTATAACAGTAAACTGATTGTTGGTCGGTGGGCAAAAAAGACATTTAAGTTTAAGTCTTCCCTTCAGGAAACAGTGATCGGCATGAATTAACCGTTTAACTAATCGATAGATTAACCGTCTGTTACAATTGTCATTATTTGCAGCCCCAGTGCCCCGAGTACAGTGGCTGCTGGTGTGAGACCACATGTGCTCCAAGTGCTTGATTCCACATCATCTGTATAAGACAGACCATAATAAATTCCCTCAAAATCTCATTTAGGGTCAGAAATAAAATTAGGAAGGATGTGATGCTTTAATGATATTAACAAAATCCTTAATGCTTTTTGCATTATATATATATATATATATATATATATATATATCTGTTCATGATCATGTAACAACATCACCATCATTGCTACAGCAACCGGTTTATATGGCAAGCATTTCTCCACATGGGCCACACTGTGGCTGAGTTACAGCAAACAGGGTTCAGATTGAACAGCAGCTACAAAGTAAGAGAGGCTGCTGGGGCCACTTGAATTATTCAGAATTCGGTCACGCTTCGCGTTTAAATCGCCAGTTTCCTTCAGTGACACTTGAGTATGCCACAAACCGGCAGACAGACAGTAACAGAGTCTATGTAAAGCCACCGCTCAGGCGAAGAGGGGATGGAGAGAATGCGCATGCGTTACCAGAAGGGTACAGAAAAGAACAAAAACAAAAACACACCAAAAAAGGTCACGTGACGGCTCAGTCGAAGGGCTGCACTGCCTGCCTGCCTTTGGAAATGTATGGAAACGTCCTTCTGTTTTGTGGGATACCGAACGGTAAACAGCAATGGCTGCAATGACAAAGAAAAAAAGTTCCCACATATGTGAGATGCACAGCTTTGAGCCAGTAGGAGCCTGACCAACAGCGTGGATGCCCGGCGCAGTTCCCCTACGTTTACATTTAATGTGACACTCTCGTCCGAAGAGCGCGTGACCGATATGCGGTCATAACGCAACTGGACACGCAAACGGTAAACTCGCGGGTGTCGACAGCGAGCGTAAAAATTATAGAGCGTCCGCGGTAAGGATGGACGTGCGGGGGGAAGACGCGTTTAGCTAAACTAGTTAGCCGCTGTTACCCCCGCTTCACGGAGGAAAATGCCAGCGCCGCTTCGGAGCCGGGGACGGTACTCACCACGGTAACCGGAGACACCATCTCTCCCCCGGGGTTGTCGCTGTCCGAGAAAGGGTGTTTTCTGTCCAAATTCGGCTCGGCCGCCGCTGTTTATATTGTTCTTCTGACCGAGGGATGCCGAATGTTTTTGTCTTTCTGTCCGGTGGGCGGAGCGCGCGCGGCGGACCAATGGGAGTCAAGAATAACCGCGGTAGGGGCGGGGTCTAGCCATCGGGTCCCGCCCTGATAGGAGGAGCCAGCCAGCTGTTTACATATCGGAGCAGATGGCCTTTATTTACATTTTAGAGAACTGCAGGGCTTGTTGTTTTCAAGCATCTATTTATTCCTGCAGCAACGATCCTGTTTTAATGACACCCCCAACCCCACTCAGCTGTTAGAAATCAATTAAAAAGCCTGATGAATCTTTGCAAAAGTTTGAGACTTTATGATTATAATAATGACCTAAGTCATTTTAAAACCTTCAGCAGTTGCAGGGAATATTGCATTTATTAATCATTCCAGCCAAAAAAGGCATTGATAGACGACTTTAGGCAACTTTAAATCTGACTTAAAATGATCTTCCATTCCACAGTGCAAACTCAAAAATGACATTACCTTGAGGTAAATTATTTTACAAATGTAAATCAAATTGGTCAGAAGGCAGTTCTGTTTTCCACCACTTTCCTGTCCGTTTTTATTAAAGTAATTTCCAACGTCCAGTTTTACCTTTATTTCTTTCTTTAAATTTGGTTGCATATTATTTCATATGCACAGTACTTAACAGGGAAATGTGCAGATATTTGTCTTCTTTCTTTTTTTCTGTTTCTGATATGTATGGACTTTCCTGTCAGCTTGCCTGTATTACCAAAGGGTTTCATATCACACAAGACATGGTATTCACTTCATTTAATGGTCATCATAGGATTTTAAAAACCATAAAACTACACAGTAAAATACAAATGAAACCTCTCAAGAATCAACAATCCACATCCATATGTTAATAATGAGTTATGTGAATAGGAAATGCAAATGAGCTAAACCGAATAAGCCAGAAACTTCATCAAACATCACATTTTATTTTTAAAGGGCAACTGCAAACAAAAAATCTTTTTAAGAACTCTAGCAGACCTATCATCTAATGAGTCAGCACTCAAATAGTGGATGACAATTATTAAATAAAACATGCTTGAATTCTATCAGGTACAGCCATGACATGTTGAAATTCTAAAGAGAATAAATCAATCTTTACATCTGGTTTCAAATATCATTGATTCACTGATATAGTTTGAAGCAGTCAAAAGTCCTATAGTTTCTACACGTCTTTGTGCATCACTGAAATCTGAGAACAGATGCAGGACACAAGAGGGCGCCTCCACCCTGCTAACCAGGGATGCCATAAGAGGTCTCAGTCCCTCAGTTTATCTACAGGGTGACTTACCGACATGTTATTAGACCAATAATTTGTTGGTGGGAAGTTGTTGAAGGTCATTGGGAATGCATATTTTAGTAAAAAGGGAGTTTTTGGTCAATTGATACTGTTGATGTTAAAAAACTGGAGCGTAAGTAAGTGTTACATATTTTGAACACATTTTGTGGTACAAATTGATTTTGTGCAAAAACATATCTTGATCCCCATCAATTAAGCTTAGTACACTTGTATGAGGAAGTCAAAAAAGCTGGTGAATTCCTTTTTCCTGTCTGATGCAAAAATACTTACCGGTATTCCCTGTTTTATGCAGCTACGGCATGAGTTCTATTAAAAGCTTCTGAGATTAAAAGGGTGCAAAGAGAATCCACAGCTGTCCTCAGTGCAAATAAACCTTCATACCATGGTCTGTCTAGTAAAAAGCACCATGTCAGCAGATTTAGTGGAGGAGCTGAAGAAGACTGGAAACAGCTGATCACTGCTATGCTGGACCTGAATATTTAGCCTGTGATTTCTGTAGTAGGTGGAAACTGAAGTCCCTCAAGTTGTGTCTGCAGTGTCTGGCCTCTTACTGTGAGAAACACCTGCAGCCATAATATGATGCATCTTTCATGATTGATAGGCACTGCAATATAAAATAAAAATTCATAAATGATGCGGCTACCCCTGTTCTCCCAGACAAGCTCTGGGGAGAACATCTGCTCTTATCAAGAAAAGGTAATGAAGATCCTCTTCCATTATCTGGCTTAATGTTAGTCACATAATGGGTTTATGTGATGTTTCTCTACCACTTCAGTTTCTCAACCAGAGAAAGCAGCATAACACCCTCATCCATTTTTTGTTTGTTTTCATTTTTTAAAATTAAAAAGAAATGAGCAGTCAAGTTGATTATCATGATAACAATCAACGAGGAGGTAGAATTAAATATGTTACTGTACATAGCTGACATGCTGGGTAAAACAAACCAGTACATCAAAATATTAATGAACAAGAGTCATTGTGAAGAGAGATTGTGAAACTAACTAGTCTCTTTACTTTCACCGTTTTCCATTAAAGCATTTTAATGCTTCAAGGTGAAGCTAATACTACCTTATACTATTGAATACATTCACCAATAACAATAAATATGGAACTAATTGATCAAATGTTTAATGCTTAAGATATTGATATGAAAAATAAACAATACTGTGACATAAAGTAATTGTAGCATTTCCCTCTGAAATGCAGCGGAGTGGAAGTAGCATTTAATAAGAATGCTCAAATAAAGTAGTAAAAGTTTTCCAGGTTGTCCTGTTAAGAGTCGTGAATACTACTCACCTTGTAGTCTGGACCCAGCAGCTGTCAGTTAGAACTTGTTGTACTTTGTATGCACATGACTGGGAGTTTAAGGCAGAGAACATGTGAGTAGGGCAGATGGAAGGGGTGGGGGTAGATGTTGCTGTGACCAGCTGGTCAGTGAACTCTAAGAAGAGAGATCAGAGGGTGACCTTGGGTTTAGGTCATTGAAGACGGTGATTCAAGGCAGGTGGTGGTTGGTGATGGGGAGCCGAGACACTTCCTCTCTGCTTTGATGATACTCACGACGTGAAGCCGTCATCAGGTGGGGCTGAGGTGGCTCAAGGATTCTGCCTCATCGTGTTATGTCTTCTTGTTTTGATCTTTCTTATCTCTTGCCTTTGGCAGAGGGAACAGATGGGTGGCAATAAAATATATGTTTTTTTTTTAATGTACTCCTGACTCCTGCCTTATAATTATGAGTGGTCCCAGGAAAAATAATGTTCAAGCTGTCACTAAAGTGTCAGACTGGTCGATACAGTCATGGGTTCAGTGCCAACGATCTGATAAATCTCTCAACCCATCTTCTGGCTGGTGCTTGAGGGCCTCCGATAAACACCTGAACATCCAGGGAGCTGATTGTACAACACATTAATAAAGACTTGCTTTGGCAATTCAGACGGCCCCTTTGCACACTACAATGGTTTTCACATGAATGTGCAGCTCTGATAAGTAGGATTATTGTCAGATACCATGTCCTTGGGAAAGCAGAGTACAAAATACAAACAACTTAGTTTTCAAGGTAACATTTATATAAGTAAAGTACAGTTTGATAGATACATCATTTACATTTTACCTGACAGTGTTATACATTTAAAATACATTAAATACATTAAAGTATACTTCATCTGGCTACAAATAAATAAATAAATATTATATCACTCTCACAGGAGCCATTCTGTATTTCCATTTGGTGGCGAATAATTTGGAAGAGTCAAGAACTCCAGAGCACTGAGTGCAATATCTGTAGTGATGGTGACATCATGTGGTCAAAATTGTCAAATTGAATTTTGTAAGGATGTTGCTTAAAGAAACTAGATGGAAATTCCACTTACTCATACAGTATTTCTCTATTAGTTATCAGCATCAAAACATTACAAAGAAGTTATTTCTATCATACATTATATTGAGATGGCAATAATATGGTAAATTTGGTGCATATATTAAACGTTTTCACAACTTTCTTATTGGGCGAAATAGATAATATGCTGATGTCAGATGCTGCTTCTTGATTTAAAGGGGTTGAGCTTTTAATGTTATATGTATGGATATAAAACTTGCCCAGTACACATTCAAATAAAAACATGGAAATGAAACTACTGCCAATATGTGGTCTATGTTTTATTTAATAGTTAGATGTTTTTTGTACAACATCTTCATAAAGCAAACCTGCAGATATAAAACACAGTTGTTCATTTACACGAGTACCCTCATCATTTATACAGAAGAAAAATCCTTATTCCAAGTTCCGAGTTATTTTCCCCTTAAGATTTAGATTGAACTTATTGAATATATTGCAGTTGAATTTGTGTTGTTCTTTTTAACAAAATAAATTTAAAAAAATGAATAAAGCCTAATGTGAAAACAGAGAACTCGATGTACTTGTGTTTACTCACTTTTCCTGTTTTCAAACTTTACTGGCGAATATTCCAATACAAAGTTGGTGACTTCGCCAATATAATCCCCAATAGTCACCAATGAAAATACAAAGATTCATAGTAGTTCATTAAATAAAAATATATTCAGAATAATTGCAGCAGAGATAAATGTAAAGGAAAGGAAAAATAAGTGAATAAACACAAATAAAGCAGGAAATGGTGACATACTTTTTTTCAGGGAAACATTTCATAATGAATACCTTTTTTTTAACTGACGTCCTTTTCTTAAAAGATACACGATTTATTTCAAACATATTTAAAACACACACTTCTTTTGATTAATCAACTCATCGTTTATGTACACAAAATGTAGCATATACAATAAAAATAATTACAACATCACATATATCACAGGTGTTATCAGACTATGTGAAACTATTCTTTGCTTTATTAAATATCGCCTGTTTCTGTATTTGCTGACTCTTCGTGCTTTCCCAAAGCCGGAAGTACGTAACATGGAGTCCTCCCACTTCCTCAGAGTAGCGTCACTCTCTCAACACTTTGCTTCCTCGGTTTCTGGCTGAAGTGGCTACCAACACCCGACGGCTGCTGTGTCTAACTTCTCGCTGGCAGCGTTTCAGGACCCGTGAGGCTTTAATTGACCCCAGTTCGGCGTGCTGTGCTCCTGTAGAAGGGCGACTCCCGTCTCTCGGGCTTCCTTGCTCGGCTCAACGCAAAGGAGAGCTAACTTTGCTAGCGTGTGCTAACGCAAGCCGATGGAGTAACAGAACCAATAAAGTGGTTTTAACTCTCCTGTGGCTGCGTGTCTGCCAACTGACTCTTTTTCGACAAGGGTTGTTTCTTTTCTTTCTCTCTCTCGCCAAGTGGCGTTTACATTTCGCTGTACCCCGAAACCCGTCGGCGTGAAGCTCCACATTAGCAGTCCTGGAGTTTCGCGTGAATCGCCTCGAACCGACAGCTCACATTAACGTCGCCTTCCACCGGCACGATGGATTTTGATAATATACTGAGCATCGCCTCGCAAAACCAGGGCCTCGGCGGTGTGCAGGTGAGTTTCTGAGCTATCACAGATGGTCGGATAATGTTAAGAGGCCAGACAGTGGGGGGAAGGGGGGCTACCTTTATGAGAACACAAATGCCAGCTCATCTGTCAGAATCAGATAACGCGGCTAGCTGCTAACTCCAGCCGGTGTCACCCCTCTATGCCAAGCTATGAAGACTTTCCCCAAAAACACACGTGCACCAATCAGCCCTAAGATTTGAGCTCTGCCCAATTGATGGAATCGTATCTCATGATATCTGACTACTGTGGAAAAACAAGGGGATTCGTTCTCGCATGCTCCATAATAATCATTTCTTCGTTGTTTTACCGATTCAAACAAAACTGTACGTCATAGTGATGTCAATGTGACGGAGACTCTATAAGAAATTACCATAAACAAAAAGATAATTGATCCTCCTAATAATCTTGATTAAGATCTCAAGCAGGGGTCACCAACCCTGGTCTTGTAAAACCACTGTGGGTGCAGATTATTAAGTTAACATGTTTTGCTTAAAAGCTTAAAAAAATTTATTGAAATGACTATTTCTTTTGGAGGAAGTATTAGTCCTTAATCCTAATTTTCTTTTGTGTCATTTTTTTTCTTTTATCAGAAGAGATACAGTTTACAAACTGGACCGCCTAAAAAGGACCCAAAGTCAAAAGGTGTAAGTTCTGCTGCTGTGCAGGCACTTCTGAAGAAGCAACGTGCTGAGGCCCAAAAGAAAGGTAAGAATGTTTGTTTTATGCAACTTCCATAAAATCATACACACTGTACATGCTATTTCATCATTTTTGATTGGTTATTTTGGTTATTTTGACCATCTTTCTTTACATTTTTGCAGAAATGCAAATGAAAAAGCAAAAGGGGGAACTCCTCGCGAAGCGGGTGGAGTTGAAGTCGGATCGCAAAGCGCGAGCGATGGCTTCCAGGACGAAGGACAATTTCAGAGGGTACAATGGTATCCCAGTGGTGGAGACTCCTAAGAAGAGGAGAACAAAACAAGAAATGGAGGAAGATGCGGCAAACGGGGAAAGATTTAAGAATTACACGATTGACCCGGAGGACGATGAGGATAATTATGAGTATGAACAAACAGATTCAGAGACCGAGCCAGAGCCAGAGCCACTGAGACCAGTGAAAATCTCAGGTTGCAGTGGAAGCAGTAGTAGTAAAAACAGTGTCAAGCCCTCCTCGAAAAAGCCCGGTGGGCCACCCAAGCCTGCTCCTCCTCCCATGAACTTTGCACAATTGCTCAAATTGGCTGAGCAGAAGCAGTTTGAGCCAGTTGAGGTAAAAGCCAAGGTCACAAAAAAGGAGGAACGGCTGCGCACGGCTGACGAGATAAGGGAACTGGAGATGGAGCGCAAGGTTAAGAGGCGAGACAAAGACTCAAAGCCAGAGAAAGAAAGAGACCCCAGGTCTCAATCTAGCTCCAGTTCGATGAGAAAAAGCACCTCGGAGAAGGAGCAGAAGAATGGCAAACCACAAAAGAACTCCTTAGAAAGGCAGAGTCAGCCCAGTGCGATGGGAAAGAAGCCGCATCCAACGGCGACAAGCGATAAAGGCCATTCTTCTTCTTCTAAGCTCTCAGTTAGTGACAGAGAGAGAGACAGACCCAAGACGTCTCACAGTGACAGAGACAGACCAAAAACAAGCTCCTCTTGTTCATCTGGTGCCATTAACAAGATGGGTCCCTCGAGAATCGCATCTTCTCAGGTTTCAGCAAAACAAGGGGCTCCCAAGCCCTCATCTAGCCACAAATCCAGCACCTCAAGTGACCTTAGCTTCAAAAAAGAAGCCTCCTCATCACTACACGGAAGACCGTCTGCTACTTCTGGGACCAGGCAACCTGGTGCTCCCGTATCAGGGCAAAAACCTCAACACGGGAGCATCCAGCAGAGCAGGCCCAGTCAGGGAAGTGCTGTGAAGCAGGGACCTACAGCCGCAGGTAACAAGTCTGGAAAGGGACAACCACTAAGGACTGGCATGAATTCAGCAGTAAAATCAGGTGGTAATCCAGCGATGAGACCTTCATCCAGCGGCCCTCCAAAGTCAGGGAACCAACCTCAGGTGAGGCCCGGTGGAAACCCACAGGCAAAGGCAAGCGGCGTCCCGCAGGCCAGGCCTGGCGGGAGTAACCTCCAGGGAGGCAGAGGGGCCCGGCCTCCTGGGACTGGACCCGGCCGACCCGGAGGACCGATACCAGGGAGACCAGCAGGCAGCTTTGGATCAGGACCCGGGAGACCCAAGTGCACGGTGGTGTCAGAGACAATCTCGTCCAAGAATTTAGGTGGACCCAGACCAGGAATGCCTCCTAGACCGGGCATGCCACCCCGACCTGGGATGGCCTCTAGAGGAGGAATGCCCCCCAGACCTATGAATAGACCACCAGGTAAGAAAGGGGGGGGGGGGGGGGGGGGGGGGGAGTGGAATATTAAACTTGACTTTTTTCCCAGATTTTAATACTGGAAGCTTTAGGTTAGATGTGAGCCACCTTCTAAAATAAACAGTAATAAAATTAAAAACAGTTACATTACAGGACTAAAGTTTCATTCAATTAAACTTTTGTCCTGTACTGTATATTGATAAAACTGATATTAAATGACATCACATTACACTAGTTGATAGAAGAGAGGAGCGACAAGTCACATCCTGACATGTGAACCTTAAGCATGTTGGACACTTCTAAATTGAAATGAAACAGTTCAGTAGAAAAGAATATCTAAAATAGAATGAAATCAATAAAACAGTAAATAAATGTTAAATTATAGATTGAAATGACTTAAAAGTGTCAAACAAGTCTTCAGCTCCAATTTAAAAGAACAAAGATCAGATAGACAAGTTCCAGATATGTGGAGAATAAAAACGTTAATAATAGATCTTATTTGGCTCTAAAAGTGGATGCAGTACTTTTCAGTATTGAGTAATTGTCTGCTCATACAAGTAATTTTTTCTATTGTATAGCAACACATTATAGTGCACGATAATAAATGCTGCATAAGATTTAGCATGATGTTATAATATGATACAATGAGTATATATATTAACAGTTGTTGACACTTTGCAAACAGCCTGTAACATCACAGTCAGTACTAGACAACAAGGGCGTTGTTTCACAAACTGAATGATACGTGTCAGCAGCCTTCGTTGTTATTCCCGGGTCAGAGAGCATCAGCCTTTTTAAAGTCCCCCTGTTCACTTATTTAACTCTGTTTGCCAAAAGGTAACAAAAAAAGTTTTTCTATTTTTAAATGAAAATCTTGAGTTTCCAGTAAAACGGATAACGCTGGTCATTTTGCTCAGAGCAATTTCAACTAAAAATTACATTACATTACCCATCAATCAAGGCAGGTTATTTAAAGAAGACTATAGAAATTGAGAAAATAATCATATTTAAGAAGCTGGAACCAGCAGGTTTTGACACTTTTCTCTTGGAAATGACTCCAATCGATTATCAAAAACTTTGGCAATAATGTAATAATCAACTAACCTATTAATCTAATTCACATTTAGCAAAAGTGCATAAGTATCTCATCTTTTATCCAGGTCCGATGTTGCCGCCAATCACCTCCGCGTACAAGAGGAAATATGAGGATGAGGAAGATGAATACGACCCAGAAATGGATGATTTTATAGATGATGGAGGTGATGAGCAGGATGAAATTTCCAAACACATTAAAGAAATCTTCGGCTACGATCGGAAAAAGTAAGAATTGTCTGCATATATTCTCACTATAAATCATTTCATTGTATTGTAAACCAGCCTATAAATGGGGAAAAAAATGTCATTTGCTCGCAGATACAAGGACGAGAGTGACTACGCACTTAGATTCATGGAGAGCAGCTGGAAAGATCTGCAGAAAGAAGAAGTCAGGAGGTAAGAAGAAAATCACCTTCAATTCAAATACTGATCATCTGTAATATATTAACTGCCTCCAGGTAATGTTGCCTTCTCTCCTTTTTTACACATTAGTCTGAGATTAGCTGTGCAGGAAGATCTGGAAGAGGAGAGAAAACAGGAAATGGAGCTGAAAATGCAAAATGCCAAGAGGAAAAAAAGGAACTGATGCCCTTAAAACTGCAGAGATGAACTGAGTCACCAAAGGGTCTGACGTCTTAACACTTAAACACCAGTGACTGTGTCCACCTTGACCTCTGTTGCTTTCTGCTTTTCCCCCTTCTTCGTCTGGACAGAAACTGAGTGGACTAACACATGATTTTGACAAACAAGGATAGAGAAGAAGACATTTAGTGGAAGTAAACCAGAGGGAAATCAAAGATGAAATATGCACAGAACATTTATGCATTAGATGGATAGGATATATTGAAAAGTGAGCTCATATTCCCTGTTAAATTATTTATTTTCCCCTCAGAGTGCACGGTTTACACTGTCAACAGTCCAACTTTCTGAAAGGAACTGAGTGATAAAGCGGCGTATGAATATGGAAGAGTGATTTTTAGACCAAGAGTGGCATAACAATATCTTCATGATGAGCTATTTTTGACCAGAATTTGCAAATGTTTTCCCACAAACTTTGATCATGAAGTCAAATTGCAGAAAAACATTACCACATGTGATGTATAGTGTGTTTCTCTTTAAAAAATTATTTGAAAGAAATGCTGCATAAAGGTTTTTATTTAAATGTCCATGTATTGTAGGCTACGTCAGTATGACAATCTTATTAATATATACAGAACGTGGATCTGAGAAGACCTTTTGTTCTCAATGAAAGCAATTGAATATTGTTTTTGTACCACTTGTGTGGAATACAGTTTGATTTTGTTTTAAAAAAAAAAGTGCAAATTTTGGCAGAAAATTGACTGTTGATGTACTTTTTTCAGCATTGTTTTTTTGTTTTAAGTCCACCTGTGCTCAAAAATGTTTCCCTTTTTAGTTGGATGTATGAGTCTCACTGTGGAACATGATGAGTTTGACTTTAGAAGGTTTTTCTATTCATCTGCTGAAAGTAGGAGTTTTCTGTGCTTACTGGTTTCTGATTTTTGTGACATCACAGTTCATCAATCCTGGACCAGTTACTAAATTACAAAAGTGTAGTGACACTTTAAGAAATGGGGAAAAATGTGCTTACTCAAAGACTGATCAACCAAGTACTCCCAATGTGTAGGAAAACTTGAAAAAGTGTCCGTTGTGGGCCTCTGTAGAAACATGCTGTGCTTAATGGAGGTGTACTGCCTCCTTGGGTAATAAAATACAATTCAAATTTTAAATGAATTGTATACAAATCAAAACATATATTCCATTTCTGACAGGAATGTTTAGCTGGATCAGGGGTCAACAATTTCGGTCTGAGAGATGCTGTGGCAAGTATTATGCGGGATTCTATTAAGCAACCATTAGAGCCCCTGCTCAGAACCTTCATTAGTAGAATCAGGGGTGTAAACGCTTGGTTGAAACAAAACCTACACCTACAGTCCCTTTCTCTTCCAGGGTTTGGGACCCTAGATGCTGTTAATTCTTAGACTAGCTTTTATTTTTGTATTCGATATGTTAATCTGACATCAATGGAGGGATTACCCACAAAATGTTTCCTTTTCAAACATAGGACAGAGCGACTGTAAAACAAAACAAATGGGATGGGAAAGAAGACATAATTCCACACTGTACCTTTAAGAGTATGGGCAAAGTCATTTCATGTGTTTTGTCCCTCTTCGCTCGCCTTACTTTCTGAACTTACTTGCCCCTCCCAGTGGGCGGAGCCTATTTGCTGCTGAAGTTGGAAGTCCGGCGTCAACAGGAACTAACTCAATACAGCACGGACAGTTTTTTTTAACACCCTTTCAATAGATGGACCTTCGTTCAGAAAAGTTGCAGCGGATCTTGTCCAAGGTTGGTAAATAACTACAGAAATAACTTCCTGAACTAACAGCACACGATCCAGATGTAAAAGTTGTAGGTGTTAATGCCGGTTAAACAGCACGCGAAAACTGGCGGGACCCGCTCTGTCACTTCACGTGTCACATAATAATACTTGTGATCTAAAAAAAACCTGTATACAAACTATTTGGCTTCTTTCTTCTTGCCTTATCCAGTTCTTGGAAAACTAACCTCGGCTAAGGCGTTGAAGTCATGAATGTGCGCCTTGTTAGCCCTGTGTCATCACATTATTAGCGCAGCAATGTTCACAGATGATAAAAAGATGCCTGTCGATGAATTAATGCTGCAGCTACACACACACACACACACACACACACACACACATATATATATATATATATATATATATATATATATATATATATATGTGTGTGTACTGTAATCCTACTGCATCATGCTGCAAAACAAAAACCTGAATGACCTGCTGAACCCCCTCGATCAGAATGTCCCCGAGTCATGGCTGTTAACTGGAAGGAGAAACAGCTGCTTACACAGCTATGAAATAATACAAAAAATGGGGCAATGACTGAAGAAGTGTCGGCTGAAGCTTCCCCTTGTTGTCACATGTTTAGTTCTGACACATGTTGCTGTGCTGTGATTTTAAAGAGCTGGGGCAAAAAGGGAAAAAAAGGAACCTCCAATATATATTCTATTATATATATATATATATATATATATATATATATATATATATATATATATATATATATATATATATATATATATATATATATATAATGTGAATTGTATGATATTGAAACCTAACTTAGTCCAACTTGATGATTCAAGGTAGCTTATAATGAGGATCCGTGGTCAGAATTGTGTAGATGTAACTTGTGGATGTTGAAGGACACACAGAGACATGGATGCATTGATTTCTTGTATTCTGTTGAATTTTAACACCATGTCAGCGGCAGATCATCCTACCTCTCCGTGAGATGCTGTTTTGGCTCAAAATATATAGAGCATGAAAATAACTGCAGTAGTAATGTTTTATAGCATTTCTCATCCCCAGCGGAACCTGGAGTATGTGTGTTTTCATGAACCAAGGGGGCACTTTGGGTATTTAAAAAGAGCACTTTAGTCTGTGTTTTTTAACAATCGGGTTACAGAGGGGGGTGCCCCCCTCCACCCCATACATGTTCATGGCTGACAGATTCATGTCAGCAATTACAGATGAGCATTTTCTTTCCTTCCTGTTAGTACAAATTCCATGATGTTGCAGTGGAGGAGCTGCAGAAAGTCCACCGCATCTACCCTGGGATGAAACCATGCGCAGACACATACAGTGAGTTGGAAGAAAGACTTCATCCCTCTTTTTTGTTGTTGCTGATAGATTTTCACCTATCAACACTGAATAATCACTGATACTATTGGTTATGAAACTCCCGGAAAAAAAATTAATAATAAATAATATTGAATAATAATTATAATAATAATAAATAATAATAATAATTAAGAAATAAGTCCAGTTTCTCCCTACACTGTTAAAAAAAGATATATATATATATATATATATATATATATATATATATATATATATATATATATATATATATATATATATATATATATATATATATATATATTGTTTCAGCCCTACCACCTCGCTTCTGTATGCATCTGTTTAAACACTGATTTTATATTTTCACGTTGTTCTTTGTGATCATTGCAAATGAGGGAAACCTCAATCACCTTCGAGGCTTAAATAAATGTTTGAAAATGAAAATATCTCTCATTGCTCATTACAACTCTATTGCGGATTTCAGCGTTCAGTGACAACACCCAGAAAGACCTCCTGAAATTAGTTGGTAACATTCCTGTCCAGTATGAAGGTGAGTTTTCCTCTTTTTTTTTTTTTTTTTTCCTCACTTCTCAATCAGTGTGAGGTCACTAGGAACTAAAGGCAGTCGCTCTGTCCTGTGCAGGCCGCACCTACAACTTCCCCATTCAGCTGTGGCTGCTGGACTCGTTCCCCTTCACGCCTCCCATCTGCCTCCTGAGGCCGTCTCCCAACATGGTGATCAGGGAGGGCAAGCACGTGGACGCCAGAGGGCGGATCTACCTGCCCGCGCTGCACAACTGGGATTTTGTAAGGTTTTGCTTATTGTGCTCCCAACATTGGGGTCACATGCTTTTTGCGGCGCTCTCACCTGCTTGTCTTCCCTTTTTGGAGCAGCCCAAGTCCTCCGTGGTGGCCCTTCTGGCCGAGATGATCGCCAAGTTCGACCTGGACCCCCCGCTCTCCGCGAACCCCACAGGGGACAACAAAGATCCCCAGGAGCTGTTGGACCTTGTCTCCAAAATCCAGATCAATGACGGTGCTTCCCTCGATCTGCTGTTCACGGCCAGTAATCTAGTTGCTATCGTCGGCTCACCCGCTATCTATTTCAGGTGGAGTCAGACATCACGATCAACCCATCAACAAGGTGTCAGTGATCGGCGGCGGAGATTTAGGGATGGCGTCAGTGATGGGCATTTTGGCAAAGGTGATCGTCTCCTTTTTACCTCCTGTGTCACAGATTTCAACTGAATATCTCAACAATTTGAATTAAAACTTCTCAATCTCTCGGTGCTCTCTCCAGTGTAACGTGGATAAACTCATTTTCGTTGACGTCGCTGAGAGTTCCACCAAAGGAGGCAGCACAGACCTGGAGATTTTCAATCTGGCAAAAGTGGAGGTCTCCAGAGGTGTGTCACTGTCTGCACATGTTACATGGTTGTGTCCAGCTGCTTATCTGCTGGGCCACCATCGATGTTAGGTTGTCTCAACTGTCTGTCATTTGCTGAGATTGAGACTGTGAGTTAAGCCTGGTCTCACCAGCAGATGGTTCAGTAGCTGACCTTTCGCTTTGACCTTTCTATACAGAAAGACTAAAAAAAAAAAAAAAAAAACAGAAACAACTTGGCGTTTTTCTCTCCGTCAGATATTTCGGCCTCTGCCGGCTCCAGGGTCGTCGTGGTGACAGCCAACGCTTGGAGCAGTGAGCAGTCGTACGTCAGCGTGGTCCAGACCAACGTGGACTTGTACCGCGGGATCATTCCAAACCTGGCACGTCTCAGCCCCGCCGCCGTGATGCTCATCGCCTCGCAGCCAGGTCACTGATGGCGGAACACACACACACACACACACACACACACACACACACACACACACCCCTCTGGTTGTTAACCTTTCACATTGTCAACTTTACCCTCTCTCCGCCTGAATTCCAGTGGACATCATGGCGCACGTGGCCTGGAGGCAGAGCGGCCTGCCACCGACACATGTGATCGGGGCGGGGTGCAACCTGGACTCAGAGCGACTCAGTCACATTCTGGATATCAACCTGAACACTCACAAACAGGCCTGGGTCATAGGAGAACTTTCCGACAACAAAGGCGAGCCGGGTTAAATATTTAGATGGAAGGCCTTAACTGTCTTTTACCATTGTATTCAACTTTTGTGTTTAGAACAGCTAAACCAGAAATGCAGACTACCGTTCTCACGACGTGCATGACACATTGCTGTGGTTTTGTCTTGCAGTCCCTGTGATGAGCAGCACGGGGCCGAGTGCCGGCCTGCAGGTGCAGCTCTCTCATGGATCCAGCTCTAGCAAACCACTGTTAGACAGGTACCACGGAAGGATATTATGTGTTATCTAGGGGCTGGAATTAGTAAACATTCTGAAAATCTAATTTTAGCCTCCTAATTTAGCCTGGACAGAAACTCTTATCTTAGTGAGAAGGTGTGGTTGACCCTGTTTGTTAGGTATGAATCCTTCTTTTAAAAGGTGTCTGACTTGTGTCTGTCTTGACTGTAAAAGCTGGATAAAAATACACACTTGATAATACTGAGCAGAGAAGGAACAATGAAATCAATTGGTGTAATCATAAAATCTTATCTCTATGATGACTGTGTCATTATTAACAATAGTGTACATATAGTTAAAAAAAGAACATTTCTATTTTTTCCCATAAAATGTGTGAAAACTCAGGTCCACTTGCACAGTATCCCATGCTGGTGGTTATATTTATTTGCTTGCATTTATTCACCACGCTGCTGCTTTAGCCTCCTGTAGTTGGTATTACTTATTATGATTCTGTAATGGAAATTCTCAAAAAATTAACCGTTATAAGAATTTAGTTAGAATTTTGCTATTTAAAAGACATTTTAGATGCAAGATATATGGATTTAGAAATGAATTAGGGACTCACTGGGTGAGGCAGAGCTCTCCATGGTCATGTTTCCACAATTGCGAATATGAAAGTAAATATTAGCCCGCCATACGGTACGTGTTTCCGCAGAGCGTTTGACATGATGAAGAATCGAGGCCAGCGTTCGTGGTCTGTGGGTTTGTCCATAGCGGACATCACAAACAGCATCCTGACGGATAAAATGAAGACGCACTCCATCTCCACGCTGGCTCAGGTGTGTTGCATTATTATCTTTCACTACATGAGTTTCCATGTCCATCTGATATAATAACTGCGACCTGTGCGCTTTGAATAGATCACAAACTGTACCAGGTGTTTCTCAGCAGATGATTTTTTGATAACCGGTCTGTGTGTGCTTCAGGGCTGGGGTGGCATAGGTGCAGAGGTGTTCCTCAGCCTGCCGTGCATCCTGGGATCCAACGGGTCCACGCGCCTGGCTGGGGTGTCTCTGGGACCGGCAGAAGACTCCAAACTCCGGGAAACGGTCACTTCTCTCTGTAACCTCATGAGTCAGCTCAGGATATGACGGGTATGATTGTAACTCCAGTTGCTAAGCAAACAGGAGACTGGGGGCAGTGGATGGAATGTCCCACTAAAACTGCAATCTGTGTGTCTTCTAACATGTTTAATTTAACCAGAAGTTAAACTCTGTCATCCTTTGGCGCTGCGTATTCACTGTGGGTAGAAACTAAGATAAGAAATAATGTACAGATTACTAATTTTTTTTCACAGAAATGTATCAAGTTATTACTGAATGTTGCATAATAGTACGGTTATATTTTTGAAACCAGTAAAACTATGCAAAAGCATCTAAATGAAACCAATGCTTATATTTTTAATAACCATATTTTGTCGATAACAAATTGAATTTGACTGTGCAATAGTGCCAAAGATGAATTTAGAATTCTATATTCAGTGGGTATGAAGCATTTGGGTTGTTTAGTGTGGGGCATTGGTGGTGAGTCAGTGAATTCTTTATGAGGTACAGCTCATATACTGGTATTTGAATTTTCTTTTTTTTTGCTGTCCTATTTGCATATTTCCACATTTAAAAGCACTTTTAAAAATGTCTTAATATTTAAAATGCCTTACTCTTCTGTAAGCTGGAAACTGTCAGTACAGTAAGAAAAACTACAGAATTGTGTGTGAAATAAATGTAAAGTCTGAAAACCAGATGAGGATTCTGTCTCTGTGCGAAGGAGAAGACAGATGGCTGAGGTTGTTTTTTTTTTTTATAAATCTCAAGGAAGTAGTTTACATATACACAAGCTTTGGTCTGAGCCAGTCTCATTGATGCCAAAAGTGTTGTACAATTGGTGATCAGGTCTAAAAATAGTCGATATGTCCATGTTCTTGGGTAAGAATCGACACCACAAATTTCAGTGGATGTAAGGAAAGTTCATGAACTGACCAAAAAACATTGGTTAACATCACAATTAAACTGAAGACTGTTTCTCACTGTAACTCCCTTAGACAGAACTGAATACTTGCAGAAAATTACAAATCCTCTTTGTAATAATAAAGGTCAGTGCAAAAAACAAAACTGATGTTCAGATACAGTATATAATGTAATATATAACTGAGTGAAACAGCAACAGATATAAACATTTGACTATACATTGTCATAATATGGCTCAACTTCCATTTCTCTGAATGAATTTTGCTCTGAGCATTTAAAATGAATCCTAAGGTTCTATGACTGCACATGTATATGAAAATAAGTCTGATCTAATCACTTCTCTCCCCAGTCAGAAAAAAAATGGAAACCATGTAATTATGTTTCTGTGCTTGTATGCTGAAGGGAGCTTACTCTGCATGCAGGGCTTCGTTTTAGAGGTTACGGCCAATCACTCCTCACCACTAGATGGAGCCACTTTCCCTACATATTGTGAATCAAGTTTTCACTTGACTGTGCTGATATTTGCCTTCATAAAAGCTTCATGTAACTGTTACACTGACAACATATTTAGCCCAGAAAGATGCATGTACATACATGAAACTGTACATTATTGCTGTGAAATCACTAAAGTGTAATACAGTAATACTTTCTCTGAAATTAATAGCATCCTAATAAATCAAATTAAAACAAACCTCCAAAAAAGCACAATCCCTACAGAGCTCCCACTTCCATTCTCCTGGGGAAAAAGACAACCAGACCAGGTCCTATGTAAAATAAAGTACTTTCAGTATTAACACCAGTGACGTGTTGCACCACACTTTCCCCTATTGCTGAATGTTGCAGCTTTAGCACTATACAACCTGGTTATGTGGTCCTTCAATATCAAGTAATGACCTAAAGATACAGTAATGAACCTATGTTATATTAACAGTTTCTCTTTACAATTTAATATTGTTAATATGCGTGAGCCTGCTCACCGTTCACCATAAAATGCAGTAGAAATGTAGAGGTTTTGGGTGCTTTTGCAAAGATACTGCAGCCTCAAAAGCCCTTGTGTTAGAGTTGCTACCCTCAGTGCACTGTGATCAGGTTAAGACACTTTGTTGGAACAAAATGAAAGTAACTGAAGACAAAGCGATGGTAGGCGCAGCTGGTATAAGATGACCTTATTTCCGTCATTTTGTTACCATACTTCTAATTGAAAACTGAATTCGGTCTCAAAAACTAACATACTATACTTGCTTTTTGTGCAGAAAACAGTAATGCAAACAGCAGTTTTAAATACAAGTTTGACACTTAAAGACACAACTGCCCTTACAAAAAAGGTGCAAGTATCACAAAAATATGTACATATCAATAAAGTCCTTTCACACACACAAAAAAGAACCCCAAAACACACACAGAACAGCTACTGGCCTTTGTTAAAGCCTTTCAACTCTTAAATGGCTTTAACACATAATCAAACATAAGAGTCTGAATCATGTTGGCATGATCAGTGACACTTGACTGAGGATTTTCAAAAGGTCACAGATTTGGGCAGCGGCTGTCCACCTGGAGGCATTCTGCAGAAGTCCGGGCTGGATCGAACCACGGGTGGCCCCCCTGCAGACTGTCCTGGGGGCCTGGCGTGGCCTGGAGGAGACACGGTGTACAAGAGAGGTGCTGGGAAGGCAGAGTGGTCCCTGGGGCCCCTGGAGAAAGGCTTAGAGTAACTGGGAGAGGTGGCTCTGTGTGTGTCTGAGCAGGGGGCGGCGCTACACTGGAAAGGACTGAGTCTGTCAGCAAAACTGGGTGGAGGAGGGGGGATGACGGCGTCCTCTAGCCACGCGTCGTCTCCTTCGCTTTCTGGCTCCTGAGGCAGACTGGGGAGAGCGCACAGCGAGGGAGGAGCGAGAGACGGGGAAGGGGGGATGAACATCGGAGGTGGAGGCAGAGGGTAGGGAGCAGGGTCATAGTCCCCGTCGGTGGCAGGTGGCGGATGGCAGTGCATGCTGGGAGCCTCGTTCGGCGTTAAGCCCAGCAGCCTCTCCAGGATGCGGTCCTCGTCATCGGCCTCAGACAGGTTGTCATACTGGGACGTGTTGGAAGGACGCCGGTCTCCCACTGATGCCGGGACGTAAAGGGACACTGGAAACTTGGTTGGCTTGGGAGGAGGGAGCCTGGGGGAGGAGGAGGAGGAGGAAGGGGATGTGGTGAAGGCACGGGGAGGGGAAGGCTTTGGGAGAGGAGCATTTTTCTGGCTGAAGTTGGGTTTTGGGGGGATTTTTGGGGATGGCTTGACTGGAGTGAGCGGTGATGAGGCAGAGCGCAGCGACGGAGACTGAGAGCCAGTCCCAGCTCCCACACACGCTGACTCACTGTCGCTAGGGGTTTGCTCATTCTGGTCAGTGTAAAATAAAGGTGGAGGGGGCAGATCAGGAAGATCCATGATCTCCTCCTCAGTCTGCATTACATGAGGAGGAGGCTCATAGGGCGGAGGCCAGACCACAGGATGCTCCTGGGTCACTGGCTCTTTATACTGGCCCTCTCCATCTTCTCTCTGGATAACCTCTGGGACTGACTTTTTCACATCTGCCACAGCAGGGGGTTTGTTTGGTTTCGGAGGTAATAGAGGTGGTTTACTAGGCCTAGGAGAAGGCGGTTCCTTTGAGTGCACTTCAACTGCATCTGGTGAAGGCAAAGAAGGCGTGGTGGCCCCGGAGAGGCTTCTTGAGTGCTGGGTCTCAGCAGGAGATGGGGTCTGGTTTAGAGTGTTGCCATTTGTTTGTGGCTCTGTATTGGGCTGGCTGTGGGCCTGTGTGTTAATTTTGACCTCCAGAGGTGAGTCAGGCTGCAGCGGCATTAGCAGAATCGGTCGCTCTTGACCCAGAGGTTGCTTTGGCAGCTCCTCTGACTTGGCTATACAAAGAAATGGGAGCAATAGAATGCATCAATGAAGGAAAACGATGTGTCAGACAAAGAGGCAAATGAAGTTTCACAATGGAAAGAAACAAAAGAACACAAACTGCACCTGGGGGAGGTTGGCCAAGCTTTTTGATACGTAGCTCAGTCATGGCGGCCTGTAAGTGTTCAATCACCACATCATCAGGCAGGAGGAATGAAGCAGACAGCTGCTCCTGAAGAAACTCCCTCAGGTCCTCCAACTGAAACTTCTGCAGGCGCTCTGATTGGACACACACCCACATACGAGAACAAAGTTACGTCACAGAATGCCTGACATTACTATGAAGTCAAAGATAAGGTGAAGTGTATGAAAGGATGATCCATAAAGTAGAAAAAGATACTGTTAAAGGAAAAAAATCCTGTGCCTGAAAGCTGTTTTTGATGGGGGAAACAATTTGAGATGTTATCGGAATATTGGTAACACAACTTTAAAATAAAAAGAGGGGGTGTTAATACAGTGGTTGTGGAAAAATGTGTCACAACAATGCTTTTGCAGGCGACCAATGAAAAGTCAGCTTTCGATTCTTCTCCACAGCAACCAACCACTTGCATTATGTAAGCCATCCAGTTGGGAGGCAGCCAACCAAGAGGCAGCGTGCGATGTAATCCACAAAGTAACACTCCCTGGTATAGCAACAGCAGGCATGGGCCTGAAAGTGGTGTTCCTTCGTTTAGCGTAACACAGCGTGGCACACAAGATAATTCAATCTGCATCATACTCACTCTTGTGCAACTTGAGGGTTGTATAAGCCATGGCAGCCAGCATCTTCTCTCCCTCCAATATGTAGATGTCCCACAAACGCAGAGTGAGGGTGAAAGGGGTCTGTTATGTAAGACACAACAGCAGAGAGTTCAATCTGATTAAAAAATAATAAAAAACAACACCAGATGTGGTTCTGTGTTTAAAAAGAAAAGCGAGGGAATATGCTGTGATATGATGATTAATGACTGCAGAATACATTTGGGGATTTCATATGAACAGTAAAGCTCTGGATGTGGAACATTTATGTAGTTGGTTTTCTTTAAACAGCTGACGAAATCAAAACACTCACTCTGTCAATGAAGCACTGGAGAAACCATTTGGTGGTGTAAATCCCTGTTGTCATCTGCTCCTTGTCCTGTGGAGCAGTGATAATGAGGAATAGTCTATGGGAAATCTTTGCTCATAGTCTGTTCTCAATTCTTCAATTCATAAGACACATTGCTTTGCAGGAACATTCTGAACCTGTAGCCTTTTGCAATATAAATTAATCAGATTAAAAGGAAATGAACCGATTACATCAACTGCAGTCCCTCTAAGCGATCAATTCACTCCAGACAGAAAGAATCAGTCATACAGATGTTCTGCAACCCACCAGGTGCTTCTTCAGCTTAGGCAGCATTTTGGAGAGGATAAGCTCATGGTGGGCCTGGAAACGATGCAGCTTGGGAAATCCTGGGATGAAGAACCCTGGCACAGTGGATATGATAAATGGGCAGACTTTACATGGTGGTTGGTGAAAGTGGAGACATAATATTGGCAAGTGAAACTGTATTCCATTTTTGAAAAAAACTGATCAAAGGCACTTAGAAAAAACTAAAAGATCACACATTTTTTTGCAGATTTGCAACTTGCAGATGAAGCAAACCTTCACATACAAGCAGACTGAGGCAAAAGTCATATGTACTAAGACAGCTGACACTAAAGCATACCTGTGGTGCAACTGAAAAATCCTGTTTATCCAGAAGTTGAATACTTGACGATGTTTCCCTCACTACTACAAATGAGGTTCTGAGGACATATTTTCACACATGTACAAATGTAGTTGCAGATTTGTGTACACAATTATGAATCTCTTTCAACAGATTCTTGTACACATTTAAAAATGTTTTAAAATTAACATATCTCCTTACACTTGTCTGTAGACACAGATTCTTGTAAAGTTCCACAAATCTGATTACATATGTATGGATTAGACATAACTTTCCACACACATTTGCAGATTGAACTTTTCCAGTATTCGACCGATACACTTCTATGGTTTGAGTAGGCAATAGTTTGTTTTTTGATCTTCATTTATTCTCACCGTGCATAGCATGCTTGTTGTTAGTGAGGAGCTGGGACAGGGCCCAGAAGGCGTCTTCCTCATTCAGGTACATGAGCAAGATGGCAGCGATCTGACTCATACCCTGGCAGTAGCTCACCTCCTGGGGGAACAGGGGAGAAGAGACAGGTTCAGTTAAACAGGGCAAATGAAAGGAATTATTCATAATTTAATAGAGTGCACACACACACACAGAACCAGAGATGAGAGAAGAGAGCACCTGAATGTCTAATGAGGTCTGATGCAGACTGTGAATGCAGGTCTGTGTCTACAAGGGGACACAGACCTACTGTACACGCTGTTACTTTATTATAAACATTTGTACCAAGGTAGTTCAAATATTTACTGTACTCAAACACATATTCTCGCCAATGTCATGTCTTCAACTTGAATTACTTCCAATTTGACTCCACTATGATTCAATGATTTACACTAAACAAATCGCCCTTGGCAGGCACAGGATACACAAACCCAGACAGGCATTTGGTATTTGTCCATATTAAGGCCGATCTATTTTGCAGCTAGAAATGGACACTCCAAATACAAAGTATCCTTTCAAGGAAAAGCAGTAAATTTAATTAGGGTTACAATAAGGTTAAACCATGCATTCCCTAAATTCTTGTCTACCATCACATAGGCGAAAGAAAAACTACAAAATATATCACTCCCTCTCCTTTCCGCTGTCTCTCGTGCTCTCCTACTGACCCAGTTTCTTATGAGCAGTGTGTGTGTGTGCGTGTGTGTGTGTGTGTGTGTGTTAGTGTGAAGAGGGGAAAAGAGGAAAAAGGGAACAGCACATGCCCATTTCCTTTGGCTCAAACACCTCTTCCACACAGGAATCGACTACACAACCCAATCCAAAAAACAGATCTGGACTGTGTTTGTGTGCCGAAATGTACTGTACGCATGTGTTCACAAACTGTCTTTAGACTTGAATATTTCCATCCACTCCAGATGGCAGCAAGCTGTTCTTGTGCAAGAATCAATATACATACGATTGTTAAATTAGAGGTTACTACCATATATGAACATTTACTGTATTTTTGTAATGGTCTAGCTGGAAAAGCCAGATTTCACCTCTCAGAGAAATTACATGGCTTATGAATATTATTAAAACAAAACAAATGGCATGTGGGTTAAGAGAAGTGATTACCTTAGGTACAAAAACATTGCATATTTCTCATTTTTTAAATGATGTCTTAAATCAAGCATTCAGGATATACTGTACTGTGTGTATGTAAGTCACTACATAACATATATAAAGTCCTATTTGTTGGACTACCTGTAAGCGTCAACGTGGACATGGAGCACAGATGTGGATTCACTGGTGGTCTGACTGATACACCGTAGCTGTACATCCAGGCAGAACCACATTCATAAATAAATGATCTCACCCAAGGCTCTAAACAAGCACGAGCACAGATGGGTTTAGAGTGCTTGTCTCGTTCTTTTCTGTGTAGGAAACTAACGCACTTGATGGACTTGCAACTGTTGCGCTGGATATACACAAGAATTTTTCCATAGCATGTAACACACGGCTGGCTATACACACATACACACACATGAATGAACATACCGTGTTGTATACGGAGTAGGCTGCTAGTACCTGAAACAGTGCTTGTTGCCTAGAAACGGAACAGAGAATCAGCCTGTTAAAATGAGGAAATGATCCTTTTGCAACCATTGAGCAGTGACAATAATAACACCACATGAGTAATGATATCTCAAGTTTTAACTGCTTCAATTTTAAACAAAACTAGATAATCTTCACAGACAGATTCAAAACAGCTGCAAATATTTCTGGGAAGGCTGATAAACTCTGGCTGTGTCCTATCATCCTGGTGGTGTTTGTATAAATGTGTGTAAATACCTCCCTCTCTATCCAATATTCCAACGCGTGACCTTTCTAGCTTTGCAAAAACTAAGTGTACAACTAAGGGAACTACCGCGACTCACTTTAACCAATATCAGCCGTTGCTTAATAGGATTTCACAGATGTGAACAGATACTGCAATATACAGATATTAAGATTGTGCTGCTATTATGATTGCAGGGTTGAGTGATGTGTGGGTGACTACATCTGGAGTTTCAACAGTTTTAGACATTGAACACAAACCAGCCATTGTGTGTTTGTGTGAGAGTGAATGTGGCAAGTGGAGCAGGGGCATTAACAAATACAATGTAGACAGGAGAGGATGTCTACCCTGCAGGCTTCTATAGTAAATACATGTCTTATAGACACTCACAGAGACAGGAAAGTGGCTTTAAATAGCTGTCAGTGTCTGTGTGAGCAGGACAGATGTTGACTTGCAAGGAAGGAGTGGGCAGCCAAGCAGGATGGAGCTGTGTTTGGGTCTGTTTAGAGTCAGTGGCTTTGAATTGAAGGGGAAGTACATTACAAAACATTCTGTCACACAGAGAGTTAAACTAACTATGAAAGACCGGCAGCCTTCACAGAGTGACAACTGACCCCAAATCACCTGGCAAATGCTATAAAACACACAGTGTTTGTGCTTTGAAGGCCATTTAACATATGTTTGTATCATTTTTCTATGTCTGCATTCACATCTTACCTCTGTGTTGTCTCAGAATAACACTGTGGTCATTGTTCAGTACATGTGCACCCAATGCTGGCGTACATTTCTGTATGAATGCTATTTCCTGTGGGGCTTTGCGCACTGACAGGAAGGCTAGTAAAACAGAGAGGAGGAAACCACCGCTTGGGTTTTATGTGTGTTTGTGCATGTATTAGGTTGCCTCAAGGTTAAGGCCAGAGGTCACACCATGCCGGAGACTAGGCAAAGGGAAATCCGAACATGCGAGATGACAAAATAAAACAAAAACAATAACTTTGGTCAAAGGGGGTTTAAGATATTTGTTATGAGCGCTAACTCGACTGTGACACTTATTTTACAGGATAAAAAGTGAGGACAAGACCACAGGAACTCCATTTGCTGCTCAAATTACTCAGTGGTGCTACTGGTGGCAATGATGTAGTAATGTAAAGAAAGAAATGACAAAATCATCATACCGCACCAGTAATATTCATAGAGCTGCTTTGTCATACATGGCCACTGGATAGTTCAGGATACAAGTCATATTTCTTAGGTTTGACACACTATTGAATTTTATACTTTTCTCATGATTAAGCCTTCTGCTGATAGATGTCAAGGACTCACTTGACTCCAAAGCGATCCCTGAACATTATGTGGTTCCTGAAGGTCCTGTTGACATCCAAGTCTATCTGTTTGATCTCTGTGGAGTAGTTACGTGCCTGCAGCTTCATTTTCTGGAGGATAGAATAAAAGTTTAAAAAAATGATGTTGATAATAATTAAAAAAACAACATACAAAACACGGGAAACATCTGACAACTTAATGATTCATACCTCATACTTTCCCTTGTTATCTTGTTTGACTTTTTCTATGTCCAAAAGCAAGGCCCAGGCCTGGCCTCTCAGATGGAGAGGGATGCCTTTATACACACGCTTCACCAACTGAAACAAATGTGAGAGAGCCAAATAAACAGACATGAGCAGGAACTCTTTAAACAGAGAAACCACCAGAGAAACCAGAGGGAAGAAGAAGATCCTCTTGATTAACAAGGGTTTATAACATGCACCTATGTCTGTGCTTCAACTTTCTATGCCAGAGAGCAGACAGAAATAAAGGCTGGGCTTAAAATGAGGAATGGAACACAGTTTTTTAAGAAAAACAGAAATATGTCACAAACACCAAAACAAGGGAAACAAGGATTAAATCGAGACCATATGTTTGTGTGTTTGATAAGTCACACACCTTTTCACTGTCCCTATACTTGTCCCAGTTCTTCACCATCTTTAGCCATTTCTCCACTCGATCGATCTCGTGCTGCTTTTGCTGGGGAGAGAAAAGGCAGATGTGGTCCAGTGCATATGTGAGTATAAAAAAAAAAAAAAAAATCACATGCAAGGTCAAAAGTTTGAATTCCCTGTGCAGCAAATAAAATATGTACCTTCTCTTCAAGCGCACTGGGTGTTGGCAGCTCTTCCTCACTGGAGCAAAAATGCAGAAACACACAAGTATTACAAACAGGAACACAGTGAAAAAATATATATCCTATAAGACATCATTGTAATGTGGGAGGAAAAATACAATGAGGAAGACAAAGAGACAGAAAGAAACTGGTCACAAATGTAGGTGTTCTTGAAAACGTTTAACCACAATAAGGAAGTGGTGAAACCTTAAAAATCGGTTAACTTACTGGAGGAAGCCGAAGCGATCAGTGACCTTATAGATACTGTAGTCCGCATCTTCCCATGGGTCAATTTTGACACCTTCTTGTCGGCCCTGAAACAACCACATATTATAATTGCGTTACAAATTATAAAATATTGTATGTAAAATAAACAACTTAAAATTGAACTTAAAATGGTTCTATATTTTATTTATATTTATACACACATACAAGCAGACACCCACATACATCTATTAAACACATCTGTAGTAAAGATAAGACAAAATAAGAAGAATAAGAATAATGAATTTGATTGTCCCCCCTTTCTGAGGGCCTGTTTCGTGGTGGTCTTTGCCACACATCGTCCAAATTTCGCTGCTAAGCGGAAGTAACAGTCCTGTGTATCTGACAGACTTTTGAAGAAATGTTTGTCTTTAAGCTCGGCAACAAGTGGATGTCCTGTTCTGACGTAGACACAGGATCCTAATCCTATTGGCCTTCAAAGATGGGAGGGAGGAATGTGGTTTAGTTGTGGGAGAGCTATCAGTCATATTTTCATACCTTTTATCTAAACAACTCAGTTTATATGAACACAACGAATGCCATTTTCATGATTTGAGACATGCTAACAAGTTGGATGAAATTTTTATGCTGAGTGAAATTTTGAGATGAGGTACACATGTATTGAGCAATGATAACATAAGAGGTAAAGGTGCATTGTATGTAAAATACTGTAAGGTATTTTATGCAGAGCTGGGGCAACAGCGAAAAATCATAATTCAAATTGAAATGTTTGGTCCAATAGCCATTAAAATCCTTTCACATGTGATTGTCTTGTTTTGCTATTCCAATGCAAACATTTACAGGCTTTCATCTCCATAAATCTATTCTAAAAGTTTACATGTTTCAGGCATGACTCAAGTCACTGGCCCCTCCATTATTGTTCTAGATACACCTGTGTCATCTGATTAACTATGTTTCAAAGGATTATAACTTTACTTTGGAGATCTGATCCTGGTTTTAATCATCTATTGTGCTCTGTCTGATCCTGACATTTGTAAGTAGGTAAAGTCTCTCCGTGAACACGCTTGTGCATCTATGGAGATGCTCTACTATGTAGTTTCCATCAATTTAACCATAACACTTAGTAAATTGATATGTTACACAATGGAAAGCTCAATATCATCATCAGTGTGGCCTTCATAGTCAGAATTAGGGAAACATTCTGCACTCACCTTGTCATATTTTGAGATGATTTCAGCACGTTCCTCTACTATCAATGTGTCTATGTCCTTCTTCATGTCAAAATCTGTCAGGAAGCAGATAAGAAAACATGTTGTCAATGATCACTGGGTTAAACCAATTTAATCTGATCAGATAAAATGAGTGTGAAATCTGGAGAGGGTCGGGAGAGCTAAACGCATATCTTAGCATCAACACAAAGCAGCAGTAAGCCGACAGAAGGATTTCAGTGTCCTCCAAAAGGAAAAATCTGCAGGGTGGGGAATGTTTTATTACATCTACCATAAGAACACGGAACAGACATTACTCTATGTGATGGGACTACTGTATGTTTAAAATCAAACCTACTCATTGTGTGAACATTGTTCTAGGAGTCATTTCTGGGCTTTTAGTGGGTTAATCACAACAGGCATATGTGGATTTGTGTCACAGTGACAGTGTGTCATGAAAGCCATAAGGTCTTTTTATAGCATATGTGACTGCAATGACTGCATCCTGCATGTACACAACGCAGCATATGACAGGCTGTCCTTAACCCACAAAGACATGAAAACAAGAAGTAGACTTCTGAGGCCAGAACCCTTGATGAAACCACATCTCAAGACGCTGTTGGAGACTCTTCTCCTCCCTCTTTCTAAACTATAACCCCTACCTGACCCCTGTGTGCCCCCTTTAAGCCGGGCCTGATGTGCTTTGGCAGCATGGCTCAGCTGTTTAGCAGCTGTCGGGGTGGAATAATCGCCTGAGAGCGAGAACAGCCCCGCCATTTGTTTGCAAGATCAGCATCTCAGAACGATGTTTGGATACAAAGAATATGTGAGCTATGCCTAACAGGCACCATGGATGAAAGGAGATAAAAGAAAGACAGACATTCAAAACCGGGGTCACACTCTCTCAATGTACTGCAGGCTTTAAAGCATCAAGGTTAAGAACCGCCCCGTGTTCATATCTGATGATTATTTTAACAGGTTAGACAAGTAGGCTTTTGTCATGCTCCACATTAAATGCTGTCATGGGACAAGCTGGAAAAAACAACTTCAAAGTGTTCATACAGGAGAGGAAGTAAAAGTATTATGTTGTTATTTTAGGAGAAATTTAAGTGAAACATTTTTTAAATATGGCAGATTAAGGCAATTTAGCTTTTCATTGTGTCATTGTGTTAATCCCACTCAATGCATGCCCACCCTTTAAAAAACAACATACAGGCTGGTTCATTGCTACAAATGCAAGGACAACTTTCTCTGATGCTTGTCTGCATGTGCAGCCAGCTGAGGCCTCAGTATGTCTGGCATGGCTCGCAGTAACAGGTGTGAAGACACCTGCCTCCTCACACAAAGACCCTTTAACTTTTCCCTTCAGACCCCTGTGCTTCAGACTGGTGAGGACATGTTTTTCCATGGCGATGTAACATTTCTCCACATCTTGATGTCAGGGCAGTGGTCACACTGGTAGGTGGCACAGCATCACATTTCTGGATCCATTTTGCGAGTATACACATGCACATAAGGGCCGTGATGAGAACTGCATTCAGGCAACTCCACAGTATCACTACACCTATTTTAAACTATGCTGCACCAGCTACACCTCCCATTCATCTCCATTAAAACAACAGCTGAGCCTCTGGTCTGACAGGTGGTCAGTGAAACCACACCACTGAACAAATGGACTGTCCTTTCAACAATTTCCCTTTTCTCATCAATTTCTGGCCAAGGCTATTTCCAATCTTTTTTGTGTGGCATCAGTATTATATTTTTAACAGTTGAGCAAGTGGTCTGCAGGGTGGTGCTATTAGACCCTCTCTCACTTTGCAGGATGGGAGGGAAGACTTGTTTGCCTGAAACCAAGTGTGTGCTGTTTATTACAACCATCTACCTCTAAAACCTGGAAAAAGAAGCTAGTAGTTATTGTCCTAATTTGCATTTTACACAATTAGCATTGTGCAAAATACAACTTACTTAGTGTACTGAGACAAGTTAATTATTTCTCAAAAGCAGAATAATACAGGGTATGCCTAAAGGTATAATTAATGTAGCAGTTGTTTTACAGTAGTTGATCCTACACATGGATCATGCTAAATATATATTAATTAACACAACTTTTGCATACCAGGCAACTGTATAATCATGGCTGTGTTTGTGTTTATTCATAGTTCTACTTTGTTTTTGTAGCTATAATTTGTATTGATTAATAATTTTTTGTGAGAAAAACATCACAACAATTAAGCAAATTTTTCATCCATGCTCCATGTGGGGAATGGTGAGCCGTTTTTAAAACTCTGTTCATCAAGTCAAGTTATGTAAAAGGTCTGTAAGTTTTCATCTTTAGGTTTCAGCTGCTTACTTCCTGTGTTGAGTCTCTAGACCACTGATAGTATTGTTTAGGGGTCAGGAAGAAAAGGAAACCAGTGACCGCCACTCCTTCAACAACAGGTTCAATCAGAGCGGCAAAAACAGTTGGATAACAGAATGTGTCTTCCTCAAACTGAGGAAAACTGTTTTGCAGAGAAAAGCCTCAAATTACCCAAA
This sequence comes from Eupleurogrammus muticus, assembly GCA_036785175.1. Classification (NCBI taxonomy): domain Eukaryota; kingdom Metazoa; phylum Chordata; class Actinopteri; order Scombriformes; family Trichiuridae; genus Eupleurogrammus; species Eupleurogrammus muticus. Next base: position 19,583,529 of record JAYKQN010000010.1, on the reverse strand, counting down.
CTTTGCAGTCAGCAAGAAAGACATGAGCAACACCACAAGGTGGTCAATTCACATTAACACTGCTGGGATTTTTCTTGTGAGTCACCACACAGCTGAGGTCTCACTCAATGCTTGTTTTGACAGAAAGCATTACATCTCAAGTTTTGTTCATTCTATTTTTTTTTTAGCAGCTCTTTTCAAGTGGTAACTAGAAAGGTGGCTATGTGTGGTGGGGATCAGGGTGTCAGACAGATGTAAGCCGGAGGAAAAAGGTGACTAAGCATGAGAGAAGGTCAGTGAGTTGGAAAGAGATCAAGCAAAAACTGCCTCACAAGCGTATAATTAGCAGGACAGTCTATGTCGTCAGTACAAGTGTGTATAAAAAAGATAAATAAAAAGGTATTCATAGCTTCTAAGAGGCTTTTTTACTTTATACATTACAAACTAAAAACAACAGACAACAATAGGTACAGACAACAATAGGTACAGTGTTCACATCTCCTCAAACGTAGGCAGAATGAGGCAGAGGTGGATGGAAAGTGGTAAGTGGGCTACTTTAGGCTGTGGCTTGACAGTGGGCAAAGAGAATTGCATATAGTTGATGAGATGGTATAAACTGCAGTAAGAAAACCACCTCCGCGTATAGATACATTTTTGCTAACTTGGTTTCTTCCAGGATACAAGCCTGGGGCCTTTGTGATTTCATTTCCTGTTATGACATATTGCTCTGAAACTAGTTTTCACATACAAGCAGTACACTGATGCAACAACAAACTGCTTGTGAAGCATTTGACTAAATATAGCCGAGTACATAGCACATAGTACATACATGCATCTTTTACTGATATATCACCAAAACCTAATATTGTATTTCATTTAATGAGACTCTTTAATTGTATCATTATATTGTATATGGTGTTTATTTACTTGGATTTCAGTGGTATGATGGAACACTGGTCCTCTTTTTTTTTTTTATATATCTCATTTACCTTTATCCATTACCATCTCTGTTTTGGTCTATGATCAGTGTTAATCTAAGCAGCAGTCAGATTTAAAACAGAAGATTGCACTGGAGTAAATGTAAAATCTCTGAGATTAGGAGTGTTGCAGTCCTGGAAACAGAGTGAACTACAGTGCACTGTTTGGATAAAGTAAGGGTGTGTACAGTATTTACTCTATGCATGTATGTAAGCTATTGAATCACAACATGTGCAATACATTTCACTCTACATAAGCACCTATTTTATGTATTGTATTGATTTAAAAAAAACATTTTAGATTTGTCTCAGGACTCACAGAACAAACTCATACACATCTTTGCACTATTTGTAACCTTTGTTCAAAGGAACCGTTTCACCTGTTTACTGACATTCATTTTGCATCTTTCTGAAGATATAGTTGTACTGTGTGCAAGTACAATTACAGCTACTACAATAAAGAGGTTTCTGATGTGTGTGTATGTATATAGGCTTGTTGCTGGGCAGACTTGAGCTAAAACCACTGAAAGTACATCAGGGTGTGGACACTTCACAGATCAGAGTGATGCAAAACTGAAGTCAAAGTGCTGGAGAATTTGTTTCATCTCAACAAATCATCTTCACTGGTGTTGTTCAGTGGAACCACTAATACAGATGGTACATTGAAACCCCAAGGGATAGATTCATCTAATCACAAAAACTGTTTGTTTTTGTTTTTTTCCATACTGCAACCTCTTGTTGGCAAACACTCTCCTGAAAATAAAACCTCTGATGGCATGAAGAAGAAGACAACAACCAAGATTTAGTTGTTTTTTTTTAAACACCACTGGGTGCCTGTGTTGTCAGCTGAAAGAGAGCAAGCTCCGCAGGCCAAGCACTCAACCTGGTTACCCTCTCAAAGCACATTCCCATACCATGCCTTGCCTATCTCTGTGCCATTTGTTATCAGCCTGTGTTATTAACTATAATCTGTCTTTTCACAGCCTTGCATTACCTCATCAGGGGACCTGATATTACCAGCCATCTAGTGCCTTAGGGCCAGTACTTTGCAGTTTCACATCATTAAAGAATGGAGAGTGGCGGCTCAAAGGATTTTTTCCTGACATAAGAAAACCAGCAGTGAACCTTATCACATGCCGCTCATTTGTGTGATTGAGGCTTTCTGTCATAGTAAATCCATTTATACAAAATCATCTAAAGATATCACAACACTGCAAATTTACGATGGCTGCAACTGTGATGGTTTTATACATCTTTTGACTTCAGGATTAGATATGGTATTAATTTACATAATTACTGCCTTCAATACTACTAGAGTTAAGAACATCAAACTCCAAAGGGATGTCTTGTAATTCTCTCCATTTTATTATCCCTGTCACTTCATGACCATAATGCTGTGATTCAAGAGCAAGTGTACCATTTCCAGTTCAGGGAAAGAACGAGGCTAACAAGCCACCACATGGCCCCAATTTCCACATGAAGAAGTCTCAAGTCCCAGATGGTTACGGAGCTCCAGTTTTTAATGGGTGTCAGACATACAGTCTGAGCATGCATGGGACCAAAAGTAGCCCAAAATGAAAGAAAGCAGGAAGAGAGAGATATGGCGATTACCGAGAGGGTTTCTCTGCTTTTCTGCAGGTTAGCAGGTATAAAAATTAGTATGAAATGTTTGTTAATTTAATGGTTTATTTCAAGGATGTATTAGGTTTCATTAACCTCCACTGTGAGATGGGCAGGGAACTTCCATGATAATGATACAGCAGCTCCTGTTTCAGGTTCAAATATTCACCCCACAGACTACAGTCACATTCACTAACGGATCAATTGTTTACAGAAAAGGAAAAGTTCTCCGGGCACTAGGTGGAGTGTTGTTACATTAAAAGCCTTTATTTAGTTGGGCGTATAGACGTTTTTAATTTCCTTTTAACATAACATTGATTTGACAATTTAATATATAAATTTGTTAAAAGGGAGATGCCTGGAGCCTATTGGAACATCATTATCTCACCACACAGGAAACTCAAGATGGCTGTAACAAGATGTTCAGCCGTCTCATTCTTCAGGGGAAGGTGTGGATTCCAGCTAGTTATGGAATCATTTCCCAAGACAGAATATGAGTGAAGCTCTGAGCCAGAGAAAATATTTATTCATTATGAGTGCAGAGTACACCATTATGAATAAGTGTTGTAGAAACAAGTTGTATTACTTAATTTTGTCTTGTTGGCCATACTCGCATTTTACACATGACCACTCATTACAATCAAGGCATTAGCCCAGATGCTTAAAACCACCCAGACTCTCTAGAGACATAACAATGAGGAAAATGTCAAAGCAGTAAGCACTAAACATGTATCTTGCAGGTGTGACGATGCATGGACAATGGACGATTGTCTACCCTGGATCCTATAAGGACTTGTAGTGACTATTGACTCATAACACAAAGCATGGCAAACTGTGCTATTTTTATCTATTATTAACTGGGTTTAAGCAACCACTTAGACAATTTAAACCAGGTAATCAACTTAAGAACAGAGAGAGAAATGATACCAAATTAGGCCAATGAGCAAAAATATAACTGTGGAGGAGCCACCGTCTCCTTAACAAGAGAGTCTTTCTTGCTCTCTTTCCGCTGTCTCCCTCAATTTGTTTTGTTCAGCTGTAGAGTTTGTGTTTATGCATAGAAAATAGCAACAACACAGAGACTGTGTGACCCATGGGCAAAAATTCCAGAGCAAAGGAACGAGGGAAAAAGGCACAAGGCTCAGAATAGCTGTATGTCCCCAAGGGGCTTTTCTGTCCTGCTCCACTCTGTATTACCACTGTCACTCTGCCTTATCGGTTTTCCAAAGCTGACCACACAGAGAACAGATTCACCCACTGCACTTACCTAACCCTTCCCACATTTTAACAAAAGGAAAGAACAAGCCGGATACTGCGGAAGCAGGCTCTTGTCCACCTCACCCTGCATCAACACTAGCCTGAGAACTGATTCTCGTAATCTTAAGATTACCTGGGGGAGGGTGGCAGGGTGTCTAAATATAACAATGCACACAGAAAGTTTCAGATGCTGGAGTGGCAGGCCAGCCGGAGAGAGGCCTTGTTTCCCAGAGTGGCAGCATGATTTGGGGGAGTGGTATGAGGAGGACAGAAATGTCAAGGGAACAGCGTTCATAAACACCAAACCACAGGACCTGACTGAAAAAGCTGCATGAGTCCTCTTCCTGGCAAGGATGGAGTCATAATACAGCCAGTAAACCCAGAGGAAAGCACTCATAAGTAAAGATTTTGTAAGCTAGTGATATCATATCCGGCAGAGTGTCAATTAAGGTATTTATTTATCTTGGTTTATTGGCTTAGGTTCACTGGGGGCTGGCCAACATCCTTAACCCCTGCCTATTGTCATGCACAGTACCAACTAACTCAAATCTAGCTACATTCTGCTGGATCTGAGGTCCATAACAAAAAAAATAAATAAATAAATCTATGGGTATCTGTCATGTGGGTATCGGTCATAATGGCCAGTTGCGCTCACCCACATTAAAAACACCAAACTAGCTGATCTAGATCATTACCGGTTAACCCAAATGGGAAAATATCAACAGAATACTTCTTCTATGTAGTTTTAATACTGTCTCTCTCTCACCTGGACAGACCTGGACGAGCACCTGTTTCTACAACTTGAGTAGAAACTTCACACACTTGGAATAACTCTTTTACCTGCAACTGGATATTAGATTGTCTTGTCAACCACGCCAGACAGTCAAATTGGGTAAGCAGACATCTTTCTCCAACACCCTGTGAGTTGTATCCTGGGGGGACGTGACTTTCTGTATGATATCTTCACTTATGACTGACAACTAAGAAACAAATTCAACTCCATTGTTAGGGTTGCAGATGATACAACAGTCATCAGACTCATAACTGACAACGATGAAGCTGCATACAGGGTGTAGTGTGACAGTGTGGAGTGGTAACAATATTCTCTCTATTCGGTAACATGAGAAAAGACCAAAGAGATCGTTGAGAGTCACCAGCATCAGCTTCCATCACAGAGTCTCCTGGGCCAAAAACACATCAGCAGTGTGTTGAGAGTAGTTGTTGGTGTTTATTTCCTGAATTAGCTTTTAAATATCCAACATTGTGACCATCCTGCCACTTTAGGACCACTTGGTACAGCAGCTGCACGCATGCTGGCAAGAAAGCTCTTGAACTTGTTGACGACACCAAACATTGTCAGCACTGAAACTGCTCCGGCTGGAACCTCCTTACAACACACATTGCATCAGAAGGACCAAAGACACCTGGGCCATCATCTGTTATAACTCCTGGCACAGCTGTAACATTCTGAACACAAACATGTCCACTGCCTGACTCCTCATATCGCTATTGCGCTATTATGATTCAAGTCATATCATCTTGTCAGTTGCATTTGTCACTTTCATTCCATTGGTACTCTGTTACAGATGTCTTTTTTTTTATTATTTATTTCAATATGGTGTGCACTGTTGCAATTTTGTTGCGTTGATGACCAGCCTAAGCTAATGGTGATCAAACAAACCCGAGATGTGGTGAAGCTGAGATATGATCTATTTGTGACAGCACTGGCCACTGAATGAACTGTGACAGTCGTTAATAAACTGAAAGGAAATGCACAACGTTTAGGGACATTATGTAACCACATGCGATTTGTCACATTATTACATTTGAACTCCAACTACTATCTAACCATTTTCAGAAATATCAATTTAAAAATAACAAACTCCATTAATCTCTCTGTATAACAAACCTCTTCATGCAACCCTACTGTAAATCCAAATCCAGTGCCCTGGTCAACTCATAACAAAATGAGATCTGGACACTGTTTCTGATCTGCTGTTTGCATTACACTGCACCACACATCACTATTTTCTACAATGCCAAATAGATTAAAACAATTTCAAGAAGGTGAGCACATACAAAGCATGTTGCCCAATGAGAAAGGCCTAACCAGGACCGATGCCAGCTGGTCTCAAGGCAAAAAAAGTAAAGCAGACTCTCCACTAGTATTAAAATCATGTTTTAAGGACAGAAAAGGAAGCTGTGGCACATTGAATAGAAATAGTCTTAGACTGGAAGGGAAATGCAACTCCACAATGATTTGACAACAGAAGGACATTAAGTACTTGGAGCAAAACCTAATTTGAAGTGGCATCTGCTAAAAGCACAAACTAGAATAGGGACAATCGTAGGGTAGGGGAATTCCAAGATAGCCCAATTTAGCCTTTATACAAATGCCAAAAGACAAACAACTATTTGGGCCATTATCCCATGGAACCCTCACTCAGTAGAGCAACAGTTTTGTGGCAACCTATCACTACAACAGCAGTGTGAACTCCATTCACTATAGAGTGTGTAAGGAATAGATTTGGTTAATTTTTGAGTAACCTAGCTCATGCAAATGCAGCACTGGTCTCAGGGAGCATGTCTCATGTCATTTAAAAAAAAATTAATTAACTGTTAAATTAAATTTTAGGAAAAAAAGTAAAAGAAACATTTTCATTTTGCTTGTTTTGTCTGACGAATAGTCCAAACTCATCCATCCATCCATTTTCTATACCTGCTTATTCCTCATTAGGGTCGCAGGGGTCTGCTGGAGCCTATCCCAGCGCGTTACGGCGAGAGGCAGGGATACACCCCAGATGGTCGCCAGCCAATCGTGGGGCACACACACCATTCACTCACACACTCACACCTACGGGCAATTTAGAGTTGCCAATTAACCTGAGCATGTTTTTGGACTGTGGGAGGAAGCCGGAGTAACCCACGCAGACACGGGGAGAACATGCAAACTCCACACAGAAAGGTCCCAGACCCAGGCCCAAGGAGGTCTTGAACCTGCGACCTTCTTGCTGTGAGGCAACAGCACTACCCACTGCTCCACCGTGCCGCCCCAGTCCAAACTCAAATATGTTCAAATTAAAGTGAGATAAAAGTGAGTTGGTCTTCTTGTGGAATTCTTTGGAAGTTGATTGATAATTAAAAGTTGTTTGACCATGTCTGCAATAAAGTGACATTTACAATCAACTAAAAGGGCAATAGGGCTTCTATGCAAACCAAAAAACCAAAGCTGGGCAATAAGTTTATATAGCTAATAACATACTATGACATGCGATAAGAAGATTTTGACTTTAATATAAAGATAAAGCTTAATTGTTTTATTTTCCCTCTCTTACCCCAAAGTACTGTGGTTAATTTTATTATTAATAATGAACTATATATAAATAGTATCTTTCATACAAAGAAAGGCAGCTCAAAGTTTTTTTTTTTTAAACATATTGCTCCGAATGATAAAACAATGCTTCTACCTGCTTCAACATCATAATCACTGTATTTGCTCTTGTAAGAAATATTGATTTCATAAATGATATTCATTATCGTCATCATAGTGGCAGTGTGAGAACATGGGTTAAAATTCGGTGGCTAGCTGGGGCCTTTCTGTTAGTGTGTTCTCCTCGTATAGGCTTGCAGACACGCTGGTTTGGTAAACTGCAAACTCCAAATAGCATGTAGGTGTGAACGTGAGTGTGACTCGTTCACCTCTGTAATGTAGTCATGTGACACAATAACAGCATCCAGGTTGCACTGTTGCTTTTCTCCCAATGGGCTCCTGTGGTGGCTCTGAATAAAATAAGAGTGGCATGGACATAGGCTAAACTTTAAAATAAATAAAACTGAAAAGACTTTTTAGAGTTGCTAAAGACTTTCTGTTTTTTTTTTTAAATAGTTGGCAAAATTATTCACTATCTGGTGCATTTTGTGACACCCAGCATTGAGCCATTGATGTCTGTCATAAAGCTGCCATTCAGGCAGATAAAAAGACTATTGATGCCTCCTCACTGAAATAATATTATCCCAACAGAATACAATGAAGGCTGCTGAGTGAAAAGAAATGAAAGAATGATAGATGAACAATGAATTTGGTCTCAATGGTAAACATCAAAATCAACATTACAATTTATTATTTTAATTATCTATAATAAACATGATTATTGTCAAATGAAGAAGGACAAAGGAGTATGTTGATGAATTTATCCTTGCCTAAAAATCCACAATACTATTGCTTTCCCAGAGCTTTCATCAAGGAAAAAAAATATACATCAATGCCTTCTGGTGCCTCAAAATGAGATAACTGAAGCGTAGTAGTACAGTAGGAGAGAAGAGAAATGACAGATGTAATCTTATACCAAAAAAAGTCTAACAGTGCTGACTGAGGCCCATTCATGGGCATGTACACAAAATGAGGGATCACATGCTCTGCCTTACACGTGGCTCACATCCTTGGCATTAGAGAGAGGGCAATCACATCACTGTTCAAGAGCACATTCACAAGAAAGCTTTCAACAAATATTTATGTACCTACTGTGAAGCTTGGATTCAACCTTTAAAAGATTATGGATTTTGCAACAACACAAAGTCACAGTTTTTAATTAATTTGGTGTACAGTAGTGACAGGCACCAGAAAAAGCATATAAAAAACACATGTCATTTCTACCACATTTTGGTTTGGGATATCATGCCCTAGTTGTAAATGGGCATCACAAGAACAGTAGCCTAGATGGTTGTTTCATAAATTCAGGCAATAAACATCTGACAGTGACAAGAACACAGAACAGAGATTGGAACACAATTAAATAGAGAGAAATGTTGATGGACAGTTGAATGGGCTCTTAAATGCTACTCAAAGAGTGAAGTAACAAGGCAGTCACTCTGTAATGCGGAGCTTCCGCCTTAAACCACAAACCGTGAAATAAGACATGCACCTATGCATAGTCATAGTAAAGGTTTAACACAGTAACAATGAAAACATGTCTTTTCCAGCAATGCTATGGTCCTGTCGATAAAATTAATTCTGCATGTACAGCCCAACATAAAAATAAATCATGCTTATAAGGGGCCTTTAGATAACATTGTGGACTATAGATAATTTATTCATGGGCGCACATGGACCCACACTAAGCCATTCACAGAAATGTATTCACAGTAAGTATCTCACATCTTTAACATTTTTTCCACAATAACAACTGCTCAAAAAAAGTGAAAGATGATGCAGATTTACAATAATGGAGGGAAACTGGAAATAGAGAGCAATGGGCACATCAGCTACATTACACTGGAAACCAAAACACAATGGGGGGGGGGGGGGGGGGGGGGGCGGCAGCACCAGACATCTGGCAGAGGATGAGAGATATATCTGGTTGGAAATCTTTCAATCAGGTTGTCTGGAACCTCCCCCTCTCTGTATATGAACCAGAGAGATAGATGCCTAGTTAACCTTTGAAATGGGACCACACATGACATGGCACAGTGCAGACATTGGCCTATTTCTGGATGCCGGAGCATCTGTGGTCTGTGCACTGAGCTACATGAGGTAAAACACTAGCGTCCACACACACGTATTAGGGCTCCATTTAGAATTAAACGCACGTTTTCCTTGGATCATGTTGTTGACATGCGGTATACACCTGCTACGTGACTTCATTAAAATGGAAACGTGACTAAAGGAAAAGCGTTATAAGGCTAAACAAATCGAAGACAAAAAGAGGGGCTGAAGAGAGGCGAAACCCACCACAGACACATTTCTCACCACCCTTACAATGCCATGGGAAAGCCCGTGAACAGAGTTGTACAAACAGAAATTCCCCTAAAGTTGCGCGCCCTGACTCTCGGGTCAGCCATCAGTGCTGCACAACAACGGACCTGGATCCGAAGCTCATGTGAACACAGGCGAACAGCTGTAAACGCAATTAGTGGCAATTGCTGCTTTTATTGTTTTGGCGCATATTTGCCAAGAAGACACAAACGAAACAGATAAAAAAGGCAAGTATGTTTGTGGCCACACACATACTGTTATTTCCAGCGCTTATAACTGTACTAAATAAATAAGTAAGACAAGATAGTTGTGGGGTTATGGGAGACGCCGACGTTCAGCGGCAGTAAAAACCGTCGTCGCTTCTTACCTTTTGGAGTGACTTCCCTTCTTCTGCTGCGCTGTACCTACAAGTAGAACCAAAACCCACTATTCTCATTCTCTCCCATACGAACGTGGCCCCCGCGCCGCTGAAGGCTGCCGACGAGCCGAAACCGACGCCGCTCACACGGACTGATAATAATGACAAGTTAACCGTCCTCCAGCCAGCTCCTCATGCCGCGAGCTGGCTGCAGCTGTCTGGCACGCGGCACAGTGACAGAGCGACGCGCGCGCACGAGGCGGACAGGGAGGGGAGGGGGTGCGTGCGCTGGAGGCGCGCGCAGAAACGGTTCCGTGTCTGATGTGACTTATCGTTACAGAAGCAGCTGACCGCACAGACAAGCAGCGGTGATGCCGTGAGGCTCCAAACAAAAAAGGAGTTCCACTTGTTCTTCCTCATGCTGCAGAGATGTTGTAAACCGTGTTTTTTTGTTAGAAATCTTTGCTAAACAGACTTGTGATTGTTAAAGCCTCCTATGAGCATCCCCGGGCAAAGCACTCTGGGGATTCCCAAAGTTTCCTCCTATGAATGAGATACGTGAACCATACATTTCGCTGCCCGCTCATTTTAAAGCTACGGTTGATATTCGAGCATGCGGTGTGTTAACCGTCTTCAATATTGCGTATTTTTTTTCAATAAAAGAGTATTTTATTGCGCGTAGTGTGCCTCTAATTTCCCCCCAAAGTACTGCCTTAGGATGTGTAGTTCCGGGTTTCACCTGTTCCGCATTGAATCAGAGGCGGAGGCGCTGCGGGACAAGCATACATATCGGAAATTAAACTTGCACGCGAGGTAAAGCACAAAAAAACGCAATATCGTAGAAAACGACTAAGGATAACGTCCGTAACTTTCAGGTAAGTACTTGTCAGAAAGTGTTGCTGCATTTAAATAATAATTGCAACACTTAGGAAAAAGCAAGTTTTGAATGTAAGGAGCTCGTATCTAATTTTAGTAGGGTAGTTTAAGGACTCCAGTGCGCAGCCTGGAGAGTCTCATATAGTCTGATGGTTAGCTCTCCTACAACGTTGCCTTGTTTAAGCTTGACCTTTTCATGTTTGTTTTATGTTTTTTTCAAACACATAACAGAATGTAATGTAAAAAAGGTAGTTGTAAGCATATTCCGATGAATAACATACTAACAATATTCAACAAAAAATTGTCATTTTGCGCCCTCTGTTGGATAAAAAGTAGACAGACAGGCGATGCTGGATTTTAGATTATGTGAATCTGGTTTAGTCTGTTTTGTTTGTAAAGTTAAAGGCTTCAAATAAACTTTACTTATTACACTCATTACAGGTTATGTTATGTGGACGTTAACCAAAAGAGTTATGTTTTATTTGAAGGAATTTGTGGGCACCAAAGGCGATTTTCTCACAGAAGAGAGCAGAATAGATCGTGTATTTTAATAGGAAACATCTAAATAATAGGCTACATGAAAAGAAAAGTGACAAAAAAGCAAGTGTAACATTTTTTTGTTATGTTATTTATCTTGAGACCATTTTGAGCTATGATCTCAATGAGAAAAAAAGTACTTTTTACCTTTTAATTTAACATCATCAGATTATATATGGACAGAATCAGCTTTATTTGCCAAGTGTGATATATATATTTATATATATATACACATAGATACATACAAGCCTCAAGCAGTGCTTATGAAAATCAGTGGAGTTACCCTCTACATTTTTTAAATGTATTTTAATATTTGATCTTATTATCTGACTGTTAACAAAACTCATCATCAACACTCAACAGCAATGTTGTTTATCTTAAATGCAAAAGAGTAGACTCTTTCAACTCATGTAATTGTTTTAAATTATTACACAAAAGTGGTCTAATTGAGTGTTTTCTGTGTTTCTCATAGAGCAAGAAGCAAGAAAACAAGAGTCTTATTAGTCTGTTTTATTTGAAGTACAAACATCCAGAAATAATATAAAAAAAATGCAATGAAACAATGTGCAGCCTGTATGTTTCTTACCATGATGAGTTGTAGGCTGTGTCTGAACTCAGTGTCTCATTGGCTAGGCTACATTTACATACTCACTAATAATTAGACTATATTTCATCTTGTATATAAGGCCATATATAAGACAAATCTATGCAAATACCATATTCTAATGAGGTTGATTCAATTATGCTTACAGTAGGCTAAGCATAATCACAGTAAGATATGTGGGTTACTCTATTATTGGATTAAGGAGTCAGATGACTGATTGCACACATTAAAGGAACTGATGATTATCTTTCATTGTGATTGTATCTGAATAGCATGTTCTTTATTGATTTTCTAAATGATTACACATACAGGGAGTAAACAAAGCTATTCAGCATTACACATCTAGATGATCAAACCTATTGCTGGTATTTGACTTGTAAACAGGTTAGTTAAAGGATTTGTCACTTTTGCACCCTAATGTCTTAATTGTGTCTTTGGACGTAGTTGACTATTGGCACATATTAAAGCTATTCATATGTTGGTTTACTTAGTAGTTGGGAAAAATACATTGATATTGATATGATTGAGAAGTTCTCACCATTATTGATTTGCATTGTCACTGTCAGCTGTTTAGTTGCTCAAAGGTGATTTTCACATTAATGAATTGCATTATTATTGCATTGTGGATTTTTTAGCAATAAGCATTTAACATGCTGTGGATAGTACTTTTTTGTTCCATTGTGGACATTTGAAAGTATTAGTGGATATAACACACTAGATAACTCAAATAAAATGTACTATACAGAATGTATTGTAAAAAAAAATCAGTGTTACAAATAACATTAAGGATGGCTCTGTGTTACACAGGGGTTTCAGAGAGAGAGAGGGGTGGTGATACGGCATGCATAATAACATAAAAGTCCCTCTATTATTTTGAAATAATCAACTAATCGGTGCAGCTCTAATGGACTTTTTTATTAAGCTAAGTTTGTATTAAAAATGTACATATTAGCAGAGTCTACTGTTTAATCATTATAAAGGTTGCTCCTCTCCCAAAAATTGCAGTAGTGTTTCTGTATTAAATCACAAATTTTAGTTCAGTGTTTTTCCGAAGTAACCAGATTTTCAATATGTAGTCAGTTTACTTCAGTTTCAGTTTACTTGGTAATGTGGTTGTAATGTCTCTGTAGCATTTTGATAGATGGTATAATTCCTTATATAAATCAAATCAGGTCTTACAGATAAAATCTTATATTTGAAGCTGTCATATTACTTTTTTGAATATAAAATGAAAGCTTCATGTTTCAATCATGTAACCACATTCAAGTTGAGTAGCGAATATTTTGTCACACTCAGTCAAATAGATGTGTTTAATTATGTCTGTGTCTGGGACACATTATTGTTTACTACAAAAGATATGCGGACAAATGCTTCCCAAACCACTTCTGAATGTGGTGTGAGTGATCAGATCTCAAGGTCATGAATTTACTAAATGTGTCATGAGGACTCATTTTAGTGCATTCAAACCTGTACATTGTGCTGTCCACTTGTGCCAGTCTAAACTTACGAGTGCACAGGTCGTACGTGGTATATTTTTCACGGCAACCATATTGACATGAAATAGTAGGTAAACACAGATGTTCCCAGTGACACTAATTAAGGAATTTCAGGTCAAACAGAGTCAGGAAGCCAGTGTGCCGAGTGTGCTCAGGCCACATTGCCCTAAAGTCTATAAACAAACACCTGATGCTCGATAACATGTTTCAACACTGCCCCACCCATACACATGATGAGTATGCAGTATGAGTATGGCGGAAGGCAGGTCATCATAACACACACACACACACACACACACACACACACACACACACACACACACACACACACACACACACACACAATCTCAGTGAAAACAAGCAACATAATAAAGAGTGTTGGAAAAGTTCACTTTCTACATGAACAAGTTTGAAGTTCAGTTCACAAGTTTTAAAAACGGACCAGTTCAGCTCATACTTCATAAGTCAAAATTTTGAACAAAGTTCATGGTCCCAAAAATGAACTATTTGATAGTTCTTTTTCCAATATGTTGCTGTGAGCTGCTATTTCTCAAAATTATTTTCACAGCCCATAGAGAACCAGCAAATATTATATCAGTTTTAATACTGAAACTATATGTTGTGGACATCTTTGTATCTAATGTTCAATCCGTATATACCATGGTTTAGTATTGAAGTAACAGGCCTCTAAATTCTGGCATTTCCTAACACTTTGTTCTCATCCATTCAGTCCACACTAGTAGCAGCTGTAACTTTCACCCTGCAGTTTATTCCCATAAACATGCTGCTTAAATGGTCTTTACCATGAAAATAAAAACAGGACCATAGTCCTTATGGTGCAGTCTGGGTCAGTACTGACTTTTCTATAAAATTAATTAAAGGTCATAGGCTGTGGTGCTGCCTTCCTCCATGCTCCTGGCTGTTGCTCTGTGTTTTATTAGGTACGTATTTGTTAGTGTGACCAGTTTGACAGCTGCTGCCAAATCAGGTGATTTTTCAGCTACATATTAAGGTCTGTTTACTGTGAGTTCTAGCCGGGTTTTCACTGGACCTAATAAAATCTGGCACACTCTTAAACGAAGTTCTACTATGAGAGAACACTGTTCACAGCCAGAATGAACAAGTTAATGAATGATCGTTCATCAGGAAAACACTGATAATGAATTTAGAGGACACATGTCTTCTTCTTCTTATTTTTTATATATTTATATATTTTTTATTTTTATTATGCGTTGCTGTGGTAACCCTGCGTCCCCACACAACCATTACAAGAACACAGGAGTCCTCAGAGGGTCGCTGTTCAGTCCCGTTTGCCACAAAAACGACAGAAATTTGACGTTGCAAAAAGGGGCAGGACGTGTATACAGTCCGCGCTCCCATTCATGCTGCTCGTAGTCCCCGGCGACAGGCAGGCCGTGTCACATCCACGCAAAACAGCCAGCTCTGCTCCAGACTAATAGGAAGGCAAGGTGAGTGGTACTTTGTCCTTTTTCCAGCGCGTCTTAAACCCCCCTGTCTATTTCTCTTTCTTTCTTTCTCTCTCTCTCTCTCTCTCTCTCTCTCTTGCTCTATCTCTGTGTCTCTCTCTCGTTCTCTCTCTCTGCAGTTTTTGGAGAAGCTGTGCAAAATATGGCTGCAGGCTAGCTAAACCTAGAGAAAAGGGGGGAAAAAGCTGTCGTAATCCGCGCAGTTTGCGCGTAAACTTACATTAGTTGCATTTCCTTGGCGACGCAGTGCGTATACAGCTGTGCGGTGTTTACGTGACGCATTTTTTTTATCCTCGCGTTGACATAATTGGGCGGTTCGTAGCGGTCGTAAGCCGGCATTTTTGTGATGTCTTGTTCGAGCCCATTGCGCTCACCGCCACTTCTCTGGTCGGGAGTCGTTGTAACTGCGTGTCGTGAACACACTTACTTTTACTGTGTCGAGGCCTCTGCATTAAAACATTTCACCTGTTATGACTTGACGCTTTTCTCGTGTTTTGCGACACCGCGTCGAGCCAGACCAGGTGAACTTGGACGAACTCCGGTGTTGTGTTCATGACACCAATGTAGGCAAAAGTCCAAATAAAGGTCATTCATTGACAACCACCTGGCAGCTGCATTACAAAACATGTTGTAAAGTGTGTTTTCTGGCACGGATACATATCTCCGCGTGTGCCTGACAAGAGACCTGTGATGTGTATTAACGAAGAAAAAAAAAAGAAAAGACATTCACAGTCGTGTAGAAATGTCACCTGCTCATGAAGGTCAGTAAAGGCTTGTTATGGTGTCCTTCCTGTTGGAGCGACGTGCGGAGATGAAACGCTCCACATTTACACATTTTATTCTAATTCCTAGTTCATTGCCACCTGGGGGTGCACACTGGGTGACCCCGTTTCCCACAGACCACGTGGGCAGGATACTTGACCTGATGCCATTACCATACGTTTTTATGTAACCCACTTATCTAACCTACATATGCTGAGCATATGCGTGTAGTCCAAAAACTTCCGTGCCTTTGCCCTCAGAATCATCATGCAGATGCGACCTTAATCGGGGGCAATTGACATGATGGATCAATGAATTGATTCGGCGAGGTTTGAAATATAGAGGGGGGGAAGGCAGATTCTGCAATATCCAGAACAAACTGAATGCTTTCAGAATTGCAACAATGGGATATGCTCGGTGGCATAGGAGCATTTGTGAATACCGTGTTGCCAGTTTAACCTGGTATCTAAGCGGCGGCGCTGCGACCTTTCCCCTACTTTCTGCAGCACTGGGTGGATCATGTGATGGTAGAAAGTAGTTGGGGGAGGGGACTGGCTGCTTCTTCAGAGGGCTGGAAAAGCAGAAACGACGTGTCGTGCTTTTAGATTGCTCTTGGTTGAATGAAATAAAAAAAAATAAAAAACACACACACACAAATAAAGGCAAAGCTTTTTTAGAACCGACCTGAACCTTTTTTCTGCAGCAGTGTTGCGATCGCTCCTAGTGTTAATGAAAAAGTGAGAGTGTGAGGGTTTAATACAGCAAAGTGTAATCAATGAATGTCAAACATAGAAAAAACACATTTTTTCCAATAAGACTTATTTGAACTGTCAACACTTTACAAAACGTTTCAGGCAAATACATCAATCACCAATAAATACTGTTAATGCTATTTATATTTCAGACTGCAGATAAGGCAAATGGAAACAGCATCATCAGCCAGGTGGTGCTTTTTTTTAGCTCCCATGTAAATTTCTAGTATACCAACAGTGGTAAATTATATATTTATAAGATATATATTATAAATAAGCATGTGCTTCTTATACATCTAAAATGCTAGCCAAAATGCATGTAATTAGCCAAGAATATCACACCTGCCACATTCATTATCAGGGGATAAACATGTTACATTTTTATACTACATGTCATATGTCAGTGTGGCTCTCTGTTGAAATAACATCATCATTTAACATCAACATTTAACAAGCTTCATGAAGCAAGAGAATCTATAGTGCAGCATAAGCTCAAGATTCTTGAATCCATTACAACTTGTGAGTGATATGGTTTATTAACATGAAGGCTATAATGTTACATAATTGACATACAATGTTCTATGTATGTTCACAGTCATCCACTGGCAGTGCTTTTTGATTGCAATAATTAATAAATATGATGATGCATTTGCTAAAGTTTTGTGTTTTCTCCAAACCTTGAAAAAAAATACATAAGCCATCAGTTTTAATAGGGCTAAAATATATAATATAAGAAATAATACACAATGGAAATTATAGGCAACAAAATGTGACCCAATAATATTAATATTAGTTCCCTTATTATTTGCCCAGTTACAAAAGGTTTTAGACACTGATTGACAAGCATTGACAAGACGCTTGTCAATATGACCTTTAAACCGAACTGTCCACATCAAGGTTATCTCGCATAACCCCCTTTATTTGAGAAGATTTTGTATCAAGGAATCCTCCAGCACTGAAGCTGGGGACTGAGGCAGAGTACAAAAAATTGACATTTTCATGTCTGCTCTTTAGGTTTAAAATCAGTTCTCTTTCAGTTCATTTCTTAGTTGTCACACTTGTTCTCATCGTAAACAGTTCATTAAAACATTGCATGTTACCTATATTTAGAAATTTGGTACCTTACTTAAGGTTTACGATTTTACAACAGAGTGTCCATTTTACTGGATATGTGAATGGTGCTGGCTGAGTTACTGTTGTCTTGTCATGGAGAAAAAGCACACTTGCCTAACCAGTTCTGATGGTTGACAGTATGATGACTTCCTTGTTGACCACTTTGGTGTCAGCTTACAGGAACTGGTTTATTTAATTTGGTAATTCCTCACGAAATCTGTACATCAAGCCTATTCCTGGTGGACGTCCCATTTTCTCATGATATTTATTATAGCAATGGGGAGCCTCTATCGCTAACTGTTTGTTTGTTTGTTAACACTGTACTATGCATAAATGCAAAATATTGTCAGTTTGGTGATTAAGTCTCTTCAAATGCTTATCAGCTTATTGAACACAGATGTTTACCTGGCATAAATGTTTCCACATTTTAGCACTGTAGCAATATTTAAAAAGTTAACCTGAATACTATGTGTCGACTAAACATATAGCTATTTGCCTATCTAGCTCATTGTAAATTCTACCCGAGTGTTTTCAAATCCAATAATCCTTTCTGACTCAGAGGTTGTTTCTCTACAATGAGCTTAAATTGATTAAATCTTAGAGGACATTGGATAGACAGCAGGGTCATTGGGGAACAAGCACTACTGATTTCAAGGAACTATGACTATCAACTGTTTATATTGTTTTATTCTCTCCTTGTGCTTTCTGTTCTCTCAGTGACCCTGTACAGTAGTAGCCACCATGGCAGAAGCTCACCAGGCGGTGGCCTTTCAATTCACCGTTGGACCTGATGGCATCGACCTACAGCTGTGCCACGAGGCTCTACGCCAGATTTACCTCTCTGGCCTCCACTCCTGGAAGAAAAGGTTCATTCGTTTCAAGGTGAGAGGCGCTGCATGTATGATGGAGGCAAAGTCCAGTGGGTTTCTGTCAAGTATGAGGGGGGGAAACGTATTCATTTAATGGCCTGATGTCTATTAGTAGCAACAGTTTCTGTTCATTTCTGTTCTCAGTCTATATTAAGTTAATAAACAGTATCATAACAGCCCTGGTTATGCTAATTAATTGCTAACCTACTGTATCTTGTTTGTTGGGTTATGTAAGTTGCACCTACTGGAAGGTCACCCACTCTCACATAAACAGTGACCTTCCTGCCTGTTCTTTGCCTCCTACCCTTTGGCCTAGTTCTGTGTTTACACACAGTCATACTGAGTCACTCAAACCATGACATGCTAGTGTTTTCGCACATTCCACTTTTGTTTATATATCAGTACTTAATGAAAGCTCATGTGTATCAGCAGGATCCACAACATTTAATTGTGATATCAGCTATTTTTATTTAAGGACCTGTTGACCTTGTTCTACTGTTGACCTTGTTCTACTCTTTCACAGAATGGGGTAATGACTGGTGTGTACCCAGGCAGCCCTGCTGGGTTCATGGTGGTGGTTGTGTCCTACATGTCTTACAATCAATATAAACAGCTAGATCCATCTCTTGGGTTGATTGCCAAGGTGGGCCAACACATACCTATCAGGTAAGGCATTAAAACAACATTGAAAATGAAAGAGTTCCAATAATTTATACATATGATCACCTTGCATTCTCAAAATGTGATGTAGTAGTAGAGGAAAATCCTGTTGATGGAGAAGTGCAGAAAGGGTCAGAGCTATATTGTACATGTAGACCTGGGGAAAGTTAATGACATGGTGCCCAGAGAGGAGCTGTGGTATGTTATGAGGAAGTTTGGAGTGGCAGAGAAGTATGTTAGAGCGGTACAGGATGTATGATGACTGTCAGACAGTATAACAGCGGAGTTGAAGGTGGAGGTGGGATGCATCAGGGATCAGCTCTGAGCCCCTTGTTGTTCACTATGGTGATGGAAAGGCTGACAGACAAGGGTAGACAGGAACCTCCATGGACTATGGTGTTTACAGGGGACATTGGACAAAGAGGACATAGTGAAAGAGGACATGAAGGTAGTTGGTGTGAGAGAAGAGGACACAGAAGACAATGTTAGATGGAGAAAAATGATTCACTGTGGTCGACTCCTGAACGGAAAAGAATAAAAGAGAAGAAGTACTACAGAAAAATCCCCCCACAAATATAACCGTGATTGGCCGTGATCTCTGGTTATGAAACTAAAAGTACTTAAAATTGAGCTAGAATGTTGTTGGCAGAAAAATTCAAATGATACCATGGATTCAAAGAAGGAAACGACTTACTTTTGGACAAATGAGGAGACCGAGTTCTTGCAGTTTATTGTAGTTATTTAGCTGTCAACCGGAAGTATTTCTCACACCATTGTTGAAAGAGTGCCACCCAGCGTAGCGGCATCAGCTAGGTCGCTGACTATTATCTAAATTAAAGGAACTACGTGGTTACTTGGATCTTGGGACTGACAACTGGTGAGTTGCAACATTGAATTTGGTGAAATCCAGTATGATCCAACCATGTGACCGCAGTGATGGTCTATTTCTAGCATAACATTTTGTTCCAAATGTCCATCCCACCTCTTTTTTTATGTACTGTTTCTCTTATCAACAATGCTGGGAATTTTCCCTTCAGTCAAGGAAGTCGTTAAGGTTATTACTCAGAATTTTTGAATAACAACTGGAAGTAGGCTGATATAATAACGATAGTGTGTAGCAGAGGAACATAAAGCAGATAGCGTATTAACTGTCTGACACTGGCCACTGATGAATTGTTCAAGTTCTAATAACAACAAAAAACATATACAGTGACACTAGCCACGCTGAGTAGTAAAGGTTTAAGATTTTCCTGTTGAAAGCAAATCAATCCTGACTATTTTAATCCTATCAAGACAAATGACATGAAATGTTTATCAAACATTATTTAATCTGACTTGGACTGAAAGTCTGTCAGCTGTTATATTAGAATGTTTTGTATTGTGTTTTTGTAGGATGCTTTCTTTGATTGTTCAATTGAAAAAATGTTTCTTTGTCCACTAAATAAAATAATGTATCAATAGTGGTATTGCTAAAGGTTTGAATCCTTAAGGAGGGTTAATAAAGCCTTTATTAAAAATAAATGATTCATTGCTTTTAATGATTCTGAAAATTTTTTGTTTTTTTCTATTCATATTGTGCATGTTGATTTACTGTAATTACTCTACTACTTGAATAAGTTTGAGTGAATGAAGCAGAACCTTAATAATATTGGTAACACCTTGTGTACCCTACTTCTTGTCAAAATGGCTGCCGTTAAATTTGCTCCTCCGTCTCACTCTTAGTCTCACCCCCTCGCTGTCTTTCTCCGTCCACAGCCGATACATGTCCACAGACAGCCAGAAGATAGTTGGAGGAGTTCTGGTGGGCACGGGCCTGTGGGTGACCATAATCATGATAATGAGGAATGTCCTGAAGTGCCTGTTGTCGTGGCATGGCTGGATGTATGCAAGCCACGGCTCTGTGTCCTGGTCCACTCGCCTGTGGATGGTGAGACAATGAATGTGTTTTGTGTTTTAGTGACTTTTGAGACACATATATCGGACTGACCTTGTGGTGTTCTTCTCCATATCAGTAAAGAATGTAGTGTTTTGTTCATCAAATGGAAGACAATGGGCCTCATGCAGGGAGTGATATATAAAACAAATGCCCTCTTGTTTTTGTCCACATCCACAATTTGTTCTTATCTTGTTAGCGGCCATTGACTTATGGGCTTCACCAGAAGTGTGAGGGGTTGAGAGCACTTTTCCAAAGATTAAAAAAATGATCTAATTTACACAGTCCACTCATTGTTTGCCTATCTCAAAGAAACATTGATTTTAAGTTTGAGGAGCATAAAGCAGTACATTATTTAATCAAATTAGCAACAATATAGCATGTTTTAGAGTTATTATAGTAAATGGATTGATAGATTTGTGCGTGACAGAAATGATTCCTCAGCGATTATATTACAGAGCACCCTTCAACAGAAGATCAGTGTGTACTGCTGCATGGCATCACGATGGTAGCTCTCCATCACGATGGACGATGATATCATCAGAACTACCCTGCTTTGTCCATTGATCCCAGTTAGGACTATAAAAAAAACCTCAGATCATGTTCATGCAGAAAATCTCCAACATAAAAATACAAAATGTATTATGCAACAGGTATCTGTAAACAACATTTTCTTTTAGAATCAGTCACTGTATGTCCCTCTAATGAGCATTTACAGCATTACACATTCCTGGGTTTTATATTTTTCTGTAATGCCAACTAAGGCTCTGGAAAATCACATGTTTACTTTGTTTAGGTTTATTTTATTCTTGTTTTGTAATTCTTTTGTGAGACACGGATCATGGTAGAAAAAGTGATTGGTTTAAGTTTAAACTTACTTAACAGTCCATTTCACTACAGTACAACACCTGCCTTATCGCGTTGAGAAGAACAACTGGCCAGTTCATAATTCAGCACACCTGGGTTAGAGCGGATTTTGATTATATGAATGTTTTGTGCATCTGGGTCAATATTCATCAAGCTTGCTAGGACTAAATTTGATGAAAATTGATGCAATTCTATGAAAATTCTTACAATTATGGCATTTTATAAGAATTTACCTTTTAAGTTAAGACTACATATAAATAAAGATGAAAATAATCTACAAAGAATGTTATTTATTTGGGGGGTCCTAATGAATGAGCATAGAAGGAGGGTTTTTAAAAGTCTTAATTAAAGAAAAAAAGTTTAATTAGGTTTTTATTAGATAAAATAGATAAAATAGTGAAAATGACACCATGTCTTTTATGTTATGTTATAGAGGCATCCTCTGCATCCTTGTGTTTGTTTTGTATGTATTACTTTGTTTTAATTTAACAAATTCTACTTTAAATCATTATTTCTAATTATAAACACAATGTATCACTAGTAAATTATGAAAGTCATGATTATCATTAATATTTTTAATGCACTATGGAAGGAACTGAGGGGAATCCATGTCACACTGCAATCACGTGTGACAAATAAAGATTGGTTCTGTGATTAGATTAGTGCACACTGTGAGTGTAAGATTGCATTGGTCTGTTTTTAACATCTTTATAAAAAAAAACTGAATGTGACATACCCAACCTTTGACCAAGACCCTTTAAAAGAATGCAAGCTATTGAGCTGCAGGGTCAACCACACCTCCTCACTAAGATAAAGGGTTCTGTTTTTTCCTTGGTCAGTTACCCTGAGAATGTTCCAGATTTACTTCTGACCTAGGACTGTATGCTTAGTTTAGGCTAAGTTAATAGCTCTCTGGTCCTCATGTACAGTATCAGTCAAGCATAGAAATCAATGCATAGCCAATTGCAGAAATGTCCATACAACAGGGTTCACATGTGATTTATAAAACTTGCATATGCGATTGATCAGGCTAATTGACAAACTTAAGAGAATATTGTTGCATTAGGTCAAGTGTCACAACTAGGAATATAACCATTGCTGCTTTATGATAACCAAGGTAAAATTCAACCTAACCTGCCTTGTGAAAATTAATAATAACAATTAGACTTGTATAGTGCTTTTCTAGATATCCCAGGATACTTTACATGTAGGGTACTGGTGACAGTAATGACCACCACCTGGTTTAAATCAAGTTTGACTGTCTTGGAGTTAGAAAAAACTTCTGATCAGTCTCCTTTGCCTCCAGGTGATACAAAATGTGTAACTTGCCTCTTCCCTTTTTTTCTCCTGTGTTCTGCTTGCCCAGCTATTAGTGAAGGTGTTCTCTGGCAGGAAGCCAATGCTCTACAGTTTTCAGAACTCCTTGCCAAGGCTACCTGTTCCTACTGTCAAGGACACCTGCAGAAGGGTAATTTTTAACTGTCATATTATCTTTTTTTGTGCACATTCCTGCTTGATAATAATGGTCCTGGCTGTTGGATTGTAACTCAAGTTTTTTCTATTAGATGCTCAGTGAATTCATCAATTGAATTAAATGTCATTCATTTGTTACAATTGGATGTAAATGCTTATCTGTGTCTACAATGGTATCACGCCAAGGCCTCCTAATGTGTCTTAGTAAGCGCTTTCAGAAAGACTCTAAAGACTCAGTTTAATGTTTTTGTTTACAGTACCTGGAATCAGTCCGCCCACTGATGGATGATGAACAGTTTGAAGAGATGAAGGCACTGACTCAAGACTTTGAGAAGAACCTGGGACCTCGACTGCAGTGGTACCTCAAACTCAAGTCCTGGTGGGCCTCCAATTATGTGAGTTGGAAAGAATTCCTCTCCCTACTTTTCTACTCCTCTGTTGTGGGTTTTGTCATAGTATTGGACAATTTCCCACGTCTTAAATCAACCTCAAATTGTCAAGAAAAATGCCTCCTTTGATTCCTTTCTTCTCTGCCTTTGTTTGTGTGGCACAGGTCAGTGATTGGTGGGAAGAGTATATCTACCTTAGAGGCCGTGGGCCCATCATGGTCAACAGCAACTATTATGCCATGGTAAGAATGTCTCCTATTATTTATTTATTTGATTCTAAACCACAATGCTGTCTTTTTGAACACTCCTTTGTGTAGGTTCTGATCGATTCCCTGAAGGTGTGTGTTTGCTGTTTATTTGGTGAAAGCAGAGTTAATTCCAAAAGCAAGCAATATGTGTATTGGGGTGGTTGTCAGATGATGAAAGTTATATGCAAAGGTTATTTCTTCTTCAATTATTAACTGTTTATGAGCGTCTTTGTGTCTTGCGAACAGACTGTTTCAAACCTGAAATTTTATATACCACTGTATAGAAACATTGGATCTTGATCAGCTTTAATAACTCTGCCAAACATGTCTCAAACTAATATTTAAGTTGTTCTGTAAGTCAAAATAGAGTTGTTGCTATATCTATATATTTAACTAAAGACTAGAAGACCTGTATTAGCAGTGCTGTAAAATATTTATACAAGAGGAAAAGTAAGAAAAAAAAAAAACCAATGTAATCTCTTTACATACAATTTGAAAGTGAAAAGTTAATATTCATTGATTTTATATTATCTTTACTCTTTGTATCATTATTGTAAGTATTTTATTGTCTAAATGTTTTGTGAGAATCACACCCAACCAACCAATAGTTACTCCAACAATAATATCAATATTATTTAGGGTTATGCAGACTTCCAGTCAGACATTTCTTGTCATTGGCTAACTTCACCAGCTTGACGTTAGCAACTAAATAAGATAGATAAATCACTGTTAAAAAGAAACGTCCAGGCCTAAATCCAAGGCACATGTGCCCTTCACATTTTTTTGTTTTTGTCTTTCTGAGTGTAAGGTGCCTGATATGACTGATCATTGATTCTATAACCATCAATCTCTTTTTCTAGGATTTCCTGTATGTCAACCCCACTTCCATCCAGGCTGCTAGGGCAGGTAACGCCGTTCATGCCATCATGCTTTACAGGAGGAAACTGGACAGAGCCCAGATAAAACCAGTGAGTTCAGAGCACCTCCTTATTTCACTTCTCAAATGATTCTCTTAAAGTTTGTTTCATGGGCATCTGTGATACCAATTGCATTGCTACATGTTTGAACACTGCAATCGTATGTTGATGTTTAACCTTCCTTTTTATGATTTATTGATATAACAGCTGTTTGCCTTTGTTTTGAAGTAAACAATGAAAGCTGGTTATTTTTCTCCACAATCTCACTGTTATGTGGATGAAAGATCTACTTGATATTGTCCTCAGTTCACTGTGTCTAACTCTGACTTTAAACTGAGCTGTGCTGTGTGCTTTTTGCTTGTTTTGATGGGAGTAGAGCTGTAATCACCAACCCAGCTTTGTGAGATCACAAGCATTTTCTGAGATCTCCTCAATAAGGCCATGAAAGGACCTATTGTGCATCATCTGGTTGTCTGTTATTTACTTACTGCAAGACTTGGTTAGTAGAGTTACTTCAGTATACCAAGGTATTTAGAAAGTTTGAATCCCAAAGGTATGATTTTTGAATAGAGAAAAATGCAGACTTCCGTTTTTTTCTATAAGCCTGATATAGACATAATGTATTGTGGTGTACAGCACATGCCAGCATGAGACTGGATTCTGGCTTGAATATGTACAGATATAGAGTATTTGAGAACACATCACAATTGAGTGTTTATGGTAAATTTATTCCTTATTTATTCCTTATTTGAAACTTGGCAGTTTTTGGCTTAGCAGCTCGTATTTAGTCTTTTTTGCATTTCCTCAAAATATATTGTAGTTATAACTTTGCTCGTTAGGTTAAACAACAAATTATTTGAACAACAGATAATATATTAATTAAAAAAAATTGAAGAGGATTGCCCAATGTTGATTATATATGTCACAACAATATTTTCCTAACTTTTTTTTTTATATCAATTTAGTCAAGAATTGTGGTCAGAACAGGTTAAATATAATGTATTATTCAACCATTACAATTTATTGAATGAAACTTGTGAAATGCAGGGAGTAAAGTTCTAGAATGAAAACATAGACTTGGAATTATGCATAATAGGTCCCTTTTTATTAAATGAATGCTGGTGGTTTTACTGTTGTGTCAGCTTTTCCTGCATCTCTATCACTTCTTTGCCTTGACCAACCTGCATGATGCTACGTTTGCAAAATACTGGCATACATTCTGCAACGTGTTGGTCAAGCACCTGGCCTCTTACAAAGTCATTTTTATATGCATTTTTTTAAACACTAATGCATGTGCTTGCTGTTCCACACTCAGTCTGTTGACTCTGTTTTACTGTTTTGTCCCTTCGATGTGTCGGACGCTGCGTTAGATATACTTGCTGGCCAACAAGGTTCCTCTGTGTTCGGCTCAGTGGGAGCGGATGTTTAATACCACCCGCATCCCTGGTTTGGAGACAGGTAAGATGAGGGCGCATCTCCCTGGTGCCCTCTAACCCCCCTAGCCTGTGACCCTCGCCATCACCAAGGCAACAGCAATTGGAAACCCTGACCTCTCGCCTCTTTGTCAACAGCACAGCCCTAAAACAGACATATGTCTCAATAAAATATATAGATGTAATTAGTCAAATTTGAGCTATTTGTACCATTAAATATTCTAAAACTATGCACATGTTAGTTCAATCCTACTGCTATGCTATGGCTTTGCTGGTGGCATTGAGGTGGTAGGCCACTGGTTTCTGGACTTTGCTAATGTCTCTCTTCTTGGCAGCCTTCTGAGGTTCCTCCTGCTCCTTAAGACTGCTTATCAAACCGATCCTCATCACTCCCGCTCCACTTCATCCATGCTCCTTTCCCTGTAGGTGTGTGTCTGCTGCTCTCTGGGGATTTTAGTGAATTAGTATGTCATCTCTTAAGTTTTTGACTCTCCCCTTTTGCTTTTCAGCTCATGCTCCTAAACACTATTCCCATGTGTTCAGCCCAATACGAGCGTATGTTCAACACCAGTCGTGTCCCAGGTGTAGACACAGGTAGAGTCTTTAGCGATGCCGCCTCCTCCACACTACTCCTACTGTACTTCTCCTTGGGACATTTTGTTCATTAGATTTAAACTGGAAATAATATGACCTTTTTTTTTTAATAAATCATAATGCATGTGTGCTGGTCTATGCACATGTCAGTGACTAATTTGCATGTGACTTTAGGCTAGTGTTTGGGTTTGAGAAAGTTAACACATTTTATGATAAAGGTAACACCTAGAAATCAAACAGTGCTGGGCTGGCCTGATTTTTGGATGTATTTTGGGAATTTATGGGCAGTCATTCACCTAGACTTCAGTATGTGTTTCAATGTGTCATGGGTGATGTTCAAAGGCATGTGTTATTAATGACAAGCCATTTTGCCACTGAAATGTTTTGTATTGCATATTATGATTGTTTTGAAGGTTTTTTTAACAAGAGTTGAGTATGGTTGTAGAGTTGTATTAGAACTAACATGATATGCAACATTTACGGTCAGTGTGTTAAGGACCTCTACGGCATAAGCTAAAATTTGGTCTTACATACTAGGAAGACTAGTTTAACATCACCAACTGTCTCCTCAGAGATTTAAACCTCAAAACCAAGAGTCTGATCTGTGATGACATTTTGAATGTTAGGCAAAATGTGTGACTCCTTTAGTCTCTCGTGTTGAAAAGGTTGGAACTTAATCATAACTTGCACTTTGAATTAATTGAAATGCAGAGGAGATGTAGTGAGATTCAGTGATCCCCTGTTTTTAAGGGGGGAAAAGATGTTTGATCTATTTGACAAAAATACAGTTTAAAGTTAAACCCTCATGTCTTAATAAGTTGTATTAGAGCTTCTGAAGACAAAAAGTTGGATTACTGAATTAAAACTGTTATGTAGCATTAGTAAAGACATATGGCACAGTTTAGTATGTGTATAAATAGCAGATCAGACCCATATTCATTCTCTCATTGGCTTTACTGTGCAAGGAAGAACATGCTAAGTAGGCTAAGTGTGATCTGGATGTGAGGGTATTGCTGCTCTTGGGGTTATTTGTTGTGTAAGTAACCACCCTGTTTGTCTTGCCTGTAACGAAGTCAACACTTGTTTGAACAGTCAACACCACACCTTATATTGATTGGCATTCAAAAAAATAAAGCAATCTAAATTCAACAATGGATCAAACCAACATATTTTAACTCAAACTGCCCTCCAGTACCATGGACATTCTTTTAAAAGTCATTGTTGACTATAGGTCCCATCCATTACTAACATGGTTTTGTTTTTTGCTTCATGCAAACAATGCTTTTGAATTGGTTTGTCTTGGTGAATCCTGCTGTTCAAACAAATCTTGTCTCAACCCATGTTCTTTAGATTACTTTCCCTTTTCATCTCACTTCCTGCACTTGCCATTTTAAGCTGCTTTAGTTATATAGACTTCCCATTGTACAACACTATACCACAAATTGAGTTGTTTTTCCTGCTTCAAATCATTGTATTTTCTTACATAAAATCCCTGGGGGGAAAAAAGCTATCAACAGAAATCTAGTGCTGAGGATATCACATTATTCTATTACTGGGACAAAGAATTCAAGTTAGTTTATTTGAATAGACCAATAACACAAATGAGAACAGAATTATAAGGATTTATAATCTATCTGAAGGATTAGAGAACATGTTACAAGCACTTATTGTTCCCAGAAATGAAATGCTGTGATATCCATACCCCGTATGAACTGCTGCTGCCTTGGGTTGCTTTTTTATTTAGATACAATGTTATTCTCAAGCCTCCCCTCACACACATGTACAAACACAATATCTAGCACTCCTCACACCTTCTACCACATCTTTCCCCCCGTATTTCTTCTTTCTTTTCCCCTCTCTCCCAGACACCCTGCAGCACATGAACGACAGCAAACACATAGCCGTGTTCCATAAAGGCCGTTTCTTCAAGGTGTCCATGTTTTATGACGGGCGGCTGCTGTTGCCACGTGAGATACAGCAGCAGATGGAGAGGATCTTGGCCGACACGTCTGAGCCCCTGCCAGGCGAGGAGAACCTCGCTGCACTCACTGCTGGGGACAGGTGGGTGCATTAGGCTGCATTCATATAAGATCCGGTGGGGCAATGCAAACACAAGAGTTGTGTGTGGAGGCGTGGGGTGTTATTTGTGCTATAGGCTTTAATCATGTACCACCTACTTTACCCATTCTGTGACTCTTTCGATCGCTGTGTGACATTGGGTTGCTCTTTTGCATTCAATGAGCTCGTCTCAACTTTATCGATGGGGGAGCCTGCATTTTTACTGCAATACCTGATCCTGTGTGAATGCAGCCTTTAGCCTATATTTATGACGCAGCACAACTTACATGCTGAAATGCAGAACAACGTGGAAGTACTATTTATAGACATTTAGCACACTGATGTGTTGACAATTCTGTTTCTTAAATGACCTCGAAGTTATGGTGCATTCCTGCACTGTAAAGTTGTGTTAATTAGTGGCAACATGTTGGCATAACTTGTACTCTAACAGGGAAGTGACAAGCTAAAATTGGCTTGTGTTATCAGCCCAGCTGGTTTTTATCAGTCGAAACTATCTGCAAGAAGACTTGTTTTTATGGTGTTTGAAGGTGTGCCAGTAACAACAAAAATGCAAAAGCGCTTGCGGGGAAATTAGCACCAGCTACCTGCCAAATGCTGGTAATATATAAAAGTGGCTGATAGATTTCAGACACATAAGAACATTTATTGGTCAGTAGTTAGTGGATGTTCATATTTTTGAAAGGTTAACCTCCCACCCTGGCACTGTCCTTCTTTTAAAATCGTGCTGTTGTGTTTGTACTGTCCCGTCTGCTTCATATTTTCTGTTCTTTGACATCCTGCAGGACCCCATGGGCAAAGAGCCGTGAGGCCTACTTCAGCCGTGGTAAGAACAAGCAATCTCTGGACATCATTGAGAAGGCAGCCTTCTTTGTGACCCTCGATGACACCGAGCAGCGTTTCGACCCGGAGAACCCGGTCACGTCTCTGGACAGCTACGCCAAGTCCCTGCTTCATGGAAAGTGCTACGACAGGTGCCATGAATACATTCTGTTGCAGATTGTCGAGGGGGTGCGGCACAAGCTTGTTTACAAATGAACTGAAGCTTGTTTCTTCTGTGGTTTCACTCAGATGGTTTGATAAATCCTTCAACCTGATAGTTTTCAAAAACGGAACCACGGGACTGAACGCAGAGCATTCCTGGGCCGACGCTCCAATTATTGGCCATTTGTGGGAGGTGTGTTGATGCAGTTTTTGTTAAATGAATTTTGCACCTATGCATTAATGCATCATCTTAAGTATGCTATTTATAAATATATAAACTTGGCATTGTGTTGCAGCATGTACTTTCTTCAGACCCTCTTCAACTGGGCTACACTGAGGATGGTAACTGCTGTGGGGAGCCCCACCCCAACCTGCCAGGTCCCCAGAAGCTGCAGTGGGACATCCCTGCTGAGGTAAGCTTGTTCAGAATCTCTCATACTGCAGGCTGATCCCTGTGATGGATATCCACAGGCCGTGGCTTCCCTCTACTGGTAGCCTTAATTATGTGCACTAGTATTTGGGTTTTATTACTTATTTAAAGCTACAGACTCTAGGGCATTGTTTATGGAAATCTGCCAGTGCAACTCTGTGAAATACCAGTGCTACTGATATAAATGCTTGTTATTCAAAGTACTGCATTATAATATGTTAGTTATGCCTTACTGCATTTTCTAAGACTAATATACAACTCTCATCACTTCCCTATAGTGCCAGGAGGTCATTCAGAGCTCTCTGACAGTAGCCAGGGCTCTGGCTGATGATGTGGATTGTCACATTTTCCCCTTCAACGAATTTGGCAAAGGCCTGATCAAGAAGTGCCGCACCAGTCCTGACGCCTTCATTCAGATCGCCCTACAGCTGGCTCATTTTAGGGTTAGTCCATCCAAAATGTTTCAACTGAAACTTGTGTGGTATTATTTATTTAATATTTAGAAGTCTATCCCTTATACTGTACTTCGGGTTTTATTACATCTTCCCATCTATTGGCCTACCCATTATCATACTTTTTTTTTTAAGATTATTACTTGAAACGTTAATAGATTTGTGCAACAGCTCTATGCAGAGCAGAAACCTGACACAGCCCAGTGACACCCTACTTTAATTCCAGCAGAGGGCAGTCACTACTTGCCAACAAGTCACATTGGCACAAATTGACATTGAATGATTTAGTCAAGGCTTTACTCTGGAGTAATTTCCTGTTCATCTAGCTGTTTATTTCATTTTTTATACCTACATAATGATGATAATATTACATATAACCTCTTAATGTTGTTGTCTTTTGTAAAGGGAGTTAAGACATATCAGATAAAGTGTTTGTGGTATTTAGGCTCTTGTAAATGTACATGTGAGCTTCCTGGAACACACTGACCCAAAGATTATTATCATTATGTTTGTTCCCTGCTTTATGTTGTCACATCTTATACTGTCCCTCAACAGAACAAAGGGAAGTTCTGCCTGACATACGAAGCCTCCATGACGCGTTTGTTCCGTGAGGGCCGAACAGAAACCGTTCGCTCCTGCACCATGGAGACATGTGACTTTGTCCGTTCCATGATCAAAGATGAAACTGTAAGGCTTCAGTCTGTCCTTCCAGTCCTTCTACAAAACACCCATTCCATTATGGAGACAACGCCCTTCAGTTGTCAGTCATGTCTCACTTTTGTCCTCTTCCCCTTCCACTCAGAGAGAAGAGCGAATGAGGTTGCTCAAAAAGGCAGCAGAAAAGCACCAAAGCATGTACCGCATGGCTATGACAGGGGGGGGCATCGATCGCCACCTTTTCTGCCTTTACGTGGTTTCCAGATACCTGGGAGAAGAATCGCCCTTCCTCAAAAAGGTAGGAGCCCTGGTTGCAAGAGGGTCAAGGATTGATTTCTGCTCTTAAAGCTGTCATGCATACCTGGGTTTTAATGAGGCACAGCATTAGGTTAGGCAGGGCACCAAACTCCCGCTTGTTTTGGCTGATTAGCGTCAGCTGTTTCTTATATATTTCACAATTATTGGCTCATTCACAGCAGTGTGGCCATCCATCATGCTCCTGCAGGTGTACAGAAAAAAGCAAATAACCCACCACTTGCACTCTGATGATATGCTATGATTCACAGCTGTTCCCTCTCCCACTTCAGCCTCCTCCTTATGTGGTATTGTTGATTTAACAAACATCAATGTTCATATATCTTTTTTGGGGGGGATTAGCTCACTCAGAAGAATCCTCATTGCTGCATGGATTATGTGAGAGCTCCCTCAAAGAGCAGAGCAGAATTATTTGGTATAAATGCTAAATTCCTAGAAGCAAGTGTCTTTGAACTAAAGCAAGGTTATTGGAGTAAGTTGACAGAGTGATAGGTTGAAATTAATCTTGACCTGGATTCCATATTTAAGAAGTAAGATTTTTAAAGATGTGTGATCTTTGAAAAGCTAAATTCCTACAAGGTGCTCACTTTTCTCTGATTACATGTTACTCGTAATTATGCTCAATATATTTCCTTTTTAATACAATTCTGTAATTTAATAAAAAAAAACTTAAGCAGCCAGATTGTGTAACTCGGAATAAAATAATACAGATTTATAAAATGTTATCTTTAAATCTAGCCCATCTGGGTAGGTGTGAAGAATTGTTACATGAATAAATACAGCAAACATTTGTGAATTGATGACTGTTACTTTTCTATTTTAGGTCCTGTCTGATCCATGGAGGCTGTCCACCAGTCAGACCCCCCTGCAGCAGATCGCTCTGTTCGACCTAGTCAGACACCCAGAATACGTGTCCTCTGGAGGCGGATTTGGTCCGGTCAGTCATCATATTTTACAGATTTTTTTTGCTTCTGTAATTCTATTATTGTAATTTTTGTCCTTTCTGGACAGAGGACTCACCCTTATAACCAACAGGAAATAGAAAGTCACACTAAATATGGTTCCACCCGACTGACAAAAACTATGAAAACTTTGATGTTGGCCATGAGATGAAACTCACACCACTCTACTTTTCTTCTTGTGCCTGCAAGGTGGCTGATGATGGTTACGGTGTCTCCTACATCATCGTTGGTGAGAACCTCATCAACTTCCACATCTCCAGCAAATACTCAAGTCCAGAAACGGTAAGTTAACAGTTATTTTGTCCTTTGATATGTTCAGAATAATCTTTGTCAATGTCGGCCTGAAACATTTTTTTTTTTTTTTTTTTTAAATAATCTTCCTGCTTTTTTGCTCCCATCAGGACTCCCACCGTTTTGGCAGCGACATCAAACAAGCCATGCAAGACATATTGAACCTCTTCCAGCTTGACAAGAAAGCAAAGTGATCACACACTCATTGGGCGGAATGAAATGAAAATAAGAAGTTGTTTTTAGCAAGACATGTGTTCTTCCTGAAGCTTGTACAGAATCATATGTTGGGTTTAGGATTATTTTGTTAATTGATATTACAGAAATAAGGATATTTGAAAGGTTTTGGAAACACTACTGTCAATGTTTGTGAGGTGTTTATGTGTAGTATATGAATAGGGAAGGTGAGATTCTGGTGGTATTTGCTACAGACAAAGTAGGTCTGTACACACCAGTGCCTTAGTGACCCACTAATGTAAAAAGGGCAGAAAGGGAGGAGAAAAATACAGCCCCTCTAGTCTGAGATCGAAGTCTCTATCAATGCAGTAAAAGACATTTCAGCAGAGGCATTGTTCAGTAGCGTCATCTAATATTTAAAGTATGTTTTAAGTTTAAAGATGGTGCAATATTTTTTAGTAGTTTTATCTCAAATTTGGAAGAGCCTTTTTGAATTCCTTAGATTTTTAGTTTCTGTGTCATGCATAGCAGCAAATTTGATGCTAAATGTCAGCAAATTGCATGTTGCATGATGTCTATTAATTTCCAACGACTCCACTCAGATACAGAGTCTGATCCTCTCGGCCGAACAATTGTATCCAATAATCTATTATTTTGATGAAACTTGTCGATTCGGGTGTCCAAATTGTAATATGCAATCCATATGATATTATATCAAGGGTGTGATGGGGAAGGGGTGGGGAAAAAAGACAAAAAAACAATATAATTATATTGTTATATTTCATATTTGTTTAATTTCAGCCTTGATTTAAAATAACTGAGAATTGCAGCAGACCTGCAGTTTTCGTAGAGTTAGTTCCAGATATGTGGAGAATAAAAACTGAACGCTGCTTCTAAGTTCTATATTACCACACACCAGGGTACATTGTAGAGTAAGAAAAGCAGTGAATTGAAACTTATACTTGCAGCAGGGCAGACGAATACAAAGTTGTAAAAAAAAAAAAAAAAGAAAAGTTATATTTCGATACATAAAAAAATGTGCATATGGACCGAATTATTGAAATATTGAAATATTGAAAATCAACCAAGCTGTTGATCTCTAATGTTAAACTTTGATTTGAAAAGTCTGCATCAGTTAGATTGTGGATACCAACACTGAAAGACCAACCAGGACCAGATCCCAAAGCACTGTTCCTACTGTCCAATCAACAGATCTCCATTGGCTTTCTCAATCGAGTGCACAGCGTGTTTGTTTCTTTTTAGCTGCTGTGATCGTATGATGTAGCGACAATTGCGCGCGCGTGTGTTTGTCATTTCCATACTCAGGTTTTCGTAACGTGGCCTAGTATTCTAGGATGCTGGCTTCAGCATTGGAAAATTAGCGCTTCTGTTGGTACATGTGCAACAGTAAAAAAAAAAAAAAATGAAGAAGATTCTGAGATGCAGTACAATGGTGAGCCAGTGGCTTGTATAGCATTAACTCTGCTGTTGAAGTGAAGTATTGGGCAGGACAGGGTGTATGTCAGGGGTGAGTCTCACTTAGACAACGTGTTGAACTAGACGTGTGAGTGAGTGTGTAACCAATGGTGACTTGCTATTTTCTTTTCTTTTTTTTCGTTTGTCGTGTTAAAAAACACTGCACTCCATGCCTGACCTTCAAACTAACCACTTCCCAACTTCCTCGGTAGCCTTTTCTCTCATCGCAAAGCATTGTAAAGTTTTATGAGTGAACTTTCAAATGTCAGATATCAGTTACAGCCTAGCGGTTTTGCAGCTTTTGTTGCTTAGTCAGAATGAGGCGCAGAACGGCTTCGTGGGTTGTTCTAATCCCTCCAGTACAATAGGAAGTGCGTAGTAAACGCAGATATAGAGAGGTGCCCCCGTGTGTTTCGGAGCGCACCTCTGTTATTATGTATATGTTGTCAGTACATCACTATTTATTTTTTGTTCATGTTTTAACCTCTTTATACACACACAACTGTTTGACACGCACATTTTACCAACCCAATGCAGCAAATGATAGGCATCAATGCTTTGCTGATTTAAGAAGTGAAACGGACAAATTCCTTTTCTACATGACTGTTGTGTTATCGCAGACTGTGCCAGTATGTTGTAATTGTATGACTTTTTATCTCCGTAAACCTCATGTTTACACTGCTGCATGTTTTGTTTTTGAAGATGATGTATGGTTTGCCTTTTAATTTTAAATAAAAATGTGTAAAAAGACAAGCAGCTGATATACCAAAACCACAGTTTAACAATAAAGTGAATGTCAGACAGCTGTATCAGCTGAGTGCGTCATCATTTACTCACAGCCTGTGTTCCCTGTTAACACGATGTGAAGACTGCAAACTACAAGACAAGCTTCAGATACATTTTCAACTGTTTTATAAATTGTTTATGCATATTTCCCAAAAATTTCCATCTTGGTAAATTTGAAAATGTGCTGTTTTCTCGTGAATCTTGTTGGGTTTTATTTTGTTTGACCTGAAGTAAGGCTATACGCTGGGAAAATAAATCTGTAATCTAACTGCTTTGTGAGGCTGCACATATGAGTAATGGATAACGGAAGCATGGCAACAAGCTGCTAAAATCTATTTGTTGGTATAAAACATCGTTCAGATTTTCCCTTGACTGAAGAGTCAACCTAAAATCTTTTTTTTCTCTAGACCAACATTCAATAACCCAAAGAGGATCAGTTTATTATTATAGAAGACTAAAAACTGAAACTAATCAGAAAATATTGTCATTTTCTGTTTTTAAAATGACTCAAATCAATGAATCTATTTTAATTAAACTAGGCTATTAAAGTGATAGTTGGCAACTAAATGATTAAAAACTAAACGTTGCAGTTCTATTGCCAAGTTTACATGTTAACGTGCTAGTATTTGTTAATTGGCCTAAATCATAAAGTACAGCTGGGGCTAATGGGAATGTGTAGCCCCAGAATCTAAACTCCCCCCCCTCCCTCAAAACTGCAAGACGATACAGCAGGTGAAGATTAAGGGAAAAAAAAAGCCATGCATTTTGCATTGCGCTGACTGTTGGTGACTTTTTTGAAGACGGGTTGTGGTCATGGATTTGTTTACCAGCTTTCTTAGTTCCTACGATCCTCCTGACAATTGCATGGTGTTAAATTGAGCTCAAAGTGTTTACTTAATCACAAGTGAGGCTGCTGTAGCGTGGGCCTGTCCCTTCGCCAGGTGGTCGGGCTCAAGTGAACGGGCACGGAGAGCCGGTTCCACCTGAGGGAATTAGTCTGTCCCTCTGCTGCTGCTGCACTGGGGCGTGTTCCCCTATTAACTCAAATTAACCCGGAAGACGTTTAAAGGCGACGCAAGGTGACAGAATTCCAAGGAGAGCATGTGACACTTTTCACTCTAGCTCCCGTCCACCACTTGTGCGCTGTCCCCCTGCTCAATCCCACACACACATGCACACACCCCTCCACGATGACACACTCGCCCATGTGTCACCCTGCCCCGGGCTTCCGAACGCAGGCTAACATTTCAGGACTGCATTCCGGAGGTCTGCCTGCCCCTCTGCTCTGTGAACCTGCAGTATGGCCGCTTGAGAAAAAGAGATCGCTGTCAAAGACAGGCCTTTGTGTATCTGTCTCCTTTTATGTCTTTATCAAGAGCACGGACGTGTGCCTTGACCTTCTGTGCAGACATCTGTGCAGATTCGATTAGTAGGCCTCTCAATCCAAAGATAAAAGACAAAAAAATGGTGAAAAGGATGAATCCATGCAGCATAATCGCCAGACTTCCACTGGCTGGCCTTTGCACAACAAGCCTTTAAATTGTACACCTAATTGGCAGCCTGGAAAACCCATTCACTCAAGTGCAGACGCTGAAACCGAAAACCTTGACTTGCACTTTCTAAAAGTAGACATCGAGAGAGAGATCTGCGGCCTCTGCTTGTCACCAGTTTAATTCATGTGCCACTTGCTCCACAGCACCCTCAGAGAAAAGAAGGGGAGCCAACGCTGCCTCTTCCGTTTTATAAGCTCCTCATTCACGCAGGAGCAGGGATGTTCCCGTTCCGCCCGGCGGCGATCTGTCCGGTTAGCCGCTGACGGCGGAGAGCTGCATTGTTCTCGCTGCAGCTACTGTACGCGGATCGTCCTCGTCATTCTTGATTTGGGTTTTGGCAGGACAATTTGTTTTTCCTGCAAATGCTTGCGCGACTTATGTAAGACTTGCCCCCAAACTAATTGGATTCAACGTTATATGTTGATTCAGCAGATGAGGGAAAAAAAAAAATAATTGGGCCACGTTTGTCCCGCTGCTAAATGTTAGTTTAAGGTTGGATGTCTCTGACCGCAGGTTTTCTGGAAGGAATTGTGTTGTTATTCTGCGATTTAACATGAAAGTGGACCTCAGTAGGGAGAGTTCTGCTGTTTCGGAATGAAAGGATCCGTCTCGAACCTCCAGCAAACTGATTCATTTTACAAACACGACAGTGTTGAATCCTGGAAATCACAGTGTTAAAATAAACATGGTCAATTTGTACCAACCGAAAAAAAAAACAATGAATCATATCAAAATGATGAAGGTCATTTAAGGACTTGCGGGCGGTGAAAAAGAAAAAAAAAGGAGCAACTCCGTTAGTGTGTAACCTCTGGTGTCCTCTGAAGCCTCTAGCATTGTAACTTCATCACCTCACAAGCCGTGGAGCCACACTAGTATGTCTTGTGAATTTTATCTGGCTGAGAACTGCGCACAGATTTGAAAAAAAAAGAGTGCCCTATGAATCTACGTGATTAAGGCGAGGGTGTAAACGGAGAGGGGGAGCTTGGTGGTTGGCGTGTGGGGACGCTGCATGTCTGTGGCCAGCTGCACCTGTCTAACTGCACTAAAGGAGCAGGGCCTGGGGCCCCAAGGTGGATCCCGGCCAAGGGGCAGCGAGGGAGAGACCGAGGAAAGGGAGAGAAGCGGAGGTTCTGCTGAATGCGATTCCCCCGATAATCGCTCACACGCACATGCTTGCCAACGCTATAAATAACTTTTATTAGGTTTAAATGGAATTACTGGGAAATTACAGTTTACTCACAGGTATATAGGCTTAGACGTCTTTGGCACGAGGAGTGTTAATTATAAAAGCATCACACACACACACACATGCACTCACATGGGAGCATATGTGTGTATCTGCAAGCAAACACGGACAAATATCAAATATCACGAGTGGAAGCTTTTATTTGTTAATTTTCCATTTCCAAATACGAGCTCGCGCGTGCTTAAAACAAACTCATTTGGCTGCCAGCGCAGTAAGTGGATTTTACTTGATAAAATCAATCAGTCAGACTGAAGATAGTTAATGCATTTTATTAAATGACCCTCTTTTTGAGTCATAATAGGCTTTATCTGCATTAACTTAAAATCAGATTACTTAAAATGAGATTTATGAAATTCTCATTTCTGGGAAGCTAAATTAGACCACATTATTAAATAATGAAAAGAAATTTCTCTCTCTCATAAAGCATGACCCTGACAAAGATAAAGTTAACATGAACCATAAACCGAGGAACTGATAATTTGCTTTGGTCCAAACGATATGACTGTTTACTATTCCTGACCTAGGGTCCTGCCCTGTGTTTTTCTCATTTACAAACCATGCAGCAGCCGCCCACGAGGGGTCCTCCCCAGTAGAGGTGAGGTGGTCTGGGCCTTACCGTGTCCTGGTGGGACCTGGACGCTGCCGTGGATCTTTGTCACCTTATCCCCCGCATATACTATAAATCCTTGGTGGTTATTTTCTCCTATTTAATGTTGTACCATTTCTTTACTGTATTTCCTCCTGTGCACACATCATCTATTACAAGCCTGTCTGTCCTGGTTTATTAATTTTATCTCCCTGTTAGAGGGGTTTTTAGGAAGCTTTTCCTTGCACAATGAGAGTGTAATGATAGTGGATGTTGCATTGCAGTGTACAAACTGTAAAGCCCCCTGAAGCGAATCTGTGATTTGTGATTTTTGGTTATATAAATAAAACTGACTTGATTTGACTGCATAGGATGTGACAATAAAAAAATTGTTTATTTCTTTGTGTTGCAAAAGACAGACCCTACAAACTACTAACCTGCAATTTTGCTGCCAAAAGGCATTTTGAAATTGCAACTGGTTCTTAAAAGAAAGCTCAGATAATGGATTTCATTCATTATTCATCAAATTTATAATTTTTTTGGATTTGTAGAAAGTTTTTTAAGAGCTCCCTATATATTTCATTGGTACTTGAACATTCCAATTTTGGAAATAAATTAGAAATGTTGTTAGAAAACTGTTTCACATTATTAGCAACTGTGTCTGACAAATAGTTTTCCTATTTTACTATATCTGTTTAGTAGCCCAGCCAGCCAGCCGGCAGATAGCACAACACTATTCTTAAAAGCTTCAGCTTTAACATTGAACCTTCAAAAATTAAACCTCATTACTCTATGTCACACAGAATATATTTGTAATATTAGTATCAAGACAGAAATGAAGTATCTGGGCACTGCAAAAACTGAAGAGGTGAAAATAACTTGCTTTTAGTATAAGTAAAAAATAGTTCAATTTTAAATTGAATTCTTCTACTGGCAGATGATCTATCTTATTTGATTTTTTTCTAAATTTGAATTGGAATATAGTAATTCTACTCAATGTTGGAATAATTGTATGAAAAAACAAGGTATTTTCATCTGGTAAAATGTCAGTATTGTTGCAGTAAGGGTTCACCTCACCAAAGATCAAGAGCTGAGTTAATCCTTAAATGAATGTTGAGAATAAAATAAAGGAGGGCTAAGCAAGTGAAATTCACGACTAAAAAGAGACCTTTTAATTCTCTGCAGATTATATCAAACAAAGATGGAATGCTTATCAAAATGTAATTACCCAGCCGATTCTAATGAATCTAAACTTCATTTGGAGCATAAACCTTATTGTAAGAAAAATTATATGGTTAAAAAGGATAGAGTCCTAACAGTTATTAATTTGGATTGCCTTTGAAAGTAAATGTATGTACTGTTGTATTGAAAAACAAAACTTTTCACCCAAATTCATTACATTCTGGAATAATAGTATAAATCCTTATTATATGAAGCTAGGTTAAAGATAAATATGTTATAGTCTATTACTGACTCAATGAATGCAGGTGGTAACTTTTTAGATAATAAATCTCTTTAAAAAATTATTCTCTGGAAGAGAAAACAGATATTACATTTTTTACAAATTTGTTACAATTAAACTGATAATCTAACTGAGTATCTAACATTCCCTAAACCACCCGCAACAAAAGTAACTCTAAAGAATGATCTGTCCTTCTAAGGAATAAAACTGTGTCTTTGTGCATACATTGTAGTTGACAGTCATGGATGGATACAGTCGAAAATCCTCATAATTTAAGCTTTTACCTCTGAACACAATATAACATTAGGTATGATCCTGCACAAAAAGTGGGGACCTCTGTTGTAATTCTATGGCTCACCAATAAAATCCCGAAATCATCCCCCAAAATTAAATTGCAATTATTTTTTATTTTTTATTTTATTTTTAAACTAATTTAAAGTTCAATTGTACCTACAATCCTCAAAATGACTTAAAGGAACTGAAACAAAAAGAAAAGGCCCTCTGGTTTAAACACCAACATATTATTAATACATATTTTCTATAAATTAAAAAAAATGTTTAAAAAGGTGATAATTTAGAAAATAATGATTGATTGTATTTTAATGTGCTAGATAATATGTATTGTTATTCAGAAAAAAAAATGTACCTATATAGGTGGTAAATGATTTTACACACACACACACACACACACACACATAGCACACATTTTCAAAAACCTAACAAACATTGAATATATATAATTAAAATTAAAACAAAATTATTTTGCCAAACAAACTAGAAAAAAAACTCTCATACTCTCATTTGGCAAACCTGTGCATTCATCTGCTCTATAATAATTGTTTTCTTCTCAGACAGGGAACAGGGGACAGTCCAACACACAGCAACTTGTTTTGGACTGAAAGAATCCAGAGATTCTGAAAACAGGGAAAGGACAAGTTAACCCACGCAAGGACGAGAACTGAGTTTTAAACTAAGGGCCTTCCTTCTGTGCATCAAAATCCAGTCCAGATGACATGGCTGCTGCTATTGTATATAATCATAAATCAACATCATTGAATGAGCATTAACGATGACTTGAGGAAGTGAAGTAAGAAAATGTAAACTTTATTGCAACTTTGTCAGTCTAAGTTCTCTGATTTACAGAAGAGAAAAAAACAACACTTGTAATGGCACAGTCATCGTAATATGTACATTGCTGATACTGCAATAATCCAGACACTTGTGTTGTCCAGATTTAAGAGTGGCATATTAAGGCAAATGGCGTCATGTTTGCTCAGTCTGTAGAGGGAATTACAAAGCTTTTCCTTGCAACTTACACGCAAACATACCACAGCATTCCTTAAAAAGCATTAGAACGGGGGAACTAGAAAAGCTCCTCACATGAAGCGCTCGGTCGGGAAAATCACAGTTTGTCCATTGTACATTCAGCTTTAGGAGAAGTTAAGACATCGATGTGTTCACAACATACTGCGTTGCGCTAAGACATTTGGTGATTAGATAAGCTTCAGTAGAACCTGAGTGTTGATACAGTAAACTTGTTCGATCAAAGTTACAGTCAATTTAGTGGTAAAGCGTTCACTAAGTCTGTATCATCACTGCTGACAAGTTAAGATTGTCTTGTGAAGAACACATCAATAAAGTAAAAGCACGTCGGAAGGGTGCCGTCGACTA
This sequence comes from Eupleurogrammus muticus, assembly GCA_036785175.1. Classification (NCBI taxonomy): domain Eukaryota; kingdom Metazoa; phylum Chordata; class Actinopteri; order Scombriformes; family Trichiuridae; genus Eupleurogrammus; species Eupleurogrammus muticus. The sequence continues at coordinate 19,541,455 of JAYKQN010000010.1, read as the reverse complement.
ACTAACGGTAGCTACAGGCTATATAGAAGAGCAAAATAACATGGTGCAAAGGTGGTTACATTTCTCCGTGGGCTGATTTTTTGAGTAAAATCACAAAAAGAAAATCAGTTCTTATTTACACTGTTATTCGCTTACAGGTTCAAACCCGGTAAGAATTGCTATTGAACTGAAGTAAGCAATGGAAATGGATGTGATTACAAAGGCCGGCTGAAGTAAAGGCACACGTAAAGGTAGAAATGATTATCTCTTCCCCATGTCCTCCGTACTGCTGTGAGTTTGATGAGAAAATTGAGACCATTTTTATACCTGCCTGTTATGTAAATAGGAAGGCTACAGCCAGGAGATGCTTATTTTAGCTTAGCGTGAATTAGCATGGAAACTAGTGGAAGTGTTTGTGTCCAACCAAGAAATTTGTTCTTTTCACACTTTTTTGGTACAGATTAACAAATCATGTATATATATGATGTCAACTTGAGATATTTGGAGGTGCTGGTTGCCTGTGCGACAGACTAAAGCTAGCTAGCTGCTACTCCTCATTTCCTGTCTTCGGCGCTAATATGCCTTAGCTAGCTTCTTAGCGTAGCGTTGCCTTTACCGTACAGGCGCAAAAGTCACGTTGGTCTCCTCGTTTGACTCTCGGCCAGAACGTTACGCTATGTTTGACTATTACTTCCAGCCCTCCTTTTCCACCTTTGTAGTGTTATGAAATAGTCTTTATTTAGAACTTCATTTGGCGCTCATAAAAGAACCCAATACCGGAGTGTTAGTAAAAGAGTAGCCCGTTTAAAAAGCCCTTGTGACAGCAGGTTAGTAAGAAGGAAGGATCAATTCAAATATAGTATATAGATACAATGTGAAAGTGGCCTCAAGTACATCTGGCCTACAGTACTAACAGGACATTCAGGCGTGTCCAGCAGAGTGGTATGTTGATAAATTAAGTGAAACTAGTCTACGAATAAGTGCCATGGGGTGATAGGTTGCCGGTCGGACGACTCTGTAAAGCAGTGGAAAACTGTAACTTGAGGTACATTCATAAAATGTCGGCCCTTGGGCCTGATAAGTTCAAGTAAAAGCCTTTCTGATGAGTGAACAAGAAACGGACGGTACCAAGGTGCGTCAGTCTCCCTACGAAGCTTCCTGTGAGCTCATTTCCTCCCCGTAAGCATTTCCCCCTCGATAAAGCCCTTTCAGACATCCTCCTTTGTCCTTCTCTATCTTCATTTGGTCTTCTTGAGAGATTTTTTACTTTTTTTTTAAGGAAACAAGGGGCTTGCTTTGTTCTTCCTTATCAAGAGAGCCAGCAGCAACTAAATATGTAAAGCCTGCAGAAATGCGGTGCGTAGGCACGCCGCTTTCTCCAGAATTTACACACGAGAAAAAAAAAAAAAGCAGAACAGAGCAAAAAAAAAAAAAAAAGTCTAGAAACGAATCAGCCAAGAGGTAAAACCGATTAACATTTTTAAAAAAAGGAAGAAAAAAATGTCACGACAGAAAATAAAATACAAATAATTTTGAACTGTAAAGTGCAAGTATAAAAAAAAAAATCTTTCTACATATCATCTCAAGATAGGGCCTTGAGTCAGTGTCAATGGTCTTTTGTGGAAAAGTGCAAGTTGAGAACAGCACAAATATATATATATGTATATATATATATATATATATATATATAAAGAATTTGATTCAAAAAAGTAACAGGATAAGTCTTGACTTGATGAATCAGTCATGTGACTCAGTTTCTCCGTACGAAAACAGCCACCTCCTCAAGGGACACGGGGTAGTCCTGCAGAAACGTCCCCCCGTCGAACACCCGGGCGTTCTGGCTGTCCTGCCACTGGAAGCCCCCGTCAGGTAAATAAATATCCCTCTGCACCGCCCCCTTCTCCACCACTGGTGCTACCAGGACCTGGAAACAGGCATCAGTTTGGTGAAACAAATTCAGACGACAGGGAGATTGTACACTTAATTAGCAAAGACATCGAGTTACAGCTGGAGTTGATTTATACACTATCGGATGCCAAGTGGATCGGATACTGACAGAGGCAACTCAATCCCCTCCCATCAGAGCATAATTAAGTCACCTCGTCTCCTATGAGGAACTGGTCATCGATGGTGAAGGTCATGGGGTCGCTGGGACTGAGCCACCACATCGGCCGGTAGATGGGGTTTCCCGTCATCTGCCACTCGTCTGCATACTTTTCTATGAGTGGGACCACATCCCTCTGGTGCTTTGTTATGTAGGTCCGAGTTAGGTTTAACACCTTTGGGAGATGAGAACGTCAGTATAATAAAGACATGGACACAATGATTAGGATGTTAATAGCCTAGTGTGTGAGCTCATGAAGAAGTCGGGGTCGGGTCATTGTCTGCCTGTTATGGATCTGTGTTTTCATTCAGAGCCACTTGTGTCTTTTATTCCGGCCAAATATATTTTCTCAAAATCCAGAGCAATTGAGAAACTGAAACCCCAAAAAAAAGGTCAATTCCTAAACTAAATCATCTTCCACAAGGATTTTAGGACAAGAATAATATTGAAAATGAGGTCTGCTAAAGACATTTGTGCCATCTCTACACCCAGACACGCAGACAGACATTAAGAGCAGCTCATTGTTGACTTAGTGGTTTCAACACTGTCCAAGTCTTTCTCCGGTCTCACTCTGGCCAAATTACTTCAGCATTCCTGGAAGGGTCACATCCTCTCCAATGTCCCATGACAAAAACAAAAACTTGACCGCATCTATAAAAATGTATTTTTATGAGTTGGGATTGAGATTGATTTGTAGGAATGAGCTTGAAGTCACAGCCCAGCTCTGAGTGGATCATTCTTCTTTCTCTAATTGAGAAGCCAGGCATGTGTGTGGGTTTGATGTTTTATTACTACTCGAATCTGACATGGTCGCTGCTGGGACCTGTCTGTGACTGACTCGAGTCTCACACACTCTGGAACCAAAGGTGCGCAACACTTAAACGGCAGTAAAATGCCCATAAAACAGAAGAATTCACCATCTAAAATGCCTTCTCAGTCTCACTTCATCTGGGTTTATAAGTTGAAGGCCATGCAAGAGACCAAAATGGAAAACATTGCTGCTGTCAAACGTCTAGCTGTCCAAAAGGCCTATTTTTATCTTCGTCACGCAACACAAGTCACAACCAATATATTTTGCTGCCTCAGTCTTTTCCGGGAGGAAAAAAAAAAAGGAGTTGATCACTCCCACTCTGTCACACTTGTCAATTACTCATGGAAAAAACTTAATTGCCACAATAAAGTATTTTTCCAAGACTTGTCCTCAAATTCATTATCATTCCTGCTGAAGTGGCTCTCGAGAGCGAGAGTGAGCCATAAATCTGGAGTAGGGATTGTAATTCGGAACAGATGGACTCTTAACCACAGGTGATGTTGGGAGGGGGCCAAGCAATCGCTCCTATTGAGGGAAGAGGGAAGAGGGGAATGGCAGGGGAGGGGGAAAAATTAGCCTTGAGAAACATCAAGTGCTTTTCTGTTCAGGAACGTGAGCCCTGGTCCCCTACTGTCAAGAGTATCAATACGGCCACCGGACTCTCTCGGAACTGTAGGTGTTGTTTTGCTGCCGTGCACACTGAGCGGTACAATTCTGGTTCCCTGTGAGGTGGGACAGACCTCCGAGCTCCTCCGCAAACACACCTGCCGGCTCACTAACACCGGTGGGAACTTCAGAAAGTCAGTGACCCACGGAGCTAATGGGAGACTGCTGTGACAACAGACACTCCCTACTCTCTACACTTTTCGGAGAAGGATAATCTGCCGCTCCCTTTTAGACCATCTAATTGGCAGCATTCATGCATCACTTCACTTGATCTCTCCGCTGTAAATCTTCACAAGTGAAAATCTTGTTATCGGGTCGGGAAAAGAATGTGAACCCGCTATGTTGTCGCTTTTGTAATTACGTCTAATGTGGATGACGCAGCTCTAATGATAAGCACCTCAGCCTATTGGTGCAAGTTGAACCAATTGGCGTGCGAAAAAATGGTGGGTTTTACGTGCGTTACGGTGCCTAGGAGAGGTGCTGCTAGTCAGTGGTTGCATACCCGATCCTCTCCGCAGAGCCATGGCGGCGTGTGGAAGCTGATAACAGGGAGAAAAGCTGCAATCTCAAGCCAACGAATGAACAACTCTTCATCTGTGACCAGCTCTCCAGACAGAGAGCCACCTGTAGGAAGAGAGATGGAGACAGGCACAGAATATTAAGATCCATTTGTTGCACAGTTGTGAACAGGTTGTCTTTCTGAGGACTAAACCCTAAAAAAATGTTGGTGTTTGGATGACCAAAAATAAGTACTATTATTATAACTATACTTGTAGTCCATGAATAAGCAGTGATTTACACATTTAAAGATAGATATAAAGGTCTGAAAAGTTGATTGTGTAAATCATCGGATTTCATTTTGTTTTTTGATTGAATACTGAACATTGTAATACTAATCATGTAATTTGGTGGTATCTTGTCTGTATGGCTGTGATACACTATCACTGGAATTTGGAATATTGCAGGAATATGGAAGATACCTTCTCCTTCTGAACATGCTGCCTTTTTTTTGTTTGTAGTAATTTCATTGTCAATTATCATGCTATGTGTCCATTTTTTTACATAAGAACAGGACATAAATGTAGCGAGAAGAGCCTTCAATATAGTGTAAACACTAAAAGTTTTTCAAAGATTATATGGTACAAATCCATGAAGATTTCCATGGAGGCCAGTGTTTCTCTGCCTATCATTCGGATCTACAATATGTTGAAAAGGTGAGAAAAGTGACCCATAAGCTGTGGTATTACCTACTGCATCAGGAATGAGGAAGTTGTATCCCAGCAGAGTATGGTGCAGCAGGGAGGGAATGATGCCCTTCAGGCCCATTAGGCTCCAGTCGGACTGCAAGGGGGTCATCCTGACAAACAGCGGCTTGTGGCTTGACCTGAGGCACAAGCAGAATCCGAATAATAAGCAAAGCATTAACAACTACTAGATAAGATCATTCAAAATTATTGATGACATCATACCAAGTACACAAGAGCTTGCCTTAGAGTTGAATGCTTAGTCGATACAAAGTTTGTGGATGTGTTTTTTCACAAGGTCATGCAGCTAATGTAGTGCCAAGGCTGTGATATGGCAGGGAATCTCATGCCTCGGCTCGACTATGCTGAGATTATCAACCACGGACAGTTCAGGGCAATATATCTGGATATCACTGGACTTTTCTTCTGTTTGGTCAACGTCTATTGCAAAGTTGATTGTTTCTTGTCTGTGTCGTAAGTAAACTCTCTATATTCTTTGTCCTGATGGGATTTCAAATATTTACTTAGGTGTCTTCTGTTGTAGGTGGTTCATTTTGTAATTTGCATTCTGCTTTTGTCATTCTTTTTCACCTTAAATTTGTTCCACACTGCCCACATGACTCCTCCTGCTAGCACCTTGCAGGCAAGCATGTAAATCATGCTCTGAATGCCAGTGTTATCAATGGCAGTTACAAGCAAACAAGTACTCATGCCTGGTATTGAACCACACAATACTGATACCAGTATTGGGGCATCCCTATTCAAAGTGATGAACATGTGAATAAAACACGCAGACAAGATACAAGGCCTGAAATCATTACCTTGTCCCCGCTGACATGATGGTGGAGTCTCCCATCCTGGTGGCCAGGTCGGCCAGCAGGCTGATGTATTTGTCACCACCCAGAGCCTGTGGTGGCCGCAGAGCCTGCTCCTCGAACAGATTCCTCTCGCCCCCCTCCAGCATGATGTACTCCATCCCCAAGTGGGCCTGTAGGGATCCCACGCCGTCCAGGAACCAGCTCACGGCTCCTGGGTTTGTGATGTTCAGCTTTACACAGAACCTCCCTCGCCACTGACTCAACACAGGGATCTGGAACAAGCAGAAGGGAATTCTGAATCCTAAACACTCATTTCTGCACTTTTAATGATAATCAAATAATTCATTGCTCTGCTGTTGCAATGATGGACTTTCTAGAGAAGGCCATGATCTGATCTGCTTTTTATCAAACTGCCACTAGTGAATGGAGAGAAGTTATATGGCAGATGGAAAGTGTCCACATCAGAAAGCAATCTATGCCTATTTTCTCGTAGGTTGAGGAAAGTTCAGTGTAGAGGTTAGCACCTTTCAACCAGACTTTAAATTAGAATCTTAAAAATATTTCAAATTTGGAGGCCTTATATCTGCAAGGATGATGAATATTTCTAACTCAGGTCTCACCAGCTGTCCCTGAGGGGCTGAGGGGAGACTGAGCCAGTAGGCCTCGGTGCCGTCCATGAGGGAGGTGTGGAACTGCGTGGTGTCCACGCCCAGGAAAGGGGACAGGGAGATGGAAATGTTAAGAAGCTTGACAAGTGGGAGGTCCCTGGTCAGTCTCTTGGACATCCCCCTTTTCCTGCTGTTGAGGTAGTCATGGTCCTGCAAAGAGACGGAGAGGTACACTGTGATGCCACATAACAGTCTGTAAAAATCAACACTACAAAAACTGATGCATGCATTTGGAGGGCACCTACTAGCAGCATTAAATTCTCATTTTATCGATAACAGCTTAACTATATTTAAATCATTGTTAATTTAAACAACATGCTCTAGTGGAACCATTCATCTGTTCATAAACTGGTTGAATTCTCCAACCTGTAACTGCTACGCTATGAGCTCTGTCAGAACCATCTAACAATATAATAATAATATAATCCTTTGGAATTTACATGTTAAAGTCAGATTACATAAATGTGGAACAAATCCTCTTAAGAATACAAAGGCTGACCCCAGGATGAGAAGCTGTGTTGGGAAGAAAGGGTGGATTAGTGCATATTATGTAATTTATTTTTTTGAACTTCCATTTTGTTCTGCTTTTCTTTTCTTTTTTTTTCTTTTAACCTGAATATACATAAGGATTTCAACATATTTGGCAGCATTGTAGACTAATCGTAATCTTGTTTGGCTAAAAGAAATGTGTCTAAGTGATATGTTTAGGAATGTATTAATAATCGGAATTTTCTATGCCAGCAAGTTGTTCCAAATCATGACTCGTTGTTTCAGAAAATTAATATGGAAAGAACGAATATAAGACTGATAATGTGAATATGTGTAAAACTGTAGCCTATTATTATTATTATTTTTTTTTTTACAAAGGATCATTGTTGCCAGTCTCACTTCTGTAGGTTTGCACACTTCATGGACAACTTTAAGCTCCACAAGTTTCCATGCAGCTCTATATGCTTGGCTGATTCTTTATGGCAGTTATGGGGGCGGAGTGGGGGAGAGACTGGGTGATGTAGAGCCAAAAATCTGGTGTTAAATATCTTAGATGTACCATAAAAAAACCCCAAAAAAACTGTACATTGTAAGTAAAGGAAACTCTTGTTCACCAAATGGCATCCTTCAACTGACATGCGTTAGGCCTACCATTTCCTCCCCCTCCTTTTTATTATATTTATTTATTTTTTTATCCTTTTATACCTTCTGAATTCAAATTAGAAACATATTCTTAAGTGTACATGATGAGTTTGCTCAACTCAACCTCAGAGATGGACACATTATGTGAAACTCCTCTTCTATTGCGTGGTCCAGGTCAGATCACAGCATCGAGCTGGCGTCAGTATCACCTGCTGTAGTTAGTTTTGGCTGGGATCCATTTAAACCTGAATACATCCGATTCTTCACCAACCCACAGTTACCATGCTCAGAGAAACCTGAGATCTGTTAGGAGACCCTGCCTTCTCTCAGCTATATTTGTTCTGTAATGGAATATCACCAGGTATTGACTTAGAAACACTTGACATTGGTCCTGGTGGTCTTGTTTCCAGCAAGGGCCAAAAACCCATTCAAGTACTTGGATAGATGAAAACAATAATAGAAAGCACCAACATGGCAACGAAGAGACAAATGTCTAAAGATCAAATTTTTGTCACAATAATAAAACATACTGGACATATTAGGTTAGTAAGGCACAGGTAGATGTGCATATGTTGTTTTTTTTCAACATTGAAACCAAAGCCCAAACCATTTTTTTTACATTGTGACATTTCAGTGAACCTGTCCTCCCTTGTTTCCTCTCAGTTGTCACAAGAACATTTTCTGAGATGGTTGAAGAGGAATTTTACTAGACATACAACTACATGGTAGGCTACAGGAATAGGCAGAAAGAGATACATGTTCCTGTGTAGTCCAGTATTTGGTTTAAGACTTTCCTATAAATCAGAATCAGCGTCTCTTCAGAAAAATGTCTCAGGTTGAGTCAGAGCCCAAGAATTACTGTTCTTGGAAGGACAGAATAACAATCTGTGTAAAAAATACAAATATTTGGTCACAAATATAGATGAAAAGTGGTGGCTTACTTTGTTTTTGTGTATTTTCCTATAGAAACCACATTATAGTTACTACAAAATTCAACTGCTCGTCTCTTAACACACTACTCTCACTTTGCCACCCTGTCTAAATTTAAATTAATTTAAAGATTTTATTGTTTGATTTTAAGTTCTTAAATGTGTCTATGCCTCAGTACATCAAGGACTTCCTTACCCTAACCCTCGTATTTATCCCCCTTTAAGATCCCCGAGGTCTGATGATCGGCTGTGTTTGTCGACCTAAAACCAGGCAAAAAAAGAGGAGCAACTGTGTGTTTTCAGCAGCCCCAAAACTTAAATCAAAAACTTGGATCGGATAAAATGTAAACCGATGAGTTACTTGTAAGCACTGGACTTTTTCTTGTAGCTCAACAAGCTTTTCTTGTAGCTGAAAAAAGTCCAGTTGCTTACAAGTAATTGACCTGGATGAATGAATATCTACAGAGACATCGTTAAACCAATGAGATTTCTTTCCATTTTTTTTTAAATTGGTGATGTAGAGGGTTTGTCCCTCTACATCCCAGGTAGTTTGCTTAGGTGTCTAATGTGGTTTTCATTTTGATCTTCTATTTATTAGAACTCATTACAAATACATCGTAGTAATATTTATGAGTAAAGGATTCATATGTCTTTGTCTCTTTTGATGAACTGAACTTCTTATCACTTCAATCCAGCTTAAATCACCACAATGCAGAATAAAGCAATACGTTTACTTTGTACTTAGATGGACAAGCACTAACCTTTATATTATTAGCTACATTACTGCCATCTTCATTGGGCTATTTATATGACGCAAATGCATGGACTTAGTACAAGGCGCAAGGCGCACTTTTGGAGGTGTGTCCAAGTCACGTTGCTAGTAAGAAGCCAGCGCATGGCATGGCTTAAAGCGCCAACCGATAGTACACGACTCAAGGAGGTTGTCTTGGGTTCCTGGATTATTCATAGTTGTGGTTTTGGGGTAACATGAACTCAACCAATGTCATCTTCCATCCCCTTTAAACTAAGTTGGAGGGAGCACGTCATGGCGAAAGAGCGCACCTTCCATTTATCCGATTTTTTATGATTTTCGTAATTGTCTTATTTCCCTGCTTTTAAAATACTTGAAGTTCTGTGTAACACAAAACAACTATAAATTACTTTAATGATGATTCCTCTGGACTCCCTCTGGAGTCAGACATCTCTTTTCTTAATGCAGCCTGTGGTGGACATATCAGTATTAAGTAGTTTCTACATCATACCTTCAGTAACACTGTATTCATTTATACCTTCCCCAAAATCCATCATATAGGTGTTTCTATAATTTACACACAATACATACATATGAGTGTAGGAGGAAGATGCAATGAAGTGCATGATATCACCGGCTCTATGCATTGGAAGGTCTGTTCACTTTGATTTTACAGGCAAAAAATATATGAAAACTAAAATGCTCTAAAATGAACAATTTTTCAACCAATATGACTCAAAATGTGAATGTTGACTATAGAATTTAGACACTGTTCCTACTGTTTCCGCTAGTTTATCCACACTTACATACATAAGACTCTCACAAAAAGAATCTTACACCAACAATAAAGCAGTTGAGTATTTTCATTTGGGAAAAATATAGTGTGAACTTTGGGTTCAAAATGGGCTTATTTGTTGTTTTCCACCTCCTATGACTGGTCTATGCACCTTATACAAAAGGCTTAAACTCCCATGATCCCTTGCTTTCACACCTAGTTTCTTGGCCATGTTTCTGCCCAGTCTCAAGCCTAGTTCATACTTCTGTGGGAATCCACTGTCAGAGGATGCAGCATTGCATTGAGCATTTCAAAGTTCTGCATTGGTGGAACATGTAGCTGCGTAATAGCGGGATGGAGCATGTGTGTTTGAAGCTGAAAATTGAAAAAACAAACAAATGCCTGCATCACAAATGTGCTTCTTCATTTCGGGCAAACTCCATCTAGCATATCTTTAACCACAGATGACGACAATAAAAAATTGACTCTTGAGCTTGCAACAAATACCTTCAAAAAGGTGTTTTAGCACCTTCCCTGATGATTTTTTTGGCTCTGTTTCTTTGAGATTTAAGTTAATTTTTTGTTGTACCTCAAGAGCAGGCTTCAAATAATTCTCTAGTTTATCGCATATTTCAAGGCTAGAGGCAGAGACATACAGTGCAGTACAAGATATACCATATCAGAGAGGAGGTTGGTGGAATGTTCATTGAGGCTGATGACTCCCTCCCCCAGCTGGTGTCTCCTCAGACGATTGGAGAAGGTCCGCAGCTCCCTCTCCACCTTCGGCCCTGAATCCACATTGGTGAGCAGCTTCCAGAACGGCAGCCTATAGAACACGGAAGGGGGGGCCATGCATGTCCTGCTCATCAAAACTCATATGCAGCTTAAATTATTACTCCCTAAATACCCACAAAGTTTCATTCAGTGCTTACACATGTACCGTTAGATTTATGCATATTGTGATACCCCCTACCCCCAAATCCAACCCCCCCTTCTGGCAAAGAAATGAGGCTAATCTAAAATGAACTAACCACAGCGTCTTCATGTTGGGCCGCTCCCTGCTGTGCTGGGAGAGCTGTCGCACGGCTTCCTGGTGCGCAGCCTTCACATTGCGGGCCACACACACCGTGTACTGGAGAGGGAGACGCTCCATACTAGGCAGTGACTGCAGGCAGAACTGCTGTCTGCTATCCACTCCCAGCTGCAGGGGGATATCAGGAGATACCAGCACGGCAACACCTGCACAGTGGGAGGCAGATGGGAGAGGCGGGGAAGGAACATTTATTACACTGCGCTATAAGTCTTAACACGTGCAAGGCAATCACTCAACACTGAAAAAAAGAAAACTTCGTAAACGCTTAATTTGTTACTCTGTGCTCAAGTATAAGGTTGACCCCCCGGTGCAAAGGAAAGGAGAGTAGTGTAAGTATGAGACAGTCCGATGCAGATTCTTCTTATATGACATAGTGCAAGAGTGTTATTAAGCCTGGGATGTGTGATGGATTGAGTGTTGTGGGAGGTAGAGTGTAGGCTGTGTCAGCTGATATCGCCCCACTCAGATGTGAGAAAAACCCAAGCATGAGATATAGCGGTACGCGGATGGATGGGTTTACGCTGGGACTGCTGGCAACTTCTATGGAGGCAGGTTACACTGAGAAGATAGTTAAGTAGTTTGGTTATATCTTAAAAGTCACGGTCTGCGCTCATTGATTTCACCAGGAACATTGAATCAAGTTATTCAGTGAGATATATCCACTTTATATCTTCCCAACCTTTATTTTTCTGTCTATTCTCTGTGACAAAAAACAACAAAAAGGAGAAGTTAAGAAACCAAATTAGTAAACTTCAGCCTCATATTAATCACCAAAAAGAGAGACTTGTTCTATTTTTCTCTACTGCCCAATGCGGCCTTTCAGAGGCCGTGTGAAATGATAAGATTATGCGAAGCAGATAATTGTGTCCGCAGATGTAGCTGCCCTGCATGGAATGCCTCTTCCCTCTCAGGTTACCCCCACCCCCTACCCTCACCACTTCTCACCCATCCTGACTCTCACCTTCTCCCTCCCCTCGGACCACCTTCCACTACCTTCCTCCCTGCTCCGCTCTTCGGGTCTCTCATCTCAGGTCAGCAGAACCCGGCCGGTGACGGCCTGAGCCTCCATGCGCAGACTGGGACCCCCAAGACCCTCGTTCTGAATTTTGCTTAATCAGTTCCAAAGTGGCCAGACCGAGATCCGGGACTTGGAGCTGATCAATGAACGGATCAGGTCTTTTCTAAAGCAGGCAGACAGTGTGAGAACCCAGGCTACGAGCTTGGCTCACTTCAGCCACCCTCTCCAGTTTCAATGGGTTTACTGTTCTCAAACAGGCAGGGTCCAGGAGAGGGTAGACTACTCATGTACCAGTTTATAATCAGATTAATAGTTTGGGAGATCAGTATTCAAGTACTGTATAAAGCTCAGAGAAGAGCCTTCCACCTCAGGGTAATTCTCACGTGTTTGCAACGGATAATGTCAAAGAGATCCTGGTAACACCTCAGCTGCCTCTCACAAGGTATTAGGTCGCCACCCAACTGCTTGTTACATATTCATAGATGGAGCCTAAATGTAGATTTTTTTTTCTTCCAAGAAACGCAGCGGTTTATTTAAACAGTTATTCTTATTGAGGCAAAGGTGCACTCCACATCTACAGTAGAGTAAAAAAAAAAACAAGTGGGGCAGTGGAGAAAATGTTACAGCTTTATGGGAGGATGGAGGTGGAATGCGGGCAGTGGAAATAGAGGCGACCAGAGTACACCAGACACCGGCCAGCCCCGCCGAATGATGTGCAGATACAGCAGGCTGCAAACTGTGTGTTTTAGCAAAGTGCACACGGGGCTGGAAACTGGAGTTTAGTTTTTTAAGCATGCCTTCGTGAGTTAATTTATTTTTTATTTTTTTTATGGGAAGTGACACTGCAAGAGCCTCTTGGAAATGGAACGATTCGATAGAGGAAAAAAAAGGCAGAACCTTTGATTCCCGCACAAAACATGCATGTTTAAATACATTAAATTCTAAATACATTAAATCCTGTGTTATAAGTTGGTATAGTTCTACTCAAAGCATTCACATGTATCAGTGTGCATTTTTTGCTTTGGGGGAACTGATAGAGAATGAACTTGTAACCCTGGTTATATAAGCAGTGCTCATTACGACATAAATTCACATCTTTGACTGAATAGTATCCATATCACAGACACGAGTAGGAATCAATAAGAGTTATTTAAAGAAAGAGAAGCAGGTTTAAAGCCTTGAGTTACAGCCAAGGTGGGGTGTCCACGAGTTAAAGGGGAAGCAGGGGGGCTATTTTTAGAACAATTCCTTAAACACTCCAAGCTTCCCCTGAATATTTTCCACTTGCTCTCAAAAGAAAGTTATACGACTTCAAATCATCAGGTAGACAAAGGTAAAAGTGAGTGAAGTTTATGGGGCAGATTTTAATGATTTGACACACACACACACACACACATGCCTCGATTTTTACAGCTGGTGAGCGAACACACAAATCAGTCCTCTGCACAGCCATGTGCTGCACACACACACACACACACACACACACACACACACACACACACACACACACACACACACACACACACACACACACACACTCGCACACACTTTCTTTAATGGGAAACTATGGGCCTACAAGAAAAACAGAGCGGGACATATAGAACCATAAATGTTCTGCACTTCCTCTCCCTCTTTTTTTGGTTCGGAGGTGGAAGCGGCGGTGACCCCATGCAGCTCCTGACGGGTCAGGAAGGTTTTAATGTGACATCTAGAGCCTCAGAGAGCGGCTGAAACCGGAGGAAATCTGTGCCGCCCGACTCCCCGCCGCTGCGGACCAGATGGGCCGCGCTCTCTTACCTGTCATAATTAATCTGTTATTTATGACACCTGTACACATTTACAGACCTGTCTGGGGTTATAAAAATGTAGATTCAAACGCTAACCCTGCGTGAGTGCTTGTGTGAGCAAGTGTGCATGTGTGTGTGTGTTGAGGCATGTATTTCTTTAACAATGGAAACTTGGTTTCCTTGCCCAACCTCACGAAATTGATGGCCACAAAACTGGGATCTTGCCATGGTAGTAAATTTCCAATCCCACTTATTGAAAAAATAATGACACGCTAAAGCAACTTTCTCTGCTCTATTCCTATCATTAATCAGTTTTAATGTTTCAAATGTGAGACAATCTGTACGGCACAAATATCACAAGTATAAAACCTGCACTTATGATTATAGATAGATCCCACAAGAAGATCCCGCATTCAAATCCGGTGGTGTTAGTGACCACGCTGTGAACGTTCAGTTCTTATGTCTTAAGACAACAGGACGCAAGATTTTGGTTTAATTTTACATAAAGAAATGTCTACTGAAACAAGTGTTCTATTTAAAAAAAAAAAAAAAAAAGAAGAGAATCCACAGAGTGGAATGGCCACTATGTTTCTAAAGAAGGTTGCCAACTTTTCTGAAAAATAAAGGGACATTAATGGACAAAAGGCTTTAGTAGCAATCCAAACTGGATCCAGAAACGTCTCCCTCTGCTTTCCCTTGTTTGTTCCTGACGGAAAATTATTCAGTAGGAGACTGTGGAACATTTTGTGGGATAATTTTCATACAGTAGCCCTCTCATACAGGAGATGACAGCTTGCTTTTAACAAAGCTTCAGTTGGCCAAGCGAGTCATTCTTGAAGCGTTTCACTGCTTACACAAGGTTTCAGGACAGCTGCCTGAGGACCTTCCGGTGACCTGTTGAGTAACACGGGGGACTGTTTTCCGCAGCAGGTCTTCATTGTTGAATTGCTTATTTCTGTACATGTATGACATGGTGAAAGAAAACAAGACGAGAAGCATCATGTTTTCTGTCATACAGCGTAACCTTGTTTCAGCGAGCATTTTACACTTTATCAGATGTTAAGAAAGAAAGAAAAGCTCAGGAAGGAAGGGAACATTGTCTAAACACAGTTTGCTTGCGAAGACGTTACGTGCGAAGCAACCCGTTGATATTTAACAACCACGGCCAAACCAAGCAGCTTGAGGAGAAAAGTGAAAAATATGCTTTCCAGAAAAAAAACAACGAAAAGACACATTTTTTAAAATCAATTTTTGACTCTTATTTTTTCTTTTGTGGTTATCTTGTTTCCACTGCCATTACTCACCATGAGAGGACCATAATGGAAACACAGCATGCTCCTGGCTTATTGTCCACCCCCTCTTGCCATTATAAGACTCATATGACTTGTATCAAATAAAACTGATTAAGTATCATTATCTGAAAGACTAAATCAAAATCCGAGACCGTTACATAACGTTTATCCCTATCTATGTGTTGTGCTTGGCCGGTTACTACCAAGAGACCAAACAACAAATGAGCAGTAGCAATAAAGCATCATTTCTTTGTATCCCACATGGAAAGACTGAGTCAGAGATAGAGAACAAGTGGTGGAGAGACCAGGGACATAGAGACAATGAGGTAGATAATGTGTATGCATGTGTATATATATATATAGTATCACTCTCCCTCGCTGTGTGTGTGAGTGTGTGTGAGAGTGTGTGCGTGCGTACGTGTTTAACTAACGTAATATCCCAGGGATTTGCTGTCAAGTCATGTGTGTCTTGCAGAATTAATTTTCTGTACTAATCTCCGATGCACACTTCATGAAGGCGAGCGTGGAAAAATGCCGTATACGAAGAGACAGTGGATAAATTACTTTTATTGGATCCAGACTGAGTGAGAAATATGTCATAATTATGGCTATCACACTCTCGCTTATTACAACAGCCTGCTGTGAATAAAATGGGATCTTTCCAAGCCTTTATTTGTCATGATGAGTTGAGGAAACTTTAACGAGAGCCAGGTTATGATGTAGGCATACGGGATCCGCATGCGGACAACGGAGGAATGAGCTTGTTCGAGTATAAATAAGGCTCATGTGAAAAAAACAAAAGAGAAAGGAAAAATCTGTAAAGCTATATTTGAGGATAAAAAACTGCTGCTTATTGTGAGCCAAACAGGATATTACAGTCTATATACATATTCAAATAAAAACAGGCAGCATGTGTGACGATCAATGAGTTAACAGTTTCTAGAATAGATCCACTGCCATCACTCCTTCTTCACATGTAATACGTCTTCAAAACCACTGTTACAAATATTCAGCCGACAAACAAAAAAAGAAACAAAACACTGGATTTGAGATTTACACAATGAAATAGGCAACCCTAAAGCTTCTAAATAATAACATTATTTAGAGTTAGTTTAATATTTCATTAATTAAAATGAATTGAATGAAATAGATAGTAGCTGTGATTTGAATGAAATGTAATGAATAAAAAAAACACATGAAAAAAAATTAGATCTAAAATTTGATGTTAAAATTTTCTTATTTGATACTGGAAAACTTTAAGATATTATCCCTTGATGTCCACGATATACCAATAATAATAATAATATCCTCAATTTATTTTTTAGGAAATAATTAACTTCTACAGCAGACATATACAGCATCCATTTGCTCAGTAAAAGCCCTGTTAAACTGTATCATCAGCACATCGATTATAGAGTAAATGTAAGAATAAGCCCCTAATGCTTTGGAGAAATGTCTCCCACAGAGTCTTGTGTTTTTCATGCATGATGTGGCTTCAGTGATATCTAATCTGTTCTTAGTAGCCCCAGTTGTTTTTGTATGGATAAAGACAGGTGGGGCCATGACTAGTTCCTACAATTGGCAACACTCTCAAATGTCACTCTCCTGCTCTGTTGCATAGCTTCTCCCCTGTGTCTGTGCTTTACTCTTCTATCTCTTCTCTGCTTTGCAACCATGTCTTCTCTTCATTCCGTTTGATATTGTTACATTGTTACAGTGCAGTAACATTGGTGCGTCTGCTGCTCTGTGTTTCAGTTTGTCTGTCCTGGTCTTTAACCATCCCCAGGAGCCCTGTTAGATTAGTAATGTCAGTCACAGCTCCTACACACACACACACACACACACACATGCTCGCCATATATGCTCAGAACAGAAGTCCTGCTCGTGGTCATTGAGTTCAAAGGCTAATATCATGCTGAAAACTGCAGTATGTTTGTTGTCCCTGATGCAGATTGAGGAGGAGGGGGGGCAGCATCAGAGATCTGATGAAGGCTTCAAGCCTGAATGTGTCAGCAGATTTGTCAGTTATAAATACAATTCACCAGAATGATCAAGACATGCGGTGACTTTTTTACTACTTCACCACCGCTGGACTGATGCCTTTGCTAAATCTGTTTCAGGGGGAATAAAACAGTTTAAAAAAAAAAACAGAGAATCCAACTGAAACTCAGTGCAGGAAAATAACAGTGCATATTCCCTGCATCGACTTATTATATTCCGTACAAAACACATGGTTATAATAATAATATTGTAAACATGATGGGACGGGGGCCGGTAAAGGAAATATTTCCCCAAATATGACGTGTGAATGTTACCTCTCCAGGAATAATGGCAGGCATATTAAGTTTTACTAGCACAGCAATTTATATATAAAAACAAATAGAAAAAAACTAAAATACAAAAAGTACATATATATTTTTGAATCATTTTGTATATTGCTTTTTTTAATTTAAAAAGTGCCGCGTTCAATTTGATTAAACCGTAATATGTTTCCATAAACTCACAATTTCCCATTTATCAGCCCTATTTAGTACCCACACATAACTGCAGAGATTTTCTTTTCCACTATAACAGCTGCTATAATTAATCCATATCCCACCACAATTAACCACAGCAATAACACAGTTATCATCTCCTCTATCACATTATGTCAGTCATCCTATGCAATATACCTTACTCTGCCATACATGTATTAATTCCGGAACAGATGGAAATGCATGTGTAAACTGTGTGGTGCAGTTCTGGTGTTCCACTGTTGCAATAATGCATAATGAATCAGAAGCATACAGTAATACAAGTAAGCATCTGTAAAAGTGGTTTGTTTGGGTATTAAAAGTGCACAGTAGTCTGAGAAGCCTGGCGGACAGGCAGTCGGACTCGTGCACCATGAATCAGTGAGTGAACGCTGGATGCCAAATGCTGCAAATACGTTAAACGTTCCTGACACATCAGCCACATCTGAAGCACGATAGCCTACACATTGTTGGGCCTCTTTCGTATTTCACTCGAAGAAGGAATGACACATCTGAAAATCATTTAACAATAAGCATTTCTTCCGATTCTGCACAGAGGGACGGCCACTCTGAGGCCAAACGCGCACATTACGCATATCTGAGAGCCATACGGGAAACATCCTTGAACTTTAAAACAGGATATCACATCAAATATACCTTTAATGCTCCGATAGGCATTGTTTTCATTGCTGAGCATCAGTTTTCTATGTTTGGGGCTATGTACAGTATGTGTCTGTGAGTGGTTACTTGGCAACATTCAAACAGTTGTTCTCATCGGGATCTCAGCTCATCCATGCATGTGTGTGTGTGTGTGTGTGTGTGTGTGCTTGTTTTCTCTCTCTGCAAAGCTAAAAAGAGAAACAAAGCGTTAGGGCATTCGCTGCCATCCTCCACATTGTGCACGTGTGTGCGACGCATGTTCATTTTATTTTTGCCTGTGGATAGAAGTGTGTTTGTCTAAGAATCAGTGAGTCATAATAGACGGTCGTGTGTATTACGTCAATGGTTGATGTTTAGCCCTCCGTGTAGATCTTGACTTGTGCACAGGAAAATCCTTAAGATGCTGACAAATAGAAGCATCCTTTACGCTATAATATACATGGCTATAAGGTTAATTCTGTATCAAAATCATTCAAGAGCAGCAGCTCCATAAGCGAACACCACACAAACTCAGCTTGGGAGCCCAAAGTCCCTGATGTTAATGCTGCACCACATGTACACACACACACACACACACACACACACACATACGTTCCTCATCAGTCACATTAACCATTCACATCCGCCAGTGGTCCCTGCCTACCCCCTTTTGCCCCCCAGGATAAAATCTAACACCCCCAAAAATAACTGGTTGAGTTATAAGAGTCAGCAGGGCC